>OX376058.1:8239836-10887336 GCA_947361185.1 Charanyca ferruginea
AATGGGTTTTAGCGCCGTGTGTTACACTATTATACTTTTCACTACGATTGCGAGTAAATAAAACAATCCAATACAATATGAAATATGTTTTTTGTTTCTTCTGTAGCCGCAACACATTGCATGCATTCTACCAGAGATCGCCGATTTTAGTTCCATTTTCAAAATTAAAATGAGGTTCTTTTTTTGTGAAACAGTAATAAGTCGAGTCTTTATTCATGATTATTCTATTTATGACTAAAGACTTTTTCGTTTTTGCAGGCTCATTGTCATATTTGACACACAAAAATTAAAAAAAAAACTTTTTCTCCTAGAGGATGAAATGCTATTTTACCTCCGCTCTGGTATGCTACAATGACGGCCTTTTTGAGCAAGAGAAGTGAAAAATTATTTTTTTTACTTTTATCATAACTCATTCTGGACATCTTATAAACATGCACGACTTGTTACATTGTTCTCACATCGCACCCGTAGATGCAACAGAAATGTTATAAACTAAACTCGTATTTTTTTATTGATTTTAAAAGTGTTCATGGACTTATTTATTTCATACTAGCTTTTGCCTGCGACTTTGTCCTCGTAGATGTCAGTTATCGCGGATGCAGACGAAGTTGCGGTTTAAAAGCGGATTAAAAAGTATCCTATCTATGACCTTCCCTAGAATTAAAGCTTTCTTCATATCGAAATCGAAAAAAAATCGAATTCAAATCGGTTCGACCGTTTGGTCATGAAAACGGAACAGACAGAGTTACTTTCGTATTTATAATACTAATAATGGAAGTACGGATTGAACAACAATTATTTATTTTATATTAAAACGACAATAGTTATAGGTACCAACAGCTCGCCAGTTGCTTGATAACGATATCAGAACAGTTATTACTATTGAAGCATAAAAAATGTATAATCGCAGTGACTAATATTTTATTATGACGTGTTAGGGCTTTGAACTGTATATTGAATAAGAATAATACAGGTTTTAGAGTGAACAGTACAAACACCTATTGTTATTTATATCTATTGTGTTAGCTCATATCAGGAAGGTATTATGACCTATTGTCCTTAAAACATCTGTTAGATTCCTGATAATATAGCCAGATAGGTAGCGGTCTTTGAAGATATTTTATATATTATTATTATTATTCTCATTTATTCATTTAATTTACATATTGTATTATATTCTTAAATATTAGTAAAAATATAAATAAAAACATTTAAAAATATAAAAAATAGTAGCTCACCGGTATTGGGAACAGGATCCAAGCTACCGGTGGTCAGGGCTCCTGAGAGAGGAATCTCCTAACAATACGCGCCGTGTCCAGGAGTACCGCTTTCTGTATCAAGCCCCTTAATCCAGCTGCCTAACGAGAGCCTCCTTCTCCTCGTAAAGTGGACATTATATTTATTCTGATAATTATAATAATCTAAATAATTATTTTCCAAAACCACCTATCTTTGGCTAGACCAAAGAAAATATGACGACATCTGAAAATTTTTAGAGAACCATTTTGTGAAAATACAAAAATATAAGTTTATTCTTACAATTTAAAGTAACCCTATGTATTAATCTGTCAGGCAAATTAACTTCCATAGTATTAAATATTAATAGATTAGTAATATGAAAAGGAAGAAAGAAAGAAAGGAAATCCATTTATTCACACGGAAGTGACGCACTTACTGTTAACACAACAATTAAATTAAAAAAAAAATAAAAATAAAAAAATAAACAAAAATACAAATATATCCCTAGTCGGAACCACGCGTCACCACCGCGCGAAACGACCCCTAATATCCCTATACCTATAAAATGTTTACTTACCTACTTATATTTGCAAAATAAAATATATTTTATCTTTTTATCTTTATGTTTTAAAATTTTGATTATGAAGTAATTTCAACGAATCTTTCTTCAGCTTAGCCTGTTAAGGAATTGGGTCGACTGTCTATACCTACTTACTATCTACAAAAGAATAGTTCTCGATCCGACGAAGAAAATATCCTGTGAGTCTTTTTATAAAGATTAGTAATACCTTCTTTCTTCTTTTATTACTTTGCCAGCTTTTGTCTTATGCCTGTAACGATGTTTTGTTGGTAATATATATTTATTGGATTTGGTTAAACCATTGTTGATGTTGTAAATGAAAGAGCTGGAACAGTATGTACTCTTACATGATGATATCTGTGCAAGAATGTCAAAATAATGTGGTACAAACCGCCACATTATTTTGATGTCAAAATAACAACTATTTACTCAATTTCTATTTCAAATATCTTCATTTCCCATAAAAAAACAACAGAAATGCACTTGCCAAAAGACACATTAAAATCATAATAATAACAACGTTGTCATCATTTTTAGCTTCATGTACAGACAGCGTCATTAACTCCTAACCCCCTATGCGAAGAAATTTCAACGCGCGGGGGGTTAGCAGTTGATGACGCTGTCTGTACCTTAAGAATGTTTACACGGCACCGAAACAATCAAGTTTTAAACTTTTTGTCTCATTAAACTATTTGTTCCGGCTAATCTCCGAAATAGCAGATTTGATTTTGACGCTACTTTCACTAGCACATAGATGATGTTATAAGGAATAATTTTACTTGCCTGCCTGTTTTTTATTTTACCCTGCAGATAACCAACTATTTAATCTAGTCTTTAATTAATTTGATTAACTGTCTATCAATCCAGTAGGTATGTGTTTCAGATAATTATTTCCAGTTCCGGAACATTAGTTCTCCATCAACAAAATCTTGATAGGTAATACTGTTCATTACCACTTTTATCTTAAAATTGTTTACCTTGACTTGAAAAACAAGAAGACGAGCTAAGAATACTTAGTTACAAATGCAAACACAGTAAAGCTACTGAAGCTGTAATTTGTAGTATTAAATTACCTACGTTAGACTCAGTGCCGAGAGTTGAAAATTCGTTTATCATTGTCTTGGGTGACAGTAATTATCACCCAGAAACATTGCAGTTTTAATTGATAATGAACTTAAATTCGTCACCCATAGAGTAGAATATTGAGTGAAAATTATATTTAAGCGAGGCACTTGTTATCTCGCATGCAAAGGGTTAAGCAATTTTTAACACTATTTCTATTACGTTTAAATTTATTATTAATGCATCAAAAAAAAAATGCTCGATAGCCTAATAAAACCAACATGTGTTACACTAGTAACAAACTCCAAATTTTATAACTGGTTTACGACCAGTTCTGTAGTACTCTTTTATTTAGACTATCAAAGGGGTTGTCATAAGCTAGGGGAGCGTCCGACTTGCTGAGGATTATGACGCAAACGCACGGTTTTATTGTATAGAATGGCGTGGACTCGTGTGATCCTAAAGATCCTTTCAAACGGACCACACACGAGGGCGCGGCAAAACGTCACCGGGGACAAAATTGTATGGAAGTTCTATACACTGAGACACGACATACATAGATATTTTACTGTATAATTCTTTAGATTTTTTTTAAATAATTTAATATAGATGTTGTTGTGCCCTAAATAGTCCACAATTGTATACTAGATACAATGCTCAGACATTAGACTTTTAACCATGAAATTCAAGACCATTTTTCAGAAAAATCACTGAAAATCCAAATGGATTTTCAGGGATTTTTCTGATAAAAAAAAACTGAAAATTAGGGTATTAGTTGCTTAGCAATGTAGTTAGCTGAATTAACCTATAAGTGACGTCACAGTTTGCTATGACCATTCCATACGGGGGAATCGAGCTTTGACAGGTCACTACGTGACTACTACCCAATTATTATTAATTATCTAAGTACATGTATTAAGAGCGGCCAACCCATCATAATTCCCATACAAAACGCTTGTACGTGATTATGGCGTTATAACAAATATTCTTCCAGATATTTCGATCACATAATAATTATATCTTATGGTTTATATCAGTTCTTTGCACAAGTTTCATCTGAAGTTAGACTGTTCATAATGTTACATTGAAAAAGTAAAAAATAGATCCTCGAATTATGGTCGCACATGTAATGGAGATTCTAAATTACTAAAAATTCTAAGACTGTTTCAAAAATACGTATTTCCTGGAACCAGTTTTCACTCACTCGTTGGTTTGCGTAGGGTCAAACAAAAATGATTTAATCATGCTCGCGTTGCCGAACGATGGGAAGGACCCTCTTAATTGACTGCAACAACGCCACTTCAGATGGCTGCAGAGACCACCACACACGCCCATTGCCAGGCGACAATTTTGTAGTCCGTCTGTTTTTAAATCCCTACTTCTAGAAATATTTTTATATACAGCTACCATTGATAATATTTGCGTTGTTAAAATAAAAGGTTTTATATGTCTGCGCGGGGAAGCGTTGGTCTTAAGCTCGGTGTATTTAAAAGGGTTTTGGTTCAAAACGTTGGGTCGTTTACCAAAAGTTTGGTAGATTTTATTGTAATGATTTAGAGAGATACAGGTCGGAATATGCAAACTGTTTTGATCCGGGATTGGCAACAACTTGGGTGACCGACCATACCTTGCTTAGACTTAGAGATAATGCTATAATAGTAATGTAAGTATTATCAGCCTATTTTGTTATCCTGCTTTTTTTTTGTTTTTTTACGGCCATCTGACCCCAAACTAGGGAATCCCTGTACTATGGGTGTCAGACAGCTCGATATACATACACAAATACATTTTTTTTTTGTAAATACATACATATATAGATAAACAACACTCAGACACAAGGCAAACACAAGTGCTCATCACACAAATGTTTACCCTGGGCGGGAATCGAACCCGCAACACGCTGCGCAGCAGTCGATCGCTCAGCCACTGCGCCAACCGTGTCGTCATTGCTTGCAGTAAGTACTTCCAGATTATTAACGTAGAACTTTCAATCTACTTTGAAAGAGCAACTAGTGTAATATTAGGTCTTTACATATGAAATTGCCGCTCGGTTTAAAAAAAATAAAAATATTTTTTTTAAAAGAAATTATATATTTAGTCAATCGAAGTATGTACCATTGTTATCGATACACTTTCGCCATTTTATCGGGAGCTCATTGATCCCTTTGGTAAAAAAATCCTGGGAGCGAGAATCGATGAACTGCTTGAAGGCTGTTTAAACTGCCTCATCAGAATTGATTTTTTTTTCCTTGTAAAAAGTTGTCCAAATTTCGGAATAAATGGTAATCGTTTGGGGCAAGATCTGGAGAGTATGGTGGGTGACGCAGAGTTTCCAGTCGCAGCTCCTCTAACTTGGCGACCGTCTGATGTGCAGTATGTGGTCGAGCGTTATCCTGAAGGAGCAATGGGCTAGAGCAATTGACCAATCTCGGTTGTTTAATGGTGAGCTTTTCCATCATTGTTTGCAACTGTTGACAATACATGTCTGCAGTAATCGTTTGGCCTGATCTCATGAAGCTGTAGTGGATGACACCAGCACAGGACCACCAAACACTAACTAGAATCTTCTTTTTGGTCAGTTTTCGCTTGGGGCAAGGTTTTGCCGGTTTTCCAGGGTTAAGCCATTGTGATGATCGCTTGCGATTATCGTACACGATCCACTTCTCATCACAAGTGACAATACGATTTAAAATTCCCTGATTATTGTGACGATTGAGCAAGGAAGCGCAGCAACCGACGCGTGTTTGTTGGTGTGTTTCAGTCAATTCTCACGGTACCCACTTTTCGAGCTTTTTTACTTTTCCAATTTGACGCAAATGGATAGTGATTGTTTTGTCACTTACTCCAAAGGCTGCTGCTAATTCAGAAGTGGTTTGAGATGGATCCGCTTCAACTATCGCCTTTAATTCTTCATTATTCACTTGAGTATCCGGTCGTCCACGAGGCTCATTTTGTAAATCAAAATTTCCAGAACGGAAACGTTGAAACCAAAAACGCACCGTTCGTTCGTTAGCGGTGCTTGGCCCGTACACGTCGTTAATCCTTCGAGCCGTTTCTGCTGCACTGGTGCCACGGTAGAACTCATATTCGTAAATATCGCGAATTTTTAATTTCTCCATTGTTGTTGTAATAGCAATTTTCAAGCCCAAACAAATGACGATAAAACAAATGAAACACGAATTTTAAAACAATATTCTTTAGTCTTTATTTTGAAATAATTTTGAATTTGGAATTCCTAATTAAACACAAAATATTTGATTTCAAAGTTGCCAGTATTAAGTATCGGCAATTTCATATGTAAGGACCTAATAATTAACTAGCACTTTTCCCAAGACTTCGTTCGCGTGGTTTTTCTTACGGATTCCAATTTTTTGATGTGATAACGTCTTATTAATCGAAGAACACCGGCGGCACGCACGAAAAAGTGTCACGTTCCGCCAGAGCCTGAGCGTGCAAGCGAGAGCGCGGAACAAGCGATAGAGAGGTACAATCGGCCCAAGCAATAAGCTCCGCCCACCTCGACGGAAGCCATTATTTGCTTATGTTATATATGTCATATAGCACTGAGTGATAACGTAGTTTCCAATTGGCAAATAATTTTCTGAATCGGACCAATTAAATTCCGGACCGAGTTGTAACAGACAAACAAACTTTTTGCCTTTATTATATTTATTTATATATTTATGTATTCATTCACACATAATTTATTTTAACAGGTAAGATTTAAGCTAACAAAAGTAGTCATAAAATGCTAATTCCCAGTCCCAAGTAACGGGTCTGGGTAGAAGCACAAGTTACGCAGTGGATAATATACAATAAGTGTCACCCTCTGGAATTCCTGAAAATGGAACTAAAATCGGCGATCTCTGGTAGAATGCATGCTACAGAAGAAACAAAAAAAAAGACATTGGCGCGAAATCTTTATAATTTTTCTCTAATTGCAAATTGAACTGGTAGTGACCGTAATTAATTTCTCGCAATCGTAGTGAAAAGTATAGTGTAACACACGGCGCTAAAACCCATTAAAACTCGGTTTCTATTTACTCCCTCGCTAAAGCTCGGGAGTAAAACTACTTCGTATATAATGGGTCATTTTGGCTCCTTGTATAACAATCTACTATAAAATAAATTCGTTTAATGAATGCACTCTGAAATTTTGAGTGTATGTGTGACAGTTTAAGATGACAACATGGGAGAATAACGTACCTTGGCCTATTTTTAACAGGAAACCAGTCAGCTGTGTATAAACTATAAGCTAATCCTAGCCTATCTCTAAGCATGTCGGGGTCAACTCCTATTGTAATAAGATGCGACTGACTATTTACATCTATTCACACCTAGGTTGACCGCAAAAATATCTAGGCTCAGTAGCATATTATAATTCTATAACCTCATTGTTTCTATAGGTTCGATTCTCAGGTTAGGCAAAGTGATATTGGGTTTTTCTACCATGAATTAGTATACTCAATACGCAATATCTTCATTGCTTTTCTATAAGTACATATATGGGTAGGTAGGTGTTTAATTAGGATCATTATGAATCCTGCCGGGCACAGCAATTGAGCAGATGAGAGGAAGCTGTGTTTAAGAAAAATGCGTATTCAATTATCGTAGGAATTAAATAATTTATAAATGACAAAACACTGAGACAGTCTTTTTATTAAGTGAACTAAACACTACTAATTATTGTGTAAGACTATTGTATTTATTATTATATTTAAAAGTCAAATCAAAGTATTTATTTGTGCGATTTCTGGTGATAACAGGTATTACAGATATTTACAAGAACCACAACAACATAATTCACAAATCACCAATCATAATTTTTATTGCATTACAATTGTATGTTTCAAATTAATTTTGTATGCCTCAATGGCGGGACATAGCAGAATTACCTATAGTACGGTCAACGTATCTTGGCGCGTCTGAAGTTAGCCGATTAACTGCGCAGTAGACAATTTCGTTCCTAAAAGTTCCATTGCGCAGCCAAACAGCTAACTTCAGACGCGCCAAGTTACGTTGACCGCATTGTATCACTATACACCATCGTATAACCCTTTGATCCAATACATAATAAATGACTTTAGTTTTTTGATTTTGACTCTTCTATTTCTTAAAATCTGCTTCATCACCTCCGAATAAGTTTCTCTTTAAATACTTGTCTAATTATTCCATACCAGTTCTGATTAATTTGTGATTGTATAGTATATATCTATTGAGAGGTGGTGAAAATGGCCCATAGAAGTTTTTTTTCTAGAGACACACATTTTATTACTGTAACAAAAACATAGTTTATCTTCATTTAGTAGGCTTTTATTTACGCAATAAACTAAGCAATCACGCTGTCTATCAACACTGGCCTTTACCTATTAAGTAAATAAGCTTTTTCCTCTCAGCACCTCATACATTAATTTAGCTTATTACTTGATAACCTTTAGAGAATTTACATATATTTATCCTTTGCTACCAGTTTTAAGCCTAGGACACAATATTGTGGTGTGGTGTATCGTGTTATGACGTTATCTCTTGCGTGTCCAATCTTCGTGTTTACTAATACAGATTCCCATTATTCTCGTGTGTTGTGTCAAAGATATCACAAAATCAAATGTAAGGATGTTACGTCACACCACATAAATGAGTCCTGTGGGCTAATTCACGTAACTAAAGAAGTGCTGTTGCAGTGCAGTTGCAGTTAAGTTTCAATAAAAAAAACGCTTTTCGTATTCTCTACCGCTGTCAGACACGCTCGCGTCGAATTCGCGTTACGCGAGCGCAATAACGGCATTCTACTGTTGCGCATCTTTGGTGCGTGCTTCGGAACTCAACATGATCAGTATTCTACTATTCGTTTGACGTCTCAAAATGACTGTTAAAAAGCACTAAAATCTGTACTGGGGTATTATTTAAATATTATAATAACGTCATATTCATTGAAATGTAATCGATTCTATTCAATTATTTATTGTATAATATTTTTTCTCTCATGTGGCTACACCATAAGTAAGTTTGGTATAGTTTGGTTGTCGTACGGTTGACGTGCAGTTCACGCGCAACTTACGCGCAGTTCAAAGATTATAAAAATACCGTTTATCACTCAACTTGAACTTAACTGCAACTGCACTACAACTTCATTGGCGCGTCATAAGATTACGTGTTTTAGCCCTCTGGGCTTTAGCGAAAAATGCTTAGTTGCCTGAAAGTGTCATCATCTGTGTAGGCTTTTCCCAACTACGTTGGGGTCGGTTCCTTTTTTTTTTTTTTTTTTTTTTTGGTACGGGGTGGAAAATCCTCATGGATGTCCTCCGCCCTGGGGCGGGCGGAGGGGTCTGTCAGACTCTTACTGACTAAAAACCACCCCGGTGTTCCATCTCACACCTACGTCGGGGGTCGCGGGAACTGGAGATACTTCCGCAACCCCCGGCTAGTGCCGGCCCGCTGCAGCAGGCCACTTCTCGGGTCAGGGGGGGGAGTGAGGTGTTAGACTCCCCCCCGGACGTCTTAGAGGGGCGCGCGTGGAACACTACGCGCCGCCACCTCGGGTCCTGGTGTATGTGGGGGGCGACAGACGTCCCCGAGTCTGCCGCCCCTGGACCCATTTAGGGGGGCCGGAAGAGGGCGTTGTCCGCCCTTCGCCGACGCCCGGTGCGCCTGCTGCGGGCAGGGTGGGAGGTTGAGATCTCCCTCTCCCTTTCCGCAGCCTCCTTCTGCGACATGACACTTTCGCAGAAGGAAACCACCGCGTCCCAGGACTCTGCGCTGTCGACCATCGACTCGACCACGGCCGACAGCGACAGGTCACCGCCTACTTCTGAGACGAGGGCACGGCGCGGCCCCTCCCAAGCGGCACATTCCGCCAGTGTATGCCGCGCCGTGTCCTCCCGGCAGTCGACACAGTGGTGACACCGGGCGTCCGGCTCCCTGTTTATGCGACACAGGTACTTCCCGAAGCAACCATGCCCCGAGAGCACCTGCGTCACCCGAAACGACAGGGAGCCGTGCCTCCTCCCGAGCCAGCGCTCGAGCACTGGCCGGATCGCCTCGATGATGGCGAGGCCGGCGGTAGGGCGTGAAAGCCTGTCCCGCCATTCCGCCACCAGGACCTCGCGAAGCTGAGACCGACGCAGCTCCATGTGTCGCTGCATCGGTCGCTCGCCCCGCGCCCGCGCTTCCTCGCGCCACCGGAACAGTGACGCGAGTACCTTCGCCTCCAGGTCCCAGGGCGGGGATCCGGCCAGTGCACAAGCCGCCTCGTAGGAGATCGTGCGATATCCCCTGATGACTCTGACGGCCATCGCGCGTTGCGGCTTTCGCAGCACGGCGATGCTTCCGGCCGTCAGGTCTGCCGCCCAGATCGGGGCCCCATAAAGGGCCATCGATCGCACGATCCCCACGTAGAGCCGCCTGCAGACGGCGCTCGGGCCCCCCAGATTGGGAAGCAGCGTTGACAACGCCCCAGCCGCGCCCAACAACTTGGGCGCCAGCCGCTGGAAATGAGGGCCAAAATCCCATCGGCTGTCGAGCACCAATCCAAGGTACTTCATGGTAGACTCGACAGCTATTCTGGTGGGGTCGGTTCCTAGTCTAACTGAATGCAGATGAATATTAGTGTTTTGCATCGAACGACTGCCTGTCTGATCTCTACAACACACAACAAAATCAAATCGGCAGACGATAAAATAAAGACAGTTTCGAAAGTTATTAATAACGAGACTGGCAGGAAAAAAGTTCGTAACACTGAGTATACATTAGAGACACCACGTGGTCCCCTAAGCTCTAACATAGAAGTAGCGCATGAATTTGTGAATTTCTTTACCAACATACCAATTAAAACCACGGAAGCTTTAAATTCTTCACCTGGCATTTCAATTGCCTTTTTAAAAGCGAACGTACCAGGCTGCCCGGTAGAATTTCAATTTAAACATATTAACCCCGTGACAGTTTTAAAAGCTTTTCTGCAAATTAAGATAAAATTTACTGAGGATCTGTGGGGTATGTCTATTAAAGTTTGTACGTCTATAATTGAGACAATAGCGCCTTATTTGGCTTTAATATTTAATATGTGCGTAGACCAAGGAGTTTTCCCGGATCTAATGAAGTTTAGTAAGGTTATACCTCTTTTCAAATCCGGTGACAGTAAAGACACTAATAATTATAGACCCGTGTCCGTGCTGCCGGCTTTCAGCAAGGTTTTTGAAAGGATTATGCTTAATCAGATGCTTAATCATTTTAACACTAATGGCATTTTACACGATCAACAGTATGGTTTCACCAAAGGACGTTGTACGACTGACGCTGGTGTCACTTTATTAAAACACATATTTACTGCGTGGGAAGAGGCGCAAGATGCCATAGGAATTTTTTGTGACCTCTCCAAGGCATTTGATTGCGTAAATCATGACACACTACTTTTGAAACTTGAGCATTACGGACTAGGTAGACTTGCGCTTAGTTTAGTAAAATCTTATTTGATTAATAGGCAGCAGCAAGTCCAAATAAATGGGGTGAATTCACATGGTTTAAAGGTAGAAATGGGGGTTCCACAAGGTTCAATTTTGGGTCCTTTCCTCTTTTTAGTGTATATTAATGATCTTCTTCATCTGTTGAAAAATCAACCACAAATGGTGTTATTTGCTGATGACACTTCTTAAATATTTAAGATAGACAGACGAGCCCAGAACCTAGACCACGTAAATAGCGCCTTACGGCAAGTCCAAAATTGGTTTACGGCGAATAATTTAGTATTGAATGAAAAAAAAACGAAGTGCATCAGATTTTCTTTACCAAATGTCAAAAGTAATGACTGTGACATAGTATTGAATAATGAGAAGCTGGAATTCGTTGATAAAACTGTTTTCCTGGGGATCACGCTCGACTCAAGGCTACAATGGGGTCCTCATTTAACATCTCTCGCTGGACGGCTAAGCTCGGCAGCATATGCTGTCAGAAAAATCCGGCAATTTACTGATGTGGATACCGCGAGACTGGTCTACATTAGTTATTTTCATAGTATAATGTATTACGGTATTTTACTGTGGGGACGAGCTGCAGACATCGAGTCTATTTTTATTCTGCAGAAAAGAGCCATCAGAGCCATTTACAATCTCCGTATGCGCGATTCTCTAAGGGAACTGTTTAAGGAAATTAACATAATGACGGTACCTTGTCAATACATCTATGAAAACATAATGTACGCTAGAAAAAATCTGCATCTTTTTAGTAAAAGGGGTGAAAGACATAATTATAACACTAGAAATATGGACCAACTAGTTCAACCGAGTTTCAGACTGGCTAAAGTAGATACTTCTTTCATGGGGTACTGTTTAAAATGTTACAATAAAATACCTCCCCACATTGTTCAACTAAATGAGACAAAATTTAAGTCTTATATAAAACGCACACTATGCAGCCGAGCATATTATTCATTGGGTGAATACATCACTGATAAAAATGCTTGGCTGGATGCTGGTCTAGCTCCACAGCCATAAGGGTTCATAGATTCATTGATTAGCATTTTTAATTATTTTTGGAGCTGCTGAAGATATAGATCTACATTATCTTTGCATTGAATAAACTCAATGTGTTAGTATTATATAAATTTTTCATAGCACATACATGTGAGCACTATGTTATTTAAAGCTACCATTTACGAGGTATGTCTTTCATTGACTTGAATGTGCCCTGGCGGTTGGGAGTATGTCATGCTCACTGGAATGTCTCGCTGACGGTGGCGCGCGTGTTGGATCATTCGGTTCCCTTCAAAATGGTTGAGTCGAATGATGCCGATCCGTGCGTCATGTTCGTGAACGGGCGCCGTTAGTTGGGACTGGTCATCTCTTAGCTACCTCGGTTATTCTAATTTTATTTTGAATTGTTTATTATGATTATATTTTTATCTAAACCTCTTTTAACGTACACGACTTGTTACATTGTTCTCACATTGTACCCTAGATTCAATATGAATGATGTAACCGAAATTTGTAACATATTATTGATTTTAAAAGAGTGTTGTTCATGGAGTTTCTTGCTCGTTCTTCTCCATAGAAACCTACTGTTTGGAACGAGCAACTAGCTTCAACTTTCTGACTGACTGACTCTGACAATTCAAAAGTACCTGTAAATGGTTTATTTGAAATAAATGATTTTGAGTTTGAGTTACAACCCAGTTACTGGGTAACACGATACCCCTTGGCCAGAATGTTTGTGAGACTTTCTGGCTTCTGACTTATACCCATAACGACTGTCTGAATTTGTAATTACTGCAAGTCTTGTAAACAAATGTCATAATCACGAGGTAAAACATGCATTGAACTATATTACTAGCGTATAGTAGTACCTCATTGAATTCATGTGATGTTTAGGCAAACTGTGGCCCTAAAGAAGACCAGTTTAGAAGACCTTGGACGCAATGAAGTGAATATGCGTAAAGAGCTCATTATAATTCTGTTTTTACGGGGCAATGTATCGATTTGCATTACTTGAATAATGTTAACACAAAAAATTTTGGAGTCATATGATCTTTTGTTCTGTCTTTATATTTGAATATGTATTATATCGGCTTTTTATTTACCGAGTTTTAAATACCATCTTGACCTAGTATAAAACAAAATCGTTCCCGCCATTTGTACCCTTAGATCTTTTAAACTACGCAATAGATTTTAATGCGGTTTTCAACCGAGTTCAAAAAAGGAAGAGGTTATCAATTCGTCTGTATTTTTTTTTTATTTTTTTTTATTTTTTTTTTATATGTTTGTTACCTGATTTCTTGGGACTGGGTGAACCGATTTTGATGATTCGTTCTTTATTTGAAAGCTAGTGCTTCCCGTGTGGTCCCGTTTTTATTTGGTCCAGTTCTGACAATGGCATCCATGAGAAAACCGTATAAGTCTTAAATTTGCATTAAGTATGTGCGCGATTTGTTACGCGATTTCTCCGGCAAACGTAAACCGATTTTGAAAATTCTTTTTTTTATGGATAGGGTATACTTCAGGGGTGGTCCCATATAAATTTTATGGAAATTGATTCAGCACTTTTTGAAAAATCAACAAATACCCAAAAAGTATACATAGGCGACGTTTTAGTTTCATCAATCTTTGTAGTAGTTAACTTTCAATCTGTTCTTAACAGATTTGGATGAGAAGGAGGTACTAAAAAGCGGAAAATAAAAAGCTTATTACAAAAAAGACCGCAAGTCAATGTGTGTTCTGTGCTAAAGTTATTTTTCACTTTTTGAAGGCGGTTGCCTTTTTTGTAAAAAGCTTTTTCATCAATAGATAGTGATTCAAGAGGTAGGTAGGTAGGTTTAGGTATACGTATTGTTTGATCTACATTGCCCCCGTGCAACGCCTGTGCAGATCGTTAGTATAGTATATACTATAAGTATATTGTACATAAGTATGTCAGGAGCTCCCAAGGGCAGTCAGCGCAAATAAATCTGTGATATCCTCGAGCAGTTTTAATTTATTTATTGATAATAAACTGAAAGTCTTCAGCAAGAGAGTTGGAAATTGTGTGCAGGATATTATTCCGTGCGCACTATTACACGATTTTCAACTATATTTATATGTGTTTTAGCATATTATTCATTTTGTTTGAGGTAGGTACGAGCACTTACTGCTCTGTCTGTGCTGATCGTAATTTGAATATCATCATAAATGTATTTTAGCATATTATTCATTTTATTTGAGCATATTACGAGTACTTATTGCTCTGTCTGTGCTGATCGTAATTTGGATATCATCACAGTGATCACTTCACGATGACGTCACGACATTATTCACGACATTATTACAATTATATTGTTTCCAGGCAACACGAGAAAACAAAAAAAAAATAGTCTGAATATCTGCAGTACTATTCTGCAAAAATCTGCCCCGGTGATTTTAGGTGAAGTAAGCTTCAGGTTAGCTGTCCATTACTAGCATCGAGGTGAGATGACAGCTTATCTCACTTCAGCAACAAATCACAGAGGGTGATTATTACGGACCCTCTTTCCTCTGTCATTCACATGTCCATACATCTTTAATAACTTAGTCAATTTATTGAGCAAACCATTTTGAGTACGAAAGAACTTATATACTACTTGTACAGCAGTATATATAAATGACAGAGACATGGCATGTTACAGTGCAGAGCAGAGCAAGACACAGTCCCGTGCTAGGAATTAACCTGTATTACAGGAACTAGGCAAATACTCCGTCTCCGCGCCAAAAACAAGCTCTGGATCATTAGAGTAGCTTTAAAGAACTTGACTCACTGGATTCCCTAATTAGGCATGGCTGTTGATGGGGAATCTGCACTTAACTAAGAAAGTATAAGAAGGCATCTCTATCAATGCAGTGAAGTTGTCGACTGCCTCGGTCACCATGACCTTTCCTGCTGTAAGAGCGCAGGCCGAATAGCACAGCACACTAGCATTAATAACATCATCGGTCGTACTCTTGCCTCCGGCGGGGTGTCTGCTATGTTACAACCGAGTGGCTTGGCACGTGATGATGGAAACCAAATGGAATGACCTACGTGCTGCGAAACCAAATACCCCGGTGTATATTTCCCGTCTCCACTACACCACTGACGCGGAAGACATCGTGAAGTACGTGCGCCAAAGGCTGAACTACGCGCCGAGAGTGCAGTTGCTGGAGTCGCAGCGCAATGTCAACTTTAAGGCGTTTGTGGTGCGCATACCAACATGCTACCTGCATCAGGTGTTGGATGAAAGCTTTTGGCTACAGGATGTGGTATTCCGCCGCTTTCGCGGCCAAGTGCCACCGGAACCTGCAAAGACTTAGTGCAACTAAGTGATACTAACATAGTTTTAAGTTTTATTTACTAACACAATTGTTATATTGTTATGTATACTTAAGTTAAGGCATTTTTCTATGGGTCTTTGTTACCTGAAAATAAATAAATGGTTTTATTATAATGACACCCTTGCGCCATCCCAGCTTCCAACACGTCGTGTCGAGCTGGGGCGGCGACTACAGGTGCCGAAAACCTCAAACGGCGTAAATATAGGAGGGTGTTATATTTACGCATTTTTGAGCCGTTTGGGGTTGAAACACTAGGGCCATGGGGCTCGAAGGCTCACCTTGTTTTAGGGACATTGCTATTCCTAACCTAACCTTTTGGGCACTTTTGATGACTTTTTGATGCCCTGTGAAATATTTGTTGGCACATTATTTATTTTTAACCTTTGTTATTTAATTCGGTTTAGTTGTTTGAAAATAAAATGATTTATCATTCAGCAATTATAAGACTATGAAGTATGGGTGTGCCACATTTACAAATTACAATGTTGTGTTTACTACGACAATCGTCTTCCTATTAGATAACAACTTATGAAAGAAAGATTATTTATAAAATAAACTTGGTGAGAAATACAGTTCAACTAAATCTGAGGATAAACTCCCAACTAAAGGCTAGTGTTTCTTATATAGCTAGGATTTAGTTGAGTGTTTCCCTAGAGACCGCGATAACGAAGTGAAACCGCAATAACTAGGAAAGAAGTTGCAATTTGATATCGATACTACGTTCAGAATGCTGATGGGTTAGTAGCATAGATACTTAAGTAAAGTAACAAGACTTTTTTCACAAACTGCTTAGATTATTTAAAATTTAATATTTGCTAGATTTCAGATATTTTTAACCGACTTAAAAAAAAGGAGGTCGTTCTCAATTCTACACTTTTTTTTTAAGTTTGACCACGCGTATCTTTTTCCTGTCTATTCCGATTTAAGATCCGATTAATCTTTTTTATACCTCATAGTTGGTAGCACGAAGTCAGGTGGTAGCTATAAATTCCTAATAATTTCATATAATTTAATGATAATATTCCACCTCTAAGGGTGGAATAAGGGACGACTTAATTTGTTACCGTTTCTTAGTTAATTTGTATGATAAGAAGTAGGCACTAAAAAGCAAAAAATAAAACATTTTTACAAAAAGACAACCTCAAAACCTAAAAAGTTAAAAATAACATTAATTTCGGAAGTCGGCGTCACACTAGCAATTTCTCCGGTATCGTGGGTGGGTTTACAACTTTATAGACTTACATACACAAACAATCAGATCTGAATCAATTATATTTAGGACACACAAATGTGTTTTCAGTAGGTAACGAAATCTAACTTTTGTTCTCACACGGTTTCTTGCCTACTTTTGTATAATGTGCTACAGTGCCAATCGCGTGAGAGCGAATCGCTGAAGCATGTAGTCGACATATTATGTATAAGTTTTATTTTCTCCCAGCAACAGCAAAATATTTTCTATTTAACTATTTTGCTGTTCTCATTATTAGAAGACACTTTTTAATGAGACTGGTATATACCGAAATTACTTTGGATTCAGTATTTTTCTCTCCATTTTATTATGGTTGCTCTCAACTTTAAGCAAATGTTTTTTGTATTTTATGTAATCCTTTATCAAAACTCTTTGTCCTTAAAATTTAACGGATGTCCTAGGATGATTTTGACAGTTTGTGTATGGTTTGGATTTCGAATGTAATAGTTCTTTTTTGTTTTGTTTTTTAAGACTCACTATACAGATGTTGTATTACGTGTCATAGTCAGGCTTTCTGAAATAAATATTGTATTTTTATAAGCAAAACGAGAGCGTCACGTAATATCTAGATTATTCCTACATCAGACCCGTAATGTCTCTATTACAAAAACATTCAGGTAGACAGGTATTTAGAATTCTAAGGAGAATGCTACACGTATCCTAATGTTACTGTTTAGCTTAGCCTAAATGTGTACCTAATGAGTTGATTTTAATTTTGTAAGTACTATAGTTAGTTTAGCTTGGCAACGGCAGTCATTAGCACACCTAAAGCGTTCTTAATTGGGTTTAGTTTAGACACACTTCATCTGATAATAGATACATTGGAAACCACGGAACAGATAATTTTTTCCGTGTTGGAAACCTTAATTTTGTATAATTGAGCAGCATTCAATTTTCTAAATGTGAGTAGATACGATGGTGCCATTTATTAAGTAAAATTATTATGTGTTTGACATAAATGAGCATTGAGCATGCCGGTTGAGAGCATTGTCATGCTCAATCAAATGTTACGCTGATGGTGACAGTGACTAAAGCAAATAAATGATACTATAAAGCAAACAAATCCATAATTTTAGCCATATCGATTTGAGCCTTATTGGAAATACAAAACCCAAAACACCAAATACCCAAAACTGTTAGTAAACTGGTCAGTTTAAACATTGAAAATTGAAACAGCTGTCCAACAATTACTGTAATGTTTGCTAACTCTGTGTTAGCCTGCAAATTAGTTAACACAGTGTTTTCAAATTAAACATGAGGGTCGATGCGAACCTTGTTTTAGTTTTGACTGTAAATATTGAACTATGCTGTGTTTTTGAATCGATGTACGACATTTTTTTTAACGTACAACAGCCCTATATCCCGGATTAGACATGCCAGTACCTTGCATGCCATTGTGCCATAAAGCCAAGAATACACGTGACAGAAAGTAGTACAAAAGTAAGCCAGTGACTTGTATGCCACTGTCATATTTACCAAACAGAAGTTGTTATGTGACAATAGCATATAAGCTACAATACTAGGTACAAGCTTGCATACTTTTGTACAAGTGACTGGCATGTGTTTCCTGCCTTAAGGGGCTATTAAACGACTTTTACAGATTTTAAACTGACAATCACGTCTAAATGTGCAGTGTAAATGATTTGAAAAAAATATATGTTAAATTAGAACATTCCCTTAATCATATAGAAAGTGAATATTTTTGATTAAGTTCATATTAAATAGTTTAATTAACTCGTGAAGTTGTGTCTGACGCGGACAAAACATTGACAATCACACAAAATCTACCAAGTATAATTATCCGAAACTTACACCATCTTACAGACAATTGTATTATCTATCTTTTAGTATACGCCTTTTTTTTAATTTTGAAAGAATACTACTTTTATTTAATTTTTTCGACTAAACTTTGAGAGTTTTGGACGCAAAACTAATGCAGAACGGACGCAGTCTGCTACTAAGTGATTAAGAGAATGTTCTAGTTTAACATATTTTTTTTTCAAATCATTTATACTGCACATTTTGACGTGATTGTCAGTTTAAAATCTGTAAAAGTCGTTTAATAGCCCCTTAACAGTTTGTGATTGGTGTACGTCAGAATGGCATGCAATACAAGCTCATTGCATACTTTTTTGCAAGATACTTGGCTTGTGTATTCATGGCTTTATTATATGGCTAAATTCTGATACTTCACAGTGTTCCTAGTCATAGTTTGTAATATTTTATATACTTAGGATTTGTCCGTAGTGCCTTAATACTTAAGTAGATACATAGTATAGTATTTATTTATTAACACATTTCAAGCACAAAGTACAGAGGCGGACTTAATGCCATAGGCATTTTCTACCAGTCAACCTTTGGGTGATGCAGAGACAAGCAGTGGTAGGTGTAACAGAAAATAATTAAGTTAATACTAAGCTAAACTACAAGGATATAAAAAATACTATAAGTATATATAAATACTATATAAATATAATATTAAACGACATATATATTACTGTAAATAGATATATACATGGATTTACAAAAATAAAAAGACAAACAATGAAGAAAACATTACCGTTGTGATGAAACTGCCAACTACTTGTAAATGTACTCTCGAGCTTTAATATATAATTATATAGTACGCCTGTTGATCACAAAATATCGTTGTGTACAAATGTACATGTCAAAAAAGTTTCTAAATAAAAATACAAACCATGAGTTGACGGATTTAAACATTGTGATTATAATAGAATTGCAAACAAGGTACCTGTCGATTTTAACTAAATTTGAATGTCTTCACCATAATAATACCTTTGAAAATACTCTGAAAGCAATTTAACCTGTTAACGCTTCTAAAGAATGAAAGGGTCTAAAATATCAAGTTTTCTAACTGCTGCAAGTTATTTATGTAAATAGAATATAAGAATAGAATATAAACTTATCTACTGTTATAGAAGACCCATAATGGCTATTACATCGATAGAGTATTAAATATAACTTATTATTTTCGGACCAGCTGACATTCGTAGATCTTTGGCAGTCGTTATGGGTAGTCAGACGTCAGAAAGTCTGGCAACCAGTCTTACCAAGGGGTCTCGTGTTAGCCAGTAACTGGGTTGTAGAAATCAGATAGGCTCTAAGTAAAACACTGGTATTCAGCTGCATCCGGTTAGACTGGAAGCCGACACCAACGTATGTAGTTGGTAAAAGGCTAGGCAGAAGATGATTATTTTCGAACGGCGATTCCCAAACTAGGTGGAAGCTGTTTCTTCATCATCTTCATAATTTCAGCCGAAAGACGTCCACTGCTAGACATAGGCCTCCCTCAAGTGTCGCCACATTGACCGGTCCCGTGCGACTCGCATCCAGCGGATCCACCAGGTCCAGGACCAGGTCATCGGTCCACCTAGTGGGAGGCCTTCCAACGCAACGTCTTCCGGTTCGCGGTCGCCACTCCAGAACTTTTCGGTCCCATCGGCCATTCGTTCTGCGAGCAATAATATGTGCCCTGCCCACTGCCACTTAAGTTTGGCAATTCTTCGGGCTACGTCGGTAACCTTGCTTCTCTTGCGGACGTCCTCATTTAAGGGCAATGGAGAGGGCTATGCTTGGAGTTTCCTTGTGTGATAAAATCAGAAATGAGCTGTTTCTTACTGTTAGCATAATTGCCGATCAAAGTCAAAGTCATTGTCAAAACATTTATTTAAATTATTTTATTAAACTAGAAATTAAGTATTTATTATATACAAAGCTTAGAAATAAATATAAACACATAATATGTACAATGCTCACAGGGCATCAAAAAACTCGTCCGCATCGCTCTCAATGGGACAAGTGCCCAAAAGGCTAGCAGCATAACCACGTTGAATGGCAATGCTAATTCTTTGGCCCAAGAAAAGGCCAGCCCTTTGGTCACGTGAAGAGTCGACCAGCCGCTTTGCAATGTCCCTAAAAACAAAGTGAGCACTCGGGCCCCATGGCCCTAATGTTTCGACCCCAAACGGCTCAAACATATAACTTTCAAGAAGGTTGTTATATTTACGCCGTTTGAGGTTTTCCGCACCTGCAGCAGCCGCCCCAGCACAACACGACGTGCTAGGAAGATGGGATGGCGCAAGGGTGTCGACACAGGTTGTTTATTTAAATTAGAAGCCACTTTTGAACCATATGTACTAATCCAATTAATCGGGATTATTTCAATTCAAATTAGAAGCTCAAAATACCTTTTAGGAAGTTTGAGGCCTTCGTTTAAAATAATATTCAATTATATACCTATTGGAAAACACAATATCCCTATAACCTATATTTAGGGCTGACATTTACCTCCAATACTCTTTTATTCCCGGGAGGATGTAGGGCTTAGAAGCGTTTGTAACCACATTTCGGGAATCAGAAAGAAAAACATAATGTATGTACCTTTTTCTATCGAATTAGGTATTTCTGGCTTTGATAACTAAGTATATTAGAAACATATTTAAAGGTCCTAAGTATTTTAGTGTTTGTTACTAATTTTGTCATTCTAAACTTTTGAAAGAATGACTTGCTAAACCTACTCATATACCTGCTTTATTGGTTTGTATTCAGTTTTTATATTGAAATATACAAAACCTACCTACCCTACTTCAGGTAGGTATATTTCTGTACCTTGGTTAGCACATAAAGCGGTAGGTCCTGGCTACCATTCGTAGAGAAAGTCAGAAAGTCTGACAACCAGTTTCACCAAGGGGTATCGTGCTACCCAGTTACCGAGTTGTGGAGGACAGAAAAGCATGCAGTCCATGTAAAACACTGGTATTCAGTTGCAGTCAGTTAGACTGGAAGCCGACTAAAACAATATGAACAAGAAAGGACAATGCCAGAAACTCTATAGAACTTTGCCCCATTCAACAAAAGTCATGTGCTATATGTAGCATCTTACTGTTCATTT
Source organism: Charanyca ferruginea (assembly GCA_947361185.1). Lineage (NCBI taxonomy): Eukaryota > Metazoa > Arthropoda > Insecta > Lepidoptera > Noctuidae > Charanyca > Charanyca ferruginea. The sequence goes on from OX376058.1 coordinate 8,261,685, forward strand.
ATTGCTGATAACTAAACATTAGTCTTAGTGACTGTAGAATTTGCGGTTTCCGTTTAAATCTTAAAAACAATAATGACATTGATTATAGGTTAAATTGTATTTTATGTAAATTGGGTTTGTATTTTGTGGGTAGGTATTTCGCAATCCGCAAGTTCTAAAGAAAAACAATTTAGTATAGAAAGGTTCTATATTCATTACAATTATTTTCATTAATTTACTTTTCTGTACATGGGTTACTTTTTCTGTACATGGGTGGGGCAGGATCTGGCATTGTCATTTAAGCGTGGAAGAGTTGCAAACACCTATCCATACATCCCCACAATCTATCGCATTTATAATACATAGCATAGTATGTCAGATTTTACTGTACCAAGTTTCATCAATGTGAAGCGTAAAATAATAATAATTTCAGGTTGTCAATCCACCTGTCTATTGAATCGTTCGCCTTCTTTACAATTCGTATACAATAGTCAGTGTGTATACCCAATACATACGTAGACATAAAAATCTAATAACATATTCATAACAGAATTTAAATGAGTTTTTTTTACACATATTTTTCAAGGTAAACACGCGGTCTTCAGTTGGTCTACACAATCCAAGTTTACATAGTTCGTCATACCTACTCGATCAAGTGGTACGTACCTATATTGTTTGAGAATCACGTCGGCATGACGAAATTTGTTTGCACACTAGGCACTTTGTAATAAATATGATGATATTGTAATCAACTTTTTACATAATAAATAATCAATAAGCTTACGAATCCCTTTTATTTTTTTAAGTAACATGCGTATAGCTACATAGAACATAGCGGCATAACTAAACTGACAACCCACAACCGCACCGATGTGGCGCAGAAGTACAAGAGGGCTGACCCCAAATAAATTGGGATAATAGCCAGGAGAAAGAAGGAGATCAATATTACTTTTTGTAGTAAAAAAAAATAAAAAAAAAAATACAGACGAATTGATAACCTCCTCCTTTTTTGAAGTCGGTTGAAAATAGAGCCAATAGCACTCAGGGATACAAAGCTTCCCATTCAGCGAAAGAATTTTCAAAATCGGACAAGTACAGTCAATAGCAAAAGTAGATAATCAAAATCAGAAATTCAATACTAATTAGTAATTAACTAACACTAATTTATATAATTTATTACTAGTTTATTTATTAAAAGTATGTGATTGTCACACACATACTTTTGAATCACTTCGACGCCACACAGTTCTGACGCGAACTCCGTTTATTAGTATTGAATTTCTGATTTTGATCATCTACTTTTGCTGTTGACTGTACCTAGTTCTAGACCGCGGCGATAGTGATCTTGACAAATATTATACAATGGCTCACTTGCATTGATGTTACGTTTGGGGAAGTAATATAGCAATCTGCACGAACTTATTTTAAGCAATTTATATATCTTTCTCTCCAATAAAACAAGAACGAGACATAAATTAGTAAGAGCTGTCAATTTAAGTCGATCTAAAATGTTCATACAATTATAGCTGTCAACACTGCCAAGTTCAAGGGCAAAACTAATTTGACATCTCTAACTTAGACTTTGTCTATCGCCGTCCTATTCTTCAGCTGCCTGGTAGTAAGAGATGCCAAATGCCCAATTTTAATTTAGTTTGTGAACAACGTAATCGGCACCAATATCAAGCCTTGGACTCACATTAAAAAAGGGTTCTATGCCACCGTACAGTTTTAAGGTCAAGCAAAAAACGCCGAATAGAGCACGTTTCTTGTATTCACCTTTAGTTTTTTTACTTTATTTTATTTTAACTCGACTGCCAGGAAAGGGGCGAATCACGCCTAAGTGATTTGATCAGTCGGCACACATTAAAATCTAGAGCAGCATAAATCTTCCCGACAATGGGTCTCGCGACTGTTCAAATCACGGAATAATAAAAACAAGTTTTTATTGTGTGTGTGTGTGTTTTATTGTTCCGTGGTTCAAATAGCTACTGGCGTGGTTTTTTTTTCAATGATATAGTTATTCAACATTACTACTAAGCGTTATTCTGGACTACACGATTTGTATATTTCTTTTCAGTTTTATGTTTAATATGTCATTATTTAATGTTTTTTTTTGATTTTTGATATTTTATTTAAAGTTCACTTTCTTCGAATTTTTTGTTTTTATTGTTTGTTGTTTTTAATATCAAATGTCTACCTATTAGGGTTCAAATGATACATCCCTGTGACGGTGGGATAGACAGACGGACGGATTAGCGAGAGCAATTGAGCTCCATTTGAACCCTTTCGTTGCGGAACCCTAAAAATGGGTAGCATGTAATAGCTTTGAATACACGCTCTTTACGCAATCTCACTATTCAAGATCCTGTGATATGGTGCAGACAGCGTCTTCAACTGCTCATACCCTATACGAAGAAATTTTACTGCGTGGGAGGTAAGTAGTTGATGACGCTGTCTGTACTGTCTGAATTCGTTTCCATTCCATACAAAGAACGATTTAGGTCGACACAGCTGTCTTTTACTTATTCAAGACGTCTTAAACTTAAAATTCTGCGATGTGTTAAATAAATAAAAGACAACAAAGCCTTAAGGTTATCGTTCACTATAACAGCACCACTCTGAAACAGTAAATAATTTACCATTCAATTTAAGGCTTTAAATTGTGTGCATTAAATAATATTTTAATGACAAGATGAAAAAGTTGACGACTTGCGGGCGCTATTGCTGATAGCTAACAGTTGGATTTTTTGAGGCAGTTCCTGCTTTGCCGTTGCCGTGTTGGAGCGGTGTGGCTACAGTGAACGATGCCCTTTATTAAAATTAAATTCTCATTTGAAAACTGGGGGAAGAAATTCAAACTTCGTCGAACTATTGTGGTAAGACACTCTTAACACATGAATATAAAACCCAGTTTTGATTCATGTGCTCTTAGTATATGTCAAGTGAGTTCTGTGAAGGTCTTTATAAAAATCTGATTTGATTAAACAAATAGGCACGGTCACAAAAAAAAAAAGTAACCAGTGGGTTAATTCACGTATCTAAGGAAGTGCTGTGGCAGTTAAGTTTCGATCAAAACAACGCTTTTCGTATTCTCTAGCGCTGTCAGACACGGTCGCGTCAAGTTCGCGTCACGCGAGCGCAAAAACGGCATTCTACTGTTGCGTGCTTCTAAACGCAACATGATCGGTATTCTACTATTCGTTTGACATCTCAAAATGTCAGTTAAAAAGCACTTAAATCTGCATGTTATTATAATATTAAAATAATACGCCATTTAAAATAATGGCGTATTATATTAATAATAATAATGTCAATAATATGATTATTGACATAGCAGTCCCACATGATGTGAACCTCGTGAAGGCCGAAAAAGACAAGCAAATAAAGTATCTTGACTTGGCCCGCGAGGTTGTCGACATGTGGGGTGTGGACTCGGCGATCATTGTGCCGATAGTTGTTACAGCCAATGGCTTAATTGCCAAGAGCCTCGACCAACATCTAAGGAGGCTCTCGTTAGGCGGCTGGATCAAGGGCTTGATTCAGAAGGCAGTACTTCTGGACACGGCCCGCATTGTCAGGAGATTTCTCTCTTTGGAGCCCTGACCGCCGGTAGCTTGGACCCTGTTCCCGATACCGGTGGGCTACTATTTTTTATATTTTTAAATGTTTTAATTTTTTTATTAATATTTAAAAATGTAAATTATATGTATAGATGAATAATAAATGGAAATAATAATAATATGTGGGGACATTTTCACACACGGCCATCTGACCCCAAACTAGGGAGACCCTGTACTATGGGTGTCAGACAGCTGATATACATACACAAATACATTTTTTTTTTATTATAATAACGTCCTATTCATTGAAATGTAATCGATTCTTTTCAATTATTTAGTGAATAATATGTTTTCTCTCATGTGGCTGGCTACACCATAAGTAAGTTTGGTAGAGTTTGGTGGTCGTACAGTTGACGTGCAGTTCACGCGCAGTTTAAATATTACAAGAATACCGTTTATCACTCAAACTTGGACATAACTGCAACTGCACTACAACTTCATCGACGCGTCATAAAATTACGTGAATTAGCCTTCAGGTCGTCGGTTATAGTTGAAGAGAATGTCAATTTATCCAAATGTGATACCATTTGGATAAATTGCTCTGAAACAGCAAATAATTTGCCATTAAAGTTAGTTAGTTAATATGTGCATTCTAGTAAATTTTATAATGATATCTCAGATTATGAAATAAAATGCAGATAGTCCGCGCGGAACGCTGAGAGTGAAGCCACAAAAGCAAATACAATATCAAAAGCGAATACCTATAAACTCGTGATTGTATTCGCATTTGAATTTCTATTTGTTATTTTTAACGATGCGACGCTTTGTGCTGTACTAACTCGTGTCAGTGCAGCAGGAAGTGCGACTGTGGGTATTCGCTTTTGAATTTGATTTGGTGGCTTCACTATCAGTGTTCCGCGCGGTCTACCTGCCCTTTGTTTCATAATCTGAGAATGACATGACATAAGAGCTTGACGGCTCGCGAACGGTGTGTTGGTAGCTAACGGTTGAATTTTTGAGTAGGTTCCGGCTGTGAGCGATATCCTTTACATTGAAATTCTCATTCGCAAATTGTGGGAACAATTTCAAACTTCGTCGAACTATTGTGGTGACACGCTTTTAGTACTTGTCAAACAAGTTCTGTAAAGGTCATAGGAAAACCATATTTGATTAAATACACGGGTCCAAATTACGAAAAAGGTGTTTAGGCATTATTGACATGACTGTCAAGTGGTAGAACGTGGGTAGAACAAATAAGTTTAACTTGAAAAAAATATTGGTAGAAGATTTAGGTTTTTCATTTTATTTTTAGATGGCTGGTAGTAAAGGTTTAATTATAATAACCTCACTGTGTGTGTAGGCACTCTTTAACCTATATAATATAAATCATTATCATCGTATCAGCCTATTACCGTCCACAGACTGCTGAACGTAGGCCTCTCCCAGTGATCACCAACAATTCCGGTCTTGAGCAAGGGCAACCAACATCCATCAGCTACCAGCCACCGTCTTCAAATCTTCGGTCCATCTTGTCGCAGGGCGTCCCACAAACCGCTCGCCCAAAAATAAGACTATATAGCCAAGTGGTTTATGAGAACACATAATAATATACGAGAAATATTAAATACTAGCACTTCCCTATCCCTATTTTTTTCAATTGATATATTATAGCCTATGTTACTCATGGATACTGAAGCATTTTAATGCTGAAAGAATTTTTGAAGTCGAAGCAGTAGCCTTTGAATTTATTCGTTACAAACATACACATCTTTCCTCTTTACAATATTATATAAGTATAGATCATTATTATTATACTATATATAACATTATGTGAAGATTAGGCGAGCATCACTAACGTATTTAATAAAGTAATACAAAAGGCTGACAATGGAATAACTACGTGAATAAAAAGACGTATGAATAGAAAGGGCATGAACAACAGTGAAACCTCTTTGAGTTCTCAAACTAGCGAACAAAAGCTAGAATTATTAAGAAAATAGTCAAATTATCAATGCCTATATTTCCAATAAACCCTTATAAAATATATAAGACCATTGGTTTATTTATTTATTTATAATTCATGCCCAAAGGTACAAAGGCAGGCTTATGTCTTTGGTATTCTCTACTAGTCAACCAAAGGTGGTGAAGAAATATCACGGCAGGTGCTCAATAAATACCTATATAAATAAATATCCATAAACAAAACCTACTTACCTATCTTTCACTAAGTGAAAGGGGACATCGGCGCGACAAAAACACGTAACAAACTTTAATCCCCGAGCATTCTAAGCATACATTTGGACCTGGTAGGTATTGCACTTATTTAAAGAAGAGCTGATTTTTATTTCAATATACATCGAAAACTTTCAACGCAAAATGTCTGTCAATGTCTCCAGCACACTGTATTTACGAATCCCATAATTTTCCTGAATTTATCAATACGTTTTCCCTAACTTATCTCACGCTACGATATCCACCAGACGCTATATCAAGGAGATCTCGGCCCACAATTCAGCTGCTACATCTGGACAAGTCTCAGATACAAACCATCTCGATTCCTTATCTCCTGTTTGGAAGCCCGCCAACATTGTTATTTAAGTATCTTTATCTATCTTCAACAGGTTGTCGTTCATTGGTGGAAACTTAGTGGCTATCTCAACTGTTTTATATCTTCGGTATTCTGATACTTAACTTACAGTTGGGGTTTCGCTATTGATTCGATTTTAAAGAGACGGTGAAATTGAATCTTCTGAAGGCTGTAGTTGAAGATTTGTTGGTTCTTCTTTTATTTGTGTAGCAATATTGTTTTGTTTTGTCTTCGCCTATTGTTTGTGTTTATTCTTGAAGTATGACTGTGAAGGATGAATAATTTTGCATGTTTATTAAAACCAGACATAAAAACAATACTTACACTTGTGGTTAGAACTAGATTTTGGCTGATAAAGTTTTAACAACTTATGTAAGAGAATATTACACAAGTGAACATAGTAGGTGTTTAGCGCCATTTATTCATTTAGAAAGTAGTACCTACTACCTACATAGATATAGATACCATGTACTTTAAAATTTAATTGATGACACACTTTATATTTCTCATAACTTTATAAACATTTAAGCGTTTCGCTAAATTAAATTGCCGTTAACAAATTTTCATAAATAACTACTTATAACTGTAGGTTTTGCCCGCGATGCAGACAAAGTCGTGGATTGATAAATAGCTTTATTTCCTTTCTCTGGGTTCAAGCTTAGTCTGTATCAAATGTCATCAAAATCAGTTTAGCCGTGAAAACGTAGCGAACAAACATACTTTTCCATTTATAATATTAGTATCGTCGTGCCGTCGTTCAATCTTAATGGAGACTAGACAAGTACAGTCAACAGCAAAAGTAGATGATCAAAATCAGAAATTCAATACTAATGAACGGAGTTCGCGTCAGAACTGTGTGGCGTCGAAGTGATTCAAAAGTATGTGTGTGACAATGACATATTTTTTAATCATTTCTACGCCACACAGTTTTGACGCGAACTCCGTTCATTAGTATTGAATTTCTGATTTTGATCATCTACTTTTGCTGTTGACTGTACCTACGCTTGAGATATTCTAGTACACGCCAATAGTAATAAAAAAAAATAAAAAAAAATACTAATATATGTGTAATGATTCTAAGTGTTTTGGAGATGAGAAGTTAGGGTGCTCAAATTAAACAAAGGTAACTAATTGAAATAAAGTTCGGGCGCCAGAGCCCCCTATGTAAAACAAAGAAATCCGGGAAGCGGAACGGTAAAGGTGGTACTTTTAATCTTTAGGTAGGAGGTCTTCAAATAAATACAAGCTCTAAAATCAATGACTCATTTATTCAAAGTACCGCAGGTATGGTGGCACTTAAATGTAAAAGAAAATCTCTTTCAGTTACTTGTAAAGTTAGAATTTAAAACTATGTCAATATTGCACTTTATACAAAATAAAATATTCTAAGAATTAATCGTAAGTGTGTTCTAACACGGGTTCATTCTCCCTTCGTCTTCATCTTCTTCTTTCTTCGTCCCTCACTCTCATAGTCCGATGGAACAGCAAGTCGACACGACGGGGGTGAAATCAGGAGCTACACCAACGGCTTTACATGCTTTTGGATGAACAAGAGTATCACTTCACCAACTCCTAAACTTGGCTGCTACTGCAATTTTTTTTTGCCCTGATTTTGTAATGGAACGCAGATTCCACGCTCAGTTGTATTTACTACCACGAGACCAGCGAGGGAATGTTTTGTGTAAAATAGACGATGAACTCTGAAACATTCCATTTTCCAGCCTAGCTTATAAAGCCACTCCAATATTCCGTCACGTACTGTCCACGAGCTGGATTGGCTAATAAAGTCGGGCATCCTTCGAATTAGCTAGCGTGCCTGAATGCACTGCCTAGTGGTCGATGGTACCGTCAACCGCACGTCCATGTTCACATGTGACATTGACACGCCTTTATGTCGTAGCAGTAATAGCGGGTTTTGTATTTCAATTGCTACCACAGACGTAGGTATGACTGTACCTAGCTACGTTTTATTTTTTTTCTCGTCTATTTTTAACCTGGCTATCTGGGAGAAACAATGGGTCATTTGATTGTCTTGCTTAATAGCTTAGAAGCTTGTCTATATGATGTTGTCCACAAATCGGTCTACTAGAGCAGGGACGCTAATTCTTTTCAGACGAAAGTATTGAGCGCTTCCAGTGCTTTCCGGCCGTGATACCAGTAAATTCACATGTCTTGACAATCTAGTTTGGTACTTTTTGCTGATGTTGGCAAAGTACCTAGCTACTGTCTGTCTGTTTTGTAATTTGAGATAAATACTGAGAGTTATAGAAGGGATAATGTTTCAACTCTGGCGGGCGAATAGCTGTAATTAATTGTTATCTTTAGTACTTACGTTGGCGTCAGCTAAATGAAAGTTCCCTTTCTTACAATAAATGAATAGTTTGTAGGTAGACCCTTAGGCAATGTTCATAGCTTAACCTGAGGGCCTATCAAGCGGGTGTAGTAAACTTAACGTAAATTAGATGGATTTTTAAATAAAGCTACTATTAAAGAAAACCAGTTTTAGTTTTTGGTCTTGTTGTAAAAAAATATTTGTAATGTGCGTCACTCTCTCGTGAATAAATGGTTTTCTTTCTTTCTTTCAAAATGCTACAATTTTGTTTTTATTTTGTTCACGACTTCGACTTCGGATCTAAATCAGTTCAGCGGTTTCATCATGAAAGCGTAACAGACAGTTACTTTCACATTTATAATATAAGTACCTATAATATGAATATTATAGTATAGTATCAAATAATATGGTTATCATTCCTAGATAATTTATTTTCTTTTTGTCAAAACTATATGAAAATCCATACAGTAGTTTCTGAGCCCGAACGGGCAAAAAATTTCATTTAATTTATAGTGTGTGATGGTTAAAATAAATAAAGGTTATGTACGAAACAGGAAAAATCCTATATAAACAGAATGATTGAATATATTCCGCTCTTTATTCCGCGGGGTCTTTCTTGGTTCTTTGATACCCAGTCTTTTTTGTCCTAACCACCTAGGCAACCGCACAATCAAAAATTCATTAACTCAAACAGCGCGAAAAAGAAAACAGCTGTTCCATGCAGAAGTGGTACTCGGTCAAAATGTATGGAACAGCTGCTTTCTTTTCGCGCTATTTGAGTTGGCTCCATAATGAAAGTTGTTCAGGTTCGTGGTCTGAGTCACTTCTTAAAATTTAGCTCATAAATTCAATTCCATCCTGTATATCATTCAAATCTACACCAAAGCCAAAGTGCAACCTACATACTCTAAAACATTTTGGAAAACCAACGTCAAAACTTCTCGCATTTTGAATTTGAGATAACGTCACCAGTTTTTATTATAAATAGTTGCCATTGAGTTTGAACAGAGTCAGCCAGGATCACCGTGACGAACATTCTCGTCGCTTCTTGCGCCAGAGAAAGTTAAATTATCTTCCAACTTTCCACCAATTTAATTATGAGACAAATATTGGTGCGGGGAGGATGAATCGATGAAGTATGAACATGTGTGGGAGTGTAAGCACTTTATGCGGCTTTATAATAATGTTATGTATTGTAGACATGTTGGTTTGGGTATATTCAACCTTATTTTAATAGTTTATTATTGGTAATTCGTAGAAGATAAAGACTGTTTAAAAATAGATCTGTTTTCAAATTGTAGCTTGGAGTTTATTTTATGCCATTTATACAGTTCGTATGTAATCCTCCGTGAAAAACAGACGTAAGGTTATACTTCACCTAGTTTTTTTGATCTTCCTACATGTATTAATAATATACCGATTTGTTACAGTCAAAACTCTAAACCAGTCAAAACTACTTTTGACTGGCTTCAGTCAAAACCCTTATTAAGATAAAACGCGTATGCGTTACAAAATCAAAAATACGTAACGCCTTAGTTATAAAAATCACTACAAAACCAAAGTTTTAAAAGAGTCACAAATAAAACCTACCAACATAATTGTGTTTCTAAATATCTATAGGTACTAATATTTTAAAGCTGAAGAGTTTGTTTGTTTAGTTGAACGCGCTAATCTCAGGATCTACTGGTTCGAAATGAAAAATTATTTTTGTGTTGGACAGTCCATTTACCGAGGAAGGTTAAGTATAGGCCCATGCGAAGCCGGATCGGGTCGCTAGTTAAGGATAAGATAAATTGAAACCGTTCAAAAGTAGTTATGACTGATTTTTGTAGTCAAAAGTAGTTTTGACTGGTTAAGAGTTGTGACTGTGACATATACATAGATAGGTATTCCTCACTATTGATAAAAATATGATGGTCATCATCTGAATAGAATTTTCCCAAAAATTTTGGGGCGGCTCCCAGCCTAACTGGATGCAGCTGAATACCAGTGTTTTACATGAAGCGACTTCCTATCTGACCTCCACAACCCATTACTGGGTAACACGATACTCCTGGATAAGGCTGGTGGTCCGTCTTCTGGCTACCCATAACTACCTACATACAGCGGTAGGTACAACAAAGATCTGTGAATGAGACGGTTTTACGTGCTTTTCTATGAGAATATGAGGGTTATCATCATCATCATGTCAACCTTAAAATGCCCACTGCTTAGCATAGGTCTCCCCCAAGGGGGGGATCAGCCGATTATCACGGCTGATCCCCCCCTTGGGGGATTACACCATGCTTGGCCGATGCATGTTGGCGATCGCAGTAGTCCTCCAGTGGTCCTCAAAAGGACGCTGCTGCCCATCCTCTGATCAATATCTCTCTGTCGCCTTCTACGACACCCACTGGTAGAAATGGAGAATATGATGGTAGGCAGACATTTTTCCTTTTTTCCCTCCCTTTAATTGTTTATATGCTTTCTATGGTCACATCAGACACATGTGCCAACACTTGTTAGGGCACAACCACAGAAATCTAATCTATGGTTATCTATGGTTACGGTTCACAATTCAAAATTATGAAGCAAACATAAGCTATAAACATTCAAATTTAAGTGACGTCACTAACTATTCAACAAACCGGTAGGTTGATCGATAGAAACCATATTGTACCCGATTTTATGTAAAACTGGCAGCTTTTCATAAAATCGGGGAACAAAACATTCTAGAACATAATACCTAGTTAAATTCCTGTAGCAGGGATGGCGAACATTTTTACGTAAGAGAATTAGTAATAATGGAACCAAAAATGTGACCTTTGCATTCTACCGATATTTTAGAAAAGTTAAGCAATATTCATAAGGGTATTAATAATACATTATTCGCAATTTAATTTACGACTAGCTTTTCTCCTCGACTTTGTCTGTGTGGAAGTCAAAATCAAAGTTAAATCATTTATTTCAATTAGACTATTAAAGGCACGTCCTATTGTAAATTTTGAATCTAGTTGCCCATTCCAAATGGTAGTATCGTACGGAGAAGAATGGGCATGAAACTCCATAGCTCTTTTAAAAAAAATAATGTTTACAATTTGCATTTACTTACAAGAATTATAATATGTTACGTGAATACGATGTACCTTGTATAAAAATCATATATTATGGTATGTACAAAGTATTACAAGTAAGAAATGACAGCTAAATTGTGTACAGACACATAGTGTTCACATATTATTTACAATTAATAATACAGTAGACGACCACTCCTTCTATTCCAACAAACAATGAACAGTGTGTGTGCCAGAGTAATCTATTAAGTACACTAAAGAAAAATGGTATTTTAATTATATTTTATTAAGCATAAAACATAAATCCTATGACATTAGGCATTGGTGTAGTTTTCCATCAGTAAAAGATTTTTTGTCCACACACACATCCAAACTTACAAACTTTACCTCTTTATAATGTTAGTAGCTTTTGCCCGCGACTTTGTCCGCGTGAATGTCGGTGAAGGCGGATGCAGATGAAGTTGCGGATTAAAAAGTAACCTGTGAAAATTTGATTAAAATCGATTCAACCGTTTCTTCGTGAAAGCGTAAACTTTCGCATTTATAATATTAGTAAGTAAGTAAGTATTAGTAAGTATGGAAGTATGGATATAGACTGGAAGTATGGATATGAATAATGGTGCACTGCAGTTATCTACAAAGTTGTTATTAAAAAGGTATTAAAGAAAAATCATTATTTTTTCTTTTTTTGATGGTGCTTCCCATAGATTCGCTACCCCTGACCTAGTACCTGATATCTTTATTGTGTCTTCTGACAATTGTATACATAATGATTTGAAACGTAATACCTCTACTTACCCAATGTTTTCAAAGGTAGGTATAACCATATAAGCAGCCTTCGCAGTGAAATGTGATGAAATAATGCATACCTATTCTAATTTCGGGATATTGTGTCCAGTGTGTGTGGTATGCCGTGTGCCACAGCAGTTTATTGTGGTGTGGTGTTTGTTATGGCCCTATTTTGGTATTAAAAACATCAGTAATATCAGCCGAAAGACAATAACCACGTACCTTAACCGATTTTATATGAAGTGGAATATATAGGGTGACTGGTAATTAGTGTACGATACTTCACCACGTGATTGTGTTCATGATAACAAACAACTTTCCCGAAGAAAAAATGTTTTTTGTACTGGTTCACTTTAGGTCACAGGCGTGCGCGCGCGTGAGTTTCATACGGCTGTTGTGTTAATATGATAAAAGAGAACCAGTATAAAAACATGTTTTCTTTGGGAAAGTTATTTGTTGTCATGAACACAATCACGTGTTTAAGTATCGTACACTAATTACCAGTCACCCTATATAGTGTTGGTGATACTCAGAGGTGTTATAAATAAAATAGCGGACTGTAAAATAGGTTGGTTCATATATTGAACATAAGGACGCGCGCTTCTTGGTCCGTCGATTTTTGGAATGTGATCAACGGCCCGTCGTCCCCCGCTCGCGTCTGCCTCGCTCCCGTAGTTACAATGGCGGGCGGTGTTACATTTTGTTTCCAACATAAAAAAATTAAAACTATAAATTAGTTGCGCTATACACATAAGTAGGTAGGTACATACTTAGATACAAACAAATAATTGTGTTTCAAGTTCAAAAATTTTCAAGACTTTTTCACCCTTCATGAGAAATTAGATAACCAAAATTATTTTCAGTATATCATCACCTGCTAGCCTTTTCCCAACTATATTGGGGTCGGTTTCCAGTCTAACTGGATGCATCTGAATACCAATGTTTTACATAGAGCGACTGTCTATCAGATCTCCACAAGCCTACTGGATAAAACGATACCCCTTGGTAAGACTGGTTGTCAGACTTTCTGTCTTCTACGTCCTTCTACTGTTTCTTCTGACTACCCATCATCATCATCATGTCAACCTTTAAACGCTCACTGCTGGGTATAGGTCTCCTCAAGGGTGGGTTCCGTAATCCACGTAGCCGTAATCCCTATGCTTGGCCAATGCATGTTGGCAATCGCAGTAGGTGTTATGGTACTCAAAAGTACGCTTCTGCCTATCCTCCTTCTACGACACCCACGGGTAGAAATGGGGTGGTGCTATTCGCGGCCGGCACCATACGGCACTAGGGTTGCCAACTCTTTGTCGGTCAAAAATAGTAGTTCCAAAATTTTTACCCATAAAAATATAGTAGATAACGAACAGATGAAAAAAAAATAGTAGGTTCAAAAAATTAGGTCGGATTTTCTTTTGTTTGTATTTTTATTATTCCGTGGTTTGAATAATATTTTGTGAATTATTGAACGCATCTGTCAACTTGACATTCCAAAATCGTTAAAAATAGGTATTGACGTTTTGTTTTACGCTTACACATTTTGAAACAAATATTATTGCTAAGAGTGTGATGCCTTTAAAATATAGTAGTTTCGACTACTATATCTTTTTTTCAAAAATATAGTAGTCGAGCCACTAGTATAGTAGGATACTATATTATATAATAGGGTTGGCAACCCTACACGCCACCCATAACAACTGTCAAAGATGTACGAACTAGAGCTGGAACCAACGGCTTTACTTGCTTTCCGAGACACGGAGTGGTCTCGGTATGAAATCGACCAATAGCTGACTTATCCATACGTCTTTATACCAGCCACGAACTCCACCAACAAACTTACTTCCAATAAATAACCAACAAAATTAACGTGAACTAAATAAACTTAACGTAGATAGCTAGTAGTAAAAAATTTGGCCTATTTCAGGGAAGCCGTAATACTTCGGCCTCGGATTAATCAACTAATTCCCTTCCGGCGGTATCTGCAGTTTTGAGTGTCGCTCTAATCGTTTTACGTTTCATCTCTTAGTAATGAGATTTATTTCCCTAACTTGATTTTGACTGTGAGTTTAGTACCTGCGTGTTTACAAGTTGGTGAGGTGTCGAACGAGTAGTACAGTCACCAAAAGTAAAAGTAACCAGGTTGTCTGATGTAGTTGAACTTTACTTAGAAACCGATGGATATGTTTTCGAATGAAATTTTATTTCACCATTTATCTATTTATTCTCTATTAATTTCGGATTTTCTAAACTTCAACTATATGTTACCCTGGTTATTTTTCTCTTTTGGTGATTGTACTATTGTACAGTCAACAACAAAAGTAGATGATCAATGTCAATGTGTGTGACAATCGCATACTTTTGAATCACTTTGACGCCACACAGTTCTGACGCGAACTCCGTTCATTGGTATTGAATTTCTGATTTTGATCATCTACTTTTGCTGTTGACTATACATAGAAAGTAGGGAAAAAACTAAGGGAACTGTCCCGTTAGTGCACTCCATACACAAGTAGTCAAGTTATTATTTTTGTCAATATTTAATTAAGCTCTATGTCTTTTTGGATATTTAATAAGAGCATTAATATCTCGCTAGCTTGTGCTTAATTTCGAAATGATAGTAACTTTAAAATTTCGTACAAGATTGTATTTATTTATTACATGTTTATGACATAACTAGCTTCTGCCCGCGACTTCGTACGCGGATCCTGTTGCTTATGCCAGCGACAACGGGGTCGGCAAAATCGAAGATCTGAAACGTCTGATGTCGTATTCTAAGAGCCCGGGGACGGGAAAACAACGGGATGCGCGAGATGATTCGAGACGTTCAAAAAGTACAATTTTGAATCATACCTCCGATGGCGGAATATGTGGCGTAGTCAATCATTGGAGTATACGTAAATGAACTCCGTTCCTTATCAACCCAAGGAAGGTCGCCATGACCTACGGCTATATCTTGAGACACATCCGATTCTTCAGATGATATCGACATTCTGTTCAGAGAATGTCGAAGTTGATCAGAATTCAAACGTTCGTTGCGCTCTTCTTCTGTCTCTTCATGCCGTACTCCAGCAATTCTTTTTCTCTCACTTTCTAACTGATTATAAATATGTTGTTGTGTGCGTGTTCGGGACAATCTATACTAATATTATAAAGCTGAAGAGTTTGTTTGTTTGTTTGGTTGAACGCGCTAATCTCAGGATCTACTGGTTCGAATTAAAAAAATCTTTTTGTGTTGGATAGTCCATTTATCGAGGAAGGCTATAGGCCCATGCGAAGCTGGGTCGGGTCGCTAGTGTATGATAATCTCGATCAGCAGTTAGTCGTGCATCACGTTCATCATTCGGTTCAAAAGACCTGTTAGTAGATGTGCGAATACGCTGAGAACTCAAGCGTGATTCTGTATCGGTAAACGTTTTCGATTCACAAGACGTTGCATGTCGCTCACGATCAGCGGACAGTCGCGCATCACATTCCGCAGCAGATGCGTAGATACGCTGAGAACTCAAGCGCAATTCTCTATCCGTGAACGTCTCCGACTCGCGAGACAATGTATGACGTTCACGATCAGCGGTCAGTCGCGCATCATACTCTTCACTGGGCTCTAGAGACCTGGATGTAGATGCGTAAGTACGCTGAGAACGCAGGCGTGCTTCGCGATCTGAAGAGGTTTCCACGGAGCGAGTTGCAGCCTGATGTTCTCGAACAGCATCAAGTCTCTCCTGACGCTCTTCGGTAGATTCTTGGGATCTTATGATCCTCAATCTTTTAGCTCCTTTGGAACATTGGGAAAGATTTGACCTCTTTCTAGGCATGGTTATAGTTTTATTGTAAAGAAGATACCTGATCAATTAAAATCTAAGGGACGGTACATCACGCAGGCACGTCACGAAGATAAATGGAAAAGGAAATTAAACACCCAAATAACATAAGCCCGAAGGCATATTTATTCGATAAAATAAAAAAAATAATGGGAATTTTGGCCAGTAGAGTCAAATTTTCAATGATATTCCATCGTCATCAAAAATCAGTCCTAAACTGTTACCGCCTTCACCGCGTGGAGGTACTCCAAGCTTATGTTATTTTATAAGATACAGTGAAATTAGTGATAGTTTTGATTTTCACATCAGATGTTTCTGATCTTCGATTTTTATAAGTCAACAGGAAATGCCCATCAGACCGAACAACTTTTCCTAAGACGTCATTCCTATAAGTGTCATGGTGTAGCTGGGCTCTTGGAGTTCCACATCAGGTGTTACAGATCTTCAAATTTATTCTCTCAGCAGAAAATGCTCATCACGTGGAACAAATTTTGCTATGGTACCATTTTTGTATCTCTTATAGTTCAGCTGGTCTGTTGCGGTTCTGCATCAGGTGTTCAAGTTTCCAAGATAAATTATAGCCTATATGTTGCCCAGACTTAATACCTATACAAAAAAAGAAAAGTCATTCAAATCCGTCCAGTAGTTCCGAAGATTAGCGTGTACAAACAAACAGACAAACAGACAAACAGATAAACAGACAAACAGACAGAATTCTTTTTTGGATTCGTGCTCTATTACTGTTCCTAAACCCCCCTCAATTATTATTTTTTTAATATATTCAATGTACAGACACAGTTTTGTTACTGTTTTATTATATGTATAGATAGATGTAAAAAGAAAACACTGTACACAGGCGGACTTAATGCCTCGGGCATTTTCTACCAGTCTAGCTTAGGGTGAAACAGAGACAAAATATGGTAGGATATTTTGTCTCTGTTTCACCCTAAGCTAGACTGGTAGAAAATGCAGAAAATTTACAAGAATAAAGGGTGTATTCCCGTTCGTCCCACCGACTTCGTCCCCATCGTGGAACGAACAGTAATTTACAAAAACAATATTAAATTTGTTCCCGTTCGTCCCATTCGGGATTTTAGAGGGAGGAATATGTTCTTAGATTAGTAGCATTCGTCCCACTAAATAATGTTGTGCGTAAAATGTAGAGAATGATAAGATTGTAAATGTCATTTTACAATTAAGTTGTAAATTAAAGTTAAGTTAACGGAAACTAACTAGGAAGATGGCCGAAGAAAATAAGTAAAAATCAAAGTCAAATCATTTATTTAAATTAGACCATTAAAAGGCACTTTTGAACGTCATATAAAAAAAAAAGTTGATTCTAGTTGCCCCTTCCAAAAGGTAGTTTCGTATGGAGAAGAATGGGCAAGAAACTCGATATTTACTCTTTTATATGAATGGATTGTGTGAAGAATGATATAAAAGGAGTTAGAGATATCATGACGGTTGAAAAGTTGGAATGGACGAAGAAGACGTGTTGTACCGACCTCAAGCAACATGGGATAGGCAGGAAGATGATGACATGACAGGAACTGACTAACCACAAGCCTTAGTGCGCCTCAACACAGCTTAGTTGCACTTGAAAATTGGTCAAATAATTTCTTTGACATGACGGTTGGCGCAGTGGCTGAGCGATCGACTGCTGCGCAGCGTGTTGCGGGTTCGATTCCCGCTCAGGGTAAACATTTGTGTGATGAGCACTTGTGTTTGCCTTGTGTCTGGGTGTTGTTTATCTATATAGGGTGACTGGTAATTAGTGTACGATACTTAAACACGTGATTGTGTTCATGATAACAAACAACTTTCCCGAAGAAATTTTTTTTTTGTACTGGTTTACTTTAGGTCACATGCGTGCGCGCGCGTAAATTTCATACGGCTGTTGTGTTATTGTGATAAAAGTGAACCAGTACAAAAAACATTTTTTCTTCGGGAAAGTTGTTTGTTATCATGAACACAATCACGTGTTTAAGTATCGTACACTAATCACCAGTCACCCTATATATGTATGTATTTACAAAAAAAAAATGTATTTGTGTATGTATATCAGCTGTCTGACACCCATAGTTCAGGGTCTCCCTAGTTTGGGGTCACATGGCCGTGTGTGAAAATGTCCCCACATATATATTATTTGTTAAACAAACCGGTTAGGTCGCCGATACATAGCCCTCAGAGTATACAAGTTGAAGTGGCAATGGGCAGGCCACATTGCTCGAAGAACCGATAGCCGATGGGGAAGAAAGGTTCTCTAGTAGCGACCACGAACTGGAAGACGCAGCGTTGGTAGGCCTACCAAATGGACCGACGACATCGTCAAGGACGCGGGTAACCGGTGGATGTATGCGGCAGGTTGCCGCTCTCTATGGGGGAGGCCATTGTTCAACAGTGGACGTCTTTCGGTTGAACCTCTCAAGTGTCGATGACACCTGCCGCATAAGTTCATAAGTAGTGGAGTTGTGTTTGACCTTCAACATTTTGGGTTCATCACTATCATTCTGTCAACCTTTAGACGCCCACTGCTTGGCATAGGTCTCCCAAGGCTGGGTGCAGCCGTAATCGCCATGCTTGGCCGATGCATGTTGACGATCGCAGTAAGTTGGTGTTAATATTCTCATGATGAAACAAACCGGGTTTATAACTCATGCAAAGATTTTAAACAGGGTTAATAGTCAATAAGTACTCGTTCTCTAATGGGCAATAAATACTACGCTATAAAACACGTACTTCATGACCTACACGTAATAATATTTGCAGATGCATCTGGGTTAAATTGACGATTCAGATACCATCTAGTTGGTAGTTATTGCCGTGAATGAGTATGTTTTAGAAGTATTCATACTAATATCACAGTATAAGTATTAGTACTATCGTACTAATATTGTAAGTGCGAAAGTGACTTCGTTTGTTACGTCTTCAGGGGGCCAAGTCTGCTATTTTTATAATTTCGTCATTCCAACACGATTCCATAGTCATTTTGCTAAAAGTTCGTAATCTGCTAAATCCATAATGGTCGATCATTGGTCGGTCAATGGTCTCGTAATAGAATTGTATTATAATGACATTGTCAACAAATTTTAACATTTTTTCATGCCAGATTTCATTTATATATATTTTTACATGTTATTTTTAAGTGTTATAAGTAATCTGAAGTAGTAAGAAGTTCGTAAACTAAGTCAGTCATTAATTTGTCATTATGTACGAGATTACCATTCTATATCATTTCTCTCAATGGAGTGTCATTGGTTGACCATTGGAAAGTCATAATGACGCCATTATATTAGTAGATTACCAAACTTGTCAAAATCAACAATTATGAAATCAATTATAGACCATTCTGACACTATTGTAATAGCAGACTTGAGGCCCTGGGCTGAAGTATTGAACCGATTTTCGTGAATTTTGTACAGACTAGGTTTAGACCCGAAGAGTGTGCTTTGGAGTTGCACAACTTAATTCCCCCATACCCATTCCATCATCGGACGAGCAGAGACAAGGCGTGAACGTCACCGCTATATGCTTGAAGTTCTACGGTCTTGAACTAAGTGCTGTGGAATTCACTGCCTGCCTCTCTGCTTTCCCTGGGAGACTGGGTATCTTTAAGGCACGAGTGAACCGGTTCATCCTTAGTAAGCGTGCCCCATCCTAGCCCGCATCATCACTTAAGATCAGGTGAGCTGTGGTCAAACGCTACTAACGCTGCTAACTTGCGGAATAGCCTACTTTTCAACCGACTTCAAAAAAGGAGGAGGTTATCAATTCGTCTGTATTTTTTTTTTTTACTTTAGTTTCGGAAGTCGGTGGCAATACAAAACAACAAACAGAACAAAGCCACTGAATTTCGAAACTAAAGTCAATGTGTGTTCTGTGCTAAAGTTATTTTACACTTTTTGAAGGCGGTTGTCTTTTTTGTAAAAAGCTTTTTTAATCCGCCACTTCATCTACACCCGCAGTGACCGATATTGATGCGGGCGAATTCGCGGGCAATAGCTAGTATGTTAATATAATTATAATACTTGCATAACGTCTATTCTGCGTTTATTGTGACTGAGCACCTATCAATTTAAATTTTCCATTCAAGGTTCTGTCTCTAGCCGTCCTCGTGCAAACTTGATTCCCAAGGTAAATGAATCGAGATCCCTGATTCGCCTGCTCTATGTCATTTCATTTTATTTCATTTGTCGTGATAGACCAGTGGTTAAGCCGATTGTGGGTTTGCAACCGGGCACGAACAATACGAGCAAGTACCAATGCGAGATTTTCAATATAATTTATTTATTTATTTATTAAACTTTATGTAAAAAAACATTGTACAAAGGCGGACTTAATGCCTTGGGCATTTTCTATCAGTCTACCTTAGGGTGATGCAGAGACAAAACATGGTAGGTGCAAAGATACTTATTTACTATGTGGTTGTGGTTAAAGAATCTTTATTTCTCAAAAGAAATTTACTACAAACTTCGCTTAATGAGAAATGTTTAAACTACTTACTTATAAGTATAATAATAAATTGGTGAGCAGGGCTAGAATGACATGCACAGTATCAAATAAAATAAGACAACATCATTTAACGTACATACATAACAGGTCATTGAAGGTAGCAGTAAAAGATTCATGCGAAACAAAAATCAATTTTTTGTGGGTAAATTAAAAACATAAACCAGGGCCGGACTTAAATTTTGTCAATAATATAAGATTTCTATAATGAAATAATAAATAAGTATATACATACATACATATATACAAACAAAATATACAAATTATAGAGCTAAAAAACATAGAGCAATACAACAAATTAATTGTGTGACGAGTCTGCCAACTTCTTATGAAAGTGGTCGCGAGCTTTCACCGTAAACCGACTGGTGGCCATCCTGATATTCTGAGGAAGTGCATTCCAAAGGAAAACCGCCTGGACAAGAAAAGAAGATTTAAGAAAACCAGAGCGGTGAGAAGGACATCGTAGAAGACGATTATTGGAGGACCGAAGGTTCTTGGTGTGCGCAGAGCATAAATACTGAAAGTAAGAAGTCAAGTAGAAAGGAGAACTGGGTTTGTCTAGAAGAGAAAACAAGGTTGTCAAAGCCCTTAATGCTCTGCGCTCTCTGATGGGTAACCATATTAAGAGCGACCGATGTGTGGACACATGATCATACTTACGGAGATTAAATACGAATCGAATGCAGTTATTAAGAAGTCGGTCAAGTTTATTGAGGAGATCTGCATTCAGGTCGTAGTAACACACATCACCATAATCAAGTATGGGGAAGATAAAGGACTGAACTAGCATTGCCTTTATGTGTGAAGGGAGAATATTTTTGAATGGCTAAAGCGACCGCAACGTCCCAGTGACTTATGTGGCTTGTGTTATGTGATTTATGTAGTTTCTGTTTATCTTGGACATCAGTGACATCGGTGAAAGAAGACCTCGTGAGGAAACCTGGACTTATAATTAATATAAGTCTGAAATCGCCAATTCATCTTGAGCAACCGTGGTGATCACTGCTCGTGAACCTTTGGACGCCCACTGTTGGTCTCTCCCAAGGCGGGTTCAGCCGTAATCGCTATGCTTGGCCGATGCATGTTGGCAATCGCAGTAAGTGTTTATGATACTCAGAAGGACGCTGCTGCCCATCCTCTGGTCAATATCCCTCTGTCGCCTTCTACGACATCCGCGGGTAGAAATGGAGTGGTATTATTCGCGGCCGGCACCCATTTGCCTAGCCTTTTCCCAACTATATTGGGGTCGGCTTCCAGTCTAACCGGATGCAGCTGAATACCAATGTTATACATGAAGCGATTGCCTATCGGACCTCCACAACCCAGTAACTGGATAACACGATATCCCTTGGTAAGACTGGTTGTCAGACTTTCTGGCTACTGACTACCCATAACGACTGCCAAAGATCTACAAATGGCAGCCCGGACCAACGGCTTAACGTGCTTTTCGAGACACGGAGGGAACTCGGTGTGAAAGGGATGGTCACCCAGACCGGCCGCGGTTAGCGTAGCTTAACCTTTGACCGATCGATCTGTACGCACGATCTGAAAGCTAGTATAGTTATAGTTATTAATCTTATATATAAAAATCTTCTGTGCGTGTGTGTGAAAGTGAACTCCTTTTAAACGGCTGGACCGATTTTGCTGAATTTGTTTGTGTGTGTTCCAATGAATTCGAGAATGGTTTTGATTCACAATTGGACCCGGTAGGTGGCGCTGCAGTCGGTTTGTGGGACTTTTTTTATTTTAAGGGCAGGACAACGTCTGCCGGGCCCGCTAGTATTATTTTATGTCTAAAATCACCTATCTGCCATGAGCAAACATGGTGATCAATGCTGGTGACCTATGCCCAGCAGTGGGACAATAATAAGCTGGTATTATTTAATTAACTTGTGACCATAAACCTTTGGGTCTAGCAAAAGGCGTATTATTAGATGACTTGGTATGTGAAAGTAAACATGAATTGCATATAAAATGGAAGTAGGTTTTTCTCCAGCTTCGTTTGATAACAGGAAACAACCAATCAATGAACAAAGGCTAAACCTAACATAAGGCTCTCGGAATACTAACTACGTAACCCTCGATCGAACCAGCCCTGACCTTTCAGCCGCCGGTGTTAGGCACTGATAGTTACGTCAAATACAATCGTAAGTCACTTTTATTACAGTTCGTATTGTTACAGACATGAAATAATGGTGTTTTCTTATGGTCTAAGATCCCAAAGTTGACATAACTACGTCATTTAAGCGTGGTGGAAATATGGAGCGTAGGTAGAGGAATGATGGATGGTAAGATAAACTTAGACTTTACGTACATCATTGAATTCTAAATGTCACATTGGTATTACCTGGTATCGAACCCACAACCTCGTACATGAAAGGCGGGCGCGTTAACCACTAGGCCATCACAACAGTTCCAATTAAAAACTGTACATTCATTAAAAACATTTACTTTGACGGCAATAAAGTACTTTTAAAATAAATACATTTACTCTATTCATTCGTCTGGTACACAGGTTGAATTTAAACATCTTCTTCTCAAATTTTCTATCGAGGAAACATTTTCATCTGTAAAGTTTGAATTTCAGCCACTTACCAATTGAAATGCACTGAATAGTAGAACGAATAATCCAACCACAACTCAACGACTCGCAGACTTTAGATAGTAATACTCGTAACACTAACATTCCTTCAATCAATGTCCAGACTGACAAATTTTCGCATTTGAATATGAACCTTAATGTTTTGCAATCAAGTTGAAAGTCTATCAAAGAAATTTGACAGATTGTTGTAGCTTGATGTGCTGGCCTCTGTACCTATGTATCTAATTGGGGAGTTGACACCATTAATTAATAATCCCAAAGCACAACTCTTATAAAAATACATTTGATTTTACCCTGAACTCAAAATCTGATTAATTTTCAATTTTTAGTTTATGTACTTTAAAGTCAATAAATACTTAGTCAATTGAGCTAGTTGGCAAATATTTTACAATTACGCATCGATATATAGGTATGTATTGTCCGTTTGGTGTCGGACGTAAAGAATAGCACCATCCCATATCTCCCCGTGGGTGTCGTAAGAGGCGACTAAGGGACTTACCAGAGAATGGGCAGCAGCGTTCTCTGTGCCTTTGTAACAACCATGCTTCGATCGCCAATCCGCCTGCCAAGCGTGGCGATTATGGTTAACCCCCCTCCCCCCCCCCTTGGGGAGGCCTACGTCCAGCAGTGGACGTCTTTCGGCTGAAATGATGATGATGATATATGTACAGACGCCAGCAAGTCAACTTACCCGAAACTGTCACATTTTCACAATCAATCTTGAACCTTATTCTTTAACTATAAAATTGAAAATCGATTAAAGAAATGTGACAGATTGTAGTAGCTTGATGTGCTGGCGTCTGTACTACTATTTCTATGCAATTACCATACAAAATCTATGGGAGAATCGCGTTTTGACAACAACATAAAAAGTAAGTACCTACCTATGTCAATTTGTTGGTGGCGTCAATTACCCAATTGCAGTGAACGGAAATAAGCCCAATTGTTGGAATTTGTGACTGGTTAACGAGAATAAAAATGTAAAAAGAGATTTTAAGCAACACGTTTTCTCGATTGAGCAAACTAAGGGCATTTATTTTGAAACATGACAATGACATAGCAGAGACATAGATAAAAAAAGCATAGATCACAACCACAGATAACGAGTGAGTGTTGTCACACAAAAATAAAATATTGATGTGTCAAGATCAGAGGTACATAGAGGCTAGCTGAGACATCGAACGTCACGTAAGGTACGATTCAGACCAACCGGCTCGCGTCGCGCCGCATCAGAACGGAGCCGTACGCGTGCCGCGGCAGCCGAACGCGTCCGTCGGAGCCGTACCGCTCCAAGCGTAGAAAGAAATTAGTTTTTCTCGCGTATCCATTTTTTAAACTGTCGCTTGAACAACACAACTTGAATGATTCGCTAGTCGCTGCACCGTAATCTCCGTTCGTATTCCACGACGCACGGCCGACCGTCTCTGAACGGACCCGACGGCAGCCGATTGGATGCCGACAGTGCCGTTCGGAGCCGGTCGGGGCCTGTCGGCCGTCGCGACAGCCGAATGCATTCTGCGACACGTCGCGACGCGTCGCGGGATTCCGACGGAGGTAACTATGCGTAAGTTGCATGCAAATATGAACTGTAATTACTATTGATACATTTCAATGTTCTTTACCGCATTGTAAAATGCCGCCCGGCCCGGCCCGATGGGAGCCGGTTGGTCTGAATCGTACCTAAGGCGTAAGCATCAGATGACGTCACCATCAGACTGGTGCTGATACGAGCTCAAAACTATACACATAAATTCTCGTGAGTATACCAAGGCACGAGAATTTTTGTTTCACACCTTTTTTACTATAATCAAAAGGTTATTTTGTACTTCAATGTTGGAGATGCCAACAGTAATTCAGGAACATTTTATCAAGTTATTCGTGATTGTGAAGAAAACTAGGGTATGCTAGGATGTCGCCCCTCGCGTGTGTTTGTGTTCGTCACAAAGGAACTAGGGTGATGAAAAGCTGTAAGCGATTGCATGGTAGGTAGGTACATCACACAATGTACCTAGATTCTGGTGTTTCATTTATACTTATGCATACGCAAGCATAACTAGTTAGATTTCATATGAGTTGATTTAATAGCTATAAAATTGCGAAGATCTGTAGAATTAACCCCTTTAAAGAAAAATATATTCGCATAAAGTCGATTTTCAAATTGGAAATGCGACTATCACAATACGTTATTGATAAAGACAAGCAAAATTATAACCTATTAACCTATTGATATGAATAAAGTCTTCCAACCGTATAAATGATTGGAAGACTTTATATATGTATATCATGAGTCAAACGATTATTTCCAATATTTTTTTCGGTTTCTCAACCTAGGAAATTGTCGTGCATCCTCCATACAACCTATAGTGAATTCAAAGTGAATTTAAGGCCAGGGTAAAAATCTTATAAACTAAGCGACTACACGCAAAGGGCACTGCCTGTGGGGTACGGGCCTCGGCTTAGGGCGTCGCTGGGAGAGGGCAGCAAAGGGACAGGCCGGATCGGATCTCGTATTTCCAGTAAAAAAATCGATCGAAATACTCGACGTATCCGTGCTAGGCCTCTGTATTTATATCTCTACTAACTGTTGCCCACGACTCCGTCTGCGTGAATGTCGGATCGCGGATGCGGACGAAGTCGCATAGCCTATGTCCTTCCCCCGCTCTCAAGCTATCTCGTTGCGAAAACGTTACAGTTACTTTCGCATTTATAATATTAGTATGGATGGAGTTATTTGAAACAATATTGCACGTCACAATCAACCTTAAAGCTCAACTGCAGTGCAGTGTAATAAATAGTTATTGCCACACTCAGAGACGTCACTTAATAATAATGAATCATTAACTTTAGTTGACCGATATAACTTGGAACGCTATCAGTCAAAAATATTGTTGTTGGCATGTGCCAAGTAAAGTTGATCAATTAAAGTTATTATTAAGTGACGTCTCTGACGTGGCCGTTTCATAAACTGCATCGGTACGTAAGTGGTAAGTATTAGAATTTACAATAGCAATTTACACAAGCAAAACCAATATTCAGCCAACATAATACCGTATCTTCACACATAATTCACCTACTTATTGTCAATACCTACCCATCAGCGTAACTTAATTCGGTCCCCCTAACGCAGCTCCAGATACAAAGTACTTATCAGTTAATGTAATATTCTGTGTACCTATTCAATACAATTGAATATTATCTCTATAGATGTACTTGTAGTCTGTTTAGAACGTACTCAACATAAAAGAACATAAGTATCGTTCCTTTTCCGTGTGTAAAAGCCGATTATTCTATAAAAATGTTGTCGATCCCTGAAAGGTTTTCTATGTAATTTAATTTGGAAACGTCCACGTTCACGTCCGGTTGCGGGTCTCAGAGACTCAAAACATTTGGTTAACATGAAAAGTTCTTGGATTTGAGAGTCGTTCGACATTTCCAGGGTTATCAATGAAGGTACAGGAAAATGTCTGTTCTAATCTTTTAGAGTGGAAAATTAGTGGGAGTTTGTTGCGACCTCGATTAAATTTAACGCTGTTAGGATTGTTATTAAGGTTTGTGAAAGATCTTAAATTATTAGATTTCCAATTCTGGGTCACGGGTGGGACGTTTTACTATAATATTCCTTTGTCTCTAGTTTTATCTAGACCTATTCAAGGCCAGGTGTGTTTGGAAGACTATCTGATATTCTTAGACGTCCAATTAGACTAATTTGTTTCTGCCTAAATTTTAATATTAAATAGTCATCTGGCGTACAGACTCCAGACGGCATAATTGATACTGTTGCTATCAAGAATATAGATCTGCCAGCCAATAGCATTATTGTGTAATGATATTATAATTCGATTTCGACACGACATAAAAAGACGGTATAGCTAACGTTGTGAAACCCTACGTTTATTGAATGACAAAGAAATTCAATTATTTTTCAACTTTTTCTATTTCTACAGTTTTTTTTTGCCATTCTTTATTTTTATCTCCCATTATGCCAAACCGAATCTTTGAATAATTATTCGTCATATTTGACATGTCTAAAGGTTTCAGTCCATACAAGAGTGTCAGAGTGAATTACAGTTGTTCTCAAGACATTACCCGTATTACAAGATATTATTTATCATGACGTGAGTATCAAACATGTTGTTCCAGTAATCTGTAAGTATTGGATTATCCTACTTCTAATAAATATATTTTATTTTATTTTTCGTCCATTTGGACGTGTGTTACTTCGGTTTTATCGCTCTCAGAAGTGTCGAGATAAGGTTTTTAGATGCTTGTCAGTTAGGATTGGTAATCTTATGTAACAAGAAGTGGGCGATGTCCTTTAGAATGAATTGCCAGTACCATATTCCAACAATCAGTGCAAGTACTTACCTATTTCTGTTTACGAAGGATTTATAAGTTATATTGATCATGTCTTGAAAACAACGTGATTACTAATCATGCAGCCAAGCGTAACAATTAAATTGTTAATTATCCCCAAAGTCATTGATTTTCTCGCTAAGAAAGGTTCTGGTTCAAAAAGCGGGGTACCTTTCTAACAAGACTTTGTTTCTAAACACATTTCTTCGCGCTTGATTTCGAATCTTGTCTTATAGAAAGTGATGGATGAGCTCTAGAATGAAGAGAGCGTATCCAGAAGATGGACGCGCTGGCAAGGTCTTCCACACTTTGGCTATGTTTGAGAAGAAGTTTCAAGTTCCCAAAGATTTTTAAATCAACCCGTCCATTTAGGCTGCGTTCCTCCAAAGATGTGCAAGGATTTGAAGCAAGGGGTGTGTATGAAACTAGCCAATTACAGCGCTAGCTTAGTACAAGTTATGACAATGAAGCGATGTCATTGGCCATTATGACACACAGCCCGCTACGCGTCCACACATATCGCTGGTGGAAATGCAGCCTTAAACTAGGTTCTTTCTAGAAGTGTTCATTATGCAATTGTGCGTAATCTGCGACTTAAGTGCCACTCTATACGAAGGCTGTAATTGGCACCGACGCGCCGTGAAGCCCCTCAGTCGCAGTCACGACATTTGATTTCCCACATATTTTATCACTAGGTCAGAATTATTTACCGAATAAACAGCAAGATCTTTCGTTTGTGCACGAGAAAAGTATTGGATAAGAATATTGGCATAATTGGAACGAAGTTCCTTATCGCGCGTTGTGAAAGGGGGCTAGACGGAAAAAATTCTTACGAAAAGTTGTCACGACATTTGACATTTCGTCATTCATTTGATTTAAGAGCCATCTATTAACGTTATTGGCGCAACTGTGCTCTTCGAGATCGAATTACGAACGGCCAATAGATGGCGCAGAAATAATTTATTGGTCTTTCTATCTAAATAACTACGCATTGTACTAACATGTTAGAAAATGTTAATCTTTAAAATTACTTACTTACAATGTAAGCAGCCATAATAACTTTTCATTCCTCGCTTTTTTTGCCCTGGCTTAAAGCCACTTAAATTCACTTTAACGCATCACATTAATTAGTGAAGGAATTGTAATAAAATTGTAATAAAATTCCTTCACTAATTAATCGAAAGGAACTTCGTTCCATCCGGGTGTCCCTTGACACCTCTCAAGTTTTTTTTTGTTTATTTATGTGAAAATGGAGGAGATCGCGTCGTTTGGTATTTGGTTGGAGCGTGATTTTCACCTAGTATTCCCGCCCTTATCGCATATACTATAACTAGCTTTTGCTCGCGACTTTGACCACGTTCAGTCAAAATCAAAGTCAAATCCGTTTTTGTATAGAAGAATTCGGCTTCGTAATTCAAGTCTAGTTATATAATACAAACTGCTGCTCGTTACTTTGTTTTTGGGGTTTTGTTTTCTATTTTTTGGGACAAAAACCTCAACGGCCTTACGCGGATTAACCTATCTAAGTTTCATTTCAATCGGATCAATGATTTAAGAACGCATAGAGGACAAAATAATATACAAATTACAAACATGTTTTTTTATTCTTCTATAAATAAATCGCTCTGGTACTGGTTATCTATAGCTAAATAGCTATAAATAACCAGTACCAGAGCGATTTTTTTTTATTTTTTTTTATTTTATTTACAGTATCTTACTGGTGGTTACAGATGATACTGGAAAACTAGAGTAGGCAGAGAGCGGGGTAGAGTAGTAATTTGGTCTTAAATTGCAGTGTCGACAATTAAGTCATGATTTACAGATATTAGGCAATTAGGTAAACAATATTTTACATTACACTCTTTGCAAAATACGGAGCGAGAACCAACACAACCTAGTAACTACTTCTCATTTTGTTCCTCTACCACGAACATAAAACCATTATTTTTCCTTCCACCACAACACAACTCCCCCACTACAAGTTACGGTCGTAATATCAGTTAGCAGAGAAGCAACAGCTTCGCGTCGTCACTCATCGCGGCACAAAATTAATGAGTTTGGAACGGGTCGCAGGCTTATTAGTAACTGTCAGACGAGCTACGGTTTTCCCTCTCCATTTTAGGAGGAGAGGGTGTTGTTTTTCATTATGAGAATGTTGTTAAGTTTTGTTACAAGTGAAATAGGGTTCTGTTTTAACAAAACAAAAAAACTCACGTCATAATTTTTCTTATTTTTACACCGGGTTCGATTTTTTTATCAATTGATAGGCATACGTTTGACCACTATCTCACCTGATGGGAAGCGATGATGCGGTCTAAGATGGAGCACGCTTGCCTAGAAGTAACCTATTCAATCTTGACTTAAAGACTCCCAGGTTGTAGCTATCAGGAAACACAGACTCAGGCAGGGAATTCAACTCCTTAGCAGTACGCACAATGAATGTGTTCCCGAAACGTTTTGTGCGTGTGGGTGGGATGTCCACCATATACTTACCGGTGGCGCATCGCCGTACGTCTTGTGGTCCGATGATGGAACGGGCTCGGCGGAATTAAGTTGTGCAATTCCGTCGCAAACTACCCAAAATGCAACCGATAGAAAACCGGCAAGCCGGCAACTCGGCATCGATGCTCAAGACTTTGGAGCTTTGACTCGACGAGCCTATCATTGCCAATGATCCTCTTGGCTCGTTTACTAAGACTTCGCTGTCTGTTTATCTCTCCGTCTGTCACAGGGCTGTATCTTTCGAACTGTAATAGGTATACACTTGGAAATTCACAGAGCGTAAATTACAAAACAATAATATATGAGGACATCACACACACGGCCATCTAACTCGAAACTAAAGGCAGGTACAACAAAAAAAAATTAAGGTGTTATCCTACCCCCTTTACCTTTACCCCCTCATACAAAAAACGTAATTTTTAGGGTTCCGTACCTCAAAAGGAAAAAAACGGAACCCTTATAGGATCACTTTGTTGTCCGTCTGTCTGCTGTCAAGACAATTTATCTCACGAACGCGTCGAGGTATCGAGTTGAAATTAAAACCATATAAGTACTCAAAACTACAGTCCCTTGAAGCTGTGTAGAAATCAAACTTCTAAGTAAGCGTAAAAAAAGATACAACCGTTTATGCCGCGAAAAACGTATATTTCGACTCTCAAGGGAATCAAAATGTATAGGGTACTTCCCGTTGACGTAGAACTATGAAATTTGGCAAGTAATATCGTGGTATACTACAAGTACAGGAAAAAGTTTGAAAACTATACATTTGTAATTAAATCATAAAAAATATAGTCTTTATTTAAAGTACGTAATCAATCATCGAGTCATAATTGTATAGGTAACCAAAACACGAAATTTGGACGGAACCCTCGGTGGGCGAGTCCGACTTGCACTTGTCCGGTTTTTACATATATTATGTACAAAAAAAATAGTGTTTTAATCAGTTTTAATACATTTAATACATACATATTGCATTTCCCTTTTGCTACTTTTTGTTTTATAGCTATTGCTTTTTTTGCATGACTGTTGACATGACTCCTGTAGTATTGTTTACCCCTCGTATTTAACGCAGATCTACGCTAGACACAACAGCTTTTTAATTGTGTCTTTAATTACGGCATACGAGGGATTAACTATTCTGTCGGCTAATTGGACAGCTGAGCTCATAAGTAGTTCGTTTTTAGGAATTATTGATTTTGGATATTCACTGATTAGGTATAATAAAAAATATTCTAACAATACCTAAGTTTTGGTTGAATAGTAATGTGACACGTTATTTTGACATAATGAGTTCATTTTACGTCATTAATTGAATTATTAAGGGCGGGTTGTTTCAAACAGTCCGTTAACGTTACATACGGACGGTTAAAAAGTTACTATGACGTGCGATGTTTAACGTACGTTAAATGTAACGGGTTGTTTCATGACATAAAAATCCGTCAGTTAAAGTTATTCAAAAAGAGATTCCATAATATTTTGATGTTTGAAGTAGCTGTTTGACAACACAAAATTACGATGATTGGTCGGCTATGGTAATAGTAACTTTTTGACGTATGATTTTGTGAAACAACCAATTTATTTGATTTGACGATAGTTAGCGCCATTTTTGACTATTACTGGTCAGTAATGGTTAGTTGAAGCAACCCGCCCTAAAGAAATTGTGGGTAAGCTCCTTTCAGAATTAGGCTCAATTTATTATTGTTACTTATTTATTTAGGTTTAACGCTCATATCTATCCATTTTTGGAATGGAGCTCGTTTGTAAGTACTACAACTTTATATAGCATTTCTGAATTCCGGTTTGAAGACAATAATAATAATACTCTATTTCAAATTTTATATAAGGATTATGTTAATACTAGCTACCTGACCCAGCTTCGCATGGGCTAGCCTTCGTCGATAAATGGATTATCCAACACAAAAAGATTTTTTCAATTCGAACCAGTAGATCCTGAGAATAGCGCGTTCAACCAAACAAACAAACAAATAAACTCTTCAGCTTTATAATATTAGTATAGATTTCTTTTTAATTGCTCATCATCTGCCTAGCCTTTTCCCTACTTTGTTGGGGTCGGCTTCCAGTCTTACCGGATGCAGCTGAATACAAGTGCTTAACATGAAGCGACTGCCTGTATACAGTCTCATCGCCGTACAGTTTTCTGTTTACTCTGCAACCTACTTCTAATGATGCGCGTCATAATTTAGCATTATAAAATAACATAACTTAACGAATTTAAATAAAGTGAAATTATAACTGTGTAGTTATCAACAACTGAGAGAAATAATCGCCTTCCTATAACTACTGTACTGTAACTTATTTATTACTTAAATAAACCTAAACTTGTGCATCTTAGTGAAAAGTGTTTCTCTTACCAACTTAACTTCAAAACCTTCACGACAAATCGGTGTACGGAATTTACTACTATAACCACACGTGATCTTGAATGATAATGCGGCCTAAGGTAGATCACGCTTGCCTACGATAAACCGGTTCACTCGTGCCTTGAAGATACCCAGATTATATGTCTCGGGGAAAAGAGAGGCGGGCAGTGAATTCCACAGTCTGGCAGTTCGCACAATAAAGCCCGTCACAGACGTAGCTATAATATATATTAATATACGTCAGACGTAGCTATAATCAAGGCATATTACGATCAGCTATAATATATATTTTGACTACGTCACCAAAATATGTGGACAGATATAGCAAGGCATATTAATATAAATTTCAAAAATGTGAAACAAACAACGATCGCAGATGTAATAAGGGCGAAAATATATTATTATATTATAGCTACCGTGTGTGGTGGCTAGCTAAAATATATATTATAGCTACGTATGTGACGGGCTTTAATGTGGAAGCAAAGCGCTTGGTTCGAGACCGTGGAACTTCAACCGTATAGCGGTGACGCTTCGCCGTATCCCTGCTCGTCCGGTGATGGGGCTTTCTGACTTCCACAACGCAGTTTCTGGGTAACACGATACCCCTCGGTAGGACTGATTTTCAGACTTTCCGGCTTCTGATTATCCATAACTAGTGCTAAAGACACGTGCTTTCCGAGGCACAGAGAGGTCTTGATATGAAAAGTATGGTCATCCATACACAGACCGACGGTGGTAAACATAGCTTAACCATTATAGATCGATCCATTTTATGCTACTCACGATTCCCTCAAGTTTAAAAAAAATGCTCAAATCACTAAATACCGAGCTGTGGCACTAAAATTAATCTTGTGCTGTGGGTGCCAGGGCTCTCTTTACATATACATGTAATACATTTTCCAAATTATAAAAAAAAAAGTTTTTTCAAAAAAAAAGAAAACCGACTTCGAAAACTATAAAGTGGTATCGGAAGTCGGTGGCGGTGGCTTTGTTGTGTTTGTTATTTTGTATTGCCACCGACTTCCGAAACTAAAGTAATGTGTGTTCTGTAGTAAAGTTATTTAGGTATCACATTTTTGTTTTTGAAGTCGGTTTTCTTTTTTTTGAAAAAGCTTTTTATTTTCCGTTTTGTAGTATTGCCTTGACATTCAAATCCATTAAGAAACGGCGACACACTCAAAACAGAGATTGTAAGTCCTTCAAACATTGAAGAAACTAAAACATCTACCTACCTATGTAATTTTTTGACGTGACAACGTCTTATAATTCGATAGAGCCGGCTGCACGCACGAAAAAACATGACTCATGCGGCGTTACGGCGTTACGGCGTTACTTCGCTCTGAGGTAACGCCGTATCGCCGTATTTTCTTAAGACGTTGTCACGTTCAACTATCGTCAATAAAACGACTTTACAGACAACCAATTTTTTGGGATTTTGTTGATTTTCTTAAAAACAGCTGAATCAATTTTGATAAAATTTATATGAAACCATTTCGAACAAAAAAAGAATTTTGCAAATCCGTCCATACCTATATGACAGAGTTATGCCCGAACATACATATAAAAAAAGACAACCGCCTTCAAAAAGTGAAAAATAACTTTAGCACAGAACACACATTGACTTTAGTTTCGAAATTCAGTGGCTTTGTTCTGTTTGTTGTTTTGTATTGCCACCGACTTCCGAAACTAAACTCAATGTGTGTTCTGTGCTAAAGTTATTTTTCACTTTTTGAAGGCGGTTGTCTTTTTTGTAAAAAGCTTTTATTTTCCGCTTTTTAGTACCTCCTTAGAAGAGATTGAAAGTTAACTACTACAAAGATTGATGAAACTAAAACGTCGTCTATGTAATTTTTTTGGGTATTTGTTGATTTTTCAGAAAGTGCTGAATCAATTTTAAACTTTTTTTTTTATAATTTGGAAAATGTATTACATGTATATGTAAAGAGAGCCCTGGCACCCACAGCACAAGATTAATTTTAGTGCCACAGCTCGGTATTTAGTGATTTGAGCATTTTTTTTAAACTTGAGGGAATCGTGAGTAGCATAAAATGGATCGATCTATAATGGTTAAGCTATGTTTACCACCGTCGGTCTGTGTATGGATGACCATACTTTTCATATCAAGACCTCTCTGTGCCTCGGAAAGCACGTGTCTTTAGCACTAGTTATGGATAATCAGAAGCCGGAAAGTCTGAAAATCAGTCCTACCGAGGGGTATCGTGTTACCCAGAAACTGCGTTGTGGAAGTCAGAAAGCCCCATCACCGGACGAGCAGGGATACGGCGAAGCGTCACCGCTATACGGTTGTCTTTTTTGTAAAAAGCTTTTATTTTCCGCTTTTTAGTACCTCCTTAGAAGAGATTGAAAGTTAACTACTACAAAGATTGATGAAACTAAAACGTCGTCTATGTAATTTTTTTGGGTATTTGTTGATTTTTCAGAAAGTGCTGAATCAATTTCCATAAAATTTATATGGGACCACCCCTGAAGCATACCCTATCCATAAAAAAAAGAATTTTCAAAATCGGTTTACGTTTGCCGGAGAAATCGCGTAACAAATCGCGCACATACTTAATGCAAATTTAAGACTTATACGGTTTTCTCATGGATGCCATTGTCAGAACTGGACCAAATAAAAATGGGACCTCTCGGGAAGCACTAGCTTTCAAATAAAGAAAGAATCATCAAAATCGGTTCACCCAGACCCAAGACATCAGGTAACAAAAAAAAAAAAAAAAAAAAAGAAAAAAAAATACAGACGAACATCCGAATTGACAACCTCCTCCTTTTTTAAAGTCGGTTATAGATGACGGTGTTTTTAAAGGAATAAACAGTTGCTTTGCCTCTAGCATGGTAACGCATGTGTGATACCTGTGGTATTGTAGATTTTTTTTTTTTTTTTTTTTTTATCTATTGATAGGCATACGTTTGACCACTATCTCACCTGATGGCAAGCGATGATGCGGTCTAAGATGGAGCACGCTTGCCTAGAAGTAACCTATTCACTCTTGCCTTAAAGACTCCCAGGTTGTAGCTATCAGGAAACACAGACTCAGGCAGGGAATTCCACTCCTTAGCAGTACGCACAATGAATGTATTCCCAAAACGTTTCGTGCGTGTGGGTGGGATGTCCACCGTGTGCCGGTGGCGCATCGCCGTACGGCTTGTGGTCCGATGATGGAACGGGCTCGGCGGAATTAAATTATGCAATTCCGTCGCACACTCCCCAAAATGCAACCGATAGAAAACCGACAGGCCAGCAACTCGGCGTCGATGCTCAAGACTTTGGAGCTTTGACTCGACGAGCCTATCATTGCCAATGATCCTCTTGGCTCGTTTCTCAATTGACTCTAGGGCATCAAGCTGGTATCTGGCAGATCCGTCCCAAAGATGAGAGCAGTACTCCATACACGATCGAACTTGCGCTTGATAAAGTTTAAGCAGCTGTTCCGGCGTGAAGTACCGTCTCACCTTTGCTAGGATCCCCAGCTGTTCATTGGGAGAGTTAGCCACTCCATCAGACGGGTCTCCTTCTTGATTGACATCTAATTACATATACTCACATCATCCGTGCGGTGTCAAGGCCGAAGCCAAGCCATGGGCTAAAAAAATATCGGTGCGTACATTTTATATGAAGTCGTTCACACTCATGTCCGTGCCGGCGCCGAAACTTCAGTAAATGTGAATAAAAGGTCACGGTCCGGCCACGTCCCTGGAATGGCACGGGTGTGTGCGGTTACCTTAAATGTATGTACTCTTAGGTACAGTAGGCTGTTCTAGAATAAGTCACGTCTGAATCTCTGACAGTTTACGAGTATACCCCAAAAATACACTATAATAATATAATATAATATGAGGGGACATTTCACACACGGCCATCTGACCCCAAACTAGGGAGACCCTGTACTATGGGTGTCAGACAGCTGATATACGTACACAAATATATTTTAAATACATACAAATATAGATAAACAACACCCAGACACAAGGCAAACACAAGTGCTCATCACACAAATATTTACCCTGGGCGGGAATCGAACCCGCAACACACTGCGCAGCAGTCGATCGCTCAGCCACTGCGCCAACCGTGTAATAACCAATAATAACCAACCACCAATAATAATAATAATGCTTATTTCATCTCTACTAATTACATACATTATACAGCTGACAGGAACACTTTACAAGAATTTAGTAATTTTTGGGAGATCTGGAGTCTAAACTAAGCCGAGGCCTATACTATAGATCTCCAGGCCCCCCATTTTATAATATTATATATAGATTGTCAACATGTGAGAAGCGAACGTGAGTGTATTGATTGAGTAAACGGGAGCAAGTGCTAGGGTAAATAATGATATCTTTGCGTGTGGGAGTGAGGTGGAGTGTGTTGGTGAGTGTGGGTGAGTGTATGTGTGTGTGTGTGTGTGTGTGAGTGCACGTGTGTGTACATGTGTGTGTGGAACACACACTGTATCGATAGCTCTAGAATTACTAAGATGACACCATTAACATGTAATTCCATGACACAATTTCTCAAAAAACCTACACCACACTAACCCTAAAAACCCAATTAACTTTCAATTCCCTCTAAAATTCGATTTTTAGGTTCTTTTAAATTTATAAATGGTTGGTCAATAAAATTGAGAGGCAAAAATGTGACGTCACATTTTACTACTGCCATACAAAATGTATGAGGAAAACTACGTTTTTTCAGCTCATAAAAAGTATGTCAATTGATTGATGGTGTCATCTTCCCTATTTCATGATGCAAACTTTACTCCATTTTTTGCAAAACGCGGTAACGCTTCATAGTTTATATTGTTTTGTATTTATCGTTAAACCAAGCTTATTACAAGCTAATATTAAAATAACGATAATGTTATCAACTATATTTGTCTCATGTTATACTTAATGGAGTATAACCAAAAAACTGTAACCCGTCATTAATTCCAAATAATATGGCTAGAAAGGTCAACTACATAGTAACATTTATCTCTATGGAACTTATAATTATTTTAATTATTAATCGTATTTCTTTCATTACGATCAAAAGGATAAAAATCATATTTATTATACAATAACGAGTAAAGCGTGAAGCCCGACATTAAAGCAAATAATCGAGTGGGAATCGATTATGCATACCATTATATCGAACCTGGTTCCGCCGTTGTGAAGTTTTATCAAGAGATAAAAAGAAATATTTCTTGATTTGTACACTCACTGACATCGTTTAACACCTTACTTATTGTTTTCTAATGCTGTTTACCTGCATTGTTATCACAAATAGAATAATGTTACCATGATATTGTTAAAACTTGATTGAAAAGTGTATCTGTGTAGTTTTTTTGCTTGTTCTTCTCCATAGAGGACCTACGTTTTGGTTCTAACTTCAACTTTTCTAACAAACCGACTCCTTAACAATTCCAAAATGCCTGTAAATTGTTTAATTCAAATAAATGCTTTGACTTTCACTTGAAATCAAGTTTATTCAGTGGAATATAATATACGTATTTATTCTTTGCTCATATTCTGGCAAACCCGAACGGTGCATTTTCCGAGCTCAATTTTGTGTTCTATTTTCAAGAAAAGTGTACCGAAGTGCATTCTTGGAACACGATTATAGGTGCCATCACAATAGCGGAATCGGATTAAAATCCCGATAGGATTTTAACAGTGTACTTCGGACACTGAAGTACTACGTGCGAGTCATGTTATGTGGTCAATGGACTTGGAAACATAATAGAGTCGAAATAAATTAACATTTTTTGGAGTTTGCATTCATAAATAAAATATTTATTTGAGACACACAGCTCATTTTCATCATATATAGTCTTATATAATTCAATCCTAGTCAGAATTGAATATTGTATAAAAAAACTAGCTGATCCGACAGACGTTGTTCTATCAGTTGATGTTTAAATTTTCTTACCGCTTAAACCTTCCCTGGACTTTCACAAATATTTCATGACCAAAATTAGTGAAATCGGTCCAGCCGTTCTCGAGTTTTAGCGAGTTAACGAACAACGTACATTTTTATTATATATATAGATAGATAACACGAGAAAATCTTCGCCGGTCACACTTGCCAACATGGCAGTAGCAAGAAAAAAAGGAAGAGGAAACGCAGAGGCAAAAATGTTGACACTTAATTACGATTTAAAAATAAATAGTTATTGTTGCCAGAGCTGGAATATTATTGGATTGATTTCTACACTGGCAACAAACATTATATGTGTTTAAGTTGTACTAATCAGATTTTGTTTCAAACCGTTGCCACAGCAATTCCTCTTGTATCGTGGATGCGTTTACAAACACAAACTCTCGTACACAAACAACCAGAGGTCCAAGTGCGAGTTTTTGTACGTACTCGACCAGTTTTTTTTATTATCAAATAGGATTGCGTTTGACCGCAATTCACCTGATCTTTAGTGATAATGCGGCCTAAGTTGGAACACGCTTGCCTAGGATGAACAGGTTCACTCGTGCCTTGAAGATGCCCAGATCATACTTATCAGGGAACAGAGAGGCGGGCAGCGAATTCCACAGTCTGGCAGTTCGCACAATAAATGTGGAATCAAAGCGTTTGGTTCGAGACCGTGGAACTTCAACCATATAGCGGTGACGCTTCGCCGTATCTCTGCTCGTCCGATGATGGAATGGGGATGGGGGAATTAAATTGTGCAATTCCAAAGCACACTCTCCGAAATGTACCCGATAAAAGACCGATAGGCTAGCAACGGTGCGGCGATGGTCAAGGCTCTGGAGCTTAGCCCTAACCAGGGAGTCGTTGTTAATGAGCCTCTTGGCACGTCTATCAATGACTTCCAACGCCTCCAGTTGGTATTTTGCTGATCCATCCCAAAGGTGCGAACAGTACTCCATGCACGATCGAACTTGTGCTTGGTATAAGTTGAGCAGCTGTTCCGACGTGACACGACGTGACGTGTTAACGTAAACGTTCGCTTATGTCAGTTTGTATGAAATAAATGTGTTTCCTAATGTTGCTAATTAATAGACGTCGCTGGTCCAGTTTCAGTACAAATTCAAGTTAACGTTAATGCTGTCGAGTACGTGTAAAACTCACACTTGGTACTCTGACCTGGATCCCCTCCCCGACCCTTGCCCGTGCCGTGCCTGAGCCTGTAGCTTTAAATTCGTCCCTAAATAATGAAAATCCGATCCAGCCTGTGCCTTTGCTGTCCTCCCCCAGCGACGCCCTTAGCCGAGGCTCGTACCCCACGGGGGGTGCCCTTAGCGTGTAGTCGATATCTATGGTGTAGTCGCTTAGTTTGTAAGTTATTTTGCCCTGGGTGGAGGCTCTAAAAATAATATTTTGTAAGGCACCACAGGAAAGTCCGGTTAAGCAGCCGACAACCTCTTAGGTCGATATGCAAGATGCCATTCCGAAAAAAAAAATCTGTTCCGGAATAACTACTTAGGGTTATAGAAATACTTGTAACGAGCGGGAATCGAATCGGGGCAGGCAGCGCAGCAGTCAATCGCTTTACTACTGCGCCGCTTCACCCCGTGTCGTAAACGTCGCTGTGCCCGTAAATGCATCCACATAATTTGCTAAAACCTATCCAGAAAGTTACCATTTAAAGTTCAAGTTAGAATAACAATCTGAAATGTCAGTCAGCGTTAATTGAAAAGGGACTACCTACGCATGTAAAATTCATTCATTTGAGAAGTTTTACTCCACCACCGCTCGTTAAGCGGAGTGTGATTATTGTGTTACATAAAACGAAATGAACGTAGGTACGGTTAACCGAAGAGATAAGCAATCAGGGTCGTCGTATGTAGTTGAAGTTTACTTAGAAACCGGTGGATGCTTTTGAATTAAATTAAATTAAAAGAGTATAAATTAAATTTCATTCGAAAACTTCGATCAGATTCTAAGTAAACTTCTACCATATCTGATGACTGGTTACTTACTATCTCTTTTGTTGACTGTATACAATTTACATTTCACAATTAACAGAAGAGAAAATAGAGTGCATTTTCAGACAATTTTCACTTTAATTCCTAGAACGGGGAATCTTAAAACTGTGATATGGAATCTACTACGAGACTTGGTTTGGTGAAATAAGGACAGATATTCTCTCGACCGGACGGTCACGGCGGCCAATCTAAAAGGAGACTAACCAGGTGCGCAGGCGACGTTATAGTCCACAAGCGTGTTGCGCATCAGCACTCTCTCTTCCCTCACTCTCATGGTCCGATCTTACGGCAATCCAACACGACCGGGGATAGTTCAGGCACATGACCAACGTCTTTACTCAGGTAAAGCCGGTGTGATACCCCGTACCTCGAAATTCAGTTTCCGAGGTACGGGGTATCACACCACCAACTTCCAAACTCTGGACTACCAACTACTGAGAAATTCCCAACGATAAAACCTAAAGTCGGATGCACATATGATCATTTGCCCGATTCGATCGCTGTTCCCGTATCGCCGTATCATTCGTTGTACTGTATCAAGCTCCGTATCTAGTTATGGACGCCTTTATTTCAATCCGTATCGCATACCTGTCGTATTCTCAAGAAAAAGTATCGGCAAACCGTGTCGTATCCGTATCTTCTTTGATAATCGGACAAAGACCGACTCGAAATGGAACAAAATGTATCGCTATGAGTATCAGGCATGTAGACAAAATCCTTTTTCTGTTAGCGTTAACGCCAACGGGTAATGAAATTCTATGGAGTTGACGTTTGCTTACGCGTTGTCACGTGATGCAAATATATCAACTGCATACAATTTGATTTTTCCATTGGCGTTAACGCTATCAGAAAAGGGATTTTGTCTGCAGGCACAAAGTACGTAGAGCAGAGCAGTAGGTATAACAAGACTGCGTATCATCACCTGTCCAGATAGGCGATCATGCTACGCGCCGGCGATATGAATACGGTGATCGGATCGGGCAAATGATCATAATATGTGGATCCGCCTTAATATAACTTTGCCCAACCTGTGGATTGAATTCAAGATCACCGCATGCTCAACATTAACGCTTGCAACCACAAGACCAACGAAGCAGTCGAAAAATGCAGTAAATTGGTCTCTAGAAACATCAAAGTCAGTCCAGCCGGTCACTCAGACAAAATAATACATTAATTTCAAAGTTAATTTGTCCAGTGTGTCCGTCTCCGGACATCGGCGGGCATCGTTGTTGTCTCGGCTCACTTCACCCCACTTTAGTGTTCGCTAATCCTGTAATTGGATTGCTCGCACCGTCATGTAAAGCCTCCTACACATTCGCTGCTTCATAGAGAAATGAGCAGCCGATAGCAAATAAGTGAATAGGTACGCGAATTCGGTAATAGATAAGTACCACTAACAAGTAATTCTTCCCAAAAAAAACACAGTTTGGGATAGCTAAATGTGCTGACTTCTGTATATAGAACTGGATAGTAATGTAGATGACACATTTGTTGCTTGACCTTAATAATTTAAATATTGAGACTTGGTTTGTTGGTCCATTTTGGCAAAAGTAAGGACTAATTTTACTCTTACGTTATTGTGCAATGTAACGGGATCCGCGTTCTTTACACATCTTTAGCTTTTGCTTTAACTTCCTTTCTTGCTATAATA
This sequence comes from Charanyca ferruginea, assembly GCA_947361185.1. Classification (NCBI taxonomy): domain Eukaryota; kingdom Metazoa; phylum Arthropoda; class Insecta; order Lepidoptera; family Noctuidae; genus Charanyca; species Charanyca ferruginea. The sequence goes on from OX376058.1 coordinate 8,303,742, forward strand.
TCGGCATCATCATCATTATCATATCAACCTATTGCTGTGCACTTCTGAACGTGGACCTCCCTAAGAGATATCGTCTTGCTAGGACAAAATCCACACAACCACTCACATGGATTCAACATCATCATCATCTTAATTATCAACCTGAAGACACCTACTGCTGGTCATCGGTTTCCGCCAAAGTTTTTTAAAAGAACCAGGCTTGTGCTGCTACTCTGACTAGGTGATTGGTCCACTATGTCCCTGCCCTTCCAACCCTGCATCATCCGATGCACGACCGCCATTCTAAGACCTTTGTGTTCCTCGTTCATCATCTCTCCGGGCAATATGCCCAACCCACTGGTACTTGAGTTCGGCTGTCTTTTCCATGGATAACTTATAGTCTAATCACATCCCTTTTTACAGAGAAAGGGCCAGCTAAGTTCCAGCTATGGACACGATGATAGGAAAATTAAAATCTTGTATAGGAAAATCCACGATTTCTGAAACAATAGTTACATTTTATTAGAACGCAGTATCTTGGACTTCCAATCTCATCTATTTGCATACTGGGATTGAATTTCGTTTATTAAATAACCGTCGACTGGCAGCGTTTATTATTACTAGTTATATAGATACTGATTTCGTAGAACAAAAGCTCTATCTGTCCCGTTGGGACTCGTCTCTTGGGTTCGTCGAATTTTAAGTTGGGCAAAAACTGTTATTTGGTTTTTCAATTAGGAATTTCTCAGAAGCAGCTCGAGATTAGTGGTGTGACACCCTCGTACCAAGCAAAGCACTTAAAGTCGTTGGTCTTGCGCCTGATCTCTCCCGGTCGTGTCGGATTACTGTCCCACCGGACTATGAGAGTGGGGGACGAGGGAGTGCACCTAGTGATTATAGAACAAATGAGATACAAAACAAAAGTTTAAAGAATAGGTTATCTACTGAATTCAGTCTCCTTTACACAAAGAGAGTTGATCGTCTTGAATAGACTTTTTCGAAAGGTTTCGAGATGAGAATGTTGATTCGGGTAAACGGTACGAGGTATGTACGTGATACGCACGTCGAAAGGCGAGACTCATCTTGTTCGAATTGTTTGAGAATATTCACGGATATCGTATTCAGGGCATTGTCTTAATGTGTCTCTCGCTTGAAAGCAGATTCGACCAAATGCCATAACATACCAGAGTAACTAACCATTTTACTCATTGGTTTTGCCTTCAGTTAACTTCGATTGGCTTTTACTATCACTAACGTAGATTAGCCAATACTAGGTATTGTTATTCTTGAGTTGATGAATGAATGATGAATGATATGTGTAAGCCAACTAAAATAGAAATACGATTGTTTAAAAAGAGGAACGCAAGATTTTATGTCTACATCATTTTATCGGTTTATAATGATGTCAACTGCCAATGATATTCACACGAGCTGTCATCGTCAGCAGGCTGGTAATGTAGCGGCCGCAATTATATTAATTTCGGATAACTTGTTTACCTGATACATTTTGACGGTGTAACGATTTACTCTAGGATAGACAGCTATTCCGAGATTCAAAAACGAAAAGTTCTCTTATTCTAGAGTAATGAGCGATCGACTGCTGCGCAGTGTGTTGCGGGTTCGATTCCCGCCCAGGGTAAACATTTGTGTGATGAGCACTTGTGTTTGCCTTGTGTCTGGGTGTTGTTTATCCATATATGTATGTATATACAAAAAAAATGTATTTGTGTATGTATATCAGCTGTCTGGCACCCATAGTACAGGGTCAGTTTGGGATCAGATGGCCGTGTGTGAAAATGTCCCCACATATTATTTTATTTATTTATTTTATAGTTTGATCGAATCCGCCCTTAGTAGGGAGTTTGAACTGCATTTTTCTTAGCGACCTTATAATATCCTACACATCGCCTAAAAAGTATCACAGAAAGACCACAGCACACAATGTCACATTCCACGCCACCGTACGCACTGATGAACTGTTCCTACGAATTACGAAATATATTATTAAATATGACCAATGAGCGGTGACACATTCACGTCACGTGGAGTGCCGTGTTGTCCCCGGCTTTAAGGCTGCTCCCTCGAAAAAAGCTTGAAAGAAGCATGCAGATGAAGCAAGTTTTCGTCGACATTTACAGAGAAATTACATCTAAATTGTTAGTAATCTACATGTTATGATACGTAATTCGGTGTAGCCACAATTTTTCTATCGGTATCACATAATAAGAAAAAAAAATACAAATCACCTCCAAATCATTGAGATGAAACCATTTTACTCCTTAATTTCTTATCAAAAGAGTACAAAAAAAATATCTACTGCTTTGCAATACAAAGGAAAATTATTTGGTTTTGTTACTTTTTACAAATATGTATTATTTTTATTACAATAAATTAAAAATTCGTCCGATTAAAGACTGCGTCTACATCACCGCCGCACGCGTCTACAAATTCAGTGCGGGCCAAATGCTCAAGGTTATTGGCATGTATACAAGCCTTTAAATTCTCGCCTTACGAATAGCAAGAAACTCTCATAGTGTAAATGAGTCTTAGCCGTTCCAGTTCTTTGTCAGTATCAATAAACAATTATTACGATTTTCAATGTCAAGTTTCTTGATTTCTTAATATCCGATATTTTGTTTGGTTACTTATAAATAACGCGGATTTATTAATTAAATTGAAAACAACGGTTCGTTCGTGTGGCAAACAAACGTAACTTTTTATTGTTTTACGACAAAAAAAAACTTTGTCATGTGGTTAAAAAGCTACGATGAAAAGCTAAAACTAAACTATAATTATAAAGTGATAAGATTTGATTTTTTTATCAATTGATAGGCATACGTTTGACCGCTGTCTCACCTGGGCCTCAAGTCTGCTATTAAAATAGCGGCGCATCGCCGTACGTCTTGTGGTCCGATGATGGAACGGGCTCGGCGGTAATTCCGTCGCACACTCCCCAAAATGCAACCGATAGAAAACCGACAAGCCAGCAACTCGGCGTCGATGCTCAAGACTTTGGAGCTTTGACTCGACGAGCCAATCATTGCCAATGATCCTCTTGGCTCGTTTCTCAATTGACACTAGGGCATCAAGCTGGTATCTGGCAGATCCGTCCCAAAGACGGATGGACGGACGGACGGTTGTTTGTAATGCATAAACTCATAAAAATCATTAACCGATTTATAAATTATTTCACCAATAGGAAGCTACGTTATTCGGTTGAGTCATAAGGACAATACTTTTTTATCAAAAAAAGCCCAAATTTTTCTCTTTGTCTGCCGACAAAGGGCAAGCATGCTATAGTATTTTATATAACGTTACGATGAAAAACCCAAAAACACTTCAGCCTCATCAGCGAATCAAACTCAAGACCACACAGACTACGCTTACAACCACCAGACCGACAGGGCAGTCAAGTAAAAATAACTTAACATTAATTTTATTATTAATACAACCAATGTGAAGTACCCATTAATGGTACAACCCAGCGATACATATCGCTTAATCAGGCCGTTACACGTCATACTGAGCATCATAATTTGACACGTGCTCTACACAGAAGTACCGCGCCGGTACTAATAATATCAATTAATCCATTATCGATAAATATTGTTATAACATGGCTTATGTACGGATGCTTCTAATGCAATATTTTTCTCTATACTAGAGTATGTAAACGGTAACCTCTGGAATCGAGTTCGATTACAAAAATTTGGGACTACTGCCGAGAGCCATGTTTTATGGAAAATTTGACTTTTAATTAACAATGAATCTCATCCCTCTTCTGATGATGTTTGATTTATTGTTTTAATTTTGTAAATGTGAATACCATGGAGCCAATTACTAAGTATATTAATATATGTTTGACAAAAATGAACATGGCGGTTGGAAGTATTATCATGGTCGCTCAAATGTGTCGCTGATGGTGGCCCGTGTGTTGGATCATTTGGCTCCCTTCAAAATGGTTAAGCTGACCTGAAGATGGAACATGACGCGTAAATCAGCACCGAATGGTGCTGATTCACGCGTCATGTTCGTGAAAGAGCGCTGTCAGTAGAGATTTTTCGGCTTTTATCTGCCATGGACTTTATCTGCTTCTTTTTTATATTTTGTATTACTGGATTACATTCATAGTTTACACATATAGAAGCAACAAGAAACATGTAACCAGTTTGAAAAAAACTTGATTTAAAAAAGTGTTCGTGGAGTTTCTTGCTCGTTCTTCTCCATAGAGACGTTTACGTTTTGAAACGAGCAACTAGCTTTAACTCTCTGACTAACTGACCGACTCCTTGACAATTCAAAAGTGCCTGTAAATGGTTTCATTGAAATAAATGCTTCGACTTGCCGAGACAGCGACACGCGGCTGTTACGCTGAAAACCAGCGCTTTGTTCGTGTCTTTGTGTACGGGGCACGGCATTTTGCTGCCGTTTCGCGCGATAGTGACGTATATTTCCGTCTAGGACTTTTATCCTTTGGAATATATACTTAAATTTATTTACTCTGTTATTGCAGTTTGACCATAGAAATCTATATCTATGAGTTGAACAGTACGGGTTATATATAATATCAATAATATATCCACTTGTTTTTGTTTTAGGCTTTTGTAAGCAACAATTTTACAAGCTTTTATTTTTAACTTCACTTTTGTATGTATGTTTACAAATCTTGCAAGGAAGATTTGAACCACTTCCAATAGACCGATTGAGCTGAAACTTGGTATACCTACGTAACTTGGATGACAATACAATAATATGGTACCATGGAGCTGGTCTGATGATGAGGTTGGACGGCGACCATAGAAACTTCGGTTCTTGTGGACCGATTGAGCTGAAATTTGGTATGTCTTCGTAACTTCAGTATCAATACAAAAATATGGTATCATGGAGCTGATCTGACGAAGAGTTGGAAGATGCCCATAGGAACTCCGATTCCTGTGGTCCAATTGAGCTGAAATTTGGTATGTCTTCGTAACTTCGGTAACAATACAAAAATATGGTATCATGGAGCTGATCTGATGAGGAGTTGGAGGATGCCCATAGGAACTCCGATTCCTGTGGTCCAATTGAGCTGAAATTTGGTATGTCTTCGTAATTTCGGCAACAATACAAAAATATGGTATCATGGAGCTGATCTGATGAGGAGTTGGAGGATGCCCATAAGAACTCAGATTCCTGTGGTCCAATTGAGCTGAAATTTTGTATGTCTTCGTAATTTCGATAACAATACAAAAAAAATATGGTATCATGGAGCTGATCTGATGAGGAGTTGGAAGAAGCCCGTAGGAACTCCGATTCCTGTGGACCAATTGAGCCAAAATTTGGTATGTCTATGTAATTTCGGTGACAATACAATAACAAGGTATCATTGACCTGGTGTCATGAGGAGTTGGAAGGTGCCCATAGGAACACTAGTTCCCATGGACCGATTGAGTTGAATTTCGGTATGACTACGTAACTTTGGTGACAATACAATAACAAGGTATCATTGACCTGGTGTCATGAGGAGTTGGAAGGTGCCCATAGGAACACTAGTTCCCATGGACCGATTGAGTTGAATTTCGGTATGACTACGTAACTTTGGTAACAATACAATAACAAGGTATCATTGACCTGGTGTCATGAGGAGTTGCAGCGTAGCCACAGGAACATCAGATCCAGTAGGTCGATTGAGTTGAAATTTGGTGTACTTACGTAACTTTGTTGACAATACGATAATATGGTACGATGGAGCTGGTCTGGTGATGGAGTTGGACGGTATTTATAGGGTCACCACTTCTCGTGGACCGAGTAATCTGAAAGTTGATATACTTACGGAAATTTGATAACAATACAATAATATTATGGTACGATGCAGCTGCTCTGATGATGGAGATGGAATATAGTCATAGGAACACCACTTCGCGTGGACAGTTTGTGCTTAACTAAGGTATACCTAAGTTACTTTGGTAACGTTGTGTAGTTCGGCGAGATTGGCGTCGATAGCATTGGTTTGCAACCAGTCTAGGAGAAGGAAAACTCCAAAATCAATCCCGGATCACAGTATTCGTGAGGCACAAGTAAGGTACAACCCGAAACAAGTGGCGCATAATTCTAGTACCCAATTTAAGGTGAGGCCGTGCCGAGAAATACGATACTGATATTCCATCAGTTCGTATAAACTTCGGAAACGATGGTATGCATGTGATACAACCCAAATCAGTGCAGTTTCAGACCAAATATAGTCACGGCACCGCGGAACGAAGAATGTTACCCATAGTATTATGCTGGGCTTCAACAGTACATAAAATGCAGGGGAGCACTGTTGAACATGCCGTGGTATATTTGGGTTCAAAACTCTTCGCTGCTGGACAAGCGTATGTAGCTCTGAGTAGAGTTAAGTCTTTAGACGGTCTACAAATTGAAGAATTAGATTGCACAAAATTAACTGGAAAGAGACCTTGTAACAATGAAGCGTTAATGGAAATGGATAGACTAAGGAATATGTCCAACTAAAAAGTTAAAAATAAATTAACGGTAAAAAAAATATTTTAAAAACAAGCTTTTATTATGCACGAAAAATTAAAAAAATAAACTAAGACATTCATAAAATTCGTAGTTTCTTAAACTTTATAAGTAACAACCTACAAAAATGTTCTGTTTAACTGTTCGATACAATTACTGTCATCAGTAGAAGTATGATACATAAACATATATTATCTATAACCAGTATATTAATATTCTTACGCGATTTAAAGCTTGTCGCGCAATTTCGTTAACGCATAGTCGTCGGCCGCGACAAGCTTTTAGATCGCGTAAGAATATTAATATACTGGTTATAGATAATTTATGTTTATGTATCATACTTCTACTGATGACAGTAATTCGTTGTTTTTGTTTTAGGCTTTTGTAAGCAACAATTTTTATAATATATGCATCACTTTTACGTGAATAAATAGTTTTTCTTTTCAATACTAATATTATAAAGACGTGAAACTAGCAGGTTTAGATGTAGGAAGTAATCTCCGAAATTTTTAATCCATAGGATATATTTTATGGTATAAGTACTTGACTTCTATGCGAACAAAGTTGCAGATAAAACTTGTCGTATTGTTGCATATGAATATATGATTCTTGGGAGTCAGGGTGTATCTATTTGTTTAGTTCTATTCTTCTCTGAATGCGAGTGTAGTGAGAAGGTAGTCGTATAGGTAGTACTCGAAATTAATAGTTTATTTTTCGATAATAACTCAGGATTCATGTTGTTCTCAAAAAAAAACGTACGTAATTTTATCACTGCTTATTTTCTAATTTAACACTTAACCGCGCGAAAGGTGAATTGCAAAACTCGAACCAGCGTGAATTTAGTCGATGATGATGATTCGCGTAGATTGGCAGGCACGCATACCACACAATGATTGGTCGACACGTACCGCACAACTTCATGTTAATAAGTCGCCTTCCGATGTCACTACGTGGCGTATGCGGCAACACGTATATATCGATAACGCTTATCGTAGATAAAGCTAAAACTGGTATAAAGTAAAAAGCTTCAATATTTGTAGTAGGTTTTGGGATGAAGTGTTACTCATATTATGGTTTAAAAGTGAGATCAGAGATAAGTCTAAGTATGAGTTAGCTCATGAAACTATGACATATTTTTTTAAAATAATAATTACGATGAATTTCTTACCTGCTGCAGCTAGAAGATTAACGGGTTTAATTCTGCCAAAAGGAACCAACCCACATCACTCCATCCTTTTTGAATGATTTTGATAACTGACGCTGATTAGTTTTAAATTTTCATAAATATCTAGTTTTAGAACTAAGTTCAAATGTAGTTCAATCCAAAAATGATTCCAAATTTTTCATTCTATATGTATTATTATTCCAGAGACATACTTCTGAAAATATTTAATAAACAAACCAAAAAAAGGTTTTCACGACTCGCTAATTAAAACAGTATGCCACGATTAAGCAATTATTATTTTTACTTTTTTTAACCAAATAAGTATGGTAGGATGTTGGCAATTTATTTTTCTAATCTCAAACATATTTCATGACTAAACAACGCTTAAAATATACAGGCGACCGACAAAGTACTTTTTTAACCTTCAGTACCTATTTCAGGGCTAACTCCGACCTTGGGTGACAAAGGTGCAAACACATAAAAATACTTTTAGCAAAGACACCACAATAAATGAAACAAAGTTCGTGAGGTAGAAAATGTAATGATAAAAGTCCAAAACTTTTACTGGGGGATCACGAAAATGAATTACTGGGACACAAGACTTGTCTACAATGTAATTTTTGTTGAGTTTATAACTTAACTCTCTACAGTTAATACTCGTAATACTAGTCTATTTCAGGGTAAAGGCGTCTTTTTATATAGAGAAGGCATTGATCAGCACGGTAGCTCTAGGTGGATAGACGATTTTAGACCTATATGTACTAGCGACCCGCCCCGCCTTCGGTCGGTCAATATCGTCATAATTCAACCAGTTTACACAAAAACATATCAAATTATGAATCACTCTGTCTATGGTGAAAACCGCATAAAATTAGTTCAATAGTTTTTGAATTTATTGAGTTTAACAGACAGACAAACGCGGCGTTTGTCTGTCGGTGTTAATAAATGTAGTGATAGTAATAGGTTCTGGCTTCTTGTAAAGAAGCCTGTTTTCTTTAACCATTATCAGTAATCTCTAAAATGTACCTAGTATCGTACATAGTTAAATTGGAAAAGTCACATTAGTATCTGTATTCTTGGAGCCGTACTCTCACGCGTAAGAGACGGGCGTCTGAACCAGTGGGCAATCACGACATAGGTAACTACAAACAAGGCACTAAACGACTCAACACTATACCCTGAACACAATAAGATTAGACATAAACATAAACCTTTTTTACAGTCCCTTCAACCGATTTTGACTTCTATTCCGTAGGTTTAAGGATGACATTAGAGGCAAAAAAGTGGTTACAATAACAACTGTTTACTGCAGTTGCCATTTGTCATGCTACCAACGCAATATATGTCAAAATCGGTTGAACGGACTGTAAAAAAGGTTTTTGTAAATGTCTAATCTTATTGTGAACAGGGTATAGTGTTACCTAAATGCTAGACGAAGACGAGGCTTAGCCAATCTTGTTCTTGGTCCTGCGTCAGTACACCTGGTCTTGGTCTTGGTATTGCGTTCTCAGTCTTGGTCTTGGTCTCGGTCTTGCAGCAAGAGTCTCGCAAGTCTTGCAAATACCTATTAGTGTAATGCTATTTACCAAAATAGGTAACCTCCACAAACCAGTTACTGGGTAACACGATACCCCTTGGTAAAACTGGTTGTCAGACTTTCTGACTTTTGACTTCCCATAACGACTGCCAAAGATCTACGAATGACAGCTGGGACCAAAGCTCTAAGGTAAATATTATAAATATGAATTTATTTACGACATTTTAAGAAGCTCAATACCATGTACTTACTTATTGTTGACCCTCTTCGGACAAAGAAAAGGTCCTAGGGGAAGATCTGAGATGTTTGTTAAACATAACTTCAGAATGTATGTAGTAACATAAATAATTGTGTGTCTGTTATGTCTAGCTCCTCAGGGATGTAATACGAGTATCATATTGTTATCAGTGTTTATATGAACATCGTTTGTTGAACTAATCTCTAATCTGTATGGATTATTCGATGATCGTCGTTATCATTATACTAACACTTGACTAGCGGCTGCTTTATGTAGGTATTGTAATTTAGGAAAAATATGACTCGTGGGTTGAAATAGGCCAGTATCATTTCGTCGCGTAAAGGTCTTATAGATGCGGAAGAGTTTGCAGTTTCAATTACGAATTCTCATTATTATGAAAACAATGCTTTAAGAACTTCTTGCAGTTCAAGTTTGACTTTAAAATCGGTGGGATCGTTTTCTATATGATGTACCAGATATTTAATTAAATAGTTCTTTAAACGTTTTTTTATTAGGTATTCATTTTTGTTATGCATCTGCCATGTTTTCTCTTCATCACCCTTGGTTACGATTGTGATAGAGAATGCCTAAGGCATTAAGTCCGCCCCTTTGTACTTTTGTGCTTCATGCACAAAAGTATAAAGTATAATATATAATATATATAAAGTATAATTAAATAAATAAACTTTAAATAAGAACAATAAAACTTTGAACAACTAAAAAAAGAGGGGGAGCTCATAGGGCATCAAAAATCTCGTCCACATCGCTGTTAAGAGCGTCCATCCCGTCATATTTCCCATACAAACGCTCGTACGTGATTACGGCGTTATAACAAATTATTCTCCAAATATTTTTAACACACAGGTATCTTGTGGTTAAAATCTAGGTTTGTTTGAACCCAAAAATAAACATTTTCAGTAATCACGTCTGAAAATCAGCTTTTTTGCACAGTTTTATCTGAACTTTGGCCGTTCATAATGCACTCATACATTGAAAAAATTTAAAAATAGCTTGTTCGAAACCTTGCACATGTGATGGAGATTCTAAATTACAAAATTTATTACCAAAAACTTGTAAGGCTTTTTAAAACACGTATTTCTTGGAACAAGTTTCGTGAAATCTCCGCGCGCCAATTTTCCTGCGATGTTATCGCGTTCTCACTTACTCGTTTGTTTTCGAGCTTTTCATCGGTTAAAACAAAAAAAAAAAAATCACGCTCGCGTTGAAGTTCGGCCGATGGGGATGAGCGCTCTTAATGGGACATGTGCCCAACAGGCGGGCAACATTGCGACGTTGTTTGGCTATGATGATTGTTAGGCCGATGAATAGGCCAGACGCTTGGCGATGTCCCGAAAAACAAGAAGAGCACTCGGACCCCATGGCCCTAGTGTTTCCACCCCAAACAGCTGAAACAAATGGCTTTCAAGAAGGTTTTCCAAACTAGGCTTTGAAAGCAGAAATAATATGCGTAAAAATAATAGGTATCTACAGTGTGACGTCTATTTGGATTGGAAACAAATGTGTACAATAATTTCAGACATAATAAATAAGAAAACCTATAACTACTAAATAACTAAAAACCTAAGTATAACTAGGTACTAACTAACTAAACTAAACTACGCTTAACTAAACTACGTGATATCTTTAAATCGTCGATCCCACAATTCCTTAAGACCAGGTCTTTAACCAGTGCGTCCTACCCGTAATGACTTACGGAGCATGGACACTCACCGTGGGCCTGGTCCACAAATTCAAGGTTGCTCAGCGTGCCATGGAGAGAGTGATGATCGGGGTTTCTCTGGTGGATGGAATTCGCAATGAAGTCACTCGCCAGAGAACTAAAGTCACCGATGGTGCGCGTCGAATTAGCATGCTGAAGTGGAAGTCGGCCGGTCACGTCTGCAGACGCACAGACGGTAGATGGAGCAGACACACTCTAGAGTGGAGACCGCGTTTGGGCAAGCGTACTGTTGGACGCCCTGCGGTACGATGAACCGACGATTTAAAGAAGGTGGCTGGCAGCGGCTGGATGCGGGTTGCCCAAGACCGGGTTGGTTGGCGATCTCTGGGGGAGGCCTACGTTCAGTAGTTGACGGCAATAGGCATACCTATGATGATGATGATAGTTACTAAACTAAAATACTAAAACAAAATGTCATTAAAAACTCCACAGCAATTGCCGTCATCTAAAAATGTGCCAAAAGTCTGGCGAAATTGCTTAATTATTTACTTCACAATATTTATTTTCACAAATCATTTGTTCATTTTAAACTCGAATTTCGACAGCAAGAGATTAAGCAGTGAAACTTAATCGACCACAAAAAGGTTTAGTTGTAGATACCTACTTTATTTTACGAACTTGTTGCTTGCCAGGCAAGTTTATTGAAGATATTGTGCGTTGCTATAATAAACCTTTGAACTGACAAGCCATTGTACCGAAGAAATTCTTTCCGGGATATGAATGCCCAAACTATTAAATTTGCATAATCTTTACTAGTCACGCTTAAAATTTTTCTTTCTACTTTTCGGTAAACGTTTAAGTTAATAGCTGGTTTTCTTTGAACTCATTTTGAACGTTCAATTCGGTTAAATAGAACGTTGGAAGTGGATTATTTATTGGATTTGAAAACAATATCAATTGGCCATGCTAGAGTAGTACCAGATATCTATACTGTATAGGTACATATATAATATAATAAAGCAGAAGAGTAGGTATGTTTATTTGCTGCTGGCCGATTCGATAATTCTTTCGTTTATAGGAAGCTACGTTATCTTTGATGTTTTTGGCTATATTTTATTACTAGCATTTTCTATTTTTTCTTCTACGGATCTCTAATTTTTGAATAGTACAATATAGCAACAATCTGTCAAATTTCTTTGATAGATTTTCCACTTTATGATAACAGGTTCACATTCAATTGGGAAAATTTGTCATTTTGGTATGGCTTGGTGTGTGGCGTCAGTACTTAAAACTACCAAATCGCCCACTATACAAGTGAGTTCACAATAATCCACACATAGTTTGGGACTGAACACATTACCTCACACTTTCCATTTCAGCACCCTAATTGAGTGTGATTACCACTTTCGTGGGTTTTCACAGTTCAATGACTCACAGAAACACAAAATCATGACGAAGGACAACGGAGCCTAATAATATCCGAGTGCTCTCGTTTGATTTAAAACCGCATACAGACATTGCAAGGCATACGGTGCAAATAGTTCGCGACGCATGCCACAGTCTGATCGAAACGCCGTATCACCAATCAAGTTCGCCAGAGAGACGGAAGCATCAACTTGAAGCATGCATGGTCAACCATTGGCTGCGTATGCCTCGCGGTGTCTGCACGCGGCGTTATGGTCCAAGATTTCAGAGTCGCTGAACCTATGTAATTTCAGCATACCTGCAATTTTGAAATAATGTACTTAAGTAAGTTATCTATAATCATGTCAACCTTTAGACGCCCACTGCTGGGCATAAGTCTCTCCCAAAGTTCAGCCGTAATTGCCGTACTTGGCCGATGCAAGTTGGCGATCGCAGTAGGTGTTATGGTACTCAGAAGGATGCTGCTGCCCATCCTCTACAACACCCACGGGTAGAAATGGGGTGGTACTATTCGCGGCCGGCACCACAGGTGATACCTTACCTAGAATTGAAAATAGCGCATATCTACCTTTTTAACTACATAATCCTCTTTTCATTCTCAAAACATCGTGACGTAGGTTTCGTAACTCTTTGATCTCAGTCCATAAGGGAACAAAGTCTTTGAAAACTCTTTTCCAGTTTGTCTGGTAATTTCCTCGTATGAATTTTCCTTCTAGCACATTTTCTTAAAGCTTTCTCAACCTTGCGCCTTGTCCTCAGTTGATTAATTGCCTTCTAAATTACACCTGACATAGAAAATTTATAGCACTACCGCCTTTATTTATCCATTAATCTTTTGGATAAATTCTGGGAGAGTTTCTTTCATAGTGAGATCCCGTTATCTACGGGTCGATACATTTGTTGGAGGCAAAATTTGTGTAAAACCAAGTCAAACTAATTTTTTTTTATTCCGATTAGAGCACTAAAAGGCACTTTTGAAAGTCAACTTTTAAAAGCAAAACGATCTCTGAGTTTCTATTTTTTATAGACATTGATTAGACTATCTTTGTCTATCTGTCTTTATATCTCTTTAATTATTATTATCTTTTCGTCATATAATACAATATTTTAATCGTCTCCTTGTTGCCTTATTTCCAAAACTCATTAAATTTCGCCGGTCCGTTGCTTCACTGTCTAAAAATCCGTTCAACAATTCCATATGTGTTCAACATTTTGCAGTTTTTGTACATTTTTAACGTTAGTGAGAGCAATAAAGCGAAATGATTCGAAATATGGAGACGAAACCATCCGTAGCACAGGTTTTCATTAAGTAGACTCCTAACTCCCATTTCCTAATTGTTATTATATTGTAACTAAAATGGTAACTTGTAGGAAAAATTAATAAATGTATTAATATACATATTTATTATTAATGCTTTTGACCTGCTCTTTGGCGGCACATAAATAGAAGAAAATCTATTAATAATAGGTACTCATGTACCTACCTACATGTCAGCTTACAACCGACCCGTCTCCCATTATCACTGAAGAGAAAGTTATCCGTGTAATAATGTCATAATCTGTTGGCAGATGGGATTCTGATTGCAATATGATCGCTGTCTTTTAGCGGTTCCTTACGGCATTTCCAGTTAAGGTAAGGAAAAGGTTGGCAACCTCTGACATTTAGCTATTATATTTAAGTATGTTGGTAATAAAAATTCTTCACGTCATATCGAAACTGCCAGAAATATGAGCAGATATTGTTTTCTTACCGGATTATTTGAAAACGGAATTTTATTCGCTTCTCAGAAAAAAATATTCTAAAATGGACTAAAAATACAAAATGTTATTTTTGATGAGGTTTAAGAATTATCTGCATATTCATCGGAAACCAGCATTATAATAGAGCTGAGATAATCTGAACCTCAATTTACTACTTCGACTTAATGATTTTGGTCCTTCTAAACGATAACAGCAATTAACCCTTCAATAAGGATTATATCCACCATGCGTTTTGATATAAGCATGAAATTGTAAGCGATCAAGATAATTACATAGCGTATCGTGTATCTATTAAGTTTATTATAATTGTAACTTAGTGCTTACAGCTATGAATAATGTAAGAGCGTGTTTCTTTGTTCATTTGACTTTCATGGACCAACTGTTGAATAGGTTGTCTGTGGTACTTACGTATTATTATTATGTACATTTCAACCGCACGGTCGACTCATACAATTTGATGAAACTTTGACAGGAATTAGTGGTAATTTCTTACTATACACACCTCTTTTCCTGAATTTGTTGCAAAAAAACTAAGACGCTATGACCAATTAAAAATAGTTAGCCGCTAGAACCACGGAACAGATAAATAGATAATAATCTGTTCCGTGGCTAGAACCGCCACTTACCGTAGTCATCGCCTGTGATTACACAGAAACTAAATAATGCAGACAGGCGAATGATACGTGAAAAGAAAGGTCTTAATGTGGTGTATTTGTTGCAAAAATAAAAAAACGACAGAACGTAAATAAATAAAAAGTTATGCAATATTTAGTTTCCAGGATACGGGTACGTAGGTATCACACAATAAATATCAAATTAATAGAGGTTTATGTGATAGACGTGATTAGCACTTGTGTCTGCCTTGTGTCTGGGTATTGTTTATCTATATATGTATGTATTTGTGTATGTATATCAGGTGTCTGACACCCATAGTACATACAGGCTCTCCCTAGTTTGGGGTCAGATGGCCATGTGTGTCCCCACATAATATTATTATTTTGGATTCTTTGTTTTTATTCTCTAATAACAGAGTTGTTATTATTTAGCAAATGACCGCGACTTCGTCCGCGTAAATATTGACTGTTGCGTATTAAAAAGATGTCTACCTACCTATATCCTGTCTTGTGATTCAAGCTAAGTTTGTTCGCATTTATAATATCGGTATGGATTCTAAAGCAGAGGATTACCAGATGTTTATTGCATTAAATGTTTACATTTAATTAATAATGTGGCGTATCTGCACCCCAGTTGCGTAATGGCGACCCTAACCGTACCATGTTTCCCCGGCAATGTGTGCGTGCAATACATTGCTATTGTGTTTTAAGTACGACCTGGTCATAATTAAAATGTTACTGAAATACTTCGCAATATTTTCAGTGTGGCCCGACTACTCGGCAAGTATTACTACAAGTTTTTTAGGTTCTTATATAGGGCGACTGGTAATTAGTGTACGATACTTAAACACGTGTTTGTGTTCATGATAACAAACAACTTCCCGAAGAAAAAATGTTTTTTGTACTTTTTTCACTTTAGGTCACAGACGTGCGCGCGCGTGAATTTCATACGGCTGTTGTGTCATTGTGATAAAAGTGAACCAGTACAAAAAACATTTTTTCTTTGGGAAAGTTGTTCGTTATCATGAACACAATCACGTGTTTAATTATCGTACACTAATTACCAGTCGCCCTATATAATCACTCCACGCTGTTTTTCGTCACTCACAGAGGCCCAATAATTATTATAAATTGCCAGAATTGTTTTAAGTATTGTCGGATCATACTCGAAAATATTGTAACTACATATTGCAGTAAAAGTATTGTCCATTTAGGAGCAACTTTATACACTCATACGAAAGGTTTTGAAGGAAAATCGTAATCCATTGCATCATAATTATGTTTGAAACAATCAAATTTTCAAAATGAAATGCCATTGTAAATGTGATACACTATTAGGCTGGAAACCTGCCTTCAGTATTACTCACAGCGGTTCCTTTTTGAAATGGTGTTCTACCATCACTCAGCGCTCACGCAGTCACTTAACCCCGAGTGGGTAGTTGAATTTCCATTTAACTATCTTCATCATTCTTTTACCTTTTACAATTTGTTCATTCAATCTTTTGACCCAAATGACTTCCACTGCTAAAATAGTCTTTCTCTTCTCATTTTATTTACCTCTGATTAGCCGGAGAGAAGCTACGTATCTATATACTTCTAACCATCATTCATCTTGTTATCTTCCCTCCCACACCTAGTCAAGAATAATAACCGAATCTGGATTAAGTTTAACTGAGTGTCGGGAGTCTATTGTGTCGCGGGACGTAGTTAGTTAGCGTCCACTTTAACCGCCCTTATTGTTGTGAGGTGACGCACCTCGGTCAACTAGATGGAAGGTTTATGTAAGAGATTAAAATATAGGTTAATACTGATACTGTACGCGATGTAAATGCATTACATAGCTTTTAACTATGCAACAAACTAAGTTACATTGAGTGAAAAATCACTGCTAGTGGTATCATGTCGGCTCAGCCAATACAAAATCGACTTCGTTAAGTCTTGGCACCCCATCTCGAAAACATCAAAGTATATTTCCCAATAATGCCTTGCAATATTAGTGTGCGGACCCACCATATCACTGCCCATACCCCAGGAGGTATGGTGGTTCTAAAACTATACACAGAAAAAATTGTTTGGGTATGGTGGGTAGTAGTAGGTTAGGACTGTGACTATTAAAGCGCGACGGCGAGCGAGCTAAGCAAGCGGTGCCGCGGCAGCGGCCGCCGTGCGACAGATCCCCTTTATTGTTGATGTATCATTTGGGTTAGGTTAGGTGAGTGCTTTAGTTTACTCACTATACCGCCAGGGGTATGATGGGTTCGCAATGCAATATTATTATCTGAATATGTGATCACTAAGTAAAAAATCGGTTTACACAACTGTGAAAGAACGAATTTTTTTTTCATTACTGTCTTAGTTTACACAATCTTTCAGTAGGTAATTATTATTTTTACCCCAAACAATTAGCGCGTTAAATACCTAAAACACTTCGAAATATGGAAGGTTTGTTTACGTGTGTTGTTTCATTTTGACAGAAGCCATTAGTAGTCAGGGAAAAAGCTTCAGCTTCAAGCATCTTGACTCAAAAATGGCGTACCTACTTACTTACAAACTGCTGTTTTCTGGGTTTTTAATTACAGTCACATAAGACATTTGAACTTTGTTTCTAGGATGGGATCACATCTACAAAGCCTCTGGTGACCATTTAACATCAGCAGTACAATTCTGTAAAAATCACCCGAATTCAAATTCTATTTCATTTCTGATTTCACTTACCTAAATTAAAAGTACCTATTTGGTGGTCGCTAAAATAGTTACGTAAAAATAGTTCGCTTCACGTATTGTACCTATGTTCTCACTTAGTGGTGCTACCGTAGTTTACATCGAGTTACAGAATACCTAATACAGTTTTCACCACGGACTCAGAAATGAGCACTGAAGCGCAAAGTACGTAAGGCTGCGTCGCGCCCGAGCAGAGAGACCGCTTAGAACAAACCGCCATTTTTACCACGCACACATTGACATTACGTTTATAGGCATTCTCAAGCAGTTTCAGGCAGACTTAAGACTCGACTGCCACGTGTTGTCTAAATGAATAAATGAGAAACATTAACATTTCACGACGAACAAGAAAATGTTATTATAAAAATTGCAAAGAGTTCCAACCAGTGTCAATAAAATTTCATATTGTCACAAATAAAACCTACAGAGTCAATTCAGTAGCAGCCCTAGTGAGTCTGGCAAGTTTAGGTAATTATTTTTGAATATGGCGGGAGCGGTCCTTCTGTACCCTCTATATTTTGTGACTGAAGTGAGTTCTTTACAGAATAGCACCCTAGCCATATTACCCAAATTGACAATCAACAATCGATAACGCTAATAGAAAACTAATCAAATGTATGGGAATGACGTCATGTCAACGATAAGTCACGTGATCGAAAATCTAAAATTAATTACGACCACGACGAAGCGTTAACCGCCGATTATAAAAAGAGAAACGAAACGAAACGTTTGTAACTTGTCTAGGGGGCTGGTTGGCTATGCAATGACATAAACAAAAACTAGAGGTATCGACCATTAGATAATAAGAATCAATATTTCACGCATCAACGTAAATGAACAAAAATATTCCAAACAACAACATTTTATTGTATGTATTAGTCATTTACAGAACAAAAGGCCTTAAAATATGGTTAAACAATTTAATGTTTTGTCCTCTAAAAACAATTTTCTCACAGTTACTGTAATAGTTTAATGGAAATGGCCCAGAAAGTTAGGGAACTAGGCGTAGGTAACATCGGACGATGCGGAGCTGATAAATGTTATTACAAAGTTTTCTAGTACTTTTTTAGGGATAGATAGAACTGGGGGCCAAGTCTGCTATTTTTATAATTTCCTCATTCCAACACGATCCCATTGACATTTTGCTAAAAGTTCGTAATCTGCTAAATTCATAATGGTCGATCATTGGTCGGTCGAATTAAAAGCAATGACTGCACAATGACGTTCTAATGGTAGGTCACTGATCAAAGGAACTGTCAAAATTTTAGCAGATTACCGCCTAAGTCAGTCATTGAGTTGTTATTTTGTTCGAGATTACCATTCTATATCATTTCTTTCAATGGCGTGTCAGTGGTTGACCATTGGAAAGTAATAATGACGCCATTATATTAGTAGATTACCAAACTTGTCAAAATCAAAATTATGAAATCAATGATAGACCATTCTGACACTATTGTAATAGCAGACACACACACTAACACGGCCTATAATGGCGTCATTATGACTTTCCATTGGTCAACCACTGACACGCCATTGAAAGGAATGATATAGAATGGTAATCTCGTACTAAATGACAAATGAATGACTGACTTAGGCGGTAATCTCATAAAATTTTGACATTTCGTTTGATCAGTGACCTACCATTAGAACGTCATTGTGCAGTCATTGCTTTTAATTCGACCGACCAATGATCGACCATTATGAATTTAGCTGATTACGAACTTTTAGCAAAATGACAATGGGATCGTGTTGGAATGACGAAATTATAAAAATAGCAGACTTGGCCCCCTTGTTGTAAGTTAGTTTATAACGGTGGATCCTAGATAATACATAGTTGGCAATATGGTATGAATGAATGAATGAATGAATGAATGAATGAATGAATGAATGAATGCTTTATTTGCTAGAATATAGGTACATTGTATAGTGGTAAAATTGATAATTACAAGGTTTCACTATATTCGACTTTCCAGTCGTGCAAATTTTTAGGTGAAGTACAAGGACCAACAGTTATCGGTTCAGATCAACAATAAAAGTAGTCTCCTAGTAGTCTCCTCCATAACATTGTTAAATAGTTATTAAAAAAAAAAAAGAATACAATATCAATTAATACTACTTAATAGCTACAAGTTAATACGCAAATACAGAAAAAAAAATATAGATATCTAAGTTTATATGTCAAATACAGTAATATAATGTCAAAAAGATTTCAAATTATTAAAGTCCTCAATTGAATAAAAACATCTGTCACATAGCCAATTAGATAAAGTTCTACTGAATTCTAAATCATTGAGATTTCTCAATTTTTCCGGTAGCTTATTATATAGCTTAATCGCCATATAATGGCAGTTTGTGTTACAAAGTTTTAAACGATTGCGAGGCACTATCAGTGGCTTTTGTGCTACCTTTAGTTTTAAAGGAGCTTTTTCATCTTTTTCAAAAATAGACGGGTGGCTTCTAACAAATTTACACATTTCTAAGATATATAAAGATGGGAGTGTTAGCAACCTTTTGTTAATGAATACTGGTCGGCAAGAATCAGTCCACTTTAGGTTAAAGATCGATCTGAGGCATTTTTTTTGGGCTATGAATGCTCTTTGGGAGTCCGTGGAGTTACCCCAGATGATCAGCCCATATCGTAATACAGAACACACGTGGCTGTAATATACCATTAAAGATGTTTCTACGTTCGTTAACTGTTTTATTTTTCGTAGCGCGTATACAAATTTATTAATTTTTTTACACACCATGTCTACATGTGATTTCCAGTTGCAAAAATTGTCAAAATTTATTCCTAAAAATTTCATAGTCTTAACATTTTCAATTGCATCATTATTGTATTTTATTTGTATGTCAATTTTGTCAAATATATTATTCTTGGAATTATGTGTGCAAAATGTCATAAATTTAGTTTTATTGGTGTTTATTTGTAAATTATTTAGGTTCAACCAGTCATGTATATCATTAAGAGCTTTATTAGTGACATTAATTGCTTGCTCAACCGTAGTCTCTTTAGTAAGAATAGTGGTATCGTCGGCGAAGAGTACAGTATATTGGTCTGTTGAGTTCGGCAGTTCATTAATGTATGCTAAAAATAATATCGGCGAAATCCCTGTCCCTTGAGGTACGCCATTTTTGTTCACTAAATATTTAGATCTATATGTTTCGTAGGTGTTAGTCTCATGGCACATTTTCACGATTTCTGTGCATTGCTTTCGACCCCTTAGGTAGCTATCCAGCCAATTGTAGGCTGGGCCTCTTATGCCGTATTTTTCCAGTTTATTTAATAGTTTATCGAGGCAAACCATATCAAAAGCTTTACTCATGTCCAGAAATACGGCAATTGGAATCTTTTTTGCATCTATTGCACTAAGAATTTCTTTTATTAATTTAAAACTAGCCAAAGTAGTCGACTTATTTTTAATAAAACCATTTTGTTGTTGACAAATAATGTCATGTTTATCAAAGAACTTAGTAAGCCTTGCCGTCATTATTTTTTCGAATATTTTAGAGAAGATTGGAACCAATGTAATTGGTCTGTAGTTTCCAGCCTCAGACTTCGAACTCTTTTTATGGAGTGGTTTTACCACTGAGAATTTAAGTGCTTCTGGAAAAATTCCGTTTTCCATAGACAGATTTATTAAATAGGTCAATGGTTTTAATATAGAGAATATGGTTAGTTTTAGTATTTTTGTTGGAATGCCATCATACCCAGCTGAATTCGTATTCCGTAATTCCATTGCTGTTCTATACACTTCCACAAAATCAGCTGGTTCTAGATAAATCGAGTTGGCTAACCTTCTTCCAGTTACTGGTTTGTTTACAGAGTGCTCATTATTTACCGGCTTTACAATATTTATAAAATGGGAACGAAATTTCCACATATTTCAATAATTACTATTGAAATATGTGGAAATTTCGTTCCCATTTTTTAGCATTTGACTCCCGTTCCAAATTTCTCTGATTTCATTCATTTGGTTGGTTTCTTTGAGTCTTTCGTTAACTATTTTCCATGTGGCTTTACATTTATTTTCGGCTTTTAGTATATATTTTTTATTTTTACTGTTTTGTGAGCTTATTACGCATTTCCTCAAAATTTTTCTGTACATTGTGTACTTTTGCTTATTTTTAATACTTTTATTTTTATAATATTCATATTGTAGTTTCCGTTTTGCCACAAAAGATTTTTTTAAACCCTTTGTAATCCATTTTGGGTTACTAGAGTTTTGGTTCATTTTGATTTTTATCACTGGGAAACATAAATTAAAATAGAGACAGACATCGTCATGAAATAGTTTAAATGCCTTATTAACGTCTGTTTCTAGGAAAATCTCCGAGAAAGACAAATTGCTAAGGTAAGAACAAAACTTATCAATATATTCTTTACATAGGTCTCTTTTATATACAAACCAATACTTTTTAGAATTATTTTCTGCTTTTATTTTTGTTTTTATAGTTAAAGTTTGACCTGTGTTATGATCTGATAATCCTAATTCATGTACTTCTCCCTTAGCATCTTTGATGTCACTAATTATGTTGTCAATACAAGTGTTTTGTCGCGTTGGTTTATTTATATGAAATTTAAAATTATAATTGTATAAAATATTTATAAATTCATTTTTAGACTTTGTATTATTTAATATGTCAACATTGAAATCACCACATATAATATTATTGTAATTATCTTTGTTATGAAGTCTGCTAAATAATATTTTTAATTTTCTAAAAAAAATATTTAAGTCCGAATTTGGTGTTCTGATGGCGAGGCTGGACCCACGTAATTTAAAAATTAACGGAGCACCGTGCTCGGACTAGTTTCTACTAATTATAGTAACAAGTTTATAAGAGTTCTATATAAAAAATATTGAGTTACTAGAGAATGGGAATTAAAAGTTATTAATGATTTTAGTTTATTAAAAAATAAGTATCGTGCAGTTTCCGAACGCAATGTTTTTTACGAATTACATTGATACATTCCAATCTACACTACTGATTTACCCTCTTAAAATACTTAAGTACGTTTTCGCTTGGCAGATTTCCTTTTTATTTTACTTACATCTTGTTAAATAAACCAATAACGTATAAAACGAAACATAAATACTGTTATAAACAGTCCGTAAAAATAATATAAATTATTTTAACAGTAATGAAAACATGGAACGTAAAAATGGAACGTCAGTGTCGAATTGTCATGTCATTTGATGTCATTGTCAATTCATTCCATTGTTTGTGTTTAACAGGGGTGGGATTCTAATACTATTTTTGCGATTTTGTGGATTCTTGACAATTTGGCTTTACCTTTAGACTGACGACCGACTTGCAAGTGATTTGGAATTTCTCAACGGTTAAAATGCGTTTTGTTAATAATTGAGAATTGCTCGCTTACCGAGACATCGTTTGTCTGATGAACGTGATCAAATAGTTGAAAGAGTACAGAAATGGGTGTACCCGCGTGATGTAAGTATATTCATGTACTAATTTGTTTAATTTCATGAACACAAATCATACAAATATAAAATAAATGGAGCAAGCAAAAGTAGAGATTTCGTATACAAATAGGTAGGTATGTAGTTTCGTATATAATACTCTTATCATAATTATGCTCTTCCTGCTCGTCTTGCAGTATTGGGCAACACAGGAGCATCTCTTAATCTTCTGAATATAATACCAACCTGAAGTATTTTATAATACTGCAGATTACGGTCAGTGGGTCGTCTTAGGTACTGCTTGTGGTGCACAATATTAATAACATTTTAAAATAAAATACTGCACCGGTATCAGGACCCAAGCTACCAATGGTAAGGGCTCCAGAGAGCAGAATCTCCTAACAATGTTGTATGACTAGGTGTACCACTGATGAAGTACAACTTCGCAGGCCAAGTCAAGATACTTGATTAGAAGAATATTACTATTTTTGTATAACCACACTGCTAGCGTAATAACCTGATGGATAGAGTTTTTGGATAGTCTGTTCTTTAATCTACTCAGTATGGGTACCTGTACCACACATGCTTTGGCAGCATTGAATGTGGTAGTCACATTCTTAACCCAGAAGCAAAACATGATTATACTTAGCTTGTAAACATTTTTTGTGTATCCTTATCCATAGTAATAATATTTTTAGGTAACTGGAGAAAACTATATTTGTCACTCATGTTGGGAGTTGATAAATAGTAACCCAAATGATGGTCCTGAACATGAGACCCAACCACAACCTGGCCTTCGTGATGTATGTGCTGGATGTGGCAGATAGATTTTGAGAATCAGGAGCAGGCTAGTTGTCCGACCAGAGATGTCTGAAAGGGAAACCCGAAAAAGAGACATTGTATCGGAATGGATAAGGCCCCGCCAGGTTGGTAATGAAAACAATTTATATAGGGTTACTGGTAAGCCTAAGGTAAGGTTACTGTCAAGGTCTCATCACAAGTGGGCTTTTTGGATGCCAACCTTACCAGTAACCCTATAAACATTTAATATTACAAATAATGATATGAAATCCTAATATATTATTATTTTTGGCAACATTTTACTTTTATTGTTTCAGTTAACCTTAAATGAGGACATATGTGTGCCATGCTATTTACGGGCACAGAGAGTGGTGGACAGTTCTTATAGAAGTTCTGCTGTGGTTTCACCTTCTGCAATCAGTCAACCAACATCTTCTCAACAGACAGAGCAAACGGTGGAAGTTGAAGAGGTTGGTCCATCAACATTTGGAAATCCATTAGTGGAAACATCTACTGAACAAATATTGCCCACAAGAAGAATATCTGACACAGCAGAGGGTGAAGAGGCTAGTCCATCCACCTCAAGACGTCCATTACAGGAAACTTCTGCTGAACATATTATATTGCCCACGTTGAGAAGAGCGGCTGATACAGCACGGCGCTGCTTGTTTTTGGAGTGCAATGATGCTGAAAAGCGACATATACCTGATGGGCTCAGAAAACGAATTATAAAGGATTTTAATTTCTATATTCCTAGCAATGCTAGAATTTGCAATTTCCACCTAGGTAACTATTTATTTGGCAACCACCCATTTATTCTAAGTGCCCGAATTAAATCTAGGCATATAGGTAGCAAGTCCTATTATACATACATCGCACTAGATAGGAGGCTGGAGGGGCGAAATGCCATATTAGGATACTATTGTTATTGCCCCGTGGGAACATGGACAGTGGGCTGTTGCTTTCATGTTATGAGCATATTGTGGTAGATGGGCTATGCCAGACACCAGAGGTATGTCGCTGCACCAGCTGCCTTCTTAGATAATCTTTTAATTAGATAAATCAATACTTACATACTAAAAAAAAAATATCCAAGATTCACAATAATTGTATGTCTTCAATATTTTATAAGTCATTATAAAGTAAATAAAAGCAATTTCTTTAAAATATATTTTTATTTATTTAACAAACCTCTAGTTTCAAGCAGAGCAAATATGCTTATTTATATTATATTCTAGGAGATCTAACAACTGGACTCCTTATTGTAATAAAATAATTAAAGGGGTCTAGATTTATTTAACTAACTAACAAACTATGGGTGTGATTCTAAAGTTGAGAAGTTAGGGAGCTCAAAATTAAACAAAAATAACTAAAAGGAATAAGATTCGGGCGCCAGAGCTCACTAGGTAATTTAAAACAAAGGGAATCCGGGATAGCTAAAAGGTAAAAGACAGGACTTCTAATCTAGGTCGGAGATTTCTGAAATTAAGCTGCAAATTCTTTAACAATAGCTCATTTATTTCTATCGCAGGCAGTATGGCGAACACAATATTAGAAAGCCCCTTTCTTTTGAAGGGCAAGTTGTTTTATAACTAAAGTTTATGTTTAAATTGTCAGAATTGCACGTTTTTAAGTGGAAACTACGAGAAAGAATTTAAGTTAACATACCACAGGCTTCGAGAAAAACTTATTTAAATTAAACCTGATTGGAGACACGAGGTGAAGCGCATCAGCTCATCCATGATGAAGTTAAATTTTAAGATGAAAAAAATCCAAAATATAAGTAAGAACGCCTTTGGGGCTGAAAACAAAACGATTTCCTTAGTTAGATAAACCCACGCGTCGAGCAAAATGGCGACGAGATAAATCGGGAATTGTAAATTACTCACCGATCTTAACGAAAACTAAAACAATGCCAATCACTCGTGCTATGGGCACACTCAATACGCGATGGCGATATAGGAGCTGAAACAATGGAAAATCGACGAGGGTTAGGACACATGACCTCAAGTTTATTGTCAGGTCATGGCGAGGAAAATTCAACCAGCAAAATACTCACGATTTCCCAAAATATTACCGTTGCACGGCTGCTGACATCACTACCAAGTGGTTCCAGCCAGGGGTGGACCCTTGAAATATTCCAATCTAATGATTGGCACGGAATAGAATTTTATTCGTGCATCATCTTGGTGACTTCGGTCGGAAAGTGAAAGTTACATATCCCAAACCGGAAACGTCAAAATAATCTGACAGCCGGGGAAATAAGGTCCAACTGTCAAACTGATGGTCTATGGTTTTATCGATTACTCTACTAAATCCTAGCCAATCTATCAAATATCTAAAGTGTGTGTAGTCGGCGTTATCGAAAACTTCCAAAAAAGGACGAGAGAGGTCGACACTATGTAGCGAGTAGAAAATACTCGTTACATTACATCCCTCCCCGAAAAATAAAAGAAAGGAACTTTCTTTTATTAGAAAGAAACAACGAAAAACGAAGTGAACAAAAAATTCAGTAACAGAAAACTATCATAGTGCAGTTAGGCGTCATGGCCACTGACTAAAACGTCGGTACTACACCGATCAACAAAGCCAAACAACAAACAAATCCAAATTCAGTTAAACCCGAGGGCCGCTGACTAAAACTCTAACAAGACTAAACACTAAACAAATCTAAATTCAGTTAAGCACGAGAGCCGCTGATTAAATCTTGAACAAAACTACTAAACATTAAACACTAACTTTGAGTACAGTTAAGCGCTATGGCTACTGACTAACTTTACACTAATTTACTAAACTATCCTACACCTCTTAAGTTCAGTTAAGCACTATCGCCACTGACTAGCTTCAGCCAACCTACTAAACTAAACCACACCACTTAAGTTCAGTTAAGCACTATCGCCACTGACTAACTCTACACATCTCTACCAACTAATCTGGAGTGCAGGTAGGCACTATCGCCGCTGACTATCCTCAACTAACCTACAGTTCAGCTTTGAGTACAGTTAGGCACCATAGCCTCTGTCTATCTCAGCAACAACCAATTAAAAATAACAATACCTAAACAAAAATTCTAGATAGAGTTGAAGGACTCTACCTAAAAGTATAGATTCCGATCAATAAAGTCAGACAGAGTTGAAGGGCTCTATCCAAAAATATGGATTCCCAACAAAAAGGCTAGATAGAGTTGAAGGGCTCTATCTAAAAAGGTTGGATAGAGTTGAAGGGCTCTATCCAAAAGTATTGATTTCCAACAAAAAGGTTAGATAGAGTTGAAGGGCTCTATCTAAAAAGGTTGGATAGAGTTGAAGGGCTCTATCCAAAAATATTGTCACAGCAATAACCTGTAACAAGCAAAAACCATATTGTGATCGGCGCTACACCACCGAACTTCCGAGCACAATAGTAAAAAGGTATGACGAAAGTCAAAATTCCACCTTGTGACTGGCACAACAATGACCAACACAAGGGCAAAAGGGCAAATGTAAGCTGTGATTGGCTCTACTCTACCAACCTTCCAAGCACAGACAAACAAACAAAATATATTGGATTACCGAAGGGGAAAATCACAATACCTAAAGGCGAAAGCCAAGACGAAATCGAGGTCAAAAATTACACCAAGATCCAAAAACAAAGTACATTCTTTAACAAAAGTTTCAGAATGACCGCAAAAACAAGGTAGGACGTTCTATAACAAAAGTTACAGAATGACCTCAAGAGCAAAATCCGGTATGAAAGCGTTTCTAACAAAGTCAAATCCAAGTCTAGTATCGAAGAAATATCTAGACAAAAAACAACACTGTCAACAAACAGTAAAAAAAATAGAATTAAAATCAATAACTATTTAAAACTATGAGAGAAATAGAATGATTTTAATCTACCAAAAAAAGAAAGATTACAAAAAACTTGAAATGATATTTAAGTTTTAAAATCTTTTTAGGTAATAAAAAACCCAAAGTGTAAGGTTGCATAGGATCTTTCTCTTACAAAAAAATGTAGACAAGTAAAGGATTACCTTTAAAAAAGAAAGAAAGAAAAGATATAAGATCCCATACAAGCTCAACAAACAAACAAAACAAACAAGATAAGATCCTTTGATGTGTAAAATGTATAGTGAAAAGAGTAGGTATTTCTAAATTAACCAAAATGACCTAAGTTTATTTTAGAAAGAATTGAATTGGAATCTAATAATTTGTAATGAGGTTGCCTAACATAATAATAACCTTCAGACTATCATAACCTCTCATTCATCATTCTAACAAAGATAGATCCTCACACAAAAATACTCAATTCCAAAACCAAACCTATGAATTCCCCAAAATTTTAAAATTTAATTATATCCTTTACATGATAACGACCCACGGAACCCTTATTTAAATCTTTCAAAACATAAACGTTATCAGAAACTTTTTCTGTTATTTCACACTTTAAGAACTTAGGTGCAAGCTTAGCCGAAAAATAAGCAGGTGCATGAGATTGAACAAAACTTCTTCTCCACACAACATCACCCACACCAAAAGAAATGACTTTCCGACCCTTATTATAATAAGCGGCATTTCGCTTATACCCCTTTAACAAATAAGCTTGAACTTTAACAAAAATATCACTAAGTGAATTAAGAGAAACTGCATAAGAGTTTCTATTTGAAACCTCTAGTTGAGATAAATTATCAACAGAGTTACTAAAATGATGTAAGGAAGCATCTAAAACAAGTTCCCTACCAAACATAAGAAAATTAGGTGTAAATTCTGTAGCAAGATTTACACTATTATTTAAAGCTAATTGAACATTGGGCAAAAAACTTGACCAAGTCCTATGATCATCTTTAACAAAACACGATATGCAAGTTTCGACTGTTCTATTATATCTCTCAACAGGATTATTTTGAGGTGTATACAATGTGTTATAAAATATTTTAGTTATATTAAAACCTTTCAAGAATTCTACAAAATGTTTTGAAGTAAATTGAGTTCCATTGTCACAAACTACTATTTTTGGACAACCAAATTTAAGAAATATTTCTTTTTCAAAATGTTTACAAATTACTCTAGTAGTAGCATTAATCATTGGAAAGAACCAGCAATATTTAGTAAAAACATCTACAACTGAAAGTATGTATTTATGACCAGAATAAGTTTTAGGTAAAATACCTATTATATCTACTGAAAGCATAAGCATGGGGCGATCAACCTTTTTAGGATTAATCATAGTACCAAAAGGAGGAGAAGTAGTATGTTTGTAAGCTTTACAAGTATCACAAGACAAAATGTATTGGTGAACATCATTAAACATACCTTTCCAAAAATAATGTTGTTTTAATTTCTTTAAAGTTTTATGAATACCTAAATGACCTGAATTTACATCATCATGATTTGACCTAATAGTATCTAAGATATTCTCTTTAGGAATAACTATCTTCCAGTCTAAAAGACTATGAGGGTTAAATTTATTTTTACAATATTTATACAAAGTGTTATTTTCGACTCTAAAATTCTTATACTTTCTAGGAGATTTCTGGCATTGAATAAATATTTTTCTATACCAAGGATCAATAATTTCATCATCAGGGGAGACTAAATTATCCTGAGTGGTTATAGCGGTGACTTCTATACGAGATAAAGCATCTGGAACTAAATGTAATGAACCTTTTTTATGAATAATATCAAAAGTAAATTGAGAAATTCTAGCAGCCCAACGAGCTAAGCGTCCACTAGGATTATTGAGACCTAGGAGCCATTTCAAACAAGCGTGGTCAGTAATAACAGTAAACTTCATTCCCTCAATATAAGGTCTAAAATGTTCTATGGAATCTAAAATAGCTAATAATTCACGTTCTGTGGTACTATAATTTCTTTCACATTTATTAAGCGATCTAGAATAAAAAGCAATGGGATGTTGATCACCATTATCATCTTCTTGACTCAAAACACTACCTATGCCCACAGAGCTGGCATCACAATGCAAAAAGAAAGGTTTTTCAAAATTAGGACATTGCAAAACAGGAGAAGTTATTAAAGAATGTTTTAATTCTTGAAATGCATTTTCAGCTTCGTCATTCCATGTAAGTGACTTTTTAGAATTTTTACTACCTGCTGTCAATTTAGTTAAAGGAGAAGCAATATCAGCAAATTTACAAATGAATCTACGATAATAAGAACATAAACCAAGGAAACTGCGAAGTTGTTTTACCGTTTCTGGGCGTGGGAAATTTTCTATTGTCTCTAATTTAGAAGGATCAGTATGTAAACCATTACTGTCAACAATGAAACCAAGATAGCGAAGTCTGTCCTTGCAAAAATTACACTTTTTTAAATTTACAGTTAAACCTGCCTCTTTTAATATACTATGAATTTTATGCAACTGTGCTATATGGCTATTAAAATCAGAATTAATACAAATTAAGTCATCTAAATAACAGAATACAGAATTATCATACTCTGGACCAAAAAGTTTATCTACTAGTCTCTGCAACTCAGCTGGTGCATTTGTGAGACCAAATGGCATGCGAACAAATTCGTACAGACCTTTTCCAGGTACTACAAAAGCAGTTTTTTCGCGGGAGGATTTTTCAAGTGCAATTTGCAAAAATGCTTTAGAGAGATCTATAGTACTAATATATCTAGCACCTCTAAGGTTGTCTAATATTCTAGAAGTATAAGGAAGGGGATAAGAATCTTTAATAGTAACAGAATTTAAACGTCTTGAATCTAAACACAATCTAGTACCTCCATCTTTCTTTTCTACCGCCAATACGGGTGAACACCAAGGAGACTTAGAGGGTTGAATAATACCTTCTCCTAATAAAACTTCTACTTCATCAAAAAGTTCCTTTTGCTTAGCAGGACTCAGAGGCCAATATCTCTGTTTAAAAGGTTCACTAGTAACGTTAATTTTATGTTCAACCAAATGAGTAAGACCTAAACCTCTTTTCTCATAAGAAATATCTTCAAACAAAGCAATAATATTATCTAATTTTTGTTTCTCAGAAGGAGAAAGTTCAGAAATAGAGGTAATTGAACAAACTTGTTTATTATTTTCTGAAACAAGTATAATGTTCTTCCACAATTCTTCAGCTAAATGAAATTTAATCCAAAAGTCAAAACCTAAAATAATTAATGGATCAAAAGAAGGAATAATTAAAAACTCTACGGATTTAGTTATATTATCACAAGTTACTGGCAAATCCAGTGCACCAATAATTCTCCGGGCGGAGCCATCCGCAGTACAAGCAGCGCCACTAATAGGTCTAATTTTATAACCCAACTGTAAAAATCGTTCATGTGTATTTGAGCCTAAAATGCATTTATCGGAACCACTGTCCAACAATCCTGAAAAAATTTGATTACCAACAAAAAAAGTTAAAAATGGTCTAGCATCATTCTGTTTTGTAAATAGAATAGGAGCCGAACGATAAATATTAAAAAAGGTTTTTAAGTAATCTAACCAGTTCGAAAATTCTTTGTCACGGGTAACATCATCAGGCTTGTGACTTCTAACAATTTTTTCACACATCGAGACGCTCGAAGTTTTATCAAAAACGTGGGCCCGATGCTGCCTAATCAGTTTTTTGACTCTTGCGACTTTTTAGTATCCAAATTACAAACGTCACAAGTCTTAGAAGTGACCCCAGCTTTATGACACTTAAAACAAACAACACCTGGAATAGACTTGCAATTTCTATATAAATGTCCAGGTTTTTTGCATTTTAAACAAACTAAATCATTAGAAACGGCATTAGATTTAACAGAAGGTTTAAGGGATTCTTTAAAAGGTTTTCTGTTGACAACAACTTCTAAATCTTTTGCAAGTTCCAGAAATTGTTCGATTGAATCTATTTGTCTACGAAACAAAAAGGGTGTGTAAATTGGTAACATATTCTGTTGTATCACGTTAATTAAAGTGTAGTCAAATAAAGGTACTGAAGTACGACTAGCCATATCATAAATTTCCGTAATGAAATCAGGAAGCGACTCAGACTGTTTCTGTTTCCTGGTGCGGAGCTCATTTTCTAAAAAGTGGTCAAAATTAGGTTTATCAAAGCGCTTTAAAAGTGCAAGCTTAAGTTCATGCCAAGAAGGAATATGAATTCGTATAGATCTAAACCATTTGAGTGCAATACCATCAAGCAAAAGTGTAAAAGAACCAACCAGCAAATTTTCGTTGTAATTTCTATAAAGAAAATATTCTTCAACTTGTGTAATAAAATCACGAACACAAGTTCTACCATCATAAATTATTTTGCTCTTTTTCAAATCAGGCAGTTTAGTAAGAGGAGGAAAGTTTTTTCGAATGTTTTCGTTAACAAGCGCATTCAAGGAATTGAACGAAGGCAAAGCTCGAGCTGTAAAATCCGAAGACGAATGTGCGATTCCAGATTCAAAAGGATTGCCAACATCGGTGGCATTAGCCATCTCGTGACCTTTCTCAACAACATTAGCATCATCAGCAGTAGAAGCTTCGACCTCAACCGAATCCTGAGGCGGTGGAAACTGAACTCCCTTGTCCTCCATGACTAACGAGTAACAAGGCAAATAGCAATGAAAAGCAAGGACTAAACTTTAAAGGATTTCAAAATAAATCAAAGTTTGAAAAATAAAATTAAAGTTTGAGGTTATGTATGAAAAAATGTGGTATTTCCATGAAAGGTTGCTAAGTTATTTAACGTTAAAAAGTGCAATAATAACTCACAAAACGGCTTAAAATTAAATAAACTAGGTGCACAATAATGTACTTAATGTTTAAATTTAATTATTAACATAAAAAGTTAACTTAGATATGAATTATATCACTGTATGAGATTTAACAATAACACGGTCTACACTTAACAATTGTTGGTTTTGCTAAGGAAAAAACATGTTAAAAACACAAGAAAATAAACAAATTATCCAATGTAAAACTAAAACATTGTTTACAAAATACAATACCAAACTAAGTTACAACTTATGAGTCTAATTATTCAAAGTTTATAAACTAGATCAATTACAATGTAAAACAATATGAAATACAATATGAAAACTAAATATTGTAAACAATAGACTCATTAGTTAAAATATAAATGAATTTAGTGTGCAATACTGACTGTACTCACCGTACAAACCATGCTTCAGTCCCTGTTCTAGTGCGACAATTGTAATAAAATAATTAAAGGGGTCTAGATTTATTTAACTAACTAACAAACTATGGGTGTGATTCTAAAGTTGAGAAGTTAGGGAGCTCAAAATTAAACAAAAATAACTAAAAGGAATAAGATTCGGGCGCCAGAGCTCACTAGGTAACTTAAAACAAAGGGAATCCGGGATAGCTAAAAGGTAAAAGACAGGACTTCTAATCTAGGTCGGAGATTTCTGAAATTAAGCTGCAAATTCTTTAACAATAGCTCATTTATTTCTATCGCAGGCAGTATGGCGAACACAATATTAGAAAGCCCCTTTCTTTTGAAGGGCAAGTTGTTTTATAACTAAAGTTTATGTTTAAATTGTCAGAATTGCACGTTTTTAAGTGGAAACTACGAGAAAGAATTTAAGTTAACATACCACAGGCTTCGAGAAAAACTTATTTAAATCAAACCTGATTGGAGACACGAGGTGAAGCGCATCAGCTCATCCATGATGAAGTTAAATTTTAAGATGAAAAAAATCCAAAATATAAGTAAGAACGCCTTTGGGGCTGAAAACAAAACGATTTCCTTAGTTAGATAAACCCACGCGTCGAGCAAAATGGCGACGAGATAAATCGGGAATTGTAAATTACTCACCGATCTTAACGAAAACTAAAACAATGCCAATCACTCGTGCTATGGGCACACTCAATACGCGATGGCGATATAGGAGCTGAAACAATGGAAAATCGACGAGGGTTAGGACACATGACCTCAAGTTTATTGTCAGGTCATGGCGAGGAAAATTCAACCAGCAAAATACTCACGATTTCCCAAAATATTACCGTTGCACGGCTGCTGACATCACTACCAAGTGGTTCCAGCCAGGGGTGGACCCTTGAAATATTCCAATCTAATGATTGGCACGGAATAGAATTTTATTCGTGCATCATCTTGGTGACTTCGGTCGGAAAGTGAAAGTTACATATCCCAAACCGGAAACGTCAAAATAATCTGACAGCCGGGGAAATAAGGTCCAACTGTCAAACTGATGGTCTATGGTTTTATCGATTACTCTACTAAATCCTAGCCAATCTATCAAATATCTAAAGTGTGTGTAGTCGGCGTTATCGAAAACTTCCAAAAAAGGACGAGAGAGGTCGACACTATGTAGCGAGTAGAAAATACTCGTTACATTATCTAGTCATATTGTGTACCTTTACCACTTTAAAAAGTTATTACTATTTTATGAACCTTTTCGTAACGAGGGTTGATGTCTGTAAACCTGGCCAAACCCCTGAGCAGCATAGATTGTGTGAAAGATGATAGGTATGGTAGGTAGTAAGGGGGTGAATGCTAAGATGATGGCTTGTAGAGATGTAGATATGGAAGAGGACATACTGTGCCGATGGATTGGAAAGAGCAATAGGATGATGCTAAACTACATGTTAGCTAGGTTTAACCTGACCACAATCTAGTTTCTGGACAAGTAATGGGAGGACACCCTAGAAAAATCCACTGAAAATATTAGTGATGTCCTTAAAAAAGTCAGGCGCAACGCGCGGACGTATGTTCGTGGATGAAGTAAAAGAAGTAGATACCTACCTATTACGAATCGTAGCAGATGGCGTTCTGTAGTTTCTACCTACCCTCACGGGATATAGGTGTGAATTTAAGTAAATATGTATGAATAAGCCATTCTACTACTGAATAATAGGCCAATAAGTACATGCCCAAAGTACTTTAAAAGAATATTTTAGGTTATAATCTTCTACCGTTCATATCTTTTTTCTCCCATCTTCTATAACTTACTTCCCATTTGCTTTTTGGTTAGTCTTATGTCGTTCTTTAACAATTCATAAGTTTCTATAATGTATGCTACTCCTAACACTGGGTCCCACAATACATGTAGTCTCGCCATTCTCCTTTATACCGTATTTTCGAAGTCGTATACCACATATTTCAAAATGTTTTTCTAGTGTCATATTTTATATGAAAGATAGTAGCCAAAGTCTTCTTATCCCATGTTACTTGGGGTCGGGGCAACATGTTTTCTTCTTCCATTCCGTCCTGTCATGCTTTCACTGACTCCCTTTTCATTCATGTCATTCTTCACACAATCCATCCATCTGTTCTTTGGCCTTCCTTTCCCTCTCCATCCGTTCAAATTAATATTCATAGCTCTTTTGGTCACATGCGTTTCATCTCTCACGTAGCAAAAGTATTAGGCAATAAAATAAAATGAATAATTAATAATAAACAAAATAAAAAAAAGTAATTCGTAATAATAAATCAGATAAAATGCCATTCAACGTGCCGCCAGTGTCTTGGGTAGATTTCTAGATGACGGTGATGTGGAGGAATTTTTTGATGCCTTTTGTGTAAGGGTTTAGTTTAATAGTTCAGGTTTTCTTTTTTATTATTCTTGTAAATGTTGTTTAAACTTAAAAACATAACCCTTTCCTTGCAGTCGGGTAAAAATGTTAAAATAGCAGTAATTCAGATACGTATATTTTTAGTTCTTATTCGTAAAACAAAACAGTTAAAGGTCATAGGATTCCCAAATAATCATTTAGAATCCAGATTTATAACCAAATCTAGTCTTGCATTTATTCACACTAATTCATACTAGTGTTTTAATACGAAAATGAGTTTCTTGTTAGTAATACTTAAGTAAACTACTGAACCGATTTCGATGAAATTTGGTACAGATTACTTTTTAGTCCGCAACTCCGTCTGCATCCGCGATAACCGACTTCGCGGGTAAAAGCTAGTAATGTTATAAACGCAAAACTTATTCCATAGGTTTGTGAGAACCAAGCGCCATGAAACTTGACATAGTTTGTAGCTTGAGACCTGGATAACGACATAGTAGGTCTAGTTATTAATCCGGAACTTTGCCTGTGTAGGTATTATAGGGACCGTTAGCTAAATACTAGAAATTAAACATTGAATAACTTGTAATGTTCAACTAACATTAATGCGTCTGTCTCTGACATATGCGGGTCCGTCAGTGGTTATGTCATACCATAAACCACTACGTTCTAATCTATTCGAACTACGTTTGTATGTCTAGAAAGTTCCAGAGTGTTCCGACGATGCCATATAATTAAAGGTACCAGCAAGTTTAATGTATGCAACCTTTTCAGTAACACACCTACGACACTCTTTACAAACGAAATGATTTAATTACCTACACGACTACCAAAATAACAGACTGTACAAATACGTGCGTGTGTGTGCATGTCTACGCGCCGCTTGAACTAAAAGCAGTTTCCAGTACCAGTATTTCGACGCGGGAAGAGGTGAGGAACAGTTTCGGAGGGAGGCGGAGTGTGTCGCTACTGCACGGTAGTACTAATATTTATACTGTCACAGTACCTTGATACCGACATTCACGAGGCTGAAGTTGTGGACAAAAGCTGGTAACTGAATATTGAAGCTGTCACAATCTACGGATGCACGTAATAGGATCAAGTTGACCGTACTCGGAGCGTGCTTTGTGCTCCGTCGAGATAATTGCCACAATAGCTTGCTTAATAGCTCAGTAGTCGGGGAAGACTTATTGTTTAGGACTAGGGGGATATCTATACTTTTCTATACTTTATTATTATTATTATATATTTTATCTAATATATAAAATTCTCGTGTCACAGTTTTCGTTCCCGTACTCCTCCGAAACGGCTTGACCGATTCTGATGAAATTTTGTGTGCATATTGGGTAGGTCTGAGAATCGGCCAACATCTATTTTTCATCCCCATTTTTCACCCCCTTTTCATCCCCCGTAGATCGGGACAGGACAACGTCTGTCGGGTCAGCTAGTCTAATATATAAAATTCTCGTGTCACAGTTTTCGTTCCCGTACTGCTCCGAAACGGCTTGACCGATTCTGATGAAATTTTTTGTGCATATTGGGTAGGTCTGAGAATAGGCCAACATCTATTTTTCATCCCCTTTTTTCACCCCTTTTTCATCCCCCATTAGGTCGATCGGGACAGGACAACGTCTGTCGGGTCAGCTAGTATACTATATATCTATACGAATATTATAAAGTTGAAGAGTTTGTTTGTTTGGTTGGTTGAACGCGCTAATCTCAGGATCTACTGGTTCGACTAAAAAAAATACTTTTGTTTTGGATAGTCCATTTATCGAGGAAGGCAATAGGCCCATGCGAAGCCGGGTCGGATCGCTAGTTTTTGATAAACGGTGAACTGGGTGGG
Source organism: Charanyca ferruginea (assembly GCA_947361185.1). NCBI lineage: Eukaryota > Metazoa > Arthropoda > Insecta > Lepidoptera > Noctuidae > Charanyca > Charanyca ferruginea. The sequence goes on from OX376058.1 coordinate 8,340,906, forward strand.
TTGAGCTATGTTGGTTTTAATTTAAAAGTTATTTAAATATCGAAGTTGCGCTTATTAAATGTATCTACCCACATATCTTTTTACACGCTTTTTATTAGCTTCACCTGTATGTTTGTTTGTAACCGTCTTTTTTGGGCGCGATTTTGACCCACTTTAAACGGCCAGATTTCGTTCAAACTTTGTAGATTTATCGAGGACCGATGACAATACACTAATTTGAATTATTCCATTTTTCAAAGTAAAAAGTAAATAATAGTTTAAAAAAACTAAAAACACGCTTTTAGAAAATAAATTTTAATAAATTTAAATTAAGAAAAGTGTTTTTTTTTTAAATAAAATATTTTATTTTCATTCACACTATTATTAATTTATGTTTATTGAAATTTTTAACACTTTTCTTAATTTAAATTTATTAAATTTATTTTCTATTTTTTAATTTGGTTTTCTATAAAAAGCGTGTTTTTAGTTTTTTTAAACTATTATTTATTATAAAATGGAGATGAAAATAATCATGATCATTGAAAGTCAAAGTCAAATCATTTATTTCAATTAGACTAATAAAAGACATTTTTGACCGTCATATTAGAAAATTTGAATCCAGTTGTTCCAATTGGTAGTTTTGTATAGAGAAGAATGGACAAGAAACTCTATAATTACTCTTTTGAAAAAAAAAAACTTTACAATAATTTGCATGTAAAGAAGTTATAAGGATAGTGAATACGATTTATCTTGCATAAAAACCACTTTATTAAAGAATGTACAAAGTATTCCAAGTTAAGAAATGTCAGCATTATAAACGTTGCTAACTATTGCTCCCAATGCTTTTCCTAATTTGTATTTCAACCAGAATACAACATAATACACAGAAAAACACTTTCGCAACATTTCACACATGGCCATCTGACCCCAAACTAGGGAGACTCTCTACTATGGGTGTCAGACAGCTGATGTACATACACAAATACATTTTTAAATACATACATATATAGATGAACAACACCCAGACACAAGGCAAACACAAGTGCTCATCACACAAATAGTTACCCTGGGCGGGAATCGAACCCGCAACACGCTGCGCAGCAGTCGATCGCTCAGCCTCTGCGCCAACCGTGTCGTCACTAATCAATCGTCGTCGTCGTTATTATTATATTTATCCCTTACTGTGTCTGTAGGGCAGTGACTTCTCTCCTTTCGTTCCCTCCGTCTCAACTTTTCGATATATCTTGCCACATTACATAATATCTGATCTAATTACCTCCGCATCAGCAGCAGAGATTACAAACACACAAGTCAAACATTTCCGAGTCTACAAATTTAATTTCCTTGCATTTTCCTCTTTGTTAGCTCAATTTATTCATAAAACGAAACATTTTCCACAGAATAAACAATTACAAATTAGGTTTCAGGGCTGTAATGAGCCTCTCTCACTTCAAACAGCAAATCATTAATTTTGGTCACGTTTTGCTACCAACGACTAAATCCGTCTGGGCCGGTAGTTTGATGCCCTTCCAAATTGTATGCTTTAGTATTATATTGGAATATAATTATATTGAATTGCTTGGAAATCGGGAATTTCTGAGCTTTTAGGTACAGTCATCATAAATCCCGATCGGATTTTGTTGCGGTTTTTCTGTCTGGAAGATATTATGGTGAACAAGTGAATACGCAATCACTGGTGCACTCCCTCTTTTCTCACTCTCTAAGTCCGACACGACCAGGTAGAGATCAGTGGGCTAATTCACGTAACTAAAAGAGTGCTGGTGCAGTGCAGTTGCAGTTAAGTTTCGATTAAACCAACGCTTTTCGTATTCTCTACCGCTGTCAGACACGCTCGCGTCAAGTTCGCGTCGCGCGAGCGCAATAACGGCATTCTACTGTTGCGCGTCTTTGGTGCGTGCTTCGGAACGCATCATGATCGGTATTCAACTATTCGTTAGACGTCTCAAAATAACAGTTAAAAAGCACTAAAATCTGTACTGGGTATTATTTTAATATTATAATAATGTCATATTCATTGAAATAGAATCGATATATTTTTTCTCATGTGGGTACACCATAAGTAAGTTTAGTAGAGTTTGGTTGTCGTACAGTTGACGTGCAGTTCACGCGCAGCTTACGCGCAAGTTTAAAGATTACAAGAATACCGTTTATCACTCAAACTTGAACTTAACTTCAACTGCACTACAACTTCATCGGCGCGTCATAAAATTACGTGAATTAGCCCTCTGAGGGCCTAGTGTGAGTTTGTACTCGAACTCGATCGCGTTAACGTACACTATCGCTTATGTCAATTTGTATGAAATCATTGTATTTCCCATTGTTGCCACTAGACTGTGCTGTTCCAGTTTCAATACAAAAGTTGGAGTTTACGTCGATCGAGTTCGAATAAAAAGTCACACTAGGCATTCTGGAGAGATCAACGGTTTTACGTGCTTTTTGACACTGGAGACGGGGGCTACTAATAAGAAATTAGTATTCTGGCTATTCCTCTTCCTTTAATAATCAAGTTCATCATCATCATCATTTCAGCCGAAAGACGTCTACTGCTAGACATAGGCCTCCCCCAAGAAATGGGGAGTTTTGCCACAATCGTCACGCTTGGCAGGCGGGTTGGCGATCGCAGTATGGTTGGTATGAACGCTGCTGCCCATTCTCTGGGGAGTCCCTTAGTCGCCTCTTACGGCATCCACGGGAAGATATGGGATGGTGCCAACGCCAATTGCACCAAATCCTATAACTCAAATTATTCGATAAAGCAAAAACCAATACCTACTCACAATTTCTATTTTTTTTTTTTTATCGTTAATTACAATAGATACATTAAATTAATTGTAAAACGATAATTTATTTTAGGTACCCGCAAGATCTTGATATCAAACGTACAAAAAAATATCTATTTTTTGTACATTTTGAACGTCAAAATGTACAAGAAATAGATTTGATTCTAGTCGGGGGATTAGAATCAAATCTGTTTTTTTTTTATGCCCATTCTTCTCCATACGAAACTACCTTTTGGAACCCCTTCCAAAAGGAAGTTTCGTATGGAGAAGAATGGGCAAGAAACTCCACAATACCTCTTTAAAACGGTACATATTATGTTGTTTTTAAATTAATACGTTGATATTTTGTTTAATTTTTTTACATTTTTATTATTAAGTACATTAAGTACATGTTCAAATAATATTCAGAAAAAAGAAGGTAAAATGCCAACTAAATATAGGTGTTAATAAACATTTAATTATTTACAATCATTTAACAGAAATATCGATTTCTTCGTGTTTTATTTAAACCTGTCCCATCTCTAGGGAGCGTAGTGACCCTGAAGGGGCTAATCAGAACTCAGTACCCCGCTTTCTCATACCTCAGCTAGTTGACAGAATTTTTTTGGTGCGTTAGATCAAACATAAGGCGTCTAGGGGTTATGTGGTCGTTGGATGGTGCTATTCTTTAAGTCCGACACCATACGGACGAATAATAATAATCACATTACACACGCTAAAAATGCTGAATTCGCCATCAAAAGCGAAAAAGCTTGCACCTAATCGTATCAAGCAGAAAAAGCGTCACAACACATTTGCATGACAAAGGGATGCTGGACGCGGAGCAAGCCTGGCTTGTCGTCACTGATTGTTAATTCAGTGAGGGTAAAGTTCAGCTAAAGTATATGTATGTGAACATGTGAAACAAAGACTTTTGTTTTTTTTTTATCTCAGATAGAACACTCGGATAGGATTAACCTGAAAATGCAGTGATACAGTCGCTTTTGAACCCCTGACGAAAACAAAAGGTGTTCTATGTTTGACATGTGCATCCATGTGTCTGTCTGTGGCATCTTATGCTCCCAAAGAGATGGATCGATTTAGATGCGATGACGCTTAAATTTTAATATTAGTAGGTACATAATTCAAATTAAAAGACAGAAACATAATAAAGTAAAAGGGCCAACAAACCCATTTTTAGAGAACTTTTTCGGGAGGGTTTTTTTTTTATAAAAGGTTATTAAACATTCAATTATCTACCGATGTAAAGCTGTGCTTACACTGCGGAAACAAACACCAATTAGGGCGATTTATTTGCTTTGCGGATGGAGTTACATGAATAATTTTGATTGAGATAGAGCTATCGAGCCTGTTACTTCTTCTTCGGTGGTTCGGTCTGAATCTAGTTTCAGACTCGGGAGGTTAATTTCAGGAACGTAGTCGAATAGGTTTTTAGTTAAGTATTTCACTGTATGTACAGGTTTATTCATAGATATCCGATCCGTGGGTTTATTTAAAATTTTCTTGCAACAACAACAAACAACAACAAACAATTTTCCTACAAGTACTTATCACATCTTGTTATTCAAAGTCAAAGCATTTATTTCAATTAAACCATTTACAGGCACATTTGAATTGTCATGAAGTCGGTCAGTTAGTCAGAAAGTTGAAGCTAGTTGCTCGTTCCAAAACGTAGGGTAGGTCTCCATGGAGACGAACGAGCAAGAAACTCCACGGACACTCTTTTAAAATCAAGTTTTTACAAAATATTGCTTACATTATTCTTGTTGCTTCTATATGTGAAAACAATGAAGGTAATCTAGCAATGCAAAATATAAAAAATAATCAAGATAAAAGCCATGGCAGTTAAGAGTTGACCAATCTCTACTGAACGCGCCCGTTCACCTTATGGTACCTTTAATTTGAAATGAATTCCTAGGTAATGCTATAATCTATAGTTTATTAATATTATAAATCTGAAGAGTTTGTTTCATTGTTTTTCTGTTTGAACTAGCTAACTTCCGGTCCGATTCCGAAAATTGTTTCGCTAATAAGAAGCTACGGATATTTTATTACCAAAAAAAAAACCATACAAAAAATTACACAGATGAAATTCCGGGCAAACGTAGTACTGAATATTAATATCTAAACAAAAGCAAACAATAGTTGACATTTGTCTTATTCAATTTATTTATAGAAGATTCCGAAAACGTGCCATAACCCCAGAAAGGCCTTCTAAATGTCGGCAATACGCTTTGTTTACTTGCAAAAGTACTTAATACAATTCGACAAATAAAATAGATTGGTATCCACTTACATACATTTATAGTATCGTGTGTGAAGATGGAGAATGAAACCTCCTTAAATTGTGTCGAGACGAGCATTAGAGAGATATAGCTCTTATTTTAAAATATATTAGTCTACTAGTCTTAGGACCACGACCACGAAGTAAGTACCTTTATACTTACTTCGTGGCCATGATCACAAAATATAAAGATTACAGAAGGACCGCTCCCGCCATCTTCGAAAATAATTACTTAAACTTGCCAGACTCACTAGGGCTGCTACTACTGTATTGACTCCGTAGGTTTCATTTGTGACAATATGGAATTTTATTGACACAGGTTGAAACTCTTTGCAAGTTGTTTATAACAAAATTTTCCAGTTTGTCATGAAGTGTCAATTACATCATGTGGATCATTCATTTTGACATCACGTGTCGTTAGTCGAGACTGAAGTCTGCTTGAAACTGCCTGAAAATGCCTGTAAACGTAATGTCAATGTGTGCGAAAATCGCCGGTTTGTTCTGAATGGTGTCTCTGCTCGGCCGCTCCGCAGCCACGTACGTACGTAAGTACGTACTTACGTACTTTGTGCCACGACCTATCTAATCACCCGATGGGACAGGCATAGGCTGTGCGTAAAAGTCCCTAGTGAGGAATAAAAAAAACCAGCCACTACCACTTTTAAAAAGTTTCCATCAAATTACGCGGCAAATTCGAATTCTGTTCCATTTTTAAATAATCTGGTGAATAGTGTCTACTCAGTGGTGAAACAGGGCTTTAACTTTATCTCTCTGAAAACGAGGCGAGTCGCTGCGCAGTAACCAATTCACGCGTTAGCGGGGGTGAAGGGTTAGGTTGCTGCGCAGCGGTAACGCACTTCATAGCTGTCATGAAGCGGGATTAGCAAGCAGCCCAACGGCTGGCTTACTTAAAATATATGCCTGCAGGCATATTAAGCAAACCAGCCAGGCTTATTAAGAAAGCCAGCCGTAGCGGCTATTTAAATCCCGACTGTGGAGGGCCTAAAAGAAGGATAATGTTTTTGTTGATAGGTATGTATGTATGTATCTATGTCACCTCTTAGAGGCTTGATGGACACACGGATCGTATGGATTTTATTTGTTTTGACGTCGCGATTGACACTGGCTAATGTATAGCTGTCTTTAAACAGTCGGGTTAAGCAAACCTTTTGAAAGAAAATTGCATTATCCATTTTGTTAAACCACCCGTATTGTTGTCGACTCGTATGTTCGTTATTTACTTTTGTGTTTTGTGAATGTCCAATTCATAACAAATACGGTTGGAAATGCAACAAAATGTCTGGTTTATATTCGAGTCACGTTTCAAGAACTGCGTCAATCATAACAGCTTGCTATTGCTCTAAATCAGTGGCGAAGAGTAAATTTCCACAAAAAAAACAAAATCAAAATCGGTTCATCCGTTCGGGAGCTACGATGCCACAGACAGACACACACACACACACACACACACAGACACGTCAAACTTATAACACCCCTTCGTTTTTTCGTCGGCGGTTAAAAAAGGAAGGCGAAGCAAAAGGTGCTGAATTCTAAAGAACAATAAGGTTTATTTTTAGTATTAGTAGCTTTTTTAGGATTCCGTACCCAAAGGGTAAAAACGGGATCCTATTACTAAGACTCCACAGTTCGTCTGTCTGTCTGTCTCTCACCAGGTTGTATCTCATGAACCGTGATAGCTAGATAGTTGAAAATTTCACAGATGATGTATTTCTGTTGCCGCTATAATAACAAATAAAAACAGAATAAAATAAATATTTAAGGAGGGCTCCCATACAACAAACGTGATTTTTTGCCGTTTTTTTGCTCGTATCTAATGTTGTATAGATAATGGTACGGAACCCTTCATGCGCCAGTCCGACTCGCACTTGGCCAGTTTTTTTAGTTTGGCAACCCCCAACAACTAGCATAAAACAACCATACAATAGTGGTCACTACCACTATTGTATGGTTGTTTGTATAATGTATTACTCGTATGTATGTAAGTTTATAATTATGTTTGTAAGCGCACCCACAATACAAGAGAAACTAAAAGAAAAAAAAAAAAAAATATTTTAAGAAGGGATTAATAATGGATAATGGTAACACTTACAAAAACGGTGAAACGTTTAGTTTATTCTTACCGATGTATCAACTCAGAAGAACGCGACAGTAAACAATGCACTGAAAACAGATTTTGTAATAAGACAAAACATTTGCAAAACACAAAACGTTTAAGATTTATGAAAACAACACTTGGTTTTTCAATTTTCTTAAAGGTGCCTTTACAAAGAGTATACCTCAGCATTTATGTTTGGTAGGCAAGGTGTGGTCCAAGGTACAAAAAACAAAATCGCAACTGAAAATGATAATAATATGATCAATCCGAATGTAGATAATTAGAGTGAAGGGATTACTATTTTAGATTAGATTTTTTAGATCACTACGTCGCCTTTTGTAACTTCCCATTTGCAAGTAAAGAACAATTTACCTTGATGACTTTATTTTATTAGGACTTTGTTATCCAATATATTGCAAGTTACTTTAGTGCATACTGTTTCCTCAGGTATATCTAAATGAGGATTTAATTATAACAGCTTGCGCTGAAAAGTCAAAGTTGGTATGTATTTGACGTGAGCTCATCAACATAAATAATCAAAATCGCTACCGCTCATGACTTATAACACAACAGTTTAATGAACGCGTCAGAAATTGCCTTTCTGAAGGGCATTTCACAAAAATATAATTTAAAAATATTCAATTATTCGTCTTGGATCGTAAATAATTTATATTTTATAATGGTGACATTTAGAAAAACGGTGAAACGTTTTCTTTTATTCATAAAGAATAATCATTGGAATTGTTTTTGGTAATTCGAAAATGGAAACATGCCGGCCGGCTCAGCGGGTAAGGTATCGGTTTTTGCAATATTGGATTCCCATATGAAACAAAAATATTCACATGGGCCTGTAGCCAGAATCTCTTTTATGTTAGCGTTAACGCCAACGGAAATATCAAATTGTATGCAGTTGACATATTTGCATCACGTGACATCTGATAAGCAAACGTCAACTCCATACTATTTGATTTTTCCGTTGGCGTTAACGCTAACATAAAGGGATTTTGCCAACAGGCCAATGTCTGAAGGACTACATGACTACAGTTTCTTTCTACATTTAAAATACCAATAAAAGTAAAAAAAAACCCCATAATAAACTAAAAAGTGATAAATAATTTTAGCACAGAAAACACTTACTTTACATTCGGAAGTCGGTGGCGGTGACTTTGTGTTTGTTCTTTTGTATTGTCTCCGACTTCCGAAAGTAAAGTAAGTGTTTTCTGTGCTAAAGTTATTAGTCACTTTTTAGTTTTTGAAGGAGTCTTTTTTTTTTAAAAAAAACCATTTTATTTTTCGCTTTTTAGTATTGCCTTAACATCCAAATCCATTAAGAAACGTCGACACACTTAAAAGAGATTGTAAGTCCTCCAAAGATTTAAGAAACTTAAGCGTCATCTAAGTATTTTTTTTATGGGATTTAGTTGATTTTATCAAAAAGGGCTGGATCAATTTTAGTAAAATTTATATGGGACCATTTCGGAATAAACCCCTTTCGAACAAAAAAAGATTTTTGCAAATCCGTCTGTCTATATATGACAGAGATAATGTAACCTCCTCCTTTTTGAAGTCGGTTAAAAATACAATATAATCCATTCTTTTTAATGTAGCTCTGCTAGTTTCTTTGGCAGGAGCTACCAGCAGTTCTATTCTTTAAGTCTCCCTCAGTGAATTTTGGGTGAAGTGAGGATGAGGTGAACTCTCATTTCATGGAACTAACCTGCTAATGGTACCCTAGGATTTGATAGAACCACGGCTTTTAATCGTACCGACGCGACGCCGCGACATCAAACCATACCAAACTGTAATTTTTTTCCAATTGAATATGAAATGAATGTGTTTGTAATAAAGTTGAAAATTCATCAAAGAAATTTGACAGATTGTTATAGCTTGATGTGCTGGCGTCTGTACATAATGCACTCATACAGATGATATAATTTAATTTTATAAAAATTTGTAGATAGGATAAGAGCACAAATATCTGGGATTGTGATATGGTTAGTTAGTGTCTCGATGAGACGTAGTGTACTACGTTTTTATTTATTTTGGGGTAGTGATTCGCCGCTTGCGGCTTTTCCTTGGAAATTTTACCAAAAAAGGTATAGTTAGACAGAAAAATGCATACCCCTGTTCCAGTTCATTTCTGCTTTCCTGGTAGTTTACTAAGATTTTATATAAAAAAAAAATAAAGTTATAAATATTGTGGAATAAAATCTCAAAAACACAACAATGTAGATTATAGCAGTCATGAGTACCTACGCACACAGTTTTTCTATACATAGACTTAAATTAAACATGGCGTTGCTTATAATGTATGCATTTTTCTGTCTAACTATACCTTTTTACACGCTATTTATTAGCTTCACCTGTATGTTTGTATGTTTGTTTGTAACCGACTTCTTTGGGCGCGATTTTGACCCACTTTAAACGGCCAGATTTCGTTCAAACTTTGAAGATTTATCGAGGACCGATGACAATACACTAATTTGATAAAATTATTCCATTTTTCAAACTAAAAAGTAAAAAATAAATAATAGTTTAAACAAACTAAAAACACGCCTGAAAACCAAACAAACACCACTGAAAATCAGCGCCGTGGTTCGTGCCTTGTTGTGCGGGCCACGCATTATGCTGAGCGTTGGCCGTTTCGCGCGGGGGTGACGCATGTCTTTTTTTTTTACAATTTACATCTTTAGTTATAAGTTAATACTGTTATATATTAAGTGCGTCGCTTTTCGCGTGAATAAATGGCTTTTCTTTCATTCTTACTTTTCTTTCTATAATCACTCTACTCATATCTGTCAATAAAATATTTATAACTATTTACATTATACACCCCACGCTTTTTTTAAAATAATTTTTTTTTTTTTATTCACACTATTATTAATTTATATTTATTGAATTTTTTAACACTTTTCTTAATTTAAATTTATTAAAATTTATTTTCTATTTTTTAGTTTGGTTTTCTATAAAAAGCGTGTTTTTAGTTTTTTTAAACTATTATTTTTTGGTAAAATTTCCAAGGAAATGCCGCAAGGGGCGAATCACTACTCCAAAATAAATAAAAACGGTGCGAATAGAACATTTTAATCGTAAGGGGCAAGATCCATGGGGCGAACGGAGCGTTCACCCTCATACGAAGATTATTAATAAATTACACAGTCATTTGAAAGAGTTTAACATACACTTTCAAATGTCTGAAAACCTCTTTATGTAATCGTAACTTTGTCCAAGCAGGATTGCCGAAGGTCAAATCTTAAAAAAAATATCAAACTGTTTTTCTATTTCTAAGAATTGTAATATCTTGTATAATCAGAAAGAAGATATCTGTAATAATATTAGTTGTCTGACACGCTCACTACACTTTCGAGAGTAAATTAATTAAATGAGTTACGATAGCTAACATAAATATGAATAAATCAAACTGAAACTCGGGTCAGGGTTTCATTTAATTGAAAACAAACACAATCAGTTCTGGGTGACCTTTAATCCTGTCGCTAAAAACAATAGCAACGAAATTCACGAGAAAATAAATTGGGCCAGTATTTAAGTGGAGTTTCCTGTTATAGGTAGGTTTCCTTATAACTTTCCTTATAAGGTGTTGAATAGATATAATGGGTATTAGTCTATTTAGGATCTGAGATCTTTTTTAACCGACTTAAAAAAAAAGGAGGTTCTCAGTTCGACCCGCATGTATGTGTATGTATGTATGTATGTATGTTTGTCCGCGATTATTTCCCGTTTGGCTGAACCGATTTTGATGCAGTTTTCAGAAAAGTGTTTGGTACATTCTGGAGAAGGTTTTAGTATACAACAAGCAGAAATTTAGTGGTTTTTGAAAAAATCAACAAAAACCAAGAAGACGTTTTCGTTTCTTTCACCTTTCCTTTCAACTGACTTTCAATCTCTGTTTTAACTGTGTTGCTGTTTCTTAATGGATTTGGGTGATAAGGAGATACTAAAAGGTGGAACTAAAAAAAAATTGCGAAAAAAGAGAACCGCTTTCAAAAAATTAAAAACTATTTTGAAAAAAGAGAACCGCCTTAAAAAAAAACTAAAAATGATAAATAAATTTAACACAGAACACACATGACTTTAGTTTCGGAAGTCGGTGGCTTTGTTCCGTTTGTTGTTTTGTATTGCCACCGACTTCCGAAACTAAAGTCATGGGTGTTCTGTGTTAAAGTTATTTATCACTTTTTAGTTTTTTATGAAGGTGGTTCTCTTTTTTCAAAAAAGTTTTTTAGTTTTTGATTTTTTCAACAAAGTTTTTTTCCATCTTTGGAGGACATTCAATCTGTGTTAAAAACACAAATTCATTAAGCAACGGCAACACAGTAAAACTGTGTTGTCTACCATTTGTCAAGACAACTGGTAAACAATGACAGATATGCCATCCTGTCTCCAGTCTTTTTATCTTCTAGGAAAATTGTTGCGACATGACCCGTCCGTCCAGAGTGTGAGGCAATCATCTATATCTCTAAACGTGGTGATAACGCGAATTCATAGAAAACGCATATTTTTTCAGAAGAAAATGTTAACGAAGTTTGTTTTATTGTCATTGTGTCATTAAATTTAACGTTTCTTTTTTTGTTTCAGGTAATAGGACCGTCTTTTGTTAACCACAACTGAGAGCAAAGAGTAAGTAGAGTAGGAAATAAAAATCACACAGGGTTTACTTAATCCTTATAACCTTTAAATTATAACTGTTTCCGAAAATCTGTTCAGAGTTAACATTTTTTGTTTTCTGCACACGAAATAATGCTCAAAAGCCCAATTAAAAGTTCATTAAATTCAATGTATTGTGCATGGAAAAAAACGGAATGCATAATTTTCCCGAAGCGAGCGATACGCGATACGCATCATAAACATACTCTGATCAAAGCGATTGCGATCGCTCAGTATTCCGTGAAAATGGACTCGCCCATCGGTAACCTGAATTTCATTCGTTTTGCGAAATGAAGCTTCGATACAGTTCGGTTCATCTGCACACTCGAATATTGTTTGTGAAAAGTGACTTTTTATCGAAGCGAGTTTATCTGGCCTTTACTTTAGGATTACAAATGGATTCAATCTTTTTGTATTGGTTTAAAAAGGCAGGTATGAAGCCTGTTGGATGGGGGATAAGGGCCGCCCTCGTCACTTTACTAAACTACATTTAGTTACAATAAACAAGATTAGTGGTTGAAAGGAACTATCTTCTTGTTAGGTTTGTTTGGGACGGTTTAAAATATATCTTTTATATAATTAAGTCGAGAAGAGTCATGTTTGTGTGTGGCTTTTTGCCGTTTGTAATGTTAACTTTCTTGTTCATAGGGTAAAACCACAGGATTGTTTGACCCAATAGGTTCACTTGAACGATTTTCCTTTCGGTTCAACTTCTCGCAGGTCAACCCTGGAGGTTGCCAACTGCTTAACCGGGCTTTTCTGTGGTGCCTTAAAAGTGAATTTAAGGCTTCCAGCCAGGGCAAAAAACTTATAAACTACGCGACTACACGCCAAGGGCACTCCCCGTGGGGTACGGGCCTCGGTTTAGGGCGTTGCTGGGAGAGGGCAGCAAAGGGACAGGCTGGATCGGATCTCACTTGATTGTGATGACACAGTAACACTTAGGTCCATATGAGCGAAGCCGTAGGCATAACTAGTCGACAATAATGATAAAACATAAGCTCAAACTGCGCGTTGCGTAAATCGTCGTTTGTCGCTTACAAGTAGTTTGATTAAAGTATAAAGACATCCACAGGTGAGAAGTCTTCCATAAGACTACAGGTTGACTTTTTATTTTTTGTGCACATTTCAGGGGGTGACAATACTTTTGAATATGAACAACTTTTGATATTCGATTAACCCTGAAACATAAGAAATAAAGCTGTTCCATACATTTTTATCTTGTTGTTGTGCATTTTTGGAAAGAACTGCTGATATTTTAGTTCGTATATCAGACTTGATTCCGTAGTAGGTAAAAGTTTAGGTTGTATTTATGAATAGGTACTGTAAGACTTCAGACCGTACTGAGCTCTTACGTCACCGGGTTATAAGAGTAGTATGTATTCTTGTGTTCAGGTGAGTTATGTGTAGTGTACTTGGAGTCGGAAGTTCTTTTAAATTAAAGAGAACTATTATGAACAAATAGCACGTCGGCCTCTAACGACGGCAGTCAAGTCAAGTGTGTTCTGTGCTAAAGTTATTTATCACTTTTTTTTTTTTTAAGGCGGTTTTCTTTTTAAAACAAAGTTTTTATATTACACTTTTTAGTGCCTCGTTATCACCCAAATCCATTAAGGAACGGCAACACAGTTAAAATAGAGATTGAAAGTCCTCCAAAGATGGAAGAAACGAAAACGTCTTCTCGGTTTTTGTTGTTTTTTAAAAAGCGCTGAATTATTTTCGGTTTGTTGTATACTAAAACCTTCCCCAGAATGTAATAAACACTTTTCTGAAAACCGCATCAAAATCTGTTCGGCCAAACGGGAGATAATCGCGGACAAACATACATACATACATACAAACATACGGGTCGAAACGAGAACCTCCTTTTTTTGGAGTCGGTTAAACATAAAGACTAACGTTTCTAAATTCGAAATATTTTCTAGAACAAATCCAGAGTTTTTAGACGAAACATTTAGTCAAATGGTTTCGACCAGCATGGATGGCAATATGCATGCAACCTTTATTAAATTTTCATGTGCATGCACAACTTTCAGAGGGTGAAAGTACTGTTTTACCAGCTGAAAGTTGGGTAAATAATAAAAATTCAACTTGTATAATCACGTTTGTATCCACCAATCTTAAAGAAAAGAACAATATCATAATTAAAACATGCACATGAAAATTCAGTACTCGGCCTCCTTACTCCTCTTGCGAGACTTCGCCGTCTAAAACCTCTTTTCGCCACTCGTAGTGAACTCGAAAACGTAATGAGCACATACATATTTAGCAGTCAGAGAAACAGGAATCCGTTGCAGGAAGTGTCATTTGTGAGATGTGGACTCATCTAGTAAATTGACGTACATTATAAGATAAATTTCATCGTGAACGACGTTATTTAGGTAGCAGAATAAAGCGAGGAATACACGTGCCAGTAACATGCGCAAAATAATGCAAGTTGCCTACATGCCGCTTTAAAATACCGTATCGTCATTATCATCACCATGTCAACCTTTAGACGCCCACTACTGGGCATAGGTCTTCCCCTCAGACGTAATCACCATGCTTGGCCGATGCATGTTGGCGATCGCAGTAGGTGATATGGTAGTCAAAAGGACGCTGCTGCCCATCTTCTGGTCAATATTCCTCTGTCGCCTTCTACGACACCCACGAGTAGAAATGGGGTGGTGCTACTCGCGGACTCAGCACCACATGATTTACTAAAAAAGTACCTACCTATATGTTATTACCAATCAGAAGTTGTTATGGTCCAATAGTACGCAAGCTACTTGCATACTTTTGTGCAATTTATAGATATGTGTATTCCTGGCTTTAGGATATCATATTGTTATAATGGAGTCAGAAGTAGACAGTACTATTTGTTTACAAGAGTTCTAGGATAATATACCTGATTGAATTAGGTACTTATGTAACTTCGTCTATGAAAATAAGTTGTGAAATAAGCAAACACAAGCATTTGTTACCTAATCACTATTGCGAATGGTTTTTAAGACAGAGTCCACACTTTTTCGGATTCAGCTTTGAACCTCGGCGTAATTATTTGTTTAAACGTGTTAATATTTTGGTTCACGTGGCAAACTACTTTTCCGAAAAAATCGGATAAAAAGTTTTTTCAAAAAAAAGAAACCGCCTTCAAAAACTAAAAAATGTGTGTTATTTATCACTTTTTAGTTTTTGAAGGCGGTTTTCTTTTTTTTTTTAAACTTTTTATTTTTCGCTTTTTAGTATTGCCTTAAGATCCAAATCCATTAAGAAACGGCGACACACAAAAAGAGATTGTAAATCCTCCAAAGATTGAAGAAACTAAAACGTAAAAGTATTTTTTTTGGGAATTTGTTAATTTTCTCAAAAAGGGCTAGATCAATTTTGGTAAAATTTATATGGGACCATTTCGGAATAAACCCCTTTCGAACAAAAAAAGAATTTTGCAAATCCGTCTATATATGACAGAGTTATGCCCGATGATACATTAAAAAAAAAAAATACAAAGATTCGAACCTCCTCCTTTTTGAAGTCGGTTAAAAAATTCTAAATTTTAATCAAAGACATAAATACATTCGTCAATATTCATATTCAAAATGTTAGAAATAGTCATCATCATATGCCTCTGCCTAGACTTTTCCCAACTACATTAATGGGGTCGTTTTCCAGTCTAACCAGATGCAGCTGAATACCCATGTTTTACATGAAGCGACTGCCTGTCTACCAGTTGCTGGATAACACGTTACTCCTTGGTAAGATCGCTTATCAGATTTTATAGTTTCTGACTACCTATAACGACTGTCAAAGATCTAAAATGACAGCCCGGCCCAACGGTCTAAGGCGATGGTTTACGCAGGCCAGAAAATCGTCATCAAAACTCTGAAAGTTTAGTCGAAAAAATTAAATAAAAGACAGTATTCTTAATTTAAAAAAAGGCGTAAGTATACTAAAAGATAGATAATAAAATGGTCTGTAAGATAGTGAAAGTTTCGTTTAAATATACCTGATAGATTTGTGTGTGATTATCAATGTTGCGTCCGCGTCAGACACAACTTCACGAGTTAATTAAACTATTTAATATGAAATTAATCAAAAATATTTACGTACTAAATGATTAAGAGAATGTTCTAGTTTATTTAACATATATTTTTTTCAAATCATTTACACTACATATTTTGACGTGATTGACAGTTTAAAATCTGTAAAAGTCGCTTGTTAGCGCCTTAACGTGCTTTCCGAAGCACGTAGGGGTCTCCGTATGAAATCTAGGGTCACCCATCCATAGAACGACCGAAGCAAGCGTAGCTTTACCATCATGAGCGGTGGATCCGTCCGTGAGCGGCTGTAACTTGTCCACGAGCTCCTCCATAAAATATTAGAAATTGTCATCATCATCATCATCATTTGAGCCGAAAGACGTCCACTGCTGTACATAGGCCTCCACCAAGGGGGGGTTTTGCCATAATCGCCACGCTTGGCAGAAGGGTTGGCCTTGGGATAGTAAAAGTGAATAAAATAATGTTCACATTCATTTTATTCACCCTGTAAGTCCCCTACTTTTTCACCACAAAAAATTCGCGGCACTCAACAAAATATTCGCAAAATTCTCTTGGGGTCGCTAGAGAATCTTCATAACGCCTTAAGCTCATACCTCTGGAAGAATTCTGATCCTAACATATTTAGACAAGAATGTTTAGTACTTACTATAAATACTAAGCCAGACTATTCAAGTGTGCTGTAAAGTGCGTAATAAACTCAAAACTAATCGGAGAACAAAGAAACCATTTACTGTTTAGTAGAGCGTTATATTGTTCTAAACTGACGTATTAAATTAAATTAAACCTGGTTCAGACTTAATTGAGTTTAGTGTGGGTGACAAAATATTTAATTTAGTTTCATAGTGTTGAATTACAATCAATGGTACAACTATTTATCAGTAGCACTTTTCCCGCTATTTCGTTCGCGTAATTTTTTCTACGGGTTCCTAATTTATTTGTTGGATCGTCAGTATTTAGTCCGTTAGATTCGGTCACCATATGGGCTTAAGTTGGGTTTCGTGCAATGAAAACACACTGGGTATAGGGTACAATACACGGCGTTTATTAAAACAATTTAACACAAACTCAATTTAAAATAAACACAGACTCAAATTAAAATAGACATAGTAACACTTAAACACAATGAATTGAGTATAGTTCCGGGACGTATTAGCTCTGATGCGATCAGACATTGAATCCTGAATATCCTGCTCGCTGTGGGCTGAATACATCACGACTCTGTAGAAGTGCGCCAAAAGTAGTGGTAGATCACGTGCTCTCGATAATGGCGCGGTTGCGATTCGTTTCATGTCTGTACTATTGACCGGATGCGACATAATAATAATAAATGTAGTATGTAGCAATCTGTGATAGATAACGTAGCTTCCAAATGGCTAAAAAAAATTCAGAATCGGGCCAGTGGTTTCGTAGATTAGCGCGGTGAAACAAACAAACTCTTCAGCTTAAATGTAATAGTATAGATTAGATTGATCTGCATTACTATTCTTTGAAAATCTTCCAATAACCAATAAATTCAAGAAGGAACTTCTCTAAAAAATAATTTTATAACGGTCCTGAAAAATTTGAATTTTCAACTAACTGTAAAATTGATTTTTAGTTGCTATGAAAATAAGTGACGTCATAGCAGCATATTGCTTTCGTAAACGTGAATCACTATTTCGATAACAAAAGCTAAGCACATTAAAAGTTATATCATTTGGATAAGGTATCAAGCTTATCACACCCTATTAGATAGCGAATCTAGTACATACAGATAAGTTCACTTAACACTCTGAATACATCAATCTTATCGGAGTAATAAATCAATACCTACCCCTATCAATCAACACATAAATTAACAGCACTTAGATGATGTCACGTCAGAAAACATACAGTAAATAGACAGAAGACAATAATTTTATAAACATTTTTGATGTTTTTTTTTAAGAATTTTCTAATTGGCAATCAACAAAAAAAAGAAAAAATTGGTAGAGTCTGGTTCTAAAAATAATTATAATAATAACAATAATATGTGGGGACATTTCACACACGGCCATCTGACCCCAAACTAGAGAGACCCTGTACCACACCTCGGACACTTCATACAAAACTTGCAAAATAATTACCTATTACTACTACAAAACCAAATGACGTCTGTACACGTGCAAATGTGTGCGTGAATTTTAGTAGGGTTGAATCAGTTGGATGTCTTGGCGTACAAAATGGCGCGACAGCGCTTTGCGTCGGGTGAACCGAACGACGACGGAACTACCCGAACGTTTCGAGCATTATTATGAAGTGATCTTGTCCGAGCGTTCAATTATTTATTTCTTAAAGAAATAAAATAAATGATATTTGATTTTGAATACTCGGAATTGTAATGAGTTAAAAGTAATATTATAATATTTATCATGTAAAGAGGTTTATTTATTCATCAATAATGGTAAATTAAGGTACCTACCTACCTAATTACAAAATATGGAATTCACGATCGCCCCGTACCATTACGCGGCAACCTAATTTTTTTTTTTTCATTTATTTCGGAACCAGTCCATGTCCATACATGTTAAGTTCAAAAGTATTAAAAATAAAAATTAAGAATTAATTAAAATATTACAATAATAATAATTACAATGGGGCGACGCGACAAGGTTGGGTCCATAATTGTGACTTATATAATATTTTCCTACCAACTACATGATACATTATGGTACGCAATAAAGAATTGAGAATTGAGAATTGAGGTTAGTGCGTAGGGTACTTTTCAATTCCAAGAATGAATAAAACGTGAAAGAAAGGGACATAAGTACATAACTAAGACAATAAAGAGAGAGAGCAATATTAATAGCTGGTAATGTTGGTATGTTATTATTACGGAAGTTTTAATTGTATTATTATAAAACGACGCAAACTTGGAAAATAAATTAATCATCGAGATTAAAACTAATAAAACTTAAAACAAAATAAATCGCAAAATTGTGTGTTTGTGTCAGCAGTACCTACAGCGCTGCAGTTCTTACGATTTTGAGCGCCCTGGCTAAAGAGTCGACGGTTAGCCCCTCCTAGTGCGGGGTGAGGGTGCGGTATCTGATGTAGCGCGGGGAAGGGAGTGTCCCTTCTGTACGTAGTACTATTAAGTATTCTGTGCCTGTACTATGGGTGTCAGACAGCTATATATACACAAATACATTTTAAATACATACATATATAGATAAACAACATCCAGACACAAGGCAAACACAAGTGCTCATCACGCAAATATTTACCATGGGCGGGAATCGAACCAACCACTGCGCCAACCGTGTCGTCAAATTAAAAAAAATATATCTATGGAGACAGATCCCGCGTCGATTCAATACCATCATCATGTCAATCTTTAGACGCCCACTGCTGGGCATAGGTCTCCCCCGAGGGGGGGTTCAGCCGGAAACGCTATGCTTGGCCGATGGATGTTGGCGATCGCAGTAGGTATTATAGAGGTTTTCCAGGCGTATATTTTGGGGGGTATTAACTACGATAAATCAAACGTAAATTAGCTGTTAGAACTCAATATTAGGATAAGATCAGAATAACATGACTGTGCCTGACCGCGGGTGGACTGACCGTCCATGTCATAGTATAAAAAAGAAAACCGCCTTCAAAAACTAAAAAGTGATAAATAACTTTAGCACAAAACACACATTACTTTTCTTTCGGAAGTCGGTGGCAATACAAAACAACAAACACAAAGCCACCGCCACCGACTTCCAAAAGTAGTTTTTGAAGGCGGTTTTCTTTTTTGTTTTTTAATCTTTTTATTTTTTGCTTTTTAGTGTTGCCTTAACATCCAAATCCATTAAGAAACGGCGATAAACTTAAAAGAGATTGTAAGTCCTCCAAAGATTGAAGAAACTAAAACGTCGTCTAAGTATTTGTTTTGGGAATTTGTTGATTTTCTCAAAAATTTGATAAAAATCAATTGTGATAAAATTTATATGGGACCATTTCGGAATAAACTCCTTTCGAACAAAAAACTACTTTTGCAAATCTGTCTATATATGACAGAGTTATGCCCGAACTTACATAAAAAAAAAACGAATTGAAAGCCTTTGAAGCCTTTTTGAAGTCGGTTTAAAACTTTATTTAAATCATCGAATACAAATGACAGCTACATTCTAGAAGGATGCATAGTGTTTATCCATAGAGCAAATAGTTACTGGCCTACGTAAAGCTTCTACAGTATTATGGTACTCAGAAGTAGTCAGAAGGACGATGCTGCCCATCCTCCGGGTTTTGAATGATTAATAATTGTAATAATAATATATGAATTGATCTGGTTTTAAAGTGCATGTTCATAATAATAATGTTTCGTGTATTATGTAAATGTTTGCATGCCGAATGGTTTACCATTCGGCATGCTCAGCCATATTTTAATATGGCTGAGCTTTAATGTGTTAAGACAACTATAAGTGTAGTACCCATATTTGCAAAATTAAAGTCTATTCTATTCTATTCTATCGCCTTCTACGACACCCACAGGTAGAAATGGGGTGGTGCTATACTCGGCAGGCAACACACTGCTTATTTCTTCAATTAATAAAAAAATTCTACGATATTATGTAGACTTACTTCGATTATTATCACCGAAATTTTTACATACTAATAACGAATTGTTGTTGACACCAGCCAATTATCACCGAAATTTTTGCTCATACGCACTATGCGGGTAGCCGTGCGGCTGACCGCAAGCACAATAGGGTATTTTATTGTATACGAGAAAAAATCTATAAATATGTTATTGAGACAGTTTAGGCATAAAGCAGTCGGAAAATGTAAGTTTTAGTTCATAAAATAACAAAACAAATTTTTAAATTCAATTCAAAGTTTTCAGTATTTTTAATCTGATAAAAAACACCGTGAAATAGTAGCGGCCATGTTATTGCGCCATAAGGCTGTGTAAACAATAAATTGTAAACTGTCAGTCAACCGATTGGCGTAATATAGGCTTTGTACTTTTATTATTTTCGTAACCAACGTAATTTTTTCATTATTACACCTATTACAAAATATGCTTTTAATTATTTTTAAAAGATATACAATTTTCATATTTAATATGAGCTCATTTGATACAAAACGAACTGACGTCATTTACGCTGAGCAATATGGCGTCCAGTAAGAGGCGTTTACGTCAAACTACGCGCGAAATTTGATAATTTAAAATTGAGATGCATTTTTATGGCACTTATCGATTGAATAAAAATGTTGTTTTTTTTTGGTGGCATGGTAGCACTACAGAATTTAATTGAGACACTTTTCAAAAATGAGTGTAATACCCTATTATGTACGTAATATTAATTTCTATGCACATTACTATGCGGCCACTCGCAGACCGCTTCAGTCGCTCGGTGTGCTGCGGCCCGAGTGACGGCCAGCCGCTCGGTTGCTATGCGCACTGTGCGGTTCAATCTGCGGCTATTAGAGTATATTCATCTATGTCTGCGGCTGCCCGCCATTGAGTGAAAGCGTGCGCACGTGGTACGTCTACTTACGTTTTACATAAAATAGAATTCGATACCAAAAAATGTATCATCGAAATTCAGAGTCGGGCAGCAATTTGGAATATCAAATTACCAGAGTACCTAGTAAATGGGTACACTACATAAATACGAAAAACTTTATTCCGAAAGTCAGAAATACGAATTTCAAAATACCGATTTTCATAATTCCGAATAGTTCAAAATTCCTAATATGGCAACTCCGATTTATCATTCATCCTATTTTTATAATACTAAAATTTCAAAATTCCGAACGTTTATAATTACTATTCTCAAAATACCGAGTTTCAAAAGATCGAATAACAAAAAGTCCGACATAATGAAAATTCCGAACATCAAAAATACGAATTCCGATTATTAAAATTCCGATTATCTTTATCGTTATCGTGCAATCGTTTATCGTGCAAGCAAACATGCAGCATGCAAGCAAGCATGCAGCATGCAAGCAAGCATGCAGCGTGCAAGCAAGCATGCAGCATGCAAGCAAGCAAGCATGCATCATGCAAGCGAGCAAGCAAGCGAACATGCAACATGCAGCAGGCATGGTTTCTGTCACGGCTACGGCGTTGCGGGGCTCCGGCGGTACCACGCGAGCTTATCGTCGCAGATGGTATTCACGCTCACCACCGCAGCTTCGGCTTACTGGCCGGCTTCGCCGGCCAGCCTCAGCCGCGGCGGCGGGCGTTAAAACCACCTGCTCCTCAGCTCGCTGGCCGCCTCGCCCCTCCGCGCCTACGCGAATTTAAATTACACTCTAGGGTAGGGCAGACAAGACTACGTGGAGTCGGTTTCACAGCAATTCATTTCTGTCATAAACTTTTGTAGCCTTAAATAGATTAGTAGATTGTAGTCTTAAAAAGTCAATATGTTGTATTGACTTTTTAAGATTATTTTTGTTATTGTCTTTCTTTTTATACCTATATATTTTTGTTGAAATAAATTCCATAGAAAAATACACCGAATAAACAATATTTGTAAAAAAGTAATTCTACTGTTTGATAAGTTTGATAAGTTTTAAACAAAAAAAATTTATTAAAAATTCTTTGAATTGTGTTTCTGTGAAATATGTTTCATTCAAGTAAATAGTCTTTGAAACAATAATAGTCGAAATAAAAATACAAGAACCAAATATTATATGAAACATTTTCTGGGAAACGAAATTCTATGAAATTTCTGTCTGCGAAACTAGGGGACACCATTTTGAATATATATGCGTAGCTGAATTGAATCAGAATCCTAATTTTAACAGTTTATTCGGAATATTGAAATTCGGAATTTCGTTTTTCGGACCGAGAACTCATCGAGCATTTGATTCTTCGAACATAATGAAAATCGGAAAACAAACAAATCGGATTTACGACATTCGGTAAAATAACTTTCGTGATTTTAAATAATAGAGATTATAATTTTTAGGTATTATGAAATTCGGACTTTTGAAAATCGGAATATCGAAATTCGGAATAAAATATTTCGGAATATTTGGGTGTTCCCCTAGTAAATAGCTGCAACTTCTTCTGCATCCATCTTGAAATGGCTCGATCAACCGCAAATCGCAACGGTTCTTCAAACGCACGTTGCGGTTGCGGTTGCGGCAAGCCGGAGCATTCGCAACCGCATCATGCGGTCAGCCGCACGGCTAGCCGCATAATACGTATGAGCCCTAACAACGAATTGTTGTTGACACCAGCCTATTATGGTCCCACTATTAGACAAAGCCCTC
Source organism: Charanyca ferruginea (assembly GCA_947361185.1). Classification (NCBI taxonomy): domain Eukaryota; kingdom Metazoa; phylum Arthropoda; class Insecta; order Lepidoptera; family Noctuidae; genus Charanyca; species Charanyca ferruginea. Next base: position 8,364,024 of record OX376058.1, read on the forward strand.
TTCTCATGCAGAGAAGGAACGAGCATTCATCACCACAGTTGCTCAAGACGGATTAGCGATTTAAGTTTTTCTATTCATGTTTAGTAAGGTATTTTTTTTTACTTATTCGCTATACACAGTACCAAGTTATCGTTTCAAGTATAAATCAAATAAATAATATTGCAAACAATCTATGTAATTTTCCCGTCAGTCTCTAACAGCTATTAATGCATCAACCTCTAAAATCAATAACCTATTCCAGTAAGTACTGAACACATTGAAACCCAAACACACATGGTGAACTATTAACAGGCAGACAAACAAACAAACAGACAAGCATTTGACTAATCGAGCCGGCTTGTTTGCTCAATCCGATTGAATGCAATTACTGAACGGAAATTTTGTCATCACTTCGACATGTGTCAGCTATGCTCGCAAAATCGTTAAGGACTTGTGCTGTAAATGCACGTGTAAGTGCAAATCAAATCATTTATTGCAAACGAGCGACCCGCCCCGGTTTCGCATGGATACAATTTACTAAACTTCACATTTATTTTGGAACGAAGTTTCTTATCGCGCGTTGCGAAAGGGGGCTAGACGGAAACAATTAAGACCAAAAGTTGTAACGACACTTTTTGCTATAGTTGTAAGCCGTGCGGCGTGCACGTGTTTATTTAAGCCAGTTGTTAATTATGTATATATATATATATACGGGGGGAGGGGGGTTAGGTTAGGGGGTATTGGGGGGGGGTTGGTAAGGGTTATTTTTAAAGGTCAAGTTAAGTTATATATATAACTTAAAATTAATAATATTTGATTACAATTCCTTCATTAATTAATCGAAAGGAACTTCGTTCCATCCGGGTGTCCCTTGACACCTCTCAAGTTTTTTTTACTAGTGTTGGTTATAGTGGATGCAGATGAAGTCGCTGATTAAAAAGTAGCCTATGTTCTTCCGCAGGGTTCAAGCCATTCTCATACCAAATTTCATCACAATCGGTTCAGCCGTTTCACCGTGAAAGCGACAGAGTTACTTTCGCATTTATAATGTTAATATAAGTAAAAGTATGGATTAAGTATGCCGCACTATTCTCAAACCACTGCAACTCTTGTAAGCCAGGATCAACAGTGGCGACTACTAGAAAAGCGCGATCTTTACAGAATTGACGGATCCACGAAGCCTAGAGGCAGTGTATCTGCCTCCGACTCCGACGTACAGAGTCGAACATTTGTGTGATGAGCACTTGACCGCACCTTGGGTGCAACAAAGTCACCAACCAATACAATAGCCAATAGCCAATTTTTTTGGAACGAAGTTCCTTATCGCGCGTTGTGAAAGGGGGCTAGACGGAAAAAATTCTTACGAAAAGTTGTCACGACACTTTTTGCTATAGTAAGTAAGAAAAATTGAATCGTTTAAACTGTCAAATAGAGTTCATTATTAGTTGAATGGCGGCTTTTCTATGAAAATATTGGAGCGAATTAAAACCTTATTTTTACACATTAACCGTGAAATTCGGTTGCACATAGCTTCTATTGTCCGGTCGGGCACCAGCCTATACGTTTCTCAGAATAATTTTATCATACCTAGTTTGGTAAAATTTCAATTTTTAACCGTTTACGTTTACAAAATAAAGTCCGAATTCGCTTTTCGTAGAATATGTTTATGTATTTTAAAGGCGGCGCGGCGAACTCTTTGAACAAGGTACCTACGGCGATATGTTTAGTACCTAAGTTTATTCGCTCAAATAGTGGCGGTACCTACCTCAATGACATCGGAATTATCATTGCGTAAACCTACGAGATAAGTCCACCTTTCACTGTGATACTGTGTGGGTTGTGAAAACGAGTGTGGGTAGTGAAAACGAGTGTAAATTTTAAGTCGATAATTAAGCCATAGAATACGTAGGTTAGGTAGGTAGGTAGTTACTGTACCTACTTCTATGTTTTGTTTAGTAGGTACCTATTGAAAGTTTGGGTTTGGTAATCATGAGCTTTCTATCGGTCGCGGTCGTCAGTAGGTAACCACTGCACCTTATCGCTCTAGGTCACAGAGTACTTTTCTCTAGATTTTACTAGCGACAGTAATATTTTTTTTGATTTGATTAAAATGTTTTGGTTTAAATTAAGCCCGTGGGTGGGTGTGTCGCGTAGGTAGCTAGTGGTACTTACTTTTATCATTGGCGAATTATTTGTAAGTAGTTTTAAGTAGGTAAGTGAGTAGGTACTCTTTTGCTAAAAAAAGAAAGGCAGGCAGGCGTAGGTACCTATAGGTGCTATAGGTAACCTATTTAAATAAATTAGAGCTATTCACAAACACAGTTTTAATCAACTTTGGCTTAATTAAAAAACTTACCTATTAAGTATAAAATTTACACTTCCCTGTATCGAAGCAACTGCTCAATATGGAGTCCATTTCGCTCGATACATAAACGGGCACGTTTAATTAAATTGTCTTTTAATTTTATTAATGTGTCTCTGTCACTTTTCACAATATTAAAAGCGTTCACTATCGCACTTCTTAAGTCATCTCGAGTAGTATACTCCTGGGTATAAACGAGCCTTTTAATCTCGGTCCACAAATAAAAATCCAGCGGTGTCAAGTCAGGGCTCCTTGCGGGCCAAGGCACTGGGCCACCACGACCTATCCACCGCTCACCAAACTCACTGTTTAAATGCGCACGCACTGAAGTAGCATAATGAGCGGGACATCCATCATGCTGATAGAACATGCCGCGTAAGTATGCCAGAGGCACATCCTCTAACAACTCCGGTGTGGTATTTTGCAGCATCTCCAGATAAGAACCGCCTGTCAGATGACCTTCAATAAAAATAGGCCCTATTATTTGGTCATTGATAATGCCTGCCCAAACATTCACGCTGAATCTGATTTGATGGTTACCTTCGCGAATGAGGTGTGGGTTTATAAGCGACCAGTAATGTTCGTTGTGAACATTATACAGACCAACTCGCGTAAATAGGGATTCATCCGTCCACAGTATGTTGGCAGTGACGTTTTCAAGCAACCATTGGCATAATGCGATTCTTCTTGGCCCATCACCTTCGTAAATAGCGTGCGCTCGACGAAAATGGTATGGATGTAATCCATTCGTATTCAATGTTTTCCATACATAATATTGGCTAACATTGAATCGCCTGGCCGCCATTGTGGTGGCCGGACGTGGATCGCGTTCGAAGAATTCCAGTATGTCTTCCTCCAATTCCGTCGTGTATGGCTGCCTACCGCGGCCCTGCGCGTGTGTAGGGACTTGAAACTGCCCATGATCTATGAGGCGCTGGGTTGCAGCCAGGATGGTGGAGGTGAAGGGAACTTGTGGGTTAGCGATTCCACGTGCGCGCTGTGAGTTCAGGTGTTCCGGCTGAGCGTACAAACGTCTAGCCTCTTCCAGGTTAAATCTCGCCATCCCATAAAAATGCACCATTGCTACATACTCCACATTCGAGTACCTACACGTATTGCCGACTCATTTTTGTTTGTTACGTAATTAGGTTGCGCGTGCGTGACCTAAAACAGCGAAACGCGGGACAATACTAGAAGAAAAGTAGAAAGAAAGGAGAAAGAGCGCGCGCGCGCGGGCCGGGCGGCTAGCGGAGGGCGAGAGTGGAGTGGGCGTGGCTTATGGATCATGCTGTCTGATCGATGAATGGATGTTTCCTACTTCAGTTACCACAAGCCAATTATTACGAAAATTGAGCCTACTGATTAAGTATATCATTATACTATTTGTTAATAAAAAAAAAAATATTATTCAAACTTAAAAAAAATAAAATTTTATTACAATTCCTTCACTAATTAATCGAAAGGAACTTCGTTCCATCCGGGTGTCCCTTGACACCTCTCAAGTTTTTTTTTACTATTTTTGGGTATTTGTAACTTTGTTGCACCGAAGGTGCGTTGTGTTTGCCTTGTGTCTGGTTGTTGTTTATCTACATACCTACGCCTACCTTATATTTGTGTATGTATATCAGCTGTCTGACACCAGTAGTACAGGGTCTGCCTAGTTTGGGGTCAGACGGCCGTGTGTATGATGTCCACACATATTATTATTAAAATATAAGTACTAGTTGGTTGGGGTTTTCACAATAATTCAAGGTTAAACTATTAATTTGACTCTCAAACCTACATATCCGGGCCCTAGACTGATCCTTGCGACATTGTAATTAAAAACTCATTTAGAGATTAATTATCGACACCACTGCGAGCTCGATACAGAAGTAGTCGAGTCATATTTTGTTAAATTAATAATTAATTAAACTCCGACGAAAGGTAGAATTGGGTAGATGACACCAAGCCCGATAAATTTTCAATTTTTTTCCTTATCTTATCTCAAAAGGAAAAAATGGAACCCTTATAGGATCACTTTGTTGTCCGCCTGTCTGTCTGTCCATATGACTGTCAAAAAAAAAGTTGAAATTAAAACCTTATACTTAAGTCTACGGTCCTTTAAAGCTGTAAAAAAATCAACCTTCTATCATCATTTCAGCCGAACGACGTCCACTGCTGGACATAGGCCTCCCCAAGGGGGGGGGGGGGTTTGCCATAATCGCCACGCTTGGCAGGCGGATTGGCGATCGCAGTATGGTTGTTACAAAGGCACAGAGAACGCTGCTGCCCATTCTCTGGTGAGTCCCTTAGTCGCCTCTTACGACACCCACGGGAAGATATGGCACCAACCTTCCAACCTTCTATACCACCACCACCCACCGATACCACCACCCCCCCACCCCCCACCATCTTCTATGTTAACGTGAAAAAAAGATACGGCCGTTTATGCCGCAAAAAACGTATATTTCGACACTATCAAGGAAATCAAAATGTATAGGGTACTTCCCATCTATATAGTCCATGGAACGTATGGATGGGAACATGTATGGACAGATCGCGTTTTTAAAACTCATCAAAAATAAGGCAATCGATTGGTGGTGTCATCCAATTTAGGTAGGTACTCATAAACTTGTGGTAAGTCAGTTTTTCGCGTCCCATAGCTCAAAAACTCGTATTTGACAGTGTGACAGTGTAAGTACGATAAAATCACAATGTGATTCAAATGAAAATGTTTCTTGTATTAGAGAATTCTCTTTGTTCAAATTTTATTGCAGATATGTGTGAGTTCGAAACAATTTGTAGCAAAATCAAGTAGATACTTACGTAATTATACAAACACTTTCCGAGTGAACCTGACGTTTATTGCTGTGAGGTAGGTAATTAATTTAAGACTGTACCTACAATATATCACTTGTGTGTAAAACACTTTCAGGAAGATTCTCAATTGGTCGTAAAATTGTAAATTGTATTCTTGGCTTTGTCATTTATGTAAAATGTCGTAAGGGTGGATTGGCAATTTGTATAGTTACACTTTGGCATAGGTACGGTAAAGATAGACTAAGCGTATTCATTGATATAAAGGTACCGTCAACAGCAAAAGTTTATTAACATCATGACTTCTGTGTTAATCTACATACAGTGTGTGTCGTAAATAGTGGTCCAGAGTAAAGCGGTCGATACACTGTATTCTTATGTATCACATACCGAAATTTTAACCATTTTCAGTTAAGGGTTTCCGAAAAAAAAAAGTTTTTTATTTAAAAATTTTGTAAAAAAGGGTTTGGATATGATAGTACATATATTCAAGAGTAATAATAAAAAAAACAATTAAAAAATATTGATATTTGTTGAAATTACAGCCAAATTCGTGAAGCGAGGTACAGAAATTTTAAAATAAAACTTTTTTTTTTCGCAAACCCTTAACTGGAAATGGTTAAAATTTCGATATGTGATACATAAGAATACAGTGTATCGACCTCTTTACTCTGGACCACTATTTACGACACACCCTGTATATTCATTCTAATATTATAAATGCGAAAGTAAGTTTGCATGTTTGTTACATTTCAAAGCTTAAGTAATTTTATGAAATTTGGAACAGACAAAGCTTGAAAACCAAGAATAGATTTAGGCTAGTTTCCAATCACCGAGCATTACAGGTATTAACTGAGAGATTGTTTCAACTTGTTGTCCATTCTGTATTTCCTATGATTGTGCTGTCGCTGATTGTATTTTGTCGCTGACCATACAAGTGTACATAGGTATATTCTTTACTTTCAAGGTTACATTTACACTAAGTAGGACCCTAATAACGATTTCTCTCAAAATCTAGGGAATCCATCTCATTGTCAACAGACTTTGCTGGCAGTTCGCTAAAAATATTCCATTCAGTTCGATTTTCAAATTCGAAATACTAGTATTCTTTAGCATTTTGCTTAAATTTTAAATAAGAAAAGCACAATGAGAATCACCCGTCGGTGTGAATAAAGTCTACAGACTAAAGAAAATTTATGTGCTAAACTGGTACCTACTTACTTATTCCTTTTTTAAAAAATCATTCGTATTTATGTCTCTTTTACTCCTAGCGTCTACAGTACAGCAATTATACCCTGTTCACAATAAGATTAGACATTTACTCAAACCTTTTTTACAGTCCGTTCAACCGATTTTGACTTATATTGCGTAACAGTTGTTATTGTAACCACTTTTTTGCCTCTAATGTCATCCTTAAGCCTACGGAATAGAAGTCAAAATCGGTTGAAGGGACTGTAAAAAAGGTTTGTGTTTATGTCTAATCTTATTGTGAACAGGGTATAGGTGTCTTCAAGTAAGCTCAGCTGTAGTAAGTCTCAGTGACAGAATAAAGATGTAAACGGTTCATTGGACAAGAATAGTTGTATCAGTGACTCAATTCGTTCACGATTCAGGGACCAATTTGTTGGAACCGATTGCTTTGAACTTTTCTCTATATCAGCTTCATCAGAATTGTATCTTAGTACTATCGTAAACGCGAAAGTTTGTGATGATGGATGGATGGATTTTTGTTATTTAATAATAATAAGTAAGACCTGCCCTACTGTATGGGCCTGAGTGCTGGCCGGTGAGGAAGACGGATGAACAAAAAATTCACACCACAGAAATGAAAATGCTACGCTGGTCCGGTAGAGTTTCAAAAATAGATAGGATAAGAAGTGAATATATCCGAGGTAGTTTTAAAGTCACTAGGATACATGACAAACTTAGTGAAAACCGTATGCGCTGGTACGGACACGTGATGAGAAGAGGTGATGACCATGTAACTAAAAGTGTAGAAGCAAAAAGAGGCCGTGGACGACCACCAATAACCTGGCTTTAAACAATCAGAATCGACATGCTAGCGAGCGGACTAACCCACCAGACAACCCACAACCGTACCGTGTGCGCAAAAATACTAAGAGGGCTGACCCCAAATAAATTGGGATAAAAGTCAGGAGAAAGAAGAAAGAAGAATAATAATAATCGTTTATTTTCCAAAATAATATAAGTTACATTTCCTTAAAATATATATAGATGTTAGGTACGGCTAAAACCAGTTTACACCGGTTAGAACTAGGTGTAACCGATAGCAGTTGGTTAAACTTAGGTGTAGCCAAACCATTGAGCAATTTCAGATGGCCGACGTCAGGTCGACGGAGCCCAGCTACGCGGGGCTCCTATTTCTGTCTGCAGAGTTTAAAGCAACCTAACCAAACCGAACCTCAGGGTACCCCTGACGTCGACCGGTTTTTTTTCCGGTTTGAAAGCACAAAAACAGATAATTTAACCACCGGTGTGCGGCTGCACCTAGTTCTGAAGATAAGTAGGATACATCTAAGTTTAACCGCATGTGGCCAGCTACACCTAGATTTAGTCGGTTAAAACTAGGTGCAGCCGCATTTCGGCTACTAACTTTATTATACAATAACGTTATATCGCACGTGAATAATTTTTCTATACCTAGAGGAAAATTCAGGATTCAAGATTTTTTCACAGTTTAGCGACTGAATGGAATCAGCTGACATTTTAAGTATTTTATTGATCTAGCTTAACTTCTTTTTTTTCCGTTTTATTGTCCCCGTAGGATAATTTATGACTTTGGCTTAATTCTGAAGACTTCATCACGTCTTTTGAAGTCAGACGAAATCGCGGGCTAGACTAAAAGCTAATAGAAGATGTGGTATCAATGTGGTCCATAACAAAACTATAGCTTCATGATAGCGATAGTTGCTGTAACACTTTCAATAAACTTTTGTTTCTTATTCCGTAACTTCTCCTTTCCTCGGATTGCGACGAACTAACTTATTTTGTATCATAATACGACACGGACTAAGTACTGTAAAGGTTGTATACGTAATGCAACCTAATCGAAAGCATTTGACCAAATGTTTCTTCTAAACACTTTGAACTTTTAAAGAAATATTGGAAATAAGCAGCGTTATGCTTATTTTTATATCAAGGCGATTGTTTGCCTGGCATTCGTGGAGTGCCAACGTTTTACAAAGAATGTGTTAAGAAACATTCCGACACACAATCAGGCACATAAAGTTGAACGTTTTTTTTTTTTTTTTTTTTTCGGATTGGCATCTCGCATGTCAACCTAGGAGGTTGTCGGCTGCTTAACCGGACTTTCCTGTGGTGCCATAAAAAATATTATTTTTAGGGCCTCCAGCCAGGGCAAAATAGCTTACGAACTAAGCGACTACACGCTAAGGGCACCCCCTGTGGGGTACGAGCCTCGGCTTAGGGCGTCGCTGGGAGAAAGATAAACGACGGGTATCGTGAAGCTTATCGTCCCTTAAATTGTATAGTACACCAGTGTGTCTAAAAAATAAGGTGGTGAATTTCTTGAAATTATATATTATTTTATTCTGTTAAATCAATTTCGTCGCCATCCAAATTAATCTAGACCCTTTACATTTTCTTTATCTTTTCAAAAGCCACTCAACAAATTCCGACTACCACGTTCAAAGCCAACATTGATTGGCATGCGACTGTCTGTGTTACATCAGCCATAGATTTGAGCTAAGCTTGACACTCGTTTGGGTCTATCAAGGTAATCCAGACGAAATGAAGCAAAAAAGGCAATACCTTCTTTTTTTTTAAATCATTATTCTTTTTTTTTCTGAATTGCTTTTAATTGCCTGTGTAAGCGCAACTGTATATCAGATTTAATTTCTAAACTTATTTACCTAATCAAAATCGCCGAAATTGAATGTGTCGATTATTAGAATAGCTTACGTAAACGATGTTAGAGTTCAGCGCCAAAAATGGCGCAACAAATTTGAATTTGTACTTGTTCTGTTTAACTACTCAAATATTTTGCTTTGTAAATTATACGTAAACATGAAAAATACCTCTTTGAAATGACAGAATGAGATAGCAGTCCTTCAACAACTTTTAAAATGACAGCAACATGAATCTTAAGAAATAAATTCTAGTGAAAACGTCTATGCAAGAGAAATTTTAACGAAACATTTTGTATTTTAGAAGAAAATTCATGTCTCAAGGGCAAAAGCGTGAAGCCACCACTCAACTTGACTTCCATCTAAAGCGGAAACGAGTTAGAAGCAGAAAAGATGGGGTAGTCTTTTAAAAATTGAAAAAAATCTCTTTCCTGGGTCTAACATTGGGTTCCCTACCCAAAAGGTAAAAACGGGACCCTATTACTAAGACTCCACTATCCGTCTGTCTGTCTGGCGGTCTGTCACCAGGCTGAAATTTTCACAGATGATGTATTTCTGTTGCCGCTCTAACAACAAATAAATAAAATAAATTAATATAAAATAAAAATAAAAAAGCCTTTTATTTCACACCTAATAATTAACTATACATTTTACATTATTTAGTCTTTTTTTTTAATATTATAATTAATCAATATACTTAAATGTGGAAATGAAAATCATCATGCATTGTATTTTTAATATTATTATTATACATTTAAAATATTTTTGAATTATTTTTATATATATTTTATTATTATTGTATTATTAAACAGATAAACACATTTATTGGTAAGAAAATTACAAGTCAATTTTTTTTTTGGTAAGTTATGAAATGTCGGTGCACATACAAAAATTGATCATCACTTGAAATTATTAAATAAATAACTAAATTAAATGAAATTAACGCGTGAACTCCTCTATTTGAGGGTAAAGGCCTCCTCCAAAGATACCCAGTGGTCTCTATCTGTGGCAAATAATAACAAATACAGACCTCAATATAACAACTAATACAGAACTAAAAACAGAATAAAATAAATATTTAAGAGGGCTCCCGTACAACAATAGTTATTTGTTATACAAGAGTGCAAAGTTGCTTTTTAACCGCGTGTTGAATTTTGATGACCGAGCAAGCGAAGGATCCTAAAATTGAATCACGAGCGCAGCGAGTGATTCAAAATTAGAATCCTGAGCGTTAGCGAGGGAATCAAAAGAGCACGAGGTGAAAAATCTTTGCACTCGAGTGCAACACGTAACTTTTCATTCCACCTCAGCGAGGAAATGACTAAATGCAAAAAAAAAACGTTTACAATCACAAGATAGGTACACTTTTATTTCAGTTTAGGTATTAATTACTACATTATGACAGGTAAGTATTACAGAATAATCTTTAAATTATAACAAAATAATACTAAGGTATAATTAAGAAAATTTTAAAGTAACGTTGCTACAGTTATTTAAATTGAGTGTAATATTTTTGTTTGGTACTGTAATATTGGTGTTAGTCACTTGTGTACTGTTTTTCGGTAAACTATCTGTCATACTTAATAGTTGTACCGATTCATCGGATTCCCTTGGCGTGAATGTTGGAGAGAGAAGGAGATGGTTAGGTGTTTCATAACGGCTTATTTTTGATGTAGAAGGGCCAGTCCAAGGATCCGATTGAGGCTCTTTCAGTGTAATGGCTCCTACGATGCCTTCACATATTTTAGATTTATTTTGGATGGAATCCTCTATGTATCCCTCTACAACTGCATTGGACTTCCAGCCTCCGTGGCGCTTAAGGGACAGGAGATCAGCTCCGGAATCAGCCAAAAGTGTGGCTGAAGTTCGTCGGAAACAATGACCCGTGTACAACAGGGGTTCTGGAAGTTCAAGAAATGTTGCTATTTCTCGTGGGATACTGCCAATTTTATTAGTACCCATAGGCTGTCTAACACACTTTCCATTGCGATACTGTAGAAAAAATCGATTGATTGGAGTGTTAGGCGGGCGTAAGGCTTGATATTTCTCAACAATCGTTACGTATTCCTTGCGAATGACGAAGTTGCGGTCTCTTTTTGTCTTTGTATTAGGTAAATTAATTAACAGTAAGTCATCTGAATGTTTCTCAATGTTTTTGACATTAAGTTGTGTTAGTTCATTAGTTCGACATGCTCCGTTTATTCCAATAATAAGAACAACCTGTAACGTAAAGAGTATTGTAGTAGATAAATGAATAAAATTGATATGAACGCATAATTATGCCTATCAACATCTACTAAGTATACTATTTAATTGAGATTAATATACTTAAGTAGATACTGAATGTGCAACTGACTTACTTTTGCCGCCAAATATACGGAATCGGGTGCTTCGTTAAGAAACTTTTCAATATCAGATACTGTGAAAACCTTCGATTTTTTTGGTTGATGACCAGGTGAGGCTCTTTTTAAAATGCCACTAATTTAGGATAGGTATCGATATGTTTGTCTTTTTTCATCTTTATTGTTGCTTTTAGCATCGAATACGTACTCCATAGAGTGCTTGCTTTCTTGTTCTCGGATAATTCTATAAAATATGCCAGCAATACGTTTTCTGAGAAAGTTTTGGCTCCTTTTGCTAGTCGCCACGTGTTGAACATATCGTACTGTTTTAAATACTTCTCGCGTGATTGTTGAGGGAGAAAGCTCATTTGCGCATTATTAACAGTTTCAGTCAATTCTGTTGGCGTCAAGCAAACTTCCTCGTCGCTAGAATCACTCATTTTAGTTTTTTCACTTGTTTTCAAGTTTCTTGTTTTTAATAGGTTTAACAATGACGTGAAAAAATGCCGCGTAAAGAACCGCGTACAAAGCAAATTTTAACAAATTTTTAACAAAGAGAGTTTTTAACAAATTAAAAAAAAGTTGTATGATATATTCGGCACCATACAGGTAGCAGTAAATAGGTTTAATGTTTTTTTTTAATTCACAAACTTAGTGCACACGATGTTCTAAATTCAATTTACTTTATCCTCTAGAGAATAAAAACGGCTTTTCCACTCAGATATTGAAGATTAAAAATACTCTTTCCGAGATGGTGGGATGAAAACGTGTTTATATGCCGTTTTTTCCCCCTCGGTTTTTTAATGGTACGGAACCCTTCGTGCGCGAGTCCAACTCGCACGTGGGCAATTTTTTTTATACTTTCGATGGAAGATTTAGGTGATATTGTTCGCAGTAATGGTAAAAACTATAGGTACGAAAATCGCTTACAGTCTACGCACACAAGTAGGCCGCTAAAAATATATTATAACCTATCAAATTGGTGGATTATAGAACCCATTGACACTCAGGCCGAATGCGATGCTCCTGACCAGACGATGGCCCATTTACTTCAGCACTTGAGAAAGCATAAAAACGCCAACGACGCCGCGATAAACGTGGCTATAGGAATTGGGTCAAAGATTTCAGCAAAACAATAAGGATTAACTACCTTCGATTGGAAAAGAAGAAGAATGGTAAAAACAAGTTCGTATGTATACAGATACCTGTCCTCTCTCTATTAATCATCATCATCTGCATTTTCCTAACTATGTTGGGAAAAGTCTGCATCCAGTCTTACCGGCAAATGCAGCTGACTACCTGTGTTTAACATGAGGCGACAGCCTGTCGGACCTTCACAACCCAATTACTGGGTAACACGATACCCCTTGGTAGACTTTCTGACTTCTGATGAATCTCAAAGGTATATACGTAAAGTATCTACTATGAATAAAAATAAATCTTTTAGTTCAGACTAAAAGTTTGTTTAAATTAGTGTTCACATGACTTATAAAACTAGTGTTAGTAAGTAAGTACTTAGATTTACCAAAGACACATTACTTAAGAACTTAAATACTACGCCCCAGTGGCATGTAGGCGTATCTAATGTCCCAGTGACACTCAAATATCTTTTAGCAATAACTTCGTAGTTATTCAGTTATTTTGAAATTTTATCTCTCGTCAAGCGGTCAAGCTCTTCTTATTCTAAAAGAGTTCATCTCATAACAACAACCAATAAAAATAAGGTTGTATTAATTGAAACCACCTCTACAATATCTGTTAAAACTGCGTTACGACTTCTAACATAATGTTTCTTTTTGTAGTAGCGTTGATAAATATATATGTGACGAAGACATTGCCCATTTTTTTCATCATTATCATCATGTCAACTTTTAGACGCCCACTGCCGGGCATAGGTCTCCCCCAAGGGGGGTTCGGCCGTAATCGCATGCTTGGCCGACGCATGTTGGCGATCACAGTAGGTGTTATGGTACTCAGAAGGACGCTGCTGCCCATCCTCTAGTCAATATCCCTCTGTCGCCTTCTACGACACCCACGGTTAGAAATGGGGTGGTGCTATTCGCCACGTGCACCACACGGTCATTTTTCCCATCCATTTCATTCCATTTTTTACGGCAACGTATTCTATAAGAAAAATCGGATGAGTTGCTAGATTTCAATCGTTAAATGTGACCACAGATGTGCCGCGTCGAATGATGGCCGTCCCTTGTTTCATTTGTTTTGTCACGAAAACGCCAATTTGACTTGAACAAGATGTGTGAGCTCACTGTTCCTAGTACTTCCATTTTTCGCGCTACATATTTTATGTATAGTGACATCATCTATGTTAGGGTCGGCTTCCAGTCTAACTGACTGATGAAACTGACTGCATATCTGTTCTGACTAATTACAACGACTGTCAAAGATCTACGAATGACGGCTTCACGTGCTTTACGGGGCACGGAGTAGTCTCGATATGAAATAGATGGGCACCCTATAGTATTTCGGTTCAACTCGAAAAACTATATTTACTTTTCATAAGCATAAAATCATCCATCGCACGTTATGTCTACATGTTATAATATTTGTTTGTTATTTGTAACTTGGAATCTTATGAATAGAATGTGTTTCTCTACTTACGCTTTTTTATGCTGTTCCTGTCGTCATCCTTTGTAATTTATTCCTGTATAATTGGATCAAATTAATATTTACAAACCTGAAAAATAAATAATGTTTTGCTTTGACATGTCTGTCAGTGACAGTCGTCAAATTGACGACCGCAAACATTTCTTCTAAAATAAGTTTTCGGCTACTAACGTAAAACCTCTATGTTGTATATCTTGTAAGCTTGTTTGTCTGTGTTAGATAGTAAACGGCTGAACACCCGCTGTATTATCGTGTGTTCTTTTAGATCTGATTCGCACTAATATTATAATAAAAATTAGGTACTAAAATAAATGGCATTCGACAATTATTGAGCCTGGCCGTTGCTATATAAAAAACGATGTGACCGTTCTAGAAAGAAGATTCATAATTGGATTTTTTATGAATTTTGGAAGAGCGGTCAGAAAAGGAACCTGTCAAATGAGGGAGTCTGGATTTCGGAGCCGTTTGATAAACACGCGGATTGCTCATACGCATACGTTGCTGGAGTCTAGTTCTTGGAGCCGTTAGTTGAACACGCTGATTGTTCATACGCTTACGTTGCTGCAGTCTAGTTCTTGGAGCCGTTTAATGAACACGCTGATTGTTCATACGCTTACGTTGCTGGAGTCTACTTACTGAAGTCTACCAGTCTGCAACCGAGAGTCGGTTTACTAGGATAAGTCGAGCTGTCGCGTGCCTCTTGCTGCCCAGGGCTGGTCCTACTGACCGCCTGGGGGGGCCTCCGTCCCCGAGCTGATCGCGTCAGACTTCTCTTCGGCTGATCCTGTACGCCGGCCAGGCTGGGGATCATAATCCTCCTGGATACTGCCTAACCATAGTGCGTTTAGGTCAGTCCTTATTTTTATACTTACTTGTTTTTGATACTCATCACATTTTAACTTTCGTGTGAGAGCTATTAAATTCAATACGTACAATTCTGCATAGCCTTTTATTTCTCGTAAATTATCAGAATTGTTACAACCCATCCACAGACTGACCGCGGTAAGCGTAGCTTAACCACCATGACCAAACGATCCGAACTGTTTTTACTTACCCACGAGTCCATCCTTTTCCATTTCATGTGCAGTGACATCTACGATTTAAATTTTTGATGAGGTCTCTTACTGCCGCACTTAGAGACGTCACTTATAATTATTTTATATATAACTGGCGGGCCCCGCAGACGTTGTCCTGCAACCCGACTGCACCGCCACCTACCGGGTCCAATTGTGAATCTAAACTATTCTCAAATCCACTGAAACACACACAGAAATTTTCATTTAAATCGGTCCAGCCGTTTAAGAGGAGTTTACTTTCATACACACGCACAGAAGATTTTTATAAACAAGATTATTTTTATTTTACTACTCTGACCAAGTTGACATTTTTAATTTTATTGTAATTCCAATCATATGCCTCCTATTCTTAAATTTTAATTGTAAACCTTATCATTTGCATGCCCATATGACGGTAAATATGGAGAACCTGTATTATAAAAGAACATCTACTCATAATTATGTAGGTACCTATTACCCATGTTTGCAAAGAAATAAATGATTTGATTTGACTTAATAATAATAATAAAATCATTAACTTTAATTGACTAACATAACTTGGCTTCTCAATCAGTCATATTTTTGACCGACAGCGTTCCAATTTATGTTGGTCGATTAATGTTAATGATTAATTATTATTAGGTGGCGTCTCTGAGTGCGTCAGTTACAGACTTAAATTTTGGTTCTCCTTCCTCTAAACATTGCTAAAGATTATTCTCGTCTACATTTCTGAGAATAACTTTAGACTAGGTCAAGTTAACGTTTTTATCTTTGTTTTAAATGTCTTTTTACTTACCTAATGTTTTAAATAAACTGGACTAAGTTTATTTATAATATTAGGTAGGTAATCTTTTTATAAGCCCAAAGGGCATAAATACTAAGGTAGCAGAACACGCGTGGGAAGGCATTCGGCAAAGTAAATGTCACAGAAGAAAAGTAAATACAACTATTTTCGTTTCTATTGCGTATTTGTTATATTAATGTAAGAGTAATGATACAATGCTATGCGGTGCTTCACAAACTACGATTATATTCTCAAAAATATTTATCTTTGAAGATTGGTAAAATATAACCTATTTACTGTGTATTTTTAACCGATTTCATAAAAGAAGGAGGTTCTCAATCGACTGTATTTTTTTTTAATATGTTGTTACACAATTTCTCCGTGAACTGTAGATCGATTTTGAAAATTCTTTCCTGTTGTTGCCGTTTTTTAATGAATTTGGTTATTAAACTATAAAAGCCCTTAGTTGTTTCTAAGGGCTGAGTTTTCAATGGAGAGATTTTTTGTCTAGATTGTCGGAAATATAGGTATTACTTTAACATGTTTTCTATACGAGAACTGTCAAACTACTATATTTATATTCTATGAAAAAAAACCGATTACGTAACCGAACTTATTACGCAACTCTTACCAAAAAAAGGACACAATATTATAAACGTTAAGGAACAAATGGAACTAAATCCAAACACCATAAACATCATCTGCTTAGGCTTTTCCCAAATAAGTTGGGGTCGGCTTCCAGTCTTACCAGATACAGCTGAAAACTATATCCAAGATAAGAATGCTTGGAAACATGCTGGTCCGGCTCCATAGGACAATCTATAGTCTAGACAAAATCATACTGATTGCTAATTAAAACTATACTTTATATATTTAAATATGTATTTGTACTTGTATTATGTAATTATAATTGTATTATTTTGTGTACTTAATAGATTACTCTAGCTCACACACTATTCATTGTTTGTTGGATTAGGAGTGGTCGTCTACTGTATTATTAATTGTAATTATGTGAACACTTTGTGTCTGTACATCATTTAGCAGTCATTTCTTAACTTGTAATGCTTTGTACATACTATAATATATGATTTTTATATAAGGTACATCGTACTCACGTAACAAAATATATTATAATTCTTGTAAATTCAAATTGTAAACAATATTCTTTTTAAAAGAGTATGTATGGAGTTTCTTGCCCATTCTTCTAAATACGAAACTACCATTTGGAATAGGCAACTAGATTCAAATTTTACAATATGACGTTCAAAAGTGCCTTTAATGGTCTAATTGAATTAAATGATTTGACTTTGACTAGTATTTTGCATAGAGTAACTGCCTATCTGACCTCTTCAACCCAGTTACTGGGCAACACGATACCGTACAGTTTCTAACTACCCCCAACGACTTTGAAAGATCTACGAACGACAGCCGGGCCATCGGCTTTACGTGCTTGTTCTGAGGCACGGAGGGGTCTTAGTATGAAAATAAATGGTGACCCATCTACGGACCGACCGCGGCAAGCGTAACTTAACTATGACCGATCGATCCGGCTTTTAGTTAACATCGAGCACCTTCAGCCGAAAGACGTCCACTGATGAACACCGGCTTCCCCCAAAGGGGGGGTTTTGCCGTAATCGCCACGCTTGGCAGGCGGGTTGGCAATCGCAGTATGGTTGTTACAAAGGCACAGAAAACGCTGTTGCCCATTCTCTGGTGAGTCCCTTAGTCGCTTCTTACGACACACACGGGAAGATATGGGATGGTGCCATTCTTTACGTCCGACACCATACGGACGTGACAACTCCTTTAACATTTTATCATAAATAAACTCTAAACAGTTTTATCATAGGCAAAACTGGGGTGAATCGAAACTGACAGTTCCCCAAGTATCTTGGTATGGGCGTTCTTGCTCCAAGTATGTGTTAATATCTATGTGTCCCGGTTTCGGGAGTTATAAATCTGTCACTGAATGCCACGACGTAGCTATAATGCCTTTTCATACGTGTTAACGCTCAAATCGCGCAGGAAGGACTTTGATAGATAGGGCCATATTTTCGTGGTAAATTTTATTATCAATGCGTGGTTTGATGGTAATAAAATACACAGTAGTAGGTTATATTTTACCGATATAAAGTGTTAAATGGTTTTGGTAATTAACGTAGCATTTTGTGTAGCAGCGCGTAGCATTGTAGCATTAGCTACGTACAATACGGTCAACGTAACTTGGCGCGTCTGAAGTTAGCTGTTTGGCTGCGCAATGTAACTTTTAGGAACGAAATTGTCTACTGCGCAGCTAATCGGCTAACTTCAGACGCGCCAAGATACGTTGACCGTACTGTAGCGTGGCGTAGCGTAACTGGATATTTTTAAATCGATCTGTGATCAAGATCAAATGATCAGTAGAAATTGATGACACGAATGGCGCAGTGGCGATCGACTGCTGCACAGCGTGTTGCGGGTTCGATTCCCGCCCAGGATAAATATTTGTATGATGAGCACTTGTGTTTACCTTGTGTCTGGGTGTTGTTTATCTATATAAGTATGTATTTAAAAAAAATGTATTTGTGTATGTGTAGGTATAACAGCTGTCTGACACCCATAGTACAGGGTCTCCCTAGTTTGGGGTCAGATGGCCATGTATGAAGTGTCCCAACATATTATTGTTATTATTATATTAATTACCACCACAACTCTCTAAAAAGAAAGAAAAGAAATACCTTTCCGTTTATTATTTCAGGATTTCTTTTTGTACCTAGAGGAACCTCTTTGTATTTGTAGGTATGTATATCTTTACTCCACTTCGATCTGAGTGAGTTACTAAAGCGGTAGGTACTAACGCAAAGTGCATCTATACGCTCAAGTTTTGATGTAAAGTGTACTTTCAAAGATGGCGTCCGTTCAAAGCGGGAATACCAGGGAAGTGATGCAGGAATTTATATTGGACTGAGTATATCTGAGTATACAAAAGTACTTCGAATGTTTACGTTACGTTATATGCCAGCTTATTACAAAACTAGCTTTTACTCACGACTATGCTCACGTAAATTTTCTTACAAAATATATTTTTTTTGTTGATGATAGAATATATCTTTGCACTAAAAGCGAAACTAAATCTGTACTGCCTGTACTGATCTAAAAATGGCAAAGATTCTACTTTGTGGCGGTTTCTACTTTAAAACCGTCTGAAAGTAGAATCGTCGTAATTTTTAGGTCAGTACAGGCAGTATCTACTACTACAGTACGAGATAGAGTTTATTAATATTACCAGCCTATTATTAATTGTCCCACTTCAGAGACCATTATAGAAAGGCTTCTTCACATAAAGAGAAGGCAGGAGCATTAGAATAGAACAGAATAGAATTTTTCCTGATTCGAGTAACCAAGACTCAACTATATTGTTAGTAAAACTTATGACTATGTTTGTAAGAACAGACACTAAACAAAAACAAAACTAGAATTAACAAAACCCACCACCCATCACCCTATTAAGCACCACCCTTGCCCTAGGCGGATTTACGATTTCAGACTTATACACACTATTTTTAAGTTCAGTTTTCCTTCAGCGATGTCCAAGATAAAGTTGGAAAGTCCCTATTTATTAAAGAAAGTATGTATTTCCAGGAATAATCACAATGTTTCCATAGACAAAAGATTAAAAAAAGGAATAATGTACCTACCTACTGGTTTGAGGAAATAATGGTCTTCACAAAAGGTCCTTCATTTTCTATATCTGTGATCTATAATCTCTGGAAAACGTTTTTCGGATGATTCCGGTGCCCGTATTACGGGAATGACTTTGAACTTTTTATCTTTCGCTCTTAAAATGTTGGTATTAAAAGCGCGTCTTTTGTGAATATTCTGTGAATTTCGTTTAATCGAAATATTTTGTATTTTTTTTACTTGTGTGTAAGATTTATATTTTGAAATTGTGATGTATTTTTTTCATTTTATTTATTTTACGATTAAGAAAAGCTACAATACTTGTAGGTACTTACGGAAGTCGTATTTTTTATTTTGTGTTTTCTGTTCGAATATTTTAACGTAGGTTTGTATAAACCTTGTGTTTCCTTGGCAAAAATATTTCTTTATCGCAACGCAACTCTATCTCAATTATTATCTTAGATTATGAAACATGACAGATAGACCGGGCGGAACACTGAGAGTGAAGCCAAAAGAGGAAATATAAATTCAAAAGTGAATACATACAATCTCGTGATTATATTCGCTTTTGAATTTGTATTTGTATTTTTATTTGTTTTTTTTTAACGATGCGTCGTTTCGAGCTATGCTGACTCGTGTCAGTACAGCACGAAGCGCGTTGTAAGCATTCGCTTTTGAATTGCTGGTTCTAAATTAAACATAACTTAAAGAAAGAATGAAATACAAAATGTTTTAAATTAAAAATAACAAAAAAAAAAGAAACACACAATGTTTACTGACACAGACCACAGTAAAGATAATCTTTACTGTGCACAGACCATGTGTACACAAAAATAATAATAAAAAGACTATTCAATAAAAAGACTACGATTTGTTCGTATGAAAAGTCTCTTACGCCTAACGCATTGTTTTTCAACCTTCAGTACAAATGATAAAGATTTAAACGGTTTGATTTACAACATGTTCACTCGACCCCAGCCATTTTTGGGAACGTACGGAGGTACCTAAATATTTTCAGTATTTCACCTTTTAGAGCTGAGTGGTTTTCCCACATGATTCAATATTTAATAGTTTAATGGATTGTTTACCCAGATTATAAAATTTCAAAGGAGAAGTAAAAGCACTTTATTTATACTGTATATTTTAACCCTCATCTTCTACATGTTTTTAATATTTATTCGGAAAGGTTGCTATAAAAACTTGGGAAGCGTCTTTTTCACGGAAGAAACACAAAAACGTTTGACGACATAACCAGTTTACGCGCGCGGGTGATAGATAGAAATGATGGCCTAACTATGTTGGATCCGCCCTAAAAGGATTTCCTACCAAGGATAGTATATTTAAAACAAAACAATTAAATTTCCAGCCTTGTCATCAATATCCAATTTAACTAAATGACTGCATGACATTCAGCCATCTGGGCCTCAAATCTGCTATTACAATAGTGTCAGAATGGTCTATAATTGATTTCATAATTGTTGATTTTGTCATGTTTGGTAATCTACTAACGGGCCGGGACGGGTTGGTCTAGTGGTCACTGGCCCTGACTGCTAAGCCGGAGGTCGTGGGTTCGATTCCCACCCAGGACAAACTTTGTGTGATGAGCATGATTGTTTGTTCTGTGTCTGGGTGTTTATCTATAATATGTATGTTTTATAAATTATATAAGTATGTATATCAGTTGTCTGGTTACCATAACACAAGCTCTGCTTAGCTTGGGACCAGGATGACCGTGTGTGAGTTGTCCCAAGATATTTATTTATTTATTTATTTAATGGCGTCATTATGAAAATCAGTGATAGACCATTCTGACACTATTGTAATAGCAGACTTGAGGCCCTGGTTAAACGTTGCGATGAATGACTAAGGAAGTTGTTCTTTAGCTTTTTAATTTGATACCGGCGTTTAATCTGGCTAATTTAACCAGTACGCGTAGCATGACCACGCTATGTTTTTATAATTTTTTGTTTCATCTTATTTTAATAAATTGTTTAAATTTGTCAGCGACACACAAACCTGGCGCTAGCAGAACATGACAAAATGTAAATATGTTGTTTTGTAATTGGGTCACCAAGATACAGGCTGTGCCTAGTTTGGGGCCCATTGCTACATCTTCTGAATTCTCTCTGTTTAAATGTCATTGCGTGTTATTTGTTGGTAAAAAACTTTGTGTTAGTTAAATAAAGAAATTAAAGAAATTATTTATTTATTTTAAATTAAATTATTGATGTCTACAGAAGAATAGACATACTGACAGGAAGAATACACAAACTGTACTGACTTGTCTATACTTGCTGTCGGTATGTCTATTCTTCCGTAGACATAACGTGGTCATGCTACGCGTGCCGATGGCTGCAACATCGTATAATAATTTTTATTCACAAATTACGTATCAAAAATATTTATCTTTTTGCAGATATCATAATTTTCGTTCACTTTCACGCAATTCCAAAAATATTAGAACTGCCCAGATTTATAAGAAAAGCCTCGTTTTATTTATTTAGGATCTTTAACAAAGAATACACAGATACCTAAAAATCGATACAGCATGTATGTAACATGTGTCCCTTCAATTATATAATACGAGACCATATCATGCTGTTTAATTTATTTGTAGAAATGGTTGTTGAAATGGGTATTGACGAAATGTAGGTAAATTTATTATTTTTAAATTATTGATGTAATTTATAAATTCAAATGTTATTATTTTATTGCATATTCTGCAATTGTGTAATGTAAATTCAGATACAAATTTCTTGTTAATGACTAAATGACTGATGACAAATGCACAAACATAGCTGAATTGAAAAATATTTTGGATTGTAATTATAAACTCAAAAGCGGCCATTTCTCAACTATGTTGGGGTTGGCATCCAATCTAACCAGATGCCTTTGACCTTCACAACCCAGTAACTGAGTAACACGATACCAATTGGTAAGACTGGTTGTCAGGCTTTCTGGCTACTCATAACGAATGTCAAAGATCTACGAATGACAGACCGCTTTTAGGGGTTTCGGTATGAAATGGGTGGTCACTCCACCGACCGCGGCAAGAGTAGCTTTTGTTACTACACCAATCGATCGATCATCGATCGATGCCATCGGTTGACATCGGTTGACGTTGATCGATTGGTGTAGTGGTAGCTTTGGCTGATCGACGGATACCGTTCGACCAAATAATCGTTCGATTGCCGGTCGATGGCATAGGTCGACGTTGATCGATTAACTCGGGCTATAATCTATCACTAATAATAATCAAGCAGCTCGATCGATGTCAACTAATCCATTCTACCATCGATCGATTGGTCTGGAGACACCCTAATTATGACTGATACCGCTTTTAATTAAACACGAGTCCTTCAATTATAAATTTAATTACTTACTACGTAATTTTCTCTTGACAAGGCTTACAAACCATTCACAGAGAAAGGGCATTCTCTTAAGCAAGTTAATTTACATCATACATACATTTAAAAAAATTTTATCATCATACAAAATAAGTCTAAAAAAATCGAAACACATTATCATCTTCGTCATCATCAGTCGGAAGACATCCACTGCTGAACAAAGGTCTCCCCCATAGAACGCCACAACGAACGGAAATCTGCCGCCTGCAACCACCGGTTACCCGCGACCTATTACCGCGATAATATTATTATATGCCCGCGACCTTAACGATGTCGTCGGTCCAACTGGTGGGAGGCCGACCAACGCTGCGTCTTCCGGTTCGTGGTCGCCGCTCGAGAAGCTTTCTTCCCCATCGGTGATCGGTTCTTTGAGCAGTGTGGCTATTGCCACTTCAACTTGCAAATTCTGAAATATGTAGAGAGTGTTTCTTTAACGTATTCCGATTTTGTATAAAATTAAAAAATATTACCTTTTTTATTTGGGATGGAAATATTTGTTTCAACATTTATGGAAGATGTAGTATTACCGGTTTAACGCCTTTCGTTAATAAACATACTGTATAGTAGGATTTATTCCAATTTTATTCCGACCTATTTCAATTTTATACGTACTCCGCAGTTTATAGGAACGCAACCACTTTTTATTGGCTCTCTCTGGTTCACTCAAGGTGTTGATGGCTTCAAGGTTCATATGGTTTTATTGCCGCAATAAATAGTGGGACGCCATCCTTTAACTAGTTTATTTACTACCTTTGACGACACGGTTGACGCAGTGGCTGGGATAGGCTGCTTCGCTGCGTGTCGCGGGTTCAATTCCCGCACAGACCAAATATTTGCATGATAGTTGTTCCGAGGCTGGCTGTTAGTTGGGCAACGTTTTATAAAAGAAAAAGCGATTCTGAATGGTTTTATTTCCAGTAGTTTTATAAAGTTTATCGGACAGTTATCTGCTCCACAATCCATTCTTGAAAGATGAAAGTTTGATTTCAAACAGTGAGCGCTTGAAGCGATGAAGCAGTTTGAAACTTCTTGTGTCAATGAATTTATGTCTGGGTCAATACAAGCAGGCACAAACTAAAACTCAAATAATGAAGTTGCAATAATTATACAATATATCATCAAAGCGACATGTTCTGCGCTGTTCGTTCTCAGGTTTTTGGGTAACGTACACAAAGGGACCCTATTACTAGACTCGCTGTCGTTTACATGTCTGTTATAGGGTTAAGCAAAAAACGTGAACTAAGAGTCTACACGTGGAGTACGGGCCTCGGCTTAGGGCGTAGTTCATATTCAGTGTATTTCCACAGTTCCAAATGATTATTTTTAACTTTCTTATTTCAAACTATGTTCTAATCAAATTCAAACTTTATGCATAATTAATATCTACATATTCAATTATACTTTGGCATACTTCGAGACTTTCAAGGTATTTGCGGCGCGGGGCGGCAGGGTTAGTAATAGTCTTCAAGTCTATCACTACTTGTTATAAAAAAGTTTTTTTCAAAAAAAAGAAAACCGCGGGTGGCTTTGTGTTTGTTGTTTTGTATTGCCACCGACTTCCGAAAGTAAAGTAATGTGTGTTCTGTGCTAAAGTTATTTATCACTTTTTAGTTTTTGAAGGCGGTTTTCTTTTTTTTGAAAAATCTTTTTATTTTTCGCTTTTTAGTGTTGCCCTAACATCCAAATCCATTAAGAAACGGCGACACACTTAAAAGAGATTGTAAGTCCTCCAAAGATTGAAGAAACTAAAACGTCGTCTACGTAATTTATTTGGGAATTTGTTGATTTTCT
This sequence comes from Charanyca ferruginea, assembly GCA_947361185.1. Classification (NCBI taxonomy): domain Eukaryota; kingdom Metazoa; phylum Arthropoda; class Insecta; order Lepidoptera; family Noctuidae; genus Charanyca; species Charanyca ferruginea. The sequence goes on from OX376058.1 coordinate 8,388,715, forward strand.
CAAAAAGGGCTGTATCAATTTTGATAAAATTTATATGGGACCATTTCGGATAAACCCCATTCGAACAAAAAAGAATTTTGCAAATCCGTCTATATATGACAGAGTTATGCCCGAACATACATAAAAAAATAAAAAAAATAATAAAATAAAATATAAACATTCGAATTGATAACCTCCTCCTTTTTGAAATCGGTTAAAAACAAAGTCGCCCGCCGAGTCTATCCATGTGAACGAACAGATTTTCATGCGGATTCACCAATTGCACACGTACGACACTCCATACAAACGAAACGATTTAATAACCTACACTACTACGAAAATAACAGACTCTACAATACGTGCGTGTATGCGTGGCTATGCGCCGCTTGAATTAAAAGTAGTTTCGAGAGCACGGTCGACGCGGGAAGATTTGAGGAACAGTGTTTCGAATGGAGGCGGGGTGTGTCGCTACTGCACGGTAGTACTAATATTTATACTGTGCCAATAGACAGAGTGATTTATGAGGAAAGGATAAGTATATAATTTGTTACGATTTTGTGTGAAGGTGGCGGAAAAAATCGTGGCAACTGGCAGCTATGTAGATGCGGCTATGCACTGCTACCCGTGCGAAGCCGGGCGGGTTGCTACTTGCTAGTATATACTATATATAAGTTCTCAAGTCTGCACACAGCCTTAGATTCAAAAATATCCAGAACAATACCGTTGTAAGTCGAAACGTTTTTTCGACGGCTGAATAGAAACGAATGATTGACGATTTGAAAATAGAACTGTTTCTTCGATAAAGACTCTGAGGATTTCAAAGGAAAAAAAAAAGAATGGCCAATGCATTCTTGAAATCTGTTCTTTTTTTGAAGTTTAAGTTTGAAGCTCGCTTGTAATAAAACGGTTTTTTTAGTTTTGTGGTAATAAATCTACTCAGATTATGAAACAAAAGACAGATAGACCGCGCGGAACACTGAGAGTGAAGCCAAAAAAGCAAATACAATTTCAAAAGCGAATACCTACAATCTCGTGATTGTATTCGCTTTTGAATTTCCAATTGTATATTTATTTGTTTTTATTAACGATGCGGCGTTTCGTGCAATAGTGACTCTTGTCAGTACAGCACGAAGCGCGTTGTAGGTATTCGCTTTTGAATTTGTACCTATTTGCTTTTTTGGCTTCACTCTCAATGTTCCACAATATCTCATAATCTGAGTAATTGATCATCACACTTGCTCGAGGCGGGTGAGCGATTTTAGACTTGTATTTATTACTAACACTTTTCCCGCGACTTCGTCCGCGTGAATTTGCAATATAGCCTATGTTACTCAGCGATAATGTAGCTTTCGATTGGTCATAAAAAAATTGAAATCGGAGTTTTTGAGATTATTCGTTACCTACATACAAAAATACAAATCTTTCCTCTTTATAATATTAGTATAGACAATAGTCTCACCGATGTTACTGATGTTCAAGATAAACTTAGACCAATGCGACTTTTTCTATTTCAAAGTCCAAGCATTTATTTCAATTAAACCACTTACAGGCATGAATTGTCAAGGAGTCATACAGACATACAGACACATGCATGCTCGTACATAAAGACACATACACACACACACACACAAACACACATACACACACACACACACACATGCAACTACGCCACACTACTTACGCTTTTGTACACAATTTCCTGCAAGACGCCAGGTATTATATTTTTTGTTTTTGTTGAACTTTTCCTCTGTTAAGCATGTAACATTGTATTTTTATTATGTTTTGAACCATGATGAAAGAGACTGGCCTCCACAAAACAGGGAATCCTAGTGTGGAAACCAGTGATTTATCTTACTTAGTTTCTATATTTTACTGAATAATAAAGCTTTATAATATTAACAATTAAAAAAAAAAAAAAAAAAAAATTATTAATATTAATTTTTAATATTATTATACATATTTTAATCATTTATTATTATTATTACGCATTTGGGCTTTGATTATATAAGCACTTGTCAGCCAATAGTTGGCTGACACTTTTTGACACGTTTGCGTGCACTTGACGCTCCATCTAGACATTATAATAATATATAATCAAAGTAATGAAGATTATTATTATTATTATTACCTACGTTTCACCGTTTCATGTCGGTGGAATTTCTTGCTTCTTCACCTCTCTTATGGTGAAGAACGAGCAAGAAACTCCACGGATACTCTTGTTTTTCTAAAATACTGGTTACATTATTCATATTGCTTCTATTGTGAAAATAATGTAGGTAAAGAGAAATTCAAGCATTAAACAACGAATCAAGATAAATGCTATGGCAGTTAGGAGTTGACCAATCTCTACTGACAGCGCTCGTTGACGAAAATGACGCATAAACCTCTTAATTTAAAGTTAGGTATGCATTAACGTAAAAAACCGGACAACTGCGAGTCGGCCTCGCTCACCGAGGTTTTTACAAATTTGTAGGCACTCCATACTTATAAATGAGAAAGTCTGTCTGTTACGCTTCCACGATGAAACGGCTGAACCGATTTTGATTAAATTTGGTATAAAAAATAGCTTAAACCCTAAAGCACATAGGGTCCGTTTTTTGCGACATATTCGGCCGTATCTTTTTTTCACATTAACTTAGAACTTTGTTTTTATCACAGCTTCAAGGGGCCGTGGACCTAAGTATATAGTTTTAATTTCAACTCAATGCCTCCACATTTTCCCAAGATAAAGGGACTTGTCAGACAGACGGGCAGACAAACAGACGGATAACAAAGTGATCCTATAAAGGTTCCGTTTCTTCCTTTTGAGGTACGGAACCCTAAAAATGTTAGGCTAAGCCTGAAGCACTGGGCCATCACGACATTTTGATCGATCTATATAAGGATATTTGATAATACGAAGTGGGTTCCCTCTAATGTAAGGTATGTTTACCTAGTTACCCACCACTTAAGTAACCCACTTTAGTAGCCTTTTATCTAGACTCAATAGGCTGACCATCCTTTTTAGTACTTACTCTTTCATAATGACAAAATGTTTGAACAACTGACGGCAACTGAAATTCAATTATATTTTGGGTTTATTTGTAACGAAATATGCCCAGAAGAAATTAAACTTTGTATTATTGGTACTCGGGCTTGGGCTCGGGTTTTTGGCTCTCGGTTTATTAGTTCTTGGGTTTCTTTGGTGGTTGTTGGTTGGTCTTGGTTTCCTTGGTTTCTGCAAAACTGTCATGTCGCAGAAGGAGGCTGCGGAAAGGGAAAATTAGATCACAACCTCTTACCCTGCCCGCAGCAGGCGCACCGGGCGCCGGCGGTGGGCGGATAACGCCCTCTTGCGCCCCCCTAAATGGGTCCAGGGGCGGCAGATTAGGGGACGTCTGTCACCCCCCACATACATCAGGACCCGAGGCGGCGGCGCGTACGCGCCCTTCTTAGACGTTCGGGGGGGAGTCTAATATCTCACTCCCGCCTCTGACCAGAGAGTGGCCCGCAGTAGCGGGCCGGCACTAGTCGGGGGTTGCGGAAGTATCTCCAGTTCCCGCGACCCCCGATGTAGGTGTACACCGGGGTGGTTTTTAGTCAGTAAGAGTCTGACAGACCCTTCCGCCCGCCCCAGGGCGGAGGACATCCATGAGGATTTTCCACACCGCAACAAAAAAAAAAATGGTTTTCTTGGTTGGTTGGTTGGTTGATATGGTTGGTTTGATATGGTTGGTTTGAAATGGTTGGTTTGAGTCAGAGGGGGGCCTCTGACCAGAGAGTGGCCCGCAGTAGCGGGCTGGCACCAGTCGGGGGTTGCGGAAGTATCTCCAGTTCCCGCGACCCCCGATGTAGGTGTACACCGGGGTGGTTTTTAGTCAGTAAGAGTCTGACAGACCCTTCCGCCCGCCCCAGGGCGGAGGACATCCATGAGGATTTTCCACACCGCAACAAAAAAAAAAAGGTTTTTTTGGTTGGTTGGTTGGTTGATATGGTTGGTTTGAAATGGTTGGTTTGATATGGTTGGTTTAATATGGTTGGTTTGAAATGGTTGGTTTAATATGGTTGGTATGATATTATGGTTGGTTTGGTGAATGATTTGGTTTATTTCAACACATATTACGGCGTCCTACTACCATGATAAACACTAAAGTTTGTGAAGATAGATGGTTGTTTGTTAGGTACTCTTTTACGGTTAAACGGCTGAACGGAATCCGCTGAAATTTGGCATACGTATAGATATGACAAAGGATTTTATGCCGTTTATAATCTTATATATAAAAATCTTCTGTGAAAGTGAACTCCTTCTAAACGGCTGTACCGATTTTGATGGTTTTTTTTTGTGTTTTTGTTCCAGTAGATTCGAGAATGGTTTAGATTCACAATTGGACCCGGTAGGTGGCGCTGCAGTCGAATTGTAGGACTTTTTTATTTTAAGGGCAGGACAACGTCTGCCAGGCCCGCTAGTGTATTATAATTTATAAAACATTTATTTCGTTATTTATGTACAATGTTGACACTTCCCGTGATAGGAGAGCTGGTTTTTACTGTAGAGTCATAAGTTAAGCATTGCAATCCAACGTGGCAATGCTGCCCGTGGCCGCCCGTCTCTTGGGTACATTCCCAGATGACGGTGATGAGGTGGAATGTTTGGATTACTACTAGTCCTACTGTTACGATCACATTGACTTAAAATGATAGAGAAAGCACGAGAGGTAACGACATCTTAACATTAAGTAGCGTTTGAGTATTTAGCCATTATTCTAAATATATTATAAAAATATTTAAAAAAAGAACCACACAGGTGGCCAATGATTCAATGGTCACCAAGGAGATTTTTGAAATTAACCGTCAATTAAAATTTTTTTCAAGAAAAAAGAAATTCTGTTACCCTTTGGTTAACAATTTTCGTAAGAACCTATTACTATGAGCTCACGAAAGTACTCTAAAATCCGGTTTGAAATTAATCAAAGTAGACTCAAAATCTATCAAATTACAGTTCAAATATGGAACTAATGTCACAGGCGGTTGGATATAACGAACCTATAAGCTTGAATATTAACATGGAGTGAACGGAAAGCCTATTAGTGAAGGAAATTAAATAACTCCGACGCTGCGTTCAGAACTTTTTGCAAAATGTTTTTTAAATATTAATTGGGACAAGAACGTTTGCTTGGTAAAGGATGCTGGTAATAATTTTATAGATTCGATAACGAAATTGATTTTATTGTTAAATGATCATACGGAAATGTACAACATGAAATGCATTAGCATTAGCTTATATACTTAAGGGGCTATTAAACGACTTTTACAGATTTTAAACTGACAATCACGTCAAAATGTGCAGTTGTTAATGAGTTGAAAAAAATATATGTTAAACTAGAACATTCTCTTAATCACTTAGTAAGTGAATATTTTTAATTATATTCATATTATATAGTTTAATTAATACGTGAAGTTGTGTCTGACGCGGACTAAACATTGACAATCACACAAAATCTACCAGGTATAATTAAACGAAACTTACACCATCTTACAGACAATTTTATAAAAAATTAAATAAAAGTAGTATTCTTTCAAAATAACAAAAAGGCGTATACTAAAACATACATAATAGACACTCCATACAAACGAAACGATTTAATAACCTACACTACTACGAAAATAACAGACTCTACAATACGTGCGTGTATGCGTGGCTATGCGCCGCTTGAATTAAAAGTAGTTTCGAGAGCACGGTCGACGCGGGAAGATTTGAGGAACAGTGTTTCGAATGGAGGCGGGGTGTGTCGCTACTGCACGGTAGTACTAATATTTATACTGTGCCAATAGACAGAGTGATTTATGAGGAAAGGATAAGTATATAATTTGTTACGATTTTGTGTGAAGGTGGCGGAAAAAATCGTGGCAACTGGCAGCTATGTAGATGCGGCTATGCACTGCTACCCGTGCGAAGCCGGGCGGGTTGCTACTTGCTAGTATATACTATATATAAGTTCTCAAGTCTGCACACAGCCTTAGATTCAAAAATATCCAGAACAATACCGTTGTAAGTCGAAACGTTTTTTCGACGGCTGAATAGAAACGAATGATTGACGATTTGAAAATAGAACTGTTTCTTCGATAAAGACTCTGAGGATTTCAAAGGAAAAAAAAAAGAATGGCCAATGCATTCTTGAAATCTGTTCTTTTTTTGAAGTTTAAGTTTGAAGCTCGCTTGTAATAAAACGGTTTTTTTAGTTTTGTGGTAATAAATCTACTCAGATTATGAAACAAAAGACAGATAGACCGCGCGGAACACTGAGAGTGAAGCCAAAAAAGCAAATACAATTTCAAAAGCGAATACCTACAATCTCGTGATTGTATTCGCTTTTGAATTTCCAATTGTATATTTATTTGTTTTTATTAACGATGCGGCGTTTCGTGCAATAGTGACTCTTGTCAGTACAGCACGAAGCGCGTTGTAGGTATTCGCTTTTGAATTTGTACCTATTTGCTTTTTTGGCTTCACTCTCAATGTTCCACAATATCTCATAATCTGAGTAATTGATCATCACACTTGCTCGAGGCGGGTGAGCGATTTTAGACTTGTATTTATTACTAACACTTTTCCCGCGACTTCGTCCGCGTGAATTTGCAATATAGCCTATGTTACTCAGCGATAATGTAGCTTTCGATTGGTCATAAAAAAATTGAAATCGGAGTTTTTGAGATTATTCGTTACCTACATACAAAAATACAAATCTTTCCTCTTTATAATATTAGTATAGACAATAGTCTCACCGATGTTACTGATGTTCAAGATAAACTTAGACCAATGCGACTTTTTCTATTTCAAAGTCCAAGCATTTATTTCAATTAAACCACTTACAGGCATGAATTGTCAAGGAGTCATACAGACATACAGACACATGCATGCTCGTACATAAAGACACATACACACACACACACAAACACACATACACACACACACACACACATGCAACTACGCCACACTACTTACGCTTTTGTACACAATTTCCTGCAAGACGCCAGGTATTATATTTTTTGTTTTTGTTGAACTTTTCCTCTGTTAAGCATGTAACATTGTATTTTTATTATGTTTTGAACCATGATGAAAGAGACTGGCCTCCACAAAACAGGGAATCCTAGTGTGGAAACCAGTGATTTATCTTACTTAGTTTCTATATTTTACTGAATAATAAAGCTTTATAATATTAACAATTAAAAAAAAAAAAAAAAAAATTATTAATATTAATTTTTAATATTATTATACATATTTTAATCATTTATTATTATTATTACGCATTTGGGCTTTGATTATATAAGCACTTGTCAGCCAATAGTTGGCTGACACTTTTTGACACGTTTGCGTGCACTTGACGCTCCATCTAGACATTATAATAATATATAATCAAAGTAATGAAGATTATTATTATTATTATTACCTACGTTTCACCGTTTCATGTCGGTGGAATTTCTTGCTTCTTCACCTCTCTTATGGTGAAGAACGAGCAAGAAACTCCACGGATACTCTTGTTTTTCTAAAATACTGGTTACATTATTCATATTGCTTCTATTGTGAAAATAATGTAGGTAAAGAGAAATTCAAGCATTAAACAACGAATCAAGATAAATGCTATGGCAGTTAGGAGTTGACCAATCTCTACTGACAGCGCTCGTTGACGAAAATGACGCATAAACCTCTTAATTTAAAGTTAGGTATGCATTAACGTAAAAAACCGGACAACTGCGAGTCGGCCTCGCTCACCGAGGTTTTTACAAATTTGTAGGCACTCCATACTTATAAATGAGAAAGTCTGTCTGTTACGCTTCCACGATGAAACGGCTGAACCGATTTTGATTAAATTTGGTATAAAAAATAGCTTAAACCCTAAAGCACATAGGGTCCGTTTTTTGCGACATATTCGGCCGTATCTTTTTTTCACATTAACTTAGAACTTTGTTTTTATCACAGCTTCAAGGGGCCGTGGACCTAAGTATATAGTTTTAATTTCAACTCAATGCCTCCACATTTTCCCAAGATAAAGGGACTTGTCAGACAGACGGGCAGACAAACAGACGGATAACAAAGTGATCCTATAAAGGTTCCGTTTCTTCCTTTTGAGGTACGGAACCCTAAAAATGTTAGGCTAAGCCTGAAGCACTGGGCCATCACGACATTTTGATCGATCTATATGAGGATATTTGATAATACGAAGTGGGTTCCCTCTAATGTAAGGTATGTTTACCTAGTTACCCACCACTTAAGTAACCCACTTTAGTAGCCTTTTATCTAGACTCAATAGGCTGACCATCCTTTTTAGTACTTACTCTTTCATAATGACAAAATGTTTGAACAACTGACGGCAACTGAAATTCAATTATATTTTGGGTTTATTTGTAACGAAATATGCCCAGAAGAAATTAAACTTTGTATTATTGGTACTCGGGCTTGGGCTCGGGTTTTTGGCTCTCGGTTTATTAGTTCTTGGGTTTCTTTGGTGGTTGTTGGTTGGTCTTGGTTTCCTTGGTTTCTGCAAAACTGTCATGTCGCAGAAGGAGGCTGCGGAAAGGGAAAATTAGATCACAACCTCTTACCCTGCCCGCAGCAGGCGCACCGGGCGCCGGCGGTGGGCGGATAACGCCCTCTTGCGCCCCCCTAAATGGGTCCAGGGGCGGCAGATTAGGGGACGTCTGTCACCCCCCACATACATCAGGACCCGAGGCGGCGGCGCGTACGCGCCCTTCTTAGACGTTCGGGGGGGAGTCTAATATCTCACTCCCGCCTCTGACCAGAGAGTGGCCCGCAGTAGCGGGCCGGCACTAGTCGGGGGTTGCGGAAGTATCTCCAGTTCCCGCGACCCCCGATGTAGGTGTACACCGGGGTGGTTTTTAGTCAGTAAGAGTCTGACAGACCCTTCCGCCCGCCCCAGGGCGGAGGACATCCATGAGGATTTTCCACACCGCAACAAAAAAAAAAATGGTTTTCTTGGTTGGTTGGTTGGTTGATATGGTTGGTTTGATATGGTTGGTTTGAAATGGTTGGTTTGAGTCAGAGGGGGGCCTCTGACCAGAGAGTGGCCCGCAGTAGCGGGCTGGCACCAGTCGGGGGTTGCGGAAGTATCTCCAGTTCCCGCGACCCCCGATGTAGGTGTACACCGGGGTGGTTTTTAGTCAGTAAGAGTCTGACAGACCCTTCCGCCCGCCCCAGGGCGGAGGACATCCATGAGGATTTTCCACACCGCAACAAAAAAAAAAAGGTTTTTTTGGTTGGTTGGTTGGTTGATATGGTTGGTTTGAAATGGTTGGTTTGATATGGTTGGTTTAATATGGTTGGTTTGAAATGGTTGGTTTAATATGGTTGGTATGATATTATGGTTGGTTTGGTGAATGATTTGGTTTATTTCAACACATATTACGGCGTCCTACTACCATGATAAACACTAAAGTTTGTGAAGATAGATGGTTGTTTGTTAGGTACTCTTTTACGGTTAAACGGCTGAACGGAATCCGCTGAAATTTGGCATACGTATAGATATGACAAAGGATTTTATGCCGTTTATAATCTTATATATAAAAATCTTCTGTGAAAGTGAACTCCTTCTAAACGGCTGTACCGATTTTGATGGTTTTTTTTTGTGTTTTTGTTCCAGTAGATTCGAGAATGGTTTAGATTCACAATTGGACCCGGTAGGTGGCGCTGCAGTCGAATTGTAGGACTTTTTTATTTTAAGGGCAGGACAACGTCTGCCAGGCCCGCTAGTGTATTATAATTTATAAAACATTTATTTCGTTATTTATGTACAATGTTGACACTTCCCGTGATAGGAGAGCTGGTTTTTACTGTAGAGTCATAAGTTAAGCATTGCAATCCAACGTGGCAATGCTGCCCGTGGCCGCCCGTCTCTTGGGTACATTCCCAGATGACGGTGATGAGGTGGAATGTTTGGATTACTACTAGTCCTACTGTTACGATCACATTGACTTAAAATGATAGAGAAAGCACGAGAGGTAACGACATCTTAACATTAAGTAGCGTTTGAGTATTTAGCCATTATTCTAAATATATTATAAAAATATTTAAAAAAAGAACCACACAGGTGGCCAATGATTCAATGGTCACCAAGGAGATTTTTGAAATTAACCGTCAATTAAAATTTTTTTCAAGAAAAAAGAAATTCTGTTACCCTTTGGTTAACAATTTTCGTAAGAACCTATTACTATGAGCTCACGAAAGTACTCTAAAATCCGGTTTGAAATTAATCAAAGTAGACTCAAAATCTATCAAATTACAGTTCAAATATGGAACTAATGTCACAGGCGGTTGGATATAACGAACCTATAAGCTTGAATATTAACATGGAGTGAACGGAAAGCCTATTAGTGAAGGAAATTAAATAACTCCGACGCTGCGTTCAGAACTTTTTGCAAAATGTTTTTTAAATATTAATTGGGACAAGAACGTTTGCTTGGTAAAGGATGCTGGTAATAATTTTATAGATTCGATAACGAAATTGATTTTATTGTTAAATGATCATACGGAAATGTACAACATGAAATGCATTAGCATTAGCTTATATACTTAAGGGGCTATTAAACGACTTTTACAGATTTTAAACTGACAATCACGTCAAAATGTGCAGTTGTTAATGAGTTGAAAAAAATATATGTTAAACTAGAACATTCTCTTAATCACTTAGTAAGTGAATATTTTTAATTATATTCATATTATATAGTTTAATTAATACGTGAAGTTGTGTCTGACGCGGACTAAACATTGACAATCACACAAAATCTACCAGGTATAATTAAACGAAACTTACACCATCTTACAGACAATTTTATAAAAAATTAAATAAAAGTAGTATTCTTTCAAAATAACAAAAAGGCGTATACTAAAACATACATAATAGACACTCCATACAAACGAAACGATTTAATAACCTACACTACTACGAAAATAACAGACTCTACAATACGTGCGTGTATGCGTGGCTATGCGCCGCTTGAATTAAAAGTAGTTTCGAGAGCACGGTCGACGCGGGAAGATTTGAGGAACAGTGTTTCGAATGGAGGCGGGGTGTGTCGCTACTGCACGGTAGTACTAATATTTATACTGTGCCAATAGACAGAGTGATTTATGAGGAAAGGATAAGTATATAATTTGTTACGATTTTGTGTGAAGGTGGCGGAAAAAATCGTGGCAACTGGCAGCTATGTAGATGCGGCTATGCACTGCTACCCGTGCGAAGCCGGGCGGGTTGCTACTTGCTAGTATATACTATATATAAGTTCTCAAGTCTGCACACAGCCTTAGATTCAAAAATATCCAGAACAATACCGTTGTAAGTCGAAACGTTTTTTCGACGGCTGAATAGAAACGAATGATTGACGATTTGAAAATAGAACTGTTTCTTCGATAAAGACTCTGAGGATTTCAAAGGAAAAAAAAAAGAATGGCCAATGCATTCTTGAAATCTGTTCTTTTTTTGAAGTTTAAGTTTGAAGCTCGCTTGTAATAAAACGGTTTTTTTAGTTTTGTGGTAATAAATCTACTCAGATTATGAAACAAAAGACAGATAGACCGCGCGGAACACTGAGAGTGAAGCCAAAAAAGCAAATACAATTTCAAAAGCGAATACCTACAATCTCGTGATTGTATTCGCTTTTGAATTTCCAATTGTATATTTATTTGTTTTTATTAACGATGCGGCGTTTCGTGCAATAGTGACTCTTGTCAGTACAGCACGAAGCGCGTTGTAGGTATTCGCTTTTGAATTTGTACCTATTTGCTTTTTTGGCTTCACTCTCAATGTTCCACAATATCTCATAATCTGAGTAATTGATCATCACACTTGCTCGAGGCGGGTGAGCGATTTTAGACTTGTATTTATTACTAACACTTTTCCCGCGACTTCGTCCGCGTGAATTTGCAATATAGCCTATGTTACTCAGCGATAATGTAGCTTTCGATTGGTCATAAAAAAATTGAAATCGGAGTTTTTGAGATTATTCGTTACCTACATACAAAAATACAAATCTTTCCTCTTTATAATATTAGTATAGACAATAGTCTCACCGATGTTACTGATGTTCAAGATAAACTTAGACCAATGCGACTTTTTCTATTTCAAAGTCCAAGCATTTATTTCAATTAAACCACTTACAGGCATGAATTGTCAAGGAGTCATACAGACATACAGACACATGCATGCTCGTACATAAAGACACATACACACACACACACAAACACACATACACACACACACACACACATGCAACTACGCCACACTACTTACGCTTTTGTACACAATTTCCTGCAAGACGCCAGGTATTATATTTTTTGTTTTTGTTGAACTTTTCCTCTGTTAAGCATGTAACATTGTATTTTTATTATGTTTTGAACCATGATGAAAGAGACTGGCCTCCACAAAACAGGGAATCCTAGTGTGGAAACCAGTGATTTATCTTACTTAGTTTCTATATTTTACTGAATAATAAAGCTTTATAATATTAACAATTAAAAAAAAAAAAAAAAAAATTATTAATATTAATTTTTAATATTATTATACATATTTTAATCATTTATTATTATTATTACGCATTTGGGCTTTGATTATATAAGCACTTGTCAGCCAATAGTTGGCTGACACTTTTTGACACGTTTGCGTGCACTTGACGCTCCATCTAGACATTATAATAATATATAATCAAAGTAATGAAGATTATTATTATTATTATTACCTACGTTTCACCGTTTCATGTCGGTGGAATTTCTTGCTTCTTCACCTCTCTTATGGTGAAGAACGAGCAAGAAACTCCACGGATACTCTTGTTTTTCTAAAATACTGGTTACATTATTCATATTGCTTCTATTGTGAAAATAATGTAGGTAAAGAGAAATTCAAGCATTAAACAACGAATCAAGATAAATGCTATGGCAGTTAGGAGTTGACCAATCTCTACTGACAGCGCTCGTTGACGAAAATGACGCATAAACCTCTTAATTTAAAGTTAGGTATGCATTAACGTAAAAAACCGGACAACTGCGAGTCGGCCTCGCTCACCGAGGTTTTTACAAATTTGTAGGCACTCCATACTTATAAATGAGAAAGTCTGTCTGTTACGCTTCCACGATGAAACGGCTGAACCGATTTTGATTAAATTTGGTATAAAAAATAGCTTAAACCCTAAAGCACATAGGGTCCGTTTTTTGCGACATATTCGGCCGTATCTTTTTTTCACATTAACTTAGAACTTTGTTTTTATCACAGCTTCAAGGGGCCGTGGACCTAAGTATATAGTTTTAATTTCAACTCAATGCCTCCACATTTTCCCAAGATAAAGGGACTTGTCAGACAGACGGGCAGACAAACAGACGGATAACAAAGTGATCCTATAAAGGTTCCGTTTCTTCCTTTTGAGGTACGGAACCCTAAAAATGTTAGGCTAAGCCTGAAGCACTGGGCCATCACGACATTTTGATCGATCTATATGAGGATATTTGATAATACGAAGTGGGTTCCCTCTAATGTAAGGTATGTTTACCTAGTTACCCACCACTTAAGTAACCCACTTTAGTAGCCTTTTATCTAGACTCAATAGGCTGACCATCCTTTTTAGTACTTACTCTTTCATAATGACAAAATGTTTGAACAACTGACGGCAACTGAAATTCAATTATATTTTGGGTTTATTTGTAACGAAATATGCCCAGAAGAAATTAAACTTTGTATTATTGGTACTCGGGCTTGGGCTCGGGTTTTTGGCTCTCGGTTTATTAGTTCTTGGGTTTCTTTGGTGGTTGTTGGTTGGTCTTGGTTTCCTTGGTTTCTGCAAAACTGTCATGTCGCAGAAGGAGGCTGCGGAAAGGGAAAATTAGATCACAACCTCTTACCCTGCCCGCAGCAGGCGCACCGGGCGCCGGCGGTGGGCGGATAACGCCCTCTTGCGCCCCCCTAAATGGGTCCAGGGGCGGCAGATTAGGGGACGTCTGTCACCCCCCACATACATCAGGACCCGAGGCGGCGGCGCGTACGCGCCCTTCTTAGACGTTCGGGGGGGAGTCTAATATCTCACTCCCGCCTCTGACCAGAGAGTGGCCCGCAGTAGCGGGCCGGCACTAGTCGGGGGTTGCGGAAGTATCTCCAGTTCCCGCGACCCCCGATGTAGGTGTACACCGGGGTGGTTTTTAGTCAGTAAGAGTCTGACAGACCCTTCCGCCCGCCCCAGGGCGGAGGACATCCATGAGGATTTTCCACACCGCAACAAAAAAAAAAATGGTTTTCTTGGTTGGTTGGTTGGTTGATATGGTTGGTTTGATATGGTTGGTTTGAAATGGTTGGTTTGAGTCAGAGGGGGGCCTCTGACCAGAGAGTGGCCCGCAGTAGCGGGCTGGCACCAGTCGGGGGTTGCGGAAGTATCTCCAGTTCCCGCGACCCCCGATGTAGGTGTACACCGGGGTGGTTTTTAGTCAGTAAGAGTCTGACAGACCCTTCCGCCCGCCCCAGGGCGGAGGACATCCATGAGGATTTTCCACACCGCAACAAAAAAAAAAAGGTTTTTTTGGTTGGTTGGTTGGTTGATATGGTTGGTTTGAAATGGTTGGTTTGATATGGTTGGTTTAATATGGTTGGTTTGAAATGGTTGGTTTAATATGGTTGGTATGATATTATGGTTGGTTTGGTGAATGATTTGGTTTATTTCAACACATATTACGGCGTCCTACTACCATGATAAACACTAAAGTTTGTGAAGATAGATGGTTGTTTGTTAGGTACTCTTTTACGGTTAAACGGCTGAACGGAATCCGCTGAAATTTGGCATACGTATAGATATGACAAAGGATTTTATGCCGTTTATAATCTTATATATAAAAATCTTCTGTGAAAGTGAACTCCTTCTAAACGGCTGTACCGATTTTGATGGTTTTTTTTTTGTGTTTGTTCCAGTAGATTCGAGAATGGTTTAGATTCACAATTGGACCCGGTAGGTGGCGCTGCAGTCGAATTGTAGGACTTTTTTATTTTAAGGGCAGGACAACGTCTGCCAGGCCCGCTAGTGTATTATAATTTATAAAACATTTATTTCGTTATTTATGTACAATGTTGACACTTCCCGTGATAGGAGAGCTGGTTTTTACTGTAGAGTCATAAGTTAAGCATTGCAATCCAACGTGGCAATGCTGCCCGTGGCCGCCCGTCTCTTGGGTACATTCCCAGATGACGGTGATGAGGTGGAATGTTTACACTGCACATTTTGACGTGATTGTCAGTTTAAAATCTGTAAAAGTCGTTTAATAGCCCCTTAAGTTATCAGTGCTCGTTAAGCTTCTTTTCGCTTAAATTAGAAGTAGATATTAAGTACTTAATTGTGTTTAATTTATCAAACTTTGATAGTTAACAAATAGTTCTTTGAAAAATGCGTTGATTGTGAAAATTCCTATAAAATGTTTATTTAATGCGCCTACACTACCTACATTTAAAATTAGTTATCGTTCTGTAATTCATGAAGAACATTGGTGATCCCATTCTTGAAGATAAGATAATATAATTGGCATCAAAGTCATTGGCATCAATGTCGAAAAATATATTCAGCAAGTGTCGCATGGCTCAGTTACTACATCGTGATGATTTTTTGGGGAATGCGTGGTATAGCATGCAATGATTTTATTTCATACGGATATAATTATTATAAGCTACTTCCTAGCGACCTATAGTTTCTTTTTTTATTTACACTTAGTTAATCTGTGGACTGTGCTGTGGGCTGCATTATTACTTATGTATCACTGTTCTCCATAATTATGTTAATATCATATAATGCAGCTGTTTACTGTTCCTCTTTTAATAAAATAAAAAAAATAAATTAAATAAAATCAACCCACGTACAAATTTCTCCCATTTTTTGAGGTAGAAAGGTACGGTCAGCAATAAAAGTAGATTAACACTATTACATTTTCATATCCTCTAAAAAAACTCAAAAACAAATGCGATGTAAGTATGTATATCATTGATAGACGTCATTGACAGACATCATTGGTAGAGATTAGTTAACGATTTTGTATATTCAACCCTGATTCATTTTTAATCTATTTTAAAATATAACAGTCTTCTTGGACGCTAGGTATACGTTTGAGCCGTTTGGGGCACTACACAAAATACACTAGGGCCGACTGCCGAGTGCAGCTTATCTTGTTTGCCTAGAAATCGCCAAGCGGCTGGTCAACTCTTCACGTGACCCGAACCACTGACCTATTCTTTGGTCAAAGAATCAGCATTGCCATACAACGTGGCAATGCTGCCAGCCGTTGACAGCGATGTGGGTGTGATTTTTCATGCCTTATGAGCTCCCTTTTTTCCTCCCATGTCAGACATTACACACCTCAAGCTCATCATGATTATCATCAGCTGAAAAAAGTTCACTGTTGAACAAAGGCCTGCCCCATAGAACGCCACAAACGAGCGGAAACCTGCTTCTTGCATCCACCAGTTACCCACGACCTTAACGATGTTGTCGGTCCATCTAGTGGGAAGCCTACCAACGCTGCGTCTTCCGAAACCTCAAACTCACTTAACCTAAATTTACCGATGGAGATTTTTTACATAATAATACTATTGATATACACATACAGGAAAAACGCTTGCAACTTCTAGATTACCTAGCCTCTCTAGCTTTCCCAGTACTGTTAATAAAGAAGGTCTAAGAACCAATAAAACAGGTAATAGTCGTTTTATTACAAAAGCTAGGGGTGCCGTAAACAATCACAATGAGCACTATCGGTGCAGCTCTAGTAAATAAAGTGTGAACGTTTGAGATAAAAGCTTCGAGTGTGAAAAGAGAAGTAGAAAGGATTTAACAAATAAATGGACAGTAGTATTTATTTTGTATTGTGTAACAACGAACTTTCCTAAAGACTACTAAAGTGCAAAACATACAGAGTACGAGTGCGGGTCGGGTGCGGATCCAATCGAGACTACAGCGAGACTATTAACCGGTATTTATATGGGCGATAACAAATGAAACGCGTGAGTGTGTCGGTTCGGGTCGTGCCGTGCATTTTGGTGTGTTGACGACGATTGCTGGTTAATATCTTCTCATCATCTCTCAAAAATACTTGAAAAACTCATAAACACTAGGCTAATTAAGTTTCTTACAAAGCACAACATCTTGGCTAGCAACCAATTTGGCTTCCGAAGTGGCAAGGCCACCGATGATGCCGTTTTGGAACTAACGAATACTATAATTGATAATCTTGAAAATAAAAACAAAACTCTAGCAATATTTTTAGACCTCTCTAAGGCTTTTGACACTGTCTCTGTCCCCATTCTGCTCTCAAAGCTTGAGGACGTTGGTATTCGTGGTGTTGCCCTGGACATCTTTAGAAGTTACCTGACAGGACGCGGTCAGCACATAAAGATTGAAAATCACCTTAGTTCGAAGAAATTTCTTAACTTCGGTGTCCCCCAGGGTAGCGTGCTTGGGCCTAGCCTTTTTCTTATATACGTGAATGAGCTGTGCCGATTGTCACTCCCCAACTGCAAAATTGTAACTTATGCCGACGACACAGCTCTAATTATTCACGGCCTCAGTTGGAATGAGGCATCTATAAATGCTGAGCTGGCTTTGAGTGCTGTTCTGAAATGGTTGAGTACAAATCTCCTGACTCTAAATATTAGTAAAACCAAGTATATTACTTTCTCCATAAATAAGTCTGGGCAACCCCTAACTCCAATCGCCCTTCTCGCGCATTCATGTTTGAAAAAAACTTCAGACACTGTCTGTGACTGCCCTCTACTTGAAGCCACCCAGTCAGTTAAATATCTTGGTGTTATAGTTGACTGTCACCTTAAATGGCACCAACAAATTAGTTCTATAGTGGGTCGCCTAAGAAAACTCTTATATGTCTTCAAGAAACTCAGAGGAGCAGCGGACTTTAATACCCTAATTTCCATTTACTTTGCTCTTGCTCAGTCAGTAATGGGATACTGCATTACAGTATGGGGAGGGGCGCATAAGTCAGCGATGTTGCGGATCGAAAGAGCGCAGAGGGCAGTCTTGAAGGTCCTCGCAAAAAAACCGTTCCGTTATCCCACAACGTCACTCTACTCTCTTTGCCAGGTCCTAACTGTGAGACAGTTGTTTATTTTTAAAACAATAATACGTACGCATTCCTATCTAAATTATGAACCAGACAAGTGTAACAGTAGACGTCGTTCTGATCGCGTATGCAATACCGAACCTCGCAGGACAGCTCTAGCACGTCACCATTTTGCATACCTAAGTTCTAAACTCTACAACAGAATTAACAAAAATATAAATATTTATCCCAATACCATTAGTCAATGTAAGAAAAAACTTGGCTCTTTTTTGAAATCACAAACCTACGACTCAACAGAGACTCTCATGAAAGTTTAACTTTACAGAACAAAAAATAACTATCAATTTCTCAATACACAAGCAAAACTACTCAGCACCATGTACACACACACACACACACACACACATTCACACACACACTCATACACATTCACACACACATATACGGCACATACCCTACGATAACAAATTTGTATTTTATTTTAATCTTAGTCTTAAGTAATATTTAACATCTCACAAAGATATTTTTACCATTTACTTAATCTGGAACACGTATCCTCTTGCTAGGAGACGGGCGTTGGCAGCTGCGCCACAGTTTTTAACTTTTGCAGCTGCCATCGTTTACATATGTTTAATATTGTATTTGTTTCGGTTCCAAATAAACGATTTTTATTTTTTTTTTTTTTATATATTATACCCGCCGTACATCCGGGCCGACCCGCACCCGTTCTCAGTGTGTTTTACGCTTAATGAAATATAATTGAAGTGAAAAACGTATGTTTAGCTTTTAGTCTGATGATAGTATTTATTACTAATGATTACCAATTGATTTAATAATAATAATAATAATAATGTAAGGATCGATCGGTCATGCATGGTTTAGTACGCTTGCCGCGATCAGAATGCGATCAGCGATGATGGAATGGGGAAGGTTAAAGACTGAAAGAAGAAAAGTGACCTTACCGAGAGGGTTCTTAAAGCTATCATTCTTTAAAACTGTTTACCTGCTGAAGACAATCAGCTCTAGATAATTAATGGATGTTAGCATCTTCCACAGCAGGTCTGATTGGGTTTTATTAATGTCGGTTTTTTTTTATTTCAAATTTATCTTATTAATAACTAGCATTTGCCCGCGACGATGTTCAGACTAATGAGATTATCTTTGTAGGTGAAAGGGACATCGTGAAGAAAACCATGAATACAGAACGTTCCATAGATTTAGTTTACGAATGAAGGTCATCGTAGTATATTAAAAAAAACACTGTTTCGTACAAAATAAATAAATTAAACAAAATATAATCTCTGTGTACCGGTTTATCACAGGCAAGCGTGCTACACCTTAGGCCGCATCATCACTTAAGACCCCCTGGTCTTAAGTTAGCAGATGGCAGTTGCGGCCAAACGCAAGCCTATTAGAATAAAAAAAAGAGCAACGTGGTCAAAATGTATGGAACGGATTATATTTTTCTAATCAAAAGGAATAACATTCCTATACTTATTATAAGGTACTCATTGTACCGACAAATTATTATTATGGTTGCATAATAATTAAATTATAATTGGTCATATGGTCACAAGCGCGAGTGCTGAGCATGGGGTCTTTGGTTCAATTCTTTAATCGGGCAAAAAGTATTGAGTTTTTCCATTAGTAATTTCTCAGTAGCAACCCGGGAAAGCACGTAAAGCCGTTGGTCCTGTGTCTGATGTCTCCCCGGGCGTGTCGGATTACCGTCCGATCGGACTATGGGGGTGAAGGGGGAAAAGGGAGTACACCTATATTTGTGCACATACTTGTGTACCATAAAGCCCATCACATACGTAGCTATAATATATATTATAGCTAGCCACCACACCACACACGGTAGCTATAATATAATAATATATTTTCGCCCTTATTACGTCTGCGATCGTTGTTTGTTTCACATTTTTGGAATTTATATGCCTTGCTATATCTGTCCACATATTTTGGTAACGTAGTAAAATTTTTTTTTTTTTTATATGTGTGGACATTTTCACACACGGCCATCTGACCCCAAACTAGGAAGACCCTGAACTATGGGTGCAGACAGCTGATATACATACACAAATACATTTTTTTTTTAAATACATACATATATAGATAAACAACACCCAGACACAAGGCAAACACAAGTGCTCATCACACAAACGTTAACCCTGGGCGGGAATCGAACCCGCAACACGCTGCGCAGCAGTCGATCGCTCAGCCACTGCGCTAACCGTGTCGTCAATATATATTATAGCTGATCGTAATTTACCTTACGTCTGACGTATATTAATATGTATTATAGCTACGTCTGACGTATATGAATATATATTATCTACGTCTGTGACGGGCTTAAGGGCTGAGTCACACCGGAATGGCAGCGGTCGGCAGCGACGCGGCGAGCCGTTCTTTGGTCAAAGGCTCGCAGAGCCGCGCATCGCCGCAAACTTCCGCTCGACTCATACAAATCTCTAAACGATAATATGCTTTGATGTTCAAAGATAGAGTTGAAAATAATTTGTCAGCAAAACTGCCGGCCGCTGCGCTGCCGACCGCTGCCGTTCCGGTGTGACTTGACCCTAATACCTCCTACGTAGGTACTTGTCTAGTCTCAATTGGGACTGGCAGGCGTGACCGAAATTCGTTCGAAAGAATATTAATATTATATAGTATATATTAATATAATATTATAAACTGTAAGACAAGTTTTGACAAAAAACGAACTTAATAAGTAAATTAAATGATCACAAAAATATAACACACCCAAGAATTACCAAAAATATAACCCTTCTTATAAGAAAGTCGAGTTAAAAAATCACTGAGAACCATTAAATTCCAAAGTAAAGACGAGACTTACCTTTTACGTTACTCACATGAATAAATTGACTCTTCTGAAAGTTTCCGAGGAAGTAAAAGCCTAACTCATCATAATCGACATGATAAGATACCTCATCTAACTTTGTAATAGCCTGGATTGAAAATGAAACTGATAGCATCTACATAGTCTCCTTTGAAACATGACAAGATATAACGCTGAGATATTTTCAATAGAGGCTGATGCTTCATGATAAAAAAGGGAAAGAAATCACTAAAATGATGATAGTTATATAGGGTGACTGGTAATTAGTGTACGATACTTAAGGGCGCGTATTCGATTTAGCGCAACTCAAAATCTAAATGATTGCTAGAATGGCGTAGCAGCATTGACACACACTAGTACAACACAATGGTCGGTTTGTGTGCATCAGAAAAAGAAATACGCATGAAATATGCACGAATCATTGAAATTGATCGGCAAACGACAGCGCGCGATATTTTACAGGGCTTTTTAAAATAATTGTCTAAAATAAATTAGCTCGTATAACGGACTGAAAAATATTCTGTACATTAAGCATAACATTTACTTTCATAACATAAATATATCAGTTATGTTTCTATTCAACTACTGGTGAAAAAAAATTGTCAAAGTGAACCGATTTTCTACTTTTTCAACATTGTTTTTTAATACATAATAGTAATATTTTTTTAATTTTGGCTCTGTAGCTGTCTTTATGACTATATATATTGTTGGAAAAACGCATAAAACAAAATATTTTGGCATATTGTAATGGTTGTATTCGTCCTGAAAGTTAACTCTGACGTCTAATTTCGTAAAACGATATGAAAGAATTGTCGTCGCTTTAAAAAACCATAATTAAAAATTATACTTTTACTCTGTAGCTGTCTTAATCAAGACTTAATCTTTCTAAAACTGTAAATTGTCTTTAAATAATCTGCTCACATAATTACGATATTGCTCTGGGCAAAACGCAAAACATGAAGTTTTCGTCACGAATCAAATACGCGCTCTTAAACACGTGATTGTGTTCATGATAATAAACAACTTTTCCGAAGAATTTTTTTTTTGTACTGGTTCACTTTAGGTCACAGGCGTGCGCGCGCGTGAATTTCATACGGCTGTTGTGTTATTGTGATAAAAGTGAACCAGTACAAAAACATTTTTTCTTCGGGAAAGTTGTTTGTTATCATGAACACAATCACGTGTTAAAGTATCGTACACTAATTACCAGTCACCCTATATATGCAAGAACGGTTTTCCTTTACTCGTCCTTCAGATGCGTATTGAAGGTCGCATCGGATTTCAACATACTCCTTTATTGTGCATGCGGTTCGACTATGTAGGTAACTCTCTCCCTTATGACTTCTCTTGTGTCTGTAATTGTCAGGACAAAACCTGTATTGTATGAAATAAAAAAAAAGTGTAAAGTCCACCGGAAATTTTAATGGTATTCTTGTATGGAAATCTCAACGACGTTTAGTAAATTGTATCCTTGCGAAGTTGGGTCGCATCATCATCAGCCGAAAGACGTCCACTGTTGAACATAGGCCTCCCACATAGAACGCCACAACGAGGGGCAACCTACCGCTTGCATCCACCCGGTTACCCGCGACCTTGGCAATCGCTTAACAAACTGAGACTCGCTAGTTAATAATAAGAACCTTGATACCTATCTCTGGTACGATAAAAGCTTCTCATCATTATTATGTATGATTCCAAGATACCTACTAAAATAAATGACACATGAGTACATTCTGATGCACTAGAACCTAACTGGTCGCGTACGCAGCAGTTTCAGAGACATTTTCGCCCTCGTTCGCTCAGGTAGTGCAATGAGCTTTCTGCCTTGGTTGTCCCATAGAACATGGGGGCGGGGGTCTTCAAAAAAGGGTGTGAAAAGGTTTTTTCATGGTCGGCAATGCGCGTGTTAGTTACGCTTCTGGTGTTGCAAACGTCCATGATAGGCTACTGTGACCGCTTAACATCATGTGGACCGTATGCGTGTTACCCACCTTAGAGGTGATAAATCCATACTAATATTATAAATGTGAAAGTAACTCTGTCTGTTACGCTTTCACGATGAAACGGCTGAACCGATTTTGATGAAATTTGGCATGAAGATAGATTTAACCCCGGGGAAGGACATAGGCTACTTTTTTCCGCGACTTCGTCTGCATCCACTATAACCGACAAGTCGCGGGCTAAAGCTAGTAAATATATATTTAGTAAGTAAATATATATAAAATATATAAAAGAAAGTATCTCTGATTTAACGATTCTTTAAAATGGTAAATGCAATGCTTAGTGATAGAAGACTAACAATAGGCTAAGTTATACTACTAACATTATATATATGGATTTTTAAATCTGAAATAAAATATTTGAATTTGAGAAGCAAAAAAGAGATGGCCAAATATTTTACAGGCTCGGATTATTACATGCCATCTGTAAACTTTTAAAGTAGTATGAATCTTCCATAGGTAGTCTGAAGTATCAGAAGGCTGCAAGTGGGTATGTATGCAAACTATAAATACTTACCTGATTTAATTTAAAATCGAATAATGGTTGAAACCAATCTAAACATTATTATTTTTCTGTTGACGTTGACTTTTAGAACAACGTTATTTTAGGAACCGAATTAAGGGCGCTAAGGGAACACAGCAACACGTCGGAATTGGGCTCAGTACGGAATTACTCTGTTTTGGACAACGCTTTCACCAGAAGGATATAATAATAGGAGCGTTTAGTATGCAAATATTGTTGCAAATCAATAATTTGAGTTGCATTTGAAAAAAATATTACAAGTTTTTTTTTAATACAATATAATATTAATATTAATTGTTCATAATATGTTATACTAGATATTATTATTTTGTATGTTTTGTTTTCGTTATTTGCAAAATTATGAGTTTTAAACAATTCGCAATATTATAAAGAGAAAAGATTGTATTGTTTGTATGTTTGTTGATAATTAATAAAAATAAACTTAACTATAAAAAATACTTCACCGATTTTTAAAGCGAGTTACGAGTAGCGAGTAGAATCAGCCACACTAATCCATACTATATTATTATCAATGTAAAAGTAACTCTGTCTGTTACGCTTTCACAGCTGAACCGATTTTGATAAAATTTGGTATGAAGATAGTTTAAACCCTGGGGAAAGACATAGGCTACTTTTTGATCCGCGACTTTGTCTGCATCTGCGATAAGCATCGTTCACGCGGACGAAGAAGCGAGTAAAAACTAGTACCTAGGCTATTGAATAAAGAATATATTTAGGGTGACTGGTAATTAGTGTACGATACTTAAACACGTGATTGTGTTCATGATAACGAACAACTTTCCCGAAGAAAAAATGTTTTTTGTACTGGTTCACTTTTATCACAATAACACAACAGCGGTATGAAATTCACGCGCGCGCAAGCCTGTGACCTAAAGTGAAGCAGTATAAAAAAAAATTTCTTCGGGAAAGTTGTTTGTTATCATGAACACAATCACGTGTTTAAGTATCGTACACTAATTACCAGTCACCCTATATATCTAGGATAACCAGTGGGCGGCAAATACTTAAATTAGTTTTTTTTTTTATGTAATTAACATAGTTTTAAGTCATTGTCAATATGATGGACAGAAATCATGTCCGAAATAAAAAGATTTTATTTTATTTTTAGATTTTTATTATTTTTTTATTTTATAAAACATCAGAATAAATCAACAGAGAATTTTCCAGTTCACTTCTACATAAAGTCCTCAGTTTTATGCTGCATCGCAATACACCGTCCTTTGTTACTGCATTTGAACGAAAGTACATTCGACCAAAAGCAATACTAGTTTGCATGACTGGCAGCCACTGTATACATGATCGATGCCAGCTTTATTACAATACTGACTGCTATATACGTACGCTTTGTGGACAAATAGAGCGCATGGATATTGACCACTACTGTTAGTCGTTAAAGAGCCACACGGTTTCATGAATACGTCCTGTAAATGCACTTTATTTTGTTGGTACTAGGGCTCAATTATGAATTGTAGATATATAGTGTCATTTTCGACTAGGGCTTTCAATCCCGCAGCCTGTACCTATTCCATCTCGGTATTTGCAGTATTAGGAATTTTCTGTCCCTCGGAATCTCGGTATCTGATTAAGAAATAAATAATACTTCGCACACCACTGCCCGCAGCCCGAGAGGTCGTGTGCATGCTTCTTTTCAGTCTCGCAAATCCCGCGGATCCCACGCCCGTAATCCCGCAACGCGCGGGATAGGAAAATGATGCGGGATCGATACCGAGATCTCGGTATTGCGGTATTCGAAGCCCTATTTTTAACACTCATAATCAGTGATCGGGTAATCGAAAGCATATTTACCTAAACTTGGCTTAGTATGGAATACAGTAAGTTAAATATCAGAGAGCGTTTCCTATTACTCGTTATTCTAAGTCATTAATACATTTAAAAAAATATATCAGCATAAAAATATAAGTATTAAAAATGGCACGTATTTAACGCGGCGACAAAATAATCTGATTTGATAATTTAATAATTTGATTTTGTTTTAAAAATAATTAAAATGGGTAGAAAAAATAATAGGTTGGCAGCTAGGTACAGTGAAGTAGCATTTTAAGTATAAAGTAGCAGCTTTATATTGAGTTTGGTTTGTTATATTGAGTTGAGTTTGGTTGTAAGCTTTGTTTAAATTTAAATTGGCTGTAAAAAGCGATTTGGTTCTGGCACGGGGGGTCACAGTTCTAACCTAACCTTTTTTTTTTTTTTTTTTTTTTTTTTTTTTTTTTTTTTTTTTTTTTTTTGGTACGGGGTGGAAAATCCTCATGGATGTCCTCTGCCCTGGGGCGGGCGGAGGGGTCTGTCAGACTCTTACTGACTAAAAACCACCCCGGTGTTCCATCTCACACCTACGTCGGGGGTCGCGGGAACTGGAGATACTTCCGCAACCCCCGGCTGGTGCCGGCCCGCTGCAGCGGGCCACTTCTCTTGTCAGGGGGGGGAGTGAGGTGTTAGACTCCCCCCCGGACGTCTTAGAGGGGCGCGCGTGGAACACTACGCGCCGCCACCTCGGGTCCTGGTGTATGTGGGGGGCGACAGACGTCCCCGAGTCTGCCGCCCCTGGACCCATTTAGGGGGGCCGGAAGAGGGCGTTGTCCGCCCTCCGCCGACGCCCGGTGCGCCTGCTGCGGGCAGGGTGGGAGGTTGAGATCTCCCTCTCCCTTTCCGCAGCCTCCTTCTGCGACATGACACTTTCGCAGAAGGAAACCACCGCGTCCCAGGACTCTGCGCTGTCGACCATCGACTCGACCACGGCCGACAGCGACAGGTCACTGCCTACTTCTGAGACGAGGGCACGACGCGGCCCCTCCCAAGCGGCACATTCCGCCAGCGTATGCCGCGCCGTGTCCTCCCGGCAGTCGACGCAGTGGTGACACCGGGCGTCCGGCTCCCTGTTTATGCGACACAGGTACCTCCCGAAGCAACCATGCCCCGAGAGCACCTGCGTCACCCGAAACGACAGAGAGCCGTGCCTTCTCCCGAGCCAGCGCTCGAGCACCGGCCGGACCGCCTCGATGATGGCGAGGCCGGCGGTAGGGCGTGAAAGCCTGTCCCGCCATTCCGCCACCAGGACCTCGCGAAGCTGAGACCGACGCAGCTCCATGTGTCGCTGCATCGGTCGCTCGCCCCGCGCCCGCGCTTCCTCGCGCCACCGGTACAGTGACGCGAGCACCTTCGCCTCCAGGTCCCAGGGCGGGGATAAGGCCAGTGCACAAGCCGCCTCGTAGGAGATCGTGCGATACCCCCTGATGACTCTGACGGCCATCGCTCGTTGCGGCTTTCGCAGCACGGCGATGCTTCCGGCCGTCAGCTCTGCCGCCCAGATCGGGGCCCCATAAAGGGCCATCGATCGCACGATCCCCACGTAAAGCCGCCTGCAGACGGCGCTCGGGCCCCCCAGATTGGGAAGCAGCGTTGAAAGCGCCCCGGCCGCGCCCAACAACTTGGGCGCCAGCCGCCGGAAATGAGGGCCAAAATCCCATCGGCTGTCGAGCACCAATCCAAGGTACTTCATGGTGGACTCGACAGCTATTCTGGCCCCCCCGACCACGATGTGTGATCCCGGCGGCGGCGCCCGCCGAGGACCGTGAAAGATCACGGCCTCCGACTTGTTGAGGGCCACCTCCAGGCCGAGGTGCCGGATGCGACTCACCACCTGCGAGACCGCAGCCGTCGCCAGCAACGCTGCCTCCCTGTACGAGCTCCCCCGGGCCGTGACCAGCGTGTCGTCAGCGTAACACGTCAGGTCCACGCCCGGCTGGAGCTCGCCCCTCAGCACCCAGTCGTACCCGATGTTCCACAGGGGCGGTCCTAAGACGGAACCCTGCGGAACACCGCACGACATGCGGCGCTGGTGTTCGCCATCACGTCCCACGTAGGTGACACACCTCTCGGACAGATAAGCCCCAACTATGCGGCGGAGGTAGGAAGGCACACGATGATACCGGAGTGCCTCCCGTACACAACTCCAGGGCAGGGCGTTGAAGGCGTTGGAGATGTCCAAGGACACCGCCAACATCACCCCGCCCCGGGACACCGCTTCCTCCGCCAGGACTCTAACCCGCGATACAGCGTGTATGGTGGAGCGCCCATGCCGAAAGCCATACTGGCTCTCGTCCAGGTCCGGCCCCTCTTCGCACAAGTGGCCGACGAGGCGGGCTGCGATTATCCGCTCAAACAGCTTTCCCACCTCGTCCAGCAGCACTATGGGCCGGTACGCGGACGGAGAGTCCGCAGGGCGCCCCGCCTTCTTGAGCAGGACCAGACGACCAGATTTCCACAATGTGGGAAACTGGCCCCGCTCAAGGCACGCTGTAAACAGTCCTCTAAGTTGGGGCTCTAGCTCCTTCAGAGCGAGGGCCAACGCTAGGCCGTGAATCCCGTCGGGCCCCGGAGCCACGTTCTTGGCCCGGAGCCGCAGCACGGCCGCCCCCATCTCTGCCTGTGTCACCTCTGGGACGCTGATGGCGTTCTCCTCTGTGGACTCTGCGTCTGTGGGCAAAGCCATCGGCGGTGGATTATGCTCCGCTCGTGCCGGGAAGAGGGCTGAGACAACCTCCTCCAGCAGCTCTGGTTGGAGACTCCCCGTGAGTGGGGGCGCCGCAGACCGAAGTTTCCCTCGAACCGCTTGATATGGGCGCCCCCACGGATCCCGGTTTAGGGTCTCCAACATCTCCTCCCTGGCTTGCGTCTTCGCATCGCCGATGGCCAGACACAGAGTCCTCTTAGCCGCGCGGTACACCTCATACAGCGCGGCTTCTTCGTCCGGGACCCGACGACGTCTCCTCCGGTATCGGGTGTACTGGCGTCTGACCGCTACGCACTCAACGCGTAAACGTGCGATCTCTGCCGACCACCAGTACACCTGGCGCCCTGCTGACTGTGCGTGGACTCGGGGCATGGACGCGTCGCAAATTTGCGTCATCGCCCCGCGGAACCACAGCGCCTCCAGTTCGACGTCGATGGGTCCGTTCGTCTCCGACTCCCGGAACCAGGCCTGGACAATGGCGGCCTCCTCGAGAAGTTCCCTGTTCATGCGCTTACGAGCCCAGCGCGGACCGTTCGTTCGTGGGGCCGATGGACTGCGGCCGCCCGCGGTCTGGGCGGAGACGTCGAAACGGATGTAACGATGATCCGACAACGTCTCCACCTCCACGGCGACACGCCAGTCACGGACACGGCTCGCGACAGCAGGGCTAGCGAACGAGACGTCCACTATTGACCCGCCCCGCTGCCGCACGCACGTGTGGACCGAGCCCCGATTCAGCACGGCCAAGCCAGTCGCGACCGCCCACTCCTCCAGCACCTCACCCCGAGCATCGGTCACCGGAGATCCCCACGCCGCAGACTTGGCGTTGAGATCCCCCAGCAACAGCACCGGGCGAGGGTGAAGACGGCCTACGACGGCACCCAACTCAACAAGGAACCTCTCGAAGTCGGCGAGGCTCTTGTTGGGCGAAAAATATGCACCAACTATGCCAATGCCGTCCGCGAGTGCGGCCACCCAGCCGTGTCCTCGGGACGGGTTGACAAGAGCCCCGCCAATGATGGCCACCAAGCCGTCCAAGTCTCCCACCCAGTTATCCCTGGGGGGGACGAAGTACGGCTCGGCGACCACAGCCACGTCAATCGACCACTCTGCCATGCTCTGGAGGAAGAGGTCCTGAGCTCTGGCACAGTGGTTGATGTTGCCCTGGAGGAAATGGTACAGCGCCATTTATGCGCAGTCCATTCCCTCCGGGTTCGCACCATTCCTAGGCCGGGAGTCGGCCGATGAGGCGCCAGCCTGCGAGGAGGGTAAAGGGCCCCCAGCAGCCTTGGCGCCCCGTCTCTTCCTGGGGGGCGCACAGGCCTTTCCACCCGCTGTGTGCCCAGCGGGCCTCCCTGCAGCTGTACAGAGGCTGCAGTTTGGCGCCGCGGAGCACTGGGCCGCCTTGTGGCCGGGCTGACCGCAGCGATAACACTGATCGCTGCGATCGACTTGGCTGGTGCACCGAGCCTTGACATGCCCAATGTCAAGGCAGCGGAAGCACCGCATAACCCTGGGTTGCAGCAGCTTCGCCCTCGCTGCAACCCACCCCACCAACAGACGCCCAGCATCAGCGACTTTGTTGGCCGCCGCCACGGGACACCGCACCCAGATCGCGCCGAGCCCGGAAGCGTCGACGCGAATCTCGCCCGTCCGCACGTCTGCAGGCGGACATCCACCGACACGGGCGACAGTTCTAACCTAACCTAACCTAACCATGTCGGATCCGCCCCAGGGGGGACTTAAGGGTCAAAAAGATTTGGTGAGCATTTATCCATTTTGCCGTCAGTTCGACGGAGCCCCTGCGGGGCTGCTATTTCTGTCTGCAGAGTTTAAAAGAACCTAACTAAATCGAACCTCGGAGTGCTCGACCGTCTTCTTCTGGTTTTAGTCTCCAAGTCATGATTTACAGCTCCTCAACACGAATATCTATGCTCCTCAAGTTATTTTATTAGTTGCACACACTTAGTCGCCTTTCAAGTTATTAGTCACCTGAAAATAATAAGCCAAAAAAAAAACAAAAATCTAGGTACAGTTTCTTTTACTTATTCTTTTGAAAAATAAAAACTTTTTTATTTTTGATGGGTTTTGTTTTTGTGTCTATGGACGCTGGTAGTATTACTGGTTAAAGGGAATGCCTTTCGATGTAGGTATATGAAATATTTTTGTGATTCAGAAAATGTCGTGGATTTTTACTTCTAATCAATTATTTCGTAGAAGTCGTATGCATACTTTCTTAACGAAAAATAGAAAATTAATTCTATTTTTGCTAAGTATGGATACGACTTCTACGAAAAAAATGATTAGAAGTAAAAATCCACGACATTATCTGAATCGCAAGATTATTTTACTTACTTTACTTACTTTAAGTAAATATGCATCGTGTAGTTCGATCCCAACTCATAAAAAAACAACACAAAGAAAAGTTACCTATAACCAAAACACAATTTACCCAAAACTAAATCAAACTTCGAGAATATCCTACAAAATGGAAAATCGTATCGTATTATAAACGGTACATCAAAGGGTTTTCTATATCGACAGGGATAAACCGTGAAATCCTCTAAAAATAATAAAAATGTTACATGTACAGACGCCAGCACATCAAGCCATACCAAAACTGTAAAATTTTCCCAATTGAATATGAACCTTAGCTTTTTGAAATAGAGTTGAAAATCTATCAAAAAAATTGACAGATGGTACCTTGATATGCTGGCCTCTACCTACGGGCTAGTTTGGGTGATCAATCATTCCATTTTGTTGGGCCTGACACGGACGGATGCGGGCCCACATAGACCTACTAATTTAATCTAAATTGTTTACCGTATTATGTTTGGTTTTAAAATTATAAGTCTTATGAAAGAAAGGAAGAAGGTATTTTTAATTTAGCTCGTAATGATGATTGAGCAAGAGTAAGAAAAATAACTATTAGCGAAAACTTATGTGCTGTATTCAATTTTCGATTTAAAGGCAAAATACTTAACGTAATTTTTGATAACAGGTGATAAAGTATCGTAACATAGAACTAATGCAATGCCTATTAAATAAACGTTCACCAACTCCGAATAGATTCTCCACAGATGTATTTAAAAAAAGAGAACCGCCTTCAATAAGTAAAAAATAACTTTCAATTCGCAAGTCGGCGGCTTTGGTTTTGCTTGTTGTTTTGTATTGCCACCGACTTGCGAATTGAAAGTTATTTTTTACTTTTTGAAGGCGGTTGTCTTTTTTGTAAATTTTTTTTTTTTTCGCTTTTTAGTGCCTACTTCTCATCATAGAAATGAATTACGAAACGGCGACACCAAAAAAATCTGTCATCCCTTAATTTTCAACCCTTAGGGGTGGAATATTTTCTTGAAATTTATATGTGACCAAATTTGAGGTTATACACTATCAATTAAAAAAAGAATAATCGAAATCGGACCACACTGAAAAAAGTTATGCGTGGTCAAACATAAAAATAAATATAAAAAAAATAAATCATCAAATGAAAACTACTGGGCCAAACAATGTTAAATTTTTATGGGACTAAATGGCAACTATTTCGCATCAAACTGAAGAAGAATTACGTAAATCGGATCATAAATCTCAGAGTAATCGATGTACATACATAAAAAAAAACAACCGAATTGAGAACCTCCTCCTTTTTGAAGTCGGTTAAAAACTAGCTTTTGCCCGTGACTTTAACCGCGTGAATGTTACTTTTGAGCTCAACTGCTCAGTTAGCACACACAATAGTTAACAATGATAACATGAATCGAGGGTTTTAGTTCTTTTACCTGACTTATATTAATAATAATAAATAAATAATAAAATTCATTTATTTCAGGCAAGACACCCATACGACAAAATTACATAAAATTGAATTGAAATACACTTAAAATTTATATTAAAATATTGAAAATGAATAAAAATTGAATTAAAATAAAATTAAAATTAAAAATGTAATCAAAATTACATTATTGTTAAAAAAAATAATTAAAAATAACTAATTATATAAAAAATTAAAAAAATCAATATTGTTAGCAAAAATATTGACAGCCATATATAAAAAAATAATTAGCTTCATATATGGCTCTCAGTATTCCATTGTCCGAATCGTGTACACGGCTCATAAAGGAGGCCTTCGCTTTTCGTAATACAGCATGGCAATCATCTACTCTGTTTCCTGCAAACATGCCGGATGCACTACACCTCCACCGTAGCCCAAATATATACCTGGATGCGTTGTTGTATTGCACACGTAGGGTGTTGCAAGTACTACCCACACTTTTCCCGCTACTTTGTTCGCGGAAATTTTCTTAATCACCCCATATTTTTTGATGATTAAAACATTGCCTGTAGCATTTAGGGGTAACGTTCCTTAGTAAAAGAATTTTTAGAAATCGGGTCCGCGTTTTTTGAGTTTCTGTATTACAAACAAACGTAATATTAGTTTGGACAAATCCAGTTCAGTTCCAGTCCATTTCCTTAGCCTAGGTAGGTAAGTTTCTACGGCTTTTTAGTCAACTGATCCCACTCGAATCCCATAGGGTCAGTTGACCTAGGTAATGCATATTTTGAATTGGTCAACTGGATCCGTTCACTGTAATTTGTACAGGCAGTAAGAAAAGCTTTTGTCATTATTATTACGAAAACATCTACAAACCGACGAGGTAGAAACAAAACAACACTTGGAAAAACAAAAAAACTTTTCACAAACACCTCAAGTGGAATAATGAGAGAGTAAAAAAATCTATTACTGCGTCCAGGACAAGCCACATAACTCATAGACGTGTCGGGAACAAGATGGATGGACCCCTCGCGTTGAGCCCAGCAGTTTCCCATGTTATGGTGTTAAATTACGGTAAACGTTTTTGTAGACGATGGGTCAGTTAAGTGAGGGTCGTTATAGTTCACTTGTGGTTAGAGTTTTTGGTTTATAATGTACTCGTTAAGTACTAATGTGACTTTTTCTGTTACTTATATACAGACAGCGTCATCAACTGCTTACCCCCTATGCGAAGAAATAGCAGATAATGACGCTGTCTGTACCTACTTTATTGGTTTTTATTGGACACCACTGACATCGTTGAAGAAAAACGTCGTGAGGAAATCTTGTAAACGTAAATATAAGTTTGAATTGTTAATTTGCTTTGGGCAAGCGTGGTGATCAATAAAATAATAATATGTGGGCACATCATACACACGCCCATCTGACCCCAAACTAGGGAGACCCTGTACTATGGGTGTCAGACAGCTGATATACATACACAAATACATTTTAAATACATACATGTATAGATAAACAACACCCAGACTCAAGGCAAACACAAGTGCTCATCACACAAATATTTACCCTGGGCGGGAATCGAACCCGCAACACGCTGCGCAGCAGTCGATCGCTCAGCCACTGCGCCAACCGTGTCGTCTATGAATGAACGTGCCTTCTCTGTATGAGAAGAGGCCTTTGCCCTGCAGTGGGACATTAAGCTGGTATTGTTACCATTATAAGCTGTTTACGTACATACGTACGAATGCGAACACATACGTATGGACCGCTGCACCGGTTTATATCAATAGTGATTATTCTGTAAAATAAAACCTCGATGTACTTAGGTAACAAAAAAAAAATGCGTTTATTTGTGGTGACATAAAGAGTTACAAAAAAATGTTACTTCTGCCAAACTGTAAAGCAGTTTGTTGGCAGATGTAGCTCCCATATACAATTTTATTTATTTTCGTGTAACTACTTTCTGTTAGTACCTACTAAACTAAACACTAAAATTTAACAACAGCACAAAGGCTGACTGTTTCACAACGATATACAAGTAACTATTTTAAATTGCGTAATGGTATTTCAATTCACGCTGGCGAGACTGCAAGCATAAACAAACACACTATCATAGATATGTTCTGTGAAATGAGCTTTAGGTGATCTGAAGCACAACTTGCTAAGCGGGGTTTCTTTTTTTTGCGCGGAACCCTACTTTTTTTTCTAAAAGAAAAATAGCCTTACTTATTCCTTATAATATCAGCTATCTAATAGTGAAAGTCCCGTCAATATCAGTCCAGCCGTTTCAGAGATTAGCCGGAACAAACAGACAGACAGACAAATATATATATATATATATTACTAGCTGACCCGACAGACGTTGTCCTGTCCCTATCTACCTACTTACCTGCCTATTTACCTATACCTGCCCTACACCTACCCTACACCTACCCTACACCTACCCTACACTTACCCTACACCTACCCTACACCTACCCTACACCTACCCTACACCTACCCTATCTTTCGAGTTGGATCAAACTGCACACGGTGTACAAATTTCATTAAAATCGGTTCAGTAGTTTAGGAGTCCATCGCGGACAAACATCGTGACAGGAGATTTATATATATTAAGAAGATATATTATATTACATAAATACCGTATCTACTTTCAAATGCATAGTAAAAAGCTGTTTTTTTTTGACATTACAAACAGACACTTCAATTTTAATTATTTTTATGTCAATCTACATAAAAATTGTATCTGACGTTAGCACGCCATCAAGTTAAGCTGAACCTACCTGAACGTAACATCTATTGTAGGTACCATGTTTTAGCAAATTAATGTTTTCATTTGATTTGATTTGACTATCCCTAGCATCAGCTGCAGTGACATTCTGTAAGCATCTATCTCGATGAATTTAGATGATGATGAGGGGCAAGGTAAAACGGAGTGTGGAAGTAGAAAATGTTGACACTCTTGTTATAATTTCGCTCCTTTTATTTACAGACCGAGCCGAGATCATAGCAGTAACACCAAACGGTAAGATTTAAGGCCTACATCAAATAACAGTACTAACAATGTATTGAATGGGGCTTGTACTAACTGAATAGCATGTCACTGCTTCTTACCAAATCTGATTCAATTGACTATAATAATATTTCAAATACACTAGTTTTCTGTTGTACTTTTGCCCGCGTTAACTGTTTTTACGGATTCTTGTATTTTTTGATAATTCTTATCATAAGTATAAAAATCTTCTGTGCGTGTGTATTAAAGGAAACTCCTCCTAAACGGCTGGACCGATTTTGATGTAATTTTTTGTGTGTGTTCCAGTGGATTCGAGAATGGTTTAGATTCAGAATTTGATCCGGTAGGTGGCGCTGCAGTCGAGTTGTAGGACTTTTTTATTTTAAGGGTAGGGCAACATCTGCCAGGCCCGCTAGTAAAGTATATTATATCATATAGCCTAGGTATAGTACTCAGGAATAACGTAGCCACTTATTAAAGAAAGAATTTTCAGAAACGGACCAGTAGATCCGGAGATTGGGGCCTTCAAACCAAAAAACAAAGAACCTCTTCAGCTTTAGATAGTAGAACTTGAAGAGTGACGTGTTTCTGAATCACCCAAAGATCAGATGGCATAAATTAAGTCTGGCTTTTTAAAAGATTTTTGTATAAATAGCAGTACCATAGTTTAGCTTATTCAGCCTATAATTTAACTTGTACTTTATTTACAAAATAAACTATTATTATTATAATTAAAATAAACACTAATTCAATATACGTGTTACATTAGTATCCAGCAAGAATAGTTCAAAATACAACGTTCAATATACAATAGGTATATGGAAATTCAATTTTTTTTTTTTTTCTGTATGGCATCTCGCAGTTCAACCTGAGGGTTGGTTACTGCTTAACCGGACAATCCTGTGGTGCCTTAAAAGTGACTTTTAGGGCCTCCAGCCAGGGCAAAAACTTATAAACTAAGTGACTACGCTAAGGCCACCCCCTGTGGGGTACGAGCCTCGGCTTAGGGCGTCGCTGGGAGAGGGCAGCAAAGGGACAGGCTGGATCGGGTCTCTGGAAATTCTATACAATGCGAGATCAACTTATACTGGAATAGGTGAAAATGTAGCCGTGTGTAGGGCAAACTATGTGTAAAATAAATTTACAACTAATCTCTAACCAGCCTTTAAAATATACCTACTTAAAAAGATGGAAGAAATGTGTATGTGTTGTTTTTCGAAAACTTTTCTTCAGATAATCTGATAAAGTACTAACTGAATAAAATTCTAAAAAAAAACATGAATCCTTTTGTCTTAGAAAAATAACAGCGAACGGTACCTGTAGGTACCAAATGAACTTATTATCTGTCGCTTCTTACTTCGGTGTTAATTATGTTTTGAAAAAGTTTTATTTCTCCTTTGAGATTCAAATAATTTCTTTTTACAACAACAAAAGTCTGGCATAATTAATTTCTTTTAATGCCTACGTTTTTTCTTAGTACTATTTATCATCATCAAAGTCAAAGTCAAATCATTTATTTCAATTAGTTAGTTTCGTATGGAGAAGAATGGGAAGGAACTCCAAACATACTCTTTAAATAAAATATCATAGACGTACAACAGCTTTTAAAGCAGGAAAGATACAAGTTGACATGTTTGGCGTAGTGACTGAGCGGTTTGCTGCGTGCATCGCGATTTCGATTCCCGTTCTTAACAAATATTTGTATGGCTTACAGATAGGCGTTCCGGGTCTCGTTGTTTGTGTGTGTGAGTGTGTATGTTCGTGGACGCAACTACTGTACTAGAGAAATGACAAGTCTATTTAAAAAAAGAAAAGAAAGAGTGAAAAATAAACGTCACTTAAGAGCAAATCGAACTCTCACACAAAGGTCCGACACCATAGTGGACAACTTGCGGTCAGATACTGCAATAGAATTTGTATAGTGGGGTCCACCAACCACGCGAGCAAAATGCTTCTGCAGTATCTGACAGTGATGGCGGGTTCTATGTCACCAAATTATTATAAATAAAATAAATTATCTTTATTTCGGATTAGCAACATTCATGAAATGGACTATTATAGTGCACAAAAGGATAACTTATACCTATGTTGGTAAACTAATATATTTAGTGACTTTGCTGTTGTTCGAAAAGCATCTTCGAACAACATCACCTAATAATGGAAACTAGTATTCTGCCCGCTATAGTCTTCTTTTTTATTTTTTGACATGATAGAGTCACAGTCGGGGGTACGGTGAATGCTTATACGAATCCAGCATCCCCGGCCATAAGCCGAGATGGAACACCGCAGTGGATTTTGCTGTTAAGAGTCCGGCATGGTCCTACATCACCCCCACGATGGAGGAAGTTCATGAGGATTTCCACCGCGCAACAAAAAAAATGGACTTGTATTAGACAATATTACGGTTACAAAAATAGAAACAAACGAATGTACAGAAGTTGTCAATTATGGACCCTTTGGGTACAGAAACCATAAAAATGAAAGAAGACAATGCATGAAATACGTTTAGTTCCCAATGGACAGCTTATTTTGCCGGTATCAAAAACTTTGTGAAATGTAATATGACACTGAATATTTGTATACATAACTTTACGGACAAATATTTGTATGAAAATTGAGTCCACGAACTCATTTATCTGATTCACGGACCGATGTGACAATGCTGTCAGCTTTTTGGGCACGGGTGTCGTTTTTGATGTCCTATATCAGCCCTCTTTTTAATAAATTGTACAGGCTAAATAGTTATGTAATTATCTAAACTAATATTATAATTTGATATGAAGATAACTGAACCCTGGGGAAGGACATAGGCTACTTTTTAATCAGCGACTTCGTCTGCATCCGCGATAACCGACATTCACGCGGACAAAGTCGCGGCAAAAGCTAGTTATTTATAAGTTTTGAATATTATATTTAGTTCTCTTCAATCTGTAGGTAAATACTGTTTATTGTTCTCAGTTTACAGGATGGGGAATTGGGGATGAAAAAAAGATCATGGTAGGATTTGGTAATTTGCTGTAATTGTTTTTATTGAGCATTAATAATATTAAATTATGACGCCACAAGTTGCTGCTCTTCTCACAAGTTAGAAAACCAATGTTTCATAAGGCATTTTATTTTGGTTACATTTATAATATATGCTCTTTAGTATCTGAACTTTTTTTTTGAATTTCGTCTTTAGGATTTATTTGATAGTTTCAAAATATTCTTATGAACTAGTATTACCAGTATTTTAATTTTTTATCGTATCGTCGTCCCCACCCTGTATAAATATTAACATTTTTGTGCTAATGTGTGCGTGTGGGAGTTGCGGAGCTGCGGGAGTGTGTTGTGTTTTAACTTTTCTTATAAGTTCTCTTATAACTTTTCTACTTATTTGTGATTTACCATAAATATGCCTCAAGTTCACCAACTAAAATTATTTCAGTTTAAAATATTATCTAATTCAACGTCTCTTTGGCTCCTGCTTGATATTGGGCGAAGAATTTTTTTTTAACTCCTGTCAGCTGTTCTTCACTAATTTCGTTGCGGGATCCAAGACAGTTGTTACGTTTCTCCTGCACGCGTAGCATGACCACGCTATGTCTACGGAAGAATAGATATACTACAACAAGAATAGACAAGTCAGTACAGTTTGTCTATTCTTCCTGTCAATATGATTATTCTTCCGTAGACTTAGCGTGGTCATGCTACGCGTGCTGGACTAGGCAAGCTTCATTGCTTTGGCGCTTAAACCGAAAACAAAACGCATACATAAATATCGGCGCGTGACATTATTGAATAATAAAAAACAGTTAATTTTGAGAGTTCTGTTTGTTATTTTTTGTAATCATTGGGAAACTATTGTTATTTTTTTAACAACTACTCGTTTTGTATTCGACTAAATGGTAATTTAAATTTAGAGCGGGTAACACCGAATGGGTTTGTGCACGGATAACGGGTTTGTGAATGTCATGACGTCGAAGCTGATCAATCTTGATGCAGTCATCGCGCGATGTACCCGTACAAATCCATTGGCTCTAAATTAAAGTTGAACAATTATTGTAATTCATTTAATCAGTGTTAATCATTGTAATCCCTACTTTTTATTGAAAAGTTTTGTTACAATACTTTTAAGGAAACTACTTGAGTTATTTTGAGAGTATTATTTCCTTAACATCTGCAACGATAGAAAACCAAGAGATTACCGATCAGCAGCGACACCCTGATATTTATATTTTATTAAATAGACTATTTCTCACAATTATTTTACTTTACTTACGTGAAAGGTATCTTAGTATATCTCACATAAGTACTTAACCCGCTGTTACAGGTTAATAGGTACACTCAAAGTTAATACGACCACTTAAAACAAGAAAGGCAAGTCAAGTTGTGTCCAGAGACCCCCAAAACTCCAAAGTTTAATGGAATTTTACCTTAATGAAACAGTTTACTGCAATTTCACGATTTTATTAAAAGCAGTCTTAAACTATTGCAGATACAAACATGATAATATTTCTTCATATCGACGGTTAAAAGGTAATAGGGCATAAGCGACATTTTGGTCGGAAATGAGTTATGAATGCCATCCTACTTAAAAAAATTCGCTCTATCGAATCCACTTACTCCCTCGGCTCTACAATGACTTTTTTGTCACTTATGCCCAAGCAAAAAACTGCGTTTTCGAAGTGTCATTTTGGTGTAACCAACAGAATTTTAGGCCTTTTTTACCCTTAAGGCGCTTGTACCCCTGTAAAAATAGCATCACTTTTGGTTTATAGTCGGTAATGTATTTTTACTTCTTACTGGCGTAGGGATTCCGGGTGCTTACGCCTCTTTACAATTAGCTCCTATTTTGAAAGCTGGCACTTATGTCTCTTTACCTTTGTCGCCATAAACATTAAGCGTCGGTTATACCTTACTACCATTTACAAGTTTACAATACAGTTGTCGCTTATACGCAATTACTTAAATGTAATTTGATATTGAACTGTCGGTTATACCTTACTACCATGTACAAGCTAACAATACATTTGTCGCTTATACACAATTACTAAAATCAAATTTGATATTGAAATGTCTGTTATACCTTATTACCATTTACTATTTTAATATAACTTTGCCGCTTACGCCGTATTACTTTACAATGGTGGTTTACGAAATGGTGCTTACGCCAATTTGTATCCCGTTTTTGTACTCAAGTAGCTATTAAACGTGTCGCTTATTTCAAAATCAGTCGACCGCGTGCAGTGACGGCGAGAGCATGACGTGCGTTTAATTTTTAAAAAAAGTGCGCGGAAGTTCCTGTCAACGGTATGTTATTATTACCTATTTCTCTATGCTGTTTGGTAGTGAATGGTTGTGATTGATTACTAACTGAGTATGTACATAATTATAACGATGTTTATTATTTTGAATGGATCGTTTTAGGTTAAAATGGAAAGAAAAGATCGAAAAAGGGACATTCTGGAAATGGCTTTAAAAACATCGGGTATACGAAATCAGAAGAAATGTCGCAAAAGCCTTCTCTTCGAATTTGATAAGGTAAATTTTAATTGTTTTATAGTTTTGTTTGTGAACTTCAACGGTAGGTATAGTTTAGTAG
Organism: Charanyca ferruginea; assembly: GCA_947361185.1. Taxonomy (NCBI): domain Eukaryota; kingdom Metazoa; phylum Arthropoda; class Insecta; order Lepidoptera; family Noctuidae; genus Charanyca; species Charanyca ferruginea. Next base: position 8,429,079 of record OX376058.1, read on the forward strand.
TTCTAAACAAAACGTAATATAAACACCCATTGGGCGCGCTATGTCTACGGAAGATTAGATATACTACAGCAAGAATAGACAAGTCAGTACAGTTTGTCTATTCTTCCTGTCAATATGATTATTCTTCCGTAGACATAGCGTGGTCATGCTACGCGTGCTGGATTAGGCAAGCTTCATTGCTTTGGCGCTTAAACCGAAAACAAAACGCATACATATATTATATCGGCGCGTGACATTATTGAATAATAAAAAACAGTTAATTTTGAGAGATCTGTTTGTTATTTTTTGTAATCATTGGGAAACTATTGTTATTTCGTATTCGACTAAATGGTAATTTAAATTTAGAGCGGGTAACACCGAATGAGTTTGTGCACGGATAACGAGTTTGTGAATGTCATGACGTCGAAGCTGATCAATCTTGATGCAGTCGTCGCGCGATGTACCCGTACAAATCCATTATTTAACTTAATGAAACAGTTTACTGCAATTACACGATTTTATTAAAAGCAGTCTTAAACTATTGCAGATACAAACATGATAATATTTCTTCATATGATCATTTAGAGGTAGGTAGGTACCTGAAGGGTTTTTGGAACACTATTATCTTTGCTGTACTACATTACTAACATAAACAACATCTTTTTTTAACCGACTTCAAAAAGGAGGAGGTTCGCAATTCAATTGGTATTTTTTTTATGTATGTACCTATACCGATTACTCTGAGCAAAGACTACAAAATTCTCTTTGACTCTGAGATTTCTGATCCGATTTATGTGATTCTTCTTTAGTTTGATGCGGAATAGTCGCCATTTGGTCCCATAAAAAAACTAACATAGAACTTCGCCCAGTACTTTTCATTTTATGTTTTTTTTTATGTTTTCAGTGTAGTCCGATTTCGATGATTCGCTTTTGGTTGCGGCGGTTGTCTTTTTGTTTAAACGATTTTTTGTTCTATGACTTTTTACGTCACATACCTACAAAAAATAAACTTAAGTTTTCTTTAAGTACACACTTTTTAGTTGCAAGTATTTTCTAGCGAATACTGCCACTGCATTCGCAACACACTGTTTATTTACTCATCTAGAGCATTGTTTTTGGTATCACGTAGAGTAGTTCATTCATAGGGCGATACCCAATTGTCCACATGCAAAAACCAATGGCTCTACTTTGAATTTCAAACCCTTCTGAAATTCGCCCGAGTGTTTGGATAAAAACCTTTATAATTATAAACCTTTTCTGCCAGACTTACTTTCGAGCAGGTTGCATGCATACAACTAACAATTTTGTACCCTAATTATATCAACCTCTAAGGGACAGTAATGGGTATTCAAATAGAAGGGAAACTTGAATGGAAACCACTAACTATCTTATCTATCTGATACAAATATAGAATAGAAGTTGTTTAAAATTATATGGCAGTTAAGTAAATATCCAAAGATGATGAGACAAACACGAGTGGCTCGTGGCTCAGTTAAAGCCACACAGATTGATCAAACATGGCTAAACTACGCTTGCCGCGGCCGGTCCCCGTATATTGATGACCATTAGCACATAAAGTCGAAGGTACCGGTAGTCATTCACAGATCTTTGACCGTCGTTATGGGTAGTTAGAAGCCAAAAAGCCAGACAACCAGTCTTGCAACGGGGTATCGTGTTACCCAGTAACTGGGTTGTAGAGGTCAGACAGGCAGTCCCTCCATGTAAAGCACTGGTATTCAGTTGCATCCCGGTTAGACTGGAGACCGACCCCAACATTATTAGGAAAAGAATAGGCAGTTGATGGCGAGACAAACAATTACAGCGTAAACACTCATTTCACTTTATTACTTTATGTAACAATGCTTGTTTTTTTTAATTTCTTGTTTAGTTGGTCGCTTGAATCATAGTTTAGTTTAGGCAGGTGTAAATTATGAGAGGCCTTCACAACCTTTAGTTGACTGACAGAGAATGCCTAAGGCATTAAGTCTTCCCGCGTACCTTAATTTGCATAAAGTATACTTAGTAAATAAAACAAAAATTGTGCAGAAAAAATACTGGAAAGATAAACCACCTGCATATCCAAATAAATAAAATTTCTCGTTTCAAAACACTCTTTCAAAAAACAACCATATTAGAAAATCGTTAGGGTTCTGGCAGGTTTGGACCCCTAGGTATTTTCCAGCATAAAATTTATGTACACAGGCTGGCGACCCCAATGGAACCTGTGGCATTTTGCCAAACTATCATTGACCAAGCCAAGTTAGACGTGAAATTACACACCTTACTGGGTTTGGACAATTGTGGTGATAGACCTGACAGTACTGTATAAACAGGAATTAAGTAATGAATGATGACTTAGCTCGCAGGAATATAGGATGTTGTACCTTAAGTGTTATACAAGTTGTTTGCTGCACCATACTGAACCTTTACATTAACGTTTGAAATAAAGAATAACTGCAAATAAATTAAATTACAATAATTCCATGAAGCTAAGTCGGCAGCTGTTGTAGTGTATTTCAGTGAATTGCAACACATCAATAATTACAATATTATGTTTTTAATAATAACTGTAATAGTTTAAAATAAATACATAACATTTAAAATAATAGGCAATTATGATGCATTTCGTTATAGTAAACAGAACCAAACGATTGACGATGTATAGCGGTATTTTGGCTTTGTCAATGCGGGGACAATGGTTGTTAATTGGTCACGCCAATTAATATGACGTTGGTATAGATTTCTGGTGACCTCTTTCAGTTGATTTGTCGAATTGTGATATACTTACTCTCGTCCAATGTGTTGATAACAATATAAATAAACTAGTTTCTACAGGTGACTACCGTGTGGTGTCGGACCTAAAGAATAGCACCCTCCCATATCTTCCCGTGGGTGTCGTAAAAGGCGACTAAAAGACTAACCAGAGAATGGGCAGCAGCGTTCTCTGTGCCTTTGTAACAAGCATACTGCGATCGCCAACCCGCCTGGCAAGTTTGGCGATTATGGCAAAACCCCCCCTTGGGGAGGCCTATGTCCAGCAGTGGACGTCTTTCGGCTGAAATGATGATGACAGGTGACTTTGTCTGCGTAGACTTGTTTTTTTTTTCCTAATGGCGATCTGAGAAATGCCATTAGGAAAAAAAAACACGTAGGATTTTTATCCCTTTTTGTGTTCCCGTAAGCAGATGTATTACTTTCGCTTAGTCCTAAAGTCTACGCAGCACAGTTACCTGTAGAAACTAGTTTATATATAACCTTGAAGGTGGTCGGCTGCTTAATCGAACTTTCTTGTGGTGTCTTAAAAGTGAATTTAAAGCCTTCACCCAGGGCAAAAAACTTTTATACTAAGCGATTAAACGCTAAGGGCATGGTAAGGGCCTCTTCTTAGGGCATTGCTTTAAGAGGGCAGCAAAGGGACATGCTAGGTCGGATTTCATCCCATGTGTTAAGACAAATCAATATTGATATGCGTTCCAAATTCTACCTAATGCCGTTCAGATATTTAAGTGTAAAAGAGTAATAAACAGCCATCCATTCATCCATTCATCCTCACAAGCCTTCGCATTTATAACAGTAGTAGGGGGTAGGATTGATTAATTTAGTACAACAAGAGCCATGAACTTTTAGACACGAACTCACAAGGATTATTAATTTACTAGAATACCTGTTGATTAATTCATACGCGAAGCTACGTAAGTAACTTTCATAATATTCGTCTTGGCACTGAAACATCAACAGAACAGTAATTCTCCTACGTATGTTCTAGAACATAGATTCATAATAATAATAATAATTATTCATTTATTTCAGACTGCACAGGCATGATACAATGTCTGGGCGATGCCATGTAATTGGCAAGTCTATCGCACCGAATGCTGGAAATAATTGGCTCTTTACAACTACCTCTGGTACATTCAATAGCCTTTTGAAATTTGTTATAAATGTCAAACTTGTGGTAGGTTCTTGTATTTTTATTTAAATATAGCCTTTGTTTCGAAATGTAGAAAGGAAAACTAGTTTTGAAAGAGACATCATGTCCAAACTTGTGGTCTTGTATTTTTTTTTAAATTTAGCCTTTGTTTAGTTCAAAATGTGGAAAAGAAAACTAGTTTTGAAAGAAACATTATGTCCTCTAAGTGGTTAGGAAAACTTTGAAAAGTAAGGGTTATCGGTGTTTATAAAGTGGTACCTAACTTTTCTACTTATAATAAAAGTATGTTTGTGTATCTCCAACCCGAAAAGATTTCCTGGGGATAAGGCACCGTATGTAATCGAGTAGCAACACACGAGTGTCCAAATTAAATCAGTAAAAAGTTTATGACCAATAAACAGATACTTCTTGCTCAGTGATTCTCAAACTTACTATAATCGTTAACCAACACGTATTAAGAGCGTTTACGTCTAGCCCGCGACATCAAGGTTAGGTAATACGAAATGATCGCGCAAATGATTTATAGAAAAATAATAACTATAAATTAGTTGAAATTTTAAAGTGTATGTTTTACAGAAGATGTTCTTCTATTATATTAAGCTAATATTATATTAAATTAAGTAAGTTATATCGGTGAAAAGGCATTTTAATTTCTTAATATTTCACATTGTTTTGAATTTTGATTTTATTATAGTAAGATACCTAAATCATAAAATCTTTTTAACTAACTATTTTCCTAAGGATCTTTGCAATTGGTAAAATGCTTTTGCCAATTAGGTCTGTTAGCGGTTTTATATATTTTAGGCTTCGAAACTGATGCCTAAAGGGAAATTCAGAAAACCTCTGTTAAGTTATCTTGACCGAATGTAAAAACAATCTATTAATCGAAATGTTTTCTTTACTAACTATTGAGACACGAAATTCTCTAAAGTATTTGGTAATTAACATATTTGTAAAATAAGTAGTATTAACAGGTTTGAAAAGTACAGTTTTTGAGCTAAACAGCGCATGAACGGCGTAAACGCTCTTAAAAAAAACTAAATAATTAAAATGAAGTAATCCTACGCAACACATTTTATACTATCGTTTTATTTCTGAAAGAAATGAACAAGATAAAACGTATTGGAATTTAATTATCAGGAATACATAACAAAGAACTGATAAAAGGGCATCAAAAAGAATTGGCGGAATTTGGAAAATAAAAACATTTTGTTTGCTGATAGACAACCAAGTTCGAGTTATTTGTAGGGACAAGCCCGCCACAATTTTTCCAAACCACTGCGACTTTTGTAAGCCAGAATCCACAGTCGAGATCACCAGAAAAAAACCGAGGTAATGAAGCTCGACGAGTTCCGAAGTTGTCTCTTAAATTCCGTCTCTACAAAATAAGTTTCTACCTATTACGGTTCAAACGATATAGCCTATGACAGACGGACGGACGGACAGATGGATTGATAACAGAGTTTTATTTATAGGAGTCCGTTCGGTACAGTTACTACCTACTATTTGGCAATGATACACAAACTAACCAACTTTACTTCGTTCTCTTTGGAAATGTGGTACAGACAGCTTCATCAACTGCTAACCCCCTTTCCGAAGAAATTTCAACGCGTGGGGGGTAAGCAGTTGATGACGCAGCTGTCTGTACATTATGACTTATTTCAATCTATACAAATAAATAAAATTGAAGTTTCTGTTTATAGTTTTAAAGTAACAGCTTTTCAAATGCATTTGAATGTTTACGCGGTACTAACAACAAAAAAACATATTTTCAACGTTTGTGTTTGTCTATCTGTTGCGGCAAATCTCCGAAACGGCTGGTCCGATTTTGGAGACTGATAACATCAGTTGTCAGCCAGTGAAAGTCGGCCGGTATATTACTCCTGTAACTTAGACTGCTTTTATTACAGAAAGGGATTCCGTGCAATAAAATTAAAACTGCACAGGTAACCGAAATTCATGCAGGCGAAATCGCGGGCATCAGCTAGTCTTCAATAAGTTGTTAATTAACAAAAACAGTAGGCATGTCTGAATTTTTTATATGGAATTGTTCGTCTAATAATTTCATCGTAATTTCTTTCTTTCACAGGATAATTAAAATTGTCTAAAACTTTGAGCACCTTATGCTTTGATAAAGCTATTGTTGATTAATAATAAAGAACCAATATTTGTTTGATAGCCTTCCTTTACCGTCTCTGTGGCCATAAATGTTATTATCTCTGCCACAGCGGTGGATCTTCAGAGGTTGATGTCTTTATCTAGATAGACTCGATTAAGCCCGAAATAATCTGATTCAAGATGTTCAATGTAATGTTGTGAGCTTTTGTGATTTTATTCTTATTACTGTAGATACTTTGGGTAGCATACAACCTTTTCGGTTAAGTGTTTCGAATAGCGCTCATAGTATAATGAGCGCTATTCGAAATTAGAATAATTAGACAGTCAAATGGCCTAATAAGATGAACACACACTTATCGGAATCGTTAGGGTCTTACTACACCAATCGATCGATCGTCGATCGATGCAAACAATCGACATCGATGCCATCAATCGACATGGATCGACGTTGATTGATTGGTGTGGTAGCTTTGGCTGATCGACAACTACCGTTCCACTAACCAATCGATCGATTGCAGGTCGATGGTATCGGTTGACGTTGATCGATTAACCCCAGCTATAATCCATCAGTAATAATAATCAAGCAGCTCGATCGACGTCGACTAATAGATTCTACCATCGATCTATCGTCGATCGACGATCGATCGATTGGTCTGGTAATACCCTAACGTAAACGACTCGCCTCGGGACAAGCTTACTAACCGCGGTGGTCAACCTCGCCTTCAGCTCGTGCACGCGCTTACGCCTCTCCGTCGCCGCAATTGCTTTTCGTCGTCCACCCTTACCCCTCTCATCCCTCCCTAATCTGGTACCAGCCATGTCAACTAGCGGTTGCGAGACGTAAGCGCGAAGTTGCCTAGCCTTAACCGAGTCGACGTATCCGAGGTGCTGATCCGCTTTGGTTACCTACGTGCTTACATTAGGTTGACGCCTGTTTGACGGCGAGGCGAAAGGCGATACGGTGACGATCCCTTTCCGAGTTGATATGTGTGCCTTTAGCCAGTAGATGCAATCTTTACCGGACACTATAATTCTTCCCACTGAATTTCGGTCGGCCAATTTGAATGAAGATCAGCCAAGTATGCAGAAGATATTATAGTACACAGGTGAGGGCACAAACACAGGTGCACTCCCTCTTCCCTCAATCTCATAGTCCGGTGGGACTGCAACTCGACACGACCGGGGAGAGATCAGGCGTAGGACCAACGGCAATACGTGCTTTCATACTCCGCCAACTTCCATAATCCGGGCTGTTACTGAGAAATTCTTATGGGGCTTACAAGAGCCAACTATTGCCACCTATCATTTTATTTATAAAGCTCCAAAATCAGCTCAAAATTTAAAAAATCTAAAACAGTACTTAACTAGTAAATTACCTGAAGTATTTCTGGAGTGACTTTCCATTGTTTTGCGTTTCATAAATTAAAAGAATGTGGCGCTAATTGGCTCTTGTAAGCCCGTTAATAGAAAATCCCAAAAATACTTTCCCCCAACTAGGCATCGAACCCAGGACCCTACGGTCAGCAGTCGTGACCACGAGACCAACAATGTAGTCACCATAGTACTTACCTATAGGTAACATGTTGATAATATCTATACTTCTATACTTCTATACTAATATTATAAAGAGGAAAACTTTGTTTGATTGTAATGAATAGGCTCAAAAACTACTCGACCGATTTTAAAAATTCTTTCACCATTCGAAAGCTACATTATCCACGAGTAACATAGGCTATATTTTATTTTAGAGAAAAATAGGGTTCCGTAAGATATTTGGGATTTTGGCCACAAGGTGTAAAAAATCAACCAGAAAAGTTACTTATTTTGCGTACGCTGCCTAAACTATAAAAGATAGAACCATAAAATGTTCTAATTAATTGTTGATCTTATAAATATCTACAAAAAAGTCCGCGACACACTATATCTATCTATGTCGAGTGAGGCACAACCGCCATTTTTTTATTTAAAAATCTTGAATTTTTTTTGGACTACATTTAAATGCGATTATTTTAGTCATGCTATTACTCCTTATCAAAATAAATTATTTCATCACTAAGTACAGTTTATGTAGATAATATTTGGTCTTTGAATGATTAAAATTGAACGTTTGGTTTTGAAGTTATGGCGAAATTAAAATATTACGATTTCTTAATGAATATACTCAAAAACTACCGGTCCGATTTAAAAAATTCTTTCACCAATCGAAAGCTACATTATCGCTGAGTAACATAGGCTATATTGTAACGCGGACGAAGTCGCGGGGAAATTGCTAGTTTAATATAAAACCAGACTGAAAGCAATCTTTATCTTTATTTAGAATATAATATTCTATCGTCCACATAAAAATGAGCTTAGAAATGAGCCAACCCAGAATGTCTCGATAATTAAATTAACGTTTTTTTTTCACATATGCGCAAAAAGGAAAACCTATAACTATTAAACTAAAAAACATCTCATCTTCTCATCATCTAATAAGGCATCGAAAATTTCTGGCGATGGAGGTATTGACTAACGGCATTGCCATGTTGGATGGCAATGCTTAACCTCTTGTATGCCGTACAAGAGGTTAAACCTTTGACCGAGGTAAAAACCAGCTATTGGATTATGGGAAGTGTCAACTGACATTTCCTTTTGCTGTAGTTTTTAACTGACTTCAAAAAGGAGTAGGTTATCAATTCGAATGTTTGTATTTTTTTTTATGTATGTTCGGGCATAATTCTGTCATATGTAGATGGATTTGCAAAATTCTTTTTTTGTTCGAACGGGATTTATTCCGAAATGGTCCCATATAAATTTTATCAAAATTGATACAGCCCTTTTTAAGAAAATCAACAAATTCCCAAAAAAAAAATACTTAGACGGCGTGGTTTTGTATTGCCACCGACTTCCGAAAGTAAAGTTATTATCAATTTTTAGTTTTCGAAGGCGGTTTTCTTTTTCTTGAAAAAGCTTTTTATTTTTCGCTTTTTAGTGTTGCCTTAATATCCAAATCCATTAAGAAACGGCAACACACTTACGTCGTCTAAGTATTTTTTTTTTGGGAATTTGTTGATTTTCTTAAAAAGGGCTGTATCAATTTTGATAAAATTTATATGGGACCATTTCGGAATAAATCCCGTTCGAACAAAAAAAGAATTTCAGAAGCTTTTTTTGTCGTACTGGTTTAATATTCCAAAATGTGTTACTTAAATAAAAAAATAACAGCGCACTCAATGAAGCCCCTGTTGTTTGACGATGCAGCTATTTCAAAATTTACATAGAAATTGGCTCAGGGAAACTCGATATTGCAAAAATCTGTCAGCAGAATTGAAGTAGGCACTATAAACTCTATTATACGCATGTGACCAAAAAAGTTACGAATATAAATGTGGATGGATGGAGAAAGACAGGAAGGCTAAATGTGTGTGATGAATGATAGAATGAAAAGGGAATCAGCATGACGGTTGACAGGACGGAATGGAAGAAGAAAACATGTTGCGCCAAGCCCAAGCAACATGGGCAGGCACAAGAGCAGGAAACTGATGGTGACAGTAAACCCTAGAAAATTACTTTCTATTTGCCCTGGTGAGTGAAGAGATTGACATGATTGCGTGGAGAATGATATGATTGAAAAGACAGTCAGCATGACGGTGGTCAACCGTCATGCTGACTGTGATGAAATGGGAGAAGAAAACATGTTGCGTCGACACCAAGTAACATGGGACAAGAGCAGAAAACTGATGGCGACAGTGAACACTAGAGAATTACTTTCTGTTTGCTCTGGTGAGTGAGGAGATTAAAGGACTTTGAATTGAAAACGTAAACGTTATATACGTCAACTGTCAGGTACGAAATTTTTTGGAAAAAATATTTAAATTAAATACATTAAGTATGTTTTGTCAATAAAATACAATTTGCAGTAAGAGCGACCCTGTACGCAAAATACGCGCTGAGACGTGGAGTTGCGGTCACCAGCCCGTCATACTACTACTACTACTACTAACAGCGACCCGAGCAAATTACCGAAAATCACAAGTCTATTCAATTCGATCCATCGCAATTTAATCACAGAAGTTCAGTTGTCCATGCTTTTATCATTTTTTACGTCAACACAAACCAAACCCTCTGACGACGCAACACGACGCCACCGCTGTTACTGCAACGGTTCTGAAAGCTGCGCCTCTCGACTGCGCCGGTGTATGCACGTCGCCATAGAGAAGGCGCCCCAGGCCGCCAGCGTGACTGCGTCACAGCCGTCAGTCATCACAATTGTCATTTTTATAATATTCACAATTTTCAGTATTTGTTTTTGTAAGATCCTTTGTTTTTTATTATTAAGTACTTATATATGTGAAAGTGTAAATAGCTATTTTTTTTAAATTTCTTTTAACGGTAAGTGTTTCCCAATTTTATGTTTAATGCCGGCTGTAGCGATGTCGGAAAATGTGCCAGTCAACCTGCCACATCGCTAGATAATCTAGTGAGATGCCCCCACTGCTCTCAGCCACGCTTTTTTAAAGGGGAACGGGGGCTAAAGGTACACTATGGCAAGGTTCATAAACCGCATAGTGTACCTTTGTGTCCCCCAGTCACTTCCCTTTGGTTGGTTCAAGAGGGGGCTGCGAGGCTGCCGTACATGCCCTTTCTACTTTTATAAATTCGAAAAAAGGTGAGGTCATTCTCAAGGTTGACGTAAAGAATGCCTTTAACTCTGTTAATAGAGACACTTTGTTGGCCGAAGTCAAAAAAGAACTCCCAGAAATTTATGGTTTTATGTGGCAGTGCTACAGGCACCCTTCAAAATTACTATATAAGGACAATATTTTAGAATCTGCAGTCGGATGCCAACAAGGTGACCCTCTCGGGCCAGTTATTTTCAGTTTGGCTATTCATCCAATTATACAACAATTAAATTCAAAATTTAACATGTGGTATTTAGACGACGGGACTCTGGGAGGTCAAAGTCAAAGTCAAAGCATTTATTTCAATTAAACCATTTACAGGCACTTTTAAATTATCAGAGAGTTGAAGCTAGTTGCTCGTTCCAAAACGTAGGTAGGTCTCTATGGAGAAGAACGAGCAAGAAACTCCACGGACACTCTTTTAAATCAAGTTTTTACAAAGTTTGGTTACATTCTTGTTGCTTCTATATGTGAAAACGATGAAGGTAATCTAACAATACAAATCACAAAAAAGAAGCAAGATAAAGTGGCATCTAATCCATGGCAGATAAGAGCTGACCAATCTCCACTGACAGCGCCCGTTCACGAACATGACGCGTGAATCAGCACCATTTAGCTCAACCATTTTGAAGGGAGCCTAATGATCCAACACACGCGCCACCATCAGCGAGACATTTGAGCGAGCATGACAATACTCCCAACCGCCATGTTAATTTTTGTCAAACATAAAGGTATTAATATACATGGCTCCATGGTATTCACATTTACAAAATTGAAATAATGCTGCTAAATTATACAAAACTAAGGTTTCCAATGTATATTATTTTATCATATGAAGTGTGATAAGTTAATAATTTAAAAATATCTATATATAATAATAACGATACTCGTTACTCATGTCAATAGAAAAAGGGGTAGGAAACATCCTTTTCTTCCAATTTGGAAATTCCCTAAACTGGCTGTGGAGCAGGACCAGCATTCAGCCAAGCATCTTTATCATTGATGTAATCTTCTAACTTATAATATGCTTGTCTACATAGTGTGCGTTTAATACATGTTTTAAATTGTTTTTCATTCAATTGTAGAATATCAAGTGGTATTTTATTATAGCATTTTACACAGTACCCCATAAAAGAAGTATGTACTTTTGACAATCTGAAGCTTGGCTGATCTAATTTGTTCCTATTTCTAGTATAAACATTATGTCTGTCACCTATTTTATTAAAAAGATGAAGATTTTTTCGAACATGCATAATGTTTTCATATATATATTGACAAGGTACCGTCATGATGTTAATCTGTTTAAACAATTCTCTTAGAGATTCGCGTTTGCGGAGATTATAGATTGCTCTGACAGCCCGCTTTTGCAGTATAAAAATAGAATCCATATCTGCAGCCCGTCCCCATAGCAAAATACCGTAAGACATGATACTATGAAAATAGCTAAAATATACTAGCCTAGCGGTATCCACGTCTGTCAAATGCCGGATCTTTCTGACAGCGTAAGCGGCTGAACTTAACCGCCCTGCAAGAGATGTTAAGTGAGGACCCCACTGTAGCTTGGAATCAAGCGTAATCCCTAGGAAAACAGTCCTTTCGACGAATTCAAGTATGTCCTTATTCAATACAACGTTACATTCATTACTCTTAACATTCGGCAAAGCGAATCTTATGCATTTAGTTTTCTTCTCATTGAATACTAAATTATTTACAGTAAACCAATTATGAATCTTAAGCATGGCGTCATTTACGTCGTCAAGGTGCTGTGCCCGTCTATTTACTCTAAAAATCAATGAAGTATCATCAGCAAATAACACCATTTGTGGTTGATTTTTCAGTAAATGAGGTAAATCGTTTATATAAACTAAAAAGAGGAACGGACCCAATATGGAGCCCTGCGGTACCCCCATTTTTACTTTTAAGCCTGATGAATTTACACCATTTATTTGAACTTGCTGCAGTCTATCACTTAAATATGATTTTACTAAGCTAAGCGCTTGTTTACCCAGTCCGTAATGCTCAAGCTTTAAGAGCAGTGTTTCGTGATTTACACAATCAAATGCTTTGGAGAGGTCGCAAAAAATGCCAATAGCATCTTGCGAATCCTCCCATGCTTTAAAGATATGCTTAATTAAGGTGACACCGGCGTCAGTAGTACAACGCCCTCTGGTGAAACCATACTGTTGGTCATGTAAGATGTTGTTACAATTAAAATGACTGAGCATTTGGTTAAGCATTACTTTTTCAAACACTTTGCTAAAAACCGGCAAAACTGATATTGACACCGTTTTGAAAGATCTACAACTCTTAAAACAGAAATTTAAATCTATTGGCCTGGACTTAAACCCTTCTAAATGTAAAATATACCTTGCTGACATTACTGACCGACAATCGACCTTAGAGAAATTTAATGCAATAGCCCCAGACATCAAAATTTTAGACAAAAGTTCTTTACACCTCCTAGGTTCTCCTATTTTGGAAGATAGTTTTTCAGTTTTTATAGAAGAAAAAATTAAACATTTTAACGATATTTCGGATAGACTTTCAAAAATTAATCTACATTCGGCCTTTACTCTCATTAGGTATTGTTGTTTAGGCCCAAATTTTATGTACTACCTCCGCTCTTCACCTTTGTGGAAGCAGCCACACCTCTTGGACAAAATTGATCAAATTATTAAAAACACTTTAACATCAATTTCGAATGTGGCCTTGGACGACCGAGCGTGGCTACAAGCCACACTACCCATTCGTTTTGGTGGTCTCGGCGTCCGCAAAATTTCCAGTGTGAGTTTACCGGCTTTCCTGTCCTCCGTCCACAGCACCGAAAAGTTAACCAAAAAAATTTTATCCCCATCGCTGGTTGACTTTAAAGTGCCGTGCTTGACTGATGCGGTGAATGCCTGGAAAGTGGCTTGCCCAGATACAGATCGGCCCGCGAACCCATCTTCCCAGAGACAGTGGGATGAGCCGCTCTGCAGGTTGGTATGGAATAATCAAATTAATACGTCCACCAATTCTGCTGAGCATGCCCGCCTACTAGCTGTGGGTGAGTGGGAGTCGGGCCTCTGGCTTCAGGCACTTCCGTCACACAACATCGGTACTATGCTGTGTGATAATACCTTCCGACTCGCTACATGCCTGCGTCTGGGCGCTCCATGCGGGGCTCCACATCGTTGTCAGTGTGGTGAAGCTGTCGACTGCCTCGGACATCATGGCCTATCCTGCAGTAGGAGTGCAGGCCGAATGGCACGGCACGCCAGCTTCAATGACATCCTCCGTCGTGCTCTTGCCACCGCTGGGGTGCCTGCTATTTTAGAACCCAATGGCTTGGCGCGCGACGATGGGAAGAGACCAGATGGGATGACCATAATGCCTTGGACGTTGGGTAGGCCTTTGGTGTGGGACGCAACATGTGTCGACACCCTTGCGCCATCTCATCTTCCTAGCACTACGTGTTGTGCTGGGGCGGCTGCTGCAGCTGCCGAAAACCTCAAACGGCGCAAATATAATAGCCTTCTTGGAAGCTATATATTTGAGCCGTTTGGGGTGGAAACTCTAGGGCCATGGGGTCCGAGTGCCCATATTGTTTTTCGTGACATCGCCAAGCGGCTGGTCGACTCTTCACGTGACCCGAAGGCTGGTCTATTTTTGGGTCAAAGAATTAGCATTGCCATACAACGTGGCAATGCTGCCAGCCTGTTGGGCACGTGTCCCGTTGACAGCGATGGGGACGAGTTTTATGATGCCCTTTGAGCTCCCCTGCCTTTTTCTTGAAATTGTACATAATATTATTAGATTTTTAAGATTTGCATATAAGAGCTATTACAGTTTGAAAACAAACGTTATATTGATAATCAAACTTCCTAATAGCTTAAGGGCGGCAGATATCTGCCAAAATATAAAAATAATCATAATGATTCTATAATCAATTTACTGTTAGATTGATTCAGTACCTACGTGTTGCTGATAAATAAATTTAATATTTAATTAACAATTAAATAGACTATATTTAATTGTTTATCATGGATATCTAATGTAAAAACCAGCATTCAACTTGAACGTAAACGAGTAGGGTTCCTTTTTTACCTGATACCTGAAAAAAGACGCAGCAATGAAGCAAGCAAGTATGCAAACCACCCAACCACGAAGTAAGTATCACCCAACCAACCAAAACAATGTAGATAATGATTACTCAATTTCAATCAAAGTTGCGAAGTTTACTACCGTGATGTACGCATCGCAACGTTCAATGTTGCGAATGTTCTTTACTGCGATGTACGTTACTGCGAAAGTTTCCATTACGACTGCGAAAGTTGAACCATGTCGGATCCGCCCCAGAGGAGTTTAAGGGTTAAAAAGAAAATAACCACGAATACTTCTAACCCAACCTAACCATGTCGGATTCGCGCTAGAAGGATTACCTACACAGTCATCGCAGTAAAGAACTTTCGCAATAACGAACGCTGCGATGGTAAACTTTAGCGGCAACGTACACTCGGCCAACGTAATTGATTTACAGGCCACACATACGGGATATTGTCACTGTGTGTGTAAATGAACTAGTCGGTTGGCCGGTTATGAAGTTAAACTGTTTGTGTGCGTATGATATACCCACGTATACCAATTTTAATTGAATGAAGTCCAATATTTCAACCTTTTAAATATGGACCAGGTAGCCGGTCGGTGAAAGCACTTGGCATAGATAAGCCTCGTGTCGTAAGATCAAACCCCGGCAGGTGTTATGGTTTTGGGTTTTTATTTTTCCTTTGTCCTATAAAACATTAATATTTTGTGTCAAATAAAATTACTTAAACAAAAAAATAAAAAGGTAATTAAATAAAACCAATAAAATAAATCAAAATATTTTATTAAATAACCTAGGCGTTGGAATCATCGATCACTAATAAAAGATGGAATGCGGAATCCTATTGTTCCTTATCGCTATTGGGTCATTAGTGAATGAGCCAGCTCGTTTCGACTATTATGTTTCTTACAAGAGTTGGCTTAGGGTTCAATTTGGCATGGGTTATAATATTAGCAAATAAAAAACTACGTGTAACCAATACAATTATTTATATAATGCAAACTATTGTAAAAATATTATTATATCGCTATTGATACCTAACTTTTTTATGATTAGAACACTATTGGCAACTTCATTAAGAGTTTATAAGACAAGACAAAGTTTTCTTTTTATTGAATATGAATGGACGTAATTGTTTTTTCAATGTATACAAATTTAAACAAAGTGGAATTGAAAGTGAAGTGAATCAACATGTTAGATAGTAAGAAATTAATTTAACTTCTAACTGAATAACAATAACATCACTTACACTTCAAAATATATACTGCAAATAACTGTCAACTACGGACTATACATAATAACTTAGGTGTTTATAAGAGAATCACGGCAACATGAAGTAGCTTTTAAACCTAAGTATATTAATAGTAATTCGGCTTCGTTTACAGTATTTTAACGCCATCCATAAACGACTTTAAACATTTCTCATCACTAAAATAAACACATTGTTCTCCCAATTAAAATGAATATAATAATATGACCTAGCGAATAGAATTTGTTTTTGCCGGTGAGCGTTGGACAGAAAAATCTTCCGTGGTGGCTTACTGCAACTTAAACCAGCTTCATGCCGGTCAGCAGGTGATATCGCACTGTTTATAAGCACACATGTCATTATGTGTTGATGCAGTTATGCGGGTGGATAAAAACGGATTAGTCCCGTAAACAGCCTTGCCACGATGTCGTGGTAACGAGCCGAAGAATTCGCCTTCGGTTTTGGCCCACGTCGATGATGGTCTATTTCTTCAGAATACGCACTTCGATGGACACATAACTGCACGGTTCTCCTTAATGAATAAAAACAAAATAATATTTAAAATAATGCAGATAAACAATGGTGAATTGGTGGATAATTAATCATAGATAAATTAACTGACTGTCTTATATTGCCTCGTTGTAATAAAACTTAATACCGTTATTTATTTATTAGATAAATAATAAACGTGTTTCATGACTATTTTAATTACATAATTTAAAAGTTTTTCTTTATTTCGACTAAATGTTTTATGTTAGACAAAAACAGACTGGCATAAGTAAATTTTATCAGAATCAAATTCTGATATATTTAAATATTATTTTACATTAATTTAGTCATAGGTCAAAGGTGAGATAAGTTAAGAATTTGAGTTGGAATATTACTAACGTAATGAAAACATTGTCACGAGTAGCTTTGTTACTCACCGATATTAATAATCACCTTGCAATTTCACTAATGAAAACGTTTTGCTCAAGCAAAACAATGAATTGCGTTTTGTTGCATGGTTGGAAGAAGTTGAAGCACAATTGGATCAGAAACAAAGAACGCACAGAAATATGAGTGTTCATCTATATACTTAGGATTGCAATTTATATTCGTAGACTGACAACTAAGAATGCTCATTTTTTATAAACTAAGGTGGAAGTATAAAAAAATAAACAGAAATTGTGGGTAGTTATATCCTAAACGGTCAAAATAAATTGGCTGAGAGTTCCGTGCGCACTTCTCAAACGTTATTTTACTCATCTGTGAACGGAATTGAATTGTTAGCAATTCAACTAGGTAATGAAAGTTTTACGAAAATTATGTTTACAAAACAAAAAGAATGTATTGCAACCGAGATTTGATCTTAAGACTTCTTATTAACTAACCAGATACGTTAGCCATTGCGCCAAACCTGTTACAATGATTGGGTGCGAAATATTATAACTTATTCAATTACACAGATTACTGATGACGATACATACATTGATATTATAGTTACTGCTTAGTGACGCGACATACGCACACTAATAAAAAGCAGAACTCGTTCGTTTTATTTAACGTTTGTGTATGTAACTCTTCATACCGCGTGTGCGTGCAATGTGTAAACTAATTACGTTGTTCCACTGTACAACGCGGTAATGAACTTCGCAACTATGCCTTACATCGCATATTACTCATTTTTAAAACAATCAGCCATGCTAAAATGATGTAGCTTTGACGAATTTGGGAGTTTGAACCATCAGCCTCTATAAGACTTTTTCTGCCTGCTCATTTGTGACATACAACGGAACTCGTAACACGATGATCAAATAAAAATGACGACAAAAAGGGTTGAAGCCTCCATCTGAATTAACTTGATTTTCCTTCCGACCCGACAATTTGTACAACATAGCGAGTTCTAGCCGATCTTTGCTAGAATAACTTTATTTGTCTAAAAAAAATATAACTTACTGCTGCATAAATATTATTTTGTTTGTTTTGTTTTGATAACTTTTTTACTTGATCAATAAGTGTCAATGGGTGACAATTTTCTATTTTTACCTGACTGCAATGAAGGGTTATCTATACTAATATTATAAAGAGGTCAAGTTTGTTTGTTTATAAGAGGTAATTATCTGGAACTACTGGTTCGAAAGTTGAGCGTGCAATTCCGCGTAACAATTTTTTTTTAATACCGCTATAGTATACTTTCTCTGATTGAACATAAGGTCGAAATTTGCGGTATTTAAAAATGTTAGTTTCGCGGAATTGCACGCCCAACGACGATTTATTGATTTTATAAAATTTAAATAAAAAGTTCTGCTAGTTAATTCCGACTTCAGGATTAATATATAAGAGTATAAAAAAGGTGTAATTCCCTATTATGACCGCGTATACCTCGAAATAAAGACAAGTATATTTTTATGATTTAATTAAAAATGTATAGAATTCAGACTTTTCCCTGCACTTGTACTATAAGATGATGTTACTTGCCAAATTTCATAGTTCTAGGTCAACGGGAAGTAGAAGTAGTATAAATTTTGATTCCCTTGAGAGTGTTTAAATATCCTTTTTTGCGGTATAAACGGCCGTATCTTTTTTTCACGTTGATGTTGAAGGTAGATTTTTTCACAGCTTCAAGGGACTGTAGACTTGAGTATATGGTTTTAATTTCAACTCGATACCTCCACGCGTTCCCGAGATAAAGGGTCTTGACAGACAGACAGACAACAAAGTGATCCTATAAGGGTTCCGTTTTTTCCTTTTGAGGTACGGATCCCTAAAAATGTCACTGATAGAAAGCTGCTTTATTTCTCAGTGCCATAGGCGATGTTTTATGATATACTTGCCTTTCATCCAGTTGAAGTCGAGGCCAGAAACTAGTGTTTCTATAAAAAAACATAATATTAAAATTAGATACAATTTAATATTTTCTTATATTTTTTTCTCACCCAATTCCGTAATGCACCATTTGAGCAAAATGTTTACAGCAAAGTCGATCAGTCAGTTCTAAATACAAAAGTCGTCAGGTATTCCACAAATGACCGTTTTTTTATCATGTTCGATTTATTAGGTTCCCTCCTCATTCCCCTTCCCATTATGAAACTGACCTTTCATCAAGCATACACGATCCCTGATAATTGCTCTGCGGTCTGTGTGAGTTTGCACATTTTTCTCTGTAGTTTCCATCAAATTCATTTTAATTACATTCCTTTCCCCTCTTAATTAAATAAGCTCCTTAATATCGAAAAATATTATAAGGACCTTTTATGATTTTTATTTTAGCCAACAATTTAACTAGGAGCAAGTAATTAAACAGGTTTTTGAAAGGTGAAAACGTTATTATTAATTTTGTTAGCTATATTACAACGCGGTCTTTTGCTCCAGTCTCGTGTAACGTGTTTCGTGTTTTTAATTACGATTGCTTTCGTGACATTTCATATCAATTAGACGCGACATTTTGAATTTCTTCGTTTTCAAATTGTTTAATTGTATTCATGGTACGTCTGTTCTACATAACAGTAATTTAAAGATCGCTCGCATTTATGGTTGTCAGGTCTTGAAACCGAAAAATCAGAAAGACCAGCCAATTCAGCCGGACATTTGGGTAAAATGTCAGGACCGTAGAGGACAGTTTGCTAGTCGGCTCACTTGCACTAGTAATACAAGGTGAGACGAGCGGAAAACAAAACAAGACAACTGTAAAAATGGTTTTAAAAAACATAAAAAACATGACACCGTCTAATTTGGCCGGACACAAAAAATCCTGACTGTGTCGGCCTTATCCGGACGGCTAGCAACGCTACTCGCATTCTAATCTCAGTCGCAATCTGTCAAAAACATTTTAAAAAATCCGGGCAAGTGCGAGTCGGTCTCGCTCACCGAGGGTTTCGTACAAAGTAAGTACCCTCTACATTTTCATACTTCTTCTTATATTTTGATTCCCTTGAGAGTCCCGAAATCTACGTTTTTTGCAACATAATAATATGATCGTATCTTTTTTTCACGTTAATTTAGAAGTTTGATTTTTTCACAGCTTCGACCGTCCCGGACCGTAGACCTAAGTACATGGTATAAATTTCAACTCCATACCTCTGCGCGTTCCCGAGATAAAGGGACTTAACAGACAGACAGACCGACAGACAGACAGACAGACAGACGGAAGGACAACAAAGTGATCCATTGAACCTTAACTTAACGGGACCCTTATAGGTCCCGTTTTTTCCTTTTGAGGTACGGAGCCCTAAAAATAATGAAAGTTTTGACATCACTTGTCGCTGAGATGAAATTGTGACTACATTTTAATCGTTTTTAAGCATCGATATATAGTAAGATATATTCCTATGTTTTTAAGTAAGGGAATTAATTGCATGGGTACCTTCTTTCATAGGAAGGCATCAACAAGAAGGTACAGTCAACAGCAAAAGTAGATGATCAAAATCAGAAATTCAATACTAATGAACGGAGTTCGCGTCAGAACTGTGTGGCGTCGAAGTGATTCAAAAGTATGTGTGTGACAATCACATACTTTTAATCAATAAACTAGTAACAAATTATATACATTAGTGTTAGTAAATTAGTATTGAATTTCTGATTTTGATCATCTACTTTTGCTGTTGACTGTACCTATGTGCAAAAAATGTTATTACGGGTCGGGGGGCAGAGCCATATTGTATTTGTATTGTTCACCCGGAGGGAGGCAGAGCAAGCGATATGAAACAGATAGCATTTTAGGAATTACGCCACGTAACGAGCACCTCACAAGAGGACTGCAGTCCTCTTAAGCGTTTTGATATAGTTACTTACTCTCGGAATTTTGGTGCTATATATCTACATACGACCACAATGTTCTTCTTTCATATTCCCAACGCCGCCGCCTTACAACTTTACACAGCTGTCTTATAACTTGCTTTGAGATAAAATTACTGACAAACCTTGCCAACACATATTTGCACATAATACCTGCACAAATACCTGTAACTGTAAACAAGCAACGAAAACCAAAATGTAATATGAATACAAATGAAACTAGCAGGTATCATTGGTCCCGTAACAGCGACCGCGTTGGTAACGTGATCAAAGATTGATTTATAAAAGTACAGTCGCTAAAATATTTTTAACATGTTTGGTAAAGATTTTTTTATTTAGCTAGTGTCAAAAAGGTAGATAATCCATGATTCACAATTATGGTTTACAAATTAATTGAAATGTGGGCAATAAGTTAATTTTTTTTTATGCTGAAAATGTACACAGCAATTTATTGTACGTTCGTCTATTTTTACACGACTGCCCAAAAATAGACTGTAATTCTATACCTACCACTTAACTGAAAAGCCTACTTACTCATACAGAATAGACAGAAAAGGAACATTTGAAAAAAAACCTTTGACTTGATGATGGCGATGCGGTAGAATATTCTGATGCCATTTTGTTTTTGTTTTTTATTAGTTTAATTGTTAAAGGTTATCTTATTAATAAGTTTTATGTAAATTTTGTACATATTTGTTTACAATCAAATCAATAAATAAAAAGTAAACAAAGACTGACATTTAATTCTATCATTCACCAGTAAAACTTCATTTTGTCAGTTTTTAAGCAGGACATAAGAGCAACGAACTACAGAACGAAATATGATAACCTCGGTCTGGCGTCAGAAGCAAAACTGACCGTCCTCTATGTAAGGTTTTTTGGTGTACTAACGACCGCTGAAACAGTATGTTTCATAAAAGTAAAAGTAGTAAAAACATAGTTTTGCTAGTATTTCTGATTTAGTAGTTGTAGAAAAAAAATGTTTTGTATAAATATGGTTTTCTAACATAAACTAGGAACTAGTTTTCGAATAATGAGTGTTTTTAATAACTTGTATACTGGCATTATCATTTATTTCCAACTAACAACTTTTTAAAATAATGAAATCTATACTAGCTGAAGAGTTTGTTTGTTTGGTTGAACGTGCTAATCTCAGGATCTATTGGTTCGATATTGTTATAGGCTTGCGTTTGTACTGCATGTTTGAACTGTTTTGTGTATCTTATACTAATAAAATAAAGCTGAATAGTTTGTTAGTTAATTTGAATGCGCTAATCTCCGGAATTAGAAGCTACATTATCACTGAGTGCCCTAGGCTATATTTTATTATCAAAAAAAAAAATTAATAATTTAAAAAACCCCCAACGCAAAACATATAAACAATTATTTAAAAAGTAAAAAATAATATCTTTTGTTGAGCCATCATTAATGTTTGTTCGTTGAAATGACGCTATAATGTCGCGGCGGGGTACCGCGTAAGTCAAATCTGATTGCAAATCCATGAGTTCGCTATTTTACCTATTTAGCTATTGCTGACTTAGCGTTTTTACGTCGGGATTAAAAATTAAGGATCCACATAAAAAATCACGCGGTTGAAAGTGCTAGTTGATAATGTATTCCAGATTTACCTTAATTGTATTAAAGAGCTTATAGGTCAGTGAACATCAATTTAACAGTAGCTGACTGTACCTGTTTAAAATTGCTATGATTTGGTTTTCCCTCGTTTTCGTATTGGATTTGACGTTAATTCGATTATGTAATATCGGAATATCGCGGTACGAAATTGACAATATCGATGTACAATAGATCACTTCCAACCCAGGTTTCGATGTCAAATTGAAGTAGGAAAAAATGGAAAAACTACGGGTACGGGTATTTCGCGGTTCCTAGTCCTAAAGATGAATTTGAAAATAAGAAAGTAAGTATAAATTATTTAAATAATTATAATTATTTCTTCACTAGCTTTAGCCTCTGACATCGTCTACGTGAATGGAGGTTCTTTCTTTCTTTTCTTCCTTTTTCAACCGACTTCAAAAAGAAGGAGGTTCTCAATTCGACTGTATGTTTTTGTATATTTGTTACGCGATTTCTCCGTAAACCGATTTTGAAAATTATTTTTTTCATGGATATGTGTGGTTTTATCGGAATTGATTCAGCACTTTTTGAAAAATCAACGAAAACCCAAAAAGAAATACATAGACGACGTTTTAGTTTCTTCAATCTTTGGAGTATGTACTTTCAATCTCTGTTTTAACTGTGTTGCCGTGTCTTAATGGATTTGGATGAGAAGGTGGTACAATAAAGCGGAAAATAAAAAGAAGTCGGAGGCTTAGCTGTTTGGTTTTGTGTAAACTAAACTCGTGTATGTTCTATTTTTTTTGGCTTTTGAAGGCGGTTGTCTTTTTTGTAAAAAAGCTTATTTTTATAAAATGTGGCCCCACACTAGGCATTTCTCCTGTATCGTGGGCGAAAAACAGTGTTGGCATGGTTGGATGGATACCAATTTGTGTAATATTGGTTTGTTTGGTGCAAACGCACATAATAATTATTTAAATATTATTTTTAGTTATAGTGAAGGCACTTCGGTGCCAGTAAAATATTGATTTAAGAAATCAAGAAATGCCAACGTCTTATTCGTAGGTACGTTATCATCACCATTGGCCTAGCCTTTCCCAACTATACCGGGATCCCTTTTCTAATCTGTCCGTTTTCAGCTGAACACCAGGGAGTGACTCTGACCTCCACAACCCAGTTACTGGGTAATACGGTACCCCTTGGCAGGACTGGTCTTTGGAGTTTCTGGCTTCTTCTTCCTCTTTCTTTTTCATAGGTACGCACGGCTACACATTAAGCTATACAATTCTAGTATAAGCTGACTTCTCATTGCATGGAAATGTATAAAATGCGAGATCAGCTTAAACTGGAAATGTATAGCTTGAAATGTAGTGTTTACGTTATATCTGAGAAATTTGCTTATTTTATGCTTTAGCACAACGTGCTTATATGTAGGTACAGAATCAGTTTTACTCGTAAACAAACTTTGAACAAGAAAGACGGGCTTGTCTTACTTAATTATACTAGTTAGTGTGAATTAGAAAAGGCATCTACGAGAGGTGTAACTAGAATACTTTACATACGTCGCCCGTCATATAGTCTAGTTCGAAGATTACTTTAAGCCAAGTTGAGACATCGTCGCTGTGTTGAAGTTTTGTAGTCGCTCTATGTATGCATAATGTGTTTTATAATGTCAGTTTTGAACCACGAAGTTTAGAATACGTACCTGCCGAACTTAACTTGTAGCGAAATATGAGAATACAATATAATTATAAATATTGTAATACCAGTCTATAATAATGTAATACCAGTCTATAATTGTCCCACAGGGCAAAGGCCTCTTCTCATACAGAGAATTTAAGACTCAAGCATTGATCACCATGGTTGCTCAAGGAGGATTGGCGATTTCAGACTTATATTAATTACTAGCTTTTGTCCGCGACTTCGTCCGCGTAGAAGCCCGCGTAACCCGTTACGCGATGGGTTCCAATAAAATACGAAACACGTCTTGCATCAAATCTGTTAAAGAATGTTTACGTAAAATTTTAAGTAGATTGGACCAAGGAATCACGTTGTTCCATACAAACTTTGCCTCCGTTTTTTACCCCCTTAGGGGTAGAATTTCGGAAAATTCTTTCTTATCGGATGCGTACGTCATACAAATAACACACCCTCCAAGTTTCAGATCTCTACGATCAGCGGTTTAGGCTGTGCGTTGATCCGTCAGTCAGTCATTCAGGACAAAGCATTTTATATATATAGATAGATAGATAGATAAGTTCTGGTTTCCTCACGCTGTTTTCTTTCCTTAACAGCTTTAAACACTTTGATTATTTACACGTCAAAGTTTAAACCTTATAAAATTAACGTGCTGCAGATATTCCTTAACATAACTAAATTATATTCACAGAGGTGGTATCTACCTAGAAATATGCATTAAAAACTTCTTATAATGTATTTCAAATGAACCTAAACCAAAATATTTCAGTTACATGGTAAAAAAAAAACCGGACAAGTGCGAGTCGGACTCGCTCACCGAAGGTTCCGTACAATTTTGTAGGTACATATCCATACTTAATATTATGAATGAGAAACTAACTCTGTCTGTTACGCTTCAACGATGAAACCCCTAAACCGATTTTGATGAAATTTGGTATGGTAATACCTTGAACCCTGCGAAAGCACATAGGGTATTTTTTAATCTTCTACATCCGCGATAACCGACATTCACATGGACCAAATCGCGGACAGAAGCTCTTTATAAATAAAGAATATATAATTTATGATTTAATTACAAATATATAGTTTTCAGACTTTTCTCTGTATTTATAGTATAAGATAATATTACTTGCCAAATTTCATAGTTAAACGGAAAGTATGTACCTTATAAATTTTGATTCCCTTGAGTGACGAAATGTACGTTTTACGCGACATAAACGGTCGTATCTTTTTATCACGTTAACTTAAAAGTTCGATTTTTTCACAGCTTCAAGGGACCGAGACCTAAGTACCAATATGGTTTTAATTTTAACTCGATACCTCTACGTGTTCCCGAGATAAAGGGTCTTGACAGTCAAACGGACAGACAGACAGACGGACAACGAAGTGATCCTATAAGGGTTCTGTTTTTTCCTTTTAAGATACGGAACACCGAGGGAGTTTAAAGCATCATCTTCCTGCCTTTATCTTCTTCTATTCTGTGCTGTCAATCGTTTTTACACAATCCAATAATCTCTTCTTCGGCGTTCCTCTTTCTCTCTAACCATCCAAATTTGTATTCATAATTGGCCACATACATTTAATCTTTACTCTTTACATACCTACCCTTTTATCAAGACAAGCGATTCCCTATTAATGCAGATTAGATGCAGGTGTAAAAAAAGAGAAAAATTGGTAAAAAGGAGTGTGGAAGTAGAAAATGATGACACGCTTGTTATAATTTCGCTCCTTTTATTTACAGACCGAGCTGAAATCATAGCAGTAACACCAAAAGGTAAGATTTTGGCCCACATCAAATAACAGTACTAACAATGTTTTGAATGGGGCTTGTACTAACTGAATAACATGTCAATGCAACTAACTAATCCTGCTTCTATTGACCAATAACGTTTCAAGAACTTATGGCCATTCAGAAAAAAATAGTTCTACTATAAGCCATTTCAAGGTTATCCATTAATTACCGGACACCCTGTATATGATGTACAGTGGTACCCTAGTCTTTGCCCGTGAAGAAAAATAAAATACTAATATAATAATGTCGTGTCCGTCCGTATGGTGTCGGACGTAAAGAATAGCACCATCCCACATCTTCCCGTGGGTGTCGTAAGAGGCGACTAAGGGACGTAACAGAGAATGGGCAGCAGCGTTATCTGTGCATTTGTAACAACCATACTGCGAACGCCAACCTGCCTGCCAAGCGTGGCGATTATGGCAAACCCCCCCCTTAGGGGAGGCCTATGTCCAGCAGTGGACGTCTTTCGGCGGAAATGATGATGATAATGATGATGAATAATGTCGTGATGTCCAAATGGTAAAGGTTGTGGGTTCCAAACCGGCCGCAAATACCAATGTGACTTTTTTCAACACATATGTGCTTTTTAAATCTATGACATCATAGACGTCGGTGAAGGAAAACATCTTAACGAAACCTGGACTCATAATGAATATATGTCTGAAATCGCCAATCCGCTTCGAGCGCACGTGGTGATCAATGCTCGTGTCTTCTCTGTATGAGAAGAGGCCTTTGCCCTGCAGTGGGACAATTATAGGCTGGTGTTATCATTATGTTAATATTGTATTATCAGTTCCGTATGGTGTCGGACGTAAAGAATAGCACCATCCCATATATTCCCGTGGGTGTCGTAAGAGGCGACTAAGGGACTCACCAGAGAATGGGCAGCAGCGTTCTCTGTGCCTTTGTAACAACCATACTGCGATCGCCAACCCGCCTGCCAAGCGTGGCGATTATGGCAAAACCCCCCCTTAGGGGAGGCCTATGACCAGCAGTGGCGGCATTCGGCTGAAGTGGTGTGATTATCATTATAATAAAATAATTATAGGCTGGTATTATCATTATAATTAAATATATTATAACAAATATAGCATATAGCATTCAGCGAGAACGTAGCTTCCTATTAACGAAAGAATTTTCTGAGTCGAGCCAGTAAGTAGTTCCGAATATAATCCTCTTCAAACAAAACAGAAACATACTCTTGCGCTTTATAAAGTAGAATCTGTAGAATTAACAAAACCCTATTAACGTGATGAAGAAAGGTGACGTGTTTTATTTCTGCATCAACCATAAATCAGCTGGCATCAATTAAGTCTGCAGTTTCGAAATATTTTTGTGTAACAATTATTACTCAAAGAGTCATATTAGAGAATAGGTCTATTGAAATAAAAAAAATCATCTCTGACGTTTTTGTGTCCCGTTGCTAGGCAAAGGTTAAAGGCTTTCCCCGTCCAAAGCCCGATCCGATCCCGATCTTGTGTGGTCTGGCATTAATTTCAATTAGCATTAACTTTAATGAAACCATTTACAGGCACTTTTGAATTTTCAAGGAGTTAGAAAAGCTCAAGCTAAAACCACAGCATGACAAAAAATACCAAAATGATTACTTTTTTATGAGTGATTTGTGCCGTGCCGTGTGTAGAGATTTCTGCTTACCTAGTCAAGGGAAAAAGGGAGATGTTTCGACGTTTTGTTAATCAAACTTAGTGAAGCCTGGAACTCTGCGGTTATTCAAACTTATCCAAACACTAACTCACTCGTTGATATAAAATTGTTCGCTAACGAACTTCGCTTTCGCAAACTGATTATCGTCAGCAAAAGAATCCTTTTAACTTTTCTCGTTCTTCATAAACTTGTTGAGAGGTTCGTTCGTCTCTCATCTTCGTTGTAATTACCTAGTTGATTTACTAAAGATAATTAATAATAATAATAATAATTTATTTCTCACCACAATATAGGTACATTAGAGAGGTATCAATACAAGATACATAAGGCTATTATTATCCTGTAGGAGACTGGTGCCAAAACTAGACGAGAGGTCTGTATTTCAGGACACCAGGTCTCCACCCCTTGGGTAAACTTACATCTTATAATTATGTACTCGTATAATGAAACGTGCAAGAATTTACAATAAAAAAAAAAAAAAACCTATTTTCAATTATTGGTGCATGGTGTTAGTATGGTTAGTAGGTATTTGGGTGAATGTGTATCTGTAGGTGGGTAGGGGTGTATGTATGGGTGATCTGTGTGTGTGTGTGTGTGCGTGAGTGTGAAGGGGGGGATATAATTTGTCAAAGTAATTATGATGGGACAGCAAGTAGTTTTTCCGTTTCATCATAATTTAGGTCTCGCAGCCAACTGCTTACTTCAATTTTGCACTTTGCTTTGGTGAGCTTATAAATTGGGAGTGTCCTATTGATTCTGTTATAAAGAAAGCGACCAAGGAAGCAAAAGAAACGATTGGAGGAAGCAGTCAAGAGACGGGTATGATGTCGGACAATAGGATCAAATCGTCTGCTACTGTGGGATAATGAGGGGCTGTAGGTAGTAGAGCCATGCTGTTTTAAAACTGTTTGCAAAATGAACAGTTGGCGAACAGTCAATACATTTGCTTCCCTATACAACTGCACCGTTGGGTATCGGAAAGGTAGAAACAAAGACACCTTCAAAATTGCTCTCTGCACTCGTTCAACCTCTAACATTGTGCTCATCAATTATTATTATGTAGATTTTAAAATTGGAAGAAGATTTGACAAGAGCCCTTTTTCATGAAGGGAGTAGGCTGTTATTTTCAGGGTTCCGCATGCTCATGTCCGTCCGTATGTATGTCCCTTTGTTACTGGGTCTTTTGAACCTTAATAGACACTTGAAATTTTCATGGAGTATGTAATAGGTAGGTACAGTAGAGCGTCAGGCTAGTTTCAAGTCATCATCATCAGCCTGAAGACGTCTACTGTTGAACAGAGGCCTCCTCCATAAGGGGTGGGTTTGACAAAATATTCACGCTTGGCAGGCGACTTGGGGATCGCAGTGAAGTTGTTGAGTACACGAAAACCGCTGCTGTCCGACTTCTGGACTTTCCCTTAGTCGCCTTCTACGACAGCCTCGGGATGAAATGGGGGGGTGCTATTCTAGCCCGGACGGGTACACTACATAAATACGAAAAACTTTATTCCGAAAGTCAGAAATACGAATTTTAAAATACCGATTTTCATAATTCCGAATAGTTCAAAATTCCTAATATGGCAACTCCGATTTATCATTCATCCTATTTTTATAATACTAAAATTTCAAAATTCCGAACGTTTATAATTACTATTCTCAAAATACCGAGTTTCAAAAGATCGAATAACAAAAAGTCCGACATAATGAAAATTCCGAACATCAAAAATACGAATTCCGATTATTAAAATTCCGATTATTAAAAGTCCGATTATTAAAATTCCGATTATCTTTATCGTTATCGTGCAATCGTTTATCGTGCAAGCAAGCATGCAGCATGCAAGAAAGCACGCAGCGTGCAAGCAAGCATGCAGCATGCAAGCAAGCAAGCAAGCAAGCATGCATCATGCAAGCGAGCATGCAAGCGAACATGCAACATGCAGCAGGCATGGTTTTTGTCACGGCTACGGCGTTGCGGGGCTCCGGCGGTACCACGCGAGCTTATCGTCGCAGATGGTATTCACGCTCACCACCGCAGCTTCGGCTTACTGGCCGGCTTCGCCGGCCAGCCTCAGTCGCGGCGGCGGGCGTTAAAACCACCTGCTCCTCAGCTCGCTGGCCGTCTCGCCCCTCCGCGCCTACGCGAATTTAAATTACACTCTAGGGGTAGGGCAGACAAGACTACGTGGAGTCGGTTTCACAGCAATTCATTTCTGTCATTAACTTTTGTAGCACAACATATTGACTTTTTAAGATTATTTTTGTTATTGTCTTTCTTTTTATACCTATATATTTTTGTTGAAATAAATTCCATAGAAAAATACACCGAATAAACAATATTTGTTAAAAAGTAATTCTACTGTTTGATAAGTTTGTTAAACAAAAAAATTTGATTAAAAATTCTTTGAATTGTGTTTCTGTGAAATATGTTTCATTCAAGTAAATAGTCTTTAAACAATAATAGTCGAAATAAAAATACAAGAACCAAATTGTTATGTCAACGTCAATAAAAGGCAGAGATCTAGTAACGACTGCTTTATTACGAAGTTGCAAGCATGCAGTATAATATATTGGAGTATACCAACATAACACTTCCCCCCTATATTTAAAATAGTCTAACTTAAACATACACACAAACGAAAGACATAACTACATTTTGTATTTCAACAAACAAACTAAAATGTGAATACAACAATGTGTAAACGAAACATAGATACTTAAATGCAATAATCATGGTTATTCATACAGTAGCTAGTTTAGTAACTGTGCAATGATGAGTGTGATGTATTTTAATAAACAATATCATTACAACCTTTTTAATTTATCAATGCAGCGTAAAGCAGCCTTTCTATAGACACGATTCCTCGCTGTTGTCAATGGATCGTCAAATCTTTCAGATAGAGTTCTCGAGGGAGGCGATTCCTCTGCCAGTTGAACTTGATCATCTTGATCAATGTCAGGCGTCGACGTTTGCCCTGCGTCAGCTTGATCTGATGCTTCCGCTTGCAACTTCGATAATGCAAATCTAGACTTTCGATGCATAGTTGTTAAGATTTGATCAATGTGTCTCTTGTGAACACGACCATCTTGTGATTTCACCGTATAAGAGACTGGACTTTCTCGACGTACCACCGTACCTTCAGTCCATTTTCCCCCGTTTTTAGAATAGTCCCGTAGTAGCACGGGATCCTGTGGCTCGGCTACCCGTAGAGCGGTGTCCCGTCGCCGTTCACTAGCCTCCTGCCGCTGTCGCACCACGTCGCGCGTGTCGGGCCGTAGCAGGTCCAGTCGACCACGCAACCGTCGCCCGTACATAAGCATTGCAGGCTCGCGACCAGTGGTACTATGTTCAGTGTTTCTATACGAGAAAAGAAATTTACTGAGTGCCGTATTAACATTTTCCTTTTCGACTTGGGCCTTTTTTAATGCCCTCTTTACCAGTTTCACTGCATTTTCAGCCGCCCCATTGCTCGAAGGGTGATATGGCGCAACTAAGGTATGTCGAATACCGTTTACGTCTAAATATTTTTTAAATTCTGCCGAGGAAAAAGGCGGTCCATTATCACTAACAATTCTTTTAGGTAAACCAAAACGTGCAAAAATGTTGCGTAAACAGTTGATTACAACCGCAGCGGACGTACCCGAAACATTGGCAACCTCGATCCATTTTGTATGAGCATCGACAATAACTAAATAATACTTATTATTAAATGGTCCTAAAAAATCTAAATTCAACCGAGCCCATGGTTCGTCCGGCCACGGCCAGGAGTGTAGTGGAGCCGGGGCGGGAGCAGAGCGCTGCGATTGGCATGCGACGCACTCCCGTACTATCTGCTCGATGTCAGAGTCCAATGTCTCCCACCAGACATAGTTCCGCGCTATTTGCTTCATTTTTACTATGCCTGGGTGACCGTCATGAACTTCTTTCAAAATTGTCAATCGTAAAGATTTCGGAATGATTACCCGGTAACCCCAAATCAAGCAACCTTGATCCACACAAATACTGTCCTTACGATTAAAATACGCTTTTTCATTTTCAATATTGCTAGTTTTTGGCCACCCGAACATTACGTAACCGTATATTTTACTCAATAAAGAATCTTTTGCCGTCTCAATTTTAATGTCTTTAAAACTAAGTGGAAAATTGTCCTGCACAAAATTAAGGTAACTACAGTTTCTGTCCTCACATTTGATTCTGCTTCTCGTAGAATTCAACGGAAGACGAGAAAGCGCATCGGCATGACAGTTTTGTACTGATTTAATAAATTCTATTTTGAAATTATAAGCAGACAACTGGACTGCGTATCGCTGTAGTCTACTTGCGGCTGTCACAGGTATACCTTTATTTGTCCCAAAGATATAACTCAATGGACGATGATCACTGCGTAAAATAAACGGTCTCCCGTATAAATACTGGTGATGCTTACGCACACCGTACACAATTGCTAGTGCCTCCTTGTCCAACTGCGAGTAGTTTTGTTCAGCGGCGTTAAGTGTTCGCGACGCGCAACACACGGGCCGCTCACTGCCGTCTGCGTACTGCTGTGACAGCACGGCGCCCAACCCGTATGCGCTGCTGTCCACTGATAACACCAACGGCAAAGTAGGATCGTAGTGTGCTAACACTGGTGCGCTGCTCAATACTTTTTTCATTCTACAAAAAGCAACCTCACACTCATCATTCCATTGCCATTTAACATTTTTTTGTAGTAAGTTGTATAACGGTCTCATTATATCACTTATATTTGAACAAAATTTAGCGTAAAAATTAACGAGGCCCATGAAACTCTTTAATTGAGTTACATTTGTGGGCGATGGGGCAGCCTTAATGGCTTCAATTTTGTTGGAATCCGTGTGCAAGCCAGCCTTATCAATATTATAACCTAAATAAGTTACACAATCCTTAAAAAAATGACATTTGCTGAAATTGATTCTTAATCCATTTTGTTTTAATCTTTCTAACACTGCCCTCAAATTTGCTAAATGGGTAGCCTTATCCTTTCCCGTTACACATATATCATCTGCAAATACAGCCGTTGAAGGCAAGCCACTCAATGTTTCCTCCATTATTTTTTGAAAGTTTTCAGGAATACATTTAATCCCAAAAGGTACTCTTTTGTAAATGAACGTCCCGACATGAGTGGTAATTGCTGTCAGCGGTTGTGATTTGTTATCTAATAAACATTGTTGGAATGCATTTGATAAATCAAGTTTTGTGTACTGCTCACCGCCCCCCAAGGTCGCAAAGAGTTCTTCAATCCGCGGTAAAGGATAATGGAAATCTTTAAGAATCGGATTAAGCGTTATTTTATAATCTCCACATATTCTGATTGAGCCATTCGACTTAATAACCAGGACAATAGGCGTGCCGTATTCTGATCTTTCGACTTTATAAATAACTCCTTCTTGTTCTAACCGTTTGAGTTCGCTTTCGACTCGCGGGCGCAGTGCCAGTGGCAGCGGCCGCGCCTTCACAAACACGGGGGTTTCATCCTTGAGGTGCAGCGATACAGGTGACTTGAATGTGCCTAACCCTTCTGCAAACACTTCAGGGAATTCGTCTCTCAAAACGTTTGCTACCGAGTCCGATTCGTTAATATTGTGACATTCAATGATTCCTATTTTTAATTGTTTAATCCACGTACGACCCATTAAAGGTGGGCCGCCGTTTTCAATAATAAATAACTTAAGCATCGCAGACTTGGAACCACAAACAACCATTACCACAATATAACCGAGGGTCTCGATAACGTCGCCCGTGTAAGACCTCAGACATAACAACTTGGATTGAATGGGCACATGTTTAAAATATTTATCATAAAAATTTTTCGAAATAGCTGATATTTTACTACCCGTATCAATTTCAAATTTACACGGCACCTTTTGTACTACTAAATTCGCATAATACGGTCCGTTACCGTCATTACTTGTAACCAAGTTAAAAAAATTACAGTCGTCATCCGAGTCCGAATCATTTAAAAAGTACTGACCTTTGTTTTCCTTTGGACTCATAAATTCACTTTTACCTTGGCACATTACTTTCAAATGGCCCTACTGGCCGCACGCATCGCATGTATAATTTTTAAAACGACACTTGCCGGCTACGTGGCCGGTCTTACCGCAACGCGCACAAAGTCGTCGCTGTGTCGTCGTAGGCACAGTAGCCGCGCCGACTCGCGCGCGCGCTCCGCCGCTGCCGACCCGGTGCAAGCCGCCCTCGCCGGCCGCGCCCGCGCTGCCCGATGCGGATGCTGTACTTGCATGCCGCTCAGCTGCCTCGAGCGCCGTGGCCAACTCCACAGCCCTTTTGTAGTTTATACTCTTTTCGGCAAACAATCTTGACCGCATCTCTTCGCTATATAAACCCGACACGAACTGATCGCGAAGGTTTTCTTCCAAAGAACTACCGAAGTTGCAGGTTTTAGCCAAGTGTTTTAGACCATGTAGGTAAACACGAATACTTTCTCCCTGCTGTTGCGTCCGCTGCCGAAAAATGTGTCGCTCTGCTATTTCAGATCTCTCCGGTTCCAAATGATTTTTGACGATTGAAACTAATTCTTCGAACTTCTTTTTTTCCGGTTCCACAGGTGAACACAAGTCACAAATTAGATTATAGCACTCCGAACCTACTAATGTCAAAAGTGTGGCAACTTTTAGGTTATCATCTATACCATTTAACAATATAAATTGGTTTACTCGACGAATATAGCTTTCCCAATTTTGGTCTTCGATGTTAAATGACTCAATTTTTCCAATCGGCATGATGATAAACCAAATTCAACTGAAAATACCGAATTTTCTATACCGACTGCGCCAATGTTATGTCAACGTCAATAAAAGGCAGAGATCTAGTAACGACTGCTTTATTACGAAGTTGCAAGCATGCAGTATATATTGGAGTATACCAACATAACACAAATATTATATGAAACATTTTCTGGGAAACGAAATTCTATGAAATTTCTGTCTGCGAAACAAGGGGACACCATTTTGAATATATATGCGTAGCTGGATTGAATCAGAATTCTTATTTTAACAGTTTATTCGGAATATTGAAATTCGGAATTTCGTTTTTCGGACCGAGAACTCATCGAGCATTTGATTCTTCGAACATATGAAAATCGGAAAACAAACAAATCGGATTTACGACATTCGGTAAAATAACTTTCGTGATTTTAAATAATAGAGATTATAATTTTTAGGTATTATGAAATTCGGACTTTTGAAAATCGGAATATCGAAATTCGGAATAAAATATTTCGGAATATTTGGGTGTTCCCAGCCCGGACACCTCACGGGTTTCAAGTAATACAACCTTATTTGAATTAGTTATAGTTATGCATTGAACACTCTTCTAGAATAAGAGAACTCGACTTTCGACGTATGGGTGGGCTATCAGGTCGAGAGATAGATTATTATAAAAATATGACATAATTTATAATAATGTAATAAACGAAATGATATAAAGATAACTACGTATCATTCATAGTAGATACCTCTCCTGGTCTTCATAGTAGGTACTATAGAGTAGAGGCATAAATAAAGTTAAAAATGATAGGGGGTCCCCATATAAAAACCGTTTATTTTTGTATGTAGTGTTAAATATTATACGATGGTACGGAACCCTCAATGTGTGAGTCCGACTTGCACTTTAACTGGTTCTTTTTTAGTATCTATTATAATTTTCGTTCATGAAGAATTCGTTGTTTATTTTTTACTTTTGTATAAGTATTACGATGTTTCTTTTGTTACTAAAAGGTCACATAAGGTTAGTTTGGCTCTTGACCGTAACCTTAAGTTTTTCTAGTAGATATTCCTTTTATATTTTTCAACAGAGCCTATTAGGTGGTCAATGTATTGTTGAATTTACCCGTATAGGTAGATTATATTACCTAAGTACATACTTTGTAACATTACTAAGTTATACTTCGAACCCCGTTTTTCACCACGGATCGAGCTAAACTTTCGATCTCACGGGAAATCATTGAAACACAGTCATTTTTCATGTAGATAACAATTTTTTTTCTCCAGTAATATTTTTTGTGTTTGTCAGTCTTTACCATGTTTATTTCAACTAACTGATAAGTCAACATTACCTACTTATACATAATGCTTTTAAGGCTCCATTCATAAACGAAATATAATCTATTTGAGGTTACTAATTAGTTCGCTTCATTGCTTACTACCCACAGATATAGATAGACCTAGATAACGCAAGAGGAACTACTTCGCGTGCCTATTTTCGAGCCTAACTTACGATAAAAAATCGTAAGTAAAATAATAAAGTAAACGTTTCCTTCCATCGGTAAGTCATTTTGTAATTAATATTATGCGTAATTAATTTAAAAAACAACCCCCCCACTAATACCTTTAGGAAAAACAAAACATTCGTATTACATTGTGACGTCCAAAAAATGGCACGCTTGGTTTTTATACAGATCGTGATACTTGCGTTATCTAGGTCTATCTATATCTGTGGTACTACCCTTATCAACACTGTTGGCTTCTAACTCCTAATCTATGCTATACTTGCCTACAATTCAAGGTTCCAAAACCTTCAAGTATTAAGCATTGGGGGAACTTGGGTATAATTTCACACGGGTTAAATCAAACTTCAACAGAAGTCCATGATATGGGTACTTAACCACTTACCTAATTTCAAACACGACTGTTTACTTGTAGTTTCTGGATAACTATACCCTTGTCCATAATTTTGTGGCGTAAGCTGGGTTTGATGGTAAGAACATAGCAACAATTTTTTTTTAATAACATTTTGATTTTATACCGGTTACAGATGAAATAGAATAGGACCTTTTAATTGAAATACCAAGACTTATAGTGTTAGTATAAAATTACTTACAAGCTACGTTAGTAAAATTAATTATCTAATTATATAAAGTTATAGTCATATCCACGGAACAGTTATTGGTTATTAAGTTTAGATGCATTTCAATTTTATCAGATTTAGATCTAAACAGCTTATTTCGTATTCTTCTTAGCTTTGTGTCACGCTGACACAATGTACAGTAAAGCTTGACAATAATAACATTTAGTACATAATTATTATCGAGTCGTAAACGATCTGATCGACGCGTCATGGATTTACGTGAATTACCCGTTTGAACGTTTCATATCAATTTGTCATAATATACATTTCAATTTGTCAATATATTAAATTTAATCATGTATAAAAAAAATTGTTAGTCCAAAACTTTGACAAAAAGGTACGTTGAGAACCGGTCAAAGTTAAGAGGCTTGTGGCCTCTAAAGTTATGCTCACAAAATTCAATTTTCGGTTCAAGGGGTCAGGGATCAAAAACGGGTTTTAGGAAACTTTTGACGCTCCAGGTAATTTGAATGAGGTTTGAGCGTCGCTTTATTGGAACGTAAACGTTAAAATATTGCGTTGAAAATCATGGTCAAAACAGTTCAGTTGTAGGTAAATAAGAACTTAAGAAAAATAACGTGAGGAAACCTGGTCTTGTAAGTAACTAGCTATCCGCCCCGGCTTCGCACGGGTGTAATGTAGATCAAAACCGCATTCAAATCCCTTGCGTAGTTTAAAAGATCTAAGCGTACAACGCGACAACGGGAGCGACTACGTGTTTTACTACGTAAAGAAAAGAAGATAGAAGTCTAAAATGTGGCCAAAGCGTGGTGATCATTACTCTAGCCTTCTCTATATGAGAAGAGTAATTGGCTGGTATTATTAAGTAGGTATTTTAAGTCGTTCGTGGTACGAGTTCCAACCCAACATCTACAGACCTTTTTGAAGGAGGACTTTTGGCCGAAAGGTGTCGTATATCGACGTTTCCGACGACGGTTACGCGACACCACGCAGCGAAACACGACGCCGACAACGTAAAGTGTTAAGCTTAGTAAACGTTTAGTTGATAAGGTTTTTTTATATGTATTAGTTTGTGGTTGTTTAAGATTATTTGTGTATTTTTTCTATGGGCCTCAGTTGCCTGACAATAAAATTTATTATTATTATTATTATAAAACGAGTTATGCGACAAACACAGTTCTAAATTGAAACAATAAGCCCTTCACAGTAAGTCCGTAGGATTGAAAGGAGGATTTTGACCTTCCAATACTTTTCCCCAATTCTGTCATCCGAGTCTAATTTCAGTAGACAATAGTATCTTTGAGATCCTAGGAAGTTCAAAGTTTTAGTACCTAGTGCTGCAGTAATACTGTAGCATGAGGAGAATTATGTCCACGCCTAGGCTAAGAAGTATTTTTTCTTCTATAGTTTTTTTTTTAATTCAGAAATAACAAACCTTTTCTTTTTGGTAATAGTGATCTTTAATCAGCCCCCAAAAATTAAGATCGAAATAAAATTCTAAAATGAAAGCCTGTAGGTTTATATTTGAGAATTATAAATATCAACATTTACGTACTTACCCGTAACCCACATACAATTTATAAGTAACTGAACAACCGGTAATCAAACTTCCTGCAGCAGTATTTGATATGGGTACAGTTACAAACAAGTGGTAACTTGTTTCAAGTAATCGAGTTTGTTGACGACTATCGTTTAATGAAGCTAATATGGACGTAGTCAGGGAAATTTGATTTCCTTGCAAGGTACTGAATTCGATTACTTAGCTCTGTTCAGTGTAAGCTTCCTGTTTGATAGAATTTAACAGGCCTCTGCGAGACACGATGTTGTTTACGATGCACCCAGGGTAGTCAATTACGTGGTAGAGTGAACAAGGATGTATGATTTTAATTATTATTTCAGATTTTGATTTTTAATAGTGGGAATTTGGTTACCTTAAAACAATTATAAAGGAGAACGCCTTATAAATGCCTGAAACGGACAAAAACTAGATACTATTAGTCCTTAGTTGTAGTATTTAGAAGAAATGCGTATAGTAAACTAATCCTCAAGTTTGTTTAGGTAGGGCAAAAATTTAAATTATTCATTGTGGAGGGTATAACTGTAAATCAGTTCAATTATTCTTTTGCATAGATTAATTTGAGTATAAGAGGCGCTAATTCTTCACTATTAGATCACTCACAAACGATTTTTATTTCTCCACTCTATTTCACGGGCAGCTTTAACTTTTTATCCGTGACTATTTTCGTACAGCTGGTGTGGTTGCAAGTGTAAAAAGGTGCTTGCATTTCAGCTCAATTGGATACCTACAAATGGTTGGAAATGGTTTGCAAATTTTGAAGCAACAACTTACATACGAACAGTGCAAGTTAAATAAAAGCTTGCAAAAAATTACTCTAGTCTTTTGTATTCTCTGCTTCGAAATTTGGTGTTTCCGTCGATTCTGGTGAATATTAGGTACTAGCGTCTGCATTTGCGACTTCATCCGCGTCTTTATGGAAGTCAAGTAGGTACCTAAATACACTTTACATACTTTAATATACTTAGTGGTTTTTATGCAAGGTAGGTACGGTTGGAATTATCGTTTACGTATAATTCCTGGAAACGTAAAATATTGTAGGTATTTAAACATTTTTTTTAAAGAGTAAGTATGGAGTTCATTGCTGTATTTCTCAAATTTTATTATTTTAGTACCTATAGTAGGTAATAAAATACAAGTTCTTTTAGACTGTATTTATTTTTCGGTCAGGGTTATAAAAGTTAGAATTGGATTTTTGTGAACACACCCATAATACCCATCGCAATATTAATTTAATAATACATTGTAATGATAAGTAATATCCACCAAGTATGATAGATAGTTCCAAGATTATCACACATGCACTTAAACGACTGTAAGACAATATATAGGCTTAAGAGGATCCCATAAAAGCTGATGGATCAACTCGGGACGGAGTTAGACGGGTATGATTGATGAGTACCAAGTTCGGGTAGTGTCGGTCTCTGGGGTATAGAAGTATTAGTTCAAGTAATAGGTACGGTAACGGCTGGGTTGTAGAAATCGAGAATTGATTTCGGGACTGAAGTGGAAATTTGGTTCTGTTATTATTAATGGATATGATGTTGTGGGATTATAAAGTTGAAAGGGAATCTCTTGTCTTGGTATGGACATGTAAAGAGAAGGGATGAAACGCATGATACCAAAAGAGTTGCGAATATAAGTGTTGATGGATGGAGAAGAAAAGGAAGGCCAAAGAAAAGATGGATGGATTGTGTAAGAAATGATATGAATGACAAAGGAGTCGGTGAAAGCATGACAGCTCACAGAAAGAACGGAATGGGAGAAGGAAACATGTTCACTCAACCCCAAGGAACATGGGACAAGGGCATCAAGATGAAGATGATGATGTTGTGGGATTATGTTATTTATTATGCTCCTGAAGTATTTAATAATATCATTAAATAAAATTAGATCATTTTGCTCGATAAAGTGGACAAACCTTCAATCTTTTCGTATGCTAGTCAAGGGAGAATATTAAAAACTTATCTTTACCATTCTGTTCATAATGATTTTTTTTCTAGGGATATCGTTCAGCAGATGTTAAGTTACGACAATAATTATGTAAGTGGATTAGATAATTATGTGCCTAATACTTTTAGGAACTGGTATCGGTATCGTTCATACTGATCTGTACCTTATAATAATACTAGGTTTTGCCCGCGACTTCGTCCGCGTATATGTCGGTTATCGCGGACGCAGACGAAGTCGAAGTCGAATAAAAAGTAGCCTATGTCCTTTGTTGGGGTTCACACTTACCCTGTACCAAATTTAACACAAATCGGTTCAGTAGTTTAGGCGTGAAGAAAAGACAGACAGACAGACAGACAGAGTTACTTTCGCATTTATAATATTAGTTAGGATTAGGATTTTTAACTAAAAGCCATTGTCGCTCACCTTTCAGAGGTCACAAAAGCAGGTCTCTTCGTCTGGCCTTCATTTTATAGTGTTGTCACCTTGAAAATCTTGCTAAAAATAATTGAAAATTAATACTTGGTTATGTTCTGAAATCCAATTTCCTTGAAGTAATCTGTAGTCGCGTCGCTTCGTTATTCACGAAGCTGCGTGGCTGTTTGACGCTTGAGCACGTTCCTAAATGTATTTCACCTGGTTTTGTATATAAAACAGTTTTATGGAGTCTTCCCTTCGTTTTGAGATTTAAGTGGCGTTAATACGTATTTTAAGTTTAAGTTACGTTTATATTTAAAGGAGATTATGTTTTATAAATTGTTATATCATAGCCTGGTTGGAGACTTTATTGTTTATTATTATTTTGTGTATTTTATGTATGGGCCACAGTTGCCTGATAATAAAGTTATTATTATTATTATTATTTATTATTACCTTTATCTATCCAGGTTTTAAAAATCGTGCTTTTTGAAACTGGTTATTGTTTTATATAGAACACAGTTTTTTTTATGAGGTTAGTCATTTTATTTTCTTGAATGCATAATTGAATTCATACAAAACTTATAAATAGTAATAATGTTATTGTTATGTACAATATATATAGATTAATACTTAATTTTATCAACACGATCATGAAATTGAATTAACGCATCGAATAAACGCAGACTTTACATCCGCCATTTTGAATTCCATCTTCATCATTCGACGTCGTCAAATCCACAAACAGCATAAAATCCCTTCATTAACTGAACCCCACCTGCAGTTACTCGCACTTCTGAGAACAAGTGAAGCCCTAATTACCAGAGATTGTGCATTGACAAAGGAGTTGTTCACTGCTTACTAGTTGGAGGCAAGATTGCAGACTCTTGACTTCCAACCTCCCCCTCCCTCGCCCAACTTAGGGCCATTACACATTAGCGTTTTCTTTGCAATGTCGAGGCAGTGTTTAGGGAAAGCACAGAATCGCACTTCAATAAAAAAAAAAAACTGGGCAAGTGCGAGTCGGACTCGCCCACCGAGCGTTCCGTTCGAAATCCGTGATTTGGTCACCCATACACTTATGATCGCGCTTACCTATGATTGATACTTTATTAAACGTATTTTCGTATTTTGTATAAAGACTAGGTATATTTTTTATGATTGAATTACAAATGTATAGTTTTTAGGCTTTCCCCTGTATTTGTAGTATAATTACTTGCCAAATTTCATAGTTCTAGGTCAACGGGAAGTACCCTATAAATTTTGATTCCCTTGAGTGTCGAAATATACGTTTTCTGCAGAATAAACGGCCGTATCTTTTTACACTGTAACTTAGAAGTTTGTGTTTTTCACAGCGTCCAGGGACTGCAGACTTGAGTATATGGTTTTAATTTCAATTCGATACCTCCACGCATTTCCGACATATAGGGTCTTGACAGGCAGACGGACAGCAAAGTGATCCTATAAGGGTTCTGTTTTTTCCTTTTGAGGTACGGGACCTTAAAAACAAATTGTTTATTGAATGTCATATTGGCCCGTTTTTAGGGTTCCGTAGTCAAATGGCAAAAAACGGAACCGTTATGGATTCGTCATGTTTGTCTGTCTGTCTGTCTGTCCGTATGTCACAGCCACCTTTTTCTGAAACTATAAGAATTATACTGTTAAAACTTGGTAAGTATAAATTACAAAAATAGAAAAAAAAAACAATAAATTTTGGGGGTTCCCCATACTTAGAACTGAAACTCGAAATTTTTTTTTCATCAAACCCATACGTGTGGGGTATCTATGAATAGGTCTACAAAAACGATATTGAGGTTTCTAGTGTCATTTTTTTCTAAACTGAATAGTTTGCGCGAGAGACACTTCCAAAGTGGTAAAATGTGGGTCCCCCTCCTGTAACTTCTAAAATAAGAGAATGTTAAAACTAAAAAAAATATAAACAAGTTAGGTTATATTATCTTATGTTGGGAGGTAACACAACACAGTAAAATTATCATGCGGTGGCCAGAAATAAACTTTCACTAGAATTAGAAAAACCACAGTCTTGTTAATTATTGTAGGTGTCTGTACATTGAAACACGCTCCGTGTATGCAGTGTGTTCGTGTCGCAAACAAAACGCAATGAAAACGCTAGAATTTCGTCTCAATATTGTGTAATTACTGAGGTTGCCATCATTATGTAAGACTTTTGTATGTACGATGCCTTGTTGAATGCTTTGATGCAAATGATTTTAACTGGACTGTTGTAACTTAAATCATAGTCTTAATTCTTATCCTGCAACTCGGTTGGTTTTCGAACCGTTTTTAAATGAAGATTATAAGTAGTGCATTAATGTATTTTGTTCAAAACACAGGTTACAAACTTAAAGGGTATTTGCATTTTATTATTTGCTTAGGATAGGATACCTGAAAACAAATATTCTGAAAATAATTATCTACCCACTTATTACGAATATTACATACCGCCCTAACATATTCAGAGATTCAGACGGACTGACGGAACAGTCCTTATACGGTATCGGTGAAAACCGCTTTATATCGCGTATTCGATTTAGCACAACTTAAAATCCAAACTATTGCTAGAACGGCGTAGCAGCATTGACACACACTAGTACAATACAATGGTCTGTTTGTGTGTGCATCACAAAAAAAAATACGCACGAAATAAGCACGAATCATTGAAATTGATCGGCAAAAGACAGCGCGCGATGTTTTACAGTGCTTTAAAAAAATGACTAAAATAAATAGAATAGAATAGAATTTATTTATCTTAGAAACAGTACACCAGTAGTAAACATTAAAACGTAGTTATAATTAAAGTACTTACATAGTTTTTAATGTACACTCACTAGGTTTATATGGTACCTTCACTTGCACAAATACACAATAAAATCAAAACTTAGATAACGATTATTAAGTATAACAAAATAACAATGCAACTATGTAAATAAACTTGCTTATTAACATAAACGAAATGAGTTCGTATTGAAAAATATTTTGCATAATAAGCATAACCTTTATTTTTATAAAATAAATATTTCTGTTATGTTTTCTTCAAATACTGGTGAAAAAAAATTGTGACATTAAACCGATTTTGTACTTTTTCAACATTGTTTT
Organism: Charanyca ferruginea; assembly: GCA_947361185.1. NCBI lineage: Eukaryota > Metazoa > Arthropoda > Insecta > Lepidoptera > Noctuidae > Charanyca > Charanyca ferruginea. The sequence goes on from OX376058.1 coordinate 8,472,512, forward strand.
TAATACATAATAGTAATATTTTCGTAATTTTGGCACTTTTTTAGTTAGACTTAGTACGTAGTTAGACTTTAAGACACCCGCGACACATCATACAAACGAAACGATATAATAGCCTACACTACTATAAAAATAGCAGACTGTACAGATACGTGCGTGTGTGTGCGTTAATATCGCTAGGGCTGTCACTGCAACCGCGAGCGCGCGATATCGAGCGAGCGCGCGATACCGGTCTCAACACAAGTGTTTCTCTCTCAAGTAGGTACTCAATTCTTTCAAGGTTTTCGTCATTTCTTCAAGGTCATTTCCTCATTGCATTTAGGAGGGAATGACGGTTGATGAGGGAATGATTTACACAGTATTGTACAATACTTTTAGATTTTTTAATTATTACTTACAACTTATATTTCATGGTTTTTAATTTAAAACAGTACGTGCATGTATACGTCATAGTTTAATTTGGCAAAAATTACATAATTTCATATATTATTATTTGTTTTAAGTATAAAATATTATATAAAATATTTAATTTGTATGATATAAAATATTTCGATTTTCTTTTTCACAAATGAGCGAATACACGTTTCTACGCGCTACGAGTCATCCCTTGAACTGGAACACGTTGCCAGAGCCAATGCGGCGCGTCTAGACGTGAGGAACAGTGTTTCGGTGGGGGCGGAGCGTGTCGCTACTGTACGATAGTACTAATACTTATGCTGTGCTTTAAGACTGTAAATCTTGTTGGTAAAACGCATATAACTTGGCATACTGTAATGGTTGTATTCGTCCTGAAAGTTAGCTCTGACGTCTATTTTCGTAAAATGCTATGAAAGGATTGCCTTCGCTTTAAAAAACCATAATGTAAAATTATACTTTTACTCTGTAGTTCCCTAAATCAAGACTTAATCTTTCTAAAACTGTAATTGTCCTTAAATAATCTGCTCCCATCATAACGATATTGCTCTGGGCATAACGCGAAAACGTGAAGTTTTCGTCACGAATAGAACACGCTCTTAATAACTGATTGAAAAAATTTAAAGCAGACAGCGGAAGTGACTTTGTTTTATATAAAATGATAGTGGAATAGCAGGATAGAAAATAGGATAGCTTATCCTATCATTCCTACTTCCTATCTTAAGTAGAAAAGATAGGATAAGCTTTACCTGAACGATGAGAGAGCTCGGAGCTGCAGGCAGCGCTGAGGATTTTTCTCGTTATATTATTTTAATGACGTTTGCAAACCACTACTACTTTTTACCCCTTTTACCATCCCTGTGCTGGTTAAATTGCAGTTGGGTTTCAGAAAAAAATCTGTTGGGTAAGTTATTTAATGAGATTTCAGGAGTTCATTAAGCTTTACGTGAACTAGGGCGTCATACGAGTTTCAGTCGGGATTTTGTGAATTTCTACGTTCTCTGCATTTTTCGGGTTTGTAATGTGTTTTTTTTTGGATGTATGTTTAAAACTATCATATTCATCCATCTAGCTTTTTCCCAAATAAATTGAGTCTTCCAGCCTAACCGGATGCAGCTGAATACCAGTGTTTTACATGGAGCGGTTGCCTGTCTGACCTCCACAACCCAGTTACTGGGTAACACGATACCCATGGCAAGACTGGTCAGACTTTCTGGTTTGTGACTACCCATAATGACTTTCAAAGTTCTAAGATGAAATGACAGCCGGAAACAAAGACTTTACGTGTTTTCAGAAGCACGGATAGGCCTCAGTATGAATAGATGGTCACCCATCCACAGACCGACCGCGGCAAGCGTAACTTAACCGATCGATCTGTACGGCTTTTACTTAACCACGAGCCCCTCTATGTATGTTTAAAACAAAAATTTTACATTTCATAATAAGTGATCGTTTTAGAGATTAGGTATTTATTGTGAATTTTAATACAAAATACTTGTAAACGATTTACCTATTATTCTAACCAAAATTTCTTTTGTTACAGGTAAAACATTTCTTGCAAGAGATCCCGTACTTACATTCGAAAAGCTTTCTTTCCTAATACATCTTTTGATATCGTCCGATTTTGACAGCAGATGATTTATGATTCTCTAGACGTCGAAAGAAATAGTCTTTATCTGAACCTCGACAGTCCTGTTTCAAAGTAAATGTCTTGCTGAAAAGATTTTGAGAATTTAGGGATTTGAATTGAAAGCCGTTTGGTATCTTTATCTCGTTAGTAGATCATATTATTTTGTGTACTTAGGGCGGGTTGTTTCAAACAGTTAGTTAACGTTACTTATGAACGGTTAAAAATTACCTTTCAATTCTTTGGGGATAAGATCGGGGAGTGTGGGATTCTTACCTCACTAAGACCAGCCCGGTCGTCACCATTACCACTTAGAAAGTTTTATATTCCCCTTAAAAGACCGCATCAGAACCCATGCAACCTGTGCAACACCTGTTAGGGTACATCCCTGGAAAAACTACTTATAGGTTTGATGGACATTACAGTCAAGTCAAAGCATTTATTTCAATTAAATCATTTAAAGGCTCTTTTGAATTGTCAAGGGGTCATTTTGTTAGTCAGAAAGTTGAACGAGCAACTAGCTCGTTCCAAAACGTTGGGTAGGTCTCTATGGAGAAGAACGAGCAAGATGATGTTAAAAACAGCACCAATTCCAAGGTAACAAAACCAATGTTATTACTTTGTAAGTTAACGTTAGGAACGGGCCATTTCACTGAGTTATAAATAAAGCTAGCACAGTAATAAAATTGCAATTAGAATAAAAATTCATCGAGGTATGAAGGCGTAATTCATTTTTAACTGTGCCAACAAAATCAAATTACGGAGAGTCTGCAAATATGCAAAAGATGATATTACCGGGAGTTATAGCCGCTATACTTTTAAATTCGTTTTATTTATTCTTTTTTCCTTTTCTATAGGAAAAACAGTCCATTGTTTTAGAAAATTGTTTTCGAGCGTCGCGTCGCCTGTTCCCGCAAAAAGTGACATTCCTTTTATTGAAAGCGAGAAAACAAAGAAAACGTTTTGTATTCCAATAAATGTCTTTGTCTTTTATTCGAAGTAGTAGGTACTTCAATTGTTTTCCATACTTTTTTAATTTAGAAAATTCTAAAGAATTTTATTTCATTTGACATGTCTGCATGGCATTCAGATTTTATGTTAATCTCTTTTCAATACCAACGAGCTATAATATCGAACTTTGCGCTGTCATCTAAATTCCACTAATTCACAGATTAATTATTTGGGTATGGCAACAATCAGAAATTCAATTTATTTAATAAAAAGTTTCCTTACAGAAGGCTAAACAGAACTTCAATATTCGTACCTGGTTTCGACCTAATAATTAATGCAACAAATAGGGTATTTTACTCTATACGAGAAAAAATCTATAAATATGTTATTGAGACAGTTTAGGCATAAAGCAGTCGGAAAATGTAAGTTTTAGTTCATAAAATAACAAAACAAATTTTTAAATTCAATTCAAAGTTTCCAGTATTTTTAATCTGCTATAAAACACCGTGAAATAGTAGCGGCCATGTTATTACGCCATACGGCTATGTAAACAAAAAATTGACAACTGTCAGTCAACCAATTGGCGAAATATAGGCTTTGTACTTTTATTATTTTCGTAACCAACGTAATTTTTTTATTATTACACCTATTACAAAATATGCTTATAATTATTTATAAATGATATACAATTATGATATTTAATATGAGCTCATTTGATACAAAACGAACTGACGTCATTTACGCTGAGCAATATGGCGTCCAGTAAGAGGCGTTTTCCGTCAAACTACGCGCGAAATTTGAAAATTTATTATTTTGATGCGTTTTTATGGCACTTATCGATTGAATAAAAAAATTGAGTTTTTTTGGTGGCATATTAGCACTACAGAATTTCATTGAGATACTTTTCAAAAATGGGTGTAATACCCTATTGTCAAGCGCACTAAGAAGCTGCCAGCTGTGATTGGTTGACTAAATTATTAACAACCAATCACGTCTGTTTCTGTAAATAGAAGGTGGTATGAAATATATCAATCAAATTTCAACTCTCTTAAACTCAAGTTGAAAGACATAAGTGAAAAAGGCATTGCATTTTGGTGCTGAAGTGAAAAGTTTGTTCAAAGCCACGATTTCGTAAGGAGGTTTACCACAAGCCTAGATATTTGTGTTTATCGTACGTACAAATGTTAAAAAATAATAATTTTGTATTCACCTAAATATTACTAGACTACTTTGTATGCAGTTTGATGTCGAGACAGTGAAGGAGGAGGGGGATATCGAGGAAGATCCTGTAAACTATACCCAATTCGTGTAGTTCCTATTTTTTTTATATAGCAATTAAACCATTTACAGGCATTTTTGAATTGTCAAGGTGTCGGTCAGTTAGTCAGAAAGTTTTATTTTATTTTATTTTATTTATTAAGGAAAACAAACAATTACACACTGTACATGGTTAACAATAGCTTACAATCTAGGTTTATCAGTGCGTAACTAATTACGTTATCCACATGTTACATAAATTCGAATACAAATTTGGAAGAGCACTGGTACAATATTACTAATTAATCATACAAAATAATAATTCTTACTGTAATACTAAAATGTATACATAATATTATGAGGATATGGTTAATCAACTGTTTTCTCGATCATTTTAAGTAGATCAATGCGAATTTTGTTAGCTAACAAAGAAAATAAATCTAATTCAGAAAAAAGAGTATTATAATTTCTTGCTAAACGTCTTAGAGGCGCGCGGACGGAAGGCGGGTGCCTTGGTGCGACATGAGGACACCGCAAATAGCGGGCGTCCACGCACTCCACGCCACACTACAGTTCTAGGTATTATATAGCACAGTTTGTTTGTTAACTCAGAACAATAATATTTTGTTATTACACAGATCATAGAGAAACTTTGTTTCCAAGTCATCAAAGTTGAAGCTAGTTGCTCGTTCCAAAACGTAGGGTAGCTGTCTCTATGGAGAAGAACGAGCAAGAAACTCCACGGACTCTCTTTTAAAATCAAGTTTTTACAAAACACTGCTTACTTTATTCTTGTGCCTTCTATATGTGAAAACAATAAAGGTAATCTAGCAATACAAAATAATCAAGATAATTGTTTATTAAGAGCCTGTGTAGTGTCCCTATATCTCAACTGGAATAACGTGGCCATACAAAAGTAAAAAGGTTTCTACAACCCAATGTTTAATACTCGAAAGAAATCTTGAAAATAATGTGAATAAGAAATCATAATATTTTATGTAAATTCAGCCTACTCTGGTAGTTTTAGAAATAACAATTCCGAAATATTGAAGTAGACTTTACCTTTTTGGGGATTACTCAACAAAAGTTAATTATTTTTACCTGACTACCCTAGAAAGGTTTATTGCTAGAATAAGATTAGAACTTGTGGTCCAGATAAGTGGAAATGTTCAGATCTAGCATTTGCCTGCGAATTCGTCCGCTTAAATCTTACGAATCTCTAATTTTATTATTTTTGAATAAAATAATACCGGTTACCTTCTTAGATAATTCCTCTTTCTATTGGTGGAAACCATAATTATGACTAACTTATTATAGTTCCACCAGGGCAAAGGCCTCTTCTCATACTGAGAAGGTACGAGTATTAATCACTAAGCTTACTCGAGGCGGTAAGGCGATTTCAGACTTATTTCAATTGTAAGTTCAAGTTTTTTCATAATGTTTTCCTTCACCGATGTAACTGTACAAGTTAAACTTGAAGTACGTAAACCAATTGGAGAAGTCATATGGGCAGGCACTTGCCTGGTATCGAACCTGCAACCTTGTGCATGATAGGCAGGCGTCTTAACCCCGAGTCATTTTTTTTACACAAATACATGTTACAAGTCAGTCGTATATAGATTAACGTACAAATGTATTGCAACGAATCTGATCCTAGCCCCCAAACCATGCTTGGACCTGTATTTTAGGCGCCAGCGGGGGCGAGTGTTCAGTCATAGACTTTATTGTTAATCTAACAACATTACAAAATTGTGGTTTCACTACATAGGTAGTTGGCAAGCCCAAGGTAAGTCCATTCGGTAACACATATAGGTATAAAATATCGAAAATACAGGTGTCATCAGGTACCTATACATTTAGGTGGAACATGTCATATAAAGTCAGGTAGGTACGGTAATATTAAATTAAAAGCCACTTGGCTTTTTCACTCCGTATGAAAGCCTACCACAATCAATTCATCACAGTTCCTTTCTAAAGTTTCACTCGGTAATAATGGTTCCGAGAATTAATTTAACTCTGTCTACGGTTTGAGTTTATTATTTATCACAAATACTGACTGTACCCGTTTGAGGGTCGTCTGTCGTGTAGTTCTACATGCACTATTGGTTTTGTGTTGTGTAATTTTGTTTGTATGTACAATTATTTTAGGCATTACTGTAATTCTCTGTTCCCTGAGTATTATAATCTTGATATCGTCAAGGCACGAGTGAAGCGGTTCATCCTAAGTTAGCGTGCTCCACTTTAGGCCGCATCATCACTTAAGATAAGATCTGGGGGTCAAGTCTGCAATTTTTATAATTTCGTCATTCCAACACGATCCCATTGTCATTTTGCTAAAAGTGCATAATCTGCTAAATTCATAATGGTCGATCATTGGTCGGTCGAACTAAAAGCAATGACTGCTCAATGACGTTCTAATGGTAAGTCACTGATTAAAGGAACTGTCAAAATTTTAGCAGATTAAGTCAGTCATTCAGTTGTCATTTTGTTCGAGATTACCATTCTATGTCATTTCTTTCAATGGCGTGTCAGTGGTTGACCATTGGAAAGTCATAATGACTCCATTATATTATTAGATTACGAAACTTATCAAAATCAACAATTATGAAATCAATGATAGACCATTCTGACACTATTGTAATAGCAGACTTAAGGCCCAGGGGGCCAAGTCTGCTATTTTTATAATTTCGTCATTCCAACACGATCCCATTGTCATTTTGCTAAAAGTTCGTAATCTGCTAAATTCATAATGGTCGATCATTGGTCGGTCGAAATAAAAGCAATAACTGCACAATGACGTTCTAATTGTAGGTCACTGATCAAAGAAACTGTCAGGATTTTAGCAGATTACAGCCTAAGTCAGTCATTCAGTTGTCATTTTGTACGAGATTACCATTCTATATCATTTCAGTGGTTGACCATTGGAAAGTCATAATGACGCCATTATATTAGTAGATTACCAAACTTGTCAAAATCAACAATTATGAAATCAATGATAGACCATTCTGACACTATTGTAATAGCAGACTTGAGGCCCTGGTAAGTTGCGGCCAAGAGCAAGCCCATATAGAATAATAATAATAAAAACAGTAAAGGTTCAACGAGTTAAAGGAGAGAATAGTTATTTGTTATACAAGAGTGCAAAGTTGCTTTTTAACCGCGTGTTCAATTTTGATGACCGAGCAAGCGAAGGATTCTAAAATTGAATCACGAGCGCAGCGAGTGATTCAAAATTAGAATCCTGAGCGTTAGCGAGGGAATCAAAAGAGCACGAGGTGAAAAATCTTTGCACTCGAGTGCAACACGTAACTTTTCATTCCACCTCAGCGAGGAAATGACTAAATGCAAAAAAAAAAACGTTTACAAAGTCTGAGTTTTTAACAAATTAAAAAAAAGTTGTATGATATATTCGGCACCATAGAGGTAGCAGTAAATAGGTTTAATGTTTTTTTTTAATTCACAAACTTAGTGCACACGATGTTCTAGTTTCAATTTACTTTATCCTCTAGAGAATAAAAACGGCTTTTCCACTCAGATATTGAAGATAAATTTACTTTATCCTCTAGAGAATAAAAACGGCTTTTCCACTCAGATATTGAAGATTAAAAATACTCTTTCCGAGATGGTGGGATGAAAAGGTATTTTTTTATTCATTCTATTTAATAATCATAATAATAATTTCATTTATTCGGACAACAAAAATCCATTAGTTTAGTAACAATTTATTACTAGTTCAAGTTTTGAGGCGTATTTTCGTCTACGAAGTTTTAAATTAATGCATCATACTATTCCAATTCTTAGGGTTGATTTTTAATCGTCATGTAACTTTTATCCGAAGAATAATTTAGACGGTCTGACTGACAGTTTTTGTTTAGAAAATATGTCAAAAATACCATAATTATATATATTCTTCAGATAAAAGTTATCTGACTATTAAGCAGTTGGCTTTAAAAGCCAAAATTAACCAGAAAACTGTCGGCTAATGAAGCTCTATCAGTGCCTTTCCAGGAAATCAATCATTATTTATCTGGTAGGTAAAATAGATGAGCCATTTAGACTACTTACTTACTACTAATACTTCAACTGTCTTTGAATTCAGGAGACGAATTTAAGTTTGTTTGCACATTTCCTTCTCAATGCAAAAACGAAAATACATTTTGAAATCTGAGCCATACGGATTTATGAAACAACTAACTACCTATATCAGAGATCATATTACTTGTCAAAAAAGTCGGGTTTTCAGGGTTAATATTAAGGTTTTTTTTTAGAAAAATTCCCATTCTCAAATACCCATTTACATCACAATCAAAAACTGACCTCCACCGTCACTATCTCTGCCTAAATACACAAGGCTATGCCTGACTTTTCAAATTCAATACAAGTGAAATTGCAAAACAAAAGCTGTCTCAAAGTTAAATAGTGAAACAAAACCTTGTTTAAAATAGAAGGTTAGGCAGCTCAACCTTCAGTGGTGATCAGAGTGGCCTCGATGCACTGCTCCCAATGTCTGGGCTGTTCTATATTCAGCATCGACATTGAACTAATCGGTGCTCTGTTATGACTGCGGTTCAGGACTGGGCCGGTATAATTTGATCAACTGAAACATAAGTTGGTCGTGCACAAAAATATTAATGACTAGCGACCCGACCCGACTTCGCATGGGCCTATACTCTATAGCCTTCCTCGATAAATGGACTATCCAACACAAAAAGATTTTTTCAATTCGAACCAGTAGATCCTGAGATTAGCGCGTTCAACCAAATAAACAAACTCTTCAGCTTTATAATATTAGTGTAGGTAAACAAAAAACTGTCCAAGTGCGAATCGGACTCGCGCACGAAGGGTTCCGTGCCATTATCTATACAACATTAGATATCGAGCAAAAAAACGGCAAAGAATCACCTTTGTTATATGGGAGCTCCCTTAAATATTTATTTTATTCTGTTGTTAGTATTTGTTGTTATAGTGGCAACAGAAATACATCATCTGTAAAAAATTCAACTGTCGAGTTATCACGGCTCATAAGATACAGTCTGGTGACAGACAGCCAGACAGACAGACGGACAGTGGAGTCTAAGAGCCTATGCACACCACGTTTTTCAAACGCGCCGGTGACGCGCGTTTGTAGCGATACAGACGCGATACGCACGCGAGTTAGACACAGCCTGTAGACCTTTGCACACCTGTATAAATTCAAATAAGCGTTTGTATTGATACGGACGCGCGTGTGTAGCGATACAGACGCGATGCAAACGCGCGTGTGTATCGATACAAACCTCTTAATTCTTTAGTCATTGATACAAACGCGCTGGCATATTGCGTTTTTAAGCAGAACCTCGTCAACAGTAGCAAAATGGCGTCGGTTGAGATAGCATTGATTGCATGCGCTTTGTTCAAAATATTTAAAAACAGGAAGAAGAAAAATCGATACAAACGCTATACTAACACGCGTGTGTATCGATACAGACGCGCTGGTGTCGCGCGTTTGAATCGATACAAACGCGATGCTGACGCGCAGTGTGTATCGATACAAACGACAACAAACTGCTCTGTAGGATAAAAGCGCGCCGTCGACGCGCGTTTCTAAAACGGGCGTCACCGGCGCGTTTTCAAAACGTGGTGTGCACAGGCCCTCAGTAATAGGGTCCGTTTTTACCCTTTGGGTACGGAACCCCGGACCCTATCAAATCTCAAAAGAGCTATTTAATTTACCATTTATGTAGTTCCATAAACAGATTTTTGAAAAAGAATGGTATATTGATACAGGATTTTAGAAATGATAATTAATTATGATCGACAGTACAGCGAGACGTTAATAAATGTAATTAAGGAGTTTGTCCTGTCGTGTGGATAAGGCTTGATTGTTGAGGCGATAATCTTTTCATCCCAAAATAAACAATTGTATTACTTATAATTTTGCTACATCTATGTCTAAGGGTGTTACCAGACCAATCGATCAATCGTCGATCGACGGCATCGATCGATGTTAGAATAGAATAGTGGACGTTGATCGATATATTTCTACCAGACCAATCAATCGATAATCGTTCGACGATCGGTCGATGGTAGAACGAATAAGTCGACGTCGCCCGAGCTGCTTCATTATTATTAGTGATGGATTATAGCCGGAGTTAATCGATCAACGTCGACCGATGCCATCGACCGGCAAAAAATCGAATTGTTAGTCGAACGGTATCCGTTAATCAGCTAAAGCTACCACACCAATCGATCAACGTCGATCGATGGCATCGATCGATGATCGATCGATTGGTGTTAGAGAGAGAGGTCATACAGACAGTCGCTCCATGTAAAAGACTGGTATTCAGCTGCATCTGGTAAGACTGGAAGGCGACCCCAAGGTAGTGGAGAAAAAGTTAGCCCGATAGAATTTGAAAATACTTTTAATTCTCTCACTCTGAAATCCTATAAACACAACCATGCATATAAACACCCAAACTTGAACATTTAAGTCCTTGACAATCTGTCGCTTCCAAAGAGGTCATGTCACAAGCTAGCCTGTCTATTTCTACCCAATGTTTTCACCAGTCAGACCTTGACCACAAATCCACCCTGAACGTGTGGAGTTCGGGTATTTTCGTGTCCAGTCGATTCGTCTGCCTCGTGTGTTCGAATGAAATTTCATTGTCGAATTGTGTTTGAAGTTTGTAATGATTTTGTGGGTGGAAATGTTAATTGTTAGAGCGACAGTTTTCTTTGCCAAATGTCATAAAATGTTCATGAAGTACTCAGGAGTTGTTTTACTATGTTAGTGTTTACCACGAAGTAAGTGTGTTTACCAAACACATGGCAGATTTTTAGATTTCAATTGGTTACAATGAGTGCATCCTTGATGAAACAACAGTGTAAAAAAAACATAGGTATTATTATTTTATATCAATGACAACTAAGTAAAAACTTGTAACATCATTATTTTATATAGAACCTACTGTAAAACCAGCCTGCTTTAATTAATATAGAAACATATATAAGTAAGTATATAGTTTTCATCTTTGATTATTATATAATGTCTAGATGGAGCGTCAAGTGCACGCAAACGTGTCAAAAAGTGTCAGCCAACTATTGGCTGACAAGTGCTTATATAATCAAAGCCCAAATGCGTAATAATAATAATAAATGATTAATATATGTATAATAATATTAATTATTATATAATTGCATATATAATCATTATTTACGCACACAGAGACGTACATGCACAGTGTAAAACGACGCCTGCACGCACACATACTTGAAATTGTTGACTCGTTTTCTTTGTTATGATTGTAGGGCGACGCTCCATCTAGACATTATATCAAAGGTTTTCCTGTAATTTAATTCACTGTAAACAATCAAGGTTACATGTTTTGATTATTTAATTTTGTAATTTTCTGCGCGTAATTTTCTGTAAGTGATGAGGCGCTTAGACTTAAGTTTGCAATACAAATTATAAAGTAACTGAGTGTACTTATTGTTGAAAAGCCTAAAATAAATAAATAAATGCCTACATTTCTAGTAACTTTTTAAATTCCCAATTATTTATTATTACTCTGGGAACCACAAATCGGAGATAGCCAATTCCACTTGAAAATCAATTAATACAAACCCCGGTATTGGTGCGACCTCCATTAAAACAGAGTTTTGCATAAACCTCGAGAACTATATCGATGCTGCTGGCAGAAACATCGAGAGTGTACATAAACTTTAAGATGAGCAGAAACCGCAGAACGTTTGCTTTGAGTTCGATCATAATAATATTGGAGAGGAGGTTAAACTTTGTAGTTCTTAATTAACTTAATTCCATAGGGAGGTGGGATCTATTTGCTATCTTTTTAAGTTTATTCATATGCTGTATGCAAACACAGAAGTTTGCAGGACTCGTCCTAGTTCGAATATAGGGTTACAGGTTAAGTCTATCTAGATCCATTAAGAAGTTGTAGTCTCCATAATTTCTGACTGATTTGACTATGAAACAACGTTCCCCAAACTTAACCGTTTTCAAAATATTTGACGTTGAAGTGTTTTTAAAAAATTGCAGAATTTTTGGCTATTGACCTATTTTTTGGGTATTTTGTCTCTAATTTACTTTTATTTTCGATTTTTGTGTAGTAGATAAGTTGCTTTATTATTCTCAACAATATACATAAAACAATATAAATAAAATTGCAGTTAACTGAGCCAACTGGGTCGTAGTAGACGATTGCTAGTTGTAAAATGAAATAACCTAATCAATTTTTTTTTCTTTCAGTAATATTTTAAAAATGCCTATGACAGTAATACTGCAGATAAACTTAATATTTTATGTTTATTTAGTTATCCTACAAGGTTTAACAAGCAATGGTATTATCAGAATTCTTAGAAAAAAAATATTGGTGGAAGGTCGAAAAGTATTTATAATTATATACTTATTATTATACTTTAGCGTTAAATTTATCACTTGGGTCAGAAAACAAAATAAAACAATACAATGACTGACCATCCATTTCATAAAAGCACGTAGACTCCGTTGGTCCCGGCTGTCATTCGTAGATCTTTGGCAGACGTTATTTGTAGTCAGAAGCCAGAAAGTCTGACAACCAGTTCTACCAAGGGGTATCGTGTCATCCAGTAACTGGGTTGTAGAGGTCCGATAGGCAGTCGCTCCATGTAAAACACTGGTATTCAAAAATAACAACATAGGCAAAGTTGAAAAGCTACTAGACTAACCTGAGTTCTTTGTCAACACTTGGGCTCAGCCAGCCATCGACAGATTAACAAAGAACTAACAAAAAAGAAGAGTTCTCCAATAAATAATCTCCCACGCAGTCTGTATTCCGACTAAATCAATTTCACTTTTCTCCGAAACTAATTCAGTTCCCTTTCCAAACTATAATTTCCTGTCTTCTTTGTTTCATATCGTTACTAGATAATCAAAAGGCAATAATTCTAACAACTAATAAATGAGGTAAACTTCAGACGTCTACAATGATTTATCGATAAGTAAATTGTAATTCTGACCGATACCTACAACTGGGGGAACGAAGTTTGGGAGTTAGCTATGTGGAACTCATACATAATTAGGACAAAAAGTTTTTTCACAGGCATTAGATTTAGAACTTGTCAAAAAGATGTCTGGATCAGTAAGTAGTGGGTAGGTTTACGTATCTACAGTAACTAACGAAGATTCGTTTAAAAGCAAAAGTTTCTACAGTATTTTTAAAATTAGAAGACCACATGATTGTACTGTATTTTACTGTAGCTAAAGGGGACAGAATTATTTTGGTTGTCTTGACGGCAGTACGAAAGTAAAATACGTCCCATTGTCCTATCTTCAAAGTTCAAGGAAAATTGTAACCTGTTTTTCCAGTTCGTAAAATCACGATACAAGTTTTATTTTCATCTCTTTTCAGGTTAAACGCTGAAACTGGAAATAGCGCCATCTATGAGATGGATGTATCACTTCTATTTGAACACAATTACGAACGTGACACAGAACCTTTTCAATTTTCAGTTTCCTCCTTTCATTGTAATACTCAGTATTACCAATAGATGGCGCTGTTCGTTTAGTTTCGGAAAATTGTGTTAGATGGCGCTGGCAACCTGTACAGATGCTTTGATCACTTCTCCACCGATAGTAATTAGTGGTTATTAATTCAAATTTGGCTTTAGAACTAATTCCTTAGTGATGTTAATAATAATTGTTATGAACTGAGATGATTCTTTTCTATGAAAGCAATAAGTATATCATTGAATAAGAACCCTTTATTTTAATAATTTTACGGACATAGGCAAAAACCCCTAGAGGCTAATTAAATGACCCTCAATCACATAACCCAGGATTCTCCTGCGGCGAAGGAATTGACCAGTAGTCTACTTTACGGCACTTACTATCTTGGCTGGAAACAAAAGCTCTAAAAATATAAGCAGCAGTCAATGTATTAAATTATTTGGTATATAATATTGTTGAAAGTATACCTTTATATCAAGACGCATTTCGGAGTGCTCTCCAATAAGTACCTTAAGCCTACTTAGAAGCAAAGTTATTCCGTTTCTCTTTATTTACTCTTCTTTCTTTCCTCGATCAAACAAAAAATATAAGTAACTAAGACGGCTCACAATGGAATCGTGTGAACAAAACAAGAAACAGGAAGTTTCGAACTTCCCAAGAAACAATCAATTCCGTCGAAAACAAAATTTAACACATAGCACAACAGAATTTGGCGACAATCCAAACTGTATCATCAAATTGTTCGAGCTACTCAGTTCGAAGTACTAGGGAAACATAACATAGCAGGGATGATTTATGCCGAGTCAACGAATTGTCGCGAATGGCGAGAGCACTTTACTTTTTGCCGTGAAATCAAGTAGGCTTGAGACCTGTTTAATTTTCTGCCGCCCTGGTATTTGAATGACTTGCATTAGCGGATTTTCTTTGTAGCTTTTTTTTCGAGTGTTCTGAATTTGAACAATAAGGCTTTTTTTGTCCTGGTTTTTTTTCCTTGAATTTTAAATATAAGTCAGTACCTACCTGTATACAAATATCTAAATATGAAATAAGTTCCTACGGTTATCATCTCAAAACTTAAAGATGTATCGGATGTATGGAAGAAGAATACATTCTACGCCGTGATACCATACAATGGGATAAGGGCTGAGAATGATGATTATATAATTTACAGCATATAAACCAAGAATAATAAAGTCTATAACCGACCGTTTTTCTCTGATCGCAAGATAAACACCAACGAAATTCCAAACAACATTACTAGTAAATACCTACGACGTCTTATTCGCTAAACAAGATATAATCAATGATAGAGCTAACCATGGAGAGAATACAAGCATTTTGCACCCCGGGCTTTGTTCAACTTGGCAGAAAATGGCCATTTACCTCGCACTTTCTATGCGGTCACTGGACCGAACGCGAGTAACAAAGGAAATCTTTGTCACGGACTACAAGACTGTGAGAAAAACTACATTTATACGAGTATTATGCTTAGGGGTATTTCTTCGTGTGTAAGCTGGTTTTGTTGAAGATTTGGGTCACTGGGTTTGGGCGTTGTAATGTTTTTGGTTGTTTTGACTACTACATTATACAGGATGACTTGCGATTCGATGTATTGCTTCCAAGTATGACCCTTTTGCACCCTAAATAGTCTAAATAATTAATTAAGTATAGTAATAAATTTATGGAATTCGAGGAAAACCAAGGTTAATGTTATTTTGAAAACCCAGAGTTCGTGATTGAATAAAAAAAATCTCCTTTATATAAAATCGGATGGCTTTCACTACTTTATCACCCGACTTCAAAAAGAAGGAGGTTCTCAATTCGACTGTATGTTGTTTTGTTTTTTTTTTGTATATTTGTTACGCCATTTCTCCGGCAAATGTAAAGTGATTTTCAAAATTCTTGATGGATAGGGTATAGCTCAGCTGGGGTGGTCCCATATAAATTTTATCGAAATTGATTTAGCACTTTTTGAAAAAATCAACAAATACCCAAAAAAATTACATAGACGACGTTTTAGTTTCTTCAATCTTTGGAGTACTTACAGTCAAACTCTGTTTTAACTGTGTTGCCGTTTCTTTGTAGATTTGGATGAGACAGAGGTACTGAAAAGCGGAAAATAAAAAGCGATTTACAAAAAGACAACCGCCTTCTAAAACTGAAAAGTGAAAAATAACTTTAGCACAGAACACATATGACTTTAGTTTCGGAAGCTGTGGCAATACAAAACAACAAACAGAACAAAGCCACCGACTTCCGAAACTAAAGTCATGTGTGTTCTGTGCTAAAATTATTTTACCTCTTTTCAGTTTTTGAAAGTGGTTGTCTTTTTTATAAAAAAAAAGCTTTTTTGGAGAGCTAACTATCACTTTAATGATAATATAGTAGCACATAAGGTATAAAATGGGACTGGAGTATGAGTACTTAGATCCTAATCACTTTCAGAAATGTAATCTGCAATAAAAATGCAATGAAAATGAAATGGGTGGCTGTTATTCTAGTTCTTGTTTCATAATTCTTGTATTTTGATTCTCTATCTTCAAATCGAATGTCTTACAGCTTTTCCTTCTTGAACGACCGATGATAATAATAATGATATAATAAGGATGATGATTGATGAGATATCAGTATGAGATTAAAGCTAACAATAGACACTTTATAAAAATACATCACTTCGTACAAATACGCGATACGTTCAAAAAACAAACAAAGAACATCCCCAAATATTATCGCATCTATGAACAAATACCCCATCTTTTCGACAGTCTATTCAGTTATAAATTTCGTTATAACTAGAAACAGCTGGAATTTTATTATAAACTTGGTTATAAGTTCGGCAACAAACTTATACCATCGATTCACATGTCTGTCTTACGAACATGGAACATCTCAATTTGGATTCTGTTTTCAGGATCCTACTTTTGTAATTTTACGAGAAAAAAACTTGTGACGTGGTAAGTTTTCCTGGCTGGTAGAACGGCGATAGCAAAAGAAAGAAGTAAGCAGGCAATGCGTAAAATAGCTCGGTAAATAAGTCAGTGATACTTTAAAAATCTTTCAAAATTGCCACTGACTTTTAGTAAAAAGTTTTCTGTTTTTTTTTGTGCCCATCTACTTCATCATCCAAATTCATTAAGAAACGGTAACACCACACAAATTAAGTCATCCCTTAATTTTCCACCCTTAGAATATTTTCATGTTTACCTATATGGGACCAACTTTGTTAAACATTGACAATAAAATAACCGGACAAGTTGTACTTGTCCAGACTCGCCTACCGAGGGTTCCGTTCAAATTCCGTGATTTGGTCACCCATACGATTATGACCACGCATACCTCGATGATTGATTACGTACCTACTTTAAATAAAGACTATATTTTTTTGGTATGATTTAATTACAAATGTATAGTTTTCAGACTTTTCCCTATAAGTATCTACTTGTAGTATAAGACGATATTACTTGCCAAATTTCATAATTCTAGATCAACGGGAAGTACCCTATTAATTTTAATTCCTTTGAGAGTGTCGAAATATACGTTTTTTTACGTCAAAGGTTATGCGTGGTCAAACATTAAAAATACGTGGCCAATTGAGAAATTCCTCCTTTTTTAGAAACTAAATTAAAGTTATAAAACGAGAATCTGACTTAATAAAATACTAGATATTAGTGCTTTTATCCTTTCTAATATTCACCAAAAATATTACGAGACTACTTTTAAATGGAGAACGCGTTGTCGATACTGTCTTCTAAAGTCATGAAGACACAATGGTAATCGGCTTTACGAAATTCATTTTGCAGGAACAGTAGGAACACAGTTTGCAGCATTGCTTTCATAGCCTGCGTTGACCTAAATACCACTTTTGAACGAACATTTTCTTGATTTAAAGACAACTAGCTTTCGCCGTGACTTCGTCCGTGTGAATTTTAGGCGAAGTCAGGGTTTGTTCAATAGCCTAAATACTTTCTTAGGGTTCAAGCTTAGTCTGTACCAAATTTCATCAAAATCGGTTTAGTATTTTTGACGTAAAATCGTAACAAACATTCAAAGTCACCTTCGCATTTATAGTAGGTAGGTGCTATTGCGTTTGCACACAAATTCGTCCGCGTAATTATTACTATGGATCCCTAATTATTTTTAATAATAAAGCACTCAAACATAACGTATCTTCCTATTAGCATAAATATACAAATACAAACTCGACTTTAGTTTATAATAATAATAAACCATTTATTTCGGGTATCAAAGACCCATAACATAAATACCTTACAGACTATCATACATACTTATAAAAAACCACAAAAAATATAATTCAACTATTGAACACGAAGCGACGGCGTCGTGTTGCGCTGCGTGGTGTCGCGTAGCCTTCCGCGGAATCGCCGAAATACGACACCCTCCGGCCAAAACTCATTCTTAAGGAAGGTCTCGATATACTGAGTCGGAACTCGCACCACGAACGACTTGAAGTTAGTATTGTGGCGCGACTCCAACTTCTCGACCCTCAAGGTCCAGCTGGTCTTCGGTAATGCGTAGTGATTCCAACTTGGAGTGCAAATGTGGCGCTATACCTCAAACAATGGGAGACCTCTTACGTGCCCTAAATGCCAATCTCGTGGCTAAGCTTGGATTTTCTCGATATAGATTGTCTTCGACACGCAAAGAAGTCTACCATATTCCTATCCTATTTAACAAATGCCTAGTCAATATGGTGCCCAATATGGTGGGGTCGGCTTCCAGTCTAACCGGATACAGCTGAATACCAGTGATTTTACATGAAGCATGCCTATGTGAAATCCACAACCCAGTTACCGGCTAACACGCGATACCCTCTGGTAATACTGGTTCTCAGAGTTTCTGGCTTCTAAATACCCATAACGACTGTCAAAGATTTACGAATGACAGCCGAGATCAACAGCTTTACGTGCTTTCCGAGTCAAGGAGGGATCTTGTTATGAAATTAATGGCAAGGCAGCAAGGTCGGCTAGCGTAGTTGAATCACGATCGATTGATTTGTACAGCTTTTACTTTAGCCACGAGGATTGTCCATCTGTACCATCTTGATCTTCCAACTTCTTAATTCTTTATCCACTTAGCAGCATTAGCGGCTACATACGGCGAATATTCGTGTTAACGCGACGAGTGTGGCCGAGTAGATCAAGAGTTGCAACGCGTAGTGAAAGACGATGTGGCGTTGGATCATTCAGCTCCCTCCAAAATGGTTGAGCTAAATGGTGCCAAATGCCCACACCAACACACAACTGGACTGCAATTGGACTGTAATCGGACTGCACGTTTGGTTTGCAGTCCTATTGCAGTCGTGTCAACTGCATTCAAACTGCATCCTAACTGCAATTTGCGGTTGGATTGCAGTTGAAATGCGGTCCGTCTGTCTACAGCCTAACTGACCGACACCTTGACAATTCAAAAGTGCCTGTAAATGGTTTAATTGAAATAAATGCTTTGACTTTGACATCAAAAGCATTTGTCGCGACAATATTCGCTTGGGTGGCTACACCTACGTAAATTACTTCCTCCATTCTGAATTACAGTCTATGTCTCAGCCGCACAACAGAGAACGACACAATCCGGCACGATGAATCTTTGCCCGCTTTATGTAGACAAAAACATCGCCCATATACGATGTTTTAGGGCACCAACACGACACGAATCTTCGCCCGCTAATGTAACCCCAGCATTACAGTAACAACATTACATCTTTGTAAGTACCTAAACGCCACTTGAAATATAGAAATGATAAAATTTGGGGAAGTAGGTACCTGAATTACTTATACAGACGTGATCTTGTGCCTTCGTAATACAAAAAGATAAAGATGTAAATAATATTGCGAAGTATTTGAAACTCCTTACATTTCAGGCTATATTACCGTCACATGTAATTTATCATCACCTCGCTGTTTTTGTGGCCGTAACTCTAGAGCCCAATCCATTTATCTTTGTAGGTAAAATATTTCCCTCCAATATGTAAATCGGGGTACCTTAGAGCTATTCAAATAAAAAACATCAATATTATCGCGTTTATATACCTTTGTGTAGAGTTATATGAATCAGATTCGACATGTTTTGTATGTTGACATTTTCACGTTTAAGTATTTTCTGTAACACAAAGTGAGTGAGTACTTGACATAAATGTACGCCTCCATTGAGCAGAGCACCTCTCTAGATAAAAAAAAAAAAACTGTCGAATTTAATTTTGAACCTACATAACAATGTTGATATATCTATACTCCATTTATAATAGCATTAGAAAAAAGAGACTCAAAGAAGCAGGAATGCAAAACATTTTAGTTCAAAGATAAGTTAAAACAATTTGAATTAAACTTATTTTAACATTTTTGATAAATAGATTTAAGATAGTACTAAATATGGACGTGTAATAATATTAACAGAATAAAAGTCTTTTAAAGATTAGGTAACATTTTAATTAATAGATTATAATAAATTCGATCGAAAAGTACGGTCTATCGTAACTTTAACATGTTTATTGTACCTACTTTTGTTACAAAGTGTGCATTAAGAAGAACCTTTTTAACTTCGGTCTAATGCTATTGTAAATGAAGTATATAGTGTTTTATAAATTTATTGTAATACTTATTAAGGCAAATATTTTTTGTCTTTCTAACATTTTGTCGATTTCCAATATAACTCTGAAAAAACGAAAAGTAGAATATAATTTTCAACGCTTGAAAATTGGTAGGTAGGTACCTACTCTGGTTTGGGTGAAAGTAGACAAAACTGTTACCTTGGTAGTAGTAGTATCACGAGCTGGTGTCTCCAACTTCTCGTTTCAGCGCGTATTTTGCGTACAGAACTGTTACCTTTTAGATAAACTACGGATATGTATCGCAAATCATCATGCAATTGGAATTTGCATCTTTAAAACGTATTTAAACCAAAAATTTCCAATTCTTGTCACCCTAAAGACGATAAAGCTAGATTTTCTCCTATTCTGAACTCCCTTTTTATCAACATAATCGCTGCCTTTGTCCTCTGAAACGTAATTGTATTGTACCAATACTACATAATAGTGCGTCGATTAGCAAATTCACCCTTAATAAAGACTATTTAGATATCACATCGTAGTGTAAGACAAATTGAGCTGACAATACCAGTAGCTATGGTCTGGGCGGATGACTGGATGTTCGAGGCCGCGGGTCGATACAGCTTGCCCGGGGAAACGCCACAATACAAAGTAGGTCTTTATATTTTGTCACAAGTTATGATTGCATGTACGGGAGTGTTATGTCTAGATTATTTTGGTAGAATAGCTACCTTCGGTGGAAAGGTAGATAGTGGGATAAAAGGTCGTGTTCCCCGAAAATAAATAGGAAAATGGATACAATTAGGTAGATAGCTAAATATATTATTTAGGCTGTTTGCACGAAAACTGAGTGAAGAAAATATTTGTACGAATCATTTATATACGTTAGTATTTCCATAAGTTTGAATTAAGTACCTCTGATTTGAAATGAATGTGGTGCTGTACAAGAGCGCGAACATTTTTTTTTGTGAAAATTTACAGGATTTTCATAAAACATAGTTCTATTGCAGAATGGTTTTTGGTACTTATATTATGATTATGTGGATTGGACATATTTTTTATCAATGAAAAGGATTATATTATAATCATAAAAAATATATATTCATAACATTAACGTCAATTTCATTGTCAATATTTTAGATGTTTATTGCCTAAAAAACTTTAAGCTAGATTCTAGACCCATTAAAAAACCTGTACCTAAGAAAGAACTTAAGTTACGTTCAAAAATTGTTTTTTAAGCATCGTTTTAGTGATTGAAATGTATAAATTGGACAATTTATAACATGCATAAATTGATTGTAATTTACATGAATTTATTTAAAATCGTATAGGGACTTTTTGGAGGTATGTATGTATATGAAAATAAAATTGACTTGAATCCCCATTGTGTAAATATTACCTACAGCCTATTCTCCTAAACTGACCAAAAACAAAACTATCGTACCTACTTATCGTTTTTTGAGGAAACATCTGACTATCGATTCTGTAATACCCCATACGACAATACCGCTGCGTGTCAATGACCTACCCTACATGACATTGCTTTGCGCTTATTGTTCGGAAACCGAGCTTAAAATACTCACAGATTCTGCGGAAAACTATGTATATATTATAGTAAAAAATCGATGTGGCTTTTTCGCGGAGTGACTGGTTTTGAGGACCTAAAAATTCTCGAAAAACGAGGTCGCGGGCAGATGCTGGTAACTCATTTTTATTGAGTCCCAAAAGTACTAATATTAGACCACTGGGCTAAAAAAAATAGTACCAACATAACAAACCTGTCACATACAATTTGTCATGACCTTTGACTTCTTTTCACTTTCACGTCATTCACTCCTGAAATCTTTTTACTGTTCACACAAAATGTTATAATATTTATATTTCTTCCTAACCTACGTCAATTTTCATTTGTCAGAAATCAGAAATAGTCGTCTCTTTTTTTGTTATGAATTCGAAGTTACATTTGTATAAGCTTTTATGTTGAAACTACTTTTGTGTGTCCCTACTGAATAAAGGTTTAAGTAGTATTCTACTTTAGCATGTTATGGTGGTTAAGACACATTGGTACGGGGTAAGTACTAATGTTTTCAATTTCATAAAGTCCTTTCTAAGTTTATCTTGTAAATCACTGACATGGAGTTCAGTGCAGTGCAGTGGGTTCCGACACACATTGGCTTACAGGGGAACGAGCAGGTTGACACAATAGCAAAAACTGCAGCAATCAACGGGTGGGTCAGTTCGTAATATAAAACACTGCCTTCTTTAAATTGTACAACCAAAATTCAAAATCAATTGTTTTATGATGGGGAAAGAGTATTTTGACAAAAAATCATTAGAAAAAGGTATTGGACATTGCAGTGTAAACCTCCTCAAATTCCCTGGTTTGCGAATATTAAAAGTACTAGAAAAAAATATTGTTACTACATAGTTAAGGTCTGGGCACATATCGTTCACCAAGTTTGGGTTTTTAATGAAAAAATAAATAGTCCTAATTGTGAGGAATGCGGGGTTGTTGAAGATGTTCACCACTTGTTTGTGGAATGCCTCCGGTACAAAAGAGAGACAGAAATATTAATGTCTGAGTTGTATATTAATAGTTTAGAGTTAGGTGCCTTTCACACCATTCGTTTCGATTTGTGAATAATTTAAATAGAGCGTAGTGTTTCTCTCATATTAGGCTACGATGAGCCTGGCATAATCTTATAAGATTTAATGGCTCAAAAAAAAAGAAAGTGAAGAAAAAATCACTGACATCGAGGCAGCAGTGCAATTCTGTAAGAATTCACTCGCGAATTCGAATCCTATCTCATTTCCGATTTCACTTACTTGAAGTGAAAAATATTTGGTATTCGCTTAAATTGTAACGAAATAATAGTTCGCTTCACCTATGCCAGCACTTAGTAGCGCTAGCGTAATTTTCATCGAGTTACAGACTACCTAAAACAGTTTTCACTGCGGAATTAGAAGTGAGAACTGGAGTGAGTTCTTACAGAATAACAGCAGGAAACCAACGTGAAGAGACGTGGACTTACATATAAGTCTGAAATCGCCGACCCGAGCGCACGTGGTGATCAATGCTCGCCTTCTCTGTATGAGAAGCGGCCTTTGCCCTGGAGCAGGACAGAAATAGGCTGATATTATTTTATTTTTTAATCTATTCCATGTAATGTCGTTGTTCGACATTTAATAATTTGGTTAGTAACGGTCAGCGACAAAAGTAATTTAATACTTTTACATATTGTTTAAAAATACACGGAATTGTACCCTGTCTGTACCTAATTGACAGTTGCCTTAGAACGTAATTATTCTTGATTACTATAGTTAACTTTAAAATGCGTAAAAAAATAAATATTCAAAATGCGTTATCTTGTTGGATTATCTTATTTATGACCTCCTACAGACATTATATATGCGTTGTATGCATACAACGCATATAAAAACTGATACCAGTTTTTACAAAAAACGTAAATATTGTTCACTAGTTCCAGCTGTCAAAAAAGGGTTAAACCAGTGGTCAGGGTCATATACACGATGCACTGATTTTCAGCATTTCAAGTAAGAGTTATCTAAATTTGACATTCATTCCGTATTCCCGTAAATATTTTGCTGAGAAATTAAGTGTCTATTGTTTTTTTTTCCACACTAGAGATTACTCCTGATCGTGGATGCTTTTACAAACATGTAAGTTCACATACACAAACAACCAGACCCGGAACCACTATCTGTAAGCCATACTTTGTTCCGTGCGGGAATCGAACCCGCAACACGTAGCGCAGCAGTCAATAGCTTGGCCACTGCGCCAACTGTGTCATCAAAGAATCATGGCAGGATCTAAAAAAAATAAAAATAAAGATGTTTAGAGAAGTTGAAATTCTAATTCTTATACTCTTGGGTACCTAGAGAGTATCGATATTTACAATTTTTTTACAAACCCGCAAAAAAAGTGAATAGTTCAACGAAAAGCTCATTATTTCAGAACGAAACGGTGACTGACAGTAACAGTGACACTAACAGTCGCTGTTTCGCAGTTCTTACACTGAACTTGCATCGTTTTATAGGAAATAATGTCATAAATAATGATTATTTTTTTGCCACACACTTGTCACTTGGTCATTACTTGTCTGCCAATTTGATAGATCCGTTAACGTCGCTTGTTACTTTCTTTTTTTTATAAACATAAAATGTTCATCGAGATGAAGCGAAAAACTGTTATTTTCATTTCGTAATATTTTTATTTTGTGGGGGTTTAAAAATATGGTAAGTATATCAATCTACTCCTGGTAATGTATTCTTAACATTGAAAAATATTTTAAACCCTCTAAATTATTATTTTTTTCATACAAATGAATGTATGGATCTTGCCATGATTCTTTTAGTTGCTGACCGTGCAACTTATACTTAAAATAGAAAAGTGTTTACCTGTGATTCACTCATCAAGCGGATCACGAGATGCCGTTAACCCGAAATTGCTCAGTTATCTGTCCTCAAACTACATCCATAATCTCGTTTGGCATAGAATCAGGAACTTTCCAGTTCCAGAATGTTCCGAAACAGCTTACGCGGTAATCACGTTAGCTACCGTCATGGATCAGTGCTGACATTTGCTCGAAAATCAGCTCAAGGAGTGCATAAACCTGGTTTTCGAGTCAAACGTGATTAAAAGTTAAAGCGGATTATGAATTAGCAGGGAAATCAGTAGTTTTCAAGCACATTTTTTTCGTGTTTTAGACCAAAGTTGCAGACGCGGCCCACTGTAAGGCATTAATAATACCTCGTGGTCGGCTTTCCTTGACGCAAAATTCACAAGTCTGAAAATGGGTCACACAATTTACCTAGTAACTAAGGGGTTTTGTTTTTATACCAAGCCACAGGGTGGAAACTTATTTTTAACTTACTTGCTCTTGCCCGCGGCTTTGCTCACTTTTTTTAGAATTCGACAATCAATATTCGAGTAGTACTCTGCTTGTAATAATATAATTCAATCATGATTCGAAAGACGCGCCGTCTATTATAATAAGAACGTTTTTGTTGTTTTCCGCGGGAACAATACTTTTTTTCGGGATGAAAGGTACCTTATGTCCGTTTCTGTACACCTGACCACGTATTTGCATAATTAATAATAATAAACATGTATACGAAAATAATAATAATTGTTTATTTAGTAATTAATTACAGGATGATCGGGCAGTGGTTTAGGCGTGAAAAGGTATCGAACACACAAACTTACTTAAAGGTAACAAATAAACATACTTACTTTCGCATTTATAGTATTAGTTCGGATATTTAGGTCTAAAATGTTACAATAGTCTCGTTAATTGGTATTAAATTAGCTGCTATCTTACCTATATACCATGATGTGTCAATTAAGTTCATATTTTGTGTGAAAGTTAGAATTATGTCTCTTGTTCTTTGAAAAGTGAAACTCTAAGCATACAACATTTCACATCAACTCATGTAGCTTATTCTTGGATACCTTTTAATTGTACATTTATTTTTAAATGAACTTGTACAATTAAAAATAATATCATTTTATACCCCACGAGCGCCAAATCTACATAAAACAAGTTCCGCTATCCACCGCTAGATGTCACTACGGTACTTAAATGCATTCAATTTAAAGCTGTATTTCTTTCCATATAAGATTGATATTTCCGTAAAGAGGGCATAGCATGTCGGTGACGCGAGCCCATAAGTTTAAACTTTCATCATTTTCATTTCAATATTAATAATTTAGCGGAACAAATAATATGGCGTTTGACAGCTTTTATATAGAAAATATGTAAAACTCATATTTTGGCAAAAGCAGAAGACTATTGAAAAATCAGTCCTAACCTACTAAAATAATTAACTGAAACATGAATATTTATCCCCGCATTTCAGATTAAAACGCAACACTTTGCATATTCTATTCCACCACCGAAACGAGCAAAAACTGTGAAGGCAATAAATTAAAAATGTTTATGCAAAACTGCAATGCAACAATTTCCTAACAAAACGGGATAATACAATTAAAGCTGAGCGCATATTGGACTCCAATCTGTTGTGGGCAAACTAAGTTGTCGGAAATCTATGAATAAATTTTACTGGTTTCCTCTTAACTGATTGTTCCGTGCATTTCAAGGTGTGCCGATAATCTGCTTAAGTAATCAAGTATGTGCCTACGGCTAGGTTTTTTTATGCAGGGCTGAATGGTGATGCAGTACCTAAATTTATTTTGAAGTTTACGATTTTACTAGTAAAATTTTATCATGGATTCAGGATGATTTCAGAGTGCGTTTTTTGGCGAAGCGTCACCCCTACGGTGGAAGTTCCATGGTCTCGAACCAAGCGCTTTGCTTCCACATTTATTGTGCGGATCACCAGACTTTCCCTGAGGAATTCAATGCCCGCCTCTCTATACCCCGATAAATATAATCAGATTATCTTCAAGGCACGAGTGGACCGGTTCATCCTAGGCAAGCTTCACCTTAAGCCGCATCTTCGTGGCCGCATCATCACTTAAGATTAGGTGAGATTGCGGCCAAACGCAAGCCTATTAGCATATAAAAAAGAAGTACATACATCATTCTACATCCTCGAGCATTAACATTTTTTTCGGTTATTAAAAAAAAAACTGGACATGTGCGAGTCGGATTCGCCCACCGAGGTTTCCGTACATATTTGTAGGTACATATCCATACTTCTATACTAATCCATAGCTACTATTCATACTTTAATCTACTTAATATTATAAATGCGTTTTGGTGACAAAAACGGCCGTATCTTTTTTTCACGTTAACATAGAGGGTTGATTTATTTACAGCATCAAGGAACCGTAATTTCGGCTCGATACCTCCACGCGTTTCCCAGATAAAGGGTCTTGACAGAGAGACAGACAGACGGACAACAAAGTGATCCTGTAAGGGTTCCGTTTTTTTCCTTTTGAGGTACGGAACCCTAAAAACCGCTAATCCATACATTTTGATCGTGTGAGTGTTGAACTTTGGTATGGAACAGCAGATTTGTTTAATAACCGGTGAAATATTTCATCCCCAAGGGGGGATTTAGGATCATGAACTGCACCCAATGTAAAAGTTTTTCTACCTTGTATGGGTACTAGGACTGCAAGAAGATGGAGGAAGAGGATAGAAGTTCTAGATAGGTCTTTGTACAAGTAAGTAAGACTTCGTAAAATTTTGTAGAGATTTTAAGGGTTCTTATTTAGCTAGAGAAACTTGTTAAGGTAGGTACTATTCTAAAGCAGTATATGTAACGAATTTTTGCTGTATGTGTGTCTGTGTAACTATTCCTGCAGTAACTCGAAAGCATGTTTTAAATTCAGGTTGCAATTAAAATAGAATAGCCATAACTAAAAAAATCCGCAAAATACTTATGCGTAGACCCAAATGATTAATCCCCCAAACCCTCTCCTGACAATTTAAATCCTTTGAAACTAAAAATAAACTCTCATGAAAAACCCAGACAGAAATCACGAAATCCACGCATCATATTCCCAAAAACCTCACACGTTTGAAACCGATTAGCCACAAAAAGGGGAATAAGAAAGCGTCAGAAAGATTGATGTCGAAGGTAGGTCGAAGGTTTTTCTAAAGCACCCCCGGCACGTTAAGGGTTAATAATGACGGCTCTTCAGAGGGCCCCGCGTAATACTGAGGTAACACTGAAAAAGTACCTGATATATTTTACCTGCAGACTATTTTCATGAGATCTGCGTAATGAAATGATGGAGAGAGTAGATCACTTAATTTTGTGCGACGAAATATGGGATGGTCATCATGATCTTACTATCTTCTTTCCCACTTCCTGTTACTATTGTAAACAAGAAAGTTTATGAGGAAGGATGGATGGGTAGATGTTTGTTACGAGTACTCTTTCATGCCCAAACAGCTGAAGGGAATCAGCTGACATAATATAACACGATCAAGCTTAACAGAGGATCATTTTAATTCCGTGTTTGTGTTGCCGTGGAAATCCGTGGAATAATTTAGGACTGACTCAATTCGACGTCATTATGACGTGATAAAGATAGCGATTAGCTTCCTTTTTACGGCTGAAACCAATTACCTACCTTTACTGAAATGTAGATCACTACTGCTGGAAGACCATATGTTTCTATCTATGTTTGATCGGTGGTTCACATTCATCAATAACGGTTATCTATGTGACGGAAACAATAGATAGGGATGACCCTCCCGTGCGTTTCGTTACAACCAACATCATCACAAACAACGTGACTTTTATAAAAAAACTTCTGTATGTTTAAAGTATTAAATTACTGGATTTAGTTATAGTTTACATACATTGTAAAACTATGCGAGTAACTCGAACATTATACAAGATTTGACTACATTTTGCTAAACAAAGCGGTAAGGCTAGAGCGTAGGAATTAAACGTCATTGTCAATTTAAAACTCAAGAAATATTTTTTTTTTGTAATTATTTCGTTAAATACATAACTTGCTGTTGATTTATTTAAATGGAATCTATATGTAAATTCATTACAAGTTAATTAGCTCATATGATCGATACGGTTTTTATTGTTTGTTATTGGTTCCATGTTATAGGACCTCAAAAGCAATTTCCTTGGGGGATTAACTCTGGTCCAATTTAAAATCAGTACTTTAACTTGAGTAGGACACGTTTCATGAGATTATAAAAATAAAGTTTATTTTAAAAGCAAGCCATTTATTCCTAGAATTCGGCGGATCAACAAGTCTGTTACCATTAGTTACCACCCTATCAAACAAATAATTGCCAACACGTCATTGGGACACATACTTTGGCTTTTTCATACAATTAGTTATCCGTAGTAAGCCACAGACCCTCTCATCGATAGATATCGTGTGCCGGTAAGATTTCTTACTCTCTAACAAATAATTGGGACGTTATAACTACAGACAGATAGGTTTTTCTATTACCAGTATGTCAAAATTGGAGATAGAATAGGTAATTGGGTTTGGCCGTTACTGGACTGCAAGAAAAGGTTGTTTTAATTTATTTAGCTTAGGAACTATTCTGGTACACAGATTGATTCTTCATGCCTAGCAGCTATGACCACTTAAGTACACGCTTGTAGTAAGTAGATTAGGGTAATGTTCCCCACAAGTGGACAAGGTTATCATGTTCGAACGGTTTGGGGGGGCCAAATAGCAAATGTAGATAAACAAATAAAGGTTCACTCACGCATTTATTACTGAACAAAGTATAAATATGTAGGTACAAATAAAAATAATTAAGCATTTAAATATACAATCAATGTTTTCACGACCATCGTGATAAAGCTATTTAGGTGAAGTTTTCTTTTTAAAGGAATTAATGTTTACTTCGTTTTAATGACGTATTCTATCGGCCAGAACAAGAGGCAAGGGATGCAGCATAAAGTTAAAGCATAAAACGCTGGCACGTAGTCCTGGTACACGTCTTTCAGTAAACCTGAAAAAAAAAAACGATGTAGTAAGTCGGTTTAACTAAAATACACTAAAAAACAACACGAATAGAGTTGAAATTTACGTAATTAATATCTTGCGCGGAATTATATCGTGCACACAATTTTCCATTTGTGAACCATTTTAATTCATTTTTTATTAAGAAATTAAAACTACTCGAGTACGGTACATTGATTTTTTGTTCGCGCTAGTATGAGACGTGATTTTGACACGAATTTTGATAGTATTAGTAACAGGATCTCTTGATAAAATGATTAATCATCAGATAAATTCTAATCAGTAATATCTATGTATAACATGCTTAGACTCTTAAAATATAACCGAACTTGTAGTACAAACCACTAAATACATACACGGCGCTAAATGAATTTAAAACATCATTCTATTTCGGTCAGTCATTCGAAGTTGATAGAGACAGAGTGACGTTTTTTACGGTCAACAATCTATACACCATCGGCAGGCGTGGATTTGGTCTATTGACCTATGCGGCTTTTATTTCGCCACGAGCCTTTTCAAGTTTACACGCGATGTAAACTTGAAAGGGGGTGCCTCAGAAAGGCAATACCATTTCGGAAACTATGTCAAAGGCAAAGTCTTATTTGTAAAACAGGTTACTACAATAGGCCGTAAATAGAATTACAAGGATGTACCGTTAGCAACTAACATCAAGTAATTAAACCGAAAGCCTCCTTTATCTAAACTGGACAATTCTGGAAACCGTTGCTTTGGACATCGGTAACGTAATCATTCTACGTTCGCACAGCCGTATCAATTTATTTAAAATCGATATTTTCGAGCTTGCATGAACTGGTGCTCCCCCCTACAGTCGCGCGAACTGTACGCTTGAGTGGTTAAAATATCGGCAGTTTTATACTGACGTTACTACGTATACCGACCATATTTGTTCAAGAAAAAAACAGTAATTATGTTCTAATTTTAAAAGTAAATCATACTGGCTGAATTTTAAGCTCAGCGTAAATATTTATTTAATTATGTCTATTATCCAACTTATTTTCATAGTTTGCACCACACTTATATGTTATCTATACCCTGTTCACAATGAGATTAGACATTTACTCAAACCTTTTTTACAGTCCGTGCAACCGATTTTGACTTATATTGCGTTGGTAGCATGACAAATAGCAACTGCAGTAAACAGTTGTTATTGTAACCACTTTTTTTCCTCTAATGTCATCCTTAAGCCTACGGAATAGAAGTCAAAATCGGTTGAAGGGACTGTAAAAAAGGTTTGTGTTTATGTCTAATCTTATTGTGAACAGGGTATAGTCGTTTATTAGTAATCTATACAAAAAAAAATTAAGTGTCTGTTTGTAATGTCAAAATAACAAATTTTTACTATACTTTGTTTGTGTGTAGTAAATAAACAGTAAATAACATAAAAATAAGACTCCTTTGTACCTGCAAGACAGTTGCACTATCGCACGTTTTATTTACCGGATTAAGTCGTCCATTTGCATTTACTTAATTAAGCTAAGTACTTACTGCATTATTACTGCGCTGCAAGCGAGATTCATTTGTTTACCTTAGATTGGTTGGCGCAGTGGCTGAGCGATCGACTGCTGCGCAGCGTGTTGCGGGTTCGATTCCCGCCCAGGGTAAAACATTTGTGTGATGAGCACTTGTGTTTGCCTTGTGTCTGGGTGTTGTTTATCTATATATGTATGTATTTACAAAAAAAAAAAAAGTATTTGTGTATGTATATCAGCTGTCTGACACCCATAGTACAGGGTCTCCCTAGTTTGGGGTCAGATGGCCGTGTGTGAAAATGTCCCCATATATTATTATTATTATTATTATACTATGTTTTATTTCTAATCGATCCTAACTTTTAGTACCTACGTTAGAGCTGTTCAGGGTACAAGCGCGACTGCTGCTAGTCAGGCCAAAAGTGTTAGATATTGGTTTTTCTACTAAGAATTTCTCAGTAGCAGCCTGAAGTCACACGCACGACACTCCATACAAACGAAACGATGTAATTGCCTACACTAATATCAGTGGCGTGCCTAGGGGTCAAAGTTAGGGCAAGCCCGACAGATGAGATAATGATTAAATACCTACTTGAGAGATATTTAATTTTTATGCATTGTATGTTTTTTTTATTTCTCGCATTATTGCTTGAAAGCCTGGCTTTTGGGCTTTAATGAAAGGCACACCACTGAGTCACTAATACTAAAATAACAGACTGTACAAATACGTCCGTGTGTGTGCGTGTCTACGCGCGGCTCGAACAAAAGCACAGTTCCCAGAGCAGTCGTCGTTCGACGCGGGGAGAGGTGAGGAACGGTTACAGAGGGAGGCGGAGCGGTTCGCTACTGTACGGTAGTACTAATACTTATACTGTGCCGGAATCTTGATAGTTGGGTGTAACACTCTCGTGCCTCAGAAAGCGCTTAAAGCCGGTAGGTCTAGCGCCTGATCTCTCCCTGGTCGTGTCGGGTTGCCGTTACATTGGACTATGGTACTGAGGGAAGGAGGTGTGGACCTGTACTATATATATCTCCTGCGTGCTTGGCTTGTCTCGTGTAATCCGATTCAGCCTGTCCCTTTGCTGTCCTCCCCCAGCGACGCCCTAAGCCAAGACTCGTACCCCTCAGGGGGTGCCCATGAGTATAGTGGCTTAGTTTCTAAGTTATTTTGCCCTGGCTGGCCCTAAAAGTAATATTTTTTAAGGCACTACAGGAAAGTCCGGTTAAGCAGCCGACAACCTCCTAGGTTGACCTACGAGATGCAAAATCGAACAAAATAAAATGGCTGGTCTCGCTTGGGATTTGCCGCTGTGACTGGAATGCGGTCGGGACAATTTATTCTCATTATTTTCAGCCTGAATTTTCTCAATGCAGGTCAAAGTGGAGAGTACTTTGACTCTTCTTCCTACTAAGAAAGAAAGAAAGTAAAATCATTTATTCATTATGATTGTCTGACATGCAGTAGATGTGTCCAGCCTAATTCCATTTCAGTATGACAGCTTTCCAAGTGACGTCAGTTATTTTTGCAATGGAACGGATGGTGGTATTCCTAACCCGGTCTTGCAGTTTTATACCCAGAATACTCCGTAGCTCTCTGCCCAACCGCAAGCAACTGATTGAAAATAACCGGTAATTTATGAGTTAAAGAAAACATCTTACCTATGAGTGGTGAAAACGTAACGTTAACAGTGCCAGTAGCTAACATGGAGAGTGCAAAGGCTCCAGGGAAGTCCTCATGAGGCACATGGTTGGAGATCAGCAAAGGACTGGCCACATGGAGAAAAGCTCGAAGTGCTCCTAGTGCACCAGTCACTGTTACCATCCATATGAACTGGGATATTTGTAACATTACTGAAAGAAAATTTAATTAAATTAATATTTTAAATGCGAAAGTATCTCTGAATGTGTGTGTTGCCTTATCGTGGTAAAACTACTGAATAAACCATGAAGAAATTTGACAAACAGGTAACTTGGATTCTGGATAAGGACATAGATTACTTTTTAATCCCCGACTTTGTCTGCGACTACAATAAACGACATTTTTGCGGACGAAGCCGCACGCAATATTTAGTATTGATAAATGCGAAATTGTTCAGTAATGCCATATTTTTTTTTAAAGAGATCTCTGTGAAATTTCCAATATTATAGGTATCTAATGTTATTTATTTATGGAAGAGTTTTTTGACGACTCCAAATTTCTCAAGTACGTCTCTTCATTTAAAAATATTGTCTTATTTAGAAAGAATGTATAACTTGGAATCTGGATGAAGGTGTATTACTTTTGATTCGGCGACTTCGTCTGCATCCACGATAACCGACATTCACGAGGACGAAGCCTCGGACAAAAGCTAATGATTAATAATAATTGACAAAATCGCAGAAATTCCAATTATTTCAATGCGAAACTGTTCAGTAATGCCATATTTTTATAAAAACAGAATTTTATTTTATTGTCCTTTGAAGACTCCAAATTTCTATAAATAAACAGGTACGTCTCTTCATTTTAAATATTGTCTCATTCAAAAAGTCACTTTACGTCTGAAAATGGTAGACAATTATTTACATTTGCCATCAAACAAGAAACTCTAATTAAAACCTAAAACAAACTGAGATACGCAATTCAATAGCATGTTATTTCAAAACGGCAAACAAATAAGATAAGAAAGTAATCATTAACAAATACTTTATTTACGTACCTAATCTGATAAGGAAGGTGAGCAGTGTCGCTGCATAATATAGTGCTCTTGTGTTGATATGGTACAGACTGCTGATGAGGGCCAGAGCAAACCTGCCACCAACGTCAGCGGCCGCGCAGATTGAGATGCACATTGCTACTTGAGTCTGAAACAGGAATATTTATAACTAGATGATGTCCGCGACTTTGTACGCGTTATCAAAAACCAGAGAGGTTATCAAAGAGGTTTTAATTTTTTTCGGGAAACCAATTTTTATTTTCTAAATTAGTCCATGTTACTCCTTATAACATCAGCTATCTGCCAGTGAAAGTCCCGTCAACATCGGTAAAGCCGTTTTAGAGATAAGCCGTAGCAAATTGACAGACCGACAGACAAAAATTATAAATATATATATATATATATATATGTACCGTATATCTTTCTTTTATATACATTTAGTAAAAGGCTGTTATTTTGACATTACAAACAGACTCTTAAAATACAGTTATTCCATATATAAAAATATAGCTGAACAACTTTCATTATGGAGCCAACTCAAACAGCGCGAAAAACACAACAGCTTTTTCATACATTTTGGCCGAGTACCTATAGCACTTCTGTATGGAACAGCTGATTTTTTTTCGCGCTGTTTGAGTTGGCTCCGTAGTGAAAGTTGTTCAGGTTCGTGGTCTGAATCACTCCTTAAAATTTTGCTAATGAATTCAATTTCATCCTGTATATGAAATAACTGTATTTTTAAGTGTCTGTGTCATACAGCGATTGCACTTTTGAATGGAACAGCTGATTTATTTTTAATAAACGATGAATTAAAATGCGCGGTGTTAACGCGGGGGTGTCTAGCATCTATGGTAAAAGTTAGAGTCACGATGTACAGAAGCACATCAAAAGAAATTTTACAGATTGGGGTACCTTGATGCATGACATCGGCCTCTGTACCTACCGCTTCGTACAGGTACATCTCTGTCTAATCGTTTGTGTAAAACAGGCGCGATGTTATGTCTACCAAGAGATAGTTGTGATGTCAGGATATGTTTTTAACAATTATAGGCACTATTTAAATTCATGTTTGGTACAAATATTATTACGATATTTTAGAGATAGTCCTACTGGACTATCTCTAAGATACTAACTAAAATAATAACTTAGAGTTCACATTTTATAAATCATTTCATCTATGAAAGACTGCCCATGAATCGAAAGTCAGACTGAAAAACACCTTCCGTTTTTATTCTTGGAAAAAGGTAAAAGACTTTTGGCCCTTTCGCCTGCAAACGAAAATTTACTGGTATGTCTGCTTTCTATGAATTATATGGAAATTATCAGTAAAACCCAGACAAGCCCTGTGAATAATTCTTCATTACTTATGTATGCATGTAGGCATCTACTCCAAAAAACCCAACCTCGCAAAAAATATCTATTTATTACCGTATGTGAGTAAGCAAGCTATTAATGTCACCTCAGTCTACTTTGGTGTTATCTTTATGAGAATATAGGCTTGTGTGAATTACGACGGTATTATTGTTAGGTTACGACTCGTATAAAGCAATTTATTGTATAAGGAAATTATAGTGAATGTAATTACTTTGATACCTTACCTACCTTTATAATCCATTAAGACATTCACTTCTTGGAAGAGTACTCTACTTATAAATAGGCATTGTGTCAGGCACAATGTGCGGTAGCACCACAGATATAGATAGACCTAGACCTAACCTAACGCAAGTATCACGATCTGTATGAAAACCAAGCGTGCCATTTTTTGGACGTTACAATGTAATACGCATGTTTTGTTTTTCCTAAATTGTTTTTTTTTTAATTAATTACGCATAATACTAATCACAAAATGACTTACCGA
Source organism: Charanyca ferruginea (assembly GCA_947361185.1). Classification (NCBI taxonomy): domain Eukaryota; kingdom Metazoa; phylum Arthropoda; class Insecta; order Lepidoptera; family Noctuidae; genus Charanyca; species Charanyca ferruginea. Next base: position 8,508,287 of record OX376058.1, read on the forward strand.
TGGAAGGAACGTTTACTTTATTTTTTTACTTACGATTTTTATCGTAAGTTAGGCACGAAAATAGGCACGCGAAGTAGTTAAGAGCAACTACTTCGCGTGCCTATTTATCGCGTTATCTAGGTCTATCTATATCTGTGAGTAAGAGTAGAAGTAAGAATAGAAATAAAATGTCTAGTCTGTGTGTTACAGACTAGACATTTTATTTCTATTCTTACGATAATGTTTTTGTTCAGGTTCATATTTGGGAACCTTTCTCGTTACGCAAATATTCAAAGTCAATCTTTCAACTTTATATACTTTAAGCACCACACAACGACCCCTATAATGTTGCATGCACTCGTAAACACAATGTTTTGCATGCGTTACATTGCGCGATACTACCAAGAATATAACTAGTTTCAAGCAATATTTTTTCCCTAAACTTCCTTAGTTGGAAGGACTGTATGCGTATGTAACGGCTATGTAGGTAAAGTGCCTTTTAATCTATAAGGTGTTAAAAGGTGTGCGTTATTATTTACTTTTTATAAAAACTACAAGTAGAAAAGAATGTGTTCAAAGTTTTTTCACCTGTGTATAAATAACTTTACCTACCTACTACTCCACCAAGCCACTATGTCACTTGTCATGTTAAATGTAATGTAAAATCGTTTTGAGGCATTGTATTGAGAAACATCTAATGTAGAACATAATATTTGATACTTATCTTACCCTATCATAGCCATATTGGAATAACAGCATCGGTTGTAAGATGAAGAAAGTGAGATCCGAAAAGTTGACGAAACTCTGTCCGAAACAAATGTTACAATAAACAACATCTTTCATGATCTTGAAGTTTAATATTTCCACCAACTTTTCGCTGCAAAATAAGAAATATTAAAATCATATTAATTAATCAAAGTAAACACAGAACTTTTCGATCAATATTATTTATCATAAATATGACAAAACCTTTTTTGAGTGTTGAACAAGTATCAAGATGAATTTTGAGCAAGTTTTATAATGTCAAGTATCAAGACGAGTCCGTGTTTGAGAGTCTCATTTAATGACCGAAATGGGTTATATTTGCGAAGTTAAAGCAGGCTTCTATTTATTTATTTATTAACACTTCAAGCACAATGTACAGTGGCGGACTTAATGCCATAGGCATTTTCTACCAGTCAACCTTTGGGTGATGCAGAGACAAGCAGTGGTAGGTAATAGAAAAAATAATTAAATTAAGAGTAAGCTAAACTACAAGGATATAAAAAAAAAATACTATAAATATATAATATAAATACTATATAAATATAACATCAGACTACATATATACTACTGTAAATAGATATTTACACGGATATACAAAAAAAAAAGACAAACAATGGAGAAAACATTACCGTTGTGATGAAACTGCCAACTTCTATCTACTTAGTATTTGGTAAATCAGCATGAAATTGTATTCGCAAATGGTTTTTAGTATTTCGTAGCGATTAAATGAAAATAATATTATTTCAATTCTAAAATTACCTTATTTTCTCAAGAACATTCCTGCTATTAGACTGATTCGCCTTCTGAGAATCTTCATTTCTATCTTTGGAAGGCAACAAATCCGCAATTTCGTGTCCCTTTCCATTTTCTAAATCATCTGTGAATTCGTAAGCACGTTCAATGTCATAAACAATTCATTCAAAAAACGAAACGATTTCAAACGAAAAAATACTTGCTGTTCTTATTTTTCTGGAAACTCCTGATTCCGTTTTCATAGCGAGCATTCCAGGAAATGTATGTAACGACATTCCAGCAAGAATGAGTAAAGTTCCTCTGAATCCATAAACTGTCATTATTTTCTTCAGTAGTTGAGGATACCACATCAGAATAACTCCTTGGACCGCCTTACAAATGCTCATTACTGTAGTTCTCTTACTTACAAAATAATGGTTCAATGTTGAGTAACAAACTGGTACCACCATTCCAAATCCAATACCTTGAAGCACTCCGAAGGTAATTGGTAGTTGGTTGGTGTTTGTTATTAATATGGTACTGAAAGATCCTGCAGATAGGAGAACCGCTCCAATAATGCCTCCAAATCTTAACGAATATCTTTTTGTTATGCTGTTGAGTATTATACCTGGAAATAGTAAAATTTGTTGTTATTAAATAGTTCCGATCTTCAAGATGGAAACTCTGGTCTAGGTTATGATGAACTCTTGCCGACTAAAATCCCGCAGTTCCTCCTGTTACTGTGCGTCGGGAAACCGGTATTCGCTTGACGCATGATCCGCGCCCTCGACTGAGGATTACCGTCCTAAATGTATGTTAATTTTGGGTTTAAAAAGTTACATTAAATACTCTATGTAATAACCCAATAAGGTAATTTATACCCTGTTCATTGAGTTATTGGTTTTTTGACAGCTGCCTTATAATGTAATTATTCCCGATTACCTTAAGTTAACTTTAAAATGTGTTATAAAATAAATATATAAACTGCCTAATCTTGTTGGATTATCTTATTGATGACCTCTTAGCACTTTATAATACAGGTATGCGTATCAGTTTTTACAAAAAACATAAATAGTGTTCACTAGTTGCAGCTGTCAAAAAACGATTAAATCAGTGGACAGAGTGTAGTAATTGTACCATCTAGTTATACTAATATTATGAAGAGGTAATATTTATTTGTTAAATTGTAAGTTTGTTAAAGGGGGTAATTTCCAAAACTACTTATCCGATTTAAAAAATTCTTTCACCAATTAAAGCTAAGTATCCCTGAGTACCATTTTTTTATATTGCATTATCAAAAATAAGGATCCTTGAGAAAACACACGCGGACGAAGTCGCGAGGGAAGTGCTAGTAACAAAATATTATTACAAAAACAAAAAGTTGTTGTTGTTGTTTTGTTGTTTGTTGTTGTGGTGTGGATTAGCGTAGTAATATTATTTATTCATAAACATTAGAGAGATTTTCTAAATAGAAACTTGATTTCTTCCTGCCCATATCCCAATAAAGACTACTGACTTATGGCAAAAAGACTAAAGTCATTAATGAAAATATAAGACATACCTACTGTAAACTAACTAGCTGATGCCCGCGACTTCGTCCGCGTGTCTGTTGGTTATCAGCGGGGTTTAATTTTGTTCGTGTGGAACCCTAATTATTTTATTTAAATAAAAGTAACCTACGTGTTGTTACTGCTTGTAACTTATCTATTTACCGGTGAAGTGACAACAAAAATGTAGATGAAAAAAAAATTGAAGTATGTGGAAATTATTTATCTGTGTAGATATTTTACTGTTATTACATACCCCCAATGGCCAACATGATAGCAAATACTCCATGTGCAGAAGTTAACGATTTGGCAGTTGATTGTGTTTCATTAATAAAATCATTGTATATCAGCCCGAATGAGTTGACGTGTCCAATACCAGCAATCTGTAAACATTGTATAAAATTATTATACTAAAATTATTATGAGAATATTTTTAGATGATCCAAATCCAATAGGGACTCATCATCTGCCTAGACTTTTCCTATGTTAGGTATGATTTTTGAATTAGGAAAACCCGTTTCGTAACTAATATTTATTTAGTTGGAACCTCAGATTATGAAACAAAAGGCAGATCGATCGCGCGGTATATTGAAACTGAAGCCAAAAAAGCAAATACAAATTCAAAAGTGAATACCTACAACGCGCTTCGTATTGTACTGACACGAATTACTATAGCACAATACGCCGCTCATTAATAAAAACAAATACAATTCAAAAGCGAATACAATCACGAGATTGTTGGTAGGTATTCGTGTTTGATTATTTTTTTGCAATTTGTATTTGCTTTTTTGGCTTCACTTTCAATGTACGTCGCGATCTATCTGCCTTTTGTTTCATTATCTGAGGTTGGAACTAAGACTTATCGTGCTTGTCGTATAAAATTAAACCAAAATGCTTCGTGATAGTCGTATTTTAACAACCTGTTCCATGACCATCATCTGCCTAGCCTTTTCCCAACTCTGTCAGGGTCTGCTTCCAGTGTAACCAGATGTAGTTGAATACCAGAGTTTTACATGGAGCGACTGCCTAGCTGACCTCCACAGCCTAGTTATTGGGAAACACGATGCCCCTTGATAAGACCAGGGGGCCAAGTCTGCTATTTTTATAATTTTGACATTCCAACACGATCCCATTGTCATTTTGCTAAAAGTTCGTAGTCTGCTAAATTCATAATGGTTGATCATTGGTCTGTCGAATTAAAAGCAATGACTGCACAATGACGTTCTAATGGTAGGTCACTGATCAAAGGAACTGTCAAAATTTTAGCAGATTACCGCCTAAGTCAATCATTCAGTTGTCATTTTGTACGAGATTACCATCTATATCATTTCTTTCAATGGCGTGTCAGTGGTTGACCATTGGAAAGTCATAATGACGCCATTATATTAGTAGATTACCAAACTTGTCAAAATCAACAATTATGAAATCAATGATAGACCATTCTGACACTATTGTAATAGCAGACTTGAGGCCCTGTTGTCTATACTTAATGGCTTCTCAAAGATCTACGAATGACAGCCGGGACCAACACTTTGTTTGTACTTTACGAGGCACGGACGGGTCGGTATGAAATGGATGGTCACCCATCCACACACTGACCGCGGCAAGCGTAGCTTAACTGACTGCTCGATCCGTAAGGATATAACTTAGCCAAAAGTCCCTCCCTGAAATCCGATAGAGACTGAAAGAGATAAATATGGTACCCATTCTACAACTTCGTAATCCGTTATTTCACACCTGGATGAGTCGCAACTGAAATGCGATCAAGATTAGAAAGGGGACTCAAATAATTTAACCCAATTTTCATAACATTATTTTGACTTAAATCCGAATTTGGAATCCTAAAGCAAACTTGATCGTAAGTAGAGTTTAAATCATCTTGGTCACTGTTTTTTCAATTAAACCATCAACCACCAGAACATGCAAAGGTTTCATTATAAATACTTACCTACATTGTTTACACGTAAAATAAAAAAAAACTGTCATTCAATATTTTAATATCTCTAAACTAACATTATAAAGAGAAAAGATTTGATTCTTTATATGTTTGTTTGTCTTCTATACCTGCTAATATTATAATAAGGTAAAATTTGTTTCTATGTAGGAGGAGGTAATCTCCTGAACATCACATCCGATTTAAAAAAATCTTTTACCACCACGTTATATATTTTATTATCAAAAAAATAGTGAACCGAACCGAACCGAACCGATTCTAAAAATGCTTTTACCTTCAGAAAGCTACATTATCAGCAAGTAACCAGTACTACATTTTATTTTAAAATAATTAGAGATCCGTAGTAAAATTCACGCAGACGAAACCCCGGGCAAAGTGCTAGTAATTAATATAATTAAACAAAGTCAACATCAATTTAAATCGTTTAGAACTGTTGGATTCGGTTTCACAATTTAATTACAAATATTGGGAAACGAGCGTTTTCTTTGTTCCATTGTTATATTTAGACAATTTGGAATTCCATTAATGAAATACTGTTTCATAATTGGACGGGCTCTGAAACCGGAGCGGTTCCATATGGCAATGTAATTACCGCGGGAAAAGCGTTGCACTAAAATCCTATAAAAACCTTTCAACGTTAATTATAATTAACGTTGAAAGGTTTTTATAGGGTACAAATGTGAGGTAGAATCATATGAGTAGTAGAATGCTATTATTTCAGATTATGAAACAAAAGGAAGATAGGCCGCGCGGAACACTGAGAGTGAAGCCAAAAAAGCAAATACATTTTTTTTTTACGCTATTTCTCCGCCAAATTTAAAATGATTTTGAAAATTCTTTTTTCTATGGATAGAGTATGCCTCAGAGGTCCCATATAAATTTTAATTTGTATTTGCTTTTTTGGCTTCACTCTCAGTGTTCCGCGCGGTCTATCTGAGGAGGACTTTCTTTTGTGTTGCCGCTTCTTAATGGATTTGGATGATAAGAAGGTACTATAAAAAAAGCTTTTTACAAAAAAGACAACCGCCTTCAAAAAGTGAAAAATAACTTTAGTACAGAACACACATTGACTTTAGTTTCGAAATTCGGTGGCAATACAAAACAACAAACAGAACAAAGCCACCGAATTTCGAAACTAAAGTCAATGTGTGTCTTTTTTGTAAAAAGCTTTTTATTTTCCGCTTTTTAGTACCTCCTTCTCATCCGAATCTATTAAGAAGAGATTGAAAAATAACTACTCCAAAGATTAAAGAAACTAAAACGTCGTCTATGTAAAATGTTTGGGTATTTGTTGATTTTTTCTAAAAGTGTTGAATCAATTTCGATAAAATTTATATGGGACCACCCCTGAAGCATACCCTATCCATAAAAAAAGAAAAAGAATTTTCAAAATCGGGTTACGTTTGCCGGAGAAATCGCGTAACAAATCGCGCACATACTTAATGCAAATTTAAAACTTATACGGTTTTCTCATGGATGCCATTGTCAGAACTGGACCAAGTTAAAATGGGACCACACGGGAAGCACCAGCTTTCAAATAAAAAAAGAATCATCAAAATCAGCTCACCCAGTCCAGAGTTCTCAGGTAACAAACATTAAAAAAAAAATACAGATGAATTGATAACCTCCTCCTTTTTTGAAGTCGGTTGAAAACCGAAAAATAAAAAGATTTTTTACAAAAAAGATGCGATCCGGCTTTGAAAACTCAAAAGTGATACCTATAACCTAAATAACTTTAGCACAGAACACACATGACTTGTTTCGGAAGTCGGTGGCAATACAAAACAACAAACAGAACAAAGCCACCGACTTCCGAAACTAAAGTCATGTTTGTTCTGTGCTAAAGTTATTTAGGTATCACTTTTGAGCTTTTGATTGCGGATGTATTTTTGTAAAAAAGCTTTTTTTGGGCCGTAGCTTTAGCTTGCTGTTTTAAACTCTCGCTGTCTAAAGCTTCTGGCGGAATAATGGCCCACGGAAAGTATCTGGCAATCTATAATCAATCACCGCAAAGGTTTTTAATTAGTTCAGTATAATTAAATTATGCCCGTCTCAGTTATGAGCTGCAATCTTCCAGCCTATTGCTCAGGGAGTCTGTGGGAATTGGAGACCCATTTGATTCACGTCTTCTACAAATTGCACGGAATGATTACTTAATACTTTAATTGACTTTAAGATTGTGAGCGAATGACGCCATTTTTACTTTCCAAGATTTATTTTACAATTTACATTGTATTAGAGCCCGAGGCAAATATTATAAGTTAGGTAGTTTATCTTATGAACGTAGGCATAGAGGCTGATAAGCCTTGTCGAAATGGAAATAGTTTAAACCCGCAAAAACGTTTTTAACTCTTTTCTTAAACACTAGCTGACCCGACAGACGTTGTCCTGTCCTTATCTACCTACTTACCTGCCTATTTACCTACCCTACCCCACACCTACCCTACGCCTACCCTACGCCTACCCTACGCCTACCATACGCCTACCCTACGCCTACCCTACGCCTACCGTACGCCTACCATACGCCTACCGTACGCCTACCCTACGCCTACCCTACACCTACCCTACGCCTACCCTACACCTACCCTACAAAAGTTTTTTTTTTTTTCTCTCCGTAAGAACCATCTTCATACTTCAAGGAATATTATAAAAAAAGAATTATCCAATTTGGTCAAGCGGTTCGCAAGTTATGCGCTTACCAACACATTTAGCGATTCATTTTTATATATAAGAAGATTAATGTTAATTATAACTTAGGAACGGCACTTACAGATTTAACAGAATTGGTGAAAAATCTTACCCGACTCCAAAATGGCATACTTAAAAAGTTTGTGTGAAAATAAAGCAAGATACCTTTGTATTTTCATTTATTTTTGAAGGTAGCACTTACCTATTCCAATTACATTTCACACATTAAACTCAGTTTATTCCATACCTAATAGTTGCCCGTGACTCTGTCAGCGTAAATCCTCTGTTCCCGTGCCTCGAAAAGCACGTAAAACCGTTGGTCCCGGCTGTCATTTGTAGATCTTTGGCAGTCGTTATGGGTATAGTCAGAAGCCAGAAAGTCTGACAACCAGTCTTACCAAAGATTATCGTGTTACCCAGTAACTGGGTTGTGAAGGTCCAATAGGCAGTCGCTCCATGCAAAACACTGATATTTAGCTGCATCCGGTTATACTGGAAACCGACCCCAATATACTTAGGAAAAGGCTAGGCAGATGATGATCTAATCTTTTTGATAGTAAAATATAACCTGTAGCATTCAGGTATAACGTATTTTTCTATTATAATAATCCCAGCCTATAACTGTCCCACTACAGGGCAAAAGCCTCTTCTCATATAGAGAAGACACGAGCATTAATCACCACGCTTTCTCAAGGCGGAATGGAGATTTCAGGCATATTAATAATAAGTCGTAACAAGACCGATGGAAGACCGATGACCTGGTAAAGGTTGCGGGAATCCGCTGGACGCGAGTCGCACGGAACCGATCAATGTGGCGACACTTGAGGGAGGCTTATGTCCAGCAGTGGACGTCTTTCGGCTGAAATGATGATGATGAACTCCAGGTATCCTCACGATGTTTCTTCACCGATGTCAGTGATATCCAAGATGTACTTAGAAAGTAGGTACATTTACGAAATTGTATTTGGTACTTGCTCGTAACCGGTTGTAATATACTTTTGTAAAGTTGAAGGAATTTTTGAAATCAAATTAATAGCTTCGACCTGCTACGTTTAAACTTATAAATTTTACCTCTATAATAGAGTATAGTCTGTCAAACGACTCGTCCTAATTCCCGATAAGTCGTAAATTCCACAAAAAAAAATATTGAGTAGTATCAAGACTGTTTGTGCACACTATGATCAGGGAGACCACACGATTTTTTAAATTTACCGCCTATTTCGAAGACTCGCTTGTAAGACTCTATCATTCATACATTTCCACTTATCATAATTAATATATACAAACTGCAATCGGTGTTTACTCTGATGTAGTGTAATTACACACTGCACAAGCAAAACATGAGTATACAATATAATATATTTACCCAAGGCTATTAGAGGTACAGTACGCAAAAGAGATAAGTATCCATGTCGTCGGGAATAGTTGAAGATTTCTTAGAAACCAATGGGGGCTTTCAAATGAAATTTTATTAAATCATTGAACTGTTTATTCTCTATAAATTGTATTTTATTTTATTCATAAAAACCTATCGGTTTCTAAGTAAACTTCAACTGTTTCCGGCGACATGGATACTTATCTCCTTTGGTGACCGTACATAAACAATACCTATTGATTTGTTCTTGCTATCAAACGCAGGCGCTTAGTAATGGAAAGAATGCTTGTGAAACGTCAGCATTGTTTCCACTTATGAGTATGTATGTATTAATTGTGCAAAATCAAGGTTGGTTCTATCAAAACAAGAAACAAAACATATACCTATCCAAAAATTATCCGTCCATAACTTTATGGATTAGGTACTTATGCCAAATGTGTTACTTATCTGTGCTTATGCTAAGTCCAGTAAAACGGTCTATGTAAATCCAAAATGTATGCTTAGAATTAAAATATGAAATAGCGTTAGCGAAAATTCGGCTTTCTAACATCAAAAACATATCCGATGAAAACAAGTAAATAAATATCGATTAAGTAGCTACACTAAAAAAATAACTTCAAATCACAGATCATGAGTAAACCGATACTGGGATGGCCTAATTCTTTTTTTTTGAAGCTACAACAGAAGAAAGAATAAAATGATCATAGATTTGACCCCTATACCTACTAACCATTAATGTCAAACCAAAACTGAAACATTACAATCCCCTTCCTTCCAAATCATAAAATTGCTCTTTCGGCTATTATGTCATTATTACCAATACATTGGCTTAGTGGAAGTTCAACGAATTGTGGACAGAATACAATATAGTCTACTCAGCCAGCCTTGACGACGCTATAACCCTCCTTCGCAGACTAATAAGGCTGCTATTTTAAAATGGGGCAAGCCCGCCACACTATTCCCAAACCACTGTAACTCCTATAAGCCAGAATCAACAGAAAAGCGCCAAAACAATGAAGCTCGACGAGTCCCAGAGAAACGATTCAACTGTCTTGGATCCCGCAACCGAATTCATCAGAAAAGAACAGCGGAGAAGTAAGAAAAACATATTTTTCACTTCCCTCCAAATCAAGCAAGGCACTACAGGAAAGTCCGGTTAAGCAGACGACAACCTCCAAGGTCAACCTGCGAGACGCCATTCCGAAAAACATAAAAAGAAACAATTAGAGGGTTTCCTAACTTACTAGAAGTTAGGAAACCCTGTAAGGGTTGCTAGAAGGAGCCACCACTCCCTGTCATGGGTTTCACTAGAAGCTATGATTTGTTCTTTTTCATTAAAAACTTCTTGGTCGGTGACAGTTAGGAAATCACAAGTCTTTGTTTATGCAATTACCGAAAGATAGGACAAAATAGCATTAGCATGGAGACGACTTTGATAAAACGGCGTGGATTTTGATAAACAATTAAGAAACGACATGTGGGCCATCGACCTGTTTGCCATCCAATCAGGTAAATTGAAAATGGAACACTTATTTTGGCTTAGGGTAATTATTTAGCTACAATCACGATTAAGTAAACATAAGAACATCGCTATATCGATACGAATTCTAGGAAATTAGAGAACTCAACATTTTGCAAACTACGCAATTATATTATTATTATTCTCGTAGGTATTACAACTGAACACATAGAGTGGACTCCGAAATACAGATAAGAATATTTTCTACAAACAGACAAAATAAATAGAATGATGTCAATAACCTCTTTTATTTATAAATATGAGAAAAAATAAAAACTTGTGTATCAACAACAATATTCTCGCCTTTCACATTAGTTAATAATAAAAGTGTGATTCATTCCACGACCTCGCTATAAATACAATTTCATCGAGACAAAAACAAAACATCAGGCAATGTAGACAAAACACATCTTTCACACACACAAACACAAAAAATACTCACAAAGGTTATGACAGTTCCGAATACGACGGCATAACCCCAGCTGTTTCTATCGGCCTTCTCCTTAACTGTGTCCACGGCTTGCTCCTCCTTAATATTGTCCAAAACATTCTGCTCCTTTACCCCTGTTTCGTCCATTGCACAGAACCACTGTCTCACTGTATCTTGGGTAAGCGTCGCAAGTGTACTGGGTGTCGACCGGACGCGACTGATAAACAGCTGTCAAGTACTTAGTGCGTTAGGCCTATAACACATGCTCTGTTTTTTGTTATTCCACAAATTGACAGCTGATTAAAACGTGCCGTGCGCACACTGTGCGTAAAATTGTTGTCGGCAGTTCTGCAATTGAACTATACTTAATTAAATACCAATTACCGATAATTTACCTTCTTGTCGATAAATCTATTCTTGAATGTAAACAAGAAAGTAATAAAAAATAATGTTATAGTGAGAATTTTTTACCCGGTATTCAAATTACCAATTACTGTCGCAAGTATTGAGTTTTCAATAAAGAATAAGCCCTTCAGAAATCTCAAAATTATTGGAATGGTTTTAGGTTTAAGATAAGTAATTACAGTTGAGTTTGGTGTAGATTTTTTCAAAAGGTTTTTATAGTCCAGCGATACAAAATATTCTTTATTTAAAAAAAAAAACTTGAGAGGTGTCAAGGGACACCCGGATGGAACGAAGTTCCTTTCGATTAATTAGTGAAGGAATTGTAATACAATTTAATTACAATTCCTTCACTAATTAATGTGATGCGTTAAAGTGAATTTAAGTGGCTTTAAGCCAGGGCAAAAAAAAAGCGAGGAATGAAAAGTTATTATGGCTGCTTACATTGTAAGTAAGTAATTTTAAAGATTAACATTTTCTAACATGTTAGTATAATGCGTAGTTATTTAGATAGAAAGACCAATAAATTATTTCTGCGCCATCTATTGGCCGTTCGTAATTCGATCTCGAAGAGCACAGTTGCGCCAATAACGTTAATAGATGGCTCTTAAATCAAATAAACAAAAGTGTCGTGACAACTTTTCGTAAGAATTTTTTCCGTCTAGCCCCCTTTCACAACGCGCGCTAAGGAACTTCGTTCCAAAAATAAAAAAAATGCGTAGCTTTGCTTCTGCGTATCAGCCAGGTATACAAGATCTCAAAATCAAAGTCAATCTTCTCGATCTTCCATGAAAGTCGTTCAAGTTTATCGGAAGACAACAAAATCGCCGTACGTTTTCTACAATTCATACTATTGTTAACATGTAGGTCTCCTAATTTTCTTTTACAGGAAAAGACGACGTTGGGCACACATACTCACTTCCTCTCTACCAAACGTCACAATTTCACCTGTCACACGAAAAATGCGACTTTTTGTTTTGATTTTCCTGCGACATATCGCGTAATGTGCGCTGTACCCATAACACATGCACGCCACTCTGTGTTCAATACGTAGATAAATATTTCTTTGTTCACTTAGTCGCGCACTCGCGCGGTACACAATATAATTTGCTATAGGTACAGACATCGTAAAGATAAAGTTTATTAGTCTAATAATATCATGGCTTAGTGGGAGGTGTACATATCTATGTGTCGATACCTTTATTGTGTTAATTACGTAGATAGTAGGTATTTGTATTTTTGGTGTGTGACATGGAGTATTTAAGTACAGATAGCTCAGTTGTACTGCTCTCTCTCTCTTAGTCTATGACTAGCTCGTCTTCGGAAAGTGATATCATATATTACTACATATTTGATGATATTAAATGCACAATATCCGTTTCACGAATAATCATATTATCTTTGTAGCTATTGGCTGCATTGCTGATAGCTATACAGTATTGATTTATAGGTTTTATCCATAATGAAGTTTACGTTATTTTCGCGGTAAGCAGATCTGCTAGAAAGGTCAGAGAGGTACTTAATTCTAGCGTTTTTAAAAATTGCTTTCTAGTTTCAGTGTTTAATATAGTTTCAGTTATTGTCAAAAATACATACCTCTAAAGGCCAATTCTACTACTAAAATCTTGTCGCAATCTCATCTCAGTCATAAATCAATAAATCTGTCAAAAATACCTCTGATTTGCTTATATTTTTGACAAATGTTTGATATTGATTGCACGTAGCTTATAGATAAAAGTGGAGGCAACACTCTAAATACCTAGGTGAAGCCAACTGTGGGCAGACGCTCTTTTTCTGAATACATACATAAGAACAAGACAGTGATATGTGTTTCCTTTATCCTAAGTATGCATTCAGAAAGAGAGCGTCTAATCTTGATTGATTGTCATTATGATGAGATCTTGTCATTTTCAATAAAGCGTTTCATAGACAGGTGAACCTGCGGTGGCGGCCAGTTGTATTCAGCGGCAGTTCATTAAATCTTGAGGTGTACTGGCATTCCAGTAAAATCTAATGCTTGACAGCCCAACTAAAGCCCCTACCCACTGGCGTTTTACTTGCATTGGCGTTTCTACAACGACGTTGACGTCGCGAGTCTCTAGTGGCAAGCGTTCTCGCTGCGACTTCAAAACATTAACGTCGCGTCAACAAGACGTAGCGTTTTTTGGGCAACAGGTACAGTAACACCGTCTCATTTTGTCCTCTGTCCGCGACATTCACGATGCGTTAAGCGGGTGCACAACGTTAACGCTTGCCACTAAAGACTCGCGCGACGTCAACGTCGCGTCTATGCAGCGTTGACGTTGCAGGAACGCCAACGCTCGTAAAACGCCGAGAGAGATATTTTTAGAATAGCACTATAACATGTCCTTGATTATAAAACCGATCGATTTTATTATAGGTACTATCGTGGACACACCCGCCTGACCACCACTAAGATCATTTTAGCTTGCACTCAAAAGATGGAAGCGCTCTCTAGCCCCACCCCGTTGACTTCGCAGGCGCCAAAGGATTTTTTTTTAACTGAGCAGACGGAAAAGTCCGCGATAGTACCTAAGTAACGTGTCTTTGGTCAAACAAGCAATCTTCACGTTTTTGACTGATAACCTTACCTAATCGATGCTATATTTAATTTATCATTTAATTATGATGCAATCTTATCAACACTTAAGGGCCATTGAAGTATTATATAAACAGAGTTTTAGTCATTTTTAATCGTCGAGCTCAGTCGCAAACGTGTCGGTTGTTCGATAGATGGCGTCTGCGTCAGCAACATTAGCTACAGTGGAGATATGGTGCTGCCGAGCCTGACGGTGAGGGGTCTCGGAGAGTTGTTACGAGTATGTGAGGCCTATGTTGTGCAAATAGCCTTGTATTCGATGTCCAGAAAACAGAATATATGATCTTTAAGGCCGCCGGTGGATGCCCCGAGTATTCTCACAATATTACCCTAAATGGGTTGTGCATATATCGTGTCTTGAAATTTAAATACCTAGGACATTTAATTACCGATGGTCGTGAATGACCTGGATATTGAGAGGGAGCGCAGGGCTTTAGCGGTCAGGGGTAACAAGTAAAAGTAACCTTGTTTAAGACGTATTGTCAAAGCTTTTATACGGGAAATCTGTGGGTCAGTCACACCAAAAGATCGCTGGATGTCCTGCGTGTCTAGTATAACAACAACATCTTCAGGATTATGTTGGGGCTGCCTCGCTTCTGTAGTGCATCAGGGATGTATACACTGTATCGCACTGATGGCTTTCATGCCGTCATCCGCAAAACAACAGTATCCCTGATCTGCAGAACGCGTGGCAGCTGCAACGGAATTCTGAAGACTGTAGCTGATAGGATCTCTTCTCCACTTTGAAGATCCTTCATTAAATGAGTAATTGAATGTACTGTATTGGTTTTGTTTGTGTAGTTTACTTGTTTTTTGTACTTTAATTTTTTTTAAAAGCCTATATTGGTTTTATTATCTGAAGTAGGGAATTTTGTGATTTTTGTGTACCTACATTGTACATTGAACTGTTATTGAAAGATTGTTGGTTGGCTTGTTTTATTTATTTATTTATTTACACTTCATGCACAAAGGTGCAAAGGCGGACTTAATGCCTTAGGCATTCTCTATTATCAGAACTCAGATCAAATATCACTTAGTTATTATTCATTATAAAGACATGCTTGCTTGCAATAAGTAATCAAAACATTTATAAAAATATTACCATGGAATTTAAACGCAATAATAAAACAAAAGAAAATGCATTGATAAAAAATATATTTATTCTTATTTTATGTACAATTTGACTATTTATCGCAGTCATTACATTTAAGAAAGACCGCTTTATTTACAGGTTTATTAATTATTCCATAAATAGTTATATCATAGCCTGTTCTCAACTATGTTAAGGTCAACTTACAGTTGACCGGATGCAGCTAAATACCCGTGTTTTACATGGAGCGACTGCCTCTCTGACTTCCACAACCCAGTTACTGGGTAACACGATACTCCTTGTCCTTGATACGATTGGTTTTCAGACGTTCTGGCTTCTGACTATACCTACCCAAAACGACTGCCAAAGATCTACAAATGACAGCCGGGACCAACGGCTTAACGTGCTTTCCGAGGCACGGAGGGAACTCGGTATGAAAGGGATGGTCATCCATCCACAGACCGACCGTGGTTAGGGTAGCTTAACGTTTGACCGATCGATCTGTACGGCTTTAACTTAGCCACGAGCTCCTCCTACTACTATACTATACTTCTATCAAAAAGATTAGATCCGTGAGAGAATTCACGTTGACGGAGTCACAGGAAAAATCCATTGCATATAAGTGAGTTTAATGTGTGAAATGTAATTAAAATAGGTAGTGCTGAATTCAAAAATAAAGCAACATACCCTTCACACAAACTTTCTGTGCTATTTTGGAGTTGGACTTTCTGACTCCAGACTATACACTGTCAAAAATCTACAAATCACAACCGGGATCGACAGCTTTATGTGTTTTCCGAGGCATGGAAGGGTATCGGAATGTAATAGATGTTTGCCCATCCAAAGACCGACCTCGGCAAGCGTAGCTAAACCATGACCGGTGGATCATTACAGCTTTTACATAGCCACGATCACAACACGGAGGTACAGACGGCAGCACATCTAACCATATCAAACAAAATTTTGAATTTGAACCTTATGCTTTTGTAATAAAGTTGAAAATCTATCAAAGAAATTTGACAGCTTGTTGTAGCTTGATGTGCTGGCCTCTGTACATATTATATTATAAAACAAATATCCTATAACTACGTATAACACTGTAATGATTACAATATCGTTCCAAATATGCATATCATACCTACAGTCAACAAAACAATGAACAAAATCGATGAGTATCTACTAATTATAGGCAGTGTCCTTATCATATTGTACAACTATACATATAACTATTAATTAGTAGTCTACTCAAATGTCTTATAAATAAATTTCATTGAAGTGGTCACCCCTTTTTTACCAATCTCATCGAGACTAGGCAAATACCCAGGAGATATTATAGTGCACAAGTGTGTGGTGTACACAGTAGTGCACAGGTGCACTCCCTCTTCCCTCAATCTCATAGACCGGTGTGACGTCAATTCGACACGACCGGGGAGAGATCAGGCGCAGGACCAACGGATTTACGTGCTTTCCGAAGCACGGGGGTGTTACTGGTGTTACACCGCCAACTTCCAAACTCTAGGCTGCTACTGATAAAATCTTATTGGAAAAACTTAATAACACTTTTAGCCTGATCAGGGAATCAAACCCAGGTCCTAAGCGCTTACGACCAGGAAACCAACGAAGCAGTTACCTAAACAACTATAGTACATATGGCAAGATTTTGGCAGCTTATATTTTATAATCTACACTTATTTTCTACATTAATAATATTTTTAATTTTCATTAAATGTAATCTTGTATCTTTCAAATCATCTTTTTGATTTTCAAATCATATACACAACATCACTCACAGTCATTCTTACTTAAAATGTTACAACATATTATAATTATTATCCATCAACAAAATTATTTACATAAACTCGACTGCCTTCCTTTTAGTTACAACAAATTGAGCAAATCTTTGACCAATCGACAACAAATATTTAAAAATAACTTTAAAACAATTTGAATAATATCTACAACACTCCAATTATTAGCGGTGTTCCACTGAACCTGATACAAGTCCAATCAATTTGAATCGAAACTGCTAATCGACTATTGAAAAAGCATTTTAACGTAGCAATTAGCGGTCATTGCCCTTTTCTTCATAATATAAGAGATATTATCTCTTTGTAAGAAACTCAACGAAAAACTATTTATCGTTTTCATTTTTTATATCTTGACAAATACGATAAATATTCGGAATCGAATCCTGCCCAGGATAAACTTTTGTGTGATAAGCACTTGTTTGCCTGTGTCTCGTTGTTGTTTATCTATATACGTATGTATTAATATTTATATTTGTGTATGTTTATCAGCTATCTGACACCCCTAGTACAGGGTTTCCCTAGTTTTTTCTAATCTCCATAGTTTAGGGTCAGATAGACGTGTGTGAAGTGTCCCCACACATTATTATAATTATATTATTAATTTAGAACATCAACCATCTTTGTTTCCGTTTTTGAATGAGGAATATTAGAAAATGTAGATAGGTCAATGACCGCCTTTACCACGATAAAACGATATTTCTGTATTTAAGAATCCTACTCAAGTCTCTAAATCACGGTGGAAGTTTCACACTCCTTTATAAAAAGAACCATGTCAATCGCTCACTTTTACAGCAGCCCTCTGACACGGCATCGATCTGGCCTAGAAATCCAACCACAGCTGCTGTCAAAATTAGCTGCTAGCACGTCACCCGCAAACCGTCAACTTTTCAACATGTTATTATAAAAAACATTTTAATAGACACAATTTAAAGCTCTGACTTGCATGGCAATTTTTGCTGGAGCCGTTCTGTTATGATGAGCGATGACCCTAAGTTTGAAGATTCATGTCTTTAGGGCGTTGATGGAGTTCTTGTTCTTTTTATATTTGACTATAGCTTCGGCTGCCCAGGGCACGACGCAGAAGAGGTTACAGGCTGTCAGCATGCTAAATGCGATGGGGTAACTACCCGTGTAATCTCGGATAAAACCTGAAGAAAAAGAAAAGTATTTTTTAATGTATTAGCTCCACCTGTACCTATATATGTGTAATTCTTTAAATTCGAAATATCAGTTCAATATTTGGTAGAACCTGAACAGAAAAAGTGAGATTTTGTTTAAAAGTCTCAAAACATTTAATTGATCAAAAACATGAAATTGATAAAAAAACAGAATCGTAAATTGAATCACAACAATGAATACAATTTATAGCTTTCACCAAACTAAACATGGAACAACATTCAATTCCAACTAAAGTCTATTCAAATCCCCGGTCCCAAAAGTTAATTTTCAGAATGAATGAAGTATTAAAAACTCATTACAAAGTTGTAGCGCAAACTAGAGTTTATTGTGTATAAATATTAAAGTAAATTTTCCGAAAACACATATTTGTTTACATTTTTGGCAACTAAATTGAGAACACAGTTTAATAATTCACACCACAGTCTGTTCGCCAGAATAAATGTTCGAGTAATCATATCCAAAAAGTTTTATTTTCTTTCCTATAATTTAAAACATGCTCAAAATCTCCGTGACAATGTAAGTCAAAAAATGTTGTCAAAAATGTGGGTAATAAATAGAAACGTTTTTGACAGATTGATTGAAACAGACATTTGAAGTAAGGTTGTAAAATTGCCCCCATGGTCTATAGGTAGGTACTCAATTGCAGCCAAAAACTGTATCAAACCAGTATTCTCATACATTTACCCTACAAATATGCGGAATTGGCACACAAAACATTCAAAAGAAACACTGCAATAGCAATTTATGACGTCAAATTAATATATTCACACTACTTAGGTACCTATTCAATGTTCGGTTGAAGCGTCAGATAGACACAAATTGAAACGACAGGCATAATACGGACAGGCACGTTAGCGGATGTGAACGATATTGATTAAACAGGATTGCTGAATCGTGTCGAATAGTAAGCAAGCGTGTTTAATGTCATGCTGTTGGTTCGTATTTGAAGGGCTGAATAGAGATAGTACAGCAACAACGTAATTGATATTTTGGATTCAACATGATTGGATCTTTGTTACTTATTCATCATCCGCTTAGCCTTTACCGGGTCAAAGTCAAAGTCAAATCATTTATTTCAATTAGACCATTAAAGGCACTTTTGAACGTCATATTGTGTAATTTGAATCTAGTTGAATCTAGTTGTCCATTCCAAATAATAGTTTCGTATGAAGAAGACCGAAGTCCGTGTGGTGTCGAACGTAAAGAATAGCACCATCCCATATCTTCCCGTGGGTGTCGTAAGAGGCTTACCAGAGAATGGGCAGCAGCGTTCTCTGTGCCTTTGTAACAACAATACTGCGATCGCCAATCCGCCTGCCAAGCGTGGCGATTATGGAAAAAACCCCTCTTTTGGAGGCCTATGTCCAGCAGTGCACGTCTTTCGGCTGAAATGATGATGGAGAAGACTGGGCAAGAAACTCCGTACATACTCTTTTAAAAGAAATAATGTTTACAATTTTATTTGCATTTACAAGAATGTCGGTCGGTTTCTAGTCTTACTGGACGCAGCTGGATAC
Organism: Charanyca ferruginea; assembly: GCA_947361185.1. Taxonomy (NCBI): domain Eukaryota; kingdom Metazoa; phylum Arthropoda; class Insecta; order Lepidoptera; family Noctuidae; genus Charanyca; species Charanyca ferruginea. The sequence goes on from OX376058.1 coordinate 8,527,892, forward strand.
CATTGAATACAGGGAGTGACTGCCTATCTGAATTGTACAACCTAGTTACTTTTGCCAGGCTTTTGGGCTTCTGAATACCCATAACAACTGTCTAAGGGCCTAAGCACGCCGCGTTTTTAAACGCGCCGTCGACGCGCGTTTCAGGAATTAGCTTCGTTAATTTATTAAAATAATAGAGATATACCTACTTATTAACAATAATAACAGTCTATTGCTGTTAATATTATTATTAAGTAGATATATCTCTATTATTTTACACAAACAAATGACAACCGGGACCAACGGTTCTTACGTGCTTTCGGACCTCGACGAATATTTGAATTTCGCTGGCTTCCCTAGCGCTTTCAAATTAAAGTGTCAAAATAAAAAGTCAAATGATCCGATTGGCTGTCGATGATACAGTCAACCAATCGGAGCAAGTTACAGATAGTTGGGTAACAAAGAATCATGGCAGGATTTGTACAAAAAAAAAAGATGTTTAGAGAAGTTGAAATTCTAATTCTTATATTCTTGGGTACCTAAAGAGTATCTTTAGGCATTTACAATATTTTTATAACCCCGCAAAAAAGTGAATAGTTTGACGAAAAGCTCATTTTCAGAACGAAACACGGCGACAGACAGTGACACTGACAGCCGCCGTTTTGCAGTTCTTACACTGAAATTGCATCGTTTTATGGGAAATAATGTCACAAATAATGTTTATTTTTTTCCACACACTTGTCACAACACTTGTCTGCCAATTTGATAGATCCGTTAATGTCGCTTGTCACTTTCTTTTTATAAACACAAAATGTGTACCGAGATGAAACGAAATAGTGTTATTTTCATTTCGTAATATTTTAATTACGCGGAAGTTTAAAATTATGGTAAGCCCATCAATCTACTCCTGGTAATGTATTCTTCACATTGGGAAATATTTGAAACCCTCTAAGTTATTTTTTTTTTTCATACAAACACATATCATACATCTCGCTATGATTATGAACTTACCAATCATTGGTCCGACGCTCAAACTGATGCCTCCAGCCAGCAGCATATATAGCCCGTATGCTGGTGGGTACCTCTCTATAGGCACGTGTTCAGCCACTACTATGGGCTGGGCTATGTGGACCAGCGACCGCAATGAACCCAGCACACCGGTCAGGATGAGCAGTGGCGTGTATGTGCTGAACTGGATAAAGACTGGAAAAAGATTTGTAGGTTTTTAACCGACTTCAAAAAGGAGGAGGTTGTCTATTCGAATGCTTGTTTTGTTTTTATGTATGTTCGGGCATAACTCCGTCATACATAAACGGATTTGCAAAATTATTTTTTTGTCCGAAAGGGGTTTATGCCGAAATGGTCCAATATAAATTTTATCGAAATTGATTCAGCGCTTTTTGAAAATATAAACAAAATTCCAAAATAAAATACATATTGGTATGACGTTTTAGTTTCTTCAATCTTTGGAGGTCTTTCAATCTCTAATTTAACTGCGTCGTCATTTCTTAATGAATTTGGATGTTAAGGCGATACCAAAAAGCGGAAAATAAAAACGTTTTTCAAAAAAAAAAGCAACCGCCTTCAAAAACTAAAAAGTCATAAATAACTCTTGCACAGAACCCACATTACTTTAGTGTCGGAAGTCGGTGGCGGTGGCTTTGTTTTATTTATTGTTTTGTATTGCCACCGACTTCCGAAACTAAAGTAATGTGGGTTCTGTGTTAAACTAATATCATCAGTCCCCCCCCTGGCCCGAGAAGTGACCGGCACCAGTCGGGGGTTGCGGAAGTATCTCCAGTTCCCGCGACTCCCGACTTAGGTGTGACTTTTACTGACTAAAAACCACCCCGGTGTTCCAACCGGAGTGGTTTTTAGTCAGTAAAAGTCTGACAGACCCCTCGGCCCGCCCCAGGGATGATGGAGGATATCAATGAGGATTTTCCACCCCGGAACAGAAAAAAAAGGATTCCAGTCTAACCTATGGCAGAAGCTGACGTTTAATAGTAGGAAAGTACAGAAGATTTTATAGGTAAACAGTTTCCAGACTTGATTTATTACTTATGAAAATGGACCAAAATGATACAGGTTTTCTATTTATTTAAATGAACAACATGTTAGTACCTACCTAATAGCGTCATTATTTGTACATAACCTTTAATTTATTACGTATCATAATGAAATGTTGAAAAGAATAATCCAATGGAATAATTACGAATTTTATAAATATAGTTCTTTTTTGAGGACCAAATAATTATAACATAATAAAATTAAGACAATCAAATTAATTGGTTATTCCTGTTTCAGAAGTGCACAACAATTTTAAATGAATTCAAATGTTACTAGTTTAGATATAATCTAAAATAAAAGCAAAATTATGGTGATGATGAGAAGTTTTTATCGGTTGCTTCTAGGTACAAATATAATAATATTTCAGTTGTTCGAACAACTAAAAATACATTTAGTATGAATTAGACAATTTAAAGAACTTAATATTTTTTGTTTTCTTTTTAGGATAACTAGTGCTTTGCCCGCGACTTCATCCGAATTAATTTTCATAAGGATCTCCAGTTTTTGATAATGCAATATAGCACTGAAAGATAACGTTGGTGGATATTGGTGAAAGAATTTTTGGAATCGGATGAGAGGTTTGGACATTACCCCCTACATAGGTACAAACAAACAAATATTACCTCTAATTAATATGAATTAGGATATACTTTTTGGTATGTATACATTGCTACTAGCTGACCCGACAGACATTGTCCTGTCAATCGATTTTTCAATTTTCTGACCGTACAAACCTTCCCTGGACTTCCACAAATATTTCAAGACCAAAATTAGCCAAATCGGTCCAGCCGTTCTCGTGTTTTAGCGAGACAAACGAACAACGATTCATTTTTATTATATAGATAATTATCTAAGTGCTAAATAGACTATTAACCAAATTAATGTCGGCTATATTTGACTACGTACTCAAAAATACCATAAAAGTAATCCTAATGCAAACTCATTAGATAAGTAGTAGGTACTTATAATTTTATGTTTATTAGCTATGTATGACATATACTGCTTATCATAATTGTATTTTTATGATTCAGCGATTAAGAAAACATCAAAAACATTTCAGTGTTATTTTTCTAATTGTGTTTGACATTTAAATAAGCATAAATCCTAAAAATAGCAACTTTGATGTAGACTGTTTGTTGTTATAGAAATTCAAATGAGTATCTACAAGTTGGAAGCTGTATTTCTGTTAGTTTGTTCGTGTAAGTCTTTGTTTAATAATAATACTAGCTTCCCCCTGCGACTTCGTCTGCGCAAACGAATTAAGCAAAAGTCCTAAAATACTCTACGGGAACACAAAACTGGATAAAAATTATGACGACACGGATGGCGCAATTGTTGAGCGGTTAGCCGGGTCCACACCAGACGATCCAAATTGGATCGGTGATCCTGCGATCCGCGATACAAGATTGTGATGCGTGGAGCGTGGAGCGTGGATCGTACTAGGCCGATCCAGTATGTTGAAACTGCTATCCTGAACTACGCTTCAAGTGACTCATAGGCGATCCGTGATTAAGTCGAACTCTTGCTGGAGGTGGAGTCACACGTACAGTGGCGGCGTTTTATTGCCGTGGCAGCAGACAGCAACCTTTATTTTGCTTTTATATTTTCGCAAAAGATCACAGAAACAAAAAATACGGTTTTGGGTAAGAACGCTGTACAAAACTCGCTTGGAATACCGGGCTCGGTTTTACACAGAGTTAATCTGACTGAAAGATCTGATGCCAAGCATCGTCTCTTACACCCTTATTAGTGTAGCAGCCACCGTTTGAGTCCCATAAACATTTATATTCCTTGTATAGGGATATTATCGGCGACTTTGAGAGATATCCATGTTGGCTGCATCGCGCGAACCACAAACACAACCATCCACACCGCGCGCTTCATGCAACTGAGGCGCCTATGATTGAGGCAGACCAAAAACGGATCGATTGCGGCAAGGAGCGCGCGCTTCAATTCGTGCGCTTGATCGCGCGCGGCACGTCCACACTGACCGCGCCTTTGGATCGCGTTCCTGCCGCGCGCGATCAGAGCGCGTTGGATCGTCCGGTGGGCGGTGTGGGCACGCGGCTATTGACTGTTGCACTGTGTGTTGCGGGTTCGACTCCCGCACGGAACAAATATTTGTATGGCCTACAGATAGTTGTTCCGGGTCTGCTTGTTTATGAATGTGAGTTGATATGTTTGTAAACGCACCCACGATACAAAAGCAACTCCTTGTGTGGATCCACGATATGAAATTAAAAAAAAAAACATTTATATACAAAGTTACTTACTGAATCTAAATATTGCTGTAAATAAGGCGCCGCAGAAGAACATATATCGACTGTTCATTCTGAAGAATTGGCCGGCGACGCCCAGGAAGAGACGCGCAGACATATCCATCGCTCCTCCCACTGCTATTATGTTGGCGATCTCTGCCTGGAAAGTAACAAGATTTTGTTACAATATTTCTCAGATATTTTTACTACCCAGCAGGACGCAGCGTGGGTAGACCACTAGATGGACCGACGACATCGTCAAGGTCGCGGATAACCGGTGGATGCAAGCGGCACGATAAGGCGTTCTATGGTCTTGAGGCCTTTGTTCAACAGTGGACCTCTTTCAGCTGATGATTATTTATACAACAGTTTTTGCGTTTGTTTATTTATTAAAATGTTGTGCAGCAAAGGTACTAAGGTGAACCTAATGCCACTCAACCAAAGGTGGTGAAGAGTATGTGATGCCAGGTGCAACTATAGTGCGAGCATCAAACATCGAAAATTAAAAGGAGCTCGAGGAGCTCGTGGCTAAATCAAAGCCGTACAGATCGATCGGTCAAAGGTTAAGCTACGCTAGCTGCGGTTGGTCTGTGGATGGGTGACCATCCTTTCCATACCGAGTTTCCTCCGTGCCTCGGTAAGCACGTAAAGCCGTTGGTCCCAGCTGTCATTTGTAGATCTTAGGTAGTCGTTATGGGTAGTCGGAAGCCAGAAAGTCTGACAACCAGTCTTACAAAGAGGTATCGTGTGTATAACTGAGTTGTGGAGGTCCAATAGGCAGTCGCTCCATGTAAAACACTGGTATTCAGTTGCATCCCGTTACACTGGAAGCCGACCCCAATATAGTTGGGAAAGAATAGGCAGATGATGATACACAAGTCCAAAAACCATTAAAATACCCACATACATAAATGTGTACATTTAATATGCTAGGGAGGGAGGAGTTTATCGTTAAAGATGGTCCCGAAAATACCTTATAATTGTGCTCATAATAAACTAAGTACCTACCTATATTAAATCACATGTTTGCTTATCATTATACAGTTGGTACGTGAGATTTTGGATCGAATTGAAGAGGCTTTTAGTATGCCCGGGATATGCTCAAGTTTTTTGTCCTAGTTCGTGTTCAAGTTCGAGTGGTCTCATAACTTTGTGGGGACATGACATAGACATCTCTAAGTTAGCCGACCTAGCTAAATTAGGCTCTAGTTATACTATCAATCATTTCAACTTCAGCACAACCTTTTTAAGCCTCTTATTCATTGGGAAACAAAGTTGCACAACATTGTTTTAGCTACGTGTTTTTGTGTAAATATGTTCTAACTAATATTTATTATACGTAACACGTAACGTATAAAAAGCTTAAAAATAAATATAAACATAATATGTACAATGGAGGGCTCACAGGGCCTCAAAAAACTCGTCCGCATCGCTCTCAATGGGACAAGTGCCCAAGTGCTCTAGTCAGATAACTTGCTGGCAATATAAAATGTTGTTGTATTACTGGCAACATAGTAATGTTTATTATTTAAAACTTATTCTATCGTTTAAACTTCTGGTTAAATTTTTAAGCCGCGTATTTATTGTTTCATCTTCATGATTTGTGTAACATGTTCTAACTTGCGTGCAATATAAATTATTGCAGTGTTACTGGCAACAATTTATTGTTAACTAGCTTTTGCCCGCGACTTCGTCCGCGTGAATGTCGGTTATAGCGGATGCAGACGAAGTCACTGTTTAAAAAGTAGCCTATATCCTTCCCTGGGGTTCAAGCTATCTTCATACCAAATTTCATCAAAATCGGTTCAGCCGTTTCATCGTGAAAGCGTAACAGACAGAGTTACTTTCGCATTTATAATATTAAGTATGTATTAAGTATGGATTATTAGAATTTTATCATGACATTTAAACATCTGCTCAACCTTATATAACCGCGTAATCATTGGAAAACAAAGTTGCACTACAATGTATTAGCAACATGTGCTTGTGTAAGCTTATTGTTTGCTGGGAAAATTCAATTTTGCATTAAAGTTATCAACAGGGTAAAACTATTTTTGAAAAACTTACTACAATATTGTTCAACATTGTTTTCAACAAATACGGTGATGTAACGTCAAAAACCATGTCATATTATGAGGTGGTGATTCACAGAAAAAAAAAAACAGAGGATAGTCTAAAACATGCTGCCATTGTTAAAAGCAATATCACCAAAAGCCGAAACAACCCAACGATGGAAGTTGTTATTGTTTCCTCGCATGTGTTGCCAGCCAGAAACGTTGACATTTAACTAACACTTTAATTGAAATGGCAACACAGTTCTGTTTGAATTTCCAAATAGAATTGCAATGTGGTTTAAGATCAGAATTATGCATACAGGCTGGCTGCATATGTATTATGCAGAGAGCAGACATCTGCGAAACTTCCCAGAGACCTTTTTTTGCTTTTCTACATTTACAGTTACAAACTCCTTTTGTTTCTTTTTAGGGTTCCGTAGTCAAATGGCAAAAAACGGAACCCTTATGGATTCGTCTAGTCTGTCTGTCTGTCCGTCCGTATGTCACAGCCACCTTTTGCCGAAACTATAAGAACTATACTGTTGAAACTTGGTAAGTAGATGTATTCTGTGAACCGCATTAAGATTTTCACACAAAAAAAGAAAAAAAAAACAATAAATTTTGGGGGTTCCCCATACTTAGAACTGAAACTAAAAAAAAAAATTCATCATACCCTTACGTGTGGGGTATCTATGGATAGGTCTTTAAAAATGATATTGAGGTTTCTAGTATATTTTTTTTCTAAACTGAATATTTTGCGCGAGAGACCCTTCCAAAGTGGTAAAATGTGTTCCCCCCCCCCCCCCTGTAACTTCTAAAATAAGAGAATGTTAAAACTAAAAAAAATATGTGATGTACATTACCATGTAAACTTCCACGGAAAATTGGTTTGAACGAGATCTAGTAAGTTTTTTTTTTAATACGTCATAAATCGTAAATCGCAATTTAAAAAAATACACTTTTATTAAAACATTAATTAAAGTTACAACGAACTACAAGAGCTTTTATATTATGTTACTTGCTGCTACGGAACCCTTCATGGGCGAGTCCGACTCGCACTTGGCCGCTTTTTTTATCATAAATTTACAAAAGTCACAACCTATTTATACAGTGTTTTTAAACAAAAAAAATGTGCTCAGTTGAATGATCTAAGCAAAAGATCTTTCAGCTTAATATTAATTGTAAGGAAAAAATAATAAAGAACCTTACCTTGCTTAGATGTTTCTTGTCCAAAAATAATGGTTCCAGAGTAAAAAATGTGAGGTCGGAAAAGAAAGTTAATGCCAGACCAAATATAATATTAACATAAACTAAGTCTTTTAGTAAGGATAAGTCCAGGAATTCCGCTACGGTTTGCCTGAAAAAGAAATGGGGAGGTTACATTATAATTTTTTATCACAAAAGGTCTCAATCGTTCTACTTGGACAATAATTATTAGGGTTGAACGTTTTGCCTTTTAACACTGGACTAAAAGAGCAATAAGGCCCACTTACGCCAAAAAACTTAGGGCGCCTAAAGTCGCGCGACTTTATTTATATGGATTTTACAAATCAGTGCTGTCGCGCTACTGCCGCGCGACCGATTTGAAAAGCGCCCTTGGGCGCCTTCAAATTAGTGGCGCGCTAGAAGCGCGACAGCAGCAAGACTTTATTTGTATGGATTTACAAAGCAGCGCTGTTAACGCGCTGCTGTTGCGCTACTGGCGCGCGACTAATTTGAAGGCGCCCCTCGTTGCTAACACTAGGTAAAATGACAAAATGTCAAACATTAGAGGTGTGTGTTAGTAATTGATATACCTACCTAACATTATTTATTTTTAAAAATCTTATAATATGTCAAAAATACCAAAATTCTATACCTAATGCTAGTGATGTCATCAACGGATTATATAGACGCTAGTAACTGTCACATTTCGTGATAATATGTGGATATTTATAAACATCTTTTTGAATTCTCAGATAAGCGCAACGTCGTCTTGTGGTCTTTCAACCACGTCCCGGTTTGATTAAAGAACAACTAGCATATACTCGCGACTTCGTCCACGCGAATGTCTATTATAATAGACACAGACGAAGTCGCGAATTAAAATGTTGCCTATGTCGTGTGGTGCCGGTCGCTAATAGCACCACCCTATTTCTATCCGTAGGTGTCGTAGAAGGCGACAGAGGGATATTGACTAGAGGATGGGCAGCAGCGTCCTTCTGAGTACCATTACGCCTGCTGCGATCGCCGAAATACATCGGCCAAGCATGGCGATTACGACTGAAGAGAGAAGACGCCCAAGGGGGGGAAATCTATGTCCAGCAGTGGGCGTCTAAAGGTTGACATGATGATGATGATGATGTCTTCTCTTTAGGTTCAAACTTACTCTGTACGTATCATCAAAAATATTTTTGTGCTTTACCCGTGAAAGCGTGATAGACAGACGAGTTACATTCACATTTATTTTTATTAATATCGATGTGTAAGAATATATTCATGTAGTAGCTTCGAGAATGTCTCATCTTATTCCTATTATAACAATAGTTATTTACTTAATTTAGGAATTCCTATTCAACTGCCTTAGCCTAAATTGAGGTTGTGTCTGATTTTATGACAACACATTTTTATGCGCTAAAAAGCTAGTTTTTTTTTCGAATAACATTTGGCAAGTGAGCAATTTTTTGTGCGAAACTTGAGCCAACTACTGAATAAAGCATAATGACAATTATAATGATAGTAGGTAGTTACAAATTACAGTAAAGTTAAAAAGTCTATTAAAATAATGCTCAGTGTTCAGTTATTATTTAACTAGCTGATGCCCACGACTTCGTCCGCGTGATTGTCGGTTATCAGCGACTTCAATCTATTTCTAAACAATAGTAAGTAGCATAAGTTACTTCTTATAACATCAGTTATCTGCCCGTAAAAGTCGCGTCAAAACCGGCCTAGTCCTTTTAGAGATAAGCGGGAACAAACAGACAGACAGACAAAAATTATAAAATTGTTTTTTTTAATATATATTATATTACCTATACATACTAGCTGATGCCCGCGGCTTCGCCCGCTTGACAAATTATATACTCGAACCTTCCTCTTGAATCAGTATATCTATTAAAAAAACCCGCATCAAAATCCGTTGCGTAGTTTTAAAGATCTAATCATACATAGGGACAGACAGACGTGTCGGGGACTTTGTTTCATAATATGTGATAAGCACTGTATATACTTTCTGCATTTAGCAAAAAGCAATTTGACATTACAAACAGACACTTCTATTTTATTCATTTGTAGTATAGTATGTACATTGTACAGTCACCAAAAGAGATAAGTATCCAAGTCGTCGGGAATAGTTGAAGTTTTCTTAGAAACCAATGGAGGCTTTCATATGTTGATTCTGTATTAATTGTATTTTATTTTATTCATAATCACCCATCGGTTTCTAAATAAACTTCAACTATTCCCGGCGACATGGATACTTATCTCTTTTGGTGACTGTACCTGCGAGTATTTAGGTATAGATTTTCCCTATTCATTAGAGAGATTACCGTAATGCTATAAGTAGCACTGACCTACATTAAATATGTACGTACAAGCTTTTGCACTTCACTAGCGTAGAAGTCAAAGGCCCTCCTAATTCGGCTTTGTCGCAAAATCCGTTCTGAGCTGTCGTCTCCTACTTGCCTTTCAAGAACAGAGCTCAAGTAAATTTCGAGATTCTCGACTTTAGTCAATGAGTGAATGAATGAGTTACCATTCGCTTTTATACAGTATGTTAAAGAAAGGCGTTCCATTTAACCAGTAATACTACATCGTCCAAAGATATAAAAAAAAATACCTATCGAAATAAAAAAGTTTCAATTTTGATGTCATACAAAATCGGATACGTTACAGAAACACTCTGTACATTTTTGTTTTTTTTTTTAATTATTTTTATGCCGTAATAATTGTGACATACCTATAATTTTTTCCCTGCCAACTACGTGCATTATGGTACACAATAAAGAATTGAGAATTTAATTGAGAACAGGCCTTAAGGCACCGCCCTTTGTTATTTTACTTACTGTATATAAAGCACTTCACACATTCACTCTCTATTCCCAAGCTCCTAATTACTTACTTATTTTTCTTTAAAGAATTAATTTAATAAACTTAACTAAATAAGGGCTGACGTAGACCCGACAACAGGGCGTTGCTTACATATTTTGATTTTTCGATCGTAGCGATTTTCGAACGCAGATAATAATATGGTTATCTTGAAAAAGTTGCCAGCGTTTGGGAAGCAGTCTCGAGGGCGTGGTGAATTAAATTAAATTAAACAGTTTCTAGATCACAATTTGAAAAGAAAATCTTCTCAGGGCATACAAAACGGTCATCATCAGCGCGTGTCGCCAAAAATGATTATTTTTGAATATTGTATAACTAGGTACATACTCGGATATCTATGTTACACACTCTCCTATTCTGAAACGTTTTGTGGGGGTAATGAACACGTGAAGTGATTTCCTCTTGCTTGTGCGTCGTCCATATATGAAGCGAACCCACTTTTACACTAATTGGCATTTAAATATACTTATTTAATATTCATTATAAGAAATTTACTGACACAGTGAATCCTATATTGTCCGAAATGAATAATTTATTGTTCTTCTTATTATAACATTACTACACTTGTTTATTTTGAATCTAAAATGCCATCTTAAAGTTCTTAATATGTAAAAAACTATAATTATTTTTAATTGTTTAATAAAGTGGTCTGGACATACCATTTTCCATCCTTGTTCTTTATAATTGGCATCGGTTCCGCGGCTATATTTCCAAAGTTGCCTAAACTCGACACAGACGCAGCTTTGTACAAATTCTCTCGATACACGTGATCACTCGAATCGAATTTACGATCTATCTTTCCGTCTGCTGGGATCAAGACAACTGGTATGCTTAATCGTCTGGAATCGCCTAATTTGGACACAAATAGTAATTCGGCTCCTTTCTGGGGATTTTCCAATCGATTGATTCGATATAAATTCTCGACAGATCTCGCGTTGTCTGATGCATCGATACTCGGTAATGTTTTAGTGAAATCGAATTTATCTTTGTTGTCTTCTTTGGCTGGTGTTGGTGGTATTACTGGAAAGGTATTAATGATGATATTTAGTATTAAGCCCATGGAATTACTTATCAAGTTTAAGTTGGCACGAGAACTTTTAAATACAATATCTATCATAATACAAGGTCAGCAGAAATGCAATTTGGGCTTTGGGCTTTGAGTTCTGGTGCAAATGACATTTCTCTGGATTTATACATATAAGCCCGAGATTATATTTAAATAAGCTCGACTTTATACAGCGAACAGATTTACAAAGCGAAATGAATTTGCACAAAGAACAGTGATCGTTATGAATCTCCCGATTTATGTAGATAGTAAGTACTTACAAACAATTTTCTCGCAGGTTTTCGGCTGCTTCTTCATATGCCATTTCACGGGGTGCATGACCAAAGCCCCGAATATACTATGCGCTGATATCGCACAAAGTATCGCCAGCGTTCCCCTAAACCCGTACTCAGTAATCGTAAACTTGATAAACAACGGGTAGAACATCGTTATCATTCCAATTGAGGCCTTACAGAGACTCAAATAAAGTACTTTTTTCTTTGTGAAGTAGCTGTTAAAACTTGTGTAGGAGACAGGTATGAGTAGCCCCATTCCCAAGCCGTGCAGGAAGCCATTTGTTATTATCAACTGTGTCGTAGATTGCACGAAAATGGCGAGAAAAGACGCTAGGGTGTATATGAAGGCTCCTATTAAACCCACTTGTCTTAAGGATAGTTTTTTTAATGCTATATTTGCTGAGAATCCTGAAACAATAGAAAAAAGTGTTCAGAATTTAAATATTCGCCAATTTACCTGTACATTCATTACTATTGCTAGTGCCCGCGCGAATGTTGGTTTTTGCGGACTCCGACTAAGTAGCCTAAGGGACTAACTACACTTGTTTTATTCTGCTTTTGTCTATAAAAAAGATCCATTTTGTATCGCAGTGGTTCAGACGCGGAAAGTTGAACGTATGCGTACGCAGCTCTATAATAAACTGGTGTTTTCTTTGGACAAAAACTGGATTGAGCTGAATAAGTGTAGTTAGTCCCTTAACCTTTTACCGCCCGACTTCATATCAGTTGTCGTGCCTCAAGCGCTTGGCTCTGTCAATAATATTAGTAATTCATCTAACTACGGATATAATTTTTAGGACTTTTAATTAAGAGACTAAAGTGTATTTAATTGTAAATGAGTACTTAAGAGTATCTTCTTGACAGAATACAGCGTAATTAAATTAAAAAACAGACTTAACAAGCTGTGGTACTTGGTTGTAATATACTGGCGTAATGGACATAAAAATATAATTATGTCATATTAAACGTAAGCGGTTAAAGGGTTAGTCCTCATTCTGATTCGAAACTAACTCTTTTCTATTATAATCAAGTTCATTAGTTTTGTCTTGATGACAGGACAGTTACATTCGTTATAATAGTATAAGAGAGAATTTTGTGTGACAATACTCAGTGTACTTTAGTCCATTGCTGGACATAGCCCTTTCCCTGGTTGCACTACACTTGTCATATCTATCTTGGATAAAGAATTTGCTGTATGTAAGTATATATCACGAAAATGTGAACCATTTCTCTAGACAACGTTAAGTTTTCAGGAACTTTGCTGCAGCGAGCGGAGAACAGTGTAATCCGCTGGATTTGAAAGGCTTTTTGCATTCTCAATTTCTTTTCTTGAAAGATAAGATAATAAGGCTTTGTTTAAATAAGTTGTACTAAAGTTTTGTTGTAACAAACTCTTAACAGTGACCAACATATTTAATATTAAATAGTTTGCAGTAGTGATATTTGATTTGGTGAATGATACTTTTGCTACTTTGGGTTATTTTATTGACTTAAAGCTAGGAATATAAATGGTAGTAACTAGAACAAAAGTATGCATGTAGTTTATATGTCATTGTGTCGAAATAACAACTTCAGATTGGATTATCTACATGGGTACATGTCACAATCACATGCAAGCTCTTGCATGTTTTTGTGCAAAGTACTGGCATGTTCTTGTGCAAACTACTGGCATACATTCTTTTTTATATACATTCTTTTATGCAGTTTTAATTTTGAAGTCGAATTATTTGTGAAAAATATAGACGTTAAAGTTTATGTAAACTGTAACACTATTAACGCCTGACGATAAACAAAGACATTATCACACATGTGATAAATGTCATTGCTATCGTTCAATGGAAGGGGGAAAATAGCATCGATAGCATAGCAATGTTTAAATAAATGTTAGTTTTATTATAAAACACCAATTAATTTTTTTTTTTTTTTTTTTTTTTTTTTTTTTTTTTTTTTTTTTAGGGGCGGGACAGAAACCACCGAGCGTTTTAATATATAAAATATATATAGTATGTATATGTGTAAGGTGTATAAATAGTATTTTCATATAGTATATACAACCACACTATCACGGGTCAGAGTAGTGTGGTTTCTCTCTTCTTCATTCTTCTGCCCAAAACACATAATGGGAGCACATTTTAAAAAGAAATTACCCCAGGAGGGTACCACGCATAGTGGAGAATCCCTCACCGAGCCCAGCTCGGTCTGTTCCTCGTATTCTGGGGGGAACAAAAATGTGTGCGAACAACGTTCGAGCCTCGACCTATCAGGCCTCGCGGAGGCCATAATTTTAACTGAACCGCAACAAATAGACACGAACAGTGTCACAAAATGGAGCCAAACTGCTCATAAGCGCCCTTGCAAAAGGTATGCTGGCAAAGCAGCGAAAGCTCCCGACAATGTAGGTCCGAAGGGCCAACCTGAACGCAGTCGCCCCAACAGGCGCGCGAGACGGGCGGCCCTTCGACCACCAAAGAAACCGAGCACGACGGCAGACGCAGCAGCGGCAACGCAGCGCGATCCTGTACCGTCCACCTCGATACCGACCGTGACAGCAGACGCAGCAGCGGCAACGCAGCGCGATACTGTACCGTCCACCTCGATACCGACCGTGACAGCAGACGCAGCAGCGGCAACGCAGCGCGACCCTGCACCGTCCACCTTGAAAAAGGCAGCGACAGTGCAGAACGACACGGCACTACCACCACCGGCTCCACCCAACAAGCCGAAAAGGAGACAAACTCCGAGGGGTCTGCGCGGTCGGCGGACTGCTGCGGCGGCGCCCACTGCTCCTGAAAAGGAGCAAGCTGGGACCGGGAGTGGTCCGGGAGAGCGCGCTTCTACGAAGCGTGCTCGCCTGGACGACACCCGGTCACCCAGAGGGGAGGCCAAACGCGCGAAAACCGACGCGAAACCAAAGCGGGCAGTCAGCTATGCAGACGCGATGCAGTCGCATCTGAAGATAGCGGTCATCACTGTCCCGCCGAGGGACCTCTCGGAGAGCCAGGCAGATCAGCTCAGGGTGGCTATCGAGGATAGCATCCTGCAAGCAGTACTGTCGCCACCGTCTCCGAGTGCGCAAGCTCCAGCTTTCCGCGGGCGTCCGTTCATGATGGATGGGATCCTAGCGATGTGGTGTGAGGACGCGAACGCTCTAGGCTGGTTGGAGGAAACGGTCAAGACACTGGAATCACCGATACCCGGCACCGCTCTGGCTGTCATAAAGCAGTCAGAGCTGAAGAAAAGGCTGAAGGCAGGGCTTCTGCTACATACCCGCATCACCGACGCCGAGACGCTGCAGAGAGTCCTTTGTGCCCAGAACCCATGGTACAAAGTCGACTCCTGGCAGTGCTACGACATGTCGGTAGATGACAAGACCGAGGAGGGAGGCTCTCAGGAGAAGGTGGTCCACCTGATCCTGGGCATTCCGGAAGACCAGAAGGAGACCATCCTGGCAAGAGACCGCCGCATAGCCCACATGTCCGGAAGCGGATACATCCGCTTCTTCAACATGGAGGAGGGAACTGCGAGCGGGGAAAACCAGACGGCGACGGGTGAGACCACGGCGAGGGTGACGTCAAGTCCTAAGCCGAGCACCTCAGCTCCCCAACAGGGTCCGAGCGGGGTGGGGTCAAACCCACAGCCGGAAGCGGGGGGGGGGAGGGACGAGCGACGAAGATGACGTCCTCCGCAGTCCCTAACTCCCTCACAATAATCCAGACCAACCTCCAGCACAAACAAATAGCGGCGGCCACCTTACGCAGAGTGCTGGAGGAAGATAACAAGACCGTCGCCCTGATCCAAGAACCTTGGATCAGGAATAACAGAATATGCGGTCTGAATAACATCGGAGGTAAGTTGCTATTAGACACCTCTATTGACAAACCGAGGACGTGTATCTTCACGCCTAAGACCATGACAACAACATTGCTTAACCAATTCTGTTCTAGAGATCTCACGGCAGTGAAAGTCTTCACAGATAAACAAACAGCCCTGGTGTTGGCATCAGTGTACATGCCGAGCGAAGGCGAAGTGCCTCCTAAGGAACTGGCCGAGCTGGTGCAACACTGTGATGCACACGCCTGGGATCTGATCATCTCCGCAGACTGCAACGCGCATCACTCACTGTGGGGAAGTAAGGACTCAAACAAAAGGGGTGAGTTACTAACTGAATATATACTTCAAACAAACCTTAACATCATGAATAGGGGCAAGGAACCTACGTTTGTGAGTTCAAGGTACCAAACGATTATTGACATTACTTTGGCAACAGACGCGGCGGCGGACTTAATAAAGGGATGGCACGTATCAAACGAACCATCCTTTGCGGACCACCGCCGCATATGTTTCCAAATACAATATAAACCGACAGATCCAGTCCGATACCGCAACCCCCGCAAAACCAATATAGCAAAATATTTAAATTTACTCACCAATGCACTAAGTGACGTACAAATGACAGACGTGACACTTAGTACAATAAACATAGAAACAAACATACAACAAATAACCAAAACCCTTTTAAAAAGTTACGAACTTGCATGTCCAACAGTAGTACCCAAAGTGTCGAACGAAAGTTCCTGGTGGGGGCCAGAACTCGAACGCCTACGGGAAAAACTCAGGACACTTTTTAATCGAGCGAAGAACACCAGAGCCGACGAGGACTGGGATAAATATAAGACTGCACAGAAACACTACAAAAAACGGATTAGATTCCGAAGTAGAGAGGGTTGGCGCACCTTCTGTAGCAGTATAAACTCAACGAACCAGGCCGCCAGGATAAAGAAAATTCTAGCCACAGGAGACCTCAAACTCTTGGGCTCCCTCAAAAAGGCTGACGGCACCTACACGAACACAGAAGATGAAACCAGTGCACATCTGCTTGAAACGCACTTTCCCGGCTGTCTAATAACAGCAGAGTCGGAATGGCAGGACGAGCACCATAGCACACCAACATCCCAAGAATGGGAAATCGCAAACGAAATAGTAACCGCAGACAAAGTGGGATGGGCCCTAAAAACCTTCAAGCCATTCAAGTCTGCTGGGCTGGATGGAATATTCCCAGGATTACTACAATGGCCAATAGATCTGATAACAAAGTACCTAGTACCAATATACAGGGCATGTATTGCCTTCAAATACATACCTATAGCATGGAGGGAAGCGAAAGTAGTATTCCTACCAAAACCAGGTAAAGAGGACTACACTCACGCAAAATCCTTCAGACCCATCAGCCTAACGTCGTTCTTACTGAAAACGTTGGAAAGACTGGTTGACCGACACCTACGGGATGGAGCACTGAAATCCAAGCCATTACATCCCCAGCAACACGCTTATACGAAAGGCAGATCAACTGAGTCAGCTCTACACTTGCTAGTACACAAGATAGAGTCAGCCATCACCAATAAATCATCAACACTCGCTGCCTTCATAGATATAGAAGGTGCGTTTGATAAAACCACGCACAACAGCATTGTCCACGCCCTACAAGGCTACAAAGTTGAACCAGTAATAACAAAATGGATTACTGAGTTGGTCAGCAAAAGGGCGGTTCAAATAGAAACAAACAACACAACAAGAGCAAAAGTGGTCAGAGGATGCCCACAGGGAGGCGTCCTATCGCCACTTCTCTGGAACATAGTAGTGGACAGCCTCCTAAAAAAACTCAACGAACAAGGCTACACTACTATTGGGTACGCAGATGACCTAGCAATACTGATAAGCGGAAACGCTGAAAACGTTTTATGTGAAGTAATGCGATCAGCTTTACGTATTGTAGAACAATGGTGTGATGACAAACAGTTGTCAGTAAATCCAAGGAAAACAGAACTCATTCTTTTCACCAACAAAAGGAAGTTACCAGAACTCAAGTTACCAAACCTGTTTAATACCAAACTCTCCCTATCAACTCAAGTGAAATATCTGGGCGTCACTCTTGATCAGAAATTGAATTGGGCGAGTCATATCGAAAATAAAACAAAGAAGGCCTGTATTCTATCAGTGCAAGAGACTAGTTGGCAAAAAATGGGGTCTCAACCCAAAAATAACACTTTGGCTATACACTTCAGTTATCAGGCCGTCTATAACCTACGGATCTGTTGTGTGGTGGCCCAGAACACAACTAGCGACAGTGAAAACGAAACTCCAAAGCCTGCAACGTCTGGCTAGTGTTGCGGCAACTGGATGCATGAGAACCACTCCATCAGTCGCTCTCGAGTACCTGCTGAACCTAAGACCTTTACATCTTGTCATTAAAGAAGAGGCACAGGCAGCGGCACTAAGACTGAGGGCCAACGGACTGTGGAAGCAAAATATAGGAACAACACACTCAACTGTACTGGATGGAATCCTAAAGGAAATACCACTCCTTGAGGCGCCCACAGACTGAACATTGTGTCATCATGTTTTCGATCGAAGATACACTATCCAACTTGCAGCAGAAATTGAAGATAACTCTGGCATCAATGAAGTTAGGATATACACAGATGGCTCCAAAACCATACAGGGTACTGGGGCAGGTGTCTTCTCGAATGACCTAAATATTAAAATCTCAACCACCCTAGACAAACTTAACACTATCTTTCAAGCAGAATGTATAGGTATAACCAAAGCAGCACAGGCGGTTGCAGCCAGAGATGTCAGAGGGCATAATATTAAAATTGTCTCAGACAGTGCATCCGTACTTCAAGCTCTACAAAGCAACACTATAACCTCTGTCCTCATACTGGAGTGTCATAATACACTCCAGTCCATTGCAAACACAAACAGAGTAACTCTGCAATGGATAAAAGGACACAGCAACTCGCTGGGTAATGACGCAGCCGACGAACTAGCCAAAAGGGGTTCAAAGACGACGGTATTTGGCCCGGAACCACTACTGCCTATACCCCTGGCACAAATCAGAACATGGCTGCGTTTTACAACAGAAGATAACCACCAAACAGAATGGAGAAACAGCGTAGGATGCAGGCAAACGAAGAATGCTGTTCCGGTGGCTTCGAAAAAGTTTGCCCGCAACCTTACAAGACTGAACAGGGACCAAATCCGTAAAGTACTAGGTACGATAACCGGACACTGTCCCTTAAACAAACACCTATACACCATAGGTGTGACAGATAGCCCTCTGTGCAGGGGATGCATGGAGGCGGAAGAAACGCCACAGCACGTGCTCATGGAGTGCAGGAGCGTGGCGGATCAACGGGCACAGATTCTCCGGTCTCCAGCATCACTTTCGGAAGTCTGCAGCGACCTGAAAAGGCTGCTCGCCTTCTGGGATGAGCTGGGATGGCTGGAGTAAGAGGAGAGACAGTGTTTCACGTACAATGGCCCAATCAAGTGGCTAAGTGCGGAAAAAGGCCCCGACAAACTAACTAACTAACTATCCCTGTTTTTTTGACGTAGGCTTCGACGCAGCGTAGACGCTAGCCTGCGTGTAGTACCCGCGTAGATGCCGCGTAGCGAGTGCCTACAGTAGATCGTCGATTTTATTTAAAGCACTTGCTGTATAAGCTATTATTTTGACTAATATAGTTGTTTTATTTTGTTTAAAATTAAGATAAACATAAAATGAAAATAATCGTTTGTCTTACAGCGAAATGAAATGTTTCACTACCATGCAACGTAAGGCAAATCATGACTTCCATGGAATTGTTCGTTTACTTTATCATAGGTGTCTGAAAATTTTTCAACAACAACAGTAATAGCTTTATTACTTTTATCATCGGTGACGGCGTTTCATTTTTTTAAGAAGGTAACAGAAATAATAAACACACATATATTTAAAATATTCATAAAAAATGCTTATAATTTGTAGAATTGTCAAGCAACTGCGTTTCTTTTTAAGTTTTCTCTTTGTATTCTGACAAATAAGAGAGAAAAAGCTGTTACAATTAGAGTGGAATGGAGTGGAATTGGAGTGGAAGTTTTAAAATTGCATCATAGAGCTAAACACTGGCTTTATTCTGTTGGCAAGTCTTGCTTCGCACGGAAATTAAAAAAAAACTTCAGTAAAATACGTAGCATTCTGTGTGGACACGTGTTTCAAAATCCCTTTAGCAGTAATGTTCTAGAATTTTCTAGTACTCGTATTTGTTCTGGAGATTTTTTATTTTTTTTGAACATCAGCTCCATAATAAATTCGTTGCATTATTGGATTATTCAATGTTTTCTAACAATGTTAACTATTTTTAACTGACTTAAAAAAAAGGAGGTTTTCAATTCGACCCGTATGTTTGTATGTATGTATGTATGTATGTTTGTCCGCGATTATCTCCCGTTTGGCTGAACCGATTTTGATGTGGTTTTCAGTAAAGTGTTTGTTACATTCTGGAGAAGGTTTTAATGTACAACAAACAGAAATTTATTCAGCGCTTTTTTATAAAAATCAACAAAAACCGAGAAGACGTTTTCATTTCTTCCATCTTTCCATCTTTGGAGGACTTTCAATCTCTGTTTTAACTGTGTTGCCATTCCCTAATGGATTTAGGTGATATGGAGGCACTAAAATGTGGAAGGTAAGAAATATTTTTGGTAAAAGAGAACCGCCTTCAAAAAAAAACTATAAAGTGATAAATAACTTTAGCACAGAACACACATGACTTTCGGAAGTCGATGGCTTTGTTCTGTTTGTTGTTTTGTATTGCCACCGACTTCCGAAACTAAAGTCATGTGTGTTCTGTGCTAAAGTTATTTATCACTTTATAGTTTTTTTTTGAAGGCGGTTCTCTTTTTTCAGAAATATTTTTTATTGTCCACTTTTTAGTGCCTCCATATCACCTAAATCCATTAGGGGATTTTTTTTTTTCTCTTTTTTTAAAAAACTTTTTCAAAAAAGTTTTTAATACTGTCAATACGTAACTTCGTAATTAGGTTGTAAAAAATATATAAAAAAATGTACTTATATACTGATATTATAGTTCTTAAATGAATTTAATTAGAACTTTTCTGTACCTGAAAATTATGCAATGCATTCAACTCAAATTATACCGTGTAGTTTCACTTATTCAAATTTTTATTTATATTATATATAAATAAAAATATTTTCAGCCTGGATTTTTATTTAATGTTAAAAAAACAAAAATTGATAAAAAACCAATCACCGCACAAAATTTTTAAATATTATAGGCGAGAATCCAACCAATCAATAACAAGGCCTTATATGTGTAAACGGTTTTCGATTTTTCTGCCCACTACTAAATTTTTACTCGGAATAAGTTGCTACACGAAACTAAATTCCAAAATTCCATACATAATACATCCGTGTTACTAATTAACAAATACAAAAATAATAAATTAATGATTGTCGCAATATTTACCAGCAATAGCCAATGTGACTTGAAATACCCCAAAAACGAGTGTTACCGCCGCTGTGCCTACTCCCAACTCATCCAAAAAGTCATTATATATGAAGCCAAATACTGGTTGGTGCGCTGTGCCGGCAATCTGTAAAGAAAAGAACAATATGACGTCACAGTTTTGCAGTTTTGAAAATGGAATTCGAAGAGCATTTTTGTGGTTTGGTTTTATCGTATTGCTGTTTTTAGTTTAATATCGACTGTTTTTTTTACCGCGACTTCGCCCGTGCGATTTTTTTTATGGATCCCTTTTTTAATAGTAATATATATGAGATTGAGATTAATAAGTGTATTTTCAAAACGATAAGAAACGATTATAAATGAAACATTGGTCTAAGAGACGCAAAATAATTTTCCATAATTTTGCTGACTGGTACCTAACATAATCTACCGTAACACATCTAAATTAATTAATTAACTTAATTTAATTTAAAAATAATTACGGTTAACTGTTAACAAAATTATGGTTAAGGCACTTTTCCCTGACCAAATAACCTTGACCATACATTTCCTCTTTGCCGCAGAATAGAAATTCGCACAATTTTTTGGGTTTTTTTAGCCAATAGCAATAGGATATAACGTAGCTTCTTACTAACGAAAGAATTTACAGAAGCGGTCCAGTAGTTCCGGAGATTAGCCCAAACGAACATAATCATCATCATCATAATTTCAGCCAAAAGACGTCCACTGCCAGCAGTCCCCGCTACCTTTACCAGGTCATCGGTCCACCTAGTAGGAGGCCTTCCAATGCAACGTCTTCCGGTTCGCGGTCGCCACTCCAGAACTTTTCGGCCCCATCGGCCATCCGTTCTGCGAGCAATGTGCCCTGCCCACTGCCACTTAAGTTTGGCAATTCTTCGGGCTATGTCTGTAACCTTGGTTCTCTTGCGGATGTCCTCACTTTTGATTTTATCACGCAAGGAAACTCCGAGCATAGTCCGGGCATAGTCATTGCCCTTTGAGTGACTTTAAGCCTTTTGATGAGGCCCATTGTGAGCGACTACTTTTCGGTCCCGTATGTAATCACTGGCAAATCACACTGGTCATAGACTTTCGTCTTGAGACACTGCGGTAAGTTTGACCAGAAGATACCACGCAACTTCCCGAACGCTGCCCAGCCGAACATAAAAATAACTTTAATTTATAATTTGTAATGATTAGAAGAAAAGTAATATGCTGGAGTAATTTTAATATACTTTTAAAATGACTCCAGCATATTACTTTTCTATCTATGTTGACTGTAACTACTGTTACGGTCTTATAGGATTAAATTGATTAGACGTAAAAAAGTTAAATTTATATAAGATTAGCTTTAAGAAGACGCAGATTAAAAAGTAGTGTCCTTTGCAGGGTTCAAGCTATATTCATATCAAATTTCATCAAAATCGGTTTAGCCGTTTCGGCGTAAAAATATACAGGCGGACAGAGTTAGTTTCGCATTTATAATATTAGTATGGATAGGTTCAAGGTGCAGCTGACACTACAAAGACTATCTAAACTAATAATAACGCTGATTTTAATAAACGTCGGTCAATGAACTGCTTTGATTTTACACTGAGTATAACCTAAGTAATATTAAGTTCGAGAGAATGTTTACAAATTGTGATACAAATAGGTACAATATGCAGGTTCCTTTTCTCTATAATCATTATAAAATTGCTGTGCCCGACAGGGTCCATAATTGTTTCTATATTTTTTTTATTTACCACCTTAATCTGAAATCGTATCATCGTATACACTTAGTATATTATGGATACGATTTCAGATTAAGATTATTATGTTCATTTTCAAAACAATAAGAAACGATTATAAATGAAACATTGGTCCTAAGAGACGCAAAATATTTTTTTCCATAATTTTGCTGGTTGGTAACACAATCTACCGTACGTAACACATGTAAAACCTCCTTAATTTACTTTAAACATAATTATGGTTAACTACTTATCTGCCCTGAAATGGCAAGACGGGGCCGCGATATATCACGAAGGAGATGGCGGAACGACTTGGATGGCTTCCTTAAGGATTGGAAAGACATAGCGTCGGGGATAGTGCAAATCCGCGAATCTACCATACGTAAACTGCGCGTATCTGCACTACGTCTAAGTTTACAGGGGGAAGGTTATAAGTGCGGTGTTGATACTTGCCGGCCGTAGACAATTTTATGGGTCGGACGAAAATCACGTCAAAGAGGTCGTGCGTACATTGCCCGTGAAATTTTAAATTGGCTACATTTGTCAGATACGCGGAATTATCCAATGCTAGTTACGTGAATTTGCACTATCCCTGACGATAGCGAAAGAGGCATTTGCCCTGCAGTGGGACAGTACAAGCTAAATATAATAATAATAACTTATCTCGAAATTCCCCTCAACACATCCTAATCACTGACGTCAATGTTGTTGTTGCCAACCGACTGAGCAAGCCATTAATTTACAGCCACGTTAAAAAGAAAAAAAAACCGGACAAGTGCGAGTAGAACTCGCACACTGCGGGTTCCGTACTGTAGGTACATATCCATACTATACTTAATAATATAAATGAGAAAGTAACTCTGTCTGTTACGCTTCCACGATGAAACGACTGAACCGATTTTGATGAAATTTTGTATGAAAATAGCTTGAACCCTAGGTAAGCACATAGGGTACTTTTTATTCCGGGACTTCGTCTGCATCTGCGATAAGCGACATTCACAAGGACCAAATCGCGGACAAAAGCTCGTTATAAATAAAGAATATATTTTTTTATGATTTAATTACAAATGTATAGTTTTCAGACTTTTCCCTGTATTAATAGTACAAGACGATATTACTTGCCAAATTTCATAGTTCTAGGTCAACGGAAAGTATCCTGTAAATTTTGATTTCCTTGAGAGTGTCGAAATGTCGTTTTTTACGTTCTTTTTTTCACGTTAACTTAGAAGTTTGACCATTTTTCACAGCTTCAAGGGACCGTAGACCTAAGTATATGGTTTTAATTTCAACTCGATACCTCTACGCATTTCCGAAATAAAGAGTCTTGACAGACAGACAGACAGACGGACAACAAAATTATCCTATAAGGGTTCCGTTTTTTTCTTATTGAGGTATGGAACCCTAAAAAACTAGCAACATACCACGTGCTCAATGAGTGGAGCAATAATATACTGATTGACGGAAATAAGATCCAACGGGCAAAAATCAACCTTCAAATATAACTGGTTCTTAACATGGAAAAAAATATGGTGCAACACTATGTATCTTTTAAATAGTAACTGATAATGGCTGACGGCATTGACCGCGAAAAGCAAATAAATAATGGTGGAAACCATTTATAAATAAACTAGCTTTTGCACGCGACTTAGTCCGCGTGAATGTCAGTTATCGTGGATTAAAAGCCTTGCATAGGGTTCAAGCTATCTTCATACAACATTTCATCAAAATCGGTACAACGTTTCATCGTGAAAGCGTAACAGACAGCGCGATTCGCATTTTTATTATCAAGTATGGGTTTATTAATTATTCATCATTATCATCATTACATATATTTTAAACTAGAGTCTCTAGAAATGTTCGTTCGGTTTTATTTCATAAACTACTAAACGGATGCAGTAGTAGTTTCAGCAGTATAAAGAGTAATTATTTAGGAAGGTTATAGACTATAATTTATTAGTGAAGTGCTACCTGGGGTGTGATTCTCTAAGACATCATTCTAAACTTCGAATCTGAATCCGCTGTGAGTTTCTTGATTGGCATTCTAAAAACTCGGTTGGTAATTCGAATGTACACTAGCGGCACACTTGCGAGCGTGTCAGCGAGTTGAACTAAATTGACAGGGAGATTTTGACAAGTATGAGATGGTGTAAGTAAGAAGTGGCATTTCTGTAAGTAAGAAGGTAATTTTCCCGTCACTTCGACGCTCATTTCGTACTCGATTCAAAGTGTCAAATATATCAAGGTCATTTTAAACATTATGCGAAGTGAGAGTGAATAGCGATGTGAGATGCGAGTTGTTGTTTGAATTTTACAGACCTACTGAGCGAAGCCGGGGAACGTCCTTAATAAATAAATAAATCTGTATCTTTGCATAGTAGATAACAGCACCAGAATGTCTTACGTGCAGTGGTCTCGTTAAAATAGTCGAGTAGATTGGAAAAGTGTGCACAAACACTGTTGAATAGAATACAATACCTAGATGTTGAAGGTAAGGTAGCATTATTGTGGGTTAATAATACCATAGCAACAGGTATTCGATCTTTACTAAGTAACTAGATACTTCCACAAATACTAGCATAAGAACTGTTATAATAAGATGGTATAATATGATACTAGATCGCTAATTAGAAACTACATATATTGGATTACATTCGACAGTTGACTAAATACTAAAAAGT
This sequence comes from Charanyca ferruginea, assembly GCA_947361185.1. Lineage (NCBI taxonomy): Eukaryota > Metazoa > Arthropoda > Insecta > Lepidoptera > Noctuidae > Charanyca > Charanyca ferruginea. The sequence continues at coordinate 8,553,396 of OX376058.1, forward strand.
AATAATGTCTTACTAATTGGAACATTATTTTGATACATGTTTAAAAAAACGTGTCTGGTCTATTAGCATAATTATTTACGTACCAAAGTGTAAATCGTATGCAAAAATGATAAAAAAAGAGAATTTCTAAAGTCGTTATTCAAGCTTATTATTTAACACTAAAAAATTAAGATACAAAATGTAATAATATTCAAATATTTTCATGTTTTAAGTGTCATATTTTTTCTAAGTTTAGGTACAGACGCCAGCACATCAAGCCATACCAAACAGTCAAATTTTCCCAATTGAGTAAGGACCTTATTATTTTGTAATAAAATTAAAAATCTATCAAAGAAATTTGACAGATTGTTGTAGATTGATGTGCTGGGCTGGGCTGGCATTTGTAAAATAATTTAAATTAGAGATATAATTTTATCTTAATTACAGTTAAGTAGTAGTAGTAAGTAGTAGTAAAAATAAAAAATAATACAACGGAGTACTGTAGGTTATGATTATTTCCATTTGTAACAATGTAAACATTTGGCTTGAGACGTGCGCTCGTCTCGGCTGAACGCAGTTGAGTGTAGTAGACGGGCCACTATTGGCTACGTTACGGCAGATTTGGTACGCATGTGCAATTGGTCAATAAATGAGGGAGCTTTTCAAACTCAGTTGAACCCAAGGACGTCGCCAAGGGGATCAGGGAGAGACAATTGCCCCCCGCTTCCGTTCTTCGTTGGACTATTCATTGATATCGTAATGCCTTTGGACATGGTCAGATTCAAAGGACCTAGCACACCGCGAAGCATCATCATCTGCCTAGGCTTTTCCCAAATATAATGGGTCGGCTTCCAGTCTAACCGGCCGCAGCTGAATACAAGTGTTTTAGATGGAGCGACTGCTTATCTGACCTACACAACCCAGTTACTGGGTAACACGATACCCCTTCGAATTATTAATTATTAAGTTTGTAGACTTTAAATATATTTTAAGGCCTCTCATGCACGAGGTTGTAGGTTCGCAACCGGGCATTAGCAAGTACAGTCAACAGCAAAGGTCAAAATCAGAAATTCAATACTAATGAACGGAGTTCCGACGCCACATAGTTGTGACGAGAACTCCTTTCATTAGTATTGAATTTATGATTTTGATCATCTACTTTTGTTGTTGACTGTACCAGTGTGACATTTTCTACATCACATGTACTTTCTAAGTTTATCTTGGTCATCTCTGACAACGGTGAAGTAAAACATCATGAGGATACCTGGACTTATCCATATTTCATCCATACTTCCGTACTAATATTATAAATGCGAAAGTAACTCTGTCTGTAACGCTTTCACAATGAAACGGCTGAACCAATGAGATGAAATTTGGTATGAAAATAGCTTGAACCCTGGGGAAGGATATAGGCTCCTTTTTAATCCGGGACATCGTCTGCATTCGCGATAAACAACATTCACGCGGGTGAAGTCGCGGACAAAAGCTAGTAATTAATATAAGTCTGAAATCACCAATTCACCTTAAGCAAACGAAGTGATCAATGCTTACGATCGTGTATACTCTGTATGATAAGAGGCCTTTGCCATTACTGTTTGGTATTATATCTGATTGTGATTCTAATATACAGGGTAATTGAAAAAATACCCAAAACCACTTAATCCTCACTTCGTATCATCACCCTAAACAACATTTGTTCTACGACTTTTCAAAATGCGAAATATATTTTATTCATACAAAAAATATAGACACACTTTAAATTTTGCATATATCTCTTGCACTGGATAATCGACAAAATTGAGCAACTCAACTGTGCCTGTACATTAGCCTACTTACTTCCTACATCATATTCGCTTTTATATGGGTGCGCGCGCGCGTAGTCGAAAACAAATTGTTTTGGCTATGTTATTTAGTTGAGGTCGTAGAACAAATGTTATTCAGGGTGATGATGCGAAGTCCAGATTAAGAGGTTTTGGGTATTTTTTCAATTTCCCTGTATAAAATTAACCCAGATGCTCTGAAACTATTTTTGATCTCCGATAACCGTGATTTTTGGATACTTATGTTTATTTATATGACGCATTATAACTAGGAATAATTATGAAAAAAAAAACAACTTTATGCGGTTCGAACGAAACAAATGAGGTTATATTTTGATGAACTATCCAACATATAAATATCAAAGCAAGCTTCTATCAGATTCCCCATAAATATTAAAAAAAAAGCACAAAGGTCTTTAAACTTAATATGCATGAAAATGTGTGTCCAATTGTAAACGAAACTACAACAAATAAAATGTTGATAGGTACTAAATATGCTGCCAATATGATTAGGTATGTAATACTAAATATGTATGTAATTCTAATTGAAACATTATGGAAAATGCAGGTGGATTTAATAATTTTTTGGGCCTTTTAAAAGCCCCGTCGCAGTATCTGCGTACGATTTTCGTACCCAGATTAAAGTTTACACAATTTTATTTATCATTTCTTGATAAGTATTATTAGATTACGATTATAATTAGAATCGGTTTTAAATAGATTCTGTTTCTTCGATTTTGTTTCCTTTTTCCCTAAGATTTAAAAGTTTGATAACTCTAATTTTTATGTTGAAAGTCCACTTACCTAATACAACACGAACGAACGTAGAGCAGCTCTTGTTAAATTTATTGTACACAGTCTTATAGAAATAACTTCCGTACTTGGAGTATATATAAAATTAAATGTTAATAAAAATACTTCAATGAAGTAAAAAAAAAAACTTCCGTATTTTTGTTTGTCTTTCTGTAATTTGAAACTGTTTGTACACAAACTATTTTTATTTTAAAAGAGATTATTTTGAATGTTGATATTAATAGGTATTTGATTTTGTAGCTATGTCTTGATTTAATTGCCAGAAGGATTTATTCCTTTTCTTACTTTATCTTTTTTTAAAAAACGTTGCCCACACTCGGAATTCCTCCTGTTTCGTGGGTGCATTTACAAACATATAAACTCACACACACACATACACAAACAGCCAGACCCGGAACAACTACCAGTAGGCCATACAAATATTTGTTCCGTGCGGGATTCGAACCCGCGACACGCTGCACAGTAGTCGCTCAACAACTGCGCCAACCGTGTCGTGAAAATTGAGATATCGTTATTTAAATTATTTATATTTCATGCACACAGGTACTAAGGCGAACATAATGCCAACCAAGGATGGGAAAGAGATAATGAGGGCAGGTGGATACAAAAAAAATATAAAAAAAAAATACTGAGACTGATTAAACTATATATTTTGTCAAGCGATATGTTGTCAATTCGATCTAGTACCCACGCAAAAAATGTTTTGCCTATTCTTCTTCATACGATATACTACCTTTTGGGAGGGGCAATAAGATTGAATTCTATTTTTATCTATAAAAGACATTTAAAAGTGCCTTTAATCTCTAATGATCAATTGAAATAAATAAAATGACTTTGACTTTCAATACATATCTAAGTAGATAAAAGTTTTTTTTTTATTTTATGCCTTCGCTATTAATAATATGTTAAGTCTCTTTTTGTCTATTGTTATATTAATATGAATCCTGTATATTGCGTGGTCTGGCTCTTGTGATACAGGAAATCCTAGTACAAGAGCCAGGGCTATGCTGAAGATCGTAATTTTTGAAGTGCTTTAAAAAAATATATATAGTTTGTTTTTTTTTTTGGTATTATTTAAAACCACCATTACCAGTTTAGTGAAAATTGTGGAAAAACAAGGATACGAGAAATGTAAGATAACTATTATCAAAATTAAAGTCACTATAGAATGACATAGGTTTCATGACTCTGAAATCTCATCCCATTAAACTTGATTTGTTACTTAACAATTTAATTTGTGATTAATTTCTTTGCACTATTTTTCGTAAATCATCATCATCATTTGTCAGCTTATTACTTCTCTGGGGGAGCCCAGAGACCTCCAATCAAAAAAAAATTAATTTAATTATTTTCCGTATTCATTCTGTGGGAACGCGGTTAATAGTACACTTAACCATGATGGTGATTAGAATTGTTTCTGTGATACATTAATGTACAATTGATTGTTAACCCAAATATTAAAAAATATATATGTTTACTAGTCTTTAAGCGCTGTCGGTAATGTCAGATGTAGACGAAACCGCGGATCACAGAGTAGCTTATGTCCTTTTTGGGGTTCAAGCTTAGTCTGTGTCAAATTTTATCAAAATAGGTTCAGTAGTATAGCTGTGAAAGTGTAACAAATAAACGAATTAATTTTCACATTTGTGCCTAATATTTGTATGGATTTAGGGATGTCTTACTTTTTTATACTTTATATTTTGGATTTAAGTTTTAAAGGTTTTTTTTTGGATTTTAGTTTGTGTTTTAGTTTTTAGTTTTTTTTTTCTGGCAATTTGCTCATGTAAACAATTTGTAAGACATGGGTTAAACTTTCGTTATTTTGTTAATTCATTGGTTCATTGACCTAACAAAATAAAACCTTTTGAATTAGTGTAGTGTATAAAGCAAATGAATAGTAATAATCTTGTGCTATACATCTAACACATGAAGTTTTTCTATAAATTATATCAGACTCTAAGAAAGTGCTACAGACTTGTGTAAAACTCTTCGTCACAATTGGTGCAATAGTTGGCTGCTGCGCTATCCTACATCCCTGGTTCGATTCCGGATCAAACGTATGCATGGCCTACGGGCAGTTTTTCCGGGTCTGGTTGTTTGTGTGTAGGTATGTGAGTTTATGTTTGTAAACGTACTCATAATACAGGAGCAATTTCTGGTGTGGGACGTTTAAGGAAATAAAAAATATTGTATTAAATTAATGTATTTAAAAAAATGCCTAATTCTAAGTATTTTCATTATTTCGTAATTAAGTTTATTTAAATAATTCTAAAATTACACCAACAAGTTATTCCTTTATTAAACTGAGCATAGAATTTTTATCTCTACGCACAAAACACTACCAATCACAATATTTTAAACAACGTCAAAAATGTAAATAAAAATACTTACAAAAATTACAGACAGTCCAACGCACACCATGTATCCCCATCCTCCCTCAGGGGGTACATATTCATATTTATCCACATCTCCATAATCAATTTTATTTTCCTTCACTTTCATTGTCACAGAAACCTTTTCTTTCTCCTCGTACAACACCTTAGCGGCGGTTTTATAAATCTTATGTTATCGTCAATTGTACGGAGGCTATTTACTCTAAGCTTAAAATGTAACACCTTTATTGAGGGTACGTAATGCAAACAGATTCTTCGGATTTCCCACAAACACGATTGACAAACAAGGTGATAATATTATAACACTTCACTTTCCGCGTCGCCTAAAAGACCGAAAAACGCGTGTTTTTTTAGAAAAAAAACTTTTTAAAATTTATTGAGACGACGTGATTGGTCAACTGTTTGGAAATAGATGAGACATTCTGTTCTCTTGAGTCGCGAGTCACCACGTGCGGCGCCCGCGGACTCAATGAGCATTCGAATTATGAATTCAAATTTACGCTACAACTGCACATTCCATTCAAATAGTCCAATGACATCACAAACACTGATTGTTTCTTTTGGTCTGATATCTCTTTGAACTCATTATTAATGTCAATGATGGTTGCCGACGTCTGAGTTGCTAACTGCGAATCATTTGCGGTTATTTTGTTGTTACTTTAGGGAAGTTGTGAATAAAAGTATACGAATTTTAGTGTAACACATTGGTGATATTTTTTTTTTTTTTTAATTTAAAATTTATTGTAGTCATGAAAACTGGTAAAAATAAACTACATTGTTTAATTTACACTCAAAATGGCTCACATAATATTGCATTACGTGCAAACTATGAATCTTTATAAAATGTATTGATACGTACGCTTTATTTCTTTCACGAATCTGCATATATCTAGAAATATTATGAAATCAAAACAGTAAGTAGGCTGTATGCGTTATCAGCATTAATTTATGCGTGACGTCAAAACGCACGTCGTGCAAGTAATTAATATTTGCAAGCGATGCAATATAGACTTATTTCCTATCCGTAAAATAGATCTGTGACTGAAGGGCATTGATTGGACTAAAAGAGGAAAGAAAAAGCGGCTAAGTGCGAGTCGGACTCGCCCATGAAGGGTTCCGTAGCAGCAAGTAACATAATATAAAAGTTCTAGTAGTTCGTTGCAACTTTGATCGACGTTTTACCTACCTCTTTGTACCATGTTTTCTTTACCCCTGTAAAAAGATAATGATATACAAGAATGTAAAATGAAAATAAAAAATTCAGACATTGCATAGTTTTTTTCAATAGGTAGTATAAATTATTTAGGTAATCAAACAAGACCACAATTTAAAAAAGTTGCTTTTTTAAGATCTTAAATATTAATGTGACCACTCGAAGAATTTATATGCAAAACACGTTGGAAACCGTGCAAATGGTTGTAAAAGTCAGAACGAATTGTGTATTTATTATTTCAACTACTAAACAAGATTTCCTACAACAAAAAAAAGTAGGTCTTGAACAGAAGACAAAACCGCATTCTAGATCGGGAGCTCATTTAATAAAAATAATATCATTCAATATATCATGTAGTAATAAAATAAAAACACTCAAGATTATTAAAAAAATATATATGAAATCGTAACTATCATCATCATGTCAACCTTTAAACATCCACTGCTGGGCATAGGTTGCCCCGTAAGTAAGGGGGAGTTTAGCCCTAATCGCCATGCTTGGCCGATGCATGTTGGCGATCGCAGTAGGTGTTATGGTACTCAGAAGGACACTGCTGCCATCCTCTGAGTGCTAATTCACGTAATTTTATGACGCGCCGATGAAGTAGTAGTGCAGTTGAAGTTTGAGTGTTAAACGGTATTCTTGTAATCTTTAAACTGCGCGTAAGCTGCACGTCAACTGTACGACAACCAAACTCTACCAAACTTGCTTATGGTGTACCCACATGAGAAAAAATATCGATCGATTACATTTCAATGAATATGACGTTATTATAATATTTAAATAATACCCCAGGACAGATTTTAGTGCTTTTTAACTGTAATTTTGAGACGTCTAACGAATAGTAGAATACCGATCATGATGCGTTCCGAAGCACGCACCAAAGACGCGCAACAGTAGAATGCCGTTATTACGCTCGCGTGTCGCGAACTTGACGCGAGCGTGTCTGACAGCGGTAGAGATTACGAAAAGTGTTGTTTTGCTCGATACTTAACTGTAACTGTACTGCACCAGCACTTTTTAGTTACGTGAATTAGCCCACTGGTCAATATGCCTCTGTCGCCTACGCCTACGACACCCACGGGTAGAAATGGGGTGGTGCTAATCGCGACCGGTACCACACGTCTTACCTAATTGTAACTATGTAGCTTCCAATAACACTTTTACTTTCAAAGACCAAACAAAAAATAACGAAAATGCCTTTCAGTCTTCAAATTCTAAACCAAAATATTTAACGAAGTTCATTCACCAAAATTACAAGCTTTCGTTCATCGGTCTCGCTTTTGGAATCCATTTGAATAAGTTATTGTTGATTTCGAGATAACTCCTCGGGGTACACAATATGTGCCGACTGTTGATGTATAAGTCCTCTGTTTTGACGTAGCGGTTACAGGTTAGATGGTTTTGAATGAGGTAAATTTAAGTTAAGTTTTGCTAACTGAATAATGAATTCATTGTTATAATGGTGGAATTTAACATGAATTGCTCTGATAAAAGAGAAACACGTTTTAAATGATAAAATATTTAAAAATACTTGTGTTCATTTGTTACCTAATTTGTGTGGATAATGTTGTTCTATAAATAATAAATAAATTAACCTTCATTTCAGACTAAAGTCCATAGTTGTATTGTTATTTTGGTGTCAGTAACAATATTAGGAACTTAAGTAAATAGGTTAGTATTGTTAGTTTTCGTACCTACTTAATTATTATTTCAGACCCAAGACTGTCCGCACCCTGTGGCTCTGGAAGGGGCAGTCCGGTCTGGCAGCAATCATTTTCAAAATGCTGTTGTCACTACCATGCAGGCCTGCAGTAAGGCGGCCGCTTCCTTTCGCATGATGGCGTGCAAATCATCTGTACGAGCATCCGCAAACATCCCCGACGCGCTACAGCGCCATGGCAGTCCCAACAAACTCAAACTCAAACTCAAAATCAATTATTTCAAAAAAACCATTTACGGGTCTCGTCGGTACTTTTGAATTGTCAGAGTCAGTCAGTCAGAAAGTTGAAGTTAGTTGCTCGTTCCAAACAGTAGGTTTCTATGGAGAAGAACGAGCAAGAAACTCCATGAACAACACTCTTTTTAAAATCAATAATATGTTCGGCAACAGCAAACAGCATCCTGAATGCATTATTAAATTGAACACGCAGGGCATTGTAGGCTCGGCGCGTATATGATACCTACAGTATGTCTATTCTGTTACAATCTCCCTCGGTGAACACCTAGGTGGAGTGAGCTGTCATCCGTCTGTCTGCTTTGTCCATCCCTAGCTTCGGGACGGATGACAGCTCATTTCACCTAGGTGTTTACTGAGGGAGATTGTAACACAATAGCACTGCTGGCCGCTCGTGTAAAACGATTGACAGAACGCCTTAAAAAAAAAGTTACTTTGGCGTCTGTAGTACAACGAGCAAACCTGCGGGCAAGTAGGTATATTGCCCTTCACAGACAACGCCCTGCCACAGTATAAATATTAGTAGGGTAGTACCTACCAATTACAGTAGCGACACGCTCCGCCTCCCTCCGAAACTGTTCCTCACCTCCCCGCGTCGAACGACTGCTCTGGGAACTGCTTTTAGTTCGAGCGGCTCATAGACACGCACACACGCACGTATTTGTACAGTCTGTTATTTTGGTAGTAGTGTAGTTCATTAAATCGTTTCGTTTGTATAGAGTGTCGTAGGTGTAGCCCTGCGCTCCCTTTCTATATCTGCGTCGTTCTTTAGGTCGCGCTATGGGGAGCAATAATAGATAGATATTTGAATCGTTAGGTCTAACTAGTAAATTATTTGTATTACTTGTTTGGTAAATTCGACAAATTCGAATTCGAATCGACTAATTATTATAATTACAGTAATTAGTTCATGGACATCAAATAAATTAAATTGTAAAACAAATATAATATTACATAAATACCTAAAACATGTTTGTAATGGTACCTAATGTTTAAAATAACAGTTTGTTATTACGGATAATGTTTTCCGGAACTAGAAAAATAAACCTTAGATGGTTAATAATACGTAACCTGTTTAGATATTATTATTAGTTTAAAAATATTATAAATAGGGCAAATTTTAGATTGATAACCGCATGCCTATTGACAAGGGGCGCTCTATCTATTGGTTAAATACTGAAGCTAAATGAAAAATCATATTATCATTATAAGGGTCCGGGTCATTATAAGGGTCATTGGTGTGCGTCCGAACCCGATGTAATAAGAAATGAGTCATGTCCACTTATCAAAAAGAAATTGATAGATCTATTCGCACTTGACGAATTTACAATTCCTTTTTTAAACTTGACATTAAGTATTATTGGCTATTTCAATTTTTTTACTGAATTTCATCTTGACGTGGTAAGCTTGATTTGTTTAAAATGCCTTAATGATATTAATAAATGCATCTTTATTATTAAAGCTAAAACGATTTGTCTTAGATAAGGGAGGTGTAACGATAATTTTGAACTTAACATCTGTAACTTGTGCTTACTTTCTGTGCAAATAAAGAACTATTCTGTTCTGTAAGAAAAAAAAACAATTATTATTTACGTTAGTATATATTTTTTTAATAGTTTCACTAACAGATGTAGACGTGCACTATAAAAAGATATTTCGAACCCGTCATGCATAGGCCTCTCTCTAAGGTCAACTGGAAAAATTTACGAGAGAACTCGATCAAAATCGCTGACAATACTAGTTTATCTATTATACACGTGGATACCAAGAAACAAGTTTTAAAACCAACAAACGAACCGGGAAACGCAGCGATGATGATGATTATGAATCTCTGGAAGTAATGGTCGGGTTACGCGGACTATGCGGACCTTGTTGAAACTAGAGCTAATTTCCGTGTGTTCAAGCGTTTCAGCCATACCTATTGTTGGAATCAAATGTAACAGCTCACATTTTAAGACCCGATAATAATTGTAATGGCTCCCCTCCAGTTGTAAATGTCCCTTTGTGCCTATTGGCCTAATTCTGTTCTGTCTCGTGCTTGATTTGGAGGGAAGTGGAAAATATGATTTTCTTACTCCTCCGCTGTTCTTTTCTGATTAATTTCGTTGTGGGATCCAAAAAACAGTTGTATATGTTTCTCCGGGACTCGTCGAGCTTCATATCCTCTAAGCTTTTCTAGTGGTCGCCACTGTTGGTTCTGTCTTTCAGAAGTTGCAGTGGTTTAAGGGCGCGTATTCGATTTAGTGCAACTCAAAATCAAATCGATTGCTAGAACGGCGTAGCAGCATTGATACACACTAGTACAATACAATGGTCTGTTTGTGTGCAGCAGAAAAAAAAATATGCACGAAATAAGCACGAATCATTGAAATTGATCGGCAAACGACAGCGCGCGATGTTTTACAGTGCTTTTTAAAATAATTGTCTAAAGTAAATGAGCTCGTATAACGGACTGAAAAATATTCTGTATATTAAGCATAACTTTTACTTTCATAAAATAAATATATCAGTTATGTTTTTATTCAAATACTGGTGAAAAAAATTGACAAAGTTAACCGATTTTTTACTTTTTCAACATTGTTTTTTAATACAAAATAGTAATATTTTCGTAATTTTGGCTCTGTAGCTGTCTTTATGACTGTATATACTGTTGGAAAAACACATAAAACAAAATATTTTGGCATATTGTAATGGTTGTATTGGTCCTGAAAGTTAACTCTAACGTCTATTTTCGTAAAACGATATGAAAGAATTGTCTTCGCTTTAAAAAACCATAATTAAAAATTATACTTTTACTCTGTAGCTGTCTAAATCAAGACTTAATCTTTCTAAAACTGTAAATTGTATTTAAATAATCTGCTCACATAATTACGATATTGCTCTAGGCAAAACGCAAAAACATGAAGTTTTCGTCACGAATCGAATACGCGCTCTTAAGAATAGCGTGGCGGGATAGATCCGATTACAAAAAAAAATATTTCACTGATAGACACCTATCACTATTTCTAAGTGTCGTGGGATAATTATGTTTCATAGTATATTTAAATTGACTTCCATGCGAAAGTAGTCGCGTGCAGAAGCTAGTTTTACTATATTTAACTAGACCCTTGTCGTTATTGTTTGCGTTTCATTTACTTCTTTATTTATTTATCATTAAAACACATTTTTGTTAAGCCTTCTTTATTTCATAAGAGATATCAGAATAGATACGAATACCTACTTACCAATGTACTATACGTGTTAGTTCATTTTCGCGTTACTATTACATCGTTATCTCAATCCTATTATAATAACTGAGGTGTTGACAAAATAATGTAGTTTACTAAAGAGACGTTGTTTGCGTATGAGCATATTGTGGGCTGTTGGGAATACCCTAGGTTAAGATTTACAGCTAGTACGTCGATAATGCTTGTTGTTGTGAAGACTGAAGATAGCGACAGGTGAGCAGAAACTAAGTTTTTCGGCTGTTTACAGGAGACCAAGTTTACAAAAATTTGGAAAAGGATGTAGATGCAGTCTCAGTGACAGATTTGTCTAAGACGAACAACGGATGAATCTAGTGATTCAAGAATAAAAATAAAATAGGAAAACCTATAACCATTTAACTAAAAAAAAAGGTTTGATTTTTACCTCGGACGGAGATTAAGCATTGCCATCCAACGGCACATTCCCAGTTGACTAAAATAGCAGCTAAACCTTAAGAAACAAAGTAAAATGTTTAAAGTAAAACATTTTATTTCATCGAAATCTGTATTTAGACTTGTAGTAAATCAGTTTTCCGTCATATAACTTCACTTCAAAATGATAAGTTAGGTATCATTATAAAGTTATAGAAAACACGTTTATTTTACTTACCCTTGTATCACTTCCGAAAACCGCAAGCTGGACCACAATCACACTACGATTGTTACAGGTTGTCATCTTCATCAACAGGAACTTGATAATGTTGTTTCTTGAAGTAGAATATTTATTGGAGAAAAGCCTACATACTAAACAATGTTATATTATAACTAAATGGCTTATGCTATGCACAATAAGTACATTGTAACATTGTCCTCATGTGCACCAAGGCGGGTGTCCGCGCGCCTCTAAGACGTTTAGCAAAAAATTATAATACTCTTTTTTCTGAATTAGATTTATTTTCTTTGTCAGCTAACAAAATTCGCATTGATCTACTTAAAATTATCGAGAAATCAGTTGATTAAGCATATCCTCATATTATTATGTATACATTTTAGCATTACAGTAAGAATTAGTATTTTGTATGATTAATTAGTAATATTGTACTCGTGCTCTTCCCAATTTTTATTCGAATATGTAACATGTGGATAACGTAGTTATTTACGCACTGATAAACCTAGATTGTAAGCTATTGTTAACCATGTACAGTGTGTAATTGTTTGTTTTCCTTAATAAATAAAATAAAATAAAAATAAAATCCTGAGGACCTAGACAAGTGGCAATGGCTCCGTGTCGAACCGATTTCGAAAATCGATAACGCTTGCTTTTCTACAGGGTCCAAACCATTGAAGGTCCAAGCGTTTGCTAAGTTGTCGAACAATTCGATATTTCGGCGATTTCGATTGTCACGACCGCCACTTGTCTACGCATTTGTGTGGGAATATCGATCAAGTGATACCATTTCGTCATGGTTTCGTTAGGCGATTTGATATTGTTCAGCACTTATAGCGATCGAAAGTGACATTTCGAAAGCAACAATGTCAATTCCATATCGGATATATCATATTCATATATATTTCATATTTCGTATTTATCTAATTTCGTTATCGTTAATGAAAATGTGACTTTGTCTAAGCCTTCTGAACTCCAAATTAGGGGGGTCCCTGTATATTAGCGATCAGTGTCTCTACGCAGCAATGCCACGAGCCAATATTAATTGTAATAGATTGCATATTAATACAATTTCTTACTTGAATTAAATCAAAAGAATCTATAATATAATTCTCGTTTACAATATAGTGTGTGTGTGTGTGTGTGTGTGTGTGTGTGTGTGTGTGTGTGTGTGTGTGTGTGTGTGTGTGTGTTTATGTACGTGTGAGGTGTATACGTGAAATATTTTTACAATAAGTTATCTATCAAAATTATTAATAACAATTATGTTTCTTTGTTACAGGTACCACCTATATAATTGAGGTCCCATCATCTATCTACACTACAAAAATCAGTTGAACAACGAACAATGGTGGAAATGTCTACAGCTCAACTGACTAATTAGCAGACACGATAGTAAAACCATTGACGCCGGCCTCCTTGAGGCTTTTGTACATTGTGAATATTGAATTTATTTAAAACTTTTTTATGTATCTTTTAAAAGTTTAGCACGTTTAAGTTTATTATTGCGTGATTAATGCAATGTATGTGTGTTCGATTGGCACACGGAACAAAATATGTGTAGGGCCAAGACGTAGATAAAAAAAAATATGCTTGTCAAATAGTTTTTTTTTGGTTTTTATAGAGCCATTACTAACCCGTATTATATTAATACCCATTTAGGTATCACAAGTATTGTTTTCTGAAAAAATTATAACATTTCATTGACCTTCTTTCATGAATTACCTTATTTTATCACAAATACATAACAATTAGTATAAAATATGGCAATACCTATCGCTATTCTGAGATAAAGTAAGTCATGATCATTTTGTTAATTTTTTTTAGTCAGTCCTATTTCTGATACGAGTACATAGGTACTATCGTGGACACTCGCCTGACCACTACTAAGTTCATTTTTGCTTGCACTCAAAAGATGGAAGCGCTCTCTAGCCCGCCCCGTTGACTTCGCAGGCGCCTAGGGAAGAAAATTTTAACTGAGCAGGCGGAAAAGTCCGCAATAGTACATCAGGTGGGAAAATCGACGCGCAAACTTTTTCTATAAATTCAGGTTATGATAAGTTTAGTATATACCATAAAGTGTCGGTATTGTTCTTCGCGTATTAAAAAAAAACAGCCGTCTTGCTGCGTTTTAATAAAATGTAAGGAACTCCCGATTTATTCCTTAAGAAAATAATAATACCAGCCTATAATTGTCCCACTGGACGTAAAGCCGTTGGTCCAGGCTGTCTTTTGTAGATCTTTGACAGTCCGTATAGGTAGTCAGAAGCTAGAAAATTTGACAGCCAGTCTTACCAAAGGGTATCGAGTTACCTATCCAGCCACTGGGTTGTGGAAGTCAAATAGGCAGACGTTCCATGGTATTCAGCTGCATCCGGTTAGACTGGAAGCCGACCCCACGATAGAAGAGACCTCTTCTCATTCAGAGAAGGCATGAGCATTGATCACTATGTATCCTCAAGGTGCATTGGCGATGGCAGACTTACATTAATTTATTAGTCCCGGTTTCCTCACTATGCTTTCCTTTACCGTTGCAGCCATGTCCTAGATAAACTTATATATATTACTAGCGGGCCCGGCAAACGTTGTCCTGCCCTGAAAATCGGTACAAAAATCCAGGTCCAGCCTACCTAACATACCTGTACCTATCTCTATCTACCTACTACCTACCCTACCTACCAACCTACCTACCTTCCCTATCAACCTAACATTTCAATAATTCTTACAAAAATACAGGTCCCTACCCCACCTACTTATTTACCTACCCTATCTATCTACGTACCTACCTACCTACCTTGTGTTTACTCGACACGGCAATTTCGCTCTTCGCAGTGGAGACCAGTGGTACCAGGGTGACATAATAAGTACTGTTAAGTTATACGCTCTTAGTTAGTACCAGGATAACATACACCTAAGAAGTCCTACAAATCAACTGCAGCGCCACATACCGGGTCCAATTGTGAATCTAAACACACACAAAAAATTTCATCAAAATCGATCCAGCCGTTTAGGCGGAGTTCACTTTCATACACACGCACTGAAGATTTTTATATATAAGATATACTAGCAACCCGACCCGTCTTCGCATGGGCCTATAGCCTTCCTCGATAAATGGACTATCCAACACAAAAATAATTTTTCAATTCGAATCAGTAGATCCTGAGATTAGCGCGTTCAACCAAACAAACAAAGTCTTCAGCTTTATAATATTAGTATAGATATATAAAATTGAAAAAGTCACATTGGTACTTGCTCATGCTCGTTTGCGAACCCACATTCTCGAGTATGAGAGGCCTTACCTCTGCCACTGGGCCCTCTGATTACGACATCACGCATATATATGCTATAAAAAAATTTAATACTTTGGGGTCTAAAATCATGTACTGTGTCCGTGGTTGTACAACCATGAACACACAAATATTTGGTTGATTTAGATTTCAATGAGTCTACCTAGCCTATTGTGATGACGTGGTGCTTGGCAACTGGGCTTCTCCCAGTAGTAATCATCCCTTTGTGGCTTTTGGCCAAGTATCTTCTGTCTCCTGCTTGATATTTTCCACTTCCCTCCCCGGAAGTGGAAAATATGTTTTCTTACTCCTCCGCTGTTCTAATCTCGTTGATTTCGTTGCGGTATCCAAGACAGTTGATACCTTTTTTCTGGGAGTTGTCAGGCTTTATTGCCATGACACTTTTCTTGTTATCGCCACTGTTAATTCCAGCTTTCAGGAGTTTCTCTGTTGTAGTGGTTTAAGAATAAAGTGGCTGGCTTGCCCAAGTAAAAAAATGCCTATTGAGACTATGTTCAACAATTTTAATTCCGAAGATCCCGATCCCGAAGTTCAGATATAGATTAGTTTATTCGTCATTGGATATAACATTTCAGTTGCAACAAGTCTTTTCCTCATACATACTGCGGGTATTATTAATAATATTTCTGGTAATTTTATGGTTATTTAAAGATGGCAAACCCGCATGACTGATCGCTAATTTCTGTTACAATTTGTCTCAACCTGTAATTAAATAGAAGCATTTCTTTGAACTAGACCCTGGTTTTATAGTCGTTATTACTTTTATTGAAATATCTAATGTGGCGCTTACAGCTGGTCTGACTCGATTTTAATATTGATTTCTGTTTTTTAATTATGGTATTAAATTAATATGTTTACCAAAACTTGTTTTTTTTTCTTTGACGAAAATCTAAATGATTTGTTTTTGATTATGCCATCACGGCCATCTTCATTTACTTTAATGAACCATCCTTTCTAGCACATTTTCTAAACAAAATACTTTCGATGTTTCAAATCCGCAAATCGGACGACTTGCAGCAACGTCTCAATTTTTAAAATATAGGTAGGTACCTACTATTGGTCTGCTGAACATAGGGGTCCTTGATACAATCCCTGAATCGGACAAACCGTAATCGGTTTTACCATTGCGGGTTTTTATAGTAGGTAATAACCCGCAGCTCGATGCCAGTAGTACTTTCCTACTTACCTAGTTAAAAGGATAATGGCGGTAAAGGCATTACCCTTATTAGAGGGAATACCGACGTGATGCTATGTGAATGAATTTGATCATTTTTATGCTTATACTGACTTTTGCCCGAGACTCCGTCCTCGTGATTTTTTTTACATATTAACACTGAGATTTGAATGTTAACGTTCCTAATATTTTGTAGAATTGCCCCCTATATTATTTTTTACTTTTTTTTGCTCTGGGGTGGAAAATCCTCATGGGTGTCCTCCGCTCTGGAGCGGGCGAAGGGGTTTGTCAGACTCCTACTGACTAAAAACCACTCCGTGGTGGAATGCGGTGAGTAATGATAACGCTGATGGAATTACCAATTTGATTAATGCATTAATTACGCTAATAGTTTATTTAAATAATCCAGAGTGATCGAATTTGTGCATATCGGAACTACAAACAGCAAATTAATTGTAAAGATTAAGTACTTAAATGACCAAATATTTGACTAACGCAGCGGCTCCCAACCTTTTGCCATACGTGCCTTTTTGGTTTGGGGTGGGAAATTCTCGTGGATATCTCTGGACTGGGATTGACGAAGACTCTCACTGACTTGTAAACACCATCCTTTACGCGTTCCCTTTTTCACGTACACTGGGGATCGCAAGAACGTACGAGCCTTCCGCAATCTTCAACTGTGATAATGTTCTCCAACTTTCTTCCAAAATCACTTCGCTTTGCCTAATAAAGTATCCTATCCGTCTATAATACGAAGTCTTTAACGTGTGTAGTGTACGCTGATTTAGGCGTATACAACATGTCCCAATATGTCAGCTTCAGGGCGGTTGACAAAATAAAAAAATAAGTAATAAAATATAGAATTCGGTTCAATGAATTTTTTTTCTAAAAATTAACATCATTTCAGTTCACTTGTACCTATATTTATTGAGAAAGGTAAAATAATAGTGTTAGCGAGTTTTTTTTTTGGAGTCGTCCGTTGATCTCTACCCCATGGGTTCTACGTCCCCCAAGTGGGGCACGGCGCCAATAGCTGGTAGCCCATGGATTACAACGAAAATAAACTCTCCTCTTCTTGATAAGATTTCACAAAACATCAGGCTTGACGGGTTTTTGACCTTACAAAGAAAGAATCCTTCAACCATTCAACAAAGCCTTCACCTCTGACGTAAGTTCGTTCACTAACTTAGGCTGCTTGACCACAACTACGCAATAAAATAAAAACAAAGGTTATTCTACCCTTTAGAATTAATTTAGCGTTATCTGTGGTTAAGAAATTAAAACACAATTAAGTTCATTTAGATTACGCAATATTTATTTATTCAAGACATTGCTTTGGTTAACTTAAGACATTTCTATCTCAAAATATATATCTTTTAAATTATAGATACGCCCAACAAACAGGCATTTAGTACGATAAGAAGAATAATGACCATACTAATTAAATTAATAATGAACTAATTCACTGGGTACCTCTACTTCACCACTTTCGAAACATTGCACAACGTTATCTCCTTTTAATTAGGTTTGCAATCAAATCAAAAATGAATGCTGTCCCTATTTACAATAGACCAGTTATTTGATGCTTAAGAAACCGGTATGTTGCAATAAACTTATGGGAAAATTGGCTGTCACTTTCGCTTATTGTCGATATTATATGCTCTAGTCCCGCTATGCTCGACTCGAAAATTACCTACTAAAAAGTTTCGCTATGCACAAATTTTTCGATAGTAAACAATGGAAGGTAGGTACAGCTGGAAAGAAAAGTGTTTGAATTTAAGTTTTAACGAAGTCTGTAGAGTTTGTTACATATCCTATCTAACCAAAATTACTTAAAAGTGTCAAAGTTGTTGGTAATGCACGGGTGAACTAATCGGGATAAAATTTGTTACACAGGTAGTTGAAATCCTGAATGAACATATTATTAGTTGCGGATCATTGTTATGGTTACCCTGAAAAAACTATTTTGTCATAATATATCCATCTTATAACAAGCGCGCAAAACTTGAATTTAATGATGATTTAGATTTAGAATGGGATAACATAATATATTTACATACTAAGTAGGTTTTCTTAATTTTACTTTTCAAATGGTTATACAAAATATTACACTGTAATAGTTTTCTTCATCACTGCACGCGATTGTGATTTCGTGTATAGCGAAACATTTTGGTAGGTATTTTTCGAGTCAACTGTCAAACATTGCCGCTATGCTTGACAGTTGACTTACTTTAGCTTGTACTTTTTGTTGTAGTACCTTTGTTTGTTTAGTACTTCAATAATAACTGTACTTATTATTATTAAGGGCGCGTATTCGATTTAGCGCAACTCAAAATCTAAACGATTGCTAGAATGGCGTAGCAGCATTGACACACACTAGTACAATACAATGGTCTGTTTGTGTGCATCAGAAAAAAAATATGCACGAAATAAGCACGAATCATTGAAATTGATCGGCAAACGACAGCGCGCGATGTTTTACAGTTCTATTTAAAATAATTGTCTAAAATAAATGAGCTCGTATAATTGTTTGAAAAATATTCTGTATATTAAGCATAACATTTACTTTCATAAAATAAATAAATCAGTTATGTTTTTATTCAAATACTGGTAAAAAAAAATTGTCAAAGTGAACCGATTTTCTACTTTTTCAACATTGATTTTTAATACATAATAGTAATATTTTCGTAATTTTTGCTCAGTAGCTGTCTTTATGACTGTATATACTGTTGGAAAAACATAATATTTTGGCATATTGTAATAGTTGTATTCGTCCTGAAAGAATTGTCTTCGCTTTAAAAAAACACAATTAAAAATTATACTTTTACTCTGTAGCTGTCTAAATCAAGACTTAATCTTTCCAAAACTGTAAATTGTCTTTAAATAATCTGCTCACTTATTTACGATATTGCTCTGGGCAAAACGCAAAAACATGAAGTTTTCGTCACGAATCGAATACGCGCTCTTAATGTGTATCGAAAAATTGACTTTTGGATACTTAGCAGGTACCTAATATTGGGTATTTTTAAAATTATCACAGTTATGGAATGAAATGTCACTTTTGGTTTAGTATAAGGTATTTTACGTTCATCATAAAAGCCGTGTGGATTAATTGGTCATGACAGTTAATCTACGCTTGTCGCGGTCGGTCCGTGGATGGGAGACCATCCATTTCACACAGAGACCCTCCGTGCCTGGCTGCTATTTGTAGATCATTGTCAGTAGTTATTGATAGGTAGTCAGAAGCCAGAACATCTGACAAAAAGTCTTACCGGGTATACCTACTGTCTTATTGTTACCCAATTATTGGGCCGAGAAGGTCAGATAGGAAGTCACACGGTGTAAAATACTGGTATTTGGCTGCATCCGGCTAGACTAGAAAAGGCTAGGCAAATCTATACTTAATATTATAAAGCTGAAGAGTTTGTTTATTTGTTTGTTTCGTTGAACGCGCTAATCTCAGGATATACTGATTCGAATTGAAAAATTATTTTTGTGTTGGATAGTCCATTTATCGAGGAAGGCTATAGGCCTATGCGAAGCCGGGGCGGGTCGCTAGTGATGATATATTTCATGCTCACTTATTTACATAATTATTATCAGTATGGTACACATACGATTCCCACACGATTTCTTACAGGCTCTTTATCATAGCTTGAGTTCTACGTAAGTAAAATACAACAGATTTAATCTTCAGAAGCTTGATCATTGCTTGCTTAAAGGTATACTTCCTTGTTTAGCAATGGAAACTTACAGATTACTGCTTGATCCCAAGGTGTACCTTCGGAACTTATAATTTACGACTTACCCAGCTATTTATATACCATTTAAATTAATGGGCTATTCGATAATTAAAAACAACATGCAACGGTTTTCTTCCGCTATATATCTATTATGTAGCACACTAAATAATGTATTCTTATGAAATACAAACAATTTAATAAACATAAGAAATCAATAAATCTGGGCTTATCACACTAATAGAAATAGGATAGGAGTTAATAATGGAAGACTATAAGTATAGGCTTGTTGGCATAGCTCTGTAGGAGGTCTTTTTTTGCAGAGAGTTCTAGCATCATTTTAATTACATATAATGACAATTATTATTATTTTTAAGAATGAAAAGAAAATAAGTTATTTATGCATGCAATTAATAATAATAATGATTACTACTTTGACTGCCTCTAAGAGCGTGTATTCGATTCGTGACGAAAACTTACGTTTTTCCAACAGGATATACAGTCTTAAAGTAGGTACATTACAGAGCCAAAGTTACGAAAATATTGCTATTAGTTATTCAAAATCAATGTTTTAAAAGTACAAAATCGGTTCAGTTTGACATTTTTTTCACCAGTATTTGAATAAAACACATAACTGATATATTTATTTCATGAAAACTAAAATTATGCTCAAAGTACAGAATATTTTTGAGTCCGTTATACGAACTCTTTTATTTTAGACAATTATTTAAAAAAACACTGTAAAAGCTCGTGCGATCATTTGTCGTTCTATTTCAATGGTTCGTGCTCATACTTCCGCACTCAAACACATTCACAGCCCACTGTATTATACTAGTGTGCGTCAATGCTGCTATGATGTTCTAGCAATCATAGCAATCGTGATTTTGAGTTGCGCTAAATCGAATACGCGCCCTTAACTGCCGAAGAAAGCCTTTTATTTCTTGCAAATTAAGGCTCCAACAGCCCTAATTTGCGAAAAATTAAAAGTTTTTTTTTCAGCCAGTATTTTCCCACTTCAGGGCAAAGACCTATCTACTCTCCTTCCACTTCTCTCTGTCAAAGACTATTTGGGACCAGTCTTTGTCAAAAGACTAATTATTTAATAATTCATTATTCATCATTCATCATCATCATCATCATTTCAGCCGAAAGACGTTCACTGCTGAACATAGGCCTCCCCAAGGGGGGGGGGAGGCCTATGTTCAGCAGTGGACGTGCATGTGGTTTGCCAAAATCGCCACGCTTGGCAGGCGGGTTGGCGATCGCAGTATGGTTGTTACAAAGGCACAGAGAACGCTGCTGCCCATTCTATGGTAAGTCCCTTAGTCGCCTCTTACGACACCCACGGGAAGATATGGGATAGTGCTATTCTTTACGTCCGACACCACACGGACCAATTCATTATTTTGTTTATGTTAAATCACGAGTTTATTTTAAACTAGCTTCTGCCCGCGACTTCGTACACGGATCCTGTTGCTTATGCCAGCGACAACGGGGTCGGTAAAATCGAAGATCTGAAACGTCTGATGTTGAATTCTAAGAGCCCGGGGACGGGAAAACAACGGTATGCGCGAGACGATTCGAGACGTTCAAAAAGTACAATTTTCCGATGGCCGGAATATGTGTCATAGTCCATCATAGGAGTATACGTAAATGCACTCCGTTCCTTATCAACCCAAGGAAGGTCGCCATGCCCTACGGCTATATCTTGAGACACATCTGATTCTTCAGATGATATCGACATTCTGTTCAGAGAATGTCGAAGTCGATCAGAATTCAAACGTTCGTTGCGCTCTTCTTCTTCATGCCGTACTCCAGCAATTCTTTTTCTCTCACTTTCTAACTGATTATGAATATTTTGTTGTGTGCGCGTTCGGGACAATGTATGATAATCTCGATCAGCAGTTAGTCGTGCATCACGTTCATTACTCGTTTCATAAGACCTGTTAGTAGATGTGCGAATACGCTGAGAACTCAAGCGTGATTCTGTATCGATAAACGTTTCCGATTCGCGAGACAATGCATGTCGCTCACGATCAGCGGACAGTCGCGCATCACGATCCGCACTTGTCTCTAGAGACCTAGAAGCAGATACGTAGATACGCTGAGAACTCAAGCGCAATACTCCATCCGTGAACGTCTCCGACTCGCGAGACAATGCATGACGTTCACGATCAGCGGTCAGTCGCGCATCAAATTCTTCATTGGTCTCTAGAGACCTGGATGTAGATGCATAAATACGCTGGAAACGCAGGCGTGCTTCGCGATCTGAAAAGGTTTCCACGGAGCGAGTTTCAGCCTGATGTTCTCGAACAGCATCAAATCTCTCCTGACGTTCTTCGGTAGATTCTTGGGATCTTATGATCCTCAATCTTTTAGCTCCTTTGGAACATTGGGAAAGATTTGACCTTTTTCTAGGCATGGTTATAGTTTTCTTGTAAAGATACCTGATCAATAAAAATCTAAGTGACTGCTACCCTGCGTTACCGGGTAGGCTACCGTGTCACGAAGATAAATGGAAAAGAAAATTAAACACTCAAATAACATAAGCCCGAAGGCATATTTATTCCATAAAAAAAATGGGAATTTTGGCCAGTAGTTGTAAAATTTGAAATTTAAATGATATACCATCGTCATCAAAAATCAGTCAGTCATAAACTATTACCGCTTTCACCGCGTGGAGGTACTCCCAGCTTATGTTATTTTATAATATACAGTGAAATTAGTGATAGCTTTATAGTGAAATTAGTGATAGCTTTGATTTCCACATCAGATGTTTCTGATCTTCGATTTTTATAAGTCAACAGGAAATGCCCATCAGACCGAACAACTTTTGCTAAGACATCATTCCTATTTATTTCATCTTCGGCAGTTGAATTAGGTGAAATGTTGAGCGACCTAAATAAGGCGAGCCTCGAGATTGGACTTCGGATGAACATGTCGAAGACCAAACTCATGACTAACAGCGCCCAACGGAAACTGTATGTGGAAAGTATGGAGATTGCATATGTTCCAGAGTACATCTACCTAGGCCAAATAGTCTCATTCCAGGCGAGACAGGAAAAAGAAGTTGCTAGACGCACCAAAAACGCCTGGAAGAGCTATTGGTCGATGAAGGCTCTCATGAAAGGAGACCTTCCAATTTGCCATAAACGCAAGTTAATGGACATGTGCATTCTGCCTATCCTTACATACGGCGCTCAAACCTGGTCTTTAACTGTTCAGCTGAGGTCCAGGCTCGAGGTTTGCCAGCGAGCGATGGAGCGCAGCATCCTGGGAGTAAGATTAACGGACCGCGTTAGGAATGCGGAGCTGCGCTCCAGGACACGGTTCGCCGACGTCACTCAAAAAGCAGCCAAGCTTAAGTGGGACTGGGCCGGCCACATCGTCCGCATGTCGAACATATCATGGGCTAAAGCAACCACAATGTGGGTCCCAGAAAACGTCCAGCGACATCGAGGTAGACCTAGGCGAAGATGGCGGGATGAGCTTGACGCTTACGGGAGGGATTGGTCCACACTAGCTCTGGACAGAGAGGGTTGGAAAGAAGAAAGGGAGGCCTTTGCCCTGCAGTGGGACAATATAGGCTGAAAATAATAATAATAATAATAAATAATAAATAATCATTCCTATATGTGTTATGGTGTAGCTGGGCTCTTGGAGTTCCATATCAGGTGTTCCAGATCTTCAAATTTATTCTCTCAGCAGAAAATGCTCATCACGTGGAACAATTTTTGCTGTGGTACCATTTTTGTATCTCTTATAGATTAGCTGGTCTGTTGCGGTTCTGCATTAGGTGTTCAAGTTTCCAAGATAAATTATAGCCTATATGTTGCCCAGACTTAATACCTATACAACAAAAAAAAACATTCAAATCCGTTCAGCGGTTCCGAAGATTAGCGTGTACAAACAAACAGACAAACAGACAGATTTTTTTTTTTTTATTCTTGCTCTATTACTGTTTCTAAACCCCCTCAATTTTTTTTTTTTAATATATTCAATGTACAGACACTGTTTTTTTACTGTTTTATTATATGTATAGATGCTGTAATGATTACTACTTTAACTGTTGTAGCCTTAATTTGCTAGAAATAAAAGGCTTTTTTTATTAATTATTTTCATTACTTCTTGACATTTATGTAAGAGTCAATAAAATTATACAAATTTTTGTCATGTCTATTCCGGTTTTTAACAGTAGTAATGAAGTTCGGTTTTTGAAATAGAAAAATGATGTAGTACATTATATAATAATACGTATGTATGGTATTGCAAAAATGTTGGGTTCAAATTCCTAAAGTATTCTATCAAATTGATCAAAGTTTTGGGAAAAAACCGATTAGTCAGCTCCAGACATACCTACCTGATTATTTTGATATGCATCAACATTATCACTCTGAATCTCACGACCTTTTCATATAACCTTATCTATCAATCAGATTTATAACACTCGCAAAGTGTTTGAGCTAAAACCATCGAAATATCCATATCAAACTAGTCAAAAATTATCATAAAAGCACTAATTTATTCGCCAAAGCCTACAAACTATGGTGTACTAATTTTATCCAGCGTCTTTGACCGCGTGAAAACAGAAATTATAAACGTGCCACCGAGATAAAAAGGGGGCAGGTATGTTAAGTTCAATCCAGGTCATGGGGTACCCGTATATACCATGACCTGAATTGTCATTCAAATTCGTTTAGCCGTTGAGGCGTCATGATTAAAAACATACAGACATTCACAATTATGATACTAGTGGATTCAAAGCATAGTAATATAAGCTAGATGCTTATCTTTACTTAATTGCGATGGTTATCTTTGCTAGATAAATATGAGAAGCCAATTACAGTAAAATAATCAAAAAAATCTGCATAACGACGAAATTATAAAAATAAAATTTGTGATACATGATGAACGCTGGACACGATAAGGGGAACACGCGTAAAAATAACTTGAGGATGTAAAAAAGTAATGTAGATAGATAAATTACAATGAAGTATTTATATGTTACGGCCAATAGCCGAAGTGCGGCTACACCTAGTTTTAGCTGGCTACAGCTAGGCACCCAGTGTGAGTGCGGTGATCCTGACCAGACAATGGCCCACTTATTACAGTGCCCAAAGTGCCCCTACACCTGCACCTTAGAGGACATTAAAAACGCCACTGATGCTGCGATAAATGTGGCTACCTACTGGGCCCAAGTAGTCTAGCCTAAAGGAAAACCATCGATTCGAAAAGAAGAAGAAGCTAGGCGCAGCCGGCCACATGCGATTTAACTTAGATGTATCCCACTTATCCTCAAAGTTGGTCCTAAATAAATTTCAAGAAAATATTTCACCCTTATGACTAGAAAACTAAGGGATGACTGAAAAAATATTTTTTGCAAAAAAGAAAAGCGCCTTCAAAAAGTAAAAAATAACTTTAAATTCGCAAGTCGGTGGCAATGCAAACCCAAAGCCGCGCCGACTTGCGAATTTAAATTTATTTTTTACTTTTTTAAGGCGGTTGTGTTTTTTGTAAAAAGTTTTTTTTATTTATTTGGTCAACAATAAAAAGTATTATATTCTAACATTTTATTTAATGCACACACACACACACACTGGCGACCCGCCCCGACTTATTACGGGTGCAATATAGATCAAATTGTACAGTTTGATCTATATTTATATATAAACATTATATATATTTACTATATGTATATATAAACCTTCCTCTTGAATGATCTATGTATATATATATTGCTGAAAACTTGCGTTGCGAACTTTAAATGGTATAGGACTGATTTTTCAATAGTCAGACAACTTTTATCTGAGGAATAAAAATAGCAGTTTGACATATTTTCTATACATAAGCTGTCAAACCGCCATTTTATTCCTCAGATATAATATATCTGACTATTGAAAAATCAGCCCTTAAGCGTACAGACAGCAGGAACGACTTTGTTTTATAATAAGTAAAGTTAGAGATAAGAAAAAAGGATGCACAATTAGCATGATATGACCCATTGATATGAATAGTCTTGAAACTAAATAGATAATCATTTTATGCGAAACTGGTTTTTCCGATTTTGATATTGATCGAATTTACGTTACGTGTGAAGATTATTATACTATACTTATAGATACTAGATATCTTCTAGTACATCTCTTTGATAATGATCTTAAAATAAACAAACTTATCAAAATGATTCCCAGATCAATATCTTCTAAAACAAGTTCTAACGCATTTACTTTTTGTATAATTAACTGCAAATCTTAACTTGCCTTACCCACTCTTAACCTCTGTAAATATATACTTAGCTTAATTGAAAAAAAGTTAACTCGATAGAACCATCCTACGCTTCTATTCATTTTAACTAAGGGCCAAAGCACACACGCTGCTTTTAGCATCGGCGATCAGCGATTTTGCAACTGTTTGGCATTTTGGCGACTCTCTGCGTTCGAATGCGGTATCGGAATCGCGCGTTTTAGCGACTTGGTCGCTGCATTTAGCTTTTAAAAAGCGACTAAATCGTCGATCGCCGATGCTAAAAGCCCCTAATGTCTACCATCTATATAATAAAAATGAATCGTTGTTCGTTAGTCTCGCTAAAACTCGAGAACGGCTGGACCGATTTGACTAATTTAGGTCTTGAAATATTTGTGGAAGTCCAGGGAAGGTTAAGGTAAATTAAGGTAAGGTTAAGAGGTATCAATTGACAGGACAAAGTCTGTCGGGTCAGCTAGTAGACAAATATCACATGACTTTCGCCTTAGAGGTGGTGGCGGTACTGCGAATAGCTATACACTACCAGCTCCTCGATTCAGGGTATAAACCGTGGGGTTTCTTGCTCGTTCTTCACCATGGAAACCTACGTAAGTTTTAGAACAAGCAACCAGCTTAATTTTTTCTGACTAACTGATCGACTCCTTGACAATTCAAAAATGCCTGTAAATGGTTTAATTGAAATAAATATTTTGACTTTGTTCTTCTTAACCTTAAGCGCAATCTTCACGAGTGAGACCCTAGCCGTGCCATGAAATTCTTTATGAATTGATCTCCACATGACCTCGCGGCTCTTGGTAACGATAATTTATGATAGCATAGGGTATTATCGCCGCGATTCTCTCTTCCATGATGACGGCTTACGCGCTCCGCATTTGATCTAAAATCGCAAATTACAGTCTGTTATAGTTTGTAACCACGTATTAGACGCTCTTAATTAACATATATTTATATTTCAGTATTAGTCCCAAAATTATCTTTTTTCCTATTCATAAGTACATCACGCCCTAAGGTAAGCGCGGTAATTTAAAGTCAACCTGTATACTATCTTATTTTTCTATGGTTCAACCGTTCTACTTATCTAGTTAACAGCCCATGTGGTATCGTCGTTAACTTGAACAACTTTCATCAGAGCAGATCCTACATTTTGTTTTTGTGGAAAAATCCGACGCATGTAGGTTATAAAACGGATTTTACGATCTTTGGAATATTTTGAATATTTTTATGTCCATCTCTAGTGTAACAACGTCGCAGTGTATGTTTTACTCTCAGGGTAACTCATTGTGATGTTTATCTAAAAAAAGTTGTATATGTGATTCAAGTAGTAGGTAGTAGTGTACTAAGTGATACTAACATAGTTTTAAGTTTTATTTACTAACACAATTGTTTTATTGTTATATGTATACTTAAGTTAAGGTATTTTTCTATGGGTCTTTGTTACCTGAAAATAAATGGTTTTATTATTATTATTATTATTATTATAAGTTATTTTGTACTCAAAATGTTTTGCTCATTAAAGTTATTGTTATCACCATTTATTAATTATATTTACCTATAAATTACATTTTTAAATATTAATAAAAAATAAAAACATTTAAAAATATAAAAAAATTGTAGCCCACCGGTATCGGGAACAGGGTCCAAGCTACCGGCGGTCAGGGCTCCAGAGAGAGAAACCTGACAATGCGGGCCGTGTCCAGAAGTATTGCCTTCTGAATCAAGCCCTTGATCCAGCCGCCTAATGAGAGCTTCCTTAGATGTTGGTCGAGGCTCTTGGCAATTAAGCCATTGGCTGTAACAACTATCGGCACAATGATCGCTGAGTCCACATCCCACATGTCGACAACCCCGCAGGCCAAGTCAAGGTACTTTATTTGCTTGTCTTTCTCGACCTTCACGAGGTTCACGTCATGCGTCAATAATCATTGCGCGCCTCTCCAATTGATCCACCACCACTACATCAGGCTTATTGGCTACAATAGTCCTGTTAGTGATGATGGATCGATCCCAGTACAATGTGACATATTATTATTATTAAATAAAAACAATATTTTCAGTCGGCCACTGACCCAAGTTTGCATCTCTTGTTCCAAGGTGTCAAAAGTCCTCAAGCAAAAAGGGTGTAGTGAGTCCTTTATTATCATTTTTAATAAATACAATGATACTAAGAAACTAGTGCGATACTGTATGGTACGGATAAAGTACCTGCATACTAGGAAACTTACAATAGTATCACAACTCGAAGTAGAATAAAACACACTTAAGTAAGCATAGTATTTTACTATTCTAAGCAAAAACTTGGCTGGCAAATAATGAATTGTTTTATACAGTCATTGAACTCACTGCAAATTAATCATCTTATTACGTAGATAGACAAAATATACATAAATCTTCTTAAATACACTGAAAACATCCCACAAGAACATATTATTGCAGCGAATAGCTAGAATCTTAAAGATTACGTAAAGATAAAAATCTGCCGCTGTTTTCGTCCAATAACAAGGTCGGAAAGGAAACCCAACTTAACTTCATAATATTACAATGGATTATAATACTCTATCTTTAGCAACCGCACCGTGTACAAACGTTTACATAAGTAGCTCATAATAAACATAATCATAACATTTTACAGGGGTAATTTAAAAATGCTAATATACATACAACAACACTGAACAACATATTATCTTATTGAAGGGAAAGTTTTCATGATATATGTTTATAATCATTTTCCTGCGAAGAATTTTATAATGTTACTAAGCAAGTTTTGGACTGTGTTCAACCGTACTGTCACTAAGAAGAGATTTGCATGATTTGGACAAAGTAATTAAATGATCATTGACATCATGGTGGTTAAGGACAAACTGATTATATCTTTGACATTCAGGAAATATTTTGATGATTTAGTACTTGCTTTGACATTCTTGTTTTTATTTAAAGCTGGCTTTGGCCCGCGGCTTCGTCTGCGTGGATGTCGGTTTTCGCTGATGCTGATAAAGTCGCAGATTAAAAAGTGTATGTCCTTCCCTAAGTTTCAAGCTATCTATGAAATGAAAATCGGTTCAACCGATTCGTCGTGAAAACGTAACAGACAGAGTTACTTTCGCATTTATAATATTAGTATGGAAGTATGGATAGAATTCAGTAGTTGACATGATAATTTATATATTTTTCAAAAAGAAAATGGTGTACGCCTAAGTACTGGCAAACCATAGCGAACCTGTAACTATTGTAGCATCTCACACACTGTGTAACTGCGTCACCTGTTTACAAGTAAAGATTCTGTTCCTGATTCTATCATTCCTGGTAAGACTTCATTTAAAGGGCTTTTCAGAAATGTTAGTTTTCCAACATTCGGAAAAGAATTTGTCATTGAGATAAATACCTATGGTGTACCTCTAACCAAGCATTTTAACCTTTGAGGGTTGAAATACTCAGTGAAAGGGCAAAACAAACACGTCTTCACTGTTTCAAGGGCAGAAAAAACCTCTTAGATCGATCGATCAAAACCAAGTTAAGCGACACCACGTGCTTCCATGCTTTGATTGTATTATTAAAACAAATAATAAATCTATATTAACAAGCGGGGCAATTGCGTAACACACTTATGCTATACCAATTTAGAGGATTTCGACGAAAATGATTCATCATCATCATTTCAGCCGAAAGACGTCCACTGCTGGACATAGGCCTCCCCAATGGGGGGTTTTGCCATAATCGCCACGCTTGGCAGGCGGATTGGCGATCGCAGTATGGTTGTTACAAAGGCACAGAGAACGCTGCTGCCCATTCTCTGGTAAGTCCCTTAGTCGTCTCTTACGACTCCCATGGGAAGTTATGGGGTGGTGCTATTCTTTACGTCCGACACCACACGGACGACGAAAATGATTAATCAATTGCAAAAAGTTCGTCTGCTCAGCAACGTCAAAAACTGCCATATTTAAATTTTTCAATTGCCATATTTAAATGTATTAGTTGGATAGGTGACACAAATAATTCCAAAACAGAACTCCCATAAAAAGCTCTTGATAATAGCGCTAATAATCCACTTTATTTTATATTTTCTGTAAAATACAATTTTTCGCTGGTTTAAAATCAATAAATATTACCAAATTGCTTGACAAATGACAACCTACAATTAGTGATGTAAGATAGGATAATATAAGATAAGTATAAATTGTCCTTTGATTATATAATGTCTAGATGGAGCGTCGCCCTACAATCATAACAAAGAAAACGAGTCAACAATTACAAGCAAGCAAGCAAGTATGTGTGCGTGCAGGCGTCGTTTTACACTGTGCATCTACGTTTCTGTGTGCGTAAATAATGATTATATAAGCAATTATGTATATAATTATACATAAATTAATATTATTATACATATATTAATCATTTATTATTATTATTACGCATTTGGGCTTTGATTATATAAGCACTTGTCAGCCAATAGTTGGCTGACACTTTTTGACACGTTTGCGTGCACTTGACGCTCCATCTAGACATTATATATAATCAAAGAAATTGTTATACAAAATCTATGCGAGACTGGCGTTTTGACAGCTTGTAAAGAGTATCTCAATTGATTGGTGGTGTATATACCCAATTGTATGTCAATGGCTGCTGGTTACTTCCAAACCGTTGGTATTTTGACATTACCAAATAAATTCATATTTATGAAGTGGAACGTGGAGTATTACATTTTTACTGATACAAGGTACTCTAGTGGTTCTGTTTGATGAAGGTCCCACATTATCAAATTTAATAGAAACGGATGTGAACCAAATAAACAGTGGCAGTTTCCACAGACAGTTCTAGATAAACATTTGTGAAAATATCGAAAATGTCAGCTGATTAGCATCGAAAGCATTCGCAAAAGGGGGTCGCGCTGCTTGCGAAACTTAACATCAAATTCATTGTTTGTCAGAAGTGTGGTGGAAAAATACGATAGTTTTTTTTTGTATTATCTTTGATATATAATAGCATCCCCCCATTTCATCCCGAGGGTGTCGTCGAAGGCGAGTCAGTTATAGTCATTAGCTGACCTACCTTTGCCTGCATGGTTGATGTTCTTTATTTAGAATACGAATGGCTAGAATTTTATCATTCTTATATAGATTCGCACCGTTTGCAACGCCTTTTTATATATAGATGCTATTCTTTCTCATAAATTAACTCAACTACCCTTCTACTTACCTTTTTTTTAATTTAAAGACAGGATCTAGCAACAGCAAATTTTCCATTACATACCTACTAATTTATTCTAGGTTTTTTTCCAACACAACTTTTATCCCTGGCCTTGCTATGATTTGTTTAAAAATAAAAAGAAAACTAAAACCAAAACAGAGATTTGTATTCCTTTTTTAGGGTTCCGTACCTCAAAAGGAAAAAACGAAACCCTTATAGGATCACTTTGTTCTCCGTCTGTCTGTCTGTCAAGGCCCTTTATCTTGGGAAATTAAAACCATATACTCAAGTCTACGGTCCCTTGATGTTGTAAAAAAATCAACCCTCGATGTTAACGTGAAAAAAGATACGGCCGTTTATGCCGCAAAATACGCATTTATAATATTAAGTAGATTAAAGTATGGATAGTAGGTAGGTATGGACCTACAAATATGTACGGAACCCTCGGTGGGCGAGTCCGACTCGCACTTGTCCGGTTTTTTTTTGTTTTTAGAGATCGACTGATCAGATTAATACCAGTATTTTGATCTTGTCTGATGCGCATCGATTAATAAAATTATTGTTGTATTGGTCTTCATATTTTACCAGATTTGGTCCGTGTCTTCAGCCGTGGGAATATATAAGGTTATACTATTGCCGTGTGTATGGGTACGTTTATGGTACGGATGATTATGATGATGAATAATAGTAATAAATGAAATAATACTAATATTGTTTCTTTTTTTAATGTTTAAAAACTTAATACACACACAAACACAAACTATTAGCGTAGATTTCCATTAGTAGACGAATCTGTTCAGTCAGAAGAAGAGTGTCTCTATCTATAGTTCGTGCACGCATGATCTCTCAAGTCCACTCTGAGTTCTTCAATGGCGATAAACCTTTCGGTCAAACTAGCTATTTGAAAATTGCGCTGAGGTGGGGGTGTACGTTGTAATAATCGCAGCCGCGCTTAAAATGCGTCCCGATTTCTCGTACTTCTGTTTCGTCGTTATTATCGCAGCAGTGTGTGTGTAACTTCGTAGCCGTCCTAGTACAAAGGTACTGAAAACAAATATCGCAAAAACGCATGCGATATTATCGGCGGTAATAACGCACCTGTGTGGGGGAGCCTTTACTTACGAAATTGGAACATTATTTTTTCAAATTACTAGAAAGTAAGTGAAGGCATGATGATATTCTGCCACGTTTACCAAAATTAATAATGAAACTGATTAGACTGTCTTAATTAGTCTAAAACTGCAAGTATTTTATTTATAGAACCATGTACCTAATGCATGAAAAACTTTTACTATCGCCGTCATTTTAATGAAATTTGGCTTAGTAAAAAAAAACATTTTTACCAATATATTTTTTGTAAATATTTAATTCGACCTAGAGATCAGCCACGATCGGCTAAGCCCACAGTTCGACCTCGAGCCGAAATTATTGAGTAAATATTGATTTTAACAACGTTGAGGTCAACGTCGATTTCACGGTTGGCACAACGTCGAGTTCGACGTAGCGCAGCCACGAATGGTAACATTAGAGAATAACATAGCTAGTCCGATCCTGAAAATTCTTTCGCCAATTGGAAATTACGTTATCACTAAGTGCTATAGGCTATATATTTTATTATCAAAAAATTTGGAATCTGTAAGAAAAGTCACGGAAACGAAGTCATGGGAAAAGTGCTAATTTGATATATTTGATACTAGCTTTTGCATCAGATTTCGTCTGCGTGGATGTCGGTTATCGCGGATGCAGACGAAGTCGTAGGTTAAAAAGTAGCCTAGGTCCTTCCCTAAGGTTCAAGCTGTTTTATACCAATTTTCATTAAAATCGGTTCAGCCGTTTCATTGTGAAAGCGTAACAGAGTTACTTTTGCATTTATGTATAATATTAAGTACGGATGACCTTTGTACAAAAATGATGACGTCAAAAGAATAAACAACATATTATTTAGTTTAGATATTTAAATTACCATAACATCTACCTGCATCATATAAATTAGCATCAGGTTTCAACCGCAATCAATGCGGTGTTTTTTATTATTACCTAACATTTCAATGTCAATCTTTCTCATAAAAGCCGCTCTGTATTAATGAATACTTGAGAGCAGAAGGCTAAATTTACGTAATTTTATGACGCGCCGATGAAGCTGTAGTGCAGTTAAGTTCAAGTTCGGGTGATAAACGGTATTCTTGTAATCTTTGATCTGCACGGAAGCTGCGCGTAAACTGCACGTTAACTGTACGACAACCAAACTCTACCAAATTTACTTATGGCATAGCCACGCGAGAGAAAAATTATTACCTACTCACTTAAATATTACCCCCCGGTACAAATTTTAGTGCTTTTTCTTACGACAAACGAATAGTAGAATACCGATCATGTTGCATTCCGAAGCACGCACCAAAGACGTACAACAGTAGAATGAGAATGCCGTTATTGCGCTCGCGTGCCGCAAACTTGACGCTGACGTGTCTGACAGCGGTAGAGAAAACGATAAGCGTCGTTTTGATCGAAACTTAACTGCAACTGCACTGCAACAGCACTTCTTTAGTTACGTAAATTAGCCCACAGAGTGCTCAAAGAATAGAACGCTAATATAAATCTTACGATTTTTGAGATTTGGCACACATTATAGATATAACTATTCTCATTTATTTTTATCCCGCTTTTGTTTCCCTGAGATAGTTTGAAACTTTTGTTAATTTCTTAAACCTACGCAGGGCAAGTCGGAGGTAGTAGCTTGTGGCATTTAAAGTAGACTAGCTATATGTGTAGGGTTTATAAAGCACTTTTTTTTTTAATTAATGCTGATGAATTCGTCGTAATAGAACACATTGCATAACAAATTGTATCTATGCACAAAGTACAAATGCAAAGAACTGATCGCTCGTTTTTTGACGAATTCTCGCGGATTCCGGAGAATTGAATTCTATGAATATGCGTGCAATGAAGTGTTCATGGAGTATCTTGCTCATTCTTCTCCATAGAAACTTACTGATTGAAACAAGCAACTAGCTTCAATTTGAACTCCTTGACAATTCAAAAGTACCTGTAAATGGTTTATTTAAAAACAGCGTTATGGGTTTTGTTTGGGGCATGCGAGTTGACTACATGCCTCTCTAAGTATTGTTTGTACAAGTATCGATGATACAACAGGCATTCCCAGTCAAGAACAATAATTTTATTATGGCAAAGTAGGACGCATTAAGCGATATAAAGTAATGTTTCTGCATCCTTTTTTTTCTATCGGTAATTCATTATGGGTATCCATAATGATGGCCCTCACGAAAATGGAGGGTTGAAAGGTCGAACTTATTTCTACCTGCATCTTACTTACTAGCTGTCCACTTTATCGCTAATGTTAATAGATCATGTCTATGTTTGTATAGGTAACTGGTTTAGCAAATTAAATAATACAGGATTCGCATAAATTTACATTACATTTTAAAGGACTATCTCAACCTAGATATTCGAATAGTAATGTCTAGATATTCGAATAGTAAAGTTTCTCTCTGTAGTTGAAATGGTGAGTCTGTCTTTCCAAAGATTTCAAAGCTCTTTGTGACTGCACAGTGCAGTAAGTAGCGTCGCCACATCGGATAAATAAACTGACTACACTAGCACGATTACTCTGTTTACTTTTGCGCAATTTGGCCGACAACTTTGTTGACTTGTTTTGTGTAGTTGGAAATGTGTAGCATTGGGGAACGAAATAGCGTAGTTGTATCGGTTGTTTGTTATAGGTACTGGGAAAACTATGAAATGAGGCTAAGAGCTGATTGGTTGGTGGATATCTATGAAAATTAAAAAAGATACTACGACAAACAAGTTCGAAAAAAAAAATATAATGCCACCGACTTCCGAAATTAACATTATTTTTCAACCGACTTCAAAAAGAAGGAGGTTTTCAATTCGTCTGTATGTTTTTTTTATTTTTTTGTTTTTTATGTTACGCGATTTCTCCGGCAAATGTAAAGCGATTTTGAAAATTCTTTTTTTGATGGATTGGGTATGCCTCAAGGGTGGTTCCATATAAATTTTATCGAAATTGATTCAGCACTTTATGGAAAAATCGACAGAAAGCAAAAAAAAAAAACATGGATGTTGTAATGTTCTCACCTTGTACTTTCGATCTCTGTTTTGACTGTGTTGCCATTTCTTAATGGATTTGAATGATAAGGAAGTACTAAAAAGCGAAAAATAAAAAAGCTTTTTTACAAAAAAGACAGCCTTTAAAAATCAAAAAGTGAAAAATAACTTTATAACAGAACACACATGACTTTAGTTTCGGAAGTCGGTGGCAATACAAAGCAATAAATAGAACAGCCAAGCCACCGACTTCCGAAACTAAAGTCATGTGTGTTCTGTTTTAAAGTTATTTTTCACTTTTTGGTTTTTGAAACCGGTTGTCTTTTTTGTAAAAATGCTTTTTTTTAGCTTTTGAAAGCGGTTGTCTTTTATGTAAAAAAGTTTTTTTTCGCTTTTAGTGCCACCTACTGCGGTCGCCAATGTGCATCGGCCAACCATAACGATTATAAACTTGTATGCATCGCTTTCAATGAGACATGTGCCCAAAAGACTCAAAATTACTATAATTATAAATTAAATTTATTACTCGTAGTTTTTAAATAAAAAACAAACACGCTTAAATGTTCATTTAGAATCTTTATTTAATTGACTAGATTTGGAATTCTTCGCAATTATTCTTCTTCGCTTACTGCTCTTTATAATCAGTTCTATCGGCCACAGTATAGCTATAAATGCGTAAATCGCTGTTAGGGCGTAAAACGCAGTTGAATAGCTATCCGTCAAATCTCGTACAGCGCCTGTAAGAAATGTCAGAGCAATCAGTTACCTATTAGACACCACGTTCATTAACATTCAATAAAAATAAAAATTAACACATTAAACACATCTACATTTTTTATCATTAATCGTTTCTATTTAACTTAACGATAAAGGCAACATTAACATTCCTTAAGTTAATAACTGTCGATTAACAAGATTTAAGTACAAACTTGAATTTATGAGGTAATTTCAATATTATAAAGCCCACTGACACCAAATAATCTAATCCCTTGGAGTGGGATTAGATTTTTGCCAGTGGATTTAAAAAATAGTACATTTACAAAAACAAAAGGTTTTAGAGTTAGCGCCTGCTACCACTGCACGTCATTCCGTTTTCAACTTTAGGCTTTAAAGGATTTATTGAAAAACTAAGAAGTAACTAACTAACTAAAATAAACTAGTGCCCTTTGTTACATAATGAAACAAGATTTAACTATATTACCAGCCTGTTAAAATAATTATATCAGTGATAACCAAAATGCATTTTATAATTAGACCAAACATGTAAACAAAATAACCTATGTTCGAAAAACAACCTTACACATAGTTTAGTTTTTTTTTTTTTTTTTTTTTACTATTAAATAGGCTTTTGTTTGACCGCAATTCACCTGATCGTAAGTGATAATGCGGCCTAAGTTGGAACACGCTTGCCTAAGATGAACCGGTTCACTCATGCCTTAAAGATACCCAGATTATACTTATCAGGGAACAGAGAGGCGGGCAGGGAATTCCACAGTCTGGCAGTTCGCACAATAAATGTGGAGTCAAAGCGCTTGGTTCGAGACCGTGGAACTTCAACCCTATAGCGGTGACGCTTCGCCGTATCTCTGCTCGTCCGATGATGGAACGGGGATGGGGGAATTAAATTGTGCAATTCAAAGCACACTCTCCGAAATGTACCCGATAAAAGACCGAAAGGCTAGCAACGGTGCGACGATGTTCAAGGCTCTGGAGCTTAGCCCTAACCAGGGAGTCGTTGTTTATGAGCCTCTTGGCACGTCTATCGATGACTTCCAATGCCTCCAGTTGGTATTTTGCCGAGTTTTTAGTCGTTCTACATTTTTTTAAAATTATATTTTTAATACCTGCGTGCTGCCTTTCTCTAACCAATGTAATTAACACTAGCGCTAGGTTATAATATTTCTTTAAGTTCACCATTAATTGGAAAAAAAGATTGGAATAGATTTTACAAAATAAAATAATTGAACATTTTAAACGCACTATCGTACAGACAGAGAGATGATGCTTTTTGCAAAATTTGGTACCACCATAGATATAAAAAGTAAGTGGGTATCAAGTATGATGGACCGCTCTCGCCAGCGGGTTTTTAATTTATTGACTACGAATAAGTTGTGAATACGGGACCATTATTACCTCTTTGTTTCTTAACCTCGTGTTAGCAAGAACTCCGAGTTAAATTTTTGGCGCAAGTGGACTTTTTTAATTCCTTATTTACAAGGGATTTTTGTACATAAAATTACATTGACAATCCCAACGTAACTAATCCTAAAACTTCCTAATTTAATTATAAACTTCTAACACTCAACCTTATTAAATTTAAATTAGTATAGCACTTTGGCTGCATCTGAATTCGGTTCAGCTAGAATGCTATTGAAGGCACCAACATCTATATAATTCAAATTAAATTGTACATGTGGAGCAAGAAAAACAAAAGACAAAACATACCAATAGCAGGTCCAATCACAAAGTTAACCGTGCCAGAGAGTAGGAGACAGATGCCCATAGCTGAGGTAAACTTCTCAGGAGCTACGACATCTGAGATGACCAGAGGTATGAGGACACAGATGGAACAGTGGGACACACCCATAAATGCGAAGTACACCATCATGGCTGTGACGCTACTTGACCACAGCATACCTGAAATTTGGAATAATTTAGTTAGTACTTTAGTTCATTTTCTTTACTGTCGTCTTTGCCTGTTGGCTGCAACCGCGACTGCTGAGCGTCCTGGGTTCGATTACCAAGTCAAGCAAAGTCTTATTGGGTTTTACCCGGAATTAAGAAGTTGGAGGTGTGACACCCCTGGTGTTTTTTTAGTAATCGTTGAAAAATTTCATCTTCACTTTGGACCACAAACTGAATCCTTCGCAAAAGTCTGTATTACGACGACCGTTCTACCAGAGAAACTATGAAAGTATATCAAAACATTAATTCATAATAACATCCACATTTCGCCAGTTTTCTATGAGTCTCATTTAATGGGGAGTGAATATTAAATGTAATGTTCTCTCCCTATTATATAATAGTAGGTAGTGAATAATGAGTATATTAGTGCATATTAAATGTAATGTTCTCTTCCCATTATATTAATATTAATAATTCTTACCAAGTCTTGACACGACCGCTACAACCAGTCCAATAATGTAGATCTTCTGAACTCCCATTTTGTCCATCCATTTGGAGACTATCGTGAATATAACTCTCATAGTCAAATCTCCAAAACCGTACAAAGTTATAGCCATTGCCACGGAGTCCTGAAAATTACCAATAATTAATCAATTTTGAACCGACTTAAAAAAAAGGAGGTTGTCAGTTCGACCCGTATGTTTGTATGTATGTATGTTTGTCCGCGATTATCTCCCGTTTGGGTACCGATTTTGATGCGGTTTTCAGAAAAGTGTTTGTTACATTCTGCAAAAGATTGTAGTATAGAACAAATAGAAATTTATTCAGCGGTATTTGAACAAAATCAACAAAAGCTAAAAAAGTATACATAGAAGACGTTTTCGTTTCTTCCATATTTGGAGGACTTTCAATCTCTGTTTTAACTGTGTTGCCGTTTTGTAATGGATTTGGGTGATAAGGGGGCACTTAAAAATGGAAAATAAAAACTCTTCACAAAAAAGAGAACCGTCTTCATAATCACCGATGGTCTTGACATTGAGAGGGAGCGCAGGGCATTAGCAGTCAGAGGTAACATGCTGGCCCGCAGATTTTTCCGCTGCTCTGAACAAGTGAAAGTAACCTTGTTTAAGGCCAATTGAAAAAGCCTTTAATCCGGGAAATCTGTGGGTCAGTCACACCAAAAGATCGCTGGATGTCCTGCGCGTCCAGTATAATAATATCTTCAGGATGATGTTGGGGCTGCCTCGCTTCTGTAGTGCATCGGGGATGTTTGCAATGTATCGCACTGATGGCTTTCATGCCGTCATTCGAAAGAAAACAATATCCCTGATCCGCAGAATGCGTGGCAGCTGCAATGGAATTCTGAACATTTTAGCTGATAGGATCTCTTCTAATGAAGGATCTCCATAGAGGATGGAGATCCTTCATTAGGAGAGTAATTTAGTGTATTATGTTTGTTTTGTTTTGTGTAGTTTTCTTGTATTTTGTATTTTAATAGTGTAAGCCAATGGATTTTGTTATCCGAAATAAATGAATTTTAATTTATTTTATTTTTTTATAAACTAAAAAGTGATAAATAACTTTAGCACAGAATACACATGACTTTAGTTTCTGAAGTCGGTGGCAATACAAAACAACAAACAGAACAAAGCTACCGACTTCCGAAACTAATTTAAGTCATGTGTGTAGTTGTAGTTTTTGAAGGCGGTTCTCTTTTTTGTAAAAAGTTTTTATTTAATATGGTATTACTTGGTTTCTGCCCTCAACTTGCTCTCTGTTTAGATTTCAGAATGAGTCAAAGTCCTATATTATTCCAAAGGACCACATAAACGAGCGACCGTCACTCGGACGAAGTATCGGGCAAAAGCAAGATTGTCTTAAATAGGTTTAAGGTCGTAGCACACATATCAACTCGGAAACGGATCGTAGCCGTATCAACTCTAGCAGTTCAGTATTCTTTATATGAAACTACCTACTGCAAAGCACATTAATCGGAATCGTAACGTAAACGACTCGCTTCGAGAGAAGCTCACGAACCGCGGTGCGGCGCGTGGTCAACCAGCGGTCCTCGAGCCTACGGCTCGTCGTCCACGCGCTTGGGTCTCTTCGTCTACCCTTGTCCCTAATATCCCTCTCGCGCCCTCCTGCAGCACCCTTTTTGTGCCACACGTGCTGTCATTCACAAGGCAACTTCCAGTCTTGTTACGTGCGTGTTTGATCTGGTGACAGCCAGGTCAACCAGCGGTCGGTGAGCCGCAAGCGCGGCGTCGCCTAGCCGTTGCCGAGTCGACGTATCGGAGCTGCTGATCCGCTTTCGTTACTTGACACCTGTTTGACGCCGAGGTGAAAGGCGATACGGTGACGATCCCTTTCCGATTTGATATATGTGCTACGACCTTTAGTCAAATTTGTATTTATCTTTTCGTACATAGAGTACCGTAACACCTACTGCGATCGCCAACATGCGTCGGCCAAGCATGGCGATTATGGCTGAACCCCCCCCCCCCCCATAAGGGGAGACCTCCCCTCCCCTTAAGGGGAGAAATATGCCCCGCAATGGACGTCTAAAGTTTGACATGATGATGATGGTGATGATGATGGTGACATGGAAGAAGTCCTTAGTGCCTGTATGGAATATCAAGTGTTCAATTTAGCAAGGAAAAAAAAAAGTTTAAAAACTAAAATCCGACCACAACAAAAAGTGATCTAAAAAGTACGAAACAAGAAAATATTTTACACAGAAATCAAGACATAGGTACAGAATGGTCAAGGTAAAGCCGTGGTTGCATGCCTGTGTCCCCTATGGGTGCGATGAACATGAATTATAATGGCATGCAACCACGGCTTTACCTTGACCATTTTGTACCTATGTCTTGTTTTTTGTGTGAAATATTTTCTTGTTTCGTACTTTTTAGATCACTTTTTGTTGTGGTCGGATTTTAGTTTTTAACTTTTTTTTTTTAAACCATTTTGGAGTTTAAATACCAGTAGTAGATTTTATTTAATCATTTGTGACAAGTCACAGCTAAGTATTATATATTTAAAAGGTACTAGTGAACCCCTTTCCAATGATACCAAACACGGTATGCGTATCTTATTTTTTTTATCTTTCCTTTTTTTAAATAATTTGTGATAAGTCACAACTAAATATTATATATTTGAAAGGTACTAGTGAACCTCTTTCCAATGATACCAAACACGGTATGCTTGTCTTCATTTTTTTTTTCTTGTTTTTTTTTGTCCGCCAGAGGGCGCCCCATTGGATTCGGTGACACGTCATATAGCCTATAACCAGCGGACGATCAAGACGCTTCTAACGATACCTCATTTCTTCAGTTCTGATAAGTAGTTTAGGAGCTATGAGCGAACAGACGAACATACATACATACATACATACATACTTACATACTTACATACTTACATACTTACATACTTACTTACATACTTACATACTTACATACTTACATACTTACATACTTACATACTTACATACTTACATACTTACATACTTACATACTTACATACATACATACATAGCCTGTCAAAATCATAACCCTCCTTTGGCTTTGCCGTAGTCGGGTAAAAAAAGGCAAGCATCTCCTATAACTAAATAAGCAGATCATATCATTTTTTAACGATACCTACTTTATTTACAACTTAACAATAATGAGGGGAGGGGAGAGCTCAAACGGG
Source organism: Charanyca ferruginea (assembly GCA_947361185.1). NCBI lineage: Eukaryota > Metazoa > Arthropoda > Insecta > Lepidoptera > Noctuidae > Charanyca > Charanyca ferruginea. The sequence continues at coordinate 8,595,488 of OX376058.1, forward strand.
TCCAGTTGACCAATCCAAAATATGCATTAGGTCAACTGAACCTACGGGATCAGTTCGAGTGGGATCAGTTGACTAAAGAGCCATAGGTTATCAAAAAACTCGCCTACATCGCTGTCAAGGGTGCCCAAAATGCTGGCAGCATTGCCACGTTCTATAGCATTGCTGACTCTTGGTCCAAGAATAGAACAACGTGACCTGAACCTTCGGGTCACGTGAAGAGTCGAATAATAGTCGAGTATTTGTTAATATTAAGTTGCCACTAACATGAATGACGATCACAAAAAAGTAAAATCACTATGTAACAATACTGACCTGACTCCATCCCACAGAGTATAAGTACTGCGGTACCATAATCACGTATACTCCATCAGCAGTGGAACACATTGCAGGGCCAAGCGCAGCGCAAGAAAACAAAAATGTCTTGATTACTGTCGGGTCTATTAATGATCCTAGAATTTTCCTGTAATTTAAATAAAACGATGTAGCTAGGTATGCATCGAGAATGAGTTCAACTAATTAGGTGAACTGTCTCGTTTACTAAATAATCTATACTAATATTATAAAGAGGAAAGATTTGTTTGTTTCTTACGATTTAACTCAAAAACAACTGGTCCGATTTCATAAAATCTTTCACCAATCGAAAGCTACATTATCCCTTAGTAACATAGATTATATTACATTATTAAAAAATTAGGGGCCCTTAAGAAAATTCACGCTAACAAAGTCGCGGGCAAAGTGCTAGTAAGTAAAATTTTTTCATTAAGAGCGCGTATTCGATTCCTGACGAAAACTTCATGTTTTTGCGTTTTGCCCAGAGCAATATCGTAATGATGTGAGCAGATTATTTAAAGACAATTACAGTTTTAAGAAAGATTAAGTCTTGATTTAGACAGCTACAGAGTAAAAGTATAATTTTTAATTACGGTTTTTTAAAGCGAAGGCAATTCTTTCATATCTTCTTCTTCTTTTTCCTGCCCTTATCCCATGTTACTTGGGGTCGGCGCAACATGTTTTCTTCTTCCATTCCGTCCTGTCCAACGTCATGCTTTCATTGACTCCCTTTTCATTCATATCATTCTTCACACAATCCATCCATCTTTTCTTTGGCCTTCCTCTCCCTCTCCATCCATCCAAACTAATATTCATAGCTCTTTTGGTCACATGAGTTTCGTCTCTTCTCTTCACATGCCCATACCAAGACAAACGATTCCCTTTCAACTTTTCTGTCACTGGCGCCACTTTCAAACTTCCTCTAATGTATTCATTTCTCACCTAATCCATTCTGGTAACTCCACACATCCATCTCAACATTCTCATCTCCGCTACGTGCAATCTTTTTTCATCCATCTTCTTCACGGCCCAACATTCCGATCCATACAGTACGACAGGTCTTATCACGGACTTGTAGATTTTCCCCTTTAACTTGAGGGGCATCCGTGGGTCACAAGTTGTTCCAGTGACCTGTCGCCATTTCATCCATCCTGCGTTGATCCGGTGCGTTACGTCTCGGTCTACATCGCCATCCCCTTGGACCAGCGACCCGAGGTACCGAAAGTCGGAGCAGGTCGGTATGGGCGTTCCGTCTAGAGACATGGGCACAGGACCAGAGAGACCGCCGAAATTGCAAAACAAGTACTCCGTTTTGGTTCTGCTCAATTTCAGGCCAACACTCTCTAGTCTTTGCCACCACACCTCCAATCTGCTCTGGACCTCTAGGCCACTTTCGGCTACCAGCACAATGTCATCGGCGAACAGCATACACCAGGGTGCCTCTTCCTGGATGTCCGACGTCAAAGCGTCCATTATAACCAGAAAGAGGTAAGGGCTGAGAGCCGACCCTTGGTGCAAGCCGACGGCCACATTGAAGCTGCCAGTAGTGCCCACAGTAGACCGGACTTGGGTACTGCATCGACTGTACATTGCTCGAATCAACCGCACATACTTCCCAGGCACACTTTTCTCCTGCAAGGCCCACCACAACACATCCCGAGGCACCCGGTCGTATGCCTTTTCGAGGTCAACGAACACCATGTGCAAGTTCTTAAGCACACTTCTGTATTTTTCACACAACTGGCGGATAGCAAAAATGGCGTCCGCTGTGCCTCGACCAGGCATAAAACCGAATTGGTTTTGTGAAATTTCACTCCCTTTTCTCAACCGCCTTTCAATAACTTTCTCCCAAACTTTCATACTATGTGACATTAGCTTTATCCCTCTATAGTTGTTGCACTCCAGCACATCACCTTTGTTTTTAAAGATGGGCACCAGTGAACTGTTGCACCATTCATCAGGTATGGCTTCTTCCATCAACAACTTATTGAAGAATAAAGCTAACCACATCCATCCATCAACCCTCAATAACTTCCACACTTCCACTGGGATTCCATCTGGATCTAAAGCCTTGCCATTCTTCATTCCACTTACTGCTATTCTCACTTCATCCATAGTCACCAGTCTCACTAACCCCTCATTTGCTGGTTTATTTTGAAGCACACCACTCCAGTTATTCTCCTCATTCATCAGTCTTTCAAAATAGCCCTTCCACCTATCCTTAATTTCCTCATCATTCGAAATAACCATTCCAGCTTCATTTCTTATACATCGTATCTGACTTACATCCCTCGCTTTTTTCTCTCTAGCTCTAGCCAGCCGGTACAGGTCTTTTTGGCCTGCTGGACTATCCAGTGCCTCATATAATTTTTCATGGGCTTTTGCTCACGCTATGGCCACAGCTTTCTTGGCTTTTTTCTTTAATACATCATACTCTTTCTTCTTTTCAGCTTTCAAACTAACATTCTCCTCTTCAACCCTCTGCCATTCCTTGAAACTCCCCTTTTTTTCCTTCAATACATCTTGAATTTCATTCGACCACCACCACGTATCCCTATCTATCGTGCCCCTTCCCTTCGTCTCTCCCAAAATATCTTTCGCTGCACACCGAATACACTCAGCTATTTCATTCCAGCTTTCATTCACACTCCTCAAGGCAATTCTTTCATATCGTTTTACGAAAATAGACGTCAGAGTTAACTTTCAGGACTAATACAACCATTACAATATGCCAAAATATTTTGTTTTATGCGTTTTTCCAACAGTATATACAGTCATAAAGACAGATACAGAGCCAAAATTACGAAAATATTAATATTATGTATTAAAAAACAATGTTGAAAAAGTGGAAAATCGGTTCACTTTGACAAATTTTTTTCACCAGTATTTGAATAATAATATTTTGTTATTGGATCGTATTTAAAGAAACACTTATTTCCATGTAATAAACATATTACTTTTATTACTACGAACATAACTCAAACTCAGTGCAAGCCATGACGGAACGAAGAAAAGTACGAAAGTGATGTTGCCAACTTGTAAAAATAGAAAATGTATACCAGTGTACATAACACACTGATATTCTAACACGCCTCCTTACATTTATATTTTTATTTCCACATCTAATTACTTTAACAAATTCTTACTAGGCAACATCAATTACAATTATTTTTTTTTACTTAAACATTATGTGAACTTATTCTTATAACTTCTGTTATATTTATTTACTTATATACTAGTATCTGGCTTACACTCTCTTTCCTATTAAACAGTTTAACAGTATTGTTATCTTAAATATTAACAAAATAAAAGTTAACTTAAAACTTTCTTTCTTAACAAACTTAAAAACTTTTCTTTCTTAACAGAATTAAAAACAAACAAACATTCTTACTTATTCACTTACTAACTTTACTAACTTTATTGTATTTTTTTTTTTTATTGTATGTATTTATTTACTAACTTTCTTTTGTATCTACTTACTTAACTTTTTTATTTATTTAAGTTTTACACATTATGTAATTCAGCACCTATTCTATTCTAGTTTCAACATTTCTCTAAACTTGAGAAATTTTAATTTACCCAAAGATTTGGTAAATATATCTGCAACATTTGAATCTGAGTTTATCTTTACAATTTCAATAACTTTATTTTTATAGTTTTCATGCACATAATGATACTGTACTTCTATGTGTTTAGAGTTTTTAGTAAAGTTTCCATATTTAGCTATAGCAAGTGCTCCTGAATTATCTTCATAAATCTTAATAGGTTTACATATTTTAATGAACATATCACTAATTACATTTTTTAAGAAATTTATCTCAGTTACAGCCTCAGATAATGCAACATATTCTGCGAAGGTAGATGATTTAGTTACACAAGTTTGTTTTCTAGATTTCCAATAAATTGGATTCCCAAACAATTCAATAACAAAACCTGTAGTTGACTTCCTATCTGTACTATCTCCTGCCCAATCGGCATCTACATAACAATTTAAAATATTATCAGTATTAAGACTCTGTCGGTAAGTTAGTTTTAAATGTTTTGTTATATACAAATACTTTAGAACTATCAAAGCATATTTAAAATGAGTTGCATCATAACAATTCTGAAATCTACTTAAATAATTCACACTGTAAGATATGTCTGGTCTAGTACCATGACTGATATACAAGAGTGCACCTATCAAGTTTCTATATTTAACATCTTCATTTACATCACATTGACTTAGTTTCAAGTTAGGTTCCATAGGTGTGTTATACAATTTTGAATTTTTAATATTATATTTTTCAGCTAAAGACTCTATGTAATTTTCCTGACACAATGTTAAGACATTTGTAGAGTTATCATAATCATATTCAATATCAATACCAATATAGCTTTTTACTTTATTTAAATCCTTCATTTTAAATTTATTATGCAATTGTTTCTTTATATTTTCAATAATGTTAATATCTCTGGTTTCCTTTTGTAAACCCACTTCACATCTAGAATCTCTTTGCCCTCTGGTCTACTCACAAGGTTCCATGTATTGTTTTTAACAAGGCTGCTCATCTCACGGTCCATTGCATGTTTCCATTGATTGGCCTCATCACTTTGCATCGCCTCCTGAAATGTACCTGGAATCATAGCGTCACAAAAATTTGCACAAATGCAGTAATATCCAAATTCTTCAGCAAATCTGATTGGACGTCTGATTGGTCTCTTTGCTCTTCCTTGTTCTTTATTATCACTAGGATCATCATTCATCGAGTTGTCATCAAAACTTGTTTCTATTAATCGAGTCTCTTCCGGTAAGTTATTTTCTATTATTTCCTTTTCTTCTTCTTGTCTTTCTTGCTCTATATCTGTATCTTCATTGTTATTCATAATCTTGACATCTTCTTCTATAATATCAACATGTCTGGCAACAATTATTCTATTATTTATAAGTACTTTGTAGCCAACTTCAATATATCCAAGTAATATTCCTAATTCTGCCTTTTTAGACCATTTTGATTTCCGTTTTTCTTCTGGTATTCTCACATAAACTCTACTTCCATACAATTTCAATTGTTCTATTGATGGTTTCTTATTGAAGAATATTTCATAGGGTGTTTTCCTTATTACAGTATTTGCCAAACTTCTGTTTTTCAAATAAGCTGCTGTTTTAATTACTTCCGGCCAATAGCATTTATTTACTCTTGCTTCTGCTAGCAGACATCTAGCCATATCCATTATAGTCCTGTTATATCTCTCTGCAGTTCCGTTCAACTCATGTACATATGCCGGGCATGCCTTTATCATTATTCCCTTTTCTCTTGCAAAACTATACATCTTATTGTTCATATATTCTTTACCATTGTCACATCGTAATTCTTTTATCATTTTTCCAGTTAAATTTTGAACTGTATTTACATATTCTATAAAACAATCAGCAACTTGATCTTTGGACTTGATGCAATAAACTTTTGCCAATTTGCTGTAGTCATCTATGAATGTCACAAAGTATTTTTCACCACCATAACCTATTATATTATGTGGTCCATTTACATCTGTATGCACAATTTCTAATATATCTTCAGCTCTTGTTCTGTTGTTTTTAAAGGGTAAGTTATGCATTTTGTTCTCTATACATATAGCACACTTCATATAATCTGATTCAATTTCTTTAGGTATTCCTTCCAGTAACTGTTCCTTACATAAGATTTCTAGATATTTGAAATTTACATGTCCAAGTGTACGGTGTAATTTTTCCTTTACTGTCAATTTACTTTCACTTGTATTTGCTTGTACTTTACTTTGTGTATCTATGTAGCTAATCACTTTATATAAGTTCTCTTCCTTTTGTGCTATAGCTATTAGTTTTTTATTTGAATTATATATTTTTGTCCATTGTCCTTTTGTCATTACTGTATTGTTATTATCTGTGATCCTTGCATAACTCAATAAATTTGCTTTCATTTCTTTTACATAGAATACATTTTTTACTGTTATGTATGATTTAGAGCCATAAACAAGAAAATGCATTTTAATGTCACCAACCTTTGTGGCCTCCAGCATTCGTCCATCTCCAACTTTCACTTGCACTGGTTTTTTTAATATAATTGACTTTTCAAAATATTCATCGCTGTTGATTATGTGGTCTGTGCATCCACTGTCTAATAACCATGTAATTTGGTTTGTATTTGACTTATTTTCACTCACACGTGATGTCATGTTACTTTGAATAACTGAAGTTTGGAAAACATTTTGTTCATTTTGTGTATTTGATGCACTATGATCAGTGTGTCGACCTCGACCACGATTATTAAATCCACGACCACGTCCCCGATGATTTGAATGACCTCTTCCTCTATTGTTATTATTTGTATTTCTATTTTGCTGTCCCCGGTTGTACCAACAGTTGCGTTTCACATGGCCTGGTTTTCCACAAATGAAACATAAATTTGAGTTAGGGGCTGACTTTGTTTCTGTCTTAAAGGCATTTGATTTGTCTGGAACTTCTGACTTTTCTTGTGGTTTCTGTGCCAAATATTTTATTTTAATTTTATTTGATAAATATTCCACAGTTCTTTCCTCTTTTGGCAACACATCCAATAAGTCTCCTAAATGACTATATTCACTGGGCAGTGCTCTTAACATGTAATTCAACTTCTCATTTTCTGATATAGTGGCACCTGCCTGTTTAAGCTCGTTTACTGATCTTTCAAAATCATTAAAAAAGGAGTCTAGTTCTTGATAGTTTTTTAACTTTATGTTTTCAAGATTGTTTCGATAAACTATTTGCAAGGATGTTGAGCCTTTCATGTACATAGAATCGAATTTACAAATAATGTCGTATGTCGTTTCACACTCTGATATATATTCCAATTGCTTATTTGTTATTGCCCCATAAATGTAGTTTGTTGCTTGCACATCTTTGTCCGTCCATTTTTCTTTGTCATCAGTGCTCAAGATTTTTCTCGTAATAACGTCTTGACACTTTTTGTATTGCAGAAATTTTGTTAATCTTATTTTCCAATTTGCGTATTCTTTTCCGTCGAAAATGGGTATTACGATTTGTTGATTACGCTCCATTTTTTATTTTCAGCAAACACATGTATGACACAGCACAAAGACAATTTTCAACTTTTTTAATCCTGGGATATTTTGGCAATCTTTTTTCATATTTTATAAACCACGGACTGCTACCATATTTTGTTATTGGATCGTATTTAAAGAAACACTTATTTCCATGTAATAAACATATTACTTTTATTACTACGAACATAACTCAAACTCAGTGCAAGCCATGACGGAACGAAGAAAAGTACGAAAGTGATGTTGCCAACTTGTAAAAATAGAAAATGTATACCAGTGTACATAACACACTGATATTCTAACAAATAACATAACTGATATATTTATTTTATGAAAGTAAATGTTATGTTTAATATACAGAATATTTTTCAGTTCGTTATACGAGCTCATTTATTTTAGACAATTATTTTAAAAAGCACTGTAAAACATCGCGCGCTGTCGTTTGCCGATCAATTTCAATGGTTCGTGCTTATTTCGTGCGTATTTCTTTTTCTGATGCACACAAACCGACCATTGTGTTGTACTAGTGTGTGTCAATGCTGCTACGCCATTCTAGCAATCATTTAGATTTTGAGTTGCGCTAAATCGAATACGCGTCTTCGATTTCGATTCGGTTCGATTTTCGTTTTTTTTTTTTCGATTTTTATTTTTCTTTTTTTCGTTAATCCGTTGTTCTCAGTCTATATGTTAAATTTTGCTATAACGGGTTCTAATTTTTGAAATCAGACTGCTGAGCAGAAAAAATAAAGCAGCTAAATAGAAAACAAAAATAATATTAATACCAGCTTATTATAGGCCCACTGCATAGGCCTCTTCTCATAATATAGAGAAGGCACAGGCCTTAATCACAACGCTTGCCCAAGGCGGATTGGCGATTTCAGACTTGTATAGTACAGAAATAAAGTATAATTTTAATATCAAAAACCCGACTGCAGAACGATAAATAAAAAATCGAAACATAAGATGACTTCTAAAGCAGTTGATGACGTTAATCCTGAAAATAACTTCCAGTTTTAAGATGTACCAACCTAAAACCACTCTTCTTTTCATCGTTTTCAGGAAACTCAAGAGCTTTGGCCAAATCTTCTTTTGTTGGATTATTTTCTAAATCTGTTAATGTAATAACTGGTGTATCCAATTTCTTAACATCATTACTTTCATCTAGCAGAAGTTCTGAAAAGTAAACAATTACAGGTTAAGTTTCTGTGAACATGTTTAACAAAACCAAAAGTGTCATTAACTCGAAATGTCGTTAGCATTTTCATATTGAGCTTAGTTCTGCTCAAAGGAGCTAACCCACCAGCAACACCACTCAGTAATAAGAAATAACAGTTCAATGTAGTTACATTCAAAACTTTTATTATGCTTTGAATACATTTAATAATTATTCAGTGTTAAATTTAAAAAATCATTCTCACTTATTACAAAGATGATAAAACTTTTGACGTTTATTGAAATTTACATTAAAGCCAAAGTCAAAGCATTTACTTTAATTAAACCAGTTACAGGAACTTTTGAATTGTCAAGGAGTCGGTCAGTTAGTTAGCTTGTTGCTCGTTCCAAAACGTAGGTAGGTCTCTATGGAGAAGAACGAGCAAGAAACTCCACGGACACTCTTTTAAATCAAGTTTTTTATAAAGTACTGGTTACATGATTCTTGTTGCTTCTATATGTGAAAACTGTGAAGGTAATCTAACAATACAAAACATAAAAAAGAAGCAAGATACAGTCCATGGCAGATAAGAGCTGACTAATCTCTACTGACAGCGCCCGATCACGAAACTCATCATCAATTTAGAATTAAATTTGGTTTTAATTGACAAATAGAGAACTGGGTAAATGATACCTTTAACCAAAAATTACTATACAGAAGTTCTCTAACGAAACACTTCATTTTAGCCTTAAAAACCCGATTCATATTCAATTAACTGTAAAATGACAATGCCAGATCCTGCCCCACCCATGTACAGAAAAAGTAACCCATGTACATAAAAGTAAATTAATGAAAATAATTGTAATGAATATAGAACCTTTTTATAATAAATTGTTTTTCTTTAGAACTTGCGGATTACGAAATACCTACCCACAAAATACAAACTCATTTTACCTAAAATACAATTGAACCTATAATCAATGTCATTATTGTTTTTAGATTTAAACGGAAACCGCAAGTTCTTAGTGACTGCACTAAGACTAATGTTTAGTTATCAGCAATAAATAAACAGTAAGATGCTACATATTGCACATGACTTTTATTGAGTGGGGCAAAGTTCTATAGAGTTTCTGACTAATAGACTAGTTTAATGACTACCTACAAGTGACGTCATAAATGTGAATTGCCAGCTGATAAAAACTATGTCAATTGATAGGTGGTGCTATCTACCGAATTATATATAGGCACTTACTAAGTTCAGTTGTCTCCGGAACCTCAACTTTCTTCATATGCCATCTGACTGGTTGCATGAGGAGCACAGCTACGAAGTTGTGGAACGATATGCCTGCTATGAGCAGAAGAGTTCCCCTTGACCCATACTGTTCTAACGACCATCTGACGAATATTGGAGCGATCATAGCATTGACTCCTGTAATCACATAATATATATAATAAAAATGAATCGTTGTTCGTTGTCTCGCTAAAACTCGAGAACGGCTGGACCGATTTGGCTAATTTTGGTCTTGAAATATTTGTGAAAGTTCTGGGAAGGTTTGTACGGTAAGAAAATTGTAAAATCAATGGACAGGACAACGTCTGTCGGGTCAGCTAGTCTATATAATAAAAATGAATCGTTGTTCGTTGTCTCGCCAAAACTCGAGAACGGCTGGACCGATTTGGCGAATTTTGGTCTTGAAATATTTGTGAAAGTCCAGGGAAGGTTTATACGGTAATCAAATTGAAAAATCTATTGACAGGACAGCGTCTGTCGGGTTAGCTAGTAAGTTAATAAAAATGTAGCCCAAAAAGTAGCAAAAGTGAGTGAAAAGATAGTCAGTCTGGGTAAGATAACAGCATTTTTTTTAAGTAGATAAAATGTCGAATTTCAAAATATTATCCTAAAGTGCATCAAAATCGCCTGGAACTTTTATATTATCTGTATTTTAAATTATACTAAAAATACCTGCTGACTGTAAGCTGTCCTATTCTCAGGACAACATAAACATTAATACTTTTTTTCTAGATTAGTAAAAAGGATAACTAATATAATAATAATAATATAATAATAATAATAATGTATTTATTAAATATCGTTTACAAAAAAGAGTACATTAGTCTATAGTAGAAATATTTTTCCATACAAATATGTTTATTGCTTAAAAATAAACTAAAACTAAAATATTTGTAGGTATGCCTAACTGGTGCAAGTTATGATGAATCGGAGTTATAATGTTAGGTAGCGACCCGCCTGAACTAGGTTACTACAAACCTGTGTTTCAGGCCATCACTTTACGTTTAAAATTATATTGGTTCATTTTTAAGATTAAAGTTAAACTGATATAAAATAATCTCTTAACAATTTTGAGAAAAGCATTTTTGAACATTATTATCTAAAAACTAAACCTATGTAAATATACAACAGTAAATACTTACAGGGAATAAATTATCTATGAGTTGTTGAGCTTATTATTATAAATCGCTGATAAATAAGTCGTAATGTTTACGGAAATTTAGATTGCAGTCAAAAGTGACCTAGATATTTTAAATGTCAGATTTAGCTAAAGTGGTGCAAAAACATGCAGTGTCAGCGTACCTACACTGCTACAATTATGTGCGGAAATGTTTGGATTAGTAAGCGGTATGTTATTATGACAAATTGTAAATAAAATGTTTTTCATATTTAATTTAGTGTAGCTACGCATGCAATATTTTCTAGGTGAACTTATTTCTAATGTAACATCTTGATAATCGGAAAGCGGAGAATTAGTCACCAATGTTTTGGATGGGTTATTTGATTTAACAATGATAATATTATGGTCTACGTTTGAGCCGCTTTGATGATTGGGGTGATAGTGAGATGGTAAAAGTCTATTTTCCAATAGTAAGTAAGTATTATGTTTTAAAGGTTAGCGCCCTTAGGCGCTTTCGTAATCTATCGAGTTAATATAGTTAAGCTCTGCATATTTGCGCGCCGGGCAACTTTCATCACCAGTTGGATGGTCACATTTCCTCTTGAATCGTTTGCACGTCGCACATTGAGCGGGAGAAGATCTATTGCTGCATTCCTTGAAGGAGTGTCCAGTCTCACCACAGTGATTGCAAGTAGGACTTGTTTCCCGGCAAAACTTGGCTGCATGTCCGAACTGCTGGCAATTGAAGCACCTGGTGACTATCGTGAAGTCTCTCACAGGGCATGATGTCCAATTTATAAATATCCGGCCTTGGTTTATAATTATTTTTCTCATGCTAGCGGGTACTTCCAAGATATAGTTACAGGTTGGAAGGTCTTTCTTACCTGATTTGTGGCTCAATTTGATGCTCTCAAGGACAGACTCACGAGATATATTTGGCAACTTGTCTGAAAGATTCTGCTCGTAAATACAGTCAAATACTTCCTTCTCGGTAAGGGCAATGGGAACACCAATGACAGCGACCCTTGGGCGACGTTTTGTAGGTTCTTCTATTCTAAGGCCTGATGAAACTAGTTTGTCTGAATTCTTTAATTTATCTATATCGCCTTGGTTTTCTGTGATGATCAGAACGCCCCCATTTTTCACTTTTTTCAAGCCACGGGCATGGAGCTTAAGTTGTTCGGGGGAGATTATCTTTTGGACAAGTGACTTGGTGTCGTCACTTGTTTGGGTTTTATCGCTGGGATAGATAGCGACTGAGCTCAAATTTGCCGGACGGACGAAGTTATCGGCACCTTTCTTCACCATACTAGCATAAGAGCTATTACCATTTGAATTAATTTTCGTTTCAACAACCTCTTTAACCTGCTGGAGAGAGTTCACAATGTTCTGGTGCTCCTGAAGGTGCTGGATTGTGGTATAGGCATGAATTGTTTTCTGCTTCAATGATTGGTACAACACGGCTATCTGAGAAGTACCACCTGAGACCCTCCGGCAAAGATTGGTCACACGAACCTTCTGGTCTGAGTTCATTTTTCCGTCAGCGACAATAGTGCAAACTTCGTTAAGAATGGTCTCTATAGATCCTAACCATTTCTGGATCTCCGGCGTACTGACGACTTCACTCGGCAATTCATTCTCTTCGGGTGCTGGTGGAATTGGGTTACTCGGGGGTATCGGTACAGTAGGCGTCGGCGTCGGTGGGGGACTTCGCCGCAGTAGTTGGCTACGACCAAACGGGCTCGATCCTGGGTTAGACATCCTACCCGAAACACTTTATTTATTGTTTATGAAAATGATTTAGTACATTTTGCAACTTCAGTAAAACAACCTTGAAAAATCTACAGTTTACACACGACACACTTTAGTAAAATACTGACGGCGCAAATAATTATATTATTTATTTGTCGTAGTTGTTTATTTCATTATACGGAATAAATACAAAACACGTCCGTTTAGTCTCGCGTCTCGTCAAGCGATGAGTGAATCCCCATAGATGTCTTAATGATTTCCTAATATTCATATTTAGCTACATAATAATTATTAGGTACTATGTTTTTTATGTTTATTATTTAGTGCAGCAGGGCTGTATAGCAACAGTATGTAGGTACCTAAATAAAAAATATTTGGCTTTGCTACATTCTGATCAACATTTTACCGAGCATTTTCTTTTTGCAATATTTTTATTATTCTCTATCTTTCTTGTTCTTTTTTTAACTTATGAATTGACTCACCTGTAGCGGTTTGAACGAAGCTCATTATCAATACTCTTTTCTCTACGAAGTAATCGTTAACTATTGAGCATGATAAGTTGTACAGTACTCCTAAGCCAATACCCTGTAACAATAAAACATTTTTTTTTATTATAAATAGCAGACCATCCTCAAAACTCTTTTAAAAATTCTCAGCCAATTTAGATGAAATAAGGTTGTCATTCCGTTGACGTTTAATAATTTTAAATTTGACTTTTGGCTTAATGACTAATATATTATTATTATCAGTCCTAAACCTAGGGCTATTAGGTACCACCACTTAACAAAACATTTTTTTTGTCTGTCATTATCTAACATAGCGTTAACACTTCTACTTAGGATCTTTATGAACCTATGTTACTAATAAATACATATTAATATTTACCTGCAAAATTCCCGCAGAAAGGAAGAACATTAGAGTTGATGTCATTATGACGGTGCCAAGGGTCCCAAAGGCGAATGCAACAGAAGAAGCAAATGCTAGCCATCGCATCGACATTACAGTAAGCAAGGCAGATGTGAAAAAGCCTGAAATCAAAATAATATTCTGAGTAAATAGCTTGTTCAAAATTGACAGGTGAGAAATAAAATCAGGATAAGTTCCTGCCGGGGTGAAAGATCCCCATAGATGTCTTCCACCCTGAAGTGGGCCGAGGGATCTGACAGACTCTTATTGACTAAAAACCATGCCGGTGATCACGAGAGCGTACGCGCCTACCTCTATCTCTGGCTGGTTCCAACACTAATACCTAGCTTAACAATTTACAGCAAAAATAAAGCTATTTTATGTAACCTACAAGGCCCACTTGCGAGAGTCACAGTAATATTTTAACTCCAAGTTATTATTTTTTTTTTGTACTATATTAATAAGAACTAAATTCTTAATAATTAATTACGATCTAACCTTAAATACTAATAAGTAATTAAACTTTGACTTAATATGTTACGTGATAGATCATGTTAAAACTAAAAATAGTGTCCTTAAGGAATTTTGTACAAGCACTTTCGTAGAGTCTGATATAATTTATAGAAACATTATGTTCATGTGTTATATGTATAGCACAACATTGTTACTAATATTCATTCACTTTATACACTACACTAATTCAAAAGGATTTCTAAGTTCTTTTTAGCCTACGCACTAAGTTAGTATGGCATTTCTTAATTTAACCTAGCTATCGTCGCAGTCGTTCGTAGATCGTTGACAGTCGTTATAAGTAGTTCGAAGCCAAAAAGTTTGACAGCCAGTCTTACCAAGGGGTATCGTGTTACCCAGTATCTGGGTTATCAAGTTCAGACAGGCAGTCGCTCTATGTAAAATACTGTTTTCAGCTGCATCCGATTAGACTGAAAGCCGAAGCCAACACATAGTTAGAAAAGGGCTAGGCATATGAAGTATTTTTGGTATGGTCTTTCAGAGACCGTCCTCAGAGAAGAGTTGTGGTCGAAGGCCATGTATCCACCGTTTCGCTAAAGACTTCGTGTGTAATATTTTTTTTATGTTTATATTTATTCTGCATTCATCTGCCTAGCCTTTTCCTAACTATATTTGGGTCGGCTTCCAGTCAAACCGGATTATTAACTATAAATGTTGTGTAGTTTATTTTTATGTATTTTTCTCTACGGACCCTATTGCCTGAGGTAAGTAAATAATAAAATAATTAATTAGATGGTTTGGAATGAATTAATGATGAATGAAAACCGATTAACTGAAGGTTCATAAGACGGATGTAAGTGGAAGGAAATGTCGGGACCCCGACGCCCTAGAAGGACATAATTACTGACCTTATTAGTGATGTCGCTCATTGAGGTCAAGTGCGTACCTACCCACATCGGGCCCACGTGTAAGTATGACCAGAGGGATGAGGAGGGATTGGATGTCATGAGAGCGATGACATAAAATAATTTGATTCGACTCAATTTACAAACTGGAAATATGATTGTCTTATTATTACAAATCTTTATACTCTTAATACTTTGTTTGTATTGCACACGGTTATCAACATAGACTACATTTAACCCGGCGTCATGGGGGTAGGGTCTGTGAGACCCGGCACATTTTATTTTGCTTGGAGTTCGGTTGCTGCCTTTCCGATGTTGCCGTTTTTCTCAATAGCTGGAGATATTGAGTTGTTCTATGCGTCGCAGGCAGCACAATAGTCATGCAGTAGCAGCACTAAGAGTTACACGTTCGCAAAGTTAGAAAAAAGTAAGTGAGACCCATCCCCGCACTTAGTGTAACCATTTTGCGCCATTTTGTTAAAACATGATTTTAATTATTTTGAATGAATTTATGCTTTTGTATATAGATTTCCTGTTGTTGTTTATGATTTTAGTTACCAATATGTAGTTTAATGGTTTTATTTGTGTTTTCGGAGGTAGTAAAAAATGGATCGCGAAGAGGCCGAACAATAGCGTAAATTGTCAATTCTACAAGAGTCTTCATGGGAGCCTCAGGCAAAAAAAGCTATTAATGTTTGCAAAACGGGTCAGGTGTGTCAAGGCATAAAACACAATATAAAGATCAAACAAATTACAAAGATCTTAAAAAACAAATTATACTTGCAAGTGTGGCAACAAACATAATAATTTAGAACATTTTGTACCTTTCTGTGCCGACTGTACCTATGATAATATGATGCGGAGAGATTAATATTATTATTTTTTCTAAAGATTTCCTAGTTTCCTATAAAAATGTGCCATTAAAACATGAAGACTGATTGTTTTTTAATAATAGAGCTACATTTAACTAGAAGAGAATGATTTTGTTAATATTTTTCTTTGGGTTTTATAAAGACTCTGTTAAACATGATTAAAACATAATATTACATGATGTTTTTCTTTCATTTATTTACATGAATAGCTAAAAAACTAAACCCGAATAAACTTGATCTTCTTTATTTATGAAATACTGCAATAATTCATATTTAATAAGCGGGTCTGTATGACCCACCCCCTACTTACGTGTTACACTTTTTCACCCCCATGACGCCGGGTTAAAAAAAGCTGTAAAAAGAGACGAGTTATCAAATATTTAAAACGCAATATTGCGAAACAGCGTTTTATATGTTGGAATATTGATAAAATCATATCTGATATTCTGATATATTCGCCAACATGCATCGGCCAAGCATGGCGATTACGGCTCAACCCCCTTTTGGGGGAGACCCATGCCGAGAAGGGGGCGTCTAAAGGTTGACATGATGATAATGATTCTGAAATAGTGGTTTATGTAAGGTACATCGTATTCACGTGTAATTATATAATTCCTGCCTCTACAAAACTTTGTATCGCATTTATTTTAAAAACCTAGGTGCCCACTATGTAAGTAATAAGTAAATCTAAATTTACTTCTTTTTTCTTGTAAGTAAATGTCGTTTAAAAGTAAAATAAATAATTTGACTTTATTTATACGACTAGCACAATCAGTATCATTCATGGATATTCATAAAACCTTAATGCTAAATAAACAGCATGCGAAACGGCTATTTCCAATTTAAAAATCGATCGAATTTGCGTAACGTTCACTTCACGCGGTCTCGCAAGACCCTCAAACAAATGAACGTGGACGAAGCTAACGGTGTGTATGTAATGATCGCATCAGATGGCGTTCTTTAGGTTCTGCACACCCTTTTGGGGAAAAAAAATGTATAATGTGTTTATAGATTTCTGAAAGAACGTTAGGTGAGGGCATTGATAAGCAAACGTGTTTATAAATACGATACTGGCACTACAAAGCAGTGTAAAATTATCATGTTTAGATTACAATGGCGACCAGTGAGAACCAAGGTTACCGACGTAGCCCGAAGAATTGCCAAACTTAAGTGGCAGTGGGCAGGGCACATTGCTCGCAGAACAGATGGCCGATGGGGCTGAAAAGTTCTAGAGGGGCGACCGCGAACCGGAAGACGTTGCGTTGGAAGGCCTCCCACTAGGTGGACCGATGACCTGGTAAAGGTTGCGGGGATCCGCTGGATGCGAGTCGCACGGGACCGGTCAATGTGGCGCCACTTGGGGGAGGCCTATGTCCAGCAGTGGACGTCTTTCGGCTGAAATGATGAATGGCGACCAGTTATTTATTGCAATCTATAATGATTGTCAAATTATTAAAATTATTAAACCCATATTTTTTTAAATAAAATCACAAGGATAACGTAGCTTCCTAACTTCATAATATCGAAATAATTAAAGTTCAAGCAAAACAACAAACAGGACTGTTCAGCATTATAATATTAGAATATAATTATAGATAATTACCAGATAATGCAACAGAAATGGCGAATATTCCCGAGAGCATCGTCACACCGGCTGAACTTATTGACACCTCGTTTATGAAGTCGTCATACATCATTCCGAAGGTCTGTCCAAACCCCGTCGTGGTGGACTGCAAATGTAACAAATATAATAATTATTCTAGCATAATTCTTTAAAATGACGTCGCTCCGTTAATGACGATTTATACTTAGTATGCCATTCCTGCATAAAATTCTTAATGGAAAGATTGATTGCAGTTACCTCTTAGCTATGATTCCCGTTACAGTTGCACGGAACTGGCCCCGCACTGCCCTAACTAATACATTTTGTCTTCCGTTCTGTCGTAGGTACTAACATTGGTGCCCATGGGCCATGGTTCGCTCTTTAGAACATTGAATTATTACAATATGCTCAACAAAAAAGTAAATTCTAATCTGGACATATTCATGACACCTTGGGTGGTATACGAAAAAAAATACTTGACAGTTATGATCTCTCAGTTACCAAATTTCTGTTGTAATATTTAGTATACAACTACTTTGTTTTCTTATTGCTCCCACCACGTTCATGATACCCTTCACTAATTTGCGTTTAATTTGTATTTTATTTTATTTATCTTTGTTTTTACTTTTAGTTTTCTAGCAGCTCTGTCGCTATGTATACATTTGTAAATGTTATGTATACCTATAATTGGTGTATACATTAGAAGTAATGCACTACTTAAGTTACTGTTAACCAACGTTGAATGTATATGCTGTTGGTGTACTTT
Source organism: Charanyca ferruginea (assembly GCA_947361185.1). Lineage (NCBI taxonomy): Eukaryota > Metazoa > Arthropoda > Insecta > Lepidoptera > Noctuidae > Charanyca > Charanyca ferruginea. The sequence goes on from OX376058.1 coordinate 8,613,716, forward strand.
ATTGAATAAATAAATAAATAATTTAGCAGCCTTCTTGGAAGCTACATGTTTTAGCCGTTTGGGGCGGAAACACCACACGTGGGCCATGGGGTCCGAGTGCTCATCTAGTTTTCTCTGATATGAGGGTTTGGTCCTCTCTATTGTTCCGAATGACTTTTCACATTCTTTCTCACTTGTTTTAATTAGGTATTTACATACATAATTATTTATTACCACTAATTTGGTGTTCGCATGCTTACAGTTTGGCGGTTTCGTCTAAACACTCTGGATTTAACTTATATTTATATAGTACTAGCTGACCTGATAAACCTTTTTCTTTCAATTGATTTTTCATTTTTCTACTGTTTAAACCTTCCCTGGACTTTTACAAATATTTCAAGACTAAAATTAGCAAAATAGGTATAGCCGTTCTCGAGTTTTAGCGAGACTAACGAACAGCAATTAATTTTTATTACGTCGATGATAAAATAGAAGATGTTTGGCGGAGCGCTGTCAGAGACTGACGTGCTATTTATTCAATATAGAAGTTTCTCTCGGTTTCACCTCTTTATTTTAAAAGAACCTTAGACTCCCAGTACACCATACATCCCACTCCCAGTACACACAAGAACCACAAAATATAGAGATTACAGAAGGACCGCTCCCGCTATCTTCAAAAATAATTACCTAAACTTGCTAGTCACTAGGGCTGTTACTATATTGACTCTGTAGGATTTATTCGTATATGAAATTTTATTGACACTGGTTGGAACTCTATACATTTTTCTTATATCAAAATTTTCCTGTTCGTCATGAAATGTCAATGTCTCTCATTTATTCATTAAGACAATACGTGACAGTCGAGACTGAAGACTGCTTGGGAATCCTATAAAAATAATGTCAATGTGTGCGTGACAAAAATGGCGGTTTGTTCTGAGTGGTTGTCTCTCTGCTCGGCCGCGCCGCAGCCTTACGTACTTTGTGCAAGAACATACTACGATCCGGTAAAGTAAGACTGCCGTCTGACAGCTACAGTACATAACTATATCATAAATGACACAAACACCATCTGTCACAAACTTCATTATTAGTTTAGATCTAATGATATTTTTCTGTGTGATCTCCACCATGTGATTACACAGAGAATCAACGTACCTACACTGTAAAGTTGGCATCAGATAATTTGCTCATATAAACTTTGTAACAGTCCCTTTTGATACCGTATTGACCCTTTTGGAACAATAGATATAGTTTTACACTATACGTTATTTATTATAATTAAATACGGCTATAGACACCAGTAATTCTGAGACTCAACTTCTCTATATAACTACTTTATTTTAACCCTAAAAACCTAATTCATCTTCAATGTACAGTAGGTAAAATAAAAATTTTACCCAATTGTTTTTATCATTGTTTTCTTAGTTAGTCAACTAAGTTAGCAAATAAGTCATTGCTCACACAGCAATATACAAAATATGAACTATACAAAATCTATCAAGGAGGGGGAATCAAGTTTTAACAACTAATAAAATATAAAAAATGTGGTAGACTCCCCTCAATTTGGTAGATTCCCCTATAGATTTTGTATAGGAATTTATACAATTATGACGTCACTTGTAAGTAGTCATTTGCCAAATCAATTGACAAAGTAAATAATATTTACTTTGTCAATTGATTTGGCAAATTATTTTGTCAATTGATTTGGCAAATAAATTGACAATTTAGATACTTTGTCAATTGATTTGGCATTGATTTCAAAACAACTAAAATGTAATTATGCAATAAATTGAAAAATAATCGGAGTTTTAGAGCTAGAATCAAGGGTGTTTTTTTAGAGAAGTTCTGTCTTGGAATAAATGTTTAAGGCGTAATCTACCCATTTGATTAGTGATGTCTACAGCTGACTTACTTAAAAATATCAGCACTTTACTTACAAAACCAATGATAGCAGAGATTGCCACTAAATAGCCCCATCCTCCATCAGGTGCCACTAACTCATACTTCTTATCCACCAACTTGACACTTTCCTTCTTTTCTTCATCCACCATATTGATACCATTCACGTTACACAACAAACTACCCACATTGTCTGCCACTGGTTTTATTAAGTTTCGTATATTTACATTATTTATCTATACAAGAATCATATTTAAACTTGTAATAAATGGTTTTGTTCTATCATGAGATAATTTTACTATGTGCCAGTCACTCCTGCAGTTTACATTTCCAAATACAGCGTGTTGTAGAAATTGAGCAGGATGTAACCGAAGTAGCAATTTATTTTTATGATATAATCGGACTTCTTTCAATGGATCCTAACTGTGTGTTGATCAAAGGCGCGATATTGTTATCTTTCGAATCCGTAGGTATAGGTGTTTTGCTTAATGGTGTGGATCCGTATAGATGTTTTGCCTAATATGTGTTGTGGGTTTCGTTTGCTTTTTGGTATTCTTAATTTCACCTGTAGGACAGGTGAAATTAAAAATATGTGACAAATTAAAATAGGAGACTCAGAGAGTGTTCAAAAAGTTAAAAAAGAAAACCTTTGCTCGTCGTCTTAAACGGTGCAAACTAAGGTATTTTATCTTCAATTGTAGTCAACATTTTATTTGCTACGATATTTATTGTTATTTTACTGGAACGTCTATAATTCGTGTCTTTCTGAAAAAAATATTATAATGTAAATCATATAAGATGACGCGCAATTTTTCTTTCATCATGTAATCGTTTCTGAAACACTTACATATTTCATTTTTGCGTGTGTTTTCAATTTTATTCTATGTATTATTTGGTCTTAAAAATAAAAAGAAATCCTGCGTGAAACCAAAAAAAAAACAGCCATCGCGGTACGCCTGGAAGATGTGAAACATCAAAATGGTATTTGGATAGAAAATTTGCATGAAAGGATGATTTATTAAAGGAAATAAATATGACATAATCAATCACCGAATATTCAAATGCATTATAAAAAAAAAAATGTTTTTATGCTATCAGTCCGTCTGTCCGAGTTGCACGGCAACGCTTCGCCACAAGCAGCCAACAGCTGAACCGACCCACCGCATTAGAATAAACTAAACTAACCTATCTTAACATAAACAAAACACACCCAAATCAATAATTTGTGCCAATTTTACAAGAAAAAAAAAAAACTTGAGAGGTGTCAAGGGACACCCGGATGGAACGAAGTTCCTTTCGATTAATTAGTGAAGGAATTTTATTACAATTTTATTACAATTCCTTCACTAATTAATGTGATGCGTTAAAGTGAATTTAAGTGGCTTTAAGCCAGGGCAAAAAAAAAGCGAGGAATGAAAAGTTATTATGGCTGCTTACATTGTAAGTAAGTAATTTTAAAGATTAACATTTTCTAACATGTTAGTACAATGCGTAGTTATTTAGATAGAAAGACCAATAAATTATTTCTGCGCCATCTATTGGCCGTTCGTAATTCGATCTCGAAGAGCACAGTTGCGCCAATAACGTTAATAGATGGCTCTTAAATCAAATGAATGACGAAATGTCAAATGTCGTGACAACTTTTCGTAAGAATTTTTTCCGTCTAGCCCCCTTTCACAACGCGCGATAAGGAACTTCGTTCCAAAAAACATACTTTCAACCATTTGCAAAAAAATCACACCGTATAATATGACAGACAAAATTTGGAGTGGACGCGTAATGATGAGTGATAGTTAGTGTTATCAAATAGGTACGTATTTATTTGTTCATTTACCACGACAGTTTTAAGAAGATCATAAAAAATATTAACTCTCTTACCCAGTCTGTGGCGGACTACCGATAGTGCTATTTATATTTAAATATTAATTAGATAACTATGTAATATATTGCAGTTGACCTTGACAACCTTGAACGCATATCGGATTCTGAACTTTGAAAGAATCAACAATAAGGACTCGTGGAAAATTCGCGCGTTGAGCGTCGCGTGTCGCACAGTGCATCACGAAATTCTACGTTGATGGAGAGACGGTGCGTATAATAATAATAATTTATTTAGGTTGCATAGACCCATAGTTAAATACCTATATTATAATTTGTAACTTTTGCTAATAGAAAAGACTTAAGACTATGTTAGTAGCACTTCACTTTCCACTAAATTGAAAAGTGGCATTACTAGCCGCGATTGCGCCCACGTGCTCTACCATGATGCCCACCGCAACCAATTCTACACCCACACCTTACTTTGAGAGAAACTCCGAGCATTGCCTGCTGAGCAGGTATGCACTTGTGGACCAACCCAACTGTAAGGGTCCACGTCTCGGCAGCAGACGTCATAACAAGCAGGACGCACAAAGCAACGTTAAATATCAAACAAAAGTTTCTGCGTGAACGCTCCCATACAAGGCCATACATTTGAGTTAAACGCATGACGCTATGCAGAGCGAGCCCTAAATTATCTAATACACAATGCTATCTGTTAGAATGTAAATACAGATGCAAGGTCGTCAAGGTTGCAGGGAAGTCATATTCATTTGATGCCTAAGATATATACCACTACAATACACACTAAGTATGTAATACTTTTTCTTTCATAATCAACTATCAACTACGACCATACTACGACGATATCCGTAGACCGTTTTTCACTGCAGCGCAAATATTTCTTTGTAAGATCAGTTATGAAGTTCATATAGTCTCTTACGGTAAAATACCATTAAATATTAAGTTATAAATCTTCTTCCTTTCGTGTCATCTGTCGCACTATCTTCCAAAAAGGTCGTATATTACAAGACGCCTTTAACCACTTTTTTAGCGTCTGATGGAAATAAGGATTGGTGGGTATATTTTCCCCATTTGTACTTCTCAATGCGATATTTTGCGGCTATTTGGCGACCAAATAAACTAATCTATTTATCAAAAGTCATTAATTATTTTCATCTCAACTTATGATAAAAACCATGCGTGTATAATTCGTAAGCACTTAAAATACGTAAATGGTTTTAAATATTACATAACATTATGTAATTTCCATTAGTAGTGTTTATTTAAATCATTTATTTAACTTCTTCTGTCGTAAATATTCCCTCCGCTGCAATCTCTTGTGTTTGTTTTTCTTATAACACAGTTCTATCGCCCAGAATAAGACGATAATGGCGAACAAAGAAGCGATGAGGTAGAACACTGGTCCGTAACTTTCTGATAGCTCTCGGACTGCACCTGTGAACATTAATGAAAACTTAAGGCGTCCTCAACCACACACGCTTGCTATTATTACCGGAGCGATAACGTCGCTGGCGGAATAGAAATTTCTAAGTTTTACGGATAGATAAATATCGCCCCGATAATATTATCGAGTGGGTGGGCAGGGTGGGGTAGCTTTTATCGCTTTTTGTTTTTCGTTCAGTCCCATGAAATGACGTTAACCAGGTAGTGTATTAATTTGTTCATTGTTGTTAATGATGCTATTTACCTACGTTTTACGACTTATGACTTTCAGACGCTAAACTATTTTTTCGGACAATTTTTGTTTCTTAAGTAAAAATTTTCAATAAATTATATTTTTTTTCATCTAAGTTTTGTTTTAAATTGTTGTTGTTTTCTTTGTGTTATTTTTTTAATGTAAAATCTATGTTTATTTTTTAGGTTTTACACCACTTTATATAGGTTTGCTTTAAAAATAGACGCTTGATTTGGTCCAACATTTATGCATACGTTTACCTTCCAAAAAAAATGTAAAGATACAAAGTATCTTATTTGCCATGTCTCTCTGACACGTTTGATTTAATCTTTCTAGATAAAAATAATCCAATTAAATTATGAGACTAGAGAAACATGTTTGATATTAAACCGAGTGCAAACGAGATATAAATAAAAAATTAAAGAGACAGTCCGAAATTTTGAATTGGTGACTTCGCGTCGTGGTAAGATTTAGTTCGGCAATTGCTATTGCGATTTAGTCTCAGAAACTACTAAACAGGCTTTCGTTATTCGAAAACGATTTAAATAAAAATACGATCTATTGCTTTACTTTAATTAGCGCCGGTTGCTTCAACTAACCATTACTGACCGGTAATAGTCAAAAATGGCGTTAACTATCGTCAAATCAAAAAAAGGGGTTGTTTCACAAAATCATACGTCAAAAAGTTACTACTACCATAACCGACCAGTCATCGTTATTTTGTGTTGTCAAACAGCTACTTCAAACATCAAAATATTATGGAACTATTTTTGAATAACTTTAACTGACGTATTTTTATGTCATGAAACAACCCGTTACATTCGTTCGATTCCCACCCAGGACAAACTTTGTGTGATGAGCATGAGTGTTTGTTCTGTGTCTGGGTGTTTATCTATAATATGTATGTATTTATAAATTATATAAGTATGTATATCAGTTGTCTGGTTACCATAACACAAGCTCTGCTTAGCTTGGGACCAGATGACCGTGTGTGAGTTGTCCCAAGATATTTATTTATTTATTTATTTAACGTGCGTTATACATCGCACGTCATGGTAACTTTTTAACTGTCCGTATGTAACGTTAACCGACTGTTTGAAGCAACCCGCCCTTATCAGTCTTTGCTAATATTATGAAAAGGTGAAGTTTATATGCTGTTGTCTTTTTGTTTGTAGGTGTTTGTAGTCTCTACAAGTATTGGTCAAATTACAAAAAGTCTTTCACTTGTAGAAATCCACACTGAGTGTCATAAGCTATGGTATGGTAAGTTTTGGACTTTCACGCTGGCTAAGTCGCGAGCATATAAGCTAGTAAGAAGGTATGTCAATCCGGTAATGCGTTAGGTCTTGAAATATAGTGAGTATAATTATTCATCATCAGCCTGACGACGTCCACTGTTGAACAAAGGCCTCTCCCTTAAGGGGGTTGGGGGGGGGGGTTGCCATAATCCCCACGCTTGGCAGGCGTCTTGGGGATAGCTGCAGTGAAGTTGTTAAGTACACGAAAGCCGCTGCTGCCCGGCTTCCGGATTTTCCCTTAGTCGCCGACACCCTCGGGATAAAATATGCTATTCTAGCCCGGACACGGGCAAATTTAATTATTATAATATTGTTATTATTATTTTTATACTTTTTTGTATTTTTGTATTATTATTGGTCTCTACTTTGTATATTTTGTTTGTATATATATAAGTTCTTACTTATTATTTTATTATTGTAAATCTTAATTCTTAAGTATCTTTGCGCCTACCATGTTTTGTCTCTGAGCTGCATCACCTTATAGTATACTGATAAAAAATGCCCCCCATTTTTTACCAGTCTAGCTTAGGCATAAAGCATAAAGGTTACTAAATAAATATTAAAACATATATATAAGCTACTATGCAGAGTGGCCAAACGTACCAATAGCAGGTCCCAGCACCAAGTTAACTAGCCCAAACAGCATCATTAGCATGCCAAGGGCAGCTGTGAACTTGCGGGGAGCCACAGCATCAGCTACCACGAATGGAATGAGGATGCTGACAGCACAGTGAGAGGCCCCCACCAGCGGGATGTACACCATCATAGCTATAAAGCTCTTTGACCATAACATACCTGGGAAGGAAACAAGCTTTTGAGAACTTTGAATATTTGCAATTACAGTTCACACAGTTCACATCTTAAAAACCTATTTTACAGTTAAAAACTCGGAAGCCGGCGTACGTGTGGATCCACTATCAGACAAAGACCTGCCATGTGTGTGAGCAACCTAATACTAAGACGTGATCGATAGCGCACATAATCTTACTTAATTATAAAGATTGAGCGTTATTTTAAATGATGTATTCCATGCATGTTAATTTAAAATAAATAGTTTGAAATTTATTTATTTTTTTTTTAGTTAAGTAAAGTTAGTTGGTGTTTGTTGTTGTTAGTTGTGATAAAATTCGTGTTCGAATTTCGGTTAGTATCAGGTGGATTGAAAAGGGACTATAAGTCTGACCGCTCTAACTGAGACCGTAAATCTTCCAGTCCTGAGGTACACATGGTGACGTACAGACAGCGTCATCAACTGCTTACCCCCCACGCATTAAAATTTCTTCGGATATGGAGGGTAAGGGGCAAGGAGTTGATGACGCTGTCTGTACATGCGAGAGCTCTCTGACACAAAATATAAAGGTTACAGAAGGACCGCTCCCGCCATCTTCAAAAATAATTACCTAAACTTGCCAGACTCACTAGGGCTGCTGCTGTATTGACTCTGTAGACACTGGTTGGAACTCTTCGCAATTTTTTTTTACAAAATTTTCCTGTTCGTCATGAAATGTCAATGTCTCTCATTTATTCATTTAGACAACAGGTGACAGTCCAGACTAAAGTCTGCTTGAAACTGCTTGAGAATGCGTATAAACGTAATGTCAATGTGTGCGTGCGAAAAATGGCGGTTTATTCTGAGTGGTCTCTCTGCTCGGACGCGCCGCAGCCTTACGTACTTTGTGTATCTGGGCCTGTAGACAAAATCCCTTTTCTGTTAGCGTTAACGCCAACGGAAAATGAAATTGTATGGAATTGACGTTTGCTTACGCAATGTCACGTGACGCAAATATGTCAACTGCATATAATTTCATATTTCCGTTGGCGTTAACGCTAACAGAAAAGGGATTTTGTCTACAGGCCCTGATACGTCAACTTGTGAGTAGTCACAAGTTGACGTATCAGCTACCACAGTGCCACCCCTCCCGCACCGCGCAACTGCATCAGTAACGGTCTCAGTACACAAAAGATATTGTAGTGCACAAGTTTGTAAGCAAACACAAATGCACTTCTTCGTCCCTCACTCTTATAGTAGTTCGATGGGACCGTAATTGGACACAACCAGGGAGAGATCAGACACATAACCAAAAGTTTTACGTGTTTTCTAAGGCAGAGGGATATCACGACGAACTTCCGAACTCTAAGCTGCCTCTGTGAGCTTTCCCCTTTTGCATATAATTATTATAATATTATGATTTTAAATACCTAAATAATTAAAGTGGAAAAACACAATAACACTGTCATACCTGGGAATCGAACCTAGGTCCTCACGTTCAGCAGACGTGCTTACAACTACGATGATAACGAGGCAATCAAGCAAAGTATAAAAATTATAAGATAACTACGTGATCTATAAGATAGAGGACATAAAATAACCCGAGAGAGAAGTCCCAGTATGTGTATGTGGGGGACACGAACATTATAGGCTGATGCATCCACATCCCATCATTACTGGGTAACATGATATCCCTTTGCAAGACTGGTTGTCAGTTTTTGGCATCTGACTACCCATAACTACTGCCAAAAATCCTTGAATGACAGCCGGAACCAGCGGCTTTACGTGCTTTCCGAGGCATGGAGGGAACTCGGTATGAAATGGATGGTCACCCATCCACAGTCCGACCGCGGCAAGCGTAGCTTGACCTTTGACCCATCGATCTGTACGGTTTTAACTTAGCCACGAGTCTCCATTATAGGCTGATCATTATGTTATAAATACATTCAGAAGATAGAATTCAAATTCAAATTCAAATTCAAATTCAAATTATTTATTTGTAAACATAGGTACATACAGGTAATAAGATTTGCAGAGCTGCTATGATGTGAGTAAGACACCTTTTATACCTGTTACCTGTAAAAGGACCCAGCATTGAAATTAGCCAATACAAACAACAATTTTAATATTGTTATGCTAACAATATTAAAATTTTAGCTATTCTAAAATGACGTATGTCTTGTGGCTCTGGGATCTCGGACCACATTATGACGTACCACAAACGGTCAAGACTCACCAAGTCTCGATATTAAGCCGAGCGTAACTCCAAGGACGTAAATCTCTTGACTGCCGAACTTATGCAGCCAGTTACTTAGAACTACGAACATCACTCGCATAGCCAAGTCTCCAATCCCATATAGAGTTTGGGCCAACGCGACGTTATCCTGTAAGGAAATAATAATATAATAATACTAGCCTGTAATTGACACACTACAGGTCAAAGCCCTCTTTGGGCGAATTAGCGATCGCAGACTAACTGCCACACTCAGAGACATCACTTAATAAAAATGAATCATTAAGTTTAATTGACCAATATAAATTGGAACGCTGTCAGTCAAAAATGAGTTGTTGACATGTGCCAAGCTTTGTTGGTCAATTAAAGTTAATGATTCATTATTATTAAGTGACGTCTCTGAATGTGGCAGTTATTATCTAACTAATAATGTAAAGAGGTAAAATCCGTTTGTTAGTTGGTAAGTTTTAATGTAGGGGGTAAACTCCGAAATTACACATCCGATGTAAATAATTCTTTCATCAATAGGAAGCTACATTATACCCACAGATATATATAGACCTAGATAACGCAAGAGCAACTACTTCGCGTGCCTAGTTTCGTGCCTAGCTTACGTACAAAAATCGTAAGTAAAAAAATAAAGTAAACGTTTCCTTCCATCGGTAAGTCATTTTGTGATTAATATTATGCATAATTAATTAAAAAAAACAATTATTTTTAATCTAATACCCTCAGTAATACCTTGTAATACCAAATTTAAGAAAAACAAAACATTGTGACGTCATAATAGGTAGTCAAAAAACGGCACGCTTGGTTTTCATACAGATCGTGATACTTGCGTTATCTAGGGTCTATAAATATCTGTGGTTATATCTAACTGCTATAAGGTATATTGTGATATCTAAAAATTAGGGTTCCTAGAGAAAACTCACGCGGACGCAGTCGCGGGCAAGTGCTAGTTAATTATAAGTCCAGGTTATCTTACGATGTTTTTACAAGGAAATATTTACTTTTAAATTATTATCTTTAGTTAGTAATTGACTATTATATACTACTGTATTCAAATATTGTATTTACATAATGTATTAGAAGTTATGTAGATATTAGTATCTCTATTCTCTATTGATATTAGTTTCTATTCTACCTACGAGTAGTTATCATTACGAATGGGGACTACTTACCTATAAGGGTGTTACCAAACCAATCGATCGATCGTCGATCGACGCCATCGATCGATGGTAGAATGGATTAGTCGACGTCGATCGATAGTTTCTACCAGACCTATCGATCGACCGTCGATCGACGGCATCGATCGATGGTAGAATTTATTAGTCGAAGTCGATCGAGCTGCTTGATTATTATTACTGATGGATCATAGCTGGGGTTAATCGATCGACATCGACCGATGCCATCGACCGGCAATCGATCGATTAGTTGGTGGAACGGTATCGATCGATTGGTATACCCTAAAAGTTTTTCAATTATGTACATACGGCTAAACATCAACCTATACATTTCTAATTTAGGCTGACCTCTCATTGTTTGAAAATTCTATACAATGTGAGATCAGCTTATACTGGAAATGTATAGCTTGATGTGTACCCGTGTGTACCTATTAAAGTAGGTAGCTAGTTATTGCCCACGAGTTCGTCCGCATTTTTCCAACGAATTTGTGTTTTTATAAATAACACAATAGGGTATTACACCCATTTTTGAAAAGTGTCTCAATGGAATTCTGTAGTGCTAATATGCCACCAAAAAAACTCAAAATTTTTATTCAATCGATAAGTGCCATAAAAATGCCTCCAAATTTTAAATTTTCAAATTTCGCGCGTAGTTTGTCGAAAACGCCTCTTACTGGACGCCATATTGCTCAGCATAAATGACGTCAGTTCGTTTTGTATCAAATGAGCTCATATTAAATATGTTATTTGTATATCATTTGTAAATAATTAAAAGCATATTTTGTAATAGCTGTAATAATGAAAAAATTACGTTGGTTACGAAAATAATAAAAGTACAAAGCCTATTTTACGCGAATCGGTTGACTGACAGTTGACAATTTTTTGTTTACACAGCCGTATGGCGTAATAACATGGCCGCTACTATTTCACGGTGTTTTATAACAGATTAAAAATACTGAAAACTTTGAATTGAATTTAAAAATTTGTTTTGTTTTTTTATGAACTAAAACTTACATTTTCCGACTGCTTTATGCCGGAACTGTCTCAATAACATATTTATAGATATTTTCTCGTATAGAGTAAAATACCCTATTTTGTTATAGCCTATAACACTTAGGGATAATGTAGCTTCCTATTAGCGAACGAATTTTCAGAATACGACAGGACGTTAGCGCATTCAAACAAAAAAAAAATGAAACAAACTATTTATATTACAATATTATCTATATAGATTAGCATAGATATGCAGATTGGGTGACATTTTTTATACAAATTAAGCGGTAAAATCCAGAAATTATTGGTTCGACTGGTTTTTTTTATCGCAAGAGTTCATTTTTCGACCTCGTGTATACCTACTGTTATACACGAGGTACTAGATACACGTGGTCATTAAATACGACATAAAAATGGATGAGTATTGATTAGATATTTTTTTAATAAAGTAAAAACAGCAAAGAACGTTAACGATTAAAAGCAATAGGTAAACTTTTTCGTCTTTTTTAACCGACTTCAAAAAAAAAGGAGGTTCTCAGTTCGACCCGTATGTTTGTATGTATGTTTGTCCGCGATTATCTCCCGTTTGGCTGAACCGATTTTGATACGGTTTGTTACATTTTGGAGAAGGTTTTAGTAAACAACAAACATAAATTTATTCAGCGCTTTTTGAAAAAAACAACAAAAACCGAGAAGACGTTTTCGTTTCTTCCATCTTTCCATCTTTAAAGGACTTTCAATCTCTGTTTTAACTGTGTTGCCGTTCCTTAATAGATTTGGGTGATAAGGAGGCATTAACAAGTGGAATAAAAACATTTTTGAAAAAATAGAACCGCCTTCAAACTATCATTACAGGTTGCCCAAAATCCGATAACTATTCAACTAAAAAACTAAAATAAAAAGACATGTAAAATTCCTCCGCATCGCCGGTCGTGCATCATACAACGGACACTACCTCTTGGGCACATTTCCAGGTGACGCTGGAAATGTGCCCAAGAGGTAGTGTGCGTTGCCAAGGTAAAAACCAGCCCTTGAGTCAGAGAATATGTCGACCAACCGTAAGACTATGCCCATCTTTTTAAAAAGGAGATGATTAGTTGGACCCACAACCCGAGGATATTAACCCCAAACAGCTCGAAAATAAAGCTATCATGCATCATGTTTTTATTATGCGTGTACTTAAATATTTTTACTGTCCATTGAATTTATAACTTAACTCGTGTAAAGTATTTTATATATAAATATACTCGTGTAAAACTCATTCGCAGAACAGGAAAATAAATTTAGCCATTTCGTGATTTGTTTTTTTTTTTATTATTTGATAGGCATACGTTTGACCACTATCTCACCTGATGGGAAGCGATGATGCGGTCTAAGATGGAGCACGCTTGCCTAGAAGTAACCTATTCACTCTTGACTTAAAGACTCCCGGGTTGTAGCTATCAGGAAACACAGACTCAGGCAAGGAATTCCACTCCTTAGCAGTACGCACAATGAATGTGTTCCCAAAACGTTTTGTGCGTGTGGTTAAGTGTAAACAAGACGCGCGGTGCTTTACTCGGCAGGTTGGTGCGACCGCGCGGCACAGTCAGTAACCACATGTCACTGCGGCTCGCTCAGGCCTATCCAGGCATATCCTTTAGTACGTTAGTGACGTTAGCACGCAATCATTTGAAAAATTACGTTCTATGTACCAAACCTCTTCCTGTTTCCAGCTTTCTAGCGTACAGTCAGCAAAAGAAATAGGTAGGCAGGTCATCGGAAATGGTTGAAGTTTACTTAGAAACCGATAGATGTTTTCGAATGAAATTTAATTAAATAATTGAAATGTTTATTCTCTATTAATTTTAATTAATTTTATTCAAAAACATCCATCGGTTTCTAAGTAAACTGTAACTATATTTGACGACCCTGACCCTGCCCCTCCCCCCTACCCTGCCTGCTGCTGTTTATCTCCTTTGCTGACTGTACCTAACGTTACCTTACACAAATAGGGTTGGCTACATTATTGGATCCGAGTGTCATGTTCGTGAACGGACGCCGTCGATTGAGACTCATCTCTCTTGAGAGTCATCTCTTAGCTGCATCTCGGATATCTATGACTGCATCGGTTATATTAAAATTTGTTTTTGAATTGTTTTTGATTATTTTTTTCTCTAGACCTCTTTTAACATGCATTGTTCTCACATTGTATCCCTAGATTCAACATATTTTTTTTTGTTTAAAAAAAAAAACGTTGCCCCACACTAGGAATTTCTCCTGTATCGTGAGTGCGTTTACAAACATTAAACTCACATACACAAACAGCCTGACCCGGAACAACTAACTGTAGGCCATACAAAAGTATTGTTCCGTGCGGGGATCGAACCCACGATACGCAGCGCAGCCAACCGTGTCGTCGTCAATCAATGATGTAACCTACATTTGTAATACCTGTATTATTGGTTTTCATAGAGTGTACGGTCACCAAAGGAGATAACTATCCATGTCGCCGGAAACAGTTGAAGTTTACTTAGAAACCGATAGGTTTTTATGAATAAAATAAAATACAATTTGTAGAGAATAAACAGTTCAATGATTTAATAAAATTTCATTTGAAAGCCCCCATTGGTTTCTGAGAAATTTTCAACTATTCCCGACGACATGGATACTTATCTCTTTTGCGTACTGTACATGCAGTTCCTTGCTCGTTCTTCTCCATAGAAACCTACTGTTTGGAACGAGCAACTCCGCCTGACTAAATCTTTGACAATGCAAAAGACCTGTAAATGATTTATTTGGAATAAATGGTTTGGATAGAAAGGATAGGTAGACCATCAAAACCATATAACAGAAACATTTTAACAAAAAACCGCTTTAAAAAAGTAAAAAAATAACTTTCAATTGCTTGTTGTTTTGTATTGCCACTGACTTGCGAATTGAAAGTTATTTTTTACTTTTCGAAGGCGGTTGTCTTTTTTTAGCTTTTTAGTGCCTACTTTATATCATACAAATTAATTATAAAACGGTGTGACACCAAAAAAAATCAGTCATCCCATAGTATTGTTGTTTAATATTGTATGTTCATGAAATATATTTGGAACCTTTGAGGTATACACTATCAATTAAAAAAAAATGTGAGCCGTCACGGGACGCCTGGCAGATGTGAAACATCGACATTATTTTGTAAAAGTAATATGCAAAAAAGAACAGATTGTGATAGGAACTAAATATGTCATAATAATAAAATAAAATATTACGATTTTTTTTCCAGATAACGATGACTATTTATTGAATAAACATTTATTTTCATTAAATACAAAAATTTACGAATTTATTTCAAATCGTGACTACTTAATTCGTTTAATCAGTGACTTCGGTAATCGCACAGTCGATTGCGCATGGCGACGCGTCGCCACACCGTACACACTACTGCATATAGACTGTATATATATACCATCATATAGCGTGGCGACGCGTCGCCACGTCATTCGTCGCCACGCCAGAAATCGGTTTTACGTGTGGCTATAGATGTTTCACATCAAAAATCATGGAAATCGGACTACGCTGAAAAAGATTATGCGTGGTCAAACATAAAAAAAAAAAAATGTTCATAAAATGAAGACTACTGGGCCAAACTATGTTAATGGGACCAAATGGCAACTATTCCGCATCAAACTAAAGAAGAATCACGTGATCCGATTTACGTGATTCTTCTTTCACTCACGTAAATCGGATCATAAATCTCAGCGTAATCGGTGTACATACATAAAAAAAAAAACAATTTAATTGAGAATCTCCTCCTTTTTGAAGTCGGTTAAAAACTAGATTCTAGTGGGAGTTAAATAACTTGACATAGAAACAACGTAACATACTTGTAACCATCCAGCAGTGAGTAACGCTTGTGGCAGAATTGACGAGTACGTTGTATCAGCGAACATTGCAAGCGCTGGACCAGCGCACACACATGACATCAAAAATTCTTCACATAGCGACTTGTCTACTAATGAGTTAATGATCTTTCTAAAACTGAAAAATTATGGGTCATTAATAACTTTCAAAGGACGATCGGCGGTGGCATGCCCAAAATCGAAACTTAGTCAACCGATTGGAGATATATATCTACTCAGATATCATTGAAAAGGCCTTGGTCTAATGGTCATTTTTCATTATGATGGCGACTGTCTAATGTATGGGGTTTTCAAGGGAAGCGATGAAATATAAACTGTTACAATGTAGAATAATATCGTGGAGGTAGAAGATGATAGAGGGATATTGTACCATAACTCTTAGTGCGATCACCAACATGCAACGGTCAACTATGGCGATTACGACTGAACCGAGGGGGTTAAGTTGTAATGGGATGGGGGAGACCTATGCCCCGCAGAGGGCGTCTAAAAGTTGACATAAAGATAATGAGAATAATTTTAGTTGAATTTTGTTCAAAACAAATGCAAAATCAATTTTGTTTTCAGCCAATAAGGTTTTGAAAGTAATATTTAAAAAAAACGTACTTGATTCCACCGGACTTATCTTGCTCCGACGTTAAATACAATTTGTCATTGGTACTGGAAAGTTTACCGTCTGGATTTGTCAGTTTGATAATTGGCACGACAGCGCCTGCTTCTTTGCTTAGTTTCTTGTCATGCAACAACTTTTCTGTAACAATGTTTGTGTTTTTTACCCGACTTCGCGCGCAGTCGGGTAAAAAACCTGCGCAGAAGGAGGGTTATTATTGTATATATTTTTTAGGATAGTGAAAAAGTTGTAGGTAGGTAATACATACAACCTCTATTACCCTTCTTACCCTTATTTTTTTACATTTGAACAAAGTGACTATAACATAAAAGAATAAATAAAATTCTATCGATTCGTATTCTAGAAAATCTCAACCATTTATGCAAAGGTGGGACAGTTAATTGCTAAAACTGACTGTAAGTGTACAAGGTATTCCAGCAAGTAGTTTTGGTGTGTTCGGTTTGAAGAGTATTAGGAACCCATGTAATCATTGGCTCATGAGCCCTCTTAAGTGATTCAATTCTCAAATGCCTCTGGCATTTACAGAAGGCTAATTCTCGTTACTAAAAACGGTTTAAATGTAGTAACAATCTCATCTTCAAGATATTTCTGACAGATTGAGACAGAAGATAAGAATGTGAACGTTTTAAAAAAATATATGGAATACGGGTATTGCTCCCAGATGTCTATGGTCTTCGAAAATACAGCATTAATGCCCCCAACGCATTAAAATTTCTTCGGATAGGGGTAAGCAGTTGATGACACTGAACGAAAAGTACAGTCGCTAAAGGAAATAAGTGCTTAATTCTAGGTCAAATTTGTTTCTAAGTAAACATAAACTACATCCGACGACACTGGTCACTTATCTCCTTTGGCGACTGTACATAAGCAAACTTACCATTTCTGTCATCATGAACTTCGATTCTTGTCTTGTGCCATTTGACGGGTTGCATTAAAGCTACGGCTATAAAATTATGCATACTGAGCCCTGACATAATTAGAATTGTATCACGGAACCCATATTTTACTAGGGACCACTTCACGAACAGCGGCGCTACCATTAAAATGACCGCTAAACAGAAAAAAATATATTATTACACTTCAAGTAGCAATAAATAATAATATCAGTTATATTGCAGAGACAAAATACCAACAGTAGAAAGTCATTTTTTTTTCGTATTAGCTTGTCGTAAGTCAACCTAGGGGGTTGTCGGTTGCTTAACCAGACTTTCCTGTGATGCCTTAAAGTGAATTTCAGGCCTTCAGGCAGGGCAAAATACGTATAAACTAAACGACGATACCCTAATGTCACCTCTTGTGGAGTACCTAAAGGCCTCGGCTTAGGGCATTACTAGGGGAGGGGCAGAAAAGTTACAGGCTGCCCCCTCCACTACTTGTTTCGTACACAATTCTATTGTTTGTTTGTGAATTTGGAGCTTAGATGTCTGTCAAGAAGTGCGAGTAAGCAAGTAAGCGTGAAATGTGACCAATGGAAGGAATAGAGTGAGACTTTTTCCCTGGGATAGTAGGTATGGGCTGATTATAATAAAGTACTTCAAAATAAAATAATTCCTCGTTCAGATAGAGCGACGATGGTGCCAATGGCGTGACAGGCAGGTGACAGTGAGACATTTAAATCTGACATATTAATATTATGTTGACTTATGTCAGATATAGATAGCTACTGTTAACTGTCCGTCACCCCATGGCCATTACTTCTGTCTATAAGACGCTCAAAGCTCTTGAATAATTTATTACTCGTATTTGTGACAAAAATGCGTTTTTTTAAACAGGAATTGTGTTAGTGAGTTGCAACTATGTTTAAGAAAACATACACTGGCTATGACTAATCAAATCTTTGAGGATAGATCTCTTGAACAACAATCAAAGATTTGATAAGTCTACTGACCTTCGTGAAATGGTCAATGGCTAGTGCCAGTGACCATTTCACGAAGGTCTACGTCTTTTTACTCAATGTATCATTTTATTACCATTTTTACTAAACAATTTATCAATAGACGCTCCAAGAAAATATATCAAAATCGGTCCGTCCCGTATCTATTATGTACCCTATTTGGACGTCAATATAAATTGTTGGCAGTTGTTCAGTGATGAATTACAATAGAGCTTTTCATGTACCTACCCACTGCCTGTCACGTAGGTAATAACAGATGTGACGGAAACGTAAAGAAAATTGGTTATTCTGTAATAAAATTCCTTGCGATATTGTAGGAGAGACACATAAAATTGTATTGTTTCATTTATCTTGGGTCCAGATGAAATGTCTGCTGAAGTCGTTTAGGTTCGCTAGACATTTGCGGTAGACCATATAGTCTGGTTTGATTAATGGATCCTTCTAATGTGAGAAGAGCTGTGTAATTGGATGTAAGTTAAGATGAGTGAAAACGTTTTTGTAAAATGTTTATTTAAATTCGCCCGCGAGAATTTCATTCTTACAGGGCCTCAAGTCTGCTATTACAATAGTGTCAGAATGGACATGCCATTGAAAGAAATGATATAGAATGGTAATCTCGTATAAAATGACAACTGAATGACTGACTAATTAGGCGGTAATCTGCTAAAATTTTGACAGTTACTTTGATCAGTGAGCTACCATTGCAACGTCATTGAGCGACCAATGATCGACCATTATGAATTTAGCAGATTACAAACTTTTAGCAAAATGACAATGGGATCGTGTTGGAATGACAAAATTATACAAATAGCAGACTTGTCCCCCTGATCTCAATTTGTTTTACTAATAAAGTATCAAAGATGCCGTGTGTAGCTTGCTTTTATCAAATTATTTGTCAAAATTGGACCAGTTGTCCATGAAATTAGCTTGTTCATGAAAATAACTACAAATATAACTTATTTCCAAATAAATAAATTCGTTACAGTGTTAACAGAAATTGTGGATATGGACTGCTCATAATTATAATTATTATATTGGTGTCATAAAGTTAATTGAACTTTGAAAAATTAGCGTTATTAGTAATACCTACCTCGTTTACATTTACGGTATTTGACGACACGGTTGGCGCAGTGGCTGAGCGATCGACTGCTGCGCAGCGTGTTGCGGGTTCGATTCCCGCCCAGGGTTAACGTTTGTGTGATGAGCACTTGTGTTTGCCTTGTGTCTGGGTGTTGTTTATCTATATATGTATGTATTTACAAAAAAAAAATGTATTTGTGTATGTATATCAGCTGCCTGACACCCATAGCACAGGGTCTCCCTAGTTTGGGGTCAGATGGCCGTGTGTGAAAATGTCCCCACATATTATTTTTTTTTTTTTTTTTTAACATTAATCAAACAACATCCCTATAAAAAAATCCATTTGTTCTTCTACATTTAAAATTAATCCATACTAATCCATACTAATATTATAAATGCGAAAGTAACTCTGTCTGTAACGCTTTCACGATGAGACGGCTGAACCGATTCCCTAGGGAAGGACATACCTATAGGCTACTTTTTTATCCGCGATAACCAACATTCACGCGGCGAAGTCGCGCGCCAAAGCTAGTTCAATATATAATAAACAAACCAGCCGGTATTGTGTAAAACTCTCCCAGACGAAAGATCTTAGGTATGACAACTACCTCGAAAACACGCCAAACTCTTTGTCACAGTTTTTAGCGTTCCGTACCTCAAAAGGAAAAAACGGAACCCTTATAGGATCACTTTGTTGTCCGTCTGTCTGTCTGTCTGTCAAGAATTTTTATCTCAGTAACGCGTGGAGGTATCGAGTTGAAATTAAAACCATATACTCAAGTCTACGGTCCCTTGATGCTGTCAAATGTCAAATCAACCCTCTATGTTAACGTGAAAAAAGATACGGCCGTTTATGTCGCAAAAAACGCATGTATAATATTAAGTAGATTAAAGTATGGATAAGTTTAGAAATATGGATATGTATGCATGTCAGCACTGTACACGAATAATACTCCAAACTGTTTCTTCACTGAACTCATTTATTAAAAATATTATTGTCTACTTATACTTTTGGCTGTAACGAAACCATAGCTCGTTTTTAAATGGGGCAACGCCATCTAGGAAGCTATGGTGAACTAAATAATCAAAATATAAGAGTGGTTTCATTTCTAAGGTAGTTTACGTTTAGACATTCCGCCCACCAAAGGACTTGTCCTTTTAATAGTTTTAAAAACAACATTAAAGGGCAAAAAAAGATTGAATAAACTCTAAACACAACAAAAAGTAAAACATTCGCTCAAATAGACCGCCCACCGTCATGACTAGACGTTAAGAATAAAACAAAAATAATAAGACAAAACAGACACATTACTAAAGAATTAACTATCATGCTCAAAATAGATAATAGATGGACGTTTGATTTGATGTTTGATAGCATCATGGCCCGGGTGCTTCTGGATAACGCTACCTAACAACCACTTTGTTGGCGGTAGAAGGTGATCTTGAGTAACGGCAATGTCGTCTCTCTCAATGTTTGGTTTTTCGTTCGACCTCGTTGTGTTGTGGTTTACCAACCAAATATTCTCCTGACCATCTCTTCACACGTTCTCTGGCTCGTTTTCTCCGTTTTTGCCAACATTGGGATCGTAAATTATTTAATATGATTTGAGGGCCTCCGTGCATACTTTTATAGTAAGCGTCAAATGTTAATAGCTTAGTAAGGTGGCTATTACAAGGCAAAATAACAGAGTGCTTCATATCGAATTTAATTTCAGATTCTTTAATGCGTTCGCTAGCTCTTAACACTTCATTCCCATCAATGGGGCATAGCGTACGTAGTTGACTCTTGATATCAATAGGTTTTTGATCTTCAGTAGTAGAAAAATTATCAATATTGTCATAAATATTACTATGATGTAAAATATGTGGACCATGCAAAGTGTTCTTTAGCAACTGCTTCTCTAAGAATCTAAATCTGCGTAAAACTATCCCCTTCGATTTTCCTGCAACACATTTTGGATCAGCTTCTTCAAATGGCAATTTTACTAAGTGTCGTCCTTCATAGTCTCGTATAGTAGTACCTTCAAACATTTGTTCACATTTAATTTCTGTGTTCGTAATTGCATCTGGCTCTCTTTCGAAATCGTCTTTGCTTACTCGTATGTGACAGTTGATAATCTGGGAGTTTACAGAAGCTGATTCATGTCTTACTCGACCTGACAAAATCCATCCAAATCGCGTCTCTTGTGCTATTGGACCGTTCCCTGATGGATGTCTCATAAATCCTTCTAGAATTAACTCTTGATATACTTCAACTCCCAAAATCATGTCGACTTTAGCAGGAGATCCATAATTTGGAACAGCCAAGTGAACTTTCTCTAGATCAAGCCAGTCTGTTATTGTAGTTTGACAAGTAGGAAGAAATGATGTCAGTTGTCTCAGTACATATGCATCGACTTTTATCGAATACTTTGCATTTTCATGTTGAATTGACTCCAAAGTAAGCGACACTATGTTCTTTGATCTGGCTAGACTATTTCCAATTCCAGAGACTACACCATTTATGCACACTCTCGTCAAGCCCAATGATTGTGCAGTAGCCTCGGTGATAAATGAACCTTCTGAGCATGGGTCAATTAGAACTCGCACAACTTGTGAGTAGCCATTTGCTGAATATGCCTTGACTACAGCCATAGCCAATAGCATCTCTCTCTCAACTTCCTTTGTAATCAAATGGGCTACCACTTTCGTCTCAGTTTCTTTGCTCGGTTCTGGGTTCATTGTATTAAATTTCTCGATGCTGGAATATGAATTTCCAGTTGAATTGTTTCTCTCAAAATGAAGCAGTGTGTGATGACGTCTGCCGCAGCGACGGCAGCATGCAGATGATCGGCATTCTTTCACTGAATGTGTCGGTGCAAGACAATTGAAGCACAGTCTCTTTGATTGCACAAACTCTGATCTCTCTTGAGGAGACTGCTGTCCGAATTGCTTGCATTGATAAAGTAAGTGCTGACCTTCACAACTTGTACAGTTTGGAGTTGATCTTTTATCTTCTTGCGTGGTAGAGTGATAAACTTTAGGTTTTGTTGTATTGGGGTGCGTAATGTAAGACTTGTTTGTAGGTATGTTGCCTCTTATCATCTCTAATGTTCGGAATCTGGTTTCTAAAAACTTGACGAGTTGTTCCCAAGATGGCAATACATCTGGATCTAATTGACTTACTTGGATTTCCCATAATTTACGTGACTCTAAATCAAGTCGTGATAAAACCAAGTAGTTTATGAAGACCTCACATGAACTGGAACTGGTAACGATTCCGATGTTTTCTAATGATTTGATTGATGAAGATGTAGTGTCTAGAAGTTGTTTGATTGTTTGATCGCTGAATCAGTGGCATTACGTTGCGAATATAAGCGCTTCATAATTTCGTTGCAAATGTAACGTTTGTTATTGTAACGGCGAGTAAGTTGCTTAAACGCTTCTTCGTAATTTGAATCAGTAGTTGAGAAATTTTTGAGAAGGGTATCTGGTTCACCCGTCAGACTACTCTTCAAATAGTGTAGCTTTTGCACATCACTCAAAGTTGCGTTCTGATGGATCAACGATATGAACATATCATAAAAGGTTTGCCATTCTTCATATAATCCAGAAAATCTCGGTAGTTGAATTTGTGGCAATTTAACTTTCGTACTCGATAGACATAATTCATCAGATCTTTTAATTTGAGATGAACAAGGCTTCACACCATAGGTTATGTGATCATCTTTCATCCTTGTCTTATAGTCGGTGTAAATCTCTTCAAATTGAAAATACATATCGTCTTTGAAATAAGCTACTTTCGGTTTGTCTTCTCTTTTTACACTTCCTACAATCTCACTGTAGATGTTCGCAAAACCATCAAATATTTTTTCTAAATTTTCTAGTCTTGCTTCAATATAAGTTACTTTAAGTCTCTCTTTAGGTGTCTTTTTATAATTTGAATAGGCCTTATTCATATGCTCGAACATATCTTCTTGCTTCAAAAACAACTTCTCCATTTTTTATTTTCATTTACTCACTAGTAGACCAACGAAATTCAAAGTTTAAAGTACCGTAGGTATTAACCTTTGAAGAAATTTTATAAGTCTTTTTTATGCACAACTTTTCTAAGTGTTTTTGATACGAAATTTTTATAAGTCCTTTTTAACGCGGATTATTCTAAGTGTTTTTGATATGAAATTTTTCTAAGTGTTTTTTGCACAAAATTATTCTAATTGTTTTTAGCACGAAATTATTCTAAGTCCAAAACACATCACAAATTCTTCTAAGTTAATGTTCACACACGATATTTTTACAAGTCCCAGTTCTACACTTCTTCTTTTACTAAGTATGTCACTTTTAGTTCACTTTACTCACGCACTTCCCTGGTTTCGGCACCAGATGTCAGCACTGTACACGAATAACACTCCAAACTGTTTCTTCACTGAACTCATTTATTAAAAATATTATTGTCCACTTATACTTTTGGTTGTAACGAAACCATAGCTCGTTTTTAAATGGGGCAACGCCATCTAGGAAGCTATGGTGAACTAAATAATCAAAATATAAGAGTGGTTTCATTTCTAAGGTAGTTTACGTTTAGACAATGCAAAAGAGATAAGTATCCATGTCGTCGGGAATAGTTGAAGATTTCTTAGAAACCAATGGGGGCTTTCAAATGAAATTTTATTAAATCAATGAACTGTTTATTCTCTATAAATTGTATTTTATTTTATTCATAAAAACCTATCGGTTTCTAAGTAAACTTCAACTGTTTCCGGCGACATGGATACTTATCTCCTTACTAATATGTACGGAACCCTCGGCGGACGAGTCCGACTCGCACTTGTCCGGTTTTTTTTTATTAAGAATACACTGGCCTTTGCTTGTGTATGTGATTTTGTTTCTTAAACACATACACGAAACAGTAAATATTCTTAGTGTAAGTTAAAACTTTTTAACAAAGAAAGAAAAGAAAATAAATATATTTCACGTCTTAATCATCATCATCATCTATCTAGCCTTTCCCCAACTATGTTGGGATCGATAACCAGTCTCACCAGATGCAGCTGAATACCAGTGTTTTACATGAAGCAACTGCCTATCGGACCTCCACAACCCAGTTGCTGGGTAACACAATACCCCACGGTAAGACTGCTTGTCAGACTTTCTAGCTTCTGACTACAGCCCAGACTAACGGCTTACGTCAAGCTTAGCTTAACTTTTATGACATTTATCATTCCTAGAGGGAGATATTTATAGAAGAGCACAGCTGAACGCACAAATATCTGAATAATTTCACAAAATGTAACGTTGAAGGTTCATTTCTAGACGTGATGCAGTTAAGCGTACATAATGTCCCCATACGCGGGACACGGTTGAGTGAATGCTGTGTACACATCAATTCGCAATGTATAACATTGTAAGAAGACGGAAATATCGTAATTTTATTATGTACGATCATTGGTATCGGATCGATGCGCAAGAGCGGAAATGTGAGATGATTTAGTGGATTTCGGATGAGAAACAAAATGGATTTTAAACGACGAAAGTCAACAGGAGGAGGTACTCAAATCAACCAGTATACTCAAAAAAAATTATGTATGTAATGCCGTATACCGAATGGCTTAAAGGCCCGAAATGGCGAAACGGGGCCGCGGTAGACCACTAAAGATTGGCAAGACAGCGAAAAGTTAAGACCACTAATGACCAACAATGACCGATATAATGGTACTGTCCTACTACAGGGCAAAATGCTTCCCGCGTTTGGGATAAATATAATTATAATGTAATGTAATAAGTACCACGCATAACCTTTTTTAAATTAAGTTATTGTATTACTTCTTATGCATCTTATGGTCTAGACTCTAGCCGTTTGAAAGAAAAAAAGAAAGAAAGAAAGAACAGTTTATTTGTAAGAATATAGTACAATAAGGTGTTGTGCTTGTCATGGTCTCATACATTCTACCATTTCTGGTGTACAAATATTTTCTTATAACTAAAATTTAAACAATATTTATAATGATTTATCATTCAGGAACTCGTTTGTTGAGTAATAGCTTTTATTAAGTAGTAAATCAAAGAGTTTGCGCTTAAACTTGCTTAAATTAAGGCATTTTAAGTCATTTGGTAATTTATTATAAATTCGAATAGCCATACAGTAAGAATTTATACTATACATTTTGGTGCGTTGATAAGGGATATGTAATTTATGAGGAAATCTACTTATTCTGTTAGTGACAGCTGTGTTTTTTTTTAAGAGTGTAGGGTGTTTGTATACAAATAAACAAGTTTCATAAATGTACAGACTTGGTAATGGTAAAATAAAAAATGATTTTTGAAAAGCGGTACACAACTGCCTAAGCACTCTCTCTCTAATTGCTATCACACACTTTTTTTGTGCTCTGAATGCTCTGATTAGATCAACCGAGTTGCCCCATATGACTATTCCATAACGTAAAAAGTCGAAGTCTCAATCATACCCATATATCTGGTTGGGCACAGCTGCCTGATCATATATTTATTTTTTACATAAAATACTCATGACAGACAGGCAGTCGGTCCATGAGAAATACTGGTATTCAGCTGCATCTGGTTACGCTGGAAACCAACCCCAACGTAGTTGAGATAAGGCTAGGGAGATTATTGCATAAAATATACTCGTGGCCATTCACCTCAACCAATGGAATCAACTAGGCCCTAGGTTACAGTGAGTCATATAAAAGCATTTAGTGATGTTTTAAATGCTCATTCTTTAACTGAAAAAGAATATTCTTTTTTAGTCCTTGCTTAGTATACTCAACTAGAGTAGTATTTATAAAATTATTATGTATCTCTATTATATTTACGACACTACTATATTTGACGACGCGGTTGGCGCAGTGGCTGAGCGATCGACTGCTGCGCAGCGTGTTGCGGGTTCGATTCCCGCTCAGGGTAAATATTTGTGTTATGAGCACTTGGGTGTTGTTTATCTATATATGCATGTATTTAAAATGTATTTGTGTATGTATATCAACTGTCTGACACCCATAGTACAGGGTCTTCCTAGTTTGGGATCAGGTGGCAGTGTGTGAAAAATCCCCACATATAAAAAAGAAAAAAATATATATAGGACATGGAAAGAAAACGCGCGCGTCTGTCATGAAACCCAACGTGTTTGATTCAATGTGAAATATTTCATGTTGTGCGTAACGTATTATGGTCGTGGTTATTTTAACACTTCGTCTGCTAACTCCACTGAATTTTTTTTTTATATGTGTTACCTGCGCACATATAAAAAAAGAATTCAGTGGAGTTAGCGAACGAAGTGTTTTTTTTCCGATATTTTCACAGTAGCGCTGGCAGATTAATAATTGTCATAAGATATTCAAAGTTGAGCGGGTTATGATGACGATGATGATTCAAAGTTATTCACTTGGTCTAAAAGTACCGTTTGAATTATATGTATAAATAAAGCTATCGTAATAACGTCGTATTAGTATTAACATTAGCGAAACATCAAAAAAAGTGTAGCACATCAATAATAATATTGTTGCGAAATAACTCTGTCTGTCTGTCATGATTTCACGACGAAACGACTAATGAAGAAGAGTGATGAAAATAGGTATTTTTTTTTTTTTATATGTGGGGACATTTTCACACACGGCCATCTGACCCCAAACTAGGGAGACCCTGTACTATGCGTGTCAGACAGCTGATATACATACACAAATACATTTTTTTTTGTAAATGCATACATATATAGATAAACAACACCCAGACACAAGGCAAACACAAGTGCTAATCACACAAATGTTTACCCTGGGCGGGAATCGAACCCGCAACACGCTGCGCAGCAGTCGATCGCTCAGCCACTGCGCCAACCGTGTCGTCATGGTATGTAGAAAGATTGTATGTTGGGAAAAGATATAGGCTCCTTTTTAATCCGTGACTTTGTCAGCATCCGCGATAGCTCACATTCACACGGACGATGTCGCGGGCAAAACTTACAGTAATAATATAAAGCTGAAAAGCTTAATATCTCTCCATTAACCAACAACAACATTAACCAGTAAATACGAAGCTTAAAACAACCCTTACAAAAATCCTGAACAAAATAAATAAAGGGAACACAAAGCCCAAATTTTGATGAATTACATGTCAAACAATTTGGATGGAGTCCGCCGATGACGTCACTGACAGAGTGCTTTGTTGTCCCTATCACAAACATAGGATTTTTTTAGCTTTTCAATAGCTTATTGTGCATGTATATTGATGAAAGGGTCTTTAGGGACAATGGTTTTAGAAAATTTTTTCATTGGTTTTGGGAGTACATGAGTAACTTGTCCGACTAAACAAGAGTACTACACTTTGTAGTGTAAACTTTATTGTTTTCATTTTATAATTGACTAGCTTCTGCTCGCGGCTTCGCCTGCGTAAAAATAACGATTATTCCAAGGGAACACATTACCGGGATAAAAAGTATCCTATGTGTTAATACATAAAATGGTCTAACTATGTGCCAGTTTTCATTCAAATCTGTTCAGCGGTTTACGCGTGATTAAGTAACAAACATCCAAACATCTTCACAAACTTTCACATTTATAATATTATTACTAGCTTCTGCCCGCGGCTTTGCCCGCGTAAAAAGTACGATTATCCCAAGGGAACACTTTACGGGGACAAAAAGTATCCTATATGTTAAATCCAGGAAATGGTCTATCTACGTGCCAATTTTCATGCAAATCTGTTCAACGGTTTACGTGTGATTGAGTAACAAACATCCAAACATCTTCACAAACTTTCACATTTATTATATTAGTAGGATTATTATTATTATATTATTATAAGTAGGATTATAAGACACACATGACTAGTAAAATACTTTACAGCATTTTATACGGCTATTAACCGTCTTCCATTTTAAATTGTGTTTACGTTTACAGGCAAAATCGGTCCACGTTAGCTCAAAATGCGAAGTTGGGAAAGAAGAATGGATGACTGATTGCCTTCCAGAGTAGCCCTCTGGAAGGCAATTACAATTCACGTAATTTTATGACGCGCCGATTAAGTTTAATAATAATAATAAAATAATTTATTCTCTCTCTCTTTACAAAAGTGGTCTCACGATAAAGGCTTACAACTATATAACCATTTCCGCCTTTGTGAGAGACTGGTGCCTGAAGTAGGTTTTGAGAGTAAAACCTGTGTTACAGGTCACCAGGACCAGCATTAAGTTGTACTGCTGTTGCAGTTAAGTTCAAATTTGAGAAGCCTAGCAGCTTTCCGAATAAATGGAATAAATGTTTAAACGCCTAATAAAGCTGTTATAGCAAAAATACATATGACTAGGACGTTATTATGATATTAAAATAGTACCCCAGTACAGATTTTAGTGCTTTTTAACTGTCATTTTGAGACGTCGAACGAATAGTAGAATACCGATTATGATGCGTTTCGAAGCACGCACCAAATACGCGCAACAGTAGAAGGTTGTGGCGTTTCTGACAGCGGCAGAGAATACGAAAAGCGTTGTTTTGATCGAAACTGAACTGCAACAGCACTGCTTTAGTTACGTTAATTAGCCCACAGGCAGTCGTAGTCATGAGCAAAAACTAATAAATAATCCTGTAAACAAATGACATGAGTTTTCAAACTCGGAAAAACTGAACGTCCTCTTTTCTATGGATTTTCTTCCGCATTTTCCAAAAACTTTTCACAAATTGAAAAAATTATTAAAGTACCGTCATGAACCGCGGTGTGTCCGGGGGTTAATATGTTTTTCTATTGTACCCATGCTACATTTTTAGGGTTCCCTACCTCAAAAGGAAAAAACGGAACCCTTATAGGATCACTTTTTTGTCCGTCTGTCTGTCTGTCTGTCAAGACCCTTTATCTCGGGAACGCGTGGAGGTGTCGAGTTGAAATAAAAACCATATACTCAAATCTACTGTCCCTAGATGCTGTAAAAAATCAACCCTCTATGTTAACGTGAAAAAAAGATACGGCCGTTTATGTCGCAAAAAACGCATTTATAATATTAAGTAGATTAAAGTATGATTAGTAGGTATGGATTAGTATAGAAGTATGGATATATACCTACAAATATGTACGGAATTCTCGGTGGGCGAGTCCGACTCGCACTTGTCCGGTTTTTTAAATTTATTGTCGATCTTTGACATCATAGGAAAACAAAAGCACATCAAATCAAAATCTACGTGCAGCCTCTACTTGCTATGAAGTTCATTATCTGCCTAATCTTTTCCCAACTTCCAGTCTAACCGAATGCGATTGCCCGTCAGACCTCTACAACCCAGATACTGGGTAACACAATACCCCTTAGTAAGACTGGTTGTCAGACTTACTGGCTTCTGACTACCAATAACGACTGTTAAAGATCTACGAATGACAGCCGGAACCAACAGCTTTACGTGCTTTCCGAGGCACGGAGGGAACTCGGTATGAAAGGGATGGTCACCCAGCTACAGACCGATCGAGACAAGCGCCGCTTAACCCAGACCGATTGAGGCGTACGGCTAGTTGCTATCAAGCTACTTAACATAAAAAAACAACTAAATGGTGAACTTACCAACAATACTCTGAACTACACTAATAGCCATTAGTCTTCTCTTAACAAAATACTCATTCAGTATAGTGCAAGATAAATTGTATATGAACCCGTAACCCAGTCCCTGGAACAGTAAAACGTTTTCTTTAGACGACGAAATTGTATGTGTGTCTAAAAGTAGAAAATATTGAAAGGAATTTAAAGTCGGGTATAATTAATCATCGCTATAAATCAAATTCTTAAGGCGTGAATTGAGCTTCATTAGGGGTAGATTAAAAACTTTTTTCTCTGATATGTTTATAGAAAAAAAAACAAGAAATTTATCAACATAACGTCATATAAAACATTCACAACACTTCGGTTAAAAATTTTGAAAATATGTTTTAAATTTCAGGAATAAATATGCAAAGTATTTATCCCTGTCTTTTCCCTCCCTCCCTCTATTTTCGAAGTTATTTTCTCCTAACGTATCAATCACAATTTATTATTTAAATGTCAATTGCATATAGTACCTACAACACGAAGGGAACCTTCGGGTTATTTTTGCAAATAATTGTTTTAATTAATTTTAAACGATTTTTTACGTCATCGATACTTGAAAATTGCGTGTGTGGGGCTTTTTAATCGGTAGCGCCCAATCGAGTCAAGTCAACGGCGTATAACCAACTTGAATCCTTGCTACAAAAACGAAGAAGCTCGATTGAGTCTACTACTAGTCAGTGCAGCTACTCATAACAAGGAAGGCTTTCGATCGTCGCCAGTTGACGCCACTCGCACGTAAAGGCCTGTCGCTGTCGTTGGAAAAGTATTTGTTATCGCGACAGACCCAATAAATGTCATAAATTAATAATTGTCAGCGCAGAACCAGTTTACTAGGATTTCATTTTTAATAATTGAAATGGTCAACAGAAAACGATATTTAGAAAAAAATCGTTTTAAAGCACGCATTCATTGAACCGTATCGTATAATCAGGAATGGCACAATCTTTGAAGGTAGAAAAGCTTGCGAACAGTAAACATTCAGTGACATTTGACATATTTAGAGACATCACTCTACAATAACTCTTCTTTGAAACATCAATGACATATCGTCATTCTATTCCGTAAAAAATAGTATGCGTATAGCCACAAAATGCTGGCTATCAATACCATCCAACGGATAATTCATTGGTGGCGTATCGACTACAAATCAACTGAAAGTACGTGCCTTCACCATCGTGTCGTAAACTGAACTCCAATGATACCAAAATTAGGATGTTTGTTGGTTACGCTGGCACTAATTAGTGGCTATGGGATCTACAAAATTTCAACTACAGTAATGGATCTTAATTAGCTGGTGTTAAAATTGAAACTTCATTAACAATCCACAGTCATCATCTTCATTTGTCACTATTCTGTCTATACTGTCTCCAACTCATTTTAAAGTCAAATACACTTAAGACTTCGTACTGCATTCGAAAGTCACGAAGTTATTCCAGAATGCATTTTGATGCAATCAGAACACTTTACAATGTCAAAGATTGCATAATATGGTCAAGTTGTTTCAAAGTAGTTTTGCAGATCAATTCCTACAACTTTTGCTTTAGAAATATATCGGCCAAGATGGTTTGCCTTGGTATAGGCATGTGAAGAGAAGGGATGAAGCACATGTGACCAATACTGTTATGAATGTTAATGTGGATGGATGGAGAAGGAGAAGAAGGCCAAAGATCAATCATGATGGATTGTGTGAAGAATGATATGAATGAAAAACTTTTTTCAAAAAAAAAACAACCGCTTTGAAAAACAGTATAAAGCCACCGCCACCGACTTCCGAAACTAAAGTGATGTGTGTTCTGTTCTGAAGTTATTTATTACTCTTTAGTTTAAGAAGGCGGTTGTTTTTGTTTTTAAAAAAAGTTTTTATTTTCCGCTTTTTATTATCGCCATAACATCCAAATCCATTAAGAAATGGCGACACAGTTAAATCAGAGACTGAAAGTCCTTCAAAGATTGAAGAAACTATAAAACATCATCTATGTAATTTTTTTGGGATATTGTTGATTTTTTCAAAAAGCGCTGAACCAATTTCGATGAAATTTGGGACCATTTCGGAATAAACCTCTTTCGAACAAAAAAAGAATTTTGCAAATCCGTCTGTATATGACGGAGTCATGCCCGAACATACATAAAAAAAATACAAACATCCGAATTGATAACCTCCGTCTTTTTGAAGTCGGTTAAAAAGAAATTCAGTGAAAGCATGGTGGTTGACAGAAAGGAATAGAAGAAGAAAACATGTTGCCGACCTCGAGTAACAAGAGCAAAAATATGATAATTATAGTTTTTTTTCACTCATAAAGAATATGTAAAGCGACGGTTCGTCGGGAGAAAAAAGTAGGTACAACTATATTGTCAAGAATACCTGTAATATACCATAGCATAGATGGAACGTGAACGCTGACGTCACACACATTATGCAAATCACTCCAGTATTGAATATTAGTGTAGCTGCAAACATTAGCATTCGAACACTCATGAGCGAGAGCAATGGACTCGTCAGGAACCCTGAAAATTACAGACCAATTATATGAAAATTCAATCCAAATTATAGATTTTTATAAGTGCTTGGATTTAGAATGTGAGCTTATTCTTTGAAGTATGGTTTTGATCATACTCTTATTCTTAAAAATGTTGCACCTCTTTTTGACGATAAAAAGGAGGAAAAAGTTTTGTAGCAGCATATTGACGCTATAAAAAACTCTATGTTAAACTTACCATTTTTTTTGTCTCAGTTGGGTTTAATATCGCCATTAAACATGATTCTAATTTCAGAATTCAAATGTTGAAAAAAATATTACATGGCAATATTATGGTCAAGATCTAAACTGGATATGTTTAGTTTAAGTATTTGATATTGTTTTCTTTTGCTTATAATTGCCAAAACAAACCCACCCACAATCTAAAATCATTGCTATCCAGCAATAACAGTTCTATCAATGAAGATTCAAAAGTTATGCTTATTTAAAATAAATTTTCGTTATGTATCCAAAACCACTAAAATTCCTTTGAAATACTGGAGAAGTTATTAATTGATATGGTTATTTTGACAAATTTAAAAATATTATTAAAAAAAGAGATAGAGTTGGACTGCCTTGTTTTAAAATGTGAAATGGGAGAGAGACATTTACCTGCTATTGCTGTACAAATCGCATTCAAACCATGCATTAGGGAGGCATTTGTTGAGCTCTTCCCGATTTCTTGGTAAAACTCCTTGTATAACAGTCCATAACTAGATATGAATGCTGTCGACGTTGACTGAAATATAAAATATTTAAAAGTAAAACATTATTTCAAGGGAAAACTTACAGTATTTTCTAGCGTTCATTTTTATAGTTAACTAACTTTTGCCCTTGACTTCGTCCGCGTGAAAGTCGGTTATCGCGGAAGAAGACGAAGTCGCGTATTAAAATACCTTCCTGCCTATGTCCTTCCCCAGACTTCAAGCTATATTTATGGCAAATTACATTAAAACTGATTCAGCCGTTTTATCGTGAAAGCGTAACAGACAGAGTTACTTTGGCAATTATAATATTAGTATGGAAGTATGGACTATGGATGCATGAATGAACAAAATGTTTCGTCATTGATTAAACATTCAAGATTTAATTTGAGTTTATCAAGGACGTCATGCGACATTATCCTTGGATATTTAAGGTATTGTAAGAAGTTCCTGTGACATTTCTTATAACACGACTTTTTCACATTATGTGTCTTATCTGTCAGGGACGTGTCACATGGAATGAAGAAACAAATAAACAAAAGACTATTCTACATTAGGCCATAATTGAGTGTCGATGAATTTCACCAAACTGTAGTCTATACAGTTAGACATTTATCCGTGAAGGAAGATGTTTTAATGATATACTGGGTATAAAAAAAAATATAAAATTTGCCTTTAGCTGTTTATTTTTTTTGGGAAGAATATCTATCGAACGTCTTGTAGTTCAATGGGAAGTCGAAGGAACCCGACCACGAGGTAGATCGCCTATGAGATGGACTGATCAGTTCAAGGCTGCAGTTGATGGCACCTTGCACGAATGCACGAGGAAGGCAGTAAGGGAAGAATGGCATCGTGTTGTAAAGCGTGCCACCAACACCTGAAGTGACGACCACGATTCTTACTATGTCAAGAGTGACACTTACGAAGAAGAAGTTTATGTTTACACTACTGAACCATTTGCTTCACCTTCATTCGTTATTATTACGATTGTGACGTCGCCACGTCTTCATAAAAGGGCACCTCATCTATCGTAGATTAATTATTTATCAATTTATCAATAAGACTTACAATATTTATAATCACAGCTACGGCTATCATGTAGCCCCATCCACCATCAGGAGGCACTGATTCACAATTCTTCCTAACATTATTACTATTCTTAGCACTCATTTTCAACGAACAGCAAGATGCAACCGTATTGTCTTAATGAATAAAACAATTAATGGTAACAATTACATCTTTTATCTCCTGTCAACAGTCTTCATTATTAATTTTACTGCTTGGGATCTAAGATGATAACATGGCGTAAATACAATTAAATATTATTACGGTGAAGGCTGTGGAATGGTACAGGTTTTGATTAAGACGGTTGCTGTCATTCGTAGATCTGTGAACGTCACAACGGAGATTTAGAAGCCCAAAAGTCTGACAACTAGTCTAACTAAGGGGTATCGTGATACCCAGTAACTAAGTTGGGAAAGTCAGATAGGCAGTCGCTCCATGTAAAACACTTGTATTCAACTACATCCGGTTTGACTGGAAGCCGAACGCCACTTAGTTGGGAAACGGCTAGGCAGACGATATTTAGAAGACTCTGCCTTCTTAATTCAGGGACTTGTGATACACAGGTTCAAGAACACGAACAACGTAAATCCATCAAATGAAATTTATGAACTGCATTAGATTAACCTTCTTGTTGTAGCTTCACCACAGAGCATAAATAGACCGAAAAATATTTTATTCAGAAAGAAAGAAAGAAAGAAAAACCATTTATTCACGAGAAAGTGACGCACAAAACAAAATAGTTTGCAAAACAAGACTTAAAACTAAAACGAGTGGATACATGTTGTAGAAAACAAATTCTTAAAATAAAATAAAAAAACTATAAAAACGTCCGAGACAAAAATATGCGTCACTGCCACGCGAAATGGCTGACGCTCATATTTCGCATTATAATGTTATTCTGATATATAACTCTTTGAACATAATATGCACGATATATCATTTTGAATACACATCATATTAACATGTGATAATTATGTGTGTGCAGAAATAATAATGTCTACACTGACGGTGAAGGTGTCAATAGTCCCTTAGAGGTTATTCAATGAATTTTGTGTGTTGTTTGAAAAATGTGATTTTCTGCTAATGTCTTACAATTTAAGAATTTGGTGCGGTACTGCTACTGGTGCCATACTGCACACGGACGGTTTTTCATACAAATGACACGCGACATTTATCATTCTGCCGTCGTGTGTTTCGGTGTCTGTGTCGCATCTCTCAGGCACTGCAGTAATCCAAGTATTAAATTGAAATACCCCTTATTTGATAACTAAAAATAAGTTGGCAGCAGCATAGGATTGCGTCTTTCTTTGACACCTCTCACGATCTCTATTATTCTCAGTTACTAAATGAAACTTTAGGTGTTCATCATGATTTAGAACTCTCACCACATTTTTAAATTCATCCATTATCCATCTCCGCAATATATCTTACAGATACATACGAGAGCCGTCTACCTGATTACGTACGACACTATAAAAGTCAGAGATAAGGCGGCTATAACTCAAGGAGAGACAGAAGGTAATCTACCCGACTTTAGGCCGTAAATATACTGGCTTACCAGGGAAACATGCTCAGTGCGACAAAATTTTGTCGTTGTCGTATTGCCTCGCGTCGAAAACAGATATCTATTACGTTCACGTAGAGTCGTGTCTCGTTTTGCCATGAGATAATGCACCGACAAAATTTTGTCTCGCGTGCCTTTTACCGCGTTTGGTCGCATGAATTACGAGTCGGTCCCTCGAGAAGCACCCAGATGTTTTTAAAGCCTCCAATTATGTAAGAAAATTAGATATTTTTATTGAAGTATTACTATGGTAATTTAGGTGTGGAAGAAAAATGGAAACAGCTGTTTGTTATCCCACACAACGAAGGGATGGATTAGCAACTTATCTCGTTTTTCTTGTTACTTTGAAGGTTAATCTTCGAAGTGCTTTTGCCTCAATACTCGTCAATGTC
Source organism: Charanyca ferruginea (assembly GCA_947361185.1). Classification (NCBI taxonomy): domain Eukaryota; kingdom Metazoa; phylum Arthropoda; class Insecta; order Lepidoptera; family Noctuidae; genus Charanyca; species Charanyca ferruginea. Next base: position 8,649,873 of record OX376058.1, read on the forward strand.
AGTATATGTAGGTACTCTTAGGACTTGTAACTTTCCTAAATAATGTGAATGAAATTGCCGAAAAGCAATTTCTGACACGCCCCTTTTGAGAAAAATAAAACAAGTCTAAAATAACTGACCTTTTGAATTTCATCTCTTTCATTCAATAATGATTAGTTGTATTAATTGTTGTTGTTGAATAGGTTGCCCAAAACTATGAAAGGACTGTAGCCACAGATAAATAGACCTAGATAACGCAATAACAACTAGTTCGCGTGCCTAGTTTCGTGCCTAGCTTACGTACAAAAATCGTAAGTAAAAAAATAAAGTAAACGTTTCCTTCCATCGGTAAGTCATTTTGTGATTAATATTACGCGTAATTAATTAAAAAAACAATTATTTTTAATCTAATACCCTCAGTAACACCTGGTAATGCCAAATTTAAGAAAAGCAAAACATTGTGGCGTCATAATAGGTAGTAAAAAAATGGCACGCTTGGTTTTCATACAGATCGTTATACTTGCGTTATCTAGGGTCTATCTATATCTGTGACTGTAGCCGCTACCTGACCAATGTTAGTTACTGATAAAGACGCAGACAGAATGACTTGCACACTCATAAAATGGTTCCTCGAACACGATCGCTAGCACAGGATGATGTAGCGACATTATATTAATATCTTAAGAATAATTGGTGATATAACTAGGTACCTACTGTAAGACTTTATACCGCACTGAGCCTTACGGTAGTACCTCATCGTAATTTCTGGTGTACTGGGAGTCGGAGGGTCTTATAAATCAAAGAGGGGAAACCGATTGAAATTGCTAAATTGATTGGTCAGCATTTTGCGCTCCAAGAGTCACAGGCCAAACATCGCATTGACATAAAACAAACTGACGAGATGACGCTTCTAAATTCAAAATACTTTGTAGAACAAATCCAAAGTGTTTAAACGAAACATTCAGTCAAAAGCTTTTGACACAAAATATGGGCGCGACGCAGCCTTACGTACTTTGTGCTTTCGACCAGTGGGCCAATTCTGCTATTTTTATAATTTCGTCATTATAATAATAATAATAATAATCCAACACGATCCCATTGTCATTTTGCTAAAAGTTCGTAATCTGCTAAATTCATAATGGTCAATCATTGACTGCACAATGACGTTATAATGGTAGGTCACTGATCAAAGGAACTATCAAAATTTTAGCAGATTACCACCTAAGTCAGTCATTCAGTTGTCATTTTGTACGAGATTACCATTCTAGGTATATCATTTCTTTCAATGGCGTGTCAGTGGTTGACCATTGGAAAGTCATAATGACGCCATTATACTAGTAGATTACCAAACTTGTCAAAATCAACAATTATGAAATCAATGATAGACCATTCTGACACTATTCTAAGAGCAGACTTGAGGCCCAGCTTACCATACGCATGCAACCTTTACTTAATAAAGTTACGTACTTAAGTTTTTAACTGCGGTACTCAGGGACGTCACTTAATAATAATCAATCATTGACTTTAATCGACCAACATAAATTTGAATGCTGTTAGTCAAAAATATGACAGGTTGAGATAATATTAATGTTGTTGACATGTGTCAAGTTATGTTGGTCAATTAAAGTTAATGATTAATTATTATTATGTGACGTCTCTGAATGTGGCTGTAAGTCTTCCAAATATAATTATAATGGTTTCAAATTGTTTTGAGATAAAGAGTCAAAGAGCAACATCTACAGCAAATAACTCTTTAACTACCATACATTTTCAAAAAGAAAAGGTATATTCGCCAAGGTTACAGAAGAATTCCGAATGACGCGACGTTCAGTGAGATTTTTCGCACACTACGGATCGCGTCTTTCAACGCTTCCATCATGAAGGATGTTGTACAGGGATGCACTTAGAAATGTATATTTTTAGTTCCTTTTTACTAATATAGTTTAAAAGACATGGCGGTAAACTAAACACACTGCCTATTAAACTTCCAGGTATGCTCCAGAATAAGAAAAAATTCTTAATGTTGGGAACACCATACAACCTTCAGTTTCGTTAAAAGTGCGTTTTTATATCCGTTTTCGTTGGTTACTGCATTTGTGATTTTTTAACGAATAAAAGTTATTATTTAGAATAATTTTGTACCTAAATGAACATCTAATCAGACTCATTTTAGTGCACATTACATATTTATTCCATAATTCATTATTCCAAAGCAAGCTATTGTATTCGTAGTTTCAAACCAATCACTTAGCGAAATTTGAGCATGTGTCTTTCTGGCCTAAGAATTCATACAAATTAAAAAACTTAGAACCTACAAAATCATATTTAAAAAATATTTTAGTTTCAATCCGTACCTGTTCCTACGGTCGACGTATTTTTTCTTCCATCAGACATTGATTGGCAGCCGAAGCGCCCTGCCGCCCTGTGCGTTGCAATTTCCACTCGGCGAGATTGACTTTCTCATTTGAGAAAGAATGGGAACTAGTAATAGTAATACCTATTGGTAAATGGAATGAATACTTGTATGGTGTTCCATACTAGTGTGTCATCAGAAGACCAATTCCACCAAAAATAACCAATCAATATCAATTCGCAATAATAACTTAGCGACATTAATCTTGTCAAAAATTTAGGTAAATGGAGGCGTTTTTGACAAATTGGAGACGGAGATTTGAATGTGAACGTTCCTATACGTTAGTAGAACTAACCCGGAAAGAGTATCACTATTAAAAATACAACAAGTAATGCATTCAAAATATTAATCAAATAATAAGTATTTATTACATAATTCTTAGTATTATGCGTAACGTTCAGACTTTGAATACCTATATCCGTAAAAATACCTTTCTAGAACTATCATGTTTCAGGGCAACTGCCTCTTTTGAACAAAGCTTCGGTAGTTAGTCTTTTATACGTATACCTATAAAAATTCCTACTTTAGTTTTACCAACCTCGATTCGGCAAATACAGGCATTATGAAATATTACGACGATACTCCCAAAACATAAATCAACAAAAATTACACCCATTTTAAACATAACTGCAGTGTAAAAGCAAAACAAAGTTCCATACGATTTACGATTCTTTTCCTAAACTTGGTACTTACATTACTTTGTGAAATGTGTACTTTGTAAACGGTGAGCAAAGGGTTAAAAGGCGCGGCTGAGTGGATCAATAGGGAGCGGCGATCGAGGGTTACCGATGCACTAAACTTGTTTACCAGCCAATACAAATAAGACGTGTTTAGGTTTAGCTAGTTATGTGCTGGATGTAATGCTTCGTTTAGTCGTTCTAAAGAATGATGGTGTCAAATCAGTCTACCCAAATTTAATGTAGGTAGTTTATGTTTTGTTTTGTCCACTATTATATCATAAGGTTCGACGATAACTAAATATGCTTGTTGTGTGTATGTAACTTTAGCCTTTTGAGAGCCGACCACGTAAAAAAAGCAAAAGCATGCCCTCGGGGCCAAGTTACGAATTCATCCTTTAATATCCTATAATTGGTGTTAGTTTTTGTCATATTAAGTTAATTTAGATGAAATATAAAAAAAAGAAGTTCAACTAATAAAAATTTTAGTTAGCAAAGGAAAAAAAAAAGAAAGTCATCTAAAGGTACACGATTCTGACGGTAAAAGGTTAAATTTATGTTGGCAAATGATAAAATTTAGTTCTCTATGATTTTTATAAGACAAGATATTCAATTAAAGTTCTCCAACATGATGATGTTGGAGAACTAGTTGGAAGGCTAAGCAGATGTGCTTAGCCTTTTCCCAACCATGTTGGGGTCGACTTTGAATTGATGTTGGTAAATGATAAAATTTAGTTCTCTATGATTTTTATAAGACAAGATATTCAATTAAAGTTCTCCAACATGATGATGTTGGAGAACTAGTTGGAAGGCTAAGCAGATGTGCTTAGCCTTTTCCCAACCATGTTGGGGTCGACTTTGAGTCCAACCGGATGCATAAATACCAGAATTTTACATGGGGCGACGGTCTATCTGTCCTCCTCCTGAGTTACTAGTATCACGAAACTCCTAAGTAAGTTGGTTGTCAGACTTTCTGGGTTCTGACTACCCATAAAGACTGTCAAAGATCTACGAATGACAGCCGGGACCTACGGCTTTACATGCTTTCCGAGGCACTAAAGGGTCTCGGTATGAAATGTATGGTCACTCAGGCGTTGTCCTAGGTAAGTGACCGAAAGCGACACGACGCGACGCGACGCGATGCGACATATTGCGACCAATACTTCACGCGACGTGTGTCCTACGTTGTAGGTAGTCATTGTACTTATTTAGAAAGAAATAAGTTTGGAAAGTTCCATCATTTATATCCGAAACTAAATCCACTTTTATTTAAAGAGTATTGTGACTTATTACCAAGTACTTTCGATTATATTGTTGCAGCTGTTAAACCTATTATTTAACTATCAATAATCAATTTTCAAAAACATATTTCTGTTGAGGAGAGGTTGTTATTGACTTTACTTTAAGGTAAGAAAAAACCTGGTACTTATAATAGTCAATATTTAATCTTCTATATATATAAAAGGCAAAGGTGACTGACTGATGTATCAACGCACAGCCTAAACCGCTGATCGTAGAGACCTGAAACTTGGAGGGTGTGTTCTTTGTATGACGTAGGCATCCACTAAGAAAGGATATTCCGAAATTCTACCCCTAAAGGGGTGAAAGACGGGGGCAAAGTTTGAATGGAACATGTTGATTTGAACACGTGATTCCTTGGTCCAATCTACTTCAAATTTTGCATAAAAATTCTTTAACAGAATTGATGGAGGACGTGATTCATATTTTATTGAAACTCATCGCTTAACAGGGTTCAAAAGGGGTAGAAAATTATTTTGTTGGTGATTTGCATCAAAGTTGATATCAATACTCCTTAGTGCTTTTGATTTAATTACATTTTATTTTGACACATGTCATGTTTGAAAACTCAACTCAAAATAAATATTATTTCAATATGCTGCAGAAGAATTACATGTAATTTTTAATACATTAAACTAAAGGATTACAAAATGATTTTGGTAAAATAGTGCGGCGATGAGAAACACTCAAAAATTTTCGAAAATTCCCAATCGTCAAACATTTGTTTGTTTGCTTTGTGAAATTGCAAACCCAGTACTTTTGTGGGAGAAATATCGGCATCATCTGTCCAAAGACTTCTTGCGAGTTTTGAGATCAACTATTAAAGGTGACATTGAACACATTGATAAACGTATTCTAAACGTAACGTAACGTATTCTCTTCAAAACGTGGTCGTTTACATCGGCGACATTCCAGTGGTCGAATTTGGGTTACTGGCACATCAAAATCGTGGAAATCGGGAATACACCGCCGAAACCAATTGCGATCCAGGTGCAATGAGTACTATAATAAATAACCACGTCTGCGTATTCACCTCAGAGCAATTGCCGAACAAATAATGCTCCTGGTTGAACAGGAAAAACATTAATTACCTCTGGTATTATTGCAGAGGTCAGGAGGCAAGTTAAAATTGCGCTGCCACACTGTTTTTCGGGGTAAAACTGCGGACGCCGTGTTTAAAATTCCCATCGATTAAGAGAGCAATGCCTGACAGACATAATGGGTATTCCCGGTGGCGATTTCCGGCAGACGCTGCCTGCTGTGGTGGCGCGAGGAACTATGGCTGACGAGGTAAATGCATCGTTGAATGAAACGATCAATTCTATGGTCCCGTTTATAAATCGCGCTTGACCATCAATATGCGCGCTCAGCTTGGTTGCAATTCACGTGTTCAAGAATTCACCGATGTTCATTTAAAAGTTGGTGAAGACTCTCGACCAGTAGGGAGAGGGCAGGTGATAACAGAGACTCTTAGTAGTGTAGTATCTACAATAGAAGAACTGATTCGTCTGGTGATCTGGAGTATGGCGACATCAGTCAAATACCTACCGCACCAACAGAATTTGGGTGTGTGAACAGGCTATTGTAACGCCCAAAAATTATCAAGCTGCAGCGATCGATAAAAGCATTTTATTTCTCTTAAATTGAAGGGAGAGAAGTAGTATACATCTCAATGTAAACTTTAGTCGAACAAGGTACGCCACACATTACCCCGTAGAATTGAGAATAGAATTTGCTTACGGCAAGTTGACCTCCAGCGCACGTCATCCAGTTCAAGGTCGGTGTACCTATATTATTTGGAATTAAACTCTGCTAAAGTTGTGTAACGGGAACCGGCTCGAAGTCGTCTGTCTGCAGAAGATCATCGAAGCTGAAATTGTGACAAGTTGTGGCGTTGGCGAAAGTGTTTATACCACGTATACCACTAATTCCCCACAATTATCCCTTCCAATTCAAGCGTGTTCAGTTCTCTGTGAGCGTATGCTTTGGCATGACTATAAACAAGTCTCAGGTCGGTCGGTGTTTGCCACACTGAATGCTGCGGTTGTATATCTCAGGACCATGCTTTTCCCACGGACAACTGTACGTCACTTGCTCTCGCGTCACCAGTTCTGACTCTCTGTACATTTTAACTAATGGCAACACTACAAACGTAGTTTACAGAGAGGTTTTATAAATATATAGCTAAGCTTCCTTAATGTTTTTTTCTTCTTTTCAAACAATTTTAGGTTAGGAATATCAACATTTGTTGTTTACGTGTATACCTTTAAATAAAAGTATATTTGCATACAGTATATTAAAATGAACGACGAAGAACAAATCATGCAATATCCGTACTCTGTGTTTACCTTATAATGTAAAAAAGAAACAATTATTTAATCACGTTTTTTAGTAAAGAGTCAGCTTTTTTTAGTACAATAACCATGAACACAACAGAATTTCCTATCGGCATAAAAGACAAATTTCCATAAAAAAAAATTGTCTCCTATAACTCGGAAATCAAACATCTTTCCTTAGCAAAGTTTCGTGCTTCTAGACTAAACCAAGCTGTACACTAAGTGTACACTGTCTGTCAGTGAAATTTATAATTGCTATTGAGTAGGTACTCAAGTAGTAATTGTTTACGGCTTCCACGCGAACGAAGTCGCGGGCATAAGCTAGTTATTAATAAACCATTGTGTCGCGTGATCGCGTCTCGTCGCGCAAAAATCAAATCCGCACTTGCCGCGTTGTGTCGCACATTGATTAAGGCGACACCGCAGGCCACAAGTACAGTACGCAAAAGAGATAAGTATTCATGTCGTCGGGAATAGTTGAAGATTTCTTAGAAACCAATGGGGGCTTTCAAATGAAATTTTATTAAATCATTAAACTGTTTATTCTCTATAAATTGTATTTTATTTTATTCATAAAAACCTATCGGTTTCTAAGTAAACTTCAACTGTTTCCGGCGACATGGATACTTATCTCCTTTGGTGACCGTACATACAACGACTATTTGATATTTTCGCGTCGCGTCTCATTACCGTGTTTTTCGTTCACCTAGGACAACGGGTCATGCACGAACCAAAATCCGCAAGCGTATCTTAATCATGCCCCATCGATCCGTACGTCTTTTACTTAGCCACGAGCCATCATTATCATCATCATGTCAACCTTTAGACGCCCACTGCTGGGCATAGTTCTCCCACAAGAGGGGGTTCAGCCGTAATCGCCATGCTTGGCCGATGCATGTTCGCGATCGCAGTAGGTGTCATGGTACTCAGAAGGATGCTACTGTCTATCCTCTGGTCAATATTCCTCTGTCGCCTTCTACGACACCCACGGGTAGAAATGGGGTGGTGCTAATCGCGGCCGGCACCACTCGAGCCAACTTTCCTTGACTATACGTCAAATCAGTGAACAACAACAACTACATATAAAGCTTCACATCATATATCTACAAATCAAAATCTGTGAAACTAAAACTGTTAAAAAACGATTTCCATCCGGCTGTCGAAGCAGTAGACAGATGGCTGTCCGCGCCGGATCGTTCATTCATCAAGCTCACTTTAAAATACTCTATGTTCATGTTCATCCATCAAGAGCACTTTGTGTAAAAAAGATAATGCACTAGCTGGCTTTTACATTTAATCACGTCTGTTTTCCACGATGGAAATGTTTTAGTTTGTAACCGACTTAAAAAAAAAGAGGAATTTCTCTCTTAATAACTTTAATTTTAGAACTCGGTGGCATGCAAAACAGCAAACAAAACCTAAGCTTTTCGGGCTTGGTTCTGTTTGCGAAATTTAAGTTATTTTTCCTTTTATAGTTGTCTTCTGTGTACAATTTTTTTTTATTAACTCTGTTTTAAGTAACTATCTAAAGTAATTAAATTTTTGTACTGAAATTCTACTTCTTTCAATTGTTGTACCATCATGAACATTGGCAGTAATTATGACAATACAAAAACCATCGATTTGATCTGATGATGGACGCGATACCTTTTTTTTTACTTACTGTACCTCCTGTTTTACACTGTCCTATGACAATAGGCTACAGTGTAGCAAAAAAAAATATAATAATAATAAATTATAGTAATAAATAAGACTTTGACTAACATTCAAAAGTCAAAAACTAAAGGTTTGCCAACGTGCTATGGAGCGCAGTATACTTGGTGTTAAATTAACCGACCGCGTCCGTAATACCACACTGCGCTCCAAAACACAGATCGTTGACGTGGCTCAAAAGGCTGCCCAGCTTAAATGGGACTGGGCTGGTCTGTCGCATGCTGAACGACCTATGGGCGCGTAAATCCCAAAATTGTGCCCTGACCTGATGACGAGACGGGGCCGCGGTAGACCACGAAAGAGATGGCGGGATGACTTGGATAGCTTCCTTAAGAATTGGCAAGACGTAACTAAAAGTAGAGACCGATGGAAGGAATGGAGAGAGGCCTTTGCCCTGTAGTAGGACAGTACAGGCTAAATATTATAATAATAATAATATGTATTTTTACCTAATCGAACCACAACTTATAGATTAGCTCTAACAAAATAACATTTCAAAAAATATTTACCTGTTTATAATATTAGTATAGATATCTAAGGCTACAGGTAGATCAATCAGTTAAAAGATTACAGGTGTCAGTATCATCACCGAGTAGATTGAATGTGAAATTGATACCCAATGCTTTTTATAACAAAAAAAGCTAATTTGCTTGAAGTGCCATGGATCAATATTGCCAGGGGAGTGTTGCACACCATGGATGCGTGACACGATTACCATTGCAAATACAAACAGTTCGCGTGCTGTAATACCTTCTAGTTGGTAGGTACTTATAAGGACAATGAACTCTATGGATTGCTCGTCTGCGTTTTAAATGTAGAGGATTTTCTTTGTCATTGTCATAAACATTATGTTTGCAATACAAAACAACAAACACAAAGCCACCGCCACCAACTTCGGAAAGTAAAGTAATATGTGTTCTGTGCTAAAGTTATTTGTCACTTTTTAGTTTTTGAAGGCGTTTTTTTTTATTACTTTTTATTTTTCGCTTTTTAGTATTTATTTTTACCCGACTACGGCAAAGCCAAAGGAGGGTTATGATTTTGACAGGCTATGTATGTATGTATGTATGTATGTTCATCTGTTCGCTCATAGCTCCTAAACCACTTATCAGAACTTAACAAATGAGGTATCGTTACAAGCGTCTTGATCGTCCGCTGGTTATAGGCTATATGACGTGTCACCGAATCCAATGTGGCGCCCTCTGGCGGGCAAAAAAAAACAAGATTTAAAAAAAAATCAAGACAAGCATACCGTGTTTGGTATCATTGGAAAGGGGTTCACTAGTACCATTCAAATATATAATATTTTGTTGTGACTTGTCACAAATTATTAAAAAACAGGAAAGATTACCAAATAAATTAAGATACGCATACAGTGTTTATTATCATTAGAAAGGGGTTCACTAGTACCTTTTAAATATATAATACTTAGCTGTGACACCAAAATGGTTTAAATAAAAAAAATAAGTTTAAAAACTAAAACCCGACTATAACAAAAAGTGATCTAAAAAGTATTTCACACAGAAATCAAGACATAGGTACAAAATGGTCAAGGTAAGCCGTGGTTGCATGCCATTATAATTCATGTTCATCGCACTCATATGGGATACAGGCATGCAACCACGGCTTACCTTGACCATTTTGTACCTATGTCTTGATTTCTGTGTGAAATATTTTCTTGTTTCTTACTTTTTAGATCACTTTTTGTTGTGGTCGGGTTTTAGTTTTTAAACTTATTTTTTTAGTATTTATTTTATATATTCAAATCCATTAAGAAATGGCGACACACATAAAAGAGATTGTAAGCCCTCCAAAGATTGAAGAAACTAAAACGTCGTCTAAGTATTTTTTTTGGGATTTTGTCGATTTTCTCAAAAAGTGCTGGATCAATTTTGGTTGGTTATATGGGACCATTTCGGAATAAACTCCTTTCGAACAATAAAAGAATTTTGCTAATCCGTCTATATAATAACTCAGTCATATTATGACAGAGTTATGCCCGAACCTACATAAAAAAAAAAAAATACAAACATTCGAATTGATAACCTCCTCCTTTTTGAAGTCGGTTAAAAACATCGATAAAAATAGTATTCGTAAACATCATAAACATTATGTTGGTATACCTACTAAAATACTCAGTCGCGAGGTTTTGTTGAAGTCAAGCTGTCAATCAGATCTAATTTATTACCGTTCTTTCATCATCATCATCATTTCAGCCAAGACGTCCACTGCTGGACATAGGCCTCTCCCAAGTGTCGCCACATTGACCGGTCCCGTGCGACTCGCATCTAGCGGATCCCCGCAACCCTTACCAGGTCATCGATCCACCTTTTTTTTTTTTGAGCGGAGAAAATGCTTGGCGCATACCACGCCTTCCGGGGAGACGACCTGGTTATGTGGGGCTTGCACCCACTAAAAACTCCGCCTGTGCACCTACTATCGCCTTGATGGTTGGGCCGCGAGAACTGCTACGCATGACATTCGCGACCCATTCAGCATGGCCCACTTCAGGGCTCCCTCTTCTTCGCCCGCCTCCGGGCTCCCACCTCCTTCAGCGATGTCCGGATGCACTGGGACATCACCACTGCTCTAGGGACCGTGCAGCGTAGACGATAGAATCCCCGATCTATCGTCCGCTGGTCCCTCTTATGGGGGCATCAAGTCGGCATTACGCCGCCTGCGCCTCCCTGCCCTCCTGCGACGAATCGGGTCAGCGAGGGAGTTCGCCTCCCTGTCCCACTCCGCCGCTTCTTTCTGCGAGATTACGTCCTCGCAGAAAGATGAGACCGCTTCCCATGCCCTTTCATTGCCGGCCATAGCCCTAACCACGACCGGCAGCGACAGGTCCTCTCCAATTTCAGCCACCAGAACACGTCGCTGCGCCTCCCAGGCAGGGCACTGCTCGAGAGTATGCAGGGCCGTGTCCTAGTCGCAACCGCAGTGGTGACACATGGGGGTCGCCTCCCGTCTTGCCACTGTGTGCAAATATTTGCCGAAACAGCCATGCGCCGACAATACCTGCACTAAACGGAAGGACAACGTCCCGTGTCGCCTCCATACCCACTCCTGTAGGATTGGTTGGATAGCCCCAACGGTCCAATGACCGGCGCTGGGACTCTCCAGCCTCTCCGCCCATTGCCTCATGATCAGCCTCATGAGGCAGTCTGTGCCTCTCTGCGCCACCTTTTCACCACTTCAGGCGGTGGACCGCTGCCGCTCTCCGCTCGAACTTCCACAATTTGTTTGTAAACTTCGGCAAGCACTCGTGCTTCCAGATCCCACGGGGGAGTTCCTGCCAGTGCGAACGCCGCCTCAGCTGAGATTGTGCGGTACCCGCGAACTACCCTGACAGCCATGACTCTTTGCGGTCGCCGCAGATGAGCCTTGTTCTGGGCAGTCAGAGAGTCCGCCCACACTGGAGCGCCATACAGCGCCATCGAACCACCACCCCCGTGTAAAGCCGTCGGCAGCTGGCGCTTGGTCCACCCAGATTCGGCAGTAGCCGACTTAGGGCGGAAGCTGGGCCGATCAGCTTCGGGGCAAGTCGATCCACCTAGTGGAAGGCCTATCAACCGTTCTTTCATATTTCTTTATTTTCCTTAATTCATGGAAAACAATGCTCGAAAAATCACATAACGGACGTCCAAACTTCTTTTATGACTGATTATACCAAAGTCAAAGCTTTAAAAGTTGTTGACAAAACTGTAAACTTTACTGTAAATTTTTACAAAAATGCACACAGAAAAAAGCTTACAAAAATTCAAAATTTATTCATAGATGCTTAAATTAGATAGAGAAAATTGGTCAATTGAACCCTTTCTAAAATTAAACAAGTGTAGCTATTTTTTTATACCATTGTATACACAAATATCTTCATCAGTGACTGCATTAACTTTGCAAAGAACGAAACGGCATGTGCAGAGGTAGTCGAGTTTCTCTAAGTACTTAGGTACTTTTTTTTTATTTGGTACGGGGTGGAAAATCCTCATGGATGTCCTCCGCCCTGGGCCAAGCGGAGGGGTCTGTCAGACTCTTACTGACTTAAAACCACCCCGGTGTTCCATCTCACACCTACGTCGGGGGTCGCGGGAACTGGAGGTACTTCCGCAACCCCCGACTTGGCACCAGTCGGGGGTTGTGGAAGTATCTCCAGTCCGCTACGGCGGGCCACTTCTCGGGTCAAGTACTTAGGTACCAAAAAACATAAGTAAGCGATATGGGTAGAATCCACCATTTGAACCGATAGCAAACTAGTTGAATTGTGTGTTTGTGTCACAGTGAGACGTATCATAGATGTAAATTATGTAATTAGGAAGTTAAATAACAGAAGATTTAGAGGTATTGTGCTTGTAAATAGATTAAAACTATATCACGCTCGATTACCGATATAGTTTGCTTATAGCGTCGTCAATTAGAATTTGATGTTTGTCATTTTTAGATAATTTTAAATAATTTTTATATTTTGAAAGGTCATTTGCAAAGAATTTGGTAGGATAATGTTAAAAAGGAAGGATAACAAGTATAATTAATAAATAGAAACTTTTGTAAATATTATTTCTAGGTTGTGTATTATTTGTCATTTTATTGATTATTTGTTGTCATACGGCATATTATGTTATGTTATGTTATGTTATTTAGGTGTGTCATGATAGATAGTTGATGATTATTTTTATGTATGTGATTAGAGATATTTCGGCATTATAATAATATATGTTTTTTTTTATTTTCATATTTACTACGAGTTGTAGTCTGATGGGTGAATGGTGCCCACATTTCTTGAAGTCTAATGGATTTCAAGATTTTATAAAGAGATGTGTATCCTATTTTTTTTACTTAGTAGATTATTTGATACAGGTTCATGTAGTTACAGTAGAACTCCAACAGGCCTCGTTCACTGACGTAACCAACTAAGCTAACGGAGTATAATCTTCGCGTAGGGCGTCGAATCGACACGCATGGTTTATTAAGCGAACAAAGTTTGTTTCAGGTTCAATTTTTCTAATTTAATTGTAAACCTCTGATAGGAAGAAATATAGGTCACCAAGAATGGAAGATGTGGGTTTGACCATATCATTTGTTTAACGCGGTCTGGATTTTTTGGCGTTTTTATAGAGCGGGGTTTGACCATGATAGCATGAGTGTTTTTAATGTTCATATGTTCGTTTTTTTAATGATATTGAATAAAATTGAATAAAATCATCTCCTATGAGACGTCCCCATCGTCATTGCCGCCTTTGGAGTACGGACCTTCCGATAGGTTTAGGTAAGAGTTAGGTTATTTAGTTAGTTATTTTTGTTAAGTAGTATAAGTTTGCAGAGTAGTGTATGAATAAAAGTTACTAATTCCTTTTATTCATGAAGGGGGCGTAGCTCATATAGAGATGTGATGTGTTTCTGAGATAATAGCCATTAGATATTATACTCTATGACGGAACACTCAGCAAGCTTCTAGAATAAGTTCAAATAGTAGACTTGTATTGTTTTACATTTGACATTAGGACTTCTTAGCCTGATCTTGTCACGGGCACACTAAAAGTATCTTAAAATATAAACCAGTTCCAAGTATCAACGGTTTCATTCAAGTATATCTAGAATAAACCCATTTACATTACGCCATAATCCGGTACCAGTAACAATAATCCTCCAATTGGATCTCTTACAGTACCTACTACCTATCGTAAATGTTCGTATGCGATTTCTACTTTATGTCCCAAATCAAATCACATTGATGACCAGCGGGTCATAATGGAATTTAGTACAATATTAATTCGCTGCTAGGCCTCAGGTCTTAAATGACTTACTTTAGGTTAGGTTTGCATGACATATAATTTGACATTGTCGAGCAGGTGGTGTGATAAACAATGTATTTACTTACCCGTTGTACATTCATAATACTTACATAAATATTGCAAGAATAATGAGATGTTAATAAATGTTTAAATGAAATAATAATATATTAAGTGAAGATAAAGTAATGAGAATGATGTTATAAATTAAGTAAATAATAATTATTGAAGAATTATGTGAATATAAGATTGCACTATACTGATAAAATTGTATTATGAATTGTTAAATGTTATTATAATTGGTAGATCTATTTAAATTTAATGCATGTAATTACTTGTATTATTTAATAATAATTATTGCTGTTCCTATTTTTATTATATTCATAATTATTTGTACTTTTTTTTGTTAAATTGTTTGTCAAAATTTGAATTAAACCAATTAATGGAAAATCTTTGTCCGAACTTGGTGTTTGATTGCCGCGTTCCCACTCCTTGACAAAACAGCTAAAATAAATTAAACTTTTAGTGGGTTTACAGTTTATTTATATCAAATACATAACCCTTAGCACTCTGGCAACCTGCCACTTCTTATGCGTTACTCTGGATCCAAGCGGAGTAGCTGGACACACGGCCGTTGACACCAGGGAAGGCAGGCATACCGCAGAACCTACCGAAAGAGTAGACACCAACAACGATACCGTTGTGGTAGAGAGGGCCGCCGGTGTCACCCTGGCACTGGGAGCGACCACCGACGTCAAACCAGCCGGCACACAACAAGTTGTCGGTGATAGTCGAGGCACCGTAGCTTGTCCTGCAAATGGCCTGGTTGACAGTCCAAATCTGAACGTGGCGTAGCTGCTCTGACGGCGGGCCACCATCCTGTGAAAGAGAAATATGCAAAAATGCATCTCAAATAAAACATAAAATTGACTTTTAGTTGAACACGAGATCAATCGACAATATACTAACAGAAGTTCTACCCCATCCGGCAGCCCAGACGACTTGGTTGTCACCGAGGTTGTAGTTGGAGCCAGCGATGGTAGCGGCACGGATAGTGTTGTTAAATAAGATGGTGGAGGCAGAGCGTATGATGGCGACGTCATAATCCGTAGTGAAGGCGGCGTCGTATGATGGGTGAATGGTGATCGTGTTCACGTTGTGAACGATACCACCGCTGTTAGCCCAAGTGGAGCCGAGACGGATACGCCATCTGTCGGCTGTGTCACCACTGAAAAAGAAAGGCAGTCATAACACAACTAGACTTTGCATTTGCTTTTGTAAAATAATATATTCTCATAGAAAAATGCTTACATGAAACATTGAGCAGCGGTGAGGATGGACCTGTTGTTGAGGATGGTACCACCGCACGCCTGCCTGTATGTGCTCAAGTCTGATGAGTACAAGAGAGCGACGATGGAGGGGTACTGCTCAATCGTGGTGACTGAACCTCCTACAATTCTCTGGGGATTGGAAGGAACGGCTGAAAGGATGAAAAATATTGTAACATGTTTGACAATGATTTAATTGTTTCGGCAAAACAATCAAATACAAAAAAGAACACAACGTTTTTGAAAAAGGTTTCAATAAGTTACAAAGTCTGATATATTTTTTTTTATATCAATTAATTAATTTAAGATAATGGTGATCCTTAAGATAAACATATTGCAATAACAATTAGAATTACAATTTGGAACATACCTGCGACGGCCGCGAAGCAGAGGGCTAGCAGAGCGAGGAAACGCATTTTATTAAAAACTCGCGGACAAGTGTAGAACATCGCTGTTAGTGGACGGTATTTATATCAAAGCTGATTTTTATTATTTTATTAGAACTAATACTCGAATATATTACAGGCTTTACTGATATTAGCTTAAACGTAAAGATGTCTGCAGACTATGTCTGTAGATTTTAGTTAATGGAATTTTGCCGATAGGTACAGACAGCGTCATCAACTGCTTACCCCCCCACGCATTAAAATTTCTTCGGATAGGGGGTGAGCAGTTGAAGACGCTGTGCGTACCAGTTTTGTTTATTTTGCGGCCGAAGGTTTGTGGCCAGTATATAAACCCATCTTTCTTCATCAAAATAATACTAAGTTGTAAGTATCTAAGTATACATACTCCTTTAAATTTACGATTAAAGGTTGATACACCATGCACCATTTTAATCATTGATATCCGATATAATAGATAATCCTGGACTGGGTCTGCAGTCCAGTCGGTATGAATTTAAACGGAAATTGCGGACATACTTTCGTCACAAGTAAGCAGAGCCATCTCATAAACGTCTTTACTTTTCTTTTGATATACTTATATATATATATACACATAAATATATTTATATAGGTATATATTTTATTAGTTACATAGTTTTGTTTAAGTACTTTACCTATTTTGTTATATTTTTTACATGCACCTGCCGTGTTATCTCTTCACCACCCTGGGTTGACTGGTAGAGAATGCCTAAGGCATTAAGTCCGCCTTTGTACGTTTGTGCATGAAGTGTAAATAAATAAATAAATAATGTTTGCAGACAATTTTTTTTGGGCCTACAAGTAAATGGTAACGTGTATTAATCATATTCCACATATAAAAATCACTATCTTATCACAATAAACAGACCAAAAATCATGTAAATATCTATAAGGATTAATGAAATAATAGTATAAAACTGATAAGACAAAAAGTACGTGTTTAGGAGCGTTTTGGCGTTTACTTAAACATTTTAAAAATGTTGTTACAGTGCGCGATGAGAATAATATAGGCTTTAAATGCGTATAAAGAGATGATAGAAACTGAAACAAAGTTTTAATCATCAATCACTAATAGATTTAATGCTGTTTTTAAAGGCTACTACAAATATCGCGTAACGTTATTTAAAAATCACCGTGGAATGAAACGTAGTAAATAAGCTCATTGTCTTGATTGTTTATCAGTTTTACACTGACAGACAACAAACAGTATTTTTTCCGTCCCTTATTAGTTGTATGAAAGTATTTCTTCAGTGTTTCTCGTATTATTATTCGAAAGATTTTTTGAAAATGGCATCTGTAGATACAGCTCATTATTCACAAAGTTGATGTGTCAATTGCGCAGTAAGATTTCATCGCAATGTGCGAAGATAGTTACTTCCAGTTACAGGCTTTAGGGATGCTATTCCATTTTTGCGGTATTATGGTTACAAGGCTTATATGCCCGAATCTAAACAGCTTGGTGAAAACTAATTGCAGCCAACAAGTCACCTTGTGTGAGTGGGTGGTTGAAATCGTAAATGACAGATTTAAACGGGGCTTCAAATTGTTCCGTCAGGAATACTTCAATACAGCATCCACCCACCTAATGCTTGACTTTAAAATAGCAGCATAATTAATCGATTTCATGCATAAATCCATGAATATTTTTATGCTGAAGGGATACTAGCGATTGCTCGAGCAAAACTAAACACTCCAAACCAATTAGCCTCCAACGTAGAAATGCACAATTTTAACAGAGTGAGGGTACAATTTGCCAGTATTGATGGTAATCTTCCAGAGCTAGATAATTTTCCTCAATTGACATTCCAAGACCTAATTCTATTAGCTCTAAGAATTTACCGAATCAAACAATCTCGTTCGTACTATGATGAGCATGTAAGGGCTTCTGGACAATACAAAATCAAGGTATACCGGCAATCCAAACTCATGGGTGGTCCAAATAATTATCTTCTACGAGTTAGGATATAATCAAGGCACACAACTAGAAAAACTTATTATATTTATATCCTAGTTGGCACCACCCCATCAATTACTAACACTAGACCTGCCCTTGCTGGATACTGTTGTAGTTGTTTAGTGGGAAGATGCACTGTCGGCTGCTGTGCACATTGAGAAGGCTTTTTGAGTTGTATGGCCTTAAGCCTTATATTAACACCGAAACGTTTAATAAGTATGTTTCGACTTATTCTAAAACTTTTAAAAATATTTGTAAAGCAGCTAAAGCCTTATACATTAGCAACAAAGTTAAATCAGCTGATGATAAAATTAAGACTGTTTGGAAAATTATTAATAATGAAACAAACAGGAACAAAACTTCCCGTGGTCTCTTCAGTACTAATAAAGAAGTTGCTCAGGAATTTGCAACATTCTTTACCGATATTCCAATTAAAACTACTGAAACTTTAGATTCTTCGCCCTCACTTGCTTTGAATTTACTAAGTTCGAATGTTTCAGCATATCCCACGGAATTTAAATTTAAACATATAAACCCTGCAATCGTTATTAAAGCATTTAAACAACTCAAGATCAAGGGTACTGAAGATTTATGGGGGATGTCTACTAATGTTTGTAAATCAATTATTGAGACAGTGGCGCCCTATTTAGCTTTCATTTATAATTTGTGTGTAGACCAAGGGGTTTTCCCGGATCTAATGAAGTACAGCAAAGTTATACCACTTTTTAAATCCGGCGTCTGCAAAGACTCTAATAATTGCAGACCCGTTTCGGTTTTGCCGGTTTTTAGCAAAGTGTTTGAAAAAGTAATGCTTGATCAAATGCTCAGTCATTTTAACTGTCATAAAATTTTACATGGTCAATAGTATGGTTTCACCAAAGGACGTTGCACTACTGACGCCGGTGTCACCTTAATCAAGCATGTATTTAAGACTTGGGAGGATTTGCAGGATGCTAGTGGTATCTTTTGCGACCTCTCCAAAGCATTACATTGCGTTAATCACGAAACACTACTCTTAAAGTTTAAGCATTACGTACTGGGTAAACTAACGCTTAGCTTAGTAAAATCATATTTGACTGATAGACTGCAACAAGTTCAAGTAAACGGTGTAAATTCATCGGGCTTAAAAGTAAAAATGGGGGTACCGCAAGGCTCAATATTGGGTCCGTTCCTCTTTTTAGTTTATATAAACGATTTACCTTATTTACTGAAAAATCAACCACAAATGGTGTTATTTGCTGATGATACTTCCTTGATTTTTAAAGTTAATAGACGGGCACAGCACCATGACGACGTAAATGACGCTATGCTTAAGGTTCATATTTGGTTTACTGTAAATAATTTAGTATTAAATGAGAAGAAAACTAAATGCATAAGATTCGCTTTACCGAATGTTAAAAGTAGTGAATGTAACGTTGTATTGAATAAGGATATACTTGTTTTATTCGTTATTCGACGAAAAGACTGTTTTCCTAGGGATTACGCTTGACTCAAAGCTGCAATGGGGTCCTCACTTAACATCTCTTGCAGGGCGGTTGAGTTCGGCCGCTTACGCTGACAGAAAAATCCGGTATTTGACAGACGTGGATACCGCTAGGTTAGTATATTTTAGTTATTTTCATAGCATCATGTCCTACGGTATCTTGCTTTGGGGGCGGGCTGCAGATATTGATTCTATTTTTATTCTGCAAAAACGGGCTGTTAGAGCCATCTATAATCTCAGCAGACGCGAGTCTCTAAGAGAATTGTTTAAACAGATTAACATCATGACGGTACCTTGTCAATACATATATGAAAACAATATGCATGTTCGAAAAAACCTTCATCTTTTTAATAAAATTTAAACAAATTAGATCAGCCAAGTTTCAGATTGTCAAAAGTTCATACTTCTTTTATGGGGTACTGTGTCAAATTTTATAATAAAATACCTCTTGATATTCTACAACTAAATGAAAGACAATTTAAAACATGTATTAAACGCACACTGTGTAGACAAGCATATTATAAATTAGAAGACTACATCAATGATAAAAATGCTTGGCTAAATGCTGGTCCTGCTCCACAGGCAGTTTAGGGAATTTCCTAATTGGAGGAATGTTGTTTCCTACCCCTTTTTTTATTGACATGAGTAACGAGTATCGTTAGTATTATACACAAATATATTTTAATTACTTTTTCGACATTTAAGAAACATTGAAAACCTTAGTTTTGTATAATTTAGCAGCATTATTTCAATTTTGTAAATGTGAGTACCATGAAGCCATATATTAAGTATATTATTATGTATTTGACATAAATGAGCATGGCGGTTGAGAGAATTGTCATGCTCACTCAAATGTCTCGCTGATGGTGGCGCGTGTGTTGGATCATTCAGCTCCCTCCAAAATGGTTGCTGCTGAATGGTACTGATTCATGCGTCATGTTCGTGAACGGGCGCTGTCAGTAGAGATTGGTCAGCTCTCAACTGCCATGGTTTTTATCTTGATTATTTTTTATATTTTGTATTTCTAGATTACCTTCATTGTTTTCACATATAGAAGCAACAAGAATAATGTAAGCAGTATTTTGTAAAAACCTGATTTTAAAAGAGTGTCCGTGGAGTTTCTTGCTCGTTCTTCTCCATAGAGACCTACTTACGTTTTGGAACAAGCAACTAGCTTCAACTTTCTGACTAACTGACCGACACCTTGACAATTCAAAAGTGCCTGTAAATGGTTTAATTGAAATAAATGCTTTGACTTTGACTTTGATGTGCACATGATGATGTAAGTTTTGCTTTATTACCCCTGTAATCTAGAGACTTTAAGGAATAAACAAACATGCATTTCATTATGTACGCTACTATTTTGTGGTTGGCCTATTCCTCGAACAAAAATAATTGTCTCGTTTGCGTATAATATTCTTACACCTACCTACCTCCATTCGGCAAATACAGGCATTATGAAATATTATGACGATAAATCAACAAAAATTACACCCATTTTTAACATCTGCAGTGTAAAAGCAAAACAAAGTTCCTTACGATTTACGATTCTTTTCCTAAACTTCGGCGTACTAGACTTGTGAAATGTGTACTTTGTAAACATTGAGCAAAGGGTTAAAAGGCGTGGCTGAATGGATCAATAGGGAGCGGCGATCGAGGGTTACCGATGCACTAAACTTATTTACCAGCCAATACAAATAAGACGTGTTTAGGTTTAGCTAGTTATGTGCTGCTTCGTTCTGTCGGCTTCTTGTTTAAAAGATTGATGGTGCCAGATCGGTGTCTTCAAATTCAGTGCATCGGATACAGGAAAATAGTGGACAGTTTGTGGTTTATACTCTATTATATCATTAAATTCCACTAGTGAGCCTAAAATTTTGAAAAAAAAATACGTTATGTAGTTCATTGCTTGTAGATTACAGGAATACCTATAAGAATTTTAACAATTGAAAAAAGATTGAATAAAAACATTTGACTTTGGCATTGTACGGAGCCCACTTCACGCGAATTCAACTCGCACTTGACCGGTTTTTTTGTACCATGGTACAGTCGGTGATAGCTATTATCTGACCCACTAAAAGTTAGACGAATTTTAACCTTATGCAGTTAGCAGTAGATAAGTGTTATTTGATACATTCGAACTAGAACGACTTGTTCGAGGTAGGCATATATTAAAGAATATAGTTATGCCAATTTAATCTTTAACACGTAACGATAAGGTAGATAATATAGTGACTACTGTTTTGTCACATGATGGAGTTGTTAATTTCAACAATTTTAATTAATTTTGTTTGGTCTAGTGGTTGAACCAGTGGAAACAAGTGAATCTACTAGGTTGCGAGTTCGAAATTAACCTTTTACTTTTTGTAGTTTTTCAATATTCATTTATGTTTTTTGAATTGAAAATACTATTTCTATTAGATTAAGAAAAGTAGATTTAAATTAATAATATATAAATACAAATAACCACAAAAAATAAAAACAATAATGATAATGATAAAGATTTTATTCAAAATAAATAAAAAATAATTACTTACAACATTTTAAAAGAAGTTAGAATACTAAACTACTTATGCTATGCGTGAATTTTCTGTTTAAGTTGCTAACGCGACAACAAAACAGTTTTTCGTTTTAATAGTGCCCATAAAATACCCATTTTTATTATTTAATAGGTAAGTAGTTACATGCTTTACAAAGTGTTGAATGTAGTGAATCAACATGTTATATTATGTTTAGAAATATACCTATAATATTTCTAATTTATAACAATAACATCACCACATTCACATCACTGTCATACATACCTACCTTCTTTATTAGTGAAAACAGCTCTAAATACTTTGATGTATTACATACTTTTTAGATTTTTTTTAAGTATTTTTGGTTTTAAATATTATGATCGTTATAAGAACCGGTCAATGTGGCGCCACTTGGGGGAGGCCTATGTCCAGCAGTGGACGTCTTTTGGCTGAAATGATGATGATGATGATGATGATAAGAACCTGCATCATTGTATGAAACACTTCCTTAGAAATTATGATAACAACAGATTATTTAACACACACACTGACGTAAGTATTGTTGACTGCAGGCGGTGATGCTGTCTTAATAGCGAAGTGGAGCACCATCTTTTTCTAAGTATAATTTGTTGCAAGCGGCTTCGCATACTGCACTTCATGTTCCAGCAAGCATCACTTCCTCTCATGAGTTCCCACGTTGAAGTCACAAGTTGCGCCAAATTTTATTTTATCCTGACTTCTGATGAATCTCAGTTTAAAATCATTTGACCCCACAAGTTTTCTATTGGATTCAGATCAGGACTTTTAGATGGCCAACTTATTGTTTTGACACCTTCTTGACTGGTTAGCCAATTTTGCACCACAGCATCTTTGCACGAAGTAAATATTCGTGTTTGGCTAAGCAACACGCACAGTCGGCAACATTACATCACGTAACATTTCCAAATATTAGCGACTATTAAATCGGCCTCCAATTTCCACAAGTTCTTAGTCGTTGGTCCTGGAGGATCCTTTTGAACATTTCCTGTTTCTTTAAAACGCCTTAACCAGAATCTCACAGTATTTTCTGAAACAAAGAAATTAAACGGTGTCACTTTTCATTTACACTTACTGTTATATTAAGTCTCCTTGCAATCTCTCTGATGCCAATATTCTCCTCGTGCAAATAGATTATTTTGTGTTTTAAATAATCACTTAATTGAGACATGTTAATAAAGCTACAAAGATTATATTTAAAAATTTGAAAAAGGCGTGGGCTATTCGCAATTTAGAAAGGCAACATAGATAATGTTCGCGCGTAGTCATTGCAATTGTGCGTAGACTGGCTCAAGTCACGGTATTTTTTTATTTTCCTACCCATATCCTTAGTAAGATTTGAATACCAGTTTTACAATGAATACGCATTTGTCTTTCAACTACCCACTTTTTACAAGTTAGGTTAAAATGACACAATACTGTGATAAACTTTAAGTCTTACCGCATAAAAATCAAAATTGCGTAACAAGTTATAAATATCCTAACGCTAACGTTTTAAAGATCAATTTTGCGTGTCTGTTTTATTATTGTATTTGTTTATCGAGTAGCGCTAGTCAGATGAACTCATACAAATTGAATAACCCTTATTGTTACAGGCAGAGGGTTTAAACTCGTTTGTTTTTAGGGTGGGTCAGGTAACAGCTATCACCCACTGTACACTGAGCATACATAGGCCGTTTAAACGATTTTCAGTCATCGTTGATCTCAGCCATGTTTTAACACGACACATTGTAGAAAAGGACCTCTCTATATTACTTGTAGTGCAAGGTTGTGCCTAGGAAATATGTATTGCTTTTTCTGTAGCGGGAAACAAAATGTTCGCCACCTTTAATAATAATAATAATAAGGAGGCACTCGTTAGACGGCTGGATCAAGGGCTTGATTCAAAAGGCAGTACTTCTGGACACGGCCCGCATTGTCAGGAGGTTTCTCTCTCTGGAGCCCTGACCGCCGGTAGCTTGGACCCTGTTCCCGATACCGGTGAGGTACTATTTTTTTATATTTTTAAATGTTTTTGTTTTTATATGAATATTTAAAAATGTAATTTAATATGTATATAAAATAAATGAATGTGAATAATAATAATAATCCATTTATTTTCAGGCTGCATAGGCCCATAGATAACCACCGCCACCGCCATGATACTGAAGTATCAACGGTGGTGCGGGCGCGGAGGAATGGAGCGATGCGGCGCGGTGCCGAGAAAACAGTTTCGTGCGTAAAAAAGCGAATCTAGATTTAACCATTATAACAATACAGTACAATCTTATAAAATTCGCCTGTCAATAGAATCAACTTTGTTTATGTTTATTAATAGGCTACCTACGACTCGATCGATCCGTACGGCTTTTACGTTACCACGAGCGATCATTGACATAAACGAAAAGCATTAGCTGCTTTCCTTGACGCATCCAGAAATCACATTTCACATCAAAAATATATGAATCATAATCTGTGAAACTAAACCTGTTAAAACGATTTATATCCGGCTGTCGAAGCAGTAGACGGATGGCTGTCCGCACCGGATCGTTCATTCATCAAGCTCACTTTAAAATACTCTATGTTCATGTTCATCCATCATCAGAGCACTTTGTGTAAAAAAGATAATACACTAGCTAGCTTTTACATTTTAAACACGTCTGTTTTCCACGATGGAAATGTTTTACTTTGTAACCGACTTCAGAAAAGAACTGACAAAACTGACAGAAAATTCAATATTTTTTCATAGAAAAAGTCTAAAATTAGATACAGGAAATTGGTCGACTTAAACCTTCCTATAATTGAACTAGTGTAGCTTTTTTAGCCCAATGTATCCACAGAATCTCTGACGTCGAATCTCAATTTTGGGTCGTACATCGAGTCAAAGGCCCAACTAGCTGCCAAAAACGAGTTTACGACTAAACGACGACAGACACTACGCCAACAGACTGAACACTGACAAGACTTTACTTCGACGGGACTCTTCACAGACAGGACACTTCCCCGACAGTGCTCTTCGCCTACAGGACTCTTCGCCGACAGGGCTCATCAGTCGGGTAGGTACAGAACATTAATACGAAAACGATTTTAAAACTATGATTGTTTACAGTTCTAACCTAACCCAACCCAAATGATTTACCAACAATAGGTACAGGGGACCTGACTTCGTCACTGATGAGCCCTGTCGGCGTAGAGTCATGTCGGGGAAGTGTCCTGTCGGCGAAGAGTCCTGTCAGCGAAGAATCCCGTCGAAGTACAGACACTACGCCGACAGAGAGTGTACGACTAAACGCCGACCTAGGAGTCCTCGCAAAGGTGCGAAAGCACTTCACGTCGGAACAAATGCTGAACCTATACCAAGCACAAGTTCGATCGTGCATGGAGTACTGTTCGCACCTTTGGGATGGATCTGCCATTCCAGCTGGAGGCGTTGGAAATTATTGAAAGACGTGCGAAGAGGCTCATAGACAACGACTTTCTGGTTAAGGCTAAGCTTCAAAGCCTTGAACATCGCCGCACCGTTGCCAGCCTATCGGTCTTTTATCGGGTCCATTTCGGAGAGTGTGCTATGAAATTGCATAACTTAATTCTCCCATCCCCATTCCATCACCGAGCAGGGATACGACAAGGCGTAACCGCTATACGGTTGAAGTTCCGCGGTCTCGAACCAAGCGCTTTGCATCCACATTTGTTGTGCGAACTGACAGACTGTGGAATTCACTACCCGCCTCTCTATTCCCCGATACATATAATCTAGGTATCTTCAAGGCACGAGTGAACCGGTTTATCCTAGGCAAGCGTGCTCCACCTTAGGCCGCATCATCACGTAAGATCAGGTAAGTTGCGGCCAAACGAATAAAAAAAGAAAAAAAGGATATCCTGATCTGTACCTGTACCAACTTCACAAAGAAGGTGATGTATGTAAAGAGGTAGCCGATTTCCTGTAAGTAAGTTCTGCAAGTAAGGGATACTGTTAGAATCCACTATTCGAACCGATAGCAAACCAGCTCGATTGTGTTTGTGTCACTGAACCGTTCTACAGGAAAACTTAGGAAGGTGTTGTTTGTCGAACAAGTACACAAATGTGTAAAGTCTGATAAAAATCTTAGAGCAATGTGTATCGTCATTTGAATGGATTGCTATTCTGTTTTTACATTATAATCTCGAATTTTACAATTGTTATGTTTCGATTTAGATAAGTCATAGTTCTTATCGCATCAAATAAGATTGTGGCACTCTTAACATACATTTTAGGGACATTGCTAAGCGACTGGTCTACTAGTCACGTGACCAGAGGGCTGGCGTTTACTTGGGCTAAAGAACTAGCATTACCATACAACGTGGTAATGCTGCTAGCCTTTTGGGTACTTGTCCTATTGAGTCAGACTTTTTTTGATACCCTGTGAGCCCTCTATTAAATATAATATTAATAAGTTCTGTTTATATTTAATTAATGTGTAAATATTGTAATAAAGTGTATCTTATCTATATTCTTCCTCATTATGTTTGTTTTCAAAACTTTTAAGCAAGTTGTCTTTTATTGCATGTTTTATAGCAAAATCAGAATTGTCAATATATACTCTTTTATTTATTTCTAGAGTATATTATGTTATGACACAGATAGGACTATAATGCCCGTTTTCACCAACAATCCCTAAATTTTAAGTTAAATTAAAAAAAGGAAATTTAGGGATTGTTGGTGAAAACGGTTGCGTTAGGTGTCACTAAAATCTCTTAGGGGTTAATTAAAATTTAGGGATTGTTAATGAAAACGGTTACGTTAGGTGTCACTAAAATCTCTTAGGGGTTACTTAAAATTTAGGGATTGTTGGTGAAAACGGTTACGTTAGGTGTCACTAAAATCTCTTAGGGGTTACTTAAAATTTAGGGATTGTTGGTGAAAACGGTTGCGTTAGGTGTCACTAAAATCTCTTAGGGGTTACTTAAAATTTAGGGATTGTTGGTGAAAACGGTTGCGTTAGGTGTCACTAAAATCTCTTAGGGGTTACTTAAAATTTAGGGATTGTTGGTGAAAACGGTTACGTTAGGTGTCACTAAAATCTCTTAGGGGTTACTTAAAATTTAGGGATTGTTGGTGAAAAGGGTTGCGTTAGGTGTCACTAAAATCTCTTAGGGGTTACTTAAAATTTAGGGATTGTTGGTGAAAACGGTTGCGTTAGGTGTCACTAAAATCTCTTAGGGGTTACTTAAAATTTAGGGATTGTTGGTAAAAACGGTTGCGTTAGTTGTCACTAAAATCTCTTAGGGGTTACTTAAAATTTAGGGATTGTTGGTGAAAACGGTTGCGTTAGGTGTCACTAAAATCTCTTAGGGGTTACTTAAAATTTAGGGATTGTTGGTGAAAACGGGCATTAGCCTTTAAGTCAAGAGTGAATAGGTTACTTCTAGGTATGCGTACTCCATCTTAGATCGCTTCCCATCAGGTGAGCTATTGGTCAAACGTATGCCTATTATTTAAAAAATATAAATATACAACCTCACTTTTGTTTACCACCTTTAACTATGAGATCAGCGCTGAAATCACGTAAAAAAAGAACCGATCAACCGACCGATCGATACATTTTTATCGAGTAATGTGAAAATAAATGTATGGATGAAAATCCAGAATATAAATATATTTCCAGATTCCTGGTAAACTTCGACCTCAGTAAATCCGTTGCATTAACCCGTGCACAAGTTATTTGGGACAAACCTGGGATACGTGAAGCACTGAGCGGATTGTGAGTCGCAAATCCAATCATGTGGTTGAAGTGGGAAGCGCTAATTCTCTTTGACGCATTGAAAAGCCTGGCCAGTAGTAACTCAGTGAATTTTATACCATGAATGACAGAACCTGGGGGTTAAATTAATTCCTTTTTTGAAAGTTTTTTGATGCGTATATATCATAGAGCAACGCGGAACACCGGCCGCACGCGTCCGGGCGCGTGCGGCCAAAGTTCCGCGTTGCTTTATGGTATGTAAAAATAAATAAATAAATATGTATAGATGAATGTTACACGCCAGTATTTTTAACTAATATATTTTCTAGTTTAAGAGCAACTGATTCGCTGATCGTATAACAGTAACAGCAAATAAAGCTGTAATCGTAAGATTGTACTAGGTACTATACTTGACATTTAAATACTATTAATAATAATTTCAGCCTATTATTGGCTCACTGCAGGGCTCAGACTTTTTTCTATATCTTGCCAATAAATATTAATATTTAATAAATACTTATAAATAATTATAATTTTGAATTAATTCAAATGCTATGATTTTGGAAGTCTGTTATTAAATGATAAAATCGCTTATTTACCGTAACGACTCTTTAATAGAAAATATATAGGGTGACAACCACATTATAAAGAGTAAAGTTTATTCAGGCAGAAGGTAGATTACATATTAGCCTATTTAACAACCATCTAATAAGTTCCGATTGAAATCCTTTATATAAATTCTGTTACATTTTTAATACAAGATGTAAGTTGTCTAAAAAAATTGTTGTTTTAATAGACGTTATATCTTGATATTTTTTTTCCTTACTTGGTCTAGGTACACTGAGTCACTATTTCACCTAATGAAAGGGATGATACCATCGACAATGGTGATCGTTTGAACCACTTTCGACAGCATAACAACATCTCACCTTGAACGCCTATCATAAAACAAGCTACAAATTCCCTAATGAAAAACAACCATAAACATAAAGATATGCTAAGCAGATTATTTGATGGCCATCTTTTCCCATAATCGTGGGCAAAATTAAGTACCAGTTTAACGTTCAGGGTCGCAAGCGGGTCGCGAGTTCCGTGAAGATTCTTGTTTATCAGATGATCGCGTGCGACCCTCCTTTGGCCAGGCCTGCTTGCCCTACATTCGTCAGTGTGCTGCGGAACAGTGGGGCTTGGCGCCAATAAGGCGAATAAGATTTATTAGTGTTATATGAGATATATTTGTGACTGTTTTAATGCATCACTTACTTCATTGTACTGAAGAACTTGGTGCCCTTCTTATACGTTGCAGACAGCTATGGGTATGGTAGACGTAAAATAATGGAAAAGTTAATGAATAGTTCTGGATATGTACTAAGTTTTATTGAATCACCAGAAAACCTGAAAACAGATCATTCTTATTGTAAAAGTACAATGACCATGAGTAATATCAAAAGTTGTTCAAGACGATGAGTACAATGACCTGGGAAACAATTCGCTGATGCATAAAGAATCATGGCGTGATCAATACAAAATATAAATTTTTACTATTATTTATTTTTTCGTACAAATGAATGTATTGATCTCGCCATGATTCTTTATGTATCAGCAAATTGTTTAAATCTTTACATTGTACGTGGACAATGAAAAACAAAACATATTGACATTGAAATTTTATACTTTGTTTTATAAACTTTATAATACACAGAATACCTACTTTCCATACTTATATAATAAATAGGTAGGTAACTTTGTCTGTCCGCCTGATTGTTACGTTTTCTCGACGAAACGACTGAACCGATTTTAATTTAATTTGATATGAAGATTGCTAGAACCCCGGGAAGGACTTAAAGCCACTTTTTAATCCGCGTCTTCATCCGCACAATACCGATACTCACGTGCACTAAGTCGCAGGCAAAAGCTATAGTATATATCAGCCTATTGCCGTCCATTATTGAACGTAGGCCTCCCCCAGAGATCGCCAACCAACCCGGTCTTGGGCAACCCGCATCCATCCGCTGCCAGCCACCTTTTTTAAATCGTCGGTCCATCGTGCCGCAGGGCGTCCCACACTACGCTTGTCCAAACGCGGTCTCCACTCTAGAACGTGTCTGCTCCATCTACCGTCTGTCCGTCTGCAGACATGGCTGGCCCACTTCCACTTCAGCGTGCTAATTCGATGCGCAACGTCGGTGACTTTAGTTCTCTGGCGAATGACTTCATTGCGAATTCTATCCACCAGAGAAACTCCGAGCATCGCTCTCTCCATGGCACGCTGAGCAACTTTGAATTTGTGGACCAGGCCCACGGTGAGTGTCCACGTTTCGGCTCCGTAAGTCATCACGGGTAGAACGCACTGGTTTATGACCCTGGTCTTAAGGGATTGTGGGATCGACGATTTAAAGATACCACGTAGCTTCCCGAATGCTGCCTAGCCCAAGCGTATCCTTCTGTTCGCCTCCTTCTCGAAGTTGTGCCGCCCCAGTTGTATATTTTGGCCAAGATATATGTATTCTTGCACAACCTATACCAAAGCTATAGTAATCGGTAAATATAATATATGTATATGTCGCATCCGGTCAATAGTAGGAACATGGAACGAATCACAAGCGCGCCATTAGCAGCAACACGTAATCTACCACCACTTATGGCGGGCTTCTACAGAGTCGTGATGTTTTCAGCCCACAGCGAGGAGGACATTCAGAACTCAGTGTCTGATCGTATCGGAGCTAAGACGTCCTGGAACTATACTCGATTCGTTGTGTTTAAGTGTTACTATCTCTTTTTTAATTTGAGTTTGTGTTAAATTGTAGTTTAATAAAAACCGTGTATTGTACCCAGTGTATTTGCATTGCAGGAATTTCACGAAACCCATTTTCTGGCCACACGATGACACATGGATGATTATATATAGAAGTGAACACATGGCAACGTCACTTATATAAGAGCATATTTACGTAATATAGGTACCTGTATTATATTCTTACTCGTCGATGATAAAATTAATCAGTCCTGCGATTACCTACGAATTATCGCAAAATAATCGCGATATAAGATACTTATTATCAAAAAACAGTAGCTGAAATTAGGGAAATCTATGTAATAAAGATTGCGAATTGTCATAGTCTTTAGTAAAGATAATATAGTCTTCCAAAATAAATGATAATAATATTTCATACCTTTCAGAAAATTGTGAACAGATATTTCATTCATAGTTTGAAAATACCCACAATTCCGACAAGGTTTTACCTGTAACTTTGTGAACGTTATGTGTTTTAACTGGATTTCAATACCTTCAAAGTAAATATCACTTTGTTTAACTTAGAATTTTGTTAGTTTGTATGTATATACGGGGTGGAAGGACACGCAACCCGTTTCTATAGATTTAATGATTCTGTAGAATTCTACAGAATCATTAAATCTATAGTAACGGGTCCGCCCGACCGCTTAAACTGAGACCGTTTCAGAGGTAGCTGCGCGATGCGGGAGGGGGGTGTGGTGACGTCACGTGTGCTCACTGATAAACTTGTGACAACTGTCGTGCATCAAAACAAAGTGAGTTCCCAATAACGTCTAGCGACCTAGGCGAAGATGGCGGAATGAGATTGACGCTTACAGGAGGGATTGGTCCAGACTAGATCTAGACAAAGAGGGTGGGAAAGGAGAAAGGGAGAGGCCTTTGTCCTTCAGTGGGACAATACAGGCTGAAAATTAATCTATCTATATAATAGCATCGGTCGACGTTGATCTATTAACTCCGGCTATAATCAGTCAATAATAACAATATCAAGCACCTCGACGCACGAGCACGTCGACTAAACCATTCTACCATCGATCGATCGTCGATCGACAATCGATCGATTGGTCTGGTAGAAACTATCGATCGACGTCGACTAATTCATTCTACCATCGATCGATAGTTTCTACCAGACCAATCGATTGATCGTCGGCTAGACGTCGATCGAGCTGCTTGATTAGCTGCGCCGCGCCGTCTGCTCCCCATTATCACCTGCTCCTAACTACCTGGCTCTTGTATTTATGTGTCTTCTGCGTTTGCGTCTCCGTAATAATAGATAATAGTACGAGCAATTTCGTACTGGCCAACGCGTTCTCTTGTAAATACATTTCGAAAGAAACTGATGAATTATAGCCGGGGTTAATCGATCAACGTCGACCAATGCTATCGACCGGCATCGATGATCGATTAGTTAGTCGAACGGTATCCGTCGATCAGCTAAAACTACCACACCAATCGATCAACGTTGATCGATGGCATCGATCGACGATCATTCGATTGGTGTAGGGTGTTACTACACTTTGCAGTAAAAATATTTATTTCAGGCAGGTATCGAACTCGAAACACCCAGCGCGTCAGCCAAACGTTCAGCCACTGGACTTAAAATGATGAAACAGACTGAATTAGCTAGTAAAGTTACTAAGACCCCCCTGTGTTATAAGACTCAACTGAGCGAAGCAAATGGCTCTCTTGCGCGGGAGCAATGGAGCTTGTCATTGTTCTTGAATTATTATATACAATGGGTAGGTACAGTACGCAAAAGAGATAAGTATCCATGTCGTCGGGAATAGTTGAAGATATCTCAGAAACCAATGGGGGCTTTCAAATGAAATTTTATTAAATCATTGAACTGTTTATTCTCTATAAATTGTATTTTATTTTATTCATAAAAACCTATCGGTTTCTAAGTAAACTTCAACTGTTTCCGGCGACATGGATACTTATCTCCTTTGGTGACCGTACGTTAACGTAAGTAATGGCTAAGGTTTTGCTTGCATGTCAAGGTCTCGTTGTAATATTTTCATACGAAACATATCATCCAAACCGACTTTTACGATGGGTTTCAAAAACCTTGTCTTGACAATTAAGAACAAAACAAAAATAATAGCTTTTTTTGCAAAAAAGACCTTCGAAACTAACAAGCAGAGAGCACAGAGCACACATGACTTTAGTTTCAGAAATCGGTCGCTTTGTTCCGTTTGTTGTTCTTCAAAATCGATTTTGCTGGAGAAACCGCGTAACAAAAATACGAAAAAAAAACCGGACAAGTGCGAGTCGGACTCGCCCACCGAGGGTTCCGTACATATTTGTAGGTACATATCCATACTTCTCTAATCCATACCTACTATTCATACTTTAATCTACTTAATATTATAAATGCGTTTTTTGCGACATAAACGGCCGTATCTTTTTTTCACGTTAACATAGAGGGTTGATTTTTTTACAGCGTCAAGGGACCATAGACTTGAATATATGGTTTTAATTTCAACTCGATATCTCCACGCGTTCCCGAGATAAAGGGTCTTGACAGACAGACAGACAGACAGACGGTCAACAAAGGGATCCTATAAGGGTTCCGTTTTTTCCTTTTGCGGTACGAAACCCAAAAAACACATACAGTCGAAATGAGAACCTCCTTCTTTTTTTAAGTCGGTTGAAAATAAATCGGTCGCGTCATTCCTAAGTGATGATCTTTCATACATGAAACAATATTTTTTTTATTGTTTGATTTCGAAAATACAATTTTGTAACCACGGATTTATCTGTTCCGTGGTTGTAACAATCAAAAATAAATCTTAAATTACTGAAAGGTCTCCGTGGGGTCTTAGCGCGCGGAGACCTATCAATAATCTAACTGCTATACTCAGAGACGCCACTTAATAATAATTAATCATTAACTTTAATTGATCAATATAACTTGGCATATGTCAACAACAATATTTTTGGCTGACAGCGTTCCAAGTTATGTTGGTCAGTTAAAGTTAATGATTAATTATAATTAAGTGACGTCTCTGAGTGTGGCTGTAAGATATAAATATAAACTTTGATTTAATATATTTATGCTCGTGAATGTTCTTACCGTGTCGATGGAAAACATAGATCATGTATAATGTGAATGTGTATGTATGTCTTTATTGTGTTTGTTCTTGTCAAGTTATTTGTTAGGCCCTGTATTGTGAAAATAGTGTGTCTTAATTTTTTTATTAAATGACACATTTTAGCGCCTATTGTAAATTATTTAATCTTATATATAAAAATATTCTGTGCATGTGTATGAAAGTGAACACCTCCTAAACGGCTAGATCGATTTTGATGAATTTGTTATTGTGTGTTCCAGTGAATTCGAGAATGGTTTAGATTCACAATTTGACCCGGCAGGTGGCGCTATAGTTGGGTTGCAGGACAACGTCTGCCAGGCCCGCAAGTATAGATATAAGACTAAGCTTTCCGAATAATAAAAATGTATTCAGCCATGGTAACACCATCCGCTGACGCAGTCTGGTGACCTCCTCACATAAGCAGGTGACAGGGCATGCGGCACAAGATTTTTTTTTTTTTCATGCCATACGTTGACCACTATCTCACCTGATGGGAAGCGATGATGCGGTCTAAGATGGAGGACGCTTGCCTAGAAGTAACCTATTTACTCTTGACTTAAAGACTTATTGTCCTATCTACGTGACAAACATGAAGACAGCAACTACTACATACCATGCATAAGTGGAATCAATTTTAAGCTACGGGCTCATTATGTGGGGGAACAACACGGATGTAGATAGGGTATTTATTGCACAGAAGAAGTGCATCGGGGCCATTTGTGGACGCCGTCCTGACGAATTTTGCGAACCGTTCTTTAAAACGCTAGGTTTGTTACCACTTCCTGCACTTTACATATATGTAATCTGTAACTTCGTTTATAGTAATAAGCAATTTTTTAAAAACGCAAATGACTTCATTTGCGTTTTTAAAAACTCTCGACCAACAAGGGATCCACACAGACTTGTAATAACGGATAACCCTAAATCAGCCAAGTATGTTAAAAGCTGCCTTGTGATGTGTGTACGAATCTATAACAAAATTCTAAAAGAATTAAAATGTATAAATAACGCTAATTTATTTAAAAACAAGCTGTATAAATGGCTCAAAGAACACAATTTTTATGACATAAAACATTTCTTTGACTTGAAGATATAACTAATGAATCCGTTAATTACTATTATTATTAATTACTATTATTATTATTATGACTCATTGCCCTAATAATTACTTTTGCATGCAATTGATACATTTTGTGTATAGCTAAACATGTGAACATTGTTTTTAAACCAGACTGTAACACCATGATACCATGTTTAAGGCAAATAAAGACTTATCTTATCTTATCTGTGTCATGACATAATATACTCTAGAAATAAATAAAATACTATTGATAATTCTGATTTTGCTATAAAACATGCAATAAAAGACAATTTGCTTAAAAGTTTTGAAAACAAACATAATAAAGAAGAATATTGATAAGAGACATTTTTCCGTCTTTTTTTTTTACTATCAAATAGGCTTGCGTTTGAACACAATTCACCTGATCTTAAGTGATAATGCAGCCTAAGTTGGAACACGTTTGCCTAGGATGAACTGGTTCACTCGTGCCTTGAAGATACCCAGATTATACTTCTCAGGGAACAGAGAGGCGGGCAGCGAATTCCACAGTCTGGCAGTTCGCATAATAAATGTGGATTCCCAGGTTGTAGCTAGCTATATAGTAAACACAGACTCAGGCAGGGAATTCTACTCCTTAGCAGTACGCACAATGAATGTGTTCCCAAAACGTTTTGATAGATAGATGTCGAGACGCCGCATGGGCACTCAAGATTGGCATCATCTGAGAACTACCTGTGAAGATTTTCTTTGCTGCGTCCGACCTGGGTGCGGAGCCGGTTTATTAAACTCGTGAATGTACACGTTAGTAAATAGTATAATAATTTTGAACCCAGATAAAGGGAGGGGAAAGCATGCCCTTGTATTTGAAGGTCTTTGACTACAATAAATAATTAATAAGTCAAGTCGTACGCTGTACAATAATTTACATAAACTCGTAGGTAAGCTTTACCTACCATCGGTAAATAATAGAAGTTGACCATACACGACGGTCAAACACAATTTAGTCATTATGTGTAATATACGCTGAACATACATTTGTGTTTAAATAATAAGGGATTATTCAGGCTATCGAGTATTTCTATTTTCGTGCAAACTTCATCAATACGGACACACCTAGGCTACCTTTTTAATTTACTGTTACAGTGGTTGTAACAGAAAGTTATACAAGGTAATTAAAGTAGGTACTTATCGAATAGTTTTATAATTAACTAGCACTTTCCCTGTCATTTTACTTACGGATCCCTAAATTTTTCATAATAAAATATGGCACTCGGTGATAACGTAGCTTCTAATCATTTATTATTTTACAATAAATAAAGAAAAACCTATAACTATTAAACCAAAAATAAACTAATATAATAAGGCATCAAAAAATTCCTCCACATCGCCGTCATCTGGGAATGTGCCCAAGAGACTGACTGCATTGCCCCGTTGGATGGCAATGCTTACCTAACCTCTGCCCAAAGTAAAAACCAGATCTTGGATCACGAGAAGTGTCATGTCAACTAACCTTTTGGAAATTTCCTTAAAAAGGAATTCCTTGCTTCTAATTGGCAAAAGAAAGATAAGCGCGTTCAAAACAAACAAACTCTTTAGTTTTATTATAGAGATGTTGTTAATTTATTAAATACTCTTTTTCCCGCGACTTCGTTCGAGTATAAGTCAAGTATACCATAGAACATTTATTTATCCTATGACATTCAGCAATAGTGTAGCTTTGTATGTACGATTCAAACTTCATAGCGGGTGTAAAGTGCGCTACTGACTGCGCAGTATCCCGCCCCTCACCGCCGCTGACATGTGAAATTGTTACTGCGCAGCCACTCGACTCGTGTTCAGAGCCGCTATAAAGACCGAATCGTACTGTATCAGTGAAAGAAAAGATTTTTTTGTTATTGGACCGGTACTTCCAGAGGTAGCTTCTTACGTACAAATAACATAAAAAAACTTTTATTATAAAAAAGAGAACCGCCTTCGAAAACTTAAAAGTGATAAATAACTTTAGCACAGAACACACATAACTTTAGTTTCGGAAGTCGGGGGCAATACAAAACAACAAACAGAACAAAGCCACCGAATCTTTTTATAAATAAGTTTTTATTTTCCACTTTTTAGTGCCTCCTTATCGCCCAAAACCATTAAAAAACGGCAACACAGTTAAAACAGAGATTGAAAGTCCTCCGAAGATGGAAAAAACGAAACCGCCTTCTATGAATATTTTTTTGGTTTTTGTTGATTTTCTCAAAAGCCGCTGAATAAATTTCTAATTGTTGTATATTAAAACCTTCTCCAGAATGTAACAAACACTTTTCTGAAAACCGCATCAAAATCGGTTCAGCCAAACGAAAGATAATCGCGGACAAACATACATACAAACATACGGGTCGAACTGAGATCCCCTTTTTTTGAAGTCGGTTAAAAATACAAACAAACTTTACCTCTATAAAATATTAAGTATAGAAGACGAGTAAGGGGGAGAGTGATATAAATAATATGATTCATTTATCAGAATTTTTAAAAGTGCATGGCTGTAAAAGGACTACGAGTTTAATATTATCCAAGTTAACCAATTTGAATTATTCTTTTTACACTCTTGAGTCACCAAGACACCCAGTCCTACCATGGACGCAAACAAAGGAAAGTAGTGTTTATTGAACAAAATAAACAAACAATTAATTGCATGCATGCAAAAACAGGGTGTGTTTCTAGTCACGTAACGAGCATTGCATTACTAACACCCCGCACTTAGTCAATTAAACAAGCAAAGTACCAGGAGCTCAGAATTTACAAGCAGGTCGAACGAAATCATAAAATACAGGAGTGATGTGCAAGCAATCGATACTGTATGTCGTGCAATGTTCCATGGACACGGTCACGGTCGTGTACTAGGGCAATATAAATTACTAGTAGCCATGAAAGTAAGTTCACAATGTCTTATTAAAAATTCAGTGGGCTATTTCGAGCTCCGACGTCTACATGGACGTGTGACATTCAGCCAGTAATATTTTATTTAGGTGTCTAATTTTTTATGGACAAGGCTTCATCTAAACAATAAATAAATACTGCTGTGTCAGTAATCGATGTCTATGTAAAAAAAAAAAGAAATAGATTCTTCATCTATAAAAATATTAGAGAGATAGAATTGGTTTGATAGTTTTTAAGTTTGTATGTAGGGAGTAATCTCCGAAACAGCTCATCCGATTTCAAAAATTCTTTCACCAATAGGAAGCTACGTATTAGCTAGCTATATTGGCTTTTCAAAAAAATAGGGATCCTTGAAAAAATTTACGCGGGCGAAGTCGCGGGCAAAGTGCTAGTCTTCTATAAAGTAAATGAAAAGTTAAATGAAGTTCTAAGAGAAATAATAGTCTGAAAAAGATTTATTACTATCCTAGTTTATTCAAATAAAATCTCAAATGAGACTGGTGTCCACAACGTTAATTTGTCAAAGTGCTATCGACGATACGCCGTGCAACGTTCCGCATACTAAATACACCGACGGAGTTGGTTCATATAATCTTGTCAAAGTAACGTCAGTGGGACGTACTTCATTTAAATGTTGTAATATCCCCTTTTCAATCTGTATCAGGTTTAAAATATATTTTAATACTATTTGAATAAACTGCAATGGCTGTAGAGCTTTTGTGTAACTGAAGAAATAGTTTTTAAAGCTGAATGTGTCTTCATGTATCTCATCATACTAAGACGTTTCACTAATAATAGTATTGATTATTCATAGCTAGGCAAAGCCAATACTTTAAATGAATATGTGAATTCCCCAGTAAAATTACGCGTCTATAAAGAAATGCCGTCTCCATTCATTTTTACGTTCTATGTGGTGGGTTTTGTGGTGCCATGGGGTGGTAGTGGAGTCCCACCACCAGGCTCGTACCGACGTGCCACGCCGCCGCGAAAAGATCGTATAAAAAAATCCGTATCTAATACGTAGTTGTACGAAAATTTTCAAAATTGATTTGTGTTTTAGAAAGTGATGGTAATAGAATCGAAAATTTTGCTTCGTGTATATACCTATTTACGTGTACTGTGTTAAAAAATATGTTAGAAAAAATATGAAAGCTCTTTAAGTATATAGATGTATCTATCCAGATGGATAGATACATAAATACACAAATATCTAAATACATAAATATCTAAATAGCCTTGGTAATGATTAAACACAATTGTTTGCTATTATATACATTATCCACAAGTTACAGGATTATGTAATAACAGAAACATAAAATGTGTAAGCTTGCAACTAAAATGTTAGCAAGATTTTTGTCCTAGATAGGACTAAGAAAAAATGGATCAGAAGAGACTAAATTCTATCCATCAATTAGCTATCATCTACATACATAACGATACTTATAGCGTAACATATTACATACTTGAAAGCAGGTCATCCTGTAGAACTCCTTGAAAAAGGTGGCCGTATGCCATCGAAACTAGTCGGACGAACCCGACAACACAGTGAGTTAATCCGTTGTTCTCAATCTATAAGGTCTGAAACCATAAAACCTCAACCTACATTAAAGAAGCATTTCTTTTTTTTTTTACTTCACATTCATTGAATAGAAGTCTAGATAAATAATAGCATAATACTTCGAGAATTATTTGAAAATTAAACAGACATTTAGTATTCAGTAGATAATATCAATATTTTACTGTAGCAACTAACAATGTTTACAAATTCAACAGGCCCCGATGAAATTACGTCATGTTGCGTACAGTATCGTTCTTTATGAAGAAGCAACAATATTTAAGATACAATATTTCAATATTTGAGACAGAAGATTACCTTCGTACCTCATCATACTCTTCTGACGTTGCACTATATTGATCTGCCAGCTGAGACTACATGTCAGCTAAGGGGCGAGATTTCAATCTTCAGATAACTCTTATTAGAAGAATGGTGGTGTCATATTTAATTTTCGGTTAAAAGTTATCTATTGAAAAATCAACCCTTAGTCACTTTAAGTGTCTTCGTCTCTATCTTATTCATCCTTCCAAGCTATGCTAGAACTACGACTTGGACTGAAAATCTCATATCCTTGGGGTCCCTTCTGGTAAAGCTTAACATAGATACTGACTTGAATTTTTAATAATGTTTTATTCTTTTTAGTATCCACATTATGTTCACGAGGTACTATAGCTCTCGTTTCTATAACAGTTTTGTTATCGCCGATAACTTTATTTACTTTAAAATAAAGCATTCCTTTATACTTTTCTAAAGTTTTATTGATTTTCAACCAGTCCTTATTTTACAATGTAAGAGCTATCAGTTCGCCACTGATCGAATTTTGCATGCATTGCAAAAACCTTCATCAGTATCATGTCATTGTTCTCTGCAATCAACCTAAATCAAAATTATAGCCACTTTGCTAAGACAATATTAATAGTCCTAGCCACAATCGAAGCATAAAGCTAAATATATTGTTAAACCACTAATTCATTGTTAAAACAACATCTACTGTAAATATCTTTGTTGGAGGCTCCATTTCGTCATGATTTATGATGAGCTTTCGCACCGCTGTAATGAAATTGTAAAGACCCAGCAATTCTATGGATAAACTTGAAACTTGGACTCGGCAGATAAACTTAGTTAACTAACTTCTCAAATATTCTTTGAAAGCTGCTATCATTTTATTAATTTTGTTCCTTGAATGTTAAGCCCAGGTCATGTCTTTGCAATAGCGCTGTGATATTTCGTTCTCAAAAGTTTCCTTTTGTATAAATTCAAAATGAAATACTAAGTAGTTCATATTTTACTTGTTTTAATAGTCGAAATGTTTGATTTGCTTTCCTTATACATAAGTATGTAAGAATACATTTTAACATGTAGTCTAACGAAATGTATGCTTAATAAATAACAATATAAAAGTCTGGCGTGAACTTATGAATCGTGCAAATTGTTATCAACCGACTTCAAAAAAGGAGGAGGTTATCAATTCGACTATATTTTTTTTTATGTTTGTTACCTCAGAACTTTGGACTGGG
Source organism: Charanyca ferruginea (assembly GCA_947361185.1). NCBI lineage: Eukaryota > Metazoa > Arthropoda > Insecta > Lepidoptera > Noctuidae > Charanyca > Charanyca ferruginea. Next base: position 8,690,466 of record OX376058.1, read on the forward strand.
TGAATCGATTCGATCAGTGGCAATACAAAACAACAAACGGACCAAAGCCATCGACTTCCGAAACTAAAGTCATGTGTGTTCTGTGCTAAAGTTATTTTTCTCTTTTTAGTTTTGGAAGGCGGTTGTCTTTTTTGTAAAAAGCTTTTTTTAGGTACCTTAACAGTGCTAATAAAAGTGTATGCCTGTGACCAGTTAGTGATGTTGTGAACACGATTATCTCTTCCTATTTGAGATAATTACCTTGAACCATGTACGACGGAGGAGGTACGCCATTGATGACCCCTGATGGCTACAGCAGTATTAGTCAAGGTAAGTCTTAGACCATGGCATTTACATATGTAGTTAAATGAAGGACAAAGTACTACTTGGTACAAAATATTAAATACTGGTGACTGACCTCGAATTTGCTCGGGTTTTACAGTACAATAAATAGAGTATTTTATGAACTTCAGACTGTGATTGTAGTACCTACTTTATACACAATGACTTACCAAAACGTTAATTAATTCGGTCAGTCAATTAGTTACACAGAGATGGAACGAACAAGAATAAAAAATTGTTTGTATAATCACTATTAAGGGGCTATTTAACGACTTTTACAGATTTTAAACTGACAATCACGTCAAAATGTGCAGTGTAAATGATTTGAAAAAAATATATGTTAAACTAGAACATTCTCTTAATCATTTAGTATGTGAATATTTTAAATTATATGCATATTGAATAGTTTAATTAACTCGTGAAGTTGTGTCTGACGCTGACAAAACATTGACAATCACACAAAATCTACCAGGTATAATTAAACGAAACTTACACCATCTTTTGTAGTATACGCTTTTTTATTAAATTTTTTCGACTAAATTTTGAGAGTTTTGGACGCAGACTGCGTCCGTTCTGCGTCAGTTCTGCGTCCAAAACTCTCAAAGTTTAGTCGAAAAAATGAAATAAACGTAGTATTCTTTCACATACTAAATGATTAAGAGAATGTTCTAGTTTAACATATATTTTTTTCAAATCATTTACACTGCACATTTTGACGTGATTGTCAGTTTAAAATCTGTAAAAGTCGTTTAATAGCCCCTTAAGTGTTCGTTGTATAAATAACCTAATACCTGACTGACTGGGACTGCAATTAACTCGGACTACAGTCCCAGTTGCCGGATTCATTTAATTTTTCGTTTGACTGTACTGTTTTGAACTTGTTGTACAATAGATTTTTCTAATTCATTTAGGCGTGGTCTTAGTCACGGGATGAAAAATATTAAAATTAAATGGATCCGGCAACTGGGACTGAAGTCCGAGTTAATTGTAGTCCCAGTCGCCGGAAACTTCCATAATCTAAGCTAACATTGTAGTGAAAAGATGTCATTTCTTGTATGTTTATAATGGATAAACTAAATAATACTTAACTGATTTTGGAAATTTCTTTCACCAAGAGGAAGCTACTTTGTCTCTGATATTATAAAAAAATATATATAGTTATAAAATATAGTGGCTTCATCATCTGCCTAGCTTTTTCCCAACTACATTGGGGTCGGCTTCCAGTCTAATCGGATGCAGCTGAATACCAGTGTTTTACATGGAGCGACTGCCTATCGGACCTCCACAACCCAGTTACTGGGTAATACGATACCCCTTGGTAAGACTGGTTGTCAGACTTTCTGGCTTCTGACTACCTTTAATGACTGCCAAAGATCTACAAATGACAGCCGGGACCAACGGCTTTACGTGCTTTCCGAGGCACGGAGGGAACTCCGTATGAAATTGATGGTCACTCATCCACAGACCGACCGCGGCTAGCGTAGCTTAACCTTTGACCGATCGATCTTTACGGCTTTAACTTAGCCACGAGCTCCTCTATAAAATATAGTTACTTAAGACTCTATCAAAAAACCACTTAAGCTCCTTTGCTAGCCTAAATACATCGAAATTCCTCAAGATAAAAAACGCCTTTTACAATATTCCTGCTGTTTGTACTCGTAGAACAGCTAGGTTTGTAAATGGGGCCTAGCCATTCATTAGTACTGAAAATGAAAAAGCTCTGATGGATGGTTAAGTCGGTGAGAAATTTTCACAGATTATTTGGTAGTAAAAAATAGCAACATAATTTGTCCACATACCGTATAAATTAGCAGCTGTCCTAAACCTGTTCGTCCTAAAGCTTTTCTAATAGGTATTTGTGATACAACATAACGTCATCATCTGTTACTTAGTTGCGTTTAAGAATCAAACAAATAAACTTTTGATAACTTAGTTCAAGTAACTGAGCCGTGCCAATATACCAGACTTTATAGCCCGACTGACCCAATAAAGAAACATAAATAGGTATGAGATATGATCCCGGGCAATGTGAGCAAAGTTCCCGAACTGAATTCAGTAGGTACTTGTTCAAGTTCTGTAACTTGGGCGTTCGCTCTGATACGCGGACGATGCAGGGGTTGCAATTTCAAAGTTTGCAACCATGCGATACGTGGTTTCGACCTGCCTGGTTTACCTATCGTTGCTGTGAACTGCAGTTGGAGTTTTAAACTTTTAAGACTGATTTTAAATACCGAACAAAATATTTTTAAAAAGTATGCAGTTTCTTTCCCATTTTTCTCCATACGAAACTTTATTTTGGTTTAGGAGCAACTAGATTAAATTTCCCATGTAAATGACGTTCAAATGTGCCTTATAATGGTCGTGGAAATAAATAATTTGATTTTTAAACAAAAATTGCTTAGAGCTTTATAGACTAGTCCAGCGAGCAGCTAGTAGAGTGCCAATGTGGTGCTGTTCCTCAAAAAAACTACCCTTTGTTATCGTGTCCTGCGTGCCCTGATGTCTGCTCGCTTCAGGAACTGATGACCGCTACTGATGTTGCAAAACTCGAGGCTTAACTCTGAACCGACTGAATATAATAAGAATAATATGCCGCACTCTTGTGCGGCATATTATTCCCGCGCGCGCGCTGCGGCGTATTATTATTAAAAAAACAGTCTTGGGATCTTTCCCAAGACTGTTTTTTTTCTCTCATGGACTATCTCCCGTCTGGGGAGGATCCCAAGCCTATGCCAAGCCCAGGATGCGACTACCAGCAGTGTGTAGCCACATCCAGTGCCGCCACATCGGCGAGTTCCAGCGATCTACAAACACGCTTAGGATGCTATTCGAACTGACCCCCATTAGCACCAGCAGAGAAGCACAACGCTTTCGCATGATGGCATGAAATCCGTCTACGCTCTTCTCTGCAAACATTGCTAAAGCGCTGCAAGGGCGTGGCAGCTCGAACAGCACCCTAATATCTGCTATCGACCCGCTAACAAGAAGAACTATATTGGCTTTTTAAAATATGATAGTTTTATATTTGTTTCTATTACAATAAATAAAACGGCATCGGACAGTTTAAAAGTCGCGCATTAAACCTTACTTGTTGCACTGTTTATGTAACCGATTACCTGTTGGAGCCATCTATACTATCTTTATTAATACTATATATTATAAAGCTGAAGAATTTGTTTGTTTGTTTGGTTGAACGCGCTAATCTCAGGATCTACTGGTTCGAATTGAAAAAATATTTTTGTGTTGAATAGTCCATTTATCGAGGAAGGCTATAGGCCCATGCGAAGTAGGGCCGGGTCGTAAGTTTTTACATATTTAGGACTGTTGTAGTCTATGCGTTTGGTGTTGGACTGCTGCGACTATAGGGCAGTACGGATGGAGGACTGCACACGTGGTCTTTCATACAGTTGACACGCCGAGAGTGTCGAGAATACAACACCACCAAATAAGCATTGATTGAAAGTGCTCTAAACTTATGTGGAGAGGACCAAGTCAGTCGTGCAAGACATGAACCTTTATATTTTTATTCTTCAGCGATTTGTTTCTGTCACTAACTTTTGTAGCATAACTTATTGTTTTTTTAAGACAATACTTTAGCGTGGCACAATAGATTTGCACATTATGCCTAGTAAAATTATGCGAATTTAATTTATGCCAAAACAAATGTCTAAATATTATTTGCTACGCAAATGAGGACATCAGGCGCGTTGTGTGGTCACAACCTAACCTAATCTACCCGTTTCGATTTTTACTAACTTTTTATTGTCTAAAGATTGCAGATTACTGTAATAAATCATTTGGTTAGTGGGTGGCCTTAATGACATACATTTTTGTACAAAACAATAAACGTTTCTAAATTATATTAAATGTTGCTTATGTCAAGTAACGATTAACGATTATAACACATGTTATTATGGCAACTAAAATTATGGCAAATGAAAGTTATGACTAATAAGTTGATATGACAAACGTTATTAGTATAAATGATAATAGTGCAAGTAAATATTATGACGGGGGACGATTATGAAAACAATAATAGTGCAAATGATTTTATGGAAACAAGACAATACCATTCCTAGTGTATATCTAAAAGTAAACTAAACTTTTAAACTAAATTTATTATAGATATTCACGGATCCCACAAAAAATTGAACGCAAAGGAAAATGTGTGTGTCTGAATAATCTTTGATGAAGATGACTTATATAGTCAAAAATATAATAAATCATCTTAAATAACAAGCGGATATAAATGACAGTGTAAAGCAAACACAAAATACTTTTTTCCTTCAAAAAGCCTGTAATAACCATTATTAGAACAATTACCCCGTTTGAACTTAAAATACCGACTTTAAGAAAATTCTAAGACAAATGTCTCCTCATTATTAAGTCGTTAAGACCGCTCTCATTTGTTAATTATTATAGCGCAAATGAATAAAAATATTCTGTTTTAAAGAATGTTTCCGCAATACTTAGGTATAACTTTTTCTTAATAAAAATTTAACATGTAGATATCCTTAACGATAAATAATAATTAATAATATAAAAAAGCGTTTATTAACCGACTTCAAAAAGGAGGAGGTTCTCAATTCGGTTGGTTTTATTTTATGTACATTGATTACTCTGAGATTTATGATCCGATTTACGTGATTCTTCTTTAGTTTAATGCGAAATAGTTGACATTTGGCCCCATAAAAATTTAACATTGTTCGGCCAAGTAGTTTTCATTTTATGAACATTTTTTTATTTTTGATATATTTATTTTTATGTTTGACCACGCATAACTTTTTTTAGTGTTGTCCGATTTTGATGATTCTTTTTTTAATTGATAGTGTCTACCTCAAATTTGGTTCCATATAAATTTCAAGAAAATATTCCACCCCTAAGGGTGTGTCGCCGTTTCGTAATTAATTTCTAAGATGAGAAGTAGGCACTAAAAAGCGAAAGAAAAAGTTTTTTTACAAAAAAGACAACCGCCTTCAAAAAGTACAAAATAACTTTCAATTCGCAAGTCGGTGGCAATACAAAACAACAAGCAAAACCAAAGCGAATTGAAAGTTATTTTATACTATTTGAAGGCGGTTGTCTTTTTTGTAAAAAAAATATTTTTCCCTACACAAATTATGTTAACAATAGTGCAAGAACAAGGAGCTAACTTTGTGACAGACTGGTGCCTGAAGTAGGTTTATAAAGGGTGACTGGTAATTAGTGTACGATACTTAAACACGTGATTGTGTTCATGATAAATTGATAACAAACAACTTTCCCGAAGAAAAAATGTTTTTTGTACTGGTTCAGTTTTATCACAATAACACAACAGCCGTATGAAATTGACGCGCGCGCACGCCTGTGACCTAAAGTGAACCAGTACAAAAACATTTTTTCTTCGGGAAAGTTGTTTCTTATCATGAACACAATCACATGTTTAAGTATCGTACACTAATTACCAGTCACCCTATATATAAACCTGTATTACAGCCATTACAGGTCACCATAAGTTTTGCCAAAACGAGCCCATGTCAACATTTCTTCAACTTTTTAACAGACTTAAAAAAGGAGTAGGTTCTCAATCGAAACGTACCGTATATTTTTTTATGTTTTACCACGCATAACTTTATACAGTGTAGTCCGATTTCAATAATTCTTTTTTAGGGTGCCGTACCTCAAAACGAAACCCTTATAGGATCACTTTGTTGTCCGTCTGTTTGTCTGTCCGTTTATTTGTCAAGAACCTTTATCTCGGTATCGAGTTGAAATTAAAACAACAATTAGGTCCACGGTCCCTTGAAGCTGTGAAAAAATCAAACTTCTAAGTTAACGTGAAAAAAGATACGGCCGTCTTTTTTTGTTCGAAAGGAGTTTATTCCGAAATGGTCCCATATAAACTTTATCAAAATTGATATAGCCCTTTTTGAGAAAATCAACAAATTCCCTAATAAATTACTTAGATGACGTTTTAGTTTCTTCAATCTTTGGAGGACTTATAATCTCTTTTAAGTGTGTCGCCGTTTCATAATGGATTTGGATGTTAGGGCAACGCTAAAAAGCGAAAAATAAAAAGTTTTTTCAAAAAAAAGGAAATCCGCCTTCAAAAACTAAAAAGTGATAAATAACTTTAGCACAGAACACACATTACTTTACTTTCGGAAGTCGGTGGCAATACAAAATAGCAAACACAAAGCCACCGCCACCGACTTCCGAAATTAAAGTAATGTGTGTTATGTGCTAAAGTAATTTATCACTTTTTAGATTTTGAAGGCGGTTTTCTATTTTTTTTGAAAAAAACGTTAAGAATCTCTGTTTTCACGTACAAATTGCTATAGGAATTTATACGTTTGATGTTAGTACCTATAGCGATTTATAGGGACCCCAGAAGCTGGTTTGACGGCATGACATTAGGCGCAAATCTGTGGTTGGTGCCCGTATGACAAAGATACATGACCGCATTCATTTTGTTGGGTGTTGCTGTAGTGTTTGGTTTTGGTAAACATAGATTTCGTTACTTAAGTAAAATTAAGAGATAGATCTTAGCGTGATGTGGTTACGTCTTAGGCTTAGTTAAATTAATTAATGTGTTATAGTAATCAAAATGTGAATTCGGAAATTGTGAAGTTTTAAACTGTGGAGTGTGAAGTATTTGTGAGCCGTCGTTTATCGCTTATCGAAAACGTAATTAAGTAGATATCTTACATTGAGTTTTTTGACAAAACTGTCTCGTTATAACCAATAACTTGTTCGATTGTTTACTTGACTAACTTTTCGTTACGTTTTACTAATTTGAATTGTACGAGTATGTTTATGTAAGTAGTCTTACTAATGTTGTTAATTGTTACGTACTCAAGTATCCTCAAAAATGTCTTGTCGGTAGAGAAATTTGACAAAACAAAAGGATTTAGGTATGTGTTTATTGCATTCAAAGGTTAAGTATTGTTAAGTTTAAAGAGTTATGTATGATTTATGAAGGCTATATCATTAAGATCAATATAAAATGTAGGAAAAGTGTAGAATATCTATATATAATAGATTACCTATCTAAGACCTAATTTTCGATCAACATTAATAAAATAATGCGTACGATATTAGTTGTACAATTTACTTTACAAATCATTAATATAAAGGACATCTAGTGGCCTTTGATTAAAATATTTTGTTAGTGTCAAGAGATTCATTAGAATAGAAGAGATTTTGTTCTACGGATACGCGTTTTCTTTAATAGATGGCGCTAATGTCAGTTACATAATACTGATGACTAAACTTGTTTTTGTTTGTGAAGGCTTACCTAGCATCCATAAACCAACCTTACCAACTTACTTGCTGGTTTTTTCACAATCTTAAAAAATCTGTCTGGCTTGCCCTAATCGTGACCCCTAGGCACGCTAGTGTGTACTACGCGGACGATGCAGGGGTTGCGATCGTAATTTAATTATTGGGATATTGTATGTAAAAGGTGCGGTATAATAAAGGCGTCTGAATAAATACGACTTGATAAATAATTTATCATTTCAAAGATTCATTTCTGTGATTTCATTTATATATTAAAATATGATTTTACATATATATCAAATATTACATTTTTGTAGCATGTTTTATAAATTTCTAATTGGCTATGGTAATTGACTATGACTTTAGCACTTAGGAATAATTTGGTTTCATATCATGTCACGAAACAATATTACTTAATAGGTATAATAAAAAGTGCTCAAATATAACTGTGACTTATCCAGTGGTAATCTTTCTGACTGTTTTATTTTATCGCTATCTCAATCTTAATGAATAATACTAATATTTTAACAACAAAAGCCTTCTCGATTGTCACCCGCGATGAATTCATTGATAAATAATCTGTAGGTAGGTACTTCGATTGATCAAGGAAAACCTAATAATTTTCCTGTTTTTTTAGAATTTGGTGTCGATTTTTGAACAAAAAAAGATTATTCGTGATAATAAATGTTAATAATCACCGCTGCTCTAAAAAAGGTTGAAAAACATCGTGAGATAAACCGTTGTGTCCTCGAATTCCAAATTAGAAAACATGTGACGTCAACAAGCACGCATTGAGTCCGTGTGGATTACGCGAGTCCCTCTCCACAGAACCGAGGCCAAAGTTCCAGCTGAGACTCTAAGATTAATGAATAGGTGTTGGTTTATTTCACACTTCTTATCAGCTTATCAGCAAGCGTAGCGTGGGTAACCCCAAAGCACAAAATATAAAGGGTACAGAAGGACCGCTCCCGCCATCTTCAAAAATAATTACCTAAACTTACCAGACTCATTAGGGCTGCTACTGTATTGACTCTGTAGGTCTTATTGTTTTATTTGTGACAATATGAAATTTTATTGACACTGGTTGGAACTTTACATTTTTTTATAACAATTTTTTTCTGTTCGTCATGAAATATCAATGTCTCTCATTTATTCATATAGACAAAACGTGACAGTTGAGACTGATGTCTGCTTGAAACTGCTTGAGATTGCCTATAAACGTAATGTCAATGTGTGCGTGAGTATAATAGCGGTTTGTTCTGAGTGGTCTCTCTGCTCGGGCCGCCGCAGTCTTACGTACTTTGTGCCCAAAGTTAGATAAACCTATCCTAAAATAGTGGCTGGGAATGTACAGACCGGTGATTTCCAGAAGTTCATCGTCATGTCAACCTTTAGACGCCCACTGCTGGGCAAAGGTCTCTCCCAAGGGGGTGTTCAGCCGTAATCGCCGTGATTGGCCGATGCATGTTGGCGATCGCAGTAGGTGTTATGGTACTCAGATTTACGCTGCTGCCCATACTCTGGTCTACATCCCTCTGTCGCCTTCTACGACACCCACGAGTAGAAATGGGGTGGTGCTATTCGCGGTCATGTTAGTCAAATACGATGAGTTGAGAACCGCTGATTAGTATATCCCGTGTTCTGCTACAACATTTATAAATTAATATCCCTTCTATAATAGTAAAACCTCATTAGCTCATGACTCGTCCCGTCACCATGAAACTTTAGCCTAAACGAGAGCAAAGTAATTGCAGTTCCAAACTAGTAGTACCGGTTCTCGGTCCCGATTGTTGAACAAGTCCTCAACTTAATAGTACCGTTTCAAATAATACAACTGTTTCCTATTTGTTTACAATTGCTTTTGTTAAGAATTTGTTTCAGAAGGGACTTTGATTGTGACTAAAGGCATACATCCCGTATTAAGTGCACACACATTACTTATATCAGAACTGTTGGCGTCCTATATGTATGTAGTATATATATATTTTTTTTTTTTGTTTAACTTTTTCGAATATTACTTTTTGTAATGCACCTGCCATATTATCTCTTCACCACCCTTGGTTGACTGGTAGAGAATGCCTAAGGCATTTAGTCCGCCTTTGTACCTTTGTGCATGAAGTATAAATAAATAAATAAATGTCCCCTATGTATGAGCTTAGTGCCATCCACCGGGCGCTCATGATAACTTCGGGTTTTTTGACTAAATTCAAGAAAGTAAGAGGTTCTATGTTTGCCTTTATATATTTTTTTGAGTGTAAATCATAGTTGCGAAGTTTATTACCGCGTATGTTACCGCGAAAATTTACCATTGCGACGGACGTCGTCGCGAAAGTCGAACCATGTCGTATCATATCGTCAGAGGGAATTTAAGGATCAAAATAAAAACAATACCGTTTGCAACAACGAAATCGCGGTAATGAACTTTGCTACTATGAGTTATGCCGGTTTCTTAACGTGTGTGGACCGTTAAAAAAATGTTTTGAAATGATAGTACCTCTACCCCGAGGAGGTGCCGTATATATTTCGTAATTTCGTGAAGATCTGATGTAGATCTTTACTGTGAGACAATATAAAGCTCCTTTAAATCGAACAGTAGGTACATATTTTGTGATTTGGTTACTAAGTGACAAAGATAATTGCTGGTTACTTACCTATCCATCAAGTGTACTAATCATAAATGTACAAGCTATAAATCTGACAGCCAGTGTTATCAAACTATCTGCATCGGCCTTGCATATGCGTGGCCATGCCAAAAACAAAGTTGTAATATCTCATGTGGCTTTAAACTGGAAGACAGCAACGCTGATTTAAATAGGTATTTGGACGTGAAATAGGTATTTTGTTGGTTTTTCCCCGAAAGAGCTCTACTGCTACTTCTGCTACTCAAAAACACATAATGGAAAATCCCTACTCCACCTCCTGCTTACTCTTTTGCGATCGATCGTATGAAAAAACCCTTGGCTTACTCATTTCCGATCGATCGTATGGAAACACCCCTGGCTTACTCATTTCCGATCGATAGTATGGATAAACCCTTGGATTACTCTTTTTCGATCGAACGTATGACTCACAGGCAGTCACCCTTGCTGCCAGAAGACCACCTTGCTAAAGTTCAAGTAAGACCTTGCCTGTAAATAAAATTCATATATTAGTTTATTCAACCCGATAGATTGTATAATTCTCTTGATATAAAAACATCAGCAGCTGATAAAAGATAATTTGCTTTAACACCGATACTACGGCATACCGCACGTGGTTTCACTAATGACTCTGTGTTGCGTTAAAACATATATGATAATATCGATCCATCAATTGATTATCCTATTAAATAAGTACCTATCTACTATTTATAAAATCAATTATTAGTTTTGCTTCAAGTGATAGGATTAGATTATTATAATTTTATTGATTTTCTAACGAAGAGAACTTGAATATAACATATCATAAATTTTATTAGGCTTATCGAACAAAATTTAAAATTTTTTATCATTCACACGATTGAATAGCGAATATTTCATAGCCCTTTGGTCGAAGTCCTGTAATAGTCCTTGCTTCTATCCTATAACTGTTCCCGAGAGGGTCCATAATGATTCTAATTATAAATACACATAAGCAAAAATATATTTTTATTATGAAAAAGCAATAAAGATATTCAATATTGACAATTGGTAAGTTTTCATCGGAAATATGAAATGTTTGGACGATCTACGGATATCTCTAGTTGTAATCACGTCTTTGCTATTGTAATTGTAGTAAAAACAAATAAACTGACTTTTATAGTGGGCATGTGTTCACTAATTGATGGTGTTTCGACGTAAATTGACCGTGGTGACGTGTCAGGGTCTTTATTACGTCGATCCAAGGCTGGTGCTAACGTCGAAGGTCGATAACGTCAATACAGTGATCTTGAAATTGAATATTGGAACTTACATAGACGCAATTTGATCGCAAAATTAGAATTCATCCATGCTAGCAAGTTATGACATTATCGTGAATTGAGATCTATAGGTATGTACTTACTCTATACATCCATGGATCTATTCAATTAAATTAAAGTGTCTGTTCGGAATGTCAAAATAATAAAAAAAATAAATAAAATGGCATATGAATGTTTAAATAGTAGGTACTTTATAATATGCAAAAAAAAACAATTTAAAAAATGTTAGTCTTTCTGTCGGTTCCGGCTAATCTCTGAAACGGCTAGTCCAATTTTGACGGGCCTTTCGTACTTTTGAGGCTTTTATTTTATAAAAGAATAAGAATTTCGCGCAAATAATAAAACCCCGGCTAACCGATATTCACGCGGACGCAGTAGCGGGCGTAAGCTAGTATGTTAATAAGTATGTGTATAATTTTAATCCGGCTTATTTTTTTTTGACTTGTTAGTCAAAAAAAAAATTAGCTGAATTAAAATTATCTAGCTAGCAGCAACTTTCTGTACCAATTTTCATAATTATTATAAGATTCATTTTCTTTTTAACAGTTTTATTATTATAAGTAGTTTGGTTCACTCATTAATCTGACAACGAGCAATAGAGCTCAGCATTCTAGGTATAAAAAGACAGGACAGAATCAGGACGCAGCGTGATGTTACGCTGCGTTCCAAAACGTGCATAACAGATGCGAGCAAAAAGACTGCCGGGCTTAAATGGGATTGGGCGGGTCATGTCAGCCGCATGCTTATTGACCGCTGGACAAGAGTCTCCACGCAATGGGTGCCCGACGATGGACAGTGTCGAGGACGAACCAGAAATGGTGGCGAAATTACCTGGACGTGTACTAGCAAGGTTTGTTCAAGGTCGACGGGACTCACCTGCATCATTGGCGGATCATAGCCTGGCGGGGGCGCGGTGCATGCGCGAGCGAATCCCGTACCCCAGCCAATAGGTCAGTCAAGGAACACTGTGGTGGCTTTAGCCGGCAGGAGTCCGGCTCACCCCCCCGTCTTCCCCGGGCGGGGGTAGTCCATGAGGATTTCCCCGCGATAAAATAAGGGTTGGTTCCAAGTGCCACAGGATAAAAGTTCCTGGAATAACTTAGCGTAGGCCTTTGCCCAACAGTGGGACAGCATAGGCTAGGAAAAAATAAAATCATGCCAGGTATTTTCAAAATAAAATTGATCAAAAACACCTTTAGAAAATGTCACAAGTATAAAAAACATAAAACTACATAGAGCATGCAGGTGTAACACCCCATCCTTACTTAAATCGTCAGCTGACATGAAAATAACCCGTAAGTTGAAGTATCAAGGGCGGCGCGATAATAATACCGCAAATCAATGTCACAGAACATGACATTGTCAGTTTCGTTATCAAGGCTGCCATCGCGTAGAGGGTATATTATTTAGTATTAGCTTTTGCCCGCGACTTCGTCCGCGTGTCGGTAATCGTGGATGTTCAATCTATCTTCATACCAAATTTTATCATAATCGGGTCAGCCGTTTCAACGTGGAAGCGCAGGCAGAGGTTACTTTCGCATTTATAATATTAGGTTATAGTACCTAAATAAAGTATGGATCATTAGCATTTACCTTTTTAACCGACTTAAAAAAAATAATTAGGTGCTCTATTTGACTTTCTTGTATGTATGATAAGCAGATTATGACATTATGGTCGGATTTAAAAAAATATTATTTTAAATTTATCATAATATTTATATGGTACCTATATGAATTATTATAAATGTGTGTGATTCTCTGAGTGCTATGATTCTCTTCTCTTCCTTTGTTGGTCGAATTATTATTTCATAATTATTTATTTGTGGAACATTAGGCGATGACTTAATTTTATTGATTTTCACCCACTTTATGACGCGATATCTCCGGCAATTGTGGATCGATTTCGACAATTATTTTTATAGCAAAGTTTCCAAATGAAAGTTGGTAGGTACTGAAAAGCGGAAAATAACAACATTTTTTACAAAAAAGACAACAGCTTTCAATAACTAAAATAATTTTAGCACAGAATACGTTCTAAGAAAAAATCATTTCATACTGATACCTCTTCGTACTCCGTAAAGCACGTTAAGCCCTTGGTTCTGGCTGTCATTCATGGATTTTTGACAGTCGTTATGGCTAACCAGAAGCCAGAAAGTCTGACAACCAATCTTACCAAGGGGTATCTTGTTACCCGGTTATTGTGTTGTAGAGGTCAGATATCCAGGCGCTTCATGTAAAACACTGGCATTCAGCTGCATTCACTAAGACTGGTAGCCTTTCCCTCATGGATGTCCTCCAACCTGGGGGGCGGAGGGGTCTGTCAGACCGTTACTGACTAAAAACCACTCCGATGTTCCATCTCACACCTACGTCGGGGGTCGCAAGAACTGGAGATACTTCCACGACCCCCGTCTGGTGCCGGCCCACTTCAGCGAGCCACCTCGGGTCACGGAGGGGAAGTGAGGTGTTAGAATCCCTCCCGGACTTCAAAGACGGCCGCGCGTGGAACATTACGCGCCGCCACCTCATGACTGGTAGCCTAGGCTACCCCAACATAGTTGGGAAAAGGCTAGGGAGATGATGATGGCGATAAATATATACGTAGGTATCTAGGTAATTTATGTTTACTTCAGTCACATAAATTAAATTTTTGTCACTAATCGATAGATAAAATTGGTTTTTCCCACTCATTTTTATTATTTTGTTTTCAGTCATTAATCCCAGATTTTAAAAGATAAAACGCTTATTGTATTTTATTGTAGGTACTTTACTTATCTATTATGGAAGTGTAACAATAACTAAAACTAATATTTACATTTAGGAAAAACCAAAATGTTATTTATTATCCTAGGGTATTTTAGGACTGGTTACATGTGGTGGAATCCGTTGAAGACAATTCTTATTCTTCTTTTTTTCATGCATGCAGGTTGGCATAATCGACCTGAATCCCACTTTTGGAACACTACCCTCCTATCGGTCTTTCCTCAGTTCTTAAGTATTTATTCCGTTTTTAATGTGTTTCTCAATATTTTGAAACGTATGACAATTTTTAAATCATTTATTTATCCTTTTCTGGGATAATGATGACCAATCGCATATTTTTTTCATTCTTTGATAGCATCATTCTTTGATAATCGACTGTTGAATAAACTAGAGACAGATTAATGAGCTTTTTCTCTGATATCTGGTGTTTTCTTACCTATTACTTTTTTTAGTATAACGTTATTTGTTTTGCATGAACATAAGAAATATAAAGACAGAGCGCACGGTGTTCGTATATAATATAATAATAATCATTTTATTTCGGACAACTACGTATATACCCGCTCATAAAAAGAAGAGACAGATATACAATAACGCCTTACATTTCGCTCTAATAAAAATTGAAACATAATAAATTGTAATACTTATTATTTTAAGTAATTAATCACTACTTTTGAACGCGATAATCGCTTTGGCGCGTCATAAATTTTCAAGATTACCTATTAATTATAACATGAGCTCAAAAGTACAATAATTAGGCTTTATGTAATTATAAGCATTCCCTTTTTATCTTAGATAAATCATCGCTGGTTTTCAATCGCATCAAGCATAAAAAACTGGCTCCCGTATTCTTAAAACAATATTCTGAGGATCACACATAAAATGGGCAATTCCGAGAATGCGTGGGTAGAAAAAAGACGTAGGGTGCGATGACCCACAATATGACAGAAGGCACAATAGATTTAGAAAAAAGACTTACTATTAATCTTATATAACCGTTATGCTACGTATCTACATAATACATATCTAATTATATTATCAATATTCAGATACTGCACGCGATACTAAAACTGCCGACAACTTCTATTTTACCAATCATTCTGAATACACCCAAGTAAAATTAAAAGATACTATCAGTAGATTAGATTAAAGAAAAAACGAATCAGGTTAAAATACTTAGAAACGTTTATTTCTAACATAAACAGCTACAGACCCTGGCATTGTACTATAAAATAGAGGACACAACTTGTCCTTATAACAGCCTTAAACTAGGACTACAAATGAAACGCTAGCATACATGAACCGCAGTAAGTTCAACTAGAAAAATCGATCCAGGTATTCGACTGTTTCCGCCGCCGTTCGGGTGTCCTCGCCGCTGACATTGGCATTCATCAAGCAAGCCACAACAGATGGAAAGTTGGACTGAAACGAGTTAAATAATTCATCGCGTAAACACCACTTATACCATCAAAGCAGTGATTCAGCCTCGCTCTTCGTGAGAGGAAGAAGTTATTCAAAAATCAACCTTATTTCTTTCGTTTGTAGGAACAGTTTTCATGGTTTGTGGTTAATTGTATTGTTATAATGGTTGAATGGCTCATCTAAACCAACATTATAAACAGAAAAGATTTGATTGTTTGTAATGGATAAACACACAAAATACTTACCTAAGCCAAATTTTCATTCTTTAGACATAAAGTACCTCTTACCTTCTTTACATAGAAAGTATGGCTGCACCACAAAAAATATAAAGGGTGCAGAAGGACCGCTCCCGCCATCTTCAAAAATAATTACCGAAACTTGCCAGACTCACTAGGGCTGTTACTGTATTGACTCTGTAGGTTTTATTTGTGACAATATGAAATTTTATTGACACTGGTTGGA
Source organism: Charanyca ferruginea (assembly GCA_947361185.1). Lineage (NCBI taxonomy): Eukaryota > Metazoa > Arthropoda > Insecta > Lepidoptera > Noctuidae > Charanyca > Charanyca ferruginea. Next base: position 8,706,631 of record OX376058.1, read on the forward strand.
ACTCTTTGCATTTTTTTATAACAATTTTTTTCTGTTCGTCATGAAATGTCAATGTCTCTCATTTATTCATTTAGACAAAACGTGACAGCCGAGACTGATGTCTGCTTGAAACTGCATGAGATTGCCTATAAACGTAATTTAAATGTGTGCGTAAGTAAAATGGCGGTTTGTTCTGAGTGGTCTCTCTGCTCGGGCGCACCGCAGCCTTACGTACTTTGTGGCTGCACTTAGTTGTTACCTATGTATTTCTAAACACATCATCATATTTAACTTTAAAAAAGATTTATGGGGCTACCTATTTGGGATGTATGTGCTACGGGGCACCTGTTTGGGCTAATAGGGCCACCATAGGGGCGGTACGACGTAAATTGCTTCAAAGTCAACGTTTGGCTTTAATATTTTTATGTAAAGCATATAGGACCGTTAATACTGAAGCCCTTCCGGTTCTAGCAGGCGTGCTTCCAGTCGATCTTGAGGTGCAACGACGTGCTGCAATGTACTATTCCGCGCGCAAGACCATGGACGCAAACTTTTTAACTCAACGTGACCGCGCTAAGATCTCTAGATTATTTAAACCACAGACTGACGTCTGGGAGGAACTTTTATCCGAGTGGCAGTGTAGGTGGGATGATTCTAGCAAGGGCCGTCACCTTCATCAGTTCTTTCCATCCGTTCGTGAGCGGCTGGCCAGGACATGGCTGGAGGTGGACCACTGTGTTGCCCAATTTCTAACAGGACATGGCAACCTTAAAAGTAAATTATTTTCTTTCAAACTTGTTGCTTCGCCTTTGTGTCAATGTTCTACATCTGACTGTGAATACGAACAATCTGCACATCATATCTTATGGGAGTGTACTCTTTGGCAGAAAGAACGCAATATTATGTTGGATAGTGTACAGGCTACATCCGGTGCAGTTTATTATGCGGACCTTGTGGAAACTAGAACTAATTTCCGTGCGTTCAAGCGTTTTTGCCATACCTATTATTGGAATCAAATTTAATGTAACAGCTCACTTTTTAGGGCCCATTAATTATGTAAATTATAATCCGTGGTGCTTAGCAACTGGGTTTCTCCCAGTTGTAAACGTCCCTTTGTGCCTATTGGCCTAGTTCTGTTCTGTCTCCTGCTTTATTTGGAGGGAAGTGGAAAATATGTTTTTCTTAATCCTCCGCTGTTCTTTTCTGATTAATTTCGTTGCGGGATCCAAGACAGTTGAATCGTTTCTCTGGGACTCGTCGAGCTTCATTGCTCTGGCGCTTTTCTGGTGGTCGCCACTGTTGATTCTGGCTTACAGGAGTTACAGTGGTTAGGGAATAGAGTGGCGGGCTTGTCCCATTTAAAAAAAAAAAAAACACTTCATGACATCATTTGTTTAATTTTGATTTTCTTATTGTTTCAGGTATGCCACACCACCAGCATCAACTTCAATTAATTACAATACTGTCGAAAACTAATATAATAATTACCAGACACATTTAGTGGGCATAATTTCATCGGAACTTCAGCGTCCAGCGCATCACGAGTCCATAATTATTGCCCACGAAATCTGTCTGTCAATAATTAAAAAATGGTTTTCAACAATGTCCTGTAGAATATATAGGGTGACTGGTAATTAGTGTACGATACTTAAACACGTGATTGTGTTCATGATAACAAACAACTTTCCCGAAGAAAAAATGTTTTTGTACTGGTTCACTTTTATCACATTATCACAACAGCCGTATGAAATTCACGCGCGCGCACGCCTGTGACCAAAAGTGAACCAGTACAAAAAAAATTTTTCTTCGGGAAAGTTGTTTGTTATCATGAACACAATCACGTGTTTAAGTATCGTACACTAATTACCAGTCACCCTATATAAAACCCGTCACTGAAATTGAACGTAAGTGAATAAGGTGCCTTTTGCACCGGATATTTTATTTAAAAGAGTCATTGAAGCTAGCAAGTACGCATACGTTCCTAATTCAAAAAGCACGACAACACGGTTGGCCCTATGGTTGAGTGATTGAACAAATATTTGTATAGCCTACAGATACATAGTTGTTCCCGGTCTGGCTGGCTCTTTAAATGACCAGACGCCAAATATTGGTCGTTATACATTGTTTAACTATAGTGGCTCTTAATTAACAGTTGAGCTCTTAGTGTTTGTTTGTAAACGCACCGACGGTACAGGAGAAATTCCTAGTGTGGGGCAATGTTTCTATTTAAAAATAAAGTATAAATGATGAATGATGATGGCGTGGGCTACTATCCAGTGAAAGACAAGAGTTTATGACACGAAAAACAGTTTAATCTCGACACACAACAACTTGTACAATTTAAACATATTGTAAAACTTAAATTATTACTTTACAAAATTTGGCGGGAGCGAACGAGATCCGCGGAAGGGACTAAATTATGTGCGTTCGTGCGAGAGTATGGGTTGCAAAGGAACTATTAGTTAATCTGTGGTATGGGGCGCATGCGCGGCATCCGACCGGGCGGCCGGTAGGTAGCTGGTAGTAGGTAATAGTAGTAGTATAGTAGTAGCCGGTAGGTAGCTGGCTAGTTCTGCGGCCGCGCACCGAAGCTCGTTTCAAATCCTTTTTCAAAAAAAGCTTTTCACAAAAAAGACAACCGCCTTCAAAAACTAAAAAGTGAAAAATAACTTTAGCACAGAACACACATTGACTTTAGTTTCGATATTCTGTGGCTTTGTTCTCTTTGTTGTTTTGTATTGCCACCGACTTTCGAAACTAAAGTCAATGTGTGTTCTGTGCTAAAGTTATTTTTCACTTTTTAGTTTTTGAAGGCGGTTGTCTTTTTTGTAAAAAGCTTTTTATTTTCCGCTTTTTAGTACCTCCTTCTCATCCAAATCTATTAAGAAGAGATTGAAAGTTAACTACTACAAAGATTGATGAAACTAAAACGTGGTCTATGTAAAATTATTGGGTATTTGTTGATTTTCCAAAAAGTGCTGAATCAATTTCGATAAAATTTATATGGGACCACCTCTGAAGCATACCATACCATAAAAAAAAGAATTTTCAAAATCGGTTTACGTTTGCCGGAGAAATCGCGTAACAAATCGCGCACATACTTAATGCAAATTTAAGACTTATACGGTTTTCTCGTGGATGCCATTGTCAGAACTGGACCAAATTAAAATGGGACCACACGGGAAGCACTAGCTTTCAAAAAAAAAACACATACTGTGGCAAGGTTCAGTGTGAGGAGATAAATCTAAACCCACTTTGCAAAAGTTACAATAAATAGTTTATTTAAACTAATAGCTAGTACATTGTTGGTAACACAAAGAGCTAACTAGTATAACAAATGAATGAAATAAATAAAGTAATCTAACTAAACCCTACCAAAAACCCTAAGCGCACCGTGCCCTGTACGTCAGTAATGTGGATCACCAACACCACGTTCGTACAGTGCAGGTGCTAATCTGATCTCGGCAGGAAGCGGGGGTAAACGTGACCGACCTAAGTCGATGCGGTGTGTACACCCAAGTCGTGCCGAACTCAGACTAATGATCGTTTTTTTTTTTTTTTTTTTTTTTTCGGATTGGCATCTCGCAGGTCAACCTAGGAGGTTGTCGGCTGCTTAACCGGACTTTCCTGTGGTGCCTTAAAAATTATTATTTTTAGGGCCTCCAGCCAGGGCATAAAAGCTTACAAGCTAAGCGACTACACGCTAAGGGCACCCCCTGTGGGGTACGAGCCTCGGCTTAGGGCGTCGCTGGGAGAGGACAGCAAAGGGACAGGCTGGATCGGATTTCCATTATTTAGGGACGAATTTAAAACTACAGGCTCAGCGGCGCGGGCTGGCACGAGCAAGGGTCGGGGAGGGGACGTACGGGGTCGTCGCGGCGGGCCTCGGCGGCGAGGACGGAATGACGGCGGTCTGTGTCTGTGTTTCTTAACTGTACTGGTGGCCTTATTGCTCTCCTGGAGGAGAGTAATAGCATCGTCAGGGTCGGTCAGAGTATGTCTCGGTCGTCGAGTCTTACTAATACGGGAGGGAGTGTACCGGGCGGCCGATACGATTAACGGGTTAGAGTGCTTCTCAGCAGTGTCGAAGAAGCGCTTGGCGGAGCGTTTCATGAACTGCTGGATGGTAGGTATTTTTAGATCGAGATGTAGGTTCTCGTTGCGAAGGTAAAAAGGGGCTCCTGTGATTCTTCGCAAGAAACGGTTTTGGAGGGTCTGCATCCTATGGAGACGGTATGGTTTCGCGTGTGCGAATACAGCACAGGCGTACGTCATGATGGGACGAATGCACGCCGTGTAAATGCGCAATTTGCACTTGAGTGACAATTTGCTGCGTGCATTCAACATGAAGTAGAGCCTACCGAGAGCGAAAGCGGCGCGCGAACGCACCGTCTTTATGTGCTCTCCGAAAGTAAGATGGTGGTCCAGAATCACACCTAGGTATTTGGCTTGCTTCTCCCAAGGGATAGACTTACCGAACATGGTTATCGGACTGGGCAGAGAGGGGGACGAACGCGGTTTGGAAAAGAGTACTGCCTGACTCTTGATGGGGTTTACCTCGATTCTCCATTTCCGGAAATAAGCGCCTAAGGCTATTGCCGCGGATTGGAGGGTACGAGCAATGCAGTCTGGGTTACGACCCGAGTAATAGATGGCCGTGTCGTCAGCGAATAGAGCCAACTGAGCCTTTTTATCTTTGGGGATGTCGCTGGTGAACAGCGTGAAAATGAGGGGGGATACTACGGAGCCCTGAGGGACGCCAGCGCGTATCGGGTGGGGTGAAGAGAGCGCACCCTCGATGCGATAGCGAAAGGTGCGATTCGACAAAAAGTCACGCAAGATGAGCACGAGACGATCTGGCACTCCGAGTTGGTAAAGCTTGTATAGTAAGCCGTTGTGCCAGACTTTGTCGAAGGCTTTCGCTATGTCAAAGAAAAGTGCACCCGTCATCAAGCCACGCTGAAAACCAGCGCTTATGTGCTCGACGATGCGGTGGACTTGTTGGACGCAGCTGTGTTCGGTTCGAAAGCCAAACTGCTCGTCGGGAATGAAACTCTTTGTTTCGGCAAAGTCTTTGAGTCGCTTATAAATAAGCCTCTCGTAGATTTTGCCTAGAACATTGAGTAGACTAATGGGACGGTAACTGGTGGGATCAGACTTGGGTTTGCCTGGTTTCGGAATGCCGATAACGGTGGCCTCTTTCCATGCCTGAGGAAAAATGTTGTTGCTTAGAGCGCCATTGAAGATGGCGGTCATTAGCATTATGAGATGGGCGGGGAGGAGTTTGAACACCTTATTGGTGATACCGTCAGTGCCGGGGGCTTTCCGGGGTTTGAGCCTCTTGATAATATCGTGCACTTCGTCGGGAGTGACAGGAGGCAGAGGATAATCAGGGTCTTCAACGGGTGGGAGAGAGGCTCTACGTTCGACTTCGGCGTCGACCTCAGAAAGGTGAGCTTCGTCTACTGGTTGAGAGCTGGGGGTGCATTGAGACTCTAGGCTGTCGGCTAGACATTCAGCCTTTTCATCGTTGTCGAAGGCGACGCTACTGTCGGAACGAATGAGAGGGGGCATGGAGGCCTCGTTAGAAGAACGGAGCTTCCTCTGGAGTTCCCAGAAGGCTAGGTGGGTGGGCTCGAGTTCGCTAAGTGTCTTGTCCCAGCGGCTGGAGCGCAGCTCCTCGATGCGTTTCTTTACAGCACGCTGTAAAGAGCGCATGTGAGCCTTGTTCGCATCGCAGGGGAAGGCACTGTACGCACGGACGGCCGCGTTCTTCTCGGTCAACAGATCACGCACATCGTCAGGCAGTTTCCAGCGATGATCGCTCATCGCCGGAACCTCCCTTGAACAATCGTTCAAGACGGATTGTACATGATTTGTGAACGAGTCGATCGCGCCCGTCGTGTCCGCGACTGTCACCAAGTGGTCGGGGATAGCGTCCAAGTGAGGCGACGTGGTGGATTGTAGGCTTTCGCTTACTTTCCTCCAGTCGGTAATAATTTGGGTCGGAGGGGGCTGGCTAGGGTCAGAGGGACCTGAACGGGGAGCTAGTTCTAATATCACTGGACGATGGTCAGAATTAAGCTCGTGTAGCGTCTCTATAGATTGCAAACGGAGGTTCACATTCTTGAGCAGCGCTATATCGAGGATGTCGGGAAGATGGTTGGGATCGTGGGGGAAATGAGTGGGAGTCATCGGGGCGATGACGTCGAAGTTCAGTTGAGAACAGAGGTTAAACACGATCCTACCTCTGGAAGAGGTCCTGTTACTATTCCAGGAGGGATGTTTGGCATTGAGATCGCCCGCCAGTAAGACGGAGTCACCCAGGCCAAGAAGAGCAGAAAGGTCATCCTTGAGGAGGATAGGATCATCCTCCGATGGTGATGGAGGGACGTATGCTGATATAATAGTTAACGGCTGATAACCGGTCATGCCGAGCCGACAGACAGAGACCTCGAGGCGAGCAAGGGGAGGAGGGTCCATAGGAATGCAGTACAGAGCCTTTCTATAGTATATTAGGGTACCGCCCTTGTGACAACGAGACCTATCATTGCGAACTATACGGTAGTTGGCAATATTCGGGTCACGATGATGGGGCTTAAGAAAGGTCTCCTGTATGAGAAGGATATCAAGTTGATGGTCGCGGAGGAAATTGGCGATCTCATCACGTTGGTTAGTAATGCCATTGGCGTTAAAGAATCCTAACTTAAGGGATCGGGGTTTATTAGTACACGGCCTTTCCTTATCCATTGGATTAGCAAGGGTAAAGTTTATCTAGGGCTTGCGTAATCTCCGGATACGCTTTGAACACCTTAAGGATGTCGCAAATATTTGCTTTACACGCGAGTATATCCCTAGCCATAGTTTCAGCAGCGGGGTTGCGGTAAATTTGGTAGGCGAGGTTGATGACTTCGCCTATCCTCTCGGTAGGGAGAGATGCAGGTACGCGGGAGGCTGAGGGCGCGGTTGAAACGGCGGGGGCGGCCTTAGATGGGGCGAGGGCGGCCTTAGGAGCGGCGGTGGCGGCTTTAGGAGCGGCGGGGGCGACCTTAGGTAGGGGGGGCGTGGTCGCGGAGGCTAGGTTCGGCGCGGGGACTGGCGAATCCATCAGCGCTGGCATGGGCAGAGATTGGGAGGGCCTCAATGCAGGGAACGCTCTCTGATGATTCAGCGAGTTCCATGGGGAGGGCCTCTGAGGGCTGAGACGCTCGGGCATCTCTGAGGAGGGAATCTTAACAGAGGGGCTTTCCCTTTGTTGACGAGCGTTCGCACGCTTGGTCAACTTGGGAGAAGAGGATTTTGGGGCTTTGGGGCAGCCGCGGTAATTGGCGGGGTGACCTGATTGTCCGCATAGCACACAGCTGGGAGGTTCTGTGCACAGATTGCGGTCTTTCGGACGGGGACAGTCAGCAGTTGCGTGCTCACCCAGACACTTGACGCATCTAGGGGTCGCGTAGCAATTGCGTTGGGCGTGACCGTAAAGTTGGCAGCGGTGACACTGTCCAACCGTATCGGATTTATAAGGCCTCTCGATAGAGATGCCCGACAAGTGACATACCGACTTTACTTTAAAGATCGGATGGTGGCCGTCGGTGTGATCGCACACGACAAGAACCGAGTCGTATGCAATCGCACCCCTAGCTTTGTGCAGACGATGCACAGCGGATACTGGGACATTTTGCGACTGAAGGTCGGCGAGAATCTCTTCCGTTGAGATTTCTTTGGGGACGCGTCGGATTACCACACGGGTGGGTTTATCATCGGGCAGGGAATAAGTGTGGAACGAAATGTTCCTCACTTTTAACAGGGATGTAAGTTCCCTGTGGTCGTTCACCGTGGGAACTTGAACTTTGATACCCTGTTGGGTCGAGCGCGCGTTTGTGTATTTGATCTTACGATCGTTACACAATTTGGACACGTCGGTCCACTTCGCCTTGTCCTGGATGAACAAGGGAGGCGGGGCGGGGAGTTTCTTTTTTGAAACCGAAGGATTGGGGGCAGCAGTGGACATGGGACTAGCGGGACGGCTGCCCTCTGGACGAGAGGTAGCTGAGACGGAGGGGGCCGAAACCGAGGGGGTGGAGGAGGGGGTAGGCGCGGCTACGGCTTTCTTGGCCTTGGTGGCCTGAGAGGGACTCTTACCCTTCTTTCTCTTGCCTCCCGGACCGACAAGTTGGTAGTCGTCGTCCGAGGACGCGGAGGCAGAGTGGGCTTCCTCAGAGTCGGAGTGAGATGGCTCAGAGACAGGGACAGAGGTATCCATTGTTTCTGAGAAACATGGCGACGCAGAGCGCAGCTGCGTGGGAACATTGGTCGCGGGAACAATGGTCGCGGGAACCATGGGCTTGGAAACAATGGGTTCGGAAACAATAGGTGTTTCCGCGTACGGGCTTGTTGTCTTAATTGACAATAGGGACGGGATTTGCGGTGGCATAGAGGATGCCGCCACAGGTGTGCCTTCGTTGGCGTTATCGGGGGAAAAGGGGCTATCTAATATGTCACTGAAGTCAGCGACGCTAGCTTCGGCTGCTTTTCGGGACGCGGACGAGTTCTCTAGCCATGTGTCCAGATCGGCATGGAACTTGGCGCTTTGCCATAAGCGGGCCTTGACGTACGCTAATATATCAGCGTCCGACATGGTCGGAGGGAGAGTTAAGTTGGGGAGGGAATTTTGGGAGATTTAACTCTCCGGGAAGCCTAAATTATACCTAACACCTAACTCTAACTCCCCGGGTGGAGTGGCCCGGGGATGTGTAACCCTCCCTGTCGGGTGTAGACAGGGAGGTGAGTACCTATTGGTGAGCCCTAAGCTTGTAAACCCGTCGCCAGTCTTATTGTGCGAACGGGGCCCTAGCCAGTCTAGTGCGAAGGGTGTAGACACGCCCAACCGACACTAGGTGTGTAGCTGTGGAAGGAAACCAGAGACTAGGTTCGACTAGGAGACCCCCCAAGGCCGAAACACTAGCTCCCGACTCCAATTGACTGCCTCGCCCTGAAGGGGTTTGGCGGGTGTGATTGGGGCAACACCCACTCGGCTTCGTTGGCACCGTAAGGTATCCACCGAGTACCACGAAACTGTGGTTTTGCCCTGAAGGGGCCAAGTGAAGCTACACGACTGACTCTGTTTAAAGGAATATGAATTTCAGCCGTCGCCTTGAAAAAGGCAACTTTTGAACAGTTGGTTGCAGTCGGCTGACTACAGGAATCGTTGCGGCGGGCGCAGCGAGAGCAGGTGACGAGCGTAGCGGCAGAGCGTGGAGCGAAGCGGCGACACGTCCGTGCGCGGCGAGCGTCGAGCGAAGAGTGAATGATCGATAGCCCGGGCAGCGCTTATAAAGGCGGCCAGGAGCGCTGCGGAGGGCCGTGCGGCGCGGGGTAGTGATGACGCGCGCCGTGTTCACGTGCGCGCGAGTGTTTCTGCCGTGGTTGGTTGTTTGCCGCGTTACATTCTCCCCCTCTGGTCCCGAAGACGTCCCGACGAGGAGACCAGTGTTGTTTCAGTGGTTGCGGTCTGCTTTTCTGGGCCTACCGCGTCTGCGCAAAGGTCTTTCAGGATTAGGCACATCGTTGCCGGAGCCCTGGAATGGGCTCAGCGCGGATGTATGGTAAATACCCAGAGGAGTTGTAGGCTGTGCTGGATGGGCCAGCTCGTAAGAACAAGGTCCGTGACGTCGCAGGATGATGTAGGGCCCGTCGCGATATGGAGCCAGCTTCGCTGTTTGGTAGCGAGCTGCGTTGCTCTGGACATTGGCCGCGACCATCACGCGATCGCCGGGTAGGTAGGTAGGAGCTGGACGCCGATGTTCATCTGCTGCCTTCTTCCTAGTTTCTTCTTTGTTCTCTTGCACTTCTCTCGTTCTGTTAAATGTGTCTGCTAACAAAATAAGTTTTGGGGTTATTTCGGGGATAAAGTTCTCCGTTAAAGCTATCTGATTAAGGTCGTGTTTAACATCATCGAAGGTCCGCAATTCTCTACCGAAGGTAAGATATGCTGGACTAAAGCCCGTGCTGAGACAGTGCGATGTGTTCATAGCATATCTTATGCTAGGGAGCCTTTCTGCCCAAGACCGATGATCACCTTCTACGTAGATTGCTAGCTGTGTTTTTAAATCTCGGTTCTTCCTCTCGACAGGGTTAGCTTCCGGATGGTATACAGGCGTGAACGAATGTTGAATGTCCAGACAGTAAGCGAGTTTTTGCATGACTGAGCTAATAAATTGTGTTCCATTGTCACTTATTAATCTCCGTGGAACGCCAAAACGCAAAAAGACTTCATTTAGTAAAACGGTTGCACAAGCTTCAGCTGTGGCTTGTTCTAAAGCAAATAATTCAACCCATCGGGTTGCGATATCTTCAACAATGAAAATCCAGGTTTTACCATCCGGAGTTGGAGGTAATGGCCCGAACAAGTCAAAGGATAAGGTTTCGAATCTTTGGTTCATTACCGTGGTCTGTAATAGTCCAGCTGGCTTCAAATTACTTGGTTTGTATCTTTGACATTTGATACAATCTTTGACGTAGTTTTCGATGTCTTTTCGCATTCCTCTCCAATAATATCTAGCAGTGATGCGATGAAATGTTTTATCAGCCCCATAATGACCGGCAGTAGGCTCGTCATGATATTTTGAAAGAATGGCCTTGGTTTCATGTTTTGGTATAACAAGCTGGGCAGCGTCATTTTCGTTATCTTGAAGATAGCGGTGCAGCAGTCCGTTGTTCATAATGTAACCTTTGCTGGACCAATAAACAGCATCTTCATCCCGAACTGGCTTCTCCAGTGCTTCCATAATTGTTTTTAGGGCATCGTCGTTCAGTTGTTCGTTCCGAATCTCTTCTCCGGAGCGGCGGGGCATATCCACTGATACTATACACACGCCATGGTTAACTTGGAGTTCTGGGTGAGGCGGTCTTGATAGACTATCAGCAATCACGTTAGTTTTACCTTGTATATACTGAACTGTTAAATTGTATGGCTGGAGTTGCAGCGCCCATCTGGCAAGTCGTCCTGTAGGTGATTTAATAGACATAAGCCATTTCAGTGCTTGATGATCAGTGGCAACTACTACCGTAGAACCTGCTATGTAGCCTCTAAATTTTGCTACAGCCCATACCACTGCTAGGGCTTCACGCTCTGTGGTAGAATAATTCCGTTCTGCTTTTGTTAATAATCGGCTCGCATATTCGACGGGATGCTCATCGTTGCCCTCCCCCTGTACCAAAACAGCTCCTAGAGCATAATCGCTAGCGTCTGTTTTTATGGTGTATGGCTTGCTTATATCTGCTTGGCGCAAGATGGGGGCACTAGTTAGGCGTTGCTTGAGTTCGCGGAAAGCATCCTCTTGTTGAGTTCCCCACTCCCAGGTTGTATCTTTTTTCGTTAGCCGAGTAAGCGGTTGAGTAATCTTCGCAAAGTTCGGTACAAAACGACGGTACCATGAACAGGTTTGTAGAAAAGATTGTACCTGTCGGATATTCTTCGGCGCAGGTATGGCGGATATTTTTCCAGGATCTGTACATAAGCCTGCTTTCGTTATGATATATCCTAGATAAGGAATCTGTTCTTCACAGAATCGACACTTTTGCTTGTTTACAACCACATTATTTTCCTGAAGAAGTTGGAACAGTCTATTTAGATCTTGCAGGTGTTGCTGGAAAGACGGCGAGAGCAGGATGAGATCGTCTAAGTAAGCCAGCAACTTTATTCCGTCAAGATGCAGCTTCAATCTGTCAATAAATCGCTGAAAAGTCGCCGGAGCATTACGCAAACCAAACGGTATTCGTTTAAAGTGGTACAACCCAAAGGGAGTGACGAAAGCCGTTTTTTCCTGGTCTTCATCTCGCACTTTTATCTGCCAATAACTTGCTTTTAGGTCGAGAGTCGACATGTAAGGCGTCGGTCTTGCTTCCTGCAGAAGGTCGTCTATTCGAGGTAAGGGGTACGCGTCAGCTACAGTTATACTATTAAGCTGGCGGTAATCTATGCATACTCTTGTACCTCCATTTTTCTTGGGAACCATAACAACTGGCGCTGCCCATGGAGATTTCGAAGGTGTGATGACATCGTCGTCCAACATCTGATCAATTTCTTTGCGTAGAACTTCTTTCCGCTGTTGGGATACCCTATATGGAGGCACAGCGATGGGTTTATGGTTTCCAACTTCTATGATGTGTTCCACTAGGGTAGCTGGTTTGCCATTACCTGTGAATATGCCAGCGTGCTGTTCTAACAATCTGTTAAGTTGCATCTCTTCAATTGAGGCAGCTCCACCATCTATAGCAACCATAGCAATGTCAATGTTGGGTCCAAACAACTTACTACTCTGTGGAGACAGAGTAATTTCCGCGTTATTAATGCTGGACTGCGCATCCCGGAACAATGAACCGACAAACCTCGGCGAGTAGCCATTGAGCGTAGGTCCTTGTCGCGAGGGAGACTGTGGGGGCGTACAGAAGTCAATTAATAGAGGTGGTCCGTATGCGTCCGCCATATTGCGTTCTTCTTCCAGCGTATTCTCACTTGGGGATGGTGTCTGGAACATTGGGCTCAACATTGGCTCCAGAGACGTGATCGAGGCTAGCCTTGCAATCACCGACTCTGTTTCCTCAAGTTCCATTTGCACCGTGGACACGGATGCGCTGTCTTCATCCTCGTTAAGGAGATCGTATTTCTTGCCAGGTTCATCCAAGAAGTGGAACAATAGTTGCGGCAAGTTGAGAACTATGTTTGCATCTTGGATAAAGTCTACTCCTAAGAGTGTGCGATTATCGTGTGATTCGGGCAACACGATAAAAGTTGTGGGGATCGTCCGTCCACTTAAAGTTACAGGTACTTGTGCTGACTGTACACGTTGTCTTCGCCGTAGACCATCGGCAAGGGTTACAGTGGCTTTTTCCGAGTTAAAGGTCACTCCTTTTCGCTTTAGCACGTAGTACAGTGAAGTAGATGCGACGCTCATTTTTGCGCCAGAATCAATGTGAGCTTGACCATTGATGCCATCGATTGAAATTTTGACAGTTGGCCTAAGTCGAGTTCCAGATGCCAATGCATAAAACCCAACATCCACTGCGCCTATTTTGGGTGTGTTGCATTTTGGACACTTGCTTCTGACTACGCCAGGCTCACCGCATCCGTAGCAGGTTAATTTAGACGTTGGCGGTGGTCTGGACTCAGTTTTCTTGGGAGTTTCCTTAGACGTCTCGATCTTAGCAGCTTTCTTACGACACTCCTGCTCGCTATGGTTATAAGCGCGACAGAAGTTGCAGCGGGTTCTCTTCACTAACGGTGTGGTATCAGTGTTGGTCTGTTCAGCGGTCTGTTCAGTGGCGGTTTCTTCAATTTGACGTACTTTCACGAGAAATTCGTCAAATGTTTGAACGGAATCCCTCGGTATTCTATCCCTTATTTTCGCATGGAGGGACGTGTATAGCAGGTCCAACCCTTGTGTTAGGGTGGGCGACGGCTTTGGTAATTCTGCTATGAGTGCACGCTTTTGAGCAACAAATAGTTCTGTGGCTGTAGGACCGCTTTGTTTGTTGCCCACAATCTCATTGAGTACTTGATAGGCGGGTCTCTTTGGGGCAAATGTCGTTCGTAATAATGACACAGCCTCATGCCAAGTACTGACACTTTCTCTCACTCCAAGCCACCAAATAGCTGCATCACCCATAAGCAGCAGAGTAAGCCCTTCTATGGCATTCTCGTCGCTAACGGACTCAATTTTCTTGAAAGTAGTGATAGTTGACAGAAACGTCTCGACCACTGTCGACTGGCGAGTCCCGTCAAAACGGGCGGTGCATGACGCAAAACTCCCTGTTTTTGTGAGACACGAGAACTTTCCCGGTTTGCTAACACCCCTAAAAGATCCCTAAACTGATCATCAGAGAAACTGACGTTTGCCATTTGTTTATTTCTCCGGCTACGTCTAGGTAAAACGTTATAAAAATCAATGTTGATTTGCTCAATAAATAACAGTAACCTAATAAACTGCTTACCCTAAAGGAATCTAGCGTGAAGATATACTTAAACAAAAGATTAGTGACTACAGAAATGATTAAACTAAACTATGCTATAGAAATCAGTTTTATTGTAATGAAATACGTAACTAATCCTGTATACTGTCTACTCCGAAACCCTAGTTTGTTTATAAATACAATAACAAAAAAAAATATGTTTCTACCAATATGCCGAAACTATTGTATATACCTACTAACAGAACTAAGATCAATCTAACAAATTAACGAATTGACTACAACAATAATATTAAGATCTACCTACAATAAATGTGGGTACTACAATAAATTTACCTACGATAAAATATGTGGGTAAGAAAGCCCAAGGTGGGACGCCAATTGTGGCAAGGTTCAGTGTGAGGAGATAAATCTAAACCCACTTTGCAAAAGTTACAATAAATAGTTTATTTAAACTAATAGCTAGTACATTGTTGGTAACACAAAGAGCTAACTAGTATAACAAATGAATGAAATAAATAAAGTAATCTAACTAAACCCTACCAAAAACCCTAAGCGCACCGTGCCCTGTACGTCAGTAATGTGGATCACCAACACCACGTTCGTACAGTGCAGGTGCTAATCTGATCTCGGCAGGAAGCGGGGGTAAACGTGACCGACCTAAGTCGATGCGGTGTGTACACCCAAGTCGTGCCGAACTCAGACTAATGATCGATTATTTTTTTTTTTTTTTTTTTTTTTTTTCGGATTGGCATCTCGCAGGTCAACCTAGGAGGTTGTTGGCTGCTTAACCGGACTTTCCTGTGGTGCCTTAAAAATTATTATTTTTAGGGCCTCCAGCCAGGGCATAAAAGCTTACAAACTAAGCGACTACACGCTAAGGGCACCCCCTGTGGGGTACGAGCCTCGGCTTAGGGCGTCGCTGGGAGAGGACAGCAAAGGGACAGGCTGGATCGGATTTCCATTATTTAGGGACGAATTTAAAACTACAGGCTCAGCGGCGCGGGCTGGCCCGAGCAAGGGTCGGGGAGGGGACGTACGGGGTCGTCGCGGCGGGCCTCGGCGGCGAGGACGGAATGACGGCGGTCTGTGTCTGTGTTTCTTAACTGTACTGGTGGCCTTATTGCTCTCCTGGAGGAGAGTAATAGCATCGTCAGGGTCGGTCAGAGTATGTCTCGGTCGTCGAGTCTTACTAATACGGGAGGGAGTGTACCGGGCGGCCGATACGATTAACGGGTTAGAGTGCTTTTCAGCAGTGTCGAAGAAGCGCTTGGCGGAGCGTTTCATAAACTGCTGGATGGTAGGTATTTTTAGATCGAGATGGAGGTTCTCGTTGCGAAGGTAAAAAGGGGCTCCTGTGATTCTTCGCAAGATACGGTTTTGGAGGGTCTGCATCCTATGGAGACGGTATGGTTTCGCGTGTGCGAATACAGCACAGGCGTACGTCATGATGGGACGAATGCACGCCGTGTAAATGCGCAATTTGCACTTGAGTGACAATTTGCTGCGTGCATTCAACATGAAGTAGAGCCTACCGAGAGCGAAAGCGGCGCGCGAACGCACCGTCTTTATGTGCTCTCCGAAAGTAAGATGGTGGTCCAGAATCACACCTAGGTATTTGGCTTGCTTCTCCCAAGGGATAGGCTTACCGAACATGGTTATCGGACTGGGCAGAGAGGGGGACGAACGCGGTTTGGAAAAGAGTACTGCCTGACTCTTGATGGGGTTTACCTCGATTCTCCATTTCCGGAAATAAGCGCCTAAGGCTTTTGCCGCGGATTGGAGGGTACGAGCTATGCAGTCTGGGTTACGACCCGAGTAATAGATGGCCGTGTCGTCAGCGAATAGAGCCAACTGAGCCTTTTTATCTTTGGGGATGTCGCTGGTGAACAGCGTAAAAATGAGGGGGGATACTACGGAGCCCTCGGGTGGGGTGAAGAGAGCGCACCCTCGATGCGATAGCGAAAGGTGCGATTCGACAAAAAGTCACGCAAGATGAGCACGAGACGATCTGGCACTCCGAGTTGGTAAAGCTTGTATAGTAAGACGTTGTGCCAGACTTTGTCGAATGCTTTCGCTATGTCAAAGAAGAGCGCACCCGTCATCAAGCCACGCTGAAAACCAGCGCTTATGTGCTCGACGATGCGGTGGACTTGTTGGACGCAGCTGTGTTCGGTTCGAAAGCCAAACTGCTCGTCGGGAATGAGACTCTTTGCTTCGGCAAAGTCTTTGAGCCGCTTATAAATAAGCCTCTCGTAGATTTTGCCTAGAACATTGAGTAGACTAATGGGACGGTAACTGGTGGGATCAGACTTGGGTTTGCCTGGATTCGGAATGCCGATAACGGTGGCCTCTTTCCATGCCTGAGGAAAAATGTTGTTGCTTAGAGCGCCATTGAAGATGGCGGTCATTAGCATTATGAGATGGGCGGGGAGGAGTGTGAACACCTTATTGGTGATACCGTCAGAGCCCGGGGCTTTCCGGGGTTTGAGCCTCTTGATAATATCGTGCACTTCGTCGGGAGTGACAGGAGGCAGAGGATAATCAGGGTCTTCAACGGGTGGGAGAGAGGCTCTACGTTCGACTTCGGCGTCGACCTCAGAAAGGTGAGCTTCGTCTACTGGTTGAGAGCTGGGGGTGCATTGAGACTCTAGGCTGTCGGCTAGACATTCAGCCTTTTCATCGTTGTCGAAGGCGACGCTACTGTCGGAACGAATGAGAGGGGGCATGGAGGCCTCGTTAGAAGAACGGAGCTTCCTCTGGAGTTCCCAGAAGGCTAGGTGGGTGGGCTCGAGTTCGCTAAGTGTCTTGTCCCAGCGGCTGGAGCGCAGCTCCTCGATGCGTTTCTTTACAGCACGCTGTAAAGAGCGCATGTGAGCCTTGTTCGCATCGCAGGGGAAGGCACTGTACGCACGGACGGCCGCGTTCTTCTCGGTCAACAGATCACGCACATCGTCAGGCAGTTTCCAGCGATGATCGCTCATCGCCGGAACCTCCCTTGAACAATCGTTCAAGACGGATTGTACATGATTTGTGAACGAGTCGATCGCGCCCGTCGTGTCCGCGACTGTCACCAAGTGGTCGGGGATAGCGTCCAAGTGAGGCGACGTGGTGGATTGTAGGCTTTCGCTTACTTTCCTCCAGTCGGTAATAATTTGGGTCGGAGGGGGCTGGCTAGGGTCAGAGGGACCTGAACGGGGAGCTAGTTCTAATATCACTGGACGATGGTCAGAATTAAGCTCGTGTAGCGTCTCTATAGATGGCAAACGGAGGTTCACATTCTTGAGCAGCGCTATATCGAGGATGTCGGGAAGATGGTTGGGATCGTGGGGGAAATGAGTGGGAGTCATCGGGGCGATGACGTCGAAGTTCAGTTGAGAACAGAGGTTAAACACGATCCTACCTCTGGAAGAGGTCCTGTTACTATTCCAGGAGGGATGTTTGGCATTGAGATCGCCCGCCAGTAAGACGGAGTCACCCAGGCCAAGAAGAGCAGAAAGGTCATCCTTGAGGAGGATAGGATCATCCTCCGATGGTGATGGAGGGACGTATGCTGATATAATAGTTAACGGCTGATGACCGGTCATGCCGAGCCGACAGACAGAGACCTCGAGGCGAGCGAGGGGAGGAGGGTCCATAGGAATGCAGTACAGAGCCTTTCTATAGTATATTAGGGTACCGCCCTTGTGACAACGAGACCTATCATTGCGAACTATACGGTAGTTGGCAATATTCGGGTCACGATGATGGGGCTTAAGAAAGGTCTCCTGTATGAGAAGGATATCAAGTTGATGGTCGCGGAGGAAATTGGCGATCTCATCACGTTGGTTAGTAATGCCATTGGCGTTAAAGAATCCTAACTTAAGGGATCGGGGTTTATTAGTACACGGCCTTTCCTTATCCATTGGATTAGCAAGGGTAAAGTTTATCTAGGGCTTGCGTAATCTCCGGATACGCTTTGAACACCTTAAGGATGTCGCTAATATTTGCTTTACACGCGAGTATATCCCTAGCCATAGCTTCAGCAGCGGGGTTGCGGTAAATTTGGTAGGCGAGGTTGATGACTTCGCCTATCCTCTCGGTAGGGAGAGATGCAGGTACGCGGGAGGCTGAGGGCGCGGTTGAAACGGCGGGGGCGGCCTTAGATGGGGCGAGGGCGGCCTTAGGAGCGGCGGTGGCGGCTTTAGGAGCGGCGGGGGCGACCTTAGGTAGGGGGGGCGTGGTCGCGGAGGCTAGGTTCGGCGCGGGGACTGGCGAATCCATCAGCGCTGGCATGGGCAGAGATTGGGAGGGCCTCAATGCAGGGAACGCTCTCTGATGATTCAGCGAGTTCCATGGGGAGGGCCTCTGAGGGCTGAGACGCTCGGGCATCTCTGAGGAGGGAATCTTAACAGAGGGGCTTTCCCTTTGTTGACGAGCGTTCGCACGCTTGGTCAACTTGGGAGAAGAGGATTTTGGGGCTTTGGGGCAGCCGCGGTAATTGGCGGGGTGACCTGATTGTCCGCATAGCACACAGCTGGGAGGTTCTGTGCACAGATTGCGGTCTTTCGGACGGGGACAGTCAGCAGTTGCGTGCTCACCCAGACACTTGACGCATCTAGGGGTCGCGTAGCAATTGCGTTGGGCGTGACCGTAAAGTTGGCAGCGGTGACACTGTCCAACCGTATCGGATTTATAAGGCCTCTCGATAGAGATGCCCGACAAGTGACATACCGACTTTACTTTAAAGATCGGATGGTGGCCGTCGGTGTGATCGCACACGACAAGAACCGAGTCGTATGCAATCGCACCCCTAGCTTTGTGCAGACGATGCACAGCGGATACTGGGACATTTTGCGACTGAAGGTCGGCGAGAATCTCTTCCGTTGAGATTTCTTTGGGGACGCGTCGGATTACCACACGGGTGGGTTTATCATCGGGCAGGGAATAAGTGTGGAACGAAATGTTCCTCACTTTTAACAGGGATGTAAGTTCCCTGTGGTCGTTCACCGTGGGAACTTGAACTTTGATACCCTGTTGGGTCGAGCGCGCGTTTGTGTATTTGATCTTACGATCGTTACACAATTTGGACACGTCGGTCCACTTCGCCTTGTCCTGGATGAACAAGGGAGGCGGGGCGGGGAGTTTCTTTTTTGAAACCGAAGGATTGGGGGCAGCAGTGGACATGGGACTAGCGGGACGGCTGCCCTCTGGACGAGAGGTAGCTGAGACGGAGGGGGCCGAAACCGAGGGGGTGGAGGAGGGGGTGGGCGCGGCTACGGCTTTCTTGGCCTTGGTGGCCTGAGAGGGACTCTTACCCTTCTTTCTCTTGCCTCCCGGACCGACAAGTTGGTAGTCGTCGTCCGAGGACGCGGAGGCAGAGTGGGCTTCCTCAGAGTCGGAGTGAGATGGCTCAGAGACAGGGACAGAGGTATCCATTGTTTCTGAGAAACATGGCGACGCAGAGCGCAGCTGCGTGGGAACAATGGTCGCGGGAACAATGGGCTTGGGAACAATGGGTTCGGAAACAATAGGTGTTTCCGCGTACGGGCTTGTTGTCTTAATTGACAATAGGGACGGGATTTGCGGTGGCATAGAAGATGCCGCCACAGGTGTGCCTTCGTTGGCGTTATCGGGGGAAAAGGGGCTATCTAATATGTCACTGAAGTCAGCGACGCTAGCTTCGGCTGCTTTTCGGGACGCGGACGAGTTCTCTAGCCATGTGTCCAGATCGGCATGGAACTTGGCGCTTTGCCATAAGCGGGCCTTGACGTACGCTAATATATCAGCGTCCGACATGGTCGGAGGGAGAGTTAAGTTGGGGAGGGAATTTTGGGAGATTTAACTCTCCGGGAAGCCTAAATTATACCTAACACCTAACTTTAACTCCCCGGGTGGAGTGGCCCGGGGATGTGTAACCCTCCCTGTCGGGTGTAGACAGGGAGGTGAGTACCTATTGGTGAGTAATGATCGATAGCCCGGGCAGCGCTTATAAAGGCGGCCAGGAGCGCTGCGGAGGGCCGTGCGGCGCGGGGTAGTGATGACGCGCGCCGTGTTCACGTGCGCGCGAGTGTTTCTGCCGTGGTTGGTTGTTTGCCGCGTTACAATACTACTTTACTTTCGGAAGTCGGTGGCGGTGACTTTGTGTTTGTTGTTTTTTATTGCCACCGACTTCTGAAAGTAAAGTAATGTGTGTTCAGTGCTAAAGTTATTTATAACTTTTTAGTTTTTGAAGGCGGTTTCCTTTTTTTTGAAAAAACTTTTTATTTTTAGCTTTTTAGTATTGTCTTAACATCCAAATCCATTAAGAAACGGCGACACACTTAAAAGAGATTGTAAGTCCTCCAAAGAATGGAGAAACTAAATCAAATCAAATCATTTATTTGCTGGTCGGTAAAACGTCATCTAAGTTTCATTTTGGGGATTTTGTTGATTTTTTCAAAAAGGGCTGCATCAATTTTGGTAAAATTTATATGGGGCTATTTCGGAATAAACCCCTTTCGAAAAAAAAAAGAATTTTGCGAATCCCTATATATGACAGAGTTATGCCCGAACATACATAAAAAAATAGAAACGTCTGAATTGGTATCCTCCTCCTTTTTGAAGTCGGTTAAAAAGTAATTTTCTCGAATTTTTAGCTTCGTTAAAATTATGTATTTTTGGTGACTCTGGGAACACTAGTATCCAACAATGATATCATTGATGCCAGATTCGCGTGTTTAAAATAATTATGCAGTAATGCGTCAATTACTGCCACACTCAGAGACGTCACTAAATAATAATGAATCATTAACTTTAATTGATCAACATAACTTGGTACATATCAACAACAATATTCTGACTGACAGCATTCCAAGTTATGTTGGTCAATTAAAGTTAATGATTCATTATTATTAAGTGACGTCTCTGAGTGTGGCAGTTAGTCTATGATCTAATTAGGTGTCATTAGGTTAACACTATTGATCGAAATTGAGGATTGACTTGAAACACCTACATTATTCTTAATAAGCATTTTGTCTGCAACTTCGCCCAAATGAATTTTCTAACAGATTTTTTTTTTGGAAATAAAATTTTGCCTACAGCACTCAAGGACGTACTTAGCTTTTTATGGGTTCTTTTTAAATCGGTTTAGTATTTTTTTAGTTTTTTAGCAGCTAACTCAGAGTTATAAAACCGTGCCCGGTGCGTTTAATACTTTTGGATAGAGTTTTGTTTTTTTTTGTATGTTTGAAGTGATCAATCTTTATCCTATTAAAAATATGAAAGTCATTATGTTTAGATGTTTGTTAATCAACGACAAACGACGACTGACGCGACGACTGAAAGGAATATAATAATAATAATAATATGTGGGGACATTTTCACACACGGCCATCTGACCCCAAACTAGGAAGACCCTGTACTATGGGTGTCAGACGGCTGATATACATACACAAATACATTTTTTTTTGTAAATACTTTGATATATATATGTAGGATCGTCAGGAGCGAGCGAGGAGGAGTGCCGAGCGGTATAGTACACTCGGCCAACGTAATTGATTTACAGGCCACACATACGGGATATTGTCACTGTGTGTGTAAATGAACTAGTCGGTTGGTCGGTTATGACACGGAATAATAAAAACAAGTGGAAGTGCCACGTAGCCATCGAACGTGTGGCACAATTATGTGGAAATGATCAACATTGGTTCAGTCGCGATCAACTACTTGCTGCGACGTGACATATCGCACAATATCGCACGTAAGGAAAAAAAATACAACCATGCCTTATTGTGCAATTTTTACATGCAAAAATGATAGCAGGTCAAAGAATGTTTCTTGCAGAGGTATATCGTATCACCAAAAAGTATAAAACTTTCATATATTTCAATATAATCGATTTTTATTGACAATACCTTATTTTTGCTTTGATGCGAACTAAAAACTACCTTATGTCCATTCACTAAAGTCTAAATTAGCTGGCTCGCTGTCTTGACTGTAATCGTTTTACGTGGCATAAATTCTAGAAACTTCGACGCTACTCGTTTAGGGATGGGACACATTAATGCAAATAGTTCGTGTCGACAAAACAATTACACAATAACAATAACATGTTTTTAAAGTACCTAACTTTATTTTTAATAAATAAAAGTACGAGTTTGAAAGAATGAGTTTTAAAAACCTGATACCTATATTCTGGCAAATAGTCATTCATTCGCGGTTAGACGTAGGCCTATAAATATTCTATATACATCTATATAGTTTATTTTCATGTACAAGAATTGAGATGTCAATTATGTTTTTAAAAGACTGTCACATATTTAGAAAAGATATTGTCATGTCTAAAATAATGCGTCATTTCATTGGGATGTCAATCAATTTCCTACATACAATCATATTACGGACTCAATGAAAGATATCGCAGAAAAATATGTCAATACATCATTAGTTAATCATCATTTTTGATCCATTACGTACATTAAAAAGATTAATATATTTCTTACATTGTACAAATTATCGATAACTTGACCACATCTCTCATTGAATAGCAAAATAATTAACAGTTGCATGCGAAAATGACATCTATTCATAGTAACAATAGATGTCATGTTAAGTAATTTGGTAACAGCGCTCTCTAGCGTCGAATAGCTGAACTCGTTGGACATTGCTCGAACTGGATTGTTAGATGGAAAAAATCTCTTTAGTGATTTTGTCATGTAAAATAATAGCAACGTTCGTTAGTTGTGATACGATTTAATTTCGAACAACAATAAAATAAGCTTTTCGCCAAAGTTGCGTTCATAATTTGTAGCCAATTATTTCATCGTTTTCTGTGTATTGCAAGTACATTTTAATTTGCAAATGTGTGAGTTTGGCGACACTGGATCCAGTATTAAGTAAGACTAAGGGCACTTCCTCTTGTTTTTATTATTCCGTGGGTTATGAAGTTAAACTGTTTGTGTGCGTATGATATACCCACGTATACCAATTTTAATTGAATGAAGTCCAATATTTCAACCTTTTAAATAAGGACCAGGTAGCCGGTCGGTAAAAGCACTTGGCATAGATAAGCCTCGTGTCGTAAGATCAAACCCCGGCAGGTGTTATGGTTTTGGGTTTTTATTTTTCCTTTGTCCTATAAAACATTAATATTTTGTGTCAAATAAAATTACTTAAACAAAAAAAAAAGGTAATTAAATAAAACCAATAAAATAAATCAAAATATTTTATTAAATAACCTAGGCGTTGGAATCATCGATCACTAATAAAAGATGGAATGCGGAATCCTATTGTTCCTTATCGCTATTGGGTCATTAGTGAATGAGCCAGCTCGTTTCGACTATTATGTTTCTTACAAGAGTTGGCTTAGGGTTCAATTTGGCATGGGTTATAATATTAGCAAATAAAAAACTACGTGTAACCAATACAATTATTTATATAACGCAAACTATTGTAAAAATATTATTATATCGCTATTGATACCTAACTTTTTTATGATTAGAACACTATTGGCAACTTCATTAAGAGTTTATTAGACAAGACAAAGGTTTCTTTTTATGGAATATGAATGGACGTAATTGTTTTTTCAATGTATACAAATTTAAACAAAGTGGAATTGAAAGTGAAGTGAATCAACATGTTAGATAGTAAGAAATTAATTTAACTTCTAACTGAATAACAATAACATCACTTACACTTCAAAATATATACTGCAAATAACTGTCAACTACGGACTATACATAATAACTTAGGTGTTTATAAGAGAATCACGGCAACATGAAGTAGCTTTTAAACCTAAGTATATTAATAGTAATTCGGCTTCGTTTACAGTATTTTAACGCCATCCAACGACTTTAAACATTTCTCATCACTAAAATAAACACATTGTTCTCCCAATTAAAATGAATATAATAATATGACCTAGCGAATAGAATTTGTTTTTGCCGGTGAGCGTTGGACAGAAAAATCTTCCGTGGTGGCATACTGCAACTTAAACCAGCTTCATGCCGGTCAGCAGGTGATATCGCACTGTTTATAAGCACACATGTCATTATGTGTTGATGCAGTTATGCGGGTGGATAAAAACGGATTAGTCCCGTAAACAGCCTTGCCACGATGTCGTGGTAACGAGCCGAAGAATTCGCCTTCGGTTTTGGCCCACGTCGATGATGGTCTATTTCTTCAGAATACGCACTTCGATGGACACATAACTGCACGGTTCTCCTTAATGAATAAAAACAAAATAATATTTAAAATAATGCAGATAAACAATGGTGAATTGGTGGATAATTAATCATAGATAAATTAACTGACTGTCTTATATTGCCTCGTTGTAATGAAACTTAATACCGTTATTTATTTATTAGATAAATAATAAACGTGTTTCATGACTATTTTAATTACATAATTTAAAAGTTTTTCTTTATTTCGACTAAATGTTTTATGTTAGACAAAAACAGACTGGCATAAGTAAATTTTATCAGAATCAAATTCTGATATATTTAAATATTATTTTACATTCATTTAGTCATAGGTCAAAGGTGAAATAAGTTAAGAATTTGAGTTGGAATATTACTAACGTAATGAAAACATTGTCACGAGTAGCTTTGTTACTCACCGATATTAATAATCACCTTGCAATTTCACAAATGAAAACGTTTTGCTCATGCAAAACAATGAATTGCGTCTTGTTGCATGGTTGGAAGAAGTTGAAGCACAATTGGATCAGAAACAAAGAACGCACAGAAGTATGTGTGTTCATCTATATACTTAGGATTGCAATTTATATTCGTAGACTGACAACTAAGAATGCTCATTTTTTATAAACTAAGGTGGAAGTATAAAAAAATAAACAAAAATTGTGGGTAGTTATATCCTAAACGGTCAAAATAAATTGGCTGAGAGTTCCGTGCGCACTTCTCAAACGCTATTTTACTCATCTGTGAACGGAATTGAATTGTTAGCAATTCAACTAGGTAATGAAAGTTTTACGAAAATTATGTTTACAAAACAAAAAGAATGTATTGCAACCGAGATTTGATCTTAAGACTTCTTAATGACTAACCAGATACGTTAGCCATTGCGCCAAACCTGTTACAATGATTGGGTGCGAAATATTATAACTTATTCAATTACACAGATTACTGATGACGATACATACATTGATATTATAGTTACTGCTTAGTGACGCGACATACGCACACTAATAAAAAGCAGAACTCGTTCGTTTTATTTAACGTTTGTGTATGTAACTCTTCATACCGCGTGTGCGTGCAATGTGTAAACTAATTACGTTGTTCCACTGTACATCGTCAGGACTATAGGCGTTCGCATTATCCCATTAGGGATAAACAAGACCTGTAAAAACAATTACACACTATTACTAAAGGAAACACAAGACAAATGGTAATCAGTAACAAGAATAAAATAAGTTAAAGGTACAGCAACAATACAGTTAATCGAACAGACCGTTAAGGTCCCACAGTTCGTACAGTGGCCAAGCCACCCAATGATAAACGAACAAACCCTTAAGGTTTACAGTTCGTACAGCAGCCTAAGCCACCCAATGATATACGAACAAACCCGTTAGGTGTATAGTTCGTATAGCAGCCTAAGCCACCCAATGATAAACGAACAAACTGTTCGGTATTACCCGCCGGTACGACGGAGGGGAATGAAGGAGACGAAGGAGGAGGGGGCGGCCGCTGTGACGAGCGGCGCCGACGCACCAATCATAAGATTCGCTAGAACGACCGTAACACAACGAGCACTGTACGCGTCGCGACCTACCTATTGTTTTTAATTGTTAATATTGTGATTATTATACTAGCCTTTATCTACAGTCTTAGTCTGTCATTTCCAGAGTTTCCTTACACACTTAGATAGGGTCCTGGAACCTATACAAACCCTTAAGGTTTATAGTTCGTACAGTAGCATAAGCCACCCAAATACAAAGTGTATCGCTCGCTAGCAGCAAGCCTATACAGTTATGTGAATATACAGCAGCGCTGTACCAGGTAAACCGACAGTATTGTCGGGAGCAGGAACTCTTTACTGAATCGAATCCGAGGATCGACCGCCATACTTACGGAGTGCACGCTCTTTTATAAGGCGATGCCCCCCACCTTGTAACCTCTCCTTAACAAGTCTGCCCAATAACGCACGGAAGTGCGTCACGCGTTTACTTGATACAAAACACTAAAATGTGCTAAATCTAATAAGATTTCATTATAAAGTACTCAAATAACACAATAATAATTGTCATGAATAAACAATAGTGATTTCATATAGTAATTCGTTTTACATTCAAAGTAACGTGTCAACAATTGTTTTGAATAAAACCATCGATAACAATTATCGAAATAAAGTAACCACAAATCAGTGTGTGCACACAATAAATCATGTTTCGAATTAATAGACATTGATAGTAAAATCACATAAATTAACAATAAGAAACACAAATCATAACAAATTTAGTTAACACCCACTATTGTGCTTAATAAACCGTGTCCGACATTTAGACAAACAACACCCAGACACAAGGCAAACACAAGTGCTCATCACACAAATGTTCTCAGCCACTGCGCCAACCGTGTCGTCAAATCGTTTGAACAGACCAGTAGATCAACCGCAGTATTTTATTGGTTTTAAATCAGTGTTCTTGGAGTTTCTTGCTCATTTCTCTCCATAGAAACCTACTATTTGGAACAAGCAACTAGCTTCAATTTTCTGACTGACTGACTCCTTGACAATTCAAAAGTGTCTGTATATGGTTTATTTGAAATAAATGGTTTTGAGTTTGAAATTCAGTATCTACTTAGGGAGGCCTACGTTCAGCAGTGACTGTGGACGGCAGTAGGCTGTGTGATGATGATGATCTATTTGATCTGGGTAGGTGGTTTGTTCACTATCACTTTGGTACTTTCTCTTATAATATCAGAGCTTGAAAAATTATTTAAACAAATTATTATCATCGCTGTCGCTGTGGGGAAGCTGTCAACTGCCTCGGACACCACGGCCTATCGTGCAACCGGAGTGCAGGTCGCATAGCGCGGCACGCGAATATTAATGACATCATTCGCCGTGCTCTCATCGCCGTCAACGTTCCAGCAGTTTTGGAGCCCAACGGCTTGGCACGCGACGATGGCAAGAGACCGGACGGCATGTCATTATTTCCTTGGAAGTTGGGTAGGCCTTTAGTGTGGGACGCTACGTGCGTCGATACTCTTGCGCCATCCCATCTTCCTAGCTCAGCGTGCTGAGCCGTTTGGGGTTGAAACCCTCGGGTCATGGGTTCCGAGTGCTCATCTCCTTTTTAAGGAAATTTCCAAAAGGTTAGTTGACACTTCTCGTGATCCAAGAGCTGGTTTTCACTTTGGGCAGAGGTTAAGCAATACCATCCAACGTGGCAATGCTAGTCAGTCTCTTGGGCACATTCCCAGATGACGGCGATGTGGAGGAGTTTTTTGATGCCTTATTATATTAGTTTGTTTTTGGTTTAATAGTTATAGGTTTTTCTTTTTTTTTTATTATACGTAAAAAAATATGTTAGACTTGGTTATCACAAAATAATAATAACCCGTTATTTCCCCAGTGCAGGGTAAAGGCCTCTTCTTGTACAGAGAAGGCACGAGCATTGATCACCACGTTTTCCCAAGGCGAAATGACGATTTTAAACTTTCGAGCCAAATAAATCAACTTGACTTCGCTTAATTTTATTTATTGGACGAAATCGCATAAGAAAGAAATTCGTAGCGACGTGCTACAACGCTACGAGGTTTGCTACGAATCACAATTGCTACGAACACAAATGATACAGGATGTACTTATGTACATACAAATAATTTTCTGGTCCGTGTATTTTTGGTATTTCTGTATTTAACACTAGAGTACACGCGCCCCTTTTTTTACAGCAATACATGCGTGGCCCACTAAAGAAGGCCATTTTGAAATGTTAATAAATGTTATTTAGGTAATATTAAAATGAAACTAATAATCAAAATAATATACTCATTTATTAATTTTTTCAGTATAAACTTAATTTTTTATATAACATTGTAGGAACTTTGAATTACTAACAATTTACTTATCTAATAGAAAAAAATAACGAAAATGGCATTTCTGAGATCAATGTCTTACATTATTTTCTTCTTGACTTTTTTTTAAAGAAAACAGTTTTCGTAATATTCAGTACACACCACAGCATGGTGATCAGGGCAAATTCATTTGTTGCAAGTCTTGCACCACTTTTTCGTTGATCAATATCGAGCTCTTTGACCAACTTGTCTCAACTTTGGTGTGACATCGAGCTGTACTTCTTCAGATGTCTTTAAGAGCATCTTTATTTACGAGAGCGGTAATTGCAACAATATTCATCAAATCGAGAAAAATTTTAAGTGGCCATTGGCGGCAGTTTCTTAGGACACTGTAATATTTACACATTTTATCTCTATCAATACGTCACCACACTTAGTACGGTTGTAAAAAGTAATTATTTCAGGCTTGCGTTCTTCATGTATATAGGGCGGGATCAATGGTTGCATCGTTATGCGTGAGTAGGTACCAGTGAAATCGAAACGGGATGAATCCAGTTTTGATTTCACTGGTATCTTCCTCAAGACACAGGGCTTAAAAACCGGTGCTAATTCTCTTCTTCACTCTCAATTGCATCATCATCGTCATCATAAGTCTCCATAATCCATCTCTCCACATAAGCAGTACCCATGATTAGATAAGTAAATTACGAACTTGGAATAATACATTTTACATTAGAGTACAAAATAAACATAAGTGTACGTGCTATAATGTAAAAGTAAATATCAATAAATTTACACCTTATAAACTTGAAATACAATAAAAATGGCTTACCTAAATTTGGTACACCAATACACGCGCGTACTACTATGGTAGGCCCGCGGTTTTGGCATCTTTCAGATATACGAGTTCGCGCAAAGGTTACGCGAAGCTGACCTGTCGACAAATCTAATGGAGCAGGCTTACCTGGAACCACACCGTTCTAACATACAAAACTTCTAAGTTACGAGCAAAAATGTTACCGTGGTCTACTATTAATAGTAGGCCACGCGTGCACTCTGGTGCTAAAGGAGCTAGATGGGAATCATAATTATTACCTTTTTCATAAATAAAACAAAAATCATGAAAAGGAAGGAAAGTTATAAAAAAAACAAGGTATAGAATTTGCTATGTAACTATAAATAAATTGAAACAAAAAACAGAATTAAGTATGTAGATTTAACACTAATATAACTCGACACTATAACGATTTTGCAAACACTGCTATCGACATAACGGGAAGTGGCATGAAGTAGCCAGTTCAAAACAAGGCCAGTTATCGTTCACAGTTCGTACAGTTAGCAATCAGCCGGATGGCTGTTTCCAACTACCCACTAACTTCGGATCCGGTCTAGTCTAACTTATCTGTGTAGTTCGCGTGATCAATACCGGTAGCTCAAAATAACGTGAAATATATTGGCCTGTTACTACAGTTGCACACATGTTACACAATGTAATTATAAAGTAAAGCTGCAAGATCACTTTTGCTTCATAATATTTCAACAGCCTGTTGTAAATAATGTGATCGTCAGCCGCTTTCAAGCGCGAGTAGCTACCCTTAAAGGTATCAATACTCCTAAGTATCGAGTATCGATAAGAAAACCACTGTCATAATATAAATACAATTATAAATAGGTTATTTATTACCGACTATACCTTGATTAAATTCAAATAATAATAATAATAAAATAGAGTAATATTCAGTTACATTAAGAAATAATTCGATATTGATAAATGATATAGTTACTGTTATTATAATTTATTTTTCAATGACGTCAAAAGCGACAATCGCATCGGTGGTGTGTGATTATGACGCGACAATTTAAAAATGTAAAATATGGGGACCGAACATGAACTGCATGGGTAATTATGACAACGACGGAACCCTACATTGCGCGTAGCCCATCACGCACTTGGCCTTCTTGGGGGTTTTTTTGTATTATTAATATACTACTACGGTATTGCAATACCTTTTAGAATCCTTAAAATAAGCCCTTTAATTTGATACCCATATTGTAGTTCTAGAAAAACCTTTTTTTTTTACTTCAAACATTGGCGTCTCTCTGCTGCCACAAAATATAAAGGTTACAGAAGGACCGCTCTCGCCATCTTCAAAAATAATTACCTAAACTTGCCAGACTCACTAGGGCTGCGACTGTATTGACTCTGTAGGTTTTATTTGTGACAATATGAAATTTTATTGACACTGGTTGGAACTCCTTGCATTTTTTATAACAAAATTTTCCTGTTCGCCATGTCAATGCCAAATGTCAATTTCTCTCATTTATTCATTTATACAACATGTGACAATCGAGACTGAAGTCTGCTTGAAACTGCTTGAGAATGCCTATAAATGTAATGTCAATGTGTGCGTGCCAAAAATGGCGGTTTGTTCTGAGTGGTCTCTCTGCTCAGGCGCGCCGCAGCCTTACGTATTTTGTGCTGCTGCTATGTTTATTTACTTTTTTCGTCACCTATCTAAGAACACTTGGAACCAAATGAGACAAATCGAACGATACCTTAAATAAGTAAATCCGTTCAGTAGTATGGAAGATATCAGGTATTATAGAATATTATTTACAAAGACAGACCTTTCCTTGCAGTCGGAGTAAAAAGACTTGGCATAAACATATAAATACATAGGTACGCAGCGTTGGTAGGCCTCCCGCGAGATGAACCGACGACATTGTCAAGGTCGCGGGTAACCGGTGGATGCAAGCGGCAGAGTGCCGCTCGTTGTGGCGTTCTATAGGGGAGGCCTATGTTCAACAGTGGACGTCTTTTGGCTGATGATGATATCGATAAGTAATTAATTACAATTATACATTCGTACATTCATCACATTTTAAGCCGACTAACGTTCACAGCGGACGTACTTATTTCTCCGTCTAGCGTTAACACATCGACTAGTCCTGTGTTTCTCTCATGGAGCAAAATCCCACGACTTTCATTAATTGTACAAACTTGTCGGACTGGATGTTTGCATTCTAATCTCAGCCGTAAACTGTCAAAACTGCTTTTATTTACCTACCTTTTTGACAAGATTTTAACATTGATTGTCAAAATCTTGAGACTGCAAGTAGATTTTGACAGTTTTTAATTAGTGAAATTATCATTCAGGGCACTGAGGTACCATAATCATCGTCCTATTTAAAATGACTTCGATTACTACCTAAAAATATCATCATCATCATCATTTCAGCCGAAAGACTTCCACTGCTGGACATAGCCCTCCCCCAAGTGTCGCCACATTGACCGGCGGATCCCCGCAACCTTTACCAGGACATCGGTCCACCTAGTGGGAGACCTTCCAAGGCATCATAAAAATATAAATAATAATAAAAATATGTAGTTACATTTCATATACGACCATCTGACCCCAAACTATGACGGGTGGGTGTACCGGTAGGTGTTGTACCAAAAACATAAAACATCTCCGTTTTGAAATTCCTAAAGAGCCATAGGTCAGAAATTCGTTTCCCGGAGTTGATATTAACAACTTGGGTTTAAATTGTAACGTTAATTTAACCTTGTGATTTATTAACAAGGACACAGCACGCAAGTGACGTAGGAAAGATATTTTGAGCACATTTAATCTACGCTTAGTGGTAGCCCACTGAGCGTAGATTAAATGTGCTCAAAATATCTTATTCACGTAACTAAAGAAGTGCTGTTGCAGTTGCAGTTAAGTTTCGGTCATGACAACCGATCTCAATGGAGACTAGCCAAGTACGTCGAACAAACTAATTGGTTTACAGGCAAAAATATTAATGTTTCTACTACACTCATAATATTTTATTTTATTCCATTTTCTTATCTTGAGCACGTAGGTATCCCTGGCTAGTCTCCATTGAGATCGGTTGTTGTTGTTACGAAGGAAATATTATGGTACACAAGACACAAGGCACATCTGACACGACCGGGGAGAGCTCAGGCGTAGGACTAACAGCTATACGCTTTCTGAGGCACGCGGGTGTCATCCCCAACCATCGAATTTCAGGCTGCTACTGAGAAATCCTAATATTCTAATGGAAATACAAAAAATCACTATGCCCGAACTGTGGGCTAATTCACTTAACTAAAGAGGTGCTGTTGCAGTGCAGTTGCAGTTAAGTTTCGATCAAAGCAACGCTTTTCGTATTATCTACCGCTGTAAGACACGCGTGCGTCAAGTTCGCTTCACGCGAGCGCAATAACGGCATTCTACTGTTGCGCGTCTTTGGTGCGAGTTTCGGAACGCAACATGATCGGTATTCTACTATTTGTTTGAAGATTCAAAATGACAGTTAAAGAGCACTAAAATCTGTACTGACGTATTTTTTAATTTTATAATATTGTCATATTCATTGAAATGTAATCGATTGTATTCAATTATTTAGTGAGTCATATTTTTTCTCTCATGTGGCTACACCATAAGTAACTTTGGTAGAGTTTGGTTGTCGTACACTTGACATGCAGTTCACGCGCAGCTGTGAAGATAAAAACTATCTTATGAGAACTTCTAACATAACATTTAGCTAAAATATAAAGAATCATGGTGATTAAGGTTTAGCTAAATTGTAAAGCATCATGATGACTAAGGTTTTCAATTGTCATTAAATACGTTAAAAAATTAAACTTTTAGTGGGTTTACAGTTTATTTATTTCAGACACATAACCCTTAGGTACTCTGGCAACATGCCAATTCTTATGCGTTACTCTGAATCCAAGAGGTGTACCGGGACACACGGGCGTTGACACCAGGGAAGGAAGCCTGAGCGCAGCCAATACCGAAAGAGCAGACACCAACAACGATACCGTTGTGGTAGAGAGGGCCGCCGGAGTCACCCTGGCACTGGTCGCGACCACCGCCTGACCAGCCGGAGCACAACATGTTGTCGGTGATAGCGATACCACGGGTAGCGTAGTTGTTCCTGCAAGTGGCCTGGTTGATAGACCTAAGCTCGACGTGGCGGAGCTGCTCAGAAGAAGAACCACCAGCCTATGAAAAGTTAATTTGCAAATATTAGCCTCCAATCACAGAATACACAAATAATTGACTTCTAGTATAACACGAGATCAATCGACAATATACTTACAGAAGTTGTACCCCATCCGGCAGCCCAGACGGCTTGGTTGTCAGCGAGGTTGTAGTTGGCGCCAGCGATGGAAGCGGCACGGACATTGTTGTTGAAAGTGAAGGTGGTGGAAGAGCGCAAGACGGCAACATCATTGTTCATGGTGTTGCCGTTGTATGATGCGTGGTTGATGATCTGGCTCAAGACGTGAACGACCCCGCCGCTGTTAGCCCAAGTAGAGCCGACACGGATACGCCATCTGTTGGCTGCGTCACCGCTGAAAAAGTAAGGCAATCATTACACAACTAGACTTTGCATTTGGTTTTGTAAAATAATATATTCTCATAGAAAAATGCTTACATGGTGCAGTGAGCAGCGGTGAGGACGGCCCTGTTGTTGAGGATGGAACCACCGCACGCCTGGGACCATGTGCTCAAGTTCCATGAGTACAAGAGAGCGGCGATGGTGGGGTAACGGTCAATGGTGGTGACCGAACCTCCCACAATCCTCTGAGGATTGGAAGGGACGGCTGAAACGAAAAGCAATATTGTAATATGTTTGACAACGGTTGAATTATACCAAAAAAGTACTCAAATACAAAAAAAACATCCTTGTTCAAAAATGGTTTCAATTTGTTAAGAAATTTGCTATTGTGCAACAATAATTAAAATAACAATTTGTAACATACCTGCGACGGCCGCGAAGCAGAGGGCTAGCAGAGCGAGGAAACGCATTTTATTAATAACTCGCGGACAAGTGTAGAGCATCGCTGCAAGTGCTCGATATTTATATCAAAGCTGATTGATTTGAATTACTACGCGATGAGATTAAACTGCATTATTGATATGAGGTAGTCCAATCATAGCGATTACAGATTAGTGGTTTTTTGTTGTTTTTGGGTCTTTTGTGCCATTAGCCCGATTTCTTTCATTATTGGTGGTATCGGTTTTCATTTGACAGTCATTTGAAAACTTTTCAATTTAGTAAGCATTTCGGTAATTTACTTTCACAAGTAAATGTGGCCGGCTGGTCCGATTTTATTGTAACTTGGTATGAAAATAGCTTGAACCCTGGGGAAGGACATAGGCTACTTTTTAATCCGCGACTTCTTCTGTATCCGCGATAACCGACATACACGCAGACGAAGTTGCAGGCAAAAGCTACTGTAATAAAGTAAAAATTAAAACGCCGACAAAAAAACACATTCCTCGTATATGCAAGAAACATAATGTTTTCGGCGTTTTTTGCTCGATGTTAATATTATGAGGTGGTACCTGCGGAACCTTTCATGTACGAGTCCTACTCCGCACTTGGTCAGATTTTAGCCTGCAGTTGAAAAATGGAACTGCTCTCAATTCAAGTTTCTATTTTTAGCGATTTGTGTAAGACATATTCTTCTATAATTTATTGTAACTACTTAAAGATGACTTTTCACGTTAGTGACTTGTACAGAAATTATGTTTAGGTACCGAACGAAATTAAGTGTTTAGCTTCAGAAAAGAAGCAGGTATTTGTGTGATCTAACACGCCATGCTGCTTGGCGACCGTATTGCACATTAGGTACCTAACTAGTAAAGAGATCGTATAAGCAATTACTCTTGGATCGAAAAACACTTGTATGAAAGATCATATTATTTCAAAACGCCGTATAGAAGTAGTTTTCTGGATTTTTGAGCACGTTTTAATTCTATGATAATATGGTATAGGTAGCAGGCTGGTGTCCGCTACTCCACGTCTCAGCGAGGATTGTGCGTACATTTTTGACTCTTGCATGTCTAGTAAACATGGATTCGACTTTATAACACATTTACTTGATAATTATAATTATAAAGATATCTCTCGATCGCCTTCAGGCAACCGTAAGTCGTTTCTGTAGTCCAGTTGGTAGGGTTTGAGTGCCAATATAATTACAGACACGCTTAATGTTTGTACCTATTGCAGCTTTACCATTGGAACCACAATGTAGCTGATGATTGTGCATGCTCTCATCCCTCACTCTCATTGTCCAATCGAACGGTAATCAAACACCATCGGGAGATATCATGTGCATAGTGTCACATTACCGACTTAATCGAGATTTCGTTGCACTCTATAGTCTAAATAAGAGTTTGACTCTTGAACTCGTAGAAGAGTTAGAACTTTATTTACCCAGGAAGCGTGGTCTAATGACAATTTGCAAAGTAAGTAAATATGTAATTTATTATTATTATGTAGCCGATCCCAATGTAGTTGGGAAAAGGCTAGGCAGATGATGATTATTATGTAAAGCTGCTTCAAGTATAGTACTCATACATTTTGTTCTAAGAATTCAATAGCTGCGTGTAAATTTCTTTCATCAGCAGTAACATCTCAGTGGCAGCTTAAGAATGCTAAATTTAATATTATACTGTCGATGATTTGTGACGAACATTCTGGCTGCGTGTGCGTTATCGCGCAGATGGCGGTACATCAAAGGGGTTTAGCGCGCTAACATGTGGGTTAAAAAGTCACTTTGGGTGAAACATCTGTAATTTGAAGCATTTGACAGATCGTAGCAGCTTCTGCTAAAAGTCATAAAATGGTCGTTTTTTTAAATGATTCATGAAAATATTCATATCATCTGCGGGAACTTAGAAAATGACGTATAGAAACAACAGTAACCTAGCAACGACACACACAGATCTTAAATAAATCTGGAAGGGAAGACTTCGTCAAGTTGTACTGGAAGTGCTTTCCTAACACAAAGTGCTGAAAAAAACACGTCAACAACCAAACAAAACAACCGAACGAAGTTTCGGCATGCATTACTTCGGGACGATACACGCAGATGCCGCCGAAGCATAAAATAATATTGTTTGTTGGGTAACGTGTTTTTTTTAATAACCTATAAAGGTTTACTATGTAAATATGTAAATATGTTCCCGCAGATGATAAAAATATTTCATGAATCATTTAAAAAATCTACCATTTTACGAATTTTAGCAGAAGCTGCTAATGTTCTGCTACGATCTGTCCAATGATTCATATTACAGATGTTTCACCCAAAGTGGCCTTTTTAGACTCTCAGGGGGCCAAGTCTGCTATTTTTTTAATTTCGTCATTCCATTAACGCGATCCCATTGTCATTTTGCTAAAAGTTCGTAACCGGCTAAATTCATAATGGTCGATCATTGGTCGGTCGAATTAAAAGCAATGCACAATGATGTTCTAACGGTAGGTCACTATTCAAAGGAACTGACAAAATTTTAGCAGATTACCGCCTAAGTCAGTCATTCAGTTGTCATTTTGTACGAGATTACCATTCTATATAATTTCTTTCAATGGCGTGTCAGTGGTTGACCATTTGAAAGTTATAATGACGCTATTATATTAGTAGATTACCAAACTTGCAAAATCAACAATTACGAAATCAATGATAGATTCTTCATTCTGACACTTTTGTAATAGCAGACTTGAGGCCTAGCTATGTATATTCTGTTTAGTTTCTGTGTTCCCAGCTACATTCATTTTCATGTCAGCTATTACCTACTTCTAAATGATAATCTACTAAGCAGTAAAAGTTTAATTTTAAAGGTCAACACGAATCACGCTTTTAATAATATTCATTCTCATTCGCAATTCATTCTGAATATTCAATTATATTCAGAATGAATTGCGTGAATTTTCTCAAGGATCTCTTATTTGTTCAATTGATAAATATAACCTATCATCATCACCATTTCAGCCGAAAGACGTCCACTGCTGGACATAGGTCTCCCCCAAGTGTCGCCACATTGACCGGTCATTGACATGTCATTGACCCATATAACATGTCACTCGTTAAAGATGTAGCTTTCTAATGCGGAAAGAATTATTTAAATCGGTCTAGTAGTTTTTGGCTGAAATCGTGACAAACAATCAAAGCTTTCCTCTTTATAATATGAGTTTAGATTTAGATGATAACATTCTAAGCAGTGGAAGTTTACTTTTGATGGTCAATACCACGGAACAGATAAATAGAGTAATTTATCTGTTCCGTGGTCAATACAAATTACGCTTATACTAAATAATCGATTATATTATAGACTTAGATTCCTATAGTTTTAGACGTCATTCACACAAATACAGTGTAAAAGTATCTAGTTTTCTTGGACATCTAGTCGGATAAATAAAGAAATCTGAAAAAATATTCAACTTTATGAAAAAAAAATCGTTGTTCGTTAGTCTTACTTAAATTCGAGAACGGCTGGACCAATTTGGCTAATTTTGATCTTGAAATATTTGTGGAAGTCCAGGGAAGGTTTATACGGTAAGAAAATTGAAAAATCGATTGACAGGACAACGTCTGTTGGGTCAGCTAGTGTTTAATAAAAATGAAACAGCACAGGCAGGATGGCACGGAACGCCAGCTAATGACATCATCCGTCGTTGTCTTGCCTGCGCCAGGGTACCTGCTATTCTAGAACCCAATGACTTTTCACGCGACCATACGAAGAGACCAGATGGGATGGGATGGGATAATATGTGAACACTATGTATCTATGTATACAACTTAGCTGTCATTCTTTATCTTGTAATACTTTGTACATACTTCAATATAGTGTTTTTATGCAAGTTCGATCGTATTCACGTATAGTTATATAACTGTAAACTGTAAATGCAAAATATTGTACACATTTTTTTTAAAAGAGTAAGTATGGAGTTTCTTGCCCATTCTTCTCCATACGAAACTACCTTTTGGAATGGGTAACTAGAATCAACTTTATATTTTTTTATTATGACGTTCAAAAGTGCCTTTTTAATGGTCTAATTGAAATAAGTGATTTGACTTTGACTTTGACTTTGACTTTGATGACCATAATACCTTAAAAATTGGGTAGGCCTTCGGTGTGATGCAACATGTGTCGACACGATTGTGGCATCCCGTCTTCCTATCAAGACGTCTGTTCTTTTTTAGTAGATTTAATATTTAGATTTAAATTTAATATTTAGATATGGATTGTCATAAATAACAATTAAGTTTTCAAGTATCATTCATCATACAGAAAACAAATAACTATCATTTTGTAAATTTCTAGTTTATTTACTTAAAACATAGTCAGTCTGAGAAAATATCTATTCTTATGCGTTCTGGGAAATCCAAGTAGTGTAGCGGGATACACGGGCGTTAACACCAGGGAAGGCAGCCTGAGCGCAGCCAATACCGAAAGAGCAGACACCAACAACGACACCGTTGTGGTAGAGAGGGCCGCCGGAGTCACCCTGGCACTGGTCGCGACCACCGTTGGGCCAACCGGAGCACAACATGTTGTCGGTGATAGCAATACCACGGTTTGCGTAATTGTTTCTGCAAGTTACTTGGTTGATAACCACTAGCTGGACGTGACGTAGCTGCTCAGACGCGGAGCCACCAGCCTACGAAAGAGAAATATGTAAATATTTAGATTCTATCAAATAAAACACAAATTAACTTTTTGTTAAACACGAGATCGATTAACAATATACTTACAGAAGTTGTACCCCATCCTGCAGCCCAGACGGCTGTTTGGGGGTTTTTTTTTGTATTATTAATATATTACTACGGTAATACCTTTTAGAATCCTTAAAATAAGCCCTTTAATTTGATACCCATATTGTAGTTCTGGAAAAACCTTTTTTTTTACTTCAAACATTGGCGTCTCCCTGCTGCCACAAAATATAAATGTTACAGAAGGACCGCTCTCGCCATCTTCAAAAATAATTACCTAAACTTGCCAGACTCACTAGGGCTGCGACTGTATTGACTCTGTTTTTAGGTTATTGTAGGTAGATAGGTTTTATTTGTGACAATATGAAATTTTATTGACACTGGTTGGAACTCCTTGCATTTTTTTATAACAAAATTTTCCTGTTCGCCATGTCAATGCCAAATGTCAATATCTCTCATTTATTCATTTATACAACACGTGACAATCGAGACTGAAGTCTGCTTGAAACTGCTTGAGAATGCCTATAAATGTAATGTCAATGTGTGCGTGCCAAAAATGGCGGTTTGTTCTGAGTGGTCTCTCAGCTCAGGCGCGCCGCAGCCTTACGTACTTTGTGCTGCTGCTATGTTTATTTACTTTTTTCGTCACCTATCTAAGAACACTTGGAACACTAATGAGACAAATCGAACGATACCTTAAATAAATAAATCCGTTCAGTGGTATGAAAGAGGTAATAAAGAATATTATTTACAAAGACAGACCTTTCCTAGCAGTCGGAGTAAAAAGACTTGGCATAAACATATAAATACAATAAGCCTCTGTTTGTCGCTGTTTGTCGAACGAAAAAGAAATGTGTTAAATTATATTATCAAGAAATACGGGCTTACTCGCTAGGAAGAAAATTATTAGTTATGTTTTTATTCATAATTATTTGTGGTCGACTGCAACTCGTACTAACTCTGTTTGACTCGTAGGTGCGTAATTTTCTCAAAAACTATACTGATCCGATTTGAAGTACGTTTCGACTGTATACTTTTCTAGAAAGGTTTTAATGTATACATCGTTGTTCTAGATTAAAACACACCAAAGCTATAGACTAAAACATAGGAGTAAGTCAGTGAAATTTCCAACAGTCGATTGGGCTCGATTAAACATTTCTCTTGATTTTTTAGTGTAACCAATTTTAACAAATTTGGAAGATAACAAGAAATAGGCACTAAAAAGCCAAAAATAATAACTTTTTTTCCGAAAACGACAACCGACTTCAAGTTGTTTTTTGGGCAAAAGCTTTTTTTTTATAAACTTTATATCGATAAGGAGGACATTAACACCATGCTCAGCGACCTCAGTAAAGAAAGAAAGAAAGAAAAAACGTTCAAACGAAGTAACGTTTCTCAACAGGTAGGTTCACGAAGTAAGTATAATGAATATGGATAAGACGAAAATTATGTCGAATGTCCTTGTTCCGCCTGTGCCGGTAATTGTTGGGAACGATACTCTCGATGTTGTGTAACACTATGTTTACCTTGGACTAACTGTCCAACTAGGTAGGCCCAACTTCGTTAAAGAGGTCGCCCGAAGAATCCAACTCGTATGGGCAGCGTTCAGGAAACTACAAGAGATATCTTTTCGTCCAAAATTCCACAGTGCCTAAAGACGAGGGTTTATAACCAGTGTGTGTTGCCAGTGATGGCATATGACACAGAAACGTAGTCCTTAACTGATGGCCTCCTAGGGAAGCTTAGGGTCACGCAGCGAACCATGGAGAGAGCTATGCTCGGAGTTTTTTTGCTCGATAGAATCCGGAACGAGGAAATTCCCTAAAGAACTAAGGTCACCGACATAGCTTTCAGAATATGAACGTTGAAGTGGCAATGGGTAGGCCACATCACTCGAATAATCGATAATCGATGGGGAAGAAATGTTCTCGAGTGGCGACCACGAACCGGACGTAGCGTTGGTAGGACTCCCGCGAGATGAACCGACGACATTGTCGAGGTCGCGGGTAACCGGTGGATGCAAGCGGCAGAGTGCCGCTCGTTGTGGCGTTCTATGGGGGAGGCCTATGTTCAACAGTGGACGTCTTTTGGCTGATTATGTTGATGATGATAAGTAATTAATTACAATTATACATTCGTATATTCATCACATTTTAAGCCGACTAACGTTCACAGCGGACGTACTTATTTCTCCGTCTAGCGTTAACACATCGACTAGTCCTGTGTTTCTCTCATGGAATCCCACGACTTTCATTAATTGTACAAACTTGTCGGACTAGATGTTTGCATTCTTATCTCAGCCGTAAACTGTCAAAACTGCTTTTATTTACCTACCTTTTTGACGAGATTTTAACATTGATTGTCAAAATCTTGAGACTGCAAGTAGATTTTGACAGTTTTTAATTAGTAAATTTATCATTCAGAGCACTGAGGTACCATAGTCATCGTCCTATTTAAAATGACCTCGATTACTGCCTAAATATTTAACTATCATCATCATCATCATTTCAGCCGAAAGACGTCCACTGCTGGACATAGCCCTCCCCCAAGTGTCGCCACATTGACCGGCGGTTCCCCGCAACCTTTACCAGGACATCGGTCCACCTAGTGGGAGGCCTTCCAACGCATCATAAAAATATAAATAATAATAATAATATGTAGTTACATTTCATATACTGCCATCTGACCCCAAACTAGGAAGACCCTGTACTATGGGCCAGGTGTTGTACCTATTATAGCCGTAACTTAAGCAACATTCGCCAAAAACATAAAGCATCTCCGTTTTGAAATCCCTAAAGAGCCATAGGTCAGAAACTCGTTTCGCGGAGATGATATTAACAACTTGGGTTTAAATTGTAACGTTAATTTAACCTTGTGATTTATTAACAAGGACACAGCATGCAAGTGACGTAGGAAAGACATTTTGAGCACATTTAATCTACGCTTAGTGGGCTAATTCACGGAACTAAAGAAGTGCTGTTGCAGTGCAGTTGCAGTTAAGTTTAAAAAAAAAATACAAAAAATACAAAAATGTTTATTGTGTCACAAACATATGGTATCTTACAAAAATTGAGACAGCCCCAGTAAGTTAAAGAATACTTGTGTTGGGGTTGCCTCGCTACTTCCCTTAGTAACTAGTTACATAGTGTCGAGACAAACAATAAGAGCTGATAGAAAATTAAAGATTGTAGCTTTAAGCAACATTTGGTAAGTACATGTTTCATTTTTAAATACATATATTAGTGTGTGTGGGTGTGTGGGTGTATGGGCGTATGGGTGTGTGTGTGGATGTGTGGGTGTATGGGCGTATGGGTGTGTGTGTGAGTGTGTGGGCGTGTGTATGTGTGGATGTGTGGACGTGTTTTTAGTTTACTCTGACCAGTATGGCTTCCGTTTCTTCGTATGTAAGTGTCTTAAGCCACTCTGTTATAATTTTTTTATTTTCATGAAGGGCTTTGGGGTATATATTTAACTTTTTGTTTATTTTGTTATAGATATAAGCAGATTGTACAGCGTGTTGACGCCTTGCGAAAGTTGTACGTACCGATGGGGATTGAGCAACTATATAATTTCTCCTTTTATCTAGGTGGTCTGGGTTAAAGCGTAATGTCTTATGCAAGTACAATGTAACATTTAGGTAATATAGTTTACGAATTGTAAGTAGGTCGCTGATTCTATATAGGTCATTAGTAGAATGTCTGTACGGTTTAAAGTACATAACCTTTATAAGAGACCTTTGGGCTCTTTCTAGTTCGAGAAACTTGATTTTCGTGGCTCCCCCCCAAACTGGGATGCAATAGCTGGTAACCGATTGCACTAGGGCGACATATATATTTTTGAGTAGTTTGGGAAACATTAGGTGACGAAGAGTTTTAAAAATCCAGATTAATTTTCTGATACGTTTTATAATTGTTTCAATGTGTGAATGCCAGGATAACCTTTGGTCTAACACTATGCCTAAATATTTTGTTGATTGAACTTTTTGGATGGATTGACAGTTACAGGGGTCGTGGTTGGCACACACATGGATTCTAATCCCGTAATCAGCACCCGGTTGTGATCGTATGTTTGGCGTGAAACATATATAGTTAGTCTTTAGAATGTTTAAAGTGAGGAGATTTGCCTTTAACCATCCATTTACATCGGCTAACCCTTTCTCCGCAGCAAGTTTCACGGTTTCCCAGGTATCACCTGAGTAAACAACAGCCGTGTCATCCGCATAGGAGAAGATCCGCCCGACACTGCTCTGCAGGTTACCAAGGTCGTTTATGTAAACCAGGAACAGTGTCGGGCCTAGAACGCTCCCCTGTGGGACGCCAAAGGTGGTGCCTTCTTCATCGCTATACGAATCTCCGATTTTTACTTGTTGTTTCCTACCACTTAAATAACTTTCAAATAGGGAGAGAGCTGTACCTCTT
Organism: Charanyca ferruginea; assembly: GCA_947361185.1. NCBI lineage: Eukaryota > Metazoa > Arthropoda > Insecta > Lepidoptera > Noctuidae > Charanyca > Charanyca ferruginea. The sequence continues at coordinate 8,749,509 of OX376058.1, forward strand.
ATTCCTACAGCCTCGAGCTTCTGCACAAGGATAGGGACAGAAACGGTGTCAAAGGCTTTTTTCAAGTCCAAAAATACTGTTAGGCATTTAAGCCCTTTATCAACTTTAGAAACTATCTCTGATGTCAACGCTATAACAGCATCTTGGGTTGATAGCCCTTTCCTGAACCCATATTGTGCGCATGAAAGGATGTTATATTTATTTAAATAGTTAATTAGTCTCTTATTCAATATTTTTTCTATTATTTTTGCAATTGCTGGTAACACTGATATAGGCCGGTAATTATTGACATCGTTCCCGTCCCCTCCCTTGTGCACAGGCGTAACTAAGGAGCGCTTAAGGCCATCAGGAAAGGTTCCCGTTTTAAAACATCTGTTTGCTAGCTGGCTTATTAAGGGGACTAAAAAGTCTCTAGCTAATTTAATAAACTTAATGGGAATACCGTCCCAACCAGGAGCACAGTCAGAATCGAAAGCCATGAGTATACCATCCACCTCCATCGGGTCCGTCTCAAACAGGACAAAAGAAGTAGTCTGAGTTTGTGTAATGTACGTATAACGATTTATGAGTGAGTGGGAACCGGCTTGTACTGTAATTTCTTCTGCTAATGTTTTGCCTATTGTAACAAAAAATTGGTTCACGCGATTTAACGAATCTAGAGGGAAAGGTTCGATGTGAAGGAGTTGCAAGTTAGAAGATTTCGGTGTTTTAAACTGAGTAATGTTATTAATGTTGTGCCACAGCGATTTAGGATTTTTTATTGAGCTTGAAATTTGTTGTCTGTGATATTGTCTTTTAAGTTTTTTAATTAAATTTGAACAAAAGTTTCTGAAACGTTTGTAAGTTATTTTTATTATCATGTTATATGGATCAATTCTCACCTTTAGTTGCATTTTATTCCTAAGTCGAATACATCTCAGAGCCCCTGAAGATATCCAGGGTTTTAAAGTACGCCTGGAGTTAGAAATCACTTTAATTCTAGTGTTATCCAACAGTGCTGTCTTGATCGCGAATATTAATCTATTAGCTATAATGTTCGGATCATCGCATGTGCTGAAAAATGATATATCGGAGTGAATGAGGCATTTGTAAGCGCTATCAAAGTCTGTTACAGATTTAAATTTAGTGTGGTTGTTAGTTTGTTGTGATTGACTTATACTTAATAGCACCATTGAATGATCGGTAATAGATGTATTTAGTACTGCCACAAAGGCAGAGTTGGTTGACTTTTCCAACTTTAACAATACGTGATCAAGGCAGCTATTCTCCCTGGTAGGCAGACAATGTCCCGGGAGAAGGCCATGAAAGGACAGCATATTTAGGTACGACAGTCTGTTACCCCGTTGTTGGGATGATTCTGTTAATTTTTCGATTAAATTTATATTTATATCACCTGTGATGATAATATTTTTGTGTGTCTTTATGGATTCTAGATGTTGATTTAACGAGTTTAAGAAGGCATCAATCTGGGCATTCGAAGGAGACCGGTATATACCAATAATGGTGAAGTTAGGGATAAGTATTTGAAGAGCTGACGCATGTGTTAGGTTTATTTCAGTTACACAAGGAATAAATGTGTTTTTAATATACGCCACTACACCGTCATTTTGGTTTAATTTATTTAACGTAAAGATAGAAGTATAATTTTTTAGTTGAGGCAAAGGTTTATTATAATTTAGTCTACACTCAGTCAAGATTAATATATCCACATCAAAATTTATTTGAGACAATGTTATCTGAAGGTCGTCTAAATTACTATAAATACTTCTTATATTTTGCGTCAATACTGTAAAATTGGAATTTTGGTGTTGCAGGTATGAGGATAAGTGTTCAACGTTAAGAACGGCAGAATTTGCGATTTCTTCATTGTCCAAGTCCTGTAATGTGTTTAGGTTGCTATCCATTGTAATAGGAAGTGAGTGAAAGGCGTTTCTTAAAGTCAGCGTTCGTGAAAATCAACTTTAGTACGCGATCAGATGGGTGGGTGTATGGTGGGTTGTGAGATGGGTGTATTATAGGTAAATGGGAGAAATCATTTGGATGAGTTGGGTCGAGTTGGTGTAGTTGTGAGTATGTTAAATTCAGAGTAGAATTTATTTGTGTACGGGTGTAGTGAGTATGGCTGTACTTGTAGTATGTATAATGTTTTTGTTGTACAAAAAGCTTTCTATGTGTGATTGTGTGTATTTGTGCGGTAAGTATGTAGCATATGTTTATTATAACTGATACAATAAGTCTAAGGTGTGTGTATGTACTTAGTGTAGGTGTAATTATTAAGCTATAGAGTAATTTTAAACTTGGAATCTCACATCTGAGACATATAAAAAATAAAAAGTAATGCAAATATGAAAGTTTTAAGAAAAATACACTAGTTGTTGAGAGTCATGCTGATTGTAGTAAATGGTGTACCTGTGATTCGCTTTTTATGAGAATAGCCCTTGAGTTCTCATCCTGTTTCACAAAGACTCGCCCAAAAGCTGTCCAACAATATTTGTACTGCTTAGTTTTTGCCAAGTCTCGAGCTAAGAAGAATAGGCGAGCGCCCTTAGCAGTCAGTTGTTCCGACAAGAAAACTGGAACGTCCTCGTTTTTAGTGAGTCCAAGGTGCTTCGCCTGTAGTTTGGTCTTGTTTCTTATATTAAAAGACTTCGTTTTCTTTAGTAAATCAGATCTTAAGATAGCGGAGCCCAGGTCCACGATGATGGGGGTATGGTTGACCCCCTCCTTTTTTCCTGGTAGTCTGAAGATATCCTTAATATCTCGTTGGATAATCTCAAGGTCAATGTTTCTAGATAAATTCATAACCATATTAATTAAGTCTTCTCTGGTTTCTTGAGTCGATCTCGGTACATTTTTTATTTCAATGCATGTTTTTCTAGTATCCCTTTGCAGGTCCTCGATCTTATCTTCAAGAACGGTAATATATTCGCGATCTTTTCTCGCCTGCAGCTCAAGCTGATCAATTTTCTTCCGGAATTCCTCATTTTGGGTTGTCAAATTAATGATGGAGTTTTCGATATTACTATTGGTTTGCTGAATGTCCTTAAGGTTTGCAGTTATTCCTTTCAGCTCAGCATGCTGAGTTTTCATAAAATTAGTGAATAGGTCCTTCATTTCCTCTTTGAATTTGCAGAATTCTCCGGGCAAATCTTCCTCTCTCATCCTCTTATTACGAACAGAGATGTAATTAGGGGGAGTAGTTGTTAGGCCCATTGGACTGACGTCTGGTTCCGAGAGTGATTTATTCATTGACATCTTATTAGATAGAAGATACAAGGGCGGATATGAAAAGATCGAACTTCACTGGTAAACAATCTATCGCCGGTAGGAGGGCGTAGCTAAGTAGGCTTCCAGGAAACGCACGCGAAGTTTTGGTCATGACAATCGATCTCAATGGAGACTAGCCAAGTACATCGAACAAACTAATTGGTTTACAGGCAAAAATATTCATGTTTCTACTACACTCATAATATTTCATTTTATTCCATTTTCTTATCTTGAGCACGTAGGTATCCCTGGCTAGTCTCCATTGAGATCGGTTGTTGTTGTTACGAAGGAGATATTATGGTACACAAGACACAAGGCACATCTGACACGACCAGGGAGAGCTCAGGCGTAGGATTAACAGCTATACGCTTTCTGAGGCACGCGGGTATCATACCACCAATCATCGAATTGCAGGCTGCTACGGAGAAATCCTAATATCCTAATGGAAATACTAAAAATCACTATGCCCGATCTGTGGGCTAATTCACTTAACTAAAGAGGTGCTGTTGCAGTGCAGTTACTGTTAAGGGTCGATCAAAACAACGCTTTTCGTATTATCTACCGCTGTAAGACACGCGCACGTCAAGTTCGCTTCACGCGAGCGCAATAACGGCATTCTACTGTTGCGCGTCTTTGGTGCGAGTTTCGGAACGCAACATGATCGGTATTCTACTATTCGTTTGAAGATTCAAAATGACAGTTAAAGAGCACTAAAATCTGTACTGGCGTATTTTTTAATTTTGTAATATTGTCATATTCATTGAAATGTAATCGATTGTATTCAATTATTTAGTGAGTCATATATTTTCTCTCATGTGGCTACACCATAAGTAAGTTTGGTAGAGTTTGGTTGTCGTACAGTTGACGTGCAGTTCAAATATTACAAGAATACCGTTTATCACTCAAACTTGAACTTAACTGCAACTGCACTACAACTTCATCGGCGCATCATAAAATTACGTGTATTAGCCCTCAGTGCTATGAAGATAAAAACTATCTTATGAGAACTTCTAACATAACATTTAGCTAAAATATAAAGAATCATGATGACTAACTAAGGTTTAGCTAAATTATAAAGCATCATGATGTCTAAGGTTTTCAATTGTCATTAAATACGTTAAAAATTAAACTTTTAGTGAGTTTACAGTTTATTTATTTCAGACACATAACCCTTAGGTACTCTGGCAACATGCCAATTCTTATGCGTTACTCTGGATCCAAGAGGTGTACCGGGACACACGGGCGTTGACACCAGGGAAGGAAGCCTGAGCGCAGCCAATACCGAAAGAGCAGACACCAACAACGACACCGTTGTGGTAGAGAGGACCGCCGGAGTCACCCTGGCACTGGTCGCGACCACCGCCTGACCAGCCGGAGCACAACATGTTGTCGGTGATAGCGATACCACGGGTAGCGTAGTTGTTCCTGCAAGTGGCCTGGTTGATAGACCTAAGCTCGACGTGGCGGAGCTGCTCAGAAGAAGAACCACCAGCCTATGAAAAGTAAATATGCAAATCTTAGCCTCCAATCACAGAATACACAAAGAATTGACTTCTAGTATAACACGATATCAATCGACAATATACTTACAGAAGTTGTACCCCATCCGGCAGCCCAGACGGCTTGGTTGTCAGCGAGGTTGTAGTTGGCGCCAGCGATGGAAGCGGCACGGACATTGTTGTTGAAAGTGAAGGTGGTGGAAGAGCGCAAGACGGCAACATCATTGTTCATGGTGTTGCCGTTGTATGACGCGTGGTTGATGATCTGGCTCAAGACGTGAACGTTCCCGCCGCTGTTAGCCCAAGTGGAGCCGACACGGATACGCCATCTGTTGGCTGCGTCACCACTGAAAAAGTAAGGCAATCATTACACAACTAGACTTTGCATTTGGTTTTGTAAAATAATATATTCTCATAGAAAAATGCTTACATGGTGCAGTGAGCAGCGGTGAGGACGGCCCTGTTGTTGAGGATGGTACCACCGCACGCCTGGGAGTATGTGCTCAAATTCCATGTGTACAGGAGAGAGGCGATGGTGGGGTAACGATCAATTGTGGTGACCGAACCTCCCACAATCCTCTGAGGATTGGAAGGGACGGCTGAAACGAAAAACAATATTGTAATATGTTTGACAACGGTTGAATTATACCAAAAAAGTACTCAAATACAAAAAAGAACATCCTTGTTCAAAAATGGTTTCAATTTGTTAAGAAATTTGCTATTATGCAACAATAATGAAAATAACAATTTGTAACATACCTGCGACGGCCGCGAAGCAGAGGGCTAGCAGAGCGAGGAAACGCATTTTATTAATAACTCGCGGACAAGTGTGGAACATCGCTGTTAGTGCTCGGTATTTATATCAAAGCTGATTGATTAGAACTACTACGCAATGAGATTAAACAGCTTTATTGGTATTAGATAGTCCAATCATAAAGATGTTTACAGATTTGTGAATTTTGTTGTTTTTGTTCTTTTGTGCCTTTACCCCGTTTCCTTAAATTATTGGCGATATCCGTTTTCATTTGACAGCCATTTTAAAAACTTTTCCATTTAGTAAGTATTTCAAATATGCTTACATACATAAATAATATCAGTTTTACATAGAAAACACTGAATGACAAAGCAGACCGAGTGTAATTTTGAAACATTGTTTCAAGATCTACCTGACACTACCTGTATTAAGTATGCATACTCCTTAAACTTAAGATTAAAGATTGATACGCCACGCATCATTTTTATCATAATTATCCGATGTAATAGATAATGTTTTTAAACTTGTCAGTTGTGTATGCGTGATTGTTCATAAATAACTTTTATTGCAAAAATATAATTTTAGAAAAAATAAAACATTTAATTTTATTCAGTTTCAAATTAGACAGTCAATCAGAACTTTTTGAACGTCAAATTTATTCAATGTCCTGTTTAAACTTAGAGTGTATAAAGTTTAAAAACTAAAACCCGACCACAACAAAAAGTGATCTAAAAAGTACAAAACAAGAAAATATTTCACACAGAAATCAAGACATAGGTACAAAATGGTCAAGGTAAGCCGTGGTTGCATGCCTGTATCCCATATGAGTGCGATGAACATGAATATAATGGCATGCAACCACGGCTTACCTTGACCATTTTGTACCTATGTCTTGATTTCTGTGTGAAATATTTTCTTGTTTTGTACTTTTTAGATCACTTTTTGTTGTGGTCGGGTTTTAGTTTTTAAACTTTATATTTTTATTTAAACCATTTTGGAGTCACAGCTAAGTATTATATATTTAATAGGTACTAGTGAACCCCTTTCCAATGATACTAAACACGGTATGCGTATCTTACTTTATTTGGTAATCTTTCCTTTTTTTACAATAATTTGTGACAAATTACCACTAAATATTATATAAATTTGAAATGTACTAGTGAACCCCTTTCCAATGATACCAAACACGGTATGATTGTCTTAATTTTTTTTTTAATGTTGTTTTTTTTGTCCGCCAGAGGGCGCCACATTGGATTCGGTGATACGTCATATAGCCTATAACCAGCGGACGATCAAGACGCTTCTAACGATACCTCATTTGTTCAGTTCTGATAAGTAGTTTAGGAGCTATGCGCGTACAGATGAACATACATACATACATACATACATACATACATACATACATACATACATACATAGCCTGTCAAACTCATAACCCTCCTTTGGCTTTGCCGTAGTCGGGTAATAAATAACCACCCTCTATGTGTCTAGAAGGAGGTCTGAGCTATTCTCGTGACGGATATTTTGTACTTAATTCGTTTCGATACGAGAAAAGTAGACGATGTATGTGTTCAATAACTGTGATATTTCTGGAAGATAGAATTCTTCGATTTAAGCTAGTTACATCGTTTATAAGAACATAGTGCTTAGTATACTTGATCATTAAAACGGTGAACGGTGTTTAGTGTTTTTTTTTCACCCTCGTTTAAAGAGTAGTTTATGATAAGTTTTGAGGTTGCAAACTGCAGAAATAATACGTTCCGTGCAATTAATACAATCTATTCTATGTTTGGGACGTAAACTGACGTAGGTACTCGTACTCTTACTTACAACTAATAAAATTATTCCTATAAAAGCAGATTTATTTAAAGTTCAGTTTTTGGGTTTCGTATCCAAAGGTTCCAAACGGAGCCCTAATTGCTCTCTCTTTTTGGCCCGTTCCTTTGTAAGCCCCTCTGTCACAGGGCTGTGCCATTACATGTAGACACTTGAAAATTTTACAGAACAAATCCATACATAATTTTATAAATGCGACAGGCTGTCTGTTACGCTTTCACAATGAAACGGCTTTACCGATTTTAATGAAACTTGGTATGAAAATAGCTAGATCTCTGGAGAAGGACATAGGCTACTTTTTAATCGCGACTTCTTCTGCATCCGCGAAAACCGAAATTCACGCGGACGAAGTCGCGGGCTAAAGCTACCGAAACAAAGTAAAAATTAAAACGCTGAAAATAATCACATTTCTTGTATAAGTAGTGACAAAGAACGTCATTTTTTCGGCGTTTTTTGCTCGATGTTAATATTATGGGGTGGTACCTGCGGAACCTTTCATGTACGATTCCTGCTCCGTACTTGGTCAGATATTAGTGTACAGTTGAAAAATGCAAATGCTCTCAATTCAAGTTTCTATCTTTAGCGATTTGTGTTATGTAAGAGTCTTACGTTAAGACATGTTCTTCTATAATGTATTGTAACTATGTGAAGGTGACTTTCCACGTCAGTGGCTTGAACAGAAATGATGTTTTCTGAACGAAAATGAGTTTAGCTTCAGAAAGGAAGTAGGTACTCGTGTGATCTAACACGCCATGCTGCTTGACGACCGTATTGTACAGTAGGTACTTAACTAGCAAAGAGATCGTATAAGCAATTACTCTTACGACTATGGATTGAAAAACACATGTATGAAAGATCATATTATTTTAAAACACCGTATAAAAGCAGTTTTCTGGATTTTTGAGCATTCGACGCTTTTTGGCTCTATGGTATGGTATAACGACGACACGGTTGGTGTAGTGGCTGAGCGATCGACTGCTGCGCAGCGTGTTGCGGGTTCGATTCCCGCCCAGGGTAAATATTTGTGTGATGAGCACTTGTGTTTGCCTTGTGTCTGGGTGTTGTTTATCTATATATGTATGTATTTAAAATATATTTGTGTATGTATATCAGCTGTCTGACACCCATAGTACAGGGTCTCCCTAGTTTGGGGTCAAATGGCCGTGTGTGAAATGTCCCCACATATTATTATTATTATTATAACGGGCTGATGTCCGCAACTCCACGTTTCAGCGCGTATTTTGCGTACCATTTTTGACTCTATTTAAGCATGTCTAGTAAACGTGGACTCGACAAATTTATATTACATTTACTCATTAGTTAAATATATCTCCTAATCGCCTTCATACAACCGTAAGTCGTTTCTGTAGTTCAGTTTGTAGGGTTTGAGTGCCAATAATAATTTCAGGCATACTAAATGTTTGTACCTATTGCAGCAGCCTTTGGAACAATAATGTAGCTGCTGATGGTACATGCCTCATAGTCCAATCGAACTGTAATCCGACATATTCCGGAGATGTCAAGCGCATGACCAATGGAATTACTTGCCTTCCGAGGCACGAAGGTGCCACATCACCGACAGCTATTGGGGTCACTCGCCTCAACGAAAGCCAGTATGGCCAAGCTTGTCTGAAGTGCAGGCCACACCGCCAGCTAGCGGGCGGGCGGGCTAGGCGGGCGAACATCGTTCATACTAGTTGACTAGCTCGCGATGTGAACCGAAGTATGTAAAGAGGTGTGAAACGATGTTCGCCCGCCTAACCCGCCCGCCCGCTAGCTGGCGGTGTGGCCTGCGCTTAAATTGGCGGTCACACAGATGTACCTAGCCCGCTAGGGCGGTAAAACTAGTTTTTTTTGTGGGGACATTTCACACACGGCCATCTGACCCCAAACTAGGGGAACCCTGTCCTATGGGTGTCAGACAGCTGATATACATACACAAATACATTATTAAATACATACATATATAGATAAACGACACCCAGACACAAGGCAAACACAAGTGCTCATCACACAAATATTTACCCTAGGCGGGGATCGAACCCGCAACACGCTGCGCAGCGGTCGATCGCTCAGCCACTGCGCCAACCGTGTCGTCAAAGGTGTAGCCATAATGTGAAATTTCTAAAAAATCCCAATATTGATAGCAATATTCTAGCCTCCCTGTGAGCGTGGATGGGAAAAGCAACCCAGGGGACATCGCATATAATTATGTTCATGGAACATTTTAGAGTAAAGTCGCCACTTGGCATTTCCGTGTCTTTGACCGAGAAAGAGTCGACGTGTCGGGAAAAGAGTCACGAATATATTTGTCAGCCACAAAAGTAAAAGAGACTATTGAACACATGAGCAGAGGCAAATCTTCCGGATTCGATCCGACGAGTCATTTGTAGATCTTTGACAGTCGTTAAGGGTAGTCAGAAGCCAGAAAGTCTGACAACCAGTCTTACCAAGGGGTATCGTGTTACCCAGTAACTGGGTTGTAAAACACTGGTATTCAGCTGTATGCGGTTAGACTGGAAGCCGACCCCAACATTGTTCTAGCTAGGCAGATGATGATGAAGTTACAAAAATCCTTTTCTACAAAAATCACATCCGCCGAAAGACTTCAAAGTAATAAAATTACTTTAATTTCGCAAAACGGTGGAAATACAACAAACAGAACTAAAGGCATCCGAAATTACTGTTATTTTAATGCCCACAAGAAGTAGGCATCATACAAATCCATTAAGAAACGGTAACACTAAAAAAATATATGTCATCCCCTAAAATCACTTGAAATGTGGAACCACCCTGAAAGCTAATAATAATATTTACTGAATAAAAAAAATATTTTTTAAAATCGATCATTAATTGCGAGAGATATCGCGTAACATTCATACTAGTAATATTATAAATGCAAAAGTAATAACTCTGTCTGTTACGCTTTCACCGCTTTCACGATGAAACGGCTTAACCCATTTTGATGAAATTTGGTATGAACATAGCTTGAACCCTGGGGAAGGACATATGCTACTTTTTAATTCGCGACTTAATCTGCCTCCACTATAACCGACATTCACGCGGACGAAGTCGCGGGCAAAAGCTAGTACATATATAAAAAATGCAGTCGAATTGAGAAACTGCTCCTTTTTTTGAAGTTCGTTAAAAATAACAATCATGAATTCAAAATAAAATAAATCACCTAATATATTCAAGTCAAATTAACAAAACGATGCAGTTGATGGGGGTCTAAAAAGGCCACATTAGGTGTTTCATGATATGATCATAATAATATGTTTAATTTCATAAATCACAAAATGGCCAACACTATATGTTTCATAATAGATCTGACAGTTTTTTATGACAATTCGTAAAATGGTCCAATAAGAATACAAGATACAAGATATTTATTTTGCTAAAACATGAGTATACATTAATGCAAGATATCACATAAGCTAAGCAAGCATACGCTTAAGTTCATTTTTGCATTTTGTTTGATTGTTTATTTATATATTACAACTTTAATAAACACTGTACAAAGTCAAAGTCAAAGTCAAATCATTTATTTCAATTAGACCATTAAAAAGGCACTTTTGAACGTCATAATAAAAAAAATATAAAGTTGATTCTAGTTGCCCATTCCAAAAGGTAGGCAAAGGCAGTCTTATGGTGGAACACAACGAATCAATTGTGGGATGAGTCTGCCAACTTTTTATTAAGCAAGTGTTCGCCAGCCGTTGCCTTGAATGTGAACCGTCTGGTGGTGGCCGTCCTGATATTTTGAGGAAGTGCATTCCAAAGGAAAACCGCCTGGACAGGAAAAGAAGATGTTGATGATTATTGTGAGTTATCCAGTGTGAATAAGTACCTACAGTAATGGCAGACTTGGGTTTATACAAGAATTTTTTGGAGCATGCTCGTCTAGAGGAAGCTCTTTCCTACAGAAGTACCACGGCTGGACTGAGAAACATGGAGTTAAGCTTCGAAAAGCCGGATCGAGATTTCGTTGCACTCTATAGCCTAAATAAGAGTTTGACTCTTGAACTCGTAGAAGAGTTAGAACTTTATTTACCCAGGAAGCGTGGTCTAATGACAATTTGCAAAGTAAGTAAATATGTAATTTATTATTATTATGTAGCCGATCCCAATGTAGTTGGGAAAAGGCTAGGCAGATGATGATTATTATGTAAAGCTGCTTCAAGTATAGTACTCATACATTTTGTTCTAAGAATTCAATAGCTGCGTGTAAATTTCTTTCATCAGCAGTAACATCTCAGTGGCAGCTTAAGAATGCTAAATTTAATATTATACTGTCGATGATTTGTTACGAACATTCTGGCTGCGTGTGCGTTATCGCGCAGATGGCGGTACATCAAAGGGGTTTAGCGCGCTAACATGTGGGTTAAAAAGTCACTTTGGGTGAAACATCTGTAATTTGAAGCATTTGACAGATCGTAGCAGCTTCTGCTAAAAGTCGTAAAATGGTCGTTTTTTTAAATGATTCATGAAAATATTCATGTCATCTGCGGGAACTTAGAAAATGACGTATAGAAACAACAGTAACCTAGCAACGACACACACAGATCTTAAATAAATCTGGAAGGGAAGACTTCATCAAGTTGTACTGGAAGTGCTTTCCTAACACAAAGTGCTGAAAAAAACACGTCAACAACCAAACAATATATATATATATATATAGTTATACTGGCTGACCCGGCAAACTTTGTTTCACCATATATATAAAATAAAATAACCTTCAAACTATTCTCACAGCTACCAAATATACACAAAATCTCGTACAAACCCAAGTCTGCCACTACTGTACGTTACTACAATGTCAATTGACTACAATTTTCACGCTGAATAACTCACAACAATCAAGTAAAATGCGAAAATGAGCTAAAGATGTTGCTTTCCGAGTAACTTCTAAAATTTCATATAATTGACATTTAAGCAATTCTCCATATTGCACCATTTAACGAATTTTCAATGAAACATATTATATGAATCGAGAATTAAAGAAAGTCGTCGTCCATAAAATAATTTTGCTCATCTTGAATTATTGCACTAACTATCTAAATATGACTACAGCTTTTATGGCGATATATTTTTACTGTCTAAGCGAACGAAGTTTCGGCATGCATTACTTCGGGACGATACACGCAGATGCCGCCGAAGCATAAAATAATATTGTTTGTTGGGTAACGTGTTTTTTTTAATAACCTATAAAGGTTTACTATGTAAATATGTTCCCGCAGATGATAAGAATATTTCATGAATCATTTAAAAAATCTACCATTTTACGAATTTTAGCAGAAGCTGCTAATGTTCTGCTACGATCTGTCAAATGATTCATATTACAGATGTTTCACCCAAAGTGGCCTTTTTAGACTCTCAGAGGGCCAAGTCTGCTATTTTTTTAATTTCGTCATTCCATTAACGCGATCCCATTGTCATTTTGCTAAAAGTTCGTAACCGGCTAAATTCATAATGGTCGATCATTGGTCGGTCGAATTAAAAGCAATGCACAATGATGTTCTAACGGTAGGTCACTGATCAAAGGAACTGACAAAATTTTAGCAGATTACCGCCTAGGTCAGTCATTCAGTTGTCATTTTGTACGAGATTACCATTCTATATATTTCTTTCAATGGCGTGTCAGTGGTTGACCATTTGAAAGTTATAATGACGCTATTATATTAGTAGATTACCAAACTTTCAAAATCAACAATTACGAAATCAATGATAGATTCTTCATTCTGACACTTTTGTAATAGCAGACTTGAGGCATAGCTATGTATATTCTGTTTAGTTTCTGTGTTCCCAGCTACATTCATTTTCATGTCAGCTATTACCTACTTCTAAATGATATTCTACTAAGCAGTAAAAGTTTAATTTTAAAGGTCAACACGAATCACGCTTTTAATAATATTCATTCTCATTCGCAATTCATTCTGAATATTTAATTATATTCAGAATGAATTGCGTGAATTTTCTCAAGGATCTCTAATTTGTTCAATTGATAAATATAACCTATCATCATCATCATTTCAGCCGAAAGACGTCCACTGCTGGACATAGGTCTCCCCCAAGTGTCGCCACATTGACCGGTCATTGACATGTCATTGACCTATATAACATGTCACTCGTTAAAGATGTAGCTTTCTAATGCGGAAAGAATTATTTAAATCGGTCTAATAGTTTTTGGCTGAAATCGTGACAAACAATCAAAGCTTTCCTCTTTATAATATGAGTTTAGATTTAGATGATAACATTCTAAGCAGTGGAAGTTTACTTTTGATGGTCAATACCACGGAACAAACAAATAGAGTAATTTATCTGTTCCGTGGTCAATACGAATTACGCTTTTACTAAATAATCAATTATATTATAGACTTAGATTCCTATAGTTTTAGACGTCATTCACACAAATACAGTGTAAAAGTCTAGTTTTCTTGGACATCTAGTCGGATAAATAAAGAAATCTGAAAAAATATACATCTTTATGAAAAAAGAAATCGTTGTTCGTTAGTCTTACTAAAATTCGAGAACGGCTGGACCAATTTGGCTAATTTTGATCTTGAAATATTTGTTGAAGTCCAGGGAAGGTTTATACGGTAAGAAAATTGAAAAATCGATTGACAGGACAACGTCTGTTGGGCGTCAATTGTTTAATAAAAATTAAACAGCACAGGCAGGATGGCACGGAACGCCAGCTAATGACATCATCCGTCGTTGTCTTGCCTGCGCCAGGGTACCTGCTATTCTAGAACCCAATGACTTTTCACGCGACCATACGAAGAGACCAGATGGGATGGGATGGGATAATATGTGAACACTATGTATCTATGTATACAACTTAGCTGTCATTCTTTATCTTGTAATACTTTGTACATACTTCAATATAGTGTTTTTATGCAAGGTCGATCGTATTCACGTATAGTTATATAACTGTAAACTGTAAATGCAAAATATTGTACACATTTTTTTTAAAAGAGTAAGTATGGAGTTTCTTGCCCATTCTTCTCCATACGAAACTACCTTTTGGAATGGGTAACTAGAATCAACTTTATATTTTTTTATTATGACGTTCAAAAGTGCCTTTTTAATGGTCTAATTGAAATAAATGATTTGACTTTGACTTTGACTTTGACTTTGATGACCATAATACCTTAAAAATTGGGTAGGCCTTCGGTGTGATGCAACATGTGTCGACACGATTGTGGCATCCCGTCTTCCTATCAAGACGTCTGTTCTTTTTTAGTAGATTTAATATTTAGATTTAAATTTAATATTTAGATATGGATTGTCTTATATAACAATTAAGTTTTCAAGTATCATTCATTATACAGAAAACAAATAACTATCATTTTGTGAATTTCTAGTTTATTTACTTAAAACATAGTCAGTCTGAGAAAATATCTATTCTTATGCGTTCTGGGAAATCCAAGTAGTGTAGCGGGATACACGGGCGTTAACACCAGGGAAGGCAGCCTGAGCGCAGCCAATACCGAAAGAGCAGACACCAACAACGACACCGTTGTGGTAGAGAGGGCCGCCGGAGTCACCCTGGCACTGGTCGCGACCACCGTTGGGCCAACCGGAGCACAACATGTTGTCGGTGATAGCAATACCACGGTTTGCGTAATTGTTTCTGCAAGTTACTTGGTTGATAACCACTAGCTGGACGTGACGTAGCTGCTCAGACGCGGAGCCACCAGCCTACGAAAGAGAAATATGTAAATATTTAGATTCTATCAAATAAAACACAAATTAACTTTTTGTTAAACACGAGATCGATTAACAATATACTTACAGAAGTTGTACCCCATCCTGCAGCCCAGACGGCTGTTTGGGGGTTTTTTTTTGTATTATTAATATATTACTACGGTAATACCTTTTAGAATCCTTAAAATAAGCCCTTTAATTTGATACCCATATTGTAGTTCTGGAAAAACCTTTTTTTTTACTTCAAACATTGGCGTCTCCCTGCTGCCACAAAATATAAATGTTACAGAAGGACCGCTCTCGCCATCTTCAAAAATAATTACCTAAACTTGCCAGACTCACTAGGGCTGCGACTGTATTGACTCTGTTTTTAGGTTATTGTAGGTAGATAGGTTTTATTTGTGACAATATGAAATTTTATTGACACTGGTTGGAACTCCTTGCATTTTTTTATAACAAAATTTTCCTGTTCGCCATGTCAATGCCAAATGTCAATATCTCTCATTTATTCATTTATACAACACGTGACAATCGAGACTGAAGTCTGCTTGAAACTGCTTGAGAATGCCTATAAATGTAATGTCAATGTGTGCGTGCCAAAAATGGCGGTTTGTTCTGAGTGGTCTCTCTGCTCAGGCGCGCCGCAGCCTTACGTACTTTGTGCTGCTGCTATGTTTATTTACTTTTTTCGTCACCTATCTAAGAACACTTGGAACACTAATGAGACAAATCGAACGATACCTTAAATAAATAAATCCGTTCAGTGGTATGAAAGAGGTAATAAAGAATATTATTTACAAAGACAGACCTTTCCTAGCAGTCGGAGTAAAAAGACTTGGCATAAACATATAAACACAATAAGCCTCTGTTTGTCGCTGTTTGTCGAACGAAAAAGAAATGTGTTAAATTATATTATCAAGAAATACGGGCTTACTCGCTAGGAAGAAAATTATTAGTTATGTTTTTATTCATAATTATTTGTGGTCGACTGCAACTCGTACTAACTCTGTTTGACTCGTAGGTGCGTAATTTTCTCAAAAACTATACTGATCCGATTTGAAGTACGTTTCGACTGTATACTTTTCTAGAAAGGTTTTAATGTATACATCGTTGTTCTAGATTAAAACACACCAAAGCTATAGACTAAAACATAGGAGTAAGTCAGTGAAATTTCCAACAGTCGATTGGGCTCGATTAAACATTTCTCTTGATTTTTTAGTGTAACCAATTTTAACAAATTTGGAAGATAACAAGAAATAGGCACTAAAAAGCCAAAAATAATAACTTTTTTTCCGAAAACGACAACCGACTTCAAGTTGTTTTTTGGGCAAAAGCTTTTTTTTTATAAACTTTATATCGATAAGGAGGACATTAACACCATGCTCAGCGACCTCAGTAAAGAAAGAAAGAAAGAAAAAACGTTCAAACGAAGTAACGTTTCTCAACAGGTAGGTTCACGAAGTAAGTATAATGAATATGGATAAGACGAAAATTATGTCGAATGTCCTTGTTCCGCCTGTGCCGGTAATTGTTGGGAACGATACTCTCGATGTTGTGTAACACTATGTTTACCTTGGACTAACTGTCCAACTAGGTAGGCCCAACTTCGTTAAAGAGGTCGCCCGAAGAATCCAACTCGTATGGGCAGCGTTCAGGAAACTACAAGAGATATCTTTTCGTCCAAAATTCCACAGTGCCTAAAGACGAGGGTTTATAACCAGTGTGTGTTGCCAGTGATGGCATATGACACAGAAACGTAGTCCTTAACTGATGGCCTCCTAGGGAAGCTTAGGGTCACGCAGCGAACCATGGAGAGAGCTATGCTCGGAGTTTTTTTGCTCGATAGAATCCGGAACGAGGAAATTCCCTAAAGAACTAAGGTCACCGACATAGCTTTCTTCTGAAAGCAACGTTCATATTCTTATGAACGTTGAAGTGGCAATGGGTAGGCCACATCACTCGAATAATCGATAATCGATGGGGAAGAAATGTTCTCGAGTGGCGACCACGAACCGGACGTAGCGTTGGTAGGACTCCCGCGAGATGAACCGACGACATTGTCGAGGTCGCGGGTAACCGGTGGATGCAAGCGGCAGAGTGCCGCTCGTTGTGGCGTTCTATGGGGGAGGCCTATGTTCAACAGTGGACGTCTTTTGGCTGATTATGATGATGATGATATCGATAAGTAATTAATTACAATTATACATTCGTATATTCATCACATTTTAAGCCGACTAACGTTCACAGCGGACGTACTTATTTCTCCGTCTAGCGTTAACACATCGACTAGTCCTGTGTTTCTCTCATGGAATCCCACGACTTTCATTAATTGTACAAACTTGTCGGACTAGATGTTTGCATTCTTATCTCAGCCGTAAACTGTCAAAACTGCTTTTATTTACCTACCTTTTTGACGAGATTTTAACATTGATTGTCAAAATCTTGAGACTGCAAGTAGATTTTGACAGTTTTTAATTAGTAAATTTATCATTCAGAGCACTGAGGTACCATAGTCATCGTCCTATTTAAAATGACCTCGATTACTGCCTAAATATTTAACTATCATCATCATCATCATTTCAGCCGAAAGACGTCCATTGCTGGACATAGCCCTCCCCCAAGTGTCGCCACATTGACCGGCGGTTCCCCGCAACCTTTACCAGGACATCGGTCCACCTAGTGGGAGGCCTTCCAACGCATCATAAAAATATAAATAATAATAATAATATGTAGTTACATTTCATATACTGCCATCTGACCCCAAACTAGGAAGACCCTGTACTATGGGCCAGGTGTTGTACCTATTATAGCCGTAACTTAAGCAACATTCGCCAAAAACATAAAGCATCTCCGTTTTGAAATCCCTAAAGAGCCATAGGTCAGAAACTCGTTTCGCGGAGTTGATATTAACAACTTGGGTTTAAATTGTAATGTTAATTTAACCTTGTGATTTATTAACAAGGACACAGCATGCAAGTGACGTAGGAAAGACATTTTGAGCACATTTAATCTACGCTTAGTGGGCTAATTCACGTAACTAAAGAAGTGCTGTTGCAGTGCAGTTGCAGTTAAGTTTTGGTCATGACAATCGATCTCAATGGAGACTAGCCAAGTACATCGAACAAACTAATTGGTTTACAGGCAAAAATATTCATGTTTCTACTACACTCATAATATTTCATTTTATTCCATTTTCTTATCTTGAGCACGTAGGTATCCCTGGCTAGTCTCCATTGAGATCGGTTGTTGTTGTTACGAAGGAGATATTATGGTACACAAGACACAATGCACATCTGACACGACCAGGGAGAGCTCAGGCGTAGGATTAACAGCTATACGCTTTCTGAGGCACGCGGGTATCATACCACCAATCATCGAATTGCAGGCTGCTACGGAGAAATCCTAATATCCTAATGGAAATACTAAAAATCACTATGCCCGATCTGTGGGCTAATTCACTTAACTAAAGAGGTGCTGTTGCAGTGCAGTTACAGTTAAGGGTCGATCAAAACAACGCTTTTCGTATTATCTACCGCTGTAAGACACGCGCACGTCAAGTTCGCTTCACGCGAGCGCAATAACGGCATTCTACTGTTGCGCGTCTTTGGTGCGAGTTTCGGAACGCAACATGATCGGTATTCTACTATTCGTTTGAAGATTCAAAATGTCAGTTAAAGAGCACTAAAATCTGTACTGGCGTATTTTTTAATTTTATAATATTGTCATATTCATTGAAATGTAATCGATTGTATTCAATTATTTAGTGAGTCATATATTTTCTCTCACGTGGCTACACCATAAGTAAGTTTGGTAGAGTTTGGTTGTCGTACAGTTGACGTGCAGTTCACGCGCAGCTTACGTGCAGTTCAAATATTACAAGAATACCGTTTATCACTCAAACTTGAACTTAACTGCAACTGCACTACAACTTCATCGGCGCATCATAAAATTACGTGTATTAGCCCTCAGTGCTATGAAGATAAAAACTATCTTATGAGAACTTCTAACATAACATTTAGCTAAAATATAAAGAATCATGATGACTAACTAAGGTTTATCTAAATTATAAAGCATCATGATGTCTAAGGTTTTCAATTGTCATTAAATACGTTAAAAATTAAACTTTTAGTGAGTTTACAGTTTATTTATTTCAGACACATAACCCTTAGGTACTCTGGCAACATGCCAATTCTTATGCGTTACTCTGGATCCAAGAGGTGTACCGGGACACACGGGCGTTGACACCAGGGAAGGAAGCCTGAGCGCAGCCAATACCGAAAGAGCAGACACCAACAACGACACCGTTGTGGTAGAGAGGACCGCCGGAGTCACCCTGGCACTGGTCGCGACCACCGCCTGACCAGCCGGAGCACAACATGTTGTCGGTGATAGCGATACCACGGGTAGCGTAGTTGTTCCTGCAAGTGGCCTGGTTGATAGACCTAAGCTCGACGTGGCGGAGCTGCTCAGAAGAAGAACCACCAGCCTATGAAAAGTAAATATGCAAATCTTAGCCTCCAATCACAGAATACACAAAGAATTGACTTCTAGTATAACACGATATCAATCGACAATATACTTACAAAAGTTGTACCCCATCCGGCAGCCCAGACGGCTTGGTTGTCAGCGAGGTTGTAGTTGGCGCCAGCGATGGAAGCGGCACGGACATTGTTGTTGAAAGTGAAGGTGGTGGAAGAGCGCAAGACGGCAACATCATTGTTCATGGTGTTGCCGTTGTATGACGCGTGGTTGATGATCTGGCTCAAGACGTGAACGTTCCCGCCGCTGTTAGCCCAAGTGGAGCCGACACGGATACGCCATCTGTTGGCTGCGTCACCACTGAAAAAGTAAGGCAATCATTACACAACTAGACTTTGCATTTGGTTTTGTAAAATAATATATTCTCATAGAAAAATGCTTACATGGTGCAGTGAGCAGCGGTGAGGACGGCCCTGTTGTTGAGGATGGTACCACCGCACGCCTGCCAGTATGCGCTCAAGTTCGATGAGTACAAGAGAGCGACGATGGTGGGGTAGCGGTCAATGGTGGTGACCGAGCCTCCTACAATCCTCTGAGGATTGGAAGGGACGGCTGAAACGAAGAACAATATTGTAGGTATTATGTTTGACAATGGTTGAATTATACCAAAAAAGTACTCAAATACAAAAAAGAACATCCTTGTTCAAAAATGGTTTCAATTTGTTAAGAAATTTGCTATTATGCAACAATAATGAAAATAACAATTTGTAACATACCTGCGACGGCCGCGAAGCAGAGGGCTAGCAGAGCGAGGAAACGCATTTTATTAATAACTCGCGGACAAGTGTGGAACATCGCTGTTAGTGCTCGGTATTTATATCAAAGCTGATTGATTAGAACTACTACGCAATGAGATTAAACAGCTTTATTGGTATTAGATAGTCCAATCATAAAGATGTTTACAGATTTGTGAATTTTGTTGTTTTTGTTCTTTTGTGCCTTTACCCCGTTTCCTTAAATTATTGGCGATATCCGTTTTCATTTGACAGCCATTTTAAAAACTTTTCCATTTAGTAAGTATTTCAAATATGCTTACATACATAAATAATATCAGTTTTACATAGAAAACACTGAATGACAAAGCAGACCGAGTGTAATTTTGAAACATTGTTTCAAGATCTACCTGACACTACCTGTATTAAGTATGCATACTCCTTAAACTTAAGATTAAAGATTGATACGCCACGCATCATTTTTATCATAATTATCCGATGTAATAGATAATGTTTTTAAACTTGTCAGTTGCGTATGCGTGATTGTTCATAAATAACTTTTATTGCAAAAATATAATTTTAGAAAAAATAAAACATTTAATTTTATTCAGTTTCAAATTAGACAGTCAATCAGAACTTTTTGAACGTCAAATTTATTCAATGTCCTGTTTAAACTTAGAGTGTATAAATAACCACCCTCTATGTGTCTAGAAGGAGGTCTGAGCTATTCTCGTGACGGATATTTTGTACTTAATTCGTTTCGATACGAGAAAAGTAGACGATGTATGTGTTCAATAACTGTGATATTTCTGGAAGATAGAATTCTTCGATTTAAGCTAGTTACATTGTTTATAAGAACATAGTGCTTAGTATACTTGATCATTAAAACGGTGAACGGTGTTTAGTGTTTTTTTTTCACCCTCGTTTAAAGAGTAGTTTATGATAAGTTTTGAGGTTGCAAACTGCAGAAATAATACGTTCCGTGCAATTAATACAATCTATTCTATGTTTGGGACGTAAACTGACGTAGGTACTCGTACTCTTACTTACAACTAATAAAATTATTCCTATAAAAGCAGATTTATTTAAAGTTCAGTTTTTGGGTTTCGTATCCAAAGGTTCCAAACGGAGCCCTAATTGCTCTCTCTTTTTGGCCCGTTCCTTTGTAAGCCCCTCTGTCACAGGGCTGTGCCATTACATGTAGACACTTGAAATTTTTACAGAACAAATCCATACATAATTTTATAAATGCGACAGGCTGTCTGTTACGCTTTCACAATGAAACGGCTTTACCGATTTTAATGAAACTTGGTATGAAAATAGCTAGATCTCTGGAGAAGGACATAGGCTACTTTTTAATCGCGACTTCTTCTGCATCCGCGAAAACCGAAATTCACGCGGACGAAGTCGCGGGCTAAAGCTACCGAAACAAAGTAAAAATTAAAACGCTGAAAATAATCACATTTCTTGTATAAGTAGTGACAAAGAACGTCATTTTTTCGGCGTTTTTTGCTCGATGTTAATATTATGGGGTGGTACCTGCGGAACCTTTCATGTACGATTCCTGCTCCGTACTTGGTCAGATATTAGTGTACAGTTGAAAAATGCAAATGCTCTCAATTCAAGTTTCTATCTTTAGCGATTTGTGTTATGTAAGAGTCTTACGTTAAGACATGTTCTTCTATAATGTATTGTAACTATGTGAAGGTGACTTTCCACGTCAGTGGCTTGAACAGAAATGATGTTTTCTGAACGAAAATGAGTTTAGCTTCAGAAAGGAAGTAGGTACTCGTGTGATCTAACACGCCATGCTGCTTGACGACCGTATTGTACAGTAGGTACTTAACTAGCAAAGAGATCGTATAAGCAATTACTCTTACGACTATGGATTGAAAAACACATGTATGAAAGATCATATTATTTTAAAACACCGTATAAAAGCAGTTTTCTGGATTTTTGAGCATTCGACGCTTTTTGGCTCTATGGTATGGTATAACGACGACACGGTTGGTGTAGTGGCTGAGCGATCGACTGCTGCGCAGCGTGTTGCGGGTTCGATTCCCGCCCAGGGTAAATATTTGTGTGATGAGCACTTGTGTTTGCCTTGTGTCTGGGTGTTGTTTATCTATATATGTATGTATTTAAAATATATTTGTGTATGTATATCAGCTGTCTGACACCCATAGTACAGGGTCTCCCTAGTTTGGGGTCAAATGGCCGTGTGTGAAATGTCCCCACATATTATTATTATTATTATAACGGGCTGATGTCCGCAACTCCACGTTTCAGCGCGTATTTTGCGTACCATTTTTGACTCTATTTAAGCATGTCTAGTAAACGTGGACTCGACAAATTTATATTACATTTACTCATTAGTTCAATATATCTCCTAATCGCCTTCATACAACCGTAAGTCGTTTCTGTAGTTCAGTTTGTAGGGTTTGAGTGCCAATAATAATTTCAGGCATACTAAATGTTTGTACCTATTGCAGCAGCCTTTGGAACAATAATGTAGCTGCTGATGGTACATGCCCTCACTCTTATAGTCCAATCGAACTGTAATCCGACATATTCCGGAGATGTCAAGCGCATGACCAATGGAATTACTTGCCTTCCGAGGCACGAAGGTGCCACATCACCGACAGCTATTGGGGTCACTCGCCTCAACGAAAGCCAGTATGGCCAAGCTTGTCTGAAGTGCAGGCCACACCGCCAGCTAGCGGGCGGGCGGGCTAGGCGGGCGAACATCGTTCATACTAGTTGACTAGCTCGCGGTGTGAACCGAAGTATGTAAAGAGGTGTGAAACGATGTTCGCCCGCCTAGCCCGCCCGCCCGCTAGCTGGCGATGTGGCCTGCGCTTAAATTGGCGGTCATACAGATGTACCTAGCCCGCTAGGGCAGTAAAACTATTTTTTTTTTTGTGGGGACATTTCACTCACGGCCATCTGACCCCAAACTAGGGGAACCCTGTACTATGGGTGTCAGACAGCTGATATACATACACAAATACATGATTAAATACATACATATATAGATAAACGACACCCAGACACAAGGCAAACACAAGTGCTCATCACACAAATATTTACCCTAGGCGGGGATCGAACCCGCAACACGCTGCGCAGCGGTCGATCGCTCAGCCACTGCGCCAACCGTGTCGTCAAAGGTGTAGCCATAATGTGAAATTTCTAAAAAATCCCAATATTGATAGCAATATTCTAGCCTCCCTGTGAGCGTGGATGGGAAAAGCAACCCAGGGGACATCGCATATAATTATGTTCATGGAACATTTTAGAGTAAAGTCGCCACTTGGCATTTCCGTGTCTTTGACCGAGAAAGAGTCGACGTGTCGGGAAAAGAGTCACGAATATATTTGTCAGCCACAAAAGTAAAAGAGACTATTGAACACATGAGCAGAGGCAAATCTTCCGGATTCGATCCGACGAGTCATTTGTAGATCTTTGACAGTCGTTAAGGGTAGTCAGAAGCCAGAAAGTCTGACAACCAGTCTTACCAAGGGGTATCGTGTTACCCAGTAACTGGGTTGTAAAACACTGGTATTCAGCTGTATGCGGTTAGACTGGAAGCCGACCCCAACATTGTTCTAGCTAGGCAGATGATGATGAAGTTACAAAAATCCTTTTCTACAAAAATCACATCCGCCGAAAGACTTCAAAGTAATAAAATTACTTTAATTTCGCAAAACGGTGGAAATACAACAAACAGAACTAAAGGCATCCGAAATTACTGTTATTTTAATGCCCACAAGAAGTAGGCATCATACAAATCCATTAAGAAACGGTAACACTAAAAAAATATATGTCATACCCTAAAATCACTTGAAATGTGGAACCACCCTGAAAGCTAATAATAATATTTACTGAATAAAAAAAATATTTTTTAAAATCGATCATTAATTGCGAGAGATATCGCGTAACATTCATACTAGTAATATTATAAATGCAAAAGTAATAACTCTGTCTGTTACGCTTTCACCGCTTTCACGATGAAACGGCTTAACCCATTTTGATGAAATTTGGTATGAACATAGCTTGAACCCTGGGGAAGGACATATGCTACTTTTTAATTCGCGACTTAATCTGCCTCCACTATAACCGACATTCACGCGGACGAAGTCGCGGGCAAAAGCTAGTACATATATAAAAAATGCAGTCGAATTGAGAAACTGCTCCTTTTTTTGAAGTTCGTTAAAAATAACAATCATGAATTCAAAATAAAATAAATCACCTAATATATTCAAGTCAAATTAACAAAACGATGCAGTTGATGGGGGTCTAAAAAGGCTACATTAGGTGTTTCATGATATGATCATAATATGTTTAATTTCATAAATCACAAAATGGCCACACTATATGTTTCATAATAGATCTGACAGTTTTTTATGACAATTCGTAAAATGGTCCAATAAGGATACAAGATATTTATTTTGCTAAAACATGAGTATACATTAATGCAAGATGTCGCATAAGCTAAGCAAGCAAGCAAGCAAGCATAAGCTTAAGTTCATTTTTGCATTTTGTTTGATTATTTATTTATATATTAAAACTTTAATAATCACTGTACAAAGGCAGACTTATGGTGGAACACAACGAATCAATTGTGGGATGAGTCTGCCAACTTTTTATTAAGCAAGTGTTCGCCAGCCGTTGCCTTGAATGTGAACCGACTGGTGGCTGTCCTGATATTTTGAGGAAGCGCATTCCAAAGGAAAACCGCCTGGAAAGGAAAAGAAGATGTTGATGATTATTGTGAGTTATCCAGTGTGAATAAGTACCTACAGTAATGGCAGACTTGGGTTTATACAAGAATTTTTTGGAGCATGCTCGTCTAGAGGAAGCTCTTTCCTACAGAAGAACCACGGCTGGACTGAGAAACATGGAGTTATGCTTCGAAAAGCCGGATCGAGATTTCGTTGCACTCTATAGCCTAAATAAGAGTTTGATTCTTGAACTCGTAGAAGAGTTTAAACTTTATTTACCCAGGAAACGTGGTCTAATGACAATTTGCAAAGTAAGTTAATATGTAATTTATTATTATTATGTAGCCGATCCCAATGTAGTTGGGAAAAGGCTAGGCAGATGATGATTATTATGTAAAGCTGCTTCAAGTATAGTACTCATACATTTTGTTCTAAGAATTCAATAGCTGCGTGTAAATTTCTTTCATCAGCAGTAACATCTCAGTGGCAGCTTAAGAATGCTAGATTTAATATTATACTGTCGATGATTTGTTACGAACATTCTGACTGCGTGTGCGTTATCGCGCAGATGGCGGTACATCAAAGGGGTTTAGCGCGCTAACATGTGGGTTAAAAAGTCACTTTGGGTGAAATATCTGTAATTTGAAGCATTTGACAGATCGTAGCAGCTTCTGCTAAAAGTCGTAAAATGGTCGTTTTTTTAAATGTTTCATGAAAATATTCATATCATCTGCGTGCTAGTCTAAAAAGGCCACTTTGGGTGAATCATCTGTAATATATTTGACTTATATTACAGATGATTCACCCAAAGTGGCCTTTTTAGACTCCCAGGGGGCCAAGTCTGCTATTTTTTTAATTTCGTCATTCCATTAACGCGATCCCATTGTTATTGCTAAAAGTTCGTAACCGGCTAAGTTCATAATGGTTGATCATTGGTCGGTCGAATTAAAAGCAAAGCACAATGATGTTCTAACGGTAGGTCACTGATCAAAGGAACTGACAAAATTTTAGCAGATTACCGCCTAAGTCAGTCATTCAGTTGTCATTTTGAACGAGATTACCATTCTATATATAATTTCTTTCAATGGCGTGTCGGTGGTTGACCATTTGAAAGTAATAATGACGCCATTATATTAGTAGATTACCAAACTTGCAAAATCCACAATTACGAAATCAATGATAGATTCTTCATTCTGACACTTTTGTAATAGCAGACTTGAGGCCTAGCTATGTATATTCTGTTTAGTTTCTGTGTTCCCAGCTACATTCATTTTCATGTCAGCTATTACCTACTTCTAAATGATAATCTACTAAGCAGTAAAAGTTTAATTTTAAAGGGCGACACGAATCACGCTTTTAATAAATATTCAAATAAATTCAGAATGAATTGCGTGAATTTTCTCAAGGATCTCTAATTTGTTCAATTGATAAATATAACCTATCATCATCATCATTTCAGCCGAAAGACGTCCACTGCTGGACATAGGTCTCCCCCAAGTGTCGCCACATTGACCGGTCATTGACATGTCATTGACCTATATAACATGTCACTCGTTAAAGATGTAGCTTTCTAATGCGGAAAGAATTATTTAAATCGGTCTAGTAGTTTTTGGCTGAAATCGTGACAAACAATCAAAGCTTTCCTCTTTATAATATGAGTTTAGATTTAGATGATAACATTCTAAGCAGTGGAAGTTTACTTTTGATGGTCAATACCACGGAACAGATAAATAGAGTAATTTATCTGTTCCGTGGTCAATACAAATTACGCTTATACTAAATAATCGATTATATTATAGACTTAGATTCCTATAGTTTTAGACGTCATTCACACAAATACAGTGTAAAAGTATCTAGTTTTCTTGGACATCTAGTCGGATAAATAAAGAAATCTGAAAAAATATTCAACTTTATGAAAAAAAAATCGTTGTTCGTTAGTCTTACTTAAATTCGAGAACGGCTGGACCAATTTGGCTAATTTTGATCTTGAAATATTTGTTGAAGTCCAGGGAAGGTTTATACGGTAAGAAAATTGAAAAATCGATTGACAGGACAACGTCTGTTGGGTCAGCTAGTGTTTAATAAAAATTAAACAGCACAGGCAGGATAGCACGGAACGCCAGCTAATGACATCATCCGTCGTTGTCTTGCCTGCGCCAGGGTACCTGCTATTCTAGAACCCAATGACTTTTCACGCGACCATACGAAGAGACCAGATGGGATGGGATGGGATAATATGTGAACACTATGTATCTATGTATACAACTTAGCTGTCATTCTTTATCTTGTAATACTTTGTACATACTTCAATATAGTGTTTTTATGCAAGGTCGATCGTATTCACGTATAGTTATATAACTGTAAACTGTAAATGCAAAATATTGTACACATTTTTTTTAAAAGAGTAAGTATGGAGTTTCTTGCCCATTCTTCTCCATACGAAACTACCTTTTGGAATGGGTAACTAGAATCAACTTTATATTTTTTTATTATGACGTTCAAAAGTGCCTTTTTAATGGTCTAATTGAAATAAATGATTTGACTTTGACTTTGACTTTGACTTTGATGACCATAATACCTTAAAAATTGGGTAGGCCTTCGGTGTGATGCAACATGTGTCGACACGATTGTGGCATCCCGTCTTCCTATCAAGACGTCTGTTCTTTTTTAGTAGATTTAATATTTAGATTTAAATTTAATATTTAGATATGGATTGTCTTATATAACAATTAAGTTTTCAAGTATCATTCATTATACAGAAAACAAATAACTATCATTTTGTGAATTTCTAGTTTATTTACTTAAAACATAGTCAGTCTGAGAAAATATCTATTCTTATGCGTTCTGGGAAATCCAAGTAGTGTAGCGGGATACACGGGCGTTAACACCAGGGATGGCAGCCTGAGCGCAGCCAATACCGAAAGAGCAGACACCAACAACGACACCGTTGTGGTAGAGAGGGCCGCCGGAGTCACCCTGGCACTGGTCGCGACCACCGTTGGGCCAACCGGAGCACAACATGTTGTCGGTGATAGCAATACCACGGTTTGCGTAATTGTTTCTGCAAGTTACTTGGTTGATAACCACTAGCTGGACGTGACGTAGCTGCTCAGACGCGGAGCCACCAGCCTACGAAAGAGAAATATGTAAATATTTAGATTCTATCAAATAAAACACAAATTAACTTTTTGTTAAACACGAGATCGATTAACAATATACTTACAGAAGTTGTACCCCATCCTGCAGCCCAGACGGCTGTTTGGGGGTTTTTTTTTGTATTATTAATATATTACTACGGTAATACCTTTTAGAATCCTTAAAATAAGCCCTTTAATTTGATACCCATATTGTAGTTCTGGAAAAACCTTTTTTTTTACTTCAAACATTGGCGTCTCCCTGCTGCCACAAAATATAAATGTTACAGAAGGACCGCTCTCGCCATCTTCAAAAATAATTACCTAAACTTGCCAGACTCACTAGGGCTGCGACTGTATTGACTCTGTTTTTAGGTTATTGTAGGTAGATAGGTTTTATTTGTGACAATATGAAATTTTATTGACACTGGTTGGAACTCCTTGCATTTTTTTATAACAAAATTTTCCTGTTCGCCATGTCAATGCCAAATGTCAATATCTCTCATTTATTCATTTATACAACACGTGACAATCGAGACTGAAGTCTGCTTGAAACTGCTTGAGAATGCCTATAAATGTAATGTCAATGTGTGCGTGCCAAAAATGGCGGTTTGTTCTGAGTGGTCTCTCTGCTCAGGCGCGCCGCAGCCTTACGTACTTTGTGCTGCTGCTATGTTTATTTACTTTTTTCGTCACCTATCTAAGAACACTTGGAACACTAATGAGACAAATCGAACGATACCTTAAATAAATAAATCCGTTCAGTGGTATGAAAGAGGTAATAAAGAATATTATTTACAAAGACAGACCTTTCCTAGCAGTCGGAGTAAAAAGACTTGGCATAAACATATAAATACAATAAGCCTCTGTTTGTCGCTGTTTGTCGAACGAAAAAAAAATGTGTTAAATTATATTATCAAGAAATACGGGCTTACTCGCTAGGAAGAAAATTATTAGTTATGTTTTTATTCATAATTATTTGTGGTCGACTGCAACTCGTACTAACTCTGTTTGACTCGTAGGTGCGTAATTTTCTCAAAAACTATACTGATCCGATTTGAAGTACGTTTCGACTGTATACTTTTCTAGAAAGGTTTTAATGTATACATCGTTGTTCTAGATTAAAACACACCAAAGCTATAGACTAAAACATAGGAGTAAGTCAGTGAAATTTCCAACAGTCGATTGGGCTCGATTAAACATTTCTCTTGATTTTTTAGTGTAACCAATTTTAACAAATTTGGAAGATAACAAGAAATAGGCACTAAAAAGCCAAAAATAATAACTTTTTTTCCGAAAACGACAACCGACTTCAAGTTGTTTTTTGGGCAAAAGCTTTTTTTTTATAAACTTTATATCGATAAGGAGGACATTAACACCATGCTCAGCGACCTCAGTAAAGAAAGAAAGAAAGAAAAAACGTTCAAACGAAGTAACGTTTCTCAACAGGTAGGTTCACGAAGTAAGTATAATGAATATGGATAAGACGAAAATTATGTCGAATGTCCTTGTTCCGCCTGTGCCGGTAATTGTTGGGAACGATACTCTCGATGTTGTGTAACACTATGTTTACCTTGGACTAACTGTCCAACTAGGTAGGCCCAACTTCGTTAAAGAGGTCGCCCGAAGAATCCAACTCGTATGGGCAGCGTTCAGGAAACTACAAGAGATATCTTTTCGTCCAAAATTCCACAGTGCCTAAAGACGAGGGTTTATAACCAGTGTGTGTTGCCAGTGATGGCATATGACACAGAAACGTAGTCCTTAACTGATGGCCTCCTAGGGAAGCTTAGGGTCACGCAGCGAACCATGGAGAGAGCTATGCTCGGAGTTTTTTTGCTCGATAGAATCCGGAACGAGGAAATTCCCTAAAGAACTAAGGTCACCGACATAGCTTTCAGAATATGAACGTTGAAGTGGCAATGGGTAGGCCACATCACTCGAATAATCGATAATCGATGGGGAAGAAATGTTCTCGAGTGGCGACCACGAACCGGACGTAGCGTTGGTAGGACTCCCGCGAGATGAACCGACGACATTGTCGAGGTCGCGGGTAACCGGTGGATGCAAGCGGCAGAGTGCCGCTCGTTGTGGCGTTCTATGGGGGAGGCCTATGTTCAACAGTGGACGTCTTTTGGCTGATTATGATGATGATGATATCGATAAGTAATTAATTACAATTATACATTCGTATATTCATCACATTTTAAGCCGACTAACGTTCACAGCGGACGTACTTATTTCTCCGTCTAGCGTTAACACATCGACTAGTCCTGTGTTTCTCTCATGGAATCCCACGACTTTCATTAATTGTACAAACTTGTCGGACTAGATGTTTGCATTCTTATCTCAGCCGTAAACTGTCAAAACTGCTTTTATTTACCTACCTTTTTGACGAGATTTTAACATTGATTGTCAAAATCTTGAGACTGCAAGTAGATTTTGACAGTTTTTAATTAGTAAATTTATCATTCAGAGCACTGAGGTACCATAGTCATCGTCCTATTTAAAATGACCTCGATTACTGCCTAAATATTTAACTATCATCATCATCATCATTTCAGCCGAAAGACGTCCACTGCTGGACATAGCCCTCCCCCAAGTGTCGCCACATTGACCGGCGGTTCCCCGCAACCTTTACCAGGACATCGGTCCACCTAGTGGGAGGCCTTCCAACGCATCATAAAAATATAAATAATAATAATAATATGTAGTTACATTTCATATACTGCCATCTGACCCCAAACTAGGAAGACCCTGTACTATGGGCCAGGTGTTGTACCTATTATAGCCGTAACTTAAGCAACATTCGCCAAAAACATAAAGCATCTCCGTTTTGAAATCCCTAAAGAGCCATAGGTCAGAAACTCGTTTCGCGGAGTTGATATTAACAACTTGGGTTTAAATTGTAATGTTAATTTAACCTTGTGATTTATTAACAAGGACACAGCATGCAAGTGACGTAGGAAAGACATTTTGAGCACATTTAATCTACGCTTAGTGGGCTAATTCACGTAACTAAAGAAGTGCTGTTGCAGTGCAGTTGCAGTTAAGTTTTGGTCATGACAATCGATCTCAATGGAGACTAGCCAAGTACATCGAACAAACTAATTGGTTTACAGGCAAAAATATTCATGTTTCTACTACACTCATAATATTTCATTTTATTCCATTTTCTTATCTTGAGCACGTAGGTATCCCTGGCTAGTCTCCATTGAGATCGGTTGTTGTTGTTACGAAGGAGATATTATGGTACACAAGACACAAGGCACATCTGACACGACCAGGGAGAGCTCAGGCGTAGGATTAACAGCTATACGCTTTCTGAGGCACGCGGGTATCATACCACCAATCATCGAATTGCAGGCTGCTACGGAGAAATCCTAATATCCTAATGGAAATACTAAAAATCACTATGCCCGATCTGTGGGCTAATTCACTTAACTAAAGAGGTGCTGTTGCAGTGCAGTTACAGTTAAGGGTCGATCAAAACAACGCTTTTCGTATTATCTACCGCTGTAAGACACGCGCACGTCAAGTTCGCTTCACGCGAGCGCAATAACGGCATTCTACTGTTGCGCGTCTTTGGTGCGAGTTTCGGAACGCAACATGATCGGTATTCTACTATTCGTTTGAAGATTCAAAATGTCAGTTAAAGAGCACTAAAATCTGTACTGGCGTATTTTTTAATTTTATAATATTGTCATATTCATTGAAATGTAATCGATTGTATTCAATTATTTAGTGAGTCATATATTTTCTCTCACGTGGCTACACCATAAGTAAGTTTGGTAGAGTTTGGTTGTCGTACAGTTGACGTGCAGTTCACGCGCAGCTTACGTGCAGTTCAAATATTACAAGAATACCGTTTATCAGTCAAACTTGAACTTAACTGCAACTGCACTACAACTTCATCGGCGCATCATAAAATTACGTGTATTAGCCCTCAGTGCTATGAAGATAAAAACTATCTTATGAGAACTTCTAACATAACATTTAGCTAAAATATAAAGAATCATGATGACTAACTAAGGTTTAGCTAAATTATAAAGCATCATGATGTCTAAGGTTTTCAATTGTCATTAAATACGTTAAAAATTAAACTTTTAGTGAGTTTACAGTTTATTTATTTCAGACACATAACCCTTAGGTACTCTGGCAACATGCCAATTCTTATGCGTTACTCTGGATCCAAGAGGTGTACCGGGACACACGGGCGTTGACACCAGGGAAGGAAGCCTGAGCGCAGCCAATACCGAAAGAGCAGACACCAACAACGACACCGTTGTGGTAGAGAGGACCGCCGGAGTCACCCTGGCACTGGTCGCGACCACCGCCTGACCAGCCGGAGCACAACATGTTGTCGGTGAT
This sequence comes from Charanyca ferruginea, assembly GCA_947361185.1. Lineage (NCBI taxonomy): Eukaryota > Metazoa > Arthropoda > Insecta > Lepidoptera > Noctuidae > Charanyca > Charanyca ferruginea. The sequence continues at coordinate 8,782,053 of OX376058.1, forward strand.
AGCGATACCACGGGTAGCGTAGTTGTTCCTGCAAGTGGCCTGGTTGATAGACCTAAGCTCGACGTGGCGGAGCTGCTCAGAAGAAGAACCACCAGCCTATGAAAAGTAAATATGCAAATCTTAGCCTCCAATCACAGAATACACAAAGAATTGACTTCTAGTATAACACGATATCAATCGACAATATACTTACAAAAGTTGTACCCCATCCGGCAGCCCAGACGGCTTGGTTGTCAGCGAGGTTGTAGTTGGCGCCAGCGATGGAAGCGGCACGGACATTGTTGTTGAAAGTGAAGGTGGTGGAAGAGCGCAAGACGGCAACATCATTGTTCATGGTGTTGCCGTTGTATGACGCGTGGTTGATGATCTGGCTCAAGACGTGAACGTTCCCGCCGCTGTTAGCCCAAGTGGAGCCGACACGGATACGCCATCTGTTGGCTGCGTCACCACTGAAAAAGTAAGGCAATCATTACACAACTAGACTTTGCATTTGGTTTTGTAAAATAATATATTCTCATAGAAAAATGCTTACATGGTGCAGTGAGCAGCGGTGAGGACGGCCCTGTTGTTGAGGATGGTACCACCGCACGCCTGCCAGTATGCGCTCAAGTTCGATGAGTACAAGAGAGCGACGATGGTGGGGTAGCGGTCAATGGTGGTGACCGAGCCTCCTACAATCCTCTGAGGATTGGAAGGGACGGCTGAAACGAAGAACAATATTGTAGGTATTATGTTTGACAATGGTTGAATTATACCAAAAAAGTACTCAAATACAAAAAAGAACATCCTTGTTCAAAAATGGTTTCAATTTGTTAAGAAATTTGCTATTATGCAACAATAATGAAAATAACAATTTGTAACATACCTGCGACGGCCGCGAAGCAGAGGGCTAGCAGAGCGAGGAAACGCATTTTATTAATAACTCGCGGACAAGTGTGGAACATCGCTGTTAGTGCTCGGTATTTATATCAAAGCTGATTGATTAGAACTACTACGCAATGAGATTAAACAGCTTTATTGGTATTAGATAGTCCAATCATAAAGATGTTTACAGATTTGTGAATTTTGTTGTTTTTGTTCTTTTGTGCCTTTACCCCGTTTCCTTAAATTATTGGCGATATCCGTTTTCATTTGACAGCCATTTTAAAAACTTTTCCATTTAGTAAGTATTTCAAATATGCTTACATACATAAATAATATCAGTTTTACATAGAAAACACTGAATGACAAAGCAGACCGAGTGTAATTTTGAAACATTGTTTCAAGATCTACCTGACACTACCTGTATTAAGTATGCATACTCCTTAAACTTAAGATTAAAGATTGATACGCCACGCATCATTTTTATCATAATTATCCGATGTAATAGATAATGTTTTTAAACTTGTCAGTTGCGTATGCGTGATTGTTCATAAATAACTTTTATTGCAAAAATATAATTTTAGAAAAAATAAAACATTTAATTTTATTCAGTTTCAAATTAGACAGTCAATCAGAACTTTTTGAACGTCAAATTTATTCAATGTCCTGTTTAAACTTAGAGTGTATAAATAACCACCCTCTATGTGTCTAGAAGGAGGTCTGAGCTATTCTCGTGACGGATATTTTGTACTTAATTCGTTTCGATACGAGAAAAGTAGACGATGTATGTGTTCAATAACTGTGATATTTCTGGAAGATAGAATTCTTCGATTTAAGCTAGTTACATTGTTTATAAGAACATAGTGCTTAGTATACTTGATCATTAAAACGGTGAACGGTGTTTAGTGTTTTTTTTTCACCCTCGTTTAAAGAGTAGTTTATGATAAGTTTTGAGGTTGCAAACTGCAGAAATAATACGTTCCGTGCAATTAATACAATCTATTCTATGTTTGGGACGTAAACTGACGTAGGTACTCGTACTCTTACTTACAACTAATAAAATTATTCCTATAAAAGCAGATTTATTTAAAGTTCAGTTTTTGGGTTTCGTATCCAAAGGTTCCAAACGGAGCCCTAATTGCTCTCTCTTTTTGGCCCGTTCCTTTGTAAGCCCCTCTGTCACAGGGCTGTGCCATTACATGTAGACACTTGAAATTTTTACAGAACAAATCCATACATAATTTTATAAATGCGACAGGCTGTCTGTTACGCTTTCACAATGAAACGGCTTTACCGATTTTAATGAAACTTGGTATGAAAATAGCTAGATCTCTGGAGAAGGACATAGGCTACTTTTTAATCGCGACTTCTTCTGCATCCGCGAAAACCGAAATTCACGCGGACGAAGTCGCGGGCTAAAGCTACCGAAACAAAGTAAAAATTAAAACGCTGAAAATAATCACATTTCTTGTATAAGTAGTGACAAAGAACGTCATTTTTTCGGCGTTTTTTGCTCGATGTTAATATTATGGGGTGGTACCTGCGGAACCTTTCATGTACGATTCCTGCTCCGTACTTGGTCAGATATTAGTGTACAGTTGAAAAATGCAAATGCTCTCAATTCAAGTTTCTATCTTTAGCGATTTGTGTTATGTAAGAGTCTTACGTTAAGACATGTTCTTCTATAATGTATTGTAACTATGTGAAGGTGACTTTCCACGTCAGTGGCTTGAACAGAAATGATGTTTTCTGAACGAAAATGAGTTTAGCTTCAGAAAGGAAGTAGGTACTCGTGTGATCTAACACGCCATGCTGCTTGACGACCGTATTGTACAGTAGGTACTTAACTAGCAAAGAGATCGTATAAGCAATTACTCTTACGACTATGGATTGAAAAACACATGTATGAAAGATCATATTATTTTAAAACACCGTATAAAAGCAGTTTTCTGGATTTTTGAGCATTCGACGCTTTTTGGCTCTATGGTATGGTATAACGACGACACGGTTGGTGTAGTGGCTGAGCGATCGACTGCTGCGCAGCGTGTTGCGGGTTCGATTCCCGCCCAGGGTAAATATTTGTGTGATGAGCACTTGTGTTTGCCTTGTGTCTGGGTGTTGTTTATCTATATATGTATGTATTTAAAATATATTTGTGTATGTATATCAGCTGTCTGACACCCATAGTACAGGGTCTCCCTAGTTTGGGGTCAAATGGCCGTGTGTGAAATGTCCCCACATATTATTATTATTATTATAACGGGCTGATGTCCGCAACTCCACGTTTCAGCGCGTATTTTGCGTACCATTTTTGACTCTATTTAAGCATGTCTAGTAAACGTGGACTCGACAAATTTATATTACATTTACTCATTAGTTAAATATATCTCCTAATCGCCTTCATACAACCGTAAGTCGTTTCTGTAGTTCAGTTTGTAGGGTTTGAGTGCCAATAATAATTTCAGGCATACTAAATGTTTGTACCTATTGCAGCAGCCTTTGGAACAATAATGTAGCTGCTGATGGTACATGCCCTCACTCTTATAGTCCAATCGAACTGTAATCCGACATATTCCGGAGATGTCAAGCGCATGACCAATGGAATTACTTGCCTTCCGAGGGCGAACATCGTTCATACTAGTTGACTAGCTCGCGGTGTGAACCGAAGTATGTAAAGAGGTGTGAAACGATGTTCGCCCGCCTAGCCCGCCCGCCCGCTAGCTGGCGATGTGGCCTGCGCTTAAATTGGCGGTCATACAGATGTACCTAGCCCGCTAGGGCAGTAAAACTATTTTTTTTTTTGTGGGGACATTTCACTCACGGCCATCTGACCCCAAACTAGGGGAACCCTGTACTATGGGTGTCAGACAGCTGATATACATACACAAATACATGATTAAATACATACATATATAGATAAACGACACCCAGACACAAGGCAAACACAAGTGCTCATCACACAAATATTTACCCTAGGCGGGGATCGAACCCGCAACACGCTGCGCAGCGGTCGATCGCTCAGCCACTGCGCCAACCGTGTCGTCAAAGGTGTAGCCATAATGTGAAATTTCTAAAAAATCCCAATATTGATAGCAATATTCTAGCCTCCCTGTGAGCGTGGATGGGAAAAGCAACCCAGGGGACATCGCATATAATTATGTTCATGGAACATTTTAGAGTAAAGTCGCCACTTGGCATTTCCGTGTCTTTGACCGAGAAAGAGTCGACGTGTCGGGAAAAGAGTCACGAATATATTTGTCAGCCACAAAAGTAAAAGAGACTATTGAACACATGAGCAGAGGCAAATCTTCCGGATTCGATCCGACGAGTCATTTGTAGATCTTTGACAGTCGTTAAGGGTAGTCAGAAGCCAGAAAGTCTGACAACCAGTCTTACCAAGGGGTATCGTGTTACCCAGTAACTGGGTTGTAAAACACTGGTATTCAGCTGTATGCGGTTAGACTGGAAGCCGACCCCAACATTGTTCTAGCTAGGCAGATGATGATGAAGTTACAAAAATCCTTTTCTACAAAAATCACATCCGCCGAAAGACTTCAAAGTAATAAAATTACTTTAATTTCGCAAAACGGTGGAAATACAACAAACAGAACTAAAGGCATCCGAAATTACTGTTATTTTAATGCCCACAAGAAGTAGGCATCATACAAATCCATTAAGAAACGGTAACACTAAAAAAATATATGTCATCCCCTAAAATCACTTGAAATGTGGAACCACCCTGAAAGCTAATAATAATATTTACTGAATAAAAAAAATATTTTTTAAAATCGATCATTAATTGCGAGAGATATCGCGTAACATTCATACTAGTAATATTATAAATGCAAAAGTAATAACTCTGTCTGTTACGCTTTCACCGCTTTCACGATGAAACGGCTTAACCCATTTTGATGAAATTTGGTATGAACATAGCTTGAACCCTGGGGAAGGACATATGCTACTTTTTAATTCGCGACTTAATCTGCCTCCACTATAACCGACATTCACGCGGACGAAGTCGCGGGCAAAAGCTAGTACATATATAAAAAATGCAGTCGAATTGAGAAACTGCTCCTTTTTTTGAAGTTCGTTAAAAATAACAATCATGAATTCAAAATAAAATAAATCACCTAATATATTCAAGTCAAATTAACAAAACGATGCAGTTGATGGGGGTCTAAAAAGGCTACATTAGGTGTTTCATGATATGATCATAATATGTTTAATTTCATAAATCACAAAATGGCCACACTATATGTTTCATAATAGATCTGACAGTTTTTTATGACAATTCGTAAAATGGTCCAATAAGGATACAAGATATTTATTTTGCTAAAACATGAGTATACATTAATGCAAGATGTCGCATAAGCTAAGCAAGCAAGCAAGCAAGCATAAGCTTAAGTTCATTTTTGCATTTTGTTTGATTATTTATTTATATATTAAAACTTTAATAATCACTGTACAAAGGCAGACTTATGGTGGAACACAACGAATCAATTGTGGGATGAGTCTGCAAACTTTTTATTAAGCAAGTGTTCGCCAGCCGTTGCCTTGAATGTGAACCGACTGGTGGCTGTCCTGATATTTTGAGGAAGCGCATTCCAAAGGAAAACCGCCTGGAAAGGAAAAGATGTTGATGATTATTGTGAGTTATCCAGTGTGAATAAGTACCTACAGTAATGGCAGACTTGGGTTTATACAAGAATTTTTTGGAGCATGCTCGTCTAGAGGAAGCTCTTTCCTACAGAAGAACCACGGCTGGACTGAGAAACATGGAGTTATGCTTCGAAAAGCCGGATCGAGATTTCGTTGCACTCTATAGCCTAAATAAGAGTTTGATTCTTGAACTCGTAGAAGAGTTAGAACTTTATTTACCCAGGAAACGTGGTCTAATGACAATTTGCAAAGTAAGTTAATATGTAATTTATTATTATTATGTAGCCGATCCCAATGTAGTTGGGAAAAGGCTAGGCAGATGATGATTATTATGTAAAGCTGCTTCAAGTATAGTACTCATACATTTTGTTCTAAGAATTCAATAGCTGCGTGTAAATTTCTTTCATCAGCAGTAACATCTCAGTGGCAGCTTAAGAATGCTAGATTTAATATTATACTGTCGATGATTTGTTACGAACATTCTGGCTGCGTGTGCGTTATCGCGCAGATGGCGGTACATCAAAGGGGTTTAGCGCGCTAACATGTGGGTTAAAAAGTCACTTTGGGTGAAATATCTGTAATTTGAAGCATTTGACAGATCGTAGCAGCTTCTGCTAAAAGTCGTAAAATGGTCGTTTTTTTTAATGTTTCATGAAAATATTCATATCATCTGCGTGCTAGTCTAAAAAGGCCACTTTGGGTGAATCATCTGTAATATATTTGACTTATATTACAGATGATTCACCCAAAGTGGCCTTTTTAGACTCCCAGGGGGCCAAGTCTGCTATTTTTTTAATTTCGTCATTCCATTAACGCGATCCCATTGTTATTGCTAAAAGTTCGTAACCGGCTAAGTTCATAATGGTTGATCATTGGTCGGTCGAATTAAAAGCAAAGCACAATGATGTTCTAACGGTAGGTCACTGATCAAAGGAACTGACAAAATTTTAGCAGATTACCGCCTAAGTCAGTCATTCAGTTGTCATTTTGAACGAGATTACCATTCTATATATAATTTCTTTCAATGGCGTGTCAGTGGTTGACCATTTGAAAGTAATAATGACGCCATTATATTAGTAGATTACCAAACTTGCAAAATCAACAATTACGAAATCAATGATAGATTCTTCATTCTGACACTTTTGTAATAGCAGACTTGAGGCCTAGCTATGTATATTCTGTTTAGTTTCTGTGTTCCCAGCTACATTCATTTTCATGTCAGCTATTACTGCCGTCCGTTAACTTAAAGGGCGCAAAGCCACAAAATCAAATTTTGAGTTATGAGCGAAAAACGCGGGAAATATTTGAAAAATATGCCACTTAGAAACCATAGGTCGTACAACATAAAATAAAACGTTCAAAGATAGCTTGTTACATTTACAAACTAATAGCGATAACCTTGTTTAAATACAATTGTTTTAAGTAGTAAAAAAAACACCTTTTTCCTTTTAGCAGTGCATAATTTGGTGATTTTAAAATAAACACTTACCTAAAAAGTCACTAAGTCCACCTTAGCGACTTTATAGCTTATGATTTCGACATTAATTAAGTGTTTTATTTTTGTGTACAAAAACTATTCCAAATTACTTAGCTAAAAAGGCATTTAGTTACTTAGCGGCTTTGTACTTATGTATTGCCGATTTCCATTTAGCATTAATTCTTAGCTATATTAGCACAATAGTGTTTGTGTCTTTATAGCTAAGTTTTTTGAATTTAGTGTCTTTTTAGGAATATTTTATTTCATACTTACTACACTTAAAGGCCGTTAAACGTTAAACCTTTTATCTTAACGGCTTTTTAGTTATGGATTTAGGACTGAATATTCGAAAAGAAACACAAAATATATCAAATTCGTTTATTAAAACACAGACAACTTAAAAATAAAAACAATCTTCTTGAAAAATTCAAACTTAAAATAAGACCCTTTCTTGAAAAATTCAAACTTCTGAATAAAAATTAACAAAATCTTTCAAAATAATTAAAAAAAGTTACTTAAACTTATTAATAAACAATATTATAATGTTAGACATTAAACATGTCATCAAAATATGTCATTTTTAATGTCTAACATTATAGTATTCTTTATTAATTTATTTATTACTTAAGATTATAAAAATGGCACTTGAATCAGTCTTTTAGTTATTTAATTATGTTTGTTCTACCTCTAATATAATCATTTATTTCAGTCAAATGAGACTGAAATAAATGATTATTATTTAGTATATTATATTATAGTACTTCCCACATCATTTGTTGGTAAATTGTTCCAAAATTTTAGTTTGTGTGGAGGAATTATGGCAGCTAATTTATCTATGATGGTAGATTTTCTCGCAACGTCAATACCTTTTGGTGATGAACGATGAGTAATACTCATGATACGTGGACTTTTCATGTATTTATCGTTCATAAAACGTAATGCAGTAAATTCATCGTTGAAGTTATTTTTATAATAAAGGTCAAAATCGTTTCGTTTAAATGTTACCTGTACCATGTTTTTTAAATATGCTCTAGGGTTGGATTTTTGAATGCGTCTATCTGATATCAAATTTGGAATGTTTATGAAATTTTCTGGTGAGAGTGATTGTACGATTACTTTGCTGTTATTTATAGACGAAACAGCATCTACAAAATCTTGAAAATCGTACAATTTCCCTTTTTTTTTCATAGCTAGTTCAACTTGATGGTGCACTTGATCTGAGCTCATAAAGGTATGTCCAGGTTCAAAATAATACAACGTGATATTGTTTGTAGAAATTAAATCACTGTTCACCATATGAACCAGCAATGAATATAACAACCAGTTTTTATTTTGTGCACTACAATTATCAAGCCAAATGTTCACATTATCAACATCGCGATTACGAACCAAAAAGGCATAGAACGCACTCATTATGTCATCCTGTTTACGTCCCGCTATTCCATCATGCCAAATAACAGTTACTGGTTTGTTACTATTGGTTATTTTTCCGACAGGCGCAAAAGTTTGATTAAAGGCAATAAGGCGCTGACAGAAAATAACTGACTTAAATGTTTCCATTCGAGGCAGCATAATGACTTTTTCCAAATCAGCGGTAAAAAATATTTGCTTTTCATTTTGTGGCAAATCTTTATGAGTAGTGTAAAGTTGTCTTGCTTTTGTATATTTCTCATGGTGCTGATAGTACTGTACACAAATGCTACATTCTGCCTGCAACTGGGCAATTGCATCATGCGTAGTCTGTTTATTATGCAAGTGATACGACTCACACACCTCGCACTCTTCATTGCCAAGTCGTGTGAATGAAATGTTCATGCTTTTTAAATGCTTACGATAAAGCTCATATGACACGACTACACTTGGATTTTTTTCACAATAATCTTTGTGCATGTGCCTGATATTAATATCACTTGGTAAGTAACGTCTTAAAGGAGCATGCTCTCGTCTATGGTGCGGTTCGTATGGATGAAAAGATTCGACGTGTTGGGTAAGTCGTTGTCGATCATAAACGGGTGTTTTTACGTGTTTGCCTCGGTGGTCGACATCATTGACATCATCGACTAATCGTAAAACTTTATCATTATTTTTTTTAAATCCAAGTGTAGTTAAAAAAAAAACTTTACACACCTCACACACATTTCCGTCATTTGTCTTAAGTGTAAAGGATCTTCTTGGATTTCTAACTGGCTCTTTAGTATACTTTCTTTTTGGAACTGCTATGGATATTCTTTGCCGTATGTATAGTCGTCTCTGTTCCCAGGTAAGGCTCCAGTATTCTTGATTTAGTTTATTCCGCTGTTCTTCATTGATATGCGTGGAACATTTTTTGAAACATTTTTCATTACATCCTGGTTTTACAGTGTACTCCATCATTTTAATTTGCTTTTTTTCATAAATTCTGTGAGCTAAACTGGTCTTATAAAGTTTACGTTTCTTAGAAGGAACGCAGTTGAAGTTACTATTTCCACTCTCTTGAATGGCGTCGATGGTATTTCGACGCTTGCGTGTACTATTTTCTAATTCTATGTATTTTACTTCGCGGAAATCGATAGTGCTACGTCTTTTCTTGGTTAGAGCTTTTTCGGTAGGATGGTCCGACCGGAGTTCTAAGAACTCTAAGTTGTTTTGAACCAAAGCTTTTTGCTTTGAAGTTGCGGCTGTTAGGTCATTGTAGTAATCACTAATTACTTTAGATGTATTATCCTTGTCAAGAATTGAGTCATTAGGATCACAATCGACCGGGATTAATTGACAGTTTTTGGATGGCATGCAGTCGGAATTGTTGCTCTCTTGTATTGCGTCATCGACAGTATCACGTCTTGTCTTCGACAAAATAATATTATCAATGGATTTGACCGGTTGCTGTAGCTGGAGAGGTGCATGTCTGGCTGATGTTGATGCCTGTAAGTTACTTTTGACCAAAGCCTTTTGACTTGAAGATGTAGTTGGAAATTCTTCGTCGGAATCATCACTTGAGTTAGGAATATAATCTTTGTCGCGAACTGAGTCATCAGAATCGAAATCGAGGGCTAACTGAATATTTAATTTTGGCAATGGTGATTCTGGCATAAAATTATCGGTAAAATGTTCTTTGTTATTGTGTGTAGCCGGACTACTTAAATTATTAAATTTACATAGTTGCTGTTCTTCAGATATGGAAGGCATTTTTTCGTAACAAGTCAAATCCTTGAGTTCAAGCGTAGGTGTTTTACTTGGTGAAGGTAATGATTCACAAGCGGTATTATGTAAAGAAAAGGTGTCGTTCAAGTTATCTATATGTATTGCTAGATCTTGAAGGTAGTGAGAACGTAATGTGGTTTGTGTCTCGCAGAATTTGTCAAACACCTGTGATGTCATGGAGTATGGCCGTGCGTAAAGTTTATTAATTGTCTCTTTTATTATTGGATCCACTTTTTTTTTCGTTGTTTCTTTGCTTGATATCGGCATTGAAGTAACATCTGTTTTTTCAGCACCTACCATATTGAGTATTGCTTTGGCTCGTGACGAAAACACCGATCTTCTGGATCTGTTAAAAAAAAATAAACATGCTAAAATGTAGATCGACATACTAAGTGACAGACAAAATTGAAACTCGTTAGTCTGATCTGGTCAATATTCACACCAATGAAATGGTCTAGCTATAAACTAAGCATCACTTTATTATGGCAACTATGTATGTAATGAATATTTAAACAGGCGACACGGTTGGCGCAGTGGCTGAGTGATTGGCTGCTGCGCTGCGTGTCGTGGGTTCGATTCCCGCACGGAACAAATATTTGTATGACCTACAGATAGTTGTTCCGGGTCTGGCTGTTTGTGTATGTGAGTTTGTAAACGCACCCACGATACAGGAGAAATTCCTAGTGTGGGCAAAAGTAAAAAAAAAATTAAAATACTAATATAAATGCCCATGTTTTAAGTACAAATATCATGCTCAACAAAACGTTTTGCCCTTGCGGTATTCGAATCCTTAACCTTTGAGTACGTAGTCTGGACCACCAAATCAGGACGCCGACATTAAAAGCCAGCAAAATAAAATAGCCCAATTTGAATAATCCCGTCTACTATAAGCTGCCTAAATCATTACTTAACACGTTCATTAGTTTCAGCAAATACATCCAAGAACATGCATACAACTTTAAAGCGAAAAACCCGCGGTCGACCGCGATAGCTATTTGGTAGGTATCTATTTGACATTGCGCATAGTAACTGGAACGTTATAAAAATCTCCGTTCCCGGGTATCATTTGGAAGGTTTGTTCTTATGAGACCCATAAATTATTTATTTACTGCAATAACTACTTTTAAATAGTATTTACTTACCTCGGCATTTTGTCAGTCATTGTCAATGTGGCGGGTATCCTTACGCTCCGCGAGCGACACACGTCCTCCCGCGACGACGATGACTTAGACACTAGGGACACAACTGCGCGGGGGTGAGAGGCGAGGGCAGATAGCGTCTTTTTAGCCAATTATTGTGGCTTAGTGTCTTTTAAGCGGAGGATTTATACCATAAAATGAGTAACTAAAGGCGGTTAGAGATTTGAGAAAAGTACTTCTTCATTATTATTGTATGAGTCCTACGCTAAAAAGTCGTTAGCAGATTTTAACGTCTTTCTAGTGTAGTATTTTTGTAAGACGCCTTTTTAGCCTAGGTTATTGATTCAAACTACCAAAATGCTTCTTGGCTTGAAAGTAATTAAAGTAACTTTAGGACTTTTTAGTGTAGTAGTGTCAAAAAAACGTCTTTTTTGCCAAGCAAAATTAAGGAAAAATATAAAAAATTATGGCGTTAAGGGTCACATGTGACCTTTTAGTTAAATATGGATGGTTAACGTACTTTAAGTAATGTAAACTATTACTTTTTCAGTGTTTAACGACTTTTTCGTTAAAAATATTTCAAAAGGTATAAATAATAGAAATATGATACTTAGACAGATCGATAGAGATTTTTTTTCTACATAGGATGGCGCTGAAACCTCAAAATCGACCCTCTGAGGGTTAACGCCTTTCTTGTTAATGGACGGCAGATTACCTACTTCTAAATGATAATCTACTAAGCAGAAAAAGTTTAATTTTAAAGGGCGACACGAATCACGCTTTTAATAAATATTCAAATAAATTCAGAATGAATTGCGTGAATTTTCTCAAGGATCTCTAATTTGTTCAATTGATAAATATAACCTATCATCATCATCATTTCAGCCGAAAGACGTCCACTGCTGGACATAGGTCTCCCCCAAGTGTCGCCACATTAACCGGTCATTGACATGTCATTGACCTATATAACATGTCACTCGTTAAAGATGTAGCTTTCTAATGCGGAAAGAATTATTTAAATCGGTCTAGTAGTTTTTGGCTGAAATCGTGACAAACAATCAAAGCTTTCCTCTTTATGAGTTTAGATTTAGATGATAACATTCTAAGCAGTGGAAGTTTACTTTTGATGGTCAATACAAATTACGCTTTTACTAAATAATCAATTATAATAGAGACTTAGATTTCTATAGTTTTAGACGTCATTCACACAAATACAGTGTAAAAGTATCTAGTTTTCTTGGACATCTAGTAGGATAAATAAAGAAATCTGAAAAAATATACATCTTTATGAAAAAAAAATCGTTGTTCGTTAGTCTTACTAAAATTCGAGAACGGCTAGACCAATTTGGCTAATTTTGGTCTTGAAATATTTGTCCGACATACAACAATATTTGACCGATATTTGTTGAAGTCCAGGGAAGGTTTATACGGTAAGAAAATTGAAAAATCGATTGACAGGACAACGTCTGTTGGGTCAGCTAGTGTTTAATAAAAATTAAACAGCACAGGCAGGATGGCACGGAACGCCAGCTAATGACATCATCCGTCGTTGTCTTGCCTGCGCCAGGGTACCTGCTATTCTAGAACACAATGACTTTTCACGCGACCATACGAAGAGACCAGATGGGATGACCATAATACCTTCAAAATTGGGTAGGCCTTCGGTGTGATGCAACATGTGTCGACACGATTGCGGCATCCCGTCTTTCTATCAAGACGTCTGTTTTTTTTAGTAGAACGTTCTTAGTTATTTTTTTGTTTTGTTTATGTTTGATTTAATATTTAGATTTAAATTTAACATTTAGATATGGATTGTCTTATATAACAATTAAGTTTTCAAGGATCATTCATTATACAGAAAATAAAAAACTATTATTTTGTGAATTTCTAGTTTATTTACTTAAAACATAGTCAGTCTGAGAAAATATCTATTCTTATGCGTTCTGGGAAATCCAAGTAGTGTAACGGGATACACGAGCGTTAACACCAGGGAAGGCAGCCTGAGCGCAGCCAATACCGAAAGAGCAGACACCAACAACGACACCGTTGTGGTAGAGAGGGCCGCCGGAGTCACCCTGGCACTGGTCGCGACCACCGTTGGGCCAGCCGGAGCACAACATGTTGTCGGTGATAGCAATACCACGGTTTGCGTAACTGTTTCTGCAAGTTACTTGGTTGATAACCACAAGCTGGACGTGACGAAGCTGCTCAGACGCGGAGCCACCAGCCTACGAAAGAGAAATATGTAAATATTTAGATTCTATCAAATAAAACACAAATTAACTTTTTGTTAAACACGAGATCGATCAACAATATACTTACAGAAGTTGTACCCCATCCGGCAGCCCAGACGGCTTGGTTGTCACCGAGGTTGTAGTTAGCACCAGCGATGGAAGCAGCACGGACATTGTTGTTGAAAGTGAAGGTGGTAGCAGAGCGCAAGATTGCGACGTCATTGTTCAAAGTGTTTCCGTTGTATGATGGGTGAACGATATTTGCATTCACATTGTGAACGATACCACCACTGTTAGCCCAAGTGGAACCTACACGGATACGCCATCTGCCGATTGCGTCACCACTGCAAATAGAAAGCAATAATTACACAACTAAGCTTTGCATTTAATGTTTGGTTAATAAAACAATATTTTGTCATGTAAAAGTTCTTACACGGTGCAGTGAGCAGCGGTGAGGATGGCCCTGTTGTTGATGATACTACCGCCACACGCCTGAGAGTATGTGCTCCAGTTCCATGTGTACAAAAGAGAGGCGATGGTGGGGTACTGATCAATGGTGGTGACCGAACCTCCCACAATCCTCTGAGGATTGGAAGGGACGGCTGAAACAAAGAACAATATTGTAATAAGTTTGACAATGGTTTAATTGTTTCAACAAAACAATTAAATACAAAAAGAACAAAAACTTTTTCACAAAATGTTTAATTCATTCGATATTTTGCAACAATACTTAATTAAAATTACAATTTGGAACATACCTGCAACGGCCGCGAAGCAGAGGGCTAGCAGAGCAAGGATACGCATTTTGTTAATAACTTGCGGATAAGTGTAGAACATCGCTGTAAGTGGACGATATTTATATAAAAGCTGATTGATAAAAACTACTACGCGAAGATATTAAACAGCTTTATTGATATTAGATAGTCCAATCTTGAAGATGTTTACAGATTAGTAGAATTTGGTGGTTTTTGTTATTTTGTTCCATTAGCCCGTTTTCCTTATTTATTGCCGGTATGAGTTTTTAGTTTTGATGGCCATTTTAAAAACTTTTCAATTGTGTCGATTTATCACAGAAAACACTGAATGAGTAAATTGAGTGTAATTTTAAAACATTATTTCACAATAACTGTACCAGGTACAGCATGCATACTTCTTATACCACGTACAGTAATTGTACCAGGTAAACTTAAGATTTAAAATTAATCATCATTATTATCAGTACAGTTACCTGGTGCAGTTATTGTACCAGGTAAACTAAAGATTTAAGATTAATCATCATTATTATCCAATTTAACACATAATGTTTGTAAAGTCATTTGTGTATGCGTGATCGTTCGTACATAACCTTAAATATATAAATTTTTGCATTAAAAATACCTAAAACTCGTAAATAATTTTGTTCAGTTTCAAATTATACAGTCAATTAGACCTTTTTGAACGACAAAATATTTCAATGTCCTGTCTACAAGGAGGTATGAGCTATTCTCGTGACGGATACTGGCTGGTATGGGACATCATCCCTTAAGAAGTCATAAAACTGGTTAAGTCCATGAGATATCGCAATCAGGGCGCTCTGTATCGGGGCGTAAGCTTTATCTATGTTATCAGGGCAAAGGTACGTAACAGATTTTATGCATTTTGAAGCATAATTTTGTTAGTGTATCATTTAATTAGTATTTTTGTTACTTCGAGTAAAGCCGTTTCTTTATATCTCTACATAATTCCATAATCTTATCATTGATACCTAATAATAATTCCCATAATAATGAATTGAAACACAAATAACAGATGTTAGAACGCATTTTTGCAAAAGGTGTAATATTTTTTTTGATATCGTATGTTATATGATTGTGCTAACACAATGATAACTGTCGCTGCCTTAACACAGTGCGTTTAGGTTAGTCTTTATACAACTCTGTTTTTCTAATCACTTCATTCTTGCGAGAGCTATTAAATTCAATTCGTACAGTTCTACATAGCCTTTTATTTCTTAAATTAGTAGAACTGCTACAATGTATATTTGTTTGGGCGGTTCATGAACCGCATATGAATCCAAGTAGGTGTAACGCCAACCTCGCAAAATGGGGCTACCTCGACAGAGCAGCAGCAGGGTGTGCATGTGACGCCGAGCTGCAAACCATGCTCCACCTCCTGTCATGTCCTCTGTTCCCGAAAACATTCGATCGGGGTGAATTATGCGCTGCCACCGACGACGCCGTGAAAGTGGCCAAGTTTTGGGACAAACAAATATAAAATACTGTCGTGCCAGCGATACGAAGAAGAAGAAGAATTCTTTTTTGGGCTGACCTACGCCATTCAGGGCGCAACAGTACTGCTAGACATGGGTACTACTAAATTACGGATGGGCAATAAGTTGACAAGGAGGAGAGAGCATCGCTTCTTTACGTAGTAATAATTAGTATTTTTTGCCTCGATGCTGAATTTAAGGATCTAGTAAATGTTACGGTGATAACAGCGAAACGTTGTCTCATAGATTTACGAAACAATTCAACTCCAACTTAAACTTCTTTTACTATAAAGAATAGATACTCTACCTGCATTCAAATACCTTCTAAACGGAAATAAATTTCAGGTCAGCTAGTTTAACTGTGTAAGTGATATATTACCGTCATTCTGTGGGAGACGATAGGTCGTAACAGTACCATTGTAATTTTATATCGTAAATCATTATTTACGATATAAAACTTTCTTAAGGCTTCATACCCTTTTTTATACTTTCGAAAACAACTAGATTATGATCCATTAATGTGTTCATACCACGAAGATCAAATTTTGATGAATCGGACCAGTAGTTTTTGAATTTAATCGTAACAAACCAACCAACAAACCTTTCCTCTTTATTTATATTATTAGTTTATAGATATGTTTCTAGGTTATTGATAATTGGCACATGCAGGATACAATGTGAATAGGAAGTTGCATAAGTTTGAAAAAAATAGAAAGAAGGGCCAACACTTTCCTTAACAAAAAAAGGAAATTTTGATGTCACACCATAATATTTGCCATTTCGCCATATATATTTCGATCATTGGTATGGCGCTAGCCAATTACCAACCGGGCACTAATCCTTACTCCGGGTAGCAACAACTTTCAGAACTTGAGCCCAATATATGACATAATATTCAATACTTATTTACTTAGCCGGAAAATATCACAACCAGTCTTACCGTGCAAGGGATATCGCGTTACAGAATAACTAGGTTATGAGCTAAACTGTTAATTAGGAGACACAATAGTTAGACCATGACAAACGACCAATATTTGGCTTCTGCACGCGTAGCATGACCACGCTATGTCTACGGAAGAATAGACATACTGACAGCAAGAATAGACGTACTGACATGTCTATTCTTGCTGTCAGTATGTCTATTCTTCCGTAGACATAGCGTGGTCATGCTACGCGTGCTGGACATTTAAAGGGTTATGGAGGTCGGACAGGCTTCTTAGAATAGAAGCCGACCACAACGTAGTTGGGAAAAAGGGTTAGGCAGATGATGATGACTTTTTCATTTTTTCCTTTTTAAGTCCACGGGAGTGAAGCCGCGGGCTCAGGTACGCTAGTACGAAGTTACTTCTGCCTTTACTGCGTACAATACTTTCATATTTCTTATTTTGATGCCAAAAGGGGATGGTGCAGATTATTTTCAAAACATTTTTTATTCATTCATTTGTGTGATGAGCACTTGTGTTTGCCTTGTGTCTGGGTGTTGTTTATCTATTTAAGTATGTATTTAAAATGTATTTGTGTATGTATATCAGCTGTCTGACACCCATAGTACAGGGTCTCCCTAGTTTAGGGTCAGATGGCCGTGTGTGAATTGTCCCTACATATTATTATTATTATTTTATGGCATCCAAATTAATCGTCCAAATTACTGCCATACCTCTGTTACAGTGACTATCAAACATTTAATCAAACTTTTAGCTAATGTTTAAAGAACTGTGATAATTAAGGTTTTCAAGTGTCATTAAACAGGTTACAAGAATTAAACTTTTAGTTGGTTTACAGGTTATTTATTTCAAACACGTAACCCTTAGCACTCTAGCAACCAGCTACTTTTTATGCGTTGTTGTTGATCCAAGCGGTGTAGCGGGACACACGGGCGTTGACACCAGGGAAGTTAGCCTGAGCGCAGCCAATACCGAAAGAGCAGACACCAACAACGACACCGTTGTGGTAGAGAGGACCGCCGGAGTCACCCTGGCACTGGTCGCGACCACCGTTGGGCCAGCCGGAGCACAACATGTTGTCGGTGATAGCGATACCACGGGTAGCGTAGTTGTTCCTGCAAGTGGCCTGGTTGATAACCACAAGCTGGACGTGACGTAGCTGCTCAGACGCGGAGCCACCAGCCTATAAAAGAGAAATATGCAAATATTTGTCTCAAATAAAACATAAATTACTGACTACCTGAGTTGAACACGAGATCGATCGACAATATACTTACAGAAGTTGTACCCCATCCGGCAGCCCAGACGGCTTGGTTGTCACCGACGTTGTAGTTGGCGCCAGCGATGGAAGCGGCACGGACATTGTTGTTGAAAATGAAGGTGGAGGCAGAGCGTAAGACGGCGACGTCATTGTCCAAAGTGTTGCCGTTATATGATGGGTGATTGATGATCTGGTTCACGTTGTGAACGGCACCACCACTGTTAGCCCAAGTGGAGCCGAGACGAATACGCCATCTGCCGGCTGCATCACCACTGTAAAATGAAAACAATAATTACGCAACTAGGCTTTGCACTTAAGATTGTTATTATTATATATTTCCAAAATTCGGATGACAGAAATCCATAGTGTTAGTAACTTACTCTATTATTATTCTTAGTACATGAATAAAAAAGAAAACAATTTGAGTTTGAGAAGCATTTTGCACAGAAGATGATCAAGTTTCTTACTCGGTCATCTTCTCCACAACATGCCTCAGAATAAGGAAAACATATTCTGTGCCACTGTTTTTATAACGCTGTTGCTGCTGGCCCGGGTTCTAGCTGCCAGAGATGCTATTTTCTTCGGCAGCATTGCGTCAATCACCACCAATGCCCTGCGCTTCCTATCAATGTCCACATTATCCTTCAGGTCATCGGCTCAAGCCATTTAGTGTTAAGTTCGGTGAATAATCTGTACATCTGGGAAACGTCAATCCTCCCTGTCTCACCCCGCACTCCAACCCATAAACCTCGGAGAGAATGTTGAACCACTTCACGTGATTAGTTTGGTTGGCGTACCAAAACTGCTTAATTTTAAGAACTTCCGCCGGTACATTACCGTCCCTCAGGTTTAAACCCAAACTGTGAATCATGCAAGTGTAGATGTTTCTCCAAGCACGAATTAAGATTTAGTTATAAAACAATGTATTCTCAAATAAAACTGCTTACATGGTGCAGTGAGCAGCAGTGAGGATGGCCCTGTTGTTGAGGATACTACCGCCACACGCCTGCCAGTATGCGTTCCAGTCCCATGTGTACAAAAGAGCGGCAATGGTGGGGTACTGCTCAATCGTGGTCACTGAACCTCCCACAATCCTCTGGGGATTGGAAGGGACGGCTGAAAGGAAGAAAAACTTTAAAAATGTTTGACAATGATTGAACTGTTTCGACAAAACAATCAAATACAAAAAAAGAACACAACGTTTTTTTAAAACGGTTTAAAATAAGTTGAAAAATTTGATATGTTGCAACAACAATTAAAATTACAATTTGTAACATACCTGCGACAGCCGCCAAGCAGAGGGCTAGCAGAGCGAGGATACGCATTTTGTTAATAACTCGCGAACAAGTGTAAAACATCGCTGTAAGTGGACGGTATTTATATCAAAGCTGATTGATGAGAACTAATACTCCAAGATATTAAACGGCTTTATTGATATTAGCTAGTCGAAACGTAAAGATGATTACAGATTATTAGATTTTAGTTATTGGTGTTCTTTAGTGCCTGTTGATACTAAAGAACACCAAAAATGGAAAAGAATTTTGCTAATAGGTACAAACAGCGACATCAACTGCTTACCCCCCACGCATTAAAAATTCTTCGGATAGGGGGTAAGCAGTTGAAGACGCTGTGCGTACTTACCAGTTTTTTTTATTTTGCGGCCGAAAACTTGTGGCCAGTTTATAAACCCATCTTTCCATTATGTAAATAAATGAACAATAAAAGTACGCTTACGTTAAACATAACAAACACATAATGAAAATAATACTACAAAAAATAATACTACGTGGTATCTAAGTATGCACACTCCTTTAAATTTAAGATTAAAGGTTGATACACCATGCACCATTTTAATCATTGATATCCGATATAATAGATAATGTTTTCAGACAATTTTTGTTGGGCCTACTAGTAAATGGTAACGTTTATTAATCATATTTCACATATAAAAGTCACTATCTTATCACAATAAACAGACCAAAAATCATGTAAAAATCTATAAGAATTAATGAAATAATAGTAAAAAACTGATAAGACAAAAAGTGCGTGCTTAGGAGTGTCGTGACGAAAACTTCATGTTTTCGCGTTTTACCCAGAGTAATATCGTAATGATGTGAACAGATTATTTAAAGACAATTACAGTTTTGAGAAAGATTAAGTCTTGATTTAGGGAGCTACAGAGTAAAAGTATATTTTTAATTTTTAATTATGGTTTTTTAAAGCGAAGATATTCCTTTCATAGCGTTTTAAGAAAATAGACGTCTCAAGGCGACAATAACCATTACAGTATGCCAAAATATTATGTTTTATGCGTTTTTCCAGCAGGATATACAGTCTTAAAGTCTACTACAGAGCCAAAATTACGAAAATATTACTATTATGTATTAAAAACAATGTTTAAAAAGTACAAAATCGGTTCACTTTTACAATTTTTTTTCACCCGTATTTATGAAAATAAAGATGATGCTTAACGTCCAGAATATTTTTCAGTCCGTTATACTAACTCATTTATTTTGTGTATCATCATCATCATCATTTAGTACTTGTGTGTGTCAATGCCATTCTAGCAATCGTTTTGATTTTGAGTTGAGCTAAATCGAATACGCGCCCTTAAACATGTTAAAAATGTTATTACAGTGCGCGATACGCAAAATACGCGCTGAGTCGTGGAGTTGCGGACACCGGCCCGTCATACTACTACTACTACAGTGCGCGATGAGAATAATATAGGCTTTAACGCCTAGCTGATATATTCCCAAGGAATAGGCGTGATGCTAGCAAACTATGTCAAGTATCATGGAAAACCGCTTTGATGCGCAACAGTGTTTATTGCATGGCCCCAATTATTTACAATAAGTTACCAAGTAGTTGGAAAGATTTAAGTACAGCGCAGTTTAAGAGTAGACTCCGTAAATTTTTGACAGATAAAACGTACTACAGTGTAACTGATTTTCTGACAGAAAATGCTATTCCATTTTTGCACCATTATGGTTACAAAGCTTATATGCCTGAATCTAAACAGGTTGGTGAATACCAATTGCAGCCAACAAGTCCCGATGTGTGACCTTGTGTGGGTGGGTGGTTGAAGTCGTAAATGGCAGATTTAAACGGGACTTCAAATTGTTCCGTCAGGAATACTTCAATACAGCATCCACCTACCTCATGCTTGACTTTAAAATAGCAGCATAATTAATCGATTTCATACATAAATCCGTGATCTTTTTTATGCTGAAGAGATACTAGCGATTGCTCGAGCAAAACTTAACACCCCAAACCATTTACGGACAATACAAAATCGAGGTATACCGGCTACCTGTCCATGAGTTTGGCCCAAATAATTTATCTTCTACGAAGTAGTATATAATCAAGGCACACGACTAGAAAATCTTATTATATTTATATCCTAGTTGACAACACCCCATCAATTACTATCACTAGGGCTTGCTGGATACTGTCGAATTGTTTTGTGGGAAGACGCACTGTCGGCTGCTGTGCACGTTGAGATGTCTGTCGTGTGGTTGCTATCTTGGGCGCGGCATAAAAGTGAGTTTGAGCCACCTGCATATTTTTTTGATGACATAAAAATTTTAAGAGACGACTTTGAAAGTGATGATGGTTAACAGTTTCTATTTTGTAAATGTGAATACCATGGAGCTATTTATAAAGTAAATTAAATGTATGTGTTTGACATAGATGAACATGGCAGTTGAGAGCATTGTCATGCTCACTCAAATATCTCGCTGATGGTGGCGCATGTGTTGGATCATGCGGCTCCCTTCAATATGGTTGTGCTGAATGGTGCTGATCCACGCGTCAACGTCATGTTCGTGAACGAGCGCTGTCAGTAAAGATTGGTCACTCTTAACTCAACGACTGTTAGGCGAAGGTGCAAACCTCCGCTGCGTATGTCGGACTGTGTAACATAAGACATTCGAAAGGTTAATTGTCATGGATTTTATCTTTTTATCTTGATTCTTTTTTTAATGCATTGTATTGGTCTTTACCTGCACTGTTTTCACATATAGAAGCAACGTGAATAATGTAATCAGTATTTTGTAAAAACTTGATTTAAAAGAGTATTCGTGGAGTTTCTTGCTCGTTCTTCTCCATAGAGACCTACCCTACGTTTTGGAACGAGCAACTAGCTTCATTTTTCTGACTAACTAACTAACTCCTTGACATTTCAAAAGTGCATGTAAATGGTTTAATTGAAATAAATGCTTTGACTTTGACGTTGAGTAATAAATACTTTTTGCTACGTATAAAATGTATTATTTTTTGCTTCTTACACAAGCAGCTTAAAACATTATAAGTATTATACATATAATCTATTTTCGTAAATCAGACTATCAAAATCGTGAAAATCGCATCAAAATCTATCACGTACCTAGTGCATAAGTGACTTAGTTTTATACTATTCCTTATTGAACAGTGCATTATGTTCTAACTTAAAATACCAACATACATACCGCTCTTCTGAGATTTTAGGTTATAGTGAGAGTAACGTTTTGATTGTCGTTTTTCACAGTATTCCCGTAACATAAAGTTTTGCTTATATTACCGCTGTAAACTAGAGACTTTAAAGAATAAACCAACATGCATTTCATTACATACGCTACTATTTGTGGTGGGCCTGTTCCTCGTACAAAATAAAATTGTCTCCAATGACATTTATATAATTTTATTCAGTGTCAAATCAAACTGACAACCAGATTTTTTTGAACGCCAAAATAATTCAATGTACCTACTGTCTAGAAAGTGGTATGAGCTATTATCGTGACGGGTATTTTATTCTTTATTTGTTTCGCGCACGAGAGTGGTATAAACGATAATTATGTATTCATTAACTGTGATGTTTCTGGAAGATGTAATTCTTTGATTCAGTATAGATCACATAACAACATTTAAGCTATGCTCCATTTATAATAGCATTACAAAAAAGAGGTTCGTAGAAGCAAGAATGCAAAACATTATATTTGCTTATGTCGGACTGTGTAGCATAAGACATTCGAAAGGTTAATTGTCATGGATTTTATCTTTTTTCTTGATTCTTTTTTTAATGCATTGTATTGGTCTTTACCTGCATTGTTTTCACATATAGAAGCAACGTGAATAATGTAATCAGTATTTTGTAAAAACTTGATTTAAAAGAGTATCCGTGGAGTTTCTTGCTCGTTCTTCTCCATAGAGACCTACCCTACGTTTTGGAACAAGCAACCAGCTTTTTTTTCTGACTAACTAACTGACTCTTTGACATTTCAAAAGTGCATGTAAATGGTTTAATTGAAATAAATGCTTTGACTTTGTCTTTGAGTAATAAATACTTTTAGTTAAGTATTAAATTATTTATTTTTACTTTTACTTTTATTTTATTTATTACTGTTCATTGACAATTTTTTTCACTTCTTGACTAGATTCTAATTTGGTTGATTTGCTGCAGGAAATCTATAAAAATGATCATATTCAATACTTTATTTTACATTACAAAGAACACAAAAAAACTACCCAATCTCTCGGGAAAATTACCCATTTATTTTCTGACAACACTTGTACGCTTTTTGAGATTTTGAATTCCAATAGTAATGATTTCAAAATATCAAAAATACGATAAATCAACAAGATAAATTATTAGTATATTACTTGTGATAATATCACAAGTAGAAAAAGTGTCAAGGATAACATATTATGTTATTCCTTGACACTTTTTCTGGGATGTAGAATTATTTTTACACCATTTCACAACACAATAATGGCATTATTTTATTTTATTACCTACCTAACGTAAATGACAGTGTCTCAACAGTAGCTCTGTTGAGACGCCCGTCGTGCCGCGTAATGGTGGCCAGTCGGCTCACCATGATGTAACTGTGTATTTGTATATTTTTACAAACGGTTTGGCTTACTTAGGGTGCTTCACTTTCGATATGCATGGCGCGGAGTCCTTCATTTTTTTCTAGCCCGTGCCCCACCTGTTGATTTTGATAAGTGTGTTGATTAACAACATTTAAATATCAATGGTGTTACATATGGTGATTATTGTAATATCAAGATTTACTTTATCAAATTGAGATTACCTACCCATTTGGCATGTGTGATGATTAGTTATTTTAATCTCACTATTGACACAACATGATTGAAAATGACCCAACCTTCCCTTTTCCTATGATGTCTCTAGCTTGTCATGCTAATGTCAAAATACAACTTTAATCAAGTCAGTTCACAAAAAAATTTGACATAAACAATCGAGGTAAAAAGTCACAAAATCGAATGTTACTTTCTGAATCTTGATGAATGATGAAAAAGATTTTTTAATGACGTACTACATCGGTATCACGTCACGAGAAAACTGTTTCAAATTGTTTTTATTATGTTTGGATGACGTCAGAATTGTAGTCAAAAATCGATAAATGTAAGTAAGACATTTATCGCGCTATGCATGTTAGCCCTACATGTATACTGAACTACACTCACGTACTCACCTCACTCATCCTCATCTTTACTCATAGTCATCTTTAACCCTTTAACCGCTTACGTCGATTAATACGACAAAATATTTTTGTGTCCATTACGCCAGCGTCGTATATTTCCGACCAAGTACCACAGCTCGTTAAGCCTGTTTTTTTATTTAATTACGTTGTATTCTATCAAAACGATGTTTATATTAGGTAAATAGTTAATTAAGTTATCATTTACAATTGAATACACTTTAGTCTCCTAATAAGAAGTTCTAAAAATAATGTCAGGAGTTAGATGAATTACTAATACTATTCACTGTGCCGGGCGCTGGAGGCATGACAACTGGGCCTCAAGTCTGCTATTACAATAGTGTCAGAATGGTCTATCATTGATTTCATAATTGTTTATTTTGACAAGTTTGGTAATCTACAAATATAATGACGTCATTATGACTTTCCAATGGTCAACCACTGACACGCCATTAAAAGAAATGATATAGAATGGTAATCTCGTACAAAATGACAACTGAATGACTGACATATATGGTAATTTGCAAAAATTTTGACAGTTCCTTTGATCAGTGACCTACCATTAGAACGTCATTGTGCAGTCATTGCTTTTAATTCGACCGAGCAATGATTGACCATTATGAATTTAGCAGATTACGAACTTTTAGCAAAATGACAATGGGATCGTGTTGGAATGACGACATTATAAAAATAGCAGACTTGGTCCCCTGATATGAAGTCGGGCGGTTTAAAGGATATATAATCACGTTTACAAACCCTCCTCGTGCTCACCCACGCTACGCAAGTGTACAGTGCGCACCGAATTACACTTTTTCTTAACTCTTTCGTTTTATGTCTTTACTATAAATGATGTCTCTGTGATGTCTTAATAATATATAATAGATATTTCCCACTTAAGCAATCCCATGCCCTGTTTTCAACAATAGATTATTCTTCAATTACACTCTTCTTTTTTTTGTAATACCTGCACCCATGGACTCCTTGAAACAGGTTCGACTTAGTTTAATATTAATATTTTGTAACCTTTGTGTTCTTTAAATGCATGTAAACCTAGATGTTAAGTTAGTAGAGTTTAATGAAAATGTAAAGCGCTTGTTTCTTTTTGCACGTAGTTGTTTTGGTTTAAAGTCTCTTTCAATCCACAGATGAGGGTGAGGATGGGGATGAGATTAGGGGACGCTTGAGTGAGTATGTTGGTGTGGACTGTATGGTTTACGGTGCAGGAATTTTCTCCCTAGTCTGCACGTATTTAGTATTACTGCCTTCTGCAATAGGCGGTAGGTGCTATGTTCAGGGAAGTTAGGGGCTGGTGAAGGTCTAAAACACTATAGGTTCTATTAATATTATTACAGATATATTATTATATTATTGAAGACCTCCACGATTATAAAAGTATAAAATTTTATTGTACGTAGGACCACCCTGTCAGCAAAACGGTTTCATTGTCAGTTTTGTTCGTTTTTATTAAACAATTAAACTAAGCTAGACATCGATTGTCTTAAATTGCAAAGAGTTTTTAAGTATCGTTATAAAGATAACAGAAACTATTATTTTTCGTGGGTTTGCAGTTTATTTATTCAAAACAGTTAGTCTGAAAAAATGTTTCTTCTTATGCGTTATTCTGGATCCAAGCGGTGTAGCGAGACACACGGGCGTTGACACCAGGGAAGGAAGCCTGAGCGCAGCCAATACCGAAAGAGCAGACACCAACAACGACACCGTTGTGGTAGAGAGGACC
Organism: Charanyca ferruginea; assembly: GCA_947361185.1. Taxonomy (NCBI): domain Eukaryota; kingdom Metazoa; phylum Arthropoda; class Insecta; order Lepidoptera; family Noctuidae; genus Charanyca; species Charanyca ferruginea. The sequence continues at coordinate 8,808,279 of OX376058.1, forward strand.
GCCGGAGTCACCCTGGCACTGGTCGCGACCACCGCCTGACCAGCCGGAGCACAACATGTTGTCGGTGATAGCGATACCACGGGTAGCGTAGTTGTTCCTGCAAGTGGCCTGGTTGATAGACCTAAGCTCGACGTGGCGGAGCTGCTCAGAAGAAGAACCACCAGCCTATGAAAAGTAAATATGCAAATATTAGCCTCCAATCACAGAATACACAAAGAATTGACTTCTAATATAACACGATATCAATCGACAATATACTTACAGAAGTTGTACCCCATCCGGCAGCCCAGACGGCTTGGTTGTCAGCGAGGTTGTAGTTGGCGCCAGCGATGGAAGCAGCACGGACATTGTTGTTGAAAGTGAAGGTGGAGGAAGAGCGCAAGACGGCAACGTCATTGTTCATGGTGTTGCCGTTGTATGATGCGTGGTTGATGATCTGGCTCAAGACGTGAACGACCCCGCCGCTGTTAGCCCAAGTAGAGCCGACACGGATACGCCATCTGTTGGCTGCGTCACCGCTGAAAAAGTAAGGCAATCATTACACAACTAGACTTTGCATTTGGTTTTGTAAAATAATATATTCTCATAGAAAAATGCTTACATGGTGCAGTGAGCAGCGGTGAGGACGGCCCTGTTGTTGAGGATGGAACCACCGCACGCCTGGGACCATGTGCTCAAGTTCCATGAGTACAAGAGAGCGGCGATGGTGGGGTAACGGTCAATGGTGGTGACCGAACCTCCCACAATCCTCTGAGGATTGGAAGGGACGGCTGAAAAGAACAATCTTCAATTTAAATGCTGACCAAGTTCCATTTACCAATGATTGAATAAAATAACAAAAGAACTGGTTTTTACATGAACCGTATGAAAAACAATAAGTTCATATGTAATAAGAAATTGAAAACTTGAAAGTTTTCCAAGAACTTAACAACATACCTGCGACGGCCGCGAAACAGAGGGCTAGCAGGGCAAGGAAACGCATTCTGTAATTACTTCTTAACAAGTGTAGTGCATCGTTGCAAGTGGATGGTATTTATACCAAAGCTGATTGATTAGAAAAGATTAAATGTTTTTCGAATTATTATTACATTTATTTATCGATAAACCCAACACGTTTAACAGATTAAGATTCGATTTTGTATCATCGTGACGTGAAGTATACAGTTTCCTCTTTTTTTTGGTATTTTTGTCCGACATTTTCATTGCCGCCATTGTCTGACACGGTGTCTTTTTTAACCTTTTTTGTAAAATAATCTGGAGTAACAATTGAGTGAAATTATTTTTTTTCTATTGAGCCTTGATTAGTGAATCCTATTTCGGTAACTGGTATTTTACTACCAATCTAATAAACACCGAACCAGTGTAAGGAGAAATCGTAACTTGAGAGTTCCGACATAAAACTGTGCCCGGTTGTTCGCACCTTCTTTTAAGTTTAAATTTCGGAATAAAAACTGGTGTCCAAAATAATGTTTACATAGGTAGGTACATGGTTCTTCATCACTAGCAGCTATCGACACTTCAACTGCAAATGTCAGTTTGTCATCGCAAAAACTAACATTTTATCTGATTTAATAAAAACACCATTTTCTGATTAACCTTCAATGGCGTTTTGAGACCTTGCCTGTTGCCAAAAGACATTGTTATGCGTCCATATACATTGTTCGCCCTCGAACAAAGGAAAATTATATACCTATTGTATAGTTAATCATTAATTAATTCTTATTGGTCTAGTACTTTGGGTTCAGCTTCCAATCTAACCAGATGCAGCTGAATATTACCCAAGCATCAGATAATGGCTGAATAATCTATAAAAGGAATTCATGGCGCCTAAAAGCACCCTGACACTGATGTCGGGTTAAATCCATACTATCCGTACTAATATACTAATATTTACTAATGTTTTATATATTATAAATGTGAAAGTAACTCTGTCTGTTACGCTAACACGATGAAACGGCTGAACGGATTTTGTTGAAATTTGGCATGAAGATAGATTTAACCCCGGGGACATAGGATACTTTTTTTCCGCTACTTCGTCTGTTTTCACTATAACCGACATTCAAGCGGACGAAGTCGCGGGCAAAAGCTAGTTGATGATATTTAAGCAAGGTGGGCACAAAATAATTCATTTTAATTTGAATACCATCTAATAAATAACCACATACTAGCTGAATAGATGTACAACAAGCTGAATACCTTCTGCGTAAATGCCGATTTACCTTTTATCCAGATATTATAACTCTTTTATGCAGTTGATAATGCTTGACCTCAGATATTCAGTTAATATTCAGAATTGAGATGTTTTACGTAACTTTATGCGTCGTAAAATAATGCAAATAAAGGTTAAAAATCGGCAGTTTGTTCCTAAATGGTTCGATTTATTTGGAATTCTACAATATGGTAGCTGTCAGAACTTATAAAAATTTGAAATGGAATTTCTGTTTTACATGATGACAAGTAGTAAATAATAACGCCTTTAAACAAAATCGCAAAAATTTAATTTAAAAAATAAACAAGCCTTTTATAAGGATAGTTTTAAGGAATTTAAATAAATAAATAAATAGATAATAGCTCGACGAGTGAAATAATTAATGCATTTTATATTTTTTTAGTGCATGTAAATAATGAAGTTAATATTTGTCGACCACCTAAAGTGTTTATATATTTAATTCATGACACAAAATGTCTGATAAGATAGTTATCAATTAAAATTTGTTCAATGAATGAGGTAAGGTAGTGGTAGGTAAAGGCGTGATGTCCATTTTGGGTATAAGCCGCTCGCTCAGTTGTTATCTTGCATTTTTCTGCTGAATAGATCATGTGCGACTACTTTCTGGTTAATTCCTTTAATAATCAATTACTTTCTGCATAATAGTCTCTGAACATAAAGGTAGTTACGCTTCTGGCGCTGTAGTTTAGGGTTGTGGGATGATTGTTCTGAAACTGTCAATATCCGTTAGTGCCATATTTTTCATTTGTTATTAGTTACAAACGCATGTAATGTAAGTACTTGTAATAATAACATGTGGGGACATTTTACACACGGCCATCTGTCCCCAAACTAGGGAGACCCTATACTATGTGTGTCAGACAGCTAATAAACATACAGAAATACATTTTAAATACATACATATATAGATAAACAGTAGGTAGTCAAACTATCCTGCCGGGGAAGCGGTGGATGCTAATGCGTACCCCCAGCCATAGGCAGAAGTGGAACATCGCGGTGGTTTTAGCCGTTAATAATAAACCATTTATTTCGGGTATCAAAGACCCATAACATAAATCCGGCAAAAAAAAAGGTTGGTTGGTTTGGTTGGTTGACTGGTAGAGAATGCATAAGCCATTAAGTCCGCCTTTGTATCTTTGTGCATGAAGTATAAATAAATAAATAAAGTAAAAAAAAAAGTAAAAGTCCCTCCCTCACTCCAAAGATGGAAGAAGTCCAAGAGGATTCCCACCGCGCACCAAAAAAAAAGTAGTCTGAATATGTGAGATGACAAAATGCAAAACAAGGCAAATTAAAAACATTGTACGAAATGTCTAGATTCAGACAAACGTTGTATCTAAATCAAACTAGTTTTTATAAAAATAAAAACTACAAAATGGCAATGGTATATTAGACAAACGAACTTAGAATAAAATCTATCTGTAACACAACAAATCAAAATAATACAAATATCCTGATACCTTAAGACCTAATACTATAATCACTCTTTTATTTCAGACGAATGTCCATTTGGTTAGTACAACACATAACTTAGAAACTAGTGTTAGCACTTACATCTACCAGAAAAATGAAACAATTAAAACTATTAATAAGTATACGCCACGGTGGCATGTAGGCGTATCCAATGCCCCAGTATTGGACTGTCCCACCCTAAGTAGCTACCACCAAACCAATAACAACCAATAACAACCACCAACCAACAACCGCCAATAACTACTGCTACTGTAAAACTACTGTAATACTATATTCGCATCATCTACCTAGCCTTTTCCCAACCATATCGATCGGAGTCAGAAGTCATTTATTTCTTAACAAAATGCTTTGTGTAGAAATTCGAAGTTGAATACAGACATTTAAAATAACTTAAACTTAGATTATTATTATAAGTCAGATGTAAAATTAAAAAGCCAAAACAAAAGAGAACAATTCAATAGAAAGATTTAAAATATAACAACACAAATTTTAACAGTAACAAAATTAATAATCATTTAATAAAATAAGTATAATGTCGATATAAAATTATAAAATTAATAGTCACTTAATTACCTGTAGAATAGAATGTCAATTATTAATTCTTTAACAAAAAATATAGTAATACTGCATAGATGTTCTCCTGGTCGGCTTCCAGTCTAACCGGATGCAGCTGAATACCAGTGTTTTACATAAAACGACTGCCCATCGAACCTCCACAACCCAGTTACCGTACTGGGTAACGCAATACCCCTTGGTAATACTGGTTGTCAGACTTTCTGGCTTCTGACTACCTATAACGACTGCCAAAGATCTGCAAATGACAGCCGGGACCAACGGCTTTACGTGCTTTCCGAGGCACGGAGGGAACTCGTTATGAAAGGGATGGTTACCCATCCACAGACCGACCGCGGCTAGCGTAGCTTAACCTTTAACCGATCGATCTGTACGGCTGTAACTTAGTCATGAGCTCCACATGTTTTACAAATAAAATATATTTATCTTTATCTTTTATCCCCCTTATCCTTACTCACTCTCATCTCCATACAAGCGGGTTCACAAGTCGTCCTCGCGCTTACTTACGCTAATGGTAGGTTTAGTGGGCACTATGTTTAATTACACTTTTACTTAATTCCTTTTTTTTATTAATATTCATCCATACTTTTAATTTTATAAATGCGAAAGTAACTCTGTCTGTTACGCTTTCACGACGATACGGCTCAACCGATTTTAATGTAATTGGGCATGAAGATAGATTGAACCTTGAGGAAGGACATAGGCTACTTTTTAATCCGCGACTTCGTCCGCATCCGCGATAACCGACATTCACGCGGACCAATTCGCGGGCAAAAGTTAGTTTACCATAAATAATGACTCAATAATATATAATTTACCCTAATATTTCCTGTTTCCAACAATAGATAATAGTCAAATAGCATTGTTCAATTACACTCATTTTTGTTCATGGACTCCTTGAGACAGGTTCAGCTTAGTTCAAGATTTGTACCTTTGTGTTCTATAAATGCATCTAGGAGTTAAGTAGAATTTAAAGAAAATGTGAAGCACTTGTTTTTTTTTTATTCTGTTTTTATTTAGGGGTTTTTATCTCAGATATGTCAACCCCATCGTTGCCTTTTACAAGATATCTTCATTAAATTTTAATTTATCTTAAGATCTATCAATAAAGCACTTGTTTCTTTTGGCAATTGATTGTTTTTGTTTAAAGTCTCTTTTAATCTACAGATAGCCTCAGCTATGGATGGGTATGAAATGAGGGTATGCTTGAGTGAGTGTGTTGGTGTGGACTGTCTCATTTATGTTGCAGGAATTTCCTCTCCAGTCTGCACGTGTTTAGTATTACTGCCTTCTGCAGCAGGTAGTAGGTGTTATGTTTAGGGAAGTTAGGGGCTGGTGAAGTTTGTGAACACTATAGGTTCTATTAATATTATTACAGATATATTATTATATTATTGAAGACCTCCACGATTATAAAAGTATAAAATTTTATTGTACGTAGGATCATCCTGTCAGCAAAACAGTTTTATTGTCAGTTTTGTTCGTTTTTATCAAACAATTAAACAATTTCGATGTCTAGCTTAGACATCGAAATTGTCCTAAATTGCAAAGAGTTTTCAGGTATCATCATTACACATAAAGATAACAAAAACTATTATTTTTCGTGGGTTGGTTGAGTTTATTTATTTAAAACAGTCAGTCTGAGAAAATGTTTTTTCTTATGCGTTATTCTGGATCCAAGCGGTGTAGCGGGACACACGGGCGTTGACACCGGGGAAGGAAGCCTGAGCGCAGCCAATACCGAAAGAGCAGACACCAACAACGACACCGTTGTGGTAGAGAGGACCGCCGGAGTCACCCTGGCACTGGTCGCGACCACCGCCTGACCAGCCGGAGCACAACATGTTGTCGGTGATAGCGATACCACGGGTAGCGTAGTTGTTCCTGCAAGTGGCCTGGTTGATAGACCTAAGCTCGACGTGGCGGAGCTGCTCAGAAGAAGAACCACCAGCCTATGAAAAGTAAATATGCAAATATTAGCCTCCGATAAAAGTATTAAGTTTTGAATTAAACACGAAATTAATCAACACTATACTTACAGAAGTTGTACCCCATCCGGCAGCCCAGACGGCTTGGTTGTCACCCAGGTTGTAGTTGGAGCCAGCGATGGAAGCGGCACGGACATTGTTGTTGAAACCGAAGGTGGAGGCAGAGCGTATGACGGCGACGTCATTGTTCAAGGTGTTGCCGTTGTATGATGGGTGGTTGATGATCTGGTTACTTGAGTGAACGACCCCGCCACTGTTAGCCCAAGTGGAGCCGACACGGACACGCCATCTGTTGGCTGCGTCACCGCTACAAAAAGAAGGCAATCATTAAACAACTAGCCTTTGCATTTAAGGTTTACCTGAAAATAATATATTGTCATAGAAAAATACTTACATGGTGCAGTGAGCAGCGGTGAGGATGGCTCGGTTATTGAGGATGGTACCACCGCACGCCTGGGAGTATGTGCTCAAATTCCATGTGTACAGGAGAGAGGCGATGGTGGGGTAACGATCAATTGTGGTGACCGAACCTCCCACAATCCTCTGAGGATTGGAAGGGACGGCTGAAAAGAACAATCTTCAATTTAAATGCTGAAAAAATTCCATTTACCAATGATTGAATAAAATAACAAAAGAACTGGTTTTTTCATGAACCATATGAAAAACAATAAGTTCATAATATGTAATAAGAAATTGAAAACTTGAAAGTTTTCCAAGAACTTAACAACATACCTGCGACGGCCGCGAAACAGAGGGCTAGCAGGGCAAGGAAACGCATTCTGTAATTACTTCTTAACAAGTGTAGTGCATCGTTGCAAGTGGATGGCATTTATACCAAAGCTAATCGATTAGACTACAACACGAAAAGATTAAATGGTTTTCGAATTATTATTACGTTTATTTATCAATAAACCCAACACGTTTAACAGATTAAGATACGATTTTGTAACATCCTGATGTGGAGTTTGCAGTTTATTTTTTATATTTTTGTCCAACATTTTCATTGCCGTCATTGTCTGATATGGACGGTCTCTTATTTATCATTTTTTTTGTAAAATAATCAGCAGTAACAAATAAGTGAAACTATTTTTTATTCTATTGAGCCATTTATTCTATCGTGTTACCCAGTAACTGGGTTGTGGAGGTTCGATAGGCAGTCGCTCCATGTAAAACACTGGTATTCAGCTGCATCCGGTTAGACTGGAAGCCGACCCCAATGTAGTTGGGAAAAGGCTAGGCAGATGATGATGATTCTATTGAGCCAAGATTAGTGAATCCTATTTTGGGTACCTATTAGCATTCGGTAACTGGTATTTTAGTACCAATTTAATAAACGACATTGACGAGTGAAATAATTAATGCAGTTTTGAAAATTTTTGTACAGGAAAATAATGAGGCCAACATTTGTCGACCATCTAAAGTGTTTATATTCATAAAATAAAGTGTCCGATAAGATAGTTATCAATTTGTTTTTATATAAAAGAGGTTAGGTAATGGTAGGTAATGGCTTTATGCCCAATTTGAATATAAGCTGCTCGTTCAGTGGTTATCTTGCATTTTTCTACTAAATAGATCATATGCGACTACTTTCTAGTTAAAAACCCGCAATTCCTTTAAGAATCAATCACTTTCTGTATAATAGTCTTAAATTTGTCTGTTCACGCTTTAAGCTGAACATAATGGTAGTTTTACGCTTCTGGCGCTGTAGGTTAGGGCTGTGCCATATTTTTTTCATTTGTAATAGGGAACATTACGCGAAACTCGGCGCAGAGGGCGCCACTAGCACATACAGTAAACAAACTGCATTCTTGTTACCAATATTATGTTATTAATATTGTAATAACTAGGTATTTTGTGAAAATATATCAAAGTTTTAATTAATGTTACTTACCTAACTGTACTTTAACTTTATATATTTATACGAGTACTTCATGCACAAAGTACAAAGGCGGACTTAATGCCTTAGGCATTCTCTACCAGTCAACCGAGAGTGTTGAAGAGATAACACGGCAGGTGCATAGTTAAAAAAAACAACACATACAAACTACATACAAACTGAATATAAAAAATATATATACAGGATGTTTGGTAGATCGATGCAAATCCGTAAAGCGGAGCTAGTATAGACTATTTACAACCATTTAAACCGAACTTGTCTTAGCCGAAGTGTGACAACTTTTTTTTTAGCAAAATTTTAATGATTTTGATGACAAAACCCAAAATATTGCAGTTAGTTGCAAATAATGGCCAATTTGGAAAATAAGTCATTTATTTTTTATTTTATTTGGTTAACATAATGCATAAACAAACTAATAAAACATAATTATTGGATCTGTGTGATAAGACAATTTTTTTACAGACATTTAAACTCAAAGACATTTTTATTGATTTCAGAAATCTGTTTTTAGACAGCATGAAAGTAAATCACGGATGGTGATTTTTTTGTTTAAACATTTTTAAAAAAATGTCTGTTTATTGTTCTTTCTTTCGAAGTATCAAGTACGCGGATAGCTCACCAATTATTGAAATTAGGACCTACAAACCAAATTGAGGGAGAAAATTAAACTTTTTAGGCAAATTATTTTAATGAAAATAATAATTGAAATCATTTATTATTCGTGTTCAAAATGTTCGCCGCAGTTTCTTACACCAACACGGGCCGTCTTCACACTTCTGTTGTTGTTATTTTTAACCTTATCTCCAGTTTTATCGTTTCAAACGCAAAATTAATTCTCTCAATCAATTCTTCTTTCCTGCTTATTTCCACATTCGTACAAACTAGTTCCTTGGCCTGACCTCACAAGTAATAGTCAAGCGGAGTCAGATCGGGTGACCGGGCGGGCCAAGGGATCGGCCCGTCTCTGCCGATCCAACTGTTAAGGATGCAATTATTTAACTGCACCCGTACCTTTAATGTCCAATGCGCTGAACAACCTTCTTGTTAAAAGATGACTTTTTGGTCTATCTAGTGAATATCGGGGCCTCGAATTCAGACGACTTGTCGCTCTCTAGTGAATATCGGGGCCCGGATTCCTCTACAAGCTCTGGAAGATCATTTCGTAGGAATTACAAATAACCGGGAAGGAATGGAGCGCAATCAGTAAAATAAGTATCTAGTATACTTGTTTAACTATTTTTAAATTTATTGGAATGAATTTCTCGAACGAGAAATAGGTATGCAGACAACGTTTTTATGTATGGCAGAGCAGACGGCAATGGATCGTTAGCACGACGGATGTAGTATAGCGTTCTTGACGCTATCCTAATCGCAGAGTACCGAATGTGAGGGTAACTACCAAGCACCAGGTAGATGATACTAACATCGAAGAAGATATCTTGGCGGCATTTCAAGCTGATCCACATACCAGCACTAGAAAAATAGCTCGAAATTTAAACATAGGGTTGGGCCCCATTTCTTACCGGCTAATTTGTATGCCTAGATTCGCCATAGAAATTATCCGGTATTCGCTAGAGACCGACAAGTCGTCTGAATCCAAGACCCTCATATACGCTAGAGACCGAGAAGTCATCTTTCAACAAGATTGTTGTTCAGCGCATTAGACATTCAATGTACGGGAGCACTTAAATAATTGCTTCCTTAACAGCTGGATCGGCAGAGACGGGCCGATCCCTTGGCCCGCCCGGTCACCCAACCTGATTCCGCTTGACTTTTACGTGTGGGGTAGGGCCAAGGAAGTTTATACGATTGTGGAAATAAACAGGAAAGAAGAATTGATTGAGATAATTAATTCAGCGTTTGAAACGATGAAACTGGAGATAAAGTTAAAAATAACAACAACAGAAGTGTGAACACGGGCCCGTGTTGGTGTTGATCGAGACAAACATTTTGAACACGAATAATAAATAATTTTAATTATTATTTTCATTTAAATAATTTGCCTAAAAAGTTTAATTTTCTCCCTCAATTTGGTTTGTAGGTCTTAATTTCAATAGTTGGTGAGTTATCCGCGTAGTTGATACCTCGAAAGAAAGAACAATAAACAGACATGTTTGTAAAAATGTTTGAACAAAAAAATCACCACCCGTGATTTTTTTTCATGCCGTCTAAAAACCGATTTCTGAAATGTTTAAAAATATCTTTGACACACAGATCCCCTAATTATGTTTTATTAGATTGCTTACGCATTATGTTAACCAAATAAAATAAAAAATAAATGACTTATCTTTCAAATTGGCCATTATTTGCAACTACCTGCAATATTTTGGGTTTTTTGTCTTCAAAAACCATTAAAATTTTGCTAAAAAAAAATTGACATATTTCGGCTAAGACAAGTTTGGTTCAAATGGTTGTAGTCTATATTAGCTCCGCTTTACGGCTTTGCATCGATCTACCAAACATTCTGTATAACTAATATAATATATTTATATACGCACAAAAAAGAAAAGACGTTTATAAGATGACTCTGCCTACTTATATAGAAAGTATATTCGTAATTTCCGTTTAAATGCATACCGACAGGTGGCCGTCCTGATATCGAGAGGAAGCTCGTTCCAAAGAAGAATAGACTCTATATGAAAGGAAGAGTGGACAAGATCAGAAGTATGAGAGAGGCACAGGAAGAGAAGATTATTAGAAGACCGCAAATTCTTAGCTTGTGTAGAATATAAATATTGAAAGTGGGATATTAGACAAGAAGGAGGGGTCGGAGAGTTCAGCAGGGAGTAAAGCGTTGTCAACGCACGCAAACTTCTTCTCTGACGAATGGGCAACCATTTAAGCTCAGACCTGTAGCTTGACACATAGTCATATTTCCTCAAGTTAAAAATAAATTGTATGCAGTTATTGAGGACCCTATCCAGCTTATCCAGCAAGACTGAGTTCAAGTCAATGTAAGGCCATTAGAAAGTGGATTCTAGGTTATGCTTAGAATAAAATCATATTTGGTTGTCTTACATGATAAAAGTGAACGTTATTCTGTAAATGCGACTATTTCACCTGAATACTTTCCAATTTCAGTGAAATCTTCGGATTTAAAATTTGCTGAACATATCTTATAGTGTTTTTAGCTCGAAAGTCATTACTACGTGTTGCTAGTAGTTTTCGAACATTTTCTTCTTTTAGAAATGAATGATTCCCTTCATCCCTACATCCAAGCACTGGTGCATTATTGTATAATATAACACACTTCCCAATTTTCAACTCAATTAAAGGCAAAATTTCACAATTTTCATCACGCTTTGAACGACTCGTCGAAAAACTGTTTACTGTTAACGCTAGTACTGCTCTCTGGCGCCAGAACTTTGCAGTGTTATCCCCTATTAGTCACAAACGTATGTAATGTAAGTACTTGTAATATCGAAGTGGGTAGTCAAAATATCCTGCCGGGTGAGCGGAAAATCCCGCTCCCCCAGCCTTAGGCAAAAGTGGAATGTTGCGGTGATTTCAGCCGTTAAGAGGCCGGTATGCCCCTCCGTCCCCCCACGAAGAAAACGAAGAGGATTTCAAAGAAGTCCAAGAGGATTTCCACCGCGCACCAAAAACTAATAGTGAAAATATGTATAACACGAAAAAATGAAAACGAGCCAAATTAAAAAGATTGTACGCAAATGACTAGATTTAGACACACTGGTGATTACACGGTGTATCTAAATTTCTCATAAGAATAATTTAATAGGACATTCTTACATGGTCTGGTCATGGTCTCGGTCTCACTCACACACACTTGCGTCACTCCTCAAAAGAAAAATAATAATAATTGTAAAACATTAGGTTTATAGTGCTAGTGATGGAGGATAATTTGGCCTACATATTCGCCATCGAATATGGCTGCTGAAAGTTGTTTAAATACACACACACGGACAGACTGAAACTAAAAGGATCTACAGTCACCAAAAGAGCACCATGTCGCCGAAAATACTTAGTTGAAGTTTATTTAGAAACTGATGGGTGTGTAAAATACAATTAATAGTGCATAAACTGTTCAATGATTTAGTTAAACTTCATTTAAAAGCCTCCATTGGTTTCTAAGTAAACTTTAATTAAGTATTCCCGACAGCATGGATACTTTTTCTTTTGGTTACTGTACTTATCATCTATAATACTAAATAATAATATTTTATTTATCTATATTCTATATCTTATTATTATAATAATAAAAACGAAAGATTTGCTTGTTTTGTTTGTATCAAATTAACTCAAAAACTACTGGACCGATTAAACAAATCTTTCACGATTAGAGTGCTACATTATTCCTGAGTAACATAGGTTATATTTTGAAAAAAATAGGGATTTTTAAGAAAATAAAGGCTTAGGAAGTCGCTATATTCTATATCTTATTATTATAATAATAAAAACGAAAGATTTGCTTGTTTTGTTTGTATCAAATTAACTCAAAAACTACTGGACCGATTAAACAAATCTTTCACGATTAGAGTGCTACATTATTCCTGAGTAACATAGGTTATATTTTGAAAAAAATAGGGATTTTTAAGAAAATAAAGGCTGAGGAAGTCGCGGGCAAAGTACGTCTATCTGTAACAAAACAAAGCAAATTAATATAAATATCCTAAATATCTTAAGACCTAATACCAAACTCATATTTTACAAAGAAAATATATTTTATATTTTTTCTATTTATCTTTTATCTCCCTTATTCCCTTACTCACACTCATCTTCATACAAGCGGGTTCACAGGTCCTCCTTGCGCTAACTTACGCTAATGGTAGGTAAGTGGGCACTATATTTAATTACACTTTTACTTAAGTCTTTTTCTTTTATGTTTTTATTATAATTAATGTCATAATAATAATAAATTTATCCTAATAATTCCTGTTCGCAACAATAGATAATAGTCAAAAAGTATTGTTCAATAACACTCATTTTTGTTTATTTATTTAAAAACATAAACTGACAGTGCTTGCGACCAAATGCTTACATTTTAACTATCTTATGACTAACCTTAACTAACTCATGATACCACTTAAGAATAAATATAAATATTTACCCACATAATACGGTTTATCATGGAAGATATCCAGATCTATGTGCTGTGTGTAATATCATCGGCAAAGAGTTCAGCTGAGTGACATCTCGGGCTGTGGGTGACGAGTGCGCATTCCCGGGGGCACGGCAAATAGTTTCCTCCTGCGACGAGGACTATTCACGCCTTCACCTCCGACTAAGAAAAGACTCGGCCCGCTAGGCTTACCCGCTCCAGCGTAGTTGGGTTATCCACTTTGTTTGTCAGGAGACGGCAGTACTAATAAAATACATTTTTGTCTGAGTTCGAGAGTGTCTAATCCTACTATCCCCACAACAAACAAAGATAGATATAGGCAAGGGTAGTACCCGTACTTTCGCTTAAAAATAAAACGAGCAAACTTCCTATGAACTCGTTCTATTAACAGAGTATACTTAGACTCATGCGGATCCCATAGGTACTATGGCATTGAATTTCAGCCTACTTCGTAAATACGCTTTGTACAGTATTAAGGCAGTTCTTATTCCCTTAAATACGGATGAGACCCTCATGTCAAACCCCAGCATCTTATTGGCGCTGTCACATACCGATGTGATAAGGTGCCTTAAGTTTAGTCGCGAGTCCAATGTGAGTCCCAAGTCTCGAATTTAGCTGACACGATCCAGTAGACCACCCTCCAGGTTATAGTCAAAGTGCAACGGTGTGCGAGAGCGTGAACACGTCATAATTTTGCATTTTGAAACAATAAAGTACAGGCGATACGGACCTTACTCCACTCCTCTACGGAGTTAATATCCTCTCGAAGCTGTTGGCAATCATCACGATCTTTTACCGCGTAGTAAAGTTTCAGATCATCGACAAATAGGAAAAATTTAGCTGCCCTGACAAGTTCCCGGTAGATCGATTGCCAATATGATAAATTGGGTTGGTCCAAGAGTGCTGGATCCTAACTAAAACCAGATTGAGTATAATATAAATCAGCCTCAAATCGGGCCAGTCTTATGTACTGGGTACGATTACACAAGTACGATGCGAAAAATTTGAGCAGTTTATGTGTGAAGCCGATTGACGCCATTTTCGATAAGTGGATGGCATTATCAACGAGGTCAAACAACAACAACATGGTGGTTTATGGTAACACTACCCATAGACTCCTTGAGAAAGACTTGACTTAGTTCAAGATTAATATTTGGTTACCTTTGTGTTTTTTAAATGCATCTAGGTGTTTATAGAAAATGTAAAGCAGTTTTTTTTTTTGCTTTAAAATCTCTACAGATGAGGGTAAGGGTGGGGACGAGATGAGGGTACGCTTGAGTGAGTATGCTGGTATGGACTGTCTGATTTTCGTTGCAGGAATTTCCTCCCTAGTCTGCACGTGTTTAGAATTACTGTCTTCTGCAGCAGGTAGTAGGTGTTATGTTCAGGGAAGTTAGGGGCTGGTGAAGTTTGTAAACACTATAGGTTCTATTAATATTATTACAGATACATTATTATGTTATTGAAGATACCTACACGATTATAAAAGTATAAAATTTTATTGTACGTAGGATCATCCTGTCAGCAAAACAGTTTTATTGTCAGTTTTGTTCGTTTTTATCAAACAATTAAACTAAGCTAGACATCGAAATTGTCCTAAATTGCAAAGAGTTTTCAGGTATCATCATTACACATAAAGATAACAAAAACTATTATTTTTCATGGGTTGGTTGAGTTTATTTATTTAAAACAGTCAGTCTGAGAAAATGTTTTTTCTTATGCGTTATTCTGGATCCAAGCGGTGTAGCGGGACACACGGGCGTTGACACCAGGGAAGGAAGCCTGAGCGCAGCCAATACCGAAAGAGCAGACACCAACAACGACACCGTTGTGGTAGAGAGGACCGCCGGAGTCACCCTGGCACTGGTCGCGACCACCGCCTGACCAGCCGGAGCACAACATGTTGTCGGTGATAGCGATACCACGGGTAGCGTAGTTGTTCCTGCAAGTGGCCTGGTTGATAGACCTAACCTCGACGTGGCGGAGTTGCTCAGAAGAAGAACCACCAGCCTATGAAAAGGAAATATGCATAAAAAATTAGCCTCCGATCAAACAAAACACAAAGCATTGACTTTTAATTAAACATGAGATCAAACAACACTATACTTACAGAAGTTGTACCCCAGCCGGCAGCCCAGACGGCTTGGTTGTCACCGAGGTTGTAGTTGGAGCCAGCGATGGAAGCGGCACGGACATTGTTGTTGAATGAGAAGGTGGAGGCAGAACGTAAGACGGCGACGTCATTGTTCATGGTGTTGCCGTTATATGATGGGTGATTGATGATCTGGTTCACGTTGTGAACGGCACCACCACTGTTAGCCCAAGTGGAGCCGAGACGGATACGCCATCTGCCGGCTGCATCACCACTGTAAAAAGGAAACAATAATTACACAACTAGGCTTTGCATTTAAGATTTAGTTATAAAAAATTGTTATCTTGAATAAAAATGCTTACATGGTGCAGTGGGCAGCAGTAAGGATGGCCCTGTTGTTGAGGATACTACCGCCACACGCCTGCCAGTATGAGTTCCAGTCCCATGTGTACAAAAGAGAGGCGATGGTGGGGTAACGATCAATGGTGGTGACCGAACCTCCCACAATCCTCTGAGGATTGGAAGGGACGGCTGAAAAAAACAACCTTTAATTTAAATGCAGACCAAGTTCCATTTATCAATGATTGAATCGAATAAGGAAAAAACATGTTTTTTCATTAACTATTATGAAAAAGAATAAGAAATTATTATGTAATAAGTAATTGAAAACTTGAAAGTTTTCCAAGAACTTATCAACATACCAGCGACGGCCGCGAAGCACAGGGCTAGCAGTGCAAGGATATGCATTCTGTAATTACTTCTTATCAAGTGCAGTGCATCGATGCAATTGGATGCTATTTATACCAAAGCTGCTTGATTTGACTACGGCACGAAAAGATTAAATAGTTTTGGAATTATTATTATATTTATTTATCAATAAACCCAACACGTTTAACAGATTAAGATTCGATTTTGTAACATCGTGATGTAGAGTTTGCTGATTTGATTGGTATTTTTTTCTTCTTGTCCGACATTTTCATTGCCGCCATTGTATGACATGGACGGTCTATTTTTTAAAATTTTTTGTAAAATAATAATGAGTGAAACCATTTTATCTCTATTGAGCCAAGATTAGTTTAATCTTATTTTGGGCATCACCATATTTTTTTTTTTTTACAAGACCTTATTCTTGTAACGAACTAGCTTGATAACAGGGCCTCAAGTCTGCTATTACAATAGTGTAAGAATGGTCTATCATTGATTTAAAAATTGTTGATTTTGGCAAGTTTGGTAATCTACTAATATAATGGCGTCATTATGACTTTCCAATGGTCAACCAATGACAGTCCATTGAAAGAATTGATATACAATGGTAATCTCGTACATAATGACAAATTAATGACTGACTTATTTTTCGAACTTCTTACTACTTCAGATTGCCTAAAACACTTTAAAATAATATGTATAAAGATATATAAATGAAATCTGGCATGAATAAATGTTCAAATTTGTTGACAATGTCATTATAACACAATTCTTTTATAAGACCATTGACCGACCAATGATCGACCATTATGGATGTAGCAGATTACGAACTTTTAGCAAAATGACAATGGAATCGTGTTGGAATGACGAAATTATAAAAATAGCAGACTTGGCCCCCAGGAATTTTACCAAAATTAGTATCAGATGTCAGGTTATCTTTGAATCGTGCTTACTATGGTTCCTTGCAACTCTTATGGTTTTTTCGGTACATAATTATTTAATTGATTTTACGGTTTCTCCAGGAAAAATAATCTTTTGGTTAATATTTATTACTCCATAACACGTCATGTCACATTAACACAATCAAAATCATAGACCTAATTTATATTATGTTTAAGGACAAATAGTCTTGCCCACTGATAATTTAATTTTTCTTTTTAACAATATAGTGAAACTGAAAATGATAATCTAATTAATCCGTAGTCCCAAAAAATAGCCAAGTCGTAATATACGTGCCAAATATCACCAAAGCACTTGGTGTGCTTTTTACAACAAAACCTGCAGAAACATCGATATCTTCTCAGATGGGTGGGTGAATTGCCCAAGCAAACAAAATACACGGCAATCCTGAGAACGTTAGTGCTATGTGCTGATTTATGATTTTGTAATTTTTTTCTTGGTAAAGTAGGTACTTCTTTACCTAAGCAAAAAAAAAATGGAGTAATGGCCTCTATTACTTAAAAAAAAATTACAAAGTCTCATTTTATAATCACGGTGAGCTGTCCTGAACCCAATTCCGCTCATAAAATATCTTCCCCTGCAATTACATTTATTATTTGGATTTAAATCGACTTTAGTATTATTCAATTATAATACAGGGTAATTGAAAAAATACCCAAAACCCTTAATCCTCACTTCGTATCATCACCCTAAACAACATTTGTTCTACGCTGTATCTTGTGACCCGTAATCGGTAGTCCCTTGAAATTGACAGATTATGTATTACTATAGCCGTGTGGCGTTCATAAAGACACAACCTCTTTACTCTTCTGCTAACCCCCGACTTGTCAAAAATCCCGTCAGTTGTTTTTCTTGATTGAGCTGTCTATCTGGTGATGAATAATATATGTAATTTTCTATCGCTCTTATTTGTTTATATTTCTCTCTGCTTAACTTGCCCACAGTAAACAATTCACAGCCGTTATAAGAACAACAATGAAAATTAAAAAAATAATGGGTTCCTACAAGAATCGTGTTTTTGTGTACGTGCATGTTACGGCTGAAACCCGAAGTACGGCTACACCTAGTTGTAACCGGCTAAAACCAGGTGTAGCAGTTGGTTAAACCACAAAATATTGAGGTTACAGAAAGTCCGCTCCCGCCATTTTCAAAAATAATTACCTAAACTTGCCAAACTCACTCGGGGCTGCTACTGTATTCTCTGTAGGTTTTATTTGTGACAATATGAAATTTTATTGACACTGGTTGGAACTCTTTGCATTTTTTTTATAACAAAATTTGCCTGTTCTTCATGAAATGTCACTGTCTCCCATTTATTAATTTAGATAACACGTGACAGTCGAGACTGAAGTCTGCTTGAAACTGCTTGAGAATGCCTATAAACGTAATGTCAATGTGTGCGTGCCAAAAATGGCGTGGCGTGGTCTCTCTGCGGGCGCGCCGCAGCCTTACGTATTTGTGGTTAAACTTAGGTGTAGACTATGAGCTCGGGACTTAGGGCACTCCGACTTGGTTATTGTTTACCAAACCATTGAGCAGAAGAAGACGGTCGACCTCGTCGTCTGCAGTGTTTACAGGAGCCTAACCAAAACGAACGGGTACCCCTGACGTCGACCGTCTTCCTCCGGTTCAAAATCCCAAAAGCAGACAATTTAACCACCGGTGTGCGACTGTATCTAGTTCTAGCCGCTATGATACAGACTAAACCTAGTTCTAACCGAAGATATAAGTAAGTTATAGGTAGCCGGCTAAAACTAGGTGTAACCGCACTTCGGCTATTAGCCGTAAGTCGCGCTTAGTCTGTATTTTTCAATATCATAATAAGAACTTTATAAATGTATCTTAGACATCAATGAATTATAATAAATACGAGCTATCACGAGCAAGTAGGGTGATTAATGCTCATGCCTTCTCTCTCTGTACAATAAGATAGCTTTGCCCTGTAATGAACCATAATAAGCTGGTATTGTTTTATTATTATTCAAGCAAATGAAATGAAATGATTTAGACTATCGGTTCAAAAATACGAATAAATGAAATACAAATGTTTGGTTTTGTCAGAATAATTTAATGAGAGAAAAGTAACTTCATTATATTTATACCTATTAACACTGAATATTTTCTTAAAAACTAATTAAGACAGACCAACATTTATTATAGGACAAACAGAATAAAGCTACAGCTGTATTGCAATGTTTCAGCCAAAAGAAAATTATATTTCATAATTTTACGTTTATACATATTTACAATTTTGAAAAAGATTGATGACTTGCTTCAACCTGCTTGGTCATTTTCCCTTAATAACAGTTTACCACTTCTTATGAGTTAGTCGAGATCCAAGCGGTATAGTTGGAGACGCGAGTACTGACACCAGGGAATTCAGGTTGACCACATCCAATACCAAAAGATCTGACACCAACTACGATGCCGTTGTGGTACAATGGACCGCCGGTGTCAAATGTGCACTGGTCGCGACCACCGCTTGGCCAGCCTGAGCATAACATGGTGGTAGCGATGACAACACCACGGACAGCGTAGTAGTTTCTGCAAGTGTTCTGGTTGATAGTCACAACCTGGACGTGACGTAGCTGCTCAGATCCATAGTTTGAACCTGCCTGTGAAACAGAAATATTCAAAGTCAAAGTCAAAGTCAAAGCATTTATTTCAATTAAACCATTTACAGGCACTTTTGAATTGTCAAGGAGTCGGTCAGTTAGACAGAAAGTTGAAGCTAGTTGCTCGTTCCAAAACGTAGGTAGGTCTCTATGGAGAAGAACAATTCAAAGTTACAAATAAAACAGAAAAAATACGAGTGTGTTAGACCAGACGACTGAAGTGAAACTTCTTTAACTCCATCTATATGTATATGTGTATACGTTTGTAACTGGCTATGAGAGAAAGAGTGAAAGAAAATGTTTGCTCGCACCTCTCTCTCTTGCCCCTACAGTAATATACGAAACGTAACTCTCTCTCTTTCTATCTTCACTAACTTATATCTCCCTCTCAACTTCCGTTCGCCTCGCCCGATCATACTTTTTCTTACGCTCTCGTCACGCATTCACCAGCTTACTCCCCAAGTCAAACGTGCGTAAAGAAGTTTTACTTCAAAAAGATTTTTAATTAAACTTGTGTAGGTACTATAATAATCGTCAGTAAACTTACGAAAGTATCACCCCATCCAGCAGCCCAGACGGCTTGGTTGTCGTTGAGGATGTAGTTGGGGCCAGCGACGGAAGCGGCACGGACGTTATTGTTGAAAATAATGGTGGAGGCGGAGCGCAAGATGGCGATATCATTGACGAAAGTATTCGGGTTGTAGGATACGTGAACAATTATCTGATTCACGTTGTGAACAACACCACCGCTGCTGGCCCATGTGGAACCAACACGGATACGCCATCTGTTGACTGTGTCGCCACTGTAAAAGAGATATAAATATTCTTACTTATCTTTAAAAATGAATATTACGCAAACCTTAAATTTGCAAAAAGTAGATACTTACGCTCCACATTGAGCAGCGGTGAGTATGGACCGATAGTTGATGATAGTACCACCGCAAGTCAGCCAGTATGTGCTTAAGTTAGGTGAATATAAGAGAGCGGCCTTTGTGGGGTACTGATCAATGGTAGTGACGGTACCCCCCACAATTCTCTGGGGATTGGCAGGGACGGCTAAAAGAAGATAAATACTATTAGAGGATTTAGAAGACAAAGTTCAAAATGTTGTGATAAATTGATGATATATTAAAGAAGAAAAAATGAGTGAAAACATCACGTTAAGTGAAGACTTACCTACGACAGCCGCGAAACAGAGGGCTAGCACACCGAGGATATACATGTTTGTTAAATATTCGCAGACAAGTGTAGTACATCATTGTAAATGGAAAGTATTTATACCAAAGAACATTGACTATCTATCAACTATAAAATTATAACGCGAAATGATAATACTTTTATTTTTACATTTTCCTCTATTGCGTAAACCTAAAGAGGTTTACAGATTAGGTAGAAATTTGCTGAGCAATAACAAATTTCAACCCAACTCTGCATTTGGCAAAAAATTATGAATAATGTAGTCCATTATCTTTACAAAGTTTATAACAAAGTCGCTTCCGCTTCCGTCTGTATCTCCGCATAGATCTTTTGAACTCCGCAAAGGATTTTAATGCAGTTTTCAGCAGATAGGGTGATTCAAGCGGACGGTTTATACGTGTAGTATGATCTTACATTGCGCGCCTTGCTAATAATACTTTCATGCATCATGAAGAAATATACAGTTTTGTTTTTTTTTGACGTTTTTTATCGTCACAGATGATTGTATTGGTAACAAGTAAAAACAATCAACAAAAAGAAACCCACAACGTAATGATTATAACTGTTGCTAACCCAATATATAAACTCCCTTACAAAGGCGATAAAAGATAGATGCATTAGTTTTTATTATTTTTATCATCGGTCCAATAAAGACATGAATTAAAATTATCTGTTGCTTCAGGTATATTGAAATCAAATGACTCATACGAGTCATAAAGAAAACAAATGACGATGTCAAAATGTCAGATAGTGGTTTCACGTTTTTGCATCACTTACCTCCCCTCCCCCCTGTCTCAGCTCTCTCTAAATTAGAAAGAAACTGAACTTTCACAAAAGTTTTTTCAGGAAAACCTTAATCTTCGCCTGCACTCGAATTTTAAGTCCAAGAACCTCATGAACAGGACTAAAGAAAAAAAACAATAAGCGACTTTTTTTATTACAATTGGGTGGGTTCCTACTTTGATATTGTTTTCTTACATATTAAACTGTTAGCCGGTAATTTTGAGAGTGACTGTTGGAAAACCTAGTCTCATACATTTTTGATCCAAATGTAAAAGTTAAAAAAATGCTTCATTTGTTTTTTATTACATCAAAAAGGTATGGAAAGACAGATTTTTTCTATCGCAAACAAAATGTACTACTTATCGATATCCGTGTACTTATCCCACTTTGGTGCCATTATAACATGAATACTTGCTTATACGGATCAATTCTAACTTTCTTTTTTTCCAGCACTATCTTTTTAAACAAAAACGAAATGATGGAATGATCGTTCCAATGACAACAAAGTCATCACAACTAAAATTGAAGAGATATTGGTATTTTAATAACGAATATAAGATGTAAATCTTTACAACAATATTTCTCTTCGCGTGATAATCTGCGTTAGTAAAAAGTTGCCCACTTATAATGATGCAGCATTGTGGGTGTAAAAGATAGGACAGAATCCGTAATACCACACTACGAAAAAAGATTCAATTCGTGACGAAATCTTCATGTTTTCGCGTTTTGCCCAGAGCAATACCGTAATGATGTGAGCAGATTCTTTAAAGACAATTACAGTTTTAAAAAGATTAAGTTTTGCTTTAGGGAACTACAGAGTAAAAGTATAATTTTTAATTATGGTTTTTTAAAGCGAAGACAATCCTTTCATAGCGTTTTACGAAAATAGACGTCTGAGTTAACTTTCAGGACGAATACAACCATTACAGTATGCCAAAATATTATGTTTTATGCGTTTTTCCAGCAGGATATAGTCTCAAACTACATAACAGATTACGAAAATTACGAAAATATTATTATTAGATATTAAAAAACAGTATTAAAAAAGTACAAAATCGGTTCACTTCAACAATTTTTTTTTCACCAGTATTTGAATAAAAACATAACTTGAATAAAGAAATATTTATTTTATGAAAATAAAGGTTTATGCTCAATATACCCAATTTTTTACAAACGACATTTTTTTTAGACAATTATTCAAAAAACACTGTAAAACCTCGCGCGCTATCGTTTGCCGATCAATTTCAATGATTCGTGTTTATTTCGTGCGTATTTTTTTTTCTAATGCTCACAAACAGACCATTGTATAGTGTGTGTCAATGCTGCTACGCCGTTCTAGCAATCGTTTAGATTTTGAGTTGCGCTAAATCGAATACGCGGCCTTATCAGACGTATTCAAAAAGCGGACTCACCACAAGAATTGAATTTAATTACTTGTTGACCAAAATATGAAGTCGACGTTTTGTAATGAGCGCGCTGTCCATAGTCTTCTCGTATGTGAAAAAGTTCGCAACAGACATTTTACACAAAAGATATTCTTCGTTTGGTTCCAACAAACAGGCCTACCGTCTGCGTTTCTGTATTCCTGCCCTTCCCCACTCGCGCTCAAAGCGATGATGCTCTTGCGAATGTCATAATTGAGCTGATTTTGAAAATGAGTGCATGGAGTTTACAAAAAAATAAAACAACGGGGTGAAAATTGTTGATGGAATTATTAAGCGTCTACTATTGTTACCGTGATGAATAATAATCATCATCATGATGCCCCTGGCGCATTCTCTATTTGGGGTCGGCCTTCCTGATACTTGTTCGCCACTTGTTGCAATCTTGAGTCATTGCTGGCAATAGGCCTAGCATCATCATATTCTTGGAGATGGTTCTAGTCTTGGTAACTGTCGGGCGACCTGTGCCCCTCTGGCCCTCGTCTATATTCATCACTCTGAGTGAGTTTTATCAATACAATTTAAAAAATTTAAATAATAGTTTGAAAGCTAAATTTAATACGTATAGAAGAAGTTACTAATGGTGCTTGTCATACAAATGTAAACCAAAATGATACGAGATAGTCATATTTCCAATTTATTTTATGCTATATAGCTCTGTCGGGCTTGGCCGGCAGTATGTTTGATCGCATATCTGATAGAACAGACATTCACGCTAAATTACGTTGGTCGCCCAGTCGTTTTTTCTTTTAACATTCTTCCCTTATTCAAATCAGTTTTTCTGGTCCTAGTTTCACACTGTCGGTACACACATTTCATACTTTATGTCTGTGTGTCACTCAATACATGATCTATCTCAATTGCATCTAATGTATTTCAGTCATATAGTTGAAATAAGACATTATTTAATTTAATATTATTTGATTCAGAATAAAAAAAAATACATGAATTTTGTAACAGTTTATTTCATAATATTACTTCTTATGCGTTTGAAGAGATCCAAGCGGAGTACCGGGAAACACGAGCATTGACACCAGGGAACTGTGGTCTCGCACATCCGGTACCGAAGGAGCAAACACCCACTTGAACACCATTATGGTAAAGAGGACCGCCAGAGTCCTGTGAGCACTGGTCGCGACCGCCGACATTAAGGACACCGGAACACAGCATGTTATCAGTAAGGCTAGGGTACCGACTTCTGCATGTTGCCTGATTGATCGAATAGATCTGGACGTGGCGAAGTTGCTCAGAAGAAGAACCGCCCTCCTGTAAAATAGAAAAAATAATCATCAAAACTTCAAGAAAGATAAGATAGTAAATGTTTTTGAAAATGAATAACATAATAAATAAACATACTGAAGTCAAGCCCCACCCGGCAGCCCAGACGACCTGGTTATCAGCCAGGTTATAATTGGCACCAGCGATAGAAACAGGACGGACATTGTTGTTGTGTGAGATGACAGAGGAAGACCGCAAGATCGCGATGTCACTGTCAAATGTGTTACCGTTGTAGCTGGGATGGTTTAAAATAAATTGTAGGGTGTGAACAACACCGCCGCTATTGGCCCAGGTTGAGCCCACACGGACACGCCATCTATTAGCAGCATGGCCACTGTAAAAAGAAAAATGTTGGTCAAAATTAAATTGAGGTAACGAAATCACAAAATTCGAGTCTACAAATAGAAGCGCTATATAGTTTTGTTGATCGTGAAAATAAACTAAGGTGTACATCGTCTCTTCACCAACTCAATCCAGCCACCGCAAAAACTATGGAATACATGTCTTTTTTATTCAATGATTTATATTTACATGGTACAGTGAGCAGCCGTGAGAACAGATCTATTGTTGAGGATGGTACCACCGCACGACTGCCAATAGTTGACCAGGTCAAACGAGTAGAGGCAAGCGGCCATGGTTGGGTACTGGCCTATAGTGGTGACCGAACCACCCACTATCCTTTCGGGAGCGGCTGGGACAGCTGCAAAAAAAATAGGCACATAATATGACAAAATAATAATAAGTGGCAATAACACAATAATAATAAATGTTAACAAAATTCGTTTCATGAGCTTCTACACTTTAGACCAGTGATTAAGCTCAGCCACTGCGCCAACCGTATCGTCAATAAGGTGTTACGATTGTCATGGTCTCGTATATTCTACTATTTCTAGTGAACAAATATGTCTTGTAGCTAAACAATAGTTAATATATTTTTAACAGTGAGTAACTCGTTTGTTAGTACTGTTTGTTTGTTATACTTCTAAAGAAAAGTGCAGTCCTAAAATTCAGAGCACAGTACAATTCAGTTTGCAAAAGTCTACTAACCTGCCACAGCCGCGAAGCATAGCCCCAATAGAACGATTACACGCATTTTGCCGTCTACAAAAATGTGGCGATACCAATTCAATTATGGCTTTTATACTAAATAAAAATGATAGTGTTGACAAAATGAGGCACAATAATCTATTGAAGATTAAAATGGATACATGTAATCATAACCATTTCCTGTGCTGGATTACCGTCTGTAAGTGTCACAAATAAAGGCGAAGTATAATACAATTTTACGTAATAATTGGTTCCAATTTCTAAACTACAGCCATCTTAATCAAATTAATTTACAAGAAAAATCGGCAAACTACCTGAATCCATAACCCTTAGTGGAATGTAGATGTTTGTAAAGACACGAGAATGAACTGAAAAAACTGAAACCTGAAATTGCTGTAAAAAAAAAAGAATGCTAGGACTTTTGTTTTTGTTCTTTTATTACATCGAATATGTATAAAAAGTATTTTGTTTTATCTCAAACAAAATCTAATACATTGCTCCCGCATTGATGCCATTATAACATGAAAAAAGTTCCAACTTTCTCATTGGCCAGCACTTTCTTTTGTGGAGCAAAACGAATGTGATGGGATGGTCTTTCCAATGACAACATAGTCATCGCAACTAAAATTGGAGGAAAATATTTTAACAACGAATTTACGATGATTTTCGTCTTACATTCGTTGTTAACGATTTTTTCTTTTTATACATGTAAATGTATTTTTCTTACATAAATGTTTTATTTCTTCTCGTGATGATTTCATATTCATTCTGCGTTAATAAAAATATTGTCCACTTATAATGATGCAGCATAATGGAAAAACCACGCTGCGATCCAAAACTGACATAACAAACGTAGGCACAGAGGCTGCCAGTAGGCAGGAATTGGGCGGGTCACGTCAGCCGCAATGCACATTTACCGCTGGGCAAGAGTCTCCACGGTGCCTCAAAATGGACGTCGACGCCGAGGACGACCCAGAAAGAGGTGGTGCGATGACCTGGACTCGTACCACCAGGACTGGTTCGAGGTGGCGCAGAAAAAAAAAATTCTGGGAGGAGGCCTTTGCCTAGCAGTGGGACAGCATTGGTTAAATAAAAAAAAATAATAAACACACTTACACTACACACTATTTATTTTTGTCCTTGCTGTGCGTAGTTGGTGAAATTCTTAAAAACACGGTAACTCGAAACTTGTATTTTCCATTACCAGTTTAAAGCTACGTAAAATTTTAAAGTTAGTTATTTGACGGAAATCTGACTAACCACAACCATTGCTTAATTAATTTAATTACTAATTGACCAAAATATAAAATTTACTTTTTGTATTGAGCGCGCTGTCGGTAGTATCCTCGTTTTTGACATAGGTATCTATTATTAGAATCAAATTTATCAGCTCACATTTTAGGCAAAAAAAAGCTTTTATTGTTTCTCATACACTTGCAAGAACTGTTACTTCTCTTAGGACCGACTCACACCGGAATGGCAGCGGCCGCCAGCGTTGCCGCTGGCAGTCGCTGGCGGCCTCGCGCGACCTCCACACCCCACGCGCCTAGTCTTCTTTTGACTAATTAAGTTTCTACATTCGGCAAGAAAACTCAGTGTGTTTGGAGTGAACATGATGGAATTGGTTTTTATAGTCAAAGTCAAAGTCAAAGTCAAATCATTTATTTCAATTAGACCATTAAAAAGGCACTTTTGAACGTCATAATAAAAAAATATAAAGTTGATTCTAGTTGCCCATTCCAAAAGGTAGCTTCGTATGGAGAAGAATGGGCAAGAAACTCAATACTCACTCTTTTAAAAAAAAATGTGTACAATATTTTGCATTTACAGTTTTCAGTTACATAACTATACGTGAATACGATGGACCTTGCATAAAAACACTATATTGAAGTATGTACAAAGTATTACAAGATAAAGAATGACAGCTAAGTTGTATACATAGATACATAGTGTTCACATATTAAGGCCTATTCATACCTAAGCGGTATTCGCCACCGTCTGCGGCAGAGAAAACCCAGTGGGTATGCGGTAATATTACTGTTCAGACCTAAGCGGTATTGAGTTGTGAGGAGGGGCGGGATGCATGACGCTGCTCCCGCGCGGTATGTACCTTTACCCACAGCGGCAGCGAATATCGCTCAGGTCGCTCTAGCCGCGGTACTTGATACTAAATACCTGAGCGAAACCCGCGCGGTATGTACCTCTACCCACAGCACTTATTGCGGATGAAAAGAAGGAAGAAACAAACAAAGGAAAAAAAGAAAAAGGGATATATGGGTCCATTACTTATGGAAGAAACGACGACTATTGGGACGCGCGTGAGGAGCGCGTGGACGCCCGCGGTGCCGCGAGCGGCCTCGCGTCGCCTCTGGCAGCCGCGGGTAGAACCACCGACAAGACGCGCAAGGCCTTTTCAAGACCTTTCCAAGCGATACTGGTCTTTTAAATATGTCAATAAAGTTTAAAATTATTTCACACTGAAAGTGCTCACCGCGTCGCTGCCGGCCGCTGCCATTCCGGTGTGACTCGGCCCTTAGGACCCATTAATTATGCAAATTGAAATCCGTGGTGCTTGGCAACTGAATTTCCCCCAGAAACGTCCCTTTCTGCCTATTGGCGTAGTGCTTTTCGGGCTCCTGTTTGGCATGGAGGGAAGTGGAAAATAATTGTATTTCTTAATCCCCCGCTGATTTTTTCTGATTAATTTCGTTGCGGGATCAGGCTAGATAAGAGATTTTACGCGTATAAAAAACGGTGAAGAACTGTCTGTACTTTTAAGCCCATACATAGCTCTGACTCATCTTTTTTAGACTCTAAATACGACTTCTCTAACTATTGAATTGCCCCAATATATTACGCCATATCTGAGTGTTGTATATGCAACATGTTAGTACGAATTCTAGACGCACTATTTTTGATAGTTTATACAGAACATAGGCAAATTTTATTTAGTTTTTTACATATTTCGTCTGTCTGAGATCTCCAAGACAAATTGTTTTCTATATTAATACCAAGAATTTAATGGCAGTAGTTGGTTTTATTTTTGTCCCTTATAGCTAATGTCAAGGATTTTATGTGAGATACGTTGATACAAAATTATAATGTTAGTCTTTTCTAAGTTTAAGATTTGATTTTTATTGTCAAACCATGATAATATAATTCTATTTATTTTTATATTATATTCATTTTCATAAGTCTTGGGATCATCACTTAATCACTAGGGTGCTATCATCGGTAAAAAAAGAGCAAAAAAAGAAGGGGTCCCAACACGCTATCCTGAGGAACGCCGTACCATATTTTTCAAGTTTATGTATTAGTATAGGATAATCCACATAATCAAAAGCCTTAATTAGATCCATATGGATAGCGCAGGTAGTTGGCGGACGACCTCTGCCCCTCTTGCCCTCGTCTGTGTTCATCTAGTGTTTTTGCTCGAGAATTCTCGAGGCGAGAATTCCCGAGAAATTTGTCTTTAGTCGAGAAGGGAAAAAGAAACTTAACGCCGCCAGAAATCATTTACATGCGCTAGGTAACTAAAAAACATGCATATAACACGTGACGAGTCTAGAGTGATAGCTGTTATTGTGTACAGTCACAGACTGTTGTACATTTGGGAAATGGTAGGGACCTAATAATTAAAAAAAAAAATAACTACTACCCTATTTTTTACTTTTTATATAGACCAGCCGAGTACAGTTTGTTTAATTTATGGTTTATTATTGATTTGTTCATTAATAAGTGCACTTTATGGTAATTTTAAATTTACCATTTGATTTAATTGATCTCGTCTATCAGTCTAATTTGAAATAACGCAAATCATTAAAATAACATCGTACGTGTTTTATTAAAAATTTAAAAATTTCTCGAGGAACTAGAGAAATCTTGTTCCAGAATTCTCGTGCCTCGAGAAATAAAAACGCTCCAGAAACCAGAAACCCTGGTAGTCATCACACAAAGTTATAGATACCGACGAAATAACTTACAAAGTTTTATCAAATCAATTTTTCAACTGGAAATAATTGTATGAAGTTTATACACGTATCAAAGGTATTCTTATTGTGCTTGTATTATTTAATAAAACCAAAATTATATGGGTTAAAGATATTGCCATTTATTTATTTTTTTGTTGCGATATAGCACGATCTTACTTTGCGGCAGTATGTTTGATTGCATATTTGCAAGAACAACATTCGGGCCAAATTAGATTCTTGACGCGACTAATCTTTGGACATACTTTTTATGAGCTGTTAAAACGCGATTCCCCCAAACTTTTTTGCCAACTCAATTGATTATCTATTTATTCAATTCAAAGCAACACTGCATAATGAACATTAATTGGGTTTTTCGGGTTTTCATAAAGTGATTTTTTTTTTTAAATTGTGTCTTGGAACTGTTGGTCAATGGTGTCAACTACCACGTTGGTCTTATAGTCGCTGGCTGTTTAGACATTCTTCCCTTATTCACATAATTTTTTTTCGGTTATCGGTTACACATATTTCTTGCTTGTGACTTTTGTCACTCTATAGGTATATAGGTTAAACGCATTTAACTTTTCTCTCACTGTAAGAAAATACCTCGTACTTATAGCACAGAATTTAATGACATTAAATGGTTCAGAATAAAAAAAAAACATGAATTTTGTAATAGTTTATTTCATAAAATTACTTCTTATGCGTTTGAAGAGATCCAAGCGGCGTATCGGGAAACACGAGCATTGACACCAGGGAACTGTGGTCTCGCGCATCCGTTACCAAAAGAGCAGACACCAACTTGAATACCATTATGGTAAAGAGGACCGCCGGAGTCCTGTGTGCACTGGTCGCGACCGCCGACATCAAGGACACCAGAACACAGCATGTTATCAGTAAGGTTAGGGTAACGACTTCTACATATTGCCTGATTGATGGAATAGATCTGGACGTGGCGAAGTTGCTCAGAAGAAGAACCACCTTCCTGTAAAATAAAATAAAATAATTATCAAAATGTCTTAAAAGATAAGATTTTGTTGAAAAGGAATAAAATTATAAATAAACTTACTGAAGTCAAGCCCCACCCGGCAGCCCAGACGACCTGGTTATCGGCCAGGTTATAATTGGCACCAGCGATAGAAACAGGACGGACGTTGTTGTTGTGTGCGATGACTGAGGATGATCGCAAGATCGCGATGTCATTGTCAAATGAGTTGCTGGAGTAGCCGGGATGGTTTAAGATAAATTGTAAAGTGTGCACAACACCACCGCTATTGGCCCAGGACGAGCCTACACGAAAACGCCATCTATTAGCAGCATTGCCACTGAAAAAAAGATAAACGTAGGTCAAAATTGATTGAGTAATGGATTCTTCAAATGTGAGCCTTTAAATGGGACAACTATACGATCTTTGTTGATCATAAGAATAAACATCACCTCTTCACCGATTTTTAGTACTGCATGATCAGCCACCACAAAGACAATGGAATAAATTATTCAATTTTATTTTTTTATTGAAAGAATAATAATTATACTTACAAGGTACAGTGAGCAGCCGTGAGAATAGATCTATTGTTGAGGATGGTACCACCACACGATTGCCAATAATTGATCAGGTCAAACGAGTAGAGGCAAGCGGCCATGGTGGGGTACTGGCCTATAGTGGTGATCGAACCACCCACTATCCTTTCGGGTGAGGCTGGGACAGCTACAAAAAAAATATAGATATGTAACAGGCTTTTTTTAAATAAATAATTTGATTTGATTTGATTTGTACTTACACGACAAAAAATAAAAATTGCAATAACACAGTAATAACAAAAAGTTACAAAATTCGTTTCGTTTGCTTCTATACTTTAGACCAATGACTAAGCTATTAGAAACTGTACTTTAGTTATACTGTAGTTATACTGATTTAATAAAAAAAATGGTGCACTATAGATAACAATTATTTGTGAATAGAATTCAGTACAATAAGGTGCTACAGTTACAAAAGTCATGGTCTCGTATATTCTACCATTTCTGAAGAACAAATATTTCTTGTAGCTAAACAATATTTCATATATTTTTATCAGTGAGGAACTCATTTGTTACTACTGTTTGTTAGTTCTACTTCTGAAGAAAAGTGCATAATCTCTAAATTATTATGATTCCTGAAATCCAGAGGTCAGTACCTACAATCCAGTTTACAAAAGTCTACTAACCTGCCACAACCGCGACGCATAGACCCAATAGAGCGATAACACGCATTTTGCCGTCTACAAAAATGTGTTAATACCAATTTAGTTATGCCTTTTATATTAGTATAAAAGTCATTAAAATGATAATGTTGACGAAGTTAGAAACAATATCTATCAAAGATTAAAAAGGATAAATGTAATCATAACGATTTCCTATGCTGGATTACCGTCTGTACGTGTAACAAATAAAGGCGAATTATAATAGAATATTACGTCAAGTTCACTTATTATTTATTGTCTGGCATTTTTTTTTTTTGTTAAATTAAAGTTGGTTGCCACTCTACCAAATGCAGCCGGGTATTCGGTTCCTACTAACTTCGTTACTACAGCCAAACTGGTTAGGGAATAGTGTGGCGAGCTTGTCCCATATAAAAAAAAATACCCCTGATAAAATATAGATGTTTGTAAAGACACGAGAAAAAACTAGAAAACCAAAACAATCTTTAAAACAATTATGCATACTTATCACAATTCACAAACAATATCCTAGCTGTGCGGAGTGAACTTAAAAACACGGTCCGTAACTCAAAACTTGTATTTTCCATTACCAGTTTTTAAGTTACGTCACATGCTACGTCAACAGTCGCTCAACTTATACCAAGCACAAGTTCGATCGTGCATGGAGTACCTACTGTTCGCACCTTTGGGATGGATCAGCAAAATACCAACTGGAGGCGTTGGAAGTCATTGATAGACGTGCCAAGAGGCTCATTAACAACGACTCCCTGGTTAGGGCTAAGCTCCAGAGCCTTGAACATCCATCATCGGACGAGAAGAGATACGGCGAAGCGTCACCGCTATATGGCTGAAGTTCCACGGTCTCGAAGCAAGCGCTTTGATTCCACATTTATTGTGCGAACTGCCAGACTGTGTAATTCGCTGCCCGCCTCTCTGTTCCCTGATAAGTATAATCTGGGTATCTTCAAGGCACGAGTGAACCGGTTCATCCTAGGCAAGCGTGTTCCAACTTAGGCTGCATCATCACTTAAGATCAGGTGAATTGCGGTCAAACGCAAGCCTTTTTAATAATTACTTCTCTTAGCACCCATTAATTATGCAAATTATAATACGTGGTGCTGGTCAACTGGACTTCTCCCAGGTACTGGGAAGTGGAAAAATCTGTACTTTTACTCCTCCGTTGTTCATTTCTGCTTCATTTCGTTGCAGGACCAAGACAGTTGTAATGTATCTCTTGGACAAGTTCGTCAAGTTTCATTGCCTCGTCTCGGCCACTGGGCCGACGATCTTGACAGACTTGACAGTGGGTACAGTTACCCACTGTTGATTCTGTCTTTCTGCTGTGGTTTGGGAACAGCGTAGCGGGCTTGTTCCAATAAAATAAAGTGTCGTCGTATGAAAAGGGATCGCAACAGATATTTTACACAAAATAATTTCTTCATTTGGTTCTTACAAACAAGCCAACGTGCAACGTCTCCGTCTTTATATTCCTGCCCCTCCCCCACTAGCTTTTAAAGCGATGACGTTCTTGCGAAGTCCTAATAGCGCACTACTGTAAAAGTATTAGTTATGAGCGGATTTTCGAATTGAAAATACATTCTAGCTTAGCATGATCGCACGGAGTTACCAAAAAATAAACAACGGAGAGGAAATTTTTGAAGGAAATATTAAACGTCTCCATAAATATGTGACCGAATAATATTGTCATCATCATCATTATTCCCATGGCACAATCCCTGTTACTTGTTGCGATCATGAGTAATTGCTGACGTTAGGTCTACCATCATGAGATGAGCACTTGTGTTTGCCTTGTGTCTGGGTGTTGGTTATCTAAATATGTATGTATTAAAAAAATGAATTTGTGTATATATATCAGCTGTCTGACACCCATAGTACAGGGTCTCCCTAGTTTGGGGTCAGATGGCCATGTGTGAAATGTCCCCACATATATATTTTTTTATTTTTTTGTCATCATATCCTTGGAGATAGTTCTAGTCCAGGTAGTTGGAGGGTGACCTTTGTACCTTTTGCTCTTGTCTTGTATTGATCACTCAAAGTAAATACCCACAATATGCCAACGAAATAATTTACCAAGCTTTATCAAATCAATTTTTAAACTGGAAATAATAGTTTGAAGCCCTTATACGTATCAATGGTATATTTATTGTGCTTGTAGTATAAAATTAAACCAAATTATTATTATTTTTTGCCTTATAGCACGGTCGTACTTTGCGGCAGCATCAATTTTTGATCGCATATTTGCAAGAACAATATTCGCGCCAGATATCGTTGATCGCGTAGTCGCTTTCTTTTTAGATGTTCTTCCCTTATTCACATCAGTTTTTTTCTGGTCCTCATTCCACACTATCGAATAAGTAAGAAATGTGTATTTCTTACTTATGACTTTTGTCACACAATACATGATCTAGCTCAAATACATTTAACTATCTAATATCTCCCACTCACTTGTAATTAAAATAATGTCTCAGTGTTGAAACATGTAAGAAAATACAAATATAAATTCTGTAATAGTTTATTGCATAAAATTACTTCTTATGCGTTTGAAGAGATCCAACCGGTGTATCGGGAAACACGAGCATTGACACCGGGGAATTGTGGTCTTGCACATCCGGTACCGAAGGAGCAAACACCGACTTGAACACCATTATGGTAAAGAGGACCGCCAGAGTCCTGTGTGCACTGGTCACGACCGCCGACATTAAGGACACCGGAACATAGCATGTTATCAGTAAGGTTAGGGTAACGACTTCTGCAAGTTGCCTGATTGATCGAATAGATCTGGACATGGCGAAGTTGCTCAGAAGAAGAACCACCCTCCTGTAAATTAGTCAAAATAATTATCAAAATGTCACGAATGATATGATAGAAAATTTTGTTAAGAAGCAATAAAATATAAAGAAACTTACTGAAGTCAAACCCCACCCTGCAGCCCAGACGACCTGGTTATCGGCCAGGTTATAATTGGCACCAGCGATAGAAACAGGACGGACGTTGTTGTTGTGTGAGATGACAGAGGATGATCGCAAAATCGCGATGTCATTGTCCCATGTGTTCACGCTGTAGTTGGGATGGTTTAAGATATATTGTAGGGTGTGAACAACACCGCCGCTATTGGCCCAGGTTGAGCCCACACGGACACGCCATCTATTAGCAGCATGTCCACTGTAAAAAGAAAAATGTTGGTCAAAATTAAATTGATTTACAAATAGGAGCACTATAGTTTTGTTAATCGTAAAAATACACTGAGGTGTACGTCGTCTCTTCACCAATTCAATCCAGCCACCGCAAAAACTATGGAATACATTTCTTTTTTATTCAATGAATTATACTTACAATGTGCAGTGAGCAGCCGTGAGAAAAGATCTATTGTTGAGAATGGTACCACCACACGACTGCCGATAGTTGACCAGATCAGACGCGTAGAGGCAAGCGGCCATAGTAGGGTACTGGCCTATAGTGGTGACCGAACCACCCACTATCCTTTCCGGTGAGGCTGGGACAGCTACAAAAAAATATAGGTATGTACTTATACAACAAAATAATGAAAATGGCAATAACACAGTAATAATAAAAGTTTACAAAATTCATTTCCTCAGCTTCTATACTTAAGACCAGTGACTAACTTGACTAATTAAATTTTACTTAATTTTAGTAACACGTTGTATACTGATTTAATAAAAAATAGTGCAATTAAGAAATAAATAACAGTTTATTTGTAAGAATGTAGTACAATAAGTTGTTACAAATGTCATAGTCACGTATATTCTACCATTTCTGTAAGACAAATATTTTTTGTAGCTAAACTAAATTAAAAAAAAAAATCGGTGACGAACTCTTTTATTAGTATTATTTGTTGGTTATACTTCTGAAGAAAAGTGCAAAGCCCCTAAATTATCAAAATTCCATAAATCCTGAGCACAGTACCATACAATCCAGTTTACAAAAGTCTACAAACCTGCAACAGCCGCGAAGCATAGACCTAATAAAACGATAACACGCATTTTGTCGTCTACAAAAATGTGATAATACCAATATAGTTATGGCTTTTATACTAAATACAAATGATAATATTGACGAAGTTGGGAATAATCTATTGAAGATTATAAAGGATATTGTAATCATAACCATTGCCTGTGCTGGATTACCGTCTGTAAGTGTTAAAAATAAAGGCAAAATTATAATATTATAAGATTATGTCATGTTATCGTCTGCCAAATGCAGCTACAGATTTGGCTCCTACTCACTTCTAAATTACAGCTATCCTAATCGAATTAATTGTCAAGAAAAATGGGTATAGACACAACCTGTAGGAGCCCATAATTCCTTTAATGGAATTTAGATGTTTGTAAAGACACAATAAACAACTTGAAACTGCTAGGCCCTAAAATGGCGCGTATTTAAAATTTGTCCTTCCCTACGAAATAGACGACTCATCCTTTCACCATACACACAATAATATAACCGTGATATATTTGCTTGTTCCTAAGCGATAACACTCACTTGTGACTACAGCCTTACCTGATTTCCCTAAACATGTTGCTGGAAAAGACCGAGTAAGATAACTTCTATATTTTTTACATAATATCTAACGTTATATAAGTGCAAAAATACCAAATATATTGCCGATACATTAAATAATCTTTTGTAAATACCCAATTTAACTCTTTATCTTATATCTTTTCGCATCGAGAACGTCGTCGGACTGATCAGAATCAAGATGCCTTACCTCAAGTTTGATATAGAAGTATAGCGGTACATCAGCCGAAAATTACGTATCTTGAAACATGTATGTATCATAACAACCGAACGGTTGCTATGACACATTCAAAAAACCATAGAAAGATTTGAAGTAGTTTTCGAATTTCGGTAAAACCGACAGAAGACGCGGCAATTTTTGGCAGCCGATAATAAAAATTAAATAAAAATAATTTAATAATCGAATAATTTATTTGTCTTGAAACGTCTTACATGAATATTCGCAGTAACATTCGGCGCCAGAAAGTTTTGTACTACTTGTAAAGTTTAAAAATGCCGTCGTCTTGCTACCGTAGTTGCTACCTTGTTTGTTGTTTAACAAAAACCTCAAAGGACCCCATTGTACTCATCATTATAAGAACTTATACTATTGTATCAACAGTGATATGGCAAAAAATAATATCATCAAATGCAAATATAAATGTATAATTCAGCTGATCTTTTTTTCCGATATCAGGGTTGATCTGGTACCATGGTAAAGTAAGGTTGTATAAATAATGATGTCTCATATTATACTACAGCATATAATACCTATACAAATAGAAAAATCATAGACATTGTAGATATACCTACTGGGTTTTTTAAAACCCTATTTAGAAAAACCCAATTATTTACAAACTAACAAAGTAGTCGGTATTATCAGATATTATAATCAATGACACTGATTTGTAATCTTTTTAATTCTTCGTGCCATTGATACCACTGTCTACCGGACAGTGATTGTTGATGTTATAACTATTGCACGTTACTTTAGGTAGGCAGGAACTCCATTCAGGATAGCAATAACGAATTTAAGAGGTATATTCGAAACTATTTCGAGTCTCAGGAATGTTGTACTTTCACCTTCTTCTATTGTATCTATTATAGTGTATGTTTAAATACATGCTAGGGGTCCGTTGTTAAACTTTAGTTTTGCTTCAATTTATTTTTAAATTATTTGCATCTAACCAATTTACCGCCTGTTTTAAACTATTGTGTATGTCGCTCTCATAAGCTTCTACACTTTTATTGGGTATTGTAACAGTGCTTTTATCCGCAAGCAGTGTTATCGGTTGTTCGCTTCATTTCTTTTGGTCATTTATGATAA
Source organism: Charanyca ferruginea (assembly GCA_947361185.1). NCBI lineage: Eukaryota > Metazoa > Arthropoda > Insecta > Lepidoptera > Noctuidae > Charanyca > Charanyca ferruginea. The sequence goes on from OX376058.1 coordinate 8,845,668, forward strand.
CGGGACCTAATACACTCCCTTGTGGTACTCTAAATAATATTTTACGCTCTTAAGACCAACATATCTCTTCATGTTTATTCTCTACATTGATTTTATTGACTTCACTTATTTAATTTCTGTTTTGTAGGTACGGATTAAATAAATGAAGGAAATTTATTTAAGAGAGTAAGATTATTACCGATACATAAATATATGTAACATATTCAAATGCCTGGGTCATATCGCAAAATATGCCTCATACAGGATTACAGTGATCAATATGTTTTATTAGCTACCATATCACGAGACGACGAGGCAGTATTTCAGAATATAGCTACTGTGATTGACAATCAAGCATTTCAGTGGTTCCATAAGTTGTTCTTCTTACCAATTTGATTTCAGAATACTAAAGTAAAAAATATATTTAAAAGGTTTATTCTTTATTTGTAATGAGCCTTTCATATTGGATGTAGATCTATCCTAAATAAACAAGATCCCTTATAATCCAAGTAACTCCGAATAAAAACATTTCACCCGATTTAAGAGTATCGAGCCGAATCCATTTATAGCAAACTCATTGGCTGAGAAGTTAAAAAGAGAAAAGAGAGTAGAGGAAATTAAAAATAACTTCTGAGAATTATCATTTACGAGATCATAGTCTATATCTGTAGGGGACCCTATCTAAATTTTGTAGATAGGAACCACACTAATATATTATAAATAGGCTTACGGTTAGTTAGTTTCCCGTCAAATAACTTTTTTTTTAATATATCTGTTACGCTCAAAGATCGAAAATGCTCATTGAGCGAAAAACAGCTCTCAACGTGTTGTGATCCTGTAAAACACCCACATCGAAATTCATGTTGGCATGGCTTTTCTTCATTGCCACAATACATTGTGGTCGTAATATATAACTTGACAGCCACGACATGAATTTCGCTATGTGGTCTTTTTGTGATTGCCACAACGCGTCGTCAGCGTTTTCATATGAGCCATAACATGAATTTCGCTATGTGGATGTTTTACAGTGACCACAACGCGTTTTGAGCTGTTTTTTCGCTCAATGAGCATTTTCGGTCTTGGAGCGGAACATATCCACCTGATCTTAAGTGATGATGCAGCCTAAGGTGGAGCAAGCTCGCATAGGATGAACCGGTTCACTCGTACCATTAAGATTCCCAGATTACACTTGGAAATCTCTGTTCCCCGACAAGTGTAAGGCTGGCCAACTTAATTTCCAGTGTTTTGCACTAGTGTATTTTCCTATCTACAAAAATTTACCGAGTTTAACTACTAATCGAAATATGACTAGACAACAACAAGGCGTGTCCAACATTGTCTTCAAGAACAACAATCATTATCATCATCATCATAATCATTATATAACATTCAACACACACACACACACACACACACACACACACACACACACACACATTCAACACATTCATTTAACAATCGTAATAATCATTATTTAACAACATTCGCTCTGTTTAAACAGAGCGAATGTTCAAGTCTGACTGCCAAAGTTCAATACCTATAGAAGACACGGGAAAACCCTATCACTAGTTTTCAACGGACGGATTTTCCGGGTTTCTGACAATCTTACAAAATTAATCTGTTTAAGTAGATACTAAGTGTGTAATATCATTAATATTGCGATAAATTATTTTTTGGAAAATTTTAGTTGATAAAACGTGCTAATTAAAAGGTTATTTACTGCATCATCAAGTACACAGATAAAAATAATAACAATACTAATAGTAACCTTATAGACTAACATAAAGGTAAATTAAACTAATGTTGGTACACCACCCCCCCCCCCCCCCCCGCCGCCCCCAATGATTGCCACTTTACTAATTTGTTTATTAAGAATATTTTCGTTTTTTAAGGCCGCTGTTACATTTTCTATAAATATTACTGTTATATTCGGGTACTTTCGGGTACCGAAACGAAATATCCTTAATGAACAGAATAAATTAGTGAAGTGCCAATCATTGGGGGGGGGGGCAACATTAGTTTAGTTTACCCTACACAACTACTTATGGTAATTGATTGTATGAATTTTATGTTGCATCAGTATAGTGTTTTACGTCCGTATAAATCCACAACCGCAATAAACAACATAATCACAATTACATTGAAATTAGCAATGTGCAGAGACTGCAGTGTTATGCACGAGGAAGATTGTTTACTAGGTCCAAGATAAGAATGCTTGGGAACATGCTGGTCCGGCTCCATAGGACATAATTTAGTATAGACAGAATCAAATTGATTGCTAATTCAAATGACTAAATCTAATACTACATATAATATACATACTATTCTTTTTTGTACTTAATAGATTACTCTGGCTCACACACTATTCATTGTTTGTTGGAATAGAAGAAGTAGTCGTCTACTGTATTATTAATTGTAAATATGTGAACACTGTGTGTCTATGTACATAACTTAGCTGTCATTTTTAACTTGTGATTTTTATACAAGATACATCGTATTCACATAACATAACCATTCTTGTAAATGAAAATATTGTAAACACCCTTTTTTTTAAAAGAGTATGTATGGAGTTTCTTGCCCATTCTTCTCCATACGAAACTACCATTTGGAATGGGCAACTAGATTCAAATTTTACAATATGACGTTCAAAAGTGCCTTTTAATGGTCTAATTGAAATAAATGATTTGACTTTGACTTTGACTTTAGGTAACAAGACGCCAAAAAGTTATAATTTTGCTACTTTCATTTCGTACCTACTCAGCTGTGGCTTTGACTAAGCTAGACGACTTAAAATGGATAACGATAATGAGTGGGAAAATACACTCAGATAATAATGACTACCGGCATTATCTAATATCAATTAATAAGATAATTTCGCGCTATGGGGACTAAATAGCGCGAAATTATCTGAAGACAACAAATGACGTCACGAACACACAAGTCGATCTTTACAAGTTTCAATGGATATTGTTTGCAAAAACATAAGTTATAAGTTGCGTTGCTCAGCGCACGAAGACCTTGAGCAACACAATTCGTAGCTTCTTTCATTCCATGAAACATCAATTTCGAGGAAAAAATACACTAGTCTTGTTATAAACAACAGTTTATTCAAGTTTATGTTCGGGGGTCTTAATATAATAATAATAATAATAATTTGAATATGAAGTATTATTACTATTATTTATCTATTGCGAGAGAGGGAGACAGAGCCATAATTAGGTACCTACATGACCGATAGCACGTCTCAGGTCTACTACCTAAGCTGGTTTTGCTATATCCAAATATAAAAATAATTAAAGAGTCCAAAAATACTTTCTTCCTTTTTGTGTGACCTGGCTTGCATCCCACAAACAATAATATTGATGATCAAATTAAATACGTAGTTACAAACTTATTGAGAGAAAATAAATATTCAATAACAAGAGTAGAAACAAAATAAGGCTGTGTTGAGATAGATGTACATTCTGCGTAAAAACATCTTGTTTAGTGAACTAAATGACTTTCAAGTTGCCGTACTCGCTTGGTGACCCAGATGACAAAACAGTAATTTTCTTTTATGTACAGGAGACTACATTTTTAAATTATATTAATAGGCACCTGATCTTAAGTGATGATGAGGCCTAAGGTAGAGCACGCAGCCCAGGATGAACCGATTCACTCGTGCCTTGAATATACCCAGATTATACTTAGTGGGAAACAGAGAGGTGGGCAGTGAATTTCACAATGTGGCAGTTCGCATAATAAATGTGGAAGCAAAGCGCTTGGTTCCAGACCGTGAAATTTCAACCATATAGCGGTGACGCTTCGCCGCATCTCTACTTGTCTGATGATGGAATGGGGATGGGGGAATCCATAATTTCCATTTAGCAGGACTGCAATAATCCAGAGTGTATGAGCAGATTGAATCATAAATGATGTTGTTCTCCTTAAGCTTAAGTAGCATATCTCATTTCTGAGAATGTGGACTAAAAATATTCATTCATCGTATGTTTTTTTATTATTGAAGATAACGGTTACTTACGAGTGTGTCATTATTATTAAACTGTTGATTCATTACCTGATTAGTATCAATTTAGATAATCTTGTAAATGGGTATTATCGTAATCTCGGTGATGGGCGTGTCAGGGTAGTCACCTACTCGGTGTTACAGACGTGGACGCAGAGGCCTGAATGAATTAAGAAGGTATTAACATCTGCCTCTACCTAATCTGCATAGACATCAGAGTTAAGCCAAAGACCTGTTTAGTTCCACGGGAACACATAAACGGGATAAGTATTACTTATCTCGAATATTTATGGTATTATCCTATATGGTAAGTTATTATGTACTTGTGTGTCAAATTCCGTTTAGCCCTTGAATCGTGAAAGAGTAACAAATCCATTCATCCATGTATCCTCACAAACTATTTGCGTTCCTAATAGTAGTAGGACAAGAGGAAGGATAGTAGGTTCTTCAACAAGATAAGCTCTGTAAATGCCATTTTATAGCTGAAGTCACAATAATATGATTTTTTGAAGTATAAAGAGGGTAAAGTATAAAGTAAGTAAAGTATAAGTAAGGTAAAGTATAAATAAGGTAAAGTATAAAGTAGGTAAAGTATAAATAAGGTAAAATATAAAGTAGGTAAAGTATAAAAAAGGTCAAGTACAAAGAAGGTAAAGTATAAATAGGGTAAAGTATAAAAAGGAGAAAAAGATATTTAACGAACCTGAATTTTACACGTTCTTCTCACCACTACGAACATTTTTTTGTTCTGTGGTATACCTGGGAACCTTCTGGTTTCGGAGATATTGAAAGATAACTTCAACTATTCCTTTACTTTTTTTATGTCTTAATCGAAATACCCTCACGACCCCTGTTACTTTTGCATGCTCGAGTTAGCACAATGTTTTGCGTGCGTTATATCCCCAGCAATATTTCTTGCTGAATGGTACTATATTATATGATATGATGAGGAGGTCGTGGCTAAGCAAAAGGTGTACAAAATGATCGGTTCAGCGGTTTCAGCTACGCTTGCCACGGTCCTTCTGTGAATGGGTGACCAACCATTTCATACCGAACACCCTTCCGTGCTTTGGAAAGCACGTAAAGCCGCCATTCGTGGATCTTTGACAGTCGTTATTGGTAGTCATCCTTTCACTTAAATTCACCGTAGGAGATATTATATCTACCTTAACTACATATTCCTCTGTCTATTGTCAAAATCTAAGCCATTCTATAATATCGCAAGTTTGTCCACTCTAGGATTTCAGTCCAAAAATAATTAATCTACATAATAATGACAGGCTAATGAGTCACTGTTTAATCGAATCGCAGTTATTTATTAATTTATTTTATACTTAATGCACAGAGATGAAAAGGCGGGCCAAGGGTGGTGAAGAGCTAAAATGGCAGATGCATAACAAAAACAAAATAATATCGTCCTATTGCTTGATGTGAAGCCAAAAAATGTTACAGAGACGTGTTATTACCGGGTGATAGCCCTTAATGATTAAGTAGATAACTTATCTTGCAATTAAAATTAATACATTGATAATTTGTTAGCTCAATGGAAAACCCAATTGGAATAACCTAATCAGTGAAAAAATAATTGTTCTAGTACACTTACACTTACTTTAGAACGTAGATAATAAAAATTTGGGAATTCGCAAATAATATTACTACCTTAAAAGCTTAAAGCCTTGAAAGCTTTACAGCACACAGCAAATAAAAATGGGAAAACCTACTCTATCATTATAATATAACTTATAAAGGCATGACATAAAAACCAAATAAAGAATTAAAACCATTTTATTTACACCTACATTTGAATTTTCATAAATAACATTTTTACTGATCATTAAGCGTTAGATTGAATCCAAGTAGCAAGGCGGGAAACACGAGCGTTGACACCAGGGTACACAGCATTGGCACATCCATAACCCCACGAGCTAATACCTACCAAGATTCCATTGTGGTAAATAGGCCCACCTGAGTCACCCTGACATTGGTCTCGAGTGCCAAGGTTGGGCCAACCGAAACAAAACATGTTCGCGGTCACATTGGCACCAAAGACGGCATAGCGGGAGGAACAGGTGTACTGATTGATGGTCCAAGCTTGGATGTGACGTAGCTGCTCGGTAGGGGCAGCACCGGCCTGCAGAAAAAAAAAAAAAAAAACGTAAGGGTAGTTCGCGAAATTCAAACTTCCTTACTTTTTTTGCAATTTGCAGAACAGTATCAGGTTGTATGGTACGTACTTAATAAAATACTAAATCAATCAGTCTATAATGTGTAACAATACTCACGTTTCGTTTAATGATAAAATGTATTTATACAATCATAATCACCCGTCCATGTACTTATTTAATGAAAACATGACGTCTGTGGTCAATTAAAACTTTTTGTAAATACATGTTTGTTACTGTCGCATCTAAGTTTATTTTGCTATACAACCTGAAGCTAAACAGCAAATTTTGAATTTCGTGGGCTACCCTAGCCCATCATCCTAAAAACAGGCAATTTGAAAAAAGAACATGATATGTGAAACTTAAATATAATACATACGGCTGTGGTCCCCCATCCAACGGCCCAAACGACTTGATTGTCAGGTAGGTTGTAGTTCACCCCGGCGATAGAAACTGGTTGCACGTTGTTGCTATAGACGATGGAAGCAACAGTGCGTAGGATAGCGATGTCATAGTCCAAGGTACGAATGTTAAAGTTAGGGTGGACGGCGATGGAGTTCAGGGTATAAACAGCACCACCACTGTTGGCCCAGCTGGAACCAACTCGAGCACGCCATTTGAAGGCAGCATCACCGCTACGTGAACAAAAGGAATGCATTTTAGTTTTCTCCGACAATGAATAGTAGACTGTTCACAAACTGCTCGTGAAGTTAAGAGCGTTCATCCGTTAGAACCATGCTGGAGTCAAAATTGATGATTTCCGATGGACAATAAAACGATAATGTTAATTCGTAGATAAGATATAATTCTTGAGAATTTCAAAATCTAGTTAAACTAACGCTCGATGGTCTACGCGGATGCTAGATAATAGTAAAACCATATACAACAAACTTATAACAATATTACTGTTAAAAAAGCAGTAACATTTACTAGTGCATGGCTAAAAAAAGTCAATATTACTAAGTTTTCATACAAGAAAAGTATACTCAAAAGTGCCATCTTTAGCCACTCTTCGAGTTATTAAAAGTGTTAGTTTGGGATGAAATCAGTGATATTTTATGATTTTTTAGGCCTAGTACATGAAAACATTTACGTTCTCAAACATGGTATATATATTTTTTTAATAACTTATACATTTAATTTACTATGAATTATTTAGTACTACTATAACGCACCACGGCTCAGTGTCGGCCGAGGCCCCATCGAGGTGCGCCGCTCTGGACTAACGCTCTTAAAGGCAACTACAAAACTCATAACACGAGTGTAAGGGACTGCCAAAAGTGTGATTATATAATGAAAAGTATCCTATGAACAAGTTTATTAATGTAGATCATACAGTTTATTGTAAGGCATACTCACAATACACAATGGGCAGCAGTAAGTATAGCTTTTGTAGTAACGATGGTGCCTACGCATGCTTGATTAAAGTTAGTGCCTGTGGTCGAGTACAGCAGAGAAACGATGCTTGGATACTGGCTCACAACTGCTAAAGACCCTCCCACAATCACAGATTGTTTCGTAGGAACGGCTGCAAAAAACGAAAATTAAATTGTAGAGTAAATAAATTAAAAAAGAAAATTACCAAGAAGGTCCTAAATAAATCAAAGTAAAGAACGAAAATAATTATATTTTAATTTGCATCCCTATTCTTCTGACTAGGGCAGAGCACTGGTATATGGTTCAGGGAGTTGATTTAGTACCACTACAGATAGAGTTCTTCCATGCTTAATTAGGTTTAATTCTACTAGAACGAACCCGTCTTCAAATTATAATAGTAATAATAATATGTGGGGACATTTTTCACACACGGCCATCTGACCCCAAACTAGGAAGACCCTGTACTATGGGTGTCAGACAGCTGATATAAATACACAAATACATTTTTTTTTTGTAAATACATACATATATAGACAAATTATCATTATCATACATATATAAAAAAAAATCCCATATTTACAATTTATTTAGAAAAAACAAATAAATAAGTAAAATAAAGACATTATGATTGTTATTAAGTTTAAGCCGACGACGTCGCGGGCAAAAGCTAGTGCATTAATAATCGTCACAAACTAAGTACTAACATTATCACAGCTTTAGTTACCAAAATTATCTATTTATACTGACGTCCGTTGACGATGTCCTTAATACCCGTTTATTACATGTTTACGATTACCGCCTAATTCAATAGGGTTAAATCATACCGTCAATTACAGTGGGCAACTGTACTGATAGAGTGAAAGTAAATAAAAGTCGTTTGAAATGCAAAAATAAAAATAGGAAGAAATTGAAAATACTATCTTAGAGCATTTTGATTTAATTTTATAAAACACGCGGGTTAAACTTATTGTAAAATAGATTGTACTAGCTGACCTGACTGACATTGTCCTGTCCCTATCCACCTACTTACCTGCCTATCTACCTACCCTTATTACCCTACCTACCCTACATACTCTACCTTCCCTTCATACCCTACATATCCTATCTACCCTACCTACACTAATTGCGCCAATCCTTCTAAAATTTAAAATACTAATACATCATCTATTCTATGTACCTATATTTTTTTAGTGAAGAAATTAATACGTCATCTACGTAATTCTTTTTGGTATTTGTTGTTTTAAGAATGTTCTGCGCAACTTTCCTAGTTTTTTCTTTCATATTCTTCTTCTCCTTACAATAACAAACATAACAAAAAAAAAAATTAGCGAAATTGGTTCAGCCGTTCACGCGTGATGCCGTGACCAAGGGAAATAGGGATTAATTTTTATATAGATTTACTAAAGGTTCCTCCGCGCGTACTAGGCCCTCAGATAGCTTTATTTTCTTCAAACGTTATCTGGACGATCCTATACCAGGATTCTATTTCTTTACCATAGTAAAAATACAAGTAGGATTATTTGTTTATTTATTTATAAAGATAAAAAAGAAGAATCTTACCGGCAATCACAGCAAACCCTAAGGCTAATATAGCAATGACTGCACGCATGATGACAATCGATACACCACTTGCATTTCTAGTTCTCTCACAATATCTTATATAAAGTACACTGATTCATAGATTCCGATTTATCTACGATAGATAATTTCAATTACTGTTTGTCATATTTTAACTACTGTTTTCTACTAGTCACTGTTCTATTAAGTTAAGTATTTTCCTTGTAGCGATGCACTCGACCGTAGTAATAGAGCGAAGTGAAATCTATATAATATATTAGGGTCCCTAAGGAACTCCAAGGTACCAATGAAAAAGGAAAGGTCACTGATTCATCCATCATCATCATTATGTCAATCTGATGATACCCACTGCTGAGCAACGCCCACTGCTGTGCATAGGTCTCCCGCAAGGATTTCTGTTTTCCTGTTGCGTTCAGCAATTTTCCGCAACTCTCACTTGGTCATCGGTACACCTTGTAGGCCTACCAGCCCACCGTCTTCTGATGATTCACTCACTTATTTCTTTACCTGTGAAGCTGAAATTTGGCAGTTTTCCATTTTTCTAACTAACATTACTAAAGTTAGTATTGAAAGAAAAATATTGCAACTTGCAAAATATATTGTACCTTATCTTTGTAGAACACATTGATTATTCTATCTCAAAACCTTTAAAGAAAAATTCAAAACAGTAGTGCTATTCTGTAAAAATCTCCCTCGGAGAATTTCCGTGAGATGAGCTGTCATACCATAGATGCTAATGACAACTCATCTCTTTCACCACAATTCACCAAAAAATCTATACACGGAATACCACGGATCCGAACTCAATTGAATCATTATACAGTATTACGCAGAGTTGTGTTCGTTGACAGCGAACAGTAGTCACTTATCGTCAAGTCTTTTGCTACTTTCGACGAAACATTTCCAAACAACATCGATGCTGAGGGTGTCAACACTCCAAAATCACAAGCACTTTTAACCGTGACACATCATTCTAAGATTAGAATGATTCATTACAAGCAACTGACAATGGACAAGAACATAATTTTTTTAAATTTCGAGTTTTCTATGAAGTTGTCTTAACATCTTTTGACATTTAAAAAGAAACAAAACAAAGAACGCAACATGAAGTATAACAAATGAATGAATGACAAATATGAATAACAAATTGGTTCTTTTAAATACCGTGTTCTTAATTTCCCTTAACATGCCCAACTAATACCTAATCCTTGCTAATCAACTAACTAACTTCACATTGTTGGTAACATAATTAGTTTCGATTTATAGCAACAGCTTTTTGATATAATTTACCTCTTAGCAATGTTAATTAAACAGTTCGGTTTAAAATAAATCAAGCCCAACATGTTTAAAATAAATTGTGAGTTTGGAAAGTCGGTTTTATCGTCCACAATTATTATTATTGGTTCAACTGTCATCATCATCTGCCTCGCCTTTTCCCAACTATGTTGGGGTCGGCTTCCAGTCACCTGCACCAGGCACTGCCTATCGGACCTCCACAACCAGTTACTGGGTAACACGATACCCCTTGCAGATAAGACTGGTTGTCAGACTTTCTGGTTTCTGACTACACGTAACGACTGCCAAAGATTTACAAGTGACAGCCGGGACCAACGGCTTTAGTTGCTTTCTGAAACACGGAAGTATGATGATTATGAAATGATGGAGCCGCCGGCATGGACGACACCGCCACTGCTGGCCCAGGTGGAACCAACACGGAAACGCAATCGAGACGCAGTATCACCAGCGAAAAAAAAAGACATGTTTTCGTTGATCTTCTTTTGTTTTCTTGCTTCTCCTTAATGTTGAACTTACTATGAACAATGAGCAGTAGTCAGGATAGAGGATGGTGCCACCGCAGATGTGTACGAAAGTGTTACCATTCCATGAGTAGGTACAGTACGGTCAACGTAACTTGGCGCGTCTGAAGTTAGCCGATTAGCTGCGCAGTAGACAATTTCGTTCCTAAAAGTTCCATTGCGCAGCCAAACAGCTAACTTCAGACGCGCCAAGTTACGTTGACCGTATTGTACGGCAGAGTCACGATGGTAGGGTATTGGTCGATGGTGGTGACAGACCCACCAACAATCCGCTGCGGAAACGCAGGGACGGCTGTAGGTAAAAAACAAAGAAATACTATTTGTGTGCTTCACAGAGAAAATAAAATCACATAAGATCCCGTGCTCTTAAGTCACCAGTGTTTAATCTTTTGTTAATTTCATGTCTTGAGCCAGGTCATGACAATTTTACAGAAAATAAAAAAAATACCCAATGACAATGAGTGTTTTATGCAATCCACTCATAAATGATGCCTAATCTAATCGAGGCTCAGCTACCGAGTTAATCTTATCCTATTACCTTGGTATCGTAAAGTAATGAGTATGTAATAACATAGGATTTTTATTCGATTGATTATTTTATGACTATTAATTTTTAAATAAACCATTCACTAGTGATGTTTCCGTGCAATAAAGATAGTAAATAAATATGTTTGTCAACGCATCCATGATACAGGAGAAATTAATAGTGTGGGGCAACGTTTTGATAAAAAATGTAAACATGATAATTATGTAAAGGTCATTCCGGGTCGGGTCGGACCGGGTCGGGTCTCCGTACCTCAAAAAGTAGTAGTCTCTGTACAAACACTCTATGGATTTTATATAATCTAAAATAAAACATTTTTTTGGTTTATTTATTTATATATTTATGTCCACCTGGATTCCTTGAAAACACCACATGACAACATCCGGAAACTCTCGCTTTCATGGATCAATGGACATGAATATGACGGACTCGAAACTTATTTGAATACGTTTTGACCAAAGGGACAAGCAATAGGTTACTAAACACTACTCCTTCTATCCGTCAGCGCAGGCAGAGCATCAATGTGCTCAAGCAGTTTTAGTGATCCATATTGATAATTAACTAAATTATAACTATTTTAGCAAATTTAAACTAACTTTTTGATTGTCCCAAATAGCCCTTAAAAACCCTTAAAGTGGGAATATCAAGGCTGAAAATAATAAAATAATAGTAACTATTTGATGCTTTATCATCTTAGTTTTTCAGTTTACTAGTTAAAGTTTTTTTTTTATAATTCGTGTAAATATTGTAAGTACTTATATAAAATTAAAAGTAAATATTCGCAAAAAAAAAAGGTTACAGAAATACTTTATAATAAATAAACTTCGCATTTTAGAACAATTAAAGTAACGTAATTTAATATGGTTAGACTACAGTTTAAACCAATCTAGCAACAAATCTGCAAACATGTTACACGTAATTATGACGACACGGTTGGCGCAGTGGCTGAGCGATCGACTGCTGCGCAGCGTGTTGCAGGTTCGATTCCCGCCCAGGATAAACATTTGTGTGATGAGCACTTGTGTTTGTTTTGTGTCTGGGTGTAGTTTATCTATATATGTATGTATTTACAAAAAAAATGTATTTGTGTATGTATATCAGCTGTCTGACACCCATAGCACAGAGTCTCCCTAGTTTGGGGTCAGATGGCGGTGTGTGAAAATGTCTCCACATATTATTATTATAATATTACATATTAGTAGAGATAAAAAAAACACGAGAGTAACCTACTGTGTTCCTCTTTATAATATTAGTGTAGATTATTATAGACTTTGACATTATATTGCTATTTTATAATATTTTATATACAAAGCTTAAAAATAAATTATTACATATTATATCATCCTGTGACAGCGACTAGACTAGCCAATAGGGCAACTATAAATCGTAACTACGTTGTACAGACACCAGCACTTAAAGCCATACTAAACTGTAAGATTTTCCCAATTACAAACCCCCCAATTATGAACCTCATTCTTGTGTAATAAAGTTGAAAATCTATTAAAGAAATTTGACAGGTTGTTGTAGCTTGATACGCTGGCCTCTGTACATTCTGACTTCAGTATTTATACAAAAAAAACAAATGCGTTAAAAAAAAATTAACCAATGTCTAGGTAGATTACCTAGAGATAAATATTACTATAAACTAATTGTATTGTCTGAAATCTAACCTTTATCAGATGTTACAAAATATTCTACCAGTACCGGCTTTACGAATGTCTCAATTCAATTGATAAACCACATTCTTACCTTCAATTCTTAATCAAACTAATCCTGCTTGATTGACCTATAATTTTGTCATTAAACTTTTTTCGGTGAAAGAAAAGATCGTGTGGAAACCTGAACATGTAATAAACTAGTTTCTAGTCTACGTAGACATCAGAATTAATCCAAAGTCCTAAACTATCCCTCAGAATTTGCATATAAAGGGTTAAACCACCAATAGGTAAATACTATTCTTCGAGTAGATACTCATCTGCATAGCCTTTTCGCAAGTATATTGGGGTCGGATTCCTGTCTAACCGAATCCAGCTGAATACCAGTGTTTTATATGGAGCGACTTCCTGTCTGACCTCCACAACCCAGTTACTGGTTAACACGATACTCCTTGGTAAAACTGATAGTAAGACTTTTCAGAAAGCAGCACAGCAGCTTCTGACTACCAATAACGGCTGTCAAAGATCTACGAATAACAGACAAGACAATCAGCTTTATGATATGAAATGGATGGTCATCTGTCCATGGTACAACCGCGACAAACGTAGCTTAACCACAAACGATCAAATGGTACGGGTTTTGCTTAGCCACGTGCTCCTTTACGAGTACTATGGAGTCAAATGCGAGTGGTTATACAGACACAAACTCCTTTGATCATTGTGGTAGATCAAAACCCTTGTATTTAGTATCTCCCTTTTTCCAAGTGAAATGTTAGTAATAATACCCAATACAATATCTAACGCAAAACTGCAATGCGATTGAACATAGCGCCTGTTAAAAAGTAAACACTATATTTTATAGATAATCGATTGAGTAATTATTCACCTTGCAAACTTACTTCAAATACGTAATATTTGTATTTAAAACTGATCAGGCGTCGAAACACAATATCGAAACATAAAATCGTTATAGTTTTAAAACATGGCCGCTACATGAACATTCTTTCAAACAATATGTTTTAACAGTAGGAAAAGTTTTCTTTGACAAATGAAAAGCATCGGTTTGGAATATATCAGGCGTTGCACGGGCCGAATAACTTACGTACCTACTTTCAAGATGGCGGACCCTTTGCCTTTCATTGCCTACATTAATCTCGATATAGCACAATTGAGAAAGTCTGCCCATTATGTAGATAGTGGGTCGTTTTTTTGTGAAGTTATGCATTTTATAACGGACAATAAACCTTTGAGCCTTGATCATATTTATTTCTGAACTTTAACTGAAAGCAATGTTAGATTAAATATTATTATTTTGTTTTGTTTTTGTCGGTAATGCATTTAGATTGACAGTTAGATTAGAGATCGTTATAAACTTATAAAGCAATGTGATGAAAGATGAAACCTAACAATAGGGCAAAATGAAAATAGAAAATAAGTGTTGCAATCTTTAATAACAATACAAAAAAGAATTACCAAATTGTCACCTCATTGCCAACAACTATATGTAGACCATACATATATTTACACAAAAGCCAGTCTTTGTAACATAAAGACCACCCTACCACTGTGACAACTATACCTTCTTTTTACTCTGATTTAGCATTGGCCTGGATCCAGCTAGTAAAGCGAGACACACGAGTGTTGACACCGGGGAACTGAGCTGAGGCACAGCCGGCACCCCACGAGCAGATGCCAACAACAACACTATTGTGGTAGAGAGGACCGCCGGAGTCACCCTGGCACTGGTCACGACCACCGACGTCAAGCCAGCCAGAACACAGCATGTTGTCAGTGACGTTTGATCCACGGGCTGCATACCGGCTTTTACAGATAGCCTGGTTTATAGTCCACAACTGGACATGACGTAGTTGCTCAGAAGATGAACCACCGGACTAAAAAGAAACAGAGAAGTTATAATTTAGATAATAAACAAGAACAAGAGAGTTGATCCATTAGGTCCATGTCACGGGAAAACGAGGAAATTTTATTTTGGTCTTACAGTAATTTCGAAATCAACGCAGTTTATATAATGAGTAACTTACTGAGACTGTACCCCACCCAGCTGCCCACACGGTGCCATTATCAGGGAGATTATAATTAGCTCCGGCAATAGGAGCGGGTTGCACCACATGCCCAAAAATAATGATGCCGGTTGTTCGTAAGATGGCAACATCGTTGTCAATAGTGCGCGGGTTGTAGTTGGGATGGACGAAGATGGCGATGACAGTGTGCACAATACCGCCACTGTTGGCGAAGTTGGAACCAACGCGGATCCGCCATTTGATGATTGAATCACCACTGAAACAGAAGAAAGTCTTTATGAAAATGTTTGACTAGAATTACTTAATCTTACATAATAGAATAATGTAATCGATATCATATACTCTAGTAAAGATTGATAATTTAGTCATGATAGCGCTTGTATATTTGTGCCAAGATCTCCACTTGATACCCAGATAAAATCTCTTGAAACTTTACAAGAGGTCTAAGTAAGCTGAATAAAAAAGAACATTATTTTGCAAGTAGGTATAATATTATAGTTACTTACGAAGGACAATGACCAGCGGTGAGGATCGACCTATGAGTGATGATAGTGCCTCCGCAAGACTGAGAGAAGCTTACTCCAAAGAAGGAGTACAGCAGTGCGGCGATAGTTGGGTACTGGTCTACGGTAGTTACAGTGCCTCCCACAATCCTTTGAGGATTAGCAGGAACGGCTGAAAAAATCAAACTTTAGACAGGGACTTAGAGATTTTAGGAAGTTCAAAAGAGACTATGCAAAAATCAACAACAGAGAATGTACCGTCGAACTCCGATACCATAGAAGTATTGTTTAAAAGAAGACTCAAATAATCATACTTATAAGTTTATAGATTTATATTTTAATACAACTTAGTATATTTATTTTGATACCTTTTGCTATACATCTATGTAGGTATGAAAATAGGTCGAAAAGCGTGGTTATTTATATGAATGGTAAAAAAACAGCTAACAATATGTAAATATGCATTTGATTTGTTACGTAACCCTACAATTCCGTATGTGTTTTCTCTAAATCAAAAGAATATTTTCTAGGAGTCGTTTCACTTGTGAAAATGAACTTTAGATAATATGCAGCCGATTATCCGATCCCTTTAAATCATTACAGGGAAACCACTAAATCAATCATAATAAACATTAAAAAAAAATGTAGCTAGGTATCTGTATATCATCATCAGCTGAAAGACATCCACTGTTGAACAAACGTCTCCCCCGTAGAAAGCCACAACGAGCGGCAACCTGCCGCTTGAGTCCACCGATTACCAGTGACCATGACGATATCGTCAGTCCATCTGGTAGGAAGCTTACCAACGCTACGTCTTCTGATATCTGGTTAAGCTACTTTTCAATCCTCGACTAGCTAGTCATATTTATTATCTTATAATGACTTACGTTCCCCTTATCCCTTCTGTTTTAAGATGTTACTTTAAGTATTAATTAAAACTCGTACCTATTATAAATTTTACGTCCACAGTAAAGAGAAAATGTAATGGAGATATTGTTTATGGTTAATAAAAACCATTTTATAAACATCTCAGGCCTCACCAGTTTTCATTGCTTTCGTTTTATTAGCTTTAATCTATTAAGCTTACTTTAAGATTACTGTTTTTTGTTACAGGTAAACTCAGACGTCATCATCATCAGCAGCCTAGCAATCAGTTTACTGCTGGATTGAGAGATTGAGACCTCTCTAACGCAAGACATCCTTATCTTTAAGACGGCCGGTATTTTTAATGTAAGAAAATCCACAGTCCACCCCTAAATTGTACCAGTTACACATTATTCTTATAAATTGATAGGTACTTCAAGCCGGTCCACTCATTAGAATCTCTTTTATGAACGATAAGAACTGCCTTGATCCAAAGATAACAACTAAAGTGGAACCTTGAGCAGGTATTGCAAAACATAAGATCGAGAAACAACTAGCACCTACGTACCGCATTTTTACTCCATACGACAATTTTATCGTAGAATTGCTACATAAAAAAAATAGAAACGATAAAATCGTGAACAAATAAACAAAGGAAAAGCTAAAGCCTTTTCCCAACTGTGTTAGGATCAGCTTCGGAGTCTAACTGGATACAGCTAGCCCGTCTAACCTCCACAACCCAGTAACACGATACGTCTTGGTAAAAAAGGTTGTCAGAATTTCTGACTTCTGCCACTAATTGACTGTCAAAGATCTACAAATGACAGCCGGGAAATGTTTTTTCAACAATATAAGGGAATTTATTTATTTTAAATACAGATTTTATAGACAGGACAAAATCTAAAAAAGACCCCAAAGTTCTCAATGTGAATATCAAAACGGGTATGAATTTTTTCGTTTATTTAATGAAAGTCACAATTACAATAAATATCTTAGAATTTGAAATAGAATACAGTTGCTTATTTGCCTGAACTAGGTCGAACCTGTGCTTTAGGCTAGAAAGTGCTTACTATTATGTATTAGATTAAAAGTACAACTAAATTACAATAAAAACTTAAATTTGTGTTAACTAGTAGTACCGGAGGTAGACACAAATGTTCGTTTAGGAATCTACCTATAAGACTGTATAAAAAAATGTAAATGATGTTTTTTACAAGAAAGGACAGGAAAAAGAGGTTAGTGGTTCATCGTCTACAAACGGCACATTAACCCATTTCCTTTTATCGCCTTCTTAGAATTTTGCGAGAAAATACCCCAAACGAAAATTGTGCTTCTCCTTTTTGTTTACTTTAAATAGGGAACTATATTTTTTTGTTAATCTAATAGAAATAGGCTTATCCGTCAATTTTTCTACGAGGCATAATCGTTTGACAATTTTTAAATAGAATATTATGTTGTCAAAGGGAAAATGATGATAAATGTGTTCCAAACATTAAAAACATAGGTGTATATTTCTATGAGATTTATTTAAATGTATGCTATTATTATAAAACTCAAGAGTTTATTTGTTTGGTTGAACGCGCTAATCTCTGAATCTACTGGTTCGAATTGAAAAATTATTTTTGTGTTGAATAGTCCATTTATCGAGGAACGCTATAGGCCCATGCGAAGCCGGGCCGGGTTGCTAGTGTTTTCTATAATTACCTGAAATAGTCACTAAACACAGCGAAAATACTACTATAACACGCATCGTGCACTTTCAAACAACAACTTAATTGTCTTCATGAAATACATTATTTATATTGCCTTCCAATTATTGATTCAGTCACGATATCGTATTGGTAGGTACTACTACCACTCAAAAGGACAAATAACTTCAAACTAGTCGAACCCTTCAGCAAAAAAGACAATACAATGAATGATACATTTTGTTTGCGGTTTTCTGGCAAACAACGTGTTTGCCAAAACAACAAAACATTCCTAAGTGGCTAGACCTCAGATTATCAAAGAAAAGGCAGATAGACTGTGTGGAACACTGAGAGTGAAGCCACCAAAGCAAATACAAATTCAATTACGAATACCTACAATTCACTTCGCGTTGTAGTCAGTCAGTACAAAAAAAAACAGCATTATTAAAAAAAACTAATACAAATAAAAAATCAAAATGGAATACAATCACTAGATTGTAGGTATTCGTTATTGAATTTGTATTTGCTTTTGTGGCTTCACTCGCAGTGTTCCGCACAGTCTATCTGCCTTTGTTTCATAATCTGAGGGCTAGACCATAATAGTATTTTTATAATTTACATATATTTATGGAAGATTACCTTGAATTTATTTTGTGAGGTCGTAGAAAAACTTACAATTATAATGTCGAAAACCTCAAACGGCGCAAACATAATAACCTTCTTGGAAGCTATATATTTGAGTCGTTTGGGGTGGAAACTCTAGGGACATGGGGTCCGAGTGCCCATATTGTTTTTCGTGACATCGCCAAGCGGCTGGTCGACTCTTCACGTGACCCGAAGGCTGTTCTATTCTTAGGTCAAAGAATCAGCATTGCCATACAACGTGGCAATGCTGCCAGCCTGTTGGGCACGTTTCCCGTTGACAATGATGTGGACGAGTTTTTTGATGCCCTTTGAGCTCCCTGCCTTTTTCTTACAATTGTACATAATATTATAATTTAGATTTAAGTTTTGTATATATATTCCTAGGTACTAAGTTTTTATTGAAATAAAGCCTACTCATTATAATGTAATATTTTCATATTTATCGTTACTGCAAAGCAATTTTGCAACGTATTTTCGAACATTTTAAGAAAAGATTTGCATAGGGAATCGCAACAAGTAAAGTTGGTCAGACAATAAGCTACTAAATATTATAAATTCCCTGAACGAATAATCACATGGTTATCACCAATAGGAAGAGATGTTACTTAGGAAGGTTAAAGACTATAATTTATAAACATTAAGAAAATAGATAGCAGTGCTAGTTGTGCGAAGCCAAATCGCTAGTGAGAACATAAAAGTATTCCTCATTTTTCTGCTATCCTAGTGTATTTTATCGTTCTATATATATTATGGCTTCTGTGTTCTATGTATTATTTATTATAGGTAATGACCGAAACCGACGCAGACGCAGTTTACGGTCTTCGATATAGCCTGTCAATAACAAACTTTGCTTGAACTCTTGGAAATACACTACTAACCATTTCACACTTCTTTGCATTCATACGAAGAATTTGTGGCTTGGATTTTTTTTTCTTATTGTGTTCTGCACGTAATTTTCCTCCACCTTGCCTGGTTTTACTGATTGGGAGTTAGATATTTAAACATAAATAAATAAAAAATAAGTCATTATTATTATGATCACGATAATCACGATTAAGGCGCTATCGCTACCCTGACCAAAAGTGCGTTTTTCTTCGTTACTCAAGGGCTATTAACTTATTAATTAAGAGAAAAAAACTACATCTAAAAGCATATTATTAATGTTCAATATCCTATCATCACATTCCACGTTCTTATTTTTTTTATGTACCCTTTAAACACCTAAATCTTAATGTAAAAAAGTTACTAAAATAATTGAAAACATGTATCTTTTGCTAAAGTTGACGTGCTATTAATTTGAAAATTACACTAATAGATAGGTAACTTAAAAATCTTCATAATTCACGTTATACTTTATTTCAAAAGATCGTATCTCTTTTTTTATAACAAAAAACCCAAAAAAAGTACGAATTGCAATTCTGCGGCAAAGAGAAAATGTATGGTCAAGGTTATTTGGTCAGGAAAGCGCCTTAAAGACTACTACTTATTGTTGCACAGCGTAATACATTATTATCTGTTTTAATACATAACTGTTATATGCAATAATGTATAAATAAAAATTGTAACATCAGATTTGAAGTAGGAGTGCATACTTTTATCTTGACTGCGGCTTCACAAAAAATAAACTTTAGCATAACATAAATATAGATGTTATTATTCCATGCACCTTGTACCACAAAGCACGTAAGGCTGCGTCGCGCTCGAGTACAGAGACCACTCGGAACAAACCGACATTTTTACCACGCACACATTGATATTACGTTTATAGGCATTCTTAAGCAGTTTCTGCAAGCTTACGACTCGACTGTCACGTGTTGTCTAAATGAATAAATGAGAAACATTGACATTTCACGACAAACAAGAAAATTTTGTTATAAAAAATTGCAAAGAGTTCCAACCAGTGTCACTATTTCATATTGTCACAAATAAAACCTTCAGAGTCCAAACAGTAGCAGCCCTAGTGAGTCTGGCAAGTTTAGGTAATTATTTTTGAAGATGGCGGGAGCGGTCCTTCTGTACCCTCTATATTTTGTGCTTGTACCTAGCGTGTGTATACAGTGTGTCATAAATATCATATAAGCTGGATGACGACCATAACGTAGTCTTCCCCGGAGAGGAATGTAATTAACACAACGAAATAATTAATGACAGCTACTCATTAGGATTATCTGTGTTGCGGATGCCATTAGGTAAATACAAAAACACACATTAGGAGCAAAATAAGTAAGTACGACAAGTATTTTCTTTACATTTTTGTTGTCGTATTATTTCGTTTCAACAGAACTACGTATTGACTATAATAAAAAAAGATCTAACATTATTTGCTCCCTCCAGGCTAGGTATTTGACGTGTATTACAAAAACTGGCCAAGTGCGAGTCGGACTCGCGCACTTAGGGTTCCGTACCATCCTATATACAACATTAGACATCCAGCAAAAAAAGACAAAACGTCACATTTGTTGTATGGGAGCCCGCCATTAAATATTTATATTAATCTGTTTTTATGGTTGTATTTGATGTTATAGCGGCAATATAAATATATCATCTGTGAAAATTTCAAATGTCTAGCTATCATGGTTCATGAGATACAGCCTGGTAACAGACAGACAGACGGACAGTGGAGTCTTAGTAATAGGGTCCCGTTTTTACCTTTTGGGTACGGAACCCTAAAAAGATGATACTTTCAAACAAAAAGTACATTCCAATCATATTTTCAAGATACAATTTACCCTTTGTCCCACTCCCACAGTTACAAAGGGTAGTGAACAAATAACGTTTACCTTTTACACACACACGTACGCTGTAAGAAGCTGCTTAAGGGTGTATGTGTGTGTTCGAACAACTCGTACGCTCAGATATATTAGCTTTACGTGATTTAATTTTGCAATATATTTGATTCGCCAACACTTGAGCTTTCTTTTGCGAATCTGGCACTTTGATATTAAAGTCTATAGAAGAATTGATATTGATATCGGCATTGTAGTAGTCGAGGAACGGTTCTTGTTCTTTCTTAGTGTTCCAATTTGTTTGTGATTGAACACTTTTTTACAATTGGAACAAGTCGTTGCAAAATGTTCAAGCGCTGACGTAAAAGTATTCGTTTCGAACCGATTTTCGAATTGAAAATACACCGATCATAGAGCTTTTTTACCCCGACTGCAAGGAAAGGGTTATGTTTTCGCGCCGGTAAAATAAAATATTCTTTATTACCTGATATCTTCCAAACTACTGAACGGATATATTTCGTTATGGTATCGTTAGATTTGTCTCATTAGCCCAAGTGTCCTTAGATACGTGACAAAAAAAAATAACGTGGTAGCTGGGAAATGCCGTTGTTTGAAGTTAAAAAAAAAAGATTTTTGTCTAAAGCTATAATATGGGTATCAAATTCAAGAGCTCATTTTAAGAATTCCAAAAAGGTATTACAATGCCTTAGTAATATAATAATAATACAAAAAAAAACTAGCCAGGTGCGTGCTGGGCTACGCGCCATGTAGGGTTCCGTCGTTGCCATACTTACCCATGCAGTTCATGTTCGGTCTCATATTTTACATTTTTGAATTGTCGCGCCATAGCAGAGACTACCGATGCGATTGTCGTTTTTGATGTCATTGAAAAATAAATAATAATAATAGTAATACATAGGTATCCATAACTGAAAAGTATCAAATAAAAAAATCAATTAGAAAAATAAATAACCCGACTGCGTAAAGAGTGAACTTTAAATAAGTAAAAACTGAAAAGAAATAAACAAGTCCGGTAGTCCAGAATTATGTTTAGTAATGTTGAATAACTATACCATTGAAATAATAAAAAACGCGCCAGTAGCGATTTGATCAGTCGGGACCCATTATAGGGAAGATTTAAGCCGGTCTAGATTTTAATGGGTCCCGACTGATCAAATCGCTATTGGCGCGTTTTTTATTATTTCAATGGTATAGTTATTCAACATTACTAAACATAATTCTAGACTACCGGACTTGTTTATTTTTTTTCAGTTTTTACTTATTTACGCAGTCGAGTTTTTTATTTTTCTAATTGATTTTTTTTGGTCTAATTTTATACGACAAGCGCAGACTTCTTGTGATGGCGCAGTGGTTAGCCCGCCTCTCTTGCGCAAGGTTTTGGGTTCGCAACCGGTCACAAGCAATAATAATAATAATATAATAATATGTGGGGACATTTTCACACACGGCCATTTGACCCCAAACTAGGGAGACCCTGTACTATGGGTGTCAGACAGCTGATATACATACACAAATACATTTTAAATCAATCAATCAATGTCATATGTAGGTAAGTACTTTCTAAGTTAAGCTAAGCTTTGAAAGTACCGACCGGCGACCGTACCGATCTGTGTGCGTCGTCGGTCCGGCGTACTTTAGGTGCTTCACTTTCCATATGCGTGGCGCGGAGTCCTTCTTTTTTTACTAGTCCGTGTTAAAGTCTAAAATCCAAACTACGGCTAATCTGCCTTGAGTGATGATCGCTGCTCGTGTCTTCTCTATAGGTATGAGAGGAGACCTTTGCCCTGCAGTGGGACATTAATAAGCTGGTATTATTATTTTAAGTCCAAAGGTATGATATGAAGTCCTTAAATAATAATAATAATAATAATAATATGTATACTAGAGTATATTTCATTTCATTTAAAGGCACATTTCTACCTATCTCTCAGGTTACTGAGATACTTATTATTCACGCTGAGATTATTTCACGCACGGCCATCTGACCCCAAACTAGGGAGACCCTGTACTATGGGTGTCAGACAGCTGATATACATACACAAATACATTTTTAAAATACATACATATATAGATAAACAACACCCAGACACAATGACACAAGGCAAACACAAGTAAATAAATAAATATTAGTGACGAAAAGGATATTCTTAATTCAAAAATCGTTCGAATTTAGAAATGTTACGTGTATTCTACGCCCTCTTGCGTATCTCTTGTAATAGTTCCGTAAGTTTTGATTCCACAAAAGGTATTACAGTTTTGAGAGAAATGCACGTGACACATTTCAGTGAAACGTGCCTATATTTTATTTAGTCTACCTTCAATTTGTGCCAGTGCCTTTTCGCCACGCCTAGTCCATTTTATTTCCCTCACATCCCACACCGCCGTACAGAATATTGTGAAAATACACAGGGCGACTTCGTGCAGATATAAATCAATTTGGCAGAGGATAACATTAGTATTCAGCGCGCGATAAAGTTGGCTCTTATCAGGAAATTTCACTGACCTTACCTATTATTGGGCAGGATTAGAGTGACCAGCACCCCCCCACCTCCTAACTAACACTATTGGGCCCATGTTTGGGTTTTAACCATGTCTTTTTGCTGGACCTGGGAAATTACATTCGTGATTTTAATAATAATATTAACTGTTGATATTTAACCGACTTCAAAAAGGAGGAGGTTCTCAATTCGGTTGTTACCACCGACTTGCGAATTGTAAGTTATTTTTTACTTTTTGAAGGCGGTTGTCTTTTTTGTTAAAAAAAATTTCCAGTAGCGATACAAAGGGTTTGTAGCAATTTAAAAAAAAGGTGCCCATTCTTTGCTAATCGAGACAAATATATTAGTAAATCATTATGATCTTTCAATGTTGAATTGTCCCCTCCGGTCTCAAAGACTTTATTAAACCAGAGGTCTAATTTCTTTACAAATATGAATGCCAGTCATTAGGTCACAATAAGTAACAGATAACTCTAACAATTACTTACACAGGATTTCGACACTAAACCACAAGGCAATTCGGATCATTTTACATCACAAATAATTCGTTATCTTACTTTCAAGAATCTGCACTATGAAAACAGAGGCGCAGTGAATTTTCAAGTAATTTATTCAGTCGGACATGGAATACGGAATATGCCTAACGAGTACAGTCAGTGACACAAGTTGTTTAACACTTCTACTTTTTACCGACTTCAAAAAGGAGGAGGTTCTCAATTCGGTTGTTTTTTTTATGTATGTACATCGATTACTCTGAGATTTATGATCCGATTTACGTGATTCTTCTTTAGTTTGATGCGGAATTGTTGCCATTTGGTCCCATAAAAATTTAAAATTATTTGGCTTAGTAGTTTTCATTTTATGATCATTTTTTTATTTTTTATATATTTATTTTTATGTTTGACCACGCATAACTTTTTTCAATGTAGTCCGATTTCGATGATTCTTTTCTTAATTCATAGTGTATACCTCAAATTTGGTCCTATATAAATTTCAAGAAAATATTTACATAATATCATCTAACTAAATAAACACAAAACAATACGATGTAGATACTGCTTATCAGATTAAGTTACAGTTCATTTTGTCCCGATTCTACATTAACTCTGTATTTCCTTAAATTTCCTGCTTAATAAGGACCTCCGTCTACGCCAGACTTTTGACCGTTTCAGTAGTTTCGTAGGACTCTCTTTTTGTCGGATATTCATAATTTTTAACCCCCGACGTAAAAACGACGGGGTGTTATAAGTTTGACGTGTCTGTGTGTGTGTGTGTGTGTCTGTCTGTGGCATCGTAGCTCCCGAACGGATGAACCGATATTGTTTTTGTTTTTTTATTTGAAAGGTGAATTAGTCGGGAGTGTTCTTAGTTATGTTTGATGAAAATCGGTCCAAGATGGCCGCCGCTACAAAATAGCTAATCACATATTTTTTCACAACTCCATCAATATGGGTATCAAATGAAAGGGCTTCACTAGTAGAATACTTTACACTATGATAAATTTCAAAGCCAGGATGACCGGCACCACAAAATGGCGAATTATATATACCAAACGCATTCTCAGGGTGATATCTTTAATATCAAAAAAGATCCATGTGACGAAATACAACTTTAGACGTATCTACAACTTCTCAAAACCAGACTAAATTACATTTAAAAACTTTCAAATAAAAATTAAATTTAAAATTTAAAAAACCCCCAACGCAAAACATAAAAGCAATTATTTAAAAAGTAAAAAATAATATCTTTTGTTGAGCCATCAAATGTTTGTTCGTTGAAATGGCGCTATAATGTCGCGGCGGGGTACCGCTAAGTCAGCAATAGCTAAATAGGTAAAATAGCGAACTCATGGATTTGCAATGAGATTTGACTTACGCGGTACCCCGCCGCGACATTATAGCGCCATTTCAACGAACAAACATTTGATGGCTCAACAAAAGATATTATTTTTTACTTTTTAAATAATTGCTTTTAAGTTTTGAGTTGGGGGTTTTTTAAATTTTAAATTTAATTTTGTTCTATTCTCACCGACAAATAAATCTGTCACCGTCCGTCTAACGTAAGCGCGTAGACTAATAAGGATCAAAAATCTGGCATTTTAAACGACTTCTATCGCTGACCGTACCTACCGGCTATATGCCTGATTATGAACAGGAAATATACTATTAATTCTTCTGTCACGCGGACATTTGTAAGCCCGTCTTTATACCTACAACCATAATATAACCACTAGCAACATATTTGGCCTACAGTCCCTAGGGTTAGGTACTAGATTTCTCAGCCAGATATCTTATCGGGGCAACTTCATAGGGCGGAACAGCTGCCTAACCCACCTCATACCGAACCCGGAGTCACTTACGACGCTCTAGGGAACTGATTCAAATATACATAGAAAGCAACTACATATATGTACTTATGTTTGTTCGTATTCGTCTTTTGATCCGAAGGTTTATTTAATTTGTATAGAACCTTTTGATATTTAGAACAAACAAATATAGTCAATAAGTAGATTGTGAGCTTTTGATTTCTATATACCTACTCTGCACGGTATTTGTGTACAAAACATTATGGAACCTTATGACGTTCCTACAAGACCCATGTTTGCCTGGCCATTGCCAGGAAAACATGGGTCATGTGACAGCAATACTCAAAATTTAAGCAGCTACAAATTGTTTTAAACCTCACCACAATATGGTGGTGGTGGTGGTAGTTGTGGTGGTAGTTGTGGTGGTGGGTGGTGATATGTGTTGGTGGTTGGTGGTTGTCGTTGTGGTAATGCCCGTAAGTCTAACAACCAATCTTACCAAGGGGTATCGTTTTACCCAATAGCTGGGTTAAGGCTGACCCCCTTAACCAAGTTACTGGGTAGGGTAGCACGATACAGCTCCAGCACTCCATGTAAAACACTGGTATTCAGCTGAATCCGGTTAGACTGGAAGCCAATCCCAACATAGTTTGGAAAAAGACTAAGCAGGTGATAATGAGATTGTGGTAGAAGTATTGTTGAAGAACTCCTTCGGGATCGTATTAAAGAATCGAATTGTTTTTATCTAAACTACTATTAAAAGGCTGAACAGCTTGTTTGTTTATTTGGATGCGTAAACAAAATTATAAAATTCCCGAGAACGAAGACGCGGACAATAGTTAGTAAGAAATAAAATGGTTTATTACAACAAGCTTTTGTACTTTCCTTAAGCTCTTATTACACTTCGCTAAATTAAGTCGACTAAATTCAGTGGCTACTGAATTCAGTAAAGTGTAATCAAGTTAGAAGCTTCTGATCACACTGTCCTTAATTTAGTTACTGAATCAATTACCAATATAAGCGCGATGAACTCGGACGTGTCGTGTATAAGAATCACCCCAGTAATGACCAGAAAACTAAAAAACGTTTGAATTTAAAAAATGGGAGTGACGTTATGTTTCTTGGAATTTTATTATACAATTTTATACACATAATATAACTGTTGTTCGATGTAAATACGAGATTTGTTCTGGTTTATACAGTTTGTTGGCATTATGAGATCGATAGGTGTAAACTTACCTTTTTCACTTCTTTGTAATAATTGGTTTTCAAATTATCAATCTTCTTTTTTAATGTTTTTGTCGTAGCCGTTACATCAACTGTTTTGTATAAATTTAATAATACTTCGAAACCTTTGTTGCGAACATTTTTATTAATATTTTTTTTGACATTTTTGTCCCAAAGAGAGGGCATATCTTTATACAGCTCTAAAATGTTAAGCATGATTTCTTTTTCTTTTGACATTTCTGCAAAACAAACCAAAACGGTCCTCACGCACGGAGAGCTACCCAGCGACTGACATCAGTAAGTAACTAAACGCGATTACCTGCCTGGCCATTGCCAGGAAAACATGGGTCATGTGACAGCAATACTCAAAATTTAAGCAGCTACAAATTGTTTTAAACCTCACCACAATATGGTGGTGGTGGTGGTAGTTGTGGTGGTAGTTGTGGTGGTGGGTGGTGATATGTGTTGGTGGTTGGTGGTTGTCGTTGTGGTAATGCCCGTAAGTCTAACAACCAATCTTACCAAGGGGTATCGTTTTACCCAATAGCTGGGTTAAGGCTGACCCCCTTAACCAAGTTACTGGGTAGGGTAGCACGATACAGCTCCAGCACTCCATGTAAAACACTGGTATTCAGCTGAATCCGGTTAGACTGGAAGCCAATCCCAACATAGTTTGGAAAAAGACTAAGCAGGTGATAATGAGATTGTGGTAGAAGTATTGTTGAAGAACTCCTTCGGGATCGTATTAAAGAATCGAATTGTTTTTATCTAAACTACTATTAAAAGGCTGAACAGCTTGTTTGTTTATTTGGATGCGTAAACAAAATTATAAAATTCCCGAGAACGAAGACGCGGACAATAGTTAGTAAGAAATAAAATGGTTTATTACAACAAGCTTTTGTACTTTCCTTAAGCTCTTATTACACTTCGCTAAATTAAGTCGACTAAATTCAGTGGCTACTGAATTCAGTAAAGTGTAATCGCATTCAGTAAGTTAGCATTCTAAATTCAGAAGCAAGGATGGTTTCTGACTGACTTAATAATTTAGAAGCCTAATTAGAAACGCATTTAGGAAGCTGTAATCGCGTTTAGTTACTTACTGATGTCAGTCGCTGGGTAGCTCTCCGTGCGTGAGGACCGTTTTGGTTTGTTTTGCAGAAATGTCAAAAGAAAAAGAAATCATGCTTAACATTTTAGAGCTGTATAAAGATATGCCCTCTCTTTGGGACAAAAATGTCAAAAAAAATATTAATAAAAATGTTCGCAACAAAGGTTTCGAAGTATTATTAAATTTATACAAAACAGTTGATGTAACGGCTACGACAAAAACATTAAAAAAGAAGATTGATAATTTGAAAACCAATTATTACAAAGAAGTGAAAAAGGTAAGTTTACACCTATCGATCTCATAATGCCAACAAACTGTATAAACCAAAACAAATCTCGTATTTACATCGAACAACAGTTATATTATGTGTATAAAATTGTATAATAAAATTCCAAGAAACATAACGTCACTCCCATTTTTTAAATTCAAACGTTTTTTAGTTTTCTGGTCATTACTGGGGTGATTCTTATACACGACACGTCCGAGTTCATCGCGCTTATATTGGTAATTGATTCAGTAACTAAATTAAGGACAGTGTGATCAGAAGCTTCTAACTTGCTTTTGAATTCAGTCGACTGAAACTTAGCCAAGTGTAATAAGGGCTTTAGCATTGCTTACTTCGACTGCTTGCCAAGCCAAAAATTTTTTTGTTGGTACGTTTTGTAATGCCTGTGTAGTGTAGGTACCTACCTCTTTGTTCTCACACTACCAAAGTCACATCAAACGTTTGCGTCAACTACCGATAACTTCGCAATAACCATTTGAGCATAAAAAACATCCAGTTTCAATGAAAGCGGCTAATAAAATGATCGACTATTAGCAACGACATGGCAATGGCGACATGCCTAATGTTCCCAGCTCTTGGCAACACCCTTGTCATATTCATTGCACGATGATTACCTTTGATGAGCAAAGCAGTGCCATGGAATATTCAGCAATAATTATAGTATCCTATCATCTTTACTAATCCATACTTCCATACTTACTTACTTACTATTAATCTTACAAATGCGAAAGTAACTCTGTCTGTTACGCTTTCACGATGAAACGGCTGAACCGATTTTCATGAAATTTGGTATGAAGATAACTTGAACCTGGGGAAGGACATAGGCTACTTTTTTATCCGCGGCTTCGTCTGCATCCGCGATAACCGACATTCACGCGGACGAAGTCGCGGGCAAAAGCAAGTGTTATATAGAGGTAAAATTGGTTTGAAAATTAGTACTTAAGTTCGTAAGTTGGTATGTGGGGGGTATCATCCGAAACTACTTATCCAATTTCAAAAATTCATTCACCAATAGGAAGCTATCCCTGAGTGCTTTATTGCCTAATAAAAAAAAAATAGAGTCTTTGAGAAAATTTTACGCAAACATAAAATGTTACGATTGTTTTCACCGAAGAGTTAAACGGAGGTATTTAAAAAGACGGAAAGGAGCCTTTACATACAAAAATAGAATAGTCACAATATTTTGGTCAATCTATACTTCTATATCTATTCTATACTAGTAAATACATATTATCTTCTATATCACTACATATTATAACAAACAAAGTCCCCCGCCGCGTCTGTCTGTCCCTATGTATGCTTACATCTTTAAAACTACGCAACGGATTTAGATGTGGGTTTATTTAATAGATAGAGTGATTCAAGAGGAAGGTTGTAGTATATAATTTGTCAAGCGGGCAAAGCCACGGGCATCAGCTAGTACTTATTATAAAGAGGTAAATTTTGTTTGTATGTAGGAAGTAATCTCCGTAACTGCGGTTCCGATACTGAAAATTCTTTAGACAATTGGAAGCTACGTTATCACTGAGTGCTATAGACTACATTTTCTTATCAAACATTCAGGGATCCGTAGTAAAAAAACTCACGCAGAGAAAGTCGCAGGCAAGGTTTTAGAAACTAATAAAGTTCGATTACTTTTTTAAGAATCATCATCATCATCATCATCAGCCAAAAGACATCCACTGTTGAACATAGGCCTCCCCCATAGAACGCCACTACGAGCAGCAACCTGCCGCTTGCATCCACTGCACCGGTTACCCGTAACCTTGACAATGTCGTCGGTCCATCTGGCGGGAGGCCTACCAACGCTGCGTCTTCTGATTCGTGGTCGCCACTCGAGAACCTTTCTTCCCCATCGGTTATCTATTCTTCGAGCGATGTGGCCTGCCCATTGCCACTTCAACTTGCATATTCTGAGAGCTATGTCGATGACCCAAGTTTTTTGGCGAATTTCCTCGTTCCGGATTCTATCGCGCAAAGAAACTCCGAGCATAGCTCTCTCCATGGCTCGCTGCGTGACCCTATGCCTGAGACTTTTTAAGAATAAGAATTATTTATTGCGTAACTGTGTACATTGAGATCTTACAATACATAACAGTTTTAGGATCAACCCATGTCGGATATGCAATATTTAACAGGGAAAAACAAGTTAATTAATTAGTGTTAACTACATATATCATTTTTACATTCGGTATCAATATAACGAGTATAATTTAATCAATAATAATAATAATCATAATTATTATATAATCTATAAATATAACCTATATTTTTTTATAATCTATATTTTTTTGTCAATTTGAACTCATTCAAATTATAATAAACATACATTACTTATTAACATTTTTTTAAATTTAATTTTAAACAAATTTTCATTTAATTCCTTAATAGTTACTGGTAAATTATTGTAAACACGAATAGCAGTTATGTAAGTAATTTTATAATACATCATATTTTTAAAAGTGGGTAAAATTTGGATAGAATAAGATTACTAATTTACCGTCAAATGTCTTAATTTCAATATGTTAACCTATGTCCAAAATTTCATCAAATTGAATTTATTAATTTACAAGAAGATGACTAGACTACTTATATAATAAAATATACCGTGCTGTCGGGACAGTGCTCAAAATACACATTCCAGCGGTTAGTTAGTTAGCTATGTTAAGTTACATGTAAGAGACAATGTGATTATTAATGACCTAACTGCCAGACATCTTCATCATCATCATCAAATCAGCCGTTTACTGCTGATCGTTGGCCTCCCCCAGAAGTCGCCATCCAACCCAGTCTTGAGCAACCCGCATTTAACCGTTGCCTGCCACTTTCTTCAATATGACTGACTATAGCCCCTCTTAAAACTTTTACCTCTTAACAACCTTTAAGATTAAGCAAAAACATAAAGCTTGTTAAAACTGCTGATAGTAAATGTTGTTATTAGCTTAAAGAATTACGTAAATGTCTATTCTATTATTTTATTTAACACTGCTAGCATGAACGCACTAACGTAAAAGAAAGCGATTCGAATTATTTTTCTAATTAGATTTAGAGCTATAGCATTTTTTTTAAACGACTTCAAAAAGGAGGAAGGTATCAATTCGGATGTTTGTATTTTTTTACATGTATGTTCGGGTATAACTCCGTCATATATCGATGGATGCGCAATTTTTTTTTTTTGTTCGATATGAATTTATTCCGAAATGGTCCCATATAAATATTACGGAAATTGATTCAGCGCTTTTTGAAAAAATCAACAAAGTCCCAAAAAAATTACATAGATGACGTTCTAGTTTCTTTGGAGGACTTTCAATCTCTGTTTTAGCTGTGTTGCCATTTCTTTATGGATTTGGATGTTAAGGCGATACTAAAAACCGAAAAATAAAAAACAAAGACAACTGCCTTCAAAAACTAAACAGTGATAAATAACTTTAGCTCAGAACACATTACTTTAGTTTCGAAAGTCGGTGGCAATACAAAACAACAAACAGAACAAAGCCACCGCCACCGACTTCCGAAACTAAAGTAATGTGTGTTCTGTGCTATAGTAGTTTGATGACAAGGGAGCAAAATAATATTCTAACGGCGAGGGCGCTATTTTGAATCCAGAGCGAAGCGAAGGATTCTAGCTAGAATAGAATCCCGAGCACAGCAAGGGATTCTAAAATAGAATCCTGAACGTAGCGAGGCATTGAAAGTACATCGCCTGAGGGAAAAATATTTTTGCTCTCGAGTCATATACTCTATCTACTTTTCATCTCCTTCTATAAGAAAATATTTCTCCCGGGATTTCGTAGGTAATAAGTTTTGTATGACGTTATTAGGTTCTATTTTTATTGCTTCAGGAGTTGATGCACTATCACTTTCAGAACTCGACGTAGAACTATTTTTTTGCAAAATACAATAAAGTCCGTACCGATTACAAGAACAGGGAAGTAAATCGCGCGCTTTATTGTTTTTTTAAGTTGCCGCGCCTCCCCGCACCGTACAGCCAACACTTACAGCCAGTAATTTATAAAATTTGCGTTCGATTTCAATGAACGATTCACGTTCCAAATTCAAATCTCATTACTGCCCGCTAAAAAGTCAAGTGGAGAAAAGAGCTACTTTGCTCCCGCTTATAGATGAATAAAACGACACTTTTCGATGATGAGGGATGAAATAGTACATTATGGTACAAGTGTGTAATGTTGGTGATTACCGCTGAGGCGCCATTGAGACCCCAGCCGTTAGGTGAGGGTCTTAAGAGAGCCGAGGACGGTAATCATCAATACACACGTGTATCATACGACGTTTTTCAACACACTTGTGAAGAAAATAATACTAAAAAAAATATTTTGAACAGTGGAAACGAGTTGTGAAAAATTTTTCGCAATGGCGGGAAAATTTTTATCAGTTTTCCTATGCGCGTGCATCAAATAATGGCGATCGGCCATAGATTAAAAGAATAAGGTTTTTTTTTGTCTTTTCGCGAATAGCATTCCAGCCATGTACAAAATGGGGAATTCAAAGTTTTCTTTATTACAGAGAAAACAAAAATTATATTTGAGTGAAAGTTTTATTTATTAAAAATGTAAAAGTTGAAATTATCTATTTAAATACGAAGTTGCATGAAATGAGCAAGCAATAGGCACATTAACTTATTTGTACTATTGAACACGATCTTATTTGTATCGAAACTTTTTTAAGACCAAGCAACTCAACCAATAAAGTTAAAAAAAACCCTATAACTCACTTGTGAATAATAGCAATGAAAAAGTCACAGTTTGATTACAGGTGTCATTATGTGCCTAATTGCGGTGAAATTAGAGCCATTTTATGAGCAAGTGTGTTGAAAAAGTTATTAATCACTTTTTAGTTATTGAAGGCGGTTGCCTTTTTCTTTTTAAAGTTTTTTTTCGAATCAGATTTACAGCTATAGCATTTTTTTTTTAATTTTAAGCACAATCAGTACATCATCTGCTTAGCCTTTTCCCAACTATATTGGGGTCGGCTTCCAGTCTAACCGGATGCAGCTGAATACCAGTGTTTTACATGGAGCGACTGCCTATCGGACCTCCACAAATAAGTTAAGTTAATAAAATGTTATGTGTGAAACGGGTATTTTTAAACATCTAAAAATTCTCTAATCTAATAGGTTTGCGTTTGGCCGCCACTCACCTGACGTGATTATGTGGCCTAAGGTGGACCACGCTTGCCCAGGATAAACCCGCTCACTCGTGCTTTGAAGATACCCAGATTATACTTATCGGGGAACAGAGAGGTGGGCAGTGAATTCCACAGTCTCACCATAAATGTGGAAGCAAAGCTCTTGGTTCGATTCTGGAACTTCAAAGGTATAGATAGCGGTGACTGTTCGCCGTATCTCTGCAAAAAATAGGGATTGAAATTACGTTAGCACTTTTAGCAGGAGCGCGCGGAATAATTGTATCCCCGCGCTCTCGTGGTTAATCCTCTGAAGTGTGGTCTAAAATCACAAAAACGTCTAAATTCAAGAGGCAAAAAAGTGTAATCATGACACAAAAGAGTGTAAACACAAAAGCCGGCCACTTGTCAATGAGTACATAATATGAAGATAGCGATCAATAGCGATAGTAATCTACATCGCGAGTACACAGTGAGTAAACTCGGTCAATGACTGCAAGTCACATGATTGCAGCATAATATCATATGTGTCATAGTAATGCTCATTTGTATGTCACTACTTGTAACCGCGGGTTTGGCTGAGTGTTTGCTGTAGAAATGTTTTGGTTAGAAATCGATACTTAGGCACAGACTACACGTAATAGGGAGTGGTTTAGACTTTCAGGGTGATGTAACTATCAGAGACCATAAAATTCAGTAAGAAAACTGTAAGGGATATTTTTTTTAATTATTATGTGCTCTTGATTATGTAAACCACTAATAGAATTAAAGGTGATATTTTAAAGATATCTTTTCTGAAGAAAAAGGAAAACTGTTTGTACATTGTTTTCTGTAGGTACTCGATATCCGTGACAAATTTCAAACTGCCATTTTCGTAGTCCTTTAAAAGTTCTCTGACAAATAAAATAATTTCCACTTTTTACATAGATTTGTGATTTGATCCAACCAACGTCCTAAGCCAGCTTAAACTTTAAAAATGCCTTTAACTTAAACCCCTTGCGAGCTTAAGCAAGCAAAAATTTAAAAAAAAATCGTTATCTTAAATTCGGTGACCACTAAAACCCTTTGCAGCACTATACTTAATGGAATCGCCAGTTATGAAAAAAAAATAGCCTACGACCTATTCTCAGAGCTATCAAATACACAAAAAAAATCATAAATATCGGTCAAGCCATTTCGGAAGAGTTCAACAAACACTATGACACGAGATTTTTATATAATAGATTGGACAGTAAACAAGCTGACGGCTCACCTGATATTAAGTAGACACATTACATAGTAGATGGGTACTTCTGGATAATAAAATCGTACACACCTATAAAAATATCCGCTTTGACAAGACATAGTTACAAGTACTAAACACTGTTTTTTATCTTATCACTTTAGAGGGCAAATATTTTTTTATTTCGATGTGTCATCTCGCAGTTCAACCTAGAGGTTGTTGGCTGCTTAACCGGACAATCCTGTGGTGCCTTAAAAAGTGATTTTTAGGGCCTCCAGCCAGGGCAAAAACTTATAAACTAAGTGAATACGCTAAGGGCACCTCCTGCGGGGTACGAGCCTCGGCTTAGGGCATCAGAGGGCAAATAAGTTGTTGCAACATACCTTAACTTTATCGACTTTAGGATAAATATTTGGTAGTAGTCGTCAAGTCAAAAACAGCAGGCCTAGTCACACTTTTTTCATTTTTTCTATCATCATCTGCCTAGCCTTTTCCCAAATATGTTGGGGTCGGTTTTTAGTCTAACCGTTTGCAGCTGAATACTAGTGTTTTACTAGGAGCGCCTATCGGACTTCACTTTCCGTAGTACAGCAGACAATTTGCTCTCTGCGATAATGAACCTGAATAAATAATTAGTGTTAAGTTTGTATCTTTTTACCTGGAAGCCTACCAAGTCCTGTGTCTTGTCATGCGAAGAAGATACCTATACTCGTAAATATGGATCCGGTAACAAAAAAACCTAATTACACTTTATTGTCTGTTCTAAATAAACTAGTAGGCATGCCTCCTTGCTACCGCCTTTTCTTATAGCTCATGCCGACACTAGGGATAAAGACGAACGTCTATTGTGTAGAACATAATGAGTCATTATCACACCATTAAATTAAGAGGAGGCCGGTTTATCTCCGTATAGTGAATCTGTATGTTACATTAAGCCCGCATAAACCGATCCCACTAAGAAATACTGTTGGAAATGACCATGAACAGCACTTACAGCACTTTGCAAGATGTAATCACTGAAATTAGATTTAAGAAATTAGGATTTATTAATAGGGACCTTAAATACGGAGTAATATTGTATTTTTTTACAAAAAAGGTACATTATACCTATTTGGTTAGTTATTTAACCGTCTCCCAAATTATACTAGAGGTTGCTTCATCGACATTTATATATTTTATATATATTGCATCGTTAGTTGTATTGTTTGTATCAATAAATCAATGATTATTTCGTCAATTACAGTAAGATACAGGGAACAGTAAAATAACTATCGATTTTTATTTTAGTTTGTAAACCGTTCATTGACATTGACATTCCAATGTGCATAACAGCTTAGTATTTACATTAAGACCTGTTTATCAAGATCACAGTAAAGAACATGCAACTCGCAAGTAAATATTAACTCAGATTACTAAGGAACGCAATTAATCGTACACTATCCTACAAGTTTATTATCAGCTGTGTTCAGTTCTGTGAACGTATCAAACCGAGAAACATAGACTATTTATAACTATAACTTAAAATATATATAAAGAGTCATATTTTAAACAGATTATTAATGGTTTCGAGTGAGTCTTATCAGTTTTGGCCTAATATCTATTGGCCTTAGCACTTATTACCTAATGAATACGACGTACTCAGCTGTTTCAAATGGATAATGGCTGTGGAAAAACAAATGACGGGTTTGCGCCACTAATTTTTAGGTTCAAAGGTAAGATTGTAAATTATTTTTGTTGACGTAATTAAAGGAAGATTCGTACAATTTTCTTTTTGTAGTTTCCCTTGAAAATGACCACGCGTGAAGCTACTGCTACTACACCTATGTAAGACATCAATCAACATTTCTGTTCTTAGAGATATCGGTGAATTTAGGCACCAATTTTGATAATTCAATTTCGTTCCTTTTTGCGACTTGAAGAATGAACTACGGTACCTAATAACTTCTTAGTTTTTTTGTGTTACAATATGTATCGTGGGTGAAACATATAAACTCACATACACAAACAATCAGACCCGGAATAACTACCTGCAGGCCATCCAAATATTTGTTCTGTGCGGGAATCGAACTCACGAGACGCGGTGAAATCTCTTACCACCTACGCCAACCGCGTCGTCGATTTTAAAGCTACAGGCTCAGCGGCGCGGGCTGGCATGAGCAAGGGTCGGGGAGGGACTATACATCAGACAGGTTGCCAACTTTTAAAAACCTATAACAGTAAACTAGTAAATGCTAGGTACGCATTAACGTAGGTACATAAAGATTTATTTGTTATCAAACGCACGTTCCTGTAATAATTCAATGCGAAAAGCTTTCAAATTTAATAACGGTGGCTTGTATTGGAATTATTGCGGTCCAAATAATAAGTAGGTCAATTATTATGATAAATTATTTCCACCATCCCCCCTTCAGCATAATATTAATGATGACGACAACGCATAAATTATTACTTGTAACACAGATACATAAATCGTGTTTTTATTGCTAAAGACCGTGCCTAGTTCAAGATAAACATTTTGATATTTCGAAATTACTTATCTTTTAAATGTATTGTTTATGTAAGCTATTTTCTACCAAATCAATATTTATAAGAAAAGTTTTACTTGTAAACTGACAACTGTCGAACATTTCAATAATGATTGTTCTGACTTTCATCTTGTCTTTAGTCTGATTCAATGTTATCATTTATCTGTCTATCCTTTGTCTGCTCACAGATCCATCAAAACACATTTAATGTCAGATCGTAAAATTCAATGACAAGTTTGAATTTATCAGAAACTTTTTACGTATCAGGTGAAATCGATTGCGCGGAGTTCAAAACACTTCAAATCATGTTTAACTACATTTTTACAACTCTTTTGTTTACCCACTCATTATCAGTCACATGAGCATCTATTACGATAAAGGATAACCTACTTTAACCTGTATATATAAGATTTATTAACATCGGTACCGACAGTTTTATTTTATTTGCATTAAATTAGTTATTGTAGAGAGTGTTGGTTGTGTTTGTGAATTATGGTTAAGTTGTTATCGGGACAGGATAAGGAAGGAGGGTCGAGTTCGGCAGAGCAAGGAATTTTGAGAGGTCAGTGTCTTTGGATTATTACACATACGTAATTTACTCCTAAAATGACGGAGAAAAATGTCGTAATAGACCAGTAAGTAGTTAATAGAATAGAATAGATATTTTCTTTATTCGAGTAACCAAGACTCAACAAGATTGTTAGTAAAACTTATGACTTTGTTAGTAAGAACAGACAAAACAAATACAAAGCAAACAAAACAAGAATTAACCACAATTGGTCACTGTTACGACGTCCCATGAGAGACGGCACAACAGTGACCCACGTACATACAGTCCAGGCGACTCGCAACCATGCTTAAGACACTGTTGGAGCTGCCCCACACCCTGCGCACCAATTTAATGCTTCTGCTCCTCAAATACGAGATTCCGGATTCGAAACCGGCCAAACACCAGTGTGGTTTTTATACATTCATAAATGTACTTTTATGTTTATCTTAAACATAATTCACACATAAAAGTACAAGTTAACATAAGACTAAAATAATCCACCTTGAGCAAGCTTGGTGTATAAGAGGCTTTTGTTCTGCAGTTATACAATAATAGGCCGGTATGATTATTTTATATCGTTATAATATTAAGCTTAACACAATGTTTGAACCAAGTATAATACTCATTCATGTCAACGGTCAACTTAATCCAAATCCTGACATATGTGAGCGTCAAATAAAATGAAATGTTCTAGTATTTTAGGTGACTATATTTTGAGAGAAAAGCGGCTTTTCTCTTTATGTATTTGCGGTAGATTCGACTTTATTATTGTGCCGGTCATGCCAGTCACCTCTGTGTACAATACAATTTTATTATTATCTACTAAAGTCGTAGGTTATCTCTATGAAATTATAGAATATTATGTTTAAAATTCGTGTTTGTTTAAATTACTGCTACCACAGTCTAAATAATTCATTAGTTCTAATAATTCTTAATCCTGACCCAACCTACGAATTCAATTAATAACGACTATCTCATTCAATATCTCAAATACGTAACAATACCTAAATATATAAATCCAGAAATAACTGTTCAATTTACATCAAAAACTTATGCTTAGAATAGATTTAAAATTAATCAGGGTAAAATATTCAAAACACAACAGTGCAATACACAACCAACAACAACAACACCACACTCAGTACTATAACTACTCACAACACAAACAATAACAATTACATACATTAAAAAAAATTATGTAGGTTGGTATGTTTTAGCAAAACTACACCGCCAGTTTATACATTACTGGCGAATGTTTTGTAGACCACAGTGCAATATTTTGTCAGTAAATTTAAACGTTTTATTGGTCGTATTAACACAAAACCTTTTTCCGATAATCTAATCATTAATTTATTGCCTATATTTTATATTATCTTATGAGCCTGTTCCAACACCTTTGAATAGACACTTCCCAACAAATATATTCAAAAATAGAACATAACTGTTATGGAATAATCTGTCAAGTTATTAAATCTGAACTTATTCGAAGGTGGTGAAACTGGCACTTAATCTTTAATTCGTCATCTAAATATTCACTTTTTTCTCTCTCATGTGCTGAAGAACCGATCCCTGGACGATCAACCCTAGTTACACCACTACTTCCTACAGTCTCAGGTAAAACTTCTACTGTTTCTAAATTCAAAAGTGGTATTCTGTTAAAATTGAAGTGAAGTTAGCTGTAATCCCGCCTGATGCCAGAGATTGTCAATCTACCTGAAGCTAACTTCACTTCAATTCACCGAGGGTTAATATTACAGAATGAATATACCTTAGAATATACCTATAAACATTTAGAGTTATATTAAAGTAAGTGTTATCTCAGATACATATCTATGTAGACCGTTTATCGAAGCATTGCACAATTAATCCTTAATTACAAGGTGCCGACAAATAATGATGATATTATTAATTTGTCAGATAACGAAGATAACGCATTTTTCGCGTGTTCAAGTCAGCTTATGAAAGTGAGCCGCTATCTCGTTTGTCGGTATTATCGGTTCAAAGAAATGTAGGTCTATACCGAGTAGACTAAGAAATTGGATAACGCACCGATAGAAATATTATCAGCAGTGTTATTTTAAACATCTCCCTCGGTGAATTTAGGTGAATGTAATTCTGTCTGTCTATCTGTTTGTTACGTTTTCACGACGAAACGGCTAAACCGATTTAGATAAAATTTGCCATGAATATAGTTTGAACCCTGGGTAGGATTACTTATTAATCCACGACTTCATTTGCATTCGATAACCGACAAACACGCCAACGAAGTCGCGGGAAAAATCTAGTTTCACATAAATTCAACAAGGGAGATTAATTACATTATAGATATTCTGAAGGCTTGATTACGTCCAAAGTTAGAATTGACTTGAAATGCGGAACTCAATATATATACAAAGCTTAAAAAAAATAAAAAATATATATATATTATGTAAGTACAATGGGGAGCTCACACGGCATCAAAAAACTCACGCATCGCTCTCAATGGGACAACTGCCCAAATGGCTAGCAGCATTACCACGTTGAATTGCAATTCAACGTGGTACTGGCCTCTAATTCTTTGACCAAGAAAAGGCCAGCCATCTGGTCACGTGAAGAGTCGACAAATGTTATAATTATATGATATTATGCTTGTAATGTGTTAGACTTGCAAACTCTTACATCCCGCGCTTTGTGACATTTAATTGCTGAAGTACCTACCTGTGTACGGTCCAAATTCAAATGGCTTTGGACAAGCTCTGAAGAACAATTCTCGTAATCTATGAAAACTGGATGATCTAGCAATTTCCAACCTTATATAAACTAACCAATAGTTTATATGCCTATGAGATAAACTCTATTCTGATTTAGAAATGAGGACTTGACAGTTCACCCCGAGGGTAGATAAGACGTTTTAACAAAACAATAATACTTAAAAGCGTTCTAATTCTAGTACTTAGCGCTCCCATCGCAGCGACAATCAATATCAAAAACAAATTGAACGTTCTTAAAAATATGAAAATTGCCTCACAGTGGTCACTTCACTATATCGTCTCTTTGACTGCATGTTCGCGATAAACTCAAAAACTACTGAACGGATTTTCATGTCGATTTCACCAAGATACAGAGTGATCATTATTCATTCTATCTATTGATGTAATCCGCAGATGGCCGAAGGTTTAGGTGTATAATTTGTTAAGATTTTGTGCAAATTGGTTTAAATATGACGATAATATACCTAGTAGTCTAGTCCTAGCCCTACTAGTATATTATAAAACCATTATTTTGAAACTGGTCACGTTTTGATATGTCGTATGGGCTGCAGTTTTAACCAGCCCCAAGCAGAAACCTAAGATGCAACTGTAATTTACTGATAAGAAACTTTTGCTAAACCAGAATTCATCATCAACGGTAAAACATTTTATTGGAACTGTCATGTATTTTTATTGGACTCCATACTTTCATTATCTCATGTCTCCCTGATTACCATATATTACTATACATGAATGTTTGCTACTCTTTCAAAAATCAGCTAAAATTTGACACACGTTTAGATATTGATCTAAACGTGTTCTAAACGTGATCTAGCTTAACTTTCTGTGTAAAGGACTTTGCCAAAGATCTGCGTAGATTTCATACTTATTGAAATCTTCGATCTCTAGTAGTCGTTATGCGTAGTCAGAATCCGAAAAGTCCGACAACTAGTCTTAATTAATTAAGTCTTACTAACATTTTATGGATCAATGATATCTGAATTAAAGTGATTATTATATATTATTATATTTTATTTTTATTTTTATTTTTATCGCTTTTAAGAAGGCTTACAGACAAATTACATAATAATAGGTAACTACAATAAATTATCCAGTTGCTAATAACAAGCCTCCACAGATGACAATGACAATGACGATGATATTAACAAGGGGTATCAAGTGTTATCCAGTAACTGGATTGTCGTGGTAGACAATCGCTTCATGTAAAGCACTGGTTTCTTTTTCAGTTTTAATGGTTTCATTCATCTGCAACCGGTTAGACTGGAAAACGACCCCAGCATAGTTGAGAAAAGGCTAGGCAGATGATGATGAAATCTACGCAAATGAAGTCGTAGATAGATGCTAGTGTTTTTATACAAACATACATTAGAACTAACTTTATACCTCCACCATACTATATGCACAACTACGTGCAGCATCGTTAAAACTAATTACCGAGGCCACTCGAGCTGTCCCCTATGATTAATAACAGCACGGTCGACTAGCTGCATTCATTACGCATCTGACTGATTGCGACATCCAGTAGTTATGGCTTGCACTTGTTTGTTGAAGTCATTTGAACGTTAAATTTAATTTTTCAAAGCACTCAACTATTCAATAGGATACTTTACCAAAAAAATCTAATTAGTCCGTCAAATTTCCAAAAAATATTGGATACGTGTTTTTCTTTTTTCACGTAAACAAAAAATTAAGATGATACAGTGCGTAGAAAACTGACATCACTATGTCAGTACACTTTCACTGGCGAAGTGACGTCACAAACCCCCACTCATGATCTTTGATGCGTTTTATCTTCGTCAGTTTTTATTGATTTTATAAAACAAAAACTACGCATTCAATATTTTTCGATATGTAATCTAACTGATTATATTATTATTATTTATTCATTTATTATTAAGAAAGCTTATATATTAAGATCTACGGTAAACAATTTACAATACAGTAGATCCCCGATTTTCCGAACCCTCAATTATCCGAACGTTGTTGCTAACTGCCGCTGCTCATAGTATCGAGCGTATTGAAACGCGCTTTGTTTCATTGAACATTTGTTGGTCCGCTTACGGAGACTTCGCAAGCAATTTTAATGTATGTATGTACCTATTTCTTTTATCACGCAGATAGAAACATGAATGTCGAATATTTCCTTGCAATGGTTCCATCCTTGCGTAAAGTACTCCTTTTGCCCCTGAGCATATCATTAGTATTTGCTATGACTAATATACTCTCCATTTATGGCCCGGCCACACCGAAACGGATAGCGTAAGGGTGCGGTCAGATACTGTCATACTGCAGAAGTACTTGTATGTATAATATTATATGGGGACATTTCACACACGGACATCTGATCCCAAACTAGGCAGACCCTGTACACGGTAAAGTACTAATATTACTGTGCCTGTACTATAAGTGTCAGACAGCTGATATACAGACACAAATACATAAACAGACACAAGGCAAACACAACTATTCCACACAAATATTTGCTTTTTTTTTTTTTGGGCGGTATTCGAGCCCTCAACACGCTGCGCAGCAGTCAATCGCTCAGCCACTGCGCCAATCGTGTCGTATGCATCCACTCCTACGCAAATAAGCAGACAACGGTACGCGGACCGCGACAGTGACCGATCCCGTACCCGCAAATTCGACACCTGCAAGCAAAAACATGCTAACTCGCTATTTAGCCAAATTAAGGTTACATTGTAACTTAATTTAAAATTAAATTCTCTTTCTTTTGATCTAATTCACGAGTCTGTACGTCTTTCCGTTTACGATTTAGAGAGTGTAAAAAAATGCATTTTTGGTTACGAACACAATTCAGCCCATTCATAATACATTAAGAGACATTCCGGATATTGTATTTCAGACATACGATGTTTATTTTTCGAAGGCCAGTTTACTATACAATACTATTCCTAAATATTTCATGGTAATTCACAAAAAAAACAAAGAACGACAAGTATTTTGCATCAAATAAACACCTAATTTAGATATGATCCTACTAATTACCAATATCAAGTTTATTTCACACTAGGACTTTATATACACGTAGACGGACTATTGCAATCTTTGACGCGCTCTCCTGGAAAGTCTTAAAAAGTGAGTTATCATGTTCTTGCTTGCAGGTGACGAATTGTCCGCTACAGTGTGGCCATTAAAAGAATATTCCCTATTCAATTACATTAAAAACGAATACAAATCTATGGAGGTTATTCCATGACGCACTCGATGTCTCGATACTAATTACACAATCTAATAGATGTTAGAGCTCGTCCAGTTATTGTGGTCTAATGCATCCAGTTATTAGGTGCAACGTTAACTGGCAAATGGTTTTGAAAACTAATTTATCCATCACTTTCAGTCGAACTAGTTGTACTAACATATCAGCAGTAATTGAGTTGGATGGTCAGAGTGCAGCCACTTAATGTAAAACTAGCTTTTGTACGCGACTTCGTCCGAGTTGAATTCAAGTCAAGTATACCATAAAATATAATAGTTTAGGTTTCTATCAGTAAAAGATTTTTTGAAATCG
Organism: Charanyca ferruginea; assembly: GCA_947361185.1. NCBI lineage: Eukaryota > Metazoa > Arthropoda > Insecta > Lepidoptera > Noctuidae > Charanyca > Charanyca ferruginea. Next base: position 8,890,417 of record OX376058.1, read on the forward strand.
GTCCAGTATTTCTAGAGTAGTACTAATACTTATATTGTGGGTATAAATTTAAATTGAAAACCTTAAATCCATACTTTATTAAATATTATAAATGCGAAAGTAACTCTGTCTGTTACGCTTTCACGACGAAACGGCTGAACCGATGTTGATGGAATTTGGTATGAAAATAGCTTGAACCCTAGGGAAGGACATAGGCTAAATTTGAATCCGGGATTTAGTCTGCATCCGCGATAACCGACATTCACGCGGACGAAGTCGCGGGCCAAAGCTAGTATAATATAATACATGATACAAAATGTCTATTGTTTTCGCCAATGACATCAAAATTGAACATCAAAAGTAAGACTCGACTGTCGCATCTGGTTATGGTAAAAGTCAACTTTAAGAGCATGGAAAAGGTTGGGATGACGGTACCATTTTAAGCCTTAATGCCCTTCTTCCCTATCCTGCATAATAAACAGCTGATACGGAACATTTATGATATATGGCTAAACTTGATGCTGTAATCGCTGCAGTTACCTACTTTATTCTCAGTGATCTGCAAAAGTCGATATAGTTTCTAACAAATAAACTTTGATGAAAGTAGGTAGATAGTATTTACATTGCCGATTCTTTCAAGACCTCACAGACAATACTTGCTTCGTAAAATACTAATAAAAGTCAGCAATTCTGTGAGTTTATCACTCAACTTTTGTTTTTCATTTCGTTTTATTTGTAACAAGTTATTTTCACGTCTATTTTCTCTTGGAAAAACATCGCGCTTCCTCGTAATTTCATCAAATCGGTAAAAAATGGGAGAAATTACGAAAGGTCTACGAACGGAAATTACAAAATTATGAAGGGTCCCTTTCTGGGACTGGGGTTCTAAGGAAGTTCGTTACGTCATATAAAAATATGATCGAGATCGACATTACTAGGCGTTTTTGTGACGTTGATTCCGGAAGAAATTTCTGGAAATAGGAAAATAAAATTAGATTTTTTTTTCATAAACTGCTCCTGATTTCGTACCAATATTGCGTGGTTCATTTAAAAATATGGTTTCTTTCCACAAATGTCATAAAGAGCATAAAGCAGTTGAGCAGCCCGGTCACTACCTAAATCATTTTCCGTTATTACGTCCATGGATCTTTTTTATGGCGAGAACTTTTACGAACAGATAAAAATGATGACCCGATGCTCTTGCCAAACGTTCCGAAAACTCGTGAGGATTTTTTATACCTACATATTTTATACCTCTCATCATTGGGCGCACTTAGATATTGTATACTCATCCCACGCTGTTTATGAAGTTCATAAGGCTCATAACACAAACGGAGTGGGTTATAAATAACATTCATATTAATATTAAATACTAGCACTTTGCCTGCGACTTCGTCCGCGTAAATTTTGTCAAGGTTTCCTAATTTCTTGATAATGCAATATAGCTTATAGCACGCAGGGATAAAGTAGCTTACTATTGGTCAAAGATTTTTTGAAACCGAATGAGTACTTTCGAAGATTACCTCCTACATACAAACTTATAAACATACAAACTTACAAACAAATGTTACCTCTTTATAATATTAGTAGGTATAGATAACTGCGAAAGTGATTTTATTTTATTTAACCTATTTTGATCGAACTTAGCTACTACTAATTAATCCCATACTACTTATTAATATTAATCCCCGGCTACTTTTTAAACCGCGACTTCATCTGCATTGGCGATAACCGACATTCACGCGGCCCGAGTCAGCGGTAAAAGCTAGCAAATTATGAAGGTTTATAACAGGAACGTCGATATAAATAAAGTGTGTAAGGTTACAATATGAGCTTCACAGGACAAATATAGGCAACTACTAGGTCGATATGTTTACTCGAATCCCTTTTTCAGAAAGGTTACTTAGGTGTACAGTAGAACAACCAATTCGGTGTACAGGGTTAAAATATTCATTTATCCACTACCACAATTCAATTCAAATAAGTGTACCTACGCTTAATAGACGGATTTAAAAACATTACTTACTCAACACAGTCACTACATAGCTTAAGGCGCGCACTGACTATGATTTTAAACGCTACAACTGCACCCACACAACTGCGTGAAGAAGGTTAAAAAATTTAAAGAATATTGTGTTTACGATGTGATTAATCTGCCAATGGGAATTTATTTTACTGGTTTTCTTTAGATTATTCAGAATATACTCATTGAATTAAATATTTATCTGGTTAGTTTAAACAAAATGCTAATTTTATTTGGTTTTCAACCGACTTCAAAAAAGGAGGAGGTTATCAATTCGTCTGTATTTTCTTTTTTTTCTTGTGTTTGAGAAACGAGTGTGGTTATCGCTGAAAAAAAATTCAATAAATTTTTATATTACGAATATCAAACTACTTTTTACTATTCAATACATTTTTCTTTTTTTTTATTGTAATCGTCCCATGTATTTTTTGTGTCAGATATTTTCATTGCGTCATGCTCGCCTTTCAACGAAAACAATTTTTGAGAATATTGAGATACGACCGGGCCTTAAAAGTAGCCTCTATACGAAATAGCTTGATCGACTGTATATCGAAAAAAGTAAGTACATTATGTACTTTTTTAATGACGAACCCAAGTCCACGCGTTAATTAAGAAAGGACTAACCCCGGTTTTATAATTAAAAGCACACCTAGAGTGTCTGGAATGTTGCGAGAGCTTCGAGGGAAATATTTTTCAACAAAATGTTGTTGAAACTTTCAGAGGCGGCCATCAGCAAAATATGCTTGAAGAGTATTAATGAAACACGTACATTACCTTGTAAAAATAAGTTGGCAGGAAATTGCTGAAATCTATTATGGTAAAGTTTACTTTGTTCATCGATATAGGTAATTTTAATAGAACATTGTACGTTAATTACAATGATATTTTTAGATTTAGATATATTTTTATTTATTTATACTAGTCTGCGCGCTTAATTTGTGATGTGAGAATGTAAATAGTAAGGGTGTTACTAGACATGTTATCTATATTAAACTAGCGACTGCTTCGCACTGATCTGCCTAGCCATTTCCCAACTATATTGGGGTTAGCTTCCAGTGTAACCGGGTCCAGCTGAATACCAGTGTTTTACATAGAGCAACTGCCTACAGGACCTCAACAACCCAGTTACTGGGTGACACAATATCCCTCGGTAAGACTGGTTGGCAAGCGTAGCTTAACCTTTTACCGATCGATCTATCCGGCTTTTACTTAACTCCTCCTCCCCGGCTTTGCACGGATAACAGTAATACCCCCTACCTACCAACCCCCCCCCCCCCCCCCCCCCCGCCTACTAGCCTTTGCCCGCGACTTCGTCCGCGTGAATGTCGGTTATTGCGGATGCAGACAAAACCGCAAATTAAAAAATAGCCTATGTCCTTCCCCAGGGTTCTAGCTATCTTCATACCAAATTTCATCGAAATCGGTTCAGGCATTTCATCGTGAAAGCGTAACAGACAGAGTTACTTTCGAATTCATAATATTACTAGCTTTAGCCCGCGACTTCGTCCGCGTGAAGGTCGGTTATAGTAGATGCAGACGAAGTCGCGGTTAAAAAGTAGCCTATGTCCTTCCCTGGGGTTCAAGCTATCTTCATACTAAATTTCATCAAAATTGGTTTAGCCGTTTCATCGTGAAAGCGTAACAGACAGAGTTACTTTCGAATTCATAATATTATATTAGTATGGAAGTATGGATAATTTTTCTAGATAATTCCTCTGTCTATTGGTGAAAACCATAATTATGTAAATCTGTAAAGCAGTTTTTGAGATTAGCCCGAACACAAACTCAGCCCGTAGGGGACTTAGTAAATGTAGTTATTAAAAATGTCTGTTGCTACTTAGATAAAAACGGTTTAGGAGAAAAGTAAATTAACATGTGTGGTAAATAATAAATTGGGTTTCCTAAACCTGAAATAACCGCCTGTTCCTGTCCTGAAATTCTGATAACAAAGTGAAATAATAAAGCTCTCATGGTTATTAATTAGAAATTAGAGGACAACATAACGAGTTCCATTTTGGTGTAATAACTTTAATCCCGCACATGTGTACGTACGAAACCTATTTACACACATACCTACACACTTTCTGTAATCATAGCCGACTCAATTACAAAGCAATTACATGATAAAGACATTGTGGTTCCACAATCACCCGTCACATGTCAGTGGCGCCACTTTCGTAAATTCCACCTTTAATGCCTGCGTAATTCCACCTCTTACAAGGTTTGCTTTCACGTGGTTTTTGTTTCATGCTATTTAAGAACGTTTAAAAGAGTACTTAAGATGTTCACATTACATGTATTTGAAAAAGACATTTAAGAGCGCCCATCCCCATAGAACGAACTTCAACGCGAGCGTGATTGAAAAATGTTTTGTTTCAACCAACGCAAACTCGCTAAGCTCGAAAACAAACGAGTGAGTGAGAACGCGATAACATCACAGGAAAATTGGCGCGCGGAAATTTTACAAAACTTGTTCCAGGACATACGTGTTTTTGAAAAAGCCGTACAAGTATTTGGTAAAAATTTTTGTAATTTTGAATCTCCATTACATGTGCAAGGTATGAAGCTGTGTTTTTTACTTTTTCAATGTATGAGTGGTTTATTAACGGCCAAAGTTCAGATAAAATTGTGCAAAAAAAAGCTGATTTTCGGACGTGTTTACTGAATTTATTTCTCAAAAAGTTTATTTTTGGTTTCATACAAACTTAGATTTAAACCGCAAGGTACTTGTGTGTTCAAAATATTTGGAGAATAATTTGTTATAACGCCGTAATCGCGTACGAGCGTTTGTTTGGGAAATATAACGGGATGGACGCTCTTAAGAACTGTTCTTCATTACATTATATAAATTAAAGTTAGTTTGTGTTTATTTAAGCTAATCTCCGAAACTACTGGTCCGTTTCTGTAAATTGTTTCGCTATTAAGAAGCTACGTTATCCCTGACTGTTATAGGGTATATTTTAATATCAAAAAATTTGGGACGCAAAATCCCAAAATTTGGGACCAGTAAAAAAAATCACGCGGGCAAAGTCACGGGCAAAAGCTAGTTTAAAACAATAATGAACTTGATGCTGTAAAAGATTTTACGCATCATTTTGAAATATTTTTTAACGAAAAACTATCCTATCTACAATTTTTTTATGCGGTACTCCTTACAACATCAGCTGCCAGTGAAAGTCGCGTCAAAATCGGTCTAGGGGTTTCAGAGATTAGCCATAACAAGCAGATAGACAGACAGACCAACATTTTTAAAATTGTTTTTCTTTTTGTAACTAATTTTGACATTACAAACAGACACTTCTATGTTATTTATTTGTAAAGATGTAAAGATATTACTCTATTTATGTATAGATAAACTACTTTTGGATAGCGTATTGATACAGTTACCTTAAGATATTTTCAGGCAAGTACAGTTTTGTAGAGCACAATAGCATGACAGTAAAATGTACCAAAGAAACCTGTATCTAAAGTATATTTTCCACATTATTTATTTATCTTTCTTACAATAATATCTTGATGCGTATATCTACTTTCCTCCGAGTTGTAAAGCAGAAATAAAAGTCGTCCCGCATAAAATCAATTTCTTACATTTTCTCATAAAATTTCCGTGAAACTATTCTTTGCTTTTAAGTCAGTATTTCACAATGAAAAATGCTTGAAATATAAAACAATGAATCCTACTTTTTGGTCCTTTGTTCTGGGGTCTGTAAGTTACCGTCCATAGTTTTACAATCGCATTACCTTCACACAATACGCTTAGATTAACTTAACATACAACTTCAAGTTATTGCGAGGACTTTCCTAGTTCCGAACTTTACACCACAGAACAGAACTCCGGCATGTACATTACTTACGTACTTTAAGAGAGCTTTATTCATGTTTTATTTACACGATACCTAACGTGGTTTCAACTTACGAACACCTGTAAAATTCGTCCTATATATGGTTTAGCCTATATATTGATTTGTTTAGTTCTAAAAACGCTTATAAATAAAATAAAGAAATAAACCTTTATTTCAGAGTAATGCCCATAGTTGTGTTAGTATTTTATAAGACATTGCGACAATTTCCAAACATAAAAGATCCATTGAAAAGAAGGTGACAGAGAGATATTGACCAGAGGATGAGCAGCAGCGTTCTTCTGAGGTCCATAACACCTACTGCGATCGAAAACATACATCGGCCAAGCATGGCGATTACCTCTGATCGCTTGGGGGGGACCTATGCCCAACAGTCGGCGTCTAAAGATTGGCATAATGATGATGATGATGAAACATAATGGGTGTGGTTAGCAACTAACTTTAATAAATACCCTAGCTAGCACTAACGGGCCTAACTATACTATTTCTAAATCCATCGTGCCGTCCCGGCCCGCTTGTGCTAAAAGCGCTTCACAGCGGAGTATAAAGCGCTGCAAGGCTGTATCCTAATGAGCGACCAACAAAGGGAACCTCGCCTGTCAAATTAAGCTGACCCACCTCTGACTCCATTGTTATTCCGTTTGAAGCGAAATCGGTGATTGTATTAATCCCGCCGATAGTAAAACCTGAAAGGAATAAAGGGAAGTTTTGTGTTATTTTAAATGGGGGTTAACTTAAGTGCCGTCATAAAAAGCTAAGTACCTACATTTTAGACTCATTAACGAAATGTTTTTTATTGTAAAATTGTTATTGCAATAATAATATTTCACACACATATTAATGTACGTTTTACATTTTTTTATGTGATTTGACTATAGATAACTGTTTAATTAGCCATTAAAATAACGGGATGTCAAATCATCACGAACATTTCAAAGCATTGGTATATTCACTTATGTACAGATGCCAGCACATGAAGCTACTACAATCTGTCACATTTCTTTAATCAATTTTCAACTTTATGTTTAAAACATAAGGTTCAAGATTGATTGGGAAAATGTGACAGTTTCGGGTAGGTTGACCTGCTGGCGTCTGTACATCATTTTTCTATTGTGGGATCTTGGGAATATGAGATGATATGGCCTTGGTTGACTGGTAGAGAATGCCTAAGGCATTAAGTCCGCCTTTGTACCTTTGTGTATGAAGTATAAATAAATAAATAAATAAACAGCTGTTCTTTACTTTAATTGTTATTTTAAATCAACATGTAAAAATAATTCCTCCCTTTACGTCGTTACAATTCGGAACCACATCTTGCAGATTACTTTTTCTTCTCTCTCACACCTGTCAATCGCACATATTACTATACGTTCCATTTTATTCATTCTTATTTATACTTCATGCACAAACGTATAAAGGCGGGCTTAATACCTTAGGCATTTTCTACCAGTAAACTAAGGGTGGTGAAGAGATAACATGGCGGGTGCATAACATATAAGTAATAATTAAAAAAGTTAATAAAATATAAATTTATGTATGAGTAATACATAAATATATATCTGGTACTTATACCATATAGGTACCTATATAAATATGTACATACATACACATTATATAAAAATAAAAAAGGGATTTAAGAGAGGACTCTCTCATTCTTCTTCTTAACGTGTCGATGGCAAACACCGATATTTATCATGTGATTAGCTGTTTGACTTTTTTCGTCAATCAGTTGGCTATCTATACTTATAATATTATAAAGCTGAAGAGTTCATTTGTTTGTTTGGTTGAACGCGCTAATCTCAGGATCTACTGGTTTGAATTGAAAATTCTTTTTGTGTCGGATAGTCTATTTATCGAGGAAGGCTATAGGCCCATGGGAAGCCGGGCCGGATCACTAGTGTGTTATAATTTGATTTTTTTTTGTTGAATAGTCTTTCTGGTTTAAAGGCAAGACAAATTATTGCCAGTACGCCGATGACCCCGGGTCGCACTAAATTTAATAAAACTAGGCCTTAAGCCCACCAAGTAGAAACACCTGGCCTTAATAAAACCTATGTTAATTTCAAGTAATTATGACAAACATTAATTATACTTTACTAACTTCTGCTCGCGATTTCTTCTGCATAGACATTATAATAAACCTAAGTCCTAAATAATTCCACGGGAACATCAAAACGAAATCATCATCAACAGCCGGGAGACGATCATTCATCCATCGGTTACCCGCGAGGATGTCGTCGGTCCAGTTGGAGGGAGGCCTATCAACGCTGCGTCTTTCGGTTCATGGTCGCCACTCTCAAATATATCTGTGCCAAATATCGTAAATGATCCCGTTCAGCTCTTTAAGCGTAAAGAATTACAAATTTTCATACTTAGACACTTTCGTTTTTCTAAATCACTTCAATAAAAAAGATCATATTACACTTAAACCTAATTTATTTAAAGCTTAAACTTAAACCAAGAACGTCGAAACCACATCGCTAGTCATAGTTCACAAGTACATCTCTAACTTGCAAAACAAAATGGCGAACGACTCCAAGCAAATGCAGGGTTAATGATCAACTTAACCCTTCGCGCAGTAAATAAGCACGTCTGGCCTGCTGACAGCCGGGGCTGTGCAAGAAATAGCCCCACTTTACATGGGTTAACTAGATAAGTTGCAACGAAGTAAACTTGCATACTTAGTTTTTGTATTATTTTTGCTATTTTCTTTGCAGTTTTCTTTCAATTTGGTAGTTTATTTTAAAACGTTGTTATTACTTTATACATTTTGTACTTTGATAATATAGACAATAAGAATGCAAATAAAAACTGTTTGAATTATTGGCATGGTCTTTTGGAAGTGCAGTTTAAAATAAATGTTGCTGATTCGATATTGGTAATTGGCTTTGGTAGTTACGAACATAGCTTCACACTGCGACCGATTCTGTGGTTCCGCATCCGATTCATAAAATGGACAGAAGGGAATTGGATTTTTGTTGTTAATGAGAGCTGAAAATTGCAATATTCCCTTTGCTCTCAAATGTTGCCAGTAAAATAAAAGTTACATGTTATAGTAGATACTTGTACTGTACATTCAGTAATAATATAAAGAGCTTATTATTATCAATGCTGGGCCACAACATGTACTCTGTATCCCTGTTTACCATGATTAAATATTACTAGACCCACGGTGGGCGCCATTAAGTCGGTCCCTATACTACCCGCATTTCTTATTTTCCGACTTCTTACACATTGGGGAAATGTGCTAACCATATTTTTTTGTTTCACAAACACTCACGACAAACTATTATTACGCTAATAAATTATTTAGACAGGTACAGAGGTTTCGATACTCCCATTAAATCTACATATAAAAATATTATTATAAATGTTATTGTACACTAACTGGTTTTGTAGCTTCGGTCTGCTTTCTGGTTCTAACCATAACAATGTATCATAATTCATTTCCTTCAAAATCATCAAATATTCACGTCTGTAAAACCAACAACACTGACAAAAAAGATAAAATCGTTTTAATACTCACCAAAAAATTACACGGCCAACTGCGATGCCTGTCAAAGCATGGCTCCTTTGTCCCTAGGCGTACAAGGTAATATGAGGCTCACCGACAAAGTGTAGCCCACGTAGACAAATAGATAGATAGACAATAGACCACTTTGCACGAAGATTATGTTACCGCCTGGGAGGTACGTACGGGGGAAAACGGAAAGGAGATATAAGCTATAGGATAACGTACTTCGAAAATGACCCATATTTCTATATATTTTCGTCCATTCCAACTCAAATTTAAATAAATTATTTCAAATAAATCATTCACAGGCACTTTTAAATTATATATCAAGGAGTCGGTCTTTTATTAAATTATGTAATTATCAAGAAGTGGCTAAAAAGCCCAATAATTACTATCGAAAATTGGTAATGATGATGCTTCAAAAATCGTTTTCCCCTTACATTTACGAGGGTAGTTAAGGAACTTTTCCTATTTTTCTCACAAAAATCGACTTTTTACGACAAACGTCGCAAAATTGCTCGGTCCGGAACAATATTGTGTTCGGAAAAGTTAAGAATTAGTGGTGCCGCGCGATTCAGCAGTTAACCGCCAGCCGTTTAATTTACTAGCTTGTTCTTTTGGCTAAAAATAGGTTTGTTCGTTGGGCTTTATTGCAAAAAGTAGTAGATGGAAACGTCGAACATTTTTTTTTAGTGCTTATTAATTTCAAGCAACTTTCGAACACACACACGGTCACGCCAGTTACATCATACATAAATATCCATACTTCCATCTCCATACTAATCCATACATATATACTTGTTAATATTATAATTGCGAAAGTAATTCTGACTGTTCCGTTTTCACATCGAAACGGCCGCACCGATTTTGATAAGATTTAGTATGATGATAGCTTGAACCCTGGGGAAGGACATAGCCGCTTTTTAATTCGCGACTTCGTCTGCATCCGCGATAACCGACATTCACGCGACATTTTTTTGATCTTCCAACAAATTTACTACTGTATCTCCTAAATATGTCTCAAGCATATCATCACTCCATCACTCACAATCATCTACTTAACCTTTTCCCAACTCTGTTGGTGTCTACTTCCAGTCTAACCTGATGCAGCTGAATAGTGTTTTACATGGTGTGATCGCCTGTCTGAACAACATAATCCAGTCAGACTGCCTGGCTTCTGACTATCCATAGCAACCGTCAAAACCCAGGCGCATGACAACTGGGGTATCCCAAGTAAATAAAAAAAAATGACTTTATTTCAGACCTGCTATTGTCCATAACTTGTTAACACAGCTCTTTCGCTTCTTAATGGATTTGGATGTTAAGGCGATACTAAAAACCCGAAAATAAAAACTTTTTTCAAATAAAACAAACAACCGCCTTCGAATTAATTAATTTAATTTCTTAATAACCTAATTTGATTTATTTCTTTGTATTTGTATAATTTGTTATCGAATGGATTAATTTTTGATCAGCGATAAAATGATTAATAAAATAATAAAAAAACTAAACTAATAAAAAGTGATAAATAACTCTAGCACAGAACACACATTACTTTAGTTTCAGAAGTTGGTGGCGGTGTTCTGTTTTTTGTATTTGTTCTGTTTGTTGTTTTGTATTACCACCGACTTCCGAAACTAAAGTAATGTGTGTTCTGTGCTAAATTTATTTATCACTTTTTAATTTTTGAAGGCGGTTGTTTTATTTTTTGAAAAATGTTCGTTAAAGCTCGGTATGAAATGGATAACTAGGGTTGCGGTTGGATAATCACAGTTCTATAATACTTGAAATAAAGCCAGTAACATCTTGACAATATCCAACAAATAAACAATAATTCCTTCGTGAACGAGCAACGTCTGCAATGTGTTGCTACTAATTGAAGTGTTCACACTGTCTACAAATGAATAAAAAACTTAATTGAGTAACGTACCGCTAATGACTGCTTCACTACAGCCATGAGATAATTACTGGCGACTGTTTGCTTACAATAGTGAATTTTTAATGGTACAATGAGATCTGTGAAGTTAGTCTTTCGTAAATGCAATATGAAATCGTATGATGTTGAACATAAGTTTCTTTTCTTTTTTAATGCTGCCTCGAAGGCTTTCAGGGGCTCGTGGCTAAGTCAAAGTCGTGCGAATCGATCGGTCATGGTTAAGCTACGCTTCCCGCTGTCGGTCCTTGGATAAGTGACCATCTATTTTTTACCGATACTCCTTCGTGACTCGGAAAGCATTCAGAAGCTAGAAAGTCTGACACCCAGTATTACTAACGGGTATCGTATTACTCAGTAACAGGGTTGTGGAGGTCCGACAGGCAGTCACTCCATGTGAAACACTAGTATTCAACTGCATCCTCCCTCAACATAGTTGGGAAAAGGCTAGGCAACCGAGGCTACCGATTTTGTGTTAATATTCCGTAGACGGTAAAAACTCACTCCTGCAAGTGCTACGCGCTACGCTATTTGCTACAACGTAGCGCAGAGCGCGTAGCTCGTAGCGCTACGACCACGTGGTCTACACAACTTCAATATGTTTTGGAAAGCTCTTTTACAATGTCTAAACCCAGTAATGTGTTAGCCAAGTACAGAAGAGAAAGGCGAGGAAAAGAAAAGCTTACGAGTGTGTGCGAAACTTAATACACAAAAACTATTAGAGCTACGTACTTGCAACTCTGGATATCTATATAACATAACAATAATCAATTGGTAACATTGTCTGTTAACGCTTAACAATCCCCAATAAATCATTTATGAATATTTACTATGGCGTAAAGCGTTCTGTACCTTTTTAACTTCTATAATTTCGACTGATTCTTTTGAAATGTGGCCAGTTTTTGTTCAAGTCAGTGAATTTGTAGTTAGTAATAGAGATGCTGACCCAATAAATACAGTTTGATAAATGTTAATCGCAAACACTGAAGTGATTAATGTTCTAACTTTGACATAGTGATAGCTAAAATTAGAAATTTTCGCCTTACTGGATAATTACTTAATTTTCATAAAAGTTAATTAGGGATATTAGGGAGAAGTAAACCAACGAAGTTTGCTACTTAATTAAATATAATAAAATGAGTTTGATGTTTGAATTATAATTTGGAAGTTCAGACAACGCACTCGCACGACATGGGTTTATATTTTAATCCAATGACAAATTTAAATCTTTGGTTAACGTTACTGCCTAATGAAATGAGATGGCGTATGAATAAAGAGAAATGATTTAATTTATTATATGTTGGTTTGTAATAAAATACTCAAAAATTACTAAAACGATTTTAAAAATTCTTTGACCAATAGGAAGCTACGGTATCGTTGAGGGCAATAGGCAACGTTTCTATAAAAAAAAATTAGAGATCGGTAAACAAATTGATGCGGACGAAGTAGCTCAGCAAGTGCTAGTAGGTACAGTCGAACAAACTAATTGGTTTACAGGCAAAAATATTCATCTTTCTACTATACTAACTATTTATTTATTTATTTAATTTTTTCATCTTTAGTACGTAGGTACCAGGGATACCTACGTGCTCGAGATAAGAAAATGTAATAATATAAAATAATGTGAGTGTAATAGAAAGATGAATATTTTTGCCTGTAAACCAATTAGCTTGTTCGACTGTACATTACATAAACAAAAAAAATGGCGTGTTTATTTTCGTATCAATACTATATTTGTACTAATACTATAAAGCTGAAGAGTATGTTTGTTTGTTTGAACAAGCCAATCTCCGGAACTAGATAGATAAGATGGATAAAACATTTATTTGGTGCACACAATAGACATATCACATCGATACTCTCAAATCGATATAATAATTACATTTATCTTTCTCCGGGACAGTTGTAATATTTGAATTTAACTGGCAATAAACCAAGCTTTTAATATACAGTTCACTTTCATTTCTCTCCAACAAAAAAAAATCAAATAAGGATTAGACAAAGTGCAGTGCGTCTCAAGGTAGCACCAAATAGGAGTCCAGCTCAGCATGTGTCAGGCAAATAAACCTGACGCTGATATTCTGCTGAATCCCTGCAGAGACATGCGGCCGTCGGCCAGAAGAGATAGGTTTGGTACTACTTGTCCGAATAAGATGTTTTCTCTATCATGAAGCTAAGTTATCCGTGAGCTGTATTAAAAACGAAATTCACGGGGTTGAAGTCGCAAACAAAAACTAGTCTTTCATAAAATTATAAGCTATTACTATTTGCAGCATCAGGCCTTTTTACTGAACGCAAACTATTTAAAAAACACAGATAACATGACGCTCATACCCACTGAAAAGAAACCATTTTCTAAAATGTTTTTAAACGTCTTTAATCAATCTTAATCTTGTGTCACACACTCACGCACTCATGGGTTTTACCTTTTTATGTGCTATGACGTGACGTTTTTAAAACCATACCACCATACAACCATACCATACATGGAGTCAACGTTTTTTATGATGAAAATTGATTGCAAGCTTTACGATAGCCATAACTGCTTTCGTTACAAAAGTCCTAGATTTTAATGGTTTTACCAATTTACGTTTATAATGAATAATATTTACTGCTGAACAGAATCAAAGGCCTGGGCCCTGTTTAATAAACTTTACAATCCCACAATTTTGTAAATAAGTTACTTATTTGTAAAGGTGTATGACAAGTGCTGTTTATTAAACCTTACAATTTATTTGTAAGAATTTTACAAGTAAAAACAAATATTACCATTACAAATGCTGTTTAATAAAAGTTTACATATTATATAGAAAACGCCTGTAGATTTCGATGACAAAATTGTATCTATAAATTTGTAATTGTAAGTTACAAATTACATAAAATGTAAGTATTTGTCGATGATTCTTAATTGGGTAGATTTCAAAAATCTTAGATTTTTTAAATAGGTACAATTTGGTTTACAGAGTAATTTGTTATTTGTTTGCACACAAAATTTGATGAGTAGGGCTAAGGGCTGCATTTTTCATGAAATCGTATTGTAGAACATGTCCTATTTTTGTCACTAAATATTCGACGGTAGTTTTACTGACCCGAAATTTTTCCTGAAACGTGAAATGTATCACATCGAAAGTAAAGTTTATCCTTTTTCGAAAAACCCGCCGTTGCCGTTCCCTCATATTTTCATCATCACTACTGTCACTACTTCCACTATTAGTTGTTGGAAAACAATTAAATTTCTTCACTAAACTTATTGAGGTACAAAATTGAAAAGTTCTGACACAAGGCGAGCCCACCTGTCGGAATTGTTCTACAATATTTACAAAATATGTTTTGTATTTACAGTGATGCGTTTAATAGAGCAGTTTTCCTTACAAATATGTAAATTTTCACATGTAAAGAGAAAATGTTTATTAAACAATTTTGCCAGGTTTTCACCATGTAAATTTGAAAATGGTATTCTTTATTAAACAGAAACTTGTAGAATTGTAACTTGTAAAATACAATTACAATTTACAGTTTGTAACGTTTATTAAACAGGGCCCTGGTTTAAAAACAAACTGCCTAGCCATTTCCCATCTAAGTTCGGGGTCGTCTTCCAGTCTTACCAGATGCAGCTGAAATACCAGTGTTTTACATGGAATTGCGGCCTATCTAGCCTCCACAACCCACTGGCTAACCTGGTTGTCAGTCTTTTGGGCTTTTGACTACACATAACGACCGTCAACGATCTCCGAATGACAGCCCGGCTGTCATACGTAGCTTAAAAGCACGTAAAAGCAATTGCTTTTACGTGCTTTTCGAGGTACGGTAGGGCCTCGGTCACCCATCCACGTACCAATCGCAGCCAGGGAACTGCGACTCTCTGGTTAGCCATGATGGCCTGGCGTTACTACTGTATAAAATAAAATAATATAAACACAACTTTATCATCAAATTTACTATAACGCAAAATGCGAAAACAGCTATAAAAAAAAGTTACTTTCTTGTAATTGTCTACAAAAAAAATCATTTCACTTGATGTATCAAATTAAATTATAGATAGATCTCAATATAAATGAAAAAAATAACACAATAAGTAATTTCTATGTTATCTCTACATCTGTTTAAACATAATTCTTCAATCATTCCCTCGTTACTGAGTATCGTGGTCACTGGACGAAGGCACTGGGGAATCTGCCCGGTTCAAAGTTTCCTGCACCACCTGCTGAAATTGGCTTGAGATCGTAGCTTCTTTAACTTGGTCAGACCATCGTATTGGACCGGCCTCGTGCTCTCTTTCCTTCAATATTGCCAACAATAATCAGCTTTTCGAGGCTGCTATCTCTCCTCGCCTTCACACACAAACACAACACGACACAACAACACAAACAACAAAACACGGCACAACATAATACGGCTGAGTAAATGCTTCTTTTCATAAACAGAAGGAAATAGGATTGAAAAATATACCAAAGAATTTTATAGATTTTACAAAAGATTCATTATAAACCAATGTGATCCTGGAACCGTTGGCCATTGTTTAACTATTGTTTCTACTAATTGGACAGTTGAGCTCTTAAATGTTATAAAAATAATGATTTAACCACAAATAACAACTGTTAATTTCACAACATTTTGGGTTAGAGCATAATTTCATCAGATATTGGTGAACCGACTGGTATTAAGTTTGTTTACTGATAATAAACAATTAGTCTCACTAATTTTGCGTTTAATCGTCTCAAATATCCTGATGTTAGTCACTTTAACACTGTTATAATCTTCAATTAATCACACAAACTGTTGTACTACAAACTGTTGCACTACAAACTGTTGTACTACAAACTGTTGCACTACAAACTGTTGTACTATTAACAACAGTTATGTATTTCAAAATTACTAAATACACTTGAAACAGAATAATAACACAATAACGAGCTATGCCGCGGTATTTAGCACTTAGCCCAACATTTGCTTTTAAAAGAAATTCTGAAAAAACGGCTGAAGCCAGCCTAACTTTTGTTTAAATACAATGAAAACATTTAATTTGCGACACTACATTGTGAGCGCTCGTTAGATGCATCACGTTATTACATTAGTATGTACAATCGAAAACAAAACAGAATATTGAACGACAAACCCCATTTCAATATTTTATAACAACGCGGTGAGCGAAAAATGAAAAAAATAGGCCATGTCACCACAGAGTACAAACTTGAGTGCAACCATTGTATCGGCAAATCAAATTGGCCGACCTATCGACCGATCGGCGAATGTACAAATGACTGAAATTAATCAAAACTGCAACGTATAAAGCGATCACAAAAATGGACAACTACGTGATCGGAATTCATAAATTCGATACGGAATGACGTGTGTGAATTTCGAACAATGGATGGTGCGGAATCGTGATCAAAGAGCTGTGAGTAATAATCCTGTGTTTTGTGCTAAACCTACGTGAAAATTATTAGTTTGGTTAAATTAAATGTTTAGTAATAGTCAGTTTATAAGGCTTACATGGTAATGACGATGATGAATGAATAATAATAATATATGTGGGGACATTTCACACACGGCCATCTGACCCCAAACTAGGGGTAAATGTTACTACTAATTTAATTTACATTAATTTAAATAAAGAACGCTTGATTAAGAGGTAATTAGAAAACATAGGTAAGGCCAAGTAAAATTAATTTTAATCAGATTCAAATATCTCAAGATCTGTCCGCTTCGATAAGTCTTATTGTTTTATCTGATACAAACGGTAAAGCATTTGTTAAATTATTATGATCCTCTGTCCCCCTCTCCACTCCGTCAATTGCAGTCTTTATTTTAATCTTCAAATACTGCCTTTGTATAAGTTAACTCTAGCTCAATTTATTTGATTCTTATTAACTCTGAAATAATTAAGTAATGTTACCTACTACTTTGGGCCCTATCAGAATATCAGCGCTGTGGCGTTTTTTTAATGTTACAGCACCATGCTGAGATAGGAGCCTTTTGGCCTCATACAGGACCAATTTTCGTTTTCTTGTATTTTTATTTTTAATGTTATTTTTGTGTGTTTTGGTCCTGGGGGGCGAATAAATTCTTTTTCTTTCTTTCTTTCTTTCTTTACTGGTTTGTAAGTATTGAATTTTCAAACAAATATAATTTTCGAATCCATTCAAACAAATAATCACATATGATTACAAAAATAATCAAAATCCCTTTCATGAATCTGTCCTATTTCAAAACAAAGAGATGAAATAATTAAATAAATTGAACTATCATAATCAACCGAGCGACGCACATAAACAGGTTGCGTATAATCAACACACGCACACACCCACACGCGGAGGGGTTGCGTCGTGACGTCACGGGGAAACAAGACAGCGTATATCACCGCTCGCAAGTGTAAGCGAAAGGGAATATAGGCCAAGAACCGACCTACCTTCTGATGCTGATACAGTGGCGAGCCGAGCCACCTATAGCAGCTAGGGAGCTTGTAATAAGGTCGCTCGCAAACGGTATAAAGCCCACAAATTATACTATTCATTTCTTTTATATGTTGATAACGCAAATGTAGGACATAAACATGAAAACTAGGTTACCTCTAAATCTAAAAATAGAAATTCCCGCATATTTCACAGCTCATAGCAAAAATCCTATTGAAGGTATCAATATACAAATAAAGGCATCCATGCGTGCACCTTCGAGTTTTCCCTGCAATATAAAATGATTATAAAAAATTCATCCGCAGGCGCTCGAAAAAATTCATTTTAAATTTCCACTTCGCCAACTTTATTCATGAAGTTTTGAAGCTAAAGTAGAACAGCTCTTTACAAGATTGTTATTTGAATTTTATTTTTAATTTATAGTCGGGTACCTAATAGTTCTTATTATAAACTGACTGCTAAAATTGTTTTTAAGACTTTATTCGTATATTGGCTGGATTGGTTCATTCTACCGGTATAAACAATTTTTAAGTGAAAGCGGGAAGTATGCTGAGGTTATAAAAATGCTGCTATTAAATATTTTAAGAGTTTTTATAAGCTTTTGTTCTTAGCTACGTAAGTTAGCTTTGTTGATAACAACGTGAGTTATTATGTCGGTTCTTATCTTATGGGATAAGGTGCTCGTGGCCAAGTAAAAGTCATACGGATCGATCGGTCAAGGTTAAGCTACGCTTGCCGCAGTCGGTCTGTGGATGGGTGACCATACATTTCATGCCAAGTTCCCTCCGTGCCTCGGAAATTCGGTCATTCGAAGATCTTTGGCGATCGTTATGGGTAGTCAGAAGACAAACTCTGACAATAAGTGTTACCCCACACGCGCGCGCGTGTTATTTCTGTCTTCTATCTTCTGTATCGAGTTACCCTGTTACAACTGGGTTGTGGAGGTCAGATAGGCAGTCGCTCCATGTAAAACACTGGTATTCAGCTGCTTCCAGTTAAACTGGAAGCCGACCCCAACATAATTGGGAACATACTAGGCAGATGATGACTTATCTTATGGGATAGGTAGAATATCTACCTATTCTTTGCAAGAAGCTAAATAATTTGATGTGATCCTATTTTTCACAAAATTATTCCATACTCCTCCAATACAAAAGAGTGTACCTTAGCACGTATCATTCATTGGCTTCTAAATAGAGCTTAACTTTGAGCTCAATTTACCTAAGCTCAAGAGAATTCAGTTGATGATACTGTCCCCAATTCAACAAGACGCCTGCAAGACGTTTAACACACGGAAATGAAATCCCCGGGGGCGAAAACTGGCAGCAGACTGTTCGGATATGCTAATGCAACGCTTCCAACTGTCATTTGCAGGCAGAACTCTAGTTTACCTAACTAGTTTTAACATTAGGTGTGTTAAAATGATTATTTTGTCATTGTTCTAGTATCTTGCCCATTCTTGTCCATTCATAACTACATTTTATAATAATAATATGTGGGGACATTTTTACACACGGCCAACTGACCCCAAACTAGGGAGACCCTGTACTATGGGTGTCAGACAGCTGATACACATACACAAATACATTTTTTTTTGTAAATACATACATATATAGATAAACAACACCCAGACACAAGGCAAACACAAGTGCTCATCACACAAATGTTTACCCTGGGCGGGAATCGAACCCGCAACACGCTGCGCAGCAGTCGATCGCTCAGCCACTGCGCCAACCGTGTCGTCATTTCCGATGGGACAACTAGATTCATTTCTTTTTTTCGGTGTAAACGACGCTGAAAAGTGCCTTTTAATGTTCTTATTATTTATTATTATTTCAGCCTGGATTTTCCCACTGCTGGGCAAAGGCCTCTCCACTCTCCTTCCAACTCTCTCTGTTAAGGGCTATTTGGGGCCAGTCTTTTTCGAAGGAATGTTCTTATTATGATAAATAATTTAACGTGGACTTTTCTTCGCTGTATTGCGGTTTTTATTCAGTCTAAACAGAAATATTAGTTAAAAGAAAGCCGAGCTGGGCTAAAAAGGCTAGTTTAGATTAAGTATCTTTTTAACTTTTTAAATTATTTATTTTTTGTTATGTACCTTTGGTTGACTGGTAGAAAATGCCTATGTGATTAAATCCACCTTTGTACATGAGGTATTAATAATTCCAGACTATCCATTCTTAATCCATACTTCCATACTAATATACTAATACTAATATACTATCTACTACTATATCTACTATACTATCTACTACTCGCATTTATATCTATAATATAAAAATGAATATCAAAATGTGTTGGTAAGCGCATAACTCAACAACGCCTGGACCAATTTGGCCAATTCTTTTTTTTAAATGTTCGTTGAAGTTCAAAGATGGTTTTTACGGCGAGAAAAATTCGAATAATTGCCGGAAAAACCCTAAAAACAGCCCTTTTCCTTTTCCCATACAAACGTTTTCTAACTAAAACGAGCTTTATTGCTATTGTATAAAGTTCATATTGAATTACAAGCAGTCACTGTTGATTAAACAATGTAGGTATGTTCCTAACGTCAAAGAGTCAATTTTGCACTTAGATAGTGGTAGGTGTAGGGTAGGTGTAGGGTAGGTGTAGGTGTAGGGTAGGTGTAGGGTAGGTGTAGGGTAGGTGTAGGGTAGGTGTAGGGTAGGTGTAGGGTAGGTGTAGGGTAGGTGTAGGGTAGGTGTAGGGTAGGTGTAGGGTAGGTGTAGGGTAGGTGTAGGGTAGGTGTAGGGTAGGTGTAGGGTAGGTGTAGGGTAGGTGTAGGGTAGGTGTAGGGTAGGTGTAGGGTAGGTGTAGGGTAGGTGTAGGGTAGGTGTAGGGTAGGTGTAGGGTAGGTGTAGGGTAGGTGTAGGGTAGGTGTAGGGTAGGTGTAGGGTAGGTGTAGGGTAGGTGTAGGGTAGGTGTAGGGTAGGTGTAGGGTAGGTGTAGGGTAGGTGTAGGGTAGGTGTAGGGTAGGTGTAGGGTAGGTGTAGGGTAGGTGTAGGGTAGGTGTAGGGTAGGTGTAGGGTAGGTGTAGGGTAGGTGTAGGGTAGGTGTAGGGTAGGTGTAGGGTAGGTGTAGGGTAGGTGTAGGGTAGGTGTAGGGTAGGTGTAGGGTAGGTGTAGGGTAGGTGTAGGGTAGGTGTAGGTAAATAGGCAGGTAAGTAGGTAGATCGGGACAGGACAACGTCTGTCGGGTCAGCTAGTGTATTATAAATGCGAAAGTAACTCTGTCTGTTACGCTTTCACGATAAAACAGCTGAACCGAGTTTAATAAAATTTGGCATGAATATAGCTTGAACTTTGGAGAAGGACATAGGCTACTTTAAAGTTCGCGTCTTTGTCTGCATCCACGATAACCGACATTCACGCGGACGAAGTCGCGGGCAAAAACTAGTAATAAATAAAAATTTAATGTAAATATTTTACCAGAAGTGACTTACTTACTTATCGTATGTATAAGTTGAGTAAATAGTGGCAGTAACAATACTAATACTAAAATAACAGAATACCACCACGTCAAACGGGTTTTTATTTACTATTTTATTAAATTTTCAATATACAGGGTGAAATTGAATTCATGAGCATATTTTTAAGGAGTGACTCAGACCACGAACCTGAATATCTTTCATTATGGGGCCAACACAAATAGCGCAAAAGAAAATCAGCTGTTCCAATGTATGGAAATGTACGAACATGGGATAAGGACAGGAAGAAGAAGATATAGGTAAATAATAAAATAAATACATAATACTAATAACACATCAAATCCATACATTAACGTTCGCATAATTCTACAAAATATATAAATGGAAAAGCGGATTTTTATAGTAAAAGTGGTTCATAAGTAGGACACAGACCATTTTCAGGTTCCTAAAAAATAAGGTTGTAAATAATAAAAACCTTTAAAAAATAAAAAATAATAATAATAAATTTAAAATTCTTATGACTGCAAACGTTCGTTTACAGTCATAAGTAATTTTAGCGTAAAAATACTCTACTATCTACCATCAAACATGTGTAGACACCTCTGTTAGTAAAAAAATACAGGAGCACAGCCCGAATTCGTTCTACCTCTAAAAACATCAAACGGCGTGCCCATTTCGATCGCACGTCCAACGCTCACTTAAATGTACAGCAATAAGCCATAGCATTACAAGTACGAGTTACGAGTGTACTACAGAATGTTAGTCGACGCCCCGAGGGTCTGAAGAGCCCAATCCAGCGCGATGTGCGGCTAAAACCTACCAAGGTTAAACGCTCCACTATTTTAGAACACCCTTTATTATTCAGCGGTATAGTTAGCGCGTTTCTGCGTTCTCATTTAAGTATTCATAACTTGTTCGTAACAGTTATTGTGTTGAGCGCGTGTGTTATTCGTTAGCATAAACTATTCTTACTTTCATATTTTTAGTACAACGTCGTTCGTAAACTCGTCATGTGTATGAAAATAGCAATGTATTGAACGGAAAAAAAAAACATTTTACTAATCATTTCTGGGTTGGGCAATTATCATGGTAGGATGTGGTTAAAATAAATAAGGAAGCCGATTTAAGTATACATATCTTTATACAGAATGTTCCGTAACTGGACGTCAAGCCAGAATCGGGTGATAGGATCGGGTAAAGTTAACAGATTTTTTTTTAAAAAATCATTGCTTTGTATTTAAAAAATTGCGGGCATTTATATTTTTTTCCCAATCAAGTATTCTAAATGAATACTATGCCCCTGTACTGTAAAAAAAGTTTTTTTATATTTTTCTGTTAACTATTATGACTTGACCTATTACCCGATTCCGGCTTGACGTCGAGTTACGGGACATCCTGTATATATATTATTCTTCTGTGCGTGTGTATGTCAGTGAACTCCTACTAAACGGCTGGACCGATTTTAATAATGTTTTTAGTGTGAGTTTCAGTGAATTCGAGAATGGTTTAGATTCACAATTCGACCCAGAAGGCTCTATAGTTGGAATACTTTTCATTTTCAGGACAGGACAACGTCTGCCGAGCCCGCTAGTATACCTATAAAAACTCAAAGTCTAATATCTAATTTTAAACTCTGTGTATAAAACATGGCACATTAAAACCATGCTAAAATTTCATAACCGTATTATCTGGTGTTTGCATTAAAAATTCTAAAAGGAAATAACCGTTTTCATAACAACATGATTATAAAATCATGAGGCTTGAAACCTCGCGCGCCGAATATGAATGAAAATGGTCCATTCTTTATGTTCGGTGGGTGTGATCACTTTTGCTTCAGACCCCTTCGACGTAGCCATGCGTGCTCGCCGCCCGGAGAAAGCAACGAAATTAAAACAGAAAACTAACTTCAAAGAACGCCTTATAAATAATCGCCATTTAATTTTTTTTTGACGTTATGAACATAAGCCAATATTAGCACATTTGGCGCAGTTGCTGAACCATTGGCTCCTGCACTGTTTATTGCGAGTTCAATCCCCACACGAAACAAATATTACTATGGCATACAGCCTTACAGGGGAATGGTTGTCTAGTGTAGGTAACCTATATGAGTTTATATGTTGGTGTGCGTACATTCATACAGGAGAATTTCCTAGTGTGGTCCAACACTAGGAAATTCTTCATTAGTCAAACGTCATTTACAAGAAATTCAAAAAATCCAATCGACACCTTATGACAGACTTTCCAAATTCCATTTCAGAGAAGTTTTACGTTTAACAAAGAATTTTATTGTTGTACTGAATGGAACTTCTGCCTTCACAATCCTAATGTGGTTTAGGGGGTGACGACACGCGAATAAAGCAACGAGGCCACGCGGCTGATTTCATCTTTTTATGTTATTCTCTCCTTTCTGTATAGCTAATTTTCATGTGGGAGTAAATACCGTTTCTTGTATAGGTATTCTGTTAACGCTCTCTTCGTGTTCTAAACATTACGTAAACAGCTGTACGTATGTAGGTAATGTACCTATATTAACACTAAGTGGACTAACATAAAAAGATCTAAATATATTATTTGTTGATATTTAACCAGGAAGGCGGAATATTTACAGGAAATAACGAATCAAAGGTGATTTACCATTCCATATTTATAATTTTTCAATGTTTAAAAATGCCCGGTTCATGTTTGGTCTACTGTACTACCAACCTACTTTCGTCAAAATTATTACAATGTCTGCAAAATTCTGTAACTACTTACCTTTAATTTAAGAGCGTGTATTCGATTCGTGACAAAAACTTCATAGCGTTTTACGAAAATAGACGTCAGAGTTAACTTTCAGGACGTATACAACCATTACTGTATGCCAAAATATTATGTTTTATGCGTTTTTCCAACAGAAAATACAGTCATAAACTATAGTACAGAGCCAAAATTACGAAAACATTACTATTATGTATTAAAAACAATGTTTAAAAAGTACAAAATCGGTTCACTTCGACAATTTTTTTTCACCAGTATTTGAATAAAACATTACTGATATATTTATTTTATGAAAACAAAGGTTATGCTCAATATACAGAATATTTTTGAGTCCGTTATACGAACCCATTTACATAAGTAAAAAAACCACTATAAAACCTCGCGCGCAATCGTCGATCAATTTCAATGATTCCTGCTCATACTTCCGCGTTCAGGCACAAAAACAGAACAATGTATTGTACTAGTGTGCGTCAATGCTGCTACGATGTTCTAACAATCATTTAAAGCAGTCTTGATTTTGAGTTGCGCTAAATCACAAATCGATGAAATTAAAAGTATCTAGTTATAAAGTATAATATTGAAATCAATTATATAAAAATAAATTAACTATTAATGTAATTTACACATGATACACACACATAGTATCGACAGTCCACAGATCAATCCATAAATCAACTGTGAATTCCAATTGAATAACTACGTAGGAATTAATTTAATGTAGTTCCAATCATGCACTACATATTGTAATTAACTAGTGAACTGATTTAGCTACGCATTCAGTTAAGAAATTAAATTAACCGTTAACATTCTTTGAGTATTTGGTAGTAAAATAGAATCTCGAGTAATCTTTCGCCCTTTACAGAGTTTCCCCAAAGTCCCTACAGATTATCTACTTACCTGAGAGGAAAGTAGTTATCTTTCCCAAACTTTAGATAGGCACGGCCTTGGATACGGCCCAGTTGACTCTCTAAATAAGTTTTTCTGGACTCGGAAAAGCTAAATTGGTGTTTCGCACCCGACCGTCGTCGGTGTGTATGTTTTTCGTGTTTGGACAAGAATTTCTCGGTTTATGGCCAAGGATAATGGTCTTTGTTACTAGGGGTACAATACCGAGTAGGTCGCAGCCGAAGTGAGCAATTTATCGGCCTCTGTCAGGCCAACATCCCGCATGGGGCCCGTTGAGAGCTAGTGAATAGGCGAGACCGCAATTAAAATATGGCCGACACAACACCCGCTCAGAAAGACCTTCGGACGATAAATGCGGCGTCCCTTGCGGCTTCGGGGACGTACGTTGTATTTCTCCGACTATAACACGAATTACTTTACCTTTTTACTGCCAATAACTTTATTAGGATGACAAAATTCGTTTCGGTGTTTCCTCTTTCATCCTGAAAAGTAATTGGCTGGTATAAAATGAAATTCTTGGGTTAAAAGCTAGCAATACATGAACCAATTACTTCAGAATGTTCTGTTTTGTGTACTGTGGCAAGTCGTTTCTACTTCATAACAAAACAAGCGTGACTGGTACTGACATTTCAATTTCTTGCTGTAGGTAAGTACCTTAGTTAATAAATTGCATTTTGCTGTGAGCCTGCAGCTGAATGCTACAATAGAAATGACAAGAACGACTCAATCGACAACGACAAACTTACTTAGTTATATTTCTAGTTCTTACTTTAATGTTTTAACTAGCGACCCGCCCCGGCTTCGCACGTGTAAGTATTATTTTCATAGTTCAACCAATTTACACAAAACCTTAACAAATTATACACCTAACTTTCTCACGAATCATAAATCTCTGTCTACTGGTGAAAACTGCATGAAAATCCGATCAGTAGTTTTTGAGTTTACAGCGAACATACAGACACGGCGGAGGACTTTGTTTTATAATATATAATGATAATACCAACTGATTATTGTCAAACTGTAGGACAAAGTTGGGCCAACACGACACTTAATGAACTTCAATTATAATCTGTGTTCATTCGCAGATTCCGACCCGACACGGACAGATGAACGATCAATAATCGTTTTAATAAACGATTGTATGTATTTTACCAACTAGATTAGTACCTGAAAAGAAAAAGGTTTCGCGTGGGAAAATTGAAAGATAAAAATTATTAAAATCTGCAAGTAAAAGCTGCGATTTAGATTACGGGTATTAAAGAAAAATAAAATTGCCGGTCGAATGGCTTCGCAATAGGATCGCACGGAGCTCCATAGTGGGTCGAATCGCTACGGGCTTACAAACTACTGTTGAGTACGCAACTCTAAGCATTTATACTGTATATTATTGCTACCCGTTACCTCGGTAGGAGTCCCTTAGGGAGCCTATCGTGTACACTCAGAAAATGAAAATGATAAGTTCCAAATTACGGCGTAGCAAAAAATTCTCAGTATACATTTCTATGTATATTTATCCGAGGCGTGAATTCCTTGAATCATTATTCTTTGAAATAAAACCGATTGAAGGGTTCAGTTGAATTAATAGGTTTTCTTAAATTCTAATTGAAAATTGTCCATTAGCTTTTACTTGGCTATAAAACCCAATATTGGGTGCTCAATGAGATTAGTGTAACGAAATGGACCTTTGTAGGTACTGAAACATGATTTTGGAGAAATACTGGATTCTCGGTTTGTAGTAATGTACCTAATTCGTAATCGAAATTTTATTTATATTGAGATGTATCTAGGTTACCTACTGTATATCTGTAGATTGTGATATAATGTAGTAGATAGGCTTGTGCAACCACTATTAAGTTTGTATTCGCATGTTTAATTAGTGTAGGACTATGAAGTAAACCTTCAATAAAATGAAACTATCACCGTTTGCTGTGTTATTATTATTTCCATTTATTATTAACATATGAATTACAAATATTTAAATATTAATATAAAAATTTAAAAAACAGTAACCCACCGGTATCGAGAACAGGGTCCACCGCGCGGTCAGGGCTCCAGAGAGAAACCTCCTGACAATGACTGACTGACGGGCCGTGTCCAGAAGTATTGCCTTCTGTATCAAACCCTTTATTCAGCCGCCTAACGAGCCTCCTCAGATGTTGGTCGAGGCGAGGAACTATCGGCACAATGATCGCTGAGTCCACATCCCGCATATAGACTACCTCGCGGGCCAAATCAAGGTAATTGATCTGCTTATCTTTCTCGACCTTCACGAGGTTCACGTCATGTGGGGCTGCATTTATTTTATTATTAGTCATTTAGTCACCTTGTGTTGTACTTTTCATTTTACTTTAAAATATTGAATTCATCTTTTTTTTTTTTCAGGTATGTGGATTTAGACTGATTGCAACAAAGACAAACGATCTAAGTAAGTAGCTAAACCGTTTTAAAAACCGTTTGTTTAAAAACGGTTGTATAATTATATCTTTTTATTTTTTTGTTAGCCTATTCAGTCCCACTCCTGGGCAAAGGCCTCCCTCCATGCCTTCCATCTTTACCGATCCTGGGCTTCATCCCACCAGTCTTGGAGAAATCCATCCAGTTCGTTCCGCCGTCTCCTTCGTGGACTGCCGCGACCCTGTCTCACTGTCTCAGAGCTCCAGTTCTGTCTCCAATTATATCTTACTGTAAAAAAAAAGAACTAATTTTTAATATTCTCACCTTCAATGATTCGGTCAACCAAAGTCAAGTAGACGCAGATGGTCTCAACAAGTCGTCGCCGATTGGGTTTAATGTTGTTTTGGATAAAAATGTAAGGTTGGAGATTACTAGCTACGTTAAATGAGACGTAGGAGAACAGTCAGACGACCAGCCGTCAGGCATGGTTATGTATTTCCTTTAAACTAATATATTATCATAATATAGACCTCTAACAGTTCTCCTACGTCTCATATAACGTAGCTATACTTCATTTATAAATAGCATTAGAAAAAAATGGCTCATAGAAGCAGGAATGCAAAATATCTTATTTTAAAGAAAAGTTAAAACAATTTTAATTAAACTTATTTTAACATAATTTTTATAAATAGATCTTAGAAAGTACTAAATATGGACGTATAATATAAACAGAACATTAAGTCTTTTAAAGATTACGTAACATTTTAAATTTGGTAGGATTACACTGAAACAAATAACGTTTCGGGTATTGTTCATCCCTGGTTCTGTTAGGTTTTTAGCATTGACACTGTAATTTTAAATTGGAATTAAATATACAACTAAATGAAAGCCACATAATTTTAGAAGATAAATTATTAAAATGGTTACAAATACACGCGACAGCTTCTGTAAAAATAGATTATAATAAATTTGGTGTATATCGTAACTTCAACAGTTTTACTGTACTTTTGTTCCAAAGTGTGCATTAAAAAGAACCTTTTTTAACTTCTTTCTAATGCTATATATATATAATGTAGTATAGAAATCCCCAACCTTACATATCATACGACAAAAATATACAACGAAAAGTGTAAGACAATTATGTGCACACAGATGAACATAAAAACATAGATTACTAAAATTATAACACTCCTTTTGGCTTTGACGTAGAGCCGCGAAATAGAAATCTCATATCTAACCTCGTACCTCGAACGAAATTACAGTTGAAGGATTTTACATGTGACCCTCTAGTTCGGAAATTCCACTTTAAGATCCTAACTCAAACTGAAAAGGTATTGAGGACTTACGAATTGCTTAGTAACCAGAACTAACTACATCAATTTTGCTTCAGAATAGTTCTTTCACGAAACTGGCGGAGTTTCCAACGAAAACGAGACTAACAGTTTGTATTTAACTCAACGTACACACGATATATTTCCAGTAAGCTCAGGCTTTCGGTCTCAACATTTTGGTTGACAATTTATTGAATAAAGGGTATTCGTATGAGCGCACATGATTGATTCAGCTCAACCATTTTAATCTGAAAGATGAACTGTAAATTTTTTGTGAGTAACAATTTCGGTACCGATTTTATTAAAAACTTTAATCAAGGCTTTTTTAGCAACCAACTAGTTTAGAAATACGAGATAACTAAAGACTTTCATTAACGTATAACGTTGTTTGATCTAAACATTTGAATACAATAGTTAAGTGTTCGTTTCCGAAACATTGATTACGTAACCATCCTAAAACAATTGAATGTTTCCGTCCATTGCCTCACAGCGGCGCTCTCGACGCTTCGTTAGCGAAAATTTATCTAAAATAAGAAATCTTCCTTCGTCAGTTAACCCTTCCATTGTTACAGAATGTCATTAAGCAGCTTGTGAATATTTCAAAAGCGAATATTGTATCAAATTGAAAGGGTGGGAATAATACCTACCTACGGTAGTGTTACATCGGTCTTTATTGTTCTGATACGCTACGTACACGTTTTATTCTGTAATTGGTTTTACGTTTTTATGGATTCCGCCTCGATTTTTATTTTGATACAGGCGTACTTATATGATAATATTTTTTTATTACATTTCCTGCCGTAGCTGCCTATTTGGAGCCTCTACTTATGTTGAGAGCACTGAAAGTCGTATTGACTTGATAAATGAAGAGAAGCGTAGCGATCGCCTGCTTTAATATGCATTAACTTTGAAACTAGTTACTCTAATCTCATTCTGAGATGAAGAATGACAGAAGTTAAAATTATTCGTCTGGTTAAGCTTGAATATAATTCTACGAGAGTTACATTAAGGGCTTTTTCCCAGTTTAAAATGTAGTAAGTTTAATCAGCGTGAAAGGGTGCAAGTTAATCACCTCCCCTATCCCGCGAAACCTTCTCGCGAATGAAACAAGCTGACATATTAATTTTGAGTTAACGAGCACACTCCACTTGAAGCGAAACAGAAATATTTATGAAACCACATCATAATGAACGTATTTCTGCTTCTAAATTGACCTAATAAATGAACATAAGTAATATTTTATTATTCTGTAATAATATTCTTTACAAAAGCAGCTTTATGAGGAGCTCGTGGCTAAGTTAAAGCCGTATGCATCGATCAGTCAAGATTAAGCTACGCTTGCCGCGGTCGGTCTGTGGATAGGTGGCCATCCATTTCATATCAAGACCCCTCTGTGCCTCAGAAAGCACGTGTCGGTTCCGGGTGTCATTTGTAGATCTTTGACAGGCGTTGTAGGTAACCAGAAGCCAGAAGGGAAGGACAACCAGTCTTACCAAGAGGTATCGTGTTACCTGGGTTGTGGTGGCAGTCGCTCCATGAAAAGCACTGTTATTCAGTTGCATCCAGTAAGACTGGAAGCCGACCCCAACATAGTTGGGAAAAGGCAAAGTAGATGATGGATATTCTTTACAAATGTATGAAGAACGTTCAGTAAATAGGGTTACTGAACGTTTGTTTGTGCATAAAGTATAAATAAATAAATTCCCTAACAACAAATTCTGCTCCAAGGCGAACTCTAGAATATTGGTATAATTCACAGATTGGCGATTATTATTCGCAACGATTAAAATTCGTAGTGCGCGCTTAGCCTTAATGACATATTATATTGCTCTATCATAAATTAAAACCATGTTTGGCTATAAGCGCGCACTACGAATTTTAATCGTTGCGAATAATAATCGCCAATCTGTGAACAATACCAATATTCTAGAGTTCGCGCACTGCGAAAACAATTTGTTTGCGACCTTCCGTTTATTTCAATCGGTTTCATTTCGCATTTTAAAAATCGCAACGAATTATTTTCTTAGTGCGCGCTTAGCCTTAGAATGGCGTAGCCATATACAGATCTCATTATATTCATCTATTTATATATTATTATATAAAAATGAATCGCCGAAATGTATGTAAGCGCATACTTAACTTGCGAATGGTTAGACCAAATTGGATAATTGTTTTTGTATTGTGTTCGTTATTATCAGGAGAAGGTTTGTATATAAGAAAATTTTAGGAAGATAGGTAGGGTAGGGTAGGTAGGTAAAGTAGGGTAGGTATGTAGGGTAGGCAGGGTGGGGTGGGGTAGGTAGGTAGAGTAGTGTAGGGTAGGGTAAGGTAGGCAGGTGGGTAGGTATCTGTTGGATCAGCTAGTTTTATACAAAATTATTTGTATCTATCCATATCCAATAATGGTACGTTTAGCCACAAAATCCCTGATGATTCCTAGATTATATCATCTAGTTTCAATTATATCTATGACAGAGCGCGATGCTGATAACAGTCAATTGATTGATTAATTTACTAGTCGCAATCATTAACTATGTTGTGGGCATCTCTTGCAGGCATAATTTTCAGGGACAGCGAGAAAGTTTGATTAATTGACATCGAGTGATAAGATCGATTACGTTATGTTTTAGGGTTCCATACCCAAAGGGTAAATACGCGACCCTATTTTACTAGGACTCCACTGACCGTCTGTTTGGCTGTCTGTCACCAGGCTGTATCTACTAAACCGTGATAGCTAGACAGTTGAAATTTTCACAGATGATGTATTTCTGTTGCCGCTTTAACAACAAATACTAAAAACAAAATAAAATAAATATTTAAGGGGGGCTCCCATACAACAAACGCGATTTGACCCTTTTTTGCTTGATATCTAATATTGTATAGATAATGGTACGGAAGCCCTTCGTGCGCGAGACCGACTCGCACTTGACCAGTTTTATTGCTCGATCTATAATGTTGTATAGATAGTGGTACTCGCACTTGGCCAGATTTTTTATTGGTTAAATTTTTTGATGATTCACAAACTGATCCTTGGAAACCATTAATAACCGAATGATACAAATGACCTGCCTTTGTGATTCTAAAGGCTCTCATGAACAAACTGGATACTTTTAAACTTGAACTTTCTAAGGATCGTATTTGAGTACATTTCGGGAGTGTCCTCTTCTATAGCTCGGAGCTCGAAGCTCGTGGCTTAGTAAAAGGAGTACTGATAGATCGGTCAAGGTTAAGCTACGCTTGCCGTGGTCACTCTGTGGATGGGTGACCATCCATTTCATTCCCTCTGTGCTTTGGAAAGCACGTAAATCCGTTGGACCCCGCTGTAATTCGTTGATCTTTTGCAGTTGTTATAGGTAGTCAGAAACCAGAAAGTGTGATTACCAGTTTTTCCAAGGGGTATCGTGTTCCCCAATAACTGGGTTGTGGAGGTCAGATAGGCAGTCGCTCCATGTAAAACACTGGTATTCAGTTGGGAAAAGACTAGGCAGATGATGTCCTCTTCTATAGAGAATACAAGAAGACACTCTCCCAAAATGTAGTTTCAATATATCCTGATACACTTCTATACCCTCGATTTATAAGAAATGCACGTACAATGCACTT
Source organism: Charanyca ferruginea (assembly GCA_947361185.1). Classification (NCBI taxonomy): domain Eukaryota; kingdom Metazoa; phylum Arthropoda; class Insecta; order Lepidoptera; family Noctuidae; genus Charanyca; species Charanyca ferruginea. Next base: position 8,922,560 of record OX376058.1, read on the forward strand.
TAAACGCATAAACTCGTAAATGTGAGCCGTCTCCGTGCGATCGAGCGTCGTCTATGTAAATGCACCGTGCAGCTCTTCCCAGCAGCTCTAAGCCATTTACTGCGATAGCATTACTCCTACTTTAACACCATTTAACTTTTATGGTCGAGACGTCTATGCTGATCCTGGAGTGAAAGAAAGACGGGGAATAACTCTTGTGACGCCGCTGTTTATGTCAAGCTGTAAACGTTATCTAGCGGAAACTGGTTGTTTTCAAAGCATTGGACAATCCTTTGTGACAACGAGAATAGGTAACTAAAAAAAATATCTAATACTAGCTTCTGCCCGCGACTTCGTCCGCGTGAATGTCGGTTATAGCGAATGCAGACGAAGTTGGGGATTAAAAAGTAGCGTATGTCCTTTCCCAGGGTTCAAGGTATCTTTAAATCAAATATCATATCAAAATCATTTGAAGCATTTATAATAAAAAACTAAATTTGAAAAAATAAAAACCCGATGGCGTAAAAAGTGAACTTTAAATAATTAAAAACTGAAAAGAAATACTTTTACAAGTCCGGTAGTCTAGAATTATGTTTAGTAATGTTGAATAACTATACCATTGAAATAATAAAAACCGCGCTAATTGCGATTTGATCAGTCGGGACCCATTATCGGGAAAATTTGAGCCGGTTTAGATTTGAATGGGTCCCGACTGATCAAATCTCTATTGGCGCGGTTTTTATTATTTCAATGGTATGGTCAAAAAATTCTTTATTACCTGATATCTTCCAAACTACTGACTTTGGAAGATATCAGGTAATAAAGAATATTTTAAATATGAAGCCCGGCGTGAAAAACATAACCCTTTCCTTGCAGTCGGGGTAATATGGATATGGATGGATGAGCAAATGCTACTCAATTTAAATTGTTATTTATTTATTTATTTATTTATTACATTTGGGAAAACAAACAGTAGTATATTAAGAATAAACACTGTTGTCTTAAAATTAAACTTAACAAATATACTACCCACAACATTTTCCACAGATTACTATAATAAAAACAACAAACTGTTAGCAAACGTTTAACTGTAGCAGGGCTAACTTAATGAAAAATAATAAATTTAAAAGAAGAATAAGCAATATTTTATAAAATATCAAATATAAAATTTAAACAAAAAGAAAAAAACAAAATAAAAAAATCATGCGTGATATATCATAAAGGTCCTTAGCTAATTAATAATGGTGTTACTGAATTATAACTTTTAATATTATAACTGTTATTGAATTATAGATGTTAACCCATATCTTTACACGTCACATTTATATGACTTATGGCCAAACACTCAACTTTCAGTCACTTTGACATACCTATAGGTAGTGAGAGAGACAGCACGAGACTTAACGGCATCTTTAAATTGAGTAGCGTTTGAGTATTTGACCAAATTTTTCCATTTATTTTTTTCATTATTGTAATGGATCTGAAACTGAAATTGAATTTGGTGAATTGTACCAACACTTATAATAATAATAATAAAGCCTTTTATTTCGAAAACTAGACAGTAACACTTACAGTAATATTTAAAACAAAAATCACAAAATGTCTCGAATTTCGGTGGGCCTCATGGCATATGCCTCCTCTAACAACTTCCATCGTAGTACCAACACTTACGGCAAATCAATTATTTGAATTTGATTCAAAATTACTAAAAAACAACACAATAATGTGTTTAACCATCGCATTTTAAAAACAGCCGCGTTAATCTTTAACACGGAACACAAAATTCTTATTCTATTACATTGGCAAATTCGAGCAAACTTTTCCCGAATTATTTCACGTAATCTCGAATCTAATATTCGGAATATTGCAAGGCGGGGAACCCATCTAGCGGTAAGTTAACGTGGTTATACACATCCGTGGCCCGGCTTCGGTTGCGCTAACCTTGTAAAGGGTTTCTGAATAAATTTCCGCGGCAAGCAAAGTTTTGGGATAACATCTTCGAGCGGCGGTCGCTTTATACGTATTATATGCGAACCGCTCCCATTTGTTGATGAAACGCAAGATATGGTGAGAGGTAATAAGTTAGTACCTACGTATATATTACGAGTACAAGCGCTGGTTTGTTAAATTAATATTTATTTTTCTGAGATACATATCTTTATACTCATGTATGTATTAGTTATGCTGGGGTGTGATTCTTCTAAACTTCGAATCTGAATCCACTGTGAGTTTCTTGATTGGCACTCTAAAAACTCGGTTGATAATTCGAATTTACACTAGCGCCACCCTTACGAGCGTGTCAGCGAGATAAAGTATGAGATGACGCAAGAAGTGGCATTCTGTAAGGTAATTTCCCCGTCACTTCGACGCTCACTTGGCACTCGAACCCGATTCAAAGAGTCAAATATATCAAGGTCATTTTGAACCTTATGCGAAGTGAGAGTGAATAGCGATGTTAGATGCGAGTTGTTATTTGAATTTTACAGAATCGACCTACTGGACATGAATTGCCACTTGCCTTTGGCCACACGGGCCATAGTCAGCACGTCCCTACATGTGGTTAGTGGCTGGTTCGTAACCGCAGCATCGGACGTAGCACTAATGGTGCAAAATATCCAAGTGATGGAACCAAGCTAGTGAATTCTAAAATGGCTCGTGAAATGGTTAGTTTCATACTTACGTAGACGTTTATTGCTGACTTGTGGCTTGCACTTTATCTAACTAGGGACTCGCTCTAGCTTCGCACGGATATTATCGTCATATTTAAATCAATTTACACAAAACCTAAACAAATTTTTCAACTAAACCTTCCTCATGAATCACTCTGTCTATTAGTGTAAACTGTATCACAATTCGTTCAGCAGTTTGTGAGCTTATCGCAAACAGACACACAGACAGACACGGCGGGGGACTTTGTTTTATAATACATAATGATAGTAAGATATTAAATAAGTTTCAGTTTGACTGATCACTCTGATACCTTCGGAGATAGACCGTAACAATTACTCATTTATTCGTAACTCGCCACTCACTCAACTGTTTGATGTTTTAAAAAGCTTATATTTTCAAAAGGTAAGTATAGTCTGATTGTTTTTTTTTTCGTTTTTAATAGGTACTTTATCTCTGGAAGTAATGGTCCGATTACAAAAACTTTTAGTTTTCTTAATTGGCTGAATGCCATAGGCTATGTTTTGTGTTTTTTTTACACTTTGTCTTACACTCGGACGAAGTCGCGAGCAGAACCTTGTACCTAGTTCATAGTATAGTACCTAATATATGTACTCAAACAAGTGGTGGGCTATTACAGGAGTAGAAATACTTCTGTAATTGCCTGTTACCTCGACCTCAGCAAAGCCTTCGACCGTGTGGACGTGCAGTTCCCAGCCAGGTGGTACGGGTTCGGCTTCCAGGTGGGAGGTGCGGGAGGTGGGACCTGCTGAAGAACAGCAGGTCATGGCCTGTCGGGGGAGCGGTGAATGCTCATGCGAATCCCGCACCCCCGCCCGCCCTTGGCCGGTAGGAGTCCGGCATGCCCCTCCGTCACCCCCACGACGGAGAAAGTCCATGAGGATTTCCACCGCGCAAAAAAAAAAAAGAAAAAAAAGCCAGGTGGTATGGGTGCTGAAACAGTGGTACCAGCAGAAGGAAAATCGAGTCCGATGAAAGAATGAGCTGTCGGCTCCCTCTGGCCTTAAGTGCGGAGTGAGACAGGGGGGAAGTATGTCACCGGCACTCTTCAACGTGTACATGGATGGGCTATCGGTCCGACTCAACCAAACTGGTATAGGTTGCTCAATTAACGGAACCCTCATGAACCATATATGCTACGCAGATGATATGGTTCTGTTGGCGCCGTCATTATCGGCAATGCGCAAGGTGTTGGCGGAGTGTGAGACATACGCTAATGACCACAACATGACATACAACCTAGACAAGTTATATTACAATATCATATAAATAATAATAATAGCACCACTCCATTTCAACCCATGTGTGTCGTGAAAGGCGACAGAGGTATATTGACCAGAGGATGGGCGCAGCGACCTTCTGAATACCATAACACCAACTGCAATCGGCAACATGCATCGGCCAAGCATGGTGATTATGGCTGAACCCCCCTTGAGGGTGATCTATGCCCAGCAGTGGGCGTCTAAAGGCTGAAATGATGAGTTGAGTTTTAATAAAACCTCATACCATGTCAATAAAATAATTTTCATGTTTCAGTATTGAGATAGGTACATTCAAGTGGAAACCCACTTAAATTTGAATCCTTTGAGCTGCGCGGTCTGTTCTGTTCCAGTTAGATTAATAAATCTTTGCAGAGGTTAGCTTATTCTGCATAGCCGAATAAGTTATATTACGTTTATTTAATAGCAGGTTACCTATTGATATAGGTACAAAAAACCAAAATACACACTCAGTGATTAAAAAAGTCCCAAAAAACCAGCGCAAAATTTGAGAACATGGTAAGCTATTAAAAAAGGACTTCGGGAAAGGAATTCGTTATATCGTTTAATTGGGAGCATCGACTACACTTTTTATTCCGATATTTGAAAGGAACTGTACTTCTAGATTAACAATAACCTTATTTATTTTAGAACCCGATAGGTAAACACATCATAGGTACAGTTAAACAGACGTAGGTAAAATATCTTCCCGCTCATGGTCTGACAAGCTCAGGCATTACAAAGGAGAGCAAAATAATACATAGGTACATTATTACTTTCGTACCATATTATGCTATGTAACATACACCCATGGTAAATTAGCATGTACATAATTATATTATGTGCCTCTAGACTAAGTTTTGAGGCCACCCAAATAATTGAAAACGTTGTCATCCGTACCTACATTGGCATGATATTTCAAAGTTGAGACAAGATGTCGGTATTTGAAGGGGTTTGATGTTAAAACAATAGACTTCAAGAGAAGGTATGTACGTTCGCACCAGAAAATGGTTTTTAACCGACTAAAAAGGAGATGGTTCCCTTTTAGTTTCCCAGTTCATTTGACTTGGAAAACTGTACCTCAGAGGTATACAATATTATGAGAAAAAATTAAAATTTTACAGGAGAGGCAAAAAAGCGCGGAGTGAAACTTTGAATGTAATTTTGACATAGTTGCTGTAATGATATTGGAACAAACTCAACAGTATTTTATATTATTATTAGATTAAATTATAATGTATTACACATAATTCCAATAAAGTTAATTCTTATATAATTTTGTGGACTTGAGGCTATTTACCTCGTTGCATAATTAAACTTATGTATTTTAAGAAAGCATTATGATATCATACTATTGTTTATCTCTAAAGAAAACTTGTAATTTTTATTGAAATTTGGCACCTAGAAACATTATGTCCCTTGACATTATGTAGCGTTATGGAATTATTTTAGAATTTTAGGGGTTTACTAATAAAATGAAACAAAAGTTACTTCACAAAGCTAAAATTTGAAATATTATTTATTTTTAATAACCAACACAGCTACTCGCATGCTTTAGGTAAGTCAGGGATATCTGCAAATGGAAGATTCCTATAATAATCGTGGAACATGGATGGAATCCATCGCAACGATTTTTGTTAGTCGTAGTATTTGAGCCTCTAAATGGGCCTTTGAGTTTCTCGAATAGATTTCGGCATGCGTACAGAAAATCCTCTTCGTTTATTTTGTATGAAACTAACTTCTTCAAAGTTTCCAGATCAAAAGAAGTTTTGTAGAACATAGAACCTGTTTTTGGAAATTGTATTCAAACTATAGCAGAATATGGTACAGACTCTCCCTCAATAGACTTATTTCTATGCACAAAAGGAGCTGATGATCCGTTATAAAATGCAAAATCTTGGACGTTACGTGAAGTTAAGAAAAATAAGATAGACGCCCTGGAGATGTGCTGCTGGCGAATGCAAATGTACTTACCATACTCTGAAGTTCTATCATGTCGATCTCTGATATTCACTAGGTCACACAGTAATTTTCGGCGTGAAAATATGAGGTTATTACAAATTAAACAATTACGGGGATAGTTTTGCTCGGACAGTAGGTACGACGGCGCACGCACTGACGGATAACTAGCGTGTTGTGCGCGAGGTTTCGTTCAAAGGTAAAGAACATTAACTCCAATGAACAACATTAAGTTCGCGCAAAGCTTAGAGGTAAATAAGCTCATCATCATTTAAGGTCCAGTACCCGTTAAACGTTTGTGGATTTAATGTCATATACGATTGGATATCTTTCTTCATAGATATCGTAGGACTTAATGTCGTATACCATTACGTAGAACTGGTTCTTGCAATTTTAATAGTGCAAGAAACATATTTTCAAAAAAAGTGGAGTTACTATTGTATACCTCTGAGGTACATTATTACAAAAACAATGTATTTAAACTATGAGACAATATTGGATCCTTTGACTAACATCATTCAGAAATTGTCTCTAGTAAATTGGGACTGCTTACCTACATTAAATATTTTTCTTTTTTTACTCTTAAGATAAGGTTCTTCCACAGTAAATATTTACCACTAGAAATAGGTAACAAAACAAAAGCATAAAGAGGATTCTTACGTGCCAGCCTATTTCAATCATACATGCCCGTTGATGTAGGTGTGAGAGAAAAATGCTGTAGCTCGGGAGATAGCTCTCGTTGGCAAAGAACTCGTGAAGACGTGAATAATGAAAACAGTATGAAGACATCACCTTCCAAATACAACAGTACCTACTCTATCGCTTTCTTAAATAGCGTTATTTTGTTGTCAACAGTGACAACCACAGTGACAATAGTGAAATAAACTGCGTACATAACACTACTATTAATCAATATAACATATTTTTCATAAAAACTGACAAAACACTATATTGTTCCATAGATTTTGTATGGCAATAGTAAAATTCACAACACTTTTTGCCGACTCTATTAACTAACTAATTATATTGATATCGAACCAACATAAATTAATGACTACCCAATTGACATACGGTATTTTTTTATTTTTCCCTAATTGTTTTTATTGTCAAGTCTACTAACTAATACAATTAGTTAAGTTGGGAAGGGCGGAGAAACCCAACACAAGCACGCTACCTACTTGCTTAAAAAATCGAGTTAAAAATTCTGATACATACATCGTGTTAATATTGTAACTAGCGTAGTTATTTAAATTATGGCAATACACATTGTTTTATTTAAATAATTTCATCGAGTACATTTTAATAGAAGTACGCAGAAGATGTCATTGTAAAACCATTACGTTTTAACAAATTGTGAGTACCTGGTCTACTAAATCAAATTAAAGTCAAGAGTCGAACAAAATGCTGACTGCGCGTTCGGCAAACCAATATCGAGAGTTGTAATATTTTATTGAGTTTTAGAGAAGCTCGCAAACAATATGAAGAGTCTGATGGAAGAATAAAATGGTTCCAATTATAACTGTGAAGTAAAATATAACAGTATTAGTATTATCTACTGTATACCACTTTTTACCTCGGTCAGAGGGCAAGCATTGCCATCCAACGTGGCAATGCCGCCAGTCTCTTAGGCACATTGCCAGATGTCAGCGACGTGGAGGAATTTTTTGATGCTTTATTGTATTCGTTTTTTAGTTTAGTAGTTATAGGTTTTCTTTTTACAAGCTTTTATTTGACTTCACTTTTGTATGTTTCTATGTTTACAAATCTTACAAGGAAGATTTGAACCACTTCTAATAGACCGATTGAGCTGAAACTTGGTATACCTGCGTAACTTGGATGACAATACAATAATATGGTACCATGGAGCTGGTCTGATGATGAGGTTGGAAGGTGACCATAGAAACTTCGGTTTTTGTGGACCGATTGAGCTGAAATTTGGTATGTCTTCGTAACTTCGGTAACAATACAAAAATATGGTAGATCAGCTCCATGATCTGACGAAGAGTTGGAAGATGCCCATAGGAACTCCGATTCCTGTGGTCCAATTGAGCTGTTATTTGGTATGTATTCGTAACTTCAGTAACAATACAAAAATATGGTATCATGGAGCTGATCTGATGAGGAGTTGGAGGATGCCCATAGGAACTCCGATTCCTGTGGTCCAATTGAGCTGAAATTTTGTATGTCTTCGTAATTTCGGTAACAATACAAAAATATGGTATAATGGAGCTGATCTGATGAGGAGTTGGAGGATGCCCACAAGAACTCCGATTCCTGTGGTCCAATTGTCCTGAAATTTTGTATGTCTTCGTAATTTCGGTAACAATACAAAAAAAAATGGTATCATGGAGCTGATCTGATGAGGAGTTGGAGGATGCCCATAGGAAGTCCGATTCCTGTGGTCCAATTATGCTGAAATTTTGTATGTTTTCATTTTGTATGTCTTCGTTATTTCGGTAACAATACAAAATATGGTAACAATGAAGCGTTAATGGAAATGGATAGACTAAGGAATATATCCAACTAAAAATCTAAAAACAAATTAACGGTAAAAAAAAAAAATTAAAAACAAGCTTTTATTGAGCACGAAAAATGAAAAAAATAAACTAAGACATTCATAAAATTCGTAGTTTTTTAAACTTTATAAGTAACAACCTACAAAAATGTTCAGTTTAACTGTTCGATACAATTAGTGTCATCAGTAGAAGTATGATACATAAACATATATTATCTATAACCAGTATATTAATATTCTTACGCGATCTAAAAGCTTGTCGCGGCCGAGGACTATGCGTTAACACAATTGCGCGACAAGCTTTTAAATTGCATATAAAGTTTAAAAAACTACGAATTTTATGAATGTATTAGTTTATTTTTTTAATTTTTCGTGCTTAATAAAAGCTTGTTTTTAATTTTTTATTTTACCGTTAATTTGTTATTAGCTTGTTATTATTCGTAAACGTAAATATATTATCTGACTGACTTCTGACTGTGACTTCGTAGGTAAGTAAGGTATTAAAAAATCTAAATTTATCTTTTGTCAATAGACACAGCTTTCTACCAGAGAATTACTTTTTGTACTTCCTGAGATTACTTCTAACAATTATATTATACAATTATATTATATATATATTATATAATTATAGTATATAATATTATAGCAGCACCTCAGTATCTCATGTCTCGTACGGAGTCCGTACGTATGTTATTATTTTCCATTCTGTACCATAAAACTTTGAAAAGTGCCGGCTCTCCTCGCCATGTTTCACGGTACAGTATCAGAGCGCATTATCAGTAGGTACCTACTACTCGCTGAATAAAATTTTATGTATAAACTAGACGCGGTGCGGGCTTCAAGCTCGGTACATATTTTATGAACGCTTCGTTTACACAGAATATTTGATGGAAACACTGTTTTACGTGAATCCAAAATAAGGTCAGATAAACCTACATATTAAATCATAACAGATAGTTTTGTTTTGCCCGTAGATATTTTTGTAAGCTCCTACGTTACAAATAATGGCTCCTGAGCTCTTAGACTTGAATGCAATTCCGGACACTTCCAACGTAAGTTTAGTGGAGTAACACTCGGGTGCTTAGAAGAATATATGGTAGTACTTAAGGGAGCTGTACATTTATACCGCCCAGCTCGTTCATTGAGACAAATTGCCACAAAGCCGGTGCCATCTACTTCGCCACATCGTCCTTTGTTTAGAAGGGACCCTAATTAACAGAAACTCTTTGAAGAGTGCTACAAAAACTTTACCTCAGGGGCGACCTACTCCGTCTGTGCCCTTTAATTAAAGAGAAGCACTCGCAAGCGAAGCTGATTGGCAGCGCGATGTAGAATCAATAACGGAGACGATTATGAATGTCTGAAATTACATCGAAAATTATCCTCAAAATCGCTAAAATGATGACTCAGCGCGGAATGCGCAAAATTATCCTCTAATTGGTTAGAATTAAGGGGAGATATTTTTGGAACTTTCATCTAAATATAAGATGGAACATTTAATCGAAAGTAAATTGTATCTTTATGCGATTACTCGTGACATTTCGGGGATTTCTTTAATAAATCGGGGCCTACGCTATTACTTTGTGGGAATACTGTTTATTTAAAGGTCAAAGGGTTCGAACGTGTTGTTGCTTAGATTATTATTATATCTCGTGAAAGCAGATGATATTCTTAAAGCCTTCGCCCACGTGTCACAAACGTAATTCAACAGTAGTTACCTATGTTTACACAAACGTATCGATCCGCTCACTATATCGAAGGCTACAGTAGATATGAGATTACTGGTTGTTGGATATTCAGAATCCGCTTTCAGTGTAGAAACAGAGCCAGTTGTGAGTTTGTAATAGGTTCTTAGATATATGAACATTGTACATAACGTTGCAATCAAGATTTATGAAATACATAAGATACACGAGGCTAAATGGAAATCTCACGCATATTTATTTATTTATTTATACTTCATGCGCAAAGGTACAAAGGCGAACTTAATGCCTTAGGCATTTTCTACCAGTCAACCTAGGGTAATGAAGAGATAACATGGCAGGTGCATTTGAAAAAAAATAATAAGACAAACAAAGACAACATACGTTTTATAACAAATCTTAATGCAGATTGTAATATTTTTAGCAGTTAATATTTAGAGGTTAGTGGTCACAATTATGGCCAGATACTCAAATGATTTTTATATCTCTATCACTATATGTCGAAGTGATTGTGACAGAACGAGACTTAACGGTATCTTAAAATTGAGTAGCGTTTGAGTATTTGGCTATTAGTGACTAAATAAGTCATGATCAGTCAGGTGTTTGTAGGTATCTGTGAGGTTATATGCATGTAAACGCACCTACGATACAGAAGAAATTCCTCATGTATGTACAGTCAGCAAAAGAGATAAGTATCCATGTCGCCGGGAATAGTTGAAGTTTACTTAGAAACCAATGGAGGCTTTCAAATGAAATTTAAATTAAATCATTGAACTGTTTATTCTCTATTAATTGTACTTAATTTTATTCATAAACACCCATCGGTTTCTAAGTAAACTTCAACCATTCCCGGCGACATGGATACTTATCTCCTTTGGTGACCGTACATTGGTTTACACTAAAAATCAGCGCCGTGGTTTCGTGCCTTCGTACACGGACCACGGCATTTATGCTGAACGTTAAAGTCGTAGCTCATTATATCAGCACGGCTTCGATGCAGCAAATAATTTGCCATTCAAAAAATTGTACGTATTAAAATATTTTTTTACAATGCCAAGATAAAAAGTCAACGGCCCGACAGACGTACTGGATGCTTACGGTTGAATTCTCTAAGGCTATTCCGGCCGGACCGTTGCCGTGTCGTAGTGGTGCTGTAAAAGAGCGACGACCATAGTCGTTTCGCGTGATAATGACTCATATTTCCGACTAGGAGGACATTATATGTATATATAATACTAGCGGGCCCGGCAGACGTTGTCCTGCAATGAAAATCAATACAAAAATCCAGGTCCAGCCTACCCTATCCCACCCTACCTACCTACCCTACCAATCTATCTACCTACCTACCTACATACCTCCTCTACCTACCTACTTTGTTTCCACTCAACAAAGCAATGTGACTCTTCGCAGTGGAGAGGTACCAGAGGGACTTGATCTAAGAAGTCCTAGAACCGACTACAGCGCCATCTACCGGCACCAATTGTGAATCTAAACCACATCTAAACCATTCTCGAATCCACTTAGAGGTACCAGGATGACATAGATCTAGGGATGGAGATAACGAACAGCAGTGCTATTCTGTTACAATCTCCCTCAGTGAACATTTAGGTGAAGTGAGCTGTCATTTGTACCGATGCTAGGGATTGACAAAGTAGACTGTGGGTTGACAGTTCACTTCACCTAGGTGTTCACCGAGAGAGATTGTAACAGAATAAGACATACAGCAAAACATTTTTATTCGCAGTTAAGAGGTACCAGGGTGACATTAATCTAAGAAATCTTTCAACTCGACAACAGTTCTATCTACCGGGTCCAATTCTGAACCTAAACCATTCTCGAATGCTGTTTATGAGGTTCAGTTTCATACACACGCAGAGAAGATTTTTATTTATAACGTGAATACTTAAATAGTTTTTCTTTCTTTCTATGTAAGGCAAAAGAAAAACATGTATTACAATATTATAGAGATTAAACCTTAGTAATCATTTTATCAAGATGAAGCAATTTAACGTATATCAAGTCACTTTGCCGTCACCATAGCGTTCACCGCAAAAGTTTACTTATCTCCCGCGTATTACACTCGTTGTATAACACAAAGAAAATTACAGCCCGCGGCTCTTGTTGCCTGTAACTCGTGCCTGTAACGCTTGTGTTCATGTTGACTTTTGTACTTCAAACTTGATGAACAGCTAGAATTCCCAGCAACTTTAATATTTGATGTAAACTTCAAAACTGCCGAACTTGACGGATAATTATTCTATTTGTGTAATAGTCAACTTATTACGTCATTTTAAAAAGCTTTTGTAATTCTGTAACATTGTTTGTTTAGGTTTCAGTTTTAATAAGTGAAGGAAATGCTCATTCATTTATAGGATATTAAAAGTAGGAACTGATTTCATTCGGCAGAACGACTCACTGTTTATTTAATGTTCCAATAAAACGCCCGATGTCTGTCATAAAAACAACTTTATTAATTTTCCACAATACTGTTGCGGGAAATGTACGTACAAATGTCCTACTTCAACAAAATTAATGAGTGCTATCATGTAAAAATGATCTATACAGCAGCTAAATTTTGAATATACATTTATTTGTTTATTAAAACAGTATGCAACAAAAGGTATACAATACGACTTTATGCCTAAACATTCTTATCTATGTCATTGTTGAACCACAACAAAATCGGTCACCAAAAGCTAGTCAACAGTACCTCTCGCATAGAGGAACCACTACATATCTACCTCCGATTAAATCGGAACATCTCATGAATAAAGATCTCATTGTACATGTTTGTTCACCACGGCCTGACAGAATCGTTATCACAGAGCCGACAGGGTCTGCTACAGACATAATTCTCGAGGCAACACGGCAGACCGATGACGTCACTTCGTAGATGATATTCCGATTTGCAGCGACGTATTTGACGCCCCATAGAGACAGTTGCTGTCTCACTTGCCTTAACAATTTTGCGTGCGATGCCTGGTGTAAAATATTGTACACTGACGTTTTGAGGTTGGAAGGGAAATAACAATGTGGACAACATAATTACACTTTCCTAGAAGTCCTAGAAATTAAACAATGTAGTTTTAAAAGCCTAATTAAAGTGTATGTTTAGTAGTCTACGGCATAATCAAATTGACACGTGATTTTACAGTAGATCAAAATATTTTGACTTCCAAAATTACAAGAAATTACTTTCTTTCTTTCTGTCATTCAGTGATACTTATACTTTCTGATTATCTCTGAAGGAAAATAATAATATCGTTAAATATCGTTTAGTAGTAGTAGTAGTATGACGGGCTGGTGTCCGCCACTCCACTGTCGTCTCAGCGCGTATTTTGCGTACAATATCGTTTAAAACCAAAAACAAAAAGTCACTACGGCGTTTTATTTTTGTTTTTACTTCGCATAATAATTTGTATGCGTAAAAATGATTTAAAAGAATAAACAAGTTATTCTACATATCATATATTCTGTTCAGTTTACTACAATTCTGCAATAAGATATAGAGGGTTCATACAATAAAAAATTATAAATCATCTAAACATTATTAAACTGCTTACTATATAAAAATCACACATTTTACGCATATTTTTCATTACAAGAACCTTCGTCAAAAACGAGAGTTAAAAATATAGCAATGCCGTTATGACGACAAATATATCTACCTTTTTCAGCACGACAGTGTACTTTCACGTGTGTCCACAAATCTCCTCGCGACACTAATGTGTGTAATATCTCCCCTCATGTTGTGGCGTGGACTCGCACGATTATCGTGTACTCCCGCCTGAAAGGAATGCCGCTATATGAATATTGTGTATGTTTTATAGTTATCTTTTTGGACAAACAATATTTTTTGTCGATTTTTTTCAAAACTGTACTTTTAACAGTGCATAAAGATTTCCGGGTTTTATTCGTGAGAAAAACTTTATGCAATAACATTTTAAAACTGAACTACAGATTTGGTCTTTCAACTTCTTTACTGATATTAAGAAATCAAATCTTGATGTTTACATAATGTTTTTTTAAAATGGTACCTGATTTCAATATTATTTGACGATACACACTATAATTTTATTGTTATAATAACATCAACGTTAAGCAGAACGTAACAGTTGTCAATGTACTTTTATAACTAGCAATCGACTTATGCAGGAATCGATAAAATCCATTAATATTAAACCTATGTATGACACCTTTTTAAGGTGTGCGGAACCCACCACACCACTGGCCGGGTCTAAAACTAAACACTGAGGTTAGAACTGTGACCATTTAAGTGCGAAGGCGAGTGAGCGAAGCAATTGGTGCCGCGGTAGCGGCCGCCGAGCTCCAGATCCCCTGTATTGTTGGTGAATCATTTGGATTAGGTTAGGTGAGTGGTATAATTTTAGACCCACAATACCACCAGGGGTATGGCCAGTGGTATGGTGGGTCCTCTATGATAAAAATACATGATAGACTGTAGTAAATCGATAAGGCATAGAAATTGTTGTAATGTCAAGAAACAAAACGTACTGCTGATTAATACAATATTTCTAGAAATCAATTCCAGTCACGATATTTCTAGTGATAACTGAAGATCTAGGAAATTATATGGAGATTTACAATAATGTACCTATGTGTCGACACATAATAACTACATATTAAAATCAAGCCTCAAAACCCATTGTTTACCATGGTACCAAAACCTGCACTTAGAGGGCTAAAAAATATGATTCTTCCAAGAAAGCTCTGCCCCTTGCGGTAGGTAAAATGTAGAACAATAAAGTAAGTAATTAAAACATGGTCACCGTAGAACACAAAAAAGCTATTTTTGGTTATCGAATCGAAAGAAAAACATCAGCTTTAATGTATTTTGACGAAGCTTACAGGCGAAATTGTTATGAAAGTTCCTCTACCCTATTATATATGTCGGATCGTCAGTGTGCGATCGAGGAGGAGCGCCGAGCGGTATAGTACATCGTCAGGACTATAGGCGTTCCCATTATCCCATTAGGGATAAACAACATACCTGTGAAAACAATTACACACTATTAGTAAAGAAAACACAATACAAATGGTAATCAGTAACAAGAATAAAGTAAGTTCAAGGTACAGCAACAATACACTTAATCGAACAGACCATTAAGGTCCCACAGTTCGTACAGTGGCGAAGCCACCCAATGATAAACGAACAAACCCTTAAGGTTTATAGTTCGTACAGCAGCCTAAGCCACCCAATGATAAACGAACAAACCCTTAAGGTTCATAGTTCGTACAGTAGCATAAGCCACCCAAATACAAAGTGTATCGCTCGCTAGCAGCAAGCCTATACAGCTATGTGAATATACAGCAGCGCTGTACCAGGTAAACCGACAGTATTGTCGGGAGCAGGAACTCTTTACTGAGTCGAATCCGAGGATCGTCTGCCATACTTACGGAGTGCACGCTCTTTTATAAGGCGATGCCCCCCACCTTGCAACCTCTCCATACAAGTCTATCCAATGCCGCACGGAAGTGCGTCACGCGTTTACTTGATACAAAACACTACAATGTACTAAATCTAATAAGATTTAATTATAAAGCAATCAATAACACACTAATCATTGTCATGAATAAACTATAGTGATTTCATAAAGTAATTCGTTTTACATTCAAAGTAACATGTCAACAATTGTTTTGAATAAAACCATCGATAACAATTATCGAAATAAAGTAACCACAAATCAGTGTGCATACAGTGAGTACTCAATAAATCATGTTTCTAATTAATAGACAGTAATTGATACTAAAATCACTTAAATTGATATTAAGAGAAACAAATCATAACAAATTTAATTAACTACCCACAATATTAATTGAGATTATAAACCATCTCCGACATATATATTTGTACTTTTAGCTCCACAAGTTTATTTTTCACATAACATTCTAATTAATATCTCGTTCCATTTCCGAGTAACGCTAAAATGTTGGACTTAATCTATGTTCTACATATCTGCCTTTTACGAACACACAAATCTCGCTCGTATATCCTGGGATCGTGCGTTGAATTAAAATTGAGAAAGTTTTTACTGGCTCAAAATGTTATTCATCCACAACACAAGTGTTACCTAGGGACAAATTGACGGGTTAACTTTTAATATTATCAGTATATTCACGCGCTGCTTCTATTGATTCGTTTACAACGCGCTTCGTATATGCATATTTCGAATAACATTTTCCGGGTATCCGACCACGCGAGTAAACATCATGTTTTAATTGACTTTCAACAACAGTCTAATTATGGCAAGAGACAGGGGGGGGGGACACAAAGATGTTAGTATGAGAATTCTCAGGGAGGACATATAAATAAACATATTATTATGCAATGAAGTTAAGAAGACATGAGGGTATGCAAAAGTATAATATAAAATATAAGGGGTGATAATAGGATCGCTACACTTGCGCATTCGACAAGCTATTCATTATTCCAGATTACGTTAATTTACTTATTAACAATACAATATGGAACTCACTTATATGCAATAAATGAAACCTCAAGTAGTACTAGTCCACAGAAGTATAGCCAAATTAAATATTAAATTAAAAACCAAAAATTAAAAAGGTAAATTTTCAAACAAAATAAATATAAAAATAAATTCAGTTAAAGTAAACACTCTGTTTAAAGACAATGTACCCTTGACCCCGGAGCGAATTTTGCATTTAGGCAAGTAACTAGAATCAGTACATAACAGAGTCGAGATAGTTTGTAGTTTTGCACTCCGTGGCTACGTCGCTTTTCAGTGTAAGGAGGATTCAAGTTCATTGAGTCATTGACCTAGTGATCCAATTCTACAGAGTCTTTAAATTTGTTCAAAATTAAAACTCTACTCTTTGACCTAATTACTGGACCGATTTTGTTCATTTTTTGTATATCGTCAGAAAAGGCGATAACAAGTATGTCGTATAATTTATTGCATATATGTGGTCCCCATTCTGTATACTAAAGACCCGCCCCAGTGACATACAACCATATTCAAACGGGCAGCCATTTGAATATGTTTGTGCTGTCGTACGTGCACGGCTAGACCTGAACGCATAGGTCCACTAAGGACACTGCTACGATTCTAGCGGAACACGTTCCCTAGGCTCTATCTAAATGCTTTACTCAATCCTAAGACAGAGGACTGTGAAACCCAACTGCCATCGAGGAAGACAAGATTTCAGTATTCTTCCTATACGCGTACTAATGTGATTGTTCCCTTACGACATACTAACCCTTTTACAAAATTAACACAAAACTAGCACAAGTGCACCGTAGACTCAGTCTGTAGCAGAGTAAATTGCGATTGTTCTTGGTATACGCTGAAATGGTATGTCGTCATCTCATATTTCTTTAATCTTCCCCAGTTAGAGGTTGCGTCGCAGCTCGCAGCATATTGCAGCCACTAAGCGTCTAATTCACGTGTCTCGAAAAAAAGTGTCGATTTAGAAATAGGCTCTGTATCATTAGCCGGGTGTGATTTTAACAAGACACGGACCCTAGCGATCATAGAACGACTACCAATCAAGTAGAGCTTAGCTAGAGTTTAGCGGAAGGCCTTCCCCGTTTCCCTAAAACCCAGCGCTTATGATGATTCCCTGCCAAGGTATGGACTAAGATATGGGCACATAATGTACGGTTAGATTACACTAATATCAAACACTACCTTGTCATTAAATACCTAGAACTTACGCCATAGCTACTGCTCTACGCTACGCTTACTATACTACGCAGAATGCTTTGCTGATGCACTTACGCAGATTGCTATTATCTATGCGAACATTACTACGCTGACATTGCTACGCGGACAAACATAATTTACAAAATACTATTAAACACTATTATGATATAAAGCACTCAGTATTTGCGCCAAGGCTAGGATAAAAAATATTATTAGTCGACCCGCAGTATCACCTGATTGCTACCTATAAATTACAATACAAATAAACCTGCACAAGGAATAATATGTAAAAGAACTTAACTATAAATTTAAAATAAGGTTAACACTCACCAAAAACACCTCGAGTGGATTTGATTAATATAGTACAACTTTAGTTACCAGACTTGCTTCTTGCCTCGGCCGATTTCCTCTCATGCCCTAACACTCACTACCTACACTCTACATGCACCTAGCCTCTTCGATTTCACCAGGCTCCTTACTTAGCTCGCTCAGCCTATGTCGACCGACTGCTCTGGCAGTCTTCAACTCACTCCTTTTCAATGTGGTGTCAAACCAACTCCCCACTCCGATTCCTGAATATTAGTAAGTCCCCGGTCTGGGTATCTTCCCTCACTTTTGCTAAATAGCTTTATTGACGCCTTTGTACAATTTCTCAATTGTACTAAGGGTTCCTTTCGGCCAATTCCTGGGATGCATTTATGGTAACCAGATGTTGGCTCTAGTATTGTGCGTTGCGATTAGAAATCGGATATTTTACCCGTTTCTTTGAAATTTGTTAAAATAATGTCTTTGACCCAACGGCTTGCTATTGTCCCTAGTTTGTGTTTTATCAAACAAAAAAATTGTGTTTCTAAACGACTCGATCACAGGGTGAATTTAAAATAAATATAATATTTTGATATTAATTAGGAGTACGTGACAGACAGTTACACTGCCTACCTGTATTAGGCAAATAAATTATTTGATTTTAAATACAGAATAGCTGAGTTTGTGATATTAGAATATTTATTACGTTGCGTAAGATACATATATATTTTTAACGTTATCACATCCAGTCAGAGACGATCTTAATTTTCATGTCTCCTTTATTCAGACTCACAAGGTTTTCTTTGTAACGTGATATTAGATAAAGACGTTTTTCGCAATCTACACTAATATTATAAAGAGAAAAGATTTGTATTTTTGTATGTTTGTAATGAATAAACAAAAAAACTACTGTGTCTGATTTCAATTTTTTTTTCACTAGAATGCTACATTATCATACTTCATACTAATATTATAAATGCGTAAGTAACTCTGTCTGTTACGCTTTCACGATGAAACGGCTGAATCGATTTTCATGAAATTTGGCATGAAGATAGATTTAACCCCGGGGAAGGACTTAGGCTACTTTTTTTCCGTATAAAAATTAGATATCCTTGAGAAAATTTATACGGACGATAAGTCGCGGACAAAGTACTACTAGTCATAAATAAGTAAGAACTCACACATTTTCTTTTATACCATCTAGCACCAAGCGTTGGCACACGTATTTATTGCCACAAAGCGACTTACCGATAGCTATCTAACTCGATACAAAAAGTAATTTCCCATCGATCCGCTTTCAGAGAGAAGATAAAATAAATAATTCAATACACAAGATACTTGTGTACCAAGCAAAAAGTTTTTTGCGGGTCTTAAATTAGCTTAAGTGGTCTTTTTAGAGTCTCAGCCGGATTACGGAGGGGCAAACGGCAAAGTAGATTAGTTTCGGCTTGATAAAAACTCCCATTTCCCCAAATGTACCTGTGTTTGTTTATTATAAGCCCGTGTAATGGCCGGAGTTTTATTTCGCTAATTATATGAAGTTTAGGTCAGTGACGTATAAATTGTGTTTAAGCTTGATGGCTTGTTTTAAACGAACATTGAAAATAAAAAAATACAACTAAGTGCGAGACGTACTTGCACGTGAAGGGTTCCGTAACAGACATATTAAGATCGAGCAAAAAAACACCAAAAAAAAACCTGTTTCTTGTACTGACCCCCTGAACTTTTACCTTTTTTTATAGCCCATGCTATCCCACTACTGGGCAAAGGCCTCCCTAAAGTCCTTCAAAGAAATTTGATCCAGCGCCACCTAGAACCAGTACTTGTGGTACACGTTCAGAGGGCCTACTGTGAATTTTTATTCGAACTCTATCGCGTTAACGTAAACTCCAATTTATATTATAATAATATAATATAATATGTGGGGACATTTCACACACGGCCATCTGACCCCAAACTAGGGAGACCCTGTACTATGGGTGTCAGACAGCTGATATACATACACAAATATATTTTAAATACATACATATATAGATAAACAACACCCAGACACAAGGCAAACACAAGTGCTCATCATACAAATATTTACCCTGGGCGGGAATCGAACCTGCAACACGCTGCGCAGCAGTCGATCGCTCAGCCACTGCGCCAACCGTGTCGTCTTGAATTGAAACTGGAACAGCGCAGTCTAGTGGCTACAATAGGAAACACAATTACTCCATCACACTAGACCCTCAGGTTATCTCGCCACCTCTTTCTGTGCCGTCCTCGGCAACGCCCTTTAACTTTATTATTTACTAGCATCATTTTATTTTTATTATTTACTAGTTTTTGCCCGCGACTTCGCCCGCGTGAATGTCGGTTATCGCGAAATTGCAGTTTAAAAAGTAGCCTATATCCTTTTCCCAGGGTTCAAGCTATCCTCATACCAAATTTTATCAAAATCGGTTCAGCCGTTTCAGTGTGAAAGCGTAACAGACAGAGTTACTTTCGCATTTATAATATTAAAGTATGAAAGTATGGATTACACAGCAATACACAATCTGAAAATCAAGTACCTACCTATTACGGTTCAAAAGATACAGCCCTGTGACAGAGGGACAGACAGACGGATAGACAGACCCTTTTGGTACAGTACTTCAATAAGAAAATCCAGAAAACGTACCCAATACAAAATGGTTTCAACTATTTTTGAATTACAAGAAATAACTGAAATAAATTAATGTATCAATCCTATTCTACTACTATATGTTGACTAAATTAGTCAACATCATACATATTATATTTCGATTACACGTCACTGTATTTGCGTAGGTATAACAATGTACAAGATTAGGTAACAAGAGATTGATGCCGTATACTCAACCCTCACATGAACTGTAAGTGGACAAACAAATTGGGCGTAAAGGTAAGCGACTTAACCTGTCACTGCGGAGTTAATTCCATTGAGAATCACGTGGTGTACACGCGGTGGTTACGTGGCTACATCGATGTAATGTGCTTAGCGGCCGTGAATATCGTCGCTTTACTGAAGAAGAAATAATCATTATTGAATGTCAAGAAATAATTATACATCGTATTAATTTAGTTTATTGATTCATTACGACATGTAGCGCCGCCTGTGTCTTTGGTTTTGAACTATGGCTATGCCTTTGACGATTAAATTATTCATCATCTGCCTAGCCTTTTCTCAACTATATTGGGGTCGGCTTCCAGTCTAACCGGATGCAGCTGAATACCAGTGTCCAGGGGGCCAAGTCTGCTATTTTTATAATTTCGTCATTCCAACACGATCCTATTGTCATTTTGCTAAAAGCTCGTAGTCTGCAAAATTCGTAATGGTCGATAATTTGTCGGTCGAATTAAAAGCAATGACTGCACAATGACGTTCTAATGGTAGGTCACTGATCAAAGGAACTGTCAAAATTTTGTACGAGATTACCATTCTATATCATTTCTTTCAATGGCGTGTCAGTGGTTGACCATTGGAAAGTCATAATGACGCCATTATATTTATAGATTACCAAACTTGTCAAAATCAACAATTATGATATTAATGATAGACCATTCTGACACTATTGTAATAGCAGACAGAGGCTGTGTGTGCGTATGTGTGTGTGTGTGTGTGTGTGTGTGTGTGTGCGTGTGTGTGTGTGTGTGTGTGTGTGTGTACGATTAAATTATTATACGTATGTCTCCGTTTCATTTAAAGAAGACACAAGCATTGAACAGCACGCTTACTCATGGCGGATTCAAAACTTGAATTAATTTAGTCCAGGTTTCCTCTCGATGGTTTCTTTCACCTATAATCCGTCATGCAGCTTTCAGTTAGCGCAGACAGATCAGCACTCTGCTAAGACAATTTTAATTGAATAATTTATAATGAACAACAGAAAAACAGATGAAAATGAGGAAATTGCATGCAAAAAAATCAATGTCGCCCGAAATTATATGTGACACACTATTTGGTAACTCTACTTTTAATATGTTTTAATTTATTTTAAATTGAAAAATGATAACTGTTCTAGCTGATTGCTGTTCTGACTCTTGGCCAATACATTATCGCTAGTGGCACGCCCTCGCTACTCCCGTTTCTAATTCCTCCTACTATTTGGTATAAAACTTAGAACCATCCAAAATTTCACAGCTGATCTTTTCCATGGCCATTCACTTAGCTGATAAAATCGCTTAATCCCCTTTACGATTCCTTTTGAATCAGATACGTTTATCTTAATGTAATCAGTAATTTTAAATCAATTCAATATGTCTACGTTTCCACCGTTTGGAGTTTTGCTTGTCCCCACAACGTTTACTCATGAACTTTAACTATTAACCTGTAGGCTTACAATCTGATTCGTAGAGTTAATTAAACAGAGGGAGCATTTAATTAAGATAGCAGTGCCCGGGAGGTCTTGTTGCATATTTTCCCTAAATCCTTACAAATACACAGGGACCTATAGTTTTGTTTAACATTCTGTAAACGTTTTGCAAATGTTTTGTGTGGTAGTTGAGCTCACGGAATAGAAAAGACCAGTGGAAGTACCAGGTGTGTCACAAGTATGCGGAAAATATGTTAAATAATAACAACCATCGCCAGTTATAATTTTGTTTGAACAACAAATGAGCTTTTCGTCAAAGTTGAATTTATTTTACATACAAAATTAAGACTTATTACAACTAACAAAAGTTCTTGTTATTTTACAAATTCTTCCGCAAAATTGTGGACTCGTCCGGAAAATTACTACCACCATAACTATTTCTGCCATAAAGCAGCGTTGCGGTATTTTGGTTTGTAGATGGGTGCCGGTGTAACAGGCACATATGACATTTTAATGTTGTTTCTGGTATGGTAACGCATCTGCAAAGCTTTTGGTATTACAGATGTCCAAAGGCAGTGGTATTGACCAGAGGATGGGCAGCAGCGTCTTTTAAGTATCATGACAACTACTACACATCACACCACACCACACCACACCACACACACACACACACACACCCACACACACACACACCATACCACATACACACACACCACATCCCCACACCACACACACATACACACACCACACACCACATCACACCTAGTGCGATCGCCAACATGGATGGGCCAAGCGTGACGATTACGGACGAACCCCCTCTTAGGGGAGACCTATGCCCAGCAGTGGACGTTTAAAATTTGACATGATGATGATTATGATGATAGACAGCGGTTACCATTTACATCAGGTGGGCCGTCGGCTGGTTTGACATAAAATAATACCAAGTCGGTCACGGCTATTTTAAGGACCATTATGTTTAGTCCCATATTTTAAAGTGACGACCAAATCTTCAAATTGTATGGATTCCCATATAGGTCTCTCTTTCTGACCCTTATTTAGAGACATAGGTATATAATATTCGTCGTAATCACTCATGTAGATACCATAAGATATAAATACTCGTATAACAATTCAATCAATCAATTCTTTGAACAGACTCCTGATCTAAAGAGATCAACAGACGATTTTCTAATAATTTTCCTCAATCAACGGTTACGTAATGTTACATTATTTTTGTAATTCTCAACAGATAATCTGTATCCGTTATTTACGAACCTCTCGAGGAAATCATAAAACTCAATAACATCCGTAATTCTGAATACTTTATTCTTCTGTTATTCGCTTTTGTCTCCATTTATATTTAGGGTTTTTTTTGGAGACATTGTTGATACAATATTTCTGATGTGTACACATTTTAGCATGGTACACGGTAGCTAGCTGAGACTTCGACCGTCAGACGTGTTAGCGTCAGATGACGTCACAGTAAGACTTGTTGTGCATGTGTGCGTGAGACTGGTACTATATATACGAGCTCACATGTTTATACACCAATGCTCCTGAGTACAAGGCACTCATTTGTTTATTATATATTTTTTTTAAACAGATAATCTCAACGAATTCTGAATAAAATTTATAATTTTGCTGTGCATACTCATGATTAAATGTAAATGTACAATTAGAATATGGTTAAAATTTTTAAAATAAATAACATGTTAATAAAAAAAGAAGAAATAGTCCTACATTCAAATATAGAAACAGACACACAAAAGGCAGACACTAAAAAGTTGTAATAAAAACTGTAGCAGATTAAAAAAAAAAATTCTTTGTGCTAGTTTCAAAAGTCAAACGTGGTTATTCTTACTTTCTTAGTACGAATTATGTGGAGTGACGATGAAAAGTAAACCAATTTTAATCCTATTTCCTTTTTATGACCGACCATACTGCGAAATGGGTCACTGCAAATCACATTCGGGCTTTTGTTTTCCCCATTCTAGTTCTGAAAATATTGTTTGAATAACTATACATACGTAATATTTGTTTTGTTATTATGGAAATGTCATTGGGGATTTGTTGCTACAGTTGACGGATACTATTTATTTACTACCTACTTACAAGTAAGTAAATAAGTAATCGTTTATTTATTAAAAAATAATATTTACAAAGAATATCTTACTTTTTAAATAGAACACATTTGCCTAAACTAGGTTCAACTTGTGCTTCAAATTGGAAAGTGCATAAATAAAATAAAACCATTTTTTTCCATTTCCTTTTTTTTTCTTTTTGTTGTTTTGTATTGCCTTGACTTCCGAATCTAAAGTCTAAGTGTTCTGTGCTAAACTGTTTTATCACTTTTTAGTTTTTGAAGGCGGTTCCCTTTTTTGTAAAAAGTTTTTATTTTCCACTTTTTAGTGCCTCCTTATCACCCAAATTCATTAAGAAATGGCAACACAGTTAAAACAGAGATTACAAGTCCTCCAAAGATGGAAGAAAAGAAAACGCTACGCTGAATAAATTTTAATTTGTTGCATATTAAAATCTTCTCCAGAATGTAACAAACACTTCTTTGAAAACCGCATCAGAATCGGCTCAGCCAATCGGGAGATAATCGCGGACAAACATACATACATACATACTCACAAACATACGGGTCGAACTGAGAACCTCCTTTTTTTGTTACAACGCGTTAGCGATTTTATTTGCTACTATGAGTAAGTGTTTTGCCTGCCCGCAAGAAATACTTTCTAAATATGAATCATTTTACTAAAAATAAACATATGAAGTAAATAATCACAATTGTTGTTTTGTAACATACATTCTTTTGTAGGTACTAAATGTTAGTTTTCTTTTCTTAGTTGCCATTTTTCTACCACTAAATATGTCAGAGAACTAATTACACTTATTCATATGAAATAATATCTCCACCGGTAAATGTTCTGTGCGGCAGCGTCTACTATAAATCAAGTCGGTAATGACGCTAGGTGTTTTCCAGGTAATAAGATTTAACAGTCTGGGAACTCGCAACAAAGACAAAGAAAGAAGCCACAACAGAAAATACCATATTTTATCAGTATTATTAAATTAAAATAAAACAGATTACGAAACGCCGTTGGTATCTGACCGTAAACTGGAAACATTAATATTTATGATTCGTATTCCCGTCGTTTATTTCTCTATTATTCATTCTTTGTCTTTCCCGTCGATCTGGAATAAAACGACTATTAAAAATTCAGGAATAGCTCCCGAGCCTAAGTAAACGACGCCAGCCATTGTGGGACCTCGCAGTTTCTATAGAGGTCTCAACCCCTCCGGAACAGTATTTTTTACCGCCATCCTATTCCATTTTGATAAATGACTCGATGCTGTCTGTTTATGTTAGCAATTTATTCGTAAAAGTCATTTTATGTACACTTTATTAGATATTTGAAGATTAATTTGCGATAAAATACCTTTTTTGATGATAAAGTAAACTGTTGCTTTTATATTGATAAATAACAATAATCTTCATTACAATAAAGTTCATTAGAATCAAACTGTTCTTCAATAAATTGTTTCTCAGAATTGTGACGAATCGTAAAACATCTCGTGTTCCAATGTTTTTCTTTCATTATCAATTCAGCGAGGAACTCGAAATTTTAATCAAAAATTACATCGGCTTCCTTTTGGCTATTAAAAATTCCAGTCATAACGTCAAGAAATATCTTAATTTGAATCTCTAGATTTGTTTTTCAACCTTAGAGTACTACCATACCATTACTTTATAAAATTATATAAGCTAAGTGCCCCACAAAAAAGGCTTTCAATGGAGCTAAAAAGGTGCTTTAGTTTTTAATATCATTCAATAATAATTTCTAACCGTAACAGATCGTGTAATTAATACATAAACGCTGATCGCTTTACTCTAAAATATAACTAATTTCTCAAGTAAGTCAATATTTTAAACACGCTTTGGAAACATAGTCATAAAACGACAGTACCCAAATCGCCAACCCCAATTTAGAATATATCGGAATCGACCCGCGTTATCGACTCATCGCGTCCAATAAAATACCAATACCTGCTCGCGACACGACAAGGAACACGGAAGCCGTGACGTCACATCACGTAACGAGACGAATTCGATTCGACCCTCGCCTTTACTGTACGCTATAATTCCCCGGGCATCGACTAAAACCCTGCCTCGAGTCATCATGTCAAAAGGTTTCGGTTAAGTGAGTGCCTGAAAATCCGAACAGAATGTAAAGTGGTTGGGTTCTGTCCATGTAGGGAAGGTTATCGATTTGGTTTGGGAAAAAATATTTGGATGTTGAAAAAAATGCCGTTGTGAAGGAATAATTTAAGAACAAGATTTTAATTTCTCGTGGGGATCTTAAGATCTAAAAGATCGTTTAGGGATAGTAACGTAAAATTCCTAAAATAAAACCTATTTTTACATGAAAAAAACCTACAAGACCAAACACAAACAACAATCAACAGTTGTAACAGAATAAATATGTACGTTATTAAATATATCTGTTTAGTTCTAAGAAATGAACAACCCATAAGTTACTATGTGGGCACCAAAGCTGTTAAATATATGAACAACTTAGTAAAGCAAAAAAGTAAGTACCTAGAAGAACACTTTAACAAAACAGGAATGAGAACTTTAACTTCAGTTAAGATAAGTTAAAAGTCCGAGAGATAAAATTCTAGTCAACATTTTCTTGCCCGGAAGGCACGTTACATAACTCTTTCGAAGTAATTCCTCTTCAAGTCGTTTCGCTTTTTCTTTTTAGTTCGATGTCAAATCTAAAAACCAATAAACGAGGTTAGTCGAATAAAACGAGTCTAACTGAAAACTTTGCCTTTAAACCTAGTACCGTTCTACCGCTTCTACCGTTATTAATATTTTCACTTTGCTCTTGAACACTACGGTAAATATTGATTACTACAACTGATACCCGTTCAAAGAAATTGCTTAATTCAGTGTTTGGCTTTAGGTAATTAGTAGCTACATAGTAGTGGTGATAAGTGCCGGTAGCCCTCGGCTACGCTAGAATTCCAGTGCACTAATATTAAATACTGCCAGAATTTAACACCCTAGGCCCAACTATTCGTAAAAATTCACACGGTCTACATCATGTCCAAAGCTCGTACAATAAAAAATGGTTTTCACACGACGCGTTAAGGAACGCCAAAAAATTAAAACGTCGAGACTTTACGTTCAACGGCACGGACGTGAGGGACGCAAAGCTTTCGTGATTTGCGCCGTTCCGAATACTTCTTAGTGGACAAACATGCAGCTTTTGTCGCGTCACAATATTCTTCCACTTTGTGCTCTGTTGCTGAAATGATATGGCTTATGTGAAATAAATCTGACGTGTGTCTAATATTGTACGTCTTGCTGGGGCTGTTTTTGTAATTAACTCGAATATTGTATTGGTTTGAGTGAAAACCCAGTGTTGGCGGACATTTGTTTTATTAGCTAGGCAGTACCTCCCGTACTACCATAGATTATAGGAACAGTATTACAGAATATAGGTATAGACGAACAAATCTATCTAAATTAAACTCAAATTGTACATAAATTGATCTTCTCTCACAACAGTAGATACTTACCTACAACTTAGCGGTTTTTTGCATGCATTGCAAAGAGGGCTAATTGTACAATTAAAAGACTATGTACTAAGAATTCCAAGGTATCTTCTTTTAAACTTGATAAGTGAAATAAATGAATCAAAAATATAAGAGAATGACGAATACATAAAAGTCTAAGCCAAACGGCTTTTTGCCTTTTCTATAAATAAAACTCTACTAGCAGAGGCCACGATTTTTGACGTTTTATAAAAATAGGGGAAACCAAACCGTAGACTTTGAAAATGACATTAAAATCTCATGTAAAACCTGGCGCGAAGTGAATGTGTCACCATTTATTGAGCACCCAGCCCCGCCCATCGGAGCATTGTTCTCACAGAAATAATGGTTTAAATTCTTTGCCGTCCAGACCAATTTATTAATTAATACTTTCGATTTTATTAGCAGGCAATCGTTCATTTTAGTGTTTTATTAGCATTTTACGAATGAGTAAACAGCATAACGCTACGTTAAGCTAACTTTATTAATTATAATTTCGCTTAATTCTGCCCGCGGTATTACCCTCATAACATTTCATTTTTATTATACTTCCTTTCATCGGCATCAACGCTTTAGTAGCTACAATACAACCGCTAACCGTAGACTTTGAGTAAAAGTCTATAGACTTTGCCGAAAATCTCTCATTAAATTCTATTAGCATCGTTATGCTCGAAATTAAGTTTAATTAAAATTTCGCAATAAAATTCTACTACCTTACCTTTATTAATTTGTACAAAAGGTCACAACACAATAAGATTAGTTATTCAAATCTGTATTATATGAGGATCCTATGTTTATTCATATTCATTTATTACTTAATCACATCAAAATTCTTCGAAATATTAGGAAACTTTTAATTCCAAATAAGCTTCTTAGGAAAAGCCAGAACAAAAACCACTTTCAAAATTCTTAAACCAGTATCAAAAATAACTGTCGGTACAATGACTTTGAAAAGTATCGTTAGTTCCAAATGAGCTGTTTCTGTAAATCAAACCGAGAAGTTGAACTGAAAACGTGCAACGAACTTTCAGCGACAGATCCGTTCGTGATTTGCTACAATTAGATTTATACTTGAAACGTACTTTATCGCAGCAACGAAAACTTTGAATTTTTCAACAAAAGGAACTAAGAATTTTTTTATTTAATACCTAGCTTTTTTGTGATGATAATGGCTGTCTACCTCGTCCCGTTTCCCATAAAATATGTTGACGCAGTGAATGTAAACAAAGATAAAAGCAAATCATCCATATAAAATGTTGTCAGCAGATAAAACAATCTAACCGAAGTCGAATGAACAAAGGGATGTTGCAAATGATGAAACGCATTATCAAAAACTGCTCGCTAAAATGACCTGATTGTGTCCTGTTTATTTTTAAACAGTTGTATCACTGTCTTAAACTTGACTAACGAAACGAAACGAAAAAATGAAAGGAAAATTGTTTTGAAGATTATCTTCTATCCTTGTCACGCAGAACGTCGTTGTACTGAATGGCGCGAAGCTACTATGCAGTTTTTGTATTTTGACGTCAAATCGCAGTAGTGCTGTCCCCATTTAGCATAGACTTGAAAATAACAGAATTACAGAAATGAACTATACTGTAACAAAGGAATATCTCTCCTAATAAATACCTTCTAAAGCTCCTTACTGAAGACCATCGGTAGAAGTACGAAAATATGAAAACCCAGTTACCCTGATAAGTCAACTGGGCCTAAGCGATAAAGGCTGTATTACTAAGAAGAATAAATAGAGCCACCGTAGTCGAGAGGGTAATTTATACGGATAATACAGCCAGACATGACATAGAGATACCTAGAGAGCCTTCATTAAAATAATTACTCCACTAGAACATACAGAGGGTCCGACGACGTACGTTATATTATAATTGAACCTACCTTAACAAAACAACCTACCGACCGACATTTGGGACGGCCGTCATCGAGGGAAGTGAAGTGGGACCCTCCATTAAAGGTGATAAGACACGCGGCTATCGAGATCAGAAGTCAGCAGCGTCGTCTTGGTCTGCTCTAGTACCTACAGTACCTCCTCCTGGCCGTAGTGTCGAGACTACGGTTCGTAATGAAAATGTTTTTTTTTTTCTAAGCTTACAAACAAGACAGTAGGCGGACAGAAAGCCATCGCGCCGACCTTAATCGCAGAGGCTGATCTCGGAATTTTACAAAAATAGCTGTTTTGCTGACAGGGATATATACCTACATCTTGAAGCTTCCAGAGTAATGTTAAGCTTTCCTGTTTGGCAGTAAGGCCATAATTTCCGTTTAGTAAATGAAAGAAATATATTTTGAGTTCCTCAAATTGGAACAGACGATATTACGGATACCTGAATATGATAGGAACCAATTTTATTACGGCTTTCACAATATTGTTTTGGTGCCTGCTTCTAAAGAAATTATTTTGATAAATTAATACCTACCTTATAATCGAAATACTTTGAACTAGCATCGAGCAAATAACTAAACAAGTCGGCAACTCTACTAGAAGTGTCTTCCTATAAATGCCTAACAAGATTGATTACATCTGAATTCGCCAGAGCCTAATAAACCTTTCCAACGTTAAAATTTATCATAAGCTACAATTGGCTGACCGATATGACAAAATATCATTATAAGATGGAACGTATCGTAAATCAGTCGGGGATGAAGAGGGAATTGAAACGTGGTGTGCGGCGTCGGGTCGGCGGGTCGGCGGCGGCGCGAGCTGGGGGGCGCGTGCGCGGCGCAAGGGGCGCGGGGAGGGAGAGGGCGCGCGGGGGGTTAGAGGGCGCGCGGGGTAGCGGGGCGCGGCGCAGCCTCCCAGCTGCTGCACTCCGCCGCCGCCCGCCGCCCGCATCGATCCCGCCCGGGCCGCAGCCTCCGGCGAGCCGGGACCCGACGCGCGCGTCCCGAACGCGCGCCGCACGCGACCTCCACGCGTTCCGCACGTCGCCCGCACGCCGCGCGCCCGTCGCGCTGCCAGCCGCACGCCCAAGGTCCACATCATCTCATCTCGCGCCCACAACAATAACAGTAATCGCCAGTGTTGCAGGTTATAATCGTGGCTTACGTAACGTTTGAGGTTTCGTGCGTATTGACAGGTTATGTGAGTCAGTGGCCCTCGTCAGAACCGTCGTGACATCCGCGAAGGTATTCACTTGTTATGTATGTGTCTCAGTACCGAGCGCCGTATCGCGGTTTATTGTGTTGCGACGTCGCTGAATTGTAAACGTTGCGTATAAATTAAATAATATCTTAGGATATAATTTATCTAAATACGTTCCTTGCGAGTGAATATTTTAGATACGAGAGCTGCTACACACATAGCCTGCAGTCTACGTGAACGAGCCGTTCGTCGTGCCGTAGTTTTTGTACCTGTACAAAGAAATTCCAACTTAAAGTCAACGGTGATAGAGTCGAAAAGGAATGAAATAAAACACTCTTTCACATACATGTGAATTTTGCGGTTACAGATAGAACTTTTGAATGTTCCTTCTTGCGTTAGTAACATTAATAAGGGGTATTTATACGCTATGAAAAAAATTAAAATAAATTGATCACTTCAGCATTTTATTCATAATCATACTTACAGCATAAAAATTCATTTGAGATAATTTTGGCCACAATTTTAGGTTTCTTTAATATGTGTAGATGAATAAGCTCATTTCAGCACACCCATAACATCTTCCATAATCATTTTAATAACTGCACTTGAAATTAATTAACGCTTTTTTTTTAAATTGGCAATTAAGGGTTGCATTTTAACACACACTCTAGTCCAACCACGAAGTAAACTCACTTCGTGAGTTTAACACAACGCAAACAGTTTTTTTATCTTAGCTGTGGGTACTTTTGATTAATCAAACTCTTTTATCTATGTTTACATTAAAAACCTTTGTTTATTTTAACTGTACTCACAAGATGCTTGTAAATATTTATTAAAACTAAAAAGCAACGAATATAAAAGAAAATAAATTAATGTACCCATAACTTATTTCTTGAGTTGTAACAAACACTTAAAAGTTTCACAAAGGATTATGGAAAAATTGGTCACATGCCTGAAAAATCTGTTTGTCATATATTGGCATAGTTAATTAAAAACATGACTAAGGTACATATTAAGTACCTCAGCCAACATGTACCTTGTCAGTTTGTAAGTACTTTGACCTTTTTCCAAGTTGTTAATGAATAGTAACATATTTAATGTGCGATTAGCGCGCTTTAACTAATCTAGTATAGTGATAAACGTTGGCAGTTCCAGTACCAAGCTCAGTATCAACAGGCTAGGCGAGTCACGGCGCGGGCGCAACGTGATCTCTCACCAATTAACCCATCACGTACAAGATAATACTTAATAGTAAAACTTGACAATCACTTAACAAATATTAAGAAAATTCCCAGTACGACAGTACTCGGTCTATCAATTTAAGTAGGTAAATATATATACATAGTAGGTGACTTGCGGTCGATTTTTTTAATTTCTATGCGTTAAAGTAAATATTTGGATGGCTGTTTGCCAATTTTAGTCATCGGAAATCACTCATCGTTCATTATCGGTAATAGTCATTTCTGTGGTCCTTGGGTGCGGTCGTACGCAGACCGTTTTAAATCGCACGCTTTACGGTAAAGACAGGTATGAGCAGCGGAGTGACCGTGTTATAAATTCGGACGTCTAGTGTGTACTACGCTTAGCATGGCTTCCGAAAAAGAGAAGATGGCGGCTGCCGAGACCAAGTCTCCCTCTAACAAGAGCAACTGTACCTCCCCAGGGAAGAAAGGTGAATATCCCATCATTCTTCCATTATTCACAGTATTCATGTTAGATTAAAATAATTACAATTATTATCATTGATATCATTTAGATAATAGATAATTTATTTATATTATGTGCAGTGATCATTTTACACTTCTATTTTCTCTTTTGATCTTCCCGCCGAATCTACCGACGGCACCCCCAATGCTCGCCTTACAGCATATTTTTAAGTTTTTGAAATAGTGTGCTTTCATATCAAACGGTAGTTAGGCGCCGCATAAAAGTCTTATTCCATCAAATCAATGTATTACTTTACTGTGCTTTACCAAATAATCGAACCTTACCGTTCAATCTAATAAATAATAATATCTAATAAAAAAATATTTCTCTCATAGAGGTTTAAAATTTACTTATAAGTTTTTGCCTTAATCTAGAACCTTTGACAGAACTGGATTTTTTTCCAGATTTTTTTCTAACATCAAAATGTAATGTTTATTACATTAAAAGCGCAACCTTTAACTGCACCTATTTATACTCAAAGAGCCCTTGAAATCAATAACTCATAGTTAACCTTAACCCATTGCATGGCAAGGTGAAGGAAAGACAACACGGATATACACCCATAAGTAGAGACACAGTTGACCGGCTTCACGCCTTGGTGTCCAAGCCTGATCGGCTTAGCGCTGTGTAGGGTAACGTGATTGAAACTTGGACAAATATAACTATATATAGATGCAATCATAACGCTTAGTTACCTCACATCTAGCTAGGCGTTAGATTCAATAACTAGTATGTCACTTGGTTGAGGTGACCGTATCTCGTGCATGAGGCTACGGGTTAAACAGCGGACAAGTCCAATGTGACTTTTTCAATTCGTCATCAATCAAGTTTATTATGGACATTACTGACATCGGTGAAAGAAAACATTGTGAGGAAACCTAGAGTTTAATATAAGTCTGAAATCGCCAACCCGCCTTGAGCAAACTTGGTGATCAATGCACGTACCTTCCCTGTATGAGAAGAGGCCTTTGCCCTGCATTGGGACATTAATAGGCTGGTATTTTGATTTTTCCATTGACATATAAATTACATTTTTCATATTAATATAAAAATAAAAACATAAAAAAGGAACAGGGTCCAAGCTACAAGGTCAGGGCTCCAGAGAGAAAAACCTCCTGATTGTCAGGAGGTTTCAGGAGGCGGGCCGTGTTCACACAATGCCTGCCGCCTAACGGGAATCCAAGCCTCCTTAGATGTTCGAAGTTCTTGGTAGTTAAGCCTGTAACTACTGTATTTTTATTATTATTATATCATTTGGAAATTGGAATAAGCAAGACTGTTGCATCAATAAAGTGTTATCAGGAAACGAGTGTTCTTTGTCGTGTCGGACACGGGCTCAGTTTTGACAACTGTTTATCCGTTATTGAATTAGAAAGGTATGCTTTGATATTGACGGCCCTTTCTTATCCACTCCGCAGTACGAGCCCAGCCCTTTTGGCTTATGATTACCTATTTGCTTTGCACCAATTGCATCCAGCATTTTATGAGAACCATTTTAAAGACTGCTCCTCGTCTACATCTGCTAGTTGCACTGTCTATGGCACTTCTCTATGTACCTCATCTGTAATCACCCAACCAAGCTTCTTGCAAAGTGTCCTCAGATTTTCCAATGACCAACATGAATGTTCCACTCAAATTTTATACATCAGACGAAATTCTATATAAAATGGTTGGTTGGTTGACATATTATTTACGAAACAAACGTCAGTAATAAATGTTTTTTCAAATTAAAACTACAGATATTTCCCAAAATAAATGTAGGATTTAATAGAGTCTCTAACTCTCGGCACAACTGGGTGCCGTCGGCTCCACTAGCCGTCGACGGCTCTCGAACGGGAGAGCAATCTAAATCCTAGTCAGACCTCTTTTTATAATCACCTATCCAATTACAGAAATATAATGAGGCCTTTCGACCCGTTTCTAACTTGGCGTGGCGTAACTTAGCTTAGATTTCTGTGACGTCAAATTGGATTTTACATTTTCTATGAATTGAAATATTAAATTAAAATTAAAATTTGGTAAAGTTGGGTAGACTGACAGAATACATGAGTTGGGTGAATTTTGATAGATTATTTATTTACACTCTCTTGAATGAAATGTTATCACGGTTTTTTTGGCGATCTCAAAAATCTACGCAAGCTAGAGACAATCTTTTCAAATTGGTGTAATTCTCTCGCATGTAAAGTTGAATCGTAGGTGCAAGTAATTGCTTGCCCATCAGTGGACTAAATATCGTAGCCAGTTTGAGACTTCGGTAGTCAGTTTAAACCCTGAACTCAAGATGGAGCTTACTTGGACTTGCTAATTTATGTTTTACATTCACTTTGCTACTACGGCAAATATTTTATTATCATATTGAAGAAAAAGTGTTGCCAAGAATACAAACCATTATTTTTTGTCAGCTGTCTGCTAATGTTGCCACAAAATACAATAGTAAAGACTTTAGTCATTAGACAAGGTGTACGCTAACGTTTTTATTACACAGGGTGATGATGAGGCCGTATACGCGAGCAATTCTTCCTCGCCGCACGAACGAAAAGGAGGCAATAATGTAGGCCCCACATAAATTGTTTCAATACTTAACTACAAGCGTTAACGTAAGGGTCTTGTTAATTTTTCACGTCGTTGAGCAATTGTCAAAGTTTATTTTATCTTGTTCGCGTTTATTGTTCCGTCGCGGCTCGGTGGCGGCCCAGCTAACGCTAAAGTTTCTTTGTTTCCACACAAAGCCGGCAATGGATGAATGACAGGATTGGACGGCCGTTCAATATACAGTCACTTGTTATTTCTAACAACAGTTACGAGTTTTGATGAACCGGTGCCGTGCGTGGATGTTCGTGTATTCTTGCTTCGAATAATTTTCAAAGGGCAAGGCCAGGTTTACTTATCCTGACGCGTGGTAGTGTACCGTTATCATGTTACTGCGCCTGCATTTGTCAGTTATGCAAACGTGTACAGTTTGAGCATTTTCTATCATGTACACCACATGATAGAAAGTGCTCAAACTGTACATGATGGAGAGGACATCGTGACGAAAACTTTTATCATGGATTAAGTTCATGGTAAAAGTTTGAAATTAAAGTGCTGAAAGTTTACGTCGTTTAGGAAAAAAAAATGCTGTTCCATAGAAAAGTACGATTTATTTTTATTACCGACGAAAAATTTCAACGCCAATTTCGTATAAGTTTTCGCCCACCGTCTATAATTATGTCAGATACTTCGAAAAATAGATATGAGCGTTAAATATCGAAACAAGAAAGTGATCAACCATCAAGTTAACTAATACCAGCGACAGTAAACAATCGCACCCTGTCGTATAAAATGAACAATTACTTTTACAAGCAACGTGAACTCGGCCCGTTGGTTACGTTTTTTTTTTTTTTTTTTTATTTTTTTTTTTTTTTTTATTTCCTTTTTGCGGCTGTGGTATCACTGCGACCATTAGTTGGTCTATTGTGATCGCCGCTTGTATTGGTTAGAGATCGCCGCCAAACCCTGCAGCTGTTATGAACTGCAGGATCTGCTTTGGGGCGATCTCCATTAGTTCATCCGGGCTTAACAGGTATTTGCCCAGATGATTGTTGCGCTTGTGCATTAGTGCTCCGCATTCCCCCAGAAGGTGAAGTGGCGTTTCATCAGCCTCATTACAGCGTCTGCAGGTTTGCGTAGCACTTAACCCCAGGTGGAACATGTGCTTGTTTAAGCAACAATGTCCTGTAGTGGCTCTAGCTACAATGCGCAAGTTGTTCCTACTGAGTGCTAGGACTTGGTTACTAAGCCTTCTGTCATAGGCTTTGATAAGTGCTTTCGAGTGTAACATGCCCGGAGACTCCTTCCATAACTTTCTGGAAGCTTCGAGGCATGCTTTAATCAGGGTGCTCTGAGCTAGGCTTTTCGGTATACCACAGAAGGGCTCCGGACCCTGTTGCGTGATATGCGCCCCCGCCCTTGCAAGCTCATCGGCACGTTCATTGCCAATAATGCCTGCATGCCCAGGCACCCATCTTAATACTACTCTATTCTTATTACCTAGAGAGTTGAGTTTAGCCATGCATTCCTCTACCAGTTTCGATGAGACTAAATTCGAGTCCAGCGCTAGTAGAGCAGCTTGGCTATCTGAATTAATGTGTATGGTTAGGTTGACGTATTGCCTTTGCAGATTTATTTCCGCACATTCTAGGATGGCGTACACCTCTGCTTGGAAAATGGAGGCGTACTGTCCCAGGTTTACACTTTTGCTGAACCTTGGCCGCACTCCATTTATCCCACAACCTACTTTGGATCCTATTTTGGAACCGTCCGTGTACCAGATCATGCAGCCTGCCGCCTGAGGTGGCTGACTTTTGGTCCAGTAGTCCCTTGAAGGAATTTCCACGGAATATCGCTTCTCAAATACATGCCGCACTAGCATGACATCAGTTGTCATGCCGAGAACTGGCATTTCCAATATTGAGTCCTGTAAGGTCCTCATTTTCTGCGAGAGCCAGCAACCACTGCCCCGGACCTTGGCCCTGTACATGCTTGCTTTCGCCTCCTTGAGTATGTATAAATGTAGAGGCGGTAGTCCAAGCAGGGCGTTCAGTGCCATTCCCGGACTTGTTGACATAGCTCCTGCAGCCATTTTACTGACAGTTCTCTGAAGACTGTCTAGTTTCTTTATAGTGGTGATCTGATGTGCTTTATCGTGCCACACTACTGATGCGTACGTTATGATCGGCCGCACAATAGCTGTGTACGTCCACAGAGTGTTTTTGGGGTTAATACCCCAGTTGCTACCCATCATTCGTCCACTAATACCAATTGCCATCTTGGCTTTTTTTAACACATTGTCTATGTGAGGGTTCCACGTCAGCTTTTGGTCGATTGTTACGCCCAAATATTTAACCTCCGTGGAGAAAGCTATCTCCTTCCCATTCAGCTTTGGCAATGCCAGTTTGTCCAAACGCCGTTTTTTCGTGAAGGGTACAATAGATGTTTTGTCAGGATTAACAGAGAGGCCACTTCTGTTACACCAATCACTGACAATGCTAAGGCCTTTTTGCATTCTACTGGAGATAGTAGATTGGCAAAAGCCTCTCACAATGATTACCAAGTCATCCGCATAGCCTTGCGCATCAATGCGAGATTCTGCCAATTTATGCAAAAGTTCGTCCACTGCAAGGGTCCACAGAAGTGGCGACAGGACACCACCCTGTGGACAACCCTTTGCTGTGGGTACCTGGATTGAAGTCTGATGAAGGGACATTTTTACTCCTCTGCTGGTGAGCATGGATTCTACCCACCTTACGGTAGTCGGGTCGACACTCTTGCTTATCAGCCCATTGACTAGCAAAGGAGTCGGTGAGTTATCAAAAGCCCCTTCAATGTCTAGGAATGCACATAGCGCTATTTCCTTATCTTCTGTAGCTCTTTCCACTTTGTCCATCAGGCTCGTGAGGGCAGTCTCCGTAGATTTGCCCTTACGATACGCATGTTGACTGTCGTGGATTGGTTTACTTACCAGAGCTACATCTCTAATATACCTATCAAGCACCTTCTCCATCGTCTTGAGGAGGAATGAAGAGAGGCTTATTGGTCTGAAGGACTTTGGCTGGCTGTAATCCTTCTTGCCAGCTTTAGGTATAAAAAGGACTTTGGCTATAGTCCATCGTTCTGGTACATGTCCCCAGGCAAAACTTGCTCTGAAGATTTTGACCAGATGGGGAAGAAGGATATTTACCCCTTGTTGTAACAAGGCTGGTGTTATCCTATCCTCCCCGCAGGCTTTGTTGGGTTTGAAAGAGTCAACGGCCCACTTAACCTGATTGGGTCTTATGATTTTGGCAGCCCTGCGCCAGTCCTCGTTCCGAGGTCTATTGAACGCTGGCTGTTGTTGGAGCAGGTCTATGCTCAGAGACCCGGGAAAGTGAGTCGCGGCCAGCAACATTAAGGTCTCCTTTTCATTGTTCGTAAAGGAGCCATCTTCCTTTTTAAGGAGTCCAATCTGATTAGTCTTGGTTTTGGAGAGCAACTTGTGAAGTCTGGCTGTTTGAGGAAGGCTTTTTAGCTCCCCACAAAGCCTCCTCCACGATGCTCTCTTCGCCTTCCTAATCAGTTTACTATATTCAGTTAATTCTTTCAAGTAGACCTCCCATTCGCGAGTCTTTTTAGCCTTATTGAATAATTTCCTGGTTTTTACCCTAAACTTTTCAAGTCCAGGGCTCCACCAGGGTACTTCTCTAGTTGAGGTCTTTATTTTCTCCGGGCAATTCTCCTCAAAGGCTTGATTCAGTCCTTTGGTTAGAATTTCCACAGCTATTTCTAGGCTCTCAATTGTTCGGATTGTTTTTGGAAAGGTGTCAAGATTTTGTCTGAGTTGGTTCCTGAAACCCACCCAGTCAGTTGATCTTGTGTCCCTATAAGTTATGGTTTGGGCGTCCAGAGCGGCCCTAACCTCAAAAGCAATATGTCTGTGGTCCGACATTGAATTTTCACTGCTGACATGCCAGTCATTTATGTGTCTGGCCAGGTTAGTAGTGGCGATCGTAATATCTAATACCTCCTGCCTTGCTCGAGTCACAAAAGTTGGCTCACAGCCTACATTTAGCGTAATTAGGTTATTAGTTAGTAAAAAGTCAAAGAGTAACTCACCCCTTTTGTTGGTGTCTGTACTCCCCCATGAGGAGTGATGGGCGTTGGCGTCACATCCTATAAGAAGCTCAGCGTTGTGTCGGGCGGCGTATTCCACCACCCTCACCAAGTCTTCCGTCGGGTTGTCCCTCTCTCCAGGAAGATATGCGGAGCACACAATCACCCTGGCCCCGCACCACCCTTTGAGGTTGACAAAGGCCGCTACTAAGTCGTCATTGCAAACTTCTGTAATTGGCAAGAAATCAACACAGTTGTTAAATAATATACATGCTCTGGGTCTTATACCAGTACCGTTACTAAGGATCTTGTTACGTTACATTCATACTTACCTTAATTGCCCTTTCATTGCGAAGTTCTTTCAATAGACCGTATTTAATATCAGCGTTTAGCAATAAATTACGAAGTTTTGCCTTTTAAACGTTAAACAGGCTCTTATAAATCCACCAGCCGACGTTAATTGGTTGTATTTACAGGAAAATGTAAATATATACTATATTGGGGAAATTGCTTCGTTGACAAGAACCATTCTCGCTTATTGATTTGGAAACTGGTCAAGCGAGAATCTGCAGCTAACTCTGAGTTCGTGTCAACACCAACTTTTTCGAAGTAATTCGATTACGTAGCATTTTAGATTACTCTGCGATAGCTAACCCATTCCAAGATAATGGGACGTGCCAAAAAACTCTAAGACAGGCAATATAGTACGGAAAAAAGGGTATCTTTTTAAGGGTCTTGTAGCTAAGGAACCTATATAATTTTGTCAGTCCCGCCGAATCCCACCCGTGTGCTTATCTATTATTTCTTCGAGTACATCGCTGCTCTCCGAACGAAACACATTAATATTGAGGGCGCCTAAGAAAAATCCAAGTAACTTTTTGATCCCGAACGGAGAACTTCATATATTTTGCACCTCGTCCTTGTGTCGGCAGCAACTGCGCTGCCCCATCAAAGATAAAACTTCCTAATTCAGAACTATCGGAACAGCTTAAAGACGGCACTTCGGTAGATACTTCTTGCTTTCTTAATGTTTGCTGTAAGTCCGTCCCAGTTTCAAGAGTACATTTAGGATGGGTCGCCTAAGTTACAAGTCTCGTTGTAAACTTTTTAAATTGAATCCGAATCCTCTTGCCTTGCCCAGCTTCGGGTCTGCCCTTAGTTAGTTAGATACTGTTACTCGTGTACATAATAAATGGCCGGGCCTTTGCCTATTGCTAATATTCCAAAGTTAAAGGGTTAAATTATGCGATGTAACAAAACTTGGCGAAATCTATTTTAGAGTTATTTACTACTCGAATTTAGGTTGAGAGGAAACAATTAAAATTCTACGACTCTCTCTCTCTGTATATTATTAAAGTATGTGTACCTACATTCTGATATGTAGTCCCGGACCTATTTCGAACTAAGGGGTTTCACTCTTGGGGGTTACACAGTCAACTCCTAAAACGGTCACTAAAGCCACTCGAATATTCTCAGGCGTATAAAGATTTTCTTAACTCCACATCTGCATTGAGAATTTACATTTCAAATAAAGATCAAAGCTTAATCTTGAACGCATTATGAAGATGTAGCGTAAAGCGCTCGCCGGCAATCGCTGACTTGCAGGTAAAGAGTTAGAAAAGCATTGTTCTTATAGCTAAGTAGACGTGAGCAAGCCGGCTAAGCTCGTTACGTTATAAAAGTGCTCGAGCTCCGCTCTCCACGGATCTGCATTAGCGCACACTGAGCATTTAATCCCGACGCCTGGAGCGTAACCAGCAGAACTCGCTTTTATGACTCGCGCTGTGAGTTTGATACTCCACATTTTTATGAGATTAGTTTTGGGTGCTGACCTAGTTTCATTTCGTTTTGTTTGTGATATTTGAAGCCATAGTAAAGAATGTTGGCGTTGATTAAGAGTGAAATTGACCGTGGAGATTACAACTAGGTATCTACTTGAATTACTATGATGACAAACTACCGGGCTCCAACGACGACACGCGCGCGTTTTACCTATAGTTTTACCTATTTTACAACATTATATATAACAGTTATACAGTCCACTGCTTCTCATTTATAGTCCTTAGATAGGTCCCTAACAGAGACCACATCGATAAGAGTTCTAAGTATTTTTTTTAATATTAAATACCTACTGACTTTTCCAAGAAATTACAATTGGAACAAAGCAAACGTAGTAGTTACCATAATTACTCATACTCTGATATTGACTATGTTCTAAAAACACATCCGTGAGCGACACGTGTAAAACCAACAGGCAAGTGAACGTGGTGACGTCACCACGGTTCCAATATTCTCTATATACACGCAGTGCTAGTCCAAACGTTTGTTTTTATCAATACAAACACTCACCACCGTTCTCTCTCTCAAAATGAGACATATTTCAAAAACTGCACAAACAAAACACAATCGTCATCAGGCCGCTCTTGGCTATGATTCCTATAGTACCACACAATTAAACAGAGCGCTAGTGCTAACTACTTTATTTAATTTCACTTTGGCCATAGTTTGCTCTGAATGAAATGAGTTGACTACGCAATTTCGCAGAGTTATTCCAACTAGGATAACATTCAGAAATGTGCACTTAAGCGAAACCTCATCGAGTTTTCTGAGTAGAACTGCCCGATGCGATGAAAGAAGATTACGCGGAAACACGAAGTATATCCTAAAGCTTTTCGGTTGAACGAACGAATTGGTTTTGAATTCATCTATCTTATATGGAAATTCAGAGAAAAATATGGAATATAACCTCTCATTTCATGTGCATTGCATTTCAGAACGAGAGATTCGTTCCCTTGTTTAGAATTTTATAGCGCACTCTAGGACGTAGAATATTTTGATGAACTAGAGAAGATATTATGGTGGTTTGTTATTTCATCAATAAAATGTGTTTTTTTTTGTAATGTGGTTGTGTTACGGAGATCCTTTTGTTTCTATAGGTTTTATGTTATCATTAACACGTACGCCCCTAACTACTTTTGGCGCTACCCGCAGCTGCCGGCTGCAGACAACTAGCTTCCAAATTCTGAAAGCAATAATACGCCAACGTGACACCCATTTGATAAAATGTCTTTCCCGAAATGTAACTATTACGTACAGGCTACTTCACCACACGTGGCTCCAAAAATTGCTCGAAATATATCTTGAGGTAACCCTTATGATAGTAATAATTCATTAGCTAGAGGCAATATAGCGTGAAGTCTTGCATGTCTCGTTATGGCCATAATTATGCAAATCTAACCGCCACGATTAATGTGTCCTTTGAGGGCGACCTCTAAATTAATTTTAGTCTAAACTACTAAAAGCTTCGGATATTCGACCGTTGAATTTGACGGGCAGTGTGTGTTATGAACTATGAATGAGACCCATTATGTGTGTCGGATGACGAGGATTCAACTAATATTATTAGACCCTAAGCCATTCAAATAGCTAAGTTGTTTTTTTTTTTGCGATACTATGTAAAAAAGCGGTGTTCAAAGAGATCCTAACAACATTTTTCATAATAATCTCATTATGTTAGGCTCCCTTTAGTAGGGTATTTTAAAATTCTCCTTTCAAACAACCACAAAGTGAAGTCCTTTAATACATCCACCACTTAGTTAAGTATAACAAACACTTAGCAGTTACGAAAGCACTCAGCTTTTGACGGCCGAATATTTAGTCGAGATTGTAACAAAGTAGCTCAAAAAATGAATTACCGCATCATTCTTTGAAGTGTTTTATATAAAACTCTATCTTAACATGGTCCATCTTCTAAGAGGATAGTTGTAAGAAATGATCTTAAGCCCTGAAATTCATCACACAGTGTTGGATAGATAGACACCAAGCCAAATAGGTGTTTAGAAAACG
The DNA here is from genome assembly GCA_947361185.1 of Charanyca ferruginea. Taxonomy (NCBI): domain Eukaryota; kingdom Metazoa; phylum Arthropoda; class Insecta; order Lepidoptera; family Noctuidae; genus Charanyca; species Charanyca ferruginea. Next base: position 8,965,860 of record OX376058.1, read on the forward strand.
CGAAAAATACTTTCCTCGTAGCATAAGATCGTAAATGACACATTTATTTCATTAGTAACGATAGGAAGGAAAATAGTATTGCAATAATACATTGAGTCTTTGTAATATTCTCTTTAGCTTCAGGGTAAATCCTGTCATTGCTTATTGATTTTTTACTCCAGATACAGATCTGCTTGGAGCAGGCCTAGCCTAGATACGACCCATCGTGATAATATCTTGTACTTCCAAAATAAATGAACTCGCACAATCTCTGCTGCTATTGGAAATATTCCATTGGATTTTTCGCTTTATATTCTTTAGGTCGTTCTAATTTCGGAATCATATGCCTGTCTTTGGGACTTTCTCAAGTTATTTGGAGCTTTCGTTGATCAGAAACGGAAGAAAATAGAATTATTTTTGGCACCTTAGGCACTGATTCAGCTTTACATAGAAAATCTGGTTTGTAAATCAGGAATTTGGTAGTCAACATATTTTCCCACAATTTCTTAAGAAGATTATTGTAATTATCGATTAAAATATCTGTTTTATGTTTTTTTTTTAAATGCAGCTTTTTTTATGTAACATGATATTCAATTTGAACCCCGTCTAAATTACAATTATTTTTGTTTCAGGTAAAAAACATCAAACATCTAAGAGGTACCACAGATTGGTTGGTAAAAGCACAAATATACGAGAATTACGGTACGTAATTCTTCGGCTATTTTTATAGGCTTTTCGTCTAATAAAATTTGAAATGCTTCCTACTTGTAGACCGGACGCTTCAACAACATATTTCCGGGTACTTGGAACCTTTCGACGTGATTTTATTTACGGAAAGATAAACGTTTAATGGAAACTCTACACAAAACAATCTATTTTTGATCAGAGCGATTCCTTTCAAGTTTTGTTTCAAATAAAATAATGAGTTTTTGATATTCTTTTATCAAACGACAATTAATATTATGAAAGTTCAATATTCGCGTCGCCCTTCGATATTAAATCTTTTCTAAGAAAACGTTGTCCTGATGATTAAATCGTATTGCTACCTTGAACTGACTTAATTTTACTTTGAATCAAAATTATGATGAAACTTGGGAATTCTATACGCAGTTACGGGCAATTTGGTTGACTGTAATTGTCTTCAGTAGAACTTAGTACGAGTATATTACTATTTAATTAGTATTAACTATGTAAACCACAGGGTTTATTAGTTCAGTTTCACATATAGTACCTACATCATCACATTTTTATTTATTACTAGTTTTATATACTTTAGCGAACGAGTATACTACTGTGTCAAAAAAGTACCGGAAGAACAGTTTTTATTGAATATGTCAATAAAAACTAAATATGTATTAAATATCTAAATTTATTTTATCATTATAAAAGTAGGTGCCTTCCGTAATAATACACTAACGCCAACGAATAACCCAATAGTCAAAATATTTTTAGACGCACTTTTTGGAATCGACTTCAGTACTTGCCGCAAATTTTCTTTTACGTCGTCTTTTTTCAGTTAGAAAGCGCACATTCCGAATCTTGTTGACTGGTTTGCATGTCAAACTCGTAAACCCATGTCTCGTCACCAGTAACAATGCGTTTTATGAATGTGGGGTCGGAATTGACTCTTTCTAACACGTCTGCAGCAACTTTTACGCGACTGAGATTTTGCATATAATTCAAATCTTTCGGTAAAGTCAAAGTCAAAGCATTTATTTCAATTAAACCATTTACAGGCACTTTTGAATTGTCAAGGAGTCGGTCAGTTAGTCAGAGAGTTGAAGCTAGTTGCTCGTTCCAAAACGTAGGTAGGTCTCTATGGAGAAGAACGAGCAAGAAACTCCACGGACACTCTTTTAAATCAAGTTTTTACAAAGTTTGGTTACATTCTTGTTGCTTCTATATGTGAAAACGATGAAGGTAATCTAACAATACAAAACACAAAAAAGAAGCAAGATAAAGTGGCATCTAATCCATGGCAGATAAGAGCTGACCAATCTCCACTGACAGCGCCCGTTCACGAACATGACGCATTTCATGCCAAAACAATCGTTTAAAACGGTACGAATTTATTCTTGAGACACAGACATTTCAGTAGCTATCTCTCCCAGACTCAAACGACGATTTTTAGTCACCATTTCCTTTATTATGTTGCAATTTTAGTTCAGTGAAAGACGTTGAAGGCCGACCAGAACGAGTCAAATCTTACACCACATCTCGACCACATTTAAATGCATTAAACCAAGCATGCGCACGCATTTTTAATAAAGTCGATTCACTGAAAGCCTTATGTAACATTTTTAGTGCTTGGGCACACGAAATTCTATTTGCAATGCAACATTTAAAGACGAATTATTTGTTCGATATTTTTAACTATAGTTAAAATCGCAAAACACAGTTGATATGAACTGACAAAATGACGCCCTGTGAACAAACAGAATGACCAGTGACGGTCGATCTCCGCGTGAGTAAAGAGGACAATTGAGCCAACTTAGCGTCAAAAAGAATTTAGACAATCCCTTTAAATGAGCTTATTAAATTATTCATTCCCGGTACTTTCTTAACAGAATGTATTTAACACTTGGTTAGTGACGATGGTGAAGAACTATGTTTAATTTGCAGTTCAAAAATAGAATAATTGGTTTCTTTTCCTTATTTTCATGTCGAACCACGTATTTAGTAGAAAGGATTATCTATCCCAAAAAGAGGGACAAACCGATCACCAATCTATCTGCCTCATTAGGCTTATGCCAACATCCCTTATCACCCTTAATTGCATCGTTGGTTTGTTCAGCAGCGGCCTATAAGTGGGCGATAGTTGTTTGAGTCAGTACGTGTATGGCTCGACGATCTTTTGCCCATGTGTCACCTTAAGTACAAGAATTTTTAGATTGAAACATGTGCGGGAAAGGGTCGTTGAACATAAAGTACTTTCTCGTTCGTCTATTGCCCACATTATTTACGAGTGAGTCACAGAAGATTCGAGAAATCGTGCAAAAGTAATTTGAGATTTTGCAGTAAGTAACAAGTTCTACTCGATAAAAGTCTGGTCGTTTTACTTAGCCAGAACAGTGCTGCAAAGTGTCAAAGAAAAAAATCAGCAACGTATTAAGTAGATCTCTTTCAAAAAGTTTATTTATAAGATTCAGAATTTCATTGGAACGAATTATAATCGCGCTTTTTTCTGTTTTTATTATATCTGAAGAAAAAATATTGGTTTAAAATGCAATCTGTATTAGAATGGTGTCAAATATTATCGATTATGTTAGGAAATACGTACGTGTATCTTCACAGAATTGTGTTTTTTATTTTCTTTATAAAACATATACCTACATTAGGTGGAAATTAAAACCTGTCTTAAAGTCTGATTTATCAGGCAAGCTTTATCTTTCAAAAAGCGCGTTAAATGGTGAACTAAATATACAAACTACTGCCTCCTCACCTCAACATCTTCCCGTTTTGCATACAATTTGTATGACGTATCTCGTCCTCCGCCTGTGATCTATCTACTATGCTACATTACAACATTTTAGTATTCTTGGCACAATACTCTACTTTCAACTGAAAATCACTAAACGATGGAATACACTGACTGCATATAAACGAGTTTAGTAAAACTTGTCGATTCCATCGTAGACCGTATTAATTTCAGTGAAAAAGAAAATTAGGGCACAGTTAATGGTCGAACGCCATTTGGATGTGCGCCAACCACCCTACAACGGATTTGGGGACAAATCCGCTGGAAACCAAAACCTTAATCCGCTCGAATAAAAAGTTCACCGAACGTTGCTCGCAACTGATTTATAGGGTTTAAACTAATCAGTCGCAGCACCGAAGTGCGGTTTGTCGCAACGTGTCCAATTTATCAGAGCCAGTTGACTTTCAAGCTGCTGGACGGTTATTCAAGCTAAAAAGCGTTTTTCTGATTATAATACCAAATGAAGTCCCAGATCTGACAAGAAAAGTCTTTGAAAGAATATTGAATTGGATTCGTCGCTCTGTATTTATTCCGATTTTTAAAATAAAGTTATGTGAATGGAGTTTATTCAGCCAGGACGTAGCTGGTTTATGTTTGATAGTGTATGAATGGCAATTGCCTGGCTGTCTTTGGCGACTGTGTGAAACTAACAACTCTTATAACATTATAATGAGCTTTGCACTTCTAAAATGAAAGACGTCCTTTTAAGTTGCGTAAGCGTTTTATCAACTACTTATGTGAAAATATTGCAAATGAATGCACATAACTATGAGATAAATATTTAAATAGACTCAACCGACACACAAACAATTTGTAGTAGAGTGAGGCAAAATAAAGAGATACACAATTACAATTTCAAATGTAAGCCTCGCACAGACCTTACGATGCAAATCCAAGGTCTACAGTAGCTTAGTGAAGGGAGGAGAGGCCTACATCTATCAATTATTGTAGGCGAGTAATTTACATCTGCCCGTACATTTTGCATTATTAAATAAAGTCGAAGAAAAAAGAAACAAAAGAAAAATAGAACGGAAAGTCTTTGTTCGAGTTCTTTTGTATGAAGGCCATATTGCGACGTACTTGTATAGACATTTAGGTAAACTTGATGTGCAAAGTAGTCCGTTGTGACCTATTTGCCGAATAAGTTACTGGTTATCCATGCTTCGGAGGCCGTTAAAGCACCTTTTTGAAACGTGAAACTATAGCCCTAACTGCCGTTTAACTGTGCTTAGAATTTTAATCAGAAATTAAAGTACTTTTTAGACGTCTTATTTCAATAAAACTCTTGTACATGTTTAATGCTGAATAGTATTTATTAACTACTTTACTCGATCCATTTAAAGGCAATTTCTGCAATACAAACCTAGTTTGGATTTTCTAGCCATCTAAGGGCTCACGACAGGAAAGAAATTTAGTTAGGGTCGCTGTCACCTGATACGATGAAGAAGTCTATATTATATATATTTCTTCAATAGACACGTACACTATCCATTTATCCGTTACCTTACTGACAACAACAGCTAGTTTTGGAGCATGTCCTCAGAGCTGACATTGCGCTGTACGACAACGTAGTCGCAACTTAGTGGGACCATTCCACTTAACGTCAGTGCCAACTGCTGTCTTCTAACTTTAACGCTGCGGTTAAAGAGCACTAGATTCGGCGACAGAAGTAGAAGTCGAACGATGGAACATAAAATGGAAGTTTGGTACAGAGTTTTTGAAAGATCGTTTTTAAATTGAATAAAAAATAAATTCTTGAATTATGACCGTTGTTGGAACAAGTTCTACTTTTTACTTATTGTTATTATTTTTACTTTGCCTTTAATTTTTCACTGTAGGCGAGCGATAAGGATATTTGGAAATTCAACCCCCAAGGGGATAAATAAGAGTTTAAAAATATATATCTCAGATTAATCAAATTGAAACTTAAAAAATATTCTTAATTATTTACTTAGTTACCATTTGGTAACTAAGTAAATAATTAAGGATATTTTTTAACTATCCCTTCAATAAGGGGGTTGAGTGTGTAGGAGAAAAGAAGAAATACTAAATCTTCGCGTACAAAGTCGTGGGCGAAGTGCTAGTAATTAAATAAATAGAAATCATTCAAAACAAGCCAACCCATAATCATCCAATTATTTATTTATTAAATTATTAACATCAAACTAACTCAATATACTAAATTTAAACTAGTAATAACAGTAGAGAGTACAGACGCCTATCAAGCCATACCCAGCTGCCTAATTTTTCCAATTGAATATGAACCTTTTTCTTCTGTAATTAAGTTGAAAATCTATCAAAGAAATTTGACAGATTGTTATAGCTTGATGTGCTGATCTCGGTACAAAAACGTAAGCTTGGAAAAGATTTAAAGTAATTCAATGTCAAATATTCAAAATAAAATCTTCAAAGATTTACATATTTTCGTTGCCTCATTTTGACATTAGTAAAGCATATAGTACCTATAAAAATTGCAAATACTTTGACAAACAAAGTCGTTAAAGTCGTAAAATTAATTTGGGGTCATCTGAGATGTTTTCAACATTGATGGGACATCTAAATCGTAAAGCTTAATTTAAAAGTGATATAGGACGGAAACTTTTCTAATTTATTTTCGACTAAAACTTTTAATTCGCACCATAGTCATGCTGCCATGATTTCGACCGCTAGAGAGTTATTGAAGTTATTATTTACTTGGAAATATTAATTACTAGATTTTGCCTGCGACTTCGTCCGCGTGAATGTCGGTTATCGCAGATGCAGACGAAATCGCGGATTAAGAAGTAGCCTATGTCCTTACCCAGAGTCCAAACAACCCTGCTAAGGCTGCTATAGGCTATATTTTGGTATCAAAAAATTAGTCGCGGGCAATAGCCAGTAAATGTGATAAAAAAAAAGAAATGCAACATTTCACGAAGTCATCCACATTTAAAATAATAAAGAGTTTTAAGGAACTATATGTATACGCGTGAAATTGAAAATTAAATGTGGTAATGATTAAAATTAAAAACATTTTAATTTAGGTTACTTCTTGACTCTTGACTCGTGAATGAAAAACAAATGACTGGAAATCACAAAAGAACCACCCTTTTTTTTCGAAATCTTATTTAAAATCAACAATTTAATTCTTAATAACACACATTTAGCACGGGTATGTGATAATGTTCAGTAATATCTATCAAAAGACTCACTTGATTCTCTCATCTTTTTCGAAAACGGACTTAAAAACTTTTACGATTAAACTTAACCAGGAATCGCTGTTAGCGACTCCGAAAGATTTAATAACTTTGCCATTCTCTCTTTGCCGACGATAAGCACTTTGACGACACGGTTGGCGCAGTGGTTGAGCGATCGACTGCTGCGCAGCGTGTTGCGGGTTCGATTCCCGCCCAGGGTAAACATTTGTGTGATGAGCACTTGTGTTTGCCTTGTGTCTGGGTGTTGTTTATCTATATATGTATGTATTTACAAAAAAAAATGTATTTGTGTATGTATATCAGCGGTCTGACACCCGTAGTACAGGGTCTCCCTAGTTTGGGGTCAGATGGCCGTGTGTGAAAAATGTCCCCACATATTATTATTATTATCACTTCTCGGTTTAACCTGTGAAGGCAAACTTGCCCGTGGTTCGTATAAACTATTAATTCCTGAAAATCACAACTTTACCTGTTGGTTGTTGGTTTTGGCATAAATTAATAACCGTTGTGCAGTGTGATCACCCCGCTCTTAGATAATGATCATACTCAAACTAAGAATATTAATATTGATGACGTCGTTTGTGATGGTTTGTGGCTTTATTTCGCGCTTAGGTTATGTAATTAGTGGTTCAATTACTATTGTTTAATGGGTTTTGCATCATACCATCTAATAGTTGTACATTGCTATAACGAAACACGTATTGCGGTTAAATGTTTTGATTCTAGCAAACACATAACGCGAATTCGGATCTCTAAACCGCAAAATTACGTTGAATACAAATTAACATAAACACACATATTTGCTGTGTCCATACTCTGTGTGCTCCTATTTTCGTACGAGATACAATCAGAATTGGTCCAGGAACTAAGCCGAAGCATGAGCGTAGTCACGTTGCTTACGAACTACCAACCACTCCTGCTTTATCACTATCGCTATATACATAATCCACACTTCCATATTTTAATATTATAAATGCGAAAGTAACTCTGTCTGTTACGCTTTCACTATGAAACGGCCGAATCGATTCTGATGAAATTTGGTATGAAAATAGCCCGAATCCTTGGAAAGCACATAGGCTATTTTTTAAATCGCGACTTCGTTTGCATCAGCTATAACCGACATTCACGCGGACGAAGTCGCGGGCAGAAGCTACTATATTACAAAACAAAGTCCCAAGCCCCGTCTTTGTCTGTACGTTCGCGACAAACTCAAAAACTACTAAACGTATTTTCATGCGGTTTTCACCAATAGAATTCATGAGGAAGGTTTATATTTTGTTAAGGTTTTGTGTAAATTGGTTGAAATATGACGATTATACTAGTGCAAAGCAGGGGCGGGTCGCTAGTAAAAATTGTATGAAAGTACTCTTACTGCCACACTCAGAGAGGTCACTTAATAATAATGAATCATTAACTATAATTGACCAACGTAACATGGCTTCTCAATCTGTCATATTTTTGACTGACAGAGTTCCAATTAATGTTGGTCGTTTAAAGTTAATGATTCATTATTATTAAGAGACGTTTCTGAGTGTGGCAGTTAGACCGAGATAAATATACATTACTCAGAACGTGCTATGGCTACGCAATATTACTTTCATTGTTACACAACTGTCAAACTACAAATGCAAGATAAAGATGGGAATATAAAAGCCAAAACAAGTTACGTCTTATTTACCAAAGTAAGTTACAACTAAATCCACATAATTATTGTAAGTGAATGTTGGGATACAGCTCTACTATTTCGTCGAGATCCATCACAGGTGTGGGGCGTTAATTAATTGATATAATGTATAGCCGCCGTAATCGCCCCCACACACTACCCCTGACGTAACGCTAGATAAATACAGTATTATCATAATTCATCTGCGAGGTATTTGCTCTCCCGCTTGCTATTAAAATAAAGCTTATTTTAGTATGTAGGTATTTTATATTTAGAGACAAAGTTTGTTTTGCGTGTTTGTTCATTATTGTTCCTGAAATATGAGATCTCTACAAGTACTATTTGATTCAATTATAATAATTAATGTGTGTTTCTAAAATTTAAATGATAGGGGCTCGTAGCTACGTAAAAGGCGTACGAATCGGTTATCAGTTATACTCAGATTATCAAACAAAAGGCAGATAGACCGTGCGGAACACTGCGAGTGAAGCCACAAAAGCAAATACAAATTCTAAAACGAATACCTACAATTCGCTTCGCGCTGTACTAACACGAGTCAGTACAGCACGAAGCGAAGCATTGTTAAAACAACGAATACTAATGCAAATAAAAATTCAAAAACGAATACAGTCACGAGATTGTAGGTATTCGTTATTGAATTTGAATTTGCTTTTGTGGATTCACTCGCAGTGTTTCGTACGGTCTATCTGCCTTTTGTTTGATAATCTATGCAGTTATAGTTAAGGCGACGATATACGCCGACGACCTTGAGCGCGCCAAACCAAAACTGCGTCCAAAACTGTCAAAGTTTAGTCGAAAAAATTAAATAAAAGATAGTGTTCTTTAATTACAAAAAAAAAGGCGTATACTAAAAGATAGATAGTAAAATTGTCTATAAGATAGTGAAAGTTTCGTTTAAATATGCCTGGTAGATTTTGTGTAATTATCAATGTTATGTCCGCGTCAGACAAAACTTCACGAGTTAATTAAACTATTTAATATGAACTTAATCAAAAATATTCACATACTAAATGATTAAGAAAATGTTCTAGTTTGACATATATTTTTTTCAAATAATTTACACTACACATTTTAAGGTGATTTGAAGACACATTTTAAGATGTTTGAAATCTGTAAAAATCACTTGTTAGCGCCTTAAGTTGTGCTTGCCGCAGTCTGTCCGTAGATGGGTGACAACCTATTTCTTACCGAGAACCCCCCATGCCTCTGAAAGCACGTAAAACCGTTGGTCCCGGCTGTTATTCATAGATCTTTGACAGTCGTTATGGGTAGCGTAGTGAGAAGCCAGAATATCTGACAACTAGTCTTACCAAGGAGTATTGTGTTATCCAGTAACTGGGTTACGGAGGTCGGACAGGCAACTCCATGTAAAACACTATATTAAGAGCGTGTATTCGATTCCTGACGAAAACTTCATGTTTTCGCGTTTTGCCCAGAGCAATATCGTAATGATGTGAGCAGATTATTTAAAGACAATTACAGTTTTAGAAAGATTAAGTCTTGATTTAGGGAACTACAGAGTAAAAGTATAATTTTTAATTATGGTTTTTTAAAGCGAAGACAATCCTTTCATAGCGTTTTACGAAAATAGTCGTCAGAGTTAACTTTCAGGACGAATTCAACCATTACAGTATGCCAAAATATTATGTTTTATGCGAATTACGAAAATATTACTATTATGTATTAAAAAACAATGTTGAAAAAGTACAAAATCGGTTCACCTTGACAATTTTTTTTCACCAGTATTTGAATAAAAACATAACTGATATTTTATGATAGGAAATATTATGCATAATATACAGAATATTTTTCAGTCCGTTATACGAACTTATTTATTTTAGACAATTATTTTAAAAAGCACTGTAAAGCATCGCGCGCTGTCTTTTGCCGATCAATTTCTATGATTCGTGCTTATTTCACGCGTATTTTTTTTCTGATGCACACACACTGATGACCATTGTATTGTACTAGTGTGTGCTAATGCTGCTACGCCGTTCTAGCAATCGTTTAGATTTTGAGTTGCGGTAAATCGAATACGCGCCCTTAAGTTGCATACGGTTAGACTGGAAGCCAACCCAACATAGTGGAGAAAAGGATAGGCTTGTTTGCAGCTAGGCTAGGCTTGTTTCCAAAATATATTTTTATTATCTGGAAGAAAATGTTTGAAGGCGCTGATGAAATTGTCAATTGAACAGCAAACCATTCAATTAATGTAGTCCTTGTTTTAAAGCCATTGATTAACGCTTAAAACTATTTCTTGTCCTCCTTCCATGCGAAAATTAACTTAAACTTGGTACCATCCCTCACATACATAAGTAGGTTCGTGGAACGATAACTTAGTTCCGAACAATACAATCAACAACCGACTTAATGGAAGGAATTTCTGTTAGAGGTACGAAGGCAATTAGCTCGCTCAAACTTTACCCACTTCCATTCCAAGTAAGTATCATGTACTTATTGTGTAAAGCAGATGAGACCTGTTTTTGAATAATAACTGAACTTAGTTGTCATAGTGTGGGTACCATTTAAATACTCACCAGAATATTTTTTAGACTCTATATTTATATTATTTTTGCTTACCAAAATTGATAAATGCTCACTAAATATTGTGTGAGCTGGGAACTTGGGGCACCCCGATTCGGTCAGGTTAGGTTCGAAGGAGTTCTTAGTATTTTTTACCCACCCAGACATAGGAGCCACGTCACGCGGGGCTCCGTCGACCGGGCCTCGCGGGAATCAGCTTAAATTAGTAAAACAAGAGTCGTGATTAAATTATCGGTAACGGTTTAGCGATAAAATAACATATTTGGTCTGAAATTAACTTTATATGCGTTTATATATTTTTATGACAGAATAAAAAGAAAAATAGCTTCATTTTTTTTTTTTTTTTTTTTTATCTATTGATAGGCATACGTTTGACCACTATCTCACCTGATGGGAAGCGATGATGCGGTCTAAGATGGAGCACGCTTGCCTAGAAGTAACCTATTCACTCTTGCCTTAAAGACTCCCAGGTTGTAGCTATCAGGAAACACAGACTCAGGCAGGGAATTCCACTCCTTAGCAGTACGCACAATGAATGTATTCCCAAAACGTTTCGTGCGTGTGGGTGGGATGTCCACCGTGTGCCGGTGGCGCATCGCCGTACGTCTTGTGGTCCGATGATGGAACGGGCTCGGCGGAATTAAATTATGCAATTCCGTCGCACACTCCCCAAAATGCAACCGATAGAAAACCGACAGGCCAGCAACTCGGCGTCGATGCTCAAGACTTTGGAGCTTTGACTCGACGAGCCTATCATTGCCAATGATCCTCTTGGCTCGTTTCTCAATTGACTCTAGGGCATCAAGCTGGTATCTGGCAGATTCGTCCCAAAGATGAGAGCAGTACTCCATACACGATCGAACTTGCGCTTGATAAAGTTTAAGCAGCTGTTCCGGCGTGAAGTACCGTCTCACCTTTGCTAGGATCCCCAGCTTTTTGGCAGCCACTTGAGCCTTTGCCTCTATGAAAGGGCCAAAATTGAGGGTTGATGTTAACGTAACACCAAGAAGCTCAAGTCGGTCGGTTATCGGCACGGTTACACCTCGGAAAGATGGAGCTGGGTGGAATTGGCTCCTTTTAGCGGAAAAGAGACACGCTTGGGTCTTAGCAGCATTGAACTTGACCAGATTGGCGTCGCCCCATTCAGAGACAGCCTGTAAGGACAAGTTCAAGCGCTCAACCATCGCCTCCCGGAGAGACCGGATCTGCGACCCACCAGCTCGTGCGTCGGAAACGTATCTCTCAGCGACAGTGCTGTCGTCTGCATACCCAAAGGTACCGGGTTTTAGCAGATCATCAATATGCAGCAGGAACAATGTTGCTGAGAGCACCGACCCCTGAGGAACCCCGGCATTAATATCCAGCAGTCCGGACGAGCAGCCATCTATGACCACTCGAATAGACCGATCCCTCAGGAAATCTGCAATCCAATCACACAATCCAGCGGGCAGACCGAAGGAAGGAAGCTTATTAATAAGGCTATCGTGCCAGACCCTGTCGAAGGCCTTTGAGATGTCAAGGGAGACTGCTAGTGCCTCTCCATGCTTCTCGATGGCCTCACTCCAGATGTGAATGGCATACGCTAGTAGATCCCCAGTTGATCGATTTCGGCGGAAGCCGTATTGTCGGTCACTGAGGATATCATTCGCTTCTAGGTATGCCAGGAGCTTACGGTTCAGCACCCGTTCCATACTCTTACAGAGTATGGACGTCACCGAAATGGGTCTATAATTCGACGGGTCAGCCCGACTACCCTTCTTGGGCACGGGCTGCACGTTAGCTTGCTTCCAAGCCATCGGCACTTTCCCAGTCTCAAACGACGGGCGATATAAGCGCGTCAAGATCGGAGACAACTCAGGCGCACAAGTCTTCAGTACAATTGCTGGAATCCCGTCAGGGCCACTAGCCTTGTTCACGTCTAGGTTACGCAGTACCCTAAGAACGTCCTTCTGATGAATGCTTATGTTCAACATACTCGACTCGCATCCAACAGAAGAAACAGGGGGCCTCGCGCCACCCGGATCCAGACGTGACGATTCCGCAAACATAGAGGCGAACAAGTTAGCTTTCTCGTCAGCGGAGTGGGCCAGCGACCCGTCGGGTCTCAGCAGTGGTGGTAGTGAGGGGCGGCAGAAGTTCGATTCGACCGACTTAGCCAGGGACCAAAAAGCCTTACTACCTGCTGGGTATGAAGCAAGTTTGTTCCCTATTCGGCTAATGTGGTCAAACCGAGCTCTCTGTAACACCTTCTTGCAGGACTTGGCAGCCCTGTTAAAGGGTCTCTTCTTCCGGCTCACGTCACTTGCTTTGCGAGTGCGGGCGTCAACCCATGCTAGGTACGCTGAATGTTTTAGCGCATTAGCACGAATGCACTCAGCACCAAACCATGGGCGAGCTTCGCCAGACATTGTTACGTCTGAGAACGGAATATAGTACTCCATCCCCCTCCGCAACACATCCGTCACGGCGTCCGCGCACAACGAAGCATCAGTCGAAGAAAAGCAAGTAGGCTGCCAAGGATAACATGCGAAGAAAGATCGCATGCCATCCCAATCTGCTGACCTGTATCGCCATACCCGCCGGGTGCCTCTAGGGCAAGGATCGGGCGGGGAGTAGACGGACACAGACTTCACCAGACAGTGGTCGGAGCTACCCAGTGGAGAAGAAATCGACACTGAGTAGCGGTCTGGATCTGTTGTCAGCAGAAGGTCCAAGCAATTGGCTGTGTGCGAATCAACATCTGGCACCCTTGTTGCCCCCTGGACCAGCTGGGTGAGATTTAGCGCTAGCGCCAGGTTTCGCGCCTCTCGTCCAGCATGGTCTGTGTGCTGGTATGGGAAGAGCCACTCTTGGTGGTGGGCGTTGAAGTCCCCCAGCAACACCAATTGGGCAGAAGGGTACCGCTGCTGAGCCGCATCCGCCGCCTCACTGAGATGTTGTATGAGCCCAGTTGTCTCCAGATCGCCGCTATGCGACCGGTAGACACAGGCGTAGACAATTTTGTCCAGGCCTGTGTCCACTAGAACCCACAGCGTTGAGAACCTGGAGTCCTCAAGGTTGCGGAGACGCCGATAACAGATGTCGTCCCGGGCGTACATACATACACCCGCGCGTGGTCTGAAGTGGTGCTCCAGGGTAAACCCTGGGTAGGTCAGGTACGACACGTCTGACGGACATCCGATCTGCGTCTCCGACAGGAACAAGAGCGCTGGTTTCTCAGTCTCTAGGTGGTGATGGACTGCGGCGAGATTTGAGTGCAGACCTCGTATGTTACCGAGGTGCACTTTGAGTGAGAGGGAGTGCAGCCGCTGTACAGCTTTTCTTAATTTGTTCATTTCTACAAAACTTTATGAAGCATAATTTGGTGAGCATAATAGGTATCCATTCATACGCGGCATGTTCGTGAACGCGCTTTCAGTTGAGATTGGTCATCTCTAAACTGATCGCTTTTATATTTACTAATTTTTAATTAGATTGTTTTAGATTTCTCTTTACTTACATTGTTTTCACATAATAATATAGAAGCAACAAGTATGATTTAACCAGGATTTTGTATAAGCTTGATTGAAAAGAGTGTCCGTGGAGTTTCTTGCTCGTTCTTCTCCATCGAGACCTACCCATGAAGATATAGGTATAAATGGAGCCAACACTTAGAACAAAAGCTTGAAACCAACTGTGGACTGATGCTCTCTTTCTGAATGCATACATAAGAACGAGACAGTGATATGTGTTTTCTTTATCTTATGTATGCATTCAGAAAGAGAGCGTCTGCCCACAGTTGGCTTCACTTAGGTATTTAGAGTGTTGCCTCCACTTTTATCTATAAGCTTCTTGGACCTACCCTACGTTTTGGAACGAGCCACTAGCTTCAACTTTCTGACTAATTGACTCTTTAACAATTCAAAAATGCCCGCAAATGGTTTAATTGAAATAAAGACTTTGATTCTGGCAGGTATTTAAAATTTATTGGTAGTAAAATAAGTGCATTTCTGTCACAAGCCTTATAGAATAAGCCGTACTGGTCCAAGAGCTCAGGATCGCCAGACAATATCAATTTAGCACGGTTGATATTTTGAGAATAGAAAAAGGGATAATGTCGTTAAGTTGATATTTTGAATGATAGAGGAATATAAAGTAGGCCAAAGTCAAAGGGTACCCTTTTTCGGGTATCAGGGGTAATAAGTACCTTACGCACTAACGCTCAAGTGAAACGACTGCTTTTATGTATTTACATTGGATATTGTTACAACCAACATACGTTATTGCCAGACGCTTTCTGTGGGCTATAACTTCAGCCAGATGCTTTAGGGCTTTTGCCCCCCTGCGGCACGGCAAGGCAAAGGATTTTCATATGACGCAGCATAATACACCTTAAAATCATGGCATTATAGTTGAATTTTTTAACATGTGTTGTCAGAACACCGTATAGCATTTGATTTAGTAGCTACAACGATCATTGAAATTCAACTAAAATGTCATGACTTTAAGGTATATTACGTTTCGTCACTCAAACAAGAGCCCAAACCTGAGGAGCCGTTACGGTACAGTCAACAGCAAAAGTAGATGATCAAAATCAGAAATTCAATTCTAATGAACGGAGTTCGCGTCAGAACTGTGTGGCGTCGAAGTAATTCAAAAGTATGTGTGTGACAATCACATACTTTTAATAAATAAACTAGTAATAAATTATAAAAATTTGTGTTAGTAAATTAGTATTGAATTTCTGATTTTGATCATCTACTTTTGCTGTTGACTGTACCAGTTCAATGAACGAATTTACTACCTTAGTGGTGGTTCTTGGAATAAAACTGGAAAAACTATTTATCACTTCATTTTATTTAAAGAACACATCGGCCACTGATGGCTCCAGGTCAAACAACACCTTGTCATATAAAAATAAGACTAACGTTCTAAATACGAAATACTTTTTAGAACGAATACAGAGTGTTTAGGCGAAACATTTAGCCGATGGTTTCGACCAGTACTTTGCAACATCTATCCTCAAAACTTTAGTCATGGTAAAATAACGTAGGTCCGGCCATGGTCTGGATCTTGGACCAGTAAAGCACAAGTTATATATATATATATTTTTTTTTTAAATTATGTGTTGTAATTTCTACTTATTTTGATGTAGGTAGACTTTACGCCGAAATTGTGTTAGATAGTCTATTATAAGATTAGAATGAAGTCGTGATATATTAGGTCTTTACATATGAAATTGCCGCTCGGTATCAAAAAATTAAAAATAACATTTTTAAAAGAAATTATATATTTAGTCAATCGAAGTATGTACCATTGTTATCGATACACTTTCGCCATTTTATCGGGAGCTCATTAATCCCTTTGGTAAAAAAATCCTGGGAGCGAGAATCGATGAACTGCTTGAAGGCTGTTTAAACTGCCTCATCAGAATTGATTCTTTTTCCTTGTAAAAAGTTGTCCAAATTTCGGAATAAATGGTAATCGTTTGGGGCAAGATCTGGAGAGTATGGTGGGTGACGCAGAGTTTCCAGTCGCAGCTCCTCTAACTTGGCGACCGTCTGATGTGCAGTATGTGGTCGAGCGTTATCCTGAAGGAGCAATGGGCTAGAGCAATTGACCAATCTCGGTTGTTTAATGGTGAGCTTTTCCATCATTGTTTGCAACTGTTGACAATACATGTCTGCAGTAATCGTTTGGCCTGATCTCATGAAGCTGTAGTGGATGACACCAGCACAGGACCACCAAACACTAACTAGAATCTTCTTTTTGGTCAGTTTTCGCTTGGGGCAAGGTTTTGCCGGTTTTCCAGGGTTAAGCCATTGTGATGATCGCTTGCGATTATCGTACACGATCCACTTCTCATCACAAGTGACAATACGATTTAAAATTCCCTGATTATTGTGACGATTGAGCAAGGAAGCGCAGCAACCGACGCGTGTTTGTTGGTGTGTTTCAGTCAATTCGTACGGTACCCACTTTTCGAGCTTTTTTACTTTTCCAATTTGACGCAAATGGATAGTGATTGTTTTGTCACTTACTCCAAAGGCTGCTGCTAATTCAGAAGTGGTTTGAGATGGATCCGCTTCAACTATCGCCTTTAATTCTTCATTATTCACTTGAGTATCCGGTCGTCCACGAGGCTCATTTTGTAAATCAAAATTTCCAGAACGGAAACGTTGAAACCAAAAACGCACCGTTCGTTCGTTAGCGGTGCTTGGCCCGTACACGTCGTTAATCCTTCGAGCCGTTTCTGCTGCACTGGTGCCACGGTAGAACTCATATTCGTAAATATCGCGAATTTTTAATTTCTCCATTGTTGTTGCAATAGCGATTTTCAAGCCCAAAGAAATGACGATAAAACAAATGAAACACGAATTTTAAAACAATATTCTTTAGTCTTTATTTTGAAATAATTTTGAATTTGGAATTCCTAATCAAACACAAAATATTTGATTTCAAAGTTGCCAGTATTAAGTATCGGCAATTTCATATGTAAGGATCTAATATTATCAATGGTAAGAGCTGGCAGCACTGCCAGTGAGTTTTCGCTTCAATTCAACAAACATGAAAATGTTAAAATTGGTGTATTCATTAATTACATTCAATAATACATATATAAAATTATACAAATTGGGTAGCGTTGTGGGCTGGTATCCTGGGTGATTTATATCTTATGTGTACGCTGTAAAGATTTATCGTACTCCAGCCGCCACGAGCGCAATTCTGTAAAATTATTCGCTTCGAGTTGATTTTAGAATTGGAAACCTAGCTATCCTAAGCATTTTGTATGTGTTTATTTTATACGCCAATCTTATTTAGTATCATTCATTGACACATATGAAAATTTTTAACTGAACAAAAAATATTATGTGCGCAGTTCAATTTAAATATCGATCGAATTTACGTTATCTATAATATGCCCTTTGTTTTCATAATTATGCACTAGCACATTTCCCTCGACTCCTTCCGCGTATTTCTTTTACGGATTCCATTTTTTTATTATAAAAATAGCACATAGCACTCAGGGAAAACGGCTCTCCCTATTCGCGAAAGAATTTTGAAAACTGGTTAAGTATTTTCTGTTTTTGTTTACTAGCACTTTGCCCGCAGCTTCGTCCGTGTTTATTTTCTCAAGGATCCGTCCAATTTTTTTTTAAATCGGATGAGTAGTTTCGGATTTTACCCCCTACATACAAACAAACAAAAACACAATTATTTTCTATTTACATAATAATCTTAGTTAAGATTTAGACAAACGATACTGTCGTGCAATACACCATTCATAAAAGAACGTTCGTGTCATCTTAACGTAGTCATATTGGTATGTATTATACTTACACTACCTACGCGCGTAAGCGCTCTTCGCTTTTTTTACGTTGAAAGCAGTAGGTGTGACGCATGTTAAACAAGAATACAAGGATAAGAGGCAATAAAGAAGGAAATGTCGCGAATTCCACCTCAAATAAAAATCTATATGGATATGGCATCTGCCTCGGTGGATAAGGTGGATAACGTAGACGGCGCGTGAGCAAATACTACAAAATCTTCAGCGCGCCTCAGCAAACATAATATCGACAAAAGGCGTTACCGTGTACTGCATACGGGAACAAATCAGCTATTTTATTATGTTATGTGATTTTGCATCAGGTTATCATATTCTTTAACAAAAATAAACACAGGTAATATTTTGTTAATATAATCCTTATTTGTTTTAATATTTTTTATTAGTTAAATATTGGCATAATTTATTAATTTCGTGACCCAACCAAGTCAAGACTTAACGACACGGCTTTTTAAATTTCCATGGAAATGTAAACCAATAGAAAACTTTGAACCAAATGACGCAGCTGGACGTCTAGTATGTAAATATGTTGCCAATTTCTCCTTTAAAATATAAAATCTTCCCTCAATAGCTAATATTATATTGTAATACCAAAATGTTATTAAATTATGGACGACTAACTCTGTTACAAAAATTCTTATGAAAACAATCTTTAACAATAATTCCGTTTCTAGTTTTCTTATACATATGACAAAGAGTACAAATATATTTGATTACATTACTATTTTAATGACTTCTCCGAGTAATATGTCAGAACCAAAACTTTATTTCATTTATAAGCAAAATTAACATATCCTTTCTAAGCCCCGACGGTTTCCTAGCCATGAAAATTTAAATTAAGTCTTTACGCTCGCGTATTGTAATAATTTGTTATAATTTCTCATTAATATGCAGAATAGGACCTCAATTGGCTAGATGAAGGTACTAAACAGACCAAAGTTTGGAGAATAATTGAAGGCTTTAAATTCTGTGGGCCTTTTGGTCTTAGTTTCGTTATGTAAAAATAACATTCTATCTTAACAATCTGATCTCACAGGAGCTTATCACCGTCTGTAAAGGTAAACCTACGCCACTACACCAAGCTTCCTGCTATTCATAAGCCCCTGATATTAATCAAAATGTGCGACTTCCTTTTGACTGTCGGAATACATCTTTCGTTCGTCAAACAAGAGAGACGCAGACACATATGTGTGTAGGTAAATAGGTACATAGACAGTTGGCGACAAGCTGTCGTCCTGTTCCCAAACTTTGCCAGTTTAGTCGGAAAGACGTCAGCGTGTGGTCATTTGTTAACAACACGCGCGTTCTGTCTGTCCCGCTAACTAACAAGGACATATCTAATTAAAACTTGTGCCTAGTTAAAGCAGTCAGCAAATGTTGAGCAAAGTTTTTCGCTCTCACAAACTACGACGAGCTTAAGTGCTCGCTCGAATCTATCGTAAATTTATTTATTTATTCTGTGACGGAAAAATTTTGACGTTTATTAAAAGAACTATCTAACGTCATGTGGTCACGACATTCAATTTTAAAGCAGTTAACCAAAACAAAATTAATATGTCTGTGTCTCTGTAAGCCAGTTTCTAAGTACTTGATTTATGTCTACTCGATACTTTGTTCGAGCCAAACGTTTCAATTCGTCGCATTAATTTTATACGGGGAGGCACACGACCCAAAACTTTCCTATGTAAATAAAGAGATGCCTACTTAGTACTCGGCTACCCTCATGCCACACTGGCTTTTGCTGTCACGACGCCGTCCGAAAGTTCCTCGTACTTACACGGGCACAATGAAAATTTCAAATGTTCGGGATTTAAGAGTACGGAGTGTGGACAGACGTCAGCCGAACAAGTTCGTGCGGCACACTTAAATGAACTCCATTCTCCACAATGCGGGATTTCAACCAAAGCGAGACATCAGTTGGAAAGCTTTAATCCTTCTGTAGGATTAAATGTTTTACTACAATATGCTGAAACGAACGTTGTTGATTAATCGTTTTTGTATTCAGCCGTCTGGGCTCTGTGGAATATAGTTTCTACAGATTGCTGTTACGAATTCAATTCAGATTGTTATGATAAATGTTATTTTCTTTACAAATTCTAAAACTTAAATCATTTAAATAAGTTACCGCGGCACACAATTTATAGCCTTCTATTGTGTAACATTTATCTAACCATATAATTCTTTCTTGTTGTAATATAATAATAACATAAAATTTATAGATTTATGTTACTTAACAGCACAGATATAGATAGACCCTAGATAACACATGAATCACGATCTGTATGAAAACCAAGCGAGCCATTTTTTGACTACCTATTATGACGTCGCAATGTTTTTTTTTCCTTAAATTTGGTATTACCAGGTACTACTGAGGGTATTAGATATTTTTTTTTTTTTTTTATTAGTTACGCATAATATTAATCACAAAATGACTTACCGATGGAAGGAAACGTTTACTTTATTTCTTTACTTACGATTTTTGTATGTAAGCTATGCACGAAACTAAGCACGCGAAGTAGTTGCTCTTGCGTTATCTAGGTCTATCTATATCTGTGATTAACAGCTATAACTTAGTAGCAACAACAAATTAGCATGCTGAAAATGATAAGTAACCAACCTTTAACAAGTTATTTAGCTAGTTGCTAATTCGTCTAGGACGCTAGGGTAACGTTCTGGTTATCCCACAACTGACTTGAATGTCGTACTAGTTGAGACGATAATCAACATATTTACTCGATAACATTTAATTTGCACTTAGGCAGATATTTTTATCCAACGAATGTATTAAATACGATATATAATAATATCATTTGAATATGTGTTTACCTACTACTAGCACTCATAACATCCAAGTTCTACCAAATATTTGACAAACACATTAACTTAATACAAATGTGACATTAGATATTGTTTATATTGACGTCACCATCATAAACTTGATTTATAGCATAACACAGTGAAAATATGAATCGTTCGACGACCGTATCGTTAGTGAGATGAAACTATCCCTTCTGGCGAGCCGCCAAAATGTTAGCCCGGCCGAATTGTCATCAATAAAAGTTATCATACTACCCGCCGCCGCGCCGCGACTGTCACCCCAAAAAACCCACATCTGTGTTCCAAACTTTTGTTCAGCGTTGACAAATTTGGTCGCAAAGTATTTTTATTAGATACATATATTTCTCAACTACCTTTTAGGACGTGCGAAAGCTGTCTACTGAGTACTGATTGAACAAAGTAGTTATATGACGTACTGTAGCGCAGGAAACACGGTGCGGCGGCGGTGTGCTACCCTCCGGAAACACACTGCCTATTTACGTACCTATCTATGGTACATTGTGGACATATAAGAATAAAACAGTTCCGTTATAATTGATCATTTATTTCTCTGGCACGTTTAGACAATCAAGGAGAGGAATTTATATTAGTTTTCCAGTTTTTACTCCGATTTTATTTCACACATCCATTTTTCATTGTACGCTTTCCGTTATGATCGGTTCCAACGAATAAGCGAGAACAAAAAAAAATTTACGTTGAAAATGTGAACAGAAAATCTAGACTAGGAAAAATCTGAATAGCCACAAGTATAAACACAGTCCAAGGTTGACCTAATAAATGAAATCTTGGTATTTCAATGCCAGCTGATGGACAAGTCTAAACGACTTCGGCGGCTATCTTGCGCACCGCCACTCACCCGTTTGTTCTGAGACTTAGAAGTCCCCAGCCACCCCCTCATTTTGTGGGTCGGGCATCAATAAACCTTATCGTCGGTAGTCTGGTCGCGACATCTCGTGTACACAGCGAGCCTCCTAGCCACGTAGGCGCCTATAAAGAAAATATTGCAAATTGAATTATTTTTTACACAGCCTCACAATTTATGGTTACCCACCGGCTTTATGTGATACGCAATGCTGCCTACCTATGTGCTGAAATTAATGTGCTCCCTAAAAGAGTCGGTGCGGCATCGTGACGACATAAGGTCGTATCTACTACATAATATTTCAAAGAATTCTGTAATGAGAAACATGTAATATTATATCATGTTGACACAATTACACATGACTGGTTTTCGTTTCAGATACATCAACTAAGTTTAGGTACAACAATTATGTAGGTAGGTAAGCACGCATCATGAAATGTTCTCAATGCAGAGCACGTAAGACATAATCACATTTGATTACGTATAAAGGCCCATCCGTGCGTCTCTCACGGCCGTGTAATGCCACGATAAAGGTAACCGCACCCAAACTAGCCTCAATTGAAGCGACCCGTGCCGCTATTGCCGCCTCGGGCCGTATATTTTCTGATCTCACGCTCCGAGAGCCAATGATGGCACATTTATATAAATTGGCACGATAGAAAAAGTTCGTAACTAGATAAAAGAAAGTCTGGATTTTATAGGTTCAGGCTGAGATAAATTGGTTTTTACCAATAGGATTTTGTTTAGTTAGGTTGATTCTTATATGTATGTAGATTTATAAATCATTTTTATACCTATAGCCAAATAAAGACATAAAGGTTCACAACTTCAGACTTAATTATGTTTAATCAAATTAATCAGCCAAGCATACTTAAAGACTATTAAAACAATTTACAGCGGAAACAAAAGAAAAATCCCCTCATACAACCTCGCGTTGATACTAGCCACCGCACATTCATTAAACAAGCTTGTGTTGAGAGACCTGATTAAAAATTTATTAATTAGAACAGTATTGGACCTCCCTGAACGAATGAATACGAAAATAATCCAACACTGATGTTCTGTCTGTTCAATTAATTGAATGCCACACGAGTGATCACACTGGTGTTAGAATATTAATTGAATCGGTCGCAGCTTAGTTCGGATAAACGGTTCAGGATTGGACGGTTGACTGATGCCTCTTACTTTGTATGATGTTAATCATGAACATGTCTCTCATGATCACTGGAACAGAGACGACTTAGGGCAGGTTGCTTGAACTATACATTACTGACCGGTAATAGTCAAAAATGGCGCTAACTATGGGTTGTTTCACAAAATCGTAAGTCAAAAAGTTACTATTACCATAACCGACCAGTCAACGTAATTTTGTGTTGTCAAACAGCTACGTCAAACATCAAAATATTATTGAATCTCTTTTTGAATAACTTTGAATGACGGATTTTTATGTCATGAAACAACCATGAAACATTTAACGTATGTTAAACATCTCACGTCACAGTAACTTTTAACCGTCCGTATGTAACGTTAACCGACTGTTTGAAACAATCCGCCCTTATCCTTTTAACCGCCACAGTCATGTATAGATGACAAACCTTAATGTGCCCAGTACGCCACTGTCACAACTACAAGACCGACTTCTACACGTAATTCCATAGAGTATTTAATAATTCGTTTGTAGTAATTGCTTTTTTGACGTTGCGGTGAAAAGGTTAAATATTGTGGATTTTTACCTTTAAGTTTTATACCTTATCCGAGTTTTAAGCAAACAAAATATGAATATAATATGTTCGTATTATTTATTTATCATAATTTATTCGTACTCATGTTTGTTTTATCTTTTTATATTAATTATACCATTCAAAGAGCATGGCCAATTTTCGAGTGAAAAAAACATCCAGCTTCCAAGTTATGAATTGAGCAAAAAAAAATTCTATGAAATATAGGGCGACCCGACTTTTGTTTTTTTTTTTCTTCTTCCACGCTATTACCCTGGCTTGGAGCCAATAATGTAATTATCGCCAGTCGGCTTAGTAACACACATATTATATAAATATTGTGCATTCTCCAAAGGAGAATATCGTGTATCATATTCTTGTTTATATAAATCCCTATTTTTTTAAATTAATAAATATAACCTATGTTACTCGGGGATAATGTAACATTCTAATGGTGAAAGAATTTGTGAAATCAGTTTGAGTTTATTCGTTACAAACATACAAAAATACAAATCTTTCCTCTTTATAATATTAGTGTAAATAAAACTACTTATTACTTATAATATTATAAAGCTGAAGAGTTTGTTTGGTTGAACGCGCTAATCTCAGGATCTACTGGTTCGAATTGAAAAAATATTTTTGTGTTGTATAGTCCATTTATCGAGGAAGGGTTTAGACGAAGCCGGGCCGTGTCGCTAGTTTTCAATATGGGAAACGAAATCTTGTGTATGAATAAGGTCTGATGACTTTACTTATTCTTCTTTCGATTTTTTTAAATGAAGACATAAAAAAATAGGTCCCGTGATTAAACTTTTACTACCAAAACTATACCTAGCCCGTACACTGGATGCAATAAAAACCCTGCACAGCCAAACACGCTATTTTATATATTGACTGGGTACTCTTTTCACATGATTTTGTTAAAACTCTTGAAACGTTAACTTTTGTTAGTGAAATCGGCGTGCAGCAACTAGTTCCTAGGAATGCGCTTTGGCGGAACACGCATAGCTTACAAAACGCAAGCCGGAGATGAAAGCGCACACGAGTGTGGGTCACACCTACATCATGTTGACACTAGGGAAGAACACAATGCCTCCACCACCGGTCACCTGGTAAACTACGAAATAGGTCTATATAACATGTGAACGAAATACAGTAATGTTAAAAGCCCAAAACAAAGCCTTCTTGATGGGAAATGGTAGGTAACAACGTAATGAAATCTCTGCGTCGCATCAATCACGGTGTCACTAATGAACTAGTACAACTACGCAGTCCTAAGTCTGCTACTATTACCACAAAGAAGTTTAAAAGGTATTACAATCTACTGCGTCTTTCCTGATTCTTTTTTTAATTTAATTTAATGTTATCCGTGAAAAATATTGCCTCTTTCTGTCTTTATATCAAAAGAGAATTAATTTTTCTTCCTTCATTTAATTTCATGAGATTGCCGGAATACCACAAGAAAGTATTAAAACCTAATAAACTTATCATGTTCTCATAAAAGCAGACGGTAGCTTTTACCTCGGATTTTTAATTAAGTAAGAGTGCCGTAAGACAAAGTTTAGCGTAATTTAATAATGAAGGAATGGACGCTCTGAGTCCTGAGTTCAAAAGTTAACCAACTACTTAGCATAGATATATACAAACAACAGTAATGTAGGAATTTTCATAAAAGCGAAGGGACTGCTACAAACATTGAAACTCAATTCTGAATCAAGAATTCCTTTTACATTCAAAGTCATTCCAGATTTACAAACATTGTACACTAATTTTAAAAGCTCGGAACTCGGAAATCTGCTTTTATATTTATAGGAACATAACTTCTCTTCTAAATTGCGAGATTAAAATTTCTAACTGTTAAATGTTGACTACTGTGACTTAAATGTTTGCGTTTTGCAAACTTTTATTATTTCTACCTTCATTTTTGCTACCTACAAAAAGTTTCATGAAAATAACCAAATATATTTTAAGATTTGTCATTCAGGTTCCGTAATAAAAGCCGGTAGGTACAGGGGTGTGATTCTGTAAGACCTCATTCTAAACTTCGAATCTGAATCCGCTGTGAGCTTCTTGATTGGCATTCTAAAAACTCGGTAGATAATTCGAATTGCGCCACCCTTGCGAGCATGTCAGCGAGTTGAACCAAATTGACAGGGAGATATTGACAGATAAAGTATGAGATGACGTAAGAAGTGGCCTTCTGTAACATAATTTCCCCGTCACTTCGACGCTCACTTCGCACTCGAACCCTATTCAATGTGTCAAATATATCAAGGTCATTTTGAACCGTATGCGAAGTGAGAGTGAATAGCGATGTGAGATGCGAGTTGTTGTTCAAATTTTACAGAATCGACCTACTGTACCCAAGACCAATTAAATGCTAGCAATTAAGGTCTAGCTCCGTTGTGCGAAAAAGGGTAACAATTGAAAAAGTTTCATTAATGGCGCGGTACGTACCTACGTACAGTTCCGTCATACTGTGTGAATTAGAACGTGCGCTCCCCACGGGCTGCATACAAGTACAAATGAACACGTCGTTTATATACGAACCGCGTTCGCAAATATACGCCCAGTCCACGCCTCGACGGGCTCCCGATAAAGTGTACTTTTACCTGTATTTGTTCCCGATAACGTAGGTATTAGGAAACGTAACTGTATTATAAGGAAATCGAATTAGAACTACGTATTTACGTTCCATTTGTTTAAAAGCATGAGGAAATTGTATTACAAGCTTTTATTTCTTCTAAATTCTTGCTTGTTATAAGAATCTTTCACAATTATTATTTCATTCAATGCTTAATACTGAAGGCGTTCCACGTGTTTGTTTTTAATACTATTCAGCTAGTTATTTAAGTCATGGTTAACCTTTCCTAAATACAAAGTTGAGGTGAAGCCAAATCCTGAGAAAATCCCGAAGTAAGCCCAGATTAAATGGCATGAGAAGCCTTCAAACTGCAAAGTAAACAGATACTTACACAACTGCTAATACCAACAACATCGAACATTGTATTATCTTATATTCGGTCAGTGTTGAACCAGTGAACCACAATTTGGTAAGTGCCAAAGTCGGATTTACAAAATTTTCTTGCCCTTTGAAGTTACTTCTGACCTTTAAATCGTTTGAAAAGGAAAATTTTATGAGGTACGGATCTACGAACGGTGTGGCGTATGAAATCGAATTCAACAATGTGATAAAGGTCGCCCCCTGACATTCGTGTGTACACCCTTGTGCGAGGATTATTTCTGATCGAGTTGTGTCTGACTTAGATTGAACCTGTAAACGAATTATTTGTATTTGATTGCGACAAGATGACTGTGTTTATTCAGAATAGCGATGTTGATATTTCCGACAACAACAGTCATTTTTAAAAGCTCATATGTAGGTAAATTTACTAGCAATGTTTTCAAACATCTACAAAATTAAATAGCAAAAAAATACCTGTAACGAATTATATTAATTGTGGCGATAATGAAGGCATGTGCGTTATACATGACTGAGTACACTAATATATTAAATTCGACGTTTAATAGTAAACGCCTACACGCAACAGTGGCTCGAAAGTGAATTAATTATCCGCTCTATACCGAAATTGTTTACCGTCACGACAACGTGCTCATTCACTCCTTTGTAATTCACGTCAGCACCAACAACGTTGACAGCAACTGCGTTTTGAATTAAGAACACTACAAAACTGAAGAAGGAAAAATATGGCTGCAACAATTTTTTTTTTTAATACAGCCTGTTAATCCTCCCGTCGTATTCAAATGGTTATACCTATTTGGTAAATATATTTTATATTATCATTACTTCGATAGTGCCTTAATATTTGATGGAAGGTTTGAATGATGAAAACCATCATGAAATAATAAAAATATTATTCTGTATTCAGGCCATTCCTTTGCTTCTAAAAACAATAAAAATATGAGTGTCATAAAAATTGCGCGTATTTGGATGGATATAAAAATTATTTTATATTCCTTGGCAGGTTATAAAACAATAGACTCCCGCAGCAAAACGTTAAATTTAAATTACGTTATCCGTTACCTCTAGAGAACCGAATTGAAATAATTAAAGCGCCTTCATTGTAATGCCTCATTATTTCACGATTACTAACGTAATTACAAAGCTTAGCGGGTGTATAGTTATGCGCGCTAAACAAACGCCCGCGCTCCCGTACGCGGCCCGTACAAACAATGTGTTTGCACACCTTCTACATATTTACTGAAGGGAATACATTACGACTCACACGGGAATTATGCGGTACCTAAAATATGAGCCTGTTCTTGACATAGGCGGGTAATCCAACGCTTTTTAGAATCAAATATCTACATAAATTTTGAACTGTTCGCTTGCAAAATCTTGAAGAAAATTCTCGTGTATCACAAAAAATATATGCGTGTAACTTTTCTCGTTTAAAATGCCTACATATTAAACAGGAGAAGTTACGATGTTTTCTTTGTGTGCTTGGAATATTACCGGTTTTATGTGTTTTGTACCAAATACTTGTGTAAACTAGACTCGTTGGTGAGAGCGCTTAATATTCATCAAACTATCGGTAAACATTTTACAATAACATTGTTTACATTAACGTTGTTGTTTGTTATCATATTATCAGTTCTTACCGATAACTTCGTTGTTCTTCATTGTTGACTTTCGGTAAAACGTGCTTTTTAAGTAATTCAGTCATCTTTTGTTTTGCGGTTGCTTTAAAATGTGTAAAGCGTGTTGACCGTGAACATGGCATTGAAACCTAATAACTACTCATGCCGTGTTGTGAACTAACACCCGCCGGATATTGTACGTATCATAATTTCATTTTCTATAAACGAATTTCGTTCGCGGTCGACGTTGGCGCAGCGTTCGAAAGTTAATTTCACACAAAAGTAGGTTTACTACATAGTATACAGTTTCCAAGCACTGGGGACTTGAGTTCTATTTACGAAAGAAAATAAACTGATTTTCAGCGAGAAAATATCGTGGGTTGGCTTTTTTTTATGTGTACTTTGGGTAATGAAATGTGAGTACACCATAGTACGACTGCCTCATGCCTCTGGGATTAACAACAACATCAATACCATGAATCAAATTCATGATTTGAAAGACCAAATGTTGAAATTTTTGTTCGCTTATTAAAGCAAACTGTCAACCATACAAAAGTTTAATATTTATAATGTATGCTTGGCTTTTCTGCTGCACTATGCTAATTCTAAATTTATCTAATTATATTATTAGGAGTGAGCGGGTAAGAGACAGCGGATGTAAAAAAGATAGAAGAAGAGAAGACGAGAACACTAAATAAAATAAAGAGACGTGGTATCCGTATTGTTACAGTGAGATGAGCGTATGAATGTCGTGTAATTCTAGGTACATCATTAATTAACTAGGGTAATTGGCCAATGGCCGTTTTCTTTTAATTTTAATAAATAAATAAATGTTCTGTGTTCTAGAAGATTTAAGTTTTAATTTCGGCTACCCACCCCTCTACAACTTGTAGGTATAGTAATAATTAAATGACACATTATGTATGTTCCTGTTTTATTTTTCAGGTGAAACCGACGAACATGGCCTACCCACAGAAAAGGACAAAGGGTGTGACACCAACCTCTACCTGTACCATGTAAGTTTGTTTTGTAATACCTGTTTACTCAACTAAAGTTATGTAAAACCTTTTTAACGACTAGGTCACGGTACACAGTGTCCTGTAGGTGGAAACTTAGAGAAGAGAGGCTTATCCCAACTTTGCTGGACACATTAAAGAGCTTTAATTATTCAGTGTGTTTGTTGCATGAACTGTTTGTGGAATTGTATTTTCTATCATCTTTAAGCGGAAACGTTTGTTATAGTGCCCGCCTTTTATTGTCCCACTGCAGGGCAAAGACATCTTCTCATACAGAGAAGGCACATCACCACGCTTGTCCAAGGCGGATTGGCGATTTCAGACTTAAATTAATTATTAGTCAAGGTTTCCTCACGATGTTTCCCTTCACCGATGTCGGTGATGTCCAAGATATTAGAAAGCACATTTAAAAGTGAAGAAGTCACATTGGTCCTTGCTCATGCCCGGTTGCGAACCCGAGAACGACAACCCAGAGACACAAAGTACGTAAGGCTGCGTTGCGCCCGAGCAGAGAGACTACTTAGAACAAACCGCCATTTGTACCACGCACACATTGACATTACGGTTATAGGCATTCTCAAGCAGCTTCAAGCAGACTTCAGACTCGACTGTCACGTGTTGTCTAAATGAATAAATGAGAGACATTGACATTTCATGACGAATAGGAACTTTTGTTATAAAAAAATTGCAAAGAGTTCCAACCAGTGTCAATAAAACATATTGTTACAAATAAAACCTACAGAGTCAATACAGTAGCAGCCCTAGTGAGTGGCAAGTTTAGGTGATTATTTTGGAAGATGGCAGGAGCGGTCCTTCTGTACCCTTATTTTGTGGTGGTCCACAAAATATAAAGGGTTTCTCAATCTACTTTGACAACCCCTAGCATCGGGACGGAGGACAGCTCACTTAACCTAGGTGTTCACCCGAGGGAGATTGTAACAAAATAGCACTGCTGCTATACTTTGTGGTCTTAACTCAAGCAGAACTATACAGATTTTGTTTCGAATTACATTCGTGAAGTTTAAAAATAAGTGAGGAACGAAGTTCCGGACGGGGGTCACACGGGGGTCACATTGGGGGTCACACGGGGTTTTTTTTTATTAAGAGCGAATTATGTACTGTATTCATATTAAGGGGTTGCGCGTCGGTGTCTCATCTACATTATGCTGTAAAATAGCTACAGTTTCACTGAATAAGGTAGATTAGTGCCGTCTTCTCAGAAAGCCCTTAGAGTTACTTTGAACACAAAGATGAGTTGTAGCAACTGTTCATTATTCAGGAGATGAATTGGACAGTTGCGTTACGTAACAATGGCGTTTGTATATACTGTAATCCAGTGGATCAGCTCCGTTGCTTAGTGAGACTAAATCTGTTAAGGCGTATTATCTTGTTTCCGTACCTACGTAAATGTTTTGTTGAATGAATTCCCATCTGGGCATCGCGGCCTTTTTATTTATTTAAACGTTATATAATAAAAGGTGCAGACAGCGTCATCATCTGCTTACCCCCCCCCCCCCCCCCCATGCATTAAAATTTCTTCGTATAGGGGGTAAGCAGTTGATGACACTGTCTGTACATGGATAGACTTAGTGCCTAAAGGTGGTGAAAAGATCAAAATTAGAAATTAAAAACAAACAAAATAAACTACATGAATAAAGTCAAACGAGTAAAAAATTATCCACATTATTATCTTCATTAGAAACGCTTTTTTGTTAACATATACCGGAGAATTCAGGTGATATGAGCTTGAGGCGAACCTCCCACCTCCCGCTATGCTTAACCCGACCGCTTAAGGCGACGATAAACGCCGGCGACCTTGAGCGACCAGAGAATCGTAGGCGCTGCGTCCAAAACTCTCAAAGTTTAGTCGAAAAAATTAAATAAAAGATAGTATTCATTAACTTAAAAAAAAAGGCGTATACTAAAAGATAGATAATAAAATTGTCTGTAAGATAGTAAAAGTTTCGTTTAAATATTCCTAGTAGATTTTCTGTGATTATCAATGTTTTGTCCGCGTCACAACTTCACGATTGAATTAAACTATTTAATATGATTTTAATCAAAAATATTCACATACTAAATGATTAAGAAAATGTTCTAGTTTAACATACATTTTTTCAAATAATTTACACTACACATTTTGACGTGATTGTCAGTTTAAAATCTGCAAAAGTCGCTTGTTAGCGCCTTAAGCGATCGGGCGCAAGCTCCGATGGAGATTTTAACGTAATAAACTAGCAGTCTACTTTTACAATTTAAAAAGGCGCTGTTTTTCAGTGAAGAGAAATATTTAAAAAATATAATATATATATATATTGTTATAAAAAGTTACAAAAGGTCAGTAGGTATACCAGCTGAAAATGTCATGAATTGACAAACAAAAGAAACGCGTAAAACAACACTATCCGTTCCACGTCATCAAAATGTACGCGTTCTTTCAACACAAAAACGTGTTACTGTTACTCAGATGTGCTCATTTGAATGTTTAGTCAGACAGCACTTTCAAGACTGTCGTAAAAGTCTTGAGAAAGTTACGACCCCAGTTTGTAGCGGTGAATTTATTTTATACACTACAAACTGTACTGAATTTGAATGTTTCGGCCTACCCACCACATTTTAGTAGTTGCCCGACCTCTTATCTTTTTGGGGAAATACTGTTGTATTTAAAATTCATGGAAATAGTTGAAAGCTGAGTAGTTAACAGTAATTACGGAAAGGACTGTATTATTGCGTCTATTTACTTCGATTTGTTAGGTATAATTGTAAATAATATTATAATAATATTTTTATGTGAGACATTTACAGTCTAAAACAGGAATACAATTACACACATTTAGGTGGTATGTGGGTGGATACAATACTAATTATTACACGTACCACCTTTTAATTGATAACACTAGACTAGGTTAAATCTATACGAATAAATAAAATTGAAGTGTCTGTTCATAATGGCACAATATTAGCTTTTTATTAAATGCATATTAGTATGAAAGTATATACGGTAAATCAATTAAAAATAAATTGTCTGTCTGTCCGTTTGTTTCGACTAATCTCTGAAACGGCTAAACCGATTTAGACGATTTAGACGGGCCTGTTGGTCTAGTGGTCACTGACCCTGACTGCTAAGCCGGAGGTCGTGGGTTCGATTCCCACCCAGGACAAACTTTGTGTGATGAGCATGATTGTTTGTTCTGTGTCTGGGTGTTTATCTATAATATGTATGTATTTATAAATTATATAAGTATGTATATCAGTTGTCTGGTTACCATAACACAAGCTCTGCTTAGCTTGGGACCAGATGACCGTGTGTGAGTTGTCCCAAGATATTTATTTATTTATTTATTTATTTATTTCGACGGGACATTTACTGGCAGAGAGCTGATGTTATAAGGTGTAACTTAGGCTTCTTTTAAAATTAGGGATCCGCGCAAAAACAAATAAAACCCGGGGGATAACCCACACTCGCGCGAACGAAGTCGCGGGCATCAGCTAATTATAAATAATAATAATGAGTTCAAAGCTTAAAAAATAAATGGTAAGCCTAACGAATCTAATGAGGTGAAATATATGGTATTTATTTATTTCAATCCAGCTATATACCCACAAATACAAAATTACAGGGAAAAGGCAAAAATTACAAATTACCCTCATTTCCAAACACACCCTATGGTTTTCATTGTGTAATAAACGCGTAATGAACGTTACCTGTTCCTTCACCGCAGTAACGTTTAATCTCAGAGTTTTCATCACAAAGATAATGCCTAATAATTAATTCATTTCATCTTCTTCCACAGCGCCATCCGCCATCCCAGCGGGTATCTCGAGATTAAAAAATCATATCGTGTTACGTGTTGTTTCGTTTCGGTGGGTCCTTCCACGCTAATTATACTTGACCTGACTTACTGCTGCACGCTTCATATATATTAAGTAGTAATCAAATTAACCTCTCTCCAATATTAATACTTGATATCCAAGCATAAATTATTTAAACTAACATTTACGTGGGTTAATTTAAGATCTCAGTTTATGTATTCGAGGAGGAAACGGAATAAATTGAGCGCTTTATTGAAATTGAGTTAGGAACGTATTACAGCTACGAGAGAACGAATAAACGTGTGCTTTCGATGACCCGTATAGATCGTAGCGTCCTCGTAGCGCCCTCGTAGCGCTCGTAGCGCTCGTAGCTAGTTCGTAGCTCGTTACATGGCATCGTAGCACTTCAATCTCTTACGCTATTGGCTCGAGTTTCCCGCTTCATTCGTTACGATTCTTGATGCAGTTTTAGAATTTTGCGGATAAAATTTTAGTCGCAGTTTAGCTTGAAAATTCATACTCGTATTAAAACGATATTTTAAAACTAGCTTCGCTTGTAAAACATTTTATACGATATTTTATTCTCATATGTATAAATGTCAGAATATTATAAAACAAATGCGGCTTCAAAAAATTCTACGCTTCTCGAAAAATGGAACTGGAATAAAAACATTTGTATTCCGCAATACAATAAAGATGGTTATTTACATAAAATGCGACCGCAGGTAACTTCACGTGATGAAAATAATCCTTAATAAAAAAAGCTCTTTAGTATATAAAGGCGAGGCCACACCTGCGGTGCGCCGGGTAGGCTGGAATAATCCAGGAGCGCAATCTCGTATATAATTCACGCACCATTTGCGAGCCGCGTGACTCCTGCCTCTATTACATGTAGTGATGGCAAGGGAAAGATGGCAATAAAATTTTTATACGCACGTTTGACATAGTTCCACGATGTCTTATCTTACGTAGGTACATAAGACCGTTAATTTTGATGTTGAAACAGGTTTGTTAAACTGTGCTAGCAACTTGATGCCAGCAATTATAATACTTTTAAACATATTTTTATGCTGACTTACTTTTATAATGAATGTAGTCTTTGATGTACCTTTTGATGTTTAAAAGTGAATGCTTTCATACAAATAATACAGCCTAACGAACGCTTTTGCGAGACTCGTGACATTCTGATAAAGCATTCTTCTCTCGTCGTATTTCATACACGCTGCCTCGCACTCCACCGGTATAAAATATAGAAGAAGTTTTTTATTATATACTAAGTTTTATAAGTTGGAAGGAGAGTGAAGAGGCCTTTTCCCTGCAGTGGGAAAATTCAGGCCGAAAATAATAATAAGTTTAAAAATAATTACATATTTTGAAATCTAAAAATGACTTAACGTCGTTTTAGCCCAACGGTAGCTACAACTTGGGTTCAACGTGTCTTCTCATTTAGAGAAGACACGACTGTAGTAGGACTATTAGGCTGGTATTATAAATAATGACTCTAAAACTCTAAATATTTGTAACTTTTTCACCATCAAAGTTATCATTACCTACCTGTTTTATTTATATATCAGTGACATATTTTTATTACGTTCTTATCTACTTTAACTGAGTAATGATATAAACACTAGCATTTCCAATTAACTATACAATAATAACACTAATTGTCAAATCAACATTATGCATGTAAATGTAGTAGGTATAATTAATTAGTTCTCGTTTATACTGTAGCGGTAACTCATCATTAACTTAATCATTGTATTGTAATCTATTATTATCTGTGGCCTTAATTAATAAACTGTAGGTTCTATTACTATCTCTTAGCCCACAACAAGTCCGCATAAATTTATTTACGAATCTCTAATTTTTTGATAACAAATTATAGCATTCAGTGAAAATGTAACTTCTTTTTGGTGAAAGATATTTTAAAATCGGTTAATATTTTTTTGAGTATATCTATTACGACAAACACACAAATAGACAAATCTTTTCTTTTATTAATATTTATTATAGTTTAGGAAAATAACTAACAAACTAATAACTTTTTTGAGACGTTTTAATATAGTTACAACAGAGAATTCCCTAAATTGCTATCTTTGTGTATTTTCTGTTTGTTCCAGTATGTAAAGTAACGTATCCTGAAATAAAAAATCGGACAATTGTGAGTCGGACTCGCCTATCGAGGGTTCAGTTCAAATTCCGTGATTTGGTCATTCATACGATTATGACCGCGCATACCTCGATGATTGATTACGTACTTTAAATAAAGTCTATTTTTTTATTTATTTAATAACAAATGTATAGTTTTCAGACTTTTCCCAAGTCCTAATAGTATAAGACGATATTACTTGCCAAATTTCCTAATTCTAGGTCATACGGAAGTACCCTATACATTTGGATTCCTTTGAGAGTGTCGAAATAAACGTTTTTGCGGCATAAAAGTTTGATTTTTTCACAGTGTCAAGGGACCGTAGACTCGAGTATATGGTTTTAATTGTTCCCGAGATAAAGGGTCTTGACAGACAGACGGACAACAAAGTGATCCTATAAGGGTTCTGTTTTTTCCTTTTGAGGTACGGAACCCTAAAAATGCAGTAGTGGTTTATATACTTAACGATTATGGCAGTATGTAGATACGGTAATCACTAGGATGCGATTCCTTTACTGGTTCAATTTACTAAATTGATACACAATTTGCGTTATTACTTCGTATGTTGGTCTAAATGATGATTTTATTCTAAATTGTCTTGTTGTCTGTGATCTGTTAATTTCAAATTTAGAATAGAGTTTATCTCATATATCGTATGAACGAATAAAATAAGGTAGGATATTGCTAAATCAGCCAGAGTCTCTACTGTACAGACAGCGTCATTAACTGCTTACCCACAATCCAAAGAAATTTTAATGCGTGGGAGGCATTAGCGTTTCTTCGAACAGGGGGTAAGCAGTTGATGACGTTGTCTGTACATACCTAAATACAATTCAAAGAAATCTACCAGGATTATTATTTACTTAGGAACACTTTCACACATTTCTGTCTACTAAAATAGTATTTATGTTGCTACTATAAAAATATGTATCGTAAATATTTCGATTTATAATTCGCAAGCCTCACTAATAAACAGCGTGCACCTATATCCGTCGGATATTGGTGAGCGTCGGTCGTGGCCTCGCTGTCTAAGCGGCACTAAGCACCCTACACCCGGGGCCGCTCTCGGCACAAGGCCGGAGCCGAATGCTCCACCGAAATCAATGTGAGAGCTTCAATAACGTCTCCACGGAGGCTGAGAGGCTGCCACACTTTCTCAAGCTGCCTCATCGTAATTGTGTTTGACTTTTTGTCTTTTTTTGGGTCCCGTACACAGTGTCAAATGAGAACCTAATACTTCATTCTATTCTTTTTTTTTTATTGTTGCCCCTAACTAGGAATTTTTCCTACATAGCGAGTGCGTTTTTACAGACATATAAACTGACATACACAAACAGTCAGACCCGGAACAACTACCCGTAGGCCATACAAATATCTATTACGTGACTCCAATG
The DNA here is from genome assembly GCA_947361185.1 of Charanyca ferruginea. Taxonomy (NCBI): domain Eukaryota; kingdom Metazoa; phylum Arthropoda; class Insecta; order Lepidoptera; family Noctuidae; genus Charanyca; species Charanyca ferruginea. Next base: position 9,002,458 of record OX376058.1, read on the forward strand.
TCTGTCTGTATGTCCATACATCCGTCTGTCACATGGCTGTGGCTCATTTAAAGCGTAAAAGGGAGACAGTTGGCATTTTCACAGATTGTGTATTAGGTACTATAAAAATAAAATAAGGCTAAAAATGAAACCCATTCAAGAACCGTATCCTTTTTTCTGTATTTAAGTTATAATAAAAAAAAAAATCTTGTGTTAAATATTGTTGGGTGATTCGGAACGCCTCGTATACGAGCTCCGACTCGCACTTAGCTTTTTTTTAAGAAAGAAAGCACTTAAAACATTAACTTTTTAGTATCCAACTAAAAGAACGAGATCTCTTCTTAAAAAGAGAAGTAATGTTACTTTTTAAAGATAAAATTTAGATTAGAAATATGAAAAATTTGCACAATCTACTATTTTAAAAAATCCCTTCACAGTTTTTCCGCGTAGTGTTCAAAGCATAAAATCTTGACTTAAATGGCTTAATAAAGAACTAGGCAATGGACTGTAAAGCTATAACAACTTGAGCGCTGTTTACCGGCTGTTAAATCTGATATTGTCATTTGAGGCTGTACCTAACCTGAATTGGCGCCATTCACTTCTAAGTGCTACGTAGATAAGTGTACTAAGTAAAGCGTAGATAAAAGAACTTGATGATATAATTACAACACTATACCTTATAAAAGATAGCTTGATCTCTGCGACATATGTCAAACTGACATTCCTAGGGTTGTCAGGATATCAAAAATTGTCGACAGAAATTATCGACATTTCTTACTATTGTCAATGCTAATGTTACATATAATTGGGTAATTACAAACGTTACTAAATTAAACGAATATTTTAATATAAAAAACATTTATTCTCTTAAAGGAGTACACCCCAAATCCATATCTGAATCAGCTTCTGAATCGCTAGAACAATCTTGTAAATTTATTATAAACTCTTGTTCGCAAATATTATCAGATCGGACGTCCCGCTCCCAATCTTCTTCATTAGTAATTAATTTTAAATCAAGTTTTATTTAAAATATCGATAGTTTATAGTCAGTGGTCGCGATGAATCATCGCCCATCACTAATTAGGTTGGCATGCCCATAAAGTATAACATTGACGGGTACTGTCTGTACTGTTATGAAATTCAGGACTTCATAGGCGTGATTTTACTGACGGCTGTCGCAGAGATCAAGCTATCTTTTATAGGGTATAGGAACAGTATCATAAAATAATGCGAGCCTATTACTGTCTTACGGCGGGACAACGACATTTTCTTATACAGGGTGGGGACGACGATACGACAAGAAATTAAAATACTGGTAATACTAGTTCATATGAATATTTTGAAACTATCAAATAAATCTTAAAAACGAAATTAAAAAAAAACATTCAGATATACTAAAGAGCATATAAATGTAACCAAAATAAAACACCATATGAAACATTGGTTTTCTAACTTGTGAGGAGAGCAGCAACTTGTGGAGTCATAATTTAATATTATTAATGCTCAATAAAAACAATTACACCAAATTATCATATCCTACCATGACCGTTTTTTGTGCTATTGCCATCTCCAACCTGTATATAGATGGCACGAACATTGACCACCACGCTTGCACGCTTGAATATCAGTGATGTCCAAGAAAAAGTTAGAAAGTACTTAGTTAGTAGAAATAGAAACAATCAACTTAAAATAAAAACAATTCGATAAATAAAATAATAAATAAAAATTTTAAAAAAAATAGTAGCTGTAAACAATTGTACTACTGACTGATGTATCTGCATTGTGGCAACAGGACCGCACTCTTTACCTCAAAGCAGGGTAGTCACGCATAGTGATGTTAGATTTTTGGGAGTACCCACGAACCTAAATAATTTGTCATACTAATGTAAGTAATAATATATTATCATATACGCCAGGTTAATAAATCGTGAGTCCGAGTGTCGAAGGACAAGATTAGTTTTATACTGTATGTTTAAATTTGTTAGTGAAATGTAAATTTCTTTATGAGAATTAAATGTCTTTAACCAGAAATATAACCTAACCTGATATATAACCAGAAATATAAAAAGTCACATTGGTACCTATTTGCTCGTTCCCGGTTGCGAACTCACGACCTCGTACATGAGACGTGGGCGCCTGAACCATCACGACATTCGTGAATACTGAAGACTGAATGACTGAATGAAGTATACACGAAAAATAATTATCAGGGCCTACTAAACCTTGTCTTATTGTTGACATCTCCAAGTTATATGCTAAACCATAATGGTGCCGATTCCCTTGTTCACAAACTAAATTAAAATTAGGCATTTGGCATCTCTTACTACCAGGGAGCTGAAGAAAAGGACGACGACAGACAAGGACTAAGTTAGAGATGTCAAATTAGTTTTTCCCTTGAACTTCGCAGTGTTTTTAATCAATGCGTTCTGAAATGACGACTATAACTGTATGAACATTTTAGATCAACTTAAATTGACAGCTCTTATTAATAATGGGTACACTACATAAATACGAAAAACTTTATTCCGAAAGTCAGAAATACGAATTTCAAAATACCGATTTTCATAATTCCGAATAGTTCAAAATTCCTAATATGGCAACTCCGATTTGGGTACACTACATAAATACGAAAAACTTTATTCCGAAAGTCAGAAATACGAATTTAAAAATACCGATTTTCATAATTCCGAATAGTTCAAAATTCCTAATATGGCAACTCCGATTTATCATTCATCCTATTTTTATAATACTAAAATTTCTAAATTCCGAACGTTTATAATTACTATTCTCAAAATACCGAGTTTCAAAAGATCGAATAACAAAAAGTCCGACATAATGAAAATTACGAACATCAAAAATACGAATTCCGATTATTAAAATTCCGATTATCTTTATCGTTATCGTGCAAGCAAGCATGCAGCATGCAAGCAAGCATGCAGCATGCAAGCAAGCATGCAGCGTGCAAGCAAGCATGCAGCATGCAAGCAAGCAAGCATGCATCATGCAAGCGAGCATGCAAGCGAACATGCAACATGCAGCAGGCATGGTTTCTGTCACGGCTACGGCGTTGCGGGGCTCCGGCTCCGAAACTCGCGTGGTACCGACCACGCGAGTTTATCGTCGCAGATGGTATTCACGCTCACCACCTGCTCCTCAGCTCGCTGGCCGCCTCGCCCCTCCGCGCCTACGCGAATTTAAATTACACTCTAGGGTTAGGGCAGACAAGACTACGTGGAGTCGGTTTCACAGCAATTCGTTTCTGTCATTAACTTTTGTAGCAAAACATATTGACTTTTTAGGATTATTTTTGTTATTGTCTTTCTTTTTATACCTATATATTTTTGTAGAAATAAATTCCATAGAAAAATTACACCGAATAAACAATATTTGTTAAAAAGTATTTCACTGTTTAATAAGTTTGTTAAACAAAAAAATTTGATTAAAAATTCTTTGAATTGTGTTTCTGTGAAATATGTTTCATTCAAGTAAATAGTCTTTGAAACAATAATAGTCGAAATAAAAATACAAGAACCAAATATTATATGAAACATTTTCTGGGAAACGAAATTCTATGAAATTTCTGTCTGCGAAACAAGGGGACACCATTTCGAATATATATGCGTAGCTGAATTGAATCAGAATCCTAATTTTAACAGTTTGTTCGAAATATTGAAATTCGGAATTTAGTTTTTCGGACCGAGAACTCATCGAGCTTCGAACATATGAAAATCGGAAAACAAACAAATCGGATTTACGACATTCGGTAAAATAACTTTCGTGATTTTAAATAATAGAGATTATAATTTCTAGGTATTCTGAAATTCGGACTTTTGAAAATCGGAATATCGAAATTCGGAATAAAATATTTCGGAATATTTGGGTGTTCCCCTTATTAATATATGTCTCTTTCTTGTTGTATTGGAGAGAAAGAGATATAAATAGCTTAAAATTAATTTAGTTCGTGCTCAACAGAATTGGCACCAATGTTGGTCTCGTTAATTTTCGACATGAAACCTTATTGAGCCTAATCATAACTAATTTGCAGACCACTAAAGCTTCTAAGCACGATTCCATTTTCAAGTTCGGATAGCCTAGGAAGAACATGACAACATGACAAGTAAACGTAATGTACTTTAGATCTATTCTAAATTCGAAATACCCATTTAGCACTTACTGCTCCATCAAGAAAAATAGGCATCTGTTAAATATAAATAAAACTAAGGTTAAATTATATTTAACTAGCTTTTACCTGTGACTTCGCCCGCGTTAATGTCAATTATTCGCCTAATTTAAGCCTATATAAGCCTATGTCCTTCCCCAGGATTCAAGCTATCTTCATGCCAAGTTTTATTAAAATCGGTTCTGCCGTTTCATCGTGAAAGCGTATCAGACAGAGATACTTTCGCATTTATAATATCAGTATGGAAGTATGGATTTAATCAACCTTATTTTAAGGTTAATTAAATTATATATTTAATTGACATTTATTTAAATTTGACAGATGCTTAATTGTCTTGAAGGTGGAGGAGTAAATGTTTGAAAGTTTTATTCGTATCAATGAATGATAATTGTGCTTGTCGTATAAAATATAACCAAAATGCTTTATGATAGTCGTATTTCTTAGACTCGAAGCGAATACATTATAGTGTGCCTACAGTAAATCTTGAAACAATTGAAAACGATCGTTGTAATTTATAATAAAAAAGGCAATTGCCTCTCCTCATACGGAGATGGCTCGAGCATTGATCACTATGCTTGTTCAACGTCACCAAGATCATTCTAACAAAATTAAAAAATACAAAAATTAAAAGCTATCGCTGAAACAGCGTGATCGTCGGTGAACGTTAATATTATGTCAAGGGCTCCGCTCTCGAGCTGACTTCGTAAAACCTCACAATCTACTGTGGATGAACAAAGAACTTCATTACGCTTGCGATTCCAACGAAGAGCCGTCCGGATACCAAATAAAGTGCCGAATAATGGCGACGGAACAAATGAAAACAAATAGGAAAAGAGCTCCCGTGATAAATTGCTTGTGTCGTGTGCCTTTATTTTATTGCTCAACATAATTTACAACACGACGTTAAGGACCATCATTGCTATTTAAAAGATTTGCTTTTGACTTCGATCTTTCGAAGCGTAATTGATGATAACTACGCTGCAATTAATGAATTTTATTTAGGTATTTTTAATCAAATTTAATTCAATGATATAATCGGAATGCGTCGCGAAAATATTTAATGATGTCAACAAGTCACACAGGTGTGAATTTAAACGAAACACCAGCTACGTCTGAACATATCTGAAATCCATTTTAAATTGAATCACTTAATTTGTTCCTTTGCGATGGTGTGCGATGTTAATCCTGATTTACTCGTACCTACACTCTCTAGAGGAAACACTGAAAGCGTCAATTCCGCGCAAGTGACGGTTACGCCCTAGGTATGTTCGAAACGACGTTACGGTGAGCGGTGCGCGTCGGTGCGATGCAAATGGCGCGTAAATAAAATACGAGCTTTCGGAGACGGACGCGCTGACTCGCGTTTGAGCAACCCAGCACTCGACACTCGGCTTTCAGCACTCAGCACTCGTATATCGTATTACATACGCGAAATTAAAAACCCCTATACCGGCTATATTTCACAATTTAAATCCGATCTCAAACGAATATTGCGAGCACTTTCAACTTTTATTGTATGTAGGTCTTAATAAATTTCCCACTCGTGTAAAAATACAAAAAGCAATTTAGTTCCAAATTTAAAAAGAAAAATAAAACAATTCTCTTTTTATATATAATGGATGGTGTTGTACAGAAATTCGTAGGTATTGGTTTTATTAAGTGAAATCTCTGAAAGGTTTTGGCGATAAATAAATGTGTTTTATCAGGGCCACTCCATTTACGTAAAATTTTGTACAATATTGTAGGTATAACTAACTACAAATGCCGCTGTAGGCATTAGAATAAAGATGCTAATCATAATAGAAATAACAAAGAACTCAATCGTAGCAACAAGGGCGTTATCATGAAGACGTCACTTTCTCTAACTTTATCATAACCGCTTTCAAGATTGCGATAGCAGAATAGGCGGGTGTCAGACAATGATTACATAACCTTGAGTTAGTCTGACTTCGTGGAAACGTTACCGTTGGGATTTGGTACAGCTTTTATTTTTTGTATGAAGTTAAACATATTTCAGGTCTGCTACGTGAACTGGATACATATCTTGGTAGGTGACCCGCCAGCTAGCTATGAGATTAAAGAGTTCACGAAATCGAATGTTGCACTATTGTTACTAGACACCGTACCCAGGACTCGTGTAGATAGTACAAATATTATGTTTATACAGCTATGAGGCGTATAAGTTATAGACTCTATAATACTTTACAATTGTGTATACCTGTATTATGTTATACTCGTATGCTTTCTACTGGGCAACGGATACATTTATGTGTGATCGATTATGTATTATACATACTGTGATCATCCTCGATATATTATCTCATTGATACAATACATGAAACAACACATTTATTATCTACACTAGCCTCTGCCCGCGATTTCGTACGCGTGGAAGTTAAGAATACCATAATACGTATCCTTTGACACCTAGCAATAGTGTAGCTTTTCTTAAATTAAATATTTTTTGTAATCGAACTAGGGCTTTCAGAGATTACCTCCTAATCAAAAAACAAACAAACTTTATCCCTTTAACTTATTAGTATGTAAGTATAGTTGATAGTAACAGGTGCAGATTACCTTAAAGTTCATATCAGCCTATTGCCGCCCACTGCTGAACGTAGGCCTCCCCCAGAGATCGCCAACCAACCTGGTCCTGTAGGTCGATTCTTTTGATTTCTCACATCGCTACTCACTCTCACTTCGCATAAGATTCCAAATGACCTTGATAGGTATATTTGACACTTTGAATCAGGTTCGAGTGCGAAGTGAGCGTCGAAGTGACGGGGAAATTACCCTACAGAATGCCACTTCTTACGTCATCTCATACTTTATCTGTCAAAATCTCCCTGTCAATTTAGTTCCGTGTTCTGTAGTTTAACTCGCTGACACGCTCGCAAAGGTGGCGCTAGTGCAAATTCGAATTATCAACCGAGTTTTTAGAATGCCAATCAAGAAACTCACAGCGGATTCAGATTCGAAGTTTAGAATGAGATCTTACAGAATCACACCCCAGGGTCGCATAAATGGCCTGCCAGCCACCTTCTTCAAACCGTCGGTCCATCGTGCCACAGGGCGTCACATATTATGATTGTCCAAACGCGATCTCCACTCTAAAACTTGTCTACTCCATCTACCGTCTGTTCATCTGCAGATATGGAAGGTAAACTTCCACTTTGGCGTGCTAACTTTAGAGTAAAATTAAACATTAAACCTTCTTGTCAACAGGAAGAGTTGGAGGACCGGCCCCGAGCGGCCACTTTCCTCACCTCCCTGGCCAACTACTCCAACACGATCCCGACGGCATCAGCAGCGGACCCTGACGTTAAACCAGCCCCACCTGCCCGCATGGGCACGCTCATCGGCGTCTACTTACCGTGTATTCAGAACATTTTCGGCGTCATCCTCTTTATCCGTCTCACGTGGGTGGTCGGAACTGCGGGAGCTATCCAAGGATTCCTGATTGTGCTTGTGTGCTGCTGTACGGTAAGTGGATATAATTTTTACGCTTTTCTATTCTAAAGTCTTCTATACTTTAATGATTACTTCGACCTCTTGGTTGTTCACGCTAGCTTATAGTTCTTGGGGTTATCGCTAAATCATATTGTTGTTCGCCTAATTCATTAAATTCTGTCGTAGAAAAAATGGAACTCGCTTGAATGTAAAATTATTTCTTGAAGGATCACGTTTTCTTGTTTGAACCCTATTTTACCCTGCTCGGATATACGTCTATTTATTCATCAATACTCGTATTTTAAGCAAATAATAATATACATAATGAATATAATCAGCGTTACCCCAACCACAAGCTATTTTGAATAAAATTACTTACCTACGCATGTCGCTATTCATATTCCGCCGAGCACTGAAGGCGATGACGCAAGAATAACAAGTCGCATATACTTACTGGGTGAAAATAAAGTGGAAACCAGGAATACAATATTGGTGGTACATACTTATCGCTATACCTGCCTACCTGCAAAAAATATAAACATGAGAGAATGAAAATAACTCATCGTCGACATTGTATTCCCTCCGCAGTGTATATTTCCTTCTGATTACGTTATTGTAACGTAGAATTTCCCCCGGGTCTGTCCGAGACCGTTTCTAAAGCTACATTGATGCCGCGTCTAATATTGCTCGATCCTCCAACTTATCTAATTTAACTTGCCGACGGCTTATTAAATCTTCCAGACACTAACTGGATTATTTATCCAGTCTAACTAGATTATTATTAGTTGCTAATACTAAACTTCTTTAATAAAATCTAAACTACCTCTCCTATTGGATTGAGCGTCTGACCTTTATTGCGACTTTTATGTTAGGAGTCGCTGTCCAGTCCCTTGGCAACCCTCTTCTCTTGATTCTATGTATTAGATAATATGCCAAGGGTTACATTTTCTTTTCGAAATGTTAAACAGGGTTTGATATGTCGCGCTGATAGAATTTAAGAGTAGGCATTTAGGTACGCTTTGGGACTTTAAAAGATCGATTTAAGCCTGCGTCAAACTGGGGTGTAGGAGACACGGTTTGGTGGTCTCACAGGTCAGGTAAACGCAAATGCAATGATGTGAAGCAAAGGAGCATTATTTAAGTAAGTATTTGCTTTCGCAGACGATGCTGACGGCTATATCGATGTCCGCGATCGCAACGAACGGCGTGGTGCCTGCGGGCGGGTCGTACTTCATGATAGGGCGTGCGCTCGGCCCCGAGTGCGGCGGGGCGGTCGGGATGCTGTTCTACACCGGCACCACACTCGCGGCCGCTATGTACATCGTCGGAGCTGTTGAGATAGTTTTGGTGAGTTCTTTATTAATCACAAAACGACCATCAATCGAGAGCCAACCATATCAAGAAGAGAAAAATATGGTTATCCGTAAAAGATTATTTTTTCTATGATATTTATTCATTTGACTTTTTTTAATTATAGGTTAATAATATTAGGTGACTTAATAATGCTTTATAAGTCACCTAATAAAGCATTATTAGGTGACTTACATGGTTTATATAATCTAAAACTACGTTTGTACACCCACAACGACAAAACATGAACACATGAACGAGCTCGTTCACGGTTACGAAAGTACATTAAGAGACATGTGCTTCTGGACCGGACATAATAAATCTGACATTACCTAAGTTGCATTCACGAAACCACTACAAGTTAGTTGGTACAGGCGTGGCGTGGCCGAATTCTCTTCACCACAATGGCATAGACTACATACACGCTTTGGTTCACAAAATTGTATGCACGTAGGTACTCGTACGTAGCACTCACGATAATTTTGAATGTCCATGTTCGGGTTAACCGATAGTCATAACGAGTATGCATTATCTTTTTGACTATCCGATAAACTCCACTTACTATGTAGGTACAGGGTTTGTAATACATTGAAAAAACCAAGGTATCAAGGGGTACTTGTGCTAAGTCAGCAATGTTTGGTTTAGTCGGAAAAACTGCAACTTAACCCTCCAGCTTTCCCAAACGAATAAAAATGAAAAAGAAGTACCTATTCTTACAGACTATTTCTGATCATCACGTATCAGTACGCTTGTCCTTTACGACTTATTTTCCACTTTAACGCCAACCACTGCGCAAAATCTATCGCATCTAAAACTGCCTGTTTGCGCTAGTTCTAAGCAGTGTTGATGTAACTTACACCGTAGAGGCGGACCGGGTCGGCTCGTACTTCATGCCGGTCCCTGAAGCTCCGAACAGAGATGTGGTCGACCCGCCATTTAACGCCGACCTAATACTGCCAGCATTCATAATTTGCAACATGAGAACCTTGCAGCTAGTGTGTACATGCTTGTATTTACCTTGTGCATATTTTAGTAATTCCAGCAAGACACGATTTTAACGGTTTTGTTGATAAGAGCAAATTAAGCGCCGTCGCAGCTAATCTGCAATAAAATATGTTAATGACCAATATGGCCTTTTTATTGTATAATAAAACATTCTCTACAAATCCACAAACCGAAGAGAATTTAACTAATTAACTTGTATGCGACGGCCACAAAGGAAATTAGTATGCAAAAGACAACACTACTATTTAACATTCTGATATAGAGGATAATTATGACCATGTTTGTTAGTAACATATATGCATAATGAAACTAGCGAGGATTAAAACAAAGGAAACTGACTAATATTTACTATAGGTACTGAATTTTGAACTTTTGTTCCTTGATGTTTTTATAGAACACTTTTAAGGCATTTAACTTAATAAAATGCAGATTATGTTGACGATAAACGATATACTGATGCAGAAAGGTGTAAAGCTGATTTTAATATTTAGATATACTAATTACTCTTTTGAATGATTAAGCTCTCGCATGGTTTGCGTTGCTTGCGGTTTATAGCTCGCGCTCGCAAACTACGAGTGATCAACAATCATAATTTATATTGAACGCGGTTAACCGCATAACAGAATAATCCTACGTGCACACTAATGCCACGTACGCAACCAAACTGTTATCTAATTGCGAAAGCGAAGTTATAATGATGCCGCTGGGTATTTCTACAACTAGAGTCCGTCGGAAACAGAATTTTCAGCCGAAATTTTTTTAATTGAGACATGTAAAAAAAAATATTGTATACTAAAGTTAAGTATATTTTTTACACATATAGAAACAGCTCGTTCTAAACCATAATAGAAATGTGTAATAAAAATGGTTCTTGATTTATGTTATATTAACAATTTAAGGGACAGACAAGAGCCAACTAGCGCCACCCATCATTTTATTTCTTTTACTCCTAAATCGGATCAATATTAAGGTGGAAAGCAACGATTCGTAAATAATGGAAAGTACTCCAAAAATACCACAAGTAATTTACTAGTTAACTACAGTTTTAGATTTTTTAAATTTGATCTGATTTAGGAGTCAAGTCACGTCACGTCAACCTTTAGACGCCCACTGTTGGGCATAGGTCTCCCCCAAGGGGGGGGGGGGTTCTGCCGTAATCGCTATGCTTCGCCGATGCATGTTGGCGATCGCAGTAGGTGTTATGGTATCTTAGAAGGACGCTGCTGCCCATCCTCTGGTCCATATCTCTCTCTCTGTCGCCTTCTACGACACCCACGGGTAGAAATTTGGTGGTGCTATTCGCGGCGCACCACACGGTACACGGATTCAGGAGTAAAAGAAATTAAATAATGGGTGACGCTAGTTGGAACTTGTCTGTCTCTTAACATGAACAACAACTCACGAACGACCAAATTTGGTCTGGAAACGAAACCAGTTTTTTTTTGCCGAATTGGCCGAACCGATCTAAAACTGTATCTTCGGTCGGCCTTTACTCATAATATGGTCGCGTATTAGTACCTAGCTGTCGTAGGACTCAGCTCAAGTATTTCCTTACTATCTTATGCTGACATGAAGGTACGGTCAGCAACAAAAGTCGACTAACACTGTTAAATTTTCATATCATCTAAATGGACACAAAATTTCAGTGTATCCTACCTAATCAGGAAAGTAAAATCATCTCCATCTCTTCAATAGACATACATGGCGCCTTGGATGTCTATCTTCGGGGACTTCACGAAGGACCCCGAGGCAATGTACAACAACTTCCGCGTGTACGGCACCGGGTTGCTCATAATCATGGGCATGGTGGTGTTCCTTGGCGTGAAGTTTGTCAACAAGTTTGCTACCGTCGCCCTCGCCTGCGTCCTGCTCTCCATCACCGCCGTCTACGTCGGAATCTTTGTCAACTTCAACGGGAACGACAAGCTGCAGTGAGTATATTTTTCTTTTTTATGTCGCTGCGATGGTACAGAGGCCAGCACATCATGGTTCATGATCAATTCGGAAAATTTGACAGTTTGGGATATTTTGATGTGCTGGCGTCTGTACAATTACATCAAAACAACATAATTTATTGATGTTGATATTTAAATATCCTTATGTTTGATTTCTTTTACTGTTATGTACGGTCACTAAAGGAGGAGTTACAAGGTCGTCGTTTATTGTTGAAGATTACTCAGAACCGAAAGGATGTTATTGAATAAAATTTAATTTCATTTAAAAACATACATCGGTTTCTAAGTAACAATCAACTATATCCGCCGACCCTGTTTACTTCCCTTTGGCGACTGTACCTACATGATTAATCCGAGTTGCAAAATTCTATGTTACATACTTGCTATAAATATCTCCATGACTATTTGTGGAGGTCCAGCAGCCCGGTTAAAAAGAAACATAGGTACTACAATGTGTGTCGTTAAAATAAAAAAACAATAATAAAAATCAAATACAGTGACAAGGGCCATACTGGAAACCAAATGAATGCTTGCATAACGTGCAAAATTTGAATACAGAAACATCAGATCCCGCACATTAACACAAAGAGTATAGGGTAAAGCCGTGACTGAGATAGTCGCATGACTCATTAAGCCGCGTTAATGATACACACGAGATTCTGAATTTCAGAGATAACATCAGCCTGCTTTTATAACATTTTGTAGCTGAAAAAGTTTATAAAGTATGATTAGGCTTGACATCATCAATCTTGTAATGTTATCGTGGGATATATTAGGTCCTGTCCTTACATATGAAATTGCCGATACTTAATACTGGCAACTTTGAAATCAAATATTTTGTGTTTGATTAGGAATTCCAAATTCAAAATTATTTCAAAATAAAGAGTAAAAAATATTGTTTTAAAATTCGTGTTTCATTTGTTTTCACGTCATTTGTTTGGGCTTGAAAATTGCTATAGCAACAACAATGGAGAAATTAAGAATTCGCGATATTTACGAATATGAGTTCCACCGTGGCACCAGTGCAGCAGAAACGGCTCGAAGGATTAACGACGTGTACGGGCCAAGCACCGCTAACGAACGAACGGTGCGTTTCTGGTTTCAACGTTTCCGTTCTGGAAATTTTGATTTACAAAATGAGCCTCGTGGACGACCGGATACTCAAATGAATAATGAAGAATTAAAGGCGATAGTTGAAGCGGATCCATCTCTAACCACTTCTGAATTAGCAGCAGCCTTTGGAGTAAGTGACAAAACAATCATTATCCATTTGCGTCAAATTGGAAAAGTAAAAAAGCTCGAAAAGTGGGTACCGTACGAATTGACTGAAGCACACCAACAAACACGCGTCGGTTGCTGCGCTTCCTTGCTCAATCGTCACAATAATGAGGGAATTTTAAATCGTATTGTCACTTGTGATGAGAAGTGGATCGTGTACGATAATCGCAAGCGATCATCACAATGGCTTAACCCTGGAGAACCGGCAAAAACTTGCCCCAAGCGAAAACTGACCAAAAAGAAGATTCTAGTTAGTGTTTGGTGGTCCTGTGCTGGTGTCATCCACTACAGCTTCTTGAGATCAGGCCAAACGATTACTGCAGACATGTATTGTCAACAGTTGTAAACAATGATGGTTTTCCATCATTGTTTACAACTCAACTACATTGCTCACCATTAAACAACCGAGACTGGTCAATTGCTCTAGCCCATTGCTCCTTTAGGATAACGCTTGACCACATACTGCACATCAGACGGTCCCCAAGTTAGAGGAGCTGCGACTGGAAACTCTGCGTCACCCACCATACTCTCCAGATCTTGCCCCAAACGATTACCATTTATTCCGAAATTTGGACAACTTTTTACAAGAAAAAAAAATCAATTATGATGAGGCAGTTAAAACATCCTTCAAGCAGTTCATCGATTCTCGCTCCCAGGATTTTTTTACCAAAGGGATCAATGAGCTCCCGATAAAATGCCGGAAGTGTATCGATAACAATGGTGCATACTTCGATTGACTAAATATATAATTTCTTTAAAAAAAAGTAGTTTTAATTTTTTGATACCGATCGGCAATTTCATATGTAAAGACCTAATATATTTTAACTCGACTTGCGTTCATGTACATTTTCTAAACAGGCCTTCTCACAAATTTTTGTAGTAGCCCTGTTTAAATGCTAAGTCAAACTTTGCAGGATGTGCGTCCTTGGCAAGCGTCTGCTGAAGGACATCAATATCAACAACTGCACGAAGCAGGTCGGGGCACCGCTGCATCAACTGTTTTGCCCCAACAACACTTGTGACCCATACTACCTAGCACACAACGTGTCCATCGTACAGGGTATCAAGGTAAGGAGACTCAACATCATCTGCCTTTTACCAACTATATTGGGGCCGGCTTCCAGTCTAACCGGATACAGCTAAATACCAGTGTTTTACATGGAGCGACTGCCTATCGGACCTCCATAACCCAGTTACTGGGTAACACGATACCCCTTGGTAAGACTGGTTGTCAGACTTTCCGGCTTCTGACTGCCCATAACGACTGCCAAAGATCTACAAATGACACAAATGACAGCCGGGACCAACGGCTTTACATGCTTTCCAAGGCACGGAGGGAACTCGGTATGAAAGAGATGGTCACCTATCCACAGACCGACCGCGGCTAGCGTAGCGTACCTTTGACCTATCAAAATTAGTATTTATTAAAATTACTAACCGCCAAGATTATTCGTAATGAACTTTCGAAATTCGTAAGCTTTAATGGAAACTGCCTAAACCGTATCTTTCACATAGATATATTTTTTTATTTGTTGTTACTTATTTTAATATTTATACAATGTTTTCTAGGGATTGAAAAGCGGAGTGTTCTTCGACAACTTGCAAGACTCGTTCTTACAACTGGGCCAGTACATCTCGTACGGCAAGGAACCCGATGACATCGAGCAGATGGAGAGACCCACCTACAACCAAGTCTATGCTGATCTCTCCACAACTTTCACCATCCTCATCGGAATATTCTTTCCCTCTGTCACTGGTAAGGTCATTAACCTATTTTAACAGATTTAGCTGCGCTGGTTTATCATTTCAGTTTTTGGAAAATTGTATTACGTGTCCAGTAACTAAAGCAAATTTTTTTGATTTAACATCTTATCACGCGCTTATTTCGGTATTGATATATAAGATGATATACAGTAGATAAGCAGGCAGCCGCACTAAGACTGAGAGCCAACGGACTGTGGAAGCTAAACATAGAAACACCACACTCAACTGTACTGAATGGAATCCTGAAGGAAATACCACTCCTTGAGGCGCCCACGGACAGAACATTGTGTCATCATGTTTTCGATCGAAGATACAATATCCAACTTACAGCAGAAATGGAAGATAACTCTGGTATCGATGAAGTTAGGATATACACAGATGGCTCCAAAACCACACAGGGTACTGGGGCAGGTGTCTTCTCGAACGACCTAAATATTAAAATCTCAACCACCCTAGATAAACTTAACACTATCTTTCAAGCAGAATGTATAGGTATAACCAAAGCAGCACAAGCGGTTGCAGCCAGAGATGTCAGAGGACATAATATTAAAATTGTCTCAGACAGTGCATCCGTACTTCAAGCTCTACAAAGCAACACTATAACCTCTGTCCTAATACTGGAGTGTCATAATACACTGCAGTCCATTGCAAACACAAACAGGGTGACTCTGCAATGGATTAAAGGACACAGTAACTCACTGGGTAATGATGCAGCCGATGAACTGGCCAAAAGGGGTTCAAGGACGGCGGTATACGGCCCGGAACCACTACTGCCTATACCCCTGGCACAAATCAGAGCATGGCTGCGCCTTACAACAGAAGCTAACCACCAAACAGAATGGAGAAACAGCGCAGGATGCAGGCAAACAAAGAATGCTGTTCCGGTAGCTTCGAAGAAGCTTGCCCGCAACCTCACAAGACTAAACAGGGACCAAATCCGTAAAGTACTAGGTACGATAACCGGACACTGTCCCCTAAACAAACACCTGTGCACCATAGGTGTGACAGATAGCCCTCTGTGCAGAGGCTGCATGGAGGCGGAAGAAACGCCACAGCACGTGCTCATGGAGTGCAGGAGCGTGGCGGATCAACGGGCACAGATTCTCCAGTCTCCAGTATCACTATCGGAAGTCTGCAGCAACCTGAAAAGGCTGCTCGGCTTCTGGGAGGAACTAGGATGGCTGGAATAAAAGAAGAGACAGATTTCACGTACAATGGCCCAATCGAGTGGCTAAGTGCGGAAAAGGCCCCGACAAACTAACTAACTAACTATACAGTAGATAACTAAGTACACCCACATTTTCCTGATAGGTATTGTGAAATTTGAAATGGTTGCGATCAGAAACATTTTTATTTTCTTTATCCCAGGTATCATGGCCGGCTCCAACCGTTCTGGCGACCTGGCGGACGCTCAGAAAAGCATCCCCATCGGAACAATCTGCGCCATCCTCACCACCTCAGCCGTGTATCTTTCCTGCGTCCTTTTGTTCGCTGGCACCGTTGATAACCTACTACTAAGAGACAAGTAAGGATTTTTTCTAGAATGTTTTGTGCCTCCGCTCTTGATTCTTAGATATATATTCTGTAATGATGGTAGCTCCTAAATGGATGAAACTCAGAACATGATTAATCTTTTTTTTCTTTCATCTACCACTTATAAAGGGAGGCCTCGTTTGAATCCAACTTCACGCTAGCGTTAGAGTAACATTACAACATAATGTTCTAACCGATATTCATCCTTTCAGATTTGGTCAATCAATCGGTGGTAAGCTGGTGGTAGCGAACATGGCATGGCCGAACCAATGGGTGATCCTGATCGGGTCGTTCTTGTCTACCCTGGGAGCTGGTCTCCAGTCCCTTACCGGAGCCCCACGACTGCTGCAAGCTATAGCTAAGGATGAGATCATACCGTTCCTGGCACCATTCGCCGTCTCATCCAGCCGGGGTGAACCAACAAGGTAAGCTACAAAGTTGAAGTTACATTTCCAAATGCCAAAACGTTACTTTTCTTACATTACAGCAGCGAAACCTCTTTCCAAAAACAGTGTTCTTTAAAATTCGGAACTTCGGCATTAATAATGTTGGTATCAGCCACTTCTCACTTTTAACCTAAGAATCTCTTTTACATATTAATTTTGTTTGTATCTACAGGGCCCTGCTCCTAACGATGGTGATCTGCCAGTGTGGTATCCTGCTGGGTAACGTTGATATTCTGGCGCCACTGCTGTCCATGTTCTTCTTGATGTGCTACGGCTTTGTTAACCTCGCCTGCGCACTGCAGACGCTACTTAAGACTCCTAACTGGCGACCTCGATTTAAGTACTACCACTGGTAAGGAACCAACCTTGTTAGGTTTTTTCTCTTATCCTTGACAAATGAACTTAATGTCTTGTTCGGTTCCAGGTCGCTATCCTTAGCCGGTCTGACACTGTGCATCTCCATCATGTTTATGACGTCATGGTTCTATGCCCTCATCGCAATGGGTATGGCTGGTCTCATCTACAAGTATATTGAATATCGGGGGTAAGTAACGTTTATACTGACGAGCGCTACATTTTACATGCTTGGTGTAGTGCTAAAGATAATACATGATCACAGCTACAAATTCACAAAATGCTTTATATTATTTTGCACCTTCCAGAGCCGAGAAGGAATGGGGTGACGGTCTCCGTGGTCTCGCCCTCTCAGCCGCCCGCTACTCTCTCCTACGTTTAGAACAAGGACCACCCCACACCAAGAACTGGCGCCCACAAGTACTGGTGCTCGCCAAACTCAACAATGAACTGATGCCTACCTATCGGAAGATGCTCGCCTTTGCTAGTCAACTGAAAGCTGGTAAGATTTTATTTTTCTGCTGTTGTGTATCTCAGCGTACTATGACGTTAAAAATAGCAAACTCTAGTTCAAATCTCTCTGTCGCCTGGTTTTAGCCGTTGATCTGTCACCAAGATTATTCACAGTTTTGCTTTGTTAATTGGATTTAATCTTCCCTGGATAAATTACGGTTAACTTATTTGACAGATAAATTTATACAAATTACATTATCTAATACCTTTAAACGAGCAATTCTTGTATATTTAATCTGAATCTCGGAAACGGCTCCAACGATTATCATGAAATTTAGTATGCAGGGAGTTTCGGGGGTGATAAATCGATCTAGCTAGGTTTCATTTAAAAAAAACACAACAAACCTCGGTCGCCCAGGTACTTTATCTTAATAGCCACAATCATAGAGTCTAAATAATTATCATCCGTACATTGTCGTCTAGGCAAGGGGCTGACAGTGTGCGTGTCGGTTCTGGGCGGGGACTTCCCGCGCCGCGCCGGCGACGCGTCATCCGCGAAACACAACCTGCGCCGCATCATGGACGAGGAGAAGGTCAAGGGCTTTGTCGACGTACTCGTCTCGCCTGACATCGCTGAAGGACTTAGCCATTTGTAAGTGTCCTTTAAAATGTGTTGTAGTTTTTGGTGTGGCTGTTCTCGTTCAGGCCGAACCACCAAATTCTACTACATGTCTAGTCCCGTCTGATTATTCCGAATGTAGTAAAGAATGTAGTGTGTGTGTGTGTGTGTGTGTGAGTGTGTGTGTAGTGTGGGACGCCCTGCGGCACGATGGACCGACGATTTGAACAAGGTGGCTGGCAGCGGCTTGCCAAGGACCGGGTTGGTGGACGATCTCTGGGGAAGGCCTACGTTCAGCAGTGGACGGCAATCGGCTGATATGATGATGATGATTCCGAATGTTTTGTTTATTGTATGAGCGAGTTTTGCCTACTGTTCTCTTTATGTTTCTACTACTAGTTGATGAAAAGTAGCCACTTAAAGCTATCGATACCCTACATTTTGTGACCTCTACCTATTCGTTCCACAGGGTCCAAACATGTGGCCTTGGCGGCCTGAAGCCCAACACAGTGATAGTAGGCTGGCCGTACGGCTGGCGCGCGGCCGAGCGGCCCGGGCCGCGCTGGCAGCACTTCCTGCACACCGTGCGCGCCGTCGCCGCCGCGCGCATGGCCATGCTCGTGCCTAAGGGTATCAACTTCTTCCCCGATTCTTCAGAAAAAGTAAGTCACCTACTTATTTGAATAGCCTACTCTTTATTTAACGTTTAGCTTTATTTCAGGTCGGCATTTGTAGCCTGGCTTTGTACAAACATGATTATATTACTATGACTTATTATAAAGACCTTAACGAACTGATCATGTACGGTTTTGGCTTCCATATTTTGTGTGTCACTTAAAATTAATTCATCGACAGCAGTCGGATGTGTAAGTGTACAGCGTGTGTGTAATTTATGAGTGTGGTAGAGTGTAGCGGAAGGCCTTCCCCGTTTACCTAAAACCAAACGCTTATGATGATTTCCTACCAGGGTGTGGATTGGGACATGAACACATAATATACTATTAAATTACACTAACATTAAACACTACTAAGACATAAAATTCCTAGTAGTTACGCCAGAGCTACAATAAATTATTATTGCCCATATCAACACCTAAGCAATGACATAAACAACAACGCCGTGTTTTATTTTATCAAGACATAGATTATAATGGTCATAAAAACTCGAGCACCACTTCTTTTCCTTTGCTTGCAACTATAAACTTGTCATTACAAAATAGCCTTTTACTTCAGTCTCATTATTTCGATTCCAACTCTACAGGTATCCGGCAACATCGACATCTGGTGGATCGTGCACGATGGCGGCATGCTGATGCTGTTGCCGTTCCTTCTGAAGCAGCACCGCACGTGGAAGAACTGCAAGATGCGCATCTTTACCGTCGCGCAGATGGAAGACAACTCCATCCAGATGAAGAAGGATCTCAAGATGTTCCTCTACCAGCTGCGACTTGAGGCAGAGGTCGAGGTTGTAGAAATGGTGAGTATCCGAATTACTCCATGGATATGACCGTCCAGGGTCACTTTATCACGTTCTTCTTAAGTTGAAGTGTAAAAATCCTAATACACAGAGAATTTCCAACTATGTCAGGGAAAAAAATTAAATTTACCTTAAAAATTACACTATTATTTCAGACGGACAGTGACATATCTGCCTACACTTACGAGCGAACCCTAATGATGGAACAACGCAACCAAATGCTGCGCGAACTACGGCTCAACAAGAAGGAAACCATGGGCATGGTAAGTTCAAAACAAACACTCTTCATAATAATGAAATATATTAAAATGTTCACAATTTCAATGTTGAAATGTCTGTACAAAGCTTTATATATTAATAACTCTACTCTGACCTAGAACTAACATGTTTGTCTGTCGCTATATACAGATGCAAAATTTCGTGGATTATCGTGAAAACGCTGAGGAGAAGTTGCCTTTGGTAAAGTGGATACATTAACCCTGATTCGAGTCCACTTATTTTCTTTAAGAGCATTTTGTTAGCTATTCGTTGATTTACAATATCTCCCGCATTTTGAAGTCTACGCTCATTCCTGCTGTTATTTTGATCCAAGCAATGTGTAGATGAGTTTCTTTTTAGCTTTAATGAATTCTTGGTGTATATTAGATTGAGTGTTGTCCTCTTTGTGGCTAAGATCTTCCACGTTCACTTTTTCATCAAAATATACATTTCTGTCATCATTACATTTTCACCAATTCAGTAATAAATGAATTTGGCTAACTAAGTACTACCTATTAAAATATTTGCTTTTGATGTTTTAGATCATCTGTTCATTTTATATGTACCTTTTCACTATTTTTTACTCTTCACTATACTCCTATGCTCTTTTATAATCACTATTTGCACATATTTTATATTTATCGTAACAGTACCTATCGTCCTGACCTATCCGATATTACCTATAACTCTCGTGTTAATGTCTAAAATAATTCCATTTCTATGGCATGCACCTTACGTATATTTAATTTATTGGTGTTAGATTTTATTCGTTTGACATTTATAGGTACCTAGTATAAAATTTGCAACTGAATTGAATAGGTAACGTAATCGTATTATCACAAAAAAGTAGGTTAAAAAGCTGTATCCATATTCAACACTCCTAACAAATTCACACCATATCTTCCTACGTGATGAATTTGCTGTGAAAACTACCTTATTCAGCTATACCTACTATAAAAAAGAAGTCTTAAATTGTTGGTACCTTCCAGCAGTGACAAAAACCTTAACATCTTCATCTGCATAAACAATAATGATCATCAAAAATCACGCTACTGTGACGTCTCAGGAATGGCCACTCAACCTAAACTAACAACAATCTTAATGCGACTGTTCATGAACAGGTGCAGGCCATTGTAGACCATCACCACGCTGATGTGAAGACTGCCAGCAAGGTCCGTTTCACCGAGCCGGGAGACGAAGCGCCCTCTGACGCACCCTCGCCTCCGCTAGCAGACCCCGACGACAAAGATAAGGATGATAAGGTGAATATACCTCCTGTATACCTTTTTACCTGCACTTAGATAACAATTGATACCCCATAAAAAAAGATTGAATAAAATCAAGCGTGGTTTTTGTAACCGACATTTAAATAAAAGGACAAACTGTGTACCTATTTTAAATCAGAGTTTTGTCTAGTTCCAATTTATTCAAAATTGCGTTTAAAATGAGCTGGTCATGAAGTCCTTGTTTTAAACTAATATGTTTTAATATTTAATCCCAATTAGAAAACTAACTAAATAGTAGTTAATCCCAAACAATCCGACTAATTGCTATTGAAAATATAGACTTTATTACAATGATGCATTAACATAAACAAGCTTCTTATTTTCTCAGCTAGCACACTATTCATGATCTGTTTTTAATTTGATAACAAAAAGAATCATTACATTACCATATTCATTAAACTCTTATTCAATATCTATAAAGATTTTATAGACATGAACACCCATTTTGATTAATTAAAACTTGTCTTGGTTACAATCTCACTGACGGATTCAGGACGAGTTTTGAGCCAGACGAGCAGCCTCATCTTGTCATCATAATAATTTAAAAAGATTCTAAAATTAAACCGGTTTCTAGCAAATAAATTATGTCGAGTTACGATGAAAGTGAACTTTCCGTAAATTGATGGAGTTTATTTAATCGTTTATATTTACAAGATGTTACAAGATTAGGCTGCAGACGTCAATCAGAGCAATAGTGTGGTAGTCATACAAGTCGATTTTGCCATGCACTGCAAACCAATTTCTACCAATTTATTTTAATATTTTGTTGATTTACTCATGATCGTACCCCACCCTCATCATTCAATCACCAACGAGTCCTAGCGAATTTACACACGGTGGTCATATGTTTGCGATGAGTTCATTCACGTTAATTTGTTCACTTTAGTTTGTTTCGTTGTCCACATTAGATAAGAGGTTTGATGTTTGAATGTCAGTAGTGAGTTATCGTTTAACAATTAAAATAATATATGACATCCCGTGTTTCATTCGCCTTGAATCCGTCATGTGCAACACAAACAACAAATCGCGATTCAAAATTCAATTTCAAAACGAAAATACTACAAATTGGGGTGAATAGGACGACTTTCGAAGTAGTTTGTTGCACATAATCGATTCAATGTGGGACTCGCCCGATGAACGGTCGCAGTGCGAGGACGCCAGCCCGCCGCCCGACGACAACAAGCACAAGGAACAAGGCGCCAACGGAGACGCCGTCAAACCCAAGCCCAACCTCTCCGACATCACGCCGTGAGTACCACCACTACTACTACAACTTACACAAATACCTTTTGTCACTACTCTAAAACATCTTTTGTGTACCAGAAGCGGTGCGCACTCGAAGATACTATAATCGATCGTCATGTGTTTTTTCTACCAATTTCTTTAACCCCTAAGTAGTTCTCACTTTCCCCGAGATCTAAGATCAATTTTTGTAGACGATACAAGTGATGAGGCGCTTAAACTTAAGTTTGAAATGGACAAATTATAAAGTAACTAAGTGTACTCATCGTTAAAAAGCCTAAAATAAATAAAAAAAGCTTTTTTACAAAAAAGACAACCGCCTTCAAAAATCAAAAAGTGAAAAATAACTTTAAAACAGAACACACATGAGTTTAGTATCGGAAGTCGGTGGCTTTGCTGTTCTATTTGTTGTTTTGTATTGCCACCGACTAAAATTTCAAAATCGCTTTACATTTTCCGGAGAAATCGCGTAACAAATATACAAAAAATATATATATATATTAAAAAAAACATACAGACGAATTGAGAACCTCCTTCTTTTTGAAGTCGGTTGATAAATTTATATATAATACTAGCTGACCCGACAGACGTTGTCCTGTCCCGATCGACCTAATGGGGGATGAAAAAGGGGTGAAAAAAGGGGATGAAAAATAGATGTTGGCCTATTCTCAGACCTACCCAATATGCACAAAAAATTTCATCAGAATCGGTCAAGCCGTTTCGGAGCAGTTCGGGAACGAAAACTGTGACACGAAAATTTTATATATTAGATATTATAAAATAAATACCTTTATGCATACTAGTTCCATAAGATATAAATAGAATGTACTTGATGCACTTGTCAGTGACGAGGGCACGGTGCGACGCATGCACACGGCGGTGAAGCTCAACGAAGTGATCGTGTCGCGGTCACACGACGCGCAGCTCGTCATCCTCAACCTGCCCGGCCCGCCGCGCGACACCAACATCGACCGGGAGTCCAACTGTGAGCATATTTATTTATTCTACTTTTCAAGTTAACCATTACATTACAAAAAATACCAGTATAAAATTATTTATTTATTTTTTACTTCTAATAATCTATATAATCTTGTGATATAGATTAGACACTGAACTTTAATGGATGTCAATTATTATTATACTAACATAAAGTTGGCAACGGGCTCAGTATTGCAAAATAATATCAGAGGAAAAAGTGCTACGAATGTGCTACGAATTACACTATAGTTGCATATGCTACGGTTGTTCCTACGCAGATATGGTGAACGTAGCTTTGCTACGAAAAGTTCTTGCGTAGCACGGGCTACGGCAGGTTCGTAGCAATTAGCTACGTGTTGTCCTGCGTAGCAGTAGCTGCGCGGATCTATATCGTGCTCGGTTAATACCGTCAGTGCCCGGGCCGACGCCATGACGTGCACGGAATATTATGTTAATTTTTTTATTTTATTTTTTATAAAACGTTGCCCCACACTTGAAATTTCTCCTGTGTCGTGGGTGCGTTTACAAACATTTAAACTCACATACAAAACAGCCACACAGCAAATCATGTATATGCTGACGTATTGTGTTCATTTGCAGACATGGAGTTCCTGGAGGTGCTGACGGAGGGGCTGGAGAAGGTGCTGATGGTGCGCGGCGGTGGGCGCGAGGTCATCACGATCTACTCGTGAACGCGCGGTGCTTCTTTCCTAACTGTTAGTGCTATGGTTTGGAACGTTTCGATCGGTCGGGCTCGAGTCTCGTCGATCGAAAGACTTAACCCGCGCATCTCTAAGACTGCCGACACGACCGTCTCGTTCCGGTTCGTTCATAAATATTGTATGTATTTTCTTACGATGATTGTATTCGGCGTTCGGTTTACTTGTAAATGTTAGCTTAATTCTACGATATGTTTTGTTGAATTTGCTGTTTAAAGTAACGTTGTTTTGGAATTTATTCACTGTTGTATAGATATTTATGGATATGACGTATGTATCTAATGAGAAGCCTTATCTGTCGGACGTTAGCTCTAAGTTCGTTGTTTTGTTATTAAAAGACTAGCTAAGAGTTACTTTAAGCATCCGAGTGGTCTCTTGTTTACCGACATGCCATATAGTTTTTATTTTGATGTGAAGGCGTTAGCACTTTGTAGGTTAATTTGTATAATTTTTATACTTATACATCATTTTATTTTCTATGGTTGTTAACACGACGTAGATATACTATATAAAAGTATACATTTCTAGAACACCATAAAGATTTTTAACTATATTAAAATTGTATTTTGTAAATAATTATTCTGTTCTAAGATTTTTACATCTGCTCAACTTAAAACTTACCGTGGGACTGACGCAGAAAGGTATTAACTATTTGAACTTACGCTAACCGCAAAGATATCGGAAACTTTTTATTTTGAAAATCATTTCTAGTCACTTTTGATATTAGTTATATCTAATACATTATAAACACATTTCGTTACACCAAAAATACATGAAGTCATTCAGACACGCAATAAGACGAACCCTCGAGTTTTTATGGTGAGTAGATAGAACAGCAAATAGAACGCGCTGAGAGGGATATCTAGGTAACTATTAACTATTCGTATTTAGTATTAGCGAGAAGATTTAATAGTTAAACGCGATCCCCCGTCGCAATTAACTTAGAGAATAACTTGGAAACTTATTGCGCACATTCGCGTAGGTAGATGATTTCTTACTGTGATCGTTTATATAAAGTTTTATTGTTTTAGTTTTAGTTAAGTGGTAGCGGTAATATATCCGGACTATTCAGTAGTAGTCATCGTTCAGAAGAAAACTACATTTGTTTTATATTTATTATCTCTAGATGCCTTGATTCGCTATTGTTTTCAACGTCGGTTGACCTGCCTTATGACATGCGTCAATAAAAAACATAAAATGTTAGCATACTGTGGTAACATTTGGAGTTGTTAATAACGGTTTTGTAAAACAAACGTCAGGATCTTACAAAGACGACGTGACTGTGCAAGCTCTAAAACAGTATATTCGCGAACTACCCAGTCGTCGAGCGAACAGTATGTTTGCGCTCCTTAGACATATATGGCTTTCAATCTAAGAACAATGTTTTCATTTCAGGATATTACTTTGAAAATATTTTTCATTTATTTTAAAAATAAATATCTTTGAAAATATTTATGTTGTTGCTTTAAAACTAGCAGTGTAATTAGTTATTTTTGAATAAAGACATCTGTAGCAGTCAACAACAATGGGCACAGGTGCACCTTGCGCGTATGTACGTATGATGAAAACTTGTCAATTTTTATTTACCGTTACACCACTATAGTTAAGGTACTATTTCTTATTCGTATAAAGAGTGTTAGATAACTGCCAAATAGGAATCGGTGTTGTAAAATATCCTAGTCCATAAGTGAGCTACCATCTACTCAATAATAATTTCGTTTGTGAAAATTCATGAATATACAATTAGAAAATACTAATTAAACATTTTACAGTTAACATTAATAGCTAACGACACTTCCTAGATGAAATAGTTAGATAACTGTATTTCCTTTCTTTCACAAAACTTTTTTAGTACCTATGAGGTTTACCAATGAATTGAAAGTATTTCTTCGACCTTCATAACCACCTAAGCAGTAACAGTTATTTTAAAAATTATCAATTATCTAAATAATATCCTAAGATTTTACGATAACATCAACTCGAAATTTGTACAAGAGTTGATATTTTTAAGATTTTCTCAAATAAAAAATAGTTAAACCTTTCCATAACTCGTACTCACAAATACAAGTAATGTCATTTAATGTTCACGCTCCTCTGCGTTACGAACAAAGTAGGAATTAATTCGAAGGCATTTAAATATTCCTTTTTGTCATGGTTGTAGATGCCATAATAATAAATTAAGTACGTAGATGTTAGTTATTCTATGAATCGACTGTCGACTTCCCGTCTATGAAGATACCAGTGAGCAGTAACTGAGCACTCGGTCGCCTAGCAACCAGACAACTAGCCCGCGGCACCACTGTCTACCACATTGAAGCATAGCGATATTAACCAAATTGAATCACTTAATAAGATTAAGTATAAATCATTCTAAAATATAGGTATTAATCTGTAACTCAGCATTTGACAAATACGTCGTGATTATCAATCGCTCGTTTTCATTATGTGAATTCGTCATTTTGTGTTTTCTATCACCTAGTGATATTACACAGATATAATGAAATAGTGATCACATATCTTCCTTTCACATAGAAAAAATATATCTATATTATAAAGTTATTTATGCCTATTAATAGGTATTGGACGATAATTTATTTAAATTATACTTATTGAATTATACATATATCTAAATTATTCAAATTAAAGTTATTCTTAATAGTATACCTAGTAGGTATTTTACGTCTAAGTCGAAATTGTGAAATTGGAAAACTGAAACTAAATATTTTTAGTTCTGTAAGACCATAATGATTATATATTTTACTTTTTCAAAATTGACGATTGTATTTAACAAAACAGCTTATTAACCATACCAAAAAATAATACCGTTTGTGCAACTGCGCATGGCGGACGTGGAGCGCGTTGACCGACTGCCGAACATCTGGGAAATATGATCTCCCAACGTAGGTACATACTAATAATGTAAGTACGAGTCCACACCGGCAACAAAGCGCTTCACACCTACTTCAATCTTACTTGGTAACTACATTGTAGATAGTTCAAATTATTAAGTAGGACACTAGTTAATGTTTAATGGCCACAATAACGTCATACATGTGCCAAACATCATTATTTCAATGAGTCGAGGACACGGTGGCAAATCTATAGCGTAAGTCATCCTAGGTACTTACATTTTATTTTTAGAATTACTTCAAAATCATCTCTCAATGAACTGTCAGTGTAATGTGTGTAATAATAATAAAATAGCTTTCGGAGATGTGTTAGAAATGTCACGTTTACTCACATAAGTTGTAATTCAACAACATGCACATACATAGTACCCTATTCGGTATAGATTAAAAATCGTGTTCGTAATTTCAGTCGATACATTTATATAAAATCATTAAAATTATTAAGTGTACATTCGGCAACGTATTCACAGACAGATATTAATGAATACGCTGTTGAATGAATGCTTGGCGATTGTACCGAGCATGTATCAAGTAATTATTGATGTAAAACTATTAAATTACCTATTTTAGATTTTAGGCTGTGAGTCAGCGTAAACACATTCTTTACAATTTAATATTCAAGCTAGAGTTGCTGTGATACACCATTATGGCTATAAAATTATAGTGTAGTCATTTCTGGCTATGTATAACAATGGGAGATAACGTGCGTGGACATACGTTCAACGCCATATTCTATCTGTGATTTCACTGATGTGTAGATGCACTTTTATCCGCATAACCTAACAAAATCCTGAAATCTTATTCCCCATTTTTAACTTGAGTACGACTCGTAATGTTTTGCCTCATAATATGTAATCTGTGACTTTCTTATTGCGAATTACAAAAAACTACATAGATAATGAAAATGTAACTAACAAGGCTGTCTCTACTTTGAAGATATTTTGAAAATTGTATTTTATAAAGCCTATGTCTAACAGCCAGAAATGTAACTAGATTGTCTATTATTGAATCAAAACCATTCTTGGTCTTGGAAATAAAAAGCGAACAAAGGTTGCCTACATCATGCCGCATCTCAAGATATTGAGCAATAACGAAAGTGTATAGATAGTGATCGCTGGGCGGTATGCTATTTAACTTATAAATATTATTATGTATTTTGATCTGGAACGAGTTTTTCATAGAAAAATATTTCGAAGTGTAAAAGTTGTTTAAGAAATTATTAAAATATTCAAATAATAATTCTAGAGTTAGCCAGTGAGTAATTATAAGAAAAAGATGTTACGAGTATAATGAAATAAACTAATAAAAATGTAAGGTTTGTTTGTTTTTTACCTACCCATTGACTAAAAGAATCATGGCGAGATCCATGCATTTATTTGTATGAAAAAAATAATAATTTAGAGGGTTTAAAATATTTTCCAATGTGAAGAATACATTACCAGGAGTAGATACTAGCATACTTTTAAACCCCGCATAAATAAATATTACGAAATGAAAATAACACTTTTTCGTTTCATCTCGATGCCCATTTTGTGTTTATAAAAAAAAGAAAGTGACAAGCGCCGTTAACGTATCTATAAAATTGGCAGACAAGTGATGTGACAAATGTGTGGAAAAAAGATAATCATTATTTGTGAATAATCGTTATTTCCCATAAAACGATGCAATTTCAGTGTAAGAACTGCGAAACGGCGGCTATCAGTGTCACCGTTTCGTTTTGAAATAATGAGCTTTTCGTTAAACAATTATCTTTTTTTGCGGGGTTTAAAAATATTCTAAATGCCTAATGATACTCTTTAGGTACTCAAGAACATAAGAATTAGAATTTCAACTTCTCTTAACATCTTATTTTTTTTGTACAAATCCTGCCATGATTCTTTGAAAACTTTATAATACTGTGAATACCTAAGTACCTATCTACCCATTTTATCAAACCTCTCCATATCGGAAACCTGCTAAATTTAGGTATAGGTTGATACCTAACCTATAGGAGTAATCACGGCCAAAGTTCATACGGACAAGGCCGAATACATGAAGTGGTAGAAATTAATTTATGATTGATGATTTATACAAAAATAACTTCATGGTTTTGTACCAGTAGTACCATTCAAAGGTAAAAATAGAACGACAAGTACATGTGGGTGCCAAGTTCATTCGTTCGTAAATATGTAGTAAGAGTAGCTTGGTTCAAATAGTTTCATTCAAATCAAATTCAATCAAAATCGGACTATGGCAGATGAAATTGTACCTTGGTAATAGATTTTATTCGGAAACGAATCTTGCTCTTGTCTTTGTTACTGATAATACTAATTGTGGTGAAAGTCTGGCTCTTTCGGTAGCTCGCGAAAATCAAATATTCTTATATGTACTACGATTTTTGTAATTTTCTGCCCAGTATCTAGTTAATGGTAATACAAACATGATTTGCAAGAGAACCAAATATGCATTTACAAAATTATAATAATTAAAATCATCAACATAACTCTCCAAGTTAGAGAAGCTCGTAAATGTGCCTATTTAATGAAGTTTTATTTTGCTTTGCTTTGTTACTCCCGGAAATATGTTTTTTATTAGATACAATACGACCTGATACGGAGCTACAAATTGCAAAAACGTAATTAAATTTTAATTTCGTAGGCCCTGGCACATCCTTAACTGATTTCTACATGACACATAGGGCCAGCACAGACAAAGCATCATTATGCTCAAACAGTTTTTTTGATTTCTTGATTATGGTCTATAGTACGACAGAAATTGAGTTTTGAACAAAATATTACGTTACGCCGCGAAGAATTTTATAACTCGCACGCAATCACTTTATTTTAATTGCGTTTTAGTTTGTAGCGGTAGCGCGACCTCTGCGCGCCGCCATCCTGAAAGCATACACATGCGTCCTTCCGCCACGAAGCGCGAACGCAGACTAAAGCGCCCCTTAGAAGCGCGGGATATTTATGGTTTGACCCGCGGAGTGAATCGCGACCGCGATCGATCTAAATACTTCGGAATCCTGCGCTCTGATTGGTTGTACATATTTTAGCATTTAGGTATATCACTACGCATAGGTTTAAGTTTGTAATATAATAGGGCTCATTTTATTTTAATAAATCATTCGTTTGGGGACTCGTTTCATTCCGCTCTCGCCTGCTGTTGAGTGCACACGTGCTCCCACTCTGCTACGCCGATCGCTCCCGCGCACCCCGCGCCCACCCGACGTCTCCGTAGCGCTACGCCGTAGCGCACGGCTACGCCACCGCACCCCGCGCCGCTGCCGCCGGCTCGTAGCCGGTCGTCGCGTCACCGCCTCCTCGTAGCGCAGCTACGAGTTCGGTTTCATCGTAGCAGGTCGGTTACTAGTGTGCCCATACTCACGCGTAACTTATCTGCTACGATCGCGTTTCGCGCGCCCCGCGCAACGGTTTGGTCCCTTAAGGACTAAAATCCACTGGTTTTTCGGTGGTACTTGGAGGATACCTAACGGTGACAACGATCCCAAGTGGGTGGTGACCCGCCTCACCCGCTGACCCCCTTTAGGGGAAAGCAGTTAGTCGGAAGGGCTCCGACCGCGGCCTTGGGGGGACTCCTAGTCGCGGTCTGGTAGTTTGTTAACCCCCTTTTATTACAGCTGCACCCGGGACGTCTGGGTGTCTCTACCCCAGCGGCCCGGATCGGTCGCAAGACCCATAGGGCCCTACCGCACATTGTGATTGGCGGTAGGTACTCAAGCTTAGGGCTCACCGTAGGCACACACCTCCCTGACTATCCCGTCAGGGAGTGCACTCATCCCCGGGTTATCCCACCCGGGGAGTTAGGTAGTTAGGTTTTAGGCCCCTCAGGCATCAGACAGCTTGGTAGCTGACGAGTTTGTTTTCAGGACTTTCTTCTCGTCAGTGGACCAGTAGGAAAGTCTTGCGGGTAGGGAGTTTTTTGTGGGCACTGTCTGCCCGGGGTTACACGTGTAACGTGTCTCCCCGGGGCGTGGTTAGGAGTTTAATCTCCCCCCCCCCCCACTTTGTTATCTTATAATCTTTGGGCCCACAATATGTCGGTCCAAAAGATAATAGAATTTCTCGTCAAGGCATTCAGTGAGGACCCGTACCTCCAAGAAAAATACGGAGATGAATTCCATGCGATAAAAATGGCGGCGTTTGAAGACCCCGTCTCCTCTCCCGCTTCCTCCGAAGTGTCGAAAGACACAGAGGATCAATCGGACATGGACACAGCCGTCTCCGACGGTGAGGCGACCTCCGCCCACGAGTCCTCCCCCTCCACCCCCGCATCGTCCTCCGAGGATGACTACCAATTCGTTGGTAGTAAGGGGAAGAGGAAGAAGGGTAAGTCCCCTTCCTCGGCCAGCAAGGCCAAGAAGTTGGTGGTGGATACTGCCACCCCCTCTCCTCCCGGTGAGACAAACCCGCGCCCCTCTAGCGCCAGCCGTCCGCCTAGCCCTATGGCCGTAGCGACCCCGGCTATTGCCACTTCGGTTTCGGCCACCCCGGCCTTAACCCCCCAGGCTAAGACCACCCCGGCGGCGGCCACCTCGGCTGCCCCCGTTAAGAAGACCCGACCCCCTCCCCCCTTGTTCATTCACGACAAGGCCAAGTGGCTGGAGGTTTCCAAGGCGTGTAATGAGCGCCGCATTAATTACACAAATGCCCGAGCCGTCCAGCTGGGCATTAAAGTGACACTCCCCACCACCAACGATTTCAGGGAGTTGAATAAACTCCTGTGTGGAAGGAACATACCGTTCCACACATATTCCTTACAAGAGGAAAAACCCGTCAGGGTCGTTGTAAAAAACGTCCCTATAGAAATCTCCACCTCGGAGATTCTCAGTGACCTTGAGTCACAGACCATCCCCGTAGCCGAGGTGCACCGCATGCACCGGAAGAACGGCGACTCTTATAATATGGTACTGGTGGTGTGTAATCCCACCGAGGGGCACCACCCCATCTTCCAGATCAAAAGGATCTGTGGCCTTTCGGGCCTCAAAATCGAGAACCCTCACCAGAGTGGTGAGATGTCGCAGTGCCACCGTTGCCAGTTGTACGGGCATGCCCAACGCAACTGCCACGGCAAACCCAGGTGCGTCAAGTGCCTGGGGGATCACGGCACTGCCGATTGCCCGCGACCTAAAGACCGCACCTTATGCACGGAGCCTCCCTGCTGCGTGCTGTGCGGCGAAGCTGGTCACCCAGCTAATTACCGGGGGTGCCCCAAAGCCCCCAAGTCGTCGGCCCCTAAATTGGCCAAACGTAGCCAGGACAGGCAGCAGAGGGAGCGTCCCGACGCTTCGAGGAAACTCCCCCCTCCCTCGGGTGCACTCCCCGCCACCCTCGCCCCCCAGCGCCCCAGCCCCTGGAACGCGCTTAACCATCAGACCCACTTCCCAGCGCTGAGACCCACTCAGCCGCTGGCAGCTCCAGCCATCCCTGCACTGATGGCAGTGCCTATCCCCCCCCCCCTCTCCCCCTAGGCCTATTATCAAAGCGGCCGCGCCTTCAGCACCCCGCTCCCAGGCCAAAGCCCCATTCGCCTTCTCGGCTCCCCCTCCCTCCCTTGCGTCCAATCCCCTCCGCCCTCAAGCAGCGATGGACCCCTTTGACCCCTTCAGGGTCATCACAAGCACATTCGGGGTTTTCCATAGCCCTCGCGGTGTGCAAATGTCGCGTGAGATAATCGCCTGCAAGGGTGATTTCATACGCCTAGCCCAAATATATGATGCGTACCCGGACGTTACGCTTGCCCTCCGAAACCTTCCCCATAACAATCCGTAATGGATAAAACTCCCCCAACGAGGCTCAAACCTAAATCCCTAAAGATAGGGACTTTTAATGCTAATAGCCTTAATGGCCAACGTGATGAGATCGCCAACTTCCTCCGCGACCATCACCTAGACATTCTTCTCGTTCAAGAGACATTCCTTAAGCCCCACCAACGTGACCCGAGAATCGCCAATTACCGGATTGTTCGTAATGACAGGACTCGGTGTCACAAGGGAGGCACTCTTATATATTATAGAGCGGCCCTCTACTGTATTCCTATGGACCCTACGTCCCTCTCGAACCTGGAGGTCTCTGTCTGTCGGCTGGGCATGACAGGCCATCAGCCCATCACTATCGTCTCGGCGTATCTCCCCCCTGCCAACACCAACCCCACAGAGGTCAATGCCTCCTTAAGAGATGACCTCACGGCCCTCTTCGGACTAAGTGACTCCGTCCTTTTGGCGGGAGATCTTAATGCCAAACACCCCTCTTGGAATAGTCACACGGCTAACTCCAGAGGCAGGGTACTGTTCGATCTCTGTAGTTCCCTTAGTTTTGATGTCATCGCCCCGATGCATCCGACTCACTTCCCCCTCGATCCTAGTCATCGCCCAGATGTGCTAGATGTCGCGCTTCTGAAGAATGTAAACTTGCGATTACATTCTATAGAGACGATCGACGAACTTGATTCGGACCATAGACCAGTGGTCTTGGAGCTCGCGCCCAGATCCGGTCCCTTTGATCCCACTCAATCCCCCCCCTCTAAAGTGATCACGGACTGGGGGAAAGTAGGCGTATTGCTGAAATCTACTGAGTCCCCTCACTTAGACCTAATCCCGGACAACATCGAGACTGTAGCGGATGCGGAGGCCGCGATCGGCTCGTTCGCAGAACACGTGCAATCCGTCCTGAACGAATGTTCACGGGAGGTTCCGGCGGTGGATCATCGCTGGAATCTTCCGGACGATGTGCGTGATCTCGTGACCGAGAAGAACGCGGCCATCCGTGCCTACAGAGCTTTTCCCTGTGACAGTAACAAAGCTTTTATGCGATACTTACAGCGTAAAGTAAGTAGACGCGTCAAAGAGTTGCGTGACGATCAATGGGATAAGATGCTCGATGGACTCGTCCCGACCCATCAGGCCTTCTGGGATCTGCAGAGGAAACTACGCTCCTCTGAGACCACCTCCATGCCCCCCCTTATCCGACCCGATAATAGCGTCGCCTTCGACGACGACGCCAAAGCAGAATGCCTGGCCGACAGCCTAGAGTCCCAATGCTCCCCAAGCACCCAGCCAGTAGACCCAGCCCACCTCGCTGAAGTGGACGCTGAAGTCGAACGCAGATCCTCACTCCCTCCCGTAGAGGACCCGGATGATCCCCTGCCCCCCGTCACTCCTGACGAGGTGGAGGAGATCATAAGGGGTCTCAAACCTCGGAAGGCCCCTGGCTCAGACGGAATCACCAATAAGGTGTTCAAACTCTTCCCCCCCGCCCTGATTTTGTTAATGACCGCTATCTTCAATAGCGCTCTTTCGAACAATATGTTCCCACAATCGTGGAAGCAGGCTACCGTCATCGGTATTCCCAAACCGGGCAAACCTAAATCCTCCCCTAGCAGTTATCGCCCTATAAGTCTCCTCAATGTCATGGGTAAGATCTATGAGAAACTTATTTATAAGCGACTCAAAGATTTTGCCGAGGCAAAGAGCTTAATTCCTATAGAGCAGTTCGGATTTAGGTCCAGACACTCTTGTGTCCAACAGGTGCATCGTATAGTCGAACATATCAGTGACCGTCGCCAGCGCGGCCTGATGACTGGCGCCCTGTTCTTCGATATTGCGAAAGCATTTGACAAGGTATGGCACAACGGGCTGATATACAAGCTATATCGGCTCGGTGTGCCAGACCGTCTCGTTCTCATTCTTCGAGACTTTCTGTCGAACCGCACCTTTCAATACCGCATTGATGGTGCGCTTTCTACCCCGCACCCGATACGTGCAGGAGTCCCCCAGGGCTCCGTGATATCCCCCTTAGCCTTCACGCTATACACTAGCGACATCCCGAAAAGTAGAACGGCGCAGTTAGCCCTTTTTGCTGACGACACCGCCATATACTATTCGGGTCTGAGTCCAAACATTATCGCCCGCACCCTCCAAAAATCCGCAACCGCATTTGGCGATTGGTCCCGGAAATGGAGAATAGAAGTCAATCCCGACAAGAGTCAGGCGGTCATTTTCACAAGACCCAGAGTCCGCCTCCCCCCCTCTCCTAGCCCGATCACCTTGTTCGGCAAGCCGATCCCTTGGGAGAAGCAAGCTAAATACTTGGGGGTCATCCTAGACCGGAGATTATCCTTCGGGGAGCACATAAAGACGGTACGTTCGCGCGCCGCTTTCGCCCTCGGCAGGCTCCACTCTGTGCTGAATGCGCGCAGCAAATTGTCACTTAAGTGCAAATTGCGTATTTACACCGCGTGCATTAGGCCCATCCTGACCTACGCTTGCCCCGTGTTCGCACACGCCAAGCCCCACCACCTACATAGGATGCAGACCCTTCAAAACCGATTTCTCCGAAATGCCACGGGCGCCCCGTGGTACATTAGGAACGAACGACTACATGTCGACCTGAAAATCCCCACTATCAAACAGTGCATGAAACGTCTTACCAAGCGTTTCTTTGACTCAGCCGAGAAACACCCCAACCCCCTAATTTCTTCGGCATCCCGGTACGTCCCATCACTAATATCGAAGATTCGCCGTCCAAGGCATACCCTCATCGAACCCGATGATCCCATCACCCTCATCCAAGAGAGTAGTAGGGAAACCAGTACGATCCGTAGTAAGTACAAAAACAAATACCGACCGCGACTCCGGCCCCGCCGCCGAGGCCCTCCGCGACCCCCCGTAATATCACAGCCCGACTCTTGCTCGACGAGCCAGCCCGCGCCGCTGAGCCTGTAGCTTTAAATTCCCCAAAATAATTTCGACCCAGCCTGACCATTGCTGTCCCCTTAATGACGCACTAAGCCTAGGTTCGAACCCCGCAGGGGGTGCCCTTAGTGTCTGTTCATTTAATAAATATCCTTAGTTTGTAAGCCCTGGCTGGGGGCCTTAAAGTAATTTTCGGCCACCACAGGATTGTCCGGTTAAGCAGCATCAACCTCAGAGAGTTGTTGCGCTGCGAGTGGTCATATCAAAAAAAAAAAAAAACAAAAAAAAAACAAAAAAAAAAACAAAAAAAAAAAAAAAAAAAAATCATTCCATTTTCTACACTCGCTCGGTGTTGTCATTTACCCGTAAAACTTTATACTAGAGGACACCCGCCTCTAAATTGGTGACCCGACAATCCTGAATCAAGACGCCTACCTTCAGATACTTCTAATAGTGAAGAACCGTCGAGATCAAGTGAAACAGCATCATGTCAAGGGATAATGCCGAAGATTTCTGTGACGCCCAAGGAACCGTGACAGCGAAGAGCGACGTGGCTACGGTATCATTACCAGCACGAATACCACCTTTTTGGCGCCAAAACCCCCGTCTCTGGTTCGCACAATTTGAAGCCGCCATCGCTGCCAGTAAAATCGGAGAAGAACAGAGATTCAACCTCGTCGTCACACAGCTGGGCTACAACGATTTAGAACAGATTGGCGATATCATCCTCAATCCACCTAGTTCTGGCAAGTACACCGCACTCAAGAACAGGCTGATATCAACATACCAGGAATCAGACCATCGCCAGCTACAGAAATTACTCGGCGGCCTCGAACTCGGCGACCAGAAACCTACCCAGCTACTTCGCAAGATGCGTGATTTGAGCGGGAAACTCCTAACAGATGAAGCACTCCAAGTCATGTGGCTCAACCAGCTGCCCACGCAAGTCCGCGCCGTGCTCTCTGTGAACACCGAATCCACGCTCGAGATACTAGCTGCAATGGCCGACAAAATGATGGAGCACTTCGAGCCAGCATCAGTCGCCGCAGTCTCCACCGCAACCACGTCAAGTCAACGCGAAAGCCAACAGAATGCTGCATCCATGACGAACCTACAAGTCGATTTGTTATCAAAACAAATCGAAAAATTATCACTCGAGATCGCTGACCTACGCACGAGTCAACAACAGCGCGCGGCGTACCCCCGCCGCCCTCGCCCCCGTTCCCGCCACCAGTCCGCGTCGCGGCAACGCAGCGGTTCGCGCCAAAATTCCCGCGCGCCAAGCAAGCCGGGCGACGCTGATTGGCTGTGTTGGTATCACCACCGATTCGGAGAAGAAGCTCGCAGGTGTGAGTCCCCGTGTGCAACAAAGAAGCGGGAAAACTAGAACATACATCGACTGTGGCGGGAGTCGATGTTAATCAACGAAGCCACCGCCTATGCATCACCGACATTAACAACAGAGAGAAGTTTCTTGTCGACACCGGAGCCGACATATCTGTGTTAGCAGCAAGAAACAAACAATATTTGAAGCCGACAGAAAACACCTACAAATTATTCGCAGCGAACGGCACAGAAATATGTACCTACGGAGAGCGTACACTCGAGCTCAACTTAGGTTTACGTAGAAAATTCAGATGGACATTCGTCGTCGCTGACGTGAAGACATCGATACTGGGCGCAGATTTTCTAGTAAATCACAAATTACTAGTCGACTTACATCACCGAAGACTAATCGACCGCGTTACCGATCTCAGCGTTAACGCCGTCCAAGTACAGTCAACTGAAGAAACCGTCTACATAATCGACCGTAACCACGCCTATCATGACATCCTGAAGAAGTATCCAGACATTCTGCGACCCATGTCACTCAAGACTCCGGCTAAACACGACGTAACACACCGCATAGAAACAACAGGACAACCTATTTACTCGAGGCCACGCCCCCTTCCTCCGAACAAATACAACGCCGCAAAACTCGAATTCGAAAAGATGATGGAGATGGGTATCTGCAAACCTTCGAAGAGTCCATGGGCTAGTCCACTACACGTCGTCAAGAAAAAAGATGGTTCACTACGTGTATGCGGCGATTACCGAAGACTTAACGCCGTGACTGTACCCGACCGCTATCCAATTCCGAGAATTCAAGACTTTACGTACCAACTACACGGGAAAAAAGTCTTTTCAAAACTGGACATGAAGATGGCATATTTTTCTATACCAATCGATGAAAAAGACGCTGCAAAGACCGCCATTATAACACCATTCGGTCTCTTCGAGTTTAACTGCATGACGTTTGGCCTACGCAACTCAGGTCAAACGTTTCAACGTTTCATGCACGAAGTATTACGTGGACTCGATGACATAGTATTTTGTTTCGTCGACGATTTACTTGTTTACTCAACGAATGAAGAAGAACACCAGCGCCACCTACATCAAGTACTTGAACGATTGAACAACTATGGCGTCACACTCAACATCGATAAGTGTGAATTCGGCACGAACAAAATACAATTTCTCGGATACGAAGTCACGCAAGACGGAATCAAACCCACTGAAGATCGCATTCAAGCAATAATCACCTATCCGAAACCAACTACAATACAAGAACTCAGAAGATTTTTAGGCATGATCAACTTTTACCGCAGCTGCCTACCTCATCAAGCCGAACATCAAAACCTACTAAACAAGTACCTACACAATAGCAAAAAGAACGACAAATCACCAATCGCCTGGACGCCTGAAGCCGAACAAGCCTTCGAACAATGCCGCCAAAGCATACTCGAGGCGACCGTTCTGACGCATCCAATACAAAACGCTCCGCTTTGTTTACTTACCGACGCATCTGATACCAGTCTCGGCGCCGTACTTCAACAGAAGGTTGACAACGTGTGGAAACCACTCGCCTACTACTCCAAGACAATGAGCGAGACGCAGCGAAGATACAGTGTGTACGACCGCGAACTACTTGCGATGTACACAGCTGTTAAGAATTTACGTCGACTGATAGAGGGCAATGACCTCACGATCTGCACCGATCACAAACCTCTAACGTACGCGCTTACAAGAACGCCGAGCAGTACCGACACACCAAGAAGAGAGCGACAACTTCACTACATAAGTCAATTCTGCACAAACATCAAGTACATTCATGGCGATAAAAACGAAGCAGCTGACGCGTTATCACGGATATCAGAAGTCGAACTACTGAACTCAACTATCGACTACAACAAACTCGTTCAAGAATATGAAAACGATGCTGAGTTACAAGCTTGCCTGAACAACCCCAAACTCAACTTTACCCGACTGACTATGCCCGGAGTTCAACGACCTATACTATGCGAAACATCTACAGCGAACATTCGACCTTATTTACCATCAACTTATCGTCTTGCCGCCTTCAAAGCGCAACATGAATTAAGTCATCCCGGAGTTCGAACATCGAGAAAAATCATAGCAACGAAGTACTTCTGGCCTTCTATGAACCGGGACATAGCTACATGGGCAAGGGCCTGCATTGGGTGTCAGCGCGCTAAAGTTCATCGACACGTGAAAAGCCCACTCGGTGAATTCCAAGAATCTACTAGGTTCGCACATACTCATCTGGACCTCGTCGGACCACTGCCGCTATCTAATGACTATAGATACCTAGTCACGATGATCGACCGCTGCACCAAATGGCCCGAGGCGATACCTACGCGTGACATCACTTCTGAAACAGTAGCGAAAGCTGTGTACGACGGATGGATATCGCGATTCGGCTGCCCGCTACGTATTACTACGGACCAAGGACGACAGTTTGAGTCTGCACTGTTTACGTCGCTGATGAAGAAGTTTGGTGTCACTCGCATTCGGACCACTGCATTTCACCCGCAAGCGAATGGTCAAGTCGAGCGATGGCACCGAACACTAAAGTCCGCGTTGATGGCGCGATCGGCCTCAACACGCTGGAGTGAAGAATTACCTACAGTTCTCCTAGGACTTCGCACCGCACTTAATGAGAACACCTCCGTCAGCCCGGCCCAGATGACATACGGTACAACAATACGCATCCCGTCTGATTTCTTCGTGCCTACAACGCCGAATATCGAAGACGCCGAGTTTGTTCGCCAGCTGACTGAAACAATGTCGTCGTTGTCGCCTGTGAGAAGAACGCACTCAACGAACGCGAACACATTCGTGTACAAAGATCTCGCAACCTGTACACATGTGTTTCTGCGCAACGACACCGTGCGCAGACCGCTCACGCCACCCTACGACGGTCCGTTCGAAGTACTACACCGCAGCGAAGATGGAAAATTATTCACACTGCAACTACCGTTACGTACCGCCGTTGTGTCAGTCGACAGATTAAAACCAGCACATCTATACAACGAAGACAACAGTGACAACACACAGACTACAATAACGCCACTCTCGTCGCCGCCGTCGCCACCGCCGCCGGCACCGACAGCGCCAGCAACACCGCCACCGATCGCACCGACGTCGACTCAAGCTAATTCCAACTCATCAGCTGCACTTCATCCATCGAGCTCAACGCGCAACAACACCTACGTCACAAGATCCGGCCGCAGAGTGAAAAATAACGTACGCTTCGCTTGAGGGGGAGCTATGTAGCGGTAGCGCGACCTCTGCGCGCCGCCATCCTGAAAGCATACACATGCGTCCTTCCGCCACGAAGCGCGAACGCAGACTAAAGCGCCCCTTAGAAGCGCGGGATATTTATGGTTTGACCCGCGGAGTGAATCGTTTTTTTTTTTTTTTTTTTTTTTTTTTTTTTTTTCTGTATGGCATCTCGCAGTTCAACCTGAGGGTTGGTTACTGCTTAACCGGACAATCCTGTGGTGCCTTAAAAGTGACTTTTAGGGCCTCCAGCCAGGGCAAAAACTTATAAACTAAGTGACTACGCTAAGGGCACCCCCTGTGGGGTACGAGCCTCGGCTTAGGTCGCCACTGAGAGAGGGCAGCAAAGGGACAGGCTGGATCGGGTCTCCATTAATTAGGGGCTACTTTAAAGCTAAGAGCTCAGCGACGCGGGCTGGCGCTAGCAAGGGTCGGGGGGGGGGGGGCGTTACGGGGTCGTCGCGAGGGACCTCGGCGGCGAGGTCGGAATGACGGTAATTTGTGTCTGTGTTTAACTAATGTGCTAGTGGCCCTATTTCTTTCCTGAAGGAGGGTAATAGCGTCATCTGGATCGGACAGGGTATGACGTGGACGACGGGTCCTGCTAATACGGGAAGGGGTATATCGGGCGGCCGCTACGACGAGCGGGTTGCGGTGTTTCTCCGCTTGATCGAAGAAGCGCTTACAAGCGCGCTTCATGAACTGACGGATGGTCGGGAGTTTGAGATCGAGATGAAGGTTCTCGTTGCGAACATAGAACGGGGCGCCCGTTATTTTTCGCAAGAAACGGTTTTGTAAGGTTTGCA
The DNA here is from genome assembly GCA_947361185.1 of Charanyca ferruginea. Taxonomy (NCBI): domain Eukaryota; kingdom Metazoa; phylum Arthropoda; class Insecta; order Lepidoptera; family Noctuidae; genus Charanyca; species Charanyca ferruginea. The sequence goes on from OX376058.1 coordinate 9,043,817, forward strand.
TTCTGTGGAGACGGTATGCCTTTACGTGTGCGAATACAGCACAGGCGTAGGTCATGATGGGACGAATGCACGCTGTGTAGGTACGCAATTTGCACTTGAGTGACAATTTGCTACGTGCATTCAACATACAGTGAAGTCTACCTTGAGCGAAGGCGGCGCGCGAACGCGCCTGCTTTATGTGCTCCGCGAAGGTTAGGTGGCGGTCGAGAATGACTCCTAGGTATTTGGCTTGCTTCTCCCAAGGGATAGGCTCGCCGAACATGGATATCGGACTGGGAAGGGAGGGGTTGATGCGCGGTTTGGAAAACAGCACTGCCTGACTCTTAGCGGGGTTGACTGTGATTCTCCATCTCCGGAACCAAGCGCCTAGTGCGTTTGCGGAGTCTTGGAGGATGCGGGCTATGCGGACTGGGTTGGAACCAGTGCAATAAATGGCCGTGTCATCGGCGAATAAAGCCAAATGAGCCTGTCTGCTCTTTGGAATGTCACTGGTGAACAGCGTGAAAATGAGAGGGGAGACCACGGAGCCCTGGGGGACTCCAGCACGTATGGGACGTGGAGACGAGAGTGCCCCTTCGACGCGATAACGAAAGGTACGATTCGACAGAAAGTCTCGTAAGATCAGTACGAGACGATCCGGCACACCCAGTAGGTATAGCTTGTATATTAAGCCATTGTGCCAGACTTTGTCGAATGCCTTCGCTATATCGAAGAAGAGCGCACCGGTCTTCAAGCCGCGTTGGAACCCAACGCTTACATGCTCGACGATGCGGTGGACCTGTTGGACGCAGCTGTGTTCGGTACGAAAGCCGAATTGCTCGTCGGGAATGAGACTCTTAGCTTCGACATAATCTTTGAGACGCTTATAAATAAGTCTCTCGTAGATTTTGCCGAGGGTGTTGAGTAAACTAATGGGGCGATAACTAGATGGGTCAGACTTGGGTTTGCCTGGTTTCGGAATGCCGATAACAGTGGCTTCTTTCCATGCCTGAGGAAAAATGTTATTGCTTAGAGCGCCATTGAAGATGGCGGTCATTAGCATTATCAGGGCGGCGGGTAGGAGTTTAAACACCTTATTGGTGATGCGATCAGAGCCAGGGGCTTTGCGGGGTTTCAGCCTCATGATAATATCCTGCACTTCGTCTGGGGTGACGGGGGGCAGAGGATAATCAGGGTCTTCGACGGGGGGAAGGGAGGCTCTACGTTCAACTTCAGCATCGACCTTGGAGAGGTGCGCTTGGTCTACTGGTAGGGAACTAGGAGAGCATTGTGACTCAAGGCTGTCGGCTAGGCACTCAGCCTTTTCATCGTTATCGAAAGCGACGGTTTTGTCGGGTCGAACTAGGGGGGGCATGGAGGCCTCGTTAGAGGAACGAAGTGACCTCTGCAACTGCCAGAAGGCTAGGTGCGTGGGCTCTAGTTCGCTAAGCGTCTTGTCCCAACGGTTTGAGCGCCACTCCGCAATGCGTTCCTTTACAGCACGCTGTAGGGAACGCATGTGGGCTTTGTTCGCATCGCAGGGGAAGGCGCTATATGCACGGACAGCAGCGTTCTTCTCGGTCAACAATTCACGCACATCATCTGGTAATTTCCAGCGATGATCACTCATCGCCGGAACCTCCCTTGAACAATCGTTCAAGACAGATTGCACGTGACTTGTGAACGAGTCGATCGCGGCCGTCGTGTCTGCGACTGTCACCAAGTGGTCGGGTATGGCGTCCAAGTCTGGCGACGTGGTGGATTGTAGGCTTTCGCTTACTTTCCTCCAGTCGGTTATAACTTGTGTCGGTGGGGGCTGACTGGGGTCAGCAGGGCCGGTACGAGAATTTAATTCCATGACCACAGGCCGGTGATCGGAGGTGAGCTCGTGTAGCGTCTCAATGGAATGCAAACGGAGGTTCACATTCTTGAGCAGCGCTATATCGAGGATGTCGGGACGATGGTTGGGGTCATGGGGGAAATGAGTGGGAGTCATCGGTGCGATGACATCGAAGTTAAGGGAGGAACACAGGTGGAACAGGGTCCTACCTCTAGTGTTGGTCGTGTTGCTATTCCACGCGGGATGTTTGGCATTGAGATCACCCGCCAGTAAGACGGAGTCACCTAGGCCAAGAAGGACGGTGAGATCATTCTTGAGGAGGATGGGGTCCTCCGATGGAAGTGGAGGGACATAGACTGAGACAATGAATAACGGCTGATGACCGGTCATGCCGAGCCGACAGACTGAGACCTCTAGGAGGGAGAGGGGAGGAGGGTCCATAGGGGAGCAGTAGAGGGACTTTTTGTAATAAATAAGGGTGCCACCCCTATGACAGCGGGTCCTATCGTTGCGAACTAAACTATAGTTGGCAATTTTAGGGTCCCGGTGATACGGCTTGAGAAAGGACTCCTGGACAAGGAGTAAGTCGAGCTGATGGTCGCGGAGAAAGGTAGCGATCTCATCACGTTGATTGGTAATGCCATTGGCATTGAAGAAGCCTAACTTTAGGGAACGGGGTTTAAAGGTTCTTTGCCTCTCGTTGTTCATTGGAACTAGTAGGGGTACAAAACTTCGAGGGCTTGCGTAACCTCGGGGTACGCTTTGAAGCAAGCATTAAGCTTGAAGATGTCGCCTCGGCTGGCGATAATATCCCTAGCCATCAATTTGGTGGCGGGGTTTCTGTACACCTGGAAGGCGAGGTGCACGGTGCGAACTTCTTCTTCCGTAGGAAGAGAAACATCGATAGCCGCCGAAGCCTTGGGAACGGCGGGGGCGGGGGCGGCCTTGAGAGGCGCGGGGGCGACCTTTAGAGGAGCCGCGGGCATGGGGGCCAGTGGGGGCGCAGGGACCGCGAGGTCCATTAGCGCCGGAATGGGGGCGGCTTGAGGCTTAGCCATCAGGGCCGGGAAGGCACGCTGATGGTTCAGCGAATTCCAGGGCGAGGGCCTCTGGGGGCTGAGACGCTGAGGCATCTCCGTTGACGGGACCTTCACCGAGGGAGACTCCCTTTGCTGGCGAGCGTTAGCACGCTTGGCCAGTTTGGGGGAGGAGGACTTGGGGGCCTTTGGGCAGCCACGGTAGTTGGCTGGGTGGCCGGACTGACCGCAGAGCACACAGCTCGGAGGCTCAGAGCAGAGCTCGCGGTCCTTGGGGCGAGTGCAGTCTGCAGTGCCATGCTCCCCTAGACACTTGACGCATCTGGGGGTGGCAAAGCAGTTGGACTGCGCATGCCCGTACAGTTGGCAGCGATGGCACTGCCCAACTGTGGCGGTCTTGTGGGGCTTCTCGATGGAGATGCCCGACAGGTGACACACGGACTTCACCTTAAAAATGGGGTGATGTCCGTCGGTATGTTCGCATACGACAAGTACACTGTCGTACGCGACAGCCCCTCTCGCTTTGTGTAAGCGATGGACGGCTAGCACGGGGATGCCCTGCGACACAAGGTCATTTAGGACCTCCTCCGGGGAGATCTCCTTAGGCACCCTCCGAATGATAACCCGAGTAGGCTTGTCCTCGGGCAAGGAGTAGGTATGGAACGAAATGTTCCTTACCTTAAGGAGTGTGGTTAATTCCCTATAGTCATTAGACAAGGGGACGGACACTTTGATGCCCTGCTGGGTCGCACGGGCATTTGAAAACCGGATTTTTCGCTCGTTACAGAGCTTGGACACCTCTGTCCACTTCGCCTTATCTTGTATGAAGATAGGCGGGGGCGCTGACCTCTTCTTTGAGGCCGACTGGGAGGCGGGCATAGGGGTAGAGGGTCGGCTAGACGTGCTAGCTACCGGTCCAGAAGCAGGGGGGGGTGCGGGGGGGGAGAGGGGCAACGACTCCGAAGCGGAGGGAACGGGGGGCGGGGTTTCGGCCACCACCTTTTTGGCCTTGGAGGCCTTGGAAGAGGGTTTCCCCTTCTTCCTCTTTCCACCACTGCCGACGGGTATGTACCCATCGTCGGAGGCAGATGAAAACGCCACCGACTCATCCTCAGAGTCGGATGGCGGCGGTGAGTTGTGCGGACCTGACGTGTCCATGCACATATCGACGGGGGCTCTAGGGGCCGGAACGCCCTGGTCAGCGGCGGGCGGTGACAGAGGGCTGTCACTGTCACTGAATGCAGCAGTGCACTCGTCGCCCGAACTTTGTTGCGACGCAACAAAGTTGTTGAAGCTTGCCGCAAACACGGCGTCCTTCATAAGGAAGGACTTTACGTACGCGAGAATCATCGCGTCCGTCATGATGTATAAGTGAAATTACGTAGGTAGGTACCTACGTAATCCACAACACTAAAAAGATAATAAAATTATTTCCCCAAAAAAAATTACCTCGATCGGGGTAATTTTTCGGGGAGAAATAAAATTCGGGGAGAAAATATGGGAGCCAAAATTTATCCGAGGAAAAATTTTGGTCCGAAAACTATGTGGGAAAGGGATGGGAGAACTAAGCTCCTAACAGCCCCGAGGTGACACGTAAACGTGCGCCCCTCGGGCAGACAGTCCCCTTAAAACTAACCTCCCGTGTGGCTTTCCTATAGCTTTGCCGACGAGAAGAAAGACACAAACAAACTCGCCAGCTGCTAAGCTGTCTGTTTGGCCAGAGGGGCCTTAAATGAAATACCTAACTCCCCGGGTGGGAGAGCCCGGGGATGTGTACCCTCCCTGAAGGGATACTCAGGGAGGTGAGTACCTAATGTGAGCCCTAAGCTAGTATACCTACCGCCAATCTTATTGTGCGGTAGGGCCCTGTGGGTCTTGCGACCGATCCGGGCCGCTGGGGTAGACACACCCAGACGTCCCGGGTGCAGCTGTGGACAAACGGGGTAAGAAAACTACCAGACCGCGACTAGGAGTCCCCCCAAGGCCGCGGTCGGAGCCCTTCCAATTAACTGCTTTCCCCTGAAGGGGGTCAGCGGGTGAGTTGGGTCACCACCCACTTGGGTTCGTTAACACCGCTAGGTATCCCCCAAGTACCACCGAAAAAACAGTGGATTTTAACCCTTAAGGGGCCAACCGTCGACCGAATGCGCGCGAAACGCGATCGCAGTAAACACAGTTACGAGTGAACACGTCACACTCGTAACCGGTCTGCTACGACGTAGCCGAGCACGTAGCAGTGCTACGCGGAGGCGGTGCTTGGCGCCAGCGGCGGCCTAAGCCGGTGGAGGTGTCGCACGGTGCGGCGGCGGGGTCCTGTGCGGCAGGCGCGACAGGGGACCGGGTGGCGCGGGGGCGCGGGTGCGTTCGGAGCGTAGCAAGAGAGCGCGTGGGCTCTCGGCAGCGTCGGAAAGCGGAATGATCGCAGAGTGAATCGCGACCGCGATCGATCTAAATACTTCGGAATCCTGCGCTCTGATTGGTTGTACATATTTTAGCATTTAGGTATATCACTACGCATAGGTTTAAGTTTGTAATATAATAGGGCTCATTTTATTTTAATAAATCATTCCATTTTCTACACTCGCTCGGTGTTGTCATTTACCCGTAAAACTTTATACTAGAGGACACCCGCCTCTAAAAGTTAATTATCAATTAATCAATGAAAACTGTTCAAGCATATTGCTTTAAGATTGTAATACGCACAAAAACACACATAAATCATCGTAAAACAATATAATATTTATACATTCACACTTCTCACTAACACTCCACATAAAACACATCCTTAATTTGCAACTATTATTTCTATAATAAAGTACTTTTCTTTTTGCTTTCGTGTCAGCTTACGGGAGAAGACACTGATTCCTGTAACACAGACAGATCTTTGAACCTAGCTCAGGAATCAGGAACTTCATAGATCATGTGTATTTTTTATGTGAATAAATTATTATTATTGTTATGTTTGCGCCGAACCATACATGGTACATTTTATATGAGGTCATGAGTAGAGTAAATGAAAATCATAGAAACTGTAGGTAACTACTAAGTAGAATATCAGATTCCTACCTACTACCTAGGTACCTACTTATCGAAAAATGCATTGCTTTAGCATATTTTATTTTATCAACATCATAGGTAGGTATCTACTTTGAATACCAATCTATAATAATATACCTAATAGTAATCGTTTATCTAATACAACGTCACAATTACAATATAATTAATATCTAATATCTTACAATTTAAAATATATCATGGTCGCATATTGGAACTAGGTTGATCCTGTGCCTCAGGCTAAAAAGTGCTTATTATTTGTTGGACTAAAGTATCGCTAAATTACAATAAAACTTTAAATTAAATTAAACTAGCAACTACGCAGACACAAAAAGTTAATACGTGTTAGCAATTGTATTTACATACACACATCAAAAAAAGTTTGTGATCACTAGTATAAGCTGTCATAATTTTTTAAATTGAACTTTATAAAAAAAAAATCTTTGTTGTGTGTTTTCTTTAAATAGGAATACCCTGTTTGAAATTAAAATTATAAACTACTTTTGATTTTTATTAAAAAAAAATTAGTAATTAATCATATCTAATATAATTGTAACAGAAATTGGATAGAAAGAAAAAGACTTTAACTAAACTTAAACAATTTATTAATAAAAGGTTTACATTCAATAAAATAACTCCTCCCCTGGCTCGAACTCATGCGAAGATCCTCCTGGGCATGCTGAGAATCAAGTTATCCAGCATTTCTTGGGGTAACCTGTCCCATTCTTGAATAGCGGCTTCCCTGAGCTCTGGCTCTGTCTGGGGACGTGGCTGACGGTTCAAACCGCTCGCTTATGAGAATCCCACGCCTGTTCTATTGGGTTTAAGTCAGGTGAGCCGGCAGGCCAGTCTAACCTTGCAGCAGCATTGACTCGTTGAGCTCGATGGGCGGGCGCATTATCATCGACCAGTACAAATTGGTGCCCATGGTTTACTCGGGATGGTCTGACAATTCCATCAATAGCAACTGCTCTATACATGTCTGCTGTCATGAAGCCTCGATACGGGATCAAAGGCGCTCTAGCTCCAATCATAATACCACCCCAAAAGGACACTGATTTCCCGCCTTACTGAACTGTTTCAGTGGCAGTTCTTTACCTTTCACGGTCTCCTGGTCTTCTCCAGACACGGACTCGGTTATCTGGATGAGTACTGATTCGCGATTCGTCAACGAAGAGACAGTTTTGCCAAATATTTTCTACTTCAATTTACCGAAGACTGACTGACTGCAATCTCCGTGATTGACGTTGCCGGGAATTCAGAGGAGCTTGCCAAGGCCTCCGTGCTCGTAATCCAGCCTGGTGCAAGCAATTCCGAATGGTCTGAGTGCTAACTTCAAGCCCAGAGGCGGCCCGAACTTCTGCTTTTATTTTAGTAGCGTTGATTGTTAGATCACGGGCTGCCAGCAATCTAATACCTATAGCGCTTTTGGGCAGCAGTCAAAACAGTTGGGCGACCACTGCGGGGTTGGTCAGCTGAATTACCCATCCCGTGGTACCTCTGCCACGTAGTCACGACACAGAATTGGGATATAGCAACTCTGCGTGCTATTTCTTTCGTGGTTTATCCTTCTTCCCTCAAAGTTAGGTACTATTCTTGCTCGTAAAACTTCTGATCTGAAACTCTTGGCATTTTCTCAATCACTACTTTCCGCGAAAAAGTATTTTAAATCCGTTAAAATTGACTAAATCAGATTTCTTAATGAGCGTAAGCTAGGACTGAAAGCCTTTTTATATGGAAAAACAATTGAACTGTTTTATTGTTTTATATTCTAAATCTATATTTAATAAAAAGAAAGAAAGAAACAAGAAGAAAGAAAGAATCAGAAGAAAGAATCTAAAATTAAGAAGAAATCATTATATAATCTATCGTAACATAAACGATTTCGATTTTTCAAAATGATCGCTAACTTTTTTTGATGTGTGTACTACGAGTTAGGTCTCGGTCACGAAATCAGCAGGAGCGGGGTGGCGGCGGCGCAGGGAGCGGCCCAGCAACGCTGTACCCGGTCTCGAAGCCAGCGGGGTGTACGTTACCCCAGCAAGAAAGTGTCTCCTAGAGTGATATGAGTGGGCGTATACTTTTGTAAATGTTTTGAAAAAAACGGAATAAACGATTCCTGCTGGGGTAATAAAATTATTTATAACATTATTTCTCTCTCCGATCAGAGAGAGAATTGAGAGAAATATTGTGCATGAGCAGGTAGATTGCCTATATTTGTGCTTAAATGTGTGCCAAAAATATAATTAGTGCGTCTTCAGGTTTTCGAGATATTGCATTTCTTACTGGAGTAACATTTTGCAGAATCGTGTATCTCTAAAACCATTGTATGTGCGCCTGTAGAATAAACATATACGAGTAGCTCTTAATTTGCGCCTATTTGTGTCAGAATAAGATTTTTTTTATATAATTTTCCAGCAATCACGTTTTTATTAAAACCCGAAAAAATATCGCAGCACCTAAACGAGAAAACGTATAAGCACGCTGAAAACGATTTACGGTCCTTCTTGACGCTTTGATTTTTGCCTCACTTGGCTTGGGAAACTTTTGCTTGAGAAAAAAAGAGAAATAGGAGAAGTCTTTGTTCGCGGAATCACCTTGATTGCCTGAGGGACTAGTGTGAGTTTTTATTCGAACTCGATCGCGTTAACGTAAACTCCTATTTGTATTGAAACTGGAACAGCGCAGTCTACCACAATTATTCCATACAAATTGACATAAGCGATAGTTTACGTTTACGCGATCGAGTTCGAATAAAAAACTCACACTAGACCATGAAGATATAGGTATAATAAGCTTCTTGCACTAGACCCTCTGATCAGGGTTGTCGTCTTCGCTGTCAGTATTTAGCGGTAGAACAGTAGAAAAGGCTGTCATCCTTGAAACAACTAAGTAATTGAATAAGAACTTTGAAAATAGTCATGTACACATTAACACATAGGTACCGATATAAACCTTATTACTCATACTCAGACCCTCTTTACTACACGTTTCCTTTTAAATATTTATCCACCTATATATCATAAGAAAGCTGGTTTACATATATATATATACATCCGTACTACGTCACACACAAAGGTCCAGTTGAAAACCAGCGTCAGGCACAAGTGGTCTGGCATTTATGCTGAAGGTGAAGGGCCTGTTTGGCGCAACCGTAGGGCACACAAATAATGTTTTTTATTTATTTCTGTTTTTATATTGAAATACCTTTTTATTATTATTTTCCTGTGAACATGGTCTGTGATGATGATGGTCTTTCTTTCTTTCTTTACTTACAAATTTTTAATGCTCATTATTACGGAAGTAAGTGTTTAGTTACGAGGTAGGTAATATCTAAAGTAAGATAGCGATATGGTTTTCGCATAAGAATATTATTTTTCTTATAGTTTTCTAAAAATTATATACCTACCTATTAGGTTTAGAAATCATTATACAATAAAACAATATAATAAATTACGAAAAACCAAGGAAAACAAAAACAACTAGTTGAAAGTGAGAAAGTAGAAATAGGTAGGTATGACATAAAAAATACTATTTTTTTTTAATGTTATTATTAGTTATATTCATTTCTTAATCAATAAATTATATTATTGGTACCTACTCAATTTTAAACAAACTTTAAACATTATTAACCATTTCGCCTTTCAAGGCTACCTACACATTCTATGTTCCGTTTTCTTATTGATAGTTGGAAAATAACTGATTAGTTGGTTGGAAGATAGTTGGGAAAGCGCGACGTAATCGAGCCTTTTGCCCGCGACAACGTCCCACGTGAATGTCGGTAATCGCGAATGCAGACGAAAAAATAAGGAAAAATTTGGTTGTTTACCTATTTGTAACAGGTAGGGGAAAGGAGTACGAGATGATCCGTTGAGGTAAGATGACCCTGTTCAATTACGACGAAACTACTAATCCCATCTAGTGGTGTTCTTTGATAAAATGTAGCCCCCAACACCCTCCCACCGATACGGAGGAATTCGTTCACAATGAACTAATGAATGGCGAGTGATTTTCGGTTTTATAAATTGTGTGGTGTAGATCTAAGATAAGGTTTACTTTAAGCTAAGGTAACTCTTACTGTACCTAGGCAGTCAATTGTAATAACTTTTGTAGTTGCGGACTTCTGCAATAACATATTTTGTTTTTGATGACGTCGTCAGTGTAGAAAGCTTATAGGATAGGTTGTCGAACAAAGATTTAGAAACTTAGGTTTGGGGCAAGATGATCCGTGGGGATCGTCTTGTACACACACAATCGGTCGATACAGATTACAATTAACTTCCGCCGTCTACTGCTGAACGTAGGCCTCCTCATTAACTTACTTACTTATTTATATTAAAAGTTTATACCTACATAGCTCACAATTTGGACAAAATAGTAATTGATTAACATTTGTTTTACCTTTAATTCTTATTATAGATTTTGATAAAAAATAATAGAAAACTTAAAAAAAAAAACTACTTTGAGTACTTATATTACCAATAGCTAGATAGATAAATTTTCCATCAGTAAACGTTTTTATGTCTGGAGTGATTTGAATATCATTTAAATTTTTAGCATATTAGGGGGATCGTCTTGTACACCTCTTCCCTAATCTTACAAATAAACAAACAATTTTACCTCTTTTTAATCTACACTTGAGTAGGTATATGATACATACTTATACCCTGTTCACAATAAGATTAGGCATTTACACAAACGTTTTTTACAGTCCGTTCAACCGATTTTGACTTTGACTGCAGTATATATTGTAACCACTTTTTTGCCTCAATGTCATCCATAAGCCTACGGAATAGAAGTCAAAATCGGTTGAAGGGACTGTAAAAAAGGTTTGTGTTTATGTGTAATCTTATTGTGAACAGAGTATAGGTAAAGTTTGTAGGTTTGGATAAAGGAGGTAATCTCCAAAACTACTCGTCCGATTTTTAAAATGTTTTTACTAATAGAAAACTACGTTATCCTTGGGTGCTGGCTGGCTGTGTTGTTGTCAAAAAACTTTGGGATCCGTAATTCACGCAACATCGCGGGCAAAAGCTAGTATTAGTATAGAAGATGTATAAAGACTAGCGTTGTACGGTTTCATAACACCAGGGTTAAAAACTGAATAGAGGAAAGCACAAGAAATGAAATGGCTAGGTTTAGAAAAATATTTCATTTATTATTATTATTGTCCTACATTTACAGTAGTAACACCTAAGACGTTACAAAAATATGACCTGTTCAATAAATATATATTACGCATTAGTACCTATAATACATATTTATTGAACAGTTAATTATATCTAAAGGTGCGTACATATTATATAACATAACATGTTATAAAACGTTGTGATGTAACATGTTTCAGTAATGTGGAGGCTAAATGTTATAAAACAATGTTATATAACTTTTGCAATAGTGAACATCACTGCAGAACGACAAACGACAAATTTATACAACATTGTTATATTGCATTGTAATTCTAATTTGAATTGTTATATGTTGCACAGTAGGTATTGTTATATGTTGCAATGTTGCAAAACAATGTTCAATAATGTGGACGTGTTATAAAACACAAGTTAGGTACACAACATGTTACTTAGGTAATCTGTACGCACCTTTAGGTCTAATTTTCATTCTTTAGATAACTTTTATCTGATGAATAAATATAATAGTTTTATAAAGTATTTTCTATTCAAAAACTGTAATATTTAACCTTTAAATAAAAGTTGTGTTGATTGATAAATCGACACAACTTTCGAATCGACTTTTTTGTAATCAATAAATTTTTGTTAGTTTCATTACAAATAAATATGACTATGGCGTCATAGGTAGTACGCCTCTTTACTGTTTCTTACATCATTACATTAAAATAGTGGCCTTTATCTTAAAGACTAAAAATAAATTGTTTTAACCCTATTTTCAAACATATATATGAGATAAAATTGTTTAAACCTCAGATTATAAAATAAAAGGCAGATAGACCGCGCGTAACACTGAGAGTGAAACCAAAAAAGCAAATACAAACTCAAAAGCGAATACCTACAACGCGCTTTGTGCTGTACTGACACGAGTCAGTGTAACACGAAACGCCGCATCAAAAAAAAAAAACAAATAAAAATACAAATACTTTAAAAGTGAATACAATCACGAGATTTTAAGTATTCGCTTTTTAATTTGTATTTGCTTTGGTAGTTTCACTCTCAGCGTTCCGCGCGGTCTATCTGCCTTTTGTTTCGTAATCTGAGGTTTAAACATACAAAATCTATGAACACTGTAAAGTTTATACTCGTTTCTACACTCTGCCTGCATAAATATGTTAACCTTTGACCGCCACAGTCATGTATAGATGACAAACCAAAATGCGCCCAGCACGCCACGGTCACGACTACATGACAGACTTTTATACGTAAATAAAGATCATAAAACAACATTGTTTTTTTTTATTTCCTTGACTCATCCTTATTTATATTAACATACAAAACTGACAGACAAAAACTAATGCCAATTATAGGAATAGGTATTAAGATGTCCCTTCCCGATCAGTAACGTCACCAAGATCATGTATAAAAATTTTTTGATTCAGCAACGCAATGTTCGAAAACAAACTACTGAGTGACAAAGTGATAACATAGCACGAAAATTGGCGCGCAGAGATTTCACAAAACTTGTTATGGAAAATACATGTTTTTAGTTTTTATTAAAAATGCTTGTAATTTAGAATCTCCATTACAATTGCAAGGTTCCTACGAAGTTGTTTTTTTTTTACTACATTATGAACGGCCAAATTTGAGAGATGAGATAAAAATTGTGTAAAACAGCTGATTTTCAGACGTGTTTACTGAATTAGTTTATCAAAATGTTTTTTTTTTTTCATTACTAACCGAACCAATATGTATAAACCACAAGATACCTGTGTTTTATAAATATTTGGAGAAAAACATGCTATACTTAATGCCATAATCACATACATGCGTTTGTATGGGAACTATGATGGGTTGGCCGCCCTTAAAGGATGATTTAGTAGCTTGGTGCCAAGAGCATGATATACATTTTTTGATGTGGCGGTCAATAGGTTAAAGACTATAGTTTATCTATATGCAGTTTTCTGCATTATTAATGCTATTGATCAAGTACTCTCTCAATCCATTTTTATTGTATGATGTATAAAACTGACTAAGTAAAGAATATTTCAAACTCACAACTTTCATTCCTAAAATTTTGAGATGTGTTTTTTTCATCACTTGAGGACCTATCAAAAAATCATTATTGGAACAATAATGATCAGGCAAATGAATTAGGATGGCAATATTCTCATTCCGGACTGTTTTTGATTTCCAGTTAAAAGTTTTGCTCCCCAGACCAGCAGAATGTAACATAACATCCAGCAAGTATGTTTCATCAGACGGTAGGTAGGGGATAGACACTGCTATAGATAACTTATCTCGACCTCCTGCAACATCTACTAAGGTCTCCATAATTTTTTCTAAAATGTTTTTAATTCTAAAGTCTTGACAGATAGGTTTAGACCACTGGTCTTTTGGTAACAGGGGACCTGAATACTTCTCATATTCTAATGTCATTGCAGTATCAATTAAATAAAATTTCTGCAACATATCAGGATTTCTAACTTTTATCAGGTACTCTGGGCTTAGCATTCTACAGACTAAAGTTGAAGGATATTTTCCCATATAAATTAAAGATAATACCATAGAGCACAGGTCGCTACTACTTATTTTATTATATTTTTCATTTAATAGTTTATCTACTAGAGTCCAAAATTCCATACTATTTATGGGATCAAAATGTAGATATCCAAAAGGGTATATGAAAGATTTAAGAAAACTAGGAGGCACAATACGCCAGTTTCTCAGAAAGTATTCACTGCATGAATTCAATATTTGTTCATTGTAAATTTGAAATTGCATACAAAAGTTTAAAATTCCTACAATAAGGACATAGCTCTCTATTTTTGAACATTTCAGTTTCATATACTTTTCCACAGCCTTCTCAATTTGGTCATCAGTATATTTAAGCCTAGTTAACTTAGAAATTACATCTAACAATGAGTCTTCATCTAAAGCATGTATATTGGCATACAGCCAGCTCCCAACAACACCAAATGATTGCACTGATAAATACTTTTCCAGTACAAAAGAGCTCAATATGTCTTGCATAACAGGTGCTTTAATTTTAAACCACAAATCACTTAACTTTTGTTCCAGCAATGTCAAAATGATTTTTCTGCTAACTTTTAACCCATGCAGGATTCCAAACACCTGTACAATATTAGTTTCATTTATTTCATTTTCTTTAGCCACGAAACCAACCCACAGCTTGTCAATGGTTTCAGAATACTTCCCATCATTTTGATTTTTTATTAAAAAAGTTATAAACTCACACAGTTGGTCAATTCGTAACTTGTTGTCAATAACTCTCAGAAGGAGCTCATCGTGAAATTTATATTTGAAAGGTTCCATAAATGGTGACACTGTGTTCAATATATCCAATATTGTCCGTGTGTCTTCAGTTTTCATGACAACCCTCAGAAGCTTATCTAAAATGGCACCCTTGGCTAAATTGATGTGCATGGTTTTGTGTTCTAAGATAAATGAGTTAGGATTTTTTTCAATCTCATAAATTCGTTCAATTGCACCTAATGCAATGTTTGGGGTTATTTTGGTACACTTTGAGAGTAAGGAAAATACTTCCCTCAGATCCAGGCATTGTTTAAACTCTTCTTGGATCAGCTGATAGCTAAAAGAGTCGTGTGCACTTGTTACTTGTTCTTTGCATGGCTTCAATTCGATGTCCGAGAGATCCTTCAACTTCTTTATGGCTACTGGAAGTTCTTGAACATTAAATCCATTTTCTATTAATATTGTACTAGTACTAAATTGTGGATTATTGCCAGATTTGTCGTCACTGAACGTTCGAGGCGCAAATGTTAGACTGGATAACGAAATGTTCCCATTGGAAGTCAGTATATTATTCTTGGCTTTCAAATACGTTCTTCTCAAAACTACTGACATTTCAAAAACATAAATTGGTCGCAAATTGTAAACAATTAACAAAGAAAAATAACTTTTACGACGATTCCGATCACATGTTTGACAACCAACTTTGACATAACTGACATTGAATGAAAAATTATTGAGTATTGACCATGAAGATATAGGTATAAATGGAGCCAACACTTAGAACAAAAGCTTGAAACCAACTGTGGGCTGATGCTCTCTTTCTGAATGCATACATAAGAACGAGACAATGATATATGTTTTCTTTATCTTATATATGCATTCAGAAAGAGAGCGTCTGCCCACAGTTGGCTTCACTTAGGTATTTAGAGTGTTGCCTCCACTTTTATCTATAAGCTTCTTGGTATTGACGACCACACTCTCTGTCTAGAGCGCTTATCACACTTGGCTAAATTAAGTCGCTACTGAATTCAGTAAAGTGTAATCGCATAATTTAGTATGTAATTAGTATTAATAAGTAGTATCTGAATTCAGTAGCGACTGAATTTAGTAGACTTAATTTAGCCAAGTGTAATAAGGCCTTAATTAATGTAGGTACTCTTTGGACCACACTAGAGGTAGGCAGCGTAGATAATCTACAGCTTCATGGCATAAATTATTATGTATTATGGTGACGACTGAAACTTTATAGAAGTTCATATAAGTCTTTATTTTTTTTTATTTACATAATAATACCCGAAAAAGTCCGCTATTTTGAGTGACAAAAATTTAGTTTCAGACCAATTTCGGTCATTTATGTCTCACGGTTGCATTATCATTTAGTCCCTAGGTCAAATAGGAAATATTCTTGACATCGAAGTAAATATTTAAAAAACTGTGACTGAACGTTTCACCCAATACAAGTGAGTAATTAAATCGCTCGAATATTGGTTGAACAAAATACAAGATTGGTCATTACGTATGGTATTTGGACGACGGAACTCTAGGAGGTGATATAGACACTGTTTTGAAAGATTTTCAACTCCTGAAACAGCAATTTGAATCTATTGGCCTAGACCTGAATCCCTCCAAATGCGAAATTTTTCTTTGTGACAATACCGACAGACAAACGACTTTAGATAAATTTAATGCAGTAGCTCCACAGATCAAAATTTTAGAAAAAAGCTCACTGCACCTCCTGGGTTCCCCAATTTTGGAAGATAGTTTTGCACCTTTCGTTGACGAAAAAATCAGACGTTTTGACGATA
Organism: Charanyca ferruginea; assembly: GCA_947361185.1. NCBI lineage: Eukaryota > Metazoa > Arthropoda > Insecta > Lepidoptera > Noctuidae > Charanyca > Charanyca ferruginea. The sequence goes on from OX376058.1 coordinate 9,059,931, forward strand.
TTTCGGATAGACTCTCCAAAATTAATTTACATTCGGCATTTACCCTCATCAGATATTGTTGTTTTGGTCCAAATTTTATGTATTACCTTCGCTCTTCGCCTTTATGGCAGCAGCCACACCTTTTGGACAAAATTGATCTACTTATTAAAGATACACTAACTAAAATTCTTAATGTGGCCCTGGATGACCGAGCGTGGCTTCAAGCCACACTGCCTATTCGTTTTGGTGGTCTCGGGATCCGCAAAATTTCCAGTGTTAGTTTGCCGGCGTTCCTGTCCTCCGTCCACAGCACCGAAAAGTTAACCACAAAAATCTTATCCTCGTCACTGGTTGACTTTGAAGTGCCGTGCTTGACTGATGCAGTGAACGCCTGGAAAGTGGCTTGCCCAAGTACGGTTCGGCCCGTGAACCCATCTTCCCAGAGACAGTGGGATGAGCCGCTCTGCAGGTTGGTACGGAATAAACTTATTAATACGTCCACCAATCCTGCTGAGCGTGCCCGCTTGCTGGCTGTGGGTGAGTGGGAGTCGGGCCTCTGGCTTCAGGCACTGCCGTCACCTAACATAGGTACTATGCTTAGTGACTCTACATTCCGGCTCGCTACATGCCTACGTCTGGGCGCTCCTTGCGGGGCCCCGCATCGCTGTCAATGTGGTGAAGTTGTCGACTGCCTCGGTCACCATGGCCTTTCCTGCTGTAAAAGCGCAGGCCGGATAGCACGGCACGCCAGCATTAATGACATCATCCGTCGTGCTCTTGCCTCCGCCGGCGTGCCAGCTGTGTTAGAACCTAATGGCTTGGCACGTGACGATGGTAAGAGACCAGATGGAATGACCATAATGCCGTGGAAGTTGGGTAGACCTTTGGTGTGGGATGCAACTTGTGTCGACACCCTTGCGCCATCCCATCTTCCTAGCACGTCGTGCTGTGCTGGGGCGGCTGCTGCAGGTGCCGAAAACCTCAAACGGCGTAAATATAATAACCTTCTTGGAAGTTATATGTTTGAGCCGTTTGGGGTTGAAACACTAGGGCCATGGGGTCCGAGTGCTCACCTTGTTTTTAGGGATATTTCTAAGCGGCTGGTCGACTCTTCACGTGACCAGAGGGCTGGCCTTTTCTTGGGCCAAAGAATTAGCATTGCTATTCAACGTGGTAACGCTGCTAGCCTTCTGGGCACTTGTCCCATTGTGTGCGATGCGGACGAATTTTTTGATGCCCTGTGAGCCCTCCATTGTACATAATATAAATATATTTTTTAATTTATTTTTAAGCTTTGTACATATTTAATTCTTTCAATTTATTAATAAATATATTTTTCTAGAAGTATAGAATGTAAAAAGTATAATGTGACTGCAGATAAAAGATTGGTATAATATTTGTATGTCTGTGGGTTTGACCGACAGTGACCCCATTTTTACTGGCAACATTTACAACACGATATCCAATCATTGTGTTTTCTTTTTCCTCATTCATTTTCAATCTTCTGTCATGCCGATCATGCGAGCAAAAACAATGAAAGTTCATTCATAATATATTCATTAGTTCAGATTCAGTTCATTCACGAAATTTAATGAACGTTTGTTGTGTCGTGTTGTGTTTCTCCTCTTCTTTTTTCGTCTATTCGTTTAATTTTGATAAGATAAGAAGATAATTATGTAAGCTAAAAGTTATTGCTTGTTATGTACTAAAATTGAATAGATTAGTATATAGAAGTAAGGTTATAAAACCGGAGAAATAACATTCTGAAGCGATATTATTTTCATCTGTTCAAGTCAGCTGATTTCATTTTTATCATGTTGTTTTCGTAATATTAATGTAGTTTAATGTAATGAAGTTGTGCAGGTAAGTTGTTAGTATAAATAAAGCGAAATCAGTATTATAGTTGTATTTATTTGTAAGAAATAATTACACAATATTTTCTGCAAAGTACCTTTTTTGTAAAGAAAATCTTAGAATACATCCAAAAAAAAGTTATTAGGTAGGTTTTCCTTGATTTGTGAATGGTAACAATAGATCTAAGAATGTGCCGTAATTAATCATTTTGTATCTACGTACATGAGTTGTTAAATAAACATATCATAATAAAAATCTATTATTCTTTTAGGTGGACTGGTGGCTTGATAGTAATCAATTTGTAAAATAAACTACAGGTCTATACTTCAGTTAAAACATTTTGGCATTTACAGCATTCTCAGCATGCCTGATCAAACAAATGTAAGTAGGTACTTATTAATAAAATTGTGCCTACATCAATTTTATTGATAATAAAGTCAATAAAAGTTATCAATAAAAATGATGTAGGCATGGTACATACCTACCTACCTATTATTAATTATGTAGGTGCATATCCAACCAACCAGTTGATTAACATTAATTATTGTTAGTATCCTACCTACCAGCCATTTGTGTACATGGTGCATAATTCACATGTACTCTGCACAGGTAGCAATTATATTTTTATGTTTTATATTACTTAGCCTCATTGATTTTCTGTTATTCTATTGTGATCTGTTATTATCCATTGAATAAAAAAACTAATGAACCTTCACCCAAGGGGTTAGTGTTACTCAATCAGTTTTTTAAACCAAACAAATGTAGTAACTTAGTACCTACTTAGGTAGGTAGGTACTGTAATATGTATTTCAAATAAGGAATTCCACTTTTTTCGCTTATTGTAAGTCAATTATTTGTTTATTGTTGTTTATTTAGTTGACTGAATCATTGGTCTCGTGGTGGCAAGCGCGCCTGCTGAACGTGGGGTCCTAGGTTCGATTCCCAGGTCGGGCGAAATGTTATTGGGGTTTTTTCGTTAAGAATTTCTCAGTAACAGCCCGAAACTTGGAAGTTGGCGGTGTAACACCCCCGTGCCTCGGAAAGCACGTAAAGTCGTTGGTCCTGCGCCTGATCTCTCCCCGGTCGTGTCGGATTGCCGTCCCACCGGTCTATGAGATTGAGGGAAGAGGGAATGTACCTACCTTTCTGTTTGAGCACATACCTGTGCACTGTAATACTTTCTGCGCACTTGGCTGATCTCCATTGAGATTGCCCACCATGACCGGAATTCGGTCGAAAGAATTATATTTTACAATTCTCTGGAATTCAAAAAGCCATGCCCAGACCCCAGTCAGAGAATTATTAAATTAATGGCTATATATCTATGACACATTTTCTAATTGTTGCACCCTTTAGGCTTTACCTACATTAAAACTAGTGATAAACATGCATCTATTAAATAGAGTAGAGCACTTGATAGTGTGTGTCAATGCTCATGAACATAAATAAACATTATTACGATCTCCTGTCTCATAAACACTAACAAACTACCAATCAACCTAGTTGACCATTACACACACACTCATTCCGCATTACTCTGTCATACTGAGTTCAATTAACACATATTTAAGAGGCCTGAAGAGGCAAGTAGTTATATTCCGTGTGAGGACAAATCACAGCACACTCCTTGTGAAGTCGCGATAACTACATTGTGTACCTTTTACGTGATTATCTTCAAAGATAAGAAATACCTAATGCAATGTTATGTTTGTACACTTCTATAAAAATACGTTTTCGGTACCTACCTCTCTAGTGTCATGTTTCAAATTGTCATTCAAGTACGTTAATATTGAATTACAAAAGTATTTGATATGAGTGTGGAATAGGCAAATATAAGGTTTTATTGTGTGAGACCGTGAGCTAATTATTGCAGGTCGTATTACAAAAAAGAACGTAGGTACCTACTTAGGCGTTTCTAATAATTAAAACACGGTCTCGTCAAACAGCTCGGTAAGTACTAATTTTGCGCAATAGTCTGTAGAGTTAATTTAGGTACTTATCGAATTTCTGAGTTATACATTTTCAACTAATCTCCTATCTCTGGGATTAATAAATTACGCAACAAACCTTAAGTCGCAGTAAAACAATGTTTAATCATAATGGTTTACCTACGTATTATTCTACACTGATAATCTTATCATAAGAAAATCTTGCTGATTTTCACCACTTCGGAGTACAGTTGCTCTCTAGTCGCGCTATCTCAATGTGGAGTCTTCGATGTTGTTTACAAACTACTTTATCTTGTATTTTTCCAGATGGTTTTGCAACTAAAATGGGGTGTAGCCGGTGTGGGTATGATAGCCCACGACTTCTTGACGGCGTTAGGGACGCTACCGGCTGAGCAGCACAAGGTCGTCGCCCTGGCCGGCAAAGATCTCGACCGTGTGCACAGATTGGCCACGCTCCACAAAATCAACACAGCCTATGAAGGTTACGAGCCACTCGCGCGTGATGATTCTATTGGTAACGTCCTATTGTTTAGACAAACATCAGTACACAAACAAAAGATAACGAGCTAATCATAACACTCGAATGACTTTGACACTTCCCTAACATTACTATGTCATGGTGAAAAATTTGCCTACTGCCTATCTACTAACCCGCCTGATTTGCTTAATGTCTGGTTTGACAACTTATCTTTTTTGCAAACACCTGTGGTGACACCATGCACACACCACAATTCCAATATACTAGTCAAATACTTACGTGACTGAACATCTAGTAACTTTGGGTACCTACGTAGTACCCAAAGTACCTGGTTCTTTATACAAAATCATTTGAGTAAGGTCTTTCTGTAATTGTAAAATATCTATACCCTGTTCACAATAAGATTAGACATTTACAAAAAGTCCCTTCAACCGATTTTGACTTTATTCCGTAGGCTTAAAGATGACATTAGAGGCAAAGAAGTGGTTACAATAACAACTGTTTACTGCTTGCCATTTGTCATGCTACTAACGCAATATGAGTCAAAATCGGTTGAACAGACTGTAAAAAAGGTTTTTGTAAATGTCTAATCTTATTGTGAACAGGGTATAGTGTCTTCTAAAAAAAATCAACCATTAACGTTCGTGGCTGGAGTCCCATTCCGGCATTGTACGATACCTTGTAGATGCGTTTCATCAAGTCAGTGATCGTAGCATGATACATTGATACCAGAGCATAGCATAATCACCTAGTCATCCGTGACGACATGCGTTACGAAAAGAAAAGTCACACTAATGTTACGAATGAATAGGTTCCATTTGCACAGCCTACACGCGGCAACATAACAAAGGAATTACTCGCTTGTCGAAGTTTCAAGCATAATTTCAAGTTCTCTAGATGTAGTTAAAAAGAAAAAAGATTGAAAGAAGAAGAAAAGATTTATGTAATATCAGCCTACAGGAGGAGCTCGTGGCTAAGTAAAAGCTGTACGTACAGATTGATCGGTTAAAGGTTAAGCTACGCTTGCCGCCATCAGTCAGTGAATGGGTAACCATCCATTTCTTACCGCCTGCCCTCCGTGCCTGGGAATGCACGTAAAGCCGTTGGTCCCGGCTGCCATTCGGAGATCTTTGGAAGTCATTATCGGTAGTCAGAGGCCACAAAGTCCGACAACCAGTCTTGGTAACGTGACCCAGTGGTATCGTGGTTCCCAGTAACTGGGTTGTGGAGGTTCAATAGGCAGTCGCTCCATGTAAAACACTGATATTCAGCTGCATCTGGTTAGACTGGAAGCCGACCCTAACATAGTTATAAAAAGGCTAGGCGTCTGATGTAATATCAGCTTAGTAGCTATCACAATGTCATAATCGTATAATTAGTCACACTCGCAAACACTCCGCAACATAAGACTAGACAATTTGATTTCACTAACTCCAAATGGCAAAATTGAATTCGTATAATTTCGGCCTGTCCTTCTGTCACAGCCACTTTACACAGAGACTATTGGCACTATAATAAAGACGAAATTTGGAAAGAAGGTGTATTCTGTGACCCGCGAAAAAACTCAATCAAGTTATAATATGGAGCTGTAGTGCATTGTTCACTGTATTTTCTACAAGTCGAACCGGATGCAATTACGTTCGGCATTGCACCGATTGCCTCCAAACTTAAAATATGCAAAAGAGTAGAAATTCTCGAGTCGTTTAATATCTTAATACGAGGTTGTACGCCAAGGCAAGAGGCAAGGCTCAATATGGCTGTCACTAACACGATATGACGCGACATGCAACATGTTCATACAGTCGGCATAAGCCTTCAAATTTATCGGAAATATTTTTCTTGTTTCCAGACATTGTATTCGTGAGTGTTCTCAATTTGCAGCATTACGAAATAACTAAATTAATGTTAGAGAACGGTAAACATGTGCTATGCGAAAAGCCTATGGGCATGACTTACAAACAAACTAAATCGTTGGTGGACCTGGCTCGCGAACAGAAACTGTTCCTCCTAGAAGGGATGTGGTCGAGGTTCTTCCCTGCTTACGACGCTTTGGATCAGCACATATCTTCGGGCGGGCTTGGGGACATCTATCACATCAGCATACAGTTTGGGGTCGAAATTAACGACATAGAGAGGAACTTGTAAGATATTTATTACGTTCACTGCTTTTATAATAATGCTTTACTCATCATCATCTTTTTCGTGTACAAACGCGTTATTTATTACTTATTTCACTTTTATTCTGAGCATCGCACTAAACTAATACGTGTCTATAGAATGTTCGCTATTGATATCGGGCGTCAATTTCAGAATGAAAGACTTGGGCGGTGGTGCGGTACTAGACTTGGGTATTTACATGTTGCAACTGGTGCAGTTCATATACAAGGAGCCGCCGACAGACATTGTATGCACAGGGCACATAAGCAAGTCGGGCGTAGACGAGTCCATGTCGTGCGCGCTCAAGTACAAGGACGGCCGGACCGCCACACTGTCCGCGCATACGAGGGCTAATATGACCAACAAGGCAGAAATCGTTGGCACTAAGGGAGCTATTTCTGTAAGCATCATGTCAATACTCAATATCAAAAAAAGTTTTTGTTTCGTTTGTTTGAATTGATTTCATCGTTACTTTTTCACCAGACCCCCTCATGGTGGTCTTACGCCCAGTGGATTCGATTCTCAGATCGGGCTCAATGTTAATTCTGTTTTTTCCACTTGGGCCATTCAGTTTTTTTTACATACGGCTTGAAAAATACAGGTGAATGTAATGACATGAAGATTGAATCCAATCTATAACAAAATGAGTGACAAGCATTTTTGAAGTAGCAGAAGGCTGCCAAAATAATTAATAACAAGATGGCGAGGATGCTAAGGCTAAACCGCAGGCGGGAAACTAATTTGCACCATTTTGATTACCTTTGTATGTTTAGATTAGATCACAAGACTGGTATTCCACTTTGAAAGCAATTAGCAGTTTAATGCAAATCACTATAACTATGTGTGCATTCATTCTCGTTTGCAGTTGGACTATTTCTGGTGTCCTACGGTACTACAGATATCGGCAGCAAATAACACAGAATGGAGTTTACCCAAAGGAAAATACAAGTTCCATTTCCACAACAGTGCAGGTCTCAGTTACGAGATACAAGAATGTTGGGACTGCATCAGTGAAGGTAAGAAAAGATGACAAAATCATCAATCACAACAGGGGGAAAAGTTACAAAAATGTTATTGCAATAATATATCACAGATCGCTGTCGGGTTATAAAAAACATCTGCTCTATTACATACTGCTTTATTTTGAAAACATTTCCTTTTACAATGTCATCTTATTATTTAATTTCAAATAACTTATAACTACTCCATGTTTACCTTCTTCAAACATAAAAGGCACGATCTTTGCGACTACCTACTTAGTGTATGCAGTCATTAACTCAACATAGATGTGCAAATAAGAACGCAACTCTTTGTAACCTCTTCGTCACGACACGTTTGAAAAATGCTAATTTCATTTTTGGTCTTTGTTCAATCAATTTTGTGATTGTGCGCAATGAGTTTTTATTGTCAACGTTACTTTGTCCTCCGTCACATATATGATTTATAAATTAAAACCGTTTCGTTTCAGGCTTACTGGAAAGCCCAAAAATGAGTTTGGATGAGACTGTTCTGCTCTCAAAGTTAACTGACACAATGCGAGCACAAGTAGGTGTCTTAGAAACTGAACTAAATTAAGGAGAACAAGATGTAAATGCCAGTACATACTTATAACAATAAGAAATACTAGCCAGTCCAAATTTTCATAATACCTAAACATATACGTAAAATAATAATAATAATAATAATAATAATATGTATAATAATTTGCTTTAATTATATTATATTGTAATGCTAAGTGCCAGTGGAACAAAAGAGCTATGCGTTGTGATATTTACCTTTATCCGGCTCGTACATGTCTATAAAAGTTACTTAAAGTACAGTATTTACCTCAACTAACTGTGATTATTAGTGTGTTGTGAGATGGTTGTTAATAAATGTTTATAAAAATATATACCGCACTTGAAAATTTTGTTATTTTTCATTTAATACCAATCTCGAACCATTCGTATAATCATAATACCTTTTCAATACAATGATATTCTCATGAAAAAAATATAATTCTCCTCATATCAGTGAAGGATGACAAAATAAATTAGTTTATTCTAAACAATTTGTGAAGGCAGTCTATTCACGCTGTCCATATAGTTGCGACATATAGTTGTCCAGTGGTAGTCTATTTGTCATAGCTGTCGAGTACTTTGCGGATGATGTTGGCTCCGTCGCGGACCTGTTGTTCGGTGATGATGAGTGGAGGCGCCAGGCGGATGCACTGGCCATGCGTGGTCTTGGCCAGAAGTCCAGCGTCGCGCAGCCGGAGGCACATGTCGTATGCTGGAATGCCTGCAAAGATAACAGAGAAACAAGAAATTTAAAACCCTCTTTACATTTATTTTATACACTTGATTTTCATCGCTGACCAATATTTCAAAAGACCCTTAATTAAGAGGACTGCAAGGCTGTAAATTTTCATACAAGAAGCGATAACGTAAACCGTTATCTTCCCCCGTAAACTTAATCCAATTTTCATATTTTTTGGAAATGTTGTAGATATATTGAATAAAAAATAGGTACTGAATTAAGTAATTCAGTACCAATTTTTTTTATTCAGCACAGAATACACATTACTTTACTTTCGGAAGTCGTTGGCGGTGGCTTTGAGTTTGTTGTTTTGTATTGCCACCGACTTCCGAAAGTAAAGTAATGTGTGTTCTATGCTAAAGTTATTTATCACTTTTTAGTTTTTGAAGGCGGTTTTCTTATTTTTGTAAAAACTTTTTATTTTTCGCTTTTTAGTGTTGCCTTAACATCCAAATCCATTAAGAAACGACGACACACTTAAAAGAGATTGTAAATCCTCCAAAGATTGAAGAAACTAATACGTCTTCTAAGTATTTTGTTTTGGGAATTTGTTGATTTTCTCAAAAAGGGCTAGATCAATTTTGGTAAAATTATATGGGACCATTTCGGAATAAACCCCTTTCGAACAAAAAAAGAATTTTGCAAATCCGTCTTTAAATGACAGAGTTATGCCAGAACATGCATAAAAAAAAATACAAACATTCGAATTGATAACCTCCTCCTTTTTGAATTCGGTTAAAAAGCAAAACGTGTAGGTTTAGATTAAGGTACTAAATCTAATGAGACCAAAATTGACTCATTTCGTGAAGAATTAGGGGGGAAAAACGTCATCGTCCAAAATCATAATTCAGAACAGAAATGTAGGTAATTGGCTCCATCGCACGATACGGGTTGGGGGGCAGAGCCATATTGTAATTGTATTGTTTTCCCGGAGGGAGGCAGGACCTCACAGTCCTCTTAAAGTTAGACGATGCTAATACAGAGTTCTCTTATTCCTAATGCTGTTGGCTGTTCTAAAATAAAGAATAGGTTAGTAGGTACTAAATACGTACTATCATGAACAACGATTGCGCACATAAGTCCTTTCCCACGAACCGTGGTCAGCTTGTTCTTGGGGATTTTGTTCAACTCCTCAAGGAATATTTTACCGACCCTCTCCGCGTTTTCACATAATTTCTCTTCTATTAGCACCTGGTAACATATGGGAAAAAGTTATATTAATTAGTCTGTCATCGCAAATTGCAACGTAATTAAATATCATTAATTTAAAAAAAAATTTTAGTACTTATATCATACCTTTATGGCTTCAGTGGCAACTGCGCAAGCTAAAGGATTGCCGCCATAGGTAGATCCATGAGTACCAGGCTGGATCACCTAAAACAATCAAACGACATCTATTTAAACTTAATTCGTGTAGCGTTGGATTTCCGGCCATGTTGTTTGTCGGTAGGGGAAGGTGGTACAAAATGATCCCCCTTAGGGAAAATGGTTGTAAAATGAGTGTAAGAAGCATTTTCTACAATTTAAGACATTTAGGGTCTGTTCACACAGACCGACTCGGAGAGGAGAGCAGTTTTTTATCACATTTAAAACAGAATTTTGAATAATTGTAATAAGGTTTATTTTTACGTGTCAATTCTTTTATTATAAAGAATGCTTGAGAGCAAACCAAACGCGCTTGGTGTGAAATAATAAGAGGAGCCGACCGGCTGCCTCTGATGACATACTTTTCCGCGCTCGCACGGAAGCGCGTCGGTCTGAGTGAAAAGACGAGCGGCGCCGCCGGCCGAAGCTCTTCGAGCCGGTCTGTATGAACGGACCCTTAAGGGGCTATTAAACGACTTTTACAGATTTTAAAGTGACAGTCACGTCAAAATGTGCAGTGTAAATGATTTGAAAAAAACATATGTTAAACTAAAACATTCTCCTTATCATTTAGTATGTGAATATTTTTTATTATATTCATATTAAATAGTTTAATTAACTCGTGAAGTTGTGTCTGACGCGGACAAAATATTGACAATCACACAAAATCTACCAAGCATAATTAAACGAAACGTACACCATCTTACAGACAATTTTATTATCTATCTTTTAGTATACGCCTTTTTTTTAATTTTGAAAGAATACTACTTTTATTTAATTTTTTCGACTAAACTTTGAGAGTTTTGGACGCAGAACTGATGCAGAACGGACGCAGTCTGCGTCCAAAATGGGGTGTATAAAATGATCCCCTAGGTGGGTGAAATGATACCGGGGATCATTTTATCATACTAAATAAAAAATAACATGAGTAATCAAAATGTTTGTAGCAATGACTTTACAGCTAACTATTTTCGATTGAAATTTTAAACAAGCAACGCTCTCTTTATGTCTATTAACATTTGTTTTACAATCTTCAATATTGTTATCAAATAGAATTTAAACAAATTATCTAGGTATATTACCATTGGCTTTATAGTTTTGATAGAATCTTAATCAAACAACTTTTGTGGTGATAAATAAGGAAAAATCAAACAACTTTTGTTGTACCTAATAAGTAAGCTTTTCCCCCTCACTCTTATGGGCGCGTATTCTATTTAGCGCAACTTAAAATCTAAACGATTGCTAGAACGGCGTAGCAGCATTGACAAACACTAGTACAATACAACGATCTGTTTGTGTGCATCAGAAAAAAAAAACGCACGAAATAAGCACGAATCACTGAAATTGATCGACAAACGACAGTGCGCGATATTTTACAGTGCTTTTTAAAATAATTGTCTGAAATAAATGAGTTCGTATAACGGGCTGAAAAATATTCTGTATATTAAGCGTAACCTTTATTTTCATAAAATAAATATATCAGTTATGTTTTTATTCAAATACTGGTGAAAAAAATGTAATAAAGTGAACCAATTTTGTCCTTTTTCAACATTGTTTTTGATACATAATAGTAACATTTTCGTAATTTTGGCTCTGTAGTAGACTTTAAGACTGTATATCCTGTTGGTAAAACGCATAAAACATAATATTTTGGCATACTGTAATGGTTGTATTCGTCCTGAAAGTTAACTCCTATTTTCGTAAAACGCTATGAAAGGATATCTTCGCTTTAAAAAACCATAATTAAAAATTATACTTTTACTCTGTAGTTCCCTAAATCAAGACTTAGTCTTTCTAAAACTGTAATTGTCCATAAATAATCTGCTCACATCATTACGATATTGCTCTGGGCAAAACGCGAAAACATGAAGTTTTCGTCACGAATCGAACACACGCTCTTAAGTGCCGTACCTAAGTGGAATTGAGAATTGTTTGGAGGTGGTTTTATATGTATATCCTCTTTCACAGCATCTATGCCGTTAATCATGGTGTTTTTATTCCAGTTCTGGCGTGTAGTTATACGGATGTAATTTTGCGGCATGATTCTAAAACCAAAATTATCATCCCACGCTTTTAGTACCAACCCTCTTTTAAGAGGAGGAAGCGCGGAGATCCCTTTTGTTGAGAAATACATTTTAAGTTTAAGTGTTTTATTTGCATCACTTTACTATGTTTGAACGAGCCCCCATAACTGTTGAACGAAATCTTTTCTATTCGGTATGGCTGAATACTGTTGCCTTTTGCTGTAGAATATGAAATATTAAAAATACGTCTCGAAACGTTCAAAATAGCGTAAATAATGTACTAAATATTAAAACATTAAAATTATATTTCTCTCAAAAACTAATAATCTCCACGTTCTAATATACGGCCTATCTACAAAAAAATCGGGAGTTTCTAAAGCGTGGAATGCGCTATATACAAGGTGTAACGTCAAATACGCAAAACCTGAAAATAGTTTGATTAGAATAACGAGCAGAATCAATTGAACCACTTTTTAATAAAGGTAACATTTTTAAAAAAATCTTCATTAAACATGTTGCCCTGCCTATTTATTAATAAGTCAAGCCATCACGTGCGCAAACCTGCCAAAATAGGTAAACAAACACAAATGGTTGTACTCCAATTAAAATTTTTTCATACGCGTGTTAATAATAATTCTTATTCCAATGCAATTTTTTATGATTTTTTTTCTCTCAGAATTAGGTTAATTGAATTAAAAATCATTTGGGGTGTCTGAGGTTTTGCGTGTTTAAAGTAAAAGTAATAATAAAAGTTTTAATTATGCATATCTAAAAACAAAAAAAAATGACTTCAGTTAAGTAAACTGAAGTAAGTAGGGTGCAAAATGATCCCGGGATTATTTTGCCCACCCTAAAAAGGGATTGTTTTGCCCCAATGCCCTACAAACGAAAAATTTCAAAACATTTTATTTGCTTCGAATGCTGTAATGGATGGTAAATTACACTGCTAAATGGCAACAGAAACTGAGGCAAACACACCTATCACATAATATTTACGTAGGAAAAAGGTACATAATCTCAAATAAGGGCGTACTTTAGACTGAACACAGTAATTTTGATGTTTTCAACCGACTTCAAAAAAGGAGGAGGTTATTTCGATTAAAATTTTCGCAGTGCCTACGATGCCATGACGCTGGGGAACCGATCACTTTACCGAATTGTTTTTGTTAGAATTTCGTTTTACCGAAAACTATTGACCAACGCTGTTTTGCTATATGCATTATTTGACATTTTTTTATATCATCGAAGTATCATATGTCATAAGTATCATTTTACCGAACTATATTTCACCGATTTACTAAATAAGTTTTTGCTATTGGCCGAAGCCTCTTTTGAACTTTTTTCATTTGCCATTCTTGGTATGATTTTCAATATTAAATTTAAATAGTGTCATAAAAAGTCAATATGTTGTGCTGTAAAATTTAGTGACAGAAACGAATCGCTGCAAAACCGACTTCAAGGCGGGGAGGGGTGGGGCGGCCCGCGAGCTGAGGAGCAGGCGGTTTGAAGGCACGCCGCCGCGGCTGAGGCGCTGAGGAAGCTGCGGTGGTGAGCGTTAAAACCATCTGCGACGATAAGCTCGCGTGGGGCTGCCCAAACCCCGCAGCGCCGGAGTCGTCACAGAAACCATGCATGCTGCATGTTGCTTGCCTGCTTGCATGTTGCATGCTTGTTTGCACGCTGCATGCTTGCTTACATGCTGCATACTTGTTTGCATGCTGCATGTCTGCTTGCATGCCTGCTTGCATGCTGCGTGCTTGAAGCAAGAACCTTTGTTTTGCATGCTTCTTACTAGGACCACTTAAAACCACATTTGTTCATCAGCTATTGTATTGAGTGCCATTACATTTAAATAATTAAGTAAACAAAATAGTAGGAAACTAATCTGAAATTAGTTCCTGTTGCCTTAATCTATAACGCCAGTGTAATAATTACGTTTTGAAAGCTCTTTCAATTTCACTCAAATTGTCTTTAATATCCAAAAGATTTTGATTTTTTTTTTTTCTTTAACAACGTTTTTTTCCTTTGTTTCTGGTGGAGTACCGCTTATCATTAATTCAATACAGACATATTTACTTTACTTCTAGGCGTTTAGTGAAATGAAATAATGGTAATTAAAACAGTGGTATAATGAACGTTCGAACAAATGTTATTTGGGCTAAGTGTAACTTCGGTAAAAAGGTTTTCGACCAAATGAAACGTCGGAGCAACAAAAAAAAATCGAATTGATAATAGGTCAACTGATACAGTGGCAGACGTGACTTAGATGAAGTAAAAAAAATACGAAACGAGAATAGTTGAAAAGTTTTAGGTGTAATGAAATTCGGTTAAATATTTTTCGAACTTATGATAGGTAACCATATCCAAGCAGCAAAAACTAGTACTATAAAAGACCATAGAACGTTTTGTAAAAAACTGTCCTTGGTCCTATAAAACCCCAAAGAACGTATCTTTTATTCGGAAGTGGCGCATTTAGATCTCTGTTCAGTGACAAAATAATTTTATTACAGTGTTCCAAATGACGAAACAGTCCAATAAAATCTACGTAACAGTGATGCAGGTCTCAAAATAATAATGTACTGGCCACTGTAGGACCTTTTATAGTACTTTTTCGTACTAAACAAGAGTTTAGTTTCCTTTACCTCACATTTTTCATTCACCATTCATAATTTTACATTCGTGATAGTGTAGGGTGCAAAAAATAATTAAAATAATTTTACAAAAGGACACTTGATTGAAGCAATCTGAGGTGAGTAAGATTTTATTTTGTTATTATAATATAAGCATTTAGAGCAATAATGTACTGTCGAATGCTTTTATACAACACTGGCATCGCTAAAACCATAATAAATCGTTTATAGGCCTTTTTAGAGTTATGAGCTAAAATAATAGGACTGGATTGCTGGTTGTGTCATATGTCAGTGTCATGCATGACACTGACATATGTTGACAGGCTCGACTGTACGAGCACGCAATTCACTAAAAATTTTATAGATGACGCCATTAAGTCGGTAAAACAGCGATTAATCGTTTTACCCCGAGGGATCATTTTGTACCACCCTCCCCTATATGCCATCAAGTTACTGAAAGGTATGAACCGTAGGTACATAATTTCTTTAACGACAAAATCAACTCCTGCTCTCGAGCTTCCTAACATGCCATACACCTGTTTTAGTTAAATCCGCATTAAATAGTAGGTACCTAAATAAGAAGAAGTATAATCAATGCAAGTATTCATCACCCATTCACGAAACTTACATTCATAACATCATGGTTAGCCAAGACAGCGGAAACTGGCATCACTCCTCCACTGAGCGCCTTGCCAAGAATAAGGATGTCTGGCTTGACGCCCTCATGATCTACCGCTAGCATTTTACCGGTACGACCTGTAACAAAAGTAAAGTAAAAGTCATGCAAGTACACAATGCAACAAAAATTGGTGGTCATGTATACAAGGAAAAAGTTTAAAACTCGTTATCTATGACAAGAACGTAGAGATATCTACAGTCTCCAATAATTACTCGTAGATAAGTTACGACTTAAACAATATTATCGCAAAAAATCGACACTGCCTTAATAAGGTCAATGTAATGTAGGTTACCCAATGTTTTGCGTCAGCCAACTACCATTTTTAGAACACTGATAAAAACTAATGACGTCGCGAATCAAAATATAAGAACGGCAAAATATTATTAACTTGTCTATAATCAGACTATCACAATGGAAATGTTTTATTTATATCCTCTTTATCTAACGAAACGAAGTAAACATATTTATCTATCAATTGTTGATACACTAGTTGTGATAAACCTTTGACCCGACCTCGCAATGTTGCGCAGTACTCGGACTTACCCAAACCGGTCTGCACTTCATCAGCGATCCATAGAACGTTGTACTTGGTGCACAGTTCTCTCACTTTCCTCAAGTAACCGTCGTCCGGGATCACTGTTCCTGCCTCGCCTTGGATAGGCTCCACCATGAACGCAGCTACGTTAGGATCTTGGATTGCCTCCTGTAGATTAAAAAAGGAAATCATCACCTCATGCTTATTCAGTAGATAAGATTTAGGATGGCATGCAAAAGTCATTTGTAGTATCTAGGTATAGGACGTACCTCAAGTGCATCAGTATCGTTGTACGGAATTAACTGGAATCCAGGCATGTAAGGTCCAAAACCCTCATAACAAGTGGGGTCCGACGACGCTGATACTGCGGACAATGTGCGGCCCCAGAAGTTGCCTTCTGCGAAGATTATCTAGAGCAAAAACATACAGTTCGTAAAAATAATTATGATTACGGCACATATGGCATTCTATAAACGAATAGTCTATTTTTACGCCATGAAATTAATAAGAACTTTTAAAGTTTTCCCTGTCCGTAACAGATAGGACAACTACTTCTCGATGGATGTCTTTTTCATATTGTACCATGTTTTAAGATAAAGTTGACATGACTGACCCACACGTCAACATGTAGGTGAACTCACCGGATTCTCAGTCTTCAAGGACCGGATTCTTCTAGTCTCCACAAAGAATGATAACCCGCAATAAAAATAACCGATAAATCGATTCCCGTTTATCATTTGAAGCCACATGTTTTAGTGATTAGAGGTCTAAGGTGCACGTCTTGTATGTTGTAGGTACGGATTTCTATATGCTGATGTATGGAGCTGATAGTAAGACTTTCGTTTTATTAGATAAATAGGTAGATGAGATAAAATGTGTTTTCTTAATTCCACATAAGTAATATAGTGTAACCCAGGCATGCATACCCGCGCAAAAGTTGAGACGACATTCGTTCGTCATTTATGCTAAACCAGCAAGGTTTAGCATAAATGACGAACGAATGTCGAAAGTCGGCATTGATTCAGTAGGTAGGCACGGTCAGCAACGAAAGCCGGTGAACATAATTGTACCTTTTAAGTACCGTACATTTCAACGTGGAGTTTTAACCTACCTACTAACATAGGTATCAATCGCTTACCTTTGCTTGTCCATCGGGTACTTTCTTAACGTCATAAGCCCACTTTCTCGCAATCTTGCAGGCGCTCTCACCACCTTCGACACCTGTGTTCATCGGTAGTAAACGATCGAAACCGAGGAGGTCCGTCATGAACTTCTCGTAATTACCCAGGTGATCATTGTAGAATGCTCTGAAAGTCAAAGAATTTATTTCAATTATTAACCAATAATTCCAATACTGTACTTCTCTAAAGAACTCTTTATTTTAACCTTGAAACCCCGATTAATTTTCAGTTAATTGTAAAATTATATTTCAAGTTGCTTCAAAAAGGTAAATCATAAAGGTCCATACAAGGCGAGCCTCCTCGTGTGCCTTCGTTCGATGTTGAGCAACTCAGTAGAAATTACCTATGTTAAATGAATTTTTAACCGACTTCAAAAAGGAGGAGGTTATCAATTCGGATGTTTGTATTTTTTTTTATGTATGTTCAGGCGTAACTCTGTCATATATAGACGGATTTGCAAAATTATTTTTTTGTTCGAACGGGATTTCTCCCGAAATGGTCCCATATTTTAAAATTGATCTAGCCCTTTTTGAGAAAATCAACAAAATCCCAAAAATAATACTTAGATGACGTTTTAGTTTCTTCAATCTTTGGAGGACTTACAATCTCATTTAAATGTTTCGCCGTTTCTTAATAGATTTGGATGTTACGACAATACTAAAAAGCGAAAAATAACAAGTTTTTTCAAAAAAAAGAAAATCGCTTTCAAAAGTGATAAATAACTAACTTAAAAAACTAAACTTTTTTATGACTTCGCTTTGGACACTATACATCAGCGAAGTTTGCATTCCTTATGAGTTCAGTAGATGCCACATCAGTATTTTTCATTATTCTTGCCACATCAAGAGAAGACGAGCTAACCTGGCCTATTCATTGAAAAAATAAATTGGGCATGAATAAAGTTCTTGATTAATGAAACTATGATAATTTCGGTGTTTCATTTACCTGGAAACAAGAGTAAGTTTTTCGGCCTGCGCCTTGAGAGCAGCTATGATTCTCGGGTGGCAGTGTCCCTGGTTCACTGCGGAGTAAGCACTCAGAAAATCGTAGTATTTCTTTCCTTCTACATCCCATACAAAGACTCCTGAAAAGAAAAAACAGGTTAGAACGTAAGCTGTTTCCAGAACATAAGTACTTACAGATAGGTTGGCAAAGCCCAAAAGGAATGGTGATGATGTTATGAAGGTACCTATGCCTATGCGCCCTCAGGAGGTTAAAAAAATTAACATTTGTATGTACTTAATGCGAGTTGCCCTAGACAGGGTTGGTTGGCGATCTCTGGGGGAGGCCCACGTTCAGCAGTGGACGGCAATATTAGGCTGATAGGATGTACTTAGGTAGTACCTTTTTTGTTTTTCAGAAGTAGAAAATCCTCATGGATGACCTCAGGTCTAAAAACTCTTTTACTGAAAACCACCCCAATGATCCATCGGTTCCTTCTCACACTTATAACGGGAATCCCTGGAGCATACATGCTTTCCGCAATACCCAGCTGATGCTCTAATTAACCGGGTCAACTTATTGTTTTTATTACCTAATCTCCTACATATATAATGACCTACATTAAAGATTCTAAAACAATGGTTTATTATAGGTAATAAAACTTACTTAATAGTACCAACATTAATATGCACATGTTCCATAATTAATTGTTATGTCATTTAACGGTTAATTTAGAACAAGTAATATAGTTTCGATTTTCGTACCACAACGTAGAGCAATTTAAAGATTAGAAGATGAAATACCAAGCTATTTATTTATTTTATAAACAATGGCAGGTACCAATTTCGAAATTTACCGTAAAGTTTAAGACTTTTTTATAGCATCATGAAGCTATAAAACTTATCTCTTGGAGTTAATAATACCATATAGTGTGGTGTCAATGTAGGTGAAGGAGTGATGCATTAATTCTACTAATGTAGTGTGCTTCATAGGCTACGCACGTACGTAGATATGGTCAGCAATTCAAGTAGATTAATACTTCGGTTTTTTTAATCCCGGTCACTTTAGTGTCAATATTAACAGTTTGAGATTATTGTTCATTTTTAGGGTTCCGTACCTCAAAAGGAAAAAACGGAACCCTTATAGGATCACTTTGTTGTCCGTCTGTCTGTCTGTCTGTCAACATCCTTTATCTCGGGAACGCGTGAAGGTATCGAGTTGAAATTAAAATCATATACTCAAGTCTACGGTCACTTGATGCTGTAAGAAAATCAACCCTCTATGTTAACGTGAAAAAAAGATACGGCCGTTTATGTCGCAAAAAACGCATTTATAATATTAAGTAGATTAAAGTATGAATTACTATAGAAGTATGGATATGTACCTACAAATATGTACGGAACCCTCAGTGGGCGAGTCCGACTCGCACTTGTCCGGTTTTTTTTTTGTATAAATCATCAGGAAATTCTACATATTATGTATTTATGTTTGTTTCTTCATAAAGCGCCTGTGAGCAAAATCTTCATAAAAGAGCCAGACACCTATTAGACGACAAGTAGATTCTAAAAATAAGGCTGCTACTACTTGTGCAAACTAAACAAAATGTCATCGTAATTAGCTTACCTTGTATACAGCAGTTCATTGATTAGTAGGTATGCGTACCTATAGCTACCTAAATAATATGACGCTATTTTCATAATCTATAATTCTAATTCTTTAGAGGCACCTACCTACCTATTTGTCAGAATACAATAGTAATAGATAGACACACAACAAAGGTTCAACAGAAATATCAAAAGTGATGAAACTGTGGCATAATAGGTTTTAATTATATTCTTTAGCAGAGCTGATAAACTCAGCGACACCGTTCGAGTTACGATTAAGAAAATCATTCTCCTTTTTGTGTGAATGTTATGACATGACAGTCTCGCTACCTACACCTAGGAAAAACTGTATGGCAGTACAGCCAGCGATAGAAAACTATTGGTATTGTTGCTTTTCTTTTAAATTAGTAGTCATTTCTAAAAAGTCACCATAAATCACACGACGAGTGATAATAAAGCGTGTTTGCCAAATAAAACCAATGAATGCCCAGTCTTATTGTCGCTGTAACTAGGCGCTTACTCAAGGTCAAATAGATATCATTTTTGATATTTCAGTCAGTGTAAATCAATGAAGTTTTATTGACTTTTAACGAGAGTCGATAAATGTACCAAAGTTAAATATACAGTACATATTATCTACTTAACTAGGTACCTACATACTTACTTATTAAATTACGATTATAAAGACTTACTGAAATTAAGTTCTGGAGTTTTCATTATTCAGCGAAAATAAACGTAACGCTCACAAAGGTTAATAATCATACAGAATCGATGCAATTAACAACGAATATTTATGTAGTTTAAGGCGTTTATGTAGGTACGGACAACTTCATCAACAGCTGGTTACCCCCTTTTATAATTTGAATGCGTGGGGGTACCCAGTTAATGGCGCTGTCTGTACCTTACTTTATCGTCATTTTAATTGGTCGTCTTTAGGCTTAGAGTATGTAACCTGTAAGTCTCTAGGTTTGTTTACTTTCATAAATCTTCTAATATCCCTAATCTTTATAAACTCAAAATTTATTTATTTATAACTTTGCTTTTCTGGTGGCCTTTATAATTTGAAATACCTACCTACTTTTGATACACATCAAAAAGGACTTTTTGGTCTCTTTAGTCTGACTGACTTGTTCGTAATATCCCCAACACTTGCGTGTCATGTGTATAGTCAGCAAAAAAAAATCGATTTACACTTTATTTTCAAATATTGTTATTGAGACAATGTTTTTTTATAGGTTGTTATATACTCAAACACCTTTTTCTACGGGAGGTAGGCAGAAACTGTAGAACTGCTACGGACCTCACATACTCCCTGTTGCTTCGTCCATGCTCATACATGGACATACACGCGCGCCGGTTGCGACTCTAGTAGGTACACCTTAGAATAATAAGTTATTATTCTAATGCTTAGGCCGCATCCGCGTGTATTGTCACGAAGCTTCGCGCAATGTTACGATACACGTAGCGGTCACATCTACGTTTATCGTGTCAACGCGCGAAGCTTCGTGACGATACACGCAGATGCGGCCTAAGCATAAGAGGTACACAATGTACCCGGCCGGTAGGTATCTAAAGATGATAAAGATTTTCAAAACACGTAATTTTCAAGTAATAAAATTATTATCTACTCTACCAGCGACCATAAATCCCATAATCAGCTGTAGTTAGGTAGGTATGTACTTGCAATTAAGAGTGTCGATTTTTTTTTTGTTGAATACCTAACATAATCATCATCTTATTTTGATGCCCCTATCACATCTGCAAAGCTACGCCTGATAATATTCAATACCTTCCAATCAATAGCGGTAAATAGTACTAGCTAAAATTGATAATATTTAGTAAGTACCTACCTACTACCTTTTGCTCGCGACGTTGTCCGTGTTTCTTAACTTTTTATAATAAAAAATAGCCTATAGCATCAGGGATAAAGTAGCTTCCAATTAACCTCTTGACTGGCATGACTACTGGAGTCATGTTGTCATTGTTTTAAAACTATTGTGTCTGCTAATTGGACAGTTGAGTTCTCGTAAGAATCAACAAAATCGGACATTAGCCCGACATAAATTCAACTTTAATTTATAATATGTAGTGATGATAGTATTAATATGGCCGAAAGAACATTGAGAAGGAAGACGATAGGAGAGTGCATTTGAGGTAAGCAGCATTTGTGGCATCGTCGAGTCTTCTCGTCGGCTATACTGCAGAGACTGAAGACGAAACTCTGACCAGTGCGCTCTGCCTGTTATGAAGTATGCTGCCAAAACGTGGACACTTACAGTGGGGCTAGTCTACAGTTCAAAGCAGCGGTTAATGAAACGAGCAATGCTCGGAGTTTCTCTGAGGGAGATAATTCCCAACGAGAACTAAAGTCACCGACATTACTCGCAGGAACAACAGGCTGAAGTGGCAGTGGGGTGGTCACGTCTGTCACAGGACCGACGGCCGATGGACCAAACTTATTCTGGAGCGGAGACCGGTTATCGGTAGGCGCAGTGAGGGACGTCGTCCAGCCCGATGGACCGATGACCTGAAGAAATAGTAGTCGGTGGTAGCTGGATACGGAAGGCAGAGGACCGAGAAAAATGGCGCATGAAGGAGGCCTATGTCCAACAGTGGACCTCTAGTAAACTAAAGGGATGAGTGATGATGTGATGTTAAATATCAATTCATAAGTTTTTTTAGAGTCCGTAAAAAATCTGTGTCTCTAATAATTACTCATTAGGTACTGGTAGGTATTCATATGATATGGTTATATAATTCTTTGTATTATTATAGTCTTTACATAAGTAAGTAAGTAGTATAAAACAAAGTTGCTCCTCTGTCCGATACGCAACGGATTTTAATGCAGTTTTTAGCAAAAGATAATTTGCAAAGAAGGTTTATATGTAGTGAGGTACATATAGTTTGATATTGTTTTGTGTGATATCACATTAGTACCTATCTACATTGCACCCGCATAAAAATAATAATAACGCTAACGCTATATAATATCGCTAGTATAAATACTAAAGACCTTTTTTTAATTAATTTAAATCATCTCACGACATTTCAAATTATTCCAATCTATTCCTGACCTGGGCCATTAGGGTCTTAAACTTACCTTCACCGCGGCTCAGAGCGACCGGCACGGGGGCATAGTTGCGGCATCCGTACTTGTCCTCCAGGGCGAAGATCTCCTCCGACGACAGCTGATTGTTCTTTCCAACCATACTGCACCAACAAAACAAAAATGAAATTAAAGTCCGATATCTTTGCCACGAAATCTTCCAAAAACTACAACTTAAACCTCAACACCTCTCTTAAATTTAAATTAAATACGTACATTTTTACGTATTTTTCTTTGAATAAACTGCAGCTATTAATTCAAAGAGAATCTGTACTATTATGACACAAAATAATGATCAGCTGTCCTTATATAGCACCGCCACCTGAGATGAGACAACAAGCCAATAAAGAGCTTAGGTTGCAGTCTCAGCATAATATATTAATTAAATATGTATTATTAATCATATTGTGCCCTGTGATAAATTTACAATTGAATTATTGTATAATTAGGTAAACAAAGATTTGCTATAAAGTAGGAGTCGATAAACTCATCTTTCAATCAATGTCAATATGGTTTAATTATAAACCAATAAATAACTGCTTTACTCATTTGTCTGCAAGGGTATATAAAAATAGTTATTTCGATATGTAATCAAAGATGATAAACTCTTAATGAATTATTAATTGAAAGAAATGAAGCAGATAGCTGATGAAATATCTACCTTTCGATTGTTAACTTCATTTTGAAATAGTCGTCAGTGCTAAACTTTAAGTAGGTAGTGGAGAGGTAATAACCAAAAAGAAGTGTGTCTGCGTCCGAAATTGGCCAGTGACTGAATAAAGATAAATTACTGCCGTCGGAAAAATACAAGATGTATTGTTTACTGTGAATCGAAATTACGTCATACCGCCCCCCGGGCTGATCATATCAATCGCCGGGCCAACGTCACTTAACCACGCCATTTAACCCGTTAAACACATTTCATTCATCAGAATCAAAGGTTGTTGATAACAATTGACTATACGAAGTTTCCATTCGGAAAACTTTGTTTTTTTCCTCTAAATTGGGTCAAATTACTTTTTCCTTGTAACATGAGGATGGATAGATACTGCTGGAACGCGTTGGTAGGTGATACCATTAATATTAACAAAGGCAGGTTGGAATATATAAAATACTAGCGGGCCCGGCAGACGTTGTCCTGCCATGAAAACCGTTACAAAAATCTAGGTCTAGCCTACCCTACCCCACCTACCTACCTACGTACCCTATCTACCTACCTACCCTACCCCTACATACCTACCCTACCTACATACTTACCCTACCTACCTACCCTATCAACCTACCAATAATTAAAACACCTCTTCACTGCGAAGAGCCACCTTGCCGTTCTCGAGTTAGCGCATAAGTTATGCGCTCCTAGTACCAGGGTCGACATACATCTAAGTAGTCCTACAACTCGACTGCAGCGCCACCTACCGGGTCCAATTGTGAATCTAAACCATTCTCGAATCCACTGGAACACACACAGAAAATTTCATCAAAATCGGTCCAGCCGTTCAGGAGGAGTTCGCTTTCATACACACGCACAGAAGATTTTTATATATAAGATATTATTATTATTATACCAGCCTATCATTGTCCCACTGCAGGGCAAAGGCCTTCATCTCATACAGAGAAGGCACGAGCAATGATCACCACGCTTGCTCAAGGCAATTGGCGATTTCAGACTTATCTATCTATCTTTTACCTTTAAACGAGCAATTCTTGTATCTAATATATAAAATTCTCGTGTCACAGTGTTTGTAACAAAACTCCGCCGAAACGGCTTGACTGATTCTTATGAAATCTTGTGTGTACATTTAGTAGGTCTGAGAATAGGTCGTAGGCTATTTATATGGCAAAAAGACGATTCCCGGATCAGCTAATATATATAAAATCAAATTCTTGTATATATTTATATAATCTGAATCTCGAAAACGACTCCCAACGATTTTCATGAAATTTAGTATGCAGGGGGTTTCGGGGATGATAAATCGATCTAGCTAGATTTCATTTTTAAAAAAAACGAAAAAAAAAAAAACCAAACTAAGCTTGGTCGCCCAGGTACTATCCTAACGATGTTTTATATATAATATAATATAATAAGTCCTGGTTTCCTCACGATGTTTTCCTTCACCGATGTCAGTGATGTCCTGAATAGGTTTAGAAAGTACAAAAATTGAAAAAGTCACATTGGTACTTGCCCAGTATCGAACCCACACCGTCTCTGCTCTTCATGAGAGGCGGGTGACTGGGCATCACGACATAAACAAAATATACCATAATTATAATTAGGTACGGCACGATGGTGATTGCGCAATTAGATTCTGCGCAGCGTTTTGCGGGTTGCACCACAGTTGCACGGAAGAAATATTTCAGTGGCCTACAGACAGTTGTCCCGTGACTGGCTGTTTTTGATGCGCTTTTCATAGTGGTAAGTGCGTTTAGAAACATTTAAATGATTATAAACGCACTCACCACGTTGAATGTTTGTAAACATATCCACCACGACAAATTCCTAGTGTGACTGTGTGAGGCAAACTTTTAACTTTTTAACCGACTTCAAAAAGGAGGAGGTTACATCGATTACTCTGAGATTTATGATCCGATTTACGTGATTCTTCTTTAGTTTGATGCGAAATAGTTGCCATTTGGTCCCATAAAAATTTAACATTGTTTGGCCTGGTAGTTTTCTTTTTATGAACATTTTTTAATTTATGTTTATTTTTGACCACGCATAACTTTTTTACGTGTAGTCCGATTTCGATGATTCTTTCTTTAATTGATAGTGTATACCTCAAATTTGGTCCCATATAAATTTAAAGAAAATATTCCACCCCTAAGGGTTGAAAATTAAGGGCTGACAGTTTTTTTTTGGTGTCGCTGTTTCGTAATTCATTTCTATGATGAGAAATAGGCACTAAAAAGCGAAAAAAAAAATTTTTAACAAAAAAGACAACCGCCTTCAAAAAATAACAAATTACTTTCAATTCGCAAGTCGGTGGCAATAAAAAACAACAAGCAAAACCAAAGCCGCCGACTTGCGAATTGAAACTTATTTTTTACTTTTTGAAGGCGGTTGTCTTTTTTGTTAATTTTTTTTTTAATTATTACTTTTTTGTTATGCTGCTGTTGACTGGCAAAGAATACCTAAGGCATTACCTAAGTCCGCCTTTGTACCTTTGTGCATAAAATATAAATAAATAAAGATTGAAAAAAAAATCAACTAACTGGGTCGACTTTTCTCTAAACATTTATTTTTGAAATTTGTCTCACTCTAGGTAAGTCAAAATTTGAAAAAATAGGTTGTCTGGGGCGGCTTCCTCTCAAAATAGCAAGGACGAGGAGCTGGTGTTCTGTCCTTGGACACGGTCACGAATTCGCAACAGTAAGCAAAGTATGTGAATGGATTGAATCATAATATTATTTATGTCCTCACTCATTGACCCGCAGATATGAGCTCATCAATATCAACCATATTATCATTATCTGAAAGTCGTACCTAACATAGCTTTGATCATGTGACCAATATCGATAACATTATTTATTAAAAGCAAAACGATATAATTATGTATTTCATCAACCTAACCAAGATATGTTTAATTACAAAACAGGCGAACGGACAGGAAAGAGATTGCGGCATGGTAATTTTATTATATTTTATTATAATAGTTAAGGCGCTAATAAGCGACTTTCACTGATTTTAAACTGACCAATGACCATCACGTCAAAATGAATCGTGTATATGATTTCCAAAAAAAATATGTTTATATTAAATAGTTTAATTAACTCGTGAAGTTGTGTCTGACGCGGACAAAACATTGATCACAAAATCTACCAGGTATATTTAATCAAACTTTAACTATCTTACAGCCGTTGGTCCCAGCTGTCATTCGTAGATCTTTGACAGTCGTTAAGGGTAGTCAGAAGCCAGAAAGCCTGAAAACCAGTCTTACCAAGGGGTATCGTGTTACCCAGTAACTGGGTTGTGGAGGTCCGACAGGCAGTCGCTCCATGTACAACACTGGTATTCAACTGCATTCGGTTAGACTGGAAGCCGACCCCAACATAAAAGGATTGAAAGCAGTTGTAATATGTACTCACTTAAGCTTCATTATTCATATTTGTATAAGTGCAGGTATATTTCCTGATGCATTAAAACAATCGATAGTGAAACCGCTTTATAATAAAGGGAATCACGAATTGATGGAAAACTATAGACCGATTGCGCTTACACCAGTCATATCGAAAGTGTTTGAAAAATATATATATATCTTAAAAAATACCAATCAATACCTATCTAGAAAAATAGCAAATATTAACTGACGAACGAAAGGGATTTCGAAAAAACAAAAGTATACATTTGGCTATTTATGAGTTTTTACATAATATCATGTTAAATGTAGCTAAGAGGACACCTGTTTGTGCCATTTTCTGCGACATGACGCAGGCCTTTAACTGCGTCCATTATAATTCCCTAGCAGATAAACTTGAAGCTTATTATGGTGTTAGGGGTAACGTTTTAGAACTAATTAAATCATATCTTCAAAACATAAAACATAAAAAAGACTAACGTAATGCATTTTAGGCAACGTGCACATACAATTAAAAATCCTAATGTTCAATTTAATAATATTAATATTAATGAAACGGAAACAACAATATTTCTGGGACGGACTATAGATGATAAGTTGAACTGGAAACATCAAATAGAGGCACTTAGCAAAAAATTCAGTAGTGCAGCCTACGCTCTTAAACAACTCGCAGTGGTTCTCAACGAAGATGCACTAATTAGTGCTTACTATTAGCCGAATCAATTCTTATATACGGAGTTATTTTTTGGGGGAATAGCACAAACACTGAAATTGCGTTCCGGGCCCATAAAAGATGCTTAAGATCAATTGACTGCAAATAACAGATAGCTGTAAATATTATTTTATGGAAAATAACATACCAATTTCATCTAAATCGGTTCAGCCGTTTCATTGTGATAGCGTAACAGACAGAGTTACTTTCGCATTTATAATATTAAAAGTATGGAAGTACCTATGGATTGAAAGGCAGCCAAGAGCAGCAGCAATTGCTAGTTCATCAGTTCCTTGTACAGTGAACAGCAAAAGTAGATGATGAAAATCAGAAATACAATGCTAATAAACGGAGTTCGCATCAGAACTGTGTGGCGTCGAAGTGATTCAAAAGTATGTGTGTGACAATCACATACTTTTAATAAATAAACTAGTCATAAATTATATAAATTAGTGTTAGTAAATTAGTATTGAATTTCTGATTTTGATCATCTACTTTTGCTGTTGACTGTACCTACCTAAGTAGTTGTTATAACAAACAAACAGTGGCGGATTAGCCACATAGCAAGACTGCTATGCAACAATGCTACGGGCCCCGCGCACCAACGCTTTCCGATCGTAAAAAATAGCAATTTAGTGCGTTACGAAAAAAAATTTTTTTTTTTTTTCAAATAGTTGCAGGTTGCATATATACCACGAAAGACTAGGTGTCAAAATGTTCAACTACCTAATTTAAAATTTTATTCATTTCTAAAAGTGAGTACTGCACACAATGTTGGCAACTTTTGTTAAGTTTTTGGATGTTGGTGTTCTATACACAGACATATTACAGACATATTATAGACATACACATATATACATATATATAGGCGGCTATACTGCTGAGCTACTTGCTCAAAGCTCATTATTCATTTGGAAGCAAGTATGCAGGAATGCAGAATACATTCCCTATCTTGCACACTCTTTAAAGGTTGCTAAGTTGCTGTGGTGGTTCAAAATTTTAATACATTTTTTCCGCTTCTACTTATCGATGGGGTCGTCATACGACCGCACTTCAAGAAAGTACATCAAAAATTCCTGTTTTTGAAATGTTGGAGGTGGCCCGCCAACTGAGAGGACTCTTTACAGTGTGCCTTGAGCAGGGCCAGTTTCCAAAATTGTGGAACTCTGGTCGTCTGGTCCTGCTCTGGAAGGCGCGGCGCCCTCTGCGTTCGCGTACCGGCCTATAGTGCTGCTAGCAGCCCGCCTCGTCAGCCACTTGTGCGAAGATAGGTCGGATCTAGACGACAACCAGTATGGTTTTCGGCATGGGCGCTCCGCCATACACACTGTATCGCGGATGAGAGTCCTCCAACGCCTTCAACATTCCGCCCCCGCCAACAGGCCCCCGACGGGCACCGCCGCTGGGATCACAAATCGTGGCCAGGTAGGCCCGAATAGCGGTCGAGCCCATCATGAAGTTGATCTGGGATTGGTGTTCGACAGCCGGGTAGGATTTCGGCCCCCACTTCCAGCGGCTGACGCCCAAATTGCTGGGCGCAGCTGGGGCGCTGTTAACGCTGTTTCCCAATTTGGGGGCCTGAGCGTCGTATGTAGGGGGCTCTACGTGGGGATCGTGCGATCGATGGCCATGTACGGGGCCTTGATCTAGGCGGCTGACCTGACGACCGGAAGCATCGCCGTTCTGCGAAAACCGCAGCGAGCGATGGCCGTCAGAGTCATCACGGGGTATCGCACGATGTCCTACGATATGGCTTGTGCACTGGCCGGATCCCCGCCCTGGGACCTGTGCTGGCTCGTGAGGAGGCACGGCTCCCTGTCGTTTTGGGTGACGCAGGTGCTCTCAGGCATGGTTGCTTCGAGAAGTACCTGTGTCGCATAAACAGGGAGCCGGGAGACGTCCGGTGTCACCACTGGGTCGACTGCCGGGAGGACACGGTGCGGCATACGCTGGCAGAGTGTGCTGCATGGGAGGAGGCGCGCCGTGCCCTCGTCTCAGAAGTAGGCAGTGACGTCGCTGCCGAGTCGATAGTCGGTAGCGCAGTCTTGGGACGCGGTGGTTTCCTACTGCGAAACTGTCATGTCGCAGAAGGAGGCTGCGGAAAGGGAGAGGGAGATCACTACCTCCCACACGGACTGCAGCAGGCACACCGGGCGTCGTCGGCGGAGGCCGAACAACGGCCTCCGCCGACCCAAGCACCCCTAAATGGGTCCAGGGACGACAGACTCCGATGTCTGTCGCCCCCCACATAAGGTGGAGGCGCGTAGTGTTCCACGCGAAAATCAATTCAAATTACACTAGACGACTTTATTGAAAATCAAACACCTGGACGAACGAATTCAGGTGTTTATTGTCATTATTGAAAACGTATGACTGCTGTAACTAAATGTAGGAAAGCATACCATACAATTACTGTCGTTTTTGAAATATTCCGACAGCTAAAACCTTTTACAACAGAAGAATCTTGAAAAAATCTTCCATTATCGCAGATGATTGGTGGTTTCTCGGCATTGCTCAAATCTTATGTCGCTAGTGTTATTGACGGCATGAAGCGTGAGGCTCTGGAACTGCAATTTTACAAGCTTCTGTTAAATAATTCTTTAGAATCTTGTTTCCCAAACGTAGAAATTACCTTGCGCATTTATTTTTCGCCAACACTTTAGTGGTGAACGTTCTTTCTCAACATTAAACCGTGTTAAAAATTAGTTGAGGAACACGATGAGTCAAGAACGTCCTCACTTTAATGAATATTGAATACGAATTGCTTAGAGAAGTCGATATTAGTAGAATTATTTATAAAGTCCAAATTAGTTAAAGCAAACCAAGGGCCCCTTGATAGAATTTGCTACAGGCCCCGCGTTGGCTTAATCCGGTACTGCAAACAAAACATTATAAACGCATGCTGAACACGTGGATCCAATTAATATTACTATTTACCATTGTAATCTTTTCCGCACATTCTACACGGAAATCATATTATTATGACCTGCACCAGACGAATACTCATTATTATTTATCTTACATATCTTATCGCCATCAACATTATTGTTATGTTACAAATGTTAGTTAAGTCATTAAGGCCGCCTTTGTACCTTTGTGCATGAAGTGTAAATAAATAAATAAATAATAAGTAGTTATTTCAGGGGAAAGATAATTATGAGATCAGAATTTGATTAAATATGTATTTAGGTATTGCACGTGAAAAAGCAGAATTGGGTGGTTCTTTTGAACAAACATCTCAACTAAGCTCATAGGCACTAATTAACATGTTATTGTAGGTTATATTTTATAACTGACAATAAAATTGAAGGTCTAAACCTCGGAACAGCCTTAAGACAAGTGCTCTCTATATAGATATAAATATAAGCTTATCTTTTGTTTATCACAAATCTGAAAAGGGTCAGTTCAGTAGCGGCCCTAGGGCGCGGCGGTGCAAGCGGTGCGGTCGCACCGGACGCCCGTCATTTCGACTAGTCGTAGACTCGATTATGACCCACAATCGATCAGGCGCGTATATCACTGGCAAACGCTAGGTAACTAGGTAACTGATGGGGAAAATGTGACGTTTGAGATTCTGAACTTATTATTAAAAGAATTATATCAATCATCAGAGCCATTTAAAGTTTCACGACTTATTAAACAAAAAGACTGGCAGGATTTTTTCCCGAATGTGTGGACAGCGTTTTGGATCTTGCTGACTGTAGCTGTAAGTGTCGCTAAAGCAGAAAGAAGTTTCAGTAAATAAAAACTTATAAAATCTTACTTACGTTCCTATTGTGTCAAGAAAGATTGTTGAGTTTTGTTCATAGAAAATGCTATTGCTAAGAAGTTAAATTATTTCGATTTCAATAAAACAATTTGCGAGGTCTAACGAGCCGCCACTCGGGTCCTGATGTCTGAAGACGTCCCCGAGTCCGTCACCCCTGGACCCATTTAGGTGCGCTGGAGGGCGTGGTCCGCCCTTCGCCGACGCCCGGTGCACCAGCTACGGGCCGGGTGAGAGGATGCGATTTCCCTCTCCCTTTCCGCATAGTGGCCGATGATCAGGCCAGTGCACAAGCCGCCTCGTAAGATATCGTGCGATACCCCCTGCTGAATTAGTCGGCCATCAGTCGCTGCGGCTTTCGCAGAACAGCGATGCTACCAGTACGACGGCTGTGATCTGGGCTGACCTAGGTCAGCCGCTCAGATCGGTGCCCCATACACGGCCATCGATGGCAGGATCCTTACATAAAGCCGCCTTCAGGCGGGGTCTCCAGATTAGGAAGCAACGTTCATAGCACCCCTGCCGGGCCCAACAACTAAGGCGCCAGCTGCCGAAGTGAGGGCCAAAACCCACCGGCAGTCGAGCACCTATACCAGGTACTTCAAGGTAGACAACAATTCGAGCCCATTTCGACCAATGTGATCTGAGCGGGGTTACACGTTGGGAGCTATGAAAAATCACGGCTCCTGACTTGTTGAGGGCCACCTACAGGCCTAGGCGCCGTATGTGGTTCACCACCAGCGATACCGCAGTCATCACCCACAACGCTGCTTTCTTGTACGAACTCCCCTGGACCGTGACCAACGTGTCGTCCACGTAGCACGTCATCTCTACGCCCGATTGGGACTCGCCCCTCAGACTGGGTAGTCATACTCGATGTTCCATAGGAGTGGGCCCACGATCGAGCTGCCAACGTCACCACACCCTACCTCGCTTCCTCAACCAGGGCTCTCACCCGCAATATCGCGTGGATGGTAGAGCGCTCATACCGAAAACCGTACTAGCTCTTGTCTGATCCCTCTGGCTGACAAAGCAGGTCACTCGTCTAACAGCAATATGGGTTAGTTTGGTACGCGGACGGCGAGTCTGCAGGGTGCCCCGACTTCCTGAGCCGAATCAAGCGACCAGATTTCCACAAAGTGGGAAACGCTGCGCTCAAGGTACGCAGTGTAAAGTCCTCTCAGTTGGAGCTCTGACTCTTTCAGAGCATGACGTAACACGTGGCCGTGGACCCAGTCGGGCCTGGAGCAACGCTCTTCGGCGGCGTTTTTTTCTGCAGAATCCGACTGTGGGCAAAGCCATCGGCGGCGGAGTGGAAGCTTGCCGGAAAGGAAGAGGGCGACTACCTCCTTCAGGAGCTCGGGTAAGAGACTCTCCGTAAGTGGAGGCGCCGCGTTTCGAAGTTTCTCTCGAACCGCTCAATATGGGTGCCTTCACGAATCCACGTCTATAGTCTCCAACATCTTCTAGCTGCCTTGCAACCTCGTTTAGCCGATGTCCAGCGCGGCTTCTTCGTCAGGGACCCTAAAAGTCTCCTC
The DNA here is from genome assembly GCA_947361185.1 of Charanyca ferruginea. Taxonomy (NCBI): domain Eukaryota; kingdom Metazoa; phylum Arthropoda; class Insecta; order Lepidoptera; family Noctuidae; genus Charanyca; species Charanyca ferruginea. Next base: position 9,092,801 of record OX376058.1, read on the forward strand.
CAGTATCGGGTGTACTGGTGCTTAATCGCCACGCTACGAACAACTGCGTGATCTCGGCGGCCTACCAATACACCTTTTTTTTTTTTTTACAATACCAATACACCAGGGCCCCAAGTCTGCTATTACAATAGTGTCAGAATGGTCTATAATTGATTTCATAATTGTTGATTTTGACAAGTTTGGTAATCTACTAATATAATGGCGTCATTATGAAAATCAATGATCGACCATTCTGACACTATTGTAATAGCAGACTTGAGGCCCTGGCGTCTTCACATTGTGATGATTAATAAAAGTAATAAATTCACAAAATATTTAGGCATAAAAGTAATCAGAATTTGGCGAATAGCTTTGATTAATTTTATTAAAAATATTTATGAAGTTTAAATAATTATTATGAACAAGTTTTAAGTACAATGGTTTTATATTAACGGTATCAGTCACAAGCGCGATTTCTGAGCGTAGGGTTCAATTACCAAATCAGACCGTTTAATTGGAGTTTTTCCGTTACGAATTACTTACCAATTTTTAAAACTGGGATGCTATTGAGAAGTCTATAGCATCCCAGTTTTAAAAATTGGTACGAAAAAGTGGCTACGATAGTGAAAGAAGAAAGAGTGCACCTGTATTTGAGCTGTAGGGTTGGCCCAGTTGGGTTTGATTCAAATTCATCTAACCTACAGACCGATCTCAACGGCTCACCAGCTCACCCTGTGTCATCATCATCATCATCATGGCAACCTTTAGACGATCACTGCTGGACATAGGTCTTCCCCAAGGGTGGGTTCAGCCGTAATCGGCATGTTTGGCGCTGCTGCCCATCTTCTGGTCAATATCCCTCTGTCGCCTTACTCCTGTACCCTGTGTCCACCGAGAGCGTAATAAACTGGGTACACAAATGTGCCACCCCCCTTTTCGAATAAATATTAACCTACTCAATCGATGATGTTCTCTGCAGGACATAAAACGTAAACGGATCTCTGGTTGACCCATTAATCAAACCAGGAGCCCATGGACTTGTCAACCGCGTTACAATGCGACTGCTAGAACTGCTGGAAGTTTAAGCCAACCGGAACCTATGTAACCTATTAATAAGCAATAATGTTCTACTTACTCAAAAGTTTTTAGCGTTCCTCCGGGTGTCATTGCGTGTAACACAGTACTTTACTGATGTCTCAATGGCCGGTAAACGGCTAATGGACACACGAGTATGGTATAGATTTAGGTAGATAAATAAACTATTTGTTTAGTTTCTGTGACCACTGTATGCGCGTACGCAGGTATTACGGTAACAATATACACAATGGATTATTATTATTCTATTGTTCGTTCTTATGAGTAGAAAGACATGTACAGTCGCTAAAAGAGATAAGTAACTAGGGTCGTCGGTGATCGGTCATAGTTGATGTTCATAGAAACCGATGGATGATTTCGAATTACTTAAATTTAATTTGATTAATGAACTGGGGTGCGATTCTGTAAGACCTCATTCTATACTTCGAATCTGAATCCGTTGTGAGTTTGTTGATTGGCATTCTAAAAACTCGCTTGATAATTCGAATTTACACTGGCGCCACCCTTGCGAGCGTGTCAGCGAGTTGAACTAAATTGACAAGGAGATTTTGACAGGTAAAGTATGAGATGACGTAAGAAGTGGCATTATGTAAGACTAGCTTTTGCCCGCGACTTCGTCCGCGTGGAATAGTGACTTCCGACAGAAAAGTATAGATAGCTGTGCCCGCGACTCCGTCAGCGTGTAACTCCTTGTGTGTTATTAAGTTAATGTATTGGTAATATTGTTTAGATCACGTTCACATGAGGCTTAAGTACCTATAGATCGAAAATACTTCAGCGCAAAGCTTCCGGGCAAACTATATTGAAAGTTGACCCGTCCGGCACGTGAACATAAAGATTTCTAGAACTGCTAACACGGGAAAGAGCAACGTATAACTGACCATGCGAGAAACAACTGACACCGAGATCTACTCCGGCAACACGAAAAGTCTGCCCTTGAGCCTTATTAATTGTCATTGCATAACACACCGATACTGGGAATTGCGTCCTTTTAAATTGGAATGGAAAATTATTTGGTATTGATTGATTGATTTTGATTTTAAAAGGTCTTTATTTATACATAATTTTATACAATCTGCTTACAAATGATCTTATTCTATTTGTTCACAAGTCGGGATTTATTTTGTTACACAGGCTAAATACATCGCCTTTATAAACATCAAAACATGTTATTAATACGTTATTTTGTGCTGTCTTAACTTATTGATTTAATTTTAATTTTACAAGTATGTAAGTGGAGGTCTTAGTAAGGACCCACAAAATATTAACAATGGCTTGAATACAAAATGTACGTTTTATTTAAACAGCAAGTTATGCTAATTTAAAATAATATAAAGTAGGTAGCGGGTAGTTGTATGCAAAGATCGCGAAATGTACGACCGGTCAGCGGCGTCGGCTAGTAAGCGAGCTATAGTCATAGGGGTATTGAGTTATGTTGATAGTTAATTGACTTAACTATTCTCCATAGGTCACTAGCAGGGTTAGTAATTTTAGACAGTTTATTGTTCCAGACATTGTCATTTAGGGTTTGGATCTTAGACTTAATACATTTCTGCAAGTTGTTGACCTGGAAGAACAATTGACGGCGATTATACGAATTTGATTCCTCTAATGTTAGTCTACGAAGACGATTTTTAATTTTTATTTGTGACCTAATTCGTCGTGGGAGTTGATGACTTCGACTACTGGATGTTTTAGGAACGGCTTTATCTCTGGCATTTATTATTGACTGGGTCAAATGTTCAACGGCAAGATCAATAGCCTCAGGTGAGTTAAGTGTAGTCTGACTTAGAGTTATAGCCTCCATTAAATGAGATCTGTAGCCTTTCCAGTCCGCCTTTCTATAATTAAAGGAGATATGGACGTGTCTGTTGACTTCACCATCTACGGTAAAGAAAACGGGTAGGTGGTTGGAGGAGAGGCTGGTGATAACCTGAGGCTCCGAAAGGTGGTAGACTGAGTTAGCCAGGATAATATCTGGAGTAGATGGAACGTGTGTACTGTGGTAGTGGACTAAAGTGGGAATAGAAGGCGCATGAATGTCATATTCGTTGCTCAGCATGTGGTCGAAAAGCACCTCGCCATGAATGTTAGAGCGAGAGCAGTACCAGTAGGGGTGTTTGGTGTTAAGATCACCCATAATGAGCGTTTTTGACTGGACATTAATAATAGCATTAATATTCTGAGGTTAATAATGGTAGGTTAGGTGATTGGTAGGCTGAGATAAAGGCGATTTCATGGTTTGTTAGGATCAGTTGGATTCCGACACATTCTAGATTTTGGGTTGGAGGTATATTGAGAGGGGTATGTGGTAGATCTGATTTCACTAGGATTGCAACTCCCTGGCCGCATCCATCAGGTTTCTTATCGCGCCTATAACAAGTGAAGCCAGGAGTTTGTAATTTGGTGTTGGGGGATATTCTTGTCTCCGATATGGCTACAATGTCAATAGATAGCTCACTTACCAGGTCCAACAGTTCTGTGACTTTAGCGCGGATGCCGTCGGCGTTCCGGTATAGGATACGTACATTTTGCGTTTTACACATATTGACCAAGATGAGTTAAAATAAGAATAACTTTATCCATCATACTGTTACACCCTACGAATTGGCTTTTGATAGTTTTTATCGTCATTAATATGGCTAGCATGTCAGCGGTCGCCTGATCTTGAACATTTTCTTGAACAGTGGGTTTTTGTGTATTGGCAGCAGCAACGAAATTCCAGGGTCGCTCATCAACTACATTCGCCTTCAGTGGTGGCTTCACAGTCCTGGTGGCTTTAAGTTGGTCTTGGCGTTCCCGTAGAATCTTCAGATAGTTTTCGCGCTCTTTGCACTGTCGGAAGTTTGCAGGTTGATTTCCACCACAGTTGCAGCATTTGGCTGGTTGGTCTCTGGTCTTTTTAGGACATTCTTCGATCTGGTGAAAGAAAGAAAGAAAGAAAAAGCATTTATTAGCCCGCACAGGACGAAACACACAAATAACAACAAAGGTGGGGATCTGTACATTTTACACAGCGTGGAGGTAAGTTGCAGTTCGAGGACGAGTGGCCGAATCCTTGGCATCTGTAGCACTGCGTTCCGTAACGATTGTTGCTTCGGTACTTACGGATCTGTACCACGGTATTGCATAGAAGCCTGATCTGCCGAAATTTGACGAAATCAGCACCAGGTGGTAACTGGACTAGAAAAGGAGGGCAATAGGATGTCTTTTCAGCAGGAACTTTCATTTTACGTACTATGACTTTCTCGAACCCAAGTGAGGCAATTTCAGCTGGAAGGATATCTTCGACATAGTCAGGAAGGCCGAAGATTACTACTTTGTACATCTTCTCATCCTTTCGCGAATACGTGTGAAAAGCAATGTCCTTGGCTCGTAGACCTTCTTTGATGACTTGGTGGCTTTCAGACGTATGGCAGATAACAGCCACTCGATTGTTACGTCTGTACCGCAGGTGAAAGTTTTTTGAGTAAGACGTCATTGTGGTTCTAATGTGCTCATGTGTCCAGGTGGGTTGTATCTCCAAAACGATGGGAGGAATGCAGCTGACCTTTTTGGTGACAGCATCACGAAGTCTGGTGCTGGGGTCACTGACGGATGGATGACTGCCTGGAAGAGGGCCGAAACTGTTGGAAGTCTTGATAGGCTCAAGTGGACGTTGTTCGGCTGGGCGCACAGCTCTTTTTGGTATTTTCCATTCATTGGGGTTAATGGGGCCTTCGAGAGGGCGTTTACCAACAGATTTGGAGCGCGTCAGAAAACGATCCATATCGACAACTTTTTACCGAGCGTGTTCCCATCACTAGTGGTGATCCGAAATAACTGGGTGGGGGGTTATAGATAGATAAGGCGTACGAGTTGCACAAGTGCGCGCGCCAAACTGACTATGACTGACTGACTAAACTGAACTATTTGGTACTAAGGGTATTCTGGGAATAAAGACGGTTTCTCCTGCACCGCAACCTGTTAAAATTTGAGCCTCGATTATATTTTGTTGCAACTGGGTTACTTTTAGTCGAGTTCCATTGCAAAGTTGTGGTGGTCTTAAATTTCGGAGCAGAATAATCGGAATGCCAATTTTGAAACAAATTTCATGAGAAGGAAGTCCGGGCATATTTAAAGAATTTAAAAATTCTATCGGGTAAACTAATTACCGGGCTTCTTGTTCATCGACCATTCTATTTATTGATCTATAAACTTTGCTTTCCCTCTGTATATTCGACAGTATTTTGTTATTAATCTCAGATGCCTGGTCATTGCGAGGAGTTAAAATAGATCTTTCGCATAGCCAAGAATTGTCCCTATTTAATATATTTGTTACGTCACCGTAAACCGACGATATAAGATGTGGTTGAGATTGCACTGTACAACATAATTCAGGCGTCAGAATATGTTTTCTTTGATGTAGTTGTGGATAGGTACCTTCACCAATCTTTAATAATGTATCAGAAAATTGAAATTTAAGTTCTGTCTACCGCTTCTACTCCTTTTCGATGGGCCATCGTACATTCATCCCATATGATTAAATTACACTCGCGTAATACCTTAGCTTTGTCACTATTTCTTGAAATAATACAGGTTGGACTTTCCGTGCAATCTAAATCAATTGGTATTTTAAACATAGTGTGAGCAGTTTTACCTCCTGGTAGCAATGTTGCAGCTATCCCTGATGAAGCTACGGCAAGAGCAATTTTACGCTGATTTCGAACATAAGCCAATATTAATTTAGCCAAAAAGGTTTTCCCAGTTCCTCCAGGTGCATCTAAAAACCATATTGTTCCCAAATTATTTTGAACACTTTTGCACACGCGATCATAAACTGAACGTTGTTCTGCAGTCATCATTGGGACACCGTTTTCTAATGTTGTCAGCAGTTCCATTAAGTTGTAACCAATCTCTGCGGAATATTCCCTATTAGTTACCTCTCCGACTGAGGTTGGTGTTGGCAAACCATATTCACAGAGTGATTTACCGCCTACTGCTATTAAGTCATCCTGAAGAGTTAATAAGCACTGATTTATGGCAATATCACGGAAATTATCGTTAGTTGTGCCTTCATCATTGTTAGATATATTTCTAAGAAAGTCTTCTGCAAATTTTTCTTTATATTTTTCCCATAATTGTACAGCATCTGACAAATTACAAAATGTGAGTAATGTTACAAATAAATGGCGTAACCGTCGTGGATTATCACTAACACAGGATTCTGCTAAAGCGTCATCCCAATGCTGATCATTTTCAAGCAAATGACGCGCTTGGCAAGCTGCATGATAAGTGGGATAAACAACATCGTCTACTTTTCTCAAATCTATAAATAAGGTTGGTCCTCGCACGGTATGTAATAATAATCGCAAATAGAAACACTCGGCGTTGTTAGGATGAACGGTGTACACTCTACCAAGAACATGTTCTTTGAAAATACCTGACTCGCCATCTACGGGTCTGCCACGGCGTCTTCGATTAAAGACACCTCGTTGCTTATCGTAGGTATAATACGATGGAACTTCCTCATACAAAAGAGATTTTGCAAAATCATCAGTTTGGCAAAGTCGAAAGAATGCTAATAAAGTTGTTTGTCTAGGGTTCTCTAACCGTTCTGTGACATTTTCGGCGTTGAAATATATACGTTGACCGCTTTCAAGATGAACATCCAGATGAGTCACAGGTGGATATCTTTCGTGAATGTTGAAACTTAAGATCTTCTGAAGAATTTATATATCTGCCTGACTGAAATCTTGTAACTTCATCATGTTCATTTCTCAAAGCAAATGTAGCTTGGTCACTGCCCTTATTAATGTACTTACAAATATATTTTATTGACTCTACACTATTACACATTTCAACATTTATGTGAGCTTGAAATGCTCTGGACAATACAGGAGAATACGGAACGACCCACCTATTATCTAAAGTAACCTGTTGTCCAGACACTCGCTTTTCAACAGTAAAACCACCATTGTCTCTTGAACGACGACGATATAGTGGGTATCCATTTCCGTCATACATGTTTTCTATGTAGCTTTAACCATAAAAGCTGCACACGCGACGGAAGCTTAAAAAATGGAGTAACTTCTCCCGTTTTCCCAATATTTCCCTTCACTGCTCTGCTCCTATTGATCGTAGCGTAATGAAAAGTATACTATAACCTGCCCAGGAGTATGAAGAATAATTGTGCCAAATTGCGTTAAAATCCGTCGAGTAGTTTTTGTTTCTATAACGAACATACAGACAGACAGACAGAAAGACAGACAGACAAAAATTTTACTGATTGCATTTTTGGCATCAGTAGCGATCCCTAATCACCCCTTGATAGTTATTTTTTAAATATATTTCATGTACAGAATTGGCCTCTCTACAGATTTATTATAAGTATAGATAATTTCCCCGTCACTTCGACGCTCCCTTCGCACTCGAACCCGATTCAAAGTGTCAAATATATCAAGGTCATTTTGAACGTTATGCGGAGTGAGAGTGAATAGCGATGTGAGATTCGAGTTGTTGTTTGAATTTTACAGAATCGACCTACTGTTTATCTCTATTAATTGTATTTTATTCAAAAACATCCATCGGGTTCTTAGTAAACTTAAATTATTACCAACCACCTGGTTACTTATCTCCTTTGGTGACTGTAGGACATAGATTTACTAGTCGTAGAAGTTATAAAAATTTTCCTGGAAATAATAAGTGTTTATATAATAACCTAACACTTAATCAGACGGTACGGCCAGCGTCTAAAGTCAGTTAACACTATTACTTTTACCTATATCATGTAAATAGACATAAACTAATACGATGCACTTCTTTTCAGTATTTCAGGTAACAGCCAAGAGTTTATTTTATCTTGATTTTAGATCTATTCCGTATTTCCTTTAATACTGTGCTCAATAATTTTTAATTAGGATTTTAATTTATTAAACAACTAGCTTCTGCCCGCGACTTCGTACGCGGATCCTGTTGCTTATGCTAGCGACAACGGGGTCGGCAAAATCGAAGATCTGAAACGTCTGATGTCGAATTCTAAGAGCCCGGGGACGGGGAACCAACGTACGGAACGGACCGATTCGAGACGTTCAAAAAGTACAATTTTGAATCATACCTCCGATGGCGGAGTGGCGAAATCAATCTTAGGAGTAAACGTAAATGCACTCCGTTCCTTATCAACCCAAGGAAGGTCGCCATGCCATACGGCTATATCTGAGACACATTCGATTCTTCAGATGATATCGACAATCCGTTCAGAGAATGTCGAAGTCGATCAGAAGCCAAACGTTCGTTGCGCTCTTCTTCTGTCTCTTCATGCCGTACTCCAGCAATTCTTTCTCTCTCACTTTCTAACTGATTATGAATATTTTGTTGTGTACGTGTTCGGGACAATGTATCATAATCTCGATCAGCAGTTAGTCGTGCATCACGTTCATCACTCGTTTTAAAAGACCTGTTAGTAGATGTGCGAATACGCTGAGAACTCAAGTGTGATTCTGTATCGGTAAAAGTTTCCGATTCGCGAGACAATGCATGTCGCTCACGATCAGCTGACAGTCGCGCATCACGTTCCACACTTGTCTCTAGAAACCTAGAAGCAGATGCGTAGATACGCTGAGAACTCAAGCGCAATTCTCTATCCGTGAACGTCTCCGACTCGCGAGACAATGCATGACGTTCACGATCAGCGGTCAGTCGCGCATCACGTTCTCCACTTGTCTCTAGAGACCTAGAAGTCGATGCGTCGATACGCTTGGAACTTAAGCGCAATTCTCTATCCGTGAACGTCTCCGACTCGCGAGACAATGCGTGACGTTCACGATCAGCGGTCAGTCGCGCATCACGTTCCCCACTTGTCTCTAGAGACCTGGATGTAGATGCGTAAATACGCTGAGAACGCAGACGTGCTTCGCGATCTGAAGAGGATTCCACGGAGCGATTTGCAGCCTGATGTTCTCGAACAGCATCAAGTCTCTCCTGACGCTCTTCGGTAGATTCTTGAGATCTTATGATCCTCAATCTTTTAGCTCCTTTGGAACATTGGGAAAGATTTGACCTCTTTCTAGGCATGGTTATAGTTTTATTGTGAAGAGATACCTGATCAATCAAAATCTAAGTAACTGCTCCCCTGCGTTACCGGGTAGGCTACCGTGTAAAGAAAATTAAACACTCAAATAACATAAGCAGGAAGTCATATTTATTCGATAAAATAAAAAAAATAAATGGGAGTTTTGACCAGTAGAGTCAAATTTTCAATGATATACCAGCGTCATCAAAAATCAGTCCAAAACTGTTACCGCCTTCACCGCGTGGAGGTATTCCCAGCTTATGTTATTTTTATAATATACAGTGAAATTAGTGATAGCTTTGATTTCCACATCAAATGTTTCTGATCTTCGATTTTTATAAGTCAACAGGAAATGCTCATCAGACCGAACCACTTTTGCTAAGACGTCATTCCTATATGTGTTACGGTGTAGCTGGGCTCTTGGAGTTCCACATCATGTGTTCCAGATCTTCAAATTTATTCTCTCAGCAGAAAATGCTCATCACGTGGAACAATTTTTGCTGTGGTACCATTTTTGTATCTCTTATAGTTTAGCTGGTCTGTTGCGGTTCTGCATCAGGTGTTCAAGTTTTCAAGATAAATTATAGCCTATATGTTGCCCAGACTTAATACCTATACAACAAAAAAAAATCATTCAAATCCGTCCAGCAGTTCCGAAGATTAGCGTGTACAAACAAACAGACAAACAGACAGAATTTTTTTTTGGATTCGTGCTCTATTAGTGTTTCTAAACCCCCCTCAATTATTATTTTTTTAATATATTCAATGTACAGACACAGTTTTTTACTGTTTTATTATATGTATAGAAGATGCACGTAAAGCCGTTGGTCCCGGCTGTCACTTGTAGATCTTTGGCAGTCGTTATGGGTAGTCAGAACTCAGAAAGTCTGACAACCAGTCTTACCAAGGGTATCGTGTTACCCAGTAACTGGGTTGTGGAGGCCCGATAGGCAGTCGCTCCATGTAAAACACTGGTATTCAGCTGCATCCGGTTAGACTGGAAGCCGACCCCAATATAGTTGGGAAAAGGCTAGGCAGATGATGATGATGATGAAACAAAGATGCGCAGTACAGACTGGAAGACATAGAAGTTAAGCGCAGCATCAGGATTGACATAGAAATTATAATAAAAAAATTAATACAGAATGCATTAGAAAAGAACCGATCACTCAAAATAGCAAAGCAAGGAATTTCCAATAGCAAATCCTGGATTACATGCCTAAAAGACATCAATGGCGTAAAACAAATAAACAGACAAAACATCATTGACATCTGCACACATTCTATCAAACTCTTTATTCTGATAACAACAACCAATATCCAGCTATTCATGTTCTGACAATATATCACTCACACACATATCCCATTGAGAAGTTCATGATGCACTAAGCAAATTAAAATATAATCGAACCTGTGGCGAAGTTGGTGTTAGCACCGAAAGCCTGAAAATAGGTGAGCCAACGCTTCTTTCTTCTTTCTCATCTCACAACCCTATTATTGTGAGATGAGAAAGAAGCGATACTCTCCGTTACGATATTCTCCGTACCGGTTCTCGGAGCTTCCCAACAATTTTTTGTCATTCAAATATTATATTACACCACAAGAAAGGTGATAAATCTGATATGCATAATTAAATTATAGACCAATTATTTTTCCCCAGTTTGGCCGTGTGTGAAATGTCCCTACATATTATTATTATTATTCTCATTTATTCATCTTATATACTTACCTACACATAATTTACATTTTTAAATATTAATAAAAAAAAAACATCTAAGAATATAAAAATAGTAGCCCACCGGTATCGGGAACAGGGTCCAAGCTACCGGCGGTCAGGGCTCCAGAGAGAGGAACCTCCTGACAATGCGGGTCGTGTTAAGAAGTACTGCCTTCTGAATCAAGCCCTTGATCCAGCCGCCTAACGAGAGCCCCCTTAGATGTTGGTCGAGGCTCTTGGCAATTAAGCCATTGGCTGTGACAACTATCGGCACAATGATCGCTGAGTCCACATCCCACATGTCGACAACCTCGCGGGCCAAGTCAAGATACTTTGGACGACACGGTTGGCGCGGTGGCCGAGCGATCGACTGCTGCGCAGCGTGTTGCGGGTTCGATTCCCGCCCAGGGTAAATATTTGTGTGATGAGCACTTGTGTTTGCCTTGTGTCTGGGTGTTGTTTATCTATTTAAGTATGTATTTAAAATGTATTTGTGTATGTATATCAGCTGTCTGACACCCATAGTACAGGGTCTCCCTAGTTTGGGGTCAGATGGCCGTGTGTGAATTGTCCCCACATATTATTATTATTATTATTATTATTACTTTATCTGCTTGTCTTTCTCGACCTTCACCTTCACGAGATTCACGTCATGCGGAACTGCTATGTCAATAATCATTGCACGCCTCTCCAATCGATCCACCACCACTACATCAGGCTTATTGGCTACAATAGTCCTGTCAGCGATGATGGATCGATCCCAGTACAATGTGACATTGCCATTTTCAATAACTGGATCGGGCACATAGCTGTAGTATGGTACTTCTGATTCCAAGAGGTTGTATTTCAGAGCAAGTTGCTGATGGATAATCCTGGCCACAAGGTTGTGCCTATGCAAGTGTGGCGATTGTGTCGCTTCACTAAAATGAGGTCCCCTCTCTAGTGGCGGGAAAAAGTGACAATTAACAATTATAATGTCAGTCAGACAACTACTGAACTGAACTAGAACTTATACGAGAGATTGATTTGCTAACGGGTTTTCTGATGGAGTACGAATGACTTCCTTCATAATGTATAATAATTAAGTAAACCTTTTACGCAATAAACCAGTATTATAGTAGGAGTGCATTTCATTCCCACACAAGTACTCTTCGTATTATTATTATTATTTTATCAAAATTATTGAAAAGCGAATAGCTGGCCAATTGGATCAAATGCTCCCGAACAAGCAGGCTTCCGCCGAGGACTTTCTACTACCGACCATTTACACACCATCAACCAAATCATAGAAAAATATCAAGAACACAAAATCCCACTGTATCTCGCATTTGCCGATTATTCTAAAGCCTTTGACAGCATCACACATACTACAATATTTAACGCCCTTAAAAAACAACACATAGAACCGACCTATGCACAATTATTACAAAACATTTACACACATAGTACAGCTGCCATCCAGCTAGACCCGCTATCTCGGAAACTGTTCACCTCCCTGGAAGAAGTTTTTAAGACGCTAGCAGCCAAATGGGAGGAAAGGGGTATTGTTATCGGCGAAGCGAGATTAACCAACCTACGTTTCGCTGATGACATTGTCCTCTTTTCCCCCTCAGCCACAGAACTAGAGCAAATGCTGCAAGATCTCAACAGTGGGAGCCTTGAGGTTGGGCTAAAGATGAACATGTCGAAGACTAAGCTCATGACCAACAGTTTCACAAGAAACATGCAGGTGGGGAGAATATACAGTATGTCCAAGAATATCTCTACTTGGGCCAAATAGTCTCTTCCCAGGCAAGGCAAGATAACGAAATTGCATGCTGCACAGAAAACGCCTGGAAGAGCTACTGGTCCATGAAGGAACAGTTCAAAAGTACTCTACCAATGTCACTGAAGCGCAAGCTAATAGACATGTGTATTCTTCCCATCTTGACCTATGGAGCACGGACTTGGTCTTTGACTAACATCCAAAAGTCCAAAGTAAAGGTTTGCCAACGTGCTATGGAGCGCAGTATACTTGGTGTTAAATTAACCGACCGCGTCTGTAATACCATACCTACTGCGCTTCAAAACACAGATCGTTGACGTAGCTCAAAAGGCTGCCCAGCATTAATGGGACTGGGCTGGACATGTCAGCCGCATGCCGAACGACTTATGGGCCCGTAAATCCCAAAATTGGTGCCCTGAAATGATGAGACGGGGCCGCGGTAGGCCACGAAAAAGATCGCGGGATGACTTGGATAGCTTCTTTAAGAATTGGCAAGACATAGCTAATAGTCGGGACCGATGGATGGAATGCAGGGAGCCCTTTGCCCTGCAGTGGGACAGTACAGGCTAATAATAATAAAAAAAATAGGATTTTAAAAATGTGAAATGGTAAACGGTAATGTTAACTTTTCTCGATGACCATAGATACCTACGAAGTGGCGGCCCTAGGGCGGGCGCCTCATATGAAGTAGGTGCAGAAATCTACCGGAGCACGAGGATCAATCGTAGACTCGATAGTGTCCCACAAGCGATCGGGCGCGCAAACCACTCTATTAGGTAATTATGTAACTAATGGAGAAAGATGTGGCAGGCATGTGTGTTGAGGAATTGAAGAATCTAAACCCATTATTAAACTATTCCCAAACCACTGTGCAACTCTACAGGAGTAGGGCCAGAATCTTTAGTGGCGACCGCCGAAAACCGCCGTAGTAATGAAGTTCGACGAGTCCTGAAGAAACAATTCAACTGTCTTGGAGCCAACCACAAACACACACAAAAAATTTTCAAAATAAATAGACGGGCTCAAAATCTTGCTTACGTAAATAACGTGTTACTTCAGGTCCAAAATTGGTTCACGGCTAACAATTTAGTATTAAATGGAAAAAAATAACTAATTGCATCAGATTTGCTTTGCCAAATGTCAAAAGTAGTGATTGTAACATAGTAGGTATTGAATAAAGAGAAACTGGAATTCGTTGATAAAACTGTTTTCCTGGGGATGACGCTCGGAGAAGATCATTGGAGAAATCGAAAGCGGCTACTATTGCATCATACAAAATAAGCCACATTTTAGCTAAAGATAAGAAATCATTCGAAGATGGAGTAATGATAAAAGAATGCTTTGTTGAAACAGCTGAGTCTCTGTTTGTAAATTTCAAAAATAAAGCTGAAATAATATCAGCCATTAAAGACATTCAATTAATATCTGTGAGCGTTGTTGCAACTTGCGCTTGAACGCATTTATGGAGCTGATCATGGCAACAATACTTTTGTATTTTCCTTGCAACTCCAGGTTTATATCGTTGAGGTGCTTTGTTATGTCGACTAAGAAAGCCAAATCGCTCTGCCATTTTCATTTTTCAGCATTGTCTCCACTGGCTTCTAGGAATATTATGATTTCTGGTAGTACTGGCTCGTTAAATCTTGCCAAAAATCTGCCACGACTTAGCCACCTCACATCTGTGTGAAAAAGTAAGTCGGTGTGCTCCAATTCACTACTCTCCAGTTGTGCTATATGTAGTCGCCGCTGCAAACTTCTCGCTCGGATGGAGTTTGCTACTTTGAAGGCTATGGTCATGACATCTTTCATGTTTAATACTTTCCCACAAAGTGCTTGCTAATGGATCACATTGAAAAGCGAAAAAGCTCGGAAAGTCTTCATTGGCTCGACACAGTGCAATGAATCCGTTATGGTTGCCTGTCATGGCTGGAGCTCCATCTGTGGTTATGCACACAAGTTTAAACATCGGCATTCCAACCTCCTGAGTGAACTTAAGAAATGAATCATAGATATCTACTGCTCGAGTACATTCTTTCAATGGAATCTTTGTTAGAAAGTCTTCTTTGACGGTCATATCTGGAAACATCATGCGTATGAAAACGCAGTTGCGCCACGTCTGTTGCGTCTGTCGATTCATCGAATTGTAGAGAAAAGTAGGTGCAGTCTCTGAGATAATGCATGGTTTGATTTCCCAAGTTCTTGCTGATGGTTTCAACACGTCTAGTCACGGTTTGCGTTGCTGTGAGCGCGCGATCGCGCGTTATTCAGTTTATCGCTTTTCCATATTATATTTAGCCTCTCGTTCACACCGAACCGCCTGATACGTAGTACATTGCACACACTCGGCGGCGGACAATACGTTTGGTTTGAACGACGCCTTACTACGATTTTGGTTTTCCATGAGACGCTTGTACAGCTTTACGAATTTACATAAGTAGGCATGAGAGCATTATTTACAAGATTAAAATTTCAAATATTTAAGTGGGCAGATAGGATTAATGCCAGAAACCCCTTTGTTCCAGACAGTGTTTATATACAGGTTCTGTTTTTGTTTTTATGTTTAGGAAAGGAACCCTAATAGTTTATAATACATCATTTATGCTTATGTAGATAAATAAAAAACAATTTATTTAACATAATTTACTACCCGCTAATTTAATGATCACAGTTTGTAACTATTACCTAACTAGAAGATAGAAGAGACAATACAAAATTTTGTAATTTTTGAATACCTTTGGTATCATCTATTTTGTTTGTTATAATTTTTGACCAATATAAAATACGTAGAAATGTGTCGCCCAGTTCTATTTAGCATTTGCAGAAGTACATACCTACCTACTAGAAAACAATAAAAACCGGGAGACTGAATGATGGATTATTCACTGGTGAGACATACTAATCTATATAAATACAGAGAAAATAGTAAAAAACAAAACTGAATTCATAGCTTAGCTAACACTGTCATCATTTTTTATTTTATTAATATTTTATAGATGTTTTATTGCTGACATGATTTTCGTAAACAAAGTGGATAAAGATTAGTGAAAAATGTATAAATACTCAATACCTAATAATAAATATTTTCAATCACTGTGTTAATTATAACAACAATAATAAGTACATATATATTCTAACTGCAAGCTATGCTGCATGACAGCTAAAGAAACAAAATATGATGTGTGTGCTCATACTCATAGGTAATGTTAATTATTTGTATGTTTATATTCAGGGTCTCCCGGTTTTAAATCAGGGTACACAGGAAATGACTGAGCTCCTCTTTCTGATAATGAAGGCAGGGAGCCTCCTTCAGCCAGCCTTTTAGTTTCAATTTTGGCTGCATTTATTTTCTTCATTTCAGCAATAGCTAGATTTTGTGCAATTTCCTCCTCTGTGGGTGGCACTGGTCTGAAATAAAAAAAATGGTACATTTAACAGGTGCCATCAATATCCTAAGAGTATGTAGGTATGATAAAATTATAAATATCATAAACCACCACACCATGTAGAATGCAATAAAGAATTGAATTGAATTAGAAACCATACAAAAAAGTTGATTGTGTTATTGATTAATAATAATAATCTTATTTATTTATTTTACTATTTATGTACGACAACACAGGAAAAAAACATGATAAAATATGAGAAATTTCTGCCAGCAGACCTGCAATAATCATTTAAATAACCATATTTTTTCTGTATAGTATCTATTTATTTTACTATTGGTATATTTTGTAAGGTGTGTTTAACCTACCTCCTCATTCTCAACCATGCCTCCCATTCTGCAGGGATAGGATCTTCAAAGTCTTGTTCTTTTGGTGGTGTATACCATCTGGTAGGTTTCCTTTTACCAATACTAGGATCAGCAGGAATTTCAAAATAGGCATTCCCTATGTAGTCTTTTCCTGCAATTTGTAAAAATTATTTATTTTGCTTGGTCTGGTACTGCTTAACAGGGATCTGGGTTTAATCACCAATTTATTCAGGAAATATGTTTTTGGCGCTTTCCACCTGTAGTACAGTAGAACCTCGATTATACTAATAGGGACCGAGACTAGTTCGGATAATCGAAATGTGGGTTTTTCGGGACAAGACCCAACAAAAACCACACCTTTTTACATAAAAACATGTTGCTATCTGCGCATTGTAAGAAATACAGACAACCATAAAAATTGCGGAATATCCGTAAGGGGACTAACAAATTTCGATGAAACAAAATGCATTTCAACACGCTTGATACCTACCTATGCACAGCGGCAGTGAGCAACACATTTGTGCCAATGTTCAGATAACTGAGCGTTTGGATAAACTAAGTCAGCGTTTGGATAATCAAGGTTCTACTGTAACTTCGTGTCTTTGCACACCCAGCCATTGATTGGTCACAGACAAGGATGGGTATTAGAAATCTAGTGCCTAGTATATCTATCCAAGTGAACACCAAGGAGATTAAAAAAAAAATTAAAATGTAAAAAAAAACGGTAAATGACCTTTACGGCAGGTTTAACTAAATTGCGTAATTTGTTTTTCTCAAACAGTGTTCTGATTATGGAGTGGAAATCTTTAAAATTATCCTGAATGTGTGTGTTCAGTTTGTCCAGTTTTAAGCAACAAATTATTTGTGGTTTTTTATCACTTAATTACCCATTTTATTTCCTCTTATCTGGCGGGGTCTCAATGAGTTGACAAAGTTTGTAACCACATTCCAAAAGACATTTCTAGTAGGACCGGCCATCTGGAAACATGAAATGACAGCCTTAGTAAATTACAATTTATAATTAAAATAAGCTGGACACTGTTGGATACTTGCCAAAATGCAAATATTTACAACAAATAACGCGGGTTTATGAGGTAGTATAATGTTATGAGCCATGAGGATAGAAAGAACGCATTTACTAGGATGAGTGTATGGGTACATAAGGTTCTCATGAAATATTAAAGCATTTACTTCAAACCAGATATGATGGATGAAAACAAAATTACCTTTAAAAACGTGAGTTAATTAGTAGCAGCAACAATTTGATAGCAAAGATATTTCGATAGCATTCCCTTGTTTTGCATTTATAAATTCAGAATCAGCTGACTCTGTTGACTTGATTGATTGCAAATTCGATGACGGGACGGACGGCTTCACGGCACTGACGTATAAATCACGGCTATCAAAGAATCATGTCCAGCTTTGACCTGAACATTTTCTAACACGTCTAGTGATGTAAATTATCTTAAAAAAATGCTTTGTTTTTGCTTATTTCATATTGCTTAGTTGAATTTTCAAATAAATCCAGGAAAAAACAATATTATTATGTTTATCATTCTCAGTAGATTTTTGGAAACGGAACGTATGTAAAACACGTTCCGTTTAGTTTTATAGACTTGCAAAACGGAACGTGTTTTACCGACGTTCCATTTCACAGAATACGAAAAACTGGTTCGTTCGTCATGTGGTTAAAGAATGTTCAAAATAACAGATAGATATATTTATTTTACTCTACTAATTAATTTATCAGTACCTATGATTTCTTTAATGTTTTATAATGAGATGTGGGAAGAAAAGAAAGTGTACATTTGAAAGGTTACGCGTAAAATGAACTTCTTTGGAGTGACCGGCTGTCATGTCATTTGTTTGACGTTTTGCGTTTTTGCAGTGGTTCGTTCTTGATAAATAATGATTGTACTGTGCTGTGCTAGTTTGAATTTTCTGATACCCTTAAAACTTTTGCATTTCCCACGGACTCACGATACCTACTGCCGATGATTACTTTGGCCAGTGTCATACGGATACCGATTAGTGCGTTTTAATTGGGATCTAAGACGTTATCGCTCTTCTTGGAAAGCGCTATAGAGTCGTCTACGAGATTGTTTTGTATAAACCACAGAATACTCAATAGTACTACGGTATAAACTGCAACATATATATATGTGTGTTAATATAATACGCTTTGGCATTATCGGGCCCTTCAGCTTGATAGCAGAGTCATCTCGCTAATTAGCACTTGGATATCTCCAGTAATAGTAAGTATAATAACAATCAAGTAACCTAACGATTTAGTAATCCAACATGATTGTTTTATAAAAAAGGATTTATATACAGAAGTGGTAAAATATTTTTTTTTAAATTACATGAAAAATAGAACAAGTAAACATAACTAGTACTACTAGAAATAGGGGATGCCTCTAAGATGACCCACTGACCTAATGTGATGTAGTACATGTAGATTTTCCCCATGTTTAGCTAAAGTGTTCTTTTAGACAGCTGTTGCTTAAGACAAAACATGTAAAAATATACTTATTTCTATTGTAGAAATCAAAATCTCATAATTGATTTGTTTTGCAGATAAAGGCAGAAGGTTACATTTGTTAAGCATGTTTTGACATATCAATGCAGACTATTAATACTCAGATTCATGGAAACAATGGGTGTGATCCATCTGCCGGTTCATCTCACAGTAGTCATGTTCAAGTATGCCCCGTTTATGGACGATCATTGCTCAATCGTCAAAGAGCACACCACATTCTCTGAGCAAACTCATCGAACCTCATGCTATGGATGACTAACTTATTCAAACTAATATAGCACCTCGCCAGGTTTGTATTTAAATAATTAAAATCATTTCATGCACTTTTTTCTTTAAATATCACGTTCTAATCCATTGCTTTACTAGGTATGTCACTGCATTTATTATAAATATGTTGTTTTTTTGTTGACAGATATCACAATTTCACTGTCTATGCAATGCCTGTTGGTTGCCATTTAAAAGAAACTCTTTCAACAGCAACAGGATAAGAGAAGAGACTTAGACAGTGATGAGACTTTATGGTGAAACAATAACAAAAAGTGGAATAGTCTGTTGATCCAGTCCATGTTCCAGAAATACAACCTCCCCCACTTCCTGCAAGCACAGATTAGAGGCATGAAAAGGAATCATCTGTAGAATCAGTTTCAGTTCCAGAGCTTCATTCTCAACAATCTCAAACCCAACCAAAAGTTTTGTGCATTTTATGGGTGTAACAATGACACAAATTGTATACCTAGGTTAGGCAGTGGGGAAAATTGACTTAAAAAATTCGAAAATAACATCAAGACATAATATCTCAAGATGTCAGTACATTTTGATAGCAAATGGTATTAATGTACGAGAAGGCATTATGGAGTATTGCTGCAAATGCACTGTAGGCCGTCGCACTGTGGCTCTAGCGGTATTTTTAGTTGACGTGATTGTGCGAGATTGAATAAATAATAATAAATCAAATCCTATTTTTAATTTAATTTCATTGTCTTCCCCAAAAACATGTAGGTAGGCAGCTCTTTTCGTTATCTATTTATGTTTATGTCGTGATGGCCCAGAGAATAACACCTCACCTCTCATGCACGAGGCTGAGTTCAATCCGGGCAAGTACCGATGTGTACCAATGTATACCGTCTTGACCAAACGTTGTGATTAATGCTCATGTCTTCTCTTATGAGAAGAGGTCTGCCCAGCAGTGTGACAGTAATAGGCTGGTATTATTATTAACTCTTTCCCTTGTCTGCCTGACTTATAGTTCGTTGGCTAAAAGCTACGTCTGTCACGCCGATTGTTGTAATCTGGTCCACTTTGACGACAGATTTTGACCGATACTTCAATGAACTATACGTTAATTGCACAAAGTGTAGTGTAGAAAACAGATGGCATAACATCACACGTGAAATGACATAGCATCGGCGGGATATTACGATTGATGATGCTATTACATTGAAGAAGGATTTATTTTTGAGTGATTGTAACTTGTAACTCTCTCAGGGATTAAGAAATAATTTGATTTTAATTGGTATCTTATAGTTCTGAGGTTTTAAGAGCAGTCAACTTTCATCCGACAGCTGTTTAACCTCAAAAACTTATTTGCATAATAGCATTTTTCCCTGGCCTCTAAATAAAAAGATGATAAGATATTGTGTTATTATAAACAATAATTGATTTTATACAACACTAGTTGTGAGTAGACGCGACCTGTAAAAAGAATCAAGTGACAGGTCAATCAATGTATGGAAAGTGGGCATGATTCTTTACCCCTTGCCGCATTGCGTACCATATTTGCACCACACCAAAGTACAGTACGGTCAACGTAACTTGGCGCGTCTGAAGTTAGCCGATTAGCTGCGCAGTAGACAATTTCGTTCCTAAAAGTTCCATTGCGCAGCCAAACAGCTAACTTCAGACGCGCCAAGTTACTTTAACCGTATTGTATTCGTCCTAAAATTCAAAGAATCATGCCCACTTTCCATACATTGATTGACCTGTCACTTGATTCTTTTTACAGGTCGCGTCTAGTCAAAACTAGTGTTGTATAAAAACAATTATTGTTTATAATAACACAATATCTTATCATCTTTTTATTTAGAGGCCAGGGAAAAATGCTATTATGCAAATAAGTTTTTGAGGTTAAACAGCTGTCAGATAAAAGTTGACTGCTCTTAAAACCTCAGAACTATACGATACCAATTAAAATCAAATTATTTCTTAATCCCTGAGAGAGTTACAAGTTACAATCACTCAAAAATAAATCCTTCTTCAATGTAATAGCATCATCAATCGTAATATCCTCCGATGCTATGTCATTTCACGTGTGATGTTATGCCATCCTTGTTTTCTACACGTTTACGTATAGTTCATTAAAGTATCGGTCAAAATCTGTCGTCAAAGTGGACCAGATTACAAAATCGGCGTGACAGACGTTGCTTTTAGCCAACGAACTATAAGTCAGGCAGACAAGGGAAAGAGTTAATAATAATACCAGACTATTACTGTCACACTGCTGGGCAGACCTCTTCTCATAAGAGAAGACATGAGCATTAATCACAACGTTTGGTCAAGACGGTATACATTGGTACACATCGGTACTTGCCCGGATCGAACTCAGCCTCGTGCATGAGAGGTGAGGTGTTAATCTCTGGGCCATCACGACATAAACATAAATAGATAACGAAAAGAGCTGTCTACCTACATGTTTTTGGGGAAGACAATGAAATTAAATTAAAAATAGGATTTGATTTATTATTATTTATTCAATCTCGCACAATCACGTCAACTAAAAATACCGCTAGAGCCACAGTGCGATGGCCTACAGTGCATTTGCAGCAATACTCCATAATGCCTTCTCGTACATTAATACCATTTGCTATCAAAATGTACACATAGTACTAACATCTTGAGATATTATGTCTTGATGTTATTTTCGAATTTTCTGGAACATGGACTAACAGACTATTCCACTTTTTGTTATAGTTTCACCATAAAGAGTCTCATCACTGTCTAAGTCTCTTCTCTTATCCTGTTGCTGTTGAAAGAGTTTCTTTTAAATGGCAACCAACAGGCATTGCATAGACAGTGAAATTGTGATATCTGTCAACAAAAAAACAACATATTTATAATAAATGCAGTGACATACCTAGTAAAGTATAGGATTAGAACGTGATATTTAAAGAAAAAAGTGCATGAAATGATTTTGATTATTTAAATACAAACCTGACGAGGTGCTAAATTAGTTCGAATAAGTTAATCATCCATAGCATGAGGCTCGATGAGTTTGCTCGGAAAATGTGGTGTGCTCTTTGTCGATTGAGCAATGATCGTCCACAAACGGGGCATACTTGAACATGACTACCGTGAGATGAACCGGCAGATGGATCACACCCATTGTTTCCATGAATCTGAGTATTAATAGTCTGCATGGATATGTCAAAACATGCTTTACAAATGTAACCTTCTGCCTTTATCTGCAAAACAAATCAATTGTGAGATTTTGATTTCTACAATAGAAATATGTATATTTTTACATGTTTTGTCTTAAGCAACAGCTGTCTAAAAGAACACTTTAGCAAAACATGGGGAAAATCTACATGTACTACATCAGATTCGGTCAGTGGGTCATCTTAGAGGCATCCCCTATTTCTAATAGTACTAGTTATGTTTACTTGTTCTATTTTTCATGTAATTTAAAAATATATATTTTACCACTTCTGTATATAAATCCTTTTTTATAAAACAATCATGTTGGATTACTAAATCGTTAGGTTACTTGATTGTTATTATACTTACTATTACTGGAGATATCCAGGTGCTAATTAGCGAGATGACTCTGCTATCAAGCTGGAGGGCCCGATAATGCCAAAGCGTATTATATTAACACACATAATATATAAGTATATATGTTGCAGTTTATACCGTAGCACTATTGAGTATTCTGTGGTTTATACAAAACAATCTCGTAGACGACTCTATAGCGCTTTCCAAGAAGAGCGATAACGTCATAGATCCCAATTAAAACGCACTAATCGGTATCCGTATGACACTGGCCAAAGTAATCATCGACAGTAGGTATCGTGAGTCCGTGGGAAATGCAAAAGATTTATGGGTATCAAAAAATTCAAACTAGCACAGCACAGTACAATAATTATTTATCAACAACGAATAACTGCAAAAACGCAAAACGTCAAACAAGTGACATGACAGCCGGTCACTCCACAGAAGTTCATTTTACGCGTAACCTTTCAAATGTACACTTTCTTTTCTTCCCACATCTCATTATAAAACAATAAAGAAATCATAGGTACTGATAAATTAATTAGTAGAGTAAAATAAATATATCTATTTTGAACATTCTTTAACCACATGACGAACGAACCAGTTTTTCGTATTCTGTGAAATGGAACGTCGGTAAAACACGTTCCGTTTGCAAGTCTGTATAACTAAACGGAACGTGCTTTACATACGTTCCGTTTCCAAAAATCTACTGAGAATGATAAACTTAATAATATTGTTTTTTCCTGGATTTATTTGAAAATTCAACTAAGCAATACGAAATAAGCAAAAACAAAGCATTTTTTTAAGATAATTTACATCACTAGACGTGTTAGAAAATTTTCAGGTCAAAGCTGGACATGATTCTTTATTCAAGTTTGAATGCTGGCAACACTAAAGATCATAGACTAGATGTATACTTTGACGTTTAGTGACGGGGAAATGTTGGCAGCCTTGATAGAAAAAGTTTGAAGTCAGTTTGAACTGGAACGGACACAGAAGGTGAGTAGCTCTGTATTTGAACCCAAATTTCTCGAAATCCTGTGAATATTTAAGGCTTGCATAATTTTATTCGAATAAAACTATCTTTTAAGAGGCTATAAATTGAAAAAACTACCCCAAATCCTTATACATTGAAAATTTATACTGCAATATTGTTGTGTGCATATCTGGGATCTCATGAAGTGTTGACATAATTGTACGGTTCATTTATGGGACCATTATGCAGATAGCGGTGGATTTGCTATTGTTCATATATGACACGATATGCAATAATACAAGGTGTAACGGAAATGGGATATCAACCCAGAAAGAAGTGAATGTATCAACCCTCAAGGAGGTGAAGAAGGTGGTTTGATGCCCCATTTCCGTAACACGTATAAGCATGGATTCAATTTCATAGGCTTCTAAACTTATATTATGTTTTCTACACTTGAATTTCAGCAGCAATAGTTTTACGTATTTGTTTGGTTGATTGGAATATTCTAAGCTTTATTTAATTTAGACTTAGGTACCTACCTTTTCTGATGTTTCTATTCATGCTACTTTTGCTTTTGTTTTGCAACCGACAGAAATGAACCACCAGCGAAAAAAAGCAGGCGTAAGATCGAGATGCCTGCAAGAGAAGTCGCTGAAGACGGTTTCCACCATTTTCCAGACTGGACGGCATCAAGACAGAGATGCAGGAATGAATGTGGCGGTCAAACTTTCATTTGGTGTATAAAATGCAAAATGTATTTATGCATAAATAAAAACAGGAATTGTTTTCTGGAGTATCATGCTTCTCCAGATCCAGTTATGACAACCACTGATTGATGTCGTTTCTCGTCATAAATGTGTATTATGATCATAATTATAATTAAGGATAAACTAGTTTGTTTCCTATAAGTAAAGAGGCTATGTTACGACAATTTAATTGTTTTATTTCCCGGAAACTTCAGCGCAGATTGCATGTCGTCCCATATTTGGTATAAACAATATTATTTAATGTAATGCATAACGTACCATATATGCACATTTTTTATTTCGTTAATAATAATATCAAAAAGGGGGCTACTTTTTTTATTTTTTATTTTTTATGGGATCCCTAGACTCAAAACTACAACATATATTTTTTCCACAAAGATGCAAAATTCCATGCAGTAAGGGGTTAAGACCAATGACATAAATGACAACTGTCATTCATGACATTTCATGATGATGACTTTTTTTTCTGGCTTCGTACAGTTTGTGCATTTAGCCAATTTCAAGTTATTTATTTACAGGGAGGGAATAAACGTAGGGAGATGATGACATTAATTGACATTGGCATGGGCCCATAGCCAAGAAGCATTGAGTATTCTCTTTCTCTTCTACAAAAACCATTTTCTCTTTGTGCAATAAAACACGACTAAAGGCTACCATAGACGGTCAAGTAAATTAATCAAACATCAAACCGATTGTTTAAAATTGACATGAATGATTTTTCAAGCGACCACACAACTTCACGCAGGCTTAAAGCGGTGTCAGTTCAGTATAGAAACGGACGAAGAGTTGTTGTGCTTATTTAAAACGTCTATAGACGTCGCTTTGGCAATAGTAGGTTTAGTGTTGCTTTGAAGGCCCACAAAAGGACAAAAAATCGTACTGTATGGTGAAAAAAAGGCTCATAAAAAATACACACATTTTTTTATGTTTTTTTAAATTTGGTCATATTATTTGATCAAATAAAAATATGAAAATTTATATTTCTATAAGCCTTTTGATTACTCAATAAAGATCAAAACCACCGACATTCATACCAATGTTTGAACCAGCCTCAGCAATCAGTTCAAACTGTTTGAACCAGTCTGTTTGATCAAATTAGTTGAACGTCTATAGTTGCCTTATGACAAAAGGCTAAGTTTGCAAGCCTTTTGTCTGCCACGTCAAAGAAGCAAAAACGTGACCTCGGCGCCAAGCTACGAATTCATCTTTGTCATCATAATTATGAAATATAAGGATCAAGGAACATAATTAGCCAAAAGCCCGATAAAATCATTTCTTTTTTATATATTCTTACAATTACCCACTCGTGTATCAACGTAGGTTTTACTGGAAAATCTTAAGATTTACCGTAGTTCGGGCTTTTACAGTAACATATGCATTCAGAAAAAGAGCGTCTGCCCACAGTTGGTTTCTCTGAGGTGTTTGGAGTGTTGCCTCCACTTTTATCTACAAGCTTCTTGTTCTGAGCTTATGTAGTCGTGACCGTGGCCGCGTGGTGTGCTGGGTACAATTTGGTTTGTAATCTATATATGGCTGTGGCGGTAAAAAGGTGGCAGAGTATGTCACACTTTCTAACGGTGACATGACTTTATACGAACTTCAGTGTAAAATATCAATAATATGTACAAAAAATGTACGTGACTGTACCCTAAAAAAAAAGTACTATAAAGACTTCGCAGAAAACAATAACCACCGTGTCACCGCCAGGAAGTATTTCTAGCGGGCGCTATAGATTTCACTAAGTATGTAGTATTCCACTTTTAGACTTTGTTATGGGTTAAGAAAAACGTACGGAAAGTGTATGTTCAATTTATATAATAGTTTGGGTATAACTATAATCGTAGGCAGTTTAATTTGTCAATAAAACATTCGATTATAGAAAACTAGCTTTTGCCCGCGACTTCATTCGCGTGAAAGTCGGTTATTGTGAATGCAGACGAAGTCGCGGATTTAAAAGCTAGCCTATGTCCTTCCCCGAGGTTCAGGCTATCTTCGTGCCAAATTTCATCAAAATCGGTTCAGCCGTTTTATCGAGAAAGCGTAACCGACAGAGTTACTTTCGCATTTATATTAAGTATAAATAGTATATTATTATAATTAGTAAAATTTGTAAATTAATAAGATTTGTAAATTAGTATGGAGTATGGATGGATAATTAGTATTAGTATGGAGTATGGATAAGTATGGATTATTTACTTTTCAATCATCTTCCTATGTACAGTCACAGGCATAAATATTTATACAGATTGCAAAATTCAAATGCAATTATCTCGTGAAATAACTATTACAACTTATAGATAATAGTACCTATTTTATAGTAATTTGGGATTATAAATACTCAAAGTCAAAGTCAAAGTCAAAGTCAAAGTCAAAGCATTTATTTCAATTAAACCATTTACAGGCACTTTTGAATTGTCAAGGAGTCGGTCAGTTAGTCAGAGAGTTGAAGCTAGTTGCTCGTTCCAAAACGTAGGTAGGTCTCTATGGAGAAGAACGAGCAAGAAACTCCACGGACACTCTTTTAAATCAAGTTTTTACAAAGTTTGGTTACATTCTTGTTGCTTCTATATGTGAAAACGATGAAGGTAATCTAACAATACAAAAAACAAAAAAGAAGCAAGATAAAGTGGCATCTAATCCATGGCAGATAAGAGCTGACCAATCTCCACTGACAGCGCCCGTTCACGAACATGACGCGTGAATCAGCACCATTTAGCTCAACCATTTTGAAGGGAGCCTAATGATCCAACACACGCGCCACCATCAGCGAGACATTTGAGCGAGCATGACAATACTCCCAACCGCCATGTTAATTTTTGTCAAACATAAAGGTATTAATATACATGGCTCCATGGTATTCACATTTACAAAATTGAAATAATGCTGCTAAATTATACAAAACTAAGGTTTCCAATGTATATTATTTTATCATAATATGAAGTGTGATAAGTTAATAATTTAAAAATATCTATATATAATAATAACGATACTCGTTACTCATGTCAATAGAAAAAGGGGTAGGAAACATCCTTTTCTTCCAATTTGGAAATTCCCTAAACTGGCTGTGGAGCAGGACCAGCATTCAGCCAAGCATCTTTATCATTGATGTAATCTTCTAACTTATAATATGCTTGTCTACATAGTGTGCGTTTAATACATGTTTTAAATTGTTTTTCATTCAATTGTAGAATATCAAGTGGTATTTTATTATAGCATTTTACACAGTACCCCATAAAAGAAGTATGTACTTTTGACAATCTGAAGCTTGGCTGATCTAATTTGTTCCTATTTCTAGTATAAACATTATGTCTGTCACCTATTTTATTAAAAAGATGAAGATTTTTTCGAACATGCATAATGTTTTCATATATATATTGACAAGGTACCGTCATGATGTTAATCTGTTTAAACAATTCTCTTAGAGATTCGCGTTTGCGGAGATTATAGATTGCTCTGACAGCCCGCTTTTGCAGTATAAAAATAGAATCCATATCTGCAGCCCGTCCCCATAGCAAAATACCGTAAGACATGATACTATGAAAATAGCTAAAATATACTAGCCTAGCGGTATCCACGTCTGTCAAATGCCGGATCTTTCTGACAGCGTAAGCGGCTGAACTTAACCGCCCTGCAAGAGATGTTAAGTGAGGACCCCACTGTAGCTTGGAATCAAGCGTAATCCCTAGGAAAACAGTCCTTTCGACGAATTCAAGTATGTCCTTATTCAATACAACGTTACATTCATTACTCTTAACATTCGGCAAAGCGAATCACAACTCAACTCTATTGGTAACCCCATAACATTTCAATCCATAGTTTAGGAGAAAATCAGTTTAGAATGAGACCAACTGTTTACAAGTTTTTGCTCATGACTGTACATCAATAAATGACACGTAATTGCCTTGAATATTTTTTTGGCCATAATATAATATCGTCAAATTTTAATAATGTAGTTCCCAAATGTTGTTCAATTTGCAGTGCGCCCGGTAAGTGATACGGTGGTTATTGTTTTCTGCGAAATCTTTATAGTGCATTTTTTTTTATTTCTCGTACTGTAAGGGAGGGCGCCCACGAGCAACTTAGTTGTCCGGCAACTTTTTTGTTTTTGTCGCTGTCTCCTCGCCGAGATTTGGACGATGCGCACACGGGAGCGATAGCAACGCGACTTTTTCGTAAAATTTTGCCGCATTCATCAACATGGATTTCGAGGAGACGGCTGTAGTCTGTGCTCTTGTTTTAAGATGAAATCAAAGACGACAACGAAGAAGGCAAAATTGGGTGCATCCATTATACAGCGACAGACTAACATTATGAAAATTTCATTCATCGCTCCCGTGTGCGCATCGTCCAAATCTCGGCGAGGAGACAGCGACAAAAACAAAAAAGTTGCCGGACAACTAAGTTGCTCGTAGGCGCCCTCCCTTAGAGCTAGCGCGCACGAGCAACTTTTGTAATGTGTAATAATAGTAATAAAAAAATGCCGCTGCATTCATACTTTTCTTAAATGTTGGAAATCACACAAGTCAAAACTTTTTTTACTAAAAAGACAACCGCTTAAAAGATAACTTTAAATTCGCTTTGGTTTTGTTTGTTGTTCTGTATTCCCACCGACTTGTGAATTTAATCAAAGTTTTTTTTTTTTCGCTTTTTAGTGCCTACTTCTCATACAAATTAATTACGAAACGGTGACATCAGATAATTTCAGTCATCCCTTAATTTTCTACCCTTGGGGGTGAAATATTTTCTTGACATTTATATGGGACTAACTTTAAGGTATACACTATTAATTAAAAAATATTAATCGAAATCCTTAGAGCATTATGCGCTTGAAGTCGAAATCGGACTATATACAGCAAAAATTCTAAGCGTGGTCAAACATAAAAAAAAATCGTGTCGAATTGAGAACCTCCTTCTTTTTTTGATGTCGGTTGAAAGTATTTATTTTTTTGTTACACCTCGTACGAGAGCAAACAATTATGTAAAAAAAATGATTTATAAACTGATTTCTTATTTCTAGTAATAATAATAATCGCAAACAAGAGGAAAGGCTGTCACACAAAGATACTGTGTGATAGCCAGTCTTTCCTCTGGTGAGACAGCCAATCGCATATTTGTATCTTCACGAGTGATTCCAGGTCATAAAATTCTACACAATTCATCAAAACTTTCGACCTACTCATTCTAAAATAGGGAAAATTTTTTTTTGGAAATGCTCAATTTTCTGAAATGAAATTTTCACAATGTTAGTCTGTCGCTCTATAATGGATGCACCCAATTTTGCCTTCTTCGTTGTCGTCTTTGATTTCATCTTAAAACAAGTGCACAGACCACAGCCGTCTCCTCGAAATCCATGTTGATGAATGCGGCAAAATTTTACGAAAAAGTCGCGTTGCTATCGCTCCCGTGTGCGCATCGTCCAAATCTCGGCTAGGAGACAGCGACAAAAACAAAAAAGTTGCCTGACAACTAAGTTGCTCGTGGGCGCCCTCTTGACAATATACTAAAGTTCGTATTAAGTCATGTCACCAGAAAGTGTGACACGCCAGAGTGCCAACTTGCCAGAACCGGATTACCGGAAATCTAGAAAAAAAAATTATGGGCCTGGAGTCTATGCATGCATTAAAAAAGAAGTGATTTTAGTCAATGGTGATTCTGTGTTTTCTCTAGTTTGGTTTCTGATTTTACGACTATTGTGTTGTTGTGCTGACCACTACCACTTTTTAGCGACTTGTTTGTCTTGTTGTGTGATAATGACAGTCAAATCCTAGTTGTTTCTGAATTCGTTATATTCTATGTGAATCGAAATTTCGTTCGTAAGCAACACACAAAGACACAACACTATTGTGTAAATTGTATTTAAACTGTACGTTTATTTGGCAGTAGATAGTAATTTTATTTTTTACTTCTAATCTATATACTTCTATTGAAGATTAGTCACCCGAAGAACATCATAATCAACCAGTCACCATGGCGAAAATGGCATTTCAACACCAAGCTGGAACAGCTATGGAGTGTCTTAGTGTAAGTCCATAGACCACTCCCAGTTTTGTTTGTATTAATCGGTCTTTCATATCAACAATGTATTTATAACCTTTCACAGATACCCATAACTCTCCAAAAAGAAGCTGGTGTTGATTCAGAAGGAAGAGAAGTTATGAAGTGTGGATTTAAAATTGGTGGTGGAATTGATCAGGATTTTCGCAAAAGTCCCCAAGGATACACTGATAATGTAAGGCTTTACACATCTCTAAATTAAATCAAAATTACTTGTTTTTGCAGTACTCATGTTTAAAATATTACTGTCTTTTAGGGCATATATGTGACAGAAGTGCATGAAGGAAGTCCTGCAGCAAAATCTGGATTGAGGATGCATGACAAGATATTACAGTGCAATGGCTATGACTTCACAATGGTAACCCATAAAAAAGCAGTAAGCTATATAAAGAAACATCCCATCTTAAACTTACTAGTAGCAAGAAAAGGTGTAACTTCTACATAAAACAATTTGTTATAAACCATCTTACTTATAAACATTATTTAGTTTTGTAATATCTTTGAGGTTTTATCTGTCTATTTACTCTATTTGTTAAATTTATAGAATAGATAAAGAGCTTATGCTATCTCTGAAGATAAGTTTTAATGAGTTTATCAATTGGAAATAAGTATATTAGGAAATGTTATACTTACAACTTTCCATTTCCTTTGTGTTATTATTTGCTAGGTGATCACTATGTTACAACTTTTTTTATTATGTGTATTTCATGTAAATAATAACTTTAAGAATATTAGTCACTCAACTGCATTATAAGTTATAATTAAATAATTCATGTAATGGATATGAATTCCATTGGAAATGAACACACATTCTAGTTCACATTCAAAACCACAGGACTTTGAATGTGTGAAAAGCACAAAAATAAACATATAACTAGCCAATGGCTGAAATTTGTAGGAAAAAAGAAAACCTTGCCAACATAAAAAGATTAACTTTTAATAATTCTGACTAGAAAAAAAAAACTTTGATATCTCAGGGAAAGAGTACAACAAACTAAACTAAAATTTAATTTGGCATGTTATGAAATCTTACCTTCTCTCTTTTCAATAAAATAGTTACTATCTTTTGCCCATGACTTCTGCATGAATGTTTTTAAATTAAAGCATCAAAACATTCCAAGATAATTCTGCTTTATATTGGTACAACAACCTTAAGAATATCTATACAAACATAAACTCAGCATGGCAGGGGACTTTAATTTATAATATGTAGTGATAATCCAAGACAATTGCTTTCAATCTTACAGTACGGTCAACGTAACTTGGCGCGTCTGAAGTTAGCCGATTAGCTGCGCAGTAGACAATTTCGTTCCTAAAAGTTCCATTGCGCAGCCAAACAGCTAACTTCAGACGCGCCAAGTTACGTTGACCGTATTGTACCTAGCAATAACAAAGTTATTATAAAAATAGAAATTTTTTTATTATAAAATATGTTTCAAGACACAGTGCAAATAATATTTTCAAGGAAATAACTGTATTGTTATTAAACAGGATTTTTTAAAAGAAAATTGCAATGGAACTTAGTATGTACTAAGTGCAACTTATGGCCAACATAACTCCTATTTGCACTTTTTCCAGTCATTTTATAAACACTAATATATTTTGAGTCAATGTAAATAAGAATATTATATAAGAGCCTCAAATAATCATAAAGTTTATAAGTAAATTGGGATATTGTTTGAGATTTGAGTTAAGGTTATAAGAGCATGGAGCACTGAATTAGTATTATATTATGACAAGTGATTATTATAATGTTATTTATTTTTTTATACATAAGTTTTAGTTTGTAGTAGAGTATTTTGTATTACTGGTTAAATGTGCAACATTTGTGTAACTGTCCTAAAAAAGTACAGCGAATTACAAAGAGGCATTTGAAAGTATTTATATTAATGAGTTACCAATGACATATTTTTATACAAAACAAATGCATTTACACCAGCAGTTATAATTTTTACAAAATTAAGAAAACATGTAGTTGTCATGGAAAAAAATATTTAGTTAAGTATTTATTAGTGGTTATTTATATCTAAATTTATAAATTGGTTTTAATAATCATACTTTCTGCTTTACTCACTAATTGATTAACATTGAAGTGTGTTAATTCATTATTTTTCCATGCCTGTGACAATCACTTGTTAATGTGTGAGAGTAAAGCAGTTTGTACATTAAACCTTACCTTGTTATGGCTCAGTAAATTCATAGAACTATTTAAAAATATAAATATATTTAAATGAAATGTTACATACATTATTTGTAATATTTAATGGTTTATGCACTGTGCCAAATAACACTGCTCCATCTTATTTTAACTGACGAAAAGGAGTTATTTTGTATTTCATTGAACTGAATCATGTTAGTTATAATAAAATGAAAACTAAACAAATGTATTTTCATTTTTTATTTATAGTTCTGATCATGTTACCTATGTAATTTTTATGTATGTTAAAACAAGCATCAGGTAAGATAAGCATTAACTATGATTTGAGTGGACTGTTTTGAGGAATTAACAAACTAGTCTTTTTTTTTATATTGTTACAATTTACTAAATATGGTACTAACAAGAACTTTCTGAAAATTAAGCCCCCTGTGTAGGAGGCCAGTCCCACTGACCCTTGGGTGGCTTAGAACCAAGTGGTTCCCAAGGTTTCCAATTTAGCATTTTTCTAGCCAAGTTCAATTCATTTTCGGCCTGAATAATCAGTTCCTCAGCTTGTCCACAGTTAATTTTCGATTCAATCTCGTACACATCTTTAGTCTGCAAAATGTAATAAATTAATATTTTTATGTTAATATCAGTTTTGTTATATATGCCATTTCCATGTCATTGCTTTACCAGTTTACCTGTGTTAACACGGCAGCTCTTTCACGAATAACTGGTTCGGTATATTTTCGATAACCAGCACTTTCGGGCATCTTTTGCAGGACTCTTAGAATTTTTCCATACAGAGATCCAAGGGTGTGATGTGCATTTGGAGCTACGGCCATGCCAACAAGGCCAGTACTCTAAAATTTTACAAAATGATGTTTTCATGATCAAAAATAAGAACCAGATGACACAATATCAAGAATAAAATTGGCTATTGTGCAGTTTATAAGGGAATTAGAATTGGAATAGATGGGAATAATTCTATATTGATAACATTTGAAATGACGCTCATTTCTAAATGAAAATATATCTTTACCTTTTTCAATAAACCCATTTTTTAACGATTAGATAATCACAACAATCCGCTATCCTGCGTGCAGCAATGATTTATTGTCATGGACACTTGACAGTCAGTTTGACATCAACATGACATGACACAGATCATGACTTGAGATGACAGTGGGTTCTCCTTCATGGGTTCTCCCAAGAAGCAGATAGACAAAAGTGGAGGCAACATTGAATACTTAAGTGAAACCAACTGTGGGCTGATGCTCTCTTTCTGAATGCATATATAAGTAAGAGACAGGTATATGTGTTTTCTTTATCTTATGTATGCATTCAGAAAGAGAGCATCTGCCCACAGTTGGTTTCACTGTTGCCTCCAGTTTTACCTATAACCTTCTTGGGTTCTCCTTACCACACCTCTACCCTCCATACTAAAACTAGAATATCATAGAGTAAAGTACTAGAGTAGCTACATATACTCTATGATTATGAATGATAGCTACTCTAGTACTTTACTTACTCTATGATATACAGTGTAATAATAATACTATTACTTACTTCTTACTCAAAGACCGGATTGTAGTCTAATGATTGTACTTCTACTATTTTTGTATTTTACATTATTTTAAACCTTATTATTCTTCATGTTAAACAATAAGTAGGTATTTCCAATCCTACTCCAGTTTCCATGTGTGCGAACTCCGAACAGCAAAGAGTGCGAAGTCGAGCGTGTTTGCTAAAATGCGCTATTGCAGACTTGAAGTAATTGATTTGTGTTTTTATTCCTGCATATTAAAAAAGCTTAGGTCAGGAACAATATCATTGTTTTAAATTATGATCATATGTTCTTGTGTTATGAACTTATGACTTATCTTTAATTAAGGCAAAGGCTTTACATTCATTAGTTGAATTGAAATTGAATCTCAGTGATCGAACTCGGGTAGGTACATACTTCGTTCCTCGTCACGTCACACACAATTCACCAGAATCTGTCAAGATCACACACATTGTCAGTACGTGAGTATTATCTTCTCATGAACTTCCATTTTATAAGGAAAATAATAATGTGCACTGTACTCATTGATGTAGCTGACTTATGTGTTTTAACCCTGTTTTATTATATTAATCCTTGGATTTAACGATCCGTAAGTAAAACACCTGTAGTCAAATGTACCCTGTGGCGTAAGTACATATTTGTGCTTTGAATGCAAATAATATGACTAAAATCCCTTTAATTGTAATGAATCAATAGATACAAACTAAATACATTTTTCAAAACCCAGTTCTTGATACCTAAACAATAACATGGCAGGTACTTATTTTCTCATTGTATTCTGAAGTATAACTTCATAATAAATATTTTTTTAAGGTGAAAATTACTTAATCCAAATAATTTCCATTAACTCATTTCCATTACCCGCTGTTGTTTAATGACCATCAATGAATAAAATATTTTTAATACAATAGGGTTTAGTAGCCAAATTTTAACTTCCCCTAAGTGTCTGAGATGAACATAATATTTAAACAATAAAAATATTGTCCAAATTACAGAACATGTCTAATCTCTCTTTACACCCACAGATAACTGCCTAGCCATGGAGGCACTGTCTGCTGCTCAAGATGACAGTTCAGGTGCAAATCCCAGCAGTGTCAAGAGTGACGACAGCAGCCCCCGGCCTGACAGTCGCACAGGCTCTCCTCCACCTAACTGTGCTATATGTCTTGGCACATGCAAGAACAAATCATTCACTGATTCTTGTTTACACCAGTTCTGCTTTTCGTGTCTTCTAACATGGAGCAAGGTGAGCTTTTCAACTATAATAAAGAAAAAAAAAAGCTTATGATGTTTCTCATATAGTGAATCAAAAGGCTGTTAGTACCACTGCTAGCTGATTCATAACTTAACAAGCAAATTGATAACAACCATTTCTAAAATAAGAGTTACAAATAAATCTCCATGTCTGATCTCTGACATGATGAGTTCATTTTTATAAAACAGTTTTATTTAACTTGTTTCAAATGCAATTATTAATTGTCTGCGGGTAAATGTCTTAAATTTTATTTAAACAGGTAAAGATTTTTGTGAATTGCAATTGAGGCTTGTTAAAACAAAATAGAAACTAACATTTTACCTGTGTTTTTACTTGCTTAAATTTTACAAATTTATACTACATGATAGAAAATTTGAAATGAATAAATATAAAAATGTTCCAGGTTAAAGCGGAGTGCCCCCTCTGCAAGCAAGCATTCAGATCAATCATCCATAATGTGCGCTCCAACCACCAGTATGAGGAGTACTTGGTGGTTCAGCGGCAAAGTGAGGAGTCAACTCCGGCAATCAGTAGGATTGACATTGACAGAGTCACTGCAGCGACACAGAGGTTTAGATACAGGTACAGTGGTGGGCCTGGACTTGTATGTATTTGAAATGTTATAATACATAACATAACACATAAACCATCACATACTACAGGACCCCACATCCTCGTCCTAGTCTGTAATCAGAAAATAAATAACAAAATCTGATATTTAAGATGATGATGTAGTCAAACATTATTTGTTAAGATAAAAAATTGCACAATAATTTTTTGGATTGTGCAATATAACCTTTGATTCTAGTGTCTTCTAGAAAATAAAACAAAACCAGAGGGAACAGTCTTGTTACTGTTCAAGGGGTTAATGCAAATGTAGCATCGTCGAGGCGTAAGTAAGTGTACTTGCTCAAAAGCCCACTTAAAATGTACACTTTCAAATATAGTATAGGCCGTACTAGTAATAGCATACAGGCAGTCACACACTTGAGAGAAGTATGTAACTGATACTTGCAATAGTTGTAGTGATTTTAAATGATAATTCATCATCATCATCATCATCAGCCTGAAGACGTCCACTGTTGAACAAAGGCCTCCCCCATAAAGGGGGGGGTGTTGCATGCCTGGGAGGCGTTTTGGGGATTGCAGTAAATTTGTTAAATGATAATATAATGATAATTAGTTTTAGTTTATTTAAGAGCCTGGGTTCAATTCCTAGGTAGTACATATATGTTATTGGGTTTTTTACTTAGGTATTTCTTAGTAGCAGCTGGGAGTTTTGAAAGCTGATGATACTTCTATGCCTTGGAAAACTCGTAAAGCCATCGTTCCTGCGCCATCTCTCCTCGGTCTAGTCGAATGTCGTCCCACCAGGCTAGTGAGAGAGAGAGAGAGCACCTGTGACCAAAATATGGTCGAGAGAATATTAACCTATTATTAAACTTAAAAATGTGAAAGTCTATATGTCTAGGCAAAGCTCTTGTTTAATAATTTCCTAAATTAAGCTACTATGAAGATATATTCAGAATCTAATTTACGTTATAAGCTTGGCATTAAGTTGAATTTTGAGGGACTGTTATAAAAAGGTATTGTATAAGTTTTGGCTGCAATGTAATTTAACCTTTCGAGTTGAGTTTGAGTCACCTACTCAAACTCAACTCGAAAGGTCTAATTCCAATCCCAATTTTTGATAAGGATTCTGAGATAAAGTTTTCCATTATGGTATTTAGGACAACGCTGACATTACCACGGCGGGAGACGATCGCGATCCAGCAGCTCCTGCGCCACTATCCGTTCATGGCGGACGTGTTCCCCCCGCCGGCCGCCCGCACTCCGCCCGCGCGCCACCGCCGCTCGCCCGCCACGTTCCGCCGCACTGTGTACAGACACAACCTCTGGGCTCGCCCGTTGCCCGACTTCACAGGCAGGTTCAGGACTTGCACACCAGAATTCTACAGGTATATCCACTTTTTTAAACAAGGTGACAATGTTTCCATCCCTGGTATGATCATTTAGCAAGATATTTTGCATTTGACTTCTCATTCAAATATTACAATTTGGTCTTTGAAGGTACAACGACACACAAATGCACCGGTTGGTTCCTTGGCTTAACAGAGAACTCCATTATTTGTTGAATGAGAATGTTGGCCACATATCTTACGTCTTGTCGCGGATTCTAGAATTGCTGCCGCAACACCATATCAATTCATCCGAATTCAGAGAAGCATTACATCGATATTTCGGAGACAGGACGGAACACTTCCTACACGAGCTGTATTGCTTCGCGTCAACCCCTTACGACATGACTGGCTATGATCGCAATGTGCAATATACCACAGACAGTAGAATATCTACAATGGTCAATGAGGTGATATCAAGTTCAGACTCAGAAGCAAGTGTAGATTCTGATATCGTCATGGTCTCCAGTTCAGAGCCAGCTGAACCACCTCCAGGACCCTCGAGGGTCCCAGTGCCTGCATACCCACAAAGTTACATATCGCAGCCCGCTACTGATAATAGTGTCATTCCCATCGAAACCATATCTCAATCGGACAGCGACGACGACTCCTCTGAAGTAATGGTCGTAGGCTACATCAAACCTCCTCAGGAGAGGACTCCTGAGATCGTCGACTTGCTAGGATCCGACAGCGACGTCATCGTACAGGACAATCCTCAGCCTGAGGTGAGTCAACCGACGGAGATCCAAGAGCTCAGGCCCGTGCCGTCCGTGAAACTCACCCTGAAGCGGCACCGCGCACGCGACAGTGGCGGCGACATGCGCAGCGAGTCGGACAGCGACGACAGCTCGTACCGGCCCCCTCCCCCGCGCCGCCGCCGCCGCCGCGTGCACTCCGCCTCCACCAGCGACACCAGCCGCTCCACGCCGCCGCGCGAGCCCGACTGCTTGTCGACCAGCCGTGACTCCATCCCCGCCCCCACACCCGAGGCCTCCTCCGCTACGCCGCCCAGCCCCTCCACCGCGCCCACCTCCTCGTGCGACGACGACACAGACAATTCCAAATATGTAGTTAAAAAGAAATCAAAGAAGAAGTCTAGCAAGGAAAGTGCGACGTCTAGTAGAGATCGAAGGAGAAACAGAAAACGGACGTCACATTCTCATCACAAAGAAAAAAGGAATGTCCAGTCTTCGGAAAAGGATAAGCGGAGCAAGCGGAAGTCTTACTCCGGAAAGGGCGTCAAGTCGTCGAACAAGACTAGTAACGAGTGTAACTCTGTGCCCAACGAACAAACTTTACCTGCCTTAGATCAACCTAGCACCAGCGGCACATCGAAAAAGGACAGAGAACAGCGGAAAGCAATGAAAGAATGGAAACGGCAGCGACGAGACAGTCGCGAAAACAGAAGACTGAGAAGTGTTGTTAATGTTATGTATAATAGTCATAAAAATACTGATGAATCAAATTCAAGTGCAAATTACGGTAACTTGTCAAATGTGACTGCTACTAGAAACAGGTCTGACGTCGAATCGACGCCAATTCCCAGTGATGCTCGAGCCGGTCTCGCAGAGTCGCCTCACGGTCACAGCGAGCGGTCGGCGACCAGTCTTCGACTTATGGACACTTCATCGGATTCTGAAGACAACTTACCATTGAATCTTACGTTACAGAAATTAAATCCGTTTTCTTCGTAAGTGTCGTGAAAAATTATAATTAATGTGATAAATATAAATTATTAAAAATGAAACCATTAAAGTAGTGTTACATTTAAGTATTGATTCAGTCGCATTTTCCTTTCAACAAATTACCGGATAATATTAGTGTCATTGGGACATAACAAACCAAAGCAGTTGTGACTGTAAATCAATAGACATTTGTACAATATAAGTTTGTATGTATTTTGGAGTTCAATCAAAATATTTAGCATGTAGCGGATATCCGAAAAATATGTTAGAAAAATAATAAATGCCTTCAATGGCACACTTAGATTGCTGCAAGTTCCTTGAGTGAAACACTTCAAGACTGCATCTGCATGTAATATTATTTGTAATAGCACCACTGCAAGCACTTTTTACTTAATTTTCAGTAAAATGGTGGTATTATCAATTCTTACCTTTCTTTAAAAAATAAGCAAACTACTTGATGATGCGTGATATCCGTTTTCATACAAGAGAGGAGACCTGCTTAGTAGTAGGCGCCATGATTGTTAAGAGATGTTTGCCAGTTATAATATTATACCGTGCAATTTTATACATAATATTTGTCAGTAATTCATATTTAGCCCGAAATTTCAATATTATGTGTCAACACATTTTTCACTAATTATTACATTATTTTTATATAAAATACGGGTATTTAAGTAGATTATGGAGGATTCATTTTAAGACATAGTAATGATCAACTTTTAATGTTGTTGAATATCTAATGCCATGTGTAGTCAAAAATGTTTTTTATCTGCATCTCAGTTTTTGTCATGTAAGATATCGTTGCAACAGCGCCGATACATAGTTTGATTTATACAATAATAATATCATCAAATGAATTAATGTGCATTGATTGTAGCTTTGCTTTAGTATAAACAGTTTTAGTATGAAAGGATTCATCTGATTTTCGGATTAGCCAGGACTCAAGATGTGGTGAAAAAATGTTGCCGTTACAAGTGGCCATTTTAAGGTTTTTACAATGGTACTGTATATTACTGGTAATGCCAGAAAATAAAGTGATGTAAAAATTATCGGTACTGTTTTTTAATAATACCCCTACACTGCCTCCATTATGTGGTTTTCCGCAGTGCGAAATATATAAGCCTAATAGCCTAATACCTCTGCTTACCTGATCGAATATTTATTTGTCTCCAGGAATATTGCGCGACGTCCCACCATACTTCTACTAGGTATCACAATACGTACGAAGAGGATTTCGCGATACGAAATTCGTAAACCATTGCTTACTATTTCAAAATTTCTCTTTTGAAACCTGTGTTGTCCCACTAGGCAAAGGCATCCATCCCTTTATCGTATACGGAATGAATAGTGTTTAATTGATAATTTTTTGTACGCCAGCGCCTTTTTACGCGACTTCACCACAGACGCCAAGCCTTGTAAAATTCATTAACAGTTAGTATCAGTCTCATACAAAACAAATAATATACTTATTGTTTTTAAAATAGCAAAAAAATTACAACTTTAGTTGCCGGTGGCGTCTCAGCCACGCGACCGTTTTGCAACTTAATTTGTCAATGGCGTTCAATAGGTTAAACGTTTTTACTGCAAATATTTTCGAGTATTGCAGCAGAGATTCCGAGAATATATGGCTCGTTTAGGAATGCTGCAAAAACATGGTGCGTGGAGTGATCATATAAAAGTATTGCAGTAATAGGTAGTGCCGAAATGACCGAGCCACACTGAAAATATTAGAGTATTTTATACTTGACCGTTGGAGTAGAAGCTTATGTATTGAGATAGGCGATGTCATTTCCCACTTTAGCAGTCCTCTCTACCCTGTGTAGTCTGTCTCTTTCGCACACCTCCCTCCACAACAGGCGCGTGAGGTCTCTGATGTTCCGAGTTTGGTCGTCAATCGTCATTGGCGTTGTATTTGGTTGTATTTCCCGAGCAGTCCACTTCAGTGTAAAATCTAGGTTCACCCATAGATGAATATACTCTATTAGGTTCACCTGTTCTAGACTAATAATTTAGTCTCTTTATTAAATTCAGTGGTTCCCAAGAAAACATATCACGTAAGTGCATAAGTGCTTTTATAATTTAATAAAACGATGTTATCGTTCGTTCTCTAAAGTTAATGATTAGAGAAATATCTTTTCTTGATAATTTTCTACCCTCAAATTTTCTTCATTATAAATCTCTTAGAGATCGTGTTTTAGATTGTATATTATATTTTAAGGTAATTGAGGAACTCAGGAGTATTAAACATGGGGTCCGATGACCAAACCATACCAGTCACCGCTAGTAAATCTGGTACCAAACCGCAGGAACGTAAATCGCGGTTAACGTGGTCAGCGATCACCATCCTCATCTAGCAGTAATAGTACCTAGTAGCAGCTCCACATCATCAACTAGTTCCTCAAATCAAGATTCTAAAAATAGGAATACCAAGCGCCGTCGTCGGCGTCACTATAAAAATCGAAGGCACGATCGTCATCTTATTGAAAAATTATCGAAAGATGTAGATAAGTTACAAAAGGTGGCTCAAAGTTACGAATACCCTCCTAATTATAATTGTAATAGTGACAATGTGTCCATCGTAAGCCGAGATGAAGGGACGGTATACTTAAGTACATTAGAGACCCTTTGGTAAAAACGGTTATTAATAAAATCCCTACTTCAAATACACATCTTTTTAATTCGGAAGCTCTCACATCGGCCCTAAAAAAAGCAGGTGGTATAAGAAAGGTGTTCTGGCCAGTGAACAGGCCTAGCAGCGGGAACGCTTCGCGAGCAAAACCCAATAATGCTGCTATACGTTTCCCCTCGCAAGGGCACGTACGTAATAATGGGCCATCGCATGGTCACGGTCATCAAAACTATTTCTGTGATGCATCAAACAATATGCATTGCCCTCATAATCAACCCTCGCAGAATAATTATCAAGGTTATAATTACAAAACCCAAAACAATACTGGTCCAGAACGCACTGGTACTGGAAGTAACTATAGAAATTCTAATAATAATAATAATTTTCGATCTCGAGGATCGCGACACTCTCAAAGAGGTCAAAAACGCCGCTCGTCGCCCTCTGGCTACAGAGGCAACAAAAGACAATGACTCACAACCTTTCCTGGCCGGTCAGTTAGCACATTTTGTCAGCCAGTGGAGGAAAATGGGAGCCCCATCTTTTATACTGAGGATAATAACAGGGTATCGCATACCTTTTCTGCAAAGACCTCCCTTGATAACACCGGACCAAAAAGCGATCGCCATCGCACTTTAGAGTCGGAGGAAATGTCTTTACTCATTCGTCAAATGAAACAACAAGGCGTGTTGAAAGTGGCCCCTCTCACTCCAAGCTTTGTGTCCTCCCTGTTCTTAGTACCAAAAAGCGATGGATCATACCGACCTGTTCTCAACATAAGGTTGCTCAACCACTAAGTATGTGCTAACAGAACGGTTTCGTTTAATAAATATGTTCCGCGTCCCAGACTTTCTTCAAACTCAGGATTGGATGTGCAAGGTCGACCTTTCCCAGGCATACCTATTTCAATCTCCCGATCACAGAGTCACACAGGCGATTTCTACGTCTCCTATACAGAGACGAGGTACTAGAAATGACATGCCTTCCGTTCGGGCTAAGTACAGCCCCGAAGGTTTTCGCTTGCCTTACAAATTAGATTGCACAAATTCTTCGAGAAAAAGGTCTAAGGATTGAAGTACCTATACTTGGACGATTTTCTTCTCGCACATCAAGACTCAAAGAAATTAGTTCAGCATGTGAATCTGCTGCTGGAGACGCTAGAAATCCTTGGATTCCAAGTGAATTACGAAAAGTCTGTTCTACTTCCACAAAAGTCTGTAAAATATCTCGAAATTATTTGGCATCCTTGGACAAATCACAAACATCTACCAGAGGAAAAGTCATTTGCCATAATCAAAAAAGTCACACATGCTCTGAACACCGGAAAAATTACCCTAAAAGAACTACAAAGCCTAGTCGGCTTACTGAATTTCGCAAGCTTTGCGGTTCCCCGAGGCAGGTTGAACCACCGGTCCACTCTGAAGTTCTTAAGTTCCCTGCCAGAGTACTCAGCCCCAAACCTATATGTGCTACCTCGCTACATGCTAGACGAGATGCAATGGTGGCTTCAACATTGCCACCTCTCATCCCCGCTTCATATTCCGCCTCTGACACATTACTTAATCACAGACGCCTCAGACATAGCATGGGGAGGACAGCTCGCCAACCAGACTATGTCAGGTGTTTGGAACACAGAGGAACGATCTCTACACGGCAACGTAAAGGAGTTGTTAGCCATTCTGAGTTACAAGCGACAAAAATGGCGGGAGGCTCACTTCTCATTCAATCGGACAA
The DNA here is from genome assembly GCA_947361185.1 of Charanyca ferruginea. Classification (NCBI taxonomy): domain Eukaryota; kingdom Metazoa; phylum Arthropoda; class Insecta; order Lepidoptera; family Noctuidae; genus Charanyca; species Charanyca ferruginea. The sequence continues at coordinate 9,136,224 of OX376058.1, forward strand.
CCGATCTGCGGTAGCCTATCTTCGCAACGAGGGCGGGACCAAATCCCAACTGCTCATGAAGGTAACATACAAAATTCTGGGGATCCTAGACAATCATCAGATTCAATTCAAAATTCATTACACACCCGGGAAGTTCAACAACCACGCGGATTGTTTATCCAGGCACAAACGGTCCCCAGAGTGGCACTTGACATCGAGTTGCACAGAAAAGATTTTTGCAAGAATGGGAACACTCGTGATAGACCTGTTCGCATCCAAGACCGCACGAATAGTTGCAAATTATGCAACCCTAGACTTGAACGATCACGAAGCTATGATTCACGATGCGTTCAGCACAACATGGAATTTTCCTCCAGCCTGGATATTCCCGCCACCATTTCTAATTCCTAGAGTGATAATGCACCTCAATCAAGCAACAGGCCACCTCATTGTGGTTCCACGTTGGGAGAAGGTATTCTGGCGAGCGGACCTGAAATCACGGGCAATCGCGGGCCCCCTTTACCATAAGGAATCTGAAACGATCCCAAGTCGACACATCGACAGGATTACCACCCCCTAACGTCGAGAGCATGGTTCTAGAAGTATGGAAATGTGGGGGTGGGAAGACAAAATAAAAACATGGGATTCTACTCAGGTAGCTTTACTTAAATCTTCATGGCGTTCTCCGACGTGGAACACTTACAAGGCACCTTGGAATCGCTGGATCTCATGGACAAAACAACATGACATAAATCCATTGCACCCTGAAGCAGCCCATTTAGCACAATTTTTTAGCCGACCTGTATATTAAATTTAACTTCTCGTAGTCGTATATCACAATCGTCCTTCACAAATCAGTAGTTTCCACACTCTGCAACACGGAACTGTCTGGTAAACTAGGTGAAAATGTTCTTGTAAAACATATTATAAGAGCAATACCTATCTTAAAAAATCCAATTATTCCTAAACCACCTAACTGGGACATTAACATTCTAACCAATTTTATGAGTAATTACTCGGTAGACAGTACAAATACTTTTCAAACTGTTCGACATACTGTAGCATTGTTGTGCCTTTGTTCGGGTCGCAGGATTCACGACTTGACCCTTCTGGGTGTTGACAAAGATCAATGTATTATCAAGAGCGATTTAATTACCTTGTGGCCTCAATTTGGGTCCAAAACAGACTGTAGAGATTAGGGGTGGAGTCTCATGGCTAATACTAAAACTCAAAATTTAAATCCTGTCAATAAAACTATAACTAATCTAAATGAAAGACGTACGAGCTCTGGAACATCAAATTTATTTATAACCTTACGAGGTCCACCATCTCCTGCCTCCAGGACGGTCATTGAAGGTTGGTTTAAGTCGCTTTTGAAGGCAGCAGGTATATCTGCAACGCCGGGAAGCGTGCGTTCGGCTGTGGCTTCCAGAAGTTGGATTGACAATTTCCCTCTGGATGATATTTTAGAGAAAGGAAATTGGAGATCAGTAAAAACTTTTCAAAAATTCTATCGTCGAGCGATAATGACTTCCTCAAGTATCAGTAATCCTAGCACAGATATTTCTACTTTTTGTTCCGGTCCGTCGATTTTGTCACCAGATGATTTCTTCATTGAAGTACAGAGGCCAGCACATCAAGCTACTACAATCTGTCAAATTTATTTGATAGATTTTCAACTTTATTACAAAAGCATAAGGTTCATATTTAATTGGGAAAATTTGACAGTTAGGTATGGCTTGATGTGCTGGCGTCTGTACCTATTACTTAGGTACTTATAACTGTATAATTAGATACAATGATTAGTTGTCATTTAAAATTAAAATTGTTGATAATAATAATATTATCATTTTCGTTTTTCATGTGAACCAGTTTTATATTTTATGTTTCATTAAGAAAGCCTCTTTCTTCACACAATGTGTTTTATTTTACCTGTTTTTTGTGTATACTTTCATTGTACCTACCTAGTTCATTTGAATACATCCAATCACCTTGGCGTTCCTTAAATCACCAGGCGATAACAAACAGGTCTCAATACATATTAACTTCTACTAACGGTCAAGTGTACCTATAATAGAAGCGTTTTACCTAAAATAAAACGATTATTATATACTTACCTTAGTAGAAGCTTACTTTTAATAGGTATCTGCCTGGTGGTATTTCGTTCGACACAATGACTACCAAACTCGGAACATCAGAGTTACCTCGCGCGCCTGCGTGGAGGGAGCTGTGAAAGAGACAGACTACACAGGATAGAAAGAGAGGACTGCTAAAGTGGGAAATGACATCGCCTTACGCCTATTTCAATAGGTACTTAAAAGCTTCTACTAAGGTAAGTATAGAATAATCGTTTTATTTTAGGTAAAACGCTTCTATTTCAGCAACATTTGTCCATACCGTCCTCTTCTTGGTTTAGTTGATCTTTCTCGTTGTACTGAAGTGAATCAGTACCTACATAATATATCATGACTACAATCCTGAACATAGCTGGCAATGTATTGCAGCGACACATTGCCCTTCAAATTATGTCCGTTTCGAATCGCTTATACGCAATTGGGCCGTTGTAAGGGTAGACTCGTACAGATTAACAAAAATAAAAAACGAATTTCAATTGCCCTTCAAATTATGTCCGTTTCGAATCGCTTTTATGCTATTAGGCCGTTGTAAGGGTAGACTCGGTATAGATTAACAAAAATAAAAAACGAATTTCAATTATTTCATTCTTTTACTCTTACAACTCAACAGTAATTCAATATCTACGTTGTGTAATACTTACAAATTGTAGAACATTATATCTTAAAAGTATTTATAAAGCTATTTTGCTACGCCTAATACGCGTAAAATGGATTATTGAAGTGAATTTAGACATCTCAATTATTGATTAAGTTTGAGGTTTGCGAAAGCCGATGCGGTGTGCGTTACCCCAGCAAAATAATGTCGAAAATAGTAACTAATTTAAATGTTCCAGACAATTAGTTAGCCAGCTCCTGTAATTGTTGCGCACATTTTTAAATTTGTTGCATTTATAGTTTTTAGAGTTATTTCACAAAAACATTTCCCGCTGGGGTAACGTTACCACAGCCAGACATTCTCTTTTTAATGGGAATATTGTCTAGACAAGGTAAATGTTGCAAATACAAATATCACAATATTTTTTCCTAGCAAAATACAGATAGTTGTATTTTAAAAATGACTTCAATTATCATATTGAACAGTGTACGCGTCTATACCGAACTTGTAAGGTGTATGTACATTTTAGAAGGTAGCATAAATGTACTGCGCTATCGCTTTTTGGTAACCACCTTAATATAGTCGGGTTACCACGGTCTTGCGCTTCTAATGACTTGTATTTTATTATCTCGTTAATTATTGTATGTTCTATGCTGAAATTTGACCTAAGCAACTAACTATTGATATATCATTCAGTTTATATATCCACCACACAGGGTTATCGGGGGCCAAATAACTCTGCGCGCATTTTGACCGTCAAAGTGGAGAACCGAATTTCATCATAATTTCTTAATTACTGACAGGATACTAATGAAACTCCACATACATTTGAAGACAGATACAAGCTACAAAATAACGTTTAAAGTAAGTCTTTAGAGCTCTTATTCAAAGTGTTAGGACCTATTGAAGTGATTTTATATTTAATTAAATAACCTTTGAATTGTACATTATTTTCGTATTTTTATACCTAACAATTCATGTAAAAAAGATGATAAGAATCTGCTTATCCGTTTCCAGCAAAACCACAAACGACGAAGAAAGAACAAATACAAAATAAGTTGCAACCACAGATATAGAAAGACCTAGATAACGCAAGTATCACGATCTTTATGAAAACCAAGCGTGCCATTTTTTGGACGTCACAATGTAATACGAATGTTTTGTTTTTCCTAATTATTCCTTATTTCCTTATTACCAGGTATTACTGACGGTATTAGATTAAAGATAATTGCTTTTTAAATTAATTACGCATAATATTAATCACAAAATGACTTACCGATGGAAGGAAACGTTTACTTTATTTTTTTTACTTACGATTTTTTATTTATTTATTTATTGTAAGCACACCAACAGCACTGTCACTTACAATTCAAATAAAAATGGCATTTAAAAATCAGCATTTCAGTAACCAAGCAAATAACAGGTATGCATGACATTGACAAAATGAAAAATTTGAGACAACACGAAAATAGGCACGCGAAGTAGTTGCTCTTGCGTTATCTAGGTCTATATATATCTGTGGTTGCAACATTTACCTTGTCTAGACAACTAATTATATGGCAAATATTTATTTCAATATTTTAATAAAAGGTCTGGCTGCAGTAACGTTACCCCAGCAGGAAATGTTTTTCTGAAATAACTCAAAAACTATCAAGTGCAAGTAATTTAAAAATGTGCGCTGCAATTACAGGAGCTGGGCAACTAATTGACTGTAACATTTAAATTACTATTTTAGACATTATTTTGCTGGGGTAACGCACACGTCGAAACGTGACTTGACACCAGCTTGGTTTGCCTCGGCCTCAACCCGGCTGTACGGTAACAAACTTAACTAGATTAGACTATTGACCTATTGACCGCCACGTCGAAGAAACAAAAGCGTGCCCTCGGCGCCAAGCTTTGGGCACATTTTGGTTTTTCATCTCTTCATGACTGTGGCGGTCAAAAGGTTAAGTTGTGGCGGTATGGGCGCTTCAATATTTTTTTCATTTTTCGCGTATTAGTAGCAACATTAGTAACAAATGGCAAATAATATGGTATTACTTCATATAATCTAAAAATACACACTCTTGCCTATGACCCTTTTCCATTCCGTGCAATGTTACTTTTATAAAGTAATCATTACTACTAAACAATTATGTGTAATATGAGCAAAAAAAATCGCATCTCAATGGACGGCCGGTCAATTTTAACTGTCACCAAACTTGGAGATCTATGTATTTGAACATGATTTACTAGAAACATTAAAATTTAATTTTCATTCAGACAGTAAGACCCCTGTTTTATAGGCTAAACATACAATCTAACTTCTAACTAATCATTATTAGCAGCGAATTAGCACCAGCATATAAAGCCAATTAGTAACGGATAAAACAGTGCACTGACTAACGAAGACTCCGTGTCCGGTGTCCGCAACTTTGCACGACATTATTGTCCAGCTTGCAAGGCATGAATTACAAATGGTATGCACATCTAATCTATTTATTGTTACAATAATGCAGTAAGTATAGTGCTCTCATTATCACTATTCAATTTCATAAATGACTCTATAGGAGACAATTGAACAGGTAACGAAATTACCTACATACAGAGGTTATTAATTAAAAAATCTTTTAAAGTTAAAGTCAATTAGAGATTGGGCTGTTTTCGGGACAGGCACGTCCTGCGTAACAATCTCATCGGGGCTCGTTTTCAGGCACAAAAACGAACAAAACAAAACTTGCTTCATACACGCTTGCTCTCAAGCCTGTACAATAAAAGCGTGCATATCAAATGAGCGTGCCTTAACACCGTACATGCGATAAAAATACGCTTAATCGTGGGCAGTGGGCCATAACAGTTACATTGATGGTATAACGTATTCTATCAAAATCTTACATCGCAGCGGAGCATTAAATGCCTGACAGAGCCTCGGTTCTGTGATATCTCAATATAACTTAAATCATTACTAATGTCTGAATATTGTGCCTAAAATCGATATATCTAAAATAAAATACAAGTTTGTGCTTAATTTACTTCATATTTGAAGTTTACATCCATTTACATAAATATTTTTATAATAAAACTGCCGATAAAATCATTGCTACGCCAAAACGGACACGACGCAATGATTGATTATAATAATATATTTTTCAACATCTTATCAAAATTAGATTTTCTTATCCATGTATAAAATAAAAAACTAAGCTTACATTATTTACGTCAACGCGGATGGGTAGCGTCAAGGGGTAAACAATAGCTTCCAAATCACAGCAGACAGAAAAATAATAAACTGCAATTTTTATCGTAGTTTCAGTGGAAAATGTCAAAAACATTGAAAAGTAGTGCAAGATAAATTGTGGTGAAAGTTCGTACTTTCTGCAAGACTTACCAACACTTAAACGAAGATAGTTTTTAATAGTGCTCTAGTAGAACACACCCATGTCATTGTAAAATTGTAAATGCCAAACTTACCTGGCTTCTACAACTGTACAATTTACTGCGATCTTTACAACTTTCATGTCCTAAATCGTATCTACCTACTATGATGCGTTTATTGTTAATTTATACAAGATAAAGTATTTATTAGTGCCTTATTCTATTTATTATTTACCCTGGATTGTACTAACCCACAGTTGAAAGCCGGTGTTGCAACCACAAGGTTCAAATAAGTCGATGATAGTTTTATATGAGGAGTTGACATTAAGATGGAGTCACTTCTACAACTGTGTTCATGTGTTGTGGATGCGGTTTGAACTCCACCACTTCTTTCCACACGAGCTCTGTAAAAAAGAGAGTTACTATTGTATATTTATTTATCTTTGGTACTAAAATATTGAAAGAGCCAGCTTGCAATATTGTTTTTAACCACTCTTCTAACATTTTACCCATAATAAAGTTGACGTAAGCTTCTATTTTTATCAGGCTCAACTTCTAAGAATTCATTAATTTTAACAAAATTAAAAGCAAAGCTACTAGCTTTAGGAAAATCCAATAAACCTTGTGCCTAAATCGCAATTATCAGCATGGTTACTTAGTAATCCGATAGAGCTATATTATCGTATCATATCCATCAGATAAGCCACCCCCGCCCACAAACAGAACATTGCTCTTTATTATATTAGAACGATAATTAAGGTGTTAGAGTGGATTTGGTTGAGGGATAGCTTACAAGCGTAAACCGCACGCATGCATTCTGCACCTTATCAACAATGTATAGATAACGATTTTTAACGAGTTCAATTAACATTGTAATTTAACTATATATCTTGCCAAACGAAATACGCAACGAAAACACCACTTGAAATATCGAAGCTTCCAATCTTACGCAATAGACCTTTGTAAATTCCAATAATCAAGATACTAAAACTATTTTAGTGGTGTTAAACTAGTTTCGTCGTAACCTAGTGAGGACTCCAGAGTCCCTACGAACACACCTTTCCATTTGTCGACGGGCAGCTCCATATCCTCAAAACTCTGGTCGTACTGCGCGGACACAGGCTCGTCGTCGGGGTCGGCGTACTGCGCCAAGTATTCATGCGCAAGCGCCTGCTCTGCGGTAATACGCCTGAAACAGATAGCTTGGTCGTGGGCAAGGAGTAAAGAGAAATAAAATGTTTATTCTAGGCACGCACACAGGAAATCAACAATAGGTAACAATTAAATTAAAAAGTATCTTGTACGACGAGCCCAAAAAAGGCATAATGCTGCGAACCAAACAAAAATATCATTTGAATTGGAAAGGTAAGTATATGATTATGGGAAATGTTGTGACTATTAAAAGTACCTGTCTAAATGTGGAAAAGGCATGTACTGGTAGCAGCAAAAAATATTAAAGAATGCAACAAAGAATATTATAAGTTTAATGGTAAATACATAACTCATAACATACCATTAATAAGATTTCATATGAAATTTTATTAAGTGTATGTTATGAGTATGTATGAGCTTAATAGTATACGTAGCTATAATATACAATATTATAGCTAGCCACCACACACAGTAGCTATAATATAATAATATATTTTCGCCCTTATTACGTCTGCGATCCTTGTTTGTTTCACATTTTTTAAATATATATTAATATGCCTTGCTATATCTGTCCACATATTTTGGTGACGTAGAAAAGATATATATTATAACTACATCTGTGGTCACTTAAAGATTACTATAAAAGATATACCGTAACATGCCTTGCTATGAATTATATTAATTTATATTATAGCTACGTCTGTGACGGGTTTTACCATTAAACTTAATATTCTCTGTTGTATTCTTTAATATTTTTTGTTGAATCGCTTAAGGTAAAGGATGAAGAACAGGTTATACTTTTAAACCACTGCCTACATTACTGTTACTTAGTCATCAAAACCCACAGACAGATTGTTTGCCTACAAGGAAAATTGATACCAATTCTTTGCGAAATAATATTTTGCAAAACTAGTTACTTTTTTTTTCACCTTGAATTTGACTGCAGGGCAAACGCCAATTTACTCTCCTTCCACTTCTCTCTACCAAAGGGCTATTTAGTATCAGTCTTTGTTGAAGAAGTCTAGATCATCCCGTCATCTCCGCCTGGGCCTGTCGCGTGCCATGTAAAGGGACCTAATGGGTCATGCGTCTGGCCCAATGATCGTCTGACATGCGGCAGATGTGTCCATCGAAATTCTACTATTATTTTGTATTATTTTTGACGGGCCTGTTGGTCTAGTGGTCACTGACCCTGACTGCTAAGCCGGAGGTCGTGGGTTCGATTCCCACCCAGGACAAACTTTGTGTGATGAGCATGATTGTTTGTTCTGTGTCTGGGTGTTTATCTATAATATGTATGTATTTATAAATTATATAAGTATGTATATCAGTTGTCTGGTTACCATAACACAAGCTCTGCTTAGCTTGGGACCAGATGACCGTGTGTGAGTTGTCCCAAGATATTTAAAAAAAAAAAAAAAATATTTTAGTTCATGTCTGCAGCATGGCGGACAAACTGTGAGCTCAGGTAATACAGAACTGGTGCTCTGTGTCAGTAAGACGGGGTCGCGGGGCTGGCCGGACAAACTAGACGGATTCCTCCAAAACTGGAGAGATGAAACACATGATAGGGAACCATGGAAGGCATGGAGGTTGGCCTTTGAGGCCAGGCCTATTTTTTTTAGCATCTATGGACGATGTAGTATTACCGGTTAGAGGGAATGCCTTTCGTTAATTGACTACAGACTGTATAATCTAAGCGCACCCCATAACATATACAAAAACCGGGCATTTCTTTTAATTTAGTTTATTTAGGCCTGCTCTTGACCTCGATGTCGCGGGGAAAGCGATCGATGAGGTCTCCGATAGAACGGGCATGCCCTGAAGATGCAGCTGTTCTCTGTTGCTAAAGGCTGAAAGATTATTATAGCGATTCTCGCACACAAATAGCTCCCATAAGCTAGAGGAGGATAAATAAGAAGCCAAATGCGAGTCAGGTTCCGTACCTACCGTTAAACTTTTACAGTTTACCTACATTATTTCTATAATTTGCCATAAAAGAGGCCATAGTCACACGAATTCTTTTAATATTTCAACTGTTGCTTTATTAAGGTAAAAAAGATCAGCAAATAACCATTTTTTAATTGAACAAAATGAAAGGTATTGCCATTGTAAATGTGTTAAATAATAAGACTGCAGCTTACACACTACTTACTTGTCAGCGTCTAACTCCAGCATAAGTTCAAGCAGGTTGACGGCCAGCGGGTTGGCGCCGCGGAACACTTCGCAGAAGTCACGCCTCTTCAGTGCCGGCAATGACTGTATGTAGTTCCTAGCCTGCAACACGGTAACACCAACGCGAGATTTTATTAGCAAACTTTGAAATGGAAATGTCCCTGGCAAGACAAACAGGGGGATTAAGGTGAACGCACATTTATCCGAGCCGAACGCATCGAACGAAACGTTGGATGCGTTCGGCGTTATGAAATATTATGGCGAAACGTTCGATACGTTATGAAATATTATGAAACCTCGCACACTTGCCCGCATTGAATCGTCCGAATCTGGAAGAATCCCAGAAATCCTAGACGATTCGGATGACGTCATCAAATTCGGCGCGCACAAACCTCGTCAAGATCCATCACAATACACATGTAATAACAGTGCGATAGGTGTAAAGGATAAACGATTTCTTCGGCGCGATCGATTCTTTTGGCGTGGTCGATTCTTTCGGTGCGGATATGTGTGCGAGGCCTCCTTGACTTCGATTCGTTCGACGCATTCGGCTCGGATAAGTGTGCGTTCACCTTTAATTGAAATAAATAAGTACCTAACCAATTAACACGTTCGTACGTTTACGACTCTGTAATAGTGAAACGGCTGTATGTTGTTTGATATTTCTTTAATAAAATGTCTCTAAAATATAAACTGAATTTTAGCTCGAAGTTTAAAAACCGCTACGAAGCATGTGGGACGACCTACACATTTACTCAGCACAAAACTATGAATCTGCAATTCTGCATTACCTACCTACTATTGTTTATCAGATTTAAGTTTTATAATCTGGAATGTAGTATTAACGTTATAGGTACCTCATTTCTTAATATTGCGATGACCAGCGCAAATACCTTATATATTTATACTTTAGGCATGAGGAACACTAGCGTTGTACATAGTTTGTTGTTGTAGAAAATTCGAGATAGCATACTGGGTCACTTCATTTCTAAATTAAAAGTAGCCTAAGTTACTCATTATAAAATCTGCCCGCTATTTGCCCGTGAAACTCCCGTCAAAATCGGTCCAGCCGTTTCAGAGATTAACCGGAACAAACAGACAGACAGACAAATATTTTAAAAACTGTTTTTTTTATAAATATATTTTAGTTCCGTACCTACACACTTTCATATGCATTTAGTAAAAAGCTGTTATTTTGACATTGCAAACAGACACTTCAATTTTCATTACAGTAATATTTATATAGATTTCAATGATGACTCATTCTTTACAAACATAATAAGCACGAATTGACGAACACAGGAACGTCACGAACAATTTATACAACAAACACCATATTTTATTTTCTGAATAACACTCATTAACATTTATAATGATAATGACAAATAGACAATTACATTAAGACTATTCTAACAAGATACTTATTATACTTTTTACAAAGTCGGTGCGATATTATTCTTACTCGCTTCAAAACTGGTGATTATTGTTAGTGTTTAAATTAATTTTCGGAATATTTTGTTGGTTTACAGATCAGAAGGTGTGAAGAACAGTATTCATTTCTGGTGTATAATGTGTAGGTATTACAAAATTAAAGGATTAGTTGCCTTACTCACCTCTTCACTAATTATTTTGTCAATAGCCTCTTGATCAGGTCTTCCGCACAAAAACAATATTCTTGTGAGGTGATCAATATCTGAGTACACGCATGTTAAGGTTACACAAGCACCAAACTTACACAAGCCATTTATTGACACAACATAACAACATCAATTTAAGCGAGTTAATGGCGAAGCTTTATTTGATAATGCTGAATAATAATATTTATGTACAGTTAACCTTACACCATATTACCATTGAAACAATGAATGGAAGCTACTTACAGACTCTGAAGATATTATCGTCATAAACTCCTGGGCAGGTGTCCCAAGTACTTCCATGATCAAATTCAATTGATGGATATCTGTCTCATCCATTAAGGTGAAAGCCATTGAAGATCAAAAAAATAATAATTACGAGCTAGGCTGTAAATCTAATATCAGGTAATAACAGTTGAAAAATAAATAAGTCACATAAAAAACTGAACAGTTTTGCTTTGTTGAATCAACACTGATTGATTGAAATAAAAAAAGTAGATTGAAATTACAAAAATGCAGACGACGGAAAGTTAAGAATAAACACAGTGGATTATGAAAAATGTTTTGCACATAAATGTACACATACTTTTCCAGTTAGAAAGATGGGTTTTGGATTATTCTCACCAATAATCCTTACTGATATTATTTACATGAAACATTTCAGCTAAACATATAACAGAGACTCTTAAACCAAAACGCCCTACTTTCAATTATGATGAAACAGGCTCCCTTAATATACTTACTTAATAAAAATAAATATCTTGCAGAAAGTAGAATGCATGCATAAATAAATTCTACACATCGAGAAATATAAAAAAAACCAGTTGAAATTAAAAGGATACGGTCTGAACCTGGAAACAAAGTTCTGCCAGTCAATAACTCAGCCATGATGCAGCCCACTGACCAAATGTCAACTGTTTGATTGTAATGCATCCAGTTGAGCATGATCTCAGGGGCTCGGTACCACCTGCAAAGTTGTTGGTTTAAACCATTTGGTGAACAATATATAACTACAATGGAGCTATTCAGAATAGTCATCAGGTTGGTTGGATAATACAAAAATGGTTGAGCAATGCAAAATTTATACTGAGTGGAATTTTGAGACAGAACTTTCATTCTTTCTTTCTAAGATATTCTGAACTGCATTCACCGATTCTGGAAAAAAATGCTAAAAACCAAAAAAGAAATTGATTCCCTCGAAAAGACTCTATGGGACCATTTAAGGTATGAGTACTAGAAATGTCTGTCATTTCTAGTCGTCAAAAACTTTTCTCATACATTTTGGATGGAAAAACGATTAATCAACTCGTAATATTCTTGGTTGCCAAACGGATTGGAAGGACAAACGTTTGGCAACATAATATTTCTTACTGTGATCAAAAGGGCTCTTTGAGGCCGACTGAAGATAGAGTACAGAATCTATGGTAAGTCACAAGACTGGAAAGTGGAATTACACGCCTCCTTATGCGGCGGGCATAAGATAAAATTTACAGTTTTTGTTAAGCTAGCCTCGTGGCATACGAAAAATCATAGTTGTATCGATAATCTTCTACAACATTACAACAAACACAAATAAAAAAAAATATTTTGCAAAACCTTTTAGAGTCCCTTACATGAAATAGGATCGATAGGCATAAAGAATGTTTTTTAGATATATATATATATATATATTCCACTTTTGTATGCTGACAATTTTTTTTCAAAAATCTGTGAATGCAGTTCAAAATATCTCAACAGTTATGGATTGTCTCCTATAGTCCGTAGTCCGTCTCCTATTGTCTCCTATTGGGAATGATTGTATGGGGATGTTACAATTTTGAGTACAGCAATGCCACTTGGTACGAATGTTATACACGTCCACATGAGTCCAAACAGCCTGGTAGGCAGAATGAACTCCGCGACAGGAGGGGGGGGGGGGTCTAAAGTCATTGACCCCCCCCCCCTTGGGTCAAAGAACAGACCTCCCGGTGCTCAGAGAAAAAATTGTAGCGATTGTAAAAGGACAGGCAGATAGAGAACTTACCTCCTACAGAAGTTGCTCTCGAATAACATACCTTGAGAGCAGGTTTTCAGGGTGTTCATGTTTGGGGGCAATGCCTAATTTAAAATATTCCTTGGCCATCTAAATGGCGTTGCCCGAAAGAGGATTAAACTTGGGTGCCACTGTGGACCCAAAATCCTAATGCTGCCCAAGCATGCCTAGAATTGATTAGGTGACGGAGCTTGAAAGCTTGTAGTACAAGAGAATTTTTTTTCAAACGCCAGCTTAAATGTACTGAGCTATGTAAGTAAGTGTAAATAAAATTGACATTCAGAAAAGTACTTATTAATATTTCTCTTAATTTTTAGCAATGTTGCCTACGACTTCGTTTATGTATTGAAGATGATAAGTTCATATGAAAAATACAAAATATATAAAACAAAGTCGCTCCCGCTGTCTGTACGGTTAGATCTTTAAAACTTCGCAACGGATTTTAATGAGGTTTTCATTAATAGATAGAGTGATTCAAGAGGAAGGTTTTTACGTATAGGTTGATCTACATTGTACTTGTGCTAAGCCGGGGCGGGTCGCTAGTATAAAATATAATATTAAAAGAAGAAAGACAAGCTCTAAAAAGCTTTTTATTTTCCGCTTTTTAGTACCTCCTTCTCATCCTAATCTATTAAGAAACGACAACACGGTTAAAACAGATATTGAAAGTTAACTACTCAAAAGATTGAAGAAACTAAAACGTCGTCTTTGTAAAATTTTTGGGTGTTTGTTGATTTTTCAAAAAGTGCTGGATTAATTTCTTCAAAATTTATATGAGACCACCCCTGAGGCCCCCTATACCCTATCCGTAAAAAAAAAGAATTTTCAAAATCGGTTTACGTTTGCCGGAGAAATCGCGTAACAAATCGCGCACATACTTAATGCAAGACTTATATGGTTTTCTCATGAATGCCATTGTCAGAACTGGACCAAATTGGGCCACACGGGAATCACTAGCTTTCAAATAAAAAAAGAATCATCAAAATCGGTTCACCCAGTCCAAAGTTCTCAGGTAACAAACATAAATAAATAAATTTAAAAAAATACAGACGAATTGATAACCTGCTCCTTTTTTGAAGTCGGTTGAAAAAACAATTAATTGGTATTATTTGATAAATAAAAGAATATTACAAATATGATATTAATATAAGCACTAACATTTCTATTTATACATAATTATGAAAGCTACTGATATCTTATTTTTTGTTAATCGCACTACGTTTTCGGGTCTTTTTGCGTACCGTTGCGCAGTGCTGACGAACGTCACAGTACGTTAAAACTTTTATTTTACATTAAAAAAAGTTAAATCTATATTCCTTGTTATTGTTTTTATAATCTAAATTAAATGGGCTTTTAGAGAGTAATTTTCATAAACTAAGTTTCGTACAAAAATACTTTATATTATACTAGCTTTTGCCCGCGACTTCGTCCGCGTGAATGTAACCAACATTCGCGCGGACGAAGTCGCGGATATAGACGAAGTCGCGGATATAGACGAAGTCGCGGATATAGACGAAGTCGTGAATTAATAAAAACTTTTTTGAAAAAAGAGAACCGCCTTAAAAAAAAACTAAAAAGTGATAAATAACTTTAGCACAGAACACACATGACTTAGTTTCGGAAGTCGGTGGCAATATAATACAACAAACAGAACAAAGCCACCGACTAAAAGTTTTTATTTTCCACTTTTTAGTGCCTCCTTATCACCCAAATCGATTAAGGAACGGCAACACAGTTTTTTTTATAAAACAGAGTTTGAAAGTCCTATAAAGAAAGAAACTAAAACGTCTTCTTGGTTTTGTTGTTTTTTTTTCAGAAAGCGCTGAATAAATTTCTGTTTGTTGTATACTAAAACCTTCTCCAGAATGTAACAAAGACTTTTCTGAAAACCGCATCAAAATCGGTTCAGCCAAACGGGAGATAATCGCGGCCAAACATACATCCATACATACAAACATACGGGTCGAACTGATAACCTCCTTTTTTACACGCTTTTTATTAGCTTCACCTGTATGTTTGTATGTTTGTTTGTAACCGACTTCTTTGGGCGCGATTTTGACCCACTTTAAACGGCCAGATTTCGTTCAAACTTTGTAGATTTATCGAGGACCAATGACAATACACTAATTTGATAAAATTATTCCATTTTTCAAACTAAAAAGTAAAAAATAAATAATAGTTTAAAAAAACTAAAAACACGCTTTTTCAACAACGTGGCAATGTCCCCAGTCTCTTGGGCACATTCCCCGATGGCGGCGATGTGGAGGAATTTTTTTGTTGCCCTATTATTTTAGTTTTGTAACTATAATGGTTAAGGTACCAGCCCCTACTGTCATGAATCCATCCAAATCAAAGAGAACAAGCACCACCATTTTCAATTTACTATCCATTTTGTCTAATGGACAGAGCATTTGACCCTGAGTGCAGTTAAGTAGTACTTATTTATAATGTAAATAATCTGATGTTGAAGACTTGCAAATATATTTTTATATTTTTCTACGTACCTTGTAGCTACATAGCCAGTCATCTCTGTCTCAGTTGGCCTGGCTAGACCAAAATCTAAGATTTTCAACTCACAGTCCTCATTGACAGCAATGTTAGAAGGTTTTAGATCCTACAATATTAATACTTGTGTCAAACAAATGAAATGCTATAAAGAAATGACAAGTGGAGTTGAGTTAAACCATGCAAATAATCAGTTCTATATAATTGTCTAATTATTTATAAATGTGAGAATTAGTTCACTAACCTATATTTTATTTCCTTGTGATTTAATGAACTAGACAAAAAGTGAATGACTCAATTTATGTTGATATGGATAGAGACTAAGTAAATTGAATAATGAAAAATACATACTCTGTGAATGATTCCCGCAGAGTGTATATATTTAAGACCACGGAGAATTTGGTAAACCAGGAATTGGACATGGTCATCAGAGAGTTTCTGAGTACGAACAATGTTGTTCAAGTCTGCTCCCATCAAGTGTGTCACTAAATATACTTGTTGAAACTCTTCCAGAGTTTTTTCAGGACTGAATACATCCAGCAAACCTGAATAAAAATAGTGGGATTGTAGCTTAGCATAATACAGAACTACAACACTAGTCACAATTCATTAATGTAAACCATGTCTAATTTGAATAATTATTCAGACTCATGTGTGATTGATTCAGAATTGATACCCGAAGCATGTATGCAGATATAGTTAGGTAATTTAACATATTTACCAATAACATTCTCATGATTCATGTGCTTTAACATCCTCAGCTCGCGGTAAGTCCGCTTGGCATGGACAGCAGACTGAAATGGTCGAGCCAATTTCTTAATGGCCACCTTCATATTGTGTAGAGTGTCGATTGCGGAACTGTAAACAAATTGTTTATTTCAAGTATGATTTAAAGAATAGACAACATAACCTGCCCGCCCACGTAAGGGCAATGTTCTCGCATTCTTTCTGTTGCTTAGCATAGATTGTGCACTATCGAAATAATTGATATAAATAAATGTAGCACTTGCATTACAGATAAATACTGGCATATTGCCGAATAAATTCCTAAACACATACCAGACTTGTCCGTAAGCACCTGAGCCCACAGGTGTAAGCATTTGATATCTTTCCGGGACAATCCATTCTGTTTTATTAATTTCCACCTTATGGTACCGAGGCATGATGACTTCTTCAGGATATTTTTATCCACCACTAACTGCACAGAAATTAAAATGTTAAAAAGATAAAATTAAAATTATCTTTCAAATTGACACAAACCACCAAAGAGTAGTAGTGTGATGCACAGCACAGACTACTTAGAGATACTCTCCGCTAGGAGTAATAGTGTTCTGTGGATACTACGTATGTATGATGTATCAGTCTGTGGTAGTATGTGTATTGTATAATAATATTATACGACAAACCACAGAGGCACTGCCTGTCGTGCGGCGTGAACTCCTGTACCATAGAGTAAAGTAATGGTCCTGTAGGTACTCTTTGGAAGCGATAGGGAGAAGGGCATAGACGAAAACACAGCACAGACTCAGACAACTTAGAGATTAGAGATACACACGTAGAGTACATTTTGATAAAAGGCTTGTAGGCACTATACAATTGGTAGAAAATCTATTTAGGAAATCGGCAGGTGTAATCGCAGTTAGAACAGATTGGATCCGATTTAGTGTAAATTGGTGGCTAAATTGAATTCTAAATTGGTCTAATTTAGATTAGAATTCACTTTAGTGTAGTGTGATCACTAGCTAACAACTTTAGTTCCTAAATAGATTTTCTACAAGTTGTGTAGTGTAATAAGCCTTTTAGGATAGATAGATGAATAATATACTCTCTGGGGCTGGGGCTCTTGATGAAGATGAGTTCTTGATTGTATTTCATACAAAAACATGTAAAAAAACCTTGAAAACCTTGAAACCTTGAAAACATGTAAAAATTTCGATAGGTCAATCGGTATCAATCAATCGACAAACATATTTTAGGGGATACGCCAGGGCAGCCCGCGAAATTCAAGTTTTCCTACGTGTTTTGCAATTTATAGGTCAGTATATATCAGCTTAAATGGTAAAAAAAAATATTCACGGGAGTGACAAATATGCATACAAAGAAGGAATTATAATAATCATCAACATAATTCTCCAAGACTCCAAAGAAAGCTCGTAAACGTCATATTTTCATCATTAATTAGGCACATATACGAGAAAACGCGTTCTGCTGCACTACGTATCGTGCAAGGTGCTATACGTTCCGAAGTTCTTGACAATTTATTTCAGCTGTGAGTTTTGGCATTTTTTTACTCAATGTATAGCTTTAGCAATAAATAAAAAAATATCACTCAAATCATACACCGCCTTAAAAACCCAGTTCTGATTTCCTTTATATATTTAAAAGTTAAAGGCATCTCCGTAAATATTTATTTACAGAGATACCTAGGAATCACAGTAATCCTCAGTCGTATATATTATATTGTACTCTTTGCCTCAGTCTATTTGTGATTGTGAATGTCACCGTCACCCACTGACGTATGTCACCCCTCTATATTTGTTTTAACCAAGAAGCTTATAGATAAAAGTGGAGGCAACACTCTAAATACCTAAGTGAAGCCAACTGTGGGCAGATGCTCTCTTTCTGAATGCATACATAAGATAAAGAAAACACATATCACTGTCTCGTTCTTATGTATGCATTCAGAAAGAGAGCATCAGCCCACAGTGGGTTTCAAGCTTTTGTTCTAAGTGTTGGCTCCATTTATACCTACATCTTCATGGTTTTAACTTGGGTGAGAATGTCATGTCGCTGTCAATGTCAAGTCAACTTGTCTGTCTGCTGTTCGTATCATAAAATAAATTTATTAGAAATAAATTAGGTATACATTTTGTAACGAGCAAACGGTTGGGACATACAGTAAAGAAAACATTGTTTGAATATGGCTCAAACAGCGGGCGTTAAGCCCATGGCCATTGCTGGGCGTGTGGCATCAGAACGTGAAAGATGTCTGGGGATGACCGATGTTGAGAGAGAATGGCGCAGGCAGTGGTTGAAAGACCAAATCTTAAGTCCAAATGAACCAGTACATGTAGAAGAATACTGGAGAGAACGCACCAATATAATCCGCCGCATCTACCGCGCGCCTTTGGACAAACTGTTTAATGCTCTCAGCCCAGTGCTGGTGAGGTTACATAACAGCTTAAAGGCGTAAACAATAAGTTTGTAGAAAATATACCGTACACTGTAATTTAAATTATTGTTACAGGGAAAAACACGTGCTGCCGATTATAGATACCTTACTGGAAAATTTGCATTAATTGGCGTTGGAATTCTTTGTACTCACTACTATTTTAAATATAATGGAAATGTAAGTACAAATTCTTTCTATCTATTAGAATGAGTGGCTTAATGATTTAGTTAGTGACTGATTGATATAGTCAAGCGAAAGAAATCTAGGATGTATATTGATCTGATACCATGCACAGGAGTAGAGGCTTAACCTATTGACCACCACATAAAAAAACGAATTACTATATGGAAGTTTGTTTCTAAACGTAATACCATAGAGTAATTAGTCTGTCATGCTTTTTACGTATTGTAGAGGTGTAAAAGTAACGAAAAGAAGCGTACCCGTATGTATTCGTTACTGTAACAATCAGTACTCGTTACTATCGTATCGTTACGTTACTCGTTACTTTTGATACCTAATAACACATCATCGCATCGAGTCGTATTGCGTACGGTATGACGTTGACGTCGCGTCATTCATACTTTATAGAAAAAATACAATGACGTATAAGTAATACGTCATTTAGGAACCTAGCGGCATAAGGTAATTTTTGTAATTTACCATAATTTGAATTTAAACCAGACTTGTGTTTAGTTAAATCTAAATAACTGTAATTCCTAATTCACGCATCAACGGTACTTGTGCGAACTGAAACAGTTGTATTTCTTTGTAAAAAGAATCAATCAAACTAACATCAGTACGAAAATACGAAAAATGCGAGTAACGAAATGGATTCGTGAGTAACGTTTCGGTAACGAATACATACGGTTTGCTACAGCTCTAACGTATTGTGACATTGGCGTTTAAAAGGTTAAACAACAGTGGTTGCTTGTTTCTGCTAAATTAATGATGAAGATGAGTAGCTAATTCCAAATCTTGTTTTATTTATCTTTATAGCTGCAAGGATTAAACCCTGCAGATCCCTCTAGCAATACACATAAAAATCCCTCTAGAAACACCTAAAGGTACCTCACAAAAATAATCAGTATTATCATTTCAGCTGTAAGATATTCATTCTTGGACATGGCCTCCCGCAAGTATCGCCATATTGTTCAGCCCCGCGGGCTGACCTTTTTGCAACAGTGTAATCATTTGTCAAAATTTCAGGATTGGACCAAAAAGGGAGGCTGGAGAGTACACGTTTCTAAACCAATGGTATTGCCCGGACAACCAGGGTTCCCCTTTAAAGCAGACCGCAGTGCTAATGAATATGCAGACAGAGGATTCAAGAAGTCTCCAATATAAATACAATTTTGTAAAATGCGAGATGTCCAATTTTTATTTGTGTATTTGTTGTTTTTTAGTTTTATCAATGGAAACTAAATAGTCATTAAAAATGTTAAATAATATACACAGTTTATATTTCATAGAATTACTATGCAAAATGTATCCCTTCAGAATTGAAAGCATGTAATAACTTCATGAAATCATCTATGTCCATCATTCTAGCTCTCATTTGGTCCATTTCAGAATTTGTTAATATTTGTTGAACCTTATCTTTTATGTCGAAGTCTTCAGGTATTTCCTAAAATAAATAATAAAATATAGATAAACATTTATTATTATTAATCACACAGCATTCTATGACCCTCAGAACACAACTGAGAAGAGCACAAGCCTACCTTATTATGAAGAGAACAATGTACCCTGTAATTTTTCTCTAATACAGCCATTGTTGTAGCATGTTTGAAAACAGCTGCCAAGGTTTTATTTTTTCTTACAAATGCTATTCTTGTCAAACCATCCCATTCCACAAAGTTTATAGGTGGGGGTGGGTTTCTTGGCTCTATCCGCACTACACTTGATTCCACTTTAGGGGGTGGTCTGAAGTTATTTTTGCCAACCTATGGATAAAATAAAATCAGTTAATTACTGAATGGAATATAAAATTTCATATTCTATAAAGAAAATACCAACCTTCATCAACATATCAACACGAGCCAACAATTGTGTATTTATGGAGAGCCTACAATATAACTTATCACCAGGTTTTGCTACCAGTCTCTGTGCAAATTCTTTCTGAAACATGAGAACTGCACATCTGAAGAATGGTCTGTGTAGCAATAATTTGAAGACTAGAGGGGAACTGATTTGATATGGGACATTAGCAACACAAATGTCAAAGAAAGGCAATTCTGTTTTGAGGACATCTCCAACAAGTATTTGAAGTTTAGCTTGGTAAGGAGTTCCTTGAACACGCTTCTGAAGTTCAGCAACCAACCTATAATACATGATAATAATCAGATTCATAAACTATTACAAATACCCAAAGCCCTTGGCCCTAAAGATGTCTTTCTCACCTTGTATCTATTTCACAGGCCACAACTTTCTTAACTCTATCAAGTAACTTAACTGTCATGTTACCAGTACCAGGACCTATCTCGAGGGCAACATCTGTAGGTCTTAGACCAGCTTTATCTAGCATGGATGTTATTATTAGTGGATTTTTTAATATGTGTTGGCCAAAGTCTTTATTGAATTGGATACCTGAAATCATACAACAATTTAACTGCAATTTTGTTCTTTAGAGTAAGTTGCTGCAATTTTGTTCTTTAGAGTAAACCTAGTCTTACCTTGTTTGACGATTTCATTATGCACTCGTGACTTTTTTTCAGTCTTAACTTTAGGCATTATGACAATATTTCTTTTAAAAACAAGTAGGTTTATAGGTTATTATTCTTTCCTTTCTCACAAAATGAAAACACAAAAACGCGCTTCCTTCAGGCTGTCAGCTGTCAGCTGTCACATTAACTTTTTTTTCGTGCAGAAATCCTCATAGACTATCCTTGCTGATCACAGAATAGATAGCGCTCTTTACACGGTCCATCTTGCTGTAATGGATCTTACTCACGATCCTTCTTGCTGTACGTCCCGCCAAGGTCATGCACGATGCAAAACGGCCGTGAATAAGCTTGCTGTACGTCAATAATTATTATTAATTGTTTTTTATTCACGGTAATTTTGGCGGCGACCTTGGCGGGACGTACAGCAAGAAGGATGGTGAATAAGGCGTTTAAGTCTCGCCAAGGTCATGCACGATGCAAAACTATTTACCGTGATTCCGTGAATAGGCTTGCTATACGTAAATAATTAAAATAAATTGTTTGCTGGACTTCTGCTGGACCAATTTTGCGTTCAGCGAACACCCCCACCTACACGACCGTCTTGGTGTTGGATAACTGGATAGTGAATAAACTTGCACTTGCTACACTGTACAGCAGATTTGGCATTTAGAGCTTGTCGCAAGATGGCTGCACGTCAAAATGGAGCGCGAAAGATTTCAAGATTTTCTTTTAAATTTTTTTTGGAAAAGTCTTTCGACAGACATATTTGTGTGGGGCACAAAAAAAAAACACAAAACAGCCATTCGGTTAGAAACGGTTATTTCAGAGAACTAAATAAAGTTAATGCCAGTTCATCCACAGGGACGTCCGCAAAATGATATTTGCACGCCAACATAGTGATATTATGATTTGATAACCTTTTTTTCTGTCATTTGAGTATACTTTGCACGGTTATGATACGAAGAGGATATGGATGAAAAAAAAAAATTATAAACGTGCGTAAAATACATTTTTTCTGTTGACTTCTTTTGCTGTTGAGTGTTGACAACTTCAGAAGATCTTCCATTTTTGGCGTTTTGTTAAAACAGGTGGCATTATAAATAAAACGCGTCCTCTCATTTGATTCATTTGGTTTGAATCACATTTTCATGCAAATAATTTATTGAATGCCAGAATAGTGTCCGTCACATTTTGACAATAGTTAGTTAGTTAGTTTGACTGGGCCCTTTTCCGCACTTAGCCACTTGTTTTTTTTTTTTTTTTTTTATATTGTTATAGGCTTGCGTTTGACCGCAACTCACGCACTTGATTGGGCCATTGTACGTGAAAAACTGTCTCTTCTCTTAATCCAGCCATCCCAGCTCATCCCAGAAGGCGAGCAGCCTTTTCAGGTCGCTGCAGACTTCCGATAGTGATGCTGGAGACCGGAGAATCTGTGCCCGTTGATCCGCCACGCTCCTGCACTCCATGAGCACGTGCTGTGGCGTTTCTTCCGCCTCCATGCATCCCCTGCACAGAGGGCTATCTGTCACACCTATGGTGTATAGGTGTTTGTTTAGGGGACAGTGTCCGGTTATCGTACCTAGTACTTTACGGATTTGGTCCCTGTTCAGTCTTGTGAGGTTACGGGCAAGCTTTTTCGAAGCTGCCGGAACAGCATTCTTCGTTTGCCTGCATCCTACGCTGTTTCTCCATTCTGTTTGGTGGTTATCTTCTGTTGTAAAGCGCAGCCATGTTCTGATTTGTGCCAGGGGTATAGGCAGTAGTGGTTCCGGGCCATATACCGTCGTCTTTGAACCCCTTTTGGCTATGTTTAGGGGACAGTGTCCGGTTATCGTACCTAATACTTTACGGATTTGGTCCCTGTTCAGTCTTGTGAGGTAGCGGGCAAGCTTTTTCGAAGCTGCCGGAACAGCATTCTTCGTTTGCCTGCATCCTACGCTGTTTCTCCATTCTGTTTGGTGGTTATCTTCTGTTGTAAAGCGCAGCCATGTTCTGATTTGTGCCAGGGGTATAGGCAGTAGTGGTTCCGGGCCATATACCGTCGTCTTTGAACCCCTTTTGGCTAGTTCGTCGGCTACGTCATTACCCAGCGAGTTGCTGTGTCCTTTTATCCATTGCAGAGTTACTCTGTTTGTGTTTGCAATGGATTGCAGTGTATTATGACACTCCAGTATTAGGACAGAGGTTATAGTGTTGCTTTGTAGAGCTTGAAGTACGGATGCACTGTCTGAGACAATTTTAATATTATGCCCTCTGACATCTCTGGCTGCAACCGCTTGTGCTGCTTTGGTTATACCTATACATTCTGCTTGAAAGATAGTGTTAAGTTTATCTAGGGTGGTTGAGATTTTAATATTTAGGTCATTCGAGAAGACACTTGCCCCAGTACCCTGTATGGTTTTGGAGCCATCTGTATATATCCTAACTTCATTGATGCCAGAGTTATCTTCAATTTCTGCTGCAAGTTGGATAGTGTATCTTCGATCGAAAACATGATGACACAATGTTCTGTCTGTGGGCGCCTCAAGGAGTGGTATTTCCTTCAGGATTCCATCCAGTACAGTTGAGTGTGTTGTTCCTATATTTTGCTTCCACAGTCCGTTGGCTCTCAGTCTTAGTGCAGCTGCCTGTGCCTCTTCTTTGATGACAAGATGTAAAGGTCTTAGGTTCAGCAGGTACTCGAGAGCGACTGATGGAGTGGTTCTCATGCATCCAGTTGCCGCAACACTAGCCAGACGTTGCAGGCTTTGGAGTTTCGTTTTCACTGTCGCTAGTTGTCTTCTGGGCCACCACACAACAGATCCGTAGGTTATAGACCGCCTGATAACTGAAGTTGTATAGCCAAAGTGTTATTTTTGGGTTGGGACCCCATTTTTTGCCAACTAGTCTCTTGCAATGATAGAACGCTATACAGGCCTTCTTTGTTTTATTTTCGATATGACTCGCCCAATTCAATTTCTGATCAAGAGTGACGCCCAGATATTTCACTTGAGTTGATAGGGAGAGTTTGGTATTAAATAGGTTTGGTAGCTTGAGTTCTGGTAACTTTCTTTTGTTGGTGAAAAGAATGAGTTCTGTTTTCCTTGGATTTACTGACAACTGTTGGTCGCCACACCATTGTTCTACAATACGCAAAGCTGATCGCATTACTTCACATAAAACGTTTTCAGCGTTTCCGCTTATCAGTATTGCTAGGTCATCTGCATACCCAATAGTAGTGTAGCCTTGTTCGTTGAGTTTTTTTAGGAGGCTGTCCACTACTATGTTCCAGAGAAGTGGCGATAGGACGCCTCCCTGTGGGCATCCTCTGACCACTTTTGCTCTTGTTGTATTGTTTGTTTCTATTTGAACCGCCCTTTTGCTGACCAACTCAGTAATCCATTTTGACAATAATCCATAGATATAACATTCCTCCCCATTTATGGTTGATTCATTTTTCTTCATTCAAACGCCGTGGAGGTTGCACCTTACGCTGGCTACGCCGAAGAGGTGCTGCAACCGTCGCAGTCGGTGTTTCAAACTCTGGAGATGATGATGTAGATGTGGATGCAGATGGTTCTGGTGTGGATGGTGGAATGTGAGAGGACGGTGTAGACGAAGGAGGAATTGATATAGGTGATGGCGCCAAGGTTGTGGATGGTGAGGATATAGAGGGAATTGATATAGGTGATGGTGCCAAGGATGTGGATGGTGAGGATGTAGAGGCTGTCGCAAGACTTTCAGGTGACGCGGCTGCAGGAGCAAGTCGCGGCCTCATGTGATCTGCATGTTTCCTTTGCTCCACCCCATTAGATGTGGTGACCACGTAGGAGTATCGGTGTTTTCAGGTTGCCACTTTTTTTCTAGTTTAGTGTTTATATAGACCTTATCTCATGTCTGGTATGTAGGTGTAGATGACAAGATGTCCGCCTTCACATGTTGGTATTGTAAATTTCTTCTTTTATTCGGTCGGATATTTGATAAAACACAGTTCAACTGCCTGCCGAACATCATTTGGGCTGGTGATTTGCCGGTAGTGGTATGTGGAGTGTTCCGGTAAGTGAATAAAAACTCTGACAATCGACGCTTAAGTGGGCTTCCGTCACTGGAGGTCATTCTGTTCTTAAAAGTTCTCACAAACCGTTCAGCTAACCCATTTGTTCGGGGATGATACGGAGATGAGGTGACATGTAGAATGCCCTGATTTTTACAGTAGTCTTTGAATTCCTGTGATGTTAGTTGAGGACCGTTGTCAGATACAATCATTTGTGGGAGTCCAAAGGTGTTGAAGATCTCATCCAGAACAGCGCATAGACTTTTTGAAGTTATGCTTTTCATTGGTCTTAGTTCACACCATTTCGACAACGCATCACACAAAATCAGCCAGTAGCTGCCCTCGAATGGACCTGCAAAGTCTATGTGGACTCTTTCCCACACTAGCTCGGGTATAGACCAGGAAAATACCGGTAGTTCGGTATTAGACGGTCTGTTTTCTTGACACCTGGTGCATCTCTTGATAAAATTCTCGATGTCCTCGTCAAGTGATGGCCACCACACGTAGAAACGTGAGAGTGCTTTCATGACCGATATCCCATGGTGCCCTCGGTACAAATAGTCTAAGACTGTCTTTCTTAGAACCTCAGGTATGACAATCCTGCCTTGCCACATAAGAATTTTACCTTCTACAGATAGTTCGGAACGTTTTCTGTAGTATTGTTTCATCTCTTGCCTATAATCCAGGTCTCTCCACCCGGTCTTAAGGTACTGGCAAACGAGTGACAAATTTGGGTCTCTAGATGTTTCCAGACTCAATTTTTTTTCTGTTAATTGTAGGTCAACAATTTTGTTTTCTTGAAGGCGTGACACTACTCTATGTACAATGTTTTCCACATGTGTGAAGGTTTTGTCTTGGGATTTGGTAATCTAGACAGGCAATCGGCCAGAATATTGTTTTCGCCCTTCTGGTAGCGAATCTCGTACTGGTAGCTTCCAATCAAAAGAGCCCATCTTACAAGTCTATTATTTACAAGCTTCGGTAGGTTACGTTGAGGTCCCAAAATGTGCATCAGGGGTTTGTGGTCAGTTACCAAGGTAAATTTCGTTCCTCTTAGGTATTGGTCAAATTTCTGTATTCCAAATAATATGGCTAGGGATTCACGGTCAATAACAGAATATTTGCTCTCAGCTGGTCGAAGTTTTCTTGACGCAAATGCTATCGGTTGTTCGACATCTTTGTGTTTGTGTTATAACACTGCCCCAACTCCTTTTTCTGACGCATCACACGCTAGGAAAAGGGAACGCCTTTCATCGAACGCTATCAATGAATTTGAGTTGGCTATGTTACTTTTAGCATTCTCGAAGACTTGTTCTTCGTGTTCGGACCATCGCCATTTTTTTTAGCTCGTACAGGTCTGCACATGATCCATGAAGATGTGGAACGAATCTTTCATAAACATTTATAAGTCTCAGGAAAGAGCGTAATTCCTTTGCGTTTGTGGGTTGTGATGCGTTGGTTATAGCGCTAATCTTCGCTTTTGTTGGCCGTATTCCGTTTTGATCAATTATGTGACCCAAATATTCAATCTCTTTACTCAGGAAACTACACTTTTTCAAATTAACTTTCAAACCAGCCTGTTTTAGCCGGCTTAATACTGTGCAAAGTGTTCGTAATTGTCCATTCACGCTTTCTCCTGCCAATGCAATGTCATCAAAATACACTGCTACTTTTGGTATGTCTCCAAGTAGTTGATCGAGAAAATTTTGAAGAATTGATGGTGCTGTAGAAATACCGAAAGGCATCCTGTTGTACTGGTAGTATCCTCTGTGTGTAGATATTGTTAAATACTTTTTTGAGTCCGGAGCTATTTCAAATTGTAAATACGCGTCTTTGAGATCAATTTTGGAGTAGACTATGCCGTTTGCTAGTTTCTGTCGTAATTGATCGAAAACAGGAACTGGATGTAGATGTTTTGTTAAAACAGGATTGAGTGTAGTGCTGTAGTCTCCGCAAATTCTGACGTCACCAGTTGGTTTCAAGACATTTACAGTAGGTGTGGCCCACTCCAAAGGAGTAAGGTTTGGATCTATTCTGTTAATGATCCCTGTCTCGACAAGGCGATCCAACTCCCGTTCGACGTTTTTCTACATGCTGAATTTGATTGGACGTGCGGGCAGGTGTACTGGTTCTGCGCAGGGTTTGACATGTATGTTAACTTGGTAGTTATTGACTTTGCTTAGTTTGCCGTCGAAAAGTTCGCTGTATTGCTTGAGTATATGATTTAATGTCGTTGGAGCAACGGGCTTCTCTTGAACTGAATAAACTGGTTTTGGAAATACCATTCCAAACTTCTCGCCCCATCTTAATCCAAATAGCAATGGGTTTGCGTTTTTCATTACTACGACAGGCAGGGTTTCGTATCGTCCGTCCACTTCCACATTTACGTTAGCGATTCCTTTGGTTTTCAGCTTGGTATTTCCATATGCTTTTAGTTTGGGCCCCTTTGTTAACGTTGGTGATCCAACCTTTTTCCAAACTTTGGAACTAATGATAGAGTAGGTAGAGCCAGGGTCCCAATCCATTGTACAATGAGCTCCATTTATGAGAACGTTGATTTGTTTGCAATCCTTGATTCGAGTGTTCATTATGTTGTGGACAAACTCGTCGTCATCTTCACTATTTTCCGTTGAAACATTTGTAGAGCTTGACGTTGAAGTTTTATTATAGCTTATCCGTTGTAGTCTACGTTTGGAAGTGTTTTTCCTCTTGACTGGCGAAATGTAAGCACGACCAGTTTTAATGCAGCAGTTCTCAAAGTGTCCCTTCAAATTGCACTCGTCGCATGTGTGGTTCTTTGCTGCGCAATTTGAGACGTCATGCTTCTCGATTTTTTCACATCTAAGGCATTGATCAGTGGAGTGCAATTTGCGTTGTCTATTGTAATGAGATTTCGGTGTTGTTGTTTTTTGAGTACGGTTCCTTTTGATTCTGTTTACATTTGCAGTTGTGCCTGGTGTGTCATGTTCTGCCTGTTCTCGTGATTGTGCAATTGCAAATATTTCTCTAAAAGTAATCTCCCTTCCTGACTCTTGCAAATCGGGCCACTTTTGCTTGAGGTCTATCTCTAAATCTGTATGATTCAACCCTGTAGCAAAACGATCGCGTAGTTGTCGTTCCAACATCTCTTCTCTGTAGCCGCAATCCCGGCTTAGATTTTTGAGCCTGTTAGCGTACTGTTCTATAGATTCTGAAGACTCTCTGGTGGAGATCCAGAACTCTGTCAATGCGCGGTACCTGGTTTTCTTTACTCTAAACTAGTCAAGAAGTTTGAGGCAAATGTCGTTATATGTACTCGTGTCAAAATTCGGTGTAAGTGCTATTTTTAACTCACGGAAAACCTCTGGTGTTAAGAGATTCAACATAATGTCCTTCCGTAGGTTTGGTTCCGTAACGTTCATGATTTGACATTTATTTGAAAAGAAGTCTAAAAAATCTTCAATCCTGCAGCTGTCGGGGTTGTATTTGTCCATGTTACAGTTTTTAATCACCATCATCTTGTCTGACGATGTGACCGACGATGACGAAACGCTCGTTGAGCTTTTTGTTTTCGTATCTTCTTTGTTGTGCATTGTTTGTACGAACAACGTAAGTATTTGTATCATCTGTTCTTGCTGCGCCTGTTAAGCTCGCAAGAACAGCCGAAATTGTTCTTTGTCCCTTGTTTAAAAATATTTTAAATCCTCGTCGCCAATAAAATGAATCACATTTTCATGCAAATAATTTATTGAATGACAGAATAGTGTCAGTCACATTTTGACAATAATCCATAGATTTAACAGGTTACACCTAGCACGCTGGATGCGCGCACGATACTCGATAGTGTGTCTGTGTATTCTACATCGCCTACGCCGCGGCCTTGAGCGGACGTACAGCCATTGTGAATTTGTGAATAAGACGTAAATAATTACTAAAAATATTTTTCAGATCTGGTATTATCATACCAAGCAAAGGTATTTATTATGCTCTTGCTCTAAGAGCAAAGTCTTTTAAATTCATTTTTGGAATGAATCGAGTATTCGACTAAAATGAACATGCACAAATATTTTGCTATTCTTCCAAGTTTCCTTGTAATAAATTAATAATTGGATCTGGCAACTCTTCAAATTTTGGCATGGTTGATCTTTACGGGACCGAGTGAAATAAAACCGTTTCGTAGAATTATTATGAAAATGGAGTGGAAACCAGAACAAGAAGGACTAAGACAAATACTAACACTTCTCAAAGAGTCTCAATCACCAGATACAGCTACTCAAAGGGCCGTTCAACAAGTATCCTTTTCATAATTTTCACATCTTTGCAGCTATCGGCGTGGATATTTTTTGTAACTATAACCGCTTTATTTTTTATTTACGTGCAAATCGTTATCAATGTTTTCCTATTTCAATGTTATTTAACACAGAAGTAGGCGTTAATGCGTCTGAATCAATTATTTGTTTCATCTAGACGCTTGCGATAAAATCGATTTTTCCGACATGACAGCCATTGACAGCCTTTATTTTCTTAACAATGTAATCTCAGAAATTGGAAGAATTAAACAAGTACCCAGACTTCAATAATTATTTGATTTTCGTTTTAACTAAACTTGTCACTGAAGAAGAACCTACAAGATCTTTGAGTGGTTTGATTTTGAAAAATAATGTCAAAGCTCACTACAACAGCTTCTTGCCTGAAGTGGCTGAATTTATAAAGCGAGAATGCCTGTCAGCCGTCGGGGATCCTTCGCCGTTGATTCGGGCTACTGTGGGAATCATCATTACTACCATAGCCAGCAAGGGTGAACTAACATCATGGCCCGAACTGCTGCCAGCGTTATGTCAGATGCTTGATTCACAAGACTATAATGTTTGTGAGGTATGTAACATTTTGCTTATTTCAGCTATTTTTGATTTATAGGCACACAATGATGTACCTAACGGTAAAAATATTAGAATACGAGTTACAAATTTAATATGTGTTTGGAATTGATAACTTTGAAATGACCTCATACTAGGCATTATTCTTAGTATTTAATACTTTTAAAATTTTAACCATTTTCTATTTATAAATGATTACCCATGAGGGAAAGCACAACTTAATGTAGCAAATGGCACAAATTGGATTTTTCATAAAATATTTGACATTTGAAAGTTTCCTATACACAAATAATGGTTACATTTTATATTTATCTATGATCTTCTTTGTAGAAGACAGTGTGATTGGAAAGACTTGTATTTTTTATGGATTTCTTTTCTGGTAACAGTTATTTTTAATACCTACCAATTAAATTATCATTGAACTAACAATTTTTAATTTTAGGGTGCCTTTGGAGCACTGCAGAAGATATGTGAAGACACAGCGGAGATCCTGGACAGTGATGCACTGAACAGGCCTCTGAATGTGTTAATACCAAAATTCCTCCAGTTTTTCCGGCATTCATCACCTAAAATACGATGCCATGCTATTGCTTGTGTCAACTATTTCATCATGGGGCGAACTCAAGCTCTTATGTTGCATATTGATGCTTTTATTGAGGTGAGGTTTTTCATTACTTTATATTATATTATATTTCAGCCTGGATTTTCCCACTGCTGGGCAAAGGCCTCTCCATTACTTTAAAATGTAGTTAAATAAAACTGTAAAATCTTATCTTTATTAATAAAAAAATGATTTATTCACAGAACTTGTTCCACTTAGCGGCAGATGAAGACCCAGATGTCAGGAAAAATGTGTGTCATGCCTTAGTGCTACTGCTGGAAGTGCGACTAGATAGGCTCATCCCTCACCTGCCTAACATCATTGAAGTAAGCATTAAAACAAAGTTATAGAAATAAATATAGTAGGTATAGTAGAAATGTATTACCTATGTAAAAAAAAATATTTTTGTCATATAATTATGATAATGCAATATCTTTTAAAAATTGTACTGTTCTCTGGAAACATTTTAACTTGTTTATTACATTATTAAATTACTTGACATATCCCATAGTACATGCTGGTGCGGACACAAGATCCTGAGGAGGGTGTTGCATTGGAGGCTTGTGAGTTCTGGCTTTCACTTGCAGAACAGAATGTGTGTCGTGAGGTAAGTAACAATTTCTTCAAGGATGCTCAACTATTGAAAATAATTATAATATTTGGTCAATGACATTGCAAGTATTTTAGTTGAAAACTGTTGTTTTTCCAAATGGTAGTTGTGAATTAGTCACAATAATTATCTTTATTAATCAATGTATGACTAGTAATTAGATTTTATCCTCATTGAGCATGACTATATGTTGTTTTATGAGGCTAGTAATTTCTAACTTAACGTTAATTCAACTCAACATTTAATTCGATTCAAAATCATACTACTACTTATAAGCTTTCACCATTGTAACCACCTTTTATTTACATCATCTGTCACAAATAAGTATAAGTTGTACATTATTCCATAGGTGCTAGGCCCCAGACTGCCAGCCCTGCTACCGATCTTGGTTCGCGGCATGCGATACTCTGAGATGGATGTAATTTTGCTGCGAGGGGACCGCGACGATGATGCGGACGATGCAGAGCCCGACCGCGAGTCCGACATACGACCGCGATTCCACAAGCCGCGCTCACACACCGTCAAACACAATGGTAAAGAATATCCGGGAGCTTTACAATATATATTTTTTTAATTTAATATCTTGAACGTACTTATTTTAAAATAGAAGAGACTCATACAACTCAATGAGGGCTGCCGCTTATGTATTCGCCGCTAGAGGCGCTAGTGTAGCGTAAGGTCTTCGAAATGTCAAATGTCACTGTTTATGGATGGGCTACGCGGGTTTATGTCTTTAATTAGAGTAACATTGTAAATAATTTGCAATACATGAGATTTATTATGGGCAATATGAGTTACGGGTCAATGAATGTCAGTGCTTTGAGACAGTTTTATTTTTCGGATACTTTAAGTCCTCCTTTTTTACGAATAAAACGGGACTGCGAAACACTACGGCATGCTGGATATTTTTATGGTACGATTTTGAGGTATTAAATATGATTTCTCGCGTTTACACGATATGATTTCACGCTTGTAATAACAAACTTTGGGACCTTACTCGACAGTCGCGCCAAATGGTGAGCACAATAATGGTAGCCCTCATTGTAAAAGGAAAAAAAAATATCTTTAAAAATTTGATCTAGCCAAGAATTGTAAAGGAGTCTTACTAATGGCCAAATATTTACGATGCCGTTAAGTCTCGTACTGTCACAGTCACTGACATAAAGTGATAGAGACAGCACAAGACTTAACGGCATCTTAAAATTGAGTAGCATTTGAGTATTTGGCCATAAAACTGTTAACATACCATCATCAATTCAGTACATACAATGTTTTGTATCTGTGACAAAATAAAATGTTTACCTTTCAAAGCAAAATCTTTCGAATTTATAGGTTTGGACCTTTTACCCCCATGATAGTTATTGTGTTTTTTTTAAGTTTCCTAACATCCATTTGAAATACTTATAATGATACTAGCTGACCCGACAGACGTTGTCCTGTCCTGATCTACCTACTTACCTGCCTATTTACCTACACCTACCTTACCCCTTAACATTTGGATGGGGGATGAAAAATCGATGTTGTCCGATTCTCAGACCTACCCAATATGCACACAAAATTTCATCAGAATCGGTCAAGCCGTTTCGGAGGAGTACGGGAACGAACATTGTGACACGAGAATTTTATATATAAGAAGATAAACTTTTAATCGACCTATCTGTTTTTCTTGTTATCGTGTTACTAGCGGGTGCAGGCGACAGCAACATGTCTGGTGGCGGCGAGTCGGACGACGACGACGACGGCGGCGCAGACGCGGACGACGGCTCTCTGTCTGACTGGAACCTGCGCAAGTGTAGTGCAGCCGCGCTCGACGTGCTGGCCAACGTGTTTGGTGCCGACTTGCTGCCTGTGCTGTTCCCTATACTTAAGGAGACGCTGTTCCATGAGGATTGGGTCATCAAGGTTTGTTAAACGCTAAAATTGGAATGGAATGCAAAGTCGCGTTAACACAAGTGTTTATCTACTATCGAGAAGCGAGACTTGCAGGGGAAAGTACTTATCATATTGTTTTTGTTAGGATACAATTTTGACCCCTAATATACCCTATTTGAGCATCTGTTGCTAGAGCATGACCAATTGCTAAGTCTTCATTTTGGCTCAAGATGAAATATTATAATATCCTAGTCGTTTGACGTTCGATCTAGCTATTTCCTATCAGCCACTTGTCGTTAAATGCGCGCCGTATTTTAAAGTTATGAACAAATAGCTAAATTTTACTGGCCGCCGCGACCTGGCCGTCGCGACATGGCTGCCGAGTGCGCTCGTAGCCTTAGATCTAGTTTCACCAACCGATGTTTGTTAGTTTAAACGGCCGTTAAAATATTAACCGGACATTAAAAGTAGCGAGTGTTTCACCAAGCGCAAACTATGTTATGTCTTAATCAGACGTTATATTTAATTGCTGTTATGGTGGTCCGTTAATATTGACATTATTATGTACCGACAAAATGAAATGTTGCAAGAACACACTCATGCTTGACTACACAACTGAAATTTTTATTTTGTTGTATAATTGGATATATGTAACACTAGCTTCTGCCCGCGACTTCGTACGCGGATCCTGTTGCTTATGCCAGCGACAACGGGGTCGACAAAATCGAAGATCTGAAACGTCTGATGTCGAATTCTAAGAGCCCGGGGACGGGAAAATAACGGGATGCGCGAGATGATTCGAGACGTTCAAAACGTACAATTTTGAATCATACCTCCGATGGCGGAATATGTGGCGTAGTCAATCATAGGAGTATACGTAAATGAACTTCGTTCCTTACCAACCCAAGGAAGGTCGCCATGACCTACAGCTATATCTTCAGACACATCCGATTCTTCAGATGATATCGACATTCTGTTCAGAGAATGTCGAAGTCGATCAGAATTCAAACGTTCGTTGCGCTCTTCTTCTGTCTCTTCACGCCGTTCTCCAGCAATTCTTTTTCTCTCACTTTCTAACTGATTATGAATATTTTGTTGTGTGCGTGTTCGGGACAATCTATACTATAATATTATAAAGCTGAAGTTTGTTTGTTTGTTTGGTTGAACGCGCTAATCTCAGGATCTTCTGGTTCGAATTAAAAAAATATTTTTGTGTTGGATAGTTCATTTACCGAGGAAGGCTATAGGCCAATGCGAAGCTGGGTCGGGTCGCTAGTGTATGATAATCTCGATCAACAGTTAGTCGTGCATCACGTTCATCATTCGGTTCAAAAGACCTGTTAGTAAATGTGCGAATACGCTGAGAACACAAGCGTGATTCTCTATCCGTGAACGTCTCCGACTCGCGAGACAATGTATGACGTTCACGATCAGCGGTCAGTCGCGCATCATACTCTTCACTGGTCTCTAGAGACGATGTAGATGCGTAAATACGCTGAGAACGCAGGCGTGCTTCGCGATCAGAAGAGGTTTCCATAGAGTGAGTTGCAGCCTAATGTCCTCGAACAGCATCAAGTCTCTCTTGACGCTCGTCGGTAGATTCTTGGGATCTTATGATCCTCAATCTTTTAGCTCCTTTGGAACATTGGGAAAGATTTGACCTCTTTCTAGGCATGGTGATAGTTTTATTGTAAAGAAGAAGATACCTGATCAATTAAAATCTAAGTGACTGCTCCCCTGCGTTACCGGGTAGGCTACCGTGTCACGAAGATAAATGGAAAAGGAAATTAAACACCCAAATAACATAAGCCCGAAGGCATATATTTATTCGATAAAATAAAAAAAAATGGGAATTTTGGCCAGTAGAGTCAAATTTTCAATGATATACCATCGTCATCAAAAATCAGTCCTAACCGTTACCGCCTTCACCGCGTGGAGGTACTCCCAGCTTATGTTATTTTATAAGATACAGTGAAATTAGTGATAGCTTTTATTTTAGTTATTAGCTTTGATTTTCACATCAGATGTTTCTGATCTTCGATTTTTATAAGTCAACAGGAAATGCCCATCAGACCGAACAACTTTTGCTAAGACGTCATTCCTATAATATGTGTCATGGTGTAGCTGGGCTCTTGGAGTTCCACATCAGGTGTTCCAGATCTTCAAATTTATTCTCTCAGCTGAGAATGTTCGTCACATGGAACAATTTTTGCTATGGTACCATTTTTGTATCTCATATAGTTTAGCTGGTCTGTTGCGGTTCTGCATCAGGTGTTCAAGTTTCCAAGGTAAATTATAGCCTATATTTTGCCCAGACTTAATACCTATACAACAAAAGAAAAATCATTCAAATCCGCCCAGTAGTTCCGAAGATTAGCGTGTACAAACAAACAGACAAACAGACAGAATTTTTTTTTGGATTCGTGCTCTATAACTGTTCCTAAACCCCCCTCAATTATTATTTTTTTAATATATTCAATGTACAGACACAGTTTTGTTACTGTTTTATTATATGTAATAGATATAGATGATTATATATACCATAGCGGGCGCCCGCGGCCCCGCCCGCGTGAATGTCGGTTACCGCTGCAAAAACCCTACTCAGGAAAGACACGGTCAGCAACATGATTCCCAGGTCTATTCACAGACACGGACACTAACATCGACGACGCAGTCATCATCCGCAGCCGGCACAGATTGTCTTTCTGTGGATGTTAAAGTTGTTAATGATGAAAATATTTAAATGTAATTAATACAAAGTTTTCACTTCTGCCGGCAGTCCCGGAGTGCAACCCGTTGTTTTAGGATAGATAACTAAAGCGATTATTGTAGAGCTTCTCTATAAACAACATTTGACGTTAAATTATTTTAATGTAACAAAATATACTGATGGTCGGGAGCCCCGACCCGTGATAGGGCAACGTAAAGTTGCCCATGCGTAAAACATTCTTTTCGTAAATCAATTCCTACTAATTTGAATGTTTGACCCTGGGATTTGTTTATCGTTAGTGCGAAAGAAATTTTTACAGGAAATTGAAGCCTTTTGAAGGGTATAGGCAAATCAGTAGGGATCATGGGTATTCTTGGTATATGAGCTAATTCACCAGCTGCAGGGCCGGTGATAATCTTCGCTACTATTAAATTAGGTTCTCAGCCTTTGTTCGGCAAGGCGTTGCGAACGTTCGACACTCGACTCTCGTGCGCGTAACTCGGAGGTTCTCAGACTTTGTTCGGCAAGGCGTTGCGAACGCTCGACACTCAACTGTCGCGCGCGTAACTCGGAGGTTCTCAGACTTTGTTCGGCAAGGCGTTGCGAACGTTCGACACTCGACTCTCGTGCGCGTACCTCGGAGGTTCTCAGACTTTGTTCGGCAAGGCGTTGCGAACGCTCGACACTCGACTGTTGCGCGCGTAACTCGGAGGTTCTCAGACTTTGTTCGGCAAGACGTTGCGAACGTTCGACACTCGACTCTCGTGCGCGTACCTGAGAGTTTCTCTGATTTTGTTCAGCAAGGCGTTGTGAACGTTCAGGTGAAGATTCTTCCATACGACGTATTCTTGCTGCCCGTGTTTGAGAACTATGTTTAGAAAGTTGAGACCTGGCTCTCTTAGGCATTTTCAAATGTTTAAGAAAATGTTAATAGCATGTAATATTCTAGCTCTGAAAAGAACTGATGTTTAGCCCTGAAAAGAACTGTTGGTTAGCCCTGAAAAGAACTGTTGGTTAGCTCTGAAAAAAACTGTTGTTTAGCCCTGAAAAGAACTGTTGGTTAGCCCTGAAAAGAACTGTTGGTTAGCTTTGAGAAGAACTTTTGCGTAGGTGTAGTTTTAAGAACAAAATCTAATAAAAACGCATGAAAATTATTAGACTTCGCGCACGACCGCTGCGTAGGGAGCCGACCACGCGACTGAGCCGCGCGGGTACCTTACAGTACGGTCAACGTAACTTGGCGCGTCTGAAGTTAGCCGATTAGCTGCGCAGTAGACAATTTCGTTCCTAAAAGTTCCATTGCGCAGCCAAACAGCTAACTTCAGACGGGCCAAGTTACGTTGACCGTATTATACTCATAGATCTAAACTCCCCTCCCGCACGCGCACCCCCGCCTTGGTGACGCCCACTTAGCAACGCGCCGTGCAGCAGAAATCATAATATTTTAATTTCGCCATAACTTCAAAACCAAACATTCAATTTTAATCATTCAAAGACCAAATATTATCTACATAAACTGTACTTAGGGATGAAATAATTTATTTTGTTAAGGATTAATAGCATGAGTAAAATAAACGCGTTTAAACGTAGTCCAAAAAAAATTCAAGATTTTTTAATAAAAATATGGTTGTTATGCCTCACTCGACATAGATAGATATAGTATGTCGCGGACTTTTTTGTAGATATTTATAAGATCAACAATTAATTAGAACATTTTATGGTTCTATCTTTTATAGTTTAGGCAGCGTACGCAAAATAAGTAACTTTTCTGGTTGATTTTTTACACCTTGTGGCCGAAAAACCCAAATATCTTACGGAACCCTACTTTTCTCCAAAATAAAATATAGCCTATGTTACTCGTGGCATGGGGTCTCAACTCGAACAAATTATAATTAGTCATGAAAAAAAAATCATAGATGGCAGCATAGGTAACCAGTCTGATATTAACAATCACTAAAAAGTGTTTAATGGCAGATTTTGGCTGAAGTAAGAATAAATAAAAATCAAAACTTCATTGTTTAATGTTGGTTTATCTATTTACACTCAAAAAACACGTATTTTCAACAAAAAAGATAAATGAAGCATTTTACCTATAACAGTAGCCATCTGATAGTAACTTTGTTTAGAACTCTTTGCAATAGATGGCGTTTTACTCAATTAGTCCCGTAGTCCGTCCACAACCGGTAGGCGCTAATTTACGTTTAGTGGTTTGAAGGATTTTTTTTTTAACCTTTTATTCGCCACGTGTCGAACTGCCAAACTGGCCAAGTGCGAGTCGGACTCGCGCACAAAGGGTTCCGTACTATTGTCTATGACAATTTTAGACACTAACTATTATTAAAACATTTATTTTGTCGTATGGGATACCCCCTTAAATATTTATTTTATTCGGTTTTTGTTGTTGTAACTTTGTTATTATAGCGGCAACAGAAATACCATCATCTGTGAAAATTTTAACAGTCCAGCTATCACGGTTCATGAGATACGGCCTGGTGACAGACAGCCAGACGGATAGTGGAGTTTTAGTAATAGGGTTCCGTTATTACCCTTTGGGTATGGAACCCTAATTAGTAATAGGGGCCCCGTTTTACCCTTTCGGCACGGAACCATAAATAAAAGCAAAAGCGTGCCGGCGGCGCCAAGCTAAAGGTGCGTACCGATTAGAGGCAGCCTCGGGGTGCGCAGCCTCGCCACGCACGGCTCGTGGAGGCACGCCTCGGGCTGAGGCGCGTACGCACTTGAGGCAACAGGGCGAGCCGTGTCTCAGGCGAGGCTGCCTCTATTCCGTACGCACCTTAAGAATTCATCCTTTAATACCTACAAAATTATTATGACTTTATTCTAAGCACCAATCCAACAATAAGATGTACAGAGGACAGATCAAGCTACTTACTTTTAAATCAATCTGTTAAATTTCATTGACAATTTTTTAACTTTATGACGAAACAATATTAAGGTTCATATTCAATTGAGATTTTTGTAGACAGAGGGTATTTCTTGATGTGCTGGCGTCTGTACTATTCCTAAAGACTGTTATAAAATGAAGAATCTAGCAAAACCATTAATTTTTCCGAGTTAGGTTCTCCCATTCTCACCAATCTAACAAAAAGTAGGTACTAAGCTGTCGTACGCACGGCTACACATCAAGCTATACATTTCTAGTTTAAGCTGACCTCTCATTGTAAGGAAATTCTATACAAGGCGAGATCAGCTTATACTGGAAATGTATAGCTTGATGTGTGCCGTGTGTACCTAAAAATAAATTTAATGTACCAATTTCGTCCGCAGTAAAGCTACATTAAATCTATACATCACTATAGGTACCGTAAAAAAACCGTACCTACAACTTTGCCCAGATTTTTTCAAAACTATTAATTTTTCTGAGAGTTCTCACATTCTCACCTATCTAACAAAAAGTACTAAGCTGTCATGTCATAGGTACCTAAAAAAAATGTACCTACCTATTTCATCCGCAGTTAATACATTAAGGACGCTACATTTTCAACGCGCTCAAAATTAGGTATGATCTGAGTCGTCACACTCACACTATACGTTATACGCACGCACTCATTGAAATCATTGTCCATTCGATTTTTATACTTACACTTTATTTAATTATTTCTAGTACTGATTGAGTCAAGTTAGTAAAACTTTGTGCATTTACAATGTATTTATAAAATCCAGTGTCAATGATTACATACAGTAAGTAATATTACCAGACTAGCTGATGCCCGCGACTTTGTCCGCGTGATTGTCGGTTATCAGCTAAGTTTTAATTTTTTTTTACTCTTTACAATATCAGCTAACTGCCAGTGAAAGTCACATCAAAATCGGTCCAGCCGTTTTAGCTGACCGGAACAAACCGACAGACAGAGACATCGACAGACAGGCAGACAAATATTTTATAAATTGTCAAAGTCAAAGTCAAAGCATTTATTTCAATTAAAATTAAAATAAATGCTTAAATTAAAATATTTCATTTGCAGGCACTTTTGAATTGTCAAGGAGTCGGTCAGTTAGTCAGAAAGTTGAAGCTAGTTGCTCGTTCCAAAACGTAGGTAGGTCTCTATGGAGAAGAACGAGCAAGAAACTCTTTTAAAATCAAGTTTTTACAAAATACTGGTTACATTATTCTTGTTGCTATGTGAAAACAATGAAGGTAATCTAGAAATATAAATAAAAAATAATCAAGATAAAAACCATGGCAGTTAAGAGTTAACCATTCTCTACTGGCAGCGCCCGTTCGCTTATTGTGTTTTTGATATTATAACAACAACAAACAGACACTCAATTTTATTCATTTGTTTAGATTTCAATTAGATGATCTATACATCTATACAAATAGGTAAATAAAATTGAAGTGTCTGTTTGTAATGTCAAAATAAAAGCTTTTTACTAAACGCAAAAAGTATAAGGTACTTATTTAAAAAAAAAAGACTTTCACTGGCAGATACCTAATGTTTTAGGGAGTAATTTAAGGTACATTTATTTTTACAAAAAAATGGGTTCCACGCAAAAATATTAAAACCCCGAAAATAACCAACATACACGTGGATGAAGTTGCGGGCATCAGCTAGTTTCCTAATTAGTAAATGGTAATTATGTCAGCAATAAAAACTTTTCTTCATACTTTTACTTACAGGCAGGACTGTCAGCTTTTGCAAAATTATTGTTTCATGTCAAAATACAATTATTAAAAGAAACTAGCGTATTTAACTTTAAAAATCATTTCATCTTTCATCATTCAAGCGGGCTACAAATTCGACGGTAATTAAAACTTCGAAATACTCGATAAGTATTTTGCACGCCATTTAAAGTACAGTCTTGAAAATCGAGACATACGGTCTATTTTCGATTGGCGTCGGTATTCAACTCACGCACACATCGACAGACAACGGCTAAAGAAGTTTTCATTTCAAAAACTATTTCGCCTACTCGAATAACTTTTATTGTACTATTAGGTACTGTCTTGTCCTTGAACGCACAGTGCGTTGTAGAGAATCTACCTTAATTAAACGCCATCTAGTAGTATCGATGTCGCCTAGTATCTAGGCCGACTCGAAAGATGGCGTTGTAAAAATACAATCTCTGGCAATTACTGCGTCGCTGATGCTGCCATCTGTTGAAGAAATGAAGGAAAGAAAATAGCCAGAGCAATTGCCAGAGTTAGGGAGGTCTCATTTCTTTGTATGGGATTGGGTATCTGTACGTTAGTAATATATCATCTGTGCTCGTGGATAATGTAGCTTTCGAATGGTGAAAGAATTTTTAAAATCGGTCCAGTAGTTTTTAAACCTATTCATTACAATCAAACAAACAAAGTTTTCCTCTTTATAATATTAGTGTAGATAAGTCTGTACTCTATGGCTAGATAAAGTGATACATTGTGCCTGTGACATTGTGACTTTGCATTTTGGTTACTTTGATTACTGACCCATAGAAGAGTGAAAGACACAAATGATTTCCTGATTTCATGTTATTTTTTGTTGGTGGAACATAAATACAACGATGTTAGTTGTAATGTCTGATTATGAAAAGTTTCGTGAAATTGGCCCTAAGTCACCAATCATGGCGGAAAATAAAGAATAACGTTGTTTTTCCGGTCGCAGGAGAGCGGCATCTTGGCGCTGGGCGCGGTGGCGGACGGCTGCATGGCGGGCATGGTCCCGCACCTGCCCGACCTGGTGCCCTACCTGGTGGTGTGCCTGGCGGAGCGCAAGGCTCTGGTGCGCGCCATCACGTGCTGGACGCTGAGCCGCTACTCGCACTGGATCGTGCCGCAGTCGCACGACCTCTACCTCAAGCCGGTCATGACTGAAGTACGACTTACTTATTATTATATTCTTACTAGCTGCTGCCCGCGGCTTCGCCCGCTTGACTAATTATATACTAAAACCTTCCTCTTGAATCACTATCTATTAATAAAAATCAAAATCTGTTGCATAGTTTTAAAGATCTAAGCATACATAGGGACAGACAGACGCGGCGGGGGACTTTGTTTTATAATGTGTAGTGACTAGCTGACTCGGCAAACGATGTTTTGCCATATTAAAAAGAAATACAACCTATTCTTAGACCTACTGAATATACACACAGCATTTCATAAAAATTGGTCAAGCCATTTCAGAGCAGTTTTGTTACAAACACTGACACGAGAATTTTATATATTAGATACAAATACTCCCTTATTTATATACTTGCTTAAATCTATATTAACGTTACAGTTTCCTTAGACAAGTTGTTGCGCCTTTAGTAAGAAATTGATAAGTTTTTATGAATAATGATGGGTCATGTGCTATTTGTATAAGTCTTGCTTGAATCAGAGATGAAATAGTTTTTTTTTTCAGATAATGATGTCAGTGCACTGTCTCATTTAGATTTATGTTTCAGTTACTAAAGCGTGTGCTGGACAATAACAAGCGCGTACAAGAGGCAGCTTGTTCAGCCTTCGCGACCCTCGAGGAAGAAGCGTGCACGGAGCTCGTTCCCTACCTCGGCTTCATCTTACAGACGCTCGTGTACGCCTTCAGTAAATACCAACACAAGAACCTACTTATATTGTATGACGCCATCGGCACATTAGCGGATTCTGTCGGACATCACCTTAATAAACCAGAATATATCAACATGTTAATGCCGCCTCTTATCAATAAGTGGAATGTTTTGAAGGACGAAGATAAAGATCTTTTCCCACTTCTAGAGGTATGTCTCTGTGAATATAACCACTATAACATGTTGCAGTTACTTCAATAGGTATTAATAAAGGTTTTGGTTTTCAGTGTCTATCATCTGTAGCAACAGCTCTTCAATCTGGATTCCTTCCATACTGTGAACCAGTATTCAGGAGATGCGTATCATTAATAGAACAGACCTTAAATCAAAATATTGTAAGTATACTGAAAAGTATAACAATCTTTTACTTTATTTTTCATGTCAAGGTAAGATCTTTAGATGTGTTAGATATTTCAACAAAAACGACTGCTGAAATGGAAATCAAATAGATGACGTGGTTATGTCATAGAATATTGACTCCTAACAAATATATATTTTTTTTTACATCTTGAGTAAGATGTTGCTATTTACAAGTAAATAAGTGTTGGTTAGTGAATTTGGACCATATGAATAGGTACATATGTGAAGTTCAAAGGTTATGAGTATGTGGGTGTCATACCAACACTGCTATGTTTCCAGGCAAATAGTCAAAGTCCAGAGCAATTTGAAGCGCCCGACAAAGACTTCATGATCGTGGCTCTAGACCTCCTGAGCGGGCTG
Source organism: Charanyca ferruginea (assembly GCA_947361185.1). Taxonomy (NCBI): domain Eukaryota; kingdom Metazoa; phylum Arthropoda; class Insecta; order Lepidoptera; family Noctuidae; genus Charanyca; species Charanyca ferruginea. The sequence continues at coordinate 9,179,580 of OX376058.1, forward strand.
GCGGAGGGGCTGGACGGGCACATAGACCACCTCGTGTTCAACTCCAACCTCATGCAACTGCTCTACCAATGCATGCAGGATCCGATGCCTGAGGTATATCTTGTATGTGACTCACGCTTATTTACTCACAGGGACAAGGGCGCATAGGGCATTTTTGTAATGTCAAGGTATTATGGAGTTTTAATGTTTTTAATTATTAGTTAAGCTTTTTAATATTGTTGAATTATATTTACTGGTTGCGTTGTCCAAAATTCTTTTGTTTTTGTTTCTTGGAAGAGTGCTGGAATTGCGATTGAAAATAATGAATAATGATTAATGATCAAGTTCATTCTAGCAAGTCAAACCACAGAACAACGTTTAATGGTTTGCTATTTGCATCATCCACATTTACTACTACAGAATAGAAAACGAAAAATTCACCATGCAAAAATTTACACTTTGAAATTAATCTATTGTAATTGGGCTCAAGAATACTTCTTGATAGAAACTAATCTAAACTGTTCGAAATAGAATTTACTGGTAATTTTAGTAAAGTATAATCAAAGTGAATCAGCAGACCACTAGATCTGTGTTCTAATCCGCTTTGGTTGTAAGCCTGTGTAAACTGATATTTATTATTTTAACCTGATTATTTTTTGTTGCTCATCTCGTCAAGTACTTCTTTGGATCGCGCAACTTGTTCTCGCATTTTCATATTTTGGTCTAAGGTTGAGGGATGTAGCATTTATTTCACCCACAAAACCATTAACACTCATTGTATATCTTGTAATAACCATAAAATAGTAACTAACACGTATTGGGCGATGGGATTCGTTGGTTTTAACATAGAATTATTATTTTAAGCTGTGTTTATAACCGTCAGGTGCGTCAGTCGTCGTTTGCGTTGCTGGGCGACCTGACGAAGGCGTGTTTCCAACATGTACTGCCATACATACCCGAGTTTCTGCCGATACTTGGCATGAACCTCAATCCCGAACTCATTTCTGTTTGCAATAATGCTACCTGGGCAATTGGTGAAATAAGCATCAAATTAGGTAAGTGATGAAAAGCAGTTATTCCCGATTGCTTTCAAGACTTGTTTGCAACTATAATTTTAATAAACAATTATTTCAGGGCCTGAAACATCAAAGTATATCCCTCTAGTGTTGAATCATTTAGTTGAAATTATCAACAGGCCTAATACTCCTAAGACGCTACTTGAAAATACAGGTAAGTGATTGTGTTGATTAACTAACAAACTGAACACTATTTCCTTGAAAAAAAAAAAATAGAATAACTAATCAGTAATGTTTTATTATTTGCTAGAACTATTATACAATAAGTGACTTTTCTTGGTGGCAGTCATGTTATACCTATATACTTATTATGTATATATGTTACTATTCAATGTTTTATATTGAGTTGTTGTGATGTTCATGTTTACCTGTATACCCCATTTATGTTCGCAGTAGTAGTCCCTGCCTATCTTTAACTGGCAGAACTCATATAATATGTATCAGTACCTATTTGATGTGTACTAACTCAGTACTAAACAAAACTTTGTTATATCATTTCCTACTTCTGCTACAAAACATAATATTTATAAAACATGTATTTTATTGCATACCAATATATTTCACATTCTATAAACACAAACAGTAGAAAATCTCAACGCCTTAGCTTGTTTACCTTAACCAATATTTTTTTTTTGTTTCTGGGGTATAATGTAAATACAGTTAAAAATCAAAGTAGAGCCGAAATCTGAAGTGTGTGCCCGGTGTAAAAGATGGCGTAGATCCCGCAGTATTGTGTCATCAGCTTGCATGAGTTCATGTGTACTTGTTCATCTACATCGTAGCACTACTCAATGTTTACCGCGGTACAGTTGTAGGCCATCTTTTGTCAAACATACGATACCTATATACATAGCAGATACGATTGTTTCACTTTTGCCCATTTGTAACACTAATTTGTTGCTGTTGAATTATGTAATTTAATATGTTTTGAATGGTTTGTTGATTTGTTTTCTTGGTTTTGTTCTCGGTATGTCGTGGCGTGTAGCGATAACTATCGGTCGGCTAGGTTATGTGTGCCCCCACGACGTCGCACCCGTTTTACATCAATTTGTACGCCAGTGGTCTGTAGTCATTTTTTTTATTATTACTTTATATTATTACTATTACGTTTAATATTGAATAAGTTATTAACCAGTATTATTTCGATTGTGGATGGTGTTTGTCCATGGCTTGTTAATATTATTGTTTTGTATGATAATTATGTTGTTCTTGATTTAAGTTAAACCAAGCATGAGAATATTAATTCTATGTATTAATAGTACGGCCACACTTTGAGGGAAACTGATTTGTTGGGTGGAATCTACCTATTCGTAATCATTTTATTTTCAGTGCTGTACTTTATATGTGTTGAACACCATCCGCTTTCTAAACAATAAAAACTATTATTTACACCAAACTGCAAGACAAATTGTAATGACAAACTTCTCAGATTACGAACATAGATAGTATGCTCATAATGCTAATATTATTGAATAATTTTATTTATTATTATGACTCAATGGTTTTTTTTTTAATATTATATATTTTATTATTTAATGTAATTTGCTTACAGTTTGGAATTATTTGAGTTCCAATATCCATACAAATATTTTCGTGTGCCAGTTTCAATATTTGCTATTCACATTAATAACCTTTCCTTTGTTTTCCACTTTCCCTTCAACAGTATACAGTTTATTTACGCTTGATTAATTTTCTTAAAGTAATTTTAGAACAGTAATTTTAGATGATATTTCAACATGACAATACCAATCTTAGTAGCTTGCGTGATTGACAAGTAAATAATATTTGAAAAATCATCTAAGTAACGATCATAGTGTTTTTGTTCGACTGAGCACTCTCTGACAACGCGTCGTTTGGTATCAGGTGCACATCGCTGAGGAACATCCGAGACAACGACGAGAAGGACTCTGCATTCCGCGGCATCTGTCAGATGATACAGGTGAACCCTGCGGGCGTGGTACAGGACTTCATGTTTTTCTGCGACGCGGTGGCGTCGTGGTCGCACCCCAAAGACGACTTAAAAGAGATGTTCACCAAGATCCTGCACGGCTTCAAGAACCAAGTCGGCGAGGAGAACTGGCGCCACTTCACCGACCAGTTCCCCATGCAGCTCAGCGTGCGCCTGTCCGCCATGTGCGGGATATAGACGTCATCACTGCGTTATGGTACGCCACGCACCGTCGGCGCCGCGCCCGCGTGACGTCACTCGCCACACTCCACTAACGCTCTGTTTGCTCCGCAGGGGAACCAATGTCAGCACGGGTCGGGAAGACATTGAGGGTGTCGCTCGCGCCGCAGCAGGCGAGGCCGGCGGGCACACCGCGCGTAGGGAACACGCACGCGGCCGCAGCTTGTGCCGCGTTATGTGCCAACACACTGACCTCACTACACTAGCGAGGATATTTACACATTTGTACCTATCGACAGGGAATATAACCTAGATTGTAAATTGTTACACTTCATTCTTCTGTTTGTACCTGAAAATTGTCTATTTTCGTTCGACGAGACGTACATTTAGAAGCGGCGTAATCACTTAATGGTAATGAGTGTATTGTGCACCGAGTATGTAGTATGTATGTAGCTTGGCTGGGGTCGCGCAGGTTATGAACCGCTCCGCTCGGCTCACACGATCAGACGCACAACGCACAGGGCGGGGCCGGTACACACGTATACGTGGGGTGCTAGGCTTTCTACTCGTATCTTGTTACATCCATGTTGCACGTTGCATGCTTACGTGCGCATCTATATATCCATCGTAACGAGTGTACATTCATTGGCCCATTCTAGTTATAGTTTAACTCACTGAATTTTGTAATGCGGTGACTATTACCGAGTTAGATGTGGAATATCTACTGTAATTGCATGAAATTTAGAGATAGTTTCTAGTTTATAAAAGATGAGACGATATTTTTCCGTTTGATAAGTCATTTTAAATTTAAATGTAATTCAACAATTATGATTGATTCTTGTTTTTGTTAATGCAAGATTTGTGTTATTTTGGTTTCAATCTTTAATAATAAGATTTTAACAACACATCGAATCATCAGAGTCTCATCATGAATTAATTAAAGAAGGGATAGTTAACTACAGTTTCGCATCGGATTGATATCGTTAGGATACAACGTCAAAGCCGATACTGGTAACATATTGCAAACAATATTCATGTCGCGAGCTGCTTGCAACAGTTCGCAAAGGACGATAGTCTGAACATGGGCACTAGATCGCCAGTCACATGGTTCGCCTTATTGCTCGTAATAGTTTAGCTTAAGTTGACTGATGCCATTCAATGCTCAACACAGATACAGCACGTGTTTATTTTTTAATTCACTAACATAAAAACAGCATAGTTCTGGTTTGTTTCAGAGAATTTCAGGTAACAGAGTCATTTTGGTAATTATTTTTATCCAAAAGCATTTATCTACACTCACTAGAGCTTTGCAAATATATTTTAGTAGATATCTTAAATTGATGTGTTAACTATTATTTTATATAAATTACAAAGACTTTGTAAAATCGAGAATTTATGTCAACTGTGATTTGTGACTGGTTTTTTTTGACTAATATATTATGTGTATGATGATTATAAATGTCTGTGTCAGTGTAGATATAATATACTGCTTTGATAGATTTTATGACGGCTAGATTTCTGCTATATAATATACCAAATAGTATTTTTACGTTGTATATTGTTTATTGGAATTATATGTAAGTTGGCCGCGTGTGTGGACGTGCGTGCGTCGACGCGTACCGCGGTTCGTGCAACATCTAACAAAGCTATATTTACATAATTTGTACTTGTGTGCGTCGTGAACGCGACTGTCCACGCGCCCCGGTCAACTTGTATGATTGATATAAAGTACTATTTACGTGTATATTTAATTAAAGTAATATTATGTATATGTAAATACATTATTGGGATGTATATTATTATTATATTCAAGTAAAATTGTTATTTTTTGTTTTATAAAAGCTAAAAGTCTGACTTTAAACACTTGTTATATCATTTAATTTTTTCAGATTCGGGGATCTGAAATGATGTAGTTCAAATGAACATTAGTATATTTTACAAATTGCAATCGTAGCATAGGGTACAGTGTCGATATAATACGGTATTTCGGGGATATAAACAAATTGAAACATTCCGTAGTCTAAATTCTGTCTTTTGGCTCAGTCACAACTTAAATTACATTATTATATATATTTTATTTGTTGCGTCTCGCTAAATTTATACTGTTTAGATTTATAAATATATTTATATACATTGTGATTTAGTCGAGTGAAAGTCCCCGATCCCTGCGACCCAATGAGTTCCTATCCCGAGTCCTGTCTAGTCCCATCCCGTGTCATGTGCCAACGAAGCCCGGACGACTCGCAGGTGTGCGACCGCGCTGCGCGTCGCGCCGATACGGTAGCTGTTTCACGTCTCGGTACCCGTAGGAACATTAAATTACTGTAGCTACCTTTCGGATAAATTTGAGACACATTGTTTATTTTTTAAGTAGAATCCATTTTAAATCGATGTTACGGGTGGCCTCGTAATTTATTTTTAAGGTTAGTAGATTTTATGGTCATGATATTTTTTTTAATGTAGATGTTTGTTTTCCTAAAAAAAACCGTGATAATAGTTGGATAAGTGATCGCATGCGTGTATGTGTGAGTGAGGCGGCATTCGTAAGGCACTCCCTTCCTTGAGGCATAGTTAGTATTTTATGAAAAATATTATAGTTGTGTTTGGACGAACATTAATAATTGTGATGCATTGTCGATATAATGTATGTGTCGCGTTAAATTGTCTAATTGTGTTGTGCTTATTTCATAATGGTACATATTTTGTACTTTTAATACATTATTTATTTTATTTATTGTATGCATGTGAATATAATAATTATTACAGTGTCCACATTGTGTTGTTAATCACATTGAATAAGAAACGGATAAATGGTAACATTTACTTACACACGTAATTTATTAGTGACGTCAGGTTATTATTTTTTTTTTTTTTATTAAACATTTATGTACATGGAAATCGAATAAATGTGGGGATAAAAAACGACTCCTTTGAAGTCAGTCAGAATACATTGTGCGTGATCGTCTTTCACAGTGCTCTTTCAATAATAATTATTATTATTATAAGTATATAGTTTTCTAACGTTGATATCATAATCTCATAAATGCAAATCGTTAGTTTCGAAATATAAAAGGTCTACCTTTCCTTAATATCTGCACGTCAAGTTTGATTTCAATGCATTCCGCTTTTCAAAAATAAGTTCTATTCGAAATGTTAACATAATGTGGTCAGTGTGAAATTTTGTTATTTTTACATTTCATTATTTATTATTTCGCAAAAATTAAACTCATTTTTGGTTTTGTCATTTTTTGATTTAATTATATATATTTGAGTATTATTTTAAAACACAATACATAAATCTATATTAAATTATGTACTAATATTTTATTACATATATTATTATTTCACTAGTTTTATTTACAGATCACTACCATTAGTTAGTCCTCTTGCAAGTGGCGATAGGAAATCTATCCGTGCAAACTGTATCGTGTATGAAAATAAATATATTTTTAACTACTTAAATGTAAATTCTTGTCAACTGTAGGCAAATGTGTAAGTTATTTACTTACATAAAACATAACATGAAATTGTTGCAACTGTAATGTTTGTATTGTAATACATAAATTTCAGCTATAAGTCAACCGGTACAAAATTACACACCATACAATGTATTAATATCATGTTGTTTGTTTGTTTACATAAACTGAGTACAGATGAATGCATCTTGTAATACACACACTACCTACCTCTATTTTAAGGCCTAACACTAGGCGTCTTGTTCAAAATTACCAATATAAAATTATAATTTTGGAAAAATATATTTGGGTACAACTCACTTGAAAAATTAAAAGTCTGTACTCATTTGATGATGATTTTGATTTATAAAAAAATATACAAATTCAATTGTAGAAGTTAATGTATCCAGATACTAATCAATTGTTTAACATCTAAGTTCTGGTTGTAATAAGATGACCTCACAATAGACATTCTTTTACCATACATTTCGTTAATAAAGCACTCATTGTTCGAAGACTTATGTTTTTATTTTAATAAGAACCAAATATCAACCTATTTGCAGTCGAATCATCGTGGCTGCACGAACAGGTGCCGTTTTGCAGTGCTTAACTATAACATGTCCTGCGGAAATTACTGGACTCCTATAATGGATTCAATAGAGAATGACAGTTTTTGTCGTTGTGGCTGATTGTGTGGCGGCATGGGTGCGTAGGTCGTGAGTAGTGCAGCGAGTAGGTTCCTGCAGAGGAGAGCGGCAGGCGGCGCGGGCGGCGGGAGGGGCGGGGGGGCCGCGCCGCGCTCCAGCTCCACGTCTGCAAAGGCGCGGCGCCGGCGCACGCGCTCGTTCCACGCTGGGTCACTTGAGAATACCCGATCGTTGCCTGTACGCAAATTACAGTGCTGTAGCATTCACAGTATTTTTGGTGAACAGCAAGTAGCCGCCTTACATACGATACGAAAAGCTGTATAGTCACGAGCATAAATATTTAAACAGATTGCAAAATACAAAAGCAATTTTCTCGTGAAATAACTACCTATTTCAACTTATAGATAAACTCTATTTTATAGTAGTTTGGGTTCAAAAATACCCTATTCGTAACCCCATAACATTTCAATCAATAGTTAAGGAGAGAATCGGTTAAGAGTGAGAGCAACTGTTAACGTGTTTTTGCCCGTGACTGTACCTACGTGTAGCTTTGTGTTTAGTGTCATTAATAGGGGATATTAATGCAATGTCCTGGCACCAGGGCCTCAAGTCTGCTATTACAATAGTGTCAGAATGGTCTATAGTTGATTTCATAGTTGTTGATTTTGACAAGTTTGGTAATCTACTGATATAATGGCGTCATTATGAAAATCAATGATAGACCATTCTGACACTTGTAATAGCAGACTTGAGGCCCAGAGTGCAGCACTAGCATAGTCCGTAAACAGTTTATCGACGAGTCGTTCAAAGCGTGAAATTCTGCCTTTAATTGAGTTCAAAATTGGGAAGTGTGTTATATTATACAATAATGTATCAGTGCTGTGTATTGTGATGAAGAAATGAAGGGTATTCATTTCCAAAAGAAGAAAATGTTCGAAAACTTTGGGTGTGTGTCAGAATGGCTGGTTGCCTGTGGCTTTGGTCTATCAGAGTTGATTAGAAAATTGCTACATAATTGCTTATATTTGCTACATTTAATAAATAATTGCTACATACTATATATATTTAGAAATAACATATTTTTTTTGTACAACCATCTTGACGTTTGGTTGGCTGGTCGCCTCCTAGTTTAAAGCCAAGCATGCAGTTTCCCGAAATGTATTGCGTCAATAATTGCTACATATTTGCTTCATTTATCTAATTTAGTTGTATCTTCAAACATATGTTAAATAAAGGATGTAGCAATTATTTTAATTATCCCAAGGAAAAGTGCCTGATAAAACAGTACAGTACCTACTGCAGACACTGCAACTATTTGCCTTTATTGTTTTCTTCTTTATTGTAACAAGAATACGAGGTTATGATTTACGGAATGTGCTAGAGGCGCTCTCTGCGCCGAGTTTCGCGTAATGTTCCTTAATAATAAGGTACCTAGGTATTGTTCCTTGTTCATAAGTCGCGAAAGTTACTCTACTGCACGCGTAGCATGACCACGCTATGTCTACGGAAGAATAGACAAACTGTAGGTACTGACTGGTCTATTCTTGCTGTCAGTATGTAGATATTCTTCCGTAGACATAGCGTGGTCATGCTACGCATGCTGGACTATAAAATATATTAGGGCGCATTATTCTCCCTATGCGCAAGGGATTTGTGCACTTTCTCGAGCTACCTCCGTAGGTAGGTGCTGCAAACGAAGCATTGATACCGTAAAACGGGGTTAATAGGAACAGTTTCAATTTTCAAACCTAAAATTTTAATACAATACTTACCTATCTCAATGGGGTTAGAGTCGTTTTTATTATGGGAGTCTTGTGCTGTTTCACAACCTAGTTTTTGATAGAATGTAAAATTTTTATTCGTCTTCGAGAAATACCCAAAAAACGAGGAGAGGGGTGAATAGTGTGAGAAATGCTAGGGCTGTCAAATTCAACTTTTATTATAGATGTTGGATTAAGAACTACAGTAACAATTATAAAAAAGGAATATAATATCGGAAATCGAGTATATATTAAAATAATTTGACCAAAGTATTGACTTTGGTCAAATTATTTAAAAGGATAGAAAATTTAACATTTTATATGAAAATCACTAAAATATTTTTGAAAGTACCTATCTGATGTTATAGTCTTCGATTGACAACCCTGAAAAATTGTGTTACTATTGACCTCCTTTTCGTTTCTATTAACCCCCCACTCCAAGGGCGTCGCCATGGGGGGGCGGTAGGGGCAGCTGCCCCCCCCCCCCCCCCTAGAGATTCCAAAAGGTTCATGTGCCTTTGACTGTATTTAAAATTCATACTTTTCCTATCCACCAAATATCAATTTGCCCCCCCTAGGCCATCAGCTGGCGAGTCCTGGCGACACCCTTGCCCCACTCGTACCTATTCACCCCCTTTCTTCGTGTCTATTGACCCCTAAAGCGTTTCTTTTCACCCCCCACTCGTATCTATTCACCTCAATTATAGGAAAAAGTATCAGTGTCCCGATTTTACTAGAAATACAAACCAAATCATTACATATATCTTCTCATCTTTGTAGGTACCTCTAAGAGATGAGAAACTAAACTATCCAATTAGATAAAGTTTGAAGGAGATAAAACTGAAGAACTTTAAGTTTGATAAAAGTTTTACACAGACTAAAATCACTAGCACACGCAGACTTCCTTTAACCGCTTTTTTTCTTTAAGTACCTACCTACGTACCTAATTGAACTTGTCGTAAATTTTGGAGTAGCCAGGATAATGGAAAAATGTTGCCGTTTAATAAAAAGTAGGAATAAATATACAATAACAGACTATAGAGAAATAAGAGACAACAACATTAGACTCCCAGATTTTTTTCTATTCACCCCGCGATTTCTATTCACCCCATTTTACGGTACTTACTGTATCAAACACTTCTTCCTCAGATCCATTCGAATCGGGCTCTAATAACAGAAATCATAAATTACCTACTTGTTAGGGTCAAAACACACCGGAATGGCAGCGCAGCGGCCGGCAGTTTTGATGGCAAACCATTTTCAACTTTATCTCTAAACGTCAAGACATAGTATCGCTTTAAAGATTTGCGTGCGTCGAGCGGCAGCTCGTGCCGCTGGGCGGCTCTGCGAGCCGATGACCGCCGAAGCGATACTATGCTTTGAGTTTTAGTTATAAAGTTAAAAATGGTTTGGCAGTAAAACTGCCGGCCACTGCGCTGCCATTCCGGTGTGACTTGACCCTTAGACTGTAGACATCGGCAAACCCCCGATGGGCTGTCGAGTTACTCTTTTTGAAATTACTCTTCCAATCTAACAAGAGAGTGAAAGAAAGAAAACGAGAAAGTGACTCACATTCTCAGATTATGAAACAAAAGCCACAGACTGCGCGGAACACTGACAGTGAAGCCACAAAAGCAAATACAATTTCAAAAGCGAATACCTACAATCTCGTGGTTGTATTCGCTTTTGAATTTATATTTGCATTTTTATTTGTTTTTTTTAACGATGTGGCGTTTTGTGCTATACTGACTCGTGTCAGTGCAGCACGAAGCGCGTTGTAGGTATTCGCTTTTGAATTTGTCTTTGCTTTTTTGGCTTCACTCTCAATGTTCTGCGCGGTCTATCTATGCTTTTGTTTCATAATCTGAGCTCACATTACTAACCATTTGGGCGCAGAGTACCTACCTACCTACCCTGGCTACTAGGTACCTGGGCAGAAGTGTTCCGTCGGTACACTCCACATTTCTCCAGTTATACATAATATGTATATGTACCTACCTAAGTCTAACGTATTAACGGGCGAGCCAGTTGCCACTGGCAGACTCAGAGTTGCTACTGACAAATTCGGGGCATCAACATTTCGCCCGATCTAAAAATTGAACCCAGCCTAGGACTCTACACCTAGCAGTCGTGCTTACGACCGCTAGACAAACTACCAGTTTAGGTCATCACCTACCTAACCTATGGGTAACCTATCTAATTTTATTGCTATACAAAACCGTTGATAAATTCGGTACAACCTGTTACTTTTATCAAGCAGGTCATAAAGATACAAACTAATATTATCATATGATGTGTGAAGATCGTTTTGGCACCCGCGGAGCTATCATTCAACAGAACGGAAAGACATGTTTACAGTCAACAGTATTGCTGTAACCCGACACCCCGACAAAGAGCCGCCTCCGCCTTCTCTTGTAAAACAATCTTCACACTTTTTTAGAGCCCATAAAAATAGTTAAAAGAAATTGTAGTTTTTTGTGTTAATAGACAGTGAAATGTTGCCGAGTGTTGGATGACAGCTTTTGTTCTGTAATGAAGCGGGGACATTTTCAAGAGTCGTTCAAATTTTTTATTACGACTCTGATGGTCTATTTTTGAATATGTTTTGTGCAACATGGAACGACGCATGTTGACTAGGTAGGTACAACGCAGTTGTTACAAATCAACATACCTACTTAATTATTATGATGTTATACAGTCACTGCTGGTATCTTCAAACAAATCAATTAAATAATCAAATAAAATAAAAAAGTAGGTAGTAGTAACTGGTTTTATCCACTTCTGACGATTATACCAGTGAGGGCGTGAGTAACCACGTAACCACCAGTACCTACTTGTGAAGTAGTGAGTGCGTAGTGTTAGTAGTACCTAGTGATTACTCCATAGATAGATATATAAAAACTTTTTTGAAAAAAGAGAACCGCCTTCAGAAAAAAAACTAAACTACATACTACTAAGCACAGAACACACATGACTTTAGTTTTGGAAGTCGGTGGCAATACAAAACAACAAACGTCAAACAGAACAAAGCCACCGACTTCCGGTACTAAAGTCATGTGTGTTCTGTGCTAAAGTTATATAACACTTTTTAGTTTTTTTTTTGAAGGCGGTTCTCTTTTTTCAGAAAAGTTTTTATTTTCCACTTTTTAGTGCCTCCATATCACGCAAATCCACAGCACAGTTAAAACAGAGATTGAAAGTCCTCCAAAGATGGAAAGATGGAAGAAACGAAAACGTCTTCTCGGTTTTTGTTGAATTTTTCATAAAGCGCTGAATAAATTTCTGTTTGTTGTATACGATTATCTCCCGTTTGGCTGAACCGATTTTGATGCGGTTTTCAGAAAAGTGTTTGTTACATACTGGAGAAGGTATGTTTATCCGATAAACATACATACATACATTATACAAACATACGGGTCGAACTGAGAACCTCCTTTTTTTTAAGTCGGTTAAAAAATGGATTAGTACTCACTACTATCTCACACTACGCACTCACATGAGTACCTACCTACAAGTGAGCATTGATTAGCCGACTTCTTTTTCAACCGACTTAAAAAAAAATTAGGTTCTCAGTTCGACCCGTATTTTTGTCCGCGATTATCTCCCGTTTGGCTGAACCGATTTTGATACGGTTTTCAGAAAAGTGTTTGTTGCATTCTGGAGAAGGTACCTCTAGTATACAACAAACAAGAATTTATTCAGCGTATTTTGAAAAAAAAAACATCAAAAACCGAGAGAACGTTTTTGTTTGGTGGCAATACAAAACAACAAACAACAAAGCCACCGACTTCCGAATGTGTGTTCTGTGCTAAAGTTATTTATCACTTTTTAGGTTTCGAAGGCGGTTCTCTTTTTTCAAAAAAGTTTTTCATTAGAAAATATCTAGTATAATATTATAATATAACATAATAATATCCATATCCCTTAGTTTAAAAAAATTGCCGTAAGGACATACAACTGACATTATCAAAAGTACCTATTACTAATACATGTACCCACTTGAAAAGTACGCATCATTTCCCTATTAGAATTTAAGTGCATGATAAAACGAAAAAGAGTGCGACTTTGTATTCAATAACAGAAAGGGACTCATTTTGAGCATTTGATAGATTGATTAATTAGAAAATATCTAGTATAATATTATAATATAACATAATAATATCCATATCCCTTAGTTTAAAAAAATTGCCGTAAGGACATACAACTGACATTATCAAAAGTACCTATTACTAATACATGTACCCACTTGAAAAGTACGCATCATTTCCCTATTAGAATTTAAGTGCATCATAAAACGAAAAAGAATGCGACTTTGTATTCAATAACATTTTGAGCATTTGATAGATTGATTAATTTTGTATTAAAAATGTTAAAATTCATGGACTTCCTTTTATTTCTGACACTATTATGATGAAGCCTTTCGATCGGTATGATAAAGCTACAGGTTGATGATTTTTCTCGTTTAACGAGATTCGATTCCCGGTTTAACCATGTAATTAAATAATAAAAAAAAAAATGAATGCAGTTTGAAATTGTTTTATAAATTCAAATAAAGTCTTCTTTCAGTAAAATGTTTCATCTACAATATTCAAGGTACATTCCCTCCATGTGGCATATCCGTGGGACCGGGGACGCCCTGTATATATCATCATAAGTAAAGTAAAGACGTTTGTGAGATGGCTCTGGTGACGAAAGTATGTCCGCAATTTCCGTTTAAATTCATACCGACTGGTGGCCGTCCTGATGTCGAGAGGAAGCTCGTTCCAAAGAAGAATGGATTGGATATGAAAGGAAGAGTGAACAAAATCAGAAGAATGAGAAGGGCACAGCAAGAGAAGATTGTTAGAAGACCGCAAATTTCTAGCGTGTTACGAGCATAAATACTGAAAGGCCCTAGGACCTATAGGCCTATAGCAATAGAAACCAGAAAAAATATACCTTCATTTCATATTAATATTTTTTCTACTAAGTATAGCTAAAGCTGCTCTGCAAAGGCCGAAAAAGGTCCCTACTTATCATATATGATTATGAATATTCGTCAATCACAAAAATCATAAATATAAATCCCCTCAGACCAATGTTTTTTATTGGTCTGAGGAAATCCCTTACTTCGGATTTCTAAATTCTATCAATGTACAGTCACCAAAAGAGATAATTAATCGAGTCGTCGGATATAGGTGAATAATAGAGAATAAACAGTTCATTAATTCAGTTAAATTTTATTCAAAAATATCCATCGGTTTCTGTAAACTTCAACTGTATCCGAAGACCATGGTTACTAATTTCTATTATACTTCATAAAATATAGCTTGATCTCTGCGACAGCTGTCAGTAAAATCACGCCTATGAAGTCCTGAATTTCATAATAGTACAGACATAGACAGTACCTGTCAATGTCATACTTTATGGGCATGCCGACCTAATTAGTGATGGGCGATGATTCATCGCGACTACAGACTATAAACTATCGATATTTTAAATAAAACTTAATTTAAAATTAATTATTAATGAAAGAAGATTGGGAGCGGGACGTCCGATTTGATAATATTTGCGAACAAGAGTTTATAATAAATTTACAAGATTGTTCTAGCGATTCAGAAACTTTTCAGATATGGATTTGGGGTGTACTCCTTTAAGAGAATAAATGCACTATTCAATTAATTTAGTAACGTTTGTATTAAAATCAAATCCAATTATATGTTACATTAGCCGAACCCTAGGAATGTCAGTTTGACATATGTCGCAGAGATCTGAGATCATGCATGCTATCTTGTATAAAGTATAGTGACTTTACCTACGTTGTTCAAACAACTTTATCCTACATTATAAGTAGGTAGGTACCTATACGGTAAGTATTTTGAAAAGACCAATAACTAAAGTCCCTAATCCCTTTCCGCTGAAAAACGAAGCTCACTAAAGTACCTATTCAATTTTAACTCTCTCCCGTTGTTCCAAAATAAATATTTATCTAGCTAATTCGTATTTAGCATTTCACGGATGAGAAAGGAAACACGCGACAGTGCCGGGTCGGTTACTACAATAACATTAGCGGAGTGGTGAGGACTCTCGCGACACCCTGCTCACTGTCACCGTATACATTACATTTTAAAATAACCGTTTAGACATCTACACATACATATTCAACGTACATAATTCTTGAGATGATAAATTCTACCTGATTAGGTGCGTACACCTCTGCTACCCGCCCGTAATGGGAATACAGCTGTGATGTTATGTACGTATGTTACTGCATACTGCATATAGTGCATAGTAATAGCACAGTATAAGTTTGTATGTAATAGTAGGTATCTATATTATGATGCGAGTGAGCTAAGTTTGTCATTCCAGTCTAGCCTGGATTGCAGCCCGAGTCCAAGGCGAACGCGTAATGAAGCCCAGTCTTAAAAATGCTCAAACGTTTCTCAAGACGTTTTTCAAAACACCTGTAAAAATGATTTTAACAAGTCATTGATTTTCGTTCTAGAAACCGGGTGAAGGTACGTAGGTATTTCAATATATTTTCTAGTACTAATCGATTCTCAAATAGCAACAGGAACCAGAAAAATGTTACAGGTACTAATAATTTTCCTACTATACCTGCACAAAGCCTGCTCCTGAATGGCCGACATAAGGTAAGTAGGCTTATCATACTTTTGAAGTGATAATAGCGCCACAGTTGCCGAAAGTGATGCAAGTATGCACACCGCATACATCACTGGGTTCGATTCCCAAGTAGCTCAATAAATAGTTTTTTAACTTTTTAGTTTTTTAAGAAAAAAAATAACTATTTATACACTTTGAACAACACGATTATTCGTCTGTCGTCAGAATGGAATTAGTACATGCCCCATTGGGAAAGAGCTAAGATGATGAAAGCTTACCATAAATGGATGGCTGCACTGGGAAATTCCTAGACATCTGCATACATCGCAGACGGGCACGGTATGCACGCTTGCGGGCGGCCAGCGCAGCCGCTTCGCCGTCGCGTGCGTCTGCGCCTCCTGCGCCCTGCTGCCTGCGCAGTGCCACCTTTATGAACACAGACATCATGTATAATGTATGTGTATGTACCCATAGGATTGATTAAATACTTTTCCAATAAGTATTATCGTAGCGCTAGGGGGTGAGCCAGCAATTGTCTAACCGTAGGTACATAGTCTTAGGTTCGGGGAATACAGGCTGCAATTAATAGATCCTATAATATATGTTATACGAAACAAAGCTTGCAATAATACGTACTTGTAACCTGCACGCGTAGCATGACCACGCTATGTCTACGGAAGAATAGACATAGTGACAGGAAGAATAAACAAGTCAGTACATTTTGTCTATTCTTCCTGTCAGTATGTCTATTCTTCCGTAGGCATAGCGTGGTCATGCTACGCGTGCTGGATCACTAAATACTTTTTGCGCTAAACGTATTAGAACAGGTAGGTACATATCCCTACATCCCTGTTAAATTGATTGAAGTTGATAAAGACAGATAAGTGCTATTTTTTTAAAGTGATGAGTGATTTAAATGCGACTAAAAGTCAAAATGTTCGCAAGTATAGGTAACCCGTGCCAATAAAGAAAATAATGGAAAATGGCAGCGGTTACCTTATCCTCTCACTCGCTCACTCACTATACTGTGCCAGTGAAATACCACGATAACAAGCTCGGATGAAAATGGTGGACAAACAAAGGAGACCCTTTGCCTACCATTTTTATAATTGTTTTTAGTTTCTCAGAACAAATGACACTACTATATACCACTGAATTAAGAAGTTACATTCATGGCAGATGAATCTATAAAGCCGGTTATCTTACTAAGCTTAGTAGGTAGCAGAGGGCGGCCTTAACCGTTGTGAGGCCCCGGGCGGCACATCTTTGCGAGGGCCTATCCTTTCTGATAGGTAAGTGAATCGAAAGTAGGTAATTCTAATGATAAAGATGCTCAAAAGTAATAAGTAAAAAAAAAAGTTTAAACATATTATATTAGGAATTATAATGACGAAACTTATAAAGACGCCTCATCAACTGGGTATCCCAAACATATTAAAATTCCTTCGAAAAAGCGTTAACCAGTTGATGACGTTGGCTGACCATACAAAAATACCTTAAACACGAATATTCTCTGTGGCGCGAAGACCCTGCAAGTGCGAGGCCCTTGGCGTTTGGCCTGCTTACTACCCCCTAAAACAGCCACTACGGTAGTCTTTTCTAATAGGTTAGTCTTTCTAGCCGGAAGGTTACAACTACCCGCAAAAGCGTACTTTAAAGATATGAAATATATTCTAAAATCCCTATTACCTGTGCCTGTTATTATTGAACTATGTAGCGTTTCACATAATATAGTATCATACCTACCTAAATACTTACGACAGATGTTAAAACTTGAAAGAGTAATTTGACATTTGCTTGTGGAGAATTCTGCAATCCAACGACAGCTAAATAATATCGAAGAAGGGAGAACAAGTAAAAGATACTAAGGTATGGTACCTGAGCGGCCATGACACGTTGACGCTCGAGCACCAGCAGGCAGCCAGGGCATCGACAATCCCGCCAGCGACACAGTCTCTTGTGCCCCTTCAGGCACGAGATGACCCCGTGGTTGCGGCATCGAGCGCACTTCGGAGTTCGCAGCGCCTTCCGACCACTGCCCGTGCCTTCGCACTCACCAACACCTTCGCTTTGCATTTTGTATTCACCCCAAATTATTTAAAAGTGAATCACAATATCTGTCACCACCTAATTCATATTACACGAACCGATCCCACGGATTACAGAATTATTAATGAGGCGCGACAGCGAGTCATGTTGACGCTGAAATATCGTTTCAGAGATTGACGGCTGTAAAGTGGGCTTCAAGTTTTATAAAAGTTCAGTGGCAGACGTCGCTCCGCCCAGCGCGTTCCTCTATTGGCGGAGGATGCGTTGTGGGCGGGCGGCAAGACACCAAACGTTCACGTATTTATTTTTTGCAGCAAAATGATACATTAATCGCTTGTTGGGTTTGTTGTCTGTTCTGTAGTGCGTATTTTTAACGTTTTCAAAGACACATTATCATAACGAAAACTGTAAAGAAGCAATAAACTTTCATTTATTGTTGCCCTATCAAAACTTTTCATATTCAATTTTTAATTATCCCATCCTATTTCCTACTTCATAGGTAGGTAGATAGTTTATAATAATTTATAAGTTTATATTTACGAAATGTGAAGCCAGTGGGATGTTCGTTTTTTAAAAAAAAACGTTGCCCTACACTAGGAATTAATTTCTCATGTATCGTGGGTGTGCGTTTACAACACATACACTACAACCATCTGTACTGTATTGCATACCTACTAATATTTGTTCCGTGCGGGAATCGAACCCGTGCCACGCAGCGCGGCAGCCAATCGCTCAACCATTGCACGAACCGTGTCGTCAAGTAATGTATGCATGTTTAGTAGGTATGTTTCTTAATCATCCAACATGATCCACGTCTCAACGGCTGAACGTATTTGGATGAAATTGGCATACCATGACTTGGATAGGGCCAAATTATGATACCTGGTAGTATATTCCGGTGGATGGGATAAGTTTCAACGTGAAGCCGCTAGCAAAAGCAAATTTTCATGTTATTATAAAATAATCACCTATCTATCTAATCTAACCTAAGTACATACCTAAGTATCCACCTATATGTATCTTTTTCTTTTTTAGTGCGCGGTGGATATCCTCATGGACTTTCTCCAACCTGAGGATAACGGAAGGGCATGCCAGACTTTTACTAGTTAAAACCACCGCGGTGTTCCACCTCGGCGTATGGCCTGCCTAGAAAAAAAAAATAACACAATAGGTACATGTATTTCTGCTCATGTTGAAAGACGTAAAATTGTCTACCAATAAATAGAAAAAAAAAAACTGTAATAAGACCTACCCGAGTAAACACGTAACAATTTAACCGACAATAGTAACGTGAAAATGATATTCAATCTCGAACGGCGATTGCCAATTAGCTCTCATATTTCAATTGTCCGTGTCCACGCTCCGTCTTGGGTTACTGTGACTCTATCTTCACATTTATTGATTCTATCCTCATAAGTACTACCTCATTATTCCACAAGAAGTAAACTGTTCGATGGATGCACTTGTTTTCAGCCGACAGAGTCTTATTGCCCTAGTTAGAACTTAGGTGATTCTGGATTTGGTATTTAGTGGTCTAAGCAACCTTATAGCTTGTATACACGCCTCACCATCTGCCTAGCCTTTTCCCAAAAACGTAGGGGTCGGCTTCCAGTCAATCCCAATGCAGCTAGAAATACCAGTGTTTTGTGTGTGTGTTACTGGGTAATGGGTAACACGATACCCCTTGGTTAGACTGGTTGTCAGACTTTCTGGCTTCTGACTACCCATAACGACTGTCAAAGATCTACAGCCGGGACCAACGGCTTTACGTGCTTTCCGAGTTACGGAGGAGCCACACGGTTCGATGGGTGACCATCCATTTCGCCTCTATACCTACACCTTTAAGTACATATTTCACAGTTAAGATGAACGATATTAAGTAGGTAGGTAGGTAGTAGGCAATAGTTAAAACAGTTATGCTAATGAAGTATTAAGTTAATAATAGTAGTGGGCGAACAAAGTATCTTTGTTAGCCGTAATCGTGGGTTACTTCGGAGCATAAAGCGGTCTTTGGTCGCGGTACAAAACAAACGCATGTCTGTGTCGCTATACCAGCTTCTGACACGCGTGCATTCGATCCATTATGCGGCCCACTGGCTTTAATTACACAATATACAGTGTTAACAAACCAGTGCATCTTTTTATTATAATTAACTTTAGCTGTTTTAGGGCGCGTGCAGATATGCACAACCATTTATGTCTTAGAAGTTATTTAAATCGATTAAAAAATGAGAATATTTCTCATAACTCTGTAACATTAGAATTAACAATTACGTAATATGTACTCGTAGATACTGTTTTTAAAAGGCGTATGTGAGCGCTGAAACGCTTCTTAGAACTTTGTGTTCTAAGATGGGTTTCACCGCTCACGTAGTGATAGAGTTGTGACAAGAAGAAAAGTTAAAACCACATTTAAATATAACAATTATTTTATTAGAATAATAAACAAGTACACGGAACATTTTTGTGAATATTAATCATCAATCATTTGATAATATTAACTTAGTAGTTATGATTATTGGCAACCATAGCAATAAAGATAACAGCAGTGCAATTCTGTTAGAATTCACCCGCGAATTCGTGTGCGTTTCAACCGCGCGGCCACGGCGATATTTCGAAAAAAAAACTATAGGTATCAATAATCTTGATATAGAGCCGCGCGGCCATGGAGATCTTTAAAACGAAGATCTTTAAAATATAAACCTAGGATATTTTGATGTATTTTTTCTAATTTTGACAAATTCAAATCTAGATTTTACAATGAATTTCAGACGTCTGCGATGCATTTTCAGCGTGATATCGGCGATAACGTGTTAGTCACCGTTTCAATCGCACGGCCATGGGTTTTAGTCTTGCAGCTCCTAAAATATAAACCTATGATTTTTATCTGTATTTTTATTTATTTTTTTACAAATGTAACCTGTTATTTACCTGAATTTCAGGTCTCTGCTACGCTTAGTTTTAAAGATCTCCGTGGTTGCGAGGCTCTCCGCGTTTAAATGGCGCGGCCACGTTCAAACCCTTGTAACATTTTAACCATAACTTTGACAAATTTATGGTTTTGGGAATCTGCTTTTACATAATTTTGGAATAGTTTTTTTTTTCGAAATATCGCCGTGGCCACGCGGTCGAAACGCACACGCGAATTCGAATCCTACCTTATTTCCGATTTCGCTTACCTGAAAAGTATTTGGTATTCGCTAAATTAGTAACGAAATAATAGTTCGCTTCACCAATGTTGTCACTTATAGTAGCGCTAGCGTAGTTTTCATCGAGTTACAGAACACCTAACACAGTTTTCACAGAAGTGAGAACTGAAGTGAGTTCTTACAGAATAACATAGCAGGAAGCATAAAATAAATTTAAAAAAAAAAAACAATACCTTAGGAACTATAGATAGGTACAAAATAATTACCTACTTTTAAAATTTTAAAATATGTAATAAAGTATCGCTGTATACAGGATTTAACAACAATATAATACATATTATTTTGTTCTATATCTTTAATTTATCACATTTATTTATCTAGTATTACATTTTATCAAGAGCACTTTAGTTAGAAGGCATATTTGAGGTAAATAATAAAAGTATTCCCAGTACTAATAAATAAATCAATAATAATTTGTGGAGACTTTAATACTTTAATAAGACTTTACTTACTTAGGTACTTTTTTGTTTTCTTTAATATTTTAGAAAATATTTCTAATAGCAGCTGATTAATAAGTCTCTTTAAATCATTTAATTTGTCAAATGTGTTTTTAGAACCAACACGAATAACAACGAGTACCACGACCACTGCTACATGTATAATGTATTGATAATGTTTTTTGCAGCTTCAACTATTTAGGTAAAGCCATTGTAAATTATCTCCCTTCTGATCACAGTGGACAAACCGTTACTTTTGAGTCCAATACACCATTGCAAAAAATGCAGATATAGTCAAGACCAATAACATCTGGTACCTAATTTAAAGCTTAGTATTAATACCGGTTATATTGTGTAAAAAGAATTATTTTCTGTTGTTCAAACTGAGTTCAAACCAAAACTAATTGTCCTTATTTTTTATTTAGTGACTGGTCAACTATAGGTATCAGAAAAAGTAGGGAAAGACTTTTTGAGCTGTATGGCCATAAGCCATTAACATTGAAAGTTTTAATAAGTATGTTGCTACTTTAAACTATAAAAAATGCTTGTAAGGCAGCTAAAGCCAACAAACATAGCATTAGCAACAAAGTAAAATCAGCTGACGGTAAATAATGAAACAAATAAGAACACAAGAAATAACACTGATTACACTCTGGAGACTTCCCGTGTCTCATTCGAATGTTTCAGCCTGCCCCACGGAATTTAAATTTTAACATAAACCCTGCAAACGTTTTAACGTTCTTAAATAGCTCAAAACGAAGGTTACTGAAGATTTATGGGATTGTCTACAAATGTTTGCTAATCAATTATTGAGGCAGTAGCGCCCTATTTAGCTTTCATTTTTAATTTGTGTATAGACCATCCACCACTGAATTTAATGAAGAACAGCAAAGTTATACGACTTTTTAAATCCGGCGATCACAAAGACCCTATACCAATAATAGGGTATTACACCCATTTTTAAAAAGGGTCTCAATGAAATAATAATAATATAATAATATGCCACCAAAAAAATAAACGCAAAATTTTTATTTGTGTGCCTTAAAAATCCATCAAAATTTTAAATTTTCAAATTTCGCGCGTAGTTTGACGAAAACGCCTCTTCAGTTCGTTTTGTATCAAATGCGCTCATATTAAATATGATAATTGTATATAATTTAAAAATAATTAAAAGCATATTTTGTAATAGGTGTAATAATGAAAAAATTACGTTAGTTACGAAAATAATAAAAGCACAAAGCCTTTATATTACGCCAATCGGTTGACTGACAGTTGACAATTTTTTGTTTACACAGCCGTACGGCGTAATAACATGGCCGCTACTATTTCATGGTGTTTTATAACAGATTAAAAATACTGAAAACTTTGAATTGAATTTAAAAATTGGTTTTGTTATGTTATGACCTAACTACATTTTCCGACTGCTTTATGCCTAAACTGTCTCAATAACATATTTTTAGTTTTTTTCTCGTATAGAGTAAAATACCTTATTATAGACCCGTTTCCGTTTTGCCGGTTTTCAGCAAAGTTTTTGAAAAATATTATGCTTAATCAAATTCTCAGCCATAACTGTAACAACATTTTACATAAACAACAGTATGGTTTCACCAGAGGAAGTTGCGCTACTGACGCCGATGTCACCTTAATTAAACATAATTTTTAATGCATGGGAAGATTCGCAGGATGCTATTGGCACTTTTTGCGACCTGTCGAAAGCATTTGATTGCGTAAATCACGAAACACTGCTCTTAAAGCTTGAGTATTACGGACTGGGAAAACTAGCGCTTAGCTTAGTAAAATCATATTTGACTGTTAGACTGCAGCAGTGCAGCATGTTCAAATAAACGGTGTAAATTCATCAGGCTTAAAAGTGAAAATGGGGGTACCACAGGGCTCAACATTGGGTCCGCTCCTCTTTTTAGTATACATAAACGATTTACCTTATTTGCTGAAAAATCAACTCAACCACAAATGGTGTTATTTGCTGATGATTTTTCTTATTTCTTTGATTTAGAGTAAATAGATGGGCACAGCGCCTCGACGACATTAATGACGCCATGCGTAAGGTTCATAATTGGTTTACTGTAAATAATTAAGTATTAAATGAGAAGAAAACTAAATGCATAACTAAAGGATATACTTGAATTCGTCGACAAGACTGTTTTCCTAGGGATTACGCTTGACTCAAAGCTGCAGCTCACTTAATATTTCTTGAAGGACGGTTAAGTTCAGCCACTTACGCTGTCAAAAAATCCGGCATTTGACAGACGTGGATACCGCTAGGCTAGTATATTTTAGTTATTTTCATAGCATCATGTCTTACGGTATTTTGCTTTAAGGACGGGCTGCAGATAAAGATTCTATCTTTATTCTGCAAAAGAGGGCTGTCAGAGCCATCTATAATCTCAGCAGACGCAAATCTCTGCAGATTAACATCTATCTAAACAGATTAACATCATAACGGTACTTTGTCCATATATATATGAAAACATTGTTATATATGCATATGCTTATCTACTTAGTGTGTGTGTAATGCATGTTTTAAATTGTCTTTTATTCAGTTGTAGAACATTGTTGCATGTTCGAAAAAATCTTCATATTTTGAATGAAATAATACAGACATAATTTAATACTAGAAATATAAATAAATTAGATCAACCAAGTTTCAGATTGTCAAAAGTACATACTTCTTTTATGGGGTGCTGTGTAAAATGTTAATATTCTACAATATCAAGTGGTATTTTATTATACCTAACATTTTACACAGCACCCCATAAAAGAAGTATGTACTTTTGACAATCTGAAACTTGGTTGATCTAATTTGTTTCTATTTCTAGTATTAAATTATGTCTGTCACTTATTTCATTCAAAATATGAAGGTTTTTTCGAACATGCAACAATGTTCTACAACTGAATGAAAGACAATTTAAAACATGCATTTCACACACACTAAGTAGATAAGCATATCATAAATTAGAAGACTACATCAATGATAAAAATGCTGGTCCTGCTCCACAGTCAGTTTAGGAAATTTCCTAATTGGAAGAAGATGATGTTTCCTACCCCTTTTTATTGACATGAGTAACGAGTATTGTTATTATTTTATATAAATATATTTTATTTAAATCATCGACATTTTAGAGACATTGGAAAGCTTAGCTTTGTATAATTTAGCAGCATAATTTCAATTTTGTAAATGTGAGTAGGTACCATGGAGCCATTTATTAAGTAAATTACGTGTTTGACATAAATGAGCTTGGCGGTTGAGAGCATTGTCATGCTCATTCAAATGTCTCGTTGATGGTGGCGCGTGTGTTGGATCATTCAGCTCCCTCCAAAATGGTTGAGCTAAATGGTGCTGATCCACGCGTCATGTTTGTGAATGGGCGCTGTCAGTAGAGATTAGTCAACTCTTAACTGCCATGGCGATGGCTTTTATTATCTTGACTTTTTTAATGTTTTGTTTTGCTAGATTACCTTCATTGCTTTCATATATAGAAGCAACATGAATAATGTAACCATTAAATTATGTAAAAAAATGATTTAAAAGAGTGTTCGTGGAGTTTCTTGCTCGTTCTTCTCTTTATAGAGACCACCTACGTTTTGGAACGAGCTTCAACTTTCTGACCAACTGATCGACTCCTTGACAATTAAAAAGCGCCTGTACATGGTTTAATTGAAATAAATGCTTTGTTTTTGACCAGTATGATAGACAATGTTAAAAGTTAAGAAAAGACTGAACCTTTTAGTCATTCATCCAATAGGCAAACAACATAGTGAGACAAATCGCATACACTGAGCGATTTGCCTCACTATGTTTGCCTACCTTATAACAAATTTATTATAAAGCAACCCAAGCTTGTAAAGGTTACATAGAGTAGCTCAATGTCACACAATAAGAAAATTAGTTTCCGAAACTAATTCTTTTTGAGAAAAGCAGGCATCTAGCCAATCTTCACTCACTATAAAAGCATTGGATGACTGCCTTAAAGTATCTAGTTCAGTCTTTTCTGTAGTAATGGGCAAAATAATATGAGTGCAGTGTGCACTGGCAGTATCAAGTACTGTGGCCCCGTACATCCGAGCTAGTAACTCGGCCATACTGTCCTGGTTCGGTATGTGAATGCAGCACGGTCGCAAGAACGAGTGTGGGTTGTTATCACCAAAGATTTCTTTGTCCAAGTCCAGCATTTCTTGTTTTGTGAGGTAAATCGGTACCTGTAGTGGATAACACGTATTTTTTAATATTTGATTGTATTCTAGAAGTCAATGTTAAGATATTATTTGTTGACGGAAGCAGCGGGAGTCAGCAGCGAATACTTTTAAACCTCCCGCTTCTAAACAGTTATTTTAGAAGCAAACCAAAACGAGATTCTCGAGCGAATTGAATTGCAAAGCTTTAGGCTATTGTACCATTACCAATTTGATGCTGATAAGCAATAGTGTGTCAACCCACAAAAAATAACATTTGGATAATTTAATGTATTCTACATACATACATACATAAATACATCAAAATATCCAAATGTTATTTTTTGTGGGTTGACACACTATTGCTTATCAGCATCCAATTACGATAGCGTCTGTTTTTCAATAACAAAATGAAGACGGAAATGGTGATTGCAGTCATAAAGAGGAAAGCACTTACATCAGAGTCCATTTTCTCGAAGCACTTCCTCAAGGTGTCCTCATCAGTCAGCTCCGTGTAACTGTCTCCGTGCGCGTCGTAGTGCCTGGCTAAGGCTCGTCGCGTGGCGGGTGTGAGGGCCAGCATGTGCAGGGGGGTGAAGGGCACGGGCGCGGGCGCGGGGGGCAGGGCGCGCAGCCACGCGGTGCTGATGACGTCAGTGCTGTTGGCTGCCAGCACTGCGCGCGCGCGACTCGTGAGCTTGCCAGCCACGGAGCACCATGTGTCTGCACCTTTTGACGAGATAAGTGGTACGTGAATACTTTATTTTGTGTATATCACGTGACATTCTATGGAAAGCTTAGCTGGTCTTAAGTAAATTCCATACTACCTACATGATCAGAACCGTCTGTACAAGTTATAGTATCAGTAACAAAAAATTAGCAGCTATATACAATTTTGTCATCTCAAGGATGCAGCGGAAATAAGGCATTTGTGATAGGATGCTATAATATGACAAATATCTATTCTATACGTTCTCCATCAAAACACAATTGATCATTAGCTGAAAAAAATATACAGTCGGTTGATGTAATTGGTGTAAATATATGTCATTCCATTTCATGTAAGTAATATACATATAATTACAAAATCACTAATGTTTACAAGATATAACAACTGATTCTATAATTTTGTTTCATATAATGATCAGTTAATATAATAAACGATTGATATAATTTTAAAATAACTAATTTTTATGAGCATAATATACATTGAATATAAAATCGTTTGATATACCACTCAAAAGACATACAACTTATTTAGTCTAATATGATAAAGACACCTAGTTAAAAACACAAAGCAAAATTGAATAAATACACATTATAACTTATATGTATTTTCTTTATTAAATTACAATTTTAGTTGCATTTTAGCTTAGTCTAATTTTTGATAAGTTGTAGCTGGGTACACTACTTAAATATGAAACCGATTTTAAAAATATTTTGTTGTGCTGATCACAGTTCAAACCTAAACCAAATTATTCACCGACGATAGAGGGGATCTGGCGCTCTTCGGCCGCTGCCGCGGCGGATATTTAAACATTTATTTTTACCAAGCATGCAGCAAGCATGCATACATGTAAACAAGCATACACCACGCATGCAGCATGCAAGTAAGCATGCACCATGCAAGCAAGCATGCAGCATGCAACATGCAGCAGGCATGGTCTCTGTCACGGCTCCGGCGTTGCGGGGCTCCGGCGGTCCCACGCGAGCTTATCGTCGCAGATGTGTTTTACGTTTACCACCGCAGCTTCGACTTGCTGGCCGGCTGCGCCGGCCAACCTTGGCCGCGGCGACCGTTAAAACCACCTGTTCCTCAGCTCGCGGGCCGCCTCGCCCCTCCGCGGGCTTAGATTACACTCTAGGACTAGACTGCGTGGAGTCGGTTTTGCAGCGATTCGTTTCTGTCACTAACTTTTGAAGCATAACATATTGAAGTTTTAAGACAATACTTTAGCGTGGCGCAGTGGATTTACACATCATGCCTAGTAATGTTATGCGAATTAAATGTATGAGCGTTTCTATTTTTTTTTGCCTATTATTTGTGGGCTATAAGTAGTCTATTTATTTGTGGAATGTCCCATGATTTTGAAGATGAATAACTATGGTGTAATCTACAAATTATTGATACGAATTTGCTTACGAGCATAATTGTTATAAAAATTTACAGAAAATAGTATTAAAATAAAAAATCAACTAAATATAAGCTGTCGAAAATTGCAATGTATGAAAATTCCTATGTCCCAGTCTACCACTCGCAATTTCAAACTCAATTATTTTGATAAAGTTCAAAGAAACTATACTGAGATTTTGATTTTAAATCATATTACATAGTAAAAAGGCTTACGTTGTGTTTCCTTTTTGGTAATTTGGTTAAAATTTTACGGTCATAAATGAATTTTAAACTTGTCCCAGAAAAAGTTCCTAGAATGGATTTCAGTTTTTGTTACCCATTTTTAATGTGAAATATTTAAAAAAACTTCCATTTAGCTATGTTTTTTTGAACTAGCATCACCGTATATGCCATAAATGCCGCTATCTTGATGTACTGTGTCAGTTGCCGGTCCGAAGTATGCAGTATGCGCACGTACTTATTTTAGAGTGAATCTCATTCCGGCTTTTGTTATTGCTGTTTAAAGGTAAATTGACCATATTTACTACTCTTTCTATCAAGAGTACAATAGTTATTAACTTCCATTCAAATTAAGTGTGTAATAGTAGACGTATCTGCAATGTTAACTACCACAATAATATTTTGAAAAAATCGATCACTTGTTTCGTTACTTTTTTTTTGTTACTTTGGGGTAGTAACGTATAAGCGGAAAATTCAAATATCAAAAACGGAATTATAAAGCTATGTTTACGTTTACAATTCAACAGCACAAGAAAATGCCACTAGCTCCGGCATAAAAGATGAGGTAAATTAAAGCAAATCCCGGATATGTTTTATGTAAGTATAGTTAACAAGCTTTATGTTGTTATTTTGTTACCTTTCTATTCCTTTTTTGTTACTGTCCCAAAAATCTCCCGTCTTTAAACTCACTTTAACGTATTTATTATAAAATATAAATCAAGATAACTTGTAAAGTAAATCAATTTCGCTCAACATTTTTATGAGAAGTAAGCAAAATCTTTCAATTCTGTTTATTTTTCATATAATCAAAACTTTAAATTGACTTTAAGTTAAAAGTAACAAAAAAAATATCCAAGTACCTAAATTGGAATTAGTTTTTCACTTTTCGTAGTATTTCTTGCGATGATTTTACTAAATTTATCATGAAGTTTATGAAACGTAAAATTTTTGCCACAGAATTTGCGACTTTCAAGTGTTTTTTTAACAATTAAGGAGTAACAAAATGGGAACGTTTAGCCTACCTTCATTTAGTTTTTTATATTATTTTTACAAAAATCCTAAATCAAATAGAATTCCATGTAAAAAATCCAAATATTCATGAATGAAACTAGATAGTTTAATTCATGAATATTTGGTAAATCGCGTTTTTTGTCTTGTAATCAGATGATTACAAGACAAAAAACGCGATTTACTAATATTTTTATTTTTGGCGACTATTTAAAAATATGGCAAAAAAAAATAGAAACGCTCGTATGCCAAAATAAATAAGCTTTCAAGATAATTATGCCTAAAAATATATGGCAAAGTATTATAATAGCAAAACAAACTATGCCAAATTGGTTATGCCAATGTATATTAGGAAAAAGACCATTATGCAAAAAGAAGGGATCCCGTTATTACCTAACCTATCCGAGTCAGATTGCTCTGAATCGGGGTGTCAATCATAATTATGGTATCAATATATATTTGAAACAATAGACCTAATGATTTTCGATTAAATAAACGTTATATCCAATAACGTTACACGAAATAAGTTTTTGAGTGTTAGATGTAAAGAAATTATACCAGCAGTTGGGATATCTCACGTTTATTATATCTTGTGAACGTTATTGAACTGAAAATATACCAACTAACTTTATATGATATGAGAAGCACCCCTAAATAAAACCAATCTAGAGCTGTATCAAATGCCTGTATATCTTACCAATGTTAGCGATCACTTTCCCTCCGTGTGATTCAATGATCTTGCCGAGTTCCGGTCTTTTACAGTCATCATCCTCGGACAGTATATAAAGTTTCCTTCCAAGCAGAGCCTTCGAGGTCGCCTCAACGTCGCCACTCGAAGTGATCTGGAACTGTTCTGCGACCTGAGGTGCTTGCGTCTTCCGCTTCGCCCGTTGCTTGACTTCGAGTATTTGGTCTTCATTTATTTGTTTCGTACTCAACTTCACTACAGGGCCCTTGTTCTATTAAAAATAATGAGATATGAATAATGGTAGTCCATATAGGTGCAAACGAAAGAACGGTTTGTGGCAGCCTGTTGACGTTCACCGATCGACGATCTTTGTTTTGAGGCAATCAATCAGGGTCCATTTATCTTTTTCTTGTTATCCACTTATATTACAGAAGTGGACTAGTCGATATTGCGTCAAATTCAATTCTTTATTTTATTTGCAATAAAGAATTGAATTTGACGCAATATAGACTAATCCACAACAATCGACCGCACAGCTTGGAACTATGTTTATAGCAGAGATTACTTACGGCGCAAAGTTGTTCGAACTCTTGCAGTGTCATAACATCCTGAACAGGTTTGTCGTCTCGTATCTTCGTGATGCGTGGGAACCGTAGAGTGTAGCCTGCGCCGAAAGCAGAGCTACGTATCAACTCGGACGCGCGAACCTGAACGATACAGATGTTCGAATAATTTGTTCTTGGCATATTCGCTATAACTTAAGAGACGTAAGTATGCTAATTTAACTTTAGAATGAAACTGTGGTCCTACAAAAGGACAATGCCAGAAACTCTGTAGAACTTTGCCCCACTCAATAACATTCATGTGCAATATATACTTAGCATCTTACTGTTTCTTTATTGCTGATAACTAAACATTACTCTTAGTGACTGTAGAACTTGCGGTTTCCGTTTAAATGTAAAAACAATAATGACATTGATTATAGGTTAAATTATATTTTAGGTTAAATGAGTTTGTATTTTGTGGGTAGGTATTTCGTAATCCGCAAGTTCTAAAGAAAAACAATTTAGGTACTATAAAAAGGTTCTATATTCATTAATTTACTTTTCTGTACATGGGTGGGGCAGGATCTGGCATAGTCATTTGTTTTTTTTAAATCTCGATATGCAAAACTTACGGCAGGGTATCCCTGTCTGTGTACCTTACCGTTAAAACGATAGAATGTTCAGGCGGTACCCAGAAGTCTGGTATCTCCTTGTTAAAACACAAGTGAGCCGGTGCTGGCGTCTGCTTGCTAGGCGTCCATTGTTTCTCGAGGGCCGCGCATAAACTCTCGCGCTCGTCGAACGTGAGCCCGGTAGATACGCGGCCGACAGACACCCAGCGCTCCGGCATTTTACCTGACACATTCCAAAATCGTAAAAACTTATACAAGGTAAAACATCGAGTGACGCTAGCTGATAAGAACTTATACATTTAAATTTTCGACTTTATTTTAACGCCTGCAATGTTGATAAATGTTCGGCAGTGAAAACTCCAAATAAGAGCCCATTCACACATAAACATATTTCTGGATCGTGTTTTATCAGAAAACATTATTGTTTACTGACACCACTTAAATAAATTCATCCAAAATATAGGTAACAGACGCAGTAAGACTACGTTTATACGACATCGATATATATGTATGTATGTATGTATGTACTATGTTACACGACGACTTTTCGATTCAATTTTAATGTATCGTACTTGGCGAGAATACCAGAGACAAGAACGATTCCACAGCATGAACATGAGCGCCACTGCGTGTCGTTTTCGATAAAATCGTTTTGAGAGAAGGCCTTCTTGGTGACAACTTCGGACGGTATATGGAAAAGTGCGAGTCGGACTCGCCCACCGAGGGTTCCGTAAATATTTGTAGGTACATATCCATACTTCTATACTAATCCATACCTATTACCCATACTTTAATCTACTTAATATTATAAATGCGTGTTTTGCGACATAAAACGTTACATAGAGGGTTGATTTTTTTACAGCATCTAGGGACTTGAGTGCATGGTTTTAATTTCAACTCGATACCTCCACGCGTTCCCGAGATAAAGGGTTTTGACAGACAGACAGACGGACGGACAACAAAGTGATCCTATAAGGGTTCCGTTTTTTTCTTTTGAGGTACGGAACCCTAAAAAAGATGTCTCGAACATGGGATTTTCCCGCATAGACTCCGTGTGAACAATTATACATTTTTATATTGCCAGTGCTATATTCGATAAAATCTTGTATACGGTATAAGGGAAATATATATTATTATATATTGCTGTGTGAACGTAGTCTTAGCAGACCGTAAGTTATAGTGTTGGGAAGGAATTGGGTAGAAGATAGGAGTAGCAGTAAGAGAACTCACCTGGAGTCACACCATCTGCGCATGCTACGAGGAAGCTCTTGGCGCGTCCTTGTCTCTTGTTCTCGGCTTCGTCAGCCCCGATGATCACAAGGTCCAGGTCGCTCATAGTACCGTCTGTATACTACAACACAATATTATTATCTGTAGCACCACGCCGGCCGAATCTATAATTCTATACTAATATTATAAAATTGAAGAACTTGTTTGTTAGTTTTTTGTTTGATCGTTTTAATCTCCGGAACTAGGGACTGGTGTGCTTATGAAAAATCCTTTGCCTAATTTTTGAGTGTTATCCTCTACATAATGCAACATATTGCATATGCAACAAATACCTATCAGCCGTGCAACTATAAATAATATGTTTGCATTTTTTGTATCACAAATAAATATGTAAATAAAAAGTCAGTCCGGTGATGATAAATGCCTATTTACAATATCCGCTTTAAAAAAAAGTAAATACCTCAGGCTTAATTTTGTACCATCCAGCGTTACGTCGGTTCGGAATGTAGTAGGATTCCACATCTTTGACCACTATGCCCTCGTCTTGATTCTCAATGGCTTTGTTCAGCGCCTCCAGTATGGCTGGGTATGCCGTCCTTTGTGGAATCATAAATGAAAATATTAAGGTTCAGCGTCGAGTTCATTTATCGATTTTAACGAAAAGTTCACTCTTGAAGCGCACACATGCGCTTATAAATTAGATAATGAAATCGGTTAAAATCAGGAAATATAGTAGATACGTAAGAACCAATTGAATACCTATTCAATTTACTTACCTCTGCGCCACTATCTGTCTCTCACTGTGGCGTATAACACCGGGCTTACCCACAAATACTTTATCTAAGACACGAAGTCGTTCGCTAAGGGTCAGCCCCCCCTTCTCTGGAGGCCCCACGAGAGTTCTGCCGTTGTAGTATATGATGTCAAAAGACACAAAACACGGTTTGAACTTTGAAGTTTCGGTTATCTTTTTTACATCGAATGCCATTCCTGTAAAGAAACAATATGTTCTGTTAAATCATAAGTATATTTGAATATCTTTGACTATGGAATTCTAAAACTCAGCACTATAAAGTTGAAACATCTAGCTTAAACAATTTTCGTCAATTAGTAGAAACCTCACAAAACGATACCCACACAACTTTTTTATCATTAGAAACAGGACGTCCTGTTTAAGTAAGGGAAAATAATAACTTCAAATAACAAATCTGTCTCTTTGTGTCTGTCTTTTGGTAAAGTTATAATAATATACAGATAGTGCAATCCACGAAGACGCGCCCCACTCTTATTCCTAATCGCTTGCAGTGCAAGTGTGCATCCTTTCGCTAGTGTTGTAGTGCTGTCCTTACGTATAAATTGTCAATGAGTGCGCACTCATAGCACAACACGCACACTGCGATGACATATACGGCCGGAGAAAACTCCTCGACCATAACAAAACTTCTTACCTTTAGATCCAAAACACTGGTGTTGTTTATGCCAGCCCATCATCTCGCCGTCAAGAATAATACTGGTCACATCCGATGAGAAGCAATTTTTCAGGTGAGGCGTCAATAATCCAGAATCATAAGTACTTCCATAGTTTTTAGTAAATGAAAAACCTCGCCGGGAAAAATATTCAAATCGTCCGTTCTCCATATGCATCTATTAAAATGATAGGTAAATGTACATACATACATTCATTATCACAGTACACACTTACATCATGTATCACGTACATTATAAGTACACGACTATATTAATAATAATAAATAATAAATAAATATCTTGGGACAACTCACACACGGTCATCTGGTCCCAAGCTAAGCAGAGCTTGTGTTATGGTAACCAGACAACTGATATACATACTTATATAATTTATAAATACATACATATTATAGATAAACACCCAGACACAGAACAAACAATCATGCTCATCACACAAAGTTTGTCCTGGGTGGGAATCGAAAAACCACTCCTGCCTTGTACTTTTACTTATTTATATTCCCCGAAGTATATAAATAAGTAAAAGTACAAGGCAGGAGTGGTTTGGTTATAACATTTAATAAATCACCAACATTATTATCGCCGGTTATGACATGTTTAAGTTCAATCCACCTAATACTTAGGGCGTAAGCCTAGGATCTCAATGGTTTTTTAATGGAAAACCCAAACATGCATCGTTTTTCCGACCGGGTGACTGTCCCAAATAATACTTTTCCCGAGGATTAACCATTGAACCTGAATATGGCTGTGAAACAGTGCTAAGTAGCTAAGGTAGCATCTAAGGTAAACTAGGTAGCATGTAGGTATCATCATTATCTACAAATTATTAATCCTCTTTATTGCTGTCTTCGTGGCTAAACAAAAGCCGTAACTGATCCGCGGTCTATTCGTAGATGGATGAAAATCCACCGGGACCTCTTCGTGTCTCGGAAAGCACATAGCCGTTGGTCATGGCTGGCATTCGTAGATCTTTGACAATCGTTTTAACAATGTACCTAAATAAATGTCTTGGGTAGTCAGAAGCCAGAGAGCCTGACTAGTTACCCAGTAAGGTGGTTGTGGAGGTCAGACAGGTAGTCGCTCCATATGATACACTGGTATTGAGCTGCATCCGGTAGACTGGAAGCCGACCCCAATAGTTGGGAAAAGACTAAGCAGATGATGATGATTTATCCTCTTAATAACTCAGGTCATAAACCTCACTAACGCAATAGTGTGTCTATCAACTACATATATTTAGGGCAGTTATAGGTAATATTCCATTAAAGAAATCTATTTACATTAGGTACCTTTATTTCTCTAGCACATGGTAGCTAAACAAAACAAACAAATAAAGCATTTGATAGCACATCCAAAAGCTTCTACATCTATCTGTCAATAAAAAAGACAACCGCCTTCAAAAACTAAAAAGTGAAAAATAACTTTAGCACAGAACACACATTGACTTTAGTTTCGAAATTCAGTGGCTTTGTTCTGTTTGTTGTTTTGTATTGCCACCGACTTCCGAAACTAAAGTCAATGTGTGTTCTGTGCTAAAGTTATTTTTCACTTTTTAGTTTTTGAAGGCGGTTGTCTTTTTTGTAAAAAGCTTTTTATTTTCCGCTTTTTTGTACCTCCTTCTCATCCAAATCTATTAAGAAGAGATTGAAAGTTAACTACTACAAAGATTGATGAAACTAAAACGTCTATGTAAAATTTTTGGGTATTTGTTGATTTTTCAAAAAGTGCTGAATCAATTTCGATAAAATTTATATGGGACACTCCTGAAACATACGCTATCCATAAAAAAAGAATTTTCAAAATCGGTTAACGTTTGCCGGAGAAATCGCGTAACAAATCGCGCACATACTTAATGCAAATTTAAGACTTATACGGTTTTCTCATGGATGCCATTGTCAGAACTGGACCAAATGCATATAAAATGGGACCATACGGGAAGCACTAGCGTTAAAATACAACAAGAATCATCAAAATCGGTTCACCCAGTCCAAAGAAATCAGGTAACAAACATAAAAAAAAAAAAAAAAATACAGACGAATTGAAAGTTAGAATAAACCCACCCAGATATCGAAAAATAATTAGGTATTGGCATAATATTTAATCAGTTAAATAATAATACTTATGTACAGACGCCAGCACATCAAGCTAAAGAATAAGGTTCAAGATTGATTGGGAAAAATGTGACAGTTTCGGGTAGGTTGACTTGCTGGCGTCTGTACCTACTGCTCCAATATACGGGAACCTAGATCTTTCTTTTTAATCCATACTTCCATACTTCTTACTAATATTATAAATGCGAAAGTTTGTGAGGATGGATGGATGGATGTTTGTTCCTCTTTCACGCAAAACCGACTTAACGGATTTTAATGAAACTTTACAGTAATTCAACTTATAAGTTATCAGAACAATTTATAAAGATTTTGTGTAATTTGAGCATAATATTATGTTAAGGCGTATCAAGTAAGTCGGAAAAATATCTGCCCTCTCTGAAAGCTATCTTGGCGCGCGCTGCCTATACCGTTGAAGTTACACGGAGACATAGTATCGCGGGATTATTTGTCGTAAAAAGTTCTAAATAAAGCTCCGCGACAGCATATTTATATCTACCTTTTATGTGGAAGCCAATCTATCCCAAATTATAAGCCATAAAGACAGACGCAAGACCATGGACGCAAACTTTTTAACTCAACGTGACCGCGCTAAGATCTCTAGATTATTTAAGCCACAGACTGACGTCTGGGAGGAACTTTTATCCGAGTGGCAGTGTAGGTGGGATGATTCTAGCAAGGGCCGTCAGCTTCATCAGTTCTTTCCATCCGTTCGTGAGCGGCTGGCCAGGACATGGCTGGAGGTGGACCACTATGTTGGCCAATTTCTAACAGGACAGAACACAGGATATTATGTTGGATAGTGTACAGGCTACATCCGGAGCAGTTTATTATGCGGACCTTGTGGAAACTAGAACTAATTTCCGTGCGTTCAAGCGATTTTGCCATAGCTATTATTGGAATCAAATTTAATGTAACAGCTCACTTTTTAGGACCCATTAATTATGTCAATT
Organism: Charanyca ferruginea; assembly: GCA_947361185.1. Lineage (NCBI taxonomy): Eukaryota > Metazoa > Arthropoda > Insecta > Lepidoptera > Noctuidae > Charanyca > Charanyca ferruginea. The sequence continues at coordinate 9,216,116 of OX376058.1, forward strand.
ATAATCCGTGGTGCTTAGCAACTGGGTTTCTCCCAGTTGTAAACGTCCCTTTGTGCCTATTGGCCTAGTTCTGATCTGTCTCCTGCTTGATTTGGAGGGAAGTGGAAAATATGTTTTTCTTACTCCTCCGCTGTTCTTTTCTGATTAATTTCGTTGCGGGATCCAAGACAGTTGAATCGTTTCTCTGGGACTCGTCGAGCTTCATTGCTCTGGCGCTTTTCTGATGGTCGCCACTGTTGATTCTGGCTTACAGGAGTTACAGTGGTTAGGGAATAGTGTGGCGGGCTTGTCCCATAAAAAAAAAAAAAAAAAAGCCTTAAAGACATTTCAATTTAATACTTTTTTACGATGCACATTTAAGTATGCATTAAAGTATTTAGCTAATTCTTAGCAAAATTAATACATTTGTCGCTTTCAGTAAGTACTTAATGTAAATGAACTTTGTCTTTTACACTAAGTAATTTGGACAAATAGTTTAAAAATATCACGATAAGATTGACTTGAGCACTTACTTTGATTGGTTGTTTACGTTGGAATACGCTGATTGTATTTTTATTTATTTCGGTATAGGTACCTTGATTGTATTTGTAAGTATTATGTACACAGCTCCGCTTTTGTATCAAATGAGGATCCCATACCCTGCGCACCCACATAATTATGGACCCATACCCGAGATAGTTATTAGTGAGGTTAAAGAAGCTATGTCTAAAATGAAAAACAGAAAAGCTACTGGGCCTGATGAGATCCCTGCAGACCTTTGGAAAACCCATGGCCCGATAGCTGTAGCGCATACCAGAGTCCTGGCGCCAAAACCTTCTCCTACCTTTTTATGAGAACAAGGGTGATGTGGCACAATGTGAAAAGTACAGGGGCATACAACTGACCTCACAAACGCTTAAGATATGGGAAAGAGTCATCAATAAATGTCTGACAAATATTACAGAAATACGTCCAAATCGGTCAGCATCCAGGTCAACCACTGACGCTATATATATAGGCAATCAAGATTATGATGGAAAAGTATAGATTTAACAAAAGAGATCTACATCGGAAATACTACACCTGAAACATCTACTTAAGACGAAGCCAATTCCCACCGTAGCGTAGAGAAGTTTAAATACTTAGGCTCCATGCTCACACCCGATGCTAACGTTGACACCGATGTAACACACAGAATTAACGCAGCGTAGCAAAAATGGCGATCGCTTACATTTGTGTTGTGTGACCTATGAATTCTCAGACACCAAGGGAAAAGTGTACAAAATGGCAGTCCGACCGGCTCTACCTACTCTATGGGTCCGAATGCTGGACAACAAAGAATACACATGATCAAAAGACCTTTGGAAAACCAACCAACCAAGTGTTACCAACGAAATGAAGATGTTTAAATGGTGGAGCCGGTGCGACCCGGCTGGACAGAATTCGTAATGAATATAGACGAGACAGCTTCAAAGTTGCTCCAGTCGTGGATAAAGTTACCGCAAACCCGCTCCGTTGATATGGCTCCATATCAAAAGATGAAGCGAAGACCAAGTGGTACAAATTGCGCTGAACCTACCAGAACAGAAAAGAGGTACCTAGAGGCCTAGCGTTCTGGTGGTTTAACATATAGAACTAGACCTCAAGAAAGTCCAATTGCCAGAACCGACCACCCAAGATCGTCCAACTTAGCGCAGAAAAGTGAGGTGACCCGACCCTAAATAATGGGATTCAGAGAAGGAAGAAGAAGATTATTTTTAATTTCCATTAGATTATTACAATTTTGTTAGTTTAAGAACAACGGTTAGTTTTAAGTATAAGTTGTGTTATAAGTAGTAAGAAGATTAATTTAATTTTTCTTTTCATTAGTTATTGGAATTGTTTAGTTGTTAGTTTTTAACTGTACTGTACTGTACTTACAATAATGCCGCGTAAGCGTATTTCAAAAAGCTATAATAAAGCCCGAGCTATGTAAATAGCTAGACATAATGAGACGTCACAACAAGCCGAGCTGCGAAGTCTTGAGGAGGAGGCGGTCCGTGAGGCGGCACACAGAGCAACTGATCAGAACAAAACAGAACACAAGAATAGTTCCACGATCGATGTCTACAATATGCTGAGTATCTAGCATCTCAACGGGCTGCAGAGTCACCATAACGGTCCCAAAATCGACGCCTACAGCATGCTGGGTATCTGATGACACAACGGACTGCGAAGACACCAGAACAGTCCTAAAATCGATAGCAACAGCATGCTGAGTATCTGTTGTCACAACAGACTGTGGAGACACCAGAACAGTTCCAAGTTCGGCGTCAGGAGCAGGTGACTTACATGGCGTCCGTACCACTGAAACCTTTGAAGCGGCTGAATCTCGCAGACGTGCTGTTGCTGAAAGGGCAACACAGGGATGTGAAACATTTACAAGAAACACGCGAGAGGTGTTTGGTAAAGCTGCATTTGAGTAAGACGAGACTCTTGATTATGAAGCTCACATGTTTATATAAATAGAAGCGATGAGATGAAGAATGCAAACTTTCCGGAACTATTACCTAAGTGGAAAGAAGAAGCGGGAGGTATGTGTTGTTCGGGCCGGAAAGTAGCCATTCCGTCTATAGATGAGCCAGTTGAACCTTTGAGTGAATTTTTCTCTAATGAAGCAGATGAGTCTCGCTGTCTACTTAGAAATATAAGAAAATGCAATACATGCTTTCATATGCTTTAGAAGTATGAGGAACAGAGTGTAAAGTTCTTCATCCTCCGTAGAAAAGGGAGGATCCTCCGACCAGACGGGTGTTGTGTCTGGTGGCCTACTGCCCGAAGGTTGTAGTCGGGATTTTGTATAAATCCTAATGTCGCGGATAACTCTGCTTGCGCGATCTAGGAAACGTCCGTTGTAGTATGCTTCATGTGCGATCGATGTCGCTACAATGCCTGCTACGCCGTTTGTGATAAACTTGATATGGATAGTCTGAAACCTGGGGAATGATATATGCTACTTTGTTATCGACAAACCATGCGGGCGAAGCCGCGAGCGAAAGCTAGTAATAATATTATAAATGTGAAAGCAACTCTGTCTGTTACGCTTTCACGACGAAACGGTTGAACCGATTTTGATGAAATTTGGCATGAGATAGCTTGAACCCTGGGGAAGGACATAGGCTACTTTTAAATACGCGACTTCTGCATCCGCGATACTAACCGACATTCACGCGGACGAAGTCGCGGGCAAAAGCTAGTGTTGTATAAATGTCATTATGACCTGCATGTTTCGGCGTTGCCAGACTAGTTTCGAACTCAAAAATTACCTATTCCTATTCTTGTGAATTCTGCAAACTTCTAGTAACATCATCAGTGACGAGTTGAACATTTAGGGTCCGTTCACACAGACAGGCTCGGAGAGGAGAGTCGTTTTTATCACGTTTAAAACAGAATTTTGAAACATTGTAATAAGGTTTATTTTTACGTGTCAATTTTTTATTATTGAGAATGCTTGAGAGCAAACCAAACGCGCTTGGTGTGAGATAATAAGAGGAGCCGACCGGCTGCCTCTGATGACATACTCTTCCGTGCTCGCGCGGAAGCGCGTCGGTCTGTGTGAAAAGAAGAGCGCCGGCCGATGCTCGCCGAGCTGGTCTGTGTGAACGGACCCTTTGGGTCAATTTACACCATGGCAGGGGTCGGCAGCGGCCCGGCGATCAGTCGCCGACAAGTGCGTTATTACCGGCCGATAATATCTACTACTGGTACTGCATAATTTAATTCCGCCGAGCCCGTTCCATCATCGGACCACAAGACGTACGGCGATGCGCCACCGGTACATGGTGGACATCCCACCCACACGCACGAAACGTTTTGGGAATACATTCATTGTGCGTACTGCTAAGGAGTGGAATTCCCTGCCTGAGTCTGTGTTTCCTGATAGCTACAACCTGGGAGTCTTTAAGGCAAGAGTGAATAGGTTACTTCTAGGTAAGCGTGCTCCATCTTAGACCGCATCATCGCTTCCCATCAGGTGAGATAGTGGTCAAACGTATGCCTATAAATAGATAAAAAAAAAATAAAAAAAATGGTACTAGGACGACTACGGAGAACTTACAAACTGCTGCGATAATAATGACGCAATAGAAGTGCGAGGAATCGAGACGCATTATCGCAAAAACGCATCGACCGATAATAATGCGCCTGTGTGGGAGAGCCTCTATGCGGCGGCCATCACTCGCGGCGCCGAGTGGCGCCGCGAGCTGCCGCCTTGCTCATGCAAATCTTTAAGTGATACTATACCTTTCTTGATGTTTAGAGATAAAGTTGAAAATGGTTTGTCAGCAAAACTGCTTGTCGCTGTGCTGCCGACCGCTGCCATCCCGGTGAGAATTGACCCTAAATTTGACTTGCGACTCGACGCATGATAAAATCCTAATTAATGCATCTGGAGAAATACTTATCACAACATATTATATAAAAGCTTTTTTTCAAAAAAAAAACAACCGCCTTCAACAATTAAAAAGTGAAAAATAACTTTAGCACAGAACCACAGTAAAGATATCTAACAATATTGTCACTCGTCACGCGCTTAAGTACCTACGGCTCGCTTTCATTCGAACGTCCAAAATCCAGTCGGGTTGCCACGCGCTCGCTGAGTGTACGTCACAGAGTACATTTGTATATACTGAGATACGTATACCACAGAGATTTTTTTTCCGATACAGTTTAATTAATAGTTCCGTACGATACTGCGACCGCAGCTTTAATAATGGGTACTCGTGCAAATTGCAGTGTAGACGGCTGTCGAAATAAAACAACCAACAAAAGTTTATCCTTTTTTACATTACCTAAGGAGGAGGAGGAAAGGTAAATATTTTGTATTTATTTTTTCTTTGTTGATTCTTTTTTTTATAATAGAGATCTTTGTGTAATGTTAAGAAGAAAGTTTTATAATATTACGTAATTATAAGTAGGTACCTATTGATTTGGTTAGATATTTTACTTCTTATTATTTTTCAAAATAATTATACAAACAATAACCAGCCAACTTTTCAAGAATTTATTATCCATTTATTTTATTTGTTTCTTTTTTATATATTTTTTTTAATAATCATAGATCGGAATAGGTAAAGTATTTACTACACACACCGGCAAAATTTCGTTTAGTCCACTTTAGTTATTACTGAGTAATTTTGAAAAAATATTAACTAGCCCGCCAGGAAGCACCCTGTATAACATGCTAAAGGAAGTGAAATTTACAGATTTATTTATTTATTTAAAGAACATGGAAGACTTACAGCTAAAGCAAACAGAACAAAAAACAGTATATTAGACAGACAGCCAATAACAAGTCTCCACTTATAAAATACAGAACAAAACTAATTCCATGGACATTATATAGGTATAATAAGCAGCCTATGAAAACATAGGAACAGAAAAAATTAATAACATATGTAGGTAGTAGGTACACTGTATTTATGCACTTTTGCTCGTATTGCAAAATAAAGAGAAAACTAAATAACAGCTAAACGAAAAATCGAAATAATAACTAAATGAAAAAGTTTCGGCTTAAGCACCTCCTGGCTGAGGACCCACTGGTTAAGAATGGATCTATATCATGCTGTTTACAAAAGATGCTGTTTATGTACATGTTTTCCTAAGGAGTACTTGTTAAAGTTATTTGTTAGATTTAGAATATTTGCGACGATTAGATTTAATAATCGAAATTTACGGGAGGGTAAAAACTTCATTGACCATTATATTAAAGTAAGGCATTTGTGATTTTGAATATATTTTTTTTTTTAATGTAAAAGCTGTTTTTATTCGCTTTTTATTATACGCTTTTTATTAGCTTCACCTGTATGTTTGTATGTTTGTTTGTAACCGACTTCTTTGGGCGCGATTTCGACCCACTTTAAACAGCTAGATTTCGTTCAAACTTGTAGATTTATCGAGGACCGATGACAATACACTAATTTGATAAAATTATTAAAAAAACAAAACAACAAAAAAAAACAAAACATAAGTCGTTCAAAATTAGTTGCCGAAAAAACAGCTATTATATACTAGGAAGGTACTGCACAAGCGCCCCTGGTAGAATAAATGTACATAATATTTATAGATATAGATATAACCAAACTAAAAAGTAAAAAATAAATAATAGTTTAAAAAAACTAAAAACACGCTTTTATAGAAAACCAAACTAAAAAATAGAAAATAAATTTTAATAAATTATTTTATTTTAAAAAAAGCGTGGGGTGCATGGTGTCAATAGTTATAAATATTTTATTGACAGATATGAGTAGAGTGATTATCATTTTGATAATATCTTAAAAAGCACCCCACGCTTTTTTTTAAATAAAATAATTTATTAAAATTTATTTTCTATTTTTTAGTTTGGTTTTCTATAAAAAGCGTGTTTTTAGTTTTTTTAAACTATTATTTATTTATTCACCTATTCTTTCGTGTAATCATTTCATAACATAGACAGCCCTAGCGTTGCGTAATTTGACGCAGGTGATCGCCCGACTCCACGTCAGACAACGTAGTAGATACTCTCGAGCGTGTGCGTAAGGTACATTTCAGCGCGCACGAACGGCTGTAATATTTTTATAGGCAGTTATAGCGTTAGGTGTCTATCTTTTTCTTTGGAGTGAACTATCTGTTCCAAAGGAACTATTAGTTAATCTGTGAAAGAACACACATGACTTTAGTTTCGGAAGTCGGTGGTAATACAAAATAACAAAGGGAACAAAGCCATCGACTTCCGAAACTAAAGTCATGTGTGTTCTGTGCTAAAGTTATTTTTCACTTTTTAATTTCTGAAGGCGGTTGTTTTTTTTTTAAAAAAAGCTTTTTATTTTTCGCTTTTTAGTGATCTTCTCATCCAAATTCATTAAGAAACGGCAACAGAGTTAAAACAGAGATTGAAAGTACTCAAGATTGAGAAAAGTATACTTAACGTCGTCTATGTAATTTCTTTGGGTTTTGCTGATTTTTTCAAAAAGCGCTGGATCAATTTTGATAAAACTTATATGGGACCACACGGGAAGCACCAGCTTTCAAAAAACGAATCATCAAAATCGGTTCACCCAGTCGAAAGTTCTGAGGTAACGAACATAAAAAAAAACAGACGAATTGAGAACCTCCTTCTTTTTTGAAGTCGGTTGAAAACAAAGTCCCCCGCCGCGTCTGTCTGTCCTTCCCACCATTTCTGGTCGCAGATATTGTTAACAAGTACCTAACAAGTCGCAGAAATTTCGTAACTGATACGACACAATGCGTCTGTGTAGGGATTTGCTTTTATGTGTCGTAACAGTTCAGTAAAAATGTGACGAAAACTAATTTCAGTATCTTAGTGTCCTCGGTGTGTCGATATTTTACTGCATAATTTATATCCACACATTTTATAAACTTTGCGTTTAGTTTGTAACTAGCGTACAGTGTTGTCACAATGTGCTGTAACTAAGTGAGAACATGTGGTAGTAAATGTTCCAGAACACTAACAATAACTTGCACGTATGTAACATCACCAGAGCCAGTAATTCTCAACACTGTCTTATTTTGGCTGCCGGTTACCTACTATTTAATAAAAATTAAAACCGGTCAGGTGCGTGTTGGACCACGCGCAGTATAGGGTTCCGTAGTTGCCCCTCACAATATTATGTGAAATTAAAAGGGAGTTTTTGGTTTTATAATAATAATAATAATATCATTTATTTCGGGTATGCTGTGGACTCATAGGTTCAACGCACATGCATACTGTTACTAACGTCTCACAGTTCCTTCATACAAGCGTTGTTTGTTTAGCACAGTGTCCTTGCACAGTATCAACCGCGATCGCATCATATAAAAAGAGAAATAATTTGACCGATTTTGTGACAGTTTCTTTTTAAGTTCGCTATTACTACTTCCGTGAATATTTTCACATTTACGGAAATATTACTAACTTATAAAGTCTACTTAGCTGTAATGGTTTTCCTTTTAAATTCATCGTAATAATACAACTGTGATTTGACACCAATCAAAATTAACACTTTGAAGCTTAATATTGGTCATTTTCACCCAACTTTAGCTGTTACGAACGTAGGAACGTACACTAAAACTTTGTTTCAAAATTTTATTCTACCACTTTGTTATGGCATGATCGAAATGTATCTCCATGGTTCTTATAAATTACAGCTTTCTAGAACCAATATCCTCTGGCCTAAGCGACGGACAGTTGCACAGACAGACAGACATGCCGTAACTAAAAGGGTTGCTTGGTTTACTACGGAACCCTACAAATGAGTAAACACCCAAAAACCTCACGTAAATTCCGATGGACTTCAACTTTTAACAGACGAGTTATAGAATTAAAGTCCCAAACTAACTTTGGGATGCTTTTTTCCGACGAGCTAAGTAATAAAGTCCCTAACACCGAAGTCCTTCTTAATATACGTGATAGTCCAATGAAGTACCATGTACTTCCAAATAGGTACGCAGTAAATACGGAACAATGTGACGCAGATACACTCGACAATGGATTTATGGATCATCATTATTATTTTTGCAATTTTCTTTAATCTCTGTCAAAACAGGAAATAAGTACTTGATACTATAGATATTAATTGCCTTCGTTTTTTTTTTTAAATAATGCAATATGGCATCATTTAACTTTGTGAAACACTGTAAGCAAAAAAATATGAGAAATCATCTTTAAAATTCAGTAACTTTGTGACAACTTTAAACATGTCGACACATTATAGTAACTTCGTGACTAGTTGTGACGAAATTATATTTCTTTATTTTTTATCTATTGATAGGCATACGTTTCACCACTATCTCACCTGAGGGGAAGCGATGATGCGGTCTAAGATTGAGCACGCTTGCCTAGAAGTAACCTATTCACTCTTGACCTAAAGACTCCCAGATTGTAGCTATCAGGAAACACAGTCTCAGGCAGGGAATTCCACTCCTTAGCAGTACGCACAATGAATGTATTCCCAAAACGTTTCGTGCGTGTGTGTGGGATGTCCACCATGTACCGGTGGCGCATCGCCGTACGTCTTGTGGTCCGATGATCGGAACGGGCTCGGCAGCATTAAATTATGCAATTCCTTCGCACACTCCCCAAAATGCAACCGATTTCACTTTAAAAAAATGTATTTATTGATTATTTATCAATGTATAATATGGTTAATTCTTGATAAAATAATTTGTAATTTGTATTAAAATTCGTTACTGTATCCAAATAGAATCTTTTAAGCATTCAATGTGTATTTTTTTTATTTATATTATCAATGTTTACCTTTCGCTAGAATTATTTAATTATGTTATTAAGCTGGCGCGTTGGTAAATATCAACTTATTCAACGAAATTACACAGACCATTTTTTTTCCCATTAAATTTTGAGCATATTAGACCAAAGCAATTAATTAAAATTTAATCTTTGTGTATCTCAGGAGTCATAAGACATGATGAAGTTTTTATTATTTTATTACTTATTGTTTTCACGAACGAACGAAAATGAGTGAATGAAAGAATGATTTGTGAGAACTTTGTTTAAAATATGGTAACAATGTTACGGACGCAGTGACGTAAATTAGAAACCAAACGTTACTGTGTCGACTGTTCCCCATTTCTAGTTGCAGCGACGAAACAAACACGGAACCACGACCAGATAATGTTTCAGTGTCTACGCTAAGTGTCGTAACGGTTACGTCAAGTTCCTAAAAATGGCTATATGGGCTACATAGCCCATAAAAAACCCGCATCAAATCAATCAAATCCGTTGCGTAGTTTTAAAGATCTAAGCATACATATTCTACATAAAGATCTAATATGTAGTTTTATATGTATGCTTAGATCTTTAAAACTACGCAACGGATTTGATTGATTTGATGCGGGTTTTTTAATAGATAGAGAGAGTGATTCAAGAGGATCGTTTTAGTATATAATTTGTCAAGTTTTTGCATACATTAGCTAAAATATAGTGATATTTGTTGGATGGAGGTGTCGGAAAAAAATAAGCGGTCTGGGAGTTTTCATTAAAAAAAAAAAAAAAATTAAAATAAATAAATAATAAATATTTTTTTTCTTTTTTCAACGAAAACGGTGCCTAAACCCTTTGAGATTTAATAAAATGATCTATGGTAGAATGTGTTTCTTTTATAGGTCTACGGAAAAGTCCGAGATGGCATATGTCTATCTCTCAAGGATAACATCTATATCCATTTTAATACTTTAAAAAATAGGCAATTATAAAGCGGTCATTGGAAAGCTATTTACACAAATACAGTATTAATCCTCATCATTTTAAATAAGTTGGAGGCTATAGGCATTTCATGCACATTATGTCACTCTTTTAAACCATATAATTTAAACGAATATCTTAGGAGTAATCGCAAAACAATTACGGACGCGAGAATAAAATTCAAGCACGTCGCTGCGCTTTATGCAATGTTCACAAAAGAGTGATTTAGTTCAACACTACCAGCTCGGTAGTAAACATTGGTCTTTCGAGCCGGATTATTTACGTTTGAACTGTCATAATTTTTATCTGGCACATTAACTGTCGGTTCACCGATCAGAAAATGTTGTTAACGGAAGGTGTTCTGCTATAGCTGGCTGTCTGTAATCAATTTCATAAATGAGTAATTTCAGAGACAAAGATTTCAATGACTGCATCGGCTCCTGCACGAATTTTTTTCGTCGCTTTTTGATTCCTTAGCCCATCTTCTTCCTCATCCTACCTCGTAATCCTATTCTACTTCATACTAATATTCCAAATATGAAAGTTTGTGAAGATGTTTGGATGTTTGTTATTCAAACAGGCTCTAACGGATAAACGAATCTGGCTGAAATTTACAGGGATAGATTATAGCCTGGAATAAGACATAGGCTAATTTTTATCCCTGGAATAGGTTACCATGGGTTGCGGGCACGGGATCAAAATTTCATGGTTAATTTTGGTCGCGATAACCGACATCCACGTGGGCGAAGGCGCGGGCATCAGTTAGTTTATTTCAAAATAAATAAATTCAATTGTAATAGAAATGAGTTCTGTGGTAGTTTAGTAAAAGTTTTATTCCAACCATTGATCCCAGTCCAAAAATTTGCGCTCTTACAATATGTCGACGTGTCAACTTACTTGGAATCTTTCGCCGTCAAACTTATTCTCAATCTGATAAGTCTTGTCAAGAGAAAGTTGCCTGACGATATGTTTGACGTCAAGTCTTTCGGAAAGCATCGGGCTTACGGCTAGGAACATTTGTATCCCAAGTTCCAAGGGACGAGCGTCACCGTCGCCTAACTCTTCACAAACCTGAGTATAAGAAATTGCTTAACGTTACTCTCTGGCACTGTAGATTGAGGAGAATTAATTACTTTCTTCACGTGTAAAGATCACAGATAGAGAGTAGCGAAAATCTGAGATTTTTTTCTAATGACATTTAATGATACGATAAACTTAGGTAGCTTTGTATCATAAGCATCAGTGTCATTTATTTTAATCTGATTACCTTTTTAAATAAAAAGAAATACTCATCTATGCTATCAGTAACTTCACACCAGGTCATGCTCACCTTGGATAAAAGACCACATGTTTCAAAATATTCGGGAGCATCAGGATGAAACAGCCCTAATATGCGAGTGCTTCCCATTTCTAGCTTCAGATCTTTTAGGATGAACCTCAGAAACCATTTGAATTGGTCTGCTGACACTTTGCTTATAACCGCACTAAACATATCGTCGAGTACCGCTAAAATTTGTAGAAAAAAATACGTTTTATGTGTGCAATCAACATTGGTAGGTACAAGGTTTAAATTACAATGACCCTGTAACTTGGGAGTTTACTCGGCGCGTTTGCATTATCGCGCGGTACGCTCAAATCTCCTTGTGACAATATTGAACGAAATGTGAGTGCTAAGGGTATTAAAATAGGATTCAAAATAATTTCCACATACAAAGATCCTTTGACAATCCTTTGCAAAGATGAGCCGATAAGCAAGTCCTTTGAATGTAGTTTAATAGTGGGTAATATGTAAATAAAAACAATAAACTTACATGCTTTCTTTCCAACCTCAGCAGAAGAGATCTTATCGAGGATTTCATTGACATCGCCAACAGTAAATTCGTCTGATTTCGAGCTAAGTCTGCTTTTAAAAACAAAGTATGCCACACCAGCGAAATCACTGTCCTGTGAGTTACTGACTGACCTATAGTTCAGCAACTTCTGCGCATCACGTGACTGTTTGCAAAGCGATAACACTTTTACCAGTAAAAACCCCAATTTGTTTTCTTTTAAATTGTATGCATTCCTTTCTCTATCCAGCTTTGGTAACAGCAGCCTTAGAATAGGAAAAATACTGAGATTCTGGAAATATAGAACACAATACTATAACATCATTCCTGTAGGTACTTCCCGAAGGGATAGGCATGGAAAAATATACACACCATGATTGAAAATATTCTACTAGGTATGTACCTACTACTAGAAAATAGTAGATTATGCATCAAGGGGATAAAGTAGTGTATTAGTGTAGCGGGCGCAGTATTGAATTCCGAGCAAAACGAAGGATTCTAGCGTTAACTCCTGAGCGGAGCGAGGGAGTTTAGACAAGAATCCTGAGTGCAGCGTGGGATTCAAGGTCGCCCAAGACGAAGGCACCTTTATCCCCGAGGAGCATACTCTACTTTTCACACCACCTACGAGACAATAAAAACAATAGTACTAGAATTAAGAGTAGATTGTTGGTAATACCAATGGCTTCGGATTTAATGTACTCCGGAGTCAAATCACTATCGTCACTCGACATTTTGGTGAGAATTTGCTGATATCACAAAGTACTTATGGCTGCGGCGCGCCCGCTGATATGTAATTTGTTATATAGATAGATAGAGTCATTTATTTGCCTGAAATATGGTATGTTGTATAACAAAGTGTTGAAGATATATCACCTGCATGTACTAGCACTGGCTAGATAGAAACTGTCTACTAGACTCTATAATTACTATACTCTTTGGACTTATGGTTTGATACATTATTGGTTTATCCACGTTATTCTTAGATTACTCTTTATACCTTTTCAAATATATACTTAACAGTATTTCCTGTTGTTTCGCTCTACAGACCTCCCCAACACAAAGCAAAGCAATTTTCAGTATTCGCGCCTCAGATTATGAAACAAAAGGCAGATAGATATGCGGATAGACCGCGCGGAACACTGAGTGAAGCCAAAAAAGCAAATACAAATTCAAAAGCGAATACCTACAACGGGCTTTGTGCTGGTAGGTACTGACACGGGTCAGTATAGCACGGAACGCCGCATCGTGAAAAATAACAAATACAAATACAAATTCAAAAGCGAATACAATCACGAGATTGTAGGTATGTATTCGCTTTTGAATTTGTACTTGCTTTTTTGGCTTCACTCTCAGTGTTCCGACCGGTCTATCTGCCTTTTGTTTAATAATCTGAGATTCGCCTCTTTTTTTTAATTTGTGTCTTTTATTTATGTTCTTAGTGGTGGCCAGTTCGATTTTCGAACAATTTATTTTTTAGTGCAGATCTCTCAGATTATGAAACAAAATGCGGATAGACCGCGCGGAACACTAAGAGTGAAGCCAAAAAAGCAAATACAAATTCAAAAGAGAATACCTACAATCACGTGATTGTTTTCGCTTTTGAATTTGTGTTTGTACCTATTTTCATTTGGTTTTTTTAAAGATGCGGCGTTTCGTGCTATACTGACGATCGTGTCAGTACAGCATGAAGCGCGTTGTAGGTATTCGCTTTTGAATTTGTATTTGCTTTTTAGCTTCACTCTCAGTGTTCCGCACGGTATAACTGCCTTTTGTTTCATAATCTGAGTAGGTACCTAGATCTTAACTTAATGGTGAATGTTCGTTTGCGATTTCTACTTTTTGTTCCAAATTCAAATCACAATAATGACCAGCGGGTCATAATGAAATTCAGTACATTATTATTGCCCTGCTAGACCTCAGGTCTTAAATGACTTACCTACTTTAGCGTTTAGTGTCATGCAAACCTACCTACCTAAGGTAGGTTTGCATGACATAATTTGACATTGTCGAGCAGGTGGTGTGATTTTTTTTTTTTTTTTTTTTCTGTATGGCTTCTCGCAGTTCAACCTGAGGGTTGGTTACTGCTTAACCGGACAATCCTGTGGTGCCTTAAAAGTGACTTTTAGGGCCTCCAGCCAGGGCAAAAACTTATAAACTAAGTGACTACGCTAAGGGCACCTACGCTACGAGCCTCGGCTTAGGTCGCCGCTGAGAGAGGGCAGCAAAGGGACAGGCTGGATCGGGTCTCCATTAATAAGGGGCTATTTTAAAGCTAAGGGCTCAGCGACGCGGGCTGGCGCTAGCAAGGGTCGGGGGGGGGGGGGCGTTACGGGGTCGTCGCGAGGGACCTCGGCGGCGAGGTCGGAATGACTGTAATTTGTGTCTGTGTTTAACGCAGGTGGTGTGAAAATATAATTAAGTACCTACGCATTTTCCAACCCAAAGACTAAACCCAGGATCTAATGCTTAGCCGTCGTGTTAGCGACCAATAGACCATCGCAGTACCTACCTAATCATTAGTTAGGTTAGGTTAGGTTTTGGGACGCCGGCCAGTGCTCGAGCGCTGGCTCGGGAGGAGGCACGGCTCCCTGTCGTTTCGGGTGACGCAGGTGCTCTCGGGGCATGGTTGCTTCGGGAAGTACCTGCGTCGCATAAACAGGGAGCCGGACGCCCGGTGTCACCACTGCGTCGACTGCCGGGAGGACACGGCGCGGCATACGCTGGCGGAATGTGCCGCTTGGGAGGGGCCGCGCCGTGCCCTCGTCTCAGAAGTAGGCAGTGACCTGTCGCTGTCGGCCGTGGTCGAGTCGATGGTCGACAGCGCAGAGTCCTGGGACGCGGTGGTTGCCTTCTGCGAAAGTGTCATGTCGCAGGAGGCTGCGGAAAGGGAGATCACAACCTCCAACCCTGCCCGCAGCAGGCGCACCGGGCGACGTCGGCGGAGGGCGGACAACGCCCTCTTCCGGCCCCCCTAAATGGGTCCAGGGGCGGCAGACTCGGGGACGTCTGTCGCCCCCCACATACACCAGGACCCGAGGTGGCGGCGCGTAGTGTTCCACGCGCGCCCCTCTAAGACGTCCGGGGGGGAGTCTAACACCTCACTCCCCCCCCTGACCCGAGAAGTGGCCCGCTGCAGCGGGCCGGCACCAGCCGGGGGTTGCGGAAGTATCTCCAGTTCCCGCGACCCCCGACGTAGGTGTGAGATGGAACACCGGGGTGGTTTTTAGTCAGTAAGAGTCTGACAGACCCCTCCGCTCGCCCCAGGGCGGAGGACATCCATGAGGATTTTCCACCCCGTACCAAAAAAAAAAAACAAAAAAAAAAAAAAAAAGGTTAGGTTTTGGGACGCCGGCCAGTGCTCGAGCGCTGGCTCGGGAGGAGGCACGGCTCCCTGTCGTTTCGGGTGACGCAGGTGCTCTCGGGGCATGGTTGCTTCGGGAAGTACCTGCGTCGCATAAACAGGGAGCCGGACGCCCGGTGTCACCACTGCGTCGACTGCCGGGAGGACACGGCGCGGCATACGCTGGCGGAATGTGCCGCTTGGGAGGGGCCGCGCCGTGCCCTCGTCTCAGAAGTAGGCAGTGACCTGTCGCTGTCGGCCGTGGTCGAGTCGATGGTCGACAGCGCAGAGTCCTGGGACGCGGTGGTTTCCTTCTGCGAAAGTGTTATGTCGCAGAAGGAGGCTGCGGAAAGGGAGAGGGAGATCTCAACCTCCCACCCTGCCCGCAGCAGGCGCACCGGGCGTCGGCGAAGGGCGGACAACGCCCTCTTCCGGCCCCCCTAAATGGGTCCAGGGGCGGCAGACTCGGGGACGTCTGTCGCCCCCCACATACACCAGGACCCGAGGTGGCGGCGCGTAGTGTTCCACGCGCGCCCCTCTAAGACGTCCGGGGGGGGAGTCTAACACCTCACTCCCCCCCTGACCCAAGAATTGGCCCGCTGTAGCGGGCCGGCACCAGCCGGGGGTTGCGGAAGTATCTCTAGTTCCCGCGACCCCCGACGTAGGTGTGAGATGGAACACCGGGGTGGTATTTAGTCAGTAGGAGTCTGACAGACCCCTCCGCCCGCCCCAGGGCGGAGGACATCAATGAGGATTTTCCACGCCGTACCAAAAAAAAAAAAAAGGTTTTGGGACGCGGTGGTTGCCTTCTGCGAAAGTGTCATGTCGCAGAAGGAGGCTGCGGAAAGGGAGATCACAACCTCCAACCCTGCCCGCAGCAGGCGCACCGGGCGTCGTCGGCGGAGGGCGGACAACGCCCTCTTCTGGCCCCCCTAAATGGGTCCAGGGGCGGCAGACTCGGGGACGTCTGTCGCTCCCCACATACATCAGGACCCGAGGTGGCGGAGCGTAGTGTTCCACGCGCGCCCCTCTAAGACGTCCGGGGGGGAGTCTAACACCTCACTCCCCCCCCTGACCCGAGAAGTAGCCCGCTGTAGCGGGCCGGCACCAGCCGGGGGTTGCGGAAGTATCTCTAGTTCCCGCGACCCCCGACGTAGGTGTGAGATGGAACACCGGGGTGGTATTTAGTCAGTAGGAGTCTGACAGACCCCTCCGCCCACCCCAGGGCGGAGGACATCAATGAGGATTTTCCACCCCGTACCAAAAAAAAAAAAAAGGTTTTGGGACGCGGTGGTTGCCTTCTGCGAAAGTGTCATGTCGCAGAAGGAGGCTGCGGAAAGGGAGATCACAACCTCCAACCCTGCCCGCAGCAGGCGCACCGGGCGTCGTCGGCGGAGGGCGGACAACGCCCTCTTCCGGCCCCCCTAAATGGGTCCAGGGGCGGCAAACTCGGGGACGTCTGTCGCTCCCCACATACATCAGGACCCGAGGTGGCGGAGCGTAGTGTTCCACGCGCGCCCCTCTAAGACGTCCGGGGGGGAGTCTAACACCTCACTCCCCCCCCCTGACCCGAGAAGTAGCCCGCTGTAGCGGGCCGGCACCAGCCGGGGGTTGCGGAAGTATCTCCAGTTCCCGCGACCCCCAACGTAGGTTTGAGATGGAACACCGGGGTGGTTTTTAGTCAGTAAGAGTCTGACAGACCCCTCCGCCCGCCCCAGGGCGGAGGACATCCATGAGGATTTTCCACCCCGTACAATAAAAAAAAAAAAACGTTAGGTTTAATGACGTTATAGTACACACATACTAAAATCATGTCGCATAATTATATTATAATCATGGGCGTACCGCGTATTCGGTTTTCGGCTTTATGGGAGTGGGGAGCAAATTAAAAATTAATTGTATGTTACAATGAGAGTCAAGGTGACACTTGAGATCTCGGAACGACCACTAACACAAGTAATTCCACTAACATCATAATAAAACAAGTCAGTGTAGTTCGTAATAAAATAGTCCCAGTACCTTTTGGCCGACTATTTTCGATGCATTCAATTTGAACTCATATAAAAAAGTTTCCAATATTTTATCTTGTTCTTGCTTTTTTTGCTTTTTCTTATGTAATTGTTCCAAAAGATTACACAGCTTTTCAAATTTAATGTCATTTGCTGGTGTTACTTCATTAGCCATGTTGCTTACTATACAAAAGAAATTAACTTGCTCCTAAAACAAACAAAAAATAATAAAAACCAGTTTGGTATTTTATTTGGAACCCTTGGAACCAAACGGGGTACCTTGGAAGTTTATACATTTTTAATTGGGGTGATGTTTTTATAAATAATATGTTCATAATAATAATAAATTAAAATAATTATAAAACACTAATTTTTAAATGTTTTTACTTTTATATAATAGGTATTTAAAAATGTATATATTGCCAAAAAAACCTACCAACCTACTAGGGTGGTAGGTTTTTTTTTTGGCCCTTTTAAAACATTTGTTTTATAGTGTTTCTTATAATTTGGGCGTTCCGTATTTTTGTTTTTGTAAGGCAAACGCGTTTTATCTTACTATGGGTTTTGACTGAAGATTGTCAATTGTAGTTTTGACTGGTTAAGAGTTTTAACTGTAACATATATATATAGGTAATGAATAAATGGGAATAATAATAAAATGTTCAACAAAACATGAATGACACAACACAAACATGATTTCATCATGTTGTGTTGTGTGTTGTTGTATTATGTTCTTAAATAATATGGGGTATTATATTTTGAATAGGTATCTAGTATATAATATAATAAATAAAGCAATGCTCTTTTAAAAACAAAAACAAAATGTAGGTGGCCCTTTCTGTCCCAAGGTTGTTGAAATTAAAACTGTTGGTTTATTCACATTTATTTATTAGATAACAAGGTAGTTTAACAAATATTTCCTGGCCATTACTGGTGAATGGTCTTTATAAAGCAAATATAAATTATAAGCAGTCTCTTTTGTCAGATCAACGACTCCGTGCTGGTCACATTTTGTAATGTACTCACAAGCAAGTGCCCTTTCATAGTATTCAATAGCAAGATTATTAATATTTAACATTTGATAAACCCTTCCCATATTATAGTTTGCTTCTTGATCACATTTTCTTAAATTCCGATAAGTTTGCATGTAAGCCATTCCTTGCAGAATAAGATTGTGATGTTTATCCACAGTTCTCTGTGCTGCCATGACCAGAATAGTTACAGCAATTAAAAATGCAGACAAAGGATCCCTACATTTTTCATGATATTCTAAATAGTATTTCAATGCCACCAAGTATCTCCCTGATATTAAAAAGTTGTTTCCTAGGAAAAGATTCTTAACAACATTATTACTGTCTCTTTGAAACAATCTTAACAAGAATTTTGAATGTGTATTTCTATCAATGTAATTGATAACAAGATTTAGCAAATTCCAAGAGCGAGCACTTGGATGTTTTTGAGCAAACTCTCTTATGAAACGAAACGCATTATGGTTATCATTATTTAAAAGACAGGCTTGTAAACAATAAAAATCAATGTCCATTCGATGTGGAGATAAGCTCTTGGACATCATTGCACCAAAAGTCAATCTTTGCATGGCACAATATTTTTTAAATTTACGTGCTGTATTTAGCATTTCAAGAAAAAAATCCCATTCTTCCTTTGGAGTAAATTTAAATGTTTCATCCTCATCAAAGTGAATATCATTTTCATGATATTGGTTCTCACCACGCATTGTGCGGAAATTGTGAATAAGCTCAATTCCACACCTTGCTTTACATGCCATATTTAATTCTTCTTGGTGTCTAAACCTCACAAATGTTTTAGAGAGCAAGGCTTCACCTACTTCCAAATATTTAACCCATTTATTGTACTTCTTCAGAGCTAAACATTGTTCAAAAAGCAGATTGGCATTGACTACATAATTAAAATCTTGTTCTAACATCTGCAGGGCTTCATCAATGCGGCCTTTTTTTTCGAGTATGGAGTATAACTTTCTCCTAGCATCAGGATGTTGTGGTACATGTTTCAATACTTTATAAAAAGAGTTTATAGCATCACTTTCTCTGCCTAACATGTACAAACATTCTGCATGTTTAAGCCATACTGCTCCAAGATCAAAACTATTATTTCTCACTAATGGCTCTAAAAGTCGTATTGCCAACTCATGATGTCCAGTTGAAGAAAGTGCTTCTTCTATATCCATATACAAATCTCCTGCCTTTTCCACATCGTTACTCAAAAAATCATTCAACAATGTTTGAACTAAGTTAATAGCCCCGAGATGTATGAAACATACTAACAACTTGCTCTTTAGATCTATAGGCAAGGAATTAGGAATAGAGCAATTCACGTAATTTGTTTGCTCCTCTATATCACCTTCAGAGTGTTTTACAGTTTGTATTTCAGCTTCAATTTCAACTCCAACATTTGCAACAAATATTTCAATACATGTATGAAATAGTTTTTGACCAATAAGCAACTCCAAAAATATATTAAGATCTTCTAAATTGAATAGTGATGGACATTTTTTATAAGCTGAAGACATCACTGCAAGTGCACGCTCCATTTCATTATTATTATGATATTGTGTTACAGCCAACTTAGCATATTTCATAATGGTTTCTCCTTCTGATGGAGGCAAGGAAGTTACTATTTTGTGATAACACTTAAGCTTAGTGATATGTAGAGTCTGAATTGGATATTTCATATTTTCTAATTTATCAAGAAGCTCCATTCTTTTCAAATGGCTGTCAAAATTGTGTGGATCATCAGCTATGGCTTGTGTGTAACAAATCATCTCTTGTCTATAATCATCGCGTTGTTTAGAAATAGCAGCAAGTCTTAGCCATTCTTCAGCATCTGGAGGGCTCAGATGGGCCCCTAACAAGGAGAACTGTAATGACTTCTCAGTATCGTGTTCATATATTTGAGACAGAGTTTGATATGGCTCTGGGGCAGTCGGAAATTGTTTAATAATTTCATGACACATCTTTTCAGCTGTGTCTCTATCTCCTCTGACAAAGCGCAAATTTGCTTCACCCATCAAACCCAAAAGGCCTGGCGGCAACCGTGCATATTTACGGCGTCTGTGCAAACCTTTATCAGTTAACATTAATGGTTCATCTTCATTTTTTTTGCTTGCTTCATCTATATCCTCTTCATCATCGAAATTATACCATTCATTGGAATATTCAGCAAATGACATTTCACCACTTAAAAACTTACTGGTTAAATCTTTTTCTAAATTCATGTTGTTTAATTTTTATTTGCTGGCTATGAATATGAAAATTAAGAGTCTTGAATATTTACTTACTTTGAATAGTGTAAACATTAACATTCACAATTTTATTGGTTAATGGTTATCTTGTTGTATTTGTTGCCTCTTTAAAATGCTTTAACCATAACCCTCATTTTTTGGAAGAAACTTGCTACAAGATGCAATGATTAAAGATTTAGGTTGTGATGTCTCAAGATGTTTAATATTATTATACAAATGGACCAATGAGTTTTTAATCACTACATTTACGTTTTCATCAAATGCACCTAAGTAATTAATGATTTCAACTAATGATTGATTTGATTTTGATTGTGATTCATTCGCATTCATTCATGAACCACAGAGTACTTGAACTCATGAAGATATAGGTATAAATGGAGCCAACACTTAGCTTGAAACCAACTGTGGGCTGATGCTCTCTTTCTGAATGCATACATAAGAACGAGACAGTGATATGTGTTTTCTTTATCTTATGTATGCATTCAGAAAGAGAGCGTCTGCCCACAGTTGGCTTCACTTAGGTATTTAGAGTGTTGCCTCCACTTTTATCTATACGCTTCTAGCTTTGAACTTGAATCACAGAACATAATATATATACCCATAAAGGGGTGAATGACTTGAATGAACTATGAACAAAGACCAGTGTTGCCAACAAGCAAGACCAATAGAGAATTTGCTAAAATGGTGTGTAAAATATGCCAAAAATATGCCAATTGCTTTATAAAAATGCTAAAAATTATGCTAACATTTTTTAATGTCTAATAAAACGTAATATTTAAAATGTTTATATTTTTTTATTATTATATTCAAAGCAAATAATTTATCAAAAGTATTTTTTAAAATATAAACTCGGTAAAAGATCTAAAATATATACGCTGTGTCAATTATAGAGGCAATTTATGATATAAAATCGAAAGAAGTAATCCCAGGAGGAGGAAGCATCCTTCGAAATAGTCGTCACACTATCCAAATCAGAAGTTAAACTTTGTCAAATAATGTTATTAAGGATCAGTAGTTGTACTATGATTAGTTAAGTTATAAAGCATAAAATTTTAGGTCACACTCACGTGTCACGCATGCTAAACTGGGTTGACGATCAGTGAATTACAATGCCATTTCCTAAGGAATCGGTAATGTGGCAACATTGACACTATGTGTCAACATAAAAATGGTCAATATGGCGGTTGTTTACTTTGCAGTTCACACTCACAGCTTCGTCTGGTATTTTTCGAGGTAATCATCGTTCTAATTAAAGAAATGTTGCAAAAATGAGTGCTGCGTGGTTGTGGTATTAGGTGGCGTCCAGGAGGTGATATAAAATTTCACACGTAAGAGTTAAAATCGTGATTTCTGACATTGAATCATTGTAAACATATTTCGTTGTTTTTTCACTTAATTTCTTCCTAAAACGTTTTACCAGTGTTTTTAACATATTAGTAAATGATAACTATATCAAGATCAAATACTTTTACATTGAATTTCATTGATTTTGTGCAATCTATTTGATTTTATTTAAAAGAAGTCGTATTGAAGTAGTGTGACCATATTGAGGACATGTTTAGGACTTTGCATGAGAACTTAACTAATTATACTAATAGGTCTATTTATTATGTCCCCACATATTATTATTATTATTATTATTATTATTACTAAGAAACGTGTATATATTTAATGACTGATATACACATACCTACACTTACGGCAGTCAATTTTTATTTAATTTTAGTTGGTCATTATTCGGGTATTTTAATAACATTATTTTTTTAGGTTTCCTAAAAATGGTACTCAAAGAAAATTGTGGTTATCCATTGAGCCGTTGAAAATGAAGTTCTATAAAAGTGCAAGGATTTGCAATTTGCATTTCAAGAATCAGATATGATTCAAGAACAAGGTGCTTAAAACGAACAGCAGTTCCTACTATAATAAAACAGTAGAAAAGGTAAAAGATAACGGTATTTAAAACTGTGTTACATTATTATCATGTATTTAGAAATATAATGTTTCAAATTTATAACAAAAAGCAACATTTCATAAAAATTCTTATAATTTTCAGACAACAAGTTCACTACATGAAGAATCAACGGTGCAAATAGGCGTTTATAGTAATTCTCCACTTACGAAAATGGGAGTGAAACATGCTGGCTGCAATGTAGTTTAAAACAGTATCGAAATATTCTTGAAAATATAAGCAATCTTAACAAGTTACCTGGTGTCCCTTTCCGTTAGTAAATATTAAATACATACCTTTTAGGTCTATTTATTATGTATTACATAATAATGTTATTAAGTAAAGTTTCAATTACATACTACATATTTTAACTAGTGAGTCATGCGCTCAGTTTAAGAGACATACAGAAAATATCTCGGTGATTTACGTGGTAAGAGACAGAAATTACATAGTAATGATATTTAGCCATGTATGCTAGAAAAGTTACAGTAAATTATTTCAATTTGGGTGGTGTTTTTATTTCCTTTTTGAGGTTCTTACATATATGCATTCATATTAGGGCCGGCGCTGTCTGACGTCGCGGCACGGCAAAGGATTTTATATTTGATCAAATTATTTTTATTCCTATTGCATTAGTTTAGAATTCATAATACTTTATTTCTTAATGCAATATCATTATACGCAATGTATGCGTATAAACTAACTTAGACGAGATATTTGCTTAGCTTAGGCTAGGCTAGGTAAACCGAATGTTAGAAGTGGTCCGAGTAGGTCCTATACGTCTTGGCCCGGGAGGCGTCGGCTCTGTTTGGGCCCAATGCCCTGTAGAGGCCGCAAAACAACTCGCTGACGCTGGCCGTTTCCTCGTAGGCTGGAGCTCTGCCAGAGTAATTATCCTGGAAGCTCGGCCCATGAGATGCTTCAAATGCATGAAGAGCGGACACACCCGTTATAAGTGTACCTCTGACACAGACCTCAGTGGGCACTGTTTCCGCTGCGGTAAGTTGGGGCATCTAGCTTCGACATGCTCTGCCGACCCTCACTGCCCATTATGCGAAGTGGCAAAGCTACCGGCTAACCATGTCGTTGGAGGTAAGGGCTGCAAGCCGCCAGCCCCATCAAAAAGGAAAGAGGCGACCGCTTCAACCCCGGCTGCCCCTATTGTGTTGCGACTGGAGCAGTCGCAAGAGGAGGTAATGATTGCAGACTAACTATGGACCCAGGCCGTAATCATTATCTACTCCAGACGAACCTAAACCACTCTGCCGCTGCACAGGACTTACTCCTTCAAACTATGGCGGAGTGGTCGATCGACGTGGCCGTTGCGGCGGAGCCATATTTCGTCCCACCCCGTCCTGATTGGGTGAGCGACGTGGACATTTCTGTCGCCATCATTGTCTCTACAGCCTATCATTCCCCACCCCTCTCGCTCAGAGAGAGGGGCCCGGGATATGTTGCGGTCGCACGGGGGGATATCATATTCTTCGGAGTATATTTCTCCCCAAACAGGAGCCTGGCCGAATTCGAGGACTTCCTGGATCGATTGGGAGCCTCAGTTCGGCGAATGTCGCCGCGCCAAGTAATGGTCATGGGGGATTTCAACGCTAAATCTAACGCATGGGGTTCCCCAAGAACGGATGCCAGAGGAGAAGCAGTCGAGGAGTGGGCGATAGCCGCGGGTCTCTGTCTCCTAAACAGAGGTTCTGCTAATACGTGCGTGCGACGGCAAGGGGGTTCGATAGTGGACCTTTCTTTTGCTACCCCTGCCATCGCCGCACGTGTCCAGGGCTGGCGAGTCCTGGAGGGGGTGGAGACCTTATCGGATCATCTGTATATACGCATGGATGTCTCCGTTTCTCAGGGGTCGGGAGTATCTCCACGCTCTGAAACTCGACACTTTCCACGCTGGGCAGTGAAACGGCTTGATAGGGACCTATTGGAGGAGGCAGCTATTGTCCAGGCATGGCTGTCTCCACCGTCTTCCATTACGGGGGCTGATGCTGAGGCTGACCGGTTCTGCGATGCCATGACAGCTGTGTGCGATGCCTCCATGCCTCGTACGCGTAGTCGGCCTCTCAAAAGGGAGGTCTATTGGTGGTCCCGAGAGTTGACGGACCTCCGCAAGGCCTGTATTACCGCACGGAGGACCTACTCACAAGTGCGCAGACTACGCCGCCGTAATGAGGAGTTGGAATCCCAACTCTATGAGTATTACCGAAGCGCCCGGGAAGCTCTACAGTTAGCGATCTTCCGAGCGAAAGAACTGGCAAGGGGTGAGATGTTGGACGGTTTAAACCGCGATCCCTGGGGACGCCCGTATCGTATGGCACGGAATAAACTCCGAGCTCAAGGTCCCCCATTAACGGAATCCCTCCAACCTCAGTTCATTGGCGAAGTCGTGGAGGCACTTTTCCCGGGTCGGGCGGGGTACTCACCTCCGATGATGGCTCCGTTGGCTGATGACCGGGAGGTCGAAGAGGAGACACCTGTGATCACTGATACGGAAATGAGGGTGGTGATTTTGCGAGCGCGTTCAAAAACCACCGCCCCTGGACCAGACGGGGTGCCTGCAAAGGTACTGGCCCTAGCGATGGATGCGATGGAGGATAGGCTTAGGGCACTATTCGATACCTGTCTGACGTCGAGTCGGTTCCCTAAACCTTGGAAAGAAGGTCGTTTGGTTCTGCTGCAAAAGGCGGGACGGCCTCCAGAGTCCCCTTCGGCCTACAGGCCAATAGTGCTACTGGACGAGGTGGGGAAGATGCTAGAGAAGATTCTCGCTACCCGCATCGTCCGGCATTTGGAAACAGTGGGCCCAAATTTGTCGGATGCCCAATTTGGTTTTCGCGTCGGGCGTTCGACCGTGGACGCCATTATGCGGCTCAAGACCCAGGCGATAGATGCGGTAGCCCAACGGGAAGTTATGTTGGTGGTATCATTAGACATCGCCAATGCGTTCAATACTTTGCCATTTGGTTGCATCGAAGAAGCGCTCCGGTTCCACAAGGTACCCATGTACTTGAGGCGGCTGGTGGCAGACTATTTGAGGGGGCGATGTGTCAGCTACCAGGGACGCAATGGCCAAATCGTGCGGAGGCCTATCACGTGTGGTGTTCCACAGGGGTCGGTCCTAGGGCCTCCTCTGTGGAACTTGGGTTACGACTGGGCCCTTCGCGGTGACCTTCCACCCGGGCTGGGCGTCATCTGTTATGCTGACGACACTCTCATCACAGCCCGAGGAAGAAACTTTGAGGAGGCGGCGCGCTTGGCCACCGAGGGCGCGTCTCTGGTCATCAGCCGCATCGAAATGCTGGGTCTCAGAGTGGCGCTCGAGAAGACGGAGTCCCTGGTGTTTTATGGACCTCGCCGCCGACCACCGGCGGGCGCTCACATCACTTTAGGTAGTGAGCGAATTATGGTGCGGACGCACATGAAATACCTGGGTCTCGTCCTAGACCGCAGATGGAACTTCGGTGAGCACTTCTGCCGACTTGCCCCGAAGCTGATCGGCACAGCTTCCGCCCTAAGTCGGCTACTGCCAAATCTGGGTGGACCAAGCGCCAGCTGCCGACGGCTTTACACGGGGGTGGTGCGTTCGATGGCGCTATATGGCGCTCCAGTGTGGGCGGACTCTCTGACTGCCCAGAACAAGGCTCATCTGCGGCGACCGCAAAGAGTCATGGCTGTCAGGGTAGTTCGCGGGTACCGCACAATCTCAGCTGAGGCGGCGTTCGCACTGGCAGGAACACCCCCGTGGGATCTGGAAGCACGAGTGCTTGCCGAAGTTTACAAACAAATCGTGGAAGTTCGAGCGGAGAGCGGCAGCGGCCCACCACCTGAAGTGGTGAAAAGGTGGCGCAGAGAGGCACAGACTGCCATCATGAGGCAATGGGCGGAGAGGCTGGAGAGTCCGAGTGCCGGTCATTGGACCGTTGGGGCTATCCAACCAATCCTACAGGAGTGGGTACGGAGGCGACACGGGACTTTGTCCTTCCGTTTAGTGCAGGTATTGTCGGCGCATGGCTGTTTCGGCAAATATTTGCACACAGTGGCAAGACGGGAGGCGACCCCCATGTGTCACCACTGCGGTTGCGACCAAGACACGGCCCTGCATACTCTCGAGCAGTGCCCTGCCTGGGAGGCGCAGCGACGTGTTCTGGTGGCTGAAATTGGAGAGGACCTGTCGCTGCCGGTCGTGGTCAGGGCTATGGCCGGCAGTGAAAGGGCATGGGAAGCGGTCTCATCTTTTTGCGAGGACGTAATCTCGCAGAAGGAAGCGGCGGAGCGGGTCAGGGAAGCGAACTCCCTCGCTGACCCGATTCGTCGCAGGAGGGCAGGGAGGCGCAGGCGGCGTAATGCCGACTTGATGCCCCCATAAGAGGGACCAGCGGACGATAGATCGGGGATTCTATCGTCTACGCTACACGGTCCCTGGAGCAGTGGTGATGTCCCAGTGCATCCGGACATCGCTGAAGGAGGTGGGAGCCCGGAGGCGGGCGAAGAAGAGGGAGCCCTGAAGTGGCCACGCTGGATGGGTCGCGAATGTCATGCGTAGCAGTTCTCGCGGCCCAACCATCAAGGCGAAAGTAGGTGCACAGGCGGAGTTTTTAGTGGGTGCAAGCCCCACATAACCATGTCGTCTCCCCGGAAGGCGTGGTATGCGCCAAGCATTTTCTCCGCTCAAAAAAACAAAAAAAAAAAAAAAAAAAAAAAGGTAAACCGAATGTAGAGAGAGGAAGCTACTACTTATAGCGATGTAATGGGAAAAATAAAATAAAGGTTACCCTACTTAGAAAGAGCTGGTTGGCCCACAGAGATAGTGATACGTAGGTATGGCTTCAAGTCTGTATTCGAAGTGTGGACTCCATTTTAATCTACAGCTTCATGGCAGCGAATCATCAAACAACTTTTTCTGCCACTTTTTGCGGGAGGCGAGGGAAACACAGCACACTTCGAAAATTTGACATGACACGCACAGATATTATGCTACCTATTGCTACAAACCCACACAAAAATAATAGCAACATTAATAAAAAACACACACACATTGACAAATTTGTACGTATCTACGCAATTATCCTATGACAACGAACACAAAGTGCTAGTGATGTGACATAAGCAATGAGTGGTCATTCATTCATACAGAAGAATGAAATACCACTCACTGTTTTTGTCTTCTGTATGAATGAATGAACAAAACTTTCATGTTATATTTTCTTGTATGTATTTATGTACACTAACCTAATTTCACCAATAAAGTAGTATACGGAATATGATTAGTGACCTGTAAATCTGCGTAGATAACTAAAGGTAATGACAAAACAATTTATAGTATGTACTTACACTACAGAAAAAGAACGATTGTATTCAATTTAAAAGTTTTTTTTTAGATTATTATAAGCCCAGCTGGTTCTAGATGGCGCTGGATAAAAGTTCCTGGAAGGACTTGGGGGAGGCCTTTGCCCAGAAGTGGGACAGAATCCCGTGACACTATTCCCAAATCACGGCAAATTCTGAATGCCAGAATCAACAGTGGCGACCACCAAATCCAAAGCCTAGATCTTTAATAAAGGACAAAACAAAAGTGAAAACCTTACAAACGAAACGAACAAACAGTTATTTTTTATTAGCCTTAACCTTTATGAGAAAACTAGCTTTTGCTCGCGACTTCGTCAGCGTGAATGTCGGTTATCGTGGATACAGTCGAAGTCGCGGATTAAAAAGTAGCCTATGTCCTTGCCCGTGGTTTAAGCTATTTTCATACCAAAGGAGTTGTTTCAAAATGTATGGAGCCTGGGCCCAGTCCTTGTACACCATACTTACAAATAGGGAAACACATTTTAAATAGTTCTCAACTGTCCAATTACTTTGAAATGGCATTTGGAGCAGGTAAAACACAAGAAATTGCATTTGAAATTGCAACACACAATAAAAAAACAGTCATGGCGACAAGCTGTCATTTTGATTGATTAATGACGTTAGACATTTATAATTCTGATTTTGTACTTCGATTTGTGGACAACCAGGTAATCAGATGGGAAGGAAATGGTGTTGAGTTAAGAAAAACGAACGGAAGGTTGTTAAAAAGAACTCCAAAAACTAGAAACAAAACGACACGAAAGCACAGAACATACGGACGAAAGTGACACTGTTGTAACACTGACAGCTGATAGTCAGTTCTCTTTTTATGATCACTGGTCCATCTATGGTTTATAGAGCAGCTAAATCTGAGTGACGCCATGTTGAAAATCCATAAAAATCATTGTTAAATATCAATTTACTACCACAACAGTATACATAGAAATGAATTATCTGTATTTTTCCCGGATTCTAAGGATTTTCTCTTTTTTTTGAAGTGGTGTACATAGACTGGGCCCAATATGAAACATGTCCTTTCATCAAAGTCAGTTCAGCCGTTTCAACGTGAAAGCGTAACAGACAGAGTTACTTTCGCATTTATAATATTATATAAGTATCAATAATTATATCGTTTATGAAATTCATATTGAATAACCATATTTTTCTTGTTAAAACCCTGTCTGTTCAGATACAACAAAAAAAACTAGTTACTGAACATATTGACTGAGAAAATCACGTATTTTATTAATCATTCAATCACGCTGTCCCAGCACTATGGAAATCCTGACCCTGTACTACGTTTCCGTCCGCTACCAACGTGCTACTGTATTTTTCTATCGTTAAAGCTTAAATAAATAATATTTTGACATTGTACTACTTAAATAAAACTATTTTGATGTATCATTTGTATTTACATGTGGTAGGAATCACCATGGTTTTGTAAATGAGATGTAGCAGATCGCTTTTTTCAGTACGAAACTGCACAATTCACCATGCTTTAGGAACACTTATTTGCGACACAATACGATACACACAATGACGGCGGTCTTCTTTTTTCGGATTGGCATCTCGCAGGTTAACCTAGCCTAGGAGGTTGTTGGCTGCTTAACCGGACTTTCCTGTGCTGCCTTAAAAAAAATTTTTTTTTTAGGGCCGCCAGCCAGGGCAAAATAACTTACACACTAAGCGACTACACGCTAAGAGCACCCCCTGTGGGGTACGAGCCTCGGCTTAGGGCATCTCTGTGGGGGAGGACAGCAAAGGGACAGGCTGGATCGGATTTCAATGGCGGCGGTCAGCGAATGAACTAGTTTTATATAACGAGAATCTTCGAATGGTCAATGTACAACATACTTTGGCAGAGCGGTTCGCCCTGCTATAGTCTCACTAGGTATAAATTCTTTAAAACCCCGGCCAGGCTGTTATAAACAAGCTGTAGCCACCATGCATCACAGCACAGAACGTTTGACTGACATTTCTGCATAAAGAAACATTGAAGCAACCAGCTCTGAAAAGAACTATAACGTTTGACATTTCTCGTAAAAGAAACAGAGAATAGTTCTGAAAAGAACTGTTGTTATGTTTTTTGAACAGCTGCAAAGAAACAGGAGTCCACCGTCGACGTCCAGCTTCGAGTCGCGGCGTCTTCTATCGCCGCGTCCAAGCAATTACACGCTGATATTCACGCAACGGCGACTGCCTCGAAATTTAAGCGAAAGTTAAGCGAACATAATGTAAATACTATTTAAGACGCGCTATTTTTAAATAAATATATTACTTTATTATTACATCTACAACATCAATGAGTATTTTCTTCAACCTTCTGATATCTCCAAGAGTCAACCAAGATCCGCTAAAAAGCCCTCCACATCGGTCTCCACCGGCGGTTTACAACAGTGTAAACACTTGTTTGCAACAAAAATTCGTTTGACCTTCAACAACCTCTGTGGACGGACGCGCGTTGTAAACCGCGTGTGGATACCGCCGTTGTTAAAAAAGAGTCGACATTTCGACAACACACTGAGGTGGGAGCCTTGCAAACACCAACTGTGGACTCCACAAGCCTCCCACCCCACCCCACCTAGGTGACCCATGTTGGAATTGGAAGCAAGTTGGAAGCTTGTTTATAGGTGCTAACAGACGATCGAACCGTCCGCCGTACAGAGGGAGACAGCATCATATGCTAGAAGCACTTAGGAGTACAGAATTCTCTTTCTGAGTTTCTGACTTAAAGCGCTGTCTCTATCTGTACGGCGGACGGTTCGTTCGTCTGTTAGTAGCATTCAAGAAGCTTATAGATAAAAGGTAGCATTACAGTCTGGCCCGGCCATAAGGTGTTTGATGACAGAAAGGCATTAGAAGATGACAGAAATTCCCATTCACTCATTTCAATCATTCATCATTCAGCCAGCCTTGTGCTTATGTGTGAAGTGTGACTGGTATTTTTTCCTGTTTTGTTTATTTTAAATTTTACCAAAAGAGTAAACAGTAGTCTATATGATAACGTTAAAATTGAAAGATAAATAACAATTTATAAAGAAAACTGTGTAATACGGTAATTTATACTACTTTATTCTATAGTTTTTACATCAATAATAATTTAATTACTATACCTTTGTTTCCTTTTTGTGTAATGTTGTATGGTAATGTTTTTTCTCTTACGCTTTGTGGTTGTCTCTGTAACTAAATGACTCTTGGGTTAAAGTTCTAGTGCATCATACTTATTGCCAAATATAGACAAGGGGTCCAAAAAAAATCGGCGAAAGGCACAAACATTTTACATAAATGAAAGTTTTTAGTTTTTATTATTTTTCATTATTTATTTAATAAACGTTGAAACGTTTGGCGACTTTAAAGTACCTACAACTGCGGACCTTCTAGCCTATAATCATATTACTAAAATGTGTGTAGAATCATGTCCCTCACGAACTATGAAAATCGTTATTTTTGTTTTGTTGTTTAAGACCGCTTAAGCTTATCCATACCTTGATCTGCAGGACAGCAGGATTAATTGTTTTGTTTAAAATGTATGTACCTAAATGTATTTTGCACTGTGGTTGTTTTCTTTCACTTTGTATGACACTGTACTGTTGATGACAATGTATATTTCATTTTCAAACAGGCTACCATATTTGGTGTTTGTGCATAATAAGGAGGACAAGTTCGAGAGGATCTATAGGCTTAGATCATTTAGTTTTATTGTAAGTGCAGTATTATACTTTGGGTGTCCATACATGTAATATCAAAAATACTAAAAACCACACGATATTTACAAACTTCAACAGAATGAACAACATTGAAGTAGAAAGGATTAGGTAACTTTTTGTTAGTACTAACTAGGATTCAATAATAAAATTAATGCTGCTCTATTTGGAGGACCTAGATATTTTAAATACTTAGTAATGGATTACCAGATCTTGAATCCGAAAACTGAACAGACCAATAAAAAGGACCGTTGAACTGGCTTCAGTTGTAATTTAGTATAAAAAGCTGGACACTTAAACCTAATAAGGCTGTTGAAAACATTATTGCTCAGACCAATAAAAAACTTTTTTCTTGGTCTGAGCATTATTGTATTTGATGTTTTAGATCCTTTATCATATCACCCACACATCCCACCCATCCTTTATCAACTAATCAATAAAATAACAATAAATATGAATCAGTATTCTTATTATGCATTTTAAAACAAAATTACTGCATGACTGGTTTAAAAGCCTAGAATAGCTGGACAGGCAATAACCACCAAAAGCCTAACTATGCCTGGCTTGATCTGGACGCCTGGCAACAATTGGTATGGAAAATTGGTAATCATGCAAAGACTTTAGAATCTCAAAGTAATTGAATATCTTCAGTGTCCATAGTTAAGCGGCGTGCAGGCACAGCTGATATGTGTGAAACACTTAAATCAGTCAAAGACGAGTTGTCAGATATTGAAAATGAACTTGAAACAAATACAGAAATTTGTCACATGTATGAGGACAGGAAACCATCATTAATAGATATGCCTGTTGAGGTAAGTTACTTATTTGTCACTTCTTAATTAAATAGGGTATTTTAGTTTATACGAGAAAAAAACTATAAATATGTTATTGAGACAGTTTAGGCATAAAGTAGTCGGAAAAAGATAGTAAACTAAAATACTTAAACTATAATAAATTACTTAAAAAATGTATACAAAAAGCACAAAAAATCCATTATACAAAGTACATAACTAGGGCTAAAAATAAATGTAAGGCATCATGGGACTTAATAAAATATAATACCAATAATATTCAAATTCAGGAATCAAATATTAAAGAGATAGAAACTGAAACCGGACCACAAACAAGCCCCACGGACATTGCCAATCACGTAAATAACTACTATATTAATTTGACGAAAAACGATTTTGACATTAACACTAATAATTATGACATTGATTCTATTAATTCTAGTATGTTTTTAATGCCCACTAATGATGGCGAAATACAAAAAGTGATAAAATCACTTAGGGATACAAATTCAACAGGTTATGACCAAATACCTACAAAAATTATAAAATACATAAGCCCTATTATTACTCCGGTACTAGTACATCTAATAGACTTATCATTATTCACGGGAGTGTTTCCTGAGAAATTGAAAATTACAGCTATCAAACCTATACATAAAAAAGGTAATAAAAAACTTGTTGATAATTACAGACCGGTAGCCCTATTGCCTATTTTAGCCAAAGTTTACGAAAAGGTCATGCATACGCGACTAGTAAATTTTATCGATAAGTTCCAAATTTTTAAACCTGAACAGCATGGATTCCAGAAAAGGAAATCAACAACCACAGCGGCATTTAATTTAATTAACCTAGTTACTAAAAATATTGACCAGAAAATCCCGACCACTGTTGTATTTTTTGACATGTCAAAAGCCTTTGACTTTGTGTCGCATGAGCTACTACTAAAAAAATGTGATAAATATGGAATACGCGGTAAAGCAAATGCATGGTTAAAAAGTTACCTTACAAACAGATCGCAATTTGTAGAAATTACTGTGGATAGACCAAATCAAAACGGTGAACTGACATTTCAATCCGAATTAGGTTACAACTGCACAGGCGTTCCACAGGGCAGTATTATAGGCCCCCCACTCTTTCTGATATATATAAATGACCTGACAGAAGTAACTGATCATCCCTGCATACTCTTTGCAGACGATGTGTCTGTAACTATCCCTAAAAATAATGAAAACTATAATGTCGAAATAAATAATACTGTAAGCAAAATAATAACTTGGATGGAAAAGAATAACCTTAAACCTAACATAGATAAAACTAAATATGTACAATTTTGTAACAAAAACTGGAATAAAATAGATTTAAACATCACATATAAAGATAAACAAATACAACAATCAGATAGTATGACTTTTCTTGGGATAGTTCTAGATGAGAGGTGTTCCTGGATTAACCATATTGATGAGATATGTGGAAAACTCAGTAAGTTTGCTTATGTTCTATGGCGTATATCTAACCTAACAAGTAGACAAGCCACATTGCAGGCTTATCATGCATATGTTGGTTCAATACTGCGTTATGGTATACTGGTATGGGGAAACTCGGTGCATCTCGGAAGAGCGTTCATTGCACAAAAGAGGTGTATACGTGCAATTTGTAATGTAGACCCACTTACATCCTGTAAACCACTCTTTAGGAAACTTAGAATACTTACATTAACTGGTATTTATATTGAGGAAATATGTAAATTTACCAAATCTCACCCTGAAATGTTTGAAAAACTGGGAGATAAATGCAACTTCAAAACTAGATATCCCAATAGATTAATTCCTCCTAGAATGAAAACGGAACTATATAGGCGAAGTTGCTATCCTATGTGCATTCAAATTTATAATAAGATTCCTGACCAAATTAAAGAACTTCCAATGGTCCGCTTCAGAAGGGCTTTACGCGGGTGGTTAATTGAGAATTCCTTCTACACTTTAAAAGATTTTTTTCAGTTTAAATCTAAATGACTTAATTGTATACCCGAAATTTGCATGTCATTATGTTATGATAAAATATGTTAAGCTACTATTGTATCTTTAAGAACTTTTATAACCATATTTTTCTGCAAATAAATCTTTGACTTTGACTTTGACTTTGACTTTGAAAATGTAAGTTTTAGTTCATAAAATAACAAAACAAATTTTTAAATTCAATTCAAAGTTTTCAGTATTTTTAGTCTGTTATAAAACACCGTGAAACAGTAGCGGCCATGTTATTACGTCGTACGGCTGTGTAAACAAAAAATTGACAACTGTCAGTCAACCGATTGGCGTAATATAGGCTTTGTACTTTTATTATTTTCGTAACAAACGTATTTTTTTCATTATTACACCTATTACAAAATATACTTTTAATTATTTTTAAATGATATACAATTATCATATTTAAAATGAGCTCATTTGATACAAAACGAACTGACGTCATTTACGCTGAGCAATATGGCGTCCAGTAAGAGGCGTTTTCGTCAAAATACGCGCGAAATTTGAAAATGTAAAATTTAGATGCATTTTTATGGCACTTATCGATCGAATCAAAATTTTGTGTTTTTTTTGGTGGCATATTAGCACTACAGAATTTCATTGAGACACTTTTCAAAAATGGGTGTAATACCCTATTGAGCGTCAGCTTGGCAGGTTGACCATTCTATCAACCCTAATAATAATAAACCTGCAGGACTACTTGTGGCAAAATGTTGTGCAGTAGTGACCCCATGCACCTGATCTCTTTGGAGAAGATTTGTTCCTCATCTCTAGCTTGCCGTTTCTGGCCAGCCAGAGTAAACACTTACGAGGAACGTAGCTTCCACCTCTCTCTTGTCTTCAATTACCAGTTTGAGTGGAGATTCGCAAACATGCTCAGAGCTCAAGGAAATCTTCCAGTAAGATGCTGTTTGGGATTTTGACTGTACTTCCAGGCTTGTCCTGAATAATACCTCTCTACTCCTCAAGCACTCAGTTTTTGTGGACCTATTTATTCAGTGTATTCTGTACTGTAAATACTAACAATACTAACATTGATCAAACGAGTGCTCAGGGATTGCCTAGATAGTTGACTAACTAACCAATCCACTAACTCATTCACTTTAGCCACCTAAACACGACACGGTTGGCGCAGTGGTTGAGCGATCAACTGCTGCGCTGCGTGTCGCGGGTTCAATTCCCGCACGGAACAAATATTTGTATGGCCTACAGACAATTGTTCCGGGTCTGGCTGTTTGTGTATGTGAGTTTATATGTTTGTAAACGCACCCACGACACAGGAGTAATTCCTAGTGTAGGACAATGTTTAAAAAAAAAAAAAACCTATAGTCTAATAATATATAATATATATAATCTTGTAGTAGACCTGCACCAACCTTGGGGACTGTCCTTAGGTGCACTTACATAGTGCATACATGATAAATGTTGGCTGGATCTCATTTCATATAAGAGTAAAGTGTATCAGGCCTCTATGAGTTAGCAGCTGCCCCTAAAAGGCATACACCTTTCGAGGGTCATGGACCAGGATGTTGAATTAAATAAAGTATAAAATAGCTGTTCTTGTCCACAAACTGTCAACATTACTACATTATATCAGGAAATGTATCATTTTATAATTATTTACAGATTCTTTTAAAAATATGCTCATTTTTGGATGCACATTTTTTAAAATACACATTGAGCAAAGTATGTCAGCGATTCGATGACATATTAGCAGATGATCACCTATGGAAATATTGGGTACATAGCAAAGTTAATGGCGTTTTCCCTTCATTGCCCCGCCTAAAAATATGGGAAAATACTCAAATAGACTGGGAAGCAGTTTGTGTAGAAATGGACGTAGAGATGAAGAAATGGACCAATGTTAAGGACACAACTAGACATATTGTGGTTAAAGACGTACATTTTGCTTCTGTGGATACTGTTCTTTTAATTAATGTAAGTACAAGTTATGAAATGTATCTTGCTATGCATTTTCTAATGAATACAGGACAATTAAAAAAAAATCCTTGATTTTATCTGTCTTTTATCAAAATGATACTCTCATAAATAAATAAATGCTTTACATATTTTTCAGAATGGCGAATTATGTATATCTGGTGGTAGGGACCGCGGGTTGGCGTTGTGGAATGTCCTAGATATTAATCCTCACGACGAAAGTGACAACATCACCACATTCACTGATGCCAAACCAAAGCAAATCAGGCATGACGCTCATGCTGGCTGGGTATGGGACTTGGCTGCAGACAGCATAGACTCTGCTACAACTATATATTCCGCCTCATGGGATAACACTGTGAAAGCATGGGATCTTGAGGCAGGATTTAAATGTAAACAAACTTTTCGGTTAGTTTGAATCCCATCTTATTTTATTCTGAATTTCTACATTTATCTAAACACTAATGAAAAACATGCCTACTTTTCAGATGTGGCATGTCAGCATTATCGGTTGTTACTGTTGATAATGAAGTTATTACAGGACTATACTCCAAAAAGATTTTGTCGTTTGACTTGCGAGCTGGAGAAACCCCGACTTACTCCTACAAACCCCACAAAGGTCCTGTCCTAGCACTTCAATCATATAATAACCTGGTTGCATCTCTGAGTGAGGATAAAACTATGGCTGTGTGGGACAGAGTGGCTGGAAAACTCTTGTTGAGTGACATGAAAATACCGACGGATAAAGCTTACCCTGTATGCATTAGTTGGAGTTCATCGTCTTTGTATGTTGGCGACTCTAAAGGTTGTCTGCACCTCTTTAATCCTGAAGACCACAAATATGTAAGGACTCATGAAATATGGCCTGAGCCACCTGTAATAAAACCATCCAGTAAGATAACAGGCTGTTATCAAAGTTCAGGCAATATGATAGTCTGTTCAGACAGGGGTGAAATCAAATTCATGTATAACTGCTATCCTCCACAAGAATATACAAATGTGAAGAGTATTACATTTGACTTAACACAGGTAAATAGTGCTTTAATAACTTACCTATTATGATCAACCACATACTTTTGATGCTGATTCAGTCACAGTCAGCATCGAAAGTGAGGTATTGATTGCAAGCAAGGAGTAACTTGCAGTTAGAGCAGTATACGCGTAGGCGCCACAGATCCTTCAGTGAAGGTTGTGCATTCGAAACTGTTTTTAACCGACGTCAAAAAAAAGGAGGTTATCAGTTCGACCCATATGTTTGTATGTATGTTTGTCGGCGATTATGTCCCGTTTCGCTGAACCGATTTTGATGTGGTTTTGAGAAAAGTATTTGTTACATTCTGGAGAAGGTTTTAGTATACAACAAACATAAATTTGTTCAACACTTTTTGAAAAAAAAAAGCAACAAAAACCGAGATGACGTTTTCGTTTCTTCCATCTAAGTTCCATATTTGGAGGACTTTCAATCTCTGTTTTAACTGTGTTGCCGTTGGATTTGGGTGATAATGAGGCACTGAAAAGTGTTCTGTTCTGTGGCTTTGTTCTGTTTGTTGGTTTGTATTGCTACGGACTTCCGAAACTAAAGTCGTGTGTAATCTGTGCTAAAGTTATTTATCACTTTTTAGATTTTTTTTGACGGTGGTTCTCTTTTTTCAAAAAAGTTTTTTATAAGCCAGGTATCGTTTTCTCAGAGATATCTGGGTTTTCTCAGAACTTCCGAAGACAACACAAAAAAGTGTATACCTAGTAGAGAAGTGCCGACTAGTCGGTAAAGCCGACTATTCGGCCACTATCGTAGTCGGCGACCGGCTTCTTACGTTGTTTGTATTTCTCAATAAAAAGTATGTAGGGGTAATTACATTAAATAAAAACCCTGATTGTTTATTAATAATTTTATATAATACATACTTAGAGTCTTTCACATTTTGAAATGTAAACCAAAGCAACCTTTCCTTTGGTAATCAGTTTCTAAAATTACTTGCTTGTATCTCTCTAATAAAAACACATTACTCCTCATTTGCCTCGCGCAGTCTGATAACGCGCCGTCACCTTGGGTCCTGATGTGTGGGGGGGGGGGGGGGGGGGGCAACAGACGTCCCCGAGTCTGCCGCCCCTGGACCCATTTAGGGGGACTGGAAGATCACCGGGCCTGGTGGGAAGTTGAGTTCTCCCTCTCCCTTTCCGCAGCCTCCTTCTGCGACATGACAGTTTCGCAAAAGGAAACCATCGCGTCCCAGGACTCTGCACTGCCGACCATCGACTCAACCACGGCCGGCAGGCACACTCTGCCACCGTATCGTTCCAGCAGTCGACACAGTGGTGACACCGGGCTTCCGGCTCCCTGTTTATGCGACACAGGTACTTCCCGAACTTCCAGCGGTCGAGCACTGGCCGGACCGCCTCGATGATGGCAAGGCCGGTAGGGAGCGAAAGCCTATATGGGGAGGCACTTGCCGTCTCCCACGACATCTCGAAGGCCTTTGATAGGATATGGCATGATGGCCTAATTAGCAAGCTTCCATCTTTTGGCTTGCCCGCTGGTTTCTGTGTATGAATATCGGATTTCCTGAGAGATCGTTCAATACGAGTAGTCATTGATGGCTGCTTGTCTGATCAAATGGCTGTAAATATCCCTCAGGCCTCGGTACTCTCTGCAACCCTTTTTCTGCTGCATATCAACGATCTACTGAAATCCGGTACCATTGGGTACGCAGATGACAGCACGGTTTTAGAGAGTTACATATCCAGCGCACGTGCCAGTGCGGCTGAAATCCAGATTCACAGGGAGTCCATGGTCGACCGCATAAACTTGTCCCTCAAGGCAGTCTCCGATTGGGGCGATGCCAATCTGGTCAAGTTTAATGCAGCCAAGACCCAGGCGTGTCTTTTCTCTGCCAAGAAGAGGCCTTTCAATCTGGCCCTTGCTTTCCTAAATGTACCCGTTCCGATCACCGACCATCTTGAGCTTTTTGGCGTTACTTTGACGTCGGAACAGGCGCTGAACCTATACCAAGCACAAGTTCGGCCGTGCATGGAATGTATTTCGCACCTCTGGGATGGATCTGCCAAGTACCAGCTGGAGGCGTTGGAAGTTATTGAAAGACGTGCCAAGAGGCTCATAGACAACGACTTCCTGGTTAAGGCTAAGTTCCAAAGCATTGAACACCGCCGCGTCGTTGCCAGCCTATCGGTCTTTTATCGGGTACATTTCGGAGGGTGTGCTTTGGAATTGCACAACTTAATTTCCCCATCCCCATTCCATCACCGGACGAGCAGGGATACGGCGAAGCGTCACCGCTATACGGTTAAAGTTCCACGGTCTCGAATCAAGCGCTTTGCTTCCACATAGGTATATTGTGCGAACTGCGGAATTCACTGCCCGCCTCTCTATTCCCCGATACATATAATCTGGGTATCTTCAAGGCACGAGTGAACCGGTTTAACCTAGGCAAGCGTGTTCCACCTTAGGCCGCATCATCACTTAAGATCAGGTGAGTTGCGGCCAAACGCAAGCCTATAACAATATAAAAAAAAGCCTGTCTCGCCTTTCCGTCACCCGGACCTCGCGAAGCTGAGACCGACGCAGCTCCATATTTCGCTGCATCGGTCGCTCGCCAGGCGCCCGCGCTTTCTCGTGCCACCGGTACAGTGACGAGAGTACCTTCGCCTCCAGGTCCCAAGGCGGTGATACGGCCAGTGCAGGCAGCGCTCGGGCCCCCCCAAATTGGGAAGCAGCGTGGATAGCGCCCAAGCCGCGCCTAACAACAGCCGCTGGAAGTGGGATCGAAATCACACCGGCTGTCGAGCCGAAATCGAAATCCACCAATCCAAAGTACTTCATGGTCGACTCGACAGCTATTCCCCCCCACGATGTGTGATCCTTGCGGTTGAGGGGTCGTATTACCTATTCTAACAAAACTGTAGGGAACAGTGGTAGCGTGATTATTCAGATGTCGGGTTTTAGTTTTTGTAGTAATTGTCCTTTAGAGGGTGCCATATACGCCATATTTAATGTGACGTAACATGGCTTCTTAATTACCCAGCGGATAATCAAGCCGTTCCAACGATACCTAATTTGTCAATCATGATAAGGAGTTTAGAAGTTATGAGGGTACAGATGGACGTATGTACATCTATTCTGCATAAATACCCCCATATATACACATGTTCACATAGACCGCTTAGAATTAAGTCAAGTAACAAATGCACTGCATCGCCTTAAGCCAAAACGGTCGGCGGGGCCGGAGGGTATCCCCGCATTTATAATACGGGATTGCCGCGCTGTTCTTTCAAAGCCGCTTCATCATCTGTATAATTTATGCATTGACTCATGATATTTCCCCGAGTGTTGGAAAATCACACGTGTGATCCCAGTACCTAAGGGCGGAATGGATTCAGACGTGAGTGGCTATAGACCAGTGGCAGTTCTGTCAACACCGGCGAAAGTTTTTGAGTCTACAATACAAAAGTCCATATTAAACCAAGTATCCAGTTTGCTGTCGGACGCCTAGCACGGGTTTCGACCGGATTGTAGCACAACCAGTAATCTACTGAACTTTATGACATACGTGGTGACAAATGTTGATGCTAAAGTACAAGTCGACGCTGCCTACTTTGATTTTGAAAAAGCTTTCGATCTGGTCGATAATG
Organism: Charanyca ferruginea; assembly: GCA_947361185.1. Taxonomy (NCBI): domain Eukaryota; kingdom Metazoa; phylum Arthropoda; class Insecta; order Lepidoptera; family Noctuidae; genus Charanyca; species Charanyca ferruginea. Next base: position 9,257,182 of record OX376058.1, read on the forward strand.
ACAAATTATTGGACAAACTGGCAGCAGTCGGATGTACTCCTGACAGATCCAGACCGCTACTCGGTGTCGATTTCTTCTCCACTGGGTAGCTCCGAACACTGTCTGGTGAAGTCTGTGTCCGTCTACTCCACGCCCGATCCGTGCATCGGCGGGTATGGCGATACAGGTCAGCAGATTGGGATGTCATGCGATCTTTCTTCGCATGTTATCCTTGGCAGCCTACTTGCTTTTCTTCGACTGATGCTTCGTCGTGCGCGGACGCCGTGACGGATGTGTTGCGGAGGGGGATGGAGTACTATATTCCGTTCTCAGACGTAACAATGTCTGGCGAAGCTCGCCCATGATTTGGTGCCGAGTGCAATCGTGCTAATGCACTAAAACATTCAGCGTACCTAGCATGGGTTGACGACCGCACTCGCAAAGCAAGTGACGTGAGCCAGAAGAAGAGAGCCTTTAACAGGGCTGCCAAGTCCTGCAAGAAGGTGTTGCGGAGAGCTCGGTTTGACCACATTAGCCGAATAGGGAACAAACTTGCTTCATACCCAGCAGGTAGTAAGGCTTTTTGGTCCCTGGCTAAGTCGGTCGAATCGAACTTCTGCCGCCCCTCACTACCACCACTGCTGAGACCCGACGGGTCGCTGGCCCACTCCGCTGAGGAGAAAGCTAACTTGTTCGCCTCTATGTTTGCGGAATCGTCACGTCTGGATCCGGGTGGCGCGAGGCCCTCTGTTTATTCTGTTGGATGCGAGTCGAGTATGTTGAACATAAGCATTCATCAGAAGGTTGTTCTTAGGGTACTGCGTAACCTAGACGTGAGCAAGGCTAGTGGCCCTGACGGGATTCCAGCAATTGTACTGAAGACTTGTGCGCCTGAGTTGTCTCCGATCTTGACATGCTTATATCGCCTGTCGTTTGAGACTGGGAAAGTGCCGATGGCTTGGAAGCAAGCTAACGTGCAGCCCGTGCCCAAGAAGGGTAATCGGGCTGACCCATCGAATTATAGACCCATTTCGGTAACGTCCATACTCTGTAAGAGTATGGAACGGGTGCTAAATCGTAAGCTCCTGGCATACCAAGAGGCGAATGATATCCTCAGTGACCGACAATACGGCTTCCGCCGAAATCGATCAACTGGGGATCTACTAGCGTATGCCATTCACATCTGGAGTGAGGCCATTGAGAAGCATGGAGAGACACTAGCGGTCTCCCTTGACATCTCAAAGGCCTTCGACAGGGTCTGGCACGATAGCCTTATTAATAAGCTTCCTTCCTTCGGTCTGCCCGCCGGTTTGTGTGATTGGATTGCAGATTTCCTGAGGGATCGGCCTATTCGAGTGATCATAGATGGCTGCTCGTCCGGACTGCTGGATATTAATGCCGGGGTTCCTCAGGGGTCGGTGCTTTCGGCAACATTGTTCCTGCTGCATATTAACGATCTGCTAAAACCCGGTACCTTTGGGTATGCAGACGACTGCACTGTCGCTGAGAGCTACGTGTCCGACGCACGAGCTGGTGGGTCGCACATCCGGTCTCTCCGGGAGGCGATGGTTGAGCGCTTGAACTTGTCCTTACAGGCTGTCTCTGATTGGGGCGATGCCAATCTGGTCAAGTTCAATGCTGCTAAGACCCAAGCGTGTCTCTTTTCCCCTAAAAGGAGCCAATTCCACCCAGCTCCATCTTTCCGAGGTGTAACCGTGCCGATAACCGACCGACTTGAGCTTCTTGGTGTTATGTTAACATCTACCCTCAATTTTGGCCCTTTCATAGAGGCAAAGGCTGGCTGGCTGCCAAAAAGCTGGGGATCCTAGCAAAAGTGAGACGGTACTTTACGCCGGAACAGCTGCTTAAACTTTATCAAGCTCAAGTTCGATCGTGTATGGAATACTGCTCTCATCTTTGGGACGGATCTGCCAGATACCAGCTTGATGCCCTAGAGTCAATTGAGAAACGAGCCAAGAGGATCATTGGCAATGATATGCTCGTCGAATCAAAGCTCCGAAGTCTTGAGCATCGACGCCGAGTTGCTGGACTGTCGGTTTTCTATCGGTTGCATTTTGGGGAGTGTGCGACGGAATTGCATAATTTAATTCCGCCGAGCCCGTTCCATCATCGGACCACAAGACGTACGGCGATGCGCCACCGGTACATGGTGGACATCCCACCCACACGCACGAAACGTTTTGGGAATACATTCATTGTGCGTACTGCTAAGGAGTGGAATTCCCTGCCTGAGTCTGTGTTTCCTGATAGCTACAACCTGGGTGTCTTTAAGTCAAGAGTGAATAGGTTACTTCTAGGCAAGCGTGCTCCATCTTAGACCGCATCATCGCTTTCCATCAGGTGAGATAGTGGTCAAACGTATGCCTATCAATAGATAAAAAAGAAAAAAAAAACCTAAATTGCTTCAGTTCTGCTAACTACATGAGGGACCGACGACAGTTCGTAGATTATGCTGGTTACAAGTTCGAGCCTTATTATACAAGATCGGGCGTAAGTCAGGGTAATAATGTTGGCGCCTTGAGTCTTATATATAAAATTCTCGTGTCACAATGTTCGTTCCCGTACTCCTCCGAAACGGCTTGACCGATTCTGATGAAATTTTGTGTACATATTGGATAGGTCTGAGAATCGGCCAACATCTATTTTTCATCCCCCTAAATGTTAAGGGTTAGGGTAGGGTAGGTGTAGGTAAATAGGCAGGTAAGTAGGTAGATCGGGACAGGACAACGTCTGTCGGGTCAGCTAGTTATTGTAATAAACGACCTGCCTGCGGTCGTCAGGGCTGCCACCTGTGGTTACCTATCATAAGGTCGAAAAATATTTGACCGAATTTCATTTCACCTAAAACTTTTCAACTATTATCGTTTCGTTTTTTTTTTACTTCATCGAAGTCACGTCTGCCACTGTATCAGTTGACCTATTATCAATTCGATTTTTTTCGTTATTCCGACGTTTCATTTGGTCGATAAACTTTTTACCGAAGTTAGACTTAGCCGAATAACATTTGTTCGAAGTATTATGATTCCAAACATTAATTATCCCACTGTTTTAATTACCATATTTTCATTTCATCAAACGCCTAGAAAGTTTGTGCACACTATTTCATATCTGCTTGCTTGCATGCAGCATGCAAGCAAGCATGCAGCGTGCAAACAAGCATGAAACATGCAAGCAGGCATGCAACATGCACAAGCATTGTTTCTGTCACGGCTCCGGCGCTCCGGGTCTGAGTCCCCACGCGAGCTTATCGTCGCAGATGGTTTTAATGCACGCCGCCGCGGCTGAGGCTGGCCGGCTTTGCCGGCCAGCAAGCCGAAGCTGCTTTGAAATCATTTGGCAAATGAAAAAAGTTCAAAAGAGGCTTCGGCCAATAGCAAAAAGTTAATTTGTAAATCGACGAAAAATAGTTCGGTAAAATAATACTTATGACACATGATACTTCGATGATATAAAAATATGACAAATAATGCATATAGCAAAAAAGACTTCGGTCTATAGTTTTCGGTAAAATGAAATTCGGAAAAAAACATTTCGGAAAAGTGATCGGTTCCCTTCCTGCTGGGGTAACGTTACCGCAGCCAGACATTTTCTGTTTTAATGGGAATACTGAAATAAAATTTAGCTATGTAATTAGATGTTTAGACAGGGTAAATGTTGCAACTTACTTTGTATTTGTTCTTTCTTCGACTGCGAAGTTATTCGAGTTCTTGCTGGAGTAACGTTTGTGGTTTTGCTGGATCTCCGAACCGGCTAAGCGGATTCTTATCATCTTTTGATCATACCTTCTTGAGAATTAGTTTGAATTAGTTGGGCAATAAAAAACAAAAATAATGCACCATTCTAAGGTTATTTCATAACATTTAAAAACACTTAAGTAGGTCCTGACACTTTGAATAAGAAGAGGTTTAAAGACTTACTTTAAACGTTGTTTTGTAACTTCCTTTAAATGTATGTTAAGTTTCATTAGTATCCTCATCTCATCTCATCATAGGTACGAGTTGGATGGCACATCAATCGAACGCGTCGCCACGGTACGTGATCTGGGACTCTGGGAGTATTATTGAACACGGAATGAACGTTTCTTGACCATATTACAGTTGTTTGTAAAAAATCTTACAGGAGCCTAGGTTTTGTACTTCGGCAGGCGGCGGGTTTTACAAATGTTAAAGCGGTTGTAGCTTTGTATAAAACTCTGGTAAGATCTCAGCTTGAGTGTAATGCTGTCGTATGGGCTCTACATGAGACTAAAAATACTCTCATATTCGAGCGCATACAAAACAAATATACCAGATATTTTTACATGAAACTTTACGGGATTTATCCCTTTTATCCGTTGATGTACCCAACCTTGTTCGTAATCGGCATGGTCGGGTACAACAAACTGGAGACAAGAAGGGACTTAGCAATTGTCACATATTATATGTTTAAACTGTTACGTGGTAATACGTGTAATCCTGGTGTTTTAAAGGAGATACATTTTGATGTGCCAGATAATTACGTATTACGACGCCGGCGGCCACGGCTACTAGCAGTGCCGTGCGCACGAACCAACTTGCTCAGCAAAGCGCCACTGACGCGCGCCTTGCATGCACTCAATGACACTGGCGACAGAATTGATTTGTTTTCTTGATCTCTGAATTAATTCACAAGGATTAAATTGTATGTACTATGCTATACGTAATAAGATTTAATTTAATTTTTCCCATACAAACGCTCGTACGCGATTACGGCGTTATAACAAATTATTTTCTAAATATTTTTAATACACAGGCCAAAAACAAACTTTTTTGAGAAAGAAATTCAGTGAAAACGTCTGAAAATCAGCTTTTTTTTTGCACAATTTTATCTGAACTTTGGCCGGTTATAATATACTCATACATTAAAAAAGTAAAAAAACAGCTTCATAGAAACCTTGCACATGTAATGGAGATTCTAAATTACAATAGTACATTATGATATAAGTGCGGTAGGTTGAAAATTACAGCCGAGGCGATATTGCTACAAGAAAGCAGAGGCTGTAATTATCAAAGCGCACGTATGTCGTATGACGTTTTATAAATTGCGAGGAAATAATTCAAATATTATAACTTAGTGCGAGGAAATAATTCAAATATTATAACATATTTGCAAGGAAATAATTCAAATAAAAACAATACAGCGAAAAGAAAAAGCGCGCGTAATAATTTTTACTTGTTCACAAATTAGCGATGCCCGCGCATCAGCGCTTTTTTTAAGGCATAGGCATAAAAACAGCCAGTATAACTAATAAAGTAAATTAATCTTTTTTTGTTTTTGTTACAGATTGTAATTTATTACAGGTTGTAATTTATTATCAAAATTAATTAAATTAAAGAATTAAATGTTCATTTTTTTATATTTTAGCTCCCAAAGTTAATTTTATTCATAAAATGTTGACCACGTTTCTGACATAAATACTCTTTGCTAAGATTTAAAAATGTACCGTTCGTTTTAGACGGAGCATCTTGATAAACTGTACGTTTTACGAACCTCGTGCGTTTTACATTACAATAACGCACAAGTACGTAATGACGTACATTGAAATTGGTGTAATAAGAGACACTTTATGAGCAAATGTATTATAAACATTTTTACCAAAAACTTGTAAGGCTTTTTCAAAAACACGTATGTCCTGGAACAAGTTTTGTAAAATTTCCGCGCGCCAATTTTCCTGTGATGTTATCGCGTTCTCACTCACTCGTTTGTTTTCGAGCTCTGCGTTGGTTGAAACAAAATATTTTTCAATCACGCTCGCGTTTAAGTTCGTTCGATTGGATTGAGCGCTCTTAAGTACCACGCTATCGCATTGGGTTGTACCCTGTAAAGTTAGTTGTGTTTGTGATAAAATAAATAAATAAATAAAATAAAATACATTCCGGTCAAAAACATAACCCTCCTTTTTGCTTCACAGTAGTCAGGTAAAAATCTGTGATGCGTTCTGCAAGGGATAAATAAATTATAAATGATGCCATCTGTCACTCTGCCGTCATCTGGAAAGTTGTTTTTAATATCATTTTTTTTTAAATTATCTTTATCTTTTTTTATTGTACGTGTAAATATTGTAAGTATATATAAAATTATAGTTTTTAATTAGTTCTTTACAATTTAATTTCAGCTACGATACTTGAATGGCGTTTTAGTGGTTGGCACATGTGATTCAGCCTTGGAATTTTGGATACCAAAAGAGAGATACCTATAATGGTCTGGAAATTATTTTACTGGAAGGTTAAGAGAAAGGTTTACAAAGTTGAGGTATTCACCTTAGTCTGATAATGATATGACAACGCCAATAATTGTTTATTGTCTTTATTATCATTTGTAACATGATTAATGTGTCAAATTGTATTATTACTAAAACAATTAAATGTCTAACCTATTGTATTGTTAATAGGTACCTAAATTGCAACTTCTCGAGCTTGCGCTATGTTCTAGTTTCAATTTTCAATGCTTACTGTGATATGAAGTCTCAATAATTATTTATTCTTTTAATCTTTAAATCGCATTGTATTATTTAAATAAATATGGCTGCTACTTCAATGAAAGATGAAAAGATGTGATGTATTGATAAAAAAATCACTTAACAAGTTGTCACACACAATTTATTAATTTGTTGCACAAATTAATAAATTCTATTAGAATTTTATAAACAGCATAATAATACTTTTAGGTAGAATTATATTATTAGTGTTTTACTATTAGGCCCAAAGTAAGGCGTAGCCCGTATTCCGAGAGCACTCTGAACACAACTATTATATAATTTTATGTTTCGGAAATACGACATACAAAACTACCTAGGTATTCGAAATTTTTTTCGAAATTCGATTTCGATTCGAGATTGCGCTGTTGTAATAATTATTAGGTACTTAATGAAAAAGTCCTTGTATGAATGATCGCTAATAGATGAGGCGCCAGGTTCTATTTATACAGTTCGCCAGCTGTCTGTGTTTCATATGATAAATTTCCTTTGTTATAGGTGATATATAAAAAAATTGAAAGTCATTCAATAATTTTTATAATGAATTAATAAACCCTTTTTTAATTGAATAATGATCGTTTACTTTTGATGCTTTCTGTAGGTACGGTCACCAAAAGAGATAAGTATCCATGTCGTCGGGAATAGTTGAAGTTTACTTAGAAACCGATGGGTGTTTATGAATAAAATAAAATACAATTAATAGAGAATTATACAGTTCAATGATTTAATTAAGTTTTATTTGAAAGCCTCCATTGGTTTCTAATTAAACTTCAACTATTCCCGACGGCATGAATACTTATCTCTTTTGGTGACTGTACATTTAAGGTACATATTATATTAAACTACAATTAATAAACATTATGTTCCGTGCCGACAAACAGACCCCACTTCAAATATAATATGGCTTTTACTAAAAAATAAAGTAGGGTGTTTCTAATAGAATTAAATTAACCGAACATAAAACGAAGTGGTAGAGGTTTGGTGTGGGCGAACACCTGTTGTCAGTCACACTGACAGGTAAGGTAACGGTTAAGGCACTAAGTACCGTAAAGCCACGGCGCGCCCGAGGTCGTTGTCGATACGTTGAATCAGCATAATTTATGAACAAAGGGGATAGAACCGATCTGGCATATCGACCCGCCGCCATTTTCACATTTTTCGAAATCACAGCGCACGATTATCGTGATATGAATGGTTAGAGGACATAAAGACGAACAAAAATGTCAAGGAACATGGCACCCCAAAGTGTCACGTTACCTACCGAGATATTTATAATCCCAACCCTTTACTACGTTTCCGCTACCAACATACCACTGTCGACCGACGATCAGTCACAAGTTCCGAAGAGATAGTCATATACTGAGTAGGACAAGGTACTGTGCTCGGACCGACGCTGTTTCTCATTTATATAAACAGCCTATGCAACATGAGTATCGAAGGCGCTTAAGTACATATTTTCATATGCTGACGATACAGCAATTGCTTTCTCGGGAGAAACGTGGAACAGCGTCGCGTCGGTCACACCGCCGAACGTGGCTTGGCTACAATAGCTACCTGGCTCGATCGAAACCTTTTAACGCTAAATGTTTCAAAGACAAACTACATTGTTTCTCCATTTTCAAGCTCAGCCATCACAAGATCTCCAGATTAAAATCCATAGGTACCTACTCTGACTCCCCTAACACCAACTGCTCTTGTTTAACCTTCGGTGTACAAGGTGAAAAAATCTCCTCACCCATACAACGTGGGGTTCAATTAACCCCAGAATCATCGGTACGTCCTATGAAAGTTTATCAAGTTAAACAAGTTTGCTGTTTTATTTTGTTAAGGACATTACTTAACTAATGAACTAAATACAAAAATGTATCAAATGAAACATATTATAAAAAAAAAAAAATCACATAACCTTTCCGTGAAATCAACAACACACGCATTAAGTCACAATAAAAAAATAACAAAAATATTTCTTAAATGGAAAATGCTTTTTTTGTTTATTTATTAATAATAATAATAATAATAACTTTATTATCAGGCAACTGTGGCCCATAGATAAAATACACAAAATAATCTTAAACAATAACAAACTAATACATATTAAAACCTTATCAACTATAATTAAATATATCCTATTTCACACGCAATGTTGGCGTCGTGTGTCGCGCGGTGTCAGCAGGTAACCGGCCTCGGAAGCGCCGGAACATAACACCTTTCGGCCAAAATTCTTCCTTCGTGAAGGTCGACAGATGTTCAGCTGGTACTCTCACCACAAAGGAGTTGAAGTTCACATTATGGCTCGAGGCCAACCGCTCGACCCTCAGAGCAAAATTCGACATGTACTCTACAACCTCCTCAACCTTTGTAGAGTAGTGCAGTCGAGACACATACAGCAGCGTCACTGGAACAGCAGGACGCAGCAGGTGGTTTGGTCCGGTCGGTGCGGTCCCACACTTGTTCGGACAAGTTGGTTTCTTCATCCTCTTCTTCTTCTTTTCAGGTCCATGTTCTTGCAGACCCATACGTGCACTTTCGTTATGGCTCTGCTTAGCCCCTATTTCACTTCGTCGCTTTATCTGTGACGCAGCGGGTTCGCTGGTTGCGACAATTGCTGAGTAGGCACGTTTGGGGGTCGACGTACCTACGCGTGGCGCTACCTCCTTCAAGGCAGGGACGGCAACGGTGCGAGTTGCTTCGTTCGCACAACTAGCGTTCGGCGCTGGCATTATGTGCCTCGCGACTTGCGTCCACGATTTCGACGTCCGGTGACCTACTTACAGAAGCAGCGCTGCGAAGCAACATCACTTCGGCACGTAGCTCCTCTACGGTCTTCTCTGACGTCTCCAACCGCGACTGTAGCTAGGCTAGGCTCGTATTCAGGGACGTTATGCTAGACATATTTGGCTTTATAAAAATAATCACAGTATTAGATAAAGTGCGGTGTGCGTCTCAAGGTTGCACCAAATGGAAGTCCAGCTCAGCATGTGTCAGGAAAATATACCTGACGCTGATATTCTGCTGAATCTCTGCAGGAGTTCATGGTGTGTCATCTAAACATGGTCGAAAGTTTGTTTCGGCATCTTCCACATCCGTATCATTTTAAACTTCAGAAGTCTCGCTGATATGAAGAAAACTCTTAACGGCTGACGAAGTCTCAGTATCTTTCAAAAAGGTAGCCACAATAAGATCATCCTGCAGGTTGTAAGACACATTCACTATCTGTACCTATAATGAAAACAAAAAAGTATTTAAAAATCACTTATTGTAGGTGACAATAACAAAATAACACAGAAGTAAGCACATACCTTTTTTACGACGTCCCATACAACGTGGGGTTAAAAACACCCAGGAACCACTTTGTGCGCTTGCACACACGACGCTAGTGCACTCAGTACCTACTGACCCGACGCTATGAAAAGACGCGGAAATGTTTAAACTCCAGCTACTATGAAAATTTATTTATTTATTTATTTAGGTACAAAAAACAGTTAAACGTAACAATTTTTGTATCAAAGCTAATTAGGTTCATTTAATATACGTATAACCCACACTATTGTCCATGGATTAAAAAAAAAATACTTAAAAGAGGAAAGGACGGACGGTCGCTTATCAAAATTATTAATGAAAAGAAGAGAAAAAGAAAAGAAACAAAAGTAAGTTATAAAAGGTTGTCGGTAAGTAAAGCTATAGCCATTTTTTTAAATCGTGCAGGAGTAAACGCAAAAATATCGGTATCAGTAAAGTGTGTGTCATAGGTTACTACAAGGCGGCGGAGAGGTGCCCGCTCACCTGCGTTTGTTTTGCACTTCTCAGTGTGAAACAGACGAGGAACGCGCACCTCCCGCCGTATCATGGCCATGAGGAGCGTACGCAGGACTCCAAACTCAAAAGATTGTGCTGTTTGAGTAGTTCTAAATAAGAAATTCTCGAGTGATAAAATTTATATTGCACGTCAAGGGCGTCGCCAGCCGATGGCCCAGGGGGGGGCAAGTTGATACATGGAGGGTGGAAATAGCATGAATTTTAAATACAGTCAAAAGCACGTGAAGCCTTACCTACCGGAAGTGCGTGTCTTACCCCTAACGGCGGCGCTTGTACTAAGGGTCCCTTCACACTAGCGTTTATCCAGCGTAGGCCTTCGATGATCGTATGCGCAGCGCCGACGCGGCGACGCCGCGGCATCGGCGTTTCCTCTGCAGATAATTGAACGCTGCGCTAGCGCGGCGCAGACGTCGGCGGTATTATTTTGTGTGAGATCTCGGTGCGTCGCATTGTGCCGGCGTTTCTACGCTGCGTTGTGCATACGTTCATCCGATCATCATCTCATCTCATCAATCATACATCCATCAACGCGTAGGCGTTCAATGAACGTATGCGCAGCGGTATCGACCGTAGGCGCAGCGGTTGTTTAGCGTAGGTTTGACAACGTAGGCTGGACAACCGCTAGTGTGAAGGGGCTCTAAGAACGGTACAAACTCCAATGTGTAAAGCTCCACAAGCTCTTGACTATACAATTCAGTGGCGTAGCTACGTGACGATGGGCCCCGGTGCGAAAAAAAAGTTAGGGCCCTATCTAAACTGGTTACGTTTCATGGTATCAAGTAAAAACGTAAATACATATACAGGGCGTCCCACGGATATGCCACATGGAGGGAAAGTACCTTGAATATTGTAGATGGAACATTTTACTGAAAGAAGACTTTATTTGAATTTAAAAAAACAATTTAAACTGCATTCATAGATATTTAAATAATTACATGGTTGAACCGGGAATCGAATCTCGTTACATGAGAAAAATAATCACCTGTAGCTTTATCATACCGATCGAAAGGCTTCATCATAAGGATTATTTTTTGCTAAATAACATAGTGTCAGAAATAAAAGGAAGACCATGAATTTTAACATTTTAATTCAAAATTAATCAATAATGTCAGTTGTACTCGTATATGTCCTTACGGCAATGTCAGCTTTTCATTTTTCTGAACAAAATTTCACATCAAATGTTAAAACTCATGCTCTTCCTTTTATTTCTGACACTATGTTATTTAGCAATGGTCATATTTCCTCAAGTTAAAGATAAACCTGATGCAGTTATTGAGGACCCTGTGCAGCTTAGCCGTCTGAGACAATTATATGAGCACCTAAACTACTAGTGGTTGTGAAGTAACGGTTGATCCAGGTAAATGGTCTTTGGGAAGTCCACATGACGTGGGCTGCCGATACCAAGAGTTCCGAAGATTTTCCAGATATCCAGAGATAGAACAGAGAAGAAGGCGAAATGTTTTCGAGAATATGGCGGCGTTTGGCGTTACGTATCATCTGATTACAGGTTTCTTGCAGCTTTGACGAGGTTTCTTCACCCGATCCCTGTGCCTCATCGCCATACGCACCCCTGTCATCATCCAAGGAGCCGGTGGACGCCTAAGCTAAACCCTCTTTACAAGGCAGGACAGAGCAAGGACCGATCGATTGAAGATACGCAGCTGGTCGTCTACGGTTGTTGTAGCTGCAAGATGACCCCCATCGAGTTCCGACGCATGCTGACGTAGCTTCTCCACATCCATGTACGCCAAACAACGCGTGTACAGACCTTTACGAACCGCTTTAGGTTTTGTTTTAGAACATGCGAGAGGAAAATAAGGTCATGGTTGGAAAAGCCAGGTGCAGAATACTGACCATGAATGGACACAAGAGAGAGAGAGGTCGTCAGTAAGTCGAGCCACGTGTCATCCCCTGAGATATTAAAATGAGTAAGTAGGTTGCAAACGAAGATCATAGAAACTAACAGACTCGATGATGTGTAGGAGTTTACGAGAAGAAGGGGCATATTGACGCAATGTGCATGCTCTGACAATAAACAACACCAAGTAGGGTTTTAACAAATTTGATATGGATTTTTAGAAAGACGTACCTACTCAGCTGAGGCACAACTGTAAATTGAAGGAGAAGAAGCAAAGATTTTGAAAGGAAAATCGCTACGAAGACACATAGCAACAACATCATTACGGATAAGAACGAAACCGGGAAGAGGGTATTAGGTTGTAGAGAGAAGATGAGATTTGAGCCAACTCTCAGAAATCAGAACGGTGTGCATGAATGTAGGCATCAAAAATAGTCTCTAACAGGTCAAGTGACTTGAAACACTTTTAGCATTGATGTGGCAGACATTAAACGTAAAAAAGCCTTTCTTTCGACTGAGCTCCGACGTACAAAGTCACCAAGGGTGTCAACTTCAATTAAATGAAACATTCATCAGCGGAAGAAAAAATAAAGGAAGCATTGGCAGAGTATAAGAGTCATTATCAGATGACATAAAATAATAATATATTATATATTAAAATATTGAAATATCACGCAAATTCATAAATCGATTGCATAACAGCTGATTGGTTGAAGTGGCTAGGCCCAAGAACCTACACAACACAACAGAAAGAATTTGTATTTATATTCTGAAGGTGGAAGAATTTTTTGCTAGGTCAGTTCGGGGTTTGCTGGCCAGGGCGGCCCCCCGAGCTTGGGGCCCCGATGCATCGCACCGCCTAGCCTTCCGATAGCTACGTCACTGTGTACAATAAATAAAAATTGTGAAGAAAATTATTATATTTATTACCATAAAAAGAATTTTCGACAAAATATAGGATATTGGGATAAAAAGAATTTAGAAGCAATTAAATATTCAACTAGGTGCAAGATTTTAATTTTGAAGAATTCAAGCGATATTCGTCTTTTTGATCAATTCAACTATTTTTTTTCACAATTTTTTTGAGTGTCTAGGGGGGGGGGGCAACTGCCCCTACCTGTCCCCCCTGGCGACGCCCTTGCTGGACGTTACGTAGCAATTTTTTTTGAACAATTTCAAGTCTATATGAGTATTTGCCATAGAATGGACCCCAAATAGGAACAGCATATTCTAACTGAGAGCGAATTTTTTTTTGACGTGACAACGTCTTATAATTCGATAGAGCCGGCTGCACGCACGAAAAAATTGGTTGTCTGTAAAGTCGGTTTACTGACGATAGTTGAACGTGACAACGTACGGCGTTACCTCAGAGCGGGGTAACGCTATAACGCCGTAACGCCGCATGAGTCATGTTTTTGACGTGACAACGTCTTAAAATTCGATAGAGCCGGCTGCACGCACGAAAAAACATGACTCATGCGGCGTTACGGCGTTACCTCGCTCTGAGGTAACGCCATACGTTGTCACGTTCAACTATCGTCAGTAAACCGACTTTACAGACAACCAATTTTTGACGTGACAACGTCTTATAAATCGATAGAGCCGGCTGCACGCACGAAAAAACATGACTCATGCGGCGTTACGGCGTTACGGCGTTACCTCGCTCTGAGGTAACGCCCTACGTTGTCACGTTCAACTATCGTCAGTAAACCGACTTTACAGACAACCAATTTTTTGACGTGACAACGTCTTATAATTCGATAGAGCCGGCTCCACGCACGAAAAAACATGACTCATGCGGCGTTACGGCGTTACCTCGCTCTGAGGTAACGCCATACGTTGTCACGTTCAACTATCGTCAGTAAACCGACTTTACAGACAACCAATTTTTGACGTGACAACGTCTTATAAATCGATAGAGCCGGCTGCACACACGAAAAAACATGACTCATGCGGCGTTACGGCGTTACCTCGCTCTGAGGTAACGCCGTATCGCCGTATTTTCTTAAGACGTTGTCACGTTCAACTATCGTCAGTAAACCGACTTTACAGACAACCAATTTTTTTTGACGTGACAACGTCTTATAATTCGATAGAGCCGGCTGCACGCACGAAAAAACATGACTCATGCGGCGTTACGGCGTTACGGCGTTATCTCGCTCTGAGGTAACGCCGTACGTTGTCACGTTCAACTATCGTCAGTAAACCGACTTTACAGACAACCAATTTTTTGACGTGACAACGTCTTATAATTCGATAGAGCCGGCTGCACGCACGAAAAAACATGACTCATGCGGCGTTACGGCGTTCCGGCGTTACCTCGCTCTGAGGTAACGCCGTACGTTGTCACGTTCAACTATCGTCAGTAAACCGACTTTACAGACAACCAATTTTTTGATGTGACAACGTCTTATAATTCGATAGAGCCGGCTGCACGCACGAAAAAACATGACTCATGCGGCGTTACGGCGTTACGGCGTTACCTCGCTCTGAGGTGACGCCGTATCGCCGTATTTTCTTAAGACGTTGTCACGTTCAACTATCGTCAGTAAACCGACTTTACAGACAACCAATTTTTTTACGGTACTTTTGATGTGTGACCTTGGCGGGACGTACAGCAAGAAGGATGGTGAGTAACGCGTTTAAGTATTAGTAGCCTCGCCTCATTCGTGCTAGCACAGTGTGCTGCCTCACTTTGTAAAAAGAGTGCCTCGCTTGATCCTCGTTTGAAAAGAGTGAGTTACCCAACACACTATGCCAGCAGTCGCCAAGCCATTCATCTATGCGCCAAGCCACTTCGCCCCTCACCGAGGCCACCGATAACGATAGTTCCTATTCCTACCGGCTTGGCGCTGCAGACGCTCTCAACCAGTAAAGTCTAGCCACCGAATTTCGAAACTAAAGTCAATGTGTGTCGTTTTTCACTTTTTAGTTTTTGAAGGTGGTGGTCTTTTTTGTAAAAAGCTTTTTATTTTCCGCTTTTGACGTGACAACGTCTTATAATTCGATAGAGCCGGCTGCACGCACGAAAAAACATGACTCATGCGGCGTTACGGCGTTACCTCGCTCTGAGGTGACGCCGTATCGCCGTATTTTCTTAAGACGTTGTCACGTTCAACTATCGTCAGTAAACCGACTTTACAGACAACCAATTTTTTAGTACCTCCTTCTCATCCAAATCTATTAAGAAGAGATTGAAAGTTATGTAAAATTTTTGGGTATTTGTTGATTTTTTCAAAAAGGGCTGAATCAATTTCGACAAAATTTGACAAACCCTGAAGCATACCCTATCCATAAAAAAAATATTGCAAAACCGGGTTACGTTTGCCGGAGAAATCGCGTAACAAATCGCGCACGTATTAATGCAAATTTAAGACTTATACGGTTTTCTCATGGATGCCATTGTCAGAACTGGACCAAAATAAAATGAGACCACACGGTAAGCACCAGCTCAAATAAAAAAAATGTGAGCCGTCACGGGACTCGGGACGCCTGGCAGATGTGAAACATCGACATTATTTTGTAAAAGTAATATGCAGAAAAGAACAGGAACTAAATATGTCATAAAATATTACGATTTTTTCTCCAGATAACGATGACTATTTATTGAATAAACATTTATTTTCATTAAATACAATTTACGAATTTATTTCAAATCGTGACTACTTAATTCGTTTAATCAGTGACTTCGGTAATCGCACAGTCGATTGCGCATGGCGACGCGTCGCCACACCGTACACACTACTGCATATAGACTGTATATATATACCATCATATAGCGTGGCGAAGCGTCGCCACGGCATGCGTCGCCACGGCATGCGTCGCCACGCCAGAAATCGGTTTTACGTGCGGGGCTATAGTTTCACATTAAAAAGAATCATCAAAATCGGTTCACCCAGTCCAAAGTTCTCAGGTAACAACCATAAAAAAAAAAAAATTGATAACCTCCTCCTTTTTTGAAGTCGGTTTACGGTCTACTATAATCAATGATTGACACGGTTGGCGCAGTGGCTGAGCGACCGACTGCTGCGCAGCGTGTTGCGGGTTCGATTCCCGCCCAGGGTAAACATTTGTGTGATCAGCACTTGTGTTTGCCTTGTGTCTGGGTGTTGTTTATCTATATATGTATGTATTTACAAAAAAAAATGTATTTGTGTATGTATATCAACTGTCTGACACTCATAGTACAGGGTCTCCCTAGTTTGGGGTCAGATGGCCGTGTGTGAAAAATGTCCCCACATATATATATATTGAATATAATATCATTGCTTATTATTAATGAGTTAACAACTATTTATGCTAGGATTTTGAATATTTTTTTAATGTACTGGATTGACCGTTAACTTTTTCATTTTTACTATATTTTTTATAGTTTTATTTGTCACCCAAATCTTGAATTTTTTTCAGTTCGTTTGAATGATTTTTAATAAATATACGATGGACTCCGGTCTAGCACTGGACAGAATTGAATCGTTGAATTACTGGACTCTAGACTTGTCCAGTCCAGTCAAAATAAATTCAAAAAGGCATTCCAGTGTGTGTAGGGATATGAATCAACTGGCGGCGTTCTGTTTGTTCTAGAATCTAGACTACCTTCCATTTTCATTATTTTGCAACGGTACGGTTAAAAATGATTCTTGTGGCCCCACCACACCTATCATTTTTGACCTTAGGTCAAAATAATGCTTACAGTTTTAAGTTTTTTAGTTCTAAAAAAAATACTAAAACATGAAATCAGAAAAACGTTGGCAACATTGCCGTCATGGCTGAACGAAACTGTTGACTATCTGTCAATTTTGTGAAATCTTTTATTTTCGCCATGATCAGGAATAGGAATTTGTGAGTTGTGGTTTTGTAAATGGATAGTGTTCACTAATTTTCTAATAAGTTTTAGCAAAAATTCATCATGAACGGGTTAAGTTTCAGTGAACTCTGTTGCCTGTTTTGTTGTCCACCATGCCCGGGGAAAATTGCGGCTAAGCTTGCGTTTCTGCCTCCAGAACCTACGTATGCATTCACACCAGACGAAACGGGATTAAAATTCTCATTGACGCTAACCGAACGAGCGGAATGGCAATATTCAGAACGAGAAAAGGAGAACATCGAAGGCTTCTACTCGAGAACCACGAGAGGCAACAGAATAGCTTGCCTCTTTGTCCGGTGTAGTCCTAATGCTCGTTTCACGATATTATTTTCACATGGGAACGCCGTAGATCTCGGCCAGATGAGCAGTTTTTACTTAGGATTAGGCACTAGAATAAACTGTAATATATTCAGCTATGATTATTCTGGTTATGGTGTGAGTGGTGGCAAACCATCAGAGAAGAATTTGTATGCTGACATTGATGCTGCGTGGCAGGCGCTGCGAACTCGGTATGGCATCAGCCCAGAAAACATAATATTATATGGACAAAGCATTGGAACAGTACCAACAGTGGACTTGGCTGCACGCTATGAGGTGGGAGCTGTTGTTTTGCATTCACCTCTCATGTCTGGTATGCGAGTTGCCTTCCCCAACACCAAAAGAACATGGTTCTTTGATGCTTTCCCGAGGTAAGTGTTGTCTTGTGCCTTATCATTGTTTATAATTATTTTTTTTGTGACTCATCTGTGAGTATGATGCATAACTTGCCATATTAATGTATGTTAATTGAATTCAACTTTAATAATGGTTATCCTATACAATTTTAGAACAAGCTGCTGACATAGTCATATCATTTTATTATTAAACATCCTGCTTTATTTGTTACACAAGTATGTGGGTACTAAGTATTCAGTTTTGACTACAATAATATAGCTTTTTCAACACAAATGACAATGTTATATTAGTTGAGTTTGTAATTTATGAAAGACTAGGTACTTATTCTGTACAAGGAATGTAAGTATTCAATAATATTAAATTAATTATATATACTAGATTATTTTATTGGTATTGATTTTCACTTTAAGTGGGTAGTACATCTTCAGCACTACATTTAGAGGAAGTATTAATAAATTATTATTGATGTACTTGTTTAATTCATATTTTACCTGTTTGCATTTATTAAAGGCAACAGATTACATAACACAAAACATACAATTATCATGTAGATTCCTACCTTGTTAATGTTTAAAACAGCTTTTTTAACCTTGTAGTGACTCATTAATCAATATTGTTTCTTTTTATTTCTCCTTTCAACTCTTATCATTGCATAATATTCTTTATAACTCAGATTTTAGTACTACTTGTTAAAATATAAACATACCTATTTATTATCTGTAGAATAAAGAATAATATTTATGTGGATGCTTAATGGCCAAATACTCAAATTATACTCATTTATTGTATACTAGCGACCCGACCCGGCTTTGCATGGGTGTATAGCCTTCCTCGATAAATGGACTATCCAACACAAAAAGATTTTTTTAATTCGAACCAGTAGATCCTGATATTAGCGCGTTCAACCAAACAAACAAACTCTTCAGCTTTATAATATTAGTATAGATACTTAAACAAAAGCTATTACAAAAACATACTATATTTTTCCATAGTCTTATGACAAGATTTAGGCTAATCGTTGTAATTTCAATAATTACTTATTTTTAACAAAATCTTTTGTATTTTCTTACACAACTATTATTTACTTATTCGGAATAAAAAAAAAGAGATCATTCATCACAGAAGAATAAAAAAAAGTAACAAAAAATTTATATATTCTTTGGAGGAAAATCATACTTTTCAACAGTCTGCAGGCACTATGTACATACAATTTAGTTATTATTATTATTAATTTCTATAAATAATATGCTCCACAAACTTGTACACACTGTGCAAAAAACTTTGGTCTTTTTATTTTTTTTCCAATTACATAGACCACAATGCACTTTTTGTCCACTCATTGGTGGGGTGGATGCAGCAGTGGGTTCTACTTCTGGTATTATATTTCGGATACGGTATTTGATGTCCTAAAAAAATAAAAATAAAATGAGAATAAAATAAATTGAAAATAGGTAAATAGACAGTATTAACATCATGCATAAATGACTTACGTATTTAGTCGCTACCGGGTCCTGCGGACCCACACACACCTTTTACATCCATAGCACTCACTTGCAGCACGCTAATTGATTACCGACGTCGTCATTTGCTGTGCTACACTATCGTTAAAAGGTACTAAGACCGGCCACGTCATACTCGTTGAATTTGAAGAATTATCAAGCAAAATATGAAGGAATGGGTCTGTTGGACCCATTAGCGACGCCTTAAGTGTTAGTCTGGTACTGTCACAGTCACTTTGACATTAAGTGATAGAAACAGCACAAGACTTAATGTCACCTTAACATTGAGTAGCATTTGAGTATTTGGCCATTAATTTCTTAAAAAATTAGTTCATTCAGTTATTCATCAAGGGTTTTTATTCATCAATGTATGTAAATTATTCATCAATGTCCCAATAATATACGTCATGAAACATACACAAAGTATGTTCTTTTATGTAAAAAAAAAATCGAAATGTGATACTAAAATATTGTGATTCACCTAGAATCATTTTTATCAGTGATGTTGAATGTTGGTCAGGATTTTAGCTTGATAACAT
This sequence comes from Charanyca ferruginea, assembly GCA_947361185.1. NCBI lineage: Eukaryota > Metazoa > Arthropoda > Insecta > Lepidoptera > Noctuidae > Charanyca > Charanyca ferruginea. The sequence goes on from OX376058.1 coordinate 9,276,926, forward strand.
TATTTATAATACCTACTTTAGTTGTTATCTACACATCAGAGATAACATCATTGACACTGTACTAATTAGGATATTTGTTCTTTGTGAAGCTGCTTTTCATGGTTTTTTTACTGAATGGAATACATTTATTAATAACAAACTATACATAATAATAATACCAGTCTATTATTGTCCCACTGCAGGGCAAAGACCTCTTCTCTCATACAGAGATGCATTGATCACCACACTTGTTCAAGGTGGATTGTTGATTTCAGACTTATATTAATTATAAGTCTGGGATTTTTCGTAAACTCTTACCATCATCGAGTCTCTTAGTCTCTAGGTTCTTCCTCTGCCACTTACTTATTTTAATACTAGCAGCCCGCCCCGGCTTTGCACGGGTATCAAACAAACATTTCAAAAGTTATAATTTTTTACACACACACACACTCTCCCATACATACTTTCTCGTTTTTGCGTGGGGTCATTAAAAAAGAGTAAAATGAAGAAAATTCGAATTTGAAATGATATATTTTTGTATTTTGTTTTTTTTTTGTATTATTAGGTATATTATTATTTTTTTAATTTTATTTTTTGTAAAAAGGCCTTACTTAATACTTTATTTTCTCTGCTCCTGAAAATCAATTTATTGAGTCAGAGCTGTAAACGATATTTGATGTTAATTTACTTTGTGGCAGTAAAATAAATTGAATTTCAGGACCTCCGACCCGCGATAGACCAACATACAGTTGGCCATGAGTAAAACATTATTTTCGTAGGTCCCTACTAATTCGAAAGTTTGGCCTTGGGACTTGTTGATAGTTAGGGCGAAAGATGCTTTCACCGGAAATTGAAGCCGTTTAAATGGAATTGGCATATCACTTGGGTCATTGGAATCCTCGGTATATGAACTAGTTGACCAGCTGCTGGGCCGGTGATAATGGTTGCTACAATTAAATTGTCCTTCAATTCCTTAATAAGCAGCCTCGTCCTGTTGCACATGCTTGGAAGGCTTAAATTCCTCAAAAGCTAATTGGAATTCCAATTTTTAAAGTCAATTCATGTGGTAGTCCAGAAGGGCTTAATGAATTTAAAAACTCCTGGGGATAATGGACTGCGTCTTCGATATTGGTCACGGTGTCTATCGATTTGTTTTTTTTTTATTTGTCCGGGAACTTTTTGAATAGTTAGATTGATTATTTCGTTGACACTATAATTCCTGGGTGACACTATTGCCCTAGAACACAACCAATGAAAGTCCTTTACGTGCAAATTCTCAATGTCTCTATTAAAATTTCTAAACTATGGACTATTTGGCCTAGAGACTCATCCAGAAGGATGTTACAATTACTGCTTAAATTTGGAGTGGGAAAAATTCTTTCCCCAAGTTTAAGCAGTTGCTGTGGAAAATCACCATCGGTGATTCCATGAAGATGCCTATTCAATGCATACAAACAAAAAAACAATCAAATCTTTCCTCTTTATAATATTAGTGTAGATTTCAGGGGATGACTCATGGCCTGACTTAGTTTTGACGACCTCTCCCTCTCTTATCTCCACTCATTGCCAGTCAAAGAGCCTACGGAACTTTGCGATCCTTGTATCGTCTGAAGAACTTTTTACCTGCTACGAAGACTATGCTTGTGTAGACTTTAATTTTTTTTAGATAAGGTAATTTTTAGATAAGGTAGATAGGGTCCTTTATCTGCCTCAGGTTTGTCTTTAACTTGAGGAAATATGATGTGTCAAGCTATAGGTCTGAGCTAAAATGGTTGCCAATAGGGTATTACACTCATTTTTGAAAAGTGTCTCAATGAAATTCTGTAGTACTAATATGCCACCAAAAAAAACACAAATTTTTATTCAATCGATAAATGCCATAAAAATGAATCTAAATTTTAAATTTTCAAATTTCGCGCGTATTTTGACGAAAACGCCTCTTGCTGGACGTCATATTGCTCAGCGTAAATTACGTCAGTTCGTTTTGTATCAAATGAGCTCATATTAAATATGATAATTGTATATCATTTAAAAATAATTAAAAGCATATTTTGTAATAGGTGTAATAATGAAAAAATTACGTTGGTTACGAAAATAATAAAAGTACAAAGCCTATATTACGCCAATCGGTTGACTGACAGTTGACAATTTTTTGTTTACACAGCCGTACGGCGTAATAACATGGCCGCTTCTATTTCACGGTGTTTTATAACAGATTAAAAATACTGAAAACTTTGAATTGAATTAAAAAATTTGTTTTGTAATTTTATGAACTAAAACTTACATTTTCCGACTGCTTTATGCCTAAACTGTCTCAATAACGTATTTATAGATTTTTTCTCGTATAGAGTAAAATACCCTATTGGCCAAAGAAGAAATTGTATGCGCAACAACGCTTTTCGCCCTGCTCAACTTTCTGTTACCTCCTTCTTATCTCTATTGTCCCACTTGCATTATCATTATCTATGTTCTTCAAACGCTAAGAATCTGCGGTCTTTTAACAATCCTCTTTTACTTTGCCCTTTTTCATACTTTTGGTTTTGATCGGTCTTCATTCATAGCCAGTCCATTCTTCTCTGGAATGCGCTTCTTCTCGATATTAGGATGGCCTCCAGTCGGTATTCATTTAAGCGAAACTTGCGAATTTATTTTCAGCACAAATAAGCAGTCATCTCATAAACCTCCTTCTTTTCTTTTGTATGTATTTTAATGTATTTATAATAATATTTGGGGACATTTTCACACACGGCCATCTGACCCCAAAATAGGGAGACCCTGTACTATGGGTGTCAGACAGCTGATATACATACACAAATACATTTTTTTTTGTAAATACATACATTTATAGATTAACAACACCCAGACACAAGGCAAACACAAGTGCTCATCACACAAATGTTTACCCTGGGCGGGAATCGAACCCGCAACACGCTGTTTAATTTATGTTGTTACTTGATAAAATAAAACCTAACCAGTTTAGATAGGGCCCCAACTTTTTTTCAAATGGAGGAGAATCTTTTTAAGGATGATGATAACTAACTGCAGTGGGGAACGCTCCTTGTCCAAATTGAAAAGAATAAAACATAAATGAAGAAGAATAATGCTTCAAGAGAGATAACCAGTTTGTTCCATGGTATGCTCAAAAATATAGATTTTGAAGAAGTGATTTAAGATTTTGACCAACTCAAATCTTGAAGGGGGGTACCTTCTTTAATCAACTATGATTTTTAAGCACTAACCTGTGTATGTTAAAGAGTTTCTTTTGTAGATGTGACTGTAAAAAAGTAAGAATAAATCTTTGCCTATCTACTTTCTTTGTCTATTTTTACAAAAAAGTACTCTGTCAAGGTCATAGGGGCCCCATTATCCTAATGTGCCCAGGGCCTCCAAAAGGTTAAAGACTGGCCTGATTACGTTCCCAAATTAGTCACAAACTAGTTGTCATTTTTTAATTAAATTGGCAAGTAAAATATCTGGTAACATTGCAGATAAAAATAAGGTGGTGATAGCAGTCATTGACCCATTGACATTTGTTTAATGAGTCTAATACATTAAAATTCTTTGCACTAATGAAAAACAATACCTACATGGTTTGTTATTCAGATTACTAATCAATGAAAGGGCAACATTTGCTATAGCCACCTAATACTGCACCAACTAAAAACGTTAAAAATTGGATTGTTTTAATAAGGTGGCAACTGACTTGTCGTCCTATTATAACCACAGTGCTAATTTATTATCAATTTTAGTTCGGTTTTTAGTTTCGGAAATGTCATGATTATGATTGCAGTGATATCCAGGTTACTTTGTCACGTGCGATAGTACTGACAAATTAATTGGCCTAACAGGTTGGTGCCATAATATGGTTGGGAGAGGGGGGAGGGGGCAAGTTGATATATTAAGTATATCAACTTCCTTCCCCTTCCTAAGTCATCAGCTGGCCAAGCTCTTGTATCATCATCTTCTTCCTGCCCTTATCCCTATCTATATCCTAAATATCGGTTCACCCTTATATACATTATATTGCTCAAAAACTCGTTGAATACAGTCGCGATTTTTGTATTTATAAATACGCAAAGCATAATATTTTTAGGCTAACCTTAATATTCAGAGTAGGTAATCACATGCAGTATTACTGACAAATGAATTGACCTAACAGGTTGGTGTGGAACCAAAATATGGTTGGGAGAGGCGGGAGGGGGCAAGTTGATATATTAACTAGGATATCAAGAGAGATCGTGGAACTTCAACCATATAGCGGTGACGCTTCGCCGTATCTCTGCTCGTCCGATCCGATGATGGAATGGGGATGGGGGAATTAAATTGTGCAATTCCAAAGCACACTCTCCGAAATGTACCCGATAAAAGACCGATAGGCTAGCAACGGTGCGGACATGTTCAAGGCTCTGGAGCTTAGCCCTAACCAGGGACTCGTTTTTAATGAGCCTCTTGGCACGTCTATCAATAACTTCCAAAGCCTCCAGTTGGTATTTTCGATCCATTCGAAACGGTGAATAACACGTTATCGCCGATATCACGCTGAAAATGCATCACAGACGTCTGAAGTTTATTGTAAAATCTAGATTTGAATTTGTCGAAATTTGAGAAATACAACAAAATATCCTAGGTTTATATTTTAGGAGCTGTAAGACTAAAACCCCGCGCCATGGAAACTGTGAAAAATACGTTATCGCCGATATCTCTCTGAAAAAGCATCGCAGAGGTCTGACATTCTTTGTAAACCCTAGATTTGAATTTGTCAAAAAAAGCATGGCGATTATGGCAAAACCCCCCAAAAATTACTTGGGGGAGGCCTATGTCCAGCAGTGGACGTCTTTCGGCTGAAATGATGATGATGAATATGTTTTTGCCTTCAAAACGTACTGAAGGTTTTATAGTTTTTTAACCGACTTCAAAAAAAAAGGAGGTTCTCAGTTCGACCCGTATGTTTGTATGTGTGTATGTTTGTCCGCGATTTTCTCCCGTCTGGCTGAACCGATTTTGATGCGGTTTTCAAAAAAGTGTTTGTCACATTCTGGAGACGGTTTTAATAGGTATACAACACCAAGTTTTTTTTTATTCAGCGCTTTTTGAAAAAAACAACAAAAACCGAGAAGACGTTTTCGTTTCTTCCATCTTTGGAGAACTTTCAATCTCTGTTTTAACTGTGTTGCCGTTTCTTAATGGATTTGGGTGATAAGGAAGCACTAAAAAGTGGAAAACAAAAACTTTTTTGAAAAAAGAGAACCGGCAATACAAAACAACGAACGGAATATAGCCACCGACTTCCGAAACTAAAGTCATGTGTGTTCTGTGCTAAAGTTATTTATCACTTTTTAGTATTTGAAGGCGGTTCTAATTTTTTTTTAAGTTTTTTGCCTTTTTAAATTTGTGAGCCTATTATCGATAGTTCTACATATTAATGTGTTGTTTACAAAAAAAGATCTCGCTAATACTTACTTTTTTCGATAGATAATCAAAACTTCTTTCTACGCGATACCGCACTACTGCTCCTGAAAAATAAACCTAGGTTTTTTTTTGTTTATTTCTACAAATTTCGACAAATTCAATTCTAGGTTTTACAAAGAATTCCAGACCTCTGCGATGCTTTTTCAGCGAGATATCGGCGATAACGTGTTTTTCACCGTTTCAATGGCGCGGTCGGTTTTAGTCTTATATATCAGCCTATTGCCATCCACTGCTGAACGTAGGCCTCCCCCAGAGATCGCCAACCAACCCGGTCTTGGGCAACCCACATCCATCCGCTGCCAGCCACCTTTTTTAAATCGTCGGTCCATCGTGCCGCAGGGCGTCCCACACTACGCTTGCCCAAACGCGGTCTCCACTCTAGAACGTGTCTGCTTCATCTACCGTCTGTCCGTCTGCAGACATGGCCGCAGCCATAGGCCATGGCTGCCCCCACGGGGGCCATGGCCATGGGGCAGCTGTTTTCGAGGGTTATCTCGAATCGTCTCGCTCTAAAATTCGATGAATTCCAACCGCCGGAGCAGGCCGGGTTTCGAAAAGGCTACAGCACAGTAGACCACATACATACCCTCAGGCAAATTATCCAAAAGACCGAGGAATGCAATCAGCCTCTGTGCCTTGCGTATGTGGACTACGAGAAAGCCTTCGACACCGTCGAAACCTGGGCAGTTCTGGATTCCATGCAGAGATGCCTTGTCGACTGCCGATACGTCGAAGTGCTGAGGTGTCTGTATAAGGCCGCAACAATGACCGTCCAAGTAAAAGAACGTAGCACAAAGCCAAACCAACTGCGTCGAGGGGTAAGGCAGGGAGACGTCATCTCTCCGAAACTGTTTACAAACGCGTTGGAGGACGTTTTCAAGACGCTTAATTGGAAAGGACTGGGCATAAATATCAACGGTCAGTACATCTCGCACATACGATTTGCAGATGACATTGTCATCATGGCGGAGTCTTTGCAGGAGCTGGAAGTGATGCTGAACGGCCTAAGCGATTCTTCGAGACGCGTGGGCCTCGGGATGAACCTAGATAAGACCAAAATCATGTACAATGGTCATGTCCTCCCGAGACCCGTAGTCTTAAATGGCGCTGTTCTCGAGGTTGTGCAAGAATACATATATCTTGGCCAAAATATACAACTGGGGCGGCACAACTTCGAGAAGGAGGCGAACAGAAGGATACGCTTGGGCTGGGCAGCATTCGGGAAGCTACGTGGTATCTTTAAATCGTCGATCCCACAATCCCTTAAGACCAGGGTCTTTAACCAGTGCGTTCTACCCGTGATGACTTACGGAGCCGAAACGTGGACACTCACCGTGGGCCTGGTCCACAAATTCAAGGTTGCTCAGCGTGCCATGGAGAGAGCGATGCTCGGAGTTTCTCTGGTGGATCGAATTCGCAATGAAGTCATTCGCCAGAGAACTAAAGTCACCGACGTTGCGCATCGAATTAGCACGCTGAAGTGGAAGTGGGCCGGTTTTAGTCTTACAGCTCCTAAAATATAAACCTAGCAGATGCCACGAATAGTTATTTGGCTGAATACCGAATATTCCGGCATGGCTTTTGGCCGAAGCGCCGAATATTCGGCAACACTTAGTACCTTCCGACTTCCAAGTCACAACTCGTCCGTCATTTACGAGTTTAAGACGTGCAATGTGCATCGCTAAAGTAGTTTAAGTAGTGCATAGGCGCAGGTAGTTTTGTTTCATTTGTGATTAGGTCGTGGTCGTGTCACAACGGGCTTTATGTGTTGATTGTTGGTGCACCATACTGTACCTAATGTATACTAAATATTACTTTTAATGTGATTGTTTCAAAATTGTCTTCATTTATCATAACTGACCACTGGTAGATTTTAAACATTAATAAGTATGTTAATTTGTTGGTTAAATAAATATCTTATAATATTTTGCGTTCTTTTATTTCATGATTTGTTATTCGGTATTCGGCCGAATAGTTTGCAATATTCGGCCGAATACCGAATAGCGAAAAAAAGTGGCCGAATAGCCGAATACTGAATAGTTGCCGAATATTCGTGGCATCGCTACCTAGGATATTTTATTGTATTTTTTCAAATTTCGACAAATTCAAATCTAGATTTTTCAATAAACTTCAGACGTCTGCGATACATTTTCAGCGTGATATCGGCGATAACGTGTTATTCACCGTTTCAATGGCGCGGCCATGGGGGTTTTAGTCATACAGCTCCTAAAATATAAACCTAGGATTTTTTTCTGTATTTTGAAAAATGTTTTTACAAATTCAATCTGTTATTTACCTGAATTTCAGGTCTTTGCTACGCATAGTTTTAAATCTCCGTGGCCGCACGGTTCTCCGCGTTTCAATGGCGCGGCCACGTACAAACCCTTATAACTTTTTAACCATAACTTTGACAAATTGATGGTTTTGGGAATCAAGTTTGACAAAATTTTACATAATCTTGGATAGTTTTTTTTTTCGAAATATCGCCATGGCCGCGCGGTCTAAACACACGTTTGAGCATTGGCTCATTGATCGTCTGACATGCGGCAAATACCTATGTCTAACCCAATTACATAGTAGCGTGGCAGCTTTCCGAATGGCATCAGTTATTTTTTTCAAGTTGATAACTACAATATACAGATTGGATCCATAGCTCTCACTCGTGGACCTCCGCTGATTTGACAAAGACCATGTTTTAGGACCATATTTGAGGATAAGAAGAATGTTCCTACGTCAACAAATGGTCTTATGGAACAGAGGAAGAATTACCCTTCACGAGGGCTTAGTATAGTCAATCGCTCTTCCAGGCATTTTCGGTGCGTCTTTCGAATTTGCTCTGTTTTGCCTGGAATTAGACTATTTAACCAAGAGAGATAATCATCGTTGTATTGTACATAGTCAACACTTTACTGTCTTATATGTTTATTGTAGATAAAAACGTATTGCTAAATGCAAGGGAAATTATGTACCTAGTCACTGTTGTTAAAATTGCCCACTTATTTGGTTTCACTCTAATGCTTACATATTCAGCCATCAGCCCTCGATAACCATTTGGGCGTAGAATTGTTGATTTTACTTACGTAATAATATACTGTATGTAGTTGCTACATCAATAACTTGATTATATCATGTGCGACGAATACGAATGAATATTCAAAGAAATAATTGCTCTGAATATTTTGTGGAAGGTTTTGTTGGATATCAATTAGTAAATGTTAAAAACTGCGTGTGGTCATTGCCAAATGTCAGACACCTCATATATTTGAAAATTATCAGTAAATTGCCTACAATGATCAGTAAATTGCCTACTAATAAAATGATCAGTAAATCTTGTAGTATGTTTGAGAGCCTACTTACTCCCAACTTAAGTAAAATGTATTGTTTCGTAGTTCTTCAGGATGTCGAGTATTACGCCTGGAGAAAGCGAGGTGACATACAGACAAATGGGGGCCATTTGTATTGTATTAAACTTATTGTATTATATTATATTGTATTTGTATTATATTGTATAAAACTTATTATAAATCATTGTTTCGGAATGGTTTTATCAATCCCTAAAAAATATAAAATGCTAGTTTTTCAATTTTTTGTTTCAGTATCGACAAAATTCCTAAGGTGACCTCCCCAGTTCTTGTTATTCATGGAACTGAAGATGAGGTGATAGATTTTTCTCATGGGTTAGCAATATATGAACGCTGTCCTCGTGCTGTCGAACCATTATGGGTGGAGGTAATAAAATAAAATACAAAACTTCATTTTTCTTTAACATGGAATCTGTAACTTTAATTTATATTGTTTTTTTTTTCTAATTTTAGGGTGCTGGGCATAATGATGTTGAACTTTTCAACCAATATTTAGAAAGACTGAAGCGTTTCGTTTCAGTGGAATTGCTCAACTGACAAAGACTGCCGGCCCCAGGCCAGACAACTCAAGGTAAATAGATGTATTTCAAATCATTACAAAAAGTAACTATCTACGAATATTGTGCTAAGCACATTTACCTATTTAATTTTGTTTCTGCATTCTAGGTGACGACCAAAATCCCGCATCAACATTGAGCTCCGGCACCTCTAGTTCAGCGACAGAGAGACTCCTCTAGCTAGCGGGGGCCGGGCCCAGCCGGGCCGGCCCCAACAAAAACTCAGCGAACGCTAATGGCTCTGTGAGTCCACACAATTATAAGGAAAACAATAAAACAGACAATAACTCTCCCGACCTGAAAACCTCCGCAACGCGTATTAAGATCAGCATAAACGTGACCGACACAAGCTCGCCGACATGCGTGCGAAGGCGAATACATTTGCGATCTTTAAGCGATGTAACTCCGGCTAGTCGCACCCATACTCCGCGAGCTCGTTCTCACTCGGAGCGGCCGCGAGCTGCATCCCCTTCGCCTTCTCCGTCGCACGTGGCGCCGCCGTCGCCCGCGGTCGCGTTGGCCGCGCCGGCCGCTACTCCTGCTGTGTTGCTGCCGCGAATCGTGCGCAGCGAGCGCTCATCGCCCGATGCGTCTTCGCTTGCACTCAATGATGGTGCTGAACCTCGTTTACGGAGCCGCGATCGCTCTGGTAGCGACGCCGTTTCCGTCCTGGGAAATCCGTGGCGCAAAATGAGTGAAGTTGATTTGAACGCAGCCGGTAGCCGCGGTCGTGCTGCCGGTCGCGGAGCGCTCGATCCCTGGGTGAGAAACCCTACGCAACGTTCCGATAAGAATAGTGAGCTATCTGCATCCCGATCAGAAGACGTAGGTCGTACCGCGTCGGACTCTGAGCAAAAACGAGAGGCCCCTTCTTTCAAACGAGGTAAGCTCGAGCGACGATCGCCAGTAGTATGCGAGACGTGCGGTAACGAAAGTTGCGAGTGCTGGCGCACGGGCTGGGCGCGCCAGGCGCGGGCGGCGCGCTCGCTGGGCGCGCAGTGCACGTGCGACGCGCGCTCCCCGCGCCCCTCGCCCGCGCGCCTGCGCCCGCGCGCGCCGCCGAGAGCTCTTTCTGACGACGAAGAGCGTCCGCGACGTCTGTATAAGTCTGCCTCGCAGAAGATGATATGCACCTCGATCGATGGTGACAAAGTGAAAAAGGTCGCAGATCCTCTTTTGGAGACAACTTGTTAAGGTGACGGACGACGATGATCGTCACACTAAGATCTAGCCCGCGCCTCCACGTTGCGTAGGGGAGAATCGGTTTGTGTACGATGTGTGTTGTCCCTTTTTGATGTATGAGTATTATTAGTGCGAATTTTGTATCCCTTTAGTGATTAAGATTTCAAAATTTATTATTGTATTGTACTGTATCATAATATTTGATAATTTATATAAAAAGTATGCTCGTGTTATAATGATGATAAATATGAATGTTTTTCGTGAATTATCGGATGACTTGATACTCTTTTACTTCGGGAGGTTGTGCGTAATTAAGAATTCTGCATCATTTGAAGGTATTCTAAAAGAAACAGTTTAATTTGTAGTAACGTTTTTTTAAACATTTGCATACGCAGCATCAAAAAATTTTGTTCATCCAGTTCCTATAACACTGTCTATTGTACACCAAAAAATTAACGGACAATACCATCGTAGTCCTCTTATATTATGTATTTTCACCTATTCATACATCTTCCATGAAATGTAAATATTTTTGGGAGTGCCTCTGCAACCGGTGCCAGACACCAATTTGGACGCCAGTTCTGGTTAACAAATTAGGTATCTGCCCCGAGTGGCGGCAGTTATTTTACCGAGTAATTTGTCTACTTAGGCAATTAAGCGGACATAATGAAGAGAATTGAGGATGTAAAAGCGAGCGATACGAGTGAGATACGGGAATTATGATACCCCGTCTCAAACAAGAGAATTATATTTCCAAATAATAATATATTTATTTTATAACAAGAGTTTGAAGTCTGCATTTTATTAGCAAAAGGCTATATTCCAAAAACATTTTTTTTTCTCAATCTCATCTTCTCTTAGGACCCAACTCCGAGTTGTTAAGGCACTCCCGATATTTTTAGATATTTATGAAGTAAACATAATGTAAAGTTGTTATATCAAAATCTGATTGTAATTGTAATACGAATACTTACTATACAATATTGGAAAATTAAATCAATTTAATAGGCATTATCAGTTTATATCTATACATTCCACAAAATAAGTAATCAAAGTTATCAAATTAGCTGTTTTTTCAGTAATGTTTCAGTAATTTATATAAAAATGTTTACAAAACCACACGTTAAACGTTTTAAACAACATAAAGTAGGTACATAGTTTTTGCGTATTTTAATATGAATTATTTATCTGCGTCCTGGATATTATGTGAATTATGCCTACTCCTGCTTTATAGGATGAATTTGAATTTAAAAACCTATCTGAAAATGAATTCTTTTACTTGCAGGAATACTATTTCTCGCGAATACTTTACTATTCAATCCGAACGTTAAATTTGAATAATTATGAATTTATTTATAGAATTTTATGATAAGTATTACTGCGCTAGGTAGGTACATCACACTAATTCAATTATCACGATAAAACTTTTCAATACGTCGATAAATAAATACAAGCCAGAGTTATTCACACGCTGAGGGTTTCGTACCTTGCTCATCTTATCTATTGTAGTTTCCGTTGGTGCTTTGTTATGTACTGCTCGTTTAACAATACCATATTATAGTATAACCGGTCAATTTACCAAATACCTCATAAGGCTTTCGTCAACTCCTTCACCAAGCCTGGCTAAATTCTGTAAGGCATAGGTACGAAATAACTTTGCTAAGTAAGCGATTCCAGTTCCAGTAATGTTAATCCCAAAGTAACATACTAATATTCATCATCACCATCATCATGTCAACCTTTAGACGCCCACTGCTGGGCATAGGTCTCCCCCGTGGGGGGTTCAGCCGTAATCACCATGCCTGGCCGATGCATGTTGGCGATACTAATATTATAAATGCGAAAGTAACTATCTGTTATGCTTTCACGACGTAACGGCTGAACCGATTTTGGTGAAATTTGGTATGTATATAACTTGAACCCTGGGGAAGGAAGGACATAGGCTACTTTTAATCCGCGACTTAGTTTGCATCCGCGATAACCGACATTCACGCGGACGAAGTCGCGAGCATATGACTATAAGGTATCATTGGAAAGGAAATTTATTTAAATTTCAGAATAAATCAATAGATATGGTTTTTTGTTTACCAGGGAATTAAAAAAGCAAGCTAATGCAAATGATTAAAAAGTTAAATTTTATTTTATCGTCAAAAATTACAACAAAGTCCATAAAAACAACTTAAAACCGAGTGTACCCCCCCCCCCCCCCCCCTAGCCCTGATGACTGCTTCCATGCGTTCTCTCATGGACCTAATAAATTAATGTGACAACAGTCTCTTGAGGAATATTGTGTTATTCTGCCAAGACAGCATCTTGGAGGTCTTGGAGAGTGGTAGGGGCAGGATCACGTGCCAGTACGTTTCAGTTCATCCCAAAGGTGCTCAATAGGGTTGAGGTCTGGACTTCGCGCCGACCAGCGCATAACTGGGATTCCAACTCAACTTCTTGCAGGTGCGGCCGACAAAATCCGCAGACTGTGTAAACACACATACGACCGTATGAATGAAAATAGGATAGTAATCTCAAATAGTCAACGAACTGCTTTATAATAATATAATAATAATAACATTCTTTATTCGGACAACCATGGGTCCATTTCATATACATTTACATTTTTTTTTATACATTAGTTACCTTGGCTGTCAGTAAATATTACTAAACAATCTATATTATAATAGCACGTTATTATTGAGACAGGACTTTTATATGTATTCGGTGATATGCAAACACGTAATTCGAAAGTAATGGTATAATTACCGGCACGTAAGTTGGCAAGATATTTTGTAGTGGGGGAAGTTCGCGCTTGTAAAAATGTATGAAACTGTGCGTGTGCTATTTTCCCCCACTACAAGCATTTGCAGTCTTTCTTTTTATGTCATTAAGGTATATTTACTTAATTTGTATCCATTTTTTCTGTAACTATTTTAAAAATGTATAAAACCGTACTTAATATTGTTTAAATGTAGTTTGAGCTGGGAAGTGACTTTCTGCATATTATGTAACATATACCGAAAAAAGCAAATTGATGGGATTCAATGTTGTAACTCAGCTCAAACCTCACTTCCAACTGAATTGAGGTGGATACTTATAAATGTCAATTTTCGACCAAGCAAATTATTGTGATCTGATATTTTCTTTGCATTTTGTTGTTACAATGCCAAAAGTTTTTAGAAATCTGAATACCTTTCTTATAATCTTGGTTAAGTACCAACCATAAACAATAGCTAGATTGTACTTAGCTAAATGCATTACAAAGTATCCTGCTGGCTATAGAAATAGATAATGTAAGTAAGTACTTAAAATGTATTTACAAAGATACCAACTTAAAACAGCTCGAAAACTTGGACTTAATGCAAAATGGGCACAGTAAACTAATTTAAACAGAAAGGTTGACGATGATGTAAATGATTTTAGATATAGGTATTATGTAAATTTATGTAGGTAATAAAGATTAACTTGTACCATTCTAAAGTAATACTTTTTAGAATGATATAAGTAGTAATTAATAAGGTCAATGATAATCTACACACCTACCTAGGGCCCAAAACTAAATTCACATTTTAGTGCCATTAATTCATAAATAAATTGCTGAAATGTATGTTCTGCCATCTTGTATTGATTACGTCGTAATTTTGGATGGCGCAAATAATATGAATCGCCAAGAAATAATTTACATAAATTAGGTAGGTACTTGCATACCTATTACAAGAATGATTGGATTTGAACAATAAAATGAAATGCTTGAATAGCACTTTCTTCTGTTGCATTCGATAAGTATTTTAATTATTATGCAAGTATTTATTAATAATAATGGCAGTCCTATCCTGAGAAGCGTGTGATTAGCTCGTTATAAACGCATCCAATTTATAAGAAATATGTAGGTACCTACTAGATATAATGTACAGGAAATGGAGTTGTTTAGTTGGTTTCGACTCGACAGCTATTTTATGACTATAATTGAGGCGGTGAGCGCAAGAGTGGCATATCTTTTCCAGACATAAAGCATTTTAAATTGTGTCTGGAAAAGATAGGCCACTCTTGCGCTCACCGCCTCAATTATATACCTATGTTATCTCTAAATTGTAAAATAAGAGGTAAATTACTTTTTAATAAACTAATTAAATTGCACATATCTAAATATATTGTCTATTATTTAGGTACAACACAAAACTTAATTACATATTATGGTTATCTGTTTATCACTCATTACTTATGTATGATTGCAATTTCTTAGATGCCTATACCTACACATAGTGAGTGAAGTCGGACTGTGGATGATGATATATCTGAAAAATACAGGTTGACTACAATGGAAGTCAAACATGTAACTGCAAACAGGACAAATCGATCATTTATGGCGACGATATACGCTGGCGACCTTGATCAATCAGACGATCGTACGCGCTGCTTTTTCTTTTTTTTTTTTTTTCGGATTGGCATCTCGCAGGTCAACCTAGGAGGTTGTCGGCTGCTTAACCGGACTTTCCTGTGATGCCTTAAAAATTATTATTTTTAGGGCCTCCAGCCAGGGCATAAAAGCTTACAAACTAAGCGACTACACGCTAAGGGCACCCCCTGTGGGGTACGAGCCTCGGCTTAGGGCGTCGCTGGGAGAGGACAGCAAAGGGACAGGCTGGATCGGATTTCCATTATTTAAGGACGAATTTAAAGCTACAGGCTCAGCGGCACGGGCTGGTACGAGCAAGGGTCGGGGAGGGGACGTACGGGGTCGTCGCGGCGGGCCTCGGCGGCGAGGACGGAATGACGGCGGTCTGTGTCTGTGTTTCTTAACTGTACTGGTGGCCTTATTGCTCTCCTGGAGGAGAGTAATAGCATCGTCAGGGTCGGTCAGAGCATGTCTCGGTCGTCGAGTCTTACTAATACGGGAGGGGGTGTACCGGGCGGCCGATACAATTAACGGGTTATAGTATGCGCTGCGTCCCAACTCTCTAAAGTCGAATAAGTGTGCGTTACCCCAGCAAAATAATGTCGAAAATAGTAATTTAAATGTTACAGGCAATTAGTTCTCCAGCTTCTGTAATTGTTGCGCACATTTTTAAATTTGTTGCACATATAGATTTTGAGTTATTCCACAAAAACATTTCCTGCTGGGGAAACGTTACCGCAGCCAGACATTTTCTTTTATAATGGGAATATTGAAATAAATATTAGCCATATAATTAGTAGTCTAGACGAGGTAAATGTTGCAACTTATTTTGTATTTGTTCTTCCTTCGACTGCGATGTTATCCAAGATTTTGCTGGAGTAACGTTTGTGGTTTTGCTGGACCTCTGAAACGGATAAGCAGATTCTTATCATCTTTTTAACATGACTTCTTAAGAATTAGTTTGAATTAGTTGGGTAATAAAAAAACAAAATTAATGCACCATTCAAAGGTTAATTAATTAAATATAAAATCACTTCAATAGGTCCTAACACTTTGAATAAGAGCTTGAAAGACTTACTTTAAACGTTGTTTTGTAGCTTGTATCTGTCTTCAAATGTATGTGAAGTTTCATTAGTATCCTGTTAGTAATAAACAAATTATGATGAAATTCAGTTCTCCACTTTGACGGTCATAATGCGCGCTTAGTTATTTGGCCTCCGATAACCCTGTATGTGAATATATAAACTAAATGATAATTCAATAATTAGTTACTTAGTTCAGTTATATTCCTGTAAAAGTTCAGCGTAGTACATACAATAATTAACGAGATAATAAAATAAAAGCCATTAGGAAGCGCAACACCGTGATAACCCGACTATATTAAGGTGGTTACAGAAAAGCGACCGCGCAGTACATTATGCTACCTTCTTAAATATGTAGGATAGGTTTACAAGTTTAGTACGGATGTGTACACAATTGTTTTGAATTTGTGTTATTATCGGGGTGAGATTGATTAGTTTTGAAATAAAAACCTACATAGCTTTTAGAATAAAAAATCTGGAAAAAAAAAAAAATTACGACTTTTTGAATGAAAACACAATTAACTTTGTTTACTTGAAATTGATCAATAATTTAGGAGAAAAAAAATGATAACCTGTCCATTTTATTAATATTGAAAATGGGGCTGCTTTGATAACACCCACAATTTGCATTGCTGCTTTAAATTCACCCCGACGTAGAACGTATTTTTGACCAATATTCAGGGTTAACTTTGAACGTAATTTTTTCCACTTCCAACTATCTTTAGTGTGTTACACCGTTTACTAAACATGGCGTAATGACTAGAATTCTTAATATAAGATTAAATAATCGGCTGTGTTTAATTTTACGGGCAAAAATTAGTAAAATATTTCAATTTTAGGTACCTAATTATCAAAGTCACCTCTTGTTTTGAAAGTCACCCCGTTTGACGGTATGTGGTCAGTGGCAAAATTGATATAGACCTACCAAAAGACAGCCGCTTATTCTAATGGTTCCAATACGCTATGAATTATACTTCGTTGCTTCGTCCTTCGAGATTAAGATAACAATGTAGTAATACGTTTAAGATATCGCCTTTCATCCACTAAGTTAGTTTTTTTTTTTTTTTTTTTTGTGGGGATTTTGTCTTCCTATTATTTGTGCCTGTACTGTCACCCATTCGCGTTTTAGTGCGTCGCCGATCACCACGTTCTTTTCTTCCTTTTACTTAAATAGTGCAAAAAAGATGCCAAAACGTAGTTACAAGAACGACGACAGTGATTATATCAGAAAAAGGATTCGAAAACTCGAAAATAAACTTTAAAAGTGTCAAACCGTCGCGTGTTCGAATTTGTTCCGAGAGTAGATAGTAGCTCGTCGGCGAATATTATGCCCTCGCCAGCACTATCGCACCATGAAGGTAAGTGTTATTTGTACAAACTTAAGATATTGTGAATAGTTTTTCGAACTATATCCGTATCATAATCTGACATGACGTCATATCCCAAATTGTGTTGTGTACATCTTATGGGGATGTTACCTTCACATAATTTATGAATTTCTATGTTCATCGGGTGAATATATTAATATATTAACCAATATATTAATATATAGGTATAATAAGTGATTGTGTAGGTACATTTGAAAGCAATGTTACCTTCACATTATTTATTGACCTACTTAAATCCGTACCTACGGACTAAAAACAGTGTTGTGGATAGTTTTAAGGATTATCGCCGCTCTAAAACTAGGAACGTACCAAAATGTTAGGTATCACTTGATTTCTAATTCTGAGAATCGATATGAATAATAAACTTTGTGTTGTGGATAGTTTTTAAGGACTATCGCCGCGCTATTTTGTTTCCGAGTCCTACATTCGGTACCTTTTAAATCCCAGCTGAAATGGAAGTTCAAGCCGAAGTCATGTCACTTCCGATTATTGACTCAGATGAGCCACAACCGGGTACGTCAACATTGACTATACATGACCCTGCTACAGAAGCAATACAGACAACGCAGTCGGAACTACCTGTTCAAGTAGCACACGCTGGACGAAGAGATTCTGAATCTCTTGAGTGAAACTCCATTAAAAAAAAAAAAAATATATATATATATATGTATATAATATGTATGGACCAGATATTAGAGGCCGCTTTATCAGAGATGCTGATACAAAGCATTAGAGAATAAGCAGGTGCAGGTCGCAGCAAGTACCTATATCTTGTATCAGTGAAGCCCTCAGTGTACTCTTTTCAGATTATAAACATCAGACAGTAATAAATTTACTGATCGAATCCGGTCGACTGATGTGTGACTCACAACTGCGAGTCCATGACACGGCGTAGTTTCATATAATAATAATAATAATTTTATATATTATATTGTTCGAGAACTGAAAAAAAATATATAAAAGATCAATTGTTTAATACAAAAATTGATAATTTCGTATTTGGTGAATAGCTGACCGATACTCTAAAGGCTGCAAAAGCTATATCAAAATCAGGTGCTAAAATAGAACTAAACACATCAGTTAGAAGACCGGCACCAGCGCAGAGACCGAGACAGCTCAGACTGTAAACCAGAGGCCTCCGTTCCCGACAGCGCGGCAAGCAAGGACAGCGCCTGCGCCGCGCGCTGAGTAGCAACCGCGACAGCGGCCGCGCTTGCAGCAGCGCCAAGCCCCGCGCCGCCGCTAGACCTACGTTCCGCAGGTCGGTTACTCTACTTTTATGATCAATGGCAATTGATAACCAATAACCTCGTTATATTATCATGGATAAAGGGTTACAAGATACAGTTTACTAAGCCGGTTTATCACATGAACCAAGTTTACTTGCATTATCATCATCTGAGTCCTTTAAATACAAGGTGGCCATCACTGATCTTATAAACAGTGAAGCTATATCACATTGTGAACCATGTGAAACACAGTTTCTTTCTAGTTATTTTCTAATTAAAAACCCCAGTGGCAAAAACAGTTTTATATTAAACTTAAAGTCTTTAGACAAGTAGGTAAGTATAAGTACATTATATTCATAACAGAACATTTTTAAAGAATGCCTATTTTTTCGTATCTATACATCCGACATATAGAAAGTACCTACGATGTAGATACGAGAGCAAGATTTACCAATTTAACGTTAATACGTTAAACGGTAATCCGTTTGGTCTAACACAGCCCCATTTGTGCTTACAAAGTTATTAAAACCGGTAATTTGTTTACTGAGATCAGCTTGTCATCTATCTACTGACTGATCTCTGACTGATGACATTTGTATCATTTCTAATACCTACCTAATTATCAAGATTGCGTAGAAAATATTTTACGAACAATAAAGTTTGCAAATACCTAGGTTTTATGTTAAATACTAAAGTATTTCATGTTAGCCTAAAGAAAAACGAAATTTAATTATAATACAAGAGTTACAATCGTTTCAATTTAAATCTCGTTGCAAAATAAGACATTTTGCACGCTTGGTTGGCCTCCTCACCTCATCCTGCCCCGCGATCTAGTACGGTTGACTTTATACCAAGCAGATGGAAAGATGCAAATACCTTGCATTATGTAAAACGAGTAGTTACAATAGCCACATATCAGTACGTACCACAGTACCTATTTGCAGGTCGATTTTTCCTGGTGGTTAAAATCGATTGATACCGCAGTCAATCCCATTAGACATGACAGCTACTGTTTATCTATAAATATTTACAGAGGCAAGCAAAAAAAAAAGGGTGGGGGGCGGCATGTGGTGAGGACACCGCGCGCCAGTGGCCAGTGGAGTAACAGAGTCTAACAAACATATTAACTGTCTAGAACTCTTGGCTGCTTTCTTGGGCTTACAAGCCTTTGCAAAAGGATTAAAAAATTCAGGTTTTACTACGTGTTGACAACACAACTGCTATTTCGTACATCATCCGTATGGGTGGAGTAAGATTTCCACATTTAACTAAAATCACAAGACCCTTGTGGCAGTGGTGTGAACTTGTGAAGCTCGTGGTATATTTGTATTCGCTTCATACATAAGCTCAGAAGATAGCAGATGCCGAGTCCAGAAAATCTCATCCCGATACCGAATGAATAAAGATCACGCTTTTGATAACTTTTTGGCTATTGGGCAACTAAAAATTGATATTTTCGCATCAAGGCTAAATAACAAATGTGTTATGTACGTCTCATGGAATAGGGGCCCTGGAGCATTCGCTGGGAATGCCTTTACTTTAAACTGGAAACATCTTTGTTTCTACGCATTTCCCCCTTTCGCGGTTATATTAAAAGTATTAAGAAAAATAATATAATTATGATCAGGGTATTGTTGTGGTACCATTATGGCTAACGCAACCCTTTTCCACTCTATCAAAAACTTATTTGTTCTAAACTCATTCAATTCAAATCGTTTGATAGTGTTATTGTGACAGACTGTAGTTACCAGGACGTCACTACGAAACAGAAGAGTACCGCCATCAGCTTTAGATATTATGATAGCTTCCTTATCTGAGAAGTCAATTCAACAATATGACGTTGCAATTCGACGTTGGGTTAACTTTTGTAAAACTCACAGTATCGGAATACATGAGGCGTCAATTCCGATGATAATGTATTTTCTTACTGAATTATTCCATTCCGGTTTACAATACGGAACCCTAAACAGCCATCGCTCCGCTCTGTGTTTGATCTTAGGATAGAGAGTATGGGTCTGACGATCGCGTTGCTAGGCTATTCAAAGATTTTTACAGACTTCGTCTTCCAGCCCCAATATATAAAATATCACTTGGGACCCTTTATTAGAATTCTTAACGAAATGGTACCCAAATAAAAAGTTAAGTTTCGAATATTTGACCAAGAAGGCCGTAACTATGTTCATTCTTGTAACGGCACATAGGGTGCAGACCATTAACAAAATAAAATTAAAAAATATAACTGTCAATGATCATCTTAATATTTATCAGTATGCGATCTGATAAAAACAACCCGACCTGGTTTATCTCAACTTTGTTTAAATATCCCATTTTACAAAGACCGTCTGAAATATATCCTGCTGAGGTGCTAATAGCGTATATAGGTAGTATAGTAGGACAACATTTTTGAGAAAGAATCTCAGAAAGAATGCTAATAATCTTTTATAAGTATTAAAAAACCACATAATTTAGTATCCACAAATACCATCAGTCGATAGATTAAATATTATTATCAATGAGCGGAATTGACAAATCAATATTCTTTGCCTATTCCACCTGACACGCAGCCACCTCAGCCGCTCATAGAGCTGGTGTCCATTATATTGTCATGATACGAAAAGCAGCTAGATGAAGTAACAGCTCCAATACCTTGCCAATGCTTTGTCTTTGCTAGGTATTACCATAGAGATGTTCAATGTGAACAAACTGATCAATTTGCCTTGTCAATCCTAACATCTGATGGAAGTTAGAAGTATGTAATTATTTTGCTTAAAATTAAAAACTTAATATCTACCCCCCAATTAAAGAAGAAGTTCTACATTTTAGTTTTATAAAACTATGATTTAATGTTTGATTAGTGTAGATAATCAAGTATAAAAACGCAGTGTTTTAATATTTCACCATCTTTCAAAATCTACATTGTTATCTTAATCTCGAAGGACGAAGCAACGAAGTATAATTGGAGATTAAACGAACTTACCTGAAGTGAAGTTCTATCCAAATTATACGAGTTGCTTCGTCCGAAGAGATTAGTTCCCTCCCAACCCTGTGACCCAATACGTTAAGTGAAATATTAAAAAAGGGGTTCCAGGCTTTCAACTAAATGAGTGACAGTATAGGCACAAATAATAGGAAGACAAAATACCCACAAAAAAAAAAAAACTAATTTAGTGGATGAAAGGCGATATCTTAGACGTATTACTACATTTTATCTTTAATCTCTTCGGACGAAGCAACTCGTATAATTTGGATAGAACTACACTTCAGATAAGTTCGTTTAATCTCCAAATATGGTTTCCAAAGTAAAAGCCTTGTTACGATTTTAGAAATTTTATTAATACTTGTAAGTATAAGTTACCTAATTGTTTTCATGAAACCTACATTAAAATAATAGTTGTTAAATTATAAAATTGTAATCGCACGTTCTTGGCTATGGCACAATGCAAGTTTTATGCCTCCTCTACACAATCGGCCATGATGGGCGATTACATGCGAGCACGATCGTCCATAATCGTCGTGGTGATCGCGGCGATCGGTGGCATGTCGGTTTCACTTGTAAAGTTGAATGCTCAAACACCACCATCTTCTCATCTTCCATTTTTATTTTTAACCTCCACGGTTAGCTGCAGCTACCATTTAATTTCCGTCTATAATCATTTTATCAATGTAGTTTAGACGGCGGGTTATCAGTTTATTTTTGTTAATTTTATAATTTTTAGAATGTTGTGCAAGTATTTGCGAAATAAAAATGGAAGATGAGAAGATGGTGGTGTTTGAGCATTCATCTTAATAGAAGTAAATTGGTTAAGGAGTCCATATTACTGGGTGGTTCTGATATAGTTCTATTAACTACTAATTTTGGTTCCTATTGTTGTCACTAGGTGGTGCTGTTCCAGTTTCAATACAAATTGGAGTTTATGTTAACGCGATCGAGTTCGAATAAAAACTCACACTAGCTAGGCCCTCTGGTGAATGATTAGGTATGATCGGCGATCGTGTGGGCACGCGCACGCTACTACATGCGATTCCCTGTGATGTGTGCTCGAAAAACCGACATATCACCGATCGCCGCGATCGACCATCTTGAAGGCTTGCCGCTCCTCAATGAATGATCACTGACCGCGGACGATCGTGTGGATGCTCTCACGATGATCGTGACGATTACCTTGCCGATCACAGACGATCAACGAGTGTCGATCATGGCCGTAGTAGGTATAGCATGTTGTCTCCGTCACTCATACATTTGTGACAATTTTTCTTAAAAACTTCGTACGCCTTGGCTACTTAAGTACCTCCTACCTACTTATTTGCACATGGAATGGTTACAATATTATGTTAGGTAGTTATAATAGTGTCTAATCTCTTTCCGAAAAGTCATAATTCCAACCTACTTACCTAATTCATAAACTCTAGATTAGATAACTGCCCGGGCGATAGATAATGTTTCCTTTGACCTTTCTAATCAGAATTCTACACCATATGGTTACCCCAATGTCTATTCTGTAAACTAAACTAATTTATTTATGACTAACTTTTAAAATTTAATGAAAGTAACAAATTATTTCTCAATAAACTGTATCACCATTCCTGCCACTCTTTCAGATGATTTTAAAACAAATGCATGGTCAATATTTACTTCTTTCATTGGAATTTCTGGTTGATATTTGTGCAGGTCCTCCATGTAAGACACCGGTGCCCAGTTATCTGTACTGCTATAAATAATATTGGTAATATGCTTAATTTTGTTTAATACTTCAATATTCAAACTTTTAACAGTGTCCATTTCATCATAAGCTAAAAATAATATCTTTTCCCCAACTTGTGGATTTAAAAACTTCAGTATCCATTTTAAATATTTTGAAGGCAATGACTGTAGTCTTAAATACACCCCTACTAAAAAAGTCACTATTGCTGTTGGTAATAAATTCACTACAAGGTATAGAAATAATATAAAACTATGGAATTTTCTGAGAAAGTTATTTAAAAATTTTCCATTTCTGGTTTCTGCCATTTTTTGCAATGTTGGGAATAATAGATTAACTGACTTAAGCCGCATAACTAAATTCTCATTATCTCGCAGTAGTTCTAAAATTAACCAACATCCTATGGAATGACCAATTAAATGTAATTTGCTTTGCTTATCTATATAGTTATTGATAAGTTCAAGCTTGTGTTGAAGTTGACCGTCAAGATGAAACAGATGCTCTTGACCTTTTAGAACATTGGACTGTTCATCTGGAACTACATCATGACCAGCATGTCCTGCAAACAAATAAATTAATTAAAAAAAAGAGCATAATATAGCATGTAGATATGTAATTATATTAAAATTCAGTCTAGCTGAATATCTGGTTTACAAATCAGTATTAATTAAAAAGTATAATAGTGAAATTGTACAAAACCAAAAATACCTAGACATTCATTCATATAAGCACAAAGAGAAAATGCAGTAAATCTTAAACTACACTTTGATGGAATGTCAAATTGTCAAAATGTATTCTTGTGGGATTAATGTAAACAAAAAAAACATTGCCTCATTGATCTCGTGGTCGCAAGCGAAACTGCTGTGCGTGGGGTCCTGGGTTTGATTCTCAGGTTGGGCAAAACGTTTTTGGGTTTATAGCCTGGAGTTTGGAAGTTGGCTGTGTAATACCCCAGAAAGCATGTAAACCTGTTTATGATTGCTGTTCTACTGGACTATGAGATTGAGGGAAGCGGGAAGGCACGTGTGTTTGTGCACACACTTGTGTGCTCTACTTGGCTGATCTCCATTGAGGATAGCCAACATGGCCGATATTAATTTGGTCAGAAGAATTACATTGTTTTACCAAAAATCCTTTTTCCAGCCGTTATAAGGAGTAACATAAGGCTAATTTGAATTTCGAAAAAGTATTACGATTTACGGCTCTAAGTAAGAAAAATGAATACCCTGCACATAGTAGACATTCACATGAACAGATGATATAGGGGTATAAGCTAGTAATTGAAAAATTTTTTTGAAAAAAGAGAACCACCCTCAAGAACAACTAAAAAGTGATAAATAACTTTAGCACACACACATGACTTTAGTTTCGGAAGTCGGTGGCTTTGTTCTGTCTCCGACTTCCGAAACTAAAGTCATGTGTGTTCTGTGCTAAAGTTATTTATCACTTTTTAGTTTTTTTAGCAGTTCTCTTTTTTCAAAAGTTTTTATTTTCCACTTTTTCGGTTCATCGGTTCAGCCAAACTGGAGATAATCGCAGACAAACATAGGGGTCGAACTGATAACCTCCATTTTTTTAAAGTTGGTTAATAAAATGCAGTGTGTATGTTTTGTTGCTTGCTGGCACAGTCATAAAAATATTTAGCCGGGTTTGTTCTTAGAACAAAACATTAGTCTATGGGTCCACCAGGCGCATGTAAAGGGTTTTGTTTTAAAAATAAAACAAAATTTAAGTCTGAAAGTTTGAAGTTTGAACCTACATTAGTAGGTACCTATATAATCTTTTACAATCATGCAGAACTGGCATCGTAGAATTTTTATTTTGAATTGCTATTTTGTCAAATTTAACAATTTATGTTTGACTTACCGATAACACACAAAGGCAATCCAGTCGATTTATATAATTTTGCTGCAAATTCTATGTAGAAATCAGGTATACCTGGGTTTCCAGTAATGCAAACAATCACATCTTTTCCATTACAATCAAAGGGATTCCCGTAAGTAATTAAATGAGTTTGCACTCTATTTAGTGTTACGAATTCATGCTTCATAGTTAGAGCAAGTTCTTCTCCACGGTCCCATGCGCGGTATCTTCTCACACAGATATCTTGTCGATTACTTTTAATGTTATCTTTTCAAGGCTCAAAACCAATCATAATTACGATAAGTTTTTATGATTGTTTGATCGAATTCACCACCGTTTATATTAATGCTCAACGTATCAGTTGAGGCTTGAGGTAACTATTCAGCATTTCATATTGTCTGTCTGAAAAAGGAAATTACAGCTTTTGTAGAAGCGCCGCAATCACCAAGTCACCACAATGAAACATCAAGCGCTGGAACTAGCTCGAAGAATTTTAATTTAAGTGGATAATAATATATGTAGTTAGCGGTTACCGCTCCACTTTATTTATTTGTTTAATTTTTAAATGACGTCAACCTCAACGTCAAGCACCACTTACCTAACTTACTTGACACTTGACACATGAGTCATGTCATTATTTGTCAGTGTGTCACTGCCAGACTGGCATCTACGGCAATAGGGTATTACACCCATTTTTGAAAAGTGTCTCAATGTAATTCTGTAGTGATAATATGCCACCAAAAAAAAACACAAAATTTTTATTCAATCGAAAAGTGCCTTAAAAATGCATCTAAATTTTGAATTTTCAAATTTCGCGCGTAATTTGACGAAAACGCCTCTTACTGGACGCCTTATTGCTTAGCGTAAATGACGTCAATTCGTTTTGTATCAAATGAGCTCGTATTAAATATGATAATTGTATATCATTAAATAATAATTAAAAGTATAATTTTGTAATAGGTGTAATAATTAAAAAAATACGTTTGTTACGAAAATAATAAAAGTACAAAGCCTATAATACACCAATCGGTTGACTGACAGTTGACAATTTTTTGTTTACACAGCCGTACGGCGTAATAACATGGCCGCTACTATTTCACGGTGTTTTATAACAGATTAAAAATACTGAAAACTTTGAATTAAATTTAAAAAATTGTTTTGTTATTTTATGAACTAAAACTTACATTTTCCGACTGCTTTAAGCCTAAACTGTCTCAATATCATATTTATAGATTTTTTCTCGTATAGAGTAAAATATCCTATTGTGCCGTAGACAGAGAAGGCACTATAGACTGCTGGTCAACTTCTATCTCGCTTACACAAGAAAAAGAAAAATATATACAAGATGCTTGTAAAGAAAAGAGACAGAGCCTAATATTTTTTGTCCCTCATCGCGTGCCGCGTTTTTGGGTCATGTGTAACCTTAAAACAATACAAGTCTGAGTCATCCATCAGTCATTTGACATTTCAAGTCAGTCAAGTTACAAGTAGGTATATGTAGTGCATAGATAATAAACTATAATACTTTTTTTCAAATCATTTTAAACACTACACATTTTGACGTGATTGTCAGTTTAAAATCTGTAAAAGTCGTTTAATAGCCCCTAACACTCACCCACACACGCCCACCGATCGATCTGAAACAAATATTGATAAAAACGGTCACGTGACTTGATCTAAGGAGATAATAATATGTTCTGTGTGACAAATAGACAGAATGACAGAATATCAATAAATACAGATCTGAGATCACACATTATTAGCAAAGTTGAAATCGAAGTTAAAATTTATTGCTAATTATCTTAATTATACTTTGCTTGCGGTTGTTTTGGGTTATGGTTGGACGGGACCACAGAGTACATTGTATATACTGAGGACGTCACAAACATGTCAGGAACGAAGAAAGCATTATTTATTTGCCTCGGTATGTTATCATTTTAATAATTTTAAAAGAGAGAGAGCGCTCGCTCGAATAACTGAATGCAGTTTCTATAGTTAGATGCCGCCCGCTCCTATCCTTTCGCTCCACATAATATTAACTTCGAGAACCTTGGCAGTTTTTATTTAATTATTTAAATTCCTTAAAACTATCCTTAGGTACAGGTCTTAACCTAAGGCGATAGCCAAGTCACACACTCAAAATTAAAATTAAAACAAAATAAGTACATACCTACATTCAAGATCCTAAACACAAGATCTAAAACATTGTTTGTAGCAAATTGTAAACAATACTTAGTCCTTCCTTTTGCGAGTTCACTCCAGTGACATGTGAATATATCCATTTCAACATGAATAAAGTTGATGGTTGGTGGTGTTGTATAATAACAGCAACACGAGCCTGGAAATAGAAGGCCCGATACAAAAAGCAATCGCGCTTTAAACCTCACCAGTCAGTCGGATTAGTTCCGAGCTCATCATACTTAAGTTTATCTATATCTATACTAATATTATACTTAAAGAGGTAAAATTTGTTTGTATGTTTGTAAGTTGGTATGTAGGGGGTAATCTCCGAAACTATCCAACCGATTTCAAAAATTCTTTCACCATTAAGAAGCTACCTACGTTATCCTTGAGTGCTATAGGCTGTGTTGGATTATCGAAAAATTTGGGATCCTTGAGAAAATTCACGCGGAAGAAGTCATGGCAAATCTGGTCTTCTGGTACATTAGAGGCCCTATACCAGGAGACCAGAAAATTCACGCGGACGTAGTCGCGGGCAAAGTGCTAGTAATAAATAAAATAGGTAGGCAGGTACCTACCTAACTGAAATACAAAGGTATAAAATGTACAACCCCACTCGTAAACTCAGAAAATTGAAATCTTATTTACATACCCTAACATGAAATTATTATTAGTTTAACATAAGATTATCTTTCAGGTAACATTTGCCGTTCACCAATAGCAGAAGGTGTATTTCAGAAAACTGTGAATGAAATGAATTTGGGTGATGAATGGGAAATCGACAGTGCAGCCATAGGAGGCTGGCATGTAGGTAATCCGCCAGACTGGAGAGCCTTGGACACTATGAAAAAACATAATGTTCCTTACAGTAACCACGCAAGACAGGTAGGTATTCTACAAGTGTGTTTGCTGTAAATGATACTGAACCTACACATAACTTAGTGTCTCTATACTGCTGTATACACTGCCTACACTAAGTGAAACAAAATTACAACTAAGTGAAACAAAATTTAAATCATATATTAAAAGTACACTCTGTAAAAAAGCTTATTATAATCTAGAGGACTATATTCAAGATAAGAATGCTTGGAAACATGCTGGTCTAGCTCCATAGGACGATCGACAGTCTAGACAAAATCGAACCGATTGCTAATTTAAAATACCGAATTTCATACTTAGTATAAATATGTACATATATATATTTGACTCTTTTTTTATACACTGCTCAGGCTCACATACTGATTCATTGTTTGTTAAAATATAAGGAGTGGTCGTCTACTGTTTCAACATTAATTGTAATAATATGTGAACGCTGTGTATCTATGTACATATAACTTAGTCTGTCATTCCTTAATCTGTGATACTTTGTACACACTTTCAAATACCTAGTGTTTTTATGCAAGGTACATCGTATTCACGTATAATTATATAATTCCTGTAAATGCAAATATTGTTAACATCGTTTTTAAAAGAGTAAGTATGGAGTTTCTTGCCCATTCTTCTCCATACAAAACTACCTTTTGGAATGGGCACCTAGAATCAATTTTTTTTTCTCATTTGACGTTCAAAAGTGCCTTTTATTGGTCTAATTGAAATAAATGATTTGACTTTGACTTTACACAGTGTATTTTGTCAGTTCTCTTGTAATATATCAAGATATTATAGGTTCAATACCTGTGTTTGTCTAATTTCATACCCACCACAACAGATTACACAGAATTGTTTTGAAGTTTTATTTTGTACCTACTTTTTTTTACCTGCTAATTTTAAAAATATTTAGACATTAACATTGACTGTTTTCAGATTGTTTCAGAGGACTTTAATCATTATGATTATATATTTGGAATGGATGACGCCAACATGAAAGATCTTAATAAAAGAGCTCCAAAAGGAAGTAAAGCAAAACTTCTTCTCTTTGGAGACTTTGATCCTCAAAATGAAAGAATTATAAGAGACCCATATTATGTATGCTTTATTTACATACTTATTTTGATTTGTGTTTATTAAGATTAGATTATTATTACATTTTAATAATAGCCCTTAATAGAGAGAGTTGGAAGGAGAGCGGAGAGGCCTTTGCCCTGCAGTGGGATAATCCAGACTGAAATATATACATAATAAATTATTGTTAATTTTCAGGACAGTGACTCGGAAGGATTTGAAAAGTGTTACCAGCAGTCACTAAGGTGCTCAAAAGGATTTTTAGAAAGCATGCAGAAGTGATGTAAATTCTGAATCATATTATAAATCCTATTAGCTTCTGGCAATGATTTTTTAACAATATTTAAGGGTGATTTATCTATACGGGGTCATAGTTGTTTCCTTGATTAAAACATTTATTAGATACTATGCATATTAATTGAATATAAAGTTAATTAAATATAATTGCTAAATATTTAAAAATACTGTTTTAATTACAGTCCTTGAAAAACTTCTTATTTGCCTTATAGTTGTCATTACCATAGCTAGGTACTAAACAGGTAGTAAGGAATGTGTAACTTGAATGTAGATCCTTTAACATAAGAAAATTAAAAAGCCATTGTTGTGTTTTCCTACCCGTAGTGGGTTCAAGACTTTGGAAACAGAATGTGTCTTTTTTGTTAAAATAGCCAAGAGTTACAGCAGGTCCGCTGTTGCTTAATCCTTTTTTCTTCTGTTTTAGTACTTTTTCTACTTTCTTCTCTTCAATATAATCAAATCGATTATCCATTTGATAGGCAGGAACAAAGGGTAGGTCAATGTATTCAGCTGAAAGCATAGCATAGGCACATTTATTTACATAACTTGATAATTAGGTACAGTCAACAAAAGAGATACCTAAATAACCAAAGTCCTCGACATAGTTGCTTAGTTTTCAGAAACCAATATTGTATTTTCATGAATGAATATTAATTAATTTTAGAAAATACATAGTCCAATAATTAAATGGAATTTCATTCGAAGATATCCAGCTGTTTCTAAAAAAGCAACTACCTAACTATACTAGTAACTTGTCTTGTTGATCTATCTAACTATTTTAATAACATGCTGGTTGGCCTGCAATATATAAGTCGGAATCTGATAAGATTTAATCTACTTTAAAGCTGTTGGAAAACCTTAATAATATACAGGTAAATAAACTAGTCAGTGGGTCGTCTTACTTGCAAATTTACTTGTTCAGAAAACACTTACTTGGTAATTCGTCATCGCTATCGAGTATGTCTCTGAAATTGTTAGACTTTTTCTTTGCCGACTTCTTCCGCATTATAATACCTACTAAGAGTTATGCTACGCAAGTTTCAACACTTTAGAAAGAATATTGTTACTATTATTTATTTGGTAGATATACTATTTATTTTATGATGATATTATTATGAATGATCAGAATGATGGTGAGCAAAACAGAAAAACAAAGTGATGACCACAGAGTACATTTTTATTATGTGATGACGGACATCTGCGCTAGCGCACGAATTTGTCTTGTCTTTGCCTGGCCAACGGCAATGAAAATGAATAAAGATTAAATTACACAGTACCTAATAAAAAGATTTGAAATCTTGAATTCTGGTTAGGTGATTTTTTTTTATTGGGAAATGGGGGTTGTCGCCCATAGACTAGAGTACTGACCGTGACCAGTGGTCACTATCACAGAACATATATACCCATACAGTGTTGCCAGAAATGCCACATCCAATTTTTAAAAATCCGTTGGACTACGCTGAAAAATCAGTAGAAGTCCGTAGATAGCCTATACAAAAATCCGTACATCTACGGACATTTGGTAATGCTAAATCTGACTATGTATTTAGAGATGGACTGACCTTAAACCGATAAAATAAAATTTGCGGGAAAATCTCCAAGGCAAAGCAAAAAACCATTTTTATTATAAAAAAATTTAATTATTGATCAATCGTTATTTCTGTTGGTATCAATCGTTATTTCTGTTGGTATCAATCGTTATTTCTGTTGGTATCAATCATTATTTCTATTGGTATCAATCGTTATTTCTGTTGGTGTCACTCATACGATTATCACTTTTTCAGTAACATTCTCAGCAACCAGTTTATCGTCAATGCCGCCAACCAAACCAAACCTACGAATCACGAAATATCACGAATAGTTAATTCTGCTATACTTTACTCGCTAATCAAACTAAATAGTCTTTGGTTGGACTTATGGTATGATGTTGTATTACTGACAAAATAACAAAGATTGAAATGCAGGTCTCAGGACTACCTTTTATTTGGATTAACGTTTCAATTTACCCGAAATTTTATTTAATTTGAATATTTATACTAATGTTTGGGTCAGGTGGATGAAATCGAATAAAAATCCGTAGATTTGCGACTAAAATCCGTGTGTCCGTAGACAAGACCTAAAGTCCGTAGATCTACGGACAAATCCGTAGCTCTGGCCACGCTGTACCCATTGTCACCATGAAGCTATCTTCATGGTCTTTTTAACGGCGCAATGTGAGCCAATCCGCGAAAAATTGAACATACGGAAAAAGTACTGTCACAAAAATATACAAACAATTTACAAGACCATCTTATTCACTATTGAATGCATTTTTTTATGTACGGTATAGTTCATTAGCTTTAAAAATAAATGTAAAACGTAGTCATTTGTAGTTAATTTAACTGATAAAAAAATTAAAGTAAGGAACAAAAAAGGTTATTTTATAGCGTGTCACACTTCCTGTCGCTAACTTTGACTAACCGAAATTCATGGTTTTTTTATGACACACTTACGTGTTTTTTTGCGAGCTTTTAAAGATTATTGCTTTATTTGAACAAATCATATTGTATTACAAGAAAAATCTAAAAATAAATGATAATCAATCAAATTAGCACCAAGGTGTACATTCCACTTTAGTCACTACTGTTTTATTTGGTTTCAATAGTACAAAACGATAAAAGAAAAGAAAGCTGCCTTTGTAGTGTATGTAGATATCAATATATCAAGCTACAAACCGATAACAGTAATATGACGTTTGTAGCTACCATGCATCACAGCACATCACAGCACATAACGTTTTGACTTTTCTGCATGAAGAAACATTTGAAGCAACCAGCTCTGAGAAGAACTATGTATAACGTTTCGACATTTCCCGTAAAAGAAACAGAGAATAGTTCTGAAAAGAACTGTTGTTATGTTTTTTGACAAACTGCGAAGAAACGAGAAGAAAGCTTCGAGTCGCGGCGTCTTCCTATCGCCGCGCCCAAACAATCACACGCAGATATTCACGCAACGGCGGCTGCGTCGAAATGGAAGTGCGCGACGACCACGCACATATATTTATGCATTCAATAGCGCGGCCCGCGAGCGCGGGAAACACATACGCGCCCCCTCGCAGAATTCACGTGACAATAGTGCAGTGTGATGTGATTGGTTGTAATTACTTTGTTCCTATTGGTTATACTTTTGTAAATTTTTTGTAAAATTAATGTACAGTTTTTTATTGGTTAAGCGAACATTATGTAAATAGTATAAAAGACACGCTATTTTTCAAATAAATATTATTACTTTATTATTACTTCTACACTATCAACGAGTATTTTCTTCAACCTTCTGATATCTCCAAGAGTCAATCAAGATCCTCCTAACTACCGCTAAAGAACCGCTAAACGTTGTCTCGGGCGCATACGTTGCTCGGTTTTAGATACCGGTGCGATAGGTGCCTAGGTGGGGCGGCCGGTTGGGACACTCTTCGCTCGACGCTCGCCGCGCACGGACGTGTCGCCTCTTCGCGCCACGCTCGTCACCTGCTCTCGCTGCGCCCGCCGCAACGATTCCTGTAGTCAGCCGACTGCAACCAACTGTTCAAAAGTTGCCTTTTTCAAGGCGACGGCTGAAATTCATATTCCTTTAAACAGAGTCAGTCGTGTAGCTTCACCAGGCCCCTTCAGGGCAAAACCACAGTTTCGTGGTACTTGGTGGACCATACCTTACGGTGCCAACGAAGCCGAGTGGGTGTTGCCCCAATATATATTTTATCACAGAAACTAGACCCTGAAACTAACACCGAATATCTGCAATCACTTAAAGAACCTAGGGAGTTGCCAGTGCTGCAAGAGTTTCTCAACTTTCTAGAGAGCAAATTTATTACCTTGGAGACCGCAGGGAGGAACACGGAGAATAAATCAAGCCAAAATAATAATTCCGACAATCAAACATCAACATGTAATTCCACTAATAAACAGCAGAAGCCGCAATATCAAAAACATGCATTTTCCACAAGCCATCGTGGTGAAGCAGCATCAGATAACAACACGAGTGGTAATCAAATCAAGAGCAAATGTCCCATTGTGATACAGACGATCATGGGATATTTTATTGCCGAAAATTCTTAGACATGTCCCCTGAGGAGAAACGGCGGACTGTTAAAAAATATAATTTATGCAATATTATTGTCTCTATACTCATTATAATAAAGGATGTATTTCGGAAAAACGGTGTCGTAAGTGCAACGGAAATCATAACACCATTTTACATGAGTCATTCGTGCGCAGCAACGTGAAACCCGCTGCAACGACATCAAAATCAGCGAACAACAGCGATACCAATACGGGTGAACAAACTCGGGGTCATTGGAACTCGCACGTGTCGCTACAAGGTGACGCACATGAAGTGCTGTTGCCAACAGCTGTAATCAGGGTACAAGGCGCAGATGGTACCTTTATCAAGATGCGAGCACTATTGGTTCAAGGATCGCAAACATCCCTGATCACCGAGAATGCAGCGCAGCTGTTAGGACTTCCACGTCAGAAGCTAAGAGGTGTTGTGTCAGGCGTTGGGTCTAAAAGCAGCAGTTGCACGGGAGCTATCAGCATAAACTTTACTTCTATCAGTAGCAATCATTCATATCAAACAGATGTAATTATCAAGCAATCATTAATCAACAAATTGCCTAATGTTACATTTCCAAAGCCAGAATGGTCCTGTTTAGATAACATTCAACTAGCAGATCCAGAATTTTATATCAGCCGGCCTATCGATTTACTATTGGGCGGTGAAGTGTATTCAGAGATCATTCTAGAAGGGATTTGTAAAGCAGACACCTTCCCCACTGCCCAGCAAACAAGTTTTGGGTGGATTCTGTGTGGAAAGGCTGTCAAAACGCTACAGTGTAACGTAGTTTTAAAAAACATGGAGG
The DNA here is from genome assembly GCA_947361185.1 of Charanyca ferruginea. Taxonomy (NCBI): domain Eukaryota; kingdom Metazoa; phylum Arthropoda; class Insecta; order Lepidoptera; family Noctuidae; genus Charanyca; species Charanyca ferruginea. Next base: position 9,311,440 of record OX376058.1, read on the forward strand.
ATATTAGCAGATTTTGGGAAATAGAGGACATAACCCAACATGGGGACCCAGTCTCGTCAGATGATCAAAAATGCATAGATTACTACAAAAACACAACTAAAAGACGCACAGATGGCAGATACGAAGTTCGGTAGCCGTTAAAGGCAACGCTTCAAGAAAATTTAGGGAGTTCAAAGTCGAAAGCAATTGCACAATTTAAACAGCTAGAACGGAAATTTGTTCAGCAAAAAGACACAGCACGTGAATATAAGTTATTTATCAACGAATACATATCGCTCGGACATATGAGCTTAGCAAGCAAAAACGTAAATAGCGAAATTGACAATAATATTTTCTATTTACCACATCATTGCGTACATGAAGCTTTTTTTTTTTTTTTTACTATTAAATAGGCTTGCTGACTCTACAACAACCAAATTACGAGTTGTTTTTAATGCATCTTCGAAAACAACATCCGGTTACAGTCTCAATGATCTTATGCACAGGGGGCCAAATTTACAACAAGACCCAGGACTTACAGAGAATCATCTGGAGGGATTATCCCGGAGATAACTTGAAAGAATATCGTTTAACAACTGTAACTTATGGAACAAAAGCAGCCCCTTTTCTGGCGATGATGACATTACGTCAACTGGCACATGACGTAAAAGCAAATTATCCCAACAGCAGTGCTAACAATATTCTGGGGAAATCGTTTTATATGGACGATTTATTACATGGATCACATGACATTGAGACGGGCAAACGTATACAACAAGATTTAATAAACATCAATATGTTTATTAAATCTTGTTGTATACGTTTTTGATTTTCCGCAAATTAAAACCACCTGATTGCAATCAATCAGGTGGTTTTAATTTGCGGAAATGGAAGTCTAATGCCCCTGAATTGTTACAAAACGTCGATTCTGCAGATATCAATCAAGATGGATACGCGGGATATGCGTGGATATGCGGGGACTGAGTCGTGGGAGTACACCCTTATCCCGAATCCCCACACGTGGTCCCTGGGTGGTGCAAACCAGGCGACAACATACTGGTGGTAGGCTTCGGCCGTGGCTAGTGACCACCCACTGGATAAAGCCGCCCCGCCAAACGGCCTTGCCGTGTTTCGGTGCGATGTCCAGTGACGCCGTCTGAGTAGGGTGGGTCGGAATAGCTGCTTCACTAGCTGTTAGACCGTATTTGACACGCATAACTGTAGCTGCATCGGGTACCTAGTCCTAGAGGGTAGCGGGATCCGAGGCACGGTGTACCGCTGGCCGACCGCAGTTAGTAGGGGGCCCGATCGGAGCTAGCCACTCTCGGGAGGCTGCCCCGCCAACTCGCGAAAAATCCCGGGATGCGCCATCGTGCCGGTTGGCGACCGGACGATAGGGCCCGATGGACATCCCCGGGGGGGCTCGGGCGTCCCCGCAGTCTCCAGATTATTTACCCACTAATGTCGTTGCGTTGTGTGTGTCTGCTGGTCAGCAGTGTGAAGCCTCATTCTACTTCCACCCTACTCACCGTAATTCATTCCATAATGCCCAAAAGAAGCAAGAGACATAAGGTAGTACAGCGGTTGCACTCCCTGTCACTGAAAGTGCACCTCACCAATATTAGAGGGTTGCACTCAAATATCGTGCCGGTCCACTTCCATCTTGAGACCGAAAAGCCAGCTCTCTTGTTTCTAACGGAGACGCAAATCAGATGTCCGACTGACACGGCGTACCTATCGTACCCAGGGTACTCCCTGGAACACAATTTTAAGGCTCGGGCCGGAGTGTGCTTGTACGCCCGGGACGACATCTGTTTTCGCCGTCTCCGTAACCTTGAAGACCGAAGGTTTTCTGTACTATGGGTTCTGGTGGATACTGGTATGGAGAAAATTCTCTATGCCTGTGTCTACCGTTCGCACAGCGGAGACCAGGAGACGACCAGACTCACAGATTATCTCAGTGAGGCGGCCGATGCGGCTCAGCAAAAGTACCCTACTGCCCAATTAGTGTTACTGGGGGATTTCAATGCCCACCACAAGGAGTGGTTGTTCCCAAACCGGGACACTGACCATGCTGGGAGAGAGATGCGAAAGCTTGCATTAGCGTTAAATCTCACCCAACTGGTCCAAGGGGCTACTAGGGTTCCTGATGTTGAGACGCACACAGCCTATTGCTTGGACCTTCTGCTCACTACTGATCCAGACCTCTACTCTGTGTTGGTTTCTTCACCTCTGTGTAGCTCCGACCACTACCTGGTGAAATCTGTATCCGTCTACTCTCCATCCATTCCTAGCCCAAGTGGCTACCGGCGGATGTGGCGGTACAAGCCAGCAGACTGGGATGAGATGCGCTGTTTTTTCGCGTCTTACCCTTGGCAGCCTGTCTGTTTTTCTTCTGGTGACCCCTCTACCTGCGCGGATGCCGTGACGGAAGTGTTGCGTCAAGGTATGGAGTTTGTTATACCTTATTCCGACGTATCTCTGTCTGGCAAAGCTCGCCCATGGTTTAGTTCCCAATGCAGACGCGCAGAAGCGCAAAAGCATGAGGCCTACCTAGCCTGGGTTGATGCTCGTCACCGTAAAGCAAGAGACTTACGCCAGAAGAAGACAGCCTTTAATAGAGCTGTCAAGTCTTGCAAGAAGGTTTTACAGAAGGCTCGACATGACCACATTAGTCGAATAGGAAACAAACTGGCCTCGTACCCTGCGGGTTGCAAAGCCTTTTGGTCCCTAGCTAAATCGGTCGAGTCGAACTTCTGTCGCCCCTCACTTCCTCCATTGCTGAAGCCTGATGGTACTCTGGCTCACACTGCAGAAGAGAAAGCAAACCAATTTGCCTCTCTTTTTGCAGAATCTTCGCATCTTGATGCAGGAGACGCGACTCCTCCGACTTTGCCTGGCAGCACGACATCGATGTCTGATTTCCGCATTCGCCAAAAGGAGGTTCGATAAGCGTTATGCAATCTTGATGTGAATAAGGCCAGTGGACCAGATGGTATTCCTGCTATAGTTCTGAGGACCTGTGCACCTGAATTGTCTCCTGTGCTGACACGCCTCTTTCGGCTCTCTCTCGAGTCTGGATTAGTGCCGAAGTCATGGAAGCTTGCCAACGTGCAGCCCGTGCCCAAAAAAGGTAGTCATGCCGATCCTACCAACTACAGGCCCATCTCGGTCACGTCCATTGTCTGCAAGACAATGGAACGTGTCCTTAATAACAGGCTCCTGGCGTACCTTGAAGCTAATGACCTCCTCAGTGATCGTCAATATGGCTTTCGCCGAAATCGGTCCACTGGGGATCTTCTCGCGTACGCCTCTCACATCTGGAGTGAGGCCATCGAGAAATATGGGGAAGCGCTTGCCGTCTCCCTGGACATCTCGAAGGTCTTTGATAGGGTATGGCATGATGGCCTAATTAGCAAGCTTCCATCTTTTGGCTTGCCCGCTGGTTTCTGTGTATGGATATCGGATTTCCTGAGAGATCGTTCAATACGAGTAGTCATTGATGGCTGCTCGTCTGTTCAAATGGCTATAAATGCCGGGGTCCCTCAGGGCTCGGTACTCTCTGCAACCCTTTTTCTGCTGCATATTAACGATTTGCTGAAACCCGGTACCATTGGATACGCAGATGACAGCACAGTTGTAGAGAGTTACATATCCAGCGCACGTGCCAGTGCGGCTGAAATCCGGACTCACAGGGAGTCCATGGTCGAGCGCTTAAACTTGTCCCTCAAGGCTGTCTCCGATTGGGGCGATGCCAATCTGGTCGAGTTTAATGCAGCCAAGACCCAGGCGTGTCTTTTCTCTGCCAAGAAGAGGCCTTTCAATCTGGCCCCTGCTTTCCGAAATGTATCCGTTCCGATCACCGACCATCTTGAGCTTCTTGGCGTTACTTTGACGTCGAGTCTCAATTTTGGGTCATACATCGAGTCAAAGGCCCAACTAGCTGTCAAAAAGCTAGGAGTCCTCGCAAAGGTGCGAAAGTACTTCACGTCGGAACAGATGCTGAACCTATACCAAGCACAAGTTCGATCGTGCATGGAGTACTGTTCGCACCTCTGGGATGGATCTGCCAAGTACCAGCTGGAGGCGTTGGAAGTTATTGAAAGACGTGCCAAGAGGCTCATAGACAACGACTTCCTGGTTAAGGCTAAGCTCCAAAGCCTTGAACACCGCTGCGCCATTGCCAGCCTATCGGTCTTTTATCGGGTACATTTCGGAGAGTGTGCTTTGGAATTGCACAACTTAATTCCCCCATCCCCATTCCATCACCGGACGAGCAGGGATACGGCGAAGCGTCACCGGTATACGGTTGAAGTTCCACGGTCTCGAACCAAGCGCTTTGACTCCACATTTATTGTGCGAACTGCCAGACTGTGGAATTCACTGCCCGCCTCTCTATTCCCCGATACATATAATCTGGGTATCTTCAAGGCACGAGTGAACCGGTTTATTCTAGGCAAGCGTGCTCCACCTTAGGCCGCATCAGCACTTAAGATCAGGTGAGTTGCGGTCAAACGCAAGCCTATAACAATATAAAAAAGAAAGAAAAAAACGACTTTAAGCATATAGAGTCCACAAAGACCTTAGGCCTCAGTTGGAACCCAGGCCAAGACACATTTAGCTTTCAATACAACATTGAATCAAGCTCAACAATATCAACCAAGCGAACATTATTATCAAAAATATCAAAACTGTTTGACCCACTGGAGTGGCTCTCTCCAGTAACAACTAAACTGAAGATTCTATTTCAAAAAGTTTGGACATTGAACATTCAGTGGGACGACGCATTGCCAGATACCATACACAGGGAATGGGTAGACATCAGGGAAGATCTCGGGAATATCAAGCAATATCAAATCGGACGGTGGATACACACTCGAGAGGAAGATCAAATTGAATTGCACTGATTCTGTGACGCTTCGACAAAAGCCTACGCATGCGTCATATACTGCAAGATCAACAAACCAAAAAATGACATATCAGTAACATTAATAGCGGGAAAAACTAGATTAGTACTTACTAGCAAATCGGTTTCGCTCCCTCGATTGGAACTCTGTGGGGCGGTTCTGTTATCAAGACTCATAGCTAAAGTTCAACAATGCCTAAACAACTACAATATCAAAGCATACTGCTGGACGGACTCAATGGTAGCCCTGGGTTGGCTCAAAGGGGATGTGTCACGCTGGAACACGTTTGTTGCTAACCGAGTGACCCAAATAACATCAGTAATACCAGCAGATCAGTGGTACTATGTTAAATCAGAGGACAACCCCGCTGACTGTGCGAGCAGGGGACTATCGCCATCTCAATTGATAGATCGTCATCTATGGTGGAGTGGACCAACTTGGTTATTAAAACATAGCGTACCTGAAAGTCATGACATATCACAATACCCAATTGATCAAGAAGTAAAGAAGAGCATCAAGGTAAACGCGGTAACAAAAGTAGAGGGTGAAAGCATTATACAGCAACTTATCGAGAACTGTAGCTCGTATATGAAAATAGTACGTGCATTAGCAATGGTTCTACGGTTTACAAACAAAAAGCAAAAGAAAGGAACATTTTTATCATTACAAGAAATACATAAAGCCAAAGCATTATTATCAAAATACGTACAACAGCAAGAATTTTCAGAAGAAATCATACAGCTAAGCAATAACAACAAAATCAAATCATCTAGCAAGATTGTAAATCTAAATCCATACATTGAGAGTTGGAGGGAGGCTTAGAAAAGCATATATCAGCGAAGACATGAAACATCCAGTCATATTGCCCAATAACAACCGATTAACTAATTTAATCATTGATCATGGTCATGAACTCACCTTTCATGGAGGTCCCAAATTGACGTCAACAATTTTGAGGAAAAAGTTTTGGATCCTGGGGGGAAAAAGAGCAATACAGAAGCGCTTGCGTTTATGCGTAATTTGTAGGAAACACAATCCTTACAAACAATATCAGCTCATGGGTGACTTACCCGAACCAAGATGTAATCCATCGCAGCCATTTTATCATACCGGCGTAGATTATACCGGATTCATCGACGTTAAAGCAAATAAAGGTCGCGGAATCAAAAGGACAAAAGGGTACGTGGCTCTTTTCGTTTGCATGGCGACAAAGGCCGTGCATCTGGAGTTGGTCTCCGACCTATCAACAACAACATTTTTAGCAGCATTACGGCGAATGGCTGCGAGAAGAGGTACCCCACGTCACATGTATAGTGACAATGGCACCAACTTTTTGGGTGCGAGTCACGTGTTACAACAGCAGTTTCAAGAACTCCAGGAACAGGCCTTACCTGGAATTACAAATATGGAGATAGAGTGGCACTTCAATGCCCCGTCATGGCCGTCAGCAGGAGGACTCTGGGAGGCAGGGGTCAAGAGCCTGAAACATCACATGAGAAGAGTAATTGGGGAACAAAAACTCACATATGAAGAATTAACCACCATCCTAACGCAGATCGAAGCCTGCCTAAATTCAAGGCCTCTTTGTCCCATGTCAGAAGACCCAGAAGATCTCGATGTTTTAACACCTTCACATTTCCTAGCTAGTGGACCAAATTTAACAATATACGAAACAGAAAAAGACCTCCCGGTGCGGTGGCAATTAGGAAGAAAAATATATCAAGACATTTGGAACAGATGGCAAGCAGAATACCTCAGTCAACTAAACGCTAGGAGCAAATGGAAACAAGCACAGAATGAACTGAAAGTTAACGACGTAGTTATCATTCACGATTTAATTTTGCCGCCAGGAAAGTGGGCAATGGGCAGAGTCCTGGAGCTACACCCGGGACCGGACGGCCACGTAAGAGTCGTCACAGTCAAAACAAAAAATGGACTCATGAAACGGCCTATCATTAAGTTATCAGTTTTACCGGTTCATGAGCTATCAGAAAGCAATCAATCAGACAATCAGAATCAAACGGACACAGTAAGCAAGCCTATCACAGAAAAGGAAGAAACGAAAAAAACTACTCGTAAAAAATTTAATTTCACAACAACGGTGGTAACATTTTTATTATTTTTTACTAGCTTCTGCCCGCGACTTCGTACGCGGATCCTGTTGCTTATGCCAGCGACAACGGGGTCGGCAAAATCGAAGATCTGAAACGTCTGATGTCGAATTCTAAGAGCCCGGGGACGGGAAACCAACGGGATGCGCGAGACGATTCGAGACGTTCAAAAAGTACAATTTTGAATCATATATACCTCCGATGGCGGATTATGTGGCGTAGTCAATCTTAAGAGTATACGTAAATGCACTCCGTTCCTTATCAACCCAAGGAAGGTCGCCATGCCCTACGGCTATACCTGAGACACATCCGATTCTTCAGATGATATCGACATTCATTTTTGTTCAGAGAATGTCGAAGTCGATCAGAATTCAAACGTTCGTTGCGCTCTTCTTCTGTCTCTTCCTGCCGTACTCCAGCAATTCTTTCTCTCTCACTTTCTAACTGATTATGGATATTTTGTTGTGTGCGTGTTCGGGACAATGTATGATAATCTCGATCAGCAGTTAGTCGTGCATCACGTTCATCACTCGTTTCAAAAGACCTGTTAGTAGATGTGCGAATACGCTGAGAACTCAAGCGTGATTCTGTATCGGTAAACGTTTCCGATTCGCGAGACAATGCGTGACGTTCACGATCAGCGGTCAGTCGCACATCACGTTCCCCACTTGTCTCTAGAGACCTAGAAGTCGATGCGTAAATACGCTGAGAACGCAGACGTGCTTCGCGATCTGAAGAGGTTTCCACGGAGCGATTTGCAGCCTGATGTTCTCGAACAGCATCAAGTCTCTCCTGACGCTCTTCAGTAGATTCTTGGGATCTTATGATCCTCAATCTTTTAGCTCCTTTAGAACATTGGGAAAGATTTGACCTCTTTCTAGGCATGGTTATAGTTTTATTGTGAAGAGATACCTGATCAATTAAAATCTAAGTGACTGCTCCCCTGCGTTACCGAGTATGCTACCGTGTAAAGGAAATTAAACACCAAAATAACATTAGCCCGAAGGCATATTTATTCGATAAAATAAAAAAATAAATGGGAATTTTGGCCAGTAGAGTCAAATTTTCAATGATATACCATCGTCATCTCATATTTTGGATTCGTGCTCTATTACTGTTTCTAAACCCCCCTCAATAATTATTTTTTTAATATATTCAATGTACAGACACAGTTTTTTTACTGTTTTATTATATGTATAGAAATATATTCAATGTACAGACACAGTTTTTTACTGTTTTATTATATGTATATTATAGCCTATATGTTGGCCAGACTTAATACCTATACAACAAAAGAAAAATCATTCAAATCCGTCCAGCAGTTCCGAAGATTAGCGTGTACAAACAAACGGACAAACAGACAAACAGACAGAATTTTTTTTTTGGATTCGTGCTCTATTACTGTTTCTAAACCCCCCTCAATAATTATTTTTTTAATATATTCAATGTACAGACACAGTTTTTTTACTGTTTTATTATATGTATAGATAGATGACACTGATGTCATCTTCGCAGTGTGAAAAAAACTGTGTGTGTTAAAAATTTGCCAAATAATCAGTCTTTATATTTCGACAAAATCAGTAATATGTATTTGATCAGGGACGAGTGGAATTAAGTGGTTTATTTCGATATAAACTAAATAAATAAATAATAATCATTTAATTCAGGTAACAAGACCCATATAATATATACCTTATAGACTAACATACATAACTAAATTACATTACTTGTTAGTAGGTATAGTATCTTAAGCCTATGTTAGTTACTTCACTTCACTGAGCGATCGTGTGGCATTTGTCCGCGGAAGCGACGGAACACCACGCCCTTCGGCCAAAAGTCCTCCACCATGACGAGCTGCAGATAACACGTTGGTAACCGCACCACAAACGCCCTGAAGTTGACGTTGCGATGCGAGTCCAACAGCTGCACTCTCGGCGTGTAGTTGGTCTTTCGGCGCACGTACTCGACGATGTCCTCCGCCGTAGTGGTGTAGTGGAGGCGGGAGATGTACACCGGCGTGTTCGGCATCGCGGCACGTATGGTATTGGGCTCCACGGGAGCCGTGCCGCAGCGGTTCTTTGAGGTTCTCAGACGGCGCTTCCTCCTTTGCACCGTTACAAAACCATCACCATCAGCCTGTTTCGATGCCACTTCAGGCACGGACTTCACAGACGGATCATCCAGAGTACTTAGGGTGACCTTGGCGGGATGACATTTAGCTGACGCTACAGACACAGACCGCAGTTCAGTAGGCCGAGCAGTGCGAGCGGCGATTCGAGGATATGAATCCATACTGGGACGGCATGACAGCCTTATCAAAAAACATAGAATATTTAAATACATTGTGTACAGAAATAGACACCGTGTCACATTGCGAGGGAATCCTCGCACAACTACGTCACGGCTACCAAGAAATACAACACTACAACCGTATGCTATTGAATCAGCAAAATGACGCGCGTGCGAGATACAAGCGCGGTCTCGTTGACGGTGTTGGCTATCTAGCCAACAGCTTATTCGGAGTGCTTGATCAACACTTTGCAGAGAATTATGAGAAAGACATTAAAACAATTAAAATTAATCAAAATCATATGGCCATGCTTTGAAAAAATCAGACCTCTATAGTAGAAGCCGAGTTCAATCTATTAAAGAGGACCGAAAACATCATGGACAAGCAATACAAATCGATTAAGTAATCAAAAAATGCTCAATTTAGAGAACACTGTTAATAAGCTAAGATCCGCCGTACAAAAATGTAGCATTATCACTGACTTTACCTTATCAGCATTAATTGCCAACAACCTTTTACTGGAGCTAAAAACTATACAGAATAAATTGATCGACACCCTTACAGATATTTATCACGGTAAATTCAACTTACATCTAATATCTCCTCAGCAGTTGAAACAGGAATTAGATGTGATTTCAAGTCAGCTTCCAAAAGATCTGTCATCAGGACCAGTGGACGGAATGGAATTCGCCAAAATATATCATTTACTTAGAATACGTGCAAGATTGTCCGAACATTATTTCATTTTCGACATAAAGATACCGTTGATTACTAGAGACGCCTTCGAAATTTTGAAAATTATATCAATACCACATAGGATGGGATCCCAAATGGTTGAGATAGTTCCTGTATCCGAATATGTCGCTATGTGTTTGTCGCTATCAACCTTAACAAAGACGCCTTATTATCACTTACAGAAAATGACATTAGTTCATGCCTACATCAAAGCTTGGGAACTATTTTATGTAGCATAAAGAGACCCATATACAATATCAAGGACGACCAAAGTTTATGCCTGATTTCAGTAAAAACTGGAACATGCAAATCAAAAATCAGCCCATGGACAGAAATAAAACACTTAAACCATTTTATGTACTTTTGCTGTGAAACGTGCCGACTTCGTTCGTTATGCTCGGGTCAAGTTACCGCTCTACAACTGACGCAAGGAGGCCTGTTGAGTGTAGGTCAGGGATGTGTAATTAAGTCCCAGAACTTTACTCTGTACAGCCATAAGCAAGGATCAAGCAAAACCAACATTTCACCAGATATAGAAACATTTGAGATCGCTCCCATAAATCATATCATAATCATATCACCCGTACCGTATCAGTCACCACCAAATACCACCTACTATGACTCCAGGCAACAACAGTTGCTAAACATAAAGAAACAATTGGACGGGATCAAACAAAATACACCATTAACAGAAGATATACGCTTTCACGATGTTCACCACTATGCAGCGATCTACAGCATTATCGGCATAATGGTATTAATTGGAATAATCGTGGCGTGGCGCCGACTACGACGTTATCTGGGATGTGCGAGGCCCGCTGCCACTGCGTCGCCGTCGGGGGCGGAGGATCCTGCGGTCTGCAGCCAGCAGTCAGCACCATCAGTGTCAGTGTTCCAAATGAGTGTTCTGGTGTCAATGTGAAGTGTTGTGAAAAAATACATTGTTCACGTATGGGAGAGACCTCTACTACCAGTGACAATAACCCTCCTTCTGGCGCAGTCGGGTAAAAAAGACAAAGCAACGTCACCAGTGCTAAAATCGGTGTTTAGTGTAATAACAGATAATTAGAGACATTAAGTCAGTTTAATAATCTAATTTTAATAATATCATTTGTTTTCCTTTTTTATGTTTATCAAATCATCTCACACTTACATCTCACATCTCGCCCGGGAGCATGTACGGTGCAACCGTACATTGCGATATTATTGTACATACCGCGTTAGCATATCCGCCAACATTAATTATTCATTTTCACTTACTTACAATTTAGTTCACTACCGGTCATCGAACGCACCGCGTGTTCTCACGTATCAATATCATATCAGTATCATCTATTCTTAAAAACTATCTCTATTTGAACTTTGGTGTTAACTTAGTATAATAAACTGTTAAACCTTCATGGACTCGTATCATTTAATATCATAGCATTCTATCAGTAAAAGCTGCACGGTACAATACCGTACAAAAACCTTTTGAACGCCACGTCAAAGAAGCAAACAACGTGTCTCTGCGCGAATTACTACTCCATGGAACTACGTATAGAAACTTAATTCCATAGAGTAGTAATTCGTTTGTCATGTAATCGTGACCGTGGCTTGCTGGGCACATTTTGGTTTGTCATCTATACATGACTGTGGCGGTCAAAAGGTTAATGAATTATTCTACCTTGGAGTTACAAATACTCAGCTTTTGGAATAGCATGGAGTAAATCAATCCAATGTGAAGGAAAAAATAGATACTTCTGTAGAACAGGCATAGGCACAATTTACCAGCACAATGTTTGAGCCCAGTGGTGACAAGTGACAACGTATATAATAATATGTTCATTATCCTAATTAAAAAAAAAAACGATTAAGCCTCTAAGGATTATACTTACTCGAAAATACACTATTCTCGAATTGTTCAAAAAGGAAACAAAACACAAATTATTACATAATTTATTTTGGCATTTTATTACACTTAAATCTTAATCGTGTCTTACCACCTCTAAGTGTCCATCCTCATTAAATTGTAAGGTTTTCAAACGACGTTTACGATATTGATGCTTCTCCAATTTATCCAAGGCCTGGTCTGCAACTTCTGATAGTGGTTTCTTCAAATATTCTGGGATTCTGCAGACAACTCCTCGAGATATTTGATATAAAAATCTATGAGTTAATCCATCAGGAAACTGCTTTACTAAATCCTTCCATCGAATATCAGTCCAGACTTGGTATGATGATGACTTAAGGCTGAAAATCACATTATACATCATAAGAAAATTACAATTTTGTTCTGAATTTTTAATTTTATATTTGGTAGTACTTGTAACTTGGCACCTAAGTATTTATGTTGTAATAGAAAATACCACGAAGTAAGTATAACAGAGGAGATGGCGTAATCGAATTTTCTCATAGAAAGATGCGTGACACTTTTTCAAGCTAAACCCTACCCGCTTCAAGTCTAGCACTGACCACATTTAGTCAAACCGCGACTTTTTTCTTAGCGATGAATAGCAAAAGCTAAAAGCTGTAATTTTCTACGTGGTTTAGCTATATCTTACTAGATGTCTCTATGACAATATGTATTCGCAACACAGGGACGAACTTATTACCTTTTTATATTTTGCAAGGATTTTTCTTATAAACATGGGTTGTGAAAATAAAAGGGATAGTGTGGCCCGAGTGTTACGCAATTAAGGTGCTGTATAAAGGCCTACGTAGACCGGGACGGCCTGGCAAGGGATTTTGCCGTCAGTCAGCGCACACTAGCCGCTTAGATCCAGCGGCATTCCAGCGCCTTGCCACGGCATGACAAAGCACGCCTCGGCAGCTCCTGCTGCCCGATGGCATGAAATGGTGTGCATTCCCCGCTTCTCTACCCACGCCTCACCCCGCGGTAATAGGACAGGACCATCTTTTCTGATAAATAAAGGAGTTAAGCAAGGAGACCCGCTGTCTCCAAAATTATTCACGGCAGTACTGGAGGAAGTCTTCAGAAAGCTGACAGCAGGCTGGGTTGAGTTGAGAAAGGCATTATGGTCGGACATAAGAGATTATCCAATCTCCGATTTGCCGACGATATTGTTCTCTTCGCAACTTCAGCCTCCGAGATGCTAAACGATCTTAGCACGGCAAGCCTAGAGGTTGGACTTCGGATGAATATGACGAAGACCAAGTCGATGACGAACAGCACGAATCACAAGATCACAGTGGCGGGTGAGGAGGTTGGGTACGTCGATGAGTATCTCTACCTCTATCTCTATCTCTCTATCTCTACCGAAAATGCCTGGAATAGTTATTGGGCAATGAAAGACCTCATGAAGGGCAATCTTTCACTGTCCCTTAAGAGAAGGCTCATCGACGTGTGTATTCTTCCCATCCTCACATATGGTTCACAAACATGGTCTTTGACAAATCAACAGAGGTCCACTCTTTCGGTTTGCCAGAGAGCTATGGAATATTCAAAATATTCTGAGTATAAAACTGCAAGGCCGAGTTAGGAATACCACCATCCGTTCCATTACAAAAATAACTGACGTCACTCGGAAAGCTGTCATGCTGAAATGGAATTGGGCTGGACACATCTGCCGCATGTCAGACGATCATTGGGCCAAACGCACAACCCAATGGGTCCCTCTACATGGCAAGCGACATCGCGGCAGGCCCAGTCGGAGATGGCGGGATGATCTGGACTCCTTCGAAAAAGACTGGCCCCAAATAGCCCTTAATAGAGAGAGTTGGAAGGAGAGTGGAGAAGCCTTTGCCTTGCAGTGGGAAAATCCAGGCTGAAATAATAATAATAATCAAACTATATTAATTAATATATACATGTATATGTGCCACCAAGATAATCGCCGCCACTGTTATTAAATTATTGAATTTTAAGTACGGCCCTGCCATTATTTTGCTTGTCAATGCAGCAATGATGCAGTTTTAGGGATTTTCCCATTTTTAGGGGAAAAATTAATAATATAGCATATACTAGACAAGATAATTATGGTTTACGACGATTTTTATTCAGGGATGTAGTATTAACATCTCATTTTGAAATTACGATGGTATGTAATGTATGTAATGAAACTTAGAATCATGCTAGATTTGTCTCAAAAAGAAATGTCTTGATAATTAACAATGTAATATCACGAACTAAATAGGGTATTTTACTCTATATGAGAAAAAATCTATAAATATATTATTGAGACAGTTAAGGCAAAAAAAAAAAAATAGAAAAATAAAAAACCCGACTGCGGAAAAAGTAAACTTTTTATAAAAACTGAAAAGAAATAAACAAGTCCTGTAGTCTAGAATTATGTTTAGTACTGTTAAATAACAATATTATTGAAATGAAAACCACGCTAATAGCGATTTGATCAGTCGGGACCCAGGAAAGATTTGAACCGGTCTAGATTTTAATGGGTCCCGACTGATCAAATAGCTATTGGCGTGGTCCGTCCCGTCCGTCCATCGGTCTGCTATGTAGCTCAAAGATTATTGGAAATAGAAAGCTGTAATTTAGCATGGATATAAATATTAGTCACACCAACCGTGTTAAAATAAAATGTTGAAAAATATTTGGGTACCTCCTCTAAACGTAGGTACTATTAGTGGGGAGAGTTATTTTTTCTAGTCTACCCCATAGTATGTAGTGTCGTTAATAAGGTCTTTTTAAAATATTAAGGGTTTGCAAAAACAATATTTCTATTAAGAGATTCTTTATAGTGATATTTTTTGTTGGAGTCAAGTGTCCCCTCGGTCCGGACGGTAGTAGAATATACTTATATAACGAAATTCAAAGTAAAACTATCACAGCTAGATAGGCTTTACAAGTTTACGAGTATTAGGGCCTCTTTCACCACCCTCAAGTAAAGTGTCGAGTAAGCTAACCGCCCGTTAAAGTCACCCGTAACATCATGTGCGAGTTTCACGACGTTCGAGTAACACTAATCATAAGATTAACTGACCCGTAACTTACTTGCCAGAACATCTGCCGATTAGCGTGCTTACTCGACGGTTCAAGTGTCCGTTGTCATTTTGTGTAGGTACTTATCAAATAACATCAACGATTATTATAAAATTTATTAATAATAAAAATGGATTTATTTGATTAGATTTATTGTTTATTACAATTTACTCGAACATTTTAGAATTTACCAGAATTACAACATTCTACGATGCAACGAGTGCCTGGGAGTCCTTGTTTTTAAATTCTGTGTTGATTATTTTACGGACCTAGATGAACCAGTTTTTTTTTTGCTAGATTTCGTCTATCGAAGTATGTAGTAAACCAAGTACTTAACTTTATAAAACAAAATATAAGGGATATCAAAAATTTGCACATCTATTTTTTTTTTACTTTATCCATGGTAATAAAAAAATATACGTAAGGAAAGTAACCAATAAAAATCACACTCTTTCCAAACCAGACACAAAAACACCACGAGACAATAATTGACAACATCTGTTAACAACGTTTGACGAGTAACATTGCCGTATTATTGAACGAATGCAACGTATGATTTGTTATGTCATTCACTTAACCAGTAAGTTGTTAATCCAAGCTTTGTTTTCGTTTGTGAAATTGACAAAAGATACTCGTAACTTTTACTTGGCAATTAACTTTAACTGGGAAGTAACTAATCAACGCTTTACTTGGAGATGGTGAAATAGGCCCTTAGTCAATCAACTTATAAGTTTGACAAGTCGAGCAACAGCCGCTCTCTCAAGCGCGAGTAGGCATACTTTCGAGTATCGATAAGATTAGTATCGATGTAAAAAAGTATTAATCAAAAATTATTTGATTCTTTCTCTTATTCGTGCACAGGTAGAGTAATAAAGCGCGAAATTTAAAAAAACCTATAAAAGACATTATTAATATTCTTATTATATTAAAACTAGCAACCCCGGCCCCGGCTTCGCACGGTTGCCGTGCGATGATTGATTTCTCCTAACATCCTGGTCAATTATCGTTATATTTCAACAAATTAAACAAAACAATATCAAACTATACGTATAAACCTTCTTCTTTAATCGATCTATCTGTTAATAAAACCGCATTTAATTCAAAAGAGCAAAGCGACTGAGGGACTTAAGGCGGGAAGCGACTTTGTTTATTACTACCTATGTAAAAATTATACATTGAGAAAAATTAATTAACTCACTGTGTTGCAACAATACTCACGTCTCGTTTACCTAATGAAAAAATATGTAAAAATTGTCAAATTTATTTGGTGAATGAAAAACACTGAGTACCTATAATTATAAATAGGTAAGTATAATTATAAGTAGGTAGGTTATTTATTACCGATAGTCGGTAATAAATAACCTACCTACTTATAATTATACTTACCTATTTATAATTATAATCTTGATAATAATCTTGATTAAATTAAAATAAAGTAATATTAAGTTACATTTCGAAATAATTAGATATTGATAAATGTTATAGATAGGTAGGTACCTACCTACTTACCTATTATTATTATTTATTTTTCAATGACGTCAAAGCGACAATCGCATCGGTGGCGTCTGATACGACACGACAATTTAAAAATATAAAAAAATATGGGGACTGATCATGAACTGCATGGGTAGGTAAGCTATGGCAACGACGGCGACGCCGACGGATGACGGAACCCTATAGCTAGGTACATTGCGCGTTTCCAACCACGCATTTGTCAGGTTTTTTTTTGTATTATTATTACATTACTAAGGCATTGTCAAAGCTGACGTGGAACCCTCACATAGACAATGTGCTAAAAAAAGCCAAGATGGCAATTGGTATTAGTGGGCGAATGATGGGTAGCAACTGGGGTATTAACCCCAAAAACACTCTGTGGACGTACACAGCTATTGTGCGGCCGATCATAACGTACGGATCAGTAGTGTGGCACGATAAAGCACATCAGACCACCACTATAAAGAAACTAGACAGTCTTCAGAGAACTAGCAGTAAAATGGCTGCAGGAGCTATGTCAACAAGTCCGGGAATGGCACTGAACGCCCTGCTTGGACTACCGCCTCTACATTTATATATACACAAGAAGGCGTCCGTGTGGTGTCGGACGTAAAGAATAGCACCATCCCATATCTTCCCGTGGGTGTCGTAAGAGGCGACAAAGGGACTTACCAGAGAATGGGCAGCAGCGTTCTCTGTGCCTTTGTAACCACCATACTGCGATCGCCAACCCGCCTGCCAAACGTGGCGATTATAGCAAAACCCCCCCCTTGGGGAGGCCTATGTCCAGCAGTGGACGTTCTTTCGGCCGAAATGATGAAGGAGGCGAAAGCAAGCATGTACAGGGCCAAGGTCCGGGGCAGTGGTTGCTGGCTCTCGCAGAAAATGAGGACCTTACAGGACTCAATATTGGAAATGCCAGTTCTCGGCATGACAACTGATGTCATGCTAGTGCGGCATGTATTTGAGAAGCGATATTCCGTGGAAATTCCTTCAAGGGACTACTGGACCAAAAGCCAGCCACCTCAGGTGGCAGGCTGCATGATCTGGTACACGGACGGTTCCAAAATAGGATCCAAAGTAGGTTGTGGGATAAATGGAGTGCGGCCGAGGTTCAGCAAAAGTGTAAACCTGGGACAGTACGCCTCCATTTTCCAAGCAGAGGTGTACGCCATCCTAGAATGTGCGGAAATAAATCTGCAAAGGCAATACGTTAACCTAACCATACACATTAATTCAGATAGCCAAGCTGCTCTACTAGCGCTGGCCTGGAATTTAGTCTCATCGAAACTGGTAGAGGAATGCATGGCTAAACTCAACTCTCTAGGCAATAAGAATAGAGTAGTATTAAGATGGGTGCCTGGGCATGCAGGCATTATTGGCAATGAACGTGCCGATGAGCTTGTAAGGGCGGGGGCGCATATCACGCAACAGGGTCCGGAGCCCTTCTGTGGTATACCGAAAAGCCTAGCTCAGAGCACCCTGACTAAAGCATGCCTCGAAGCTTCCAGAAAGTTATGGAAGGAGTCTCCGGGCATGTTACACTCGAAAGCACTTATCAAAGCCTATGACAGAAGGCTTAGTAACCAAGTCCTAGCACTCAGTAGGAACAACTTGCGCATTGTAGCTAGAGCCACTACAGGACATTGCTGCTTAAACAAGCACATGTTCCACCTGGGGTTAAGTGCTACGCAAACCTGCGGACGCTATAATGAGGCTGATGAAACGCCACTTCACCTTCTGGGGGAATGCGGAGCACTAATTCACAAGCGTAACAATCATCTGGGCAAATACCTGTTAAGCCCGGATGAACTAATGGAGATCGCCCCAAAGCAGATCCTGCAGTTCATAACAGCTGCAGGGTTTGGCGGCGATCTCTAACCAACACAAGCGGCGATCACAATAGACCAACTCTGGTCGCAGTGATATCACAGCCGCAAAAAGCAAATAAAAAAATAAAAAATAAGGCATTGTCATACCTTTTTGGAATCTTTAAAATGAGCTCTTTATTTTGATACCCACCATTGCAGATATCTATCGAAAAAAAATATATTTTGATTACGCGATTTTTATTCTTATTTTTCAATTATTACTGTGATGATATACATTTTTAGAATCCTTAAAGTAAGCCCTTGAATTTGATACCCATATTATAGATTTAGAAAAAAACCTTTTTTTTTAAACTTCTAACAATGGCATTTCCCAGCTGCCACGTTAATTTATTTTTCTTGTCACGTATCTAAGAACACTTGGACTAATGAGACGAATCTAACGATACCCTAACGAAATATATCCGTTCAGTAGTTTGGAAGATATCAGGTAATAAAGAATATTTTATTTTACCGGCGCGAATAACATAACCCTTTCCTTGCAGTCGGGGTATTGCCTCCATAGAGGACTTTCTACGCTCCCAGCAATCACCCTTAGGTAGCTGTTGGAACTGTCCCTCACCCTGCGCATCAGCGATGCCGCTCGCTTACGAATTATGGCATGGAAACCATCCACTTGTGCGTCAGCAAACATCGCTGAGGCGCTGCAAAAGCGAGGCAGTCCCATCAGCAACATGAACGCATTGTTGTATTGGACCCGCAGGGCGCTGACGGCTCGCTGTGTGTATCTGACCCACAGACTACAGGTATAGTAGGATTGGCAGTAGGCCCTAAACAATGTCTTTTTTTCCTCCTTACTACACCTTGAAAACCTGCGGGCCAGCATGTTACACCGAACCGCCATCCCCCTGCGTTCCCTTTCCACGTCCTGATCATCAGCCAGGTCCTCGTTTACCACATGGCCAAGGTATATGAACTGGCTAACCCTATTGAGCTCCACCCCACCCAGTGTCACGGGCGGTACGCAAGAGGGCGTTGTGCGCCCCGCCCGGAACACCAGTAGTTCGCTCTTCTTAACATTATAAGTCAATCCGTGCGTCCTGGCATATTATAGAGGTAATTTATGATATAACATCGAAAGAACTAATCCCAGATATAGAGGTTTGTATTGTCCCACAAACAGAGGTAATTCAGGGCTAAAGTGTCGTGTCATCATCGGTTCCAGCTAGGGTTCCCAACTATATTGTTAAAAACAGTATTATACTGTTTTTAATATCACTGGTACATTTATAGGCGCACCCCTTGTTTCAGAACGAACTGTACGAACAAAATAAATAAAGCACTGTTCATTTTATTGAAATACTGTTGATTTTCTTTCTTCAACCTGAAAAGTTGGCAACCCTAGTTCCAGCTATGGAGGTTTCACACTTATATATAGGTCCCACTTAACCAAGTTTTACTGTATATCCTATTTCTATCTCACTTCCTTCATACAAGAAGAAGGAAGTGAAAAAATGCTGCTAATCTATGGTATATTGAATGAGATTGGTTGGGAATCCCCACAATACGGTAGAGAGCATTTGACGTCAAGATTTGACCTTTGCTATATTGTTGGCACCAGGAGCGCCAACAATATAGCAAAGGGATTTGTTCTAAATGAGAATAATTACCTACGCACGCATTTACGTAATTTTCATGGTTTTATTTTATAATTATTTTATATGCTAAAAAATAAGGTATATGCTAAACAACAAATAAGTTAGAAAAAATGCTAAATTTAGCATAAAATATGCTAAATTAGCATCACTGCCTGGCGCTCACTTTGGTAACATATCTTTCGTTGAACTCTTGACATGCTATTAACTCGACATTATCGTCGCAACAAGCCAATGTCCTCACCATCTCCTTGTACTGGATATTAATGTACTGGAATACCATCGTGCACGTAAACAAATAAATGTGTGAAATAAAAGTAATGTTAAAATATTAATATTATTTCTTGTGAAAAGTCAGAATGACAGGAGGCAGTAGAGACGCATGCGTATGTTTAAAATGCTTGTCGTTGGTCGTTACTTTACTTTGAAGGAGGTTGCGTTCTAATTATATCAATAACTAATCCTTTGAAATAAGGTCTAAATTTCCTTAAACCAACTATTTTTTTTTTATTGTTTTTCCAAGTAATGTTTATGTGTGTAAAGAAAGCCACTCCGAACTACAAATTCGGTTCTGCATTTAAATAAGACGTATTTGAAATAAGGATTAACCTTCCTTAAATTAAAGTTTTTATTCAACGCCCACTGCACATAGGATAGCTTTGAGGGAATTGCAAATTCGGTCGTGCATTTGAATAGGCTTTATACCTTTGAGATAAGGCATAAATTTCCTTAAATTTATTTTTTTATTACCTTGTGATAAAGAGGTGATCCTAATTTCAGTTAATTAAAAGATTTTTTCGTGAAAAATTAACGTATTAATTAATGTAGGAAATCGATTCAGAAGCCGATTCTGAGCAAACTACTTTCAGGTCTTGCGCTTAATCTGTTACAAAGTGCTTTGGGCTTTGTAATTTTATTATTTTCGTAACCAACGTAATTTTGTAATTATTACACCTATTACAAAATATGATTTTAATTGTTTTAAAGTTATATTCAATTATCATTTATAATATCAGCACATTTGATAAACCGCGAAGTGACGTCATTTCCGCAGAGCAATATGACGTCCACTACGAGGCGCTTCGTCACATTACGCGCGAAATTTGAAAATATAAAGCTTAGATGCATTTTCAGATTTAATAAAAAAAAAATAGATTTTTTGGTGGCATATTAGCACTAGAAAATTTAAAACACTTTTCAAAAATGGGTGTAATACACTTTTATAGGTAGGTAACTAGTGCTATCGGCGGCGATTAGGCGTTTAAATTCAATTTAATATTACTTATAAGCTCAAGCTTCAAGTTATATGAGCGTGCAACTGGCGAGCGCACTATTCAGTGGTGGGACAATTAGTTTATTGTAATATAAAATTAATTATGTAAAAAACAAAACGTCTTTTTCCTAAAACGAAATTGCGCCGGAAATCAAGGAACTTTTTGGGCTCCATTTTATTTTAATAAGGATCATTAAAAAAAATTGGGAAAATAAAGTTATAAACCCTGGTTTTCTTGTTTCAGTACCTCACACACACTAGATGGCATACGGCACTAGAAATGGAAAATTTTAATTTAAAACAACAATACGATACTTTTAGTCGATCAAAAAGGATCAAGATAATCTAAAATGTATTTACAAACATTTCATGTTTTAAACTTATTAATAATTATATTTTCACATAGTTTTTTGGCGAAAAGGTGGCGCCCTCTTGTTTCGAGTAGTAGAATATCTATGACAATGACGTTTTTTTCTACTTTACTGATGAATTACGCAAAAAAGTGCCAACCGGTGAGATAACAGGCCTTATGTGTTAACAGAACGTTTATAGTAGGTTAATAAAAAAAAATTAAAAACTGAAATGTCCGGAATGTCTGGTGCACAAGACGGCTATAGATCGAATGGCCGAAGCCACGCCCACTTTGATGACGTCATTGCACCAGTGCGTGTCACGGTGCACCGGTGCTATGGCATCTCTTCTATTATACTTACTTCGTGGAAAATACCAACCTTTTAAAGACTTTTTGTCTTAATTTATTTATTTTTAAATTTTCCGTTACAAAAACTTGAACGTGGAGATTCCCATACCAAAAGTTTTGCAAATGAATATAATGGTGATCAAACTTCTTTTCAAGCTTCAACCAAACTGATTTATCTATTTTTCTATACTTCAATTCTTCTAAAGGTAATTTCGAATACTTAAGTAATAGCTTTAAAAATCTAGTTGCTAATGCTAATGACCATTTAATCCTCTTCTTGTTTGGTTTCCCTAAAAAAAAAAACGAATGGTACAGAGGTCAGCACATCAAGCTATAACAATCTGTCAAATTTCTTTCATAGATTTTCAACTTTGTTGCAAAAAGTTAAGGTTCATACGCAATAGGGAACATTACGCGAAACTCAGCGCAGAGAGCGCCACTAGCACATACCCACGAGCATAACCTCGTATTCTTGTTTAATTTAGTTATTAATTATAATTGCTAGGTATTTTATGAAAATATATCAAAGTTTTAATTAATCTTACTTACCTAACTATACTTTTAAGTATATTATGGCATCCTACGGCCATTTGAAAGTGGATTCTAGGTTATGCTCTTATTCTGAGCATAACCTAGAATCCCCTTTCAAAATCATATTTGGTTGTCTTACATGACAAAAGTGAACGTTATTCTGTAAATACGTCTATCTCACCTGAATACTTAACCTGAACATATTTTAGAATGATTTTTAGCTGCTTCCAAAAGTTTTCGAACATTTTCTTCTTTTGAAAATAAATAATTCCCTTCATTTTTACATCGAAATACACAGCACTGATGCATTATTGCATAATATAATACACTTCCTAATTTTGAACTCAATTAAAGGCAGAATTTCACGCTTTGAACGACTCGTCGAAAAACTGTTTACGGATTATGCTAGTGCTGCACTCTGGTGCCAGAACATTGCAGTAATATCCCCTATTGAGAAAATTTTACAGTTTGGTATGATGTACAGACGTCAGCACATCAAGCCACAGCAAACTGTCAAATACCCCCAATCGAATATGAAACTTAATCTTTTATAATAAAGTTGAAAATTTATGAACGAAATTTGACAGATTGTTGTAGCATGAAGTGCTGGCCTCTGTACAGAGAGTTACCTATTATAAGTTCGAAAAATATTTGACCGAACTTCATTTCACCTAAAACTTCAACTATTATCGTTTCGTTTTTTTTTACTTCATCGAAGTCAGAAGGCTAATTCACGTAATTTTACGATGAAGTTGTAGTTTAAGTTCAAGTTTGAGTGATAAACTTGTAATCTATGAACTGCGCGTAAGCTGCGAGTGAACTGCCCGTTAACTGTACGACAACCAAACTTACTTATGGTGTAGCCACATGAGAAAAAAAAAGGTTACTCACTAAATAATCGAATAGAATTGATTACCTTTCAATGAATATGACGTTATTATAATAGTAATAGTAGAATACCGATCATGTTGCGTTCCGAAGCACGCACCAAAGACGCGCAACAGTAGAATGCCGTTATTGCGCTCGCGTGACGCGAACTTGACACGAGCGTGTCTGACAGCGGTAGAGAATACGAAAAGCGTTGTTTTGATTGAAACTTAAGAGCGCGTATTCGATTCGTGACGAAAACTTCATGTTTTTTAGCACAATAAATTTTGTAGCACAATATATTGACTTTTTATGACATTATTTTAATTTAATATTGAAAATGCTACCAAGTAACCGGCTATATATTTGTGACCAAATATTCCGTAAAATGTTGTTTTGGTGTGGTGAAAATATGGCAAATAAATCATTTGGTAAATGAAGAAGTTCAATAGAGGCTTCGGCCAATAGCAAATTTATATATATAATATTGTAAATCGGCGAAATATAGTTCGGTAAAATAATACTGACACAATACTTCGATGATCTAAAAATATGTCAAATGCATATTATATAGCAAAAAAGACGTCGGTAAATAGTTTTCGGTAAAATGAAAATCGAACAAAAAAAAACGGAAATGTGATCCCTGTGTGGTTCCCTGTACAGAGGCCAGCACATCAAGCTACAACAATCTGTCAAATTACTTTAATAGATTTTCAACTTTAATTGATAAGAATAAGGTTCATATTCAATTGGGAAAATTTGACAGTTCCATATGGCTTGATGTGCTGGCGTCTGTAGGTACATACAACTATGCGTGTCATTATTGTGTTGTAATAACAGTTGTTTTAGTATACACACCATGAAACAGTTGCTGTAATCTTTTGTATATTCCTCTAGGTTCTCTGCCCAGAACCATAGATAACAATGTAACTGAATGGTTTGGATGGTGCATAAAACACACTTTCATGATTTTTTCTTCATCTGCAGAGTAAGCGCCTTTGGCAGAGCCTCCAAAATAAGTCATAATATGCCTGAATATTTGAAACATAGTTCTTTGTAGCCCACGTGCCAAAAAAGCAACAACAAAACGTCTTGCACGTTCTTCAGGTGTAGTTGGTAATCTGCTTTTATCTTTATTTTTCCACCGAGCCAAACATATTAACTTATCAGGAACATCATATAGCTGCCAAAAAAGATTGTACAAATTGTTTGAACGAAGCAGTTGTTTGAAATATTAATAATAATAATAATATCTTTATTGGACACAAACGGTGGTTAATAAAAAAGATTTCCCTAACTCCTGTGCTAGTAAAAACTGTGTTGCAGAAGTTAGCGTCCTCCCCATAATTTGTCATTTAATTTATCATGCCCTTAGCAAATTATTACATAATTTTGTAGCACAATTTATAAAGTAAAAGAAAAAAAACTAAAATTAAAATTAAAAACAAATGCGATAAAATAAATACAAAAACATTAAGGTGAAAACTATTTGCTATTACTTATATTTTTTTTTTTTTTATTGTATGTATGTGTGAGTGTGTGTGAGTGTATATGTAAGCGTGTGTGAGTGTATGTGTAAGTGTGTGTGTGTGTGTGTGTGTTTGTGTAGGGGTGTGTGTGTTTGAGCATGAATTATTTGTAAATGGGCGTCTGCGTTTATGTATGTGTTTGCAATGTTTGTCATTTTGTAACCTCTAAAAGTTTTTCAGTCTCATCATACCTCAACGATTTCAACCAGGTGAGTACTATTTTCTTAAAATTGTTGTTATTTAATTGTCTTGTATTGAATAATGTGTTGTTACATCTGTTGTAGATATTTGGGGCATGGTAACTGAAATGCCTTTGTCCAAATGCTGTTTTCTGGGGGGGCACCGGGCAACGCATTTTTCTTTTATTTTGTGTAGCTTGATGTGGAACACATTCTTTATGATATCGACGAAGAATTTCATAAATATAGGTTTTCCTTATAGATAACACATCGGCTAATTCATATACTGCAGTAGTAGAATACTTAAATGGTAAGCTGAGAAGTACTTTCAGAACAGCGCGTTGGGCTCTTTCTGCAAGTATAAGAATCGTTTTACCGGCGCCACCCCATCCACATATGCAGTATCTAATAAGGCATTCGCAAAGTGCTTGATAAGTTTGGATTAGCAGTACTTTATCACCTAGTGCGCGGAGATTTAAAAAAATGTAGATTAGTTTTCTGATTCTAGCTACCAATGTACGAATCTGCAAGTTCCAGGTAAGTCGATCGTCTACTATTATGCCCAAGTATTTAATAGAATCAACTCTAATAAGAGCCACACAATCACAGTCAGAATTGTCATCGTTACGGTTACAGGGGTATGTATGCATTATAAGTTTACAGTTCGAATGGGGTTTACCCGAAGCTGTCTTACTAAAACATACATATTTGGTCTTTGAGGAGTTAAGTGACAACAAGCTATCCTCCAACCATGCAGAGACCTTAGCGAGCCCATCTTCAGTTTTACGAAACACAGTGCTCCAGTTGGTGCCGTGGAATATTAGGACGGTGTCGTCAGCAAACATACTTATGTCAATATTGGACAGAGCAGCAACCTTACAAAGTTCATTAATGTAAATAATAAACAGTGTAGGACCAAGGGTGCTGCCCTGTGGGACTCCAAATTTACAGATAGACTCTTTACTCATAACATTACCTACCCTCACACATTGTGATCTCCCCGACAGATAGTCTGTGAACCAGTCTAGAACTACACCTCTCATGCCAATGTTCTCCAGACGCGTTAAAAGTATTGGAAACGAGACTGTGTCAAATGCTTTTTGCAGGTCCAAAAAGACTCCTAGACATTTATCGCCTCTATCTAGATAAGATACTATTTTTGTTGTTAGTGCCAGTACGGCGTCTTCCGTAGATTTTCGTTGCCTAAAACCGAATTGTTGATTACTAAGCAGTTCATTTTTTTCGAGGTAGCCTACTACTCTTTTATTAACAATTTTTTCAAGTACTTTAGATAATGTAGAAAGTAGGGAAATTGGTCGGTAGTTAGACGGTTCACTTTTATCACCAGACTTAAAAATCGGGCATACAACCGCTTTTTTTAAAGCTGCTGGAAAAACACCTGTTTGCAGACTAAGATTGCACAGGTAAGCAATGGGTGAGGCAAGAGATGATATATTTTGCTTCAGAACTTTTGCTGTAATAGCGTCCCAGCCTGGAGCACTGTGCATTCTCAATTCCAAAACAATAGCTTGTACCTCATAAGGATCCGTCGGTGTAAAGGACATGGATTGTAGCGGCGAGTCATCATTTTTTGCTTTGCGTGCC
Source organism: Charanyca ferruginea (assembly GCA_947361185.1). Taxonomy (NCBI): domain Eukaryota; kingdom Metazoa; phylum Arthropoda; class Insecta; order Lepidoptera; family Noctuidae; genus Charanyca; species Charanyca ferruginea. Next base: position 9,338,066 of record OX376058.1, read on the forward strand.
AGATCTTGTTCGCGTGTGCACATTTTATCCAATATTTTATCAGCCAATCTGCCTCCTATTGAGGTGAAAAAGTCATTTACCCTGTTGAGAGCAGCTTTAGGAGAGTCAGCTATTTTTAGTAAGTCATCCAGAGGTTCTTTAGTACTATTAATATCACATATATCTTTTATAACCTGCCAGGTTTCTTTTATATTTCCTTTGCTCTTATAAAGTTTGTCCTTGTAATATTGTTTTTTTAGATTTTTAACTATGTAGTTGCATGTATTTCGATATCTCAAGAATTTTTGTTGTTTTTCTATGTCGTTAGGTGCTTTCTTTGCGTCATTATGTAGCTTGTCTCTTTTCCGTATACATTTAACCACTCCTTTTGTTATCCAGGGTTTTAGCGGTTTCAGTCTATTTGGGATTTTTATGATGATAGTGTTTATTGTGATAGTATTTATAAGAGTTTTAATAATTAAATCAAAAGCCCGGTTAGTGTCAGTCATCCCGTATATCTCAGACCAAGAAAAATTGGTAAGTATGTCCTTAATATTAGTATAATTTATTTTTGTTGCAGTATTGACAATTGGTTTTTTATAACATTTGATTTTTTTATATACAAGATGATTTTTTATGCACGCTCCAAATTTCTCAGGGTGATAGTACCCATGAAATTAAATAACTTTCTCCAAAAAACATGGGTCGAAATATTAAAAAAAAAATCGGACTTCCCATACAAAATCGATCAGCTGACTATTGATTTTGTATGGGAAGTCCGATTTTTTTTTTAATATTTCGACCCATGTTTTTTGGAGAAAGTTATTCAATTTCATGGGTACTATCACCCTGAGAAATTTGGAGCGTGCATAAAAAATCATCTTGTATAATAATACTGGTGAATGGTCTGTAAGTTTTTGCTCGAATACTACGGTTTTAAAAGGTGATGAGCACTTGACCATTATGTGATCAATACAAGTATTGATTCGCGTGGGTAAAGTAACGCCCTGTTTTAGTCCGTGAAGTGCAATTAGATTTAAGTAGTCTTGAGCCGAAGTAGACAAGTTTTCTGGCATGATATTTATGTTTATGTCGCCAACTAAGATTACGTTTTTTGTACGTGTGTTATTTAATACCTTATCTAACGAGTCTAAGTAAGTGGTTGTATTTCTAAAACTGGGGGGTCGGTAAGAGCATATAATAGTGTACTCTGGTTTGATAGTCACAACAAGAATATATATATTAAACTTCATCTCACCTAGTTAATTTTACAATAGTACTATTGAACATAGTTATTGTTATTCTTTTACATCTAAAGCAGATGCAATAAGATAAGATGAATGATAACATTTAATGGCTGATACAAAAAATACCATCTACACTTAGACTTTTAATTCTATTCAGTAACTTGACAGTTGAAGGGATACCAGAAATTGACAAAAAAAGGTAGTGAGCATGAAGATATAGGTTTCATGGTAGGGAGGTGGTGTAAGAATGAACGAAATTGAATGAACTTTAATAATGTACTTATATGCAAACATTTTATTTGAAATTTAATAACTTTTCTTAAAAAACAATATACACTATTAAACATTTATACTCACACATTACAAAAGTAAAAAAAGTAAAATAATATGATTTTTATTTTGTTTTTATTAGAAGAAAAAGAAAGGAAATTATTTTAATAACAATTATTAATAATTGTTCTTTATTCCACATCTTACCATCCAACCATCTAATTTTTATCATTCATTGTTTACGCAAAATCGTTGATTATACCAACACTAATAGTTTTAGTGGTATCATTATTATTCTTTGAACTAAGTTACTGAATAGAATTAAAAGTCGAACTGGTTCAAAGTTCAAACTACTTATTGGGTTTCTAAGTTCATTGCAAACAGTGCACCAACTATAATAATAAACATCTATGCACATCTATAATAATATCATTGCTAAGCGTACCTAAGTGACGAGTCGACCAGCCGGTCGACTCTTCACGTGGCGAGAGGGCTGGCCTTTTTTCAACCGACTTCAAAAAAGGAGGAGGTTATCAATTCGTCTGTATTTTTTTTTTTTTTTTTTTTTATGTTTGTTACCTGATTTCTCGGGACTGGGTGAACCGATTTTGATGATTCTTTTTTTATTTGGAAGCTAGTGCTTCCCGTGTGGTCCCATTTTAATTTGGTCCAGTTCTGACCATGGCATCCATGAGAAAACCGTATAAGTCTTAAATTTACATTAAGTATGTGCGCGATTTGTTACGCGATTTCTCAGGCAAACGTAAACCGATTTTGAAAATTCTTTTTTTTATAGATAGGGTATGCTTCAGGGGTGGTCCCATATAAATTTTATCGAAATTGATTCAGCACTTTTTGAAAAATCAACAAATACCCAAAAATTTTACATTTACGACGTTTTAGTTTCATCAATCTTTGTAGTAGTTAACTTTCAATTTCTTCTTAACAGATTTGAATGAGAAGGAGGTACTAAAAAGCGAAAAATAAAAAGCTTTTTACAAAAAAGACAACCGCCTTCAAAAAGTGAAAAATAACTTTAGCACAGAACACACATTGACTTTAGTTTCGGAAGTCGGTGGCAATACAAAACAACAAACAGAACAAAGCCACTGAATTTCGAAACTAAAGTCAATGTGTGTTCTGTGCTAAAGTTATTTTTCACTTTTTGAAGGTGGTTGTCTTTTTTGTAAAAAGCTTTTTTTGGGCCAAAGAATTAGCATTGCCATTCAACATGGTAATGCTGCTAGCCTTTTGGGAAATTGTCATATTGAGAGTGATGCGGACCAGCTTTTAATGCCCTGAGAGCCCTCCATTGTACATAATACATATTTTTTAATTATTTATAAGCTTTATATTATATATTTTTAATCAGACCAAGTCCATATTTTTATTAGAAACAAGGGGCGGGTCTGGGTCTATGCTTTAGCGGTTCCCGTACGGCATGCTTAACATGTTAGCATAGATACAGGCCCACCCTTGGCGTTGGCCTTGGGGGAGAGTGACAAGTTGGTCGCAAAGATCCCCAAGGCAAGTTCGGCGGACTAGCCTTGTCGAGGTTGCCAGCCCTGTTACTGGGTCTAGTTCATTAGGAAAATAGGCTCAAACTAAAAACACCGAGCGCTTTCGTATAAATTATATATAGTACTAGCGGGCCTGGCAGATGTTGTCCTGCAACCCGACTATAGCGCCAGGTCCAATTGTGAATCTAAACCATTCTCGAATCCACTGGAACACACACAAACAAATTCAGCAAAATCGATCCAGCCGTTTAGGAGCAGTTCACTTTCATACACACGCACAGAAGATTTTTATATATAAGATATATCTGTGTAAGGTTTATTTTATAATATAGTTTTATATATAGCCCAATAATCGCGGCCCCTTGTGACTGGGTGGCCGCGAGTTCGTCCCAAGAGTGTTAGCGAGTAGGGGCAATTAGTCACCTGCGCTAGGACCTGCACAGTTGAGCGCCGTATGCAGGGATGAAGGAGTCCAGGGGGGTTGAGCCGATCGGCGCTGGGGGTTATGTGTCCGTGAGGCAACACGCCCCCTTTGGTCTGGATTTCAGGCAAAACAGTGGCCTTACCCTCTAGCCAGGGGCAGGGAAATGGCCATTGTGTCCCGTCAGAGGGCCACAGGCGAGGTGCGTAAGGTCCGCTGCGGTCGTCCTCGGACGGCTGCAGCGGTGTAAGTGAGGGTTGATCAGTTCGTCTGGAGTTGGCCAATTCGCCCTATGACGCCAACCCGATCAAGCACCCGATGTCGCACTGTAAGCCAGCTTTGCGCTCCTATATCTATCTGGTAATCCTAACGTCAAACTTCTTTTAAGTGCGACGTTCTCAGTTGCGGGCTCCATGGAGGGTGGGAGCCAGAGAGATGAATTTTGCTTTCGAACGTACTATGGACAACTTCCGGCCATGTATCAAACCACCATCAGGAGTGGAGTCGGTAAAAACCGATAAAACTCCTCAACAGGGTGCTTCTAGCAGCCCTGTCGCCCCTGGCGTTCCGGTGTTCCGGTAGCGAAAGCTACTGGCGCTAGCGCGGGTGTTGGTCCGGCCGTGGTGAAAACCGCGGCTAAGACCAAAACTAAGTCCCACAAAAAACTAAGGGCAACAGCGCTGATTGGGACCAGTACCGGCCTTTCTAAACAGGCGAAGGCTCTGTCGCCGGGTAAAACCGGTGCTAGCCCTAGCCACAACACACAAGCCTCGGCACCGAGTCATTCAGCCACCGAGGTTCCACCAACACACCCTCCTCCTACCGGTGCTCTTCAAGCACCGACGGTCGTCACTGAACAACCGGGGACGACAAGCACTGTCGACGCCTTCGAAAGCGCTTGGCAGGTGCAGGAACGCAAGGGCAAACGCATTCAAATCACCCGACGCCCTCGCACAGACCCTTCTGGTCCACCAGCTCCATCTGGGCTAAACAAAAGGAGGGACAAACAAACGAAGAAGGAGCGTCGCCAGGCTAGATTTTCAGCGATCAAGGCGGGCAAGGCTTTTTCATCTAAACAAGTTAGATTCGCAGCTGGAAAACAGGCTATGGAGGACACCAGTCAGCCACGGTCCAGCAAGCGAAGCAAGCTCAACTCCGGCAATGGAGGATATACAGCGACCCAGTTGGAAGGATCAGGCCGCGGCCAAGCGAGCTCTCAACGAGACTTTTTCACCTCGTGGGGAGCATAAGCAGCCGCGGCTTGATCAATCCAAGCGGGCCGCCAACAAAAGCTACGCCCAAGCTGCCAGCACTCCCCTGGACGTCGCGATCACCAGCGATCGAACGGGGATGATCAGCAAGGAGACGTCAGACCAGGTTCTCGCTGCCATCCAGAGGCAGATCATAAGCGAGGCCTGCTCCCCCATACAAGACTCGCCTGGGCCGGCTTTCAATGCGAAGCCGCTGTTCACGGAGGGAGTCCTGAAACTCTGGTGCGGGAACGAACACACACTCGCCTGGCTGAAACGCACAGTCTCCGGCTTGGCTCTCCCTACTAGCACCACGCTAGTCGTTAAGAGCCAGTCGGAGCTGCAGAAGAGAGCATGCTGCGGGGTCGTCATTCCAGACGAGCAGGGGGTCTTCGGAGAACCCACTAACATCGGACGGGCCCTCTCCTACCAGAACCCGTGACGTAAAGAAATGGGCCCTGCACTTCGCTGATAAACAGGCCGCGGCAAGGTTTGTTGTGGTCAGCATTCCCGAGAACCAAATCCCAGCCTTGATGAGGGCCGGACGCCGCCTCTCAATCGGTTTGGGAGCGGTGTACGTAAGGTTCCAAGGCTGGAATGGCAGAATTACCGAAGTCCCTCGGGGGTGGGACCCCGCCACGGAAACCATCCGCGACGAGCTCAAAAGGCCGCCGAAAACTGGGGGGACCGCTCCTACATTAAACGACCCGGTAGCATCCGCAGTCGCACCTGCTTCGGCAGAACCGGCTTCTCCGGTCACCAACGACGTGGCCGCCGCCCCTCCATCAGGTGAGGAGCCGGACGACTTCCTGTCTTCGGCTTCAGACCCGGAGGGTGGCGGCTCCGTCGGGGGCGACTGCCTCGACGAGGAGTTGATCGCCGGGCTACAGCTTGGGGGAGACGAGGAGGGAGCGGAAAGTGATGGCGTCCCTTTCGTCGACCTGTAAGATCCTTCAAGCAAACCTCCACCACAGTCAGACCGTGACGGCTCAGCTGCGCAAGTGGCTGGAGGTTCAACACACGGCCATTGCCCTGATCCAAGAGCCCTGGGTTAGGGCTGGCCACATACAAGGACTCTCCAATCTTGGCGGTAAGCTCCTAGTTACTACAGATCATGATCACCCAAGAGCGTGCATCTACGTGACAGGTAACCTCAAAGCACAGCCACTAAATGATTTCTGTTGCAGAGACCTCTCTGCAGCTAGGCTGCTGATACAGCGTGGCGCGGAGAACACACCGGTAGTCTTTGCCTCGGCTTATATGCCTGAGGCGGAGAACCCGCCCCCTCACGACCTCAACCGCCTCGTGAATGACTGCGAGAGGAACGGACTGGACATGGTGATTGGGGCTGACGCCAACGCCCACCACCCGTTATGGGGTATGGACATACCAAACGAGAGGGGTAAGGCCTTAGTGGACTATTTATTCACAACCAACCTATCCCTACTTAACACAGGCTCCGAACCGACCTTTGTCACTAGACGGAACCGCACAATCATAGACCTAACATCAGCATCAGACGGTGCAGCGGTAATCATCACCAGAGTCAGAGGCAGGTCTCTAAGGAGGCCTCCTGCTCCGATCATAGGTGGATCCGCTTTGACATTCAGGTCTGTATGTCACCGACGCCACCGCGACGTAATCCGCGTAACACGGACAGAGCGGCCTACACACACAACCTTGCAAACAAGCTAACACCTATAGCTAACTCGCTGCCTTTAGAGTGCACGACATTGATTGATGCACAGGTAAGACATGTAACTGAAACAATGATAGAATGCTACCAAGCTGCATGCCCAATGACCACCGCGCCCAAGACGCCAGGGAAACAACCCTGGTGGGGTGCCGAGCTGGAGCGTAAGCGCAGTAAGGTAAGAAAAGCCTTGAGCAGAGCTATGAACACTTGTGCTGACGATGACTGGGACGCGTACCACGCGGCCAAATCCAGCTATAAGAAATGCATCAGATTCAGGAGAACCACGGGTTGGCGCAAATTCTGTGGAAACATTTAATCTTGCCAACAAGCAAACAGGGTAAGGAAGATACTGGCACAGCAGAATACACCTGGGGTAGCCACTCTCCGCAAACCCGACAACACACAACATCACCAGACGAAGCGAGACGGGTTCTTATAGAAACCCACTTTCCCGGATGTGTCTTCACACAGACGGTACACTGGTCAGATGCAACCTACACACCATCAGGTAATGACTGGATCCACGCACACAGGATAATCACCTTGGAGAAACTCCAATGGGCCATTCAGTCCTTCCATCCCTTCAAGGCAGCCGGCCCAGACGGAGTTTTTCCCGCCCTACTTCAGTGGGGTGGTGCATTAGTCACCGATAGACTGCTGCCCTTAATGAGAGCGTGTCTGGCCTTCAGATATGTTACTATAGGATGGAAGGAAGTGAAGGTCATATTCATCCCTAAACCAAGTAAGAGTGACTACACAAACGCCAAATCCCACCGACCGATCAGTCTGACCTTGTTCTTGCTGAAGACCTTGGAAAGACTATGCGAAAGGAAGCTGAGGGACGGGCCTTTAAGAAACTTACCCTTACACGGTAATCAACACACTTACAGCTCAGTAAAGTCAACAGAATCCGCCCTTCATATGGTGGTCAGTAGGATTGAGGAGGACATCCACCAAAAGGCTTCTTGCTTGGGTACATTTATAGACATCGAAGGGGCCTTCGACAAAACTAGCTTCTCCAGCATTAGCGCCGCCCTATCCAAACACGGCGAAGAACAGGTACTAATTGACTAGATTACTAATATGCTAAGTAAACGGGTGGTACGGCTTGAGGAAGAGCAGCAAGTAGCCATGATTGCCAGAGGCTGCCCCCAAGGAGGGGTGTTATCCTCTCCTGTGGAACCTGGTAATCAACATTCTAATCAAGAAACTCAATACCGAACGTTACTACACTATAGGCTATGCAGACGACCTCGCCATCCTTGTGTCAGGGAAGCCGGGACCATCTGCAACCTCACACAGCGGGCGCTACGCATCGTGGAGCGATGGTGCGGGGAATTTGATTTATCCGTCAATCCCAATAAAACCGAACTAGTCATGTTTACCCAAAAACGTGCACCCTACCGCTTACCAAAACTATTCAATACCGAGCTCCAGCTGGCCAACGAAATAAAATACCTCGGGGACATCTTAGACAGTAAGTTAAACTAGAGTAACCACCTAGACAACCAATTAAACAGGGCCTGCATCACCTTTTGGCAATGTAGGAAAATGATAGGTAAGAAGTGGTGCATATCCCCTAAAATAATACTATGGCTGTATAGCGCGGTAATCCGCCCCATGATTGCTTATGGGTCGGTAATGTGATGGCCGAGGACCAAGCTAATCACAGCCGCAAACAAACTCCAGCGTATGCAAAGACTAGCCTGCATGGCGACCACGGGCTACATGATGACCACTCCGACGGCAGCACTGGAGGCGACGTTAGGGCTCCCGCCGCTTCACCTATTCATCCAACAAGAGGCGAACAACGGCTGCATTACGCTTGAAAACACTAAATCTCTGGAGCAAGACTAGCACCAGACACTCTGCGTTTCTAGAGGAACTTAGTAAGCAGTTTCCTGTAACTAAAGCTATTAACGACAGAATTCCTAAACAATTCATATTTGACAAAAAATACAAAATCCAACTGCATGAGGATCGGCGGTGTGAGGGCCTTCGCTTGACAGAGCTGCGGATCTTCACAGATGGATCTAAAACAGGTACCGGCACGGGGGCCGGCGTTTTCTCGGAAGACCACAACATACATAGAGCAATGCCACTGGGTGCTTACAACACGGTGTTCCAGGCCGAGTGCATGGGCATCTGCTTGGCGGCCTCAGCTACACTAAACAGGCAGGTAGTAGGACAACCAATTTGCATACTGTTGGATAGCATGACTGTACTACAAGCTCTAAACAGCTACACGGTCCACTCCGGGCTGATACACGAATGCCATCAGAGACTGAACGAGGTGGGTATTCTTAATTATACAACCATTCCATGGATAAAAGGACACAGCGGTTCGCGCGGTAACGATGCTGCGGACGAGCTTGCCAGGAGGGGATCGAGCATGAGCGCGGTGGGTCCGGAACCCATAGTGCCACTCCCCTTCGGGCACCTACGTACCATGGTAAGAAAACGTACCAAGGATCTACACCAAAGACTGTGGACCGAACATGGCGAGTGCAGGCAAGCCAAGGAGGCTCTTCCTGCAATTGAGGGCCGCTTCATGAGGCAAGCCCTCCGACTGTCCAAACAGCTACGTGCGGTCACAGCCGCCATAACTGGTCATGGGTCTTTCAATAAACATCTTTTTGTCATAGGAGTCACAGACAGCCCATTGTGCAGAGCCTGCATGGGGGCGGACGAGACAGCAGCCCATGTGCTTCTGGACTGCCCTGAGGTCGCTACATACAGGGCAAAGTACTTCGGTAACCCAGGTAATCTGCGGGAGATCGCCAGCGACGTCAAGGCGCTGCTGGCCTTTTTTGGGGAGCTCGGGTGGATCGAATGATCTACTTCCCACATGTACGCAAAATACGCCCTTAGTCGTGGAGTTGCGGACACCGGCCCGTCATACTACTACTACAACAATTGTAACAATAGTAGTAACTAGTAACAATTTGCTTAAAAAAACTTTTTACAAAAAAGACAACACCTTCAAAAACTAAAAAGTGAGAAATAACTTTAGCACAGAACACACATTATTTTCCGGTTTTTAGTACCTCCTTCTCATCCAAATCTATTAAGAAGAGATTGAAAGTTAACTACTACAAAAATTGATGAAACTAAAACGTCGTCTATGTAAAATTTTTGGGTATTTGTTGATTTTTCAAAAAGTGCTAAATCAATTTCGATAAAATTTATATGGGACCACCCCTGAAGCATACCCTATCCATAAAAAAAGAATTTTCAAAATCGGTTAACGTTTTCCGGAGAAATCGCGTAACAAATCGCGCACATACTTAATGCAAATTTAAGACTTATACGGTTCTCTCACAGATGCCATTGTCAGAACTGGACCAAATTAAAATGGAACCACACGGCAAGCACTAGCTTTCAAATAAAAAAAGAATCATCAAAATCGGTTCACCCAGTCCAAAGAAATCAGGTAACAAACATAAAAAAAAAAAAAAAAAAAATAGAAACGAATTGATAACCTCCTCCTTTTTTTAAAGTTGGTTGAAAAGTAATGTTAGTAGGTATATGTACTACAGCACTATACCTTCATGAATTTATTCCAATTCTCTTGTATTTGCTCACATTCAGCTTTGCAAATTGTGTCTGTCCGATAAGATTGAGGATGATCTTCATTAACATTTTTAAGTGGTCTTGAAAGAGAATTTGATTGTTGATACCACGGTTGATCCCATGTTATTTTCTCGTCTCTCAGTCTGTCTACTAATATCTAAAATTAGTAATGAAATATTGAAATAAAAGATTCCATTTACATTTTAAATTTTCATTGCTGTTATGATTTTATTATGCTACTACTTGATTGCCAGGTTAGAGGGTCATCTTAGGAAAGCTGCTATGGACTGTAATATTAAACTTTTCACAAAAATGAAGATACTGTTTAAAAATAATATTTTACAATGTTCATTTTATTTTGATTGTCACACATGCAGTGGAAATTTTTTATACGGAAAACAGAATTTGATTATTTTACTTAATATTTATTAATTCTTTAAAAATACTAATTATTGCTAACTCGGTTAAATGATGTGACTATGATGATTGTGTAACATTGTAAGTGAATGAAACTTTAACTACCATAGAATGAACAGAGTATTTGTGGTTAAATTAAATAAATAAATGCTTCATTGTCTTGTCTTGAGTTACCTCCATGAAAAAATAGTCTTCATCTTTGATTTCTTCTAAATACATAAGTATTCTATCCATACAAGCTGGTTCATTCAAATCATCAATATCCTGGAATATATCAGTAAATTCTTTATGTCCTTCAATCTTCTTTACTGGTAACTCCTCATCACCATTACTTAAGTCCGTATTATTATCAACAGAGTCCCTTTTTCTCTTCACCGGTGATACATTATCTTTAATTTCAATCTCTATTTGTCTCTTTTTAGCCGGCGATCTCTCATCCTCGGATTTCATTTTTAAAAATATTGGTATTTTGCTCAGAGACCACTTTAATCTCAAATAAAATATTAACTTTTTGTTGTATCTTACTAAAATGTCGGCCTCAAATAAACTCGGTAGCTAATCGCAAATGTATTGCTGGCTAGTTTTTGTTGAAGAGACGGGCCACCAAACATTAACACAACAATTTAAAACAGTACTCTGTGATTTAAAACTTAGTAAAAAGGTTTTTACTTTTTATTTTCATTTTATGTTAGGGATGCCCATTGCCCAATACGATGCGATATATCGAAATATCGATACAGCGCTATACGATATATCGATGTTTAATACGACATTTTCATCAAACGATGCGCCTCGATATATCGTATTCCAAAAAAATATCGCATTAAAACGTATCATATCAACCTATACTTAGTTTGTTTATAATTTATTCATATTCTGTCTAAAATAAACCTACATACCCTTGAGCCATAAATATTGTTATTCATAATAAGAGATACCTAATATTGACAAACTGGTTTATAGAACAAGAGCAGCTGACTTTTGTTTATACATTGTTGGTTAGGTAGATTTACATTTCCTTTGTAAGTTTGTAGTACCGCTAATTAGATTAATAACAGTTTATTATTGCATTCTCTTCAACAAATTGTATCTCACGTTTATCATATCTTAAGTTTTAGTATGACACCGTCAAAAAATCGTAACAGGTTTAATCCGCAGCGTTTATCATAATTATGGTTTTTGCGCAGTTTAAGTTTTGATCAGTGGCAACTGTGTTTTTTTTTTTAATTTCCCCTGTGAAATAGGTACCCTTAGCATTGATATACTTACATACACATGCGATACGGTTATGATGCAATATATCGATACAAAGGAAAGCGATAATATCGCGTATCGATACAAACGCATTCGATACGGTTAAGATGCGGTAAATCGATACAACAGACTTTTTTGGGCATCCCTATTTAATTTTTTTTTTTTTTATATTGTAACTTAAAGGCTTGCGTTTGACCCGTCATTGGTTTGACCGCAACTCACCTAATCTTATAATGTCTAAATTATTGTCAAATAAATGTCAAAGAGAAATTATTAATAGGTGTGTGTGACCATCGTATACATGGCGAATCTGCCACAGACTGGGGAAAAGATCTGCCAAAATCTGCCACACTTGGCGCCAAAAATCCCAAAAATATGCCTTCATGGAAACGGAAAAAAATACACAACGAATTCAATGATTTCTTTAATCAATAAAAATATTTAACAATTTTCTTATTGTCAAATTATCGCTATTTTCGGTGTTACATTGATTTTGATGACGTCTTTTTGATCATGTTTTTAGTTGGTGTGAAGGAGACACAGCCTCCGTGTTCCCCTCTTAAAGCTGACACAATGTTGATTTAGAAACCCTTTCCTAATTTTTGATTTGTTTAAGTTCACCTGAGAGAAGATTCTTTCGTACGAAGCGTTGAATATCGGCAAACATGCTGACGCTTTCGCGAAATGACAATGCTAGATCCTGCCCCAGCCATGTACAGAAAACTAAATTAATGAAAATAATTGTAGGTAATGAATATAGAACCTTTCTATAGTAAATTATTTTTCTTTAGAACTTGCGGATTACGAAATACCTACCCACAAAATACAAACTCATTTTACCTAAAATACAATTTCACCTATAATCAATGTCATTATTGTTTTTAGATTTAAACGGAAACCGCAAGTTCTACAGTCACTAAGACTAATGTTTAGTTATCAGCAATAAATAAACAGTAAGATGCTACATATTGCACATGAATTTTATTGAGTGGGGCCAAGTTCTATAGAGTGTCTGGCATTGTCCTTTGTAATGTTTGGATATTTGCTAGCCCCATTCGCGTCCATAATTTTGCAAGCCCTCGACTCGACCAGGAAGAAAGCAAGGGATTTTGCTCCCACTAAGGTCGATAATTCGTTACACAGAACCGCAACCGATACACATAAAAAAAGAATGAAGTAAAATCAAAAGTTGATTTGAAACCAAATCAATAAAGAAGATAAGAATATGAACACTATGTCAGTTTGATTACAGTTCATAATCATATGGCTCACTTGTTTAAAAACAGAACAAGCGGGAAATTACAGTGTAATTTAGCCATGAAACAGAAACTGCCAGTTCGATAAAATTATTTGTAATCTAATTATATAACATAAAACCTGATCTAATTACTTAAAAAAAAGATGAATTCATTGAAAATTCATATTAAGTATTGTGAATTTTCTTGAGTTCTTTAAATCTGCCGAAATCTGCCAGTTTTGTAAATCGTCTGCATGATCTGCCACAAACAAAATTTAGGAGCGAAATCTGTCAAAATGGCAGAAATCTGCCACAAATGGTCACACTCTCTGTCTAGCAAGGAATCAAATAAAGTAAAGTAGGCACGTGTAAGTACATACAAAAAATAAGAAGAGTATACTGTCTTGTCCAAGAAGCTTATTACCTATAACTTCATGGTCTAGACAGTCTGGTAAGTAATATAGAGGAAGAGAAGAGTAGATTTGACATTGACACTGATTAACATCACAATGACACAATGTCAATGTCTGCCTGTCAATCCCAGGTTTAGTGTTGCCCATGAAGTTATAGGTACAAGCTAAGAAACAAAACGAGACGAAAGCACAGAACATACGGACGAAAGTGACCCTGTTGTAACACTGACAGCTGACAGTTCTCTTTCTATGATCAATGGCCGATCTATGGTTTATAGAGTAGCTAAATCTGAGTGACGCCATGTTGAAAATCTGTAAAAATAATAATTAAACATCAATTTACTACCACAACAGTATACATTGAAATGAATAATCTGTATTTTTCCCGGATTCTACGGATGTTTCCCATCTTTTTTAAGTGGTGTACATAGACTGGGCCCAATATGAAACATGTCCGCAGTAGGCAGCCCTAATGCAAAATTGACAGCGGCCAATGTTTACACCCCAGGTACAGAGAACTTTGTTTGTAACATTGGTCGCTTACATTCCTCAAACACAAACACCAATCGTTAGATAAAATGCATATCAAAACGTTCTCCTGACATCATTCTTTATCATATTGAGAAACTACTTACCCAGGCTTCATTATAAGAGGATGCCAATCAAAACTTCAAAAGTAGATATTGGTCCACACTTCAATGATGTCTGACCACGGCTGACAGACAACTGAATGATGTAAGCAAATAAACTTTCAATTAGAGTTGCCACAAAAATGATGTAGTTTCTATCACTGTTTCAAAAATGTGGCTATTTTAAGCCATTTCAGTGGTATGAGTAAATTTAGTTATTTTTTGGTTACCCCTAGAGTCCAAAGTTGGAGGATTTCACGGTACAAGCCATGGAAATAAATAAAAAAGTAAATACCTACTTAAAAAAAAAATAGGCATCAGACAAAGACCTTATTTTTAGGTATGTAGTACGTACAGTACATTGATATTTACATCATTGTTACGGGTTCCGATCAGTCATCATCCATCAGCAAGAAGCTTAGAGATAAAAGTGGAGGCAACACTCTAAATACCTTATTGAAACCAACTGTGGGCAGACGCTCTCTTTCTGGGTGCATTTTCTTTATCTTATGTATGCATTCAGAAAGAGAGCGTCTGCCCACAGTTGGTTTCACTTAGGTGTTCAGAGTGTGACCTCCACTTTTACCTATAAGCTTCTTGGTCATCAGTGAATGTAATGTGTCATCGCGGTTGTCATGCACAAGTCATGCATTGATTGACTTGTATATTGTATCTGTTACCGGCAATCTGTAGGTATTCTATAAAATACCTAGGAAATGTATAGAATACCTGGGGCGTTCAGGCAATGTATGATATATTATGAATATTATTGTACATTACATACTTTACCTAGGTAATGTATACAATTCCTAGGGATTGTGTGGAATACCTGCTGGTCCACCGGGAATGTGTAAAATAAATAGATCTTGGTTTTAAACTTATCAATCTTAACTGGTCTACCTATAAAATGAAGGGCAATGACTATTAGCATAACAGTATTTAGGTATACAAATTATTAAAAATAACGGAAACAAGTTTGAGTTTTTTCACGTTTTAAAGTATTATCTTAACAATTTAATATGTTGTGCTAAAACTAATCGCTACAAAACCGACTTCACGTATTCTTGTCTGCCCTACTCCTAGAGGGTAATATAAGCCCGCGTAGGCGCGGAGGGGCGAGGCGGCGAATCAGGCCATCATGCCGAAGTTGCGGTGGTGAGCGTGAACCACATCTGCGACGATTCGCTCGCCTGGGACCGCCGGAGCCGCGCAACGCCTAAGCCGTGACAGAAGTCAATCAAATCTACTTGACAGCCTTCTTCCCTGCTCTCTTGATCTCGTCTATTACACACATTACCGGCTGCGCATTCGGTATTGTATAGAATACCGGATTATACAGATTGCCGGTAACTTATCCATGGAAATAGTATGCATCTTACTATGTGTAGCATACTATTTTCCATTGATTTCCATGCTTGTTTCTCTTACAAACATGTAATCTATATTGTATGTCTATCTGTGGTGTGGTTTCTGTCCAAATCATGAAGATATAGGTATAAATGGAGCCAACACTTTGGAACAAAAGTTTGAAACTAACTGTGGGCTGATGCTCTCTTTCTGAATGCATACATAAGAACGAGACAGTGGTATGTGTTTTATTTATCTTATGTATGCATTTAGAAAGAGAGCATCTGCCCACAGTTAGCTTCACTTAGGTATTTAGAGTGTTGCCTCCACTTTTATCTATAAGCTTCTTGGTCCAAATAATGTCATATAATGTACTACTCTGTGATAATGTCAGATCAGATGTCTGTCAATGTGAAATGTCATGTTGATGTATGATTTCAATTTGAGAGCTTAATGAATTGACTGCCTGGCTTGATGTAGTTGAGGAAATAAGGAATACCAAGCAAGCAAGCAACGCCGCCATCACCATGAACTGAATCCAAAGTAAAGATTTCAAATAGAATTGTATTGACCAAATAAGTCTGGTTTTTATTCCTAGCCAAAATACGGTGCTTGGATATTTTGAAACATAGGTGGAGAAACTACGAAGTCATAGTAAAACGGAGAGCACGATTGCACGAGTTGGAACAACGAGACTGATTCGCAATAGAATAGATCGGATTCAGATTCAGACCAACTTCCCTACGCCTATCAATCGTGTAAAATAATGTTGCTTGATACTGTAAAGGTAGAACAGTGAAAATCTAAGTTCTAAATTACAGTAATCCCAAACATAACTTCGAGGCGGGCTGACGGTGGTGTGGAATAAATGGAAGAGTTATTTTTACGTTTATTGACGCGTCTTCTATTCAATTCCGACACAATAAATTTGTAAGTTTCCGTGTTTGTTTCTTTGCATGATGTAGAAGTTGTACTTTTTTTATAGTATTTCATCTGATCTAACCCGTGTTTTGTAAATTTGTTTGAGAATAAGTCAGAATGTGGGTGTGGATGTTAAAACATATAATTTTTCTGATGCTGAAGCTATGATGATACCATACTACTTAAACATCTCATGCATACCTATACTCTATTTACTATAGGATTTGACTTTAAAACAAACCTTTTTTACAGTCCCTTCAACCGATTTTGACTTCTATTCCGTAGGCTTAAGGTTGACATTAGAGGCAAAAAAGTGGTTACAATAACAACTGTTTACTGCAGTTGCCATTTGTCATGCTACCAACGCAATATAAGTCAAAATCGGTTGAACGGACTGTAAAAAAGGTTTGTGTCTAATCTTGTAAATATGTCTAATCTTATTGTACATGGAGTATAGTTCTATTTGATAGAAGTTCAGCATACTTCCAGGGCTTATGGAGTTTCTTGCAATTCTTCTCCATATAAAACTACTCTTTTTTAACACCCTTTTATTAGTTTCAGTTTGATGATAAAAAGTGCTTTTTAGTGATCTAAATTGTATGAAGAGAATAATTTGGTGATGTTTTTTTGGTTGCTGGTGCAGTTTGTCTTGAACTGCTCCAAAGTGTTTCATTGACATATGAATCCTTTTCAGGCTTGCCTTCCAATGAAGAAGAAACTTTAAAAATTATGTTTGCATCAAATGAGAAAAATGTTGGCAAAAAGTCTTTTCAGAAACCAAATATTCTCAGAAAGAAAGGTAAAGCTTCTGTTTCTAAAGCAAACATTACCAAAATTAATGAATCTCCTGCAGCAATATCTCTAGTCACAATCCCTCCTATTGAAACAACAACCATATCCCATCAATTAGACCACATCACTAAACTGGAAGGAAGTAGCAAGTCAACCAATGTAACAGAAATATGGGGATTAACATTGGCAAAAGATTGTGGAAATAAGCAAAATAATATACTAAAATCTCAGGAGACTGATGTACATGCCAATTTTAATAATAGTAATACATCCGTTACAGAAATAAAAAGTAAGTACCTACTTTCAATTGTAATTATTTACATCATTATCTATCTTCTGAGGTTGTCCAATTGCTTGGACCATAACCTCAGAAGATAAGTAATGAATAATGATGTTGTACAATATGGAGACTAGAAACTAGATAACTAAAAAAACATAAATTAACCTCATATTATTTTAATTTTGTTTATTTTGATTGTATGTGATGTGAACAAAACAATTTAAGTTAGTTTTTAGGGTTTCATACAAAAAACCTAAAAATGGAGCCCTTATAGGATCACTTGTCTGTCCGTCTGTCTGTCACAGCCAATTTGCTCCGAATCTACTGGAAATTTGGTAGGGTGGTGTAATCCTATGACCCAAACACACATTTGCAAAGTAACAAAATATTTTTTTAAAATATTAATCAATAATTTTTCGAGGGACAAATTAGGAAATTAAAAAAAAAAATTTGCAAACCTTACTGTGTCATATTATATCAAATGAAAGGGTTTGTTGTGAGTATCTCAATTATATTTTTGTTATTATTGTGAAATAAATAGTTTTGATTTTATTTGTGAAAGAAGACAAAAATTGACCATTCACAGTAGATGAGGCTCAGTAGTTTCGGAGATCTCCGACAACAACTACAACTACAATTTTGTAAGAAACACAAAAAATAGTTTATTGCTTGTAAATTACAGGAAAACCTATAAGACTTCTATCAATTCAAAATAAAGATTGAATAAAATTATTTTACTTTGGCATTGTACGGCTCTCTCCACATGAGTTTAACTTGCACTTGGCCGGTTTTTGTTTACTATCCATACTAATATTATAAATGCGAAAGTAACTCTGTCTGTTACGTTTTCACGACGAAACGGCTGAGGCGACTTTAATTAAATTTGGTAAGATAGCTTGAACTCTAGGAATGGACATAGGCTACATTTATTCCACAACTTCTTCTGCAATCATGATAACCAACATTCAGGTGGACAAGCTAGTTATTTTATATTTGTACAATATGCTGTAGACAACTAATAATAGTGAACACATTGCTATTATGTCAAGGAGTAACTAAATAATATTGTTCTAATGTTTTTAGGTGATGGCTTGCAACAGAACCTATTCAATATTGAATACTTCCTAAATAATGCGGGCAGTATTGAACAGGTACATTCTTCTTGTTGTGCATTAATCAATAACATTTTTGGAAGGAATTGGTGTAGAATTCTTCAACACCCATTCATTAGTTCATTAGTAAAGAAAAATTGTTTATTGTCACAGCAATCTGGGCATAAAGGAAGTCAACTTAGTTGGACACAGGTTTAAAAATAGTTGGTGATAAGCCACTACCACTCAGCATAATGCTGTGCTATGGGTCTGGGCTGGATCTCAGTGAGCCACCTATAAAATGAAATATGGCTAATTTTATTTATTTTCTCAGGATCTGTCTATGGAGTATGATGCCACTGTATCAACAGAAAAGAAAACTACTCAAGTTAAACCAAAATGGTGCTTGGATATAACTAACAATTCTATGGATATTATAATAAATAATTGTAAGTAAACAATTCAATTTCTATTCATTTATTCATTAATTGAATATAAATGGTAAATAAGATTCTGTTTGGTTAGTTTTAGTAAATTTTTGAGTTTTTAATTGTCTAGTTGTGTAAATGTGCATGTGTGTTCACCTCATATTCATTAAAGTCTTACATTCAGATCTAAGACTTTAACACTAAGAAAAACTGATGCAAATATGTAAATAAAAATAAAAATGAATTATGTTACAGATAAGGAGCATCAGTTAGGGGATTTAGAAGAAAAGTTAGATTCAGTAATTGTAGTGCCTTCAGAGCCATTATCAGAGCCGGTATCAAAGCCAGCGTCACAGCCTGTATCAGAGCAACAACCTGAGCAAGTACACAACCAAGTGGCAGTTATGACACCACCAATACAAAGCATAGCTGTTAACTACTCCAATAGAGCTGTTAAGTTTAAGGTATGATTCATGTTACATCCAATCCAACCAGGACCATTTTTTTGCTACCAGTAACAAAAAGTAAAGACAATTAGGAACTTTTGTTTTGCAGTGTGATCAACCTAATTGCAATAAAGGTTTTTGGAGCGAAGAGAAGTTGAAGAAGCACAAAAACTCTCACAAAAGGCAGGCTTATCGAACTCCGACACAGATAACATATGAGTGTCCTGTGAAAAAAAAAAATCTAGATGGATCAGAAGAAAAGTGTCCTCACACCTTTCAAGTGAGGGGTGATCTGCTCAAACATTTGGACGAGAATCATACACTTGATGAAGCCCAGCACAGGTAGTCAAAGATTAAAGGGAAATTGCCTTTGCTTTTATTTTTAAGTTGCACTGAAGTAAATGCATTTTGTTTCCCTTTTCATTTAGTCATAATCACAACCGAGTCTTCCACCAACTTACTGAGGTCTGGTAACAAAATGTTGAGGGTTATGACTAAGATGATTTGGTCCTGTAAATCACAATAAATAAGTAATAGAGCTAAACTGAGGTTTAGCTCTAGTACTTATTTATTGTGATTTAAAATTACTACCTAATTAGTAATTGTTTTTAATAGTGGGTCTGTGCAGTCTGTTGTGTTTTATTTATTTTATTACATTTACATTATACTCCTGACAACGTAAGAAGTCCTATTATCTACTACTACTACTATTATCGTAGATATAGATAGATCTAGATAACGCAAGTATCACGATTTGTATCAAAACCAAGCATGCCATTTTTTGGACGTCACAATGTAATACGAATGCTTTGTTTTTCCTAAATTTGGTATTTCCAGGTATTACTGAGGGTATTAGATTAAAAATAATTGTTTTTTAAAATTAATCACGCATAATATTAATCACAAAATGACTTACCGATGGAAGGAAACGTTTACTTTATTTTTTTACTTACGATTTTTTATCGTAAGTTAAGTTAGAAAATAGGCAAGCGAAGTAGTTGCTCTTGCGTTATCTATACCCTGTTCACAATAAGATTAGTCATTTACTCGAACCTTTTTTACAGTCCGTTCAACCGATTTTGACTTCTATTGCGTTGGTAGCATGACAAATGGCAACTGCAGTAAACAGTTGTATTGTAACCACTTTTTTGCCTCTAATGTCATCCTAAAGCCTACGGAATAGAAGTCAAAATCGGTTGAAGGGACTGTAAAAAAGGTTTGTGTTTATGTCTAATCTTATTGTGAACAGGGTATAGGTCTATCTATAACTGCGGTCAGGAATATAAGTAACGTAGAAACATGATGATATGTTGTCTTGTGTTCAGATGCGACGTGTGCGGGCGCCGCTTCTTCTGGGCCATGGGGCTGCGCGCGCACGGCGCGTCCCTGTGTGCGCGCGGCGGCCTGGCGTGCGCGTGGCCGGGCTGCGCGCGCGTGTTCCGTCTGCCGTGCCGCCTGCGCGAGCACGCGCGCGCGCACACGGGCGACCGGCCCTACCTGTGCCGCTACCCCGTACGTACCTCACGCACTATACACGTGAACATTTAGGTATAGGGCTACGAGCACACGAGGCGGCCAGGTCGCGACGGCCAGGGATTTCTAGCCCATCAGCCGCTGGTCGCTAAATGCGCGCCGTATTTAAAGTTATGAACAAATAACTAGATCTCACTGGCCGCCGCGATCTGGCCGTCGCGACATGGCCGCTGAGTGCGCTCGTAGTCTAATGGAGCCAACACTTGGAACAAAAGCTTGAAACCAACCGTGGGCTGATGCTCTCCGAAGTCCGTGGTGAGTGGACGTATTTTGGTTCGAAATGGAGCGTGATAACTTCGATACGGAACTTTTTATTGTCGAAGTGAATCATCATTATTATTCCAATAGACAATTTTTTTTTTGTGTAGCTGGTGATTTTCTAGCGTAGAAACGCGCTTAAAACGCGGTATCTGGACGCTATATAAATTTAAGGGCGCGAGTGGAGTCGCGCACAGAACGCCTTATCTGGACAGGCTCTTATTGAAAGTGTGAACCTCCGTGCAGGATTGCGGCTGGGCGTTCCGCTCGGCGAGCAAGCTGCTGCGGCACGCGCGGCGCCACACGGACGAGCGCCGCCACGCCTGCAGCGCGTGCGGCCGGGCCTTCCTGCGCCGCGAGCACCTGCGCGACCACGCCGCGCGCCACCACCGCCGCGCCACGCATCTCTGCACGCACCCAGGTAGCATACCCACCCTACACGCTTTCTGCCTGGCGGTCGAAGGCTAGTAGTAGTATGACGGGCTGGTGTCCGCAACTCCACGTCGAAGCGTCATTCGATTCACCCGAGCTCCTCAAGGAAGGCCAGCAGCGCCTTGACGTCGCTGGCGATCTCCCGCAGGTTCCCTGGCTGACCGAAGTACTTTGCCCTGTATGGAGCGACCTCAGGGCAGTTCAGAAGCACATGGGCTGCTATCTCGTCCGCCCCCATGCAGGGTCTGCACAGAGGGATGTCTGTTACTCCTATGACAAAAAGATGTTTATTAAAAGACCCATGGCCGGTTATGGTCGAAGGCTAAACACGAAGAAGAGAAGTAAATGAAAGTCGTACACTCACAGATATAGATAAACCTAGATAACGCAAGTATCACGATCCTGTATGAAAACCAAGTGTGCCATTTTTTGGACGTAACAATGTAATACGAATGTTTTGTTTGTCCTTATTATTCTTTATTACCAGGTATTACTGAGGGTATTACTGAGGGTATTAGATTAAAGATAATTGTTTTTTAAATTAATAACGCATTATTAATCACAAAATGACTTACCGATGGAAGGAAACGTTTACTTTATTTTTTTTTACTTACGATTTTTTATCGTAAGTTTGGCACGAAAATAGGCACGCGAAGTAGTTGCTCTTGCGTTATCTAGGTCTATCTATATCTGTGCTTACACTACACGGCGTACGGCGATGCGCCACCGGTACATGGTGGACATCCCACCCACACGCACAAAACGTTTTGGGAACACATTCATTGTGCATACTGCTAAGGAGTGGAATTCCCTGCCTGAGTCTGTGTTTCCTGATAGCTACAACCTGGGAGTCTTTTAAGTCTAGAGTGAATAGGTTACTTCTAGGCAAGCATGCTCCATCTTAGACCGCATCATCGCTTCCCATCAGGTAAAATAGCGGTCAAACGTATGCCTATAAACAGTAAAAAAAAAAGTCAATTTATGGATAATAAGCTTAATTTTATGAAAGGAGCTCAAGTTTCATGTTCTGGATAAACTTTTCAAAGCTGTAGATGCTACACAATTTTATATTACTTCTTTTAGAGGTTGAAACATACTTTGTATATTGATCAATACGTGGAATTAAGGCTCGTTCACTCGAGCTCGATTTTTTGACGTGACACGCGTCGCACACGGGCCTTTCACTTCACTCCTTGACCATGTCCCGCAGTGCTATTCTGTAAAAAAATCCCTCGGTGACTTTGTGTGAGGTGAGCTGTCTTTCTATCTAATGCTTAATATTGACAGCTTATTTTGAGCTCACTTCATCTAAATTCAGCGAGAGAGAGACCGAAAGATTTTTACAGAATAGCACCACCGGTTGCTGAAGCGATCTGTCTCTGACTGGTCAAAAAGAAATTCTCTGGTTCTTAATCCAAGTAAGTCCAAATTTATTGTGTTGGGTTCCAGGGATTTTCTTAGCAAAACTCTGGCTTCCAGATTGGACTTGAGTATAGATGGTTGTAGCATGGAGCAGGTACAAGAAGCACGTAACCTGGGGGTAGTCTTCGACAGCCAACTGAGTTTTGAGACACATGTCATGGAAGCTGTACGTAACTGCTTCTACCGACTGAAACTTCTGTATCGTGTTCGCCCTTACATAAGTGTGGATATGCGTGTTATGTTATGTGAGTCACTTGTTTTATCCAAACTTAACTACGCTGACACTGTGTATGGGACGTGCATTCTCGGTAGAAGTGAGAAACTGATCCAACGAGTGCAGAATGCGTGTGCCAGGTTCTGCTATAATGTCCCTCCCCGATCCCACATCACTCCCTTTTTAAACCAGGGTAATTTGATGAGAATGTCAGCACGGAGAAAACTCCATTTGGCTACCCTGCTCTTTGGCATAATTCTCACTAAAACACCGGTTTACCTGTATAATAAACTATCTTGGTCGCGTGATGTTAACAGAATTAAAACCAGAGCATCCACCTACCTGATGTTAACTCCAACGCATCGAACGGCTGCCTTTCGCGGTTGTTTTAAATTCGCTGCCACTCGCTGCTGGAACGATTTGCCACCTCCTTTTCGTGCTATAAAAACAGTACATACCTTTAGTTTAAAATATAAAAAACACCTACTACAAAAACAAAAGGACAATAGTAGCTGAAGTATTTTACCTTTGGTTTGCACGTAGCTGGCTATCTGGTGACCTCAGCGAAACACGGTAGCGAGTGTCTTTTTCTTTTATTCCTTTTAATTATATAAATCACATTATTTGTTTTTTGTTATTCCGTGTTGTCCGCCTCAGATCAAGTAAAAAGGAAGTTGTCCGCAACTCTGCATTAACTTATGATAAAACTCTTTTTCGCTTTGAAAACTAAGACGACCCACTGACCAGATTCCCTGTCTTGATTCACACCACACATAAAAGATTAGGGTACATCATTTTATGATTATCCATGAACTTAAACTACTACTTTACAATACACTAACACTTTTCATCAATGTTGTCAATTTGAGGCGGCGTCGGCGTCCCTTTGTTTGTCAGTTGTCACTGTCACAACGCTAGCGGCATAGACAAGACAAACATTGTGGTAACGCTGGCGTTGGCAGATAGTTGCAAAATTAAACAATGCAAAATTATCATTATCACTTTTATTTATTTATTGCGTACTTTTATTTATTTATTGTATTTAATAACTTTATACATATAATTGATAGATTAGTCGGGTTTACATATTCTTTACAGAAGGTTATCCTGCTTATTTTTGTTAGATATTTATTATTATAATTTTGTTTTTTATTTATTTACCTTTTAGTCGTGACTGTGGCCGCCCGTGGCATCTCTGCAAGGCCCTGTCAGAATACCAGCGCTGCGACATTTCATGTCGTAGCATTGTGCTGAGACAGGAGCCTTTTTGGTCTCGTACAGGTTATATAAGTCTTTTTTTTATGTGGTATCATTTGTTTATGTTTCGGTTTACCTGTACGAGGTTTCAAATAAACAATTTTTCTTTCTTTCTTTCTTCTTTATCTGAGTCCTGCGACGGAAGCTGTATAGTGAGGATTTCCATCTTTAATTTCGAAAGCTATCGAAATTAAATTTCATAGAAATCCTCGCTACAGCGTTTATTGACGTTTTAAATTATGATAATTTTATGATCATACCATCAAACTGACCTTGTATTGAGTTTTGATTAATATACAACGTAAACTGCGCTGCAATTTGCAAAAATCGTAAGAAATTTTTAATTTCCCTGGCTACTTTGACGGTTTCCCTTATAGGCGGCCAACCCGTTATAGTTCAAAAACGTATTTCCTGGAACAAGTTTTGCAAAATCTCTGCACATCAATTGTCGTGCGATGTTATCGCGTTCTTACTCACTCGTTTGTTTTCGAACATTGGTTGGTCGAAACAAAAAAAAATCAAACACGCTGCCTGGGAAGGGCGCTCTTAAGTGCTGTATTTGTTCGCCAGGTTGTGAGCAATCTTTTACGAACATGAGCACCCTGTACATGCACATGAAGAAGATTCACAGAAAAGGTAAAGAAGTGACTGCCGCATCTGTAGCCAAGGATCCGCCGGCGAACGTGAATGAAGACGGAGATTACGTATATTTAGTGAGTATTCATTTATTTTGATGAGCCTTGTAGCCACAATGCTCGTTTTGAGGCAATCAAAATGTATGTCGGTGGCAGAATATTTTAGATCCGCTTAGCTCATCTGTGAATTTTCACTTTCGTTGTTAGCATCAAAAATCAAATTCGTTTATTGTCATTTACAAGTTTACTACGACATAGATAGTGTTTGATGCCGCCTTTTAAGAAATAAATGCTTTTATTAGGACACATCAGAATTCACACCATTTCGTATTAACAAGATGCTTACAGTATTAAGGCCGGCGCTGACTGACGGCGTGGCACGGCACGGCAAAGGATTTAATTTTTATCAAGTTAGTTTTATCCTTATTTCATCGAGTTTAGAATTCATGTTACTTTATTTCGATACAATCATACCGCGGCACGTTGTGGCATGCCGCGGCGCTCTACGGCACGCCGCGACGTGCCGTGGCATGCGGTTTCATTCCACAGACTGCCGCAGTGTGCACCGCGTCACACCGCGGCAGTCCGCGTCCCGCAAGTCACATAGGTCACAGGATTATGACAGCTAAACTTATTGAAATAAGGTTTGAAACGGGTGCGGCGGTGTCTTCGGCGAATGGCGCGCAGCCTGAGTGGGGCGCGGGGGCAAGGGAGGAGTGACTGGGCTTGCTGCAGGACGCCACAATTTGCCGCGACTACCGCGTCATACCTGAGCGTCCTTCGAGCTGCCGAAGCACGCCGTGCCATGCCGTGCCGTGCCACACCGTCAGTCAGCGCCGGCCCTTATTCAGACGCGAGCAATAAACTGGGATCACTTCATCGCGCGTGGCTCAAAAACAATTTTTACAATTTCTTCGCAATGAACTATGGATTGTGGTACCTATATCATTTGAAAGGTAATTTTGTAGTTAGCTTCCAAATGATATCAAAAAGATTTAAAATTAATTTTATTTTTTGCCTAAATTTAGGGAATTATTGCAATAGGTCTAAGTTGCAGACGTCTATACTGTGGGATTTTCTGCCACTCTCCGTCTCTTTCAGCGGGTTTCAGGTCTTCTATCGATGCCTCGAGCTGGACATCTTCCACGTACCCGCTTTTTTAGCTCGTCCCACATATTATTATGTTCAATCGGAAGTCAGGACTGAGGGCTGGCCAGTCTAGTATGGGAATCCCGACTTCTTCCAAGTACTGCCTAGTCACTACAGCGGTGTGGCAGCGGGCATCATCGTGCAATAGCAGGAAACCTTCGCCAATAACAGTAGGGGAGCACATTGCCTAGCAGAATGCGTTGATGTATCTTTCAGCAGTTACAACCCCCCCCCCTCCTGGACCTCCACTAGGTCCGAATATCAGCTCCGTTTTTGCTTCAATAAAAATTCCCGCCTACATCCCTACCCCGTATGCCGCAAAACAGCATTGTGCGAATCGCTCCTCCGGTCTCATATAGACTCTCCGTTGACGGTCGCTATCCTGCAAGCACATCTTGGTTTCGTCCAAAAACAGAACTCGGGTCTTTTGCTCTAGGTATATCCCAATCTAAGTGATCGCGAGAAAACTGAAGTCGGGCTTGTCGGTGGGCTGGAGACAATTTGGGTCCCATAGCTGGCCTTCGTATAGTATGGTATAACGGGCTGGTGTCCGCAACTCTCACGTCTCAGCGCGTATTTTGCGTTCAGGTGGGAAGTAAGTCATTCGATCCACCTCAGCTCCTCAAGAAAGGCCAGCAGGGCGTTGACGTTGCTAACGTGACTAGCCTTTTTGGGGTCAAGTTAACTTCTTTGAGTCTTCGCCTCACTGTCCACTCGCTGACAGCCCTCCCTCGAACTTCTTTGAGCTGCTGCTGGACGTCCACGCCGGTCAAGTGTAGATTTCGGAGAAAAGAGGTGATAATAAAGGTCATATACCGAAGTGCATCGCTGTCGTCCAGATCCTGGTCTCCGGACTAAGTTTCCAGTCGCCCTGAACAATACCTTCGAGACACAAGACCGGCTCAGATGAAGCTGTCGAGCGATAATACGCTGAGACAACCCTTGCTGAATTAGGATGACGACCCTTCTTTGGGTATGGTTTCCATTTTTTTTAGCTTCATTGACGTTAAATATTGGACTGATGACCAATTTTCATAAACGCTTAATTTTTTAGGGTTCAGGACTACCAAACAATATAGTGTTTTATTTTAAAAATGGAATAAAAGGTGAATACTCTTTGGTTATGATATTGAATGGGGTTGAAAGCTAACACAATTTATTACCATTTAAATTATTTTAAATGATATACCACAATCCATAGTTCGTTGCGTAGAAATTGTTTTGAGTAACGCGCAATGAAGTGACTCCAGTTTATTGCTCGCGACTGTAGTGTACTAGTTACTACTATCTTAAATTAAATTACAACTAGAAAGAAAAACAAAAACATCCGATTGCAGAAACGATGACGTAAACGCCCAATGGACTAATGTCAGTTATTGATGATGGAGTGAGATTATATGCCTTACTTCTATACATAGAGTGAGTTAGTTTATCCTTATATTCAGCAATATCATCGCCCGTTTTTATTTATATATATACCTATTCATTTGCCTAATCTAAGCAGGAAAAAAAAACAACATATATATTAATAATAGTATTGTGTTTTAGGCCCTAAAATACAATACTATTATTACTCCCTAAAATTTAGGGGCTTATTCCTATATTTTGAAATATTTTCAATTATGCCAATTTATCCAAATTACAGGTTAGTTTACCAGATAACGTGGTGATAGAAGAGGAAAAATCTAAAGCGGGGTCATCAGTGAGTGCTGAACAGGTGGAGTTCGTGGAAAGTGCTGAAGTAGCGGACGAGGACGTGGCGGGCGAGGAAGTGGCGGGCGAGGACGGGGCGGTCGAGGACGGGGCGGATGAGGACGGGGCGGTCGAGGACGGGGCGGACGAGGACGGGGCGGAACAGGACGTGGAGTGGCATGCGGCGCGCACGCACTGCACGTGGCCCCTGCCGCGAGCTGCGCACGCGCACTACGTGCTGGACGACGATGTCCACGTATGTTATCTAGTTGCCCTACCTACCACTCCTTCATCACTTAATACTTCAGTGCAAGGCATACATGACCAAAAAACGTCTCAAAGCCAGTATTATTAAACAAAAATGTCATCAGATTCTTAAACTCCACTCCAAGGAGGTCGCTAAGTTGTACTGAATGAACCTAAATCTCTAACTTCAGGTGGAACTAGCAGAGGGTTCCGTAAGCGATGTGTACACGGTGCGCAGCGATCTCTTTCTTCACGGAAACGTGCCCATCGATGAAGATAGCCAGTAAGTACACATACCTGGTACTAGGAATTAATAATAATACTTTATTGATACAAGTCCTTACAATATATGTACTTAATATCTAGCTTTGGTTCTTAATGATTAAAGGCGTACAAGAAATGAAACTGCCTCCTAAACTAGGAATACCTGTGTCTTAGGAGTCAGTGTTCTACTGCTACTTGGACAATATAAACCCTTAAAAATTAAGAGATGGTAGGCTGATAATTATACAATAAGAACGTTGTAGTTGTAAAAAGATTAAACAAAATTGAACAAGCGACACTATTACAATATTTCAGATCTCAGTATTGAAAATATTTTATTATTTCAAAGTGGAACTACAAACTCAATGTCATACATGACAAAGTTCAAATTCTATTGAAACCAGAATTTATTTCGGACCTTTTATGACAAATGGTCACTTAAAAAACAACTTAAACTACATAACTCTAAAGTAAATTGTTGAATAATTGGCAAATGTTATGTGCAGGCAGATAGTGGGCGCGGCACTGAGTGGCGAGGCGGGCGCTATGGACGCGGACCTGTGCCTTATCGACGCGCATCCAACCATTGATCTCATGCAGGTATACATAATTCTACAGTCGTCTTTCCACTTAAAGCATGGTTAATAGCATATCGTTATTATGTACTAAAGATGTAAGGTTTTTCCTACACTTTTTTTATTGTTTAGGAGGAGTTAATGTACGAAGACGCTGCGGACGAGTCCTCATTCAGAGTGTTCCTCATGAACGGCGAGGAGCTCACCTAATTGATGAACGTTACATGAGTACTCTCATTACCGCCGCCACAAGTGAGTCATTATTATACTGTTAGTTTATTATATCACTGTGAGTGATAATGTTGTCAGGTACAGTTCAGTAAGTGTTTCATCGGAGTTATTATACTGAATCAGTGCTTTGTTATTACCAACTAACAACTATCACAACATGTGCATCAGGCGATTACTTAATGTCAGATGCAAATGTTCAACATTGTGATGCAAAGTCTGAATGTATTTGTCAACTACTCGATGATCTCAAAAATGTTAAAATACTGTAAAGTTGACAGTATCTAATATACGAAAGACATAATTTTTTTAGTCTTAGGGTGCAATACTATCTAATATTTATATGTACTACTAATATATTTGTGTCTTTGTTGAACTTGAGCCACAAATTTTGGGCTCAATGTTCTTGATATTTAAATTGGCTTCCGGATATAATAATCTTTTTTATAATATAAGTATGCAAGGATCAAAATGTACAATATTATGAGTAGATATTTTCTAAATGTATGGATAGGAGAGAAGAGCAAAGAAGATCTAAGCTATTCAGGTTAAGTTACTGTTCAGTAAAAGTGTGTGTGTGTGTGTGTGTGCGGGATCATCCATATGTTTTGACGACGTTTAAGACTAATAAATCCCGTAGAAACGATCCCTTTTCATAATTCTTAAATATATATTAATGTCTTCACTTATATTTTAGAATGTTACAATACTAAACTAAGTACTAATTGGGTAAACTTTGCTCACTCAAAATTTTATATAGTAAGTATTGATCTCTGGAAATGCCTTTTAGATTTAAGAATTGAGTAGAATATTAGTATAATACTGAATGTTTGTGATATTGAGTGTTTATGAAAGAACCATTGATTACTGTACAACGAGACAGTTTAACTTTGGACATAATTAATAGCTAGACGTTAAGAACTCACGGTCTTATTAACCGGAGCATGTTACTTACACGGTTAAAACTTCTTACTATGTGATAATAATAATTCAAAAATAATTAAATTAAAACAACTAATCTCGTCAAGTACTTTTTGAATAAATATAACACGTTATTCTGAATGAGATAGATGTGGATGCAGACTAGTATATCTGCAAGCGCCAGGCGCTACGGAACCCAGCAGTGTCTTGCGACGTGCGCAGGCGACGGTAATCAGACAACTCACAATAAATTTAATATTAAGGGCCTTTTTCCTGTCATGCGTATTTTAGTCCGCGCGCGGATCTGGTCGGCATACGGGTGATAGCACGCTCCTGGCCACACGCAGGACAAAGATTTCGTTTGCCGCTGCAGTGTCATGCGTGTCGCCAGTAACTAAACTCGTGCGTACTATGACCATGCGTGCGATCCGCGTCGCAGTAAAAACAACACTGAAGACAGAAGAACGCTGCCAGCATTCGGTTAGCCCGCATGCGGACTGCGCGCCCGCAGCCAATCCGCGTTCCGAGAGCGTGCTGCCCGCATGATAGGAAAAACGTATGAAATGATAGGATGCGGGCAGCCTGCACGCAGACCTGCACGCCTAGCATGACCACGCTATGTCTACGGAAGAATCAGACATACTGACAGGAAGAATAGACAAGTCAGTACAGTTTGTCTATTCTTCCTGTCAATATGTCTATTCTTCCGTAGACATAGCGTGGTCATGCTACGCGTGCAGGGCCTGTAGATACAAGCCCTTTTCTGTTAGCGTTAACGCTAGCGGAAAAACCAACTTGTACGCAGTTGACATATTTGCATCACGTGACATTTGGTAAGCAAACGTCAACTCCATACAATTTGATTTTTCTGTTGGCGTTAACGCTAACAGAAAGTGATTTGTCTAGTCACTGATCCGCGCGCGGGCGAAAATACGCATGATAGGAAAGGTTTCCATAGAGTCGTCGGCACTACCCTCGTCTGCATGCTCATACTTAGGCTTACAACGTACCTATTGATTGTATATAAGAAGTTATATTTTTGGATATACAAGGTAAATGTGAGATTGCTTATTTTTTGAGACTGTTGTCCAAATTATGATCATGATAATATCTTTTGTTGGAATTGTATTCTTGGATGTAGATGTATTTCAAAATTATTTTTATAAACGTGTTTTATTTTGGTTGTTAATATTTGTTTTGTTTAGTTAATGAATATGTCATTAATAAGTGTAATATTTGCTATCACAGTCCGCACAGTATAGATGTACTAAGTCAAATTTAAATTAATCACATATCAATTATTTAGTTTGTTATATTAATCATAGTTTTAATTGGTTGCTTTGTGTTAAATTGTAGATTTTGCTATATATTAGTACCTAATAAATGTTTTTTGTAATACAGTTTTTATCTTTGTTTGAATCCCTCCTGTGTCTTATGATTTAATTGTGTAGTGGGTGGTAGGTAACACATACACACGCCGGAATAAGGCACACATTTCACACACAAAAAGGTTTATTATGTTGTGTAAATCTTATAAACCTAAATAATTAAATTAAATTGATTGAAATTTTAATGTTGGTATACTACAATATAACAGAATGTTTCGTTCAGAAATAAAACAAAAGCCTATCGGTCATATTTCTTTTCCTAAATAGTAGAGTGAAGCACTCGTAATAAGTATAATTAAACTAAGTTAAACCAGTATTATCCGATCGAAGGTTTCTTTGTATATTATATACGAAACCCATAGTATATTGTACTACATTTTGTAGCTTTATCGTAATTAATCTACTTAAGAAAGATTAGTTGAGCTTCTGCCAAAACCTAAACATTACATTGTCATAAAATATACACTATCTGTATATCAGAAAATGTTCACTGAGCGTAATAAAAGTCATAGATGTTACTTGTTTGTCAGCCACAACACACGAGGGTCAAAACGCATTTATAATCTTGTGAATTAAATATAACTAAGTACATCGCAATTTTGGTATTGCAATGAGGTTCTTGATTCCTTATATCTTATTAGAATTATTCATACGATTCTCGTATGATTGTCGGGAGGAGCGCGCGCGTCGGTCAGATCATGGCTGGTCGTACGTATTAGAAGCGTCGAGACCTTGTCCCTACACAGTGCGATGCCCCAAATGAACGCATACACGATGATAAGACCTGCCATGGACGCTGTGACCACGATGCCGGTGCGTTTTCCATTTGACCAGTCCAGCACATCGTATATAAAGTGATTCCCGTTTCTGAAAAAAATATAATACGTACTTATTTAGTGTCAACAAATAGCGAAATTGTACCCGCAACTATAGAAAATCGGGGTTATTCCCGGTCGTCCCCACTGGGGACAAGTGGGAAAAAAAGTTTCGTTTGTCCCCAGTGGTGACAATTGAAACTTTTTTTGAAACTTACAAAAACTGAGGCAATTAGACATGTGATTCACAAATAGTGTACTAATTACCTGAATTTTTATTAATTATTTTTAATCAAAAACATTGCTCACTCTTGCACAGGAAGTCGTAATTAAAACATTTTAACAAACCGTGAAATCTCTTATTGAAATCCCTATTATTGCGTTTTGACTCTCGGTCTATAACGGAACGAGTGGGAAATAAAAAGTTTCAATAGTCACCACTGGGGACGAACGAAACTTTTTTTCCCACTCGTCCCCAATGGGGACGACGGGGTGGGGACGACCGGGAATAACCCGAAAATCGTAAGGACTACGCTAGGGTGGGCACATTCGGTTCGGACTTTGACATCGTTGTATTGTTGTGTTGTTGTTGTATTAAATAAATTATTATTATTATTAAAAATGTCGAACCGACTGCGCCGACCCGCTTATGTGGAGGTACTATAAATGGGACAAGCCCGCTACACTATTCCCAAACCAATGCAACTCCTGTAAGCCAGAATCAACAGTGGCGACCACCAGAAAAGCGTCGAAGCAGTGAAGCTCGACGAGTCCCGGAAAAACGATTCAACTGTCTTGGATCCCGCAACGAAATCAAATATATCAAATGCATAACCTAATTCTCCCTTATTAAAGTCGATTGTAGCCTACGGCACCTGGGCTTCGAAAAGGTCAGGTGCGTAGTATTTACACTACCGGAGCGCGTTTATGATCAGATGAAAGAAGTATGTAGGGATCGTAGCAGGAGGCGTTAGGTATGTAGTTTCTGTTTAACCTCGTGGGAAAGATGTGTTATGTACTTATACTAGTGAGAGTGTGTGTGGCAACATCATCCTCATGTAGGTACAAAAGCCATCAGAAATTCCACTCAACGGTGCTTATTTATAGATGAGTAAAACTTTTAAAGGTACCTACCTTCTAGTAGGCGCTACAACGACGGTAGGTACGCTACGACAAGTCTGCACCAACGCTATGGTGCTATTACTCACATATCTGTTCCACCAGCTGTATAGAAGATGGCGGAGAAGACGGCGTACCAAAGCCCTATGCCAAGCGGCTGGTAAATGTGCAACAAGCGCACGGGCGTGCGCGACAGCAGTAGCTCGGCCAGGCACAAGCACGACGTGATGCCGTGCGTCGACACGTCCAGCCAGAACGCGCGCGCACCCATCTCGTCTCGTAACGCTGTAATCGTTTGCAATGTAAAGATTAAGTCCCCGGGGTTTAAGGATCTGCGGTTCAAATACGATGTCGGGGGTTCAAATCTCTAACTTAGCAAGCACAAATGTGTCTTTTTTATGGGGTTCTATCAGCGATCACTATTAGTGATCGATGGGTTCCATGGATTTTGCTTAAGGATGAATAAAATCGTGGAAAGACCTCTGAAATCACTAGCACGTAGGGAGCAGTGAATAATGCTTGTTGCTTTGTCGGTATACCTAAGTGGAGGTCTTTAACCTGCAGTGAGATATATTTATATAGTTAGATATTTTGCAAGCAGGCGAGAAGCCTGCTTGCAAAATTGAATAAATGGTATAAAGATGTACTCCGAAAGGCAGGACTCATCAGTACGGATTCTTGATTTATGTGTATACAAACTACTATATTGTCTGATTCTGATGCCAGTGGAGTTAATTGCACTATTGATGGCAGAAAACATAGATGCTAATGATGATTGAACTCGGTCACACACATGTTATTAAGCTATAATTCTTTCGGTTTTGTAAACAAGGGGCAAATATCAAACACACTAAGTAATCATTGATGTGAAGTAATAGACGTACCAGGGTCATACAATAGCATCCAGTACAGCGCGGTGATCATGAGGGAGATAGTGATGGCAATGTTGAACATCGCCCAGTACAAGCTCGCATACCATGGCAGCTCCTTTACCTCTGAAAACACACCAGATACTGATGTACTTAGGTATCATGATGTAACAGTATATTGTCAGAACATACAGAAAGAAAGAGAAGAACGAAAAGCAACTATGATCTAAAATCGCGTCGCCATGAACTCATTTATTATGATGTGATTCATGTTTATTGAGTTCAGGCAAATATTGTTCGCATAATTCAAGTCTAGGTCATGAATGACAGTAATGTTTATATAGCAAAAGATGTCGTTGTCATTCACCGTGTGAAAGTTTTCTATTATAGCAGTTTCATTACGAGTGTTATTGTTGATGATGATAAAACATTGTGATTGTTCGCGAACAGTGGCAGGCAGTTAGGTACCTATATCATATATGTATGACCACAAGAAAATTCCTACAGTCTTTGTTGAGGTCCAGATGTCATCACGACGATTTATTCCTACTATCATCTTCCTATCTCCTGCTATTAGATTAACGAGAGCTCTTGTACGTAACAGAAACTCTACAAAAAGGTGTAAATTATCTACTGCTAATTAGTCGTTTACACCATTTTATAGTAACTTCAGTTAGACAGGACAGAATGTCGTGGATTGCGACAGCATTATTAAGAGCTCTACTGAAGAAATCCATTAGCAAATGCTACCATCTTTTTTACTTTGCTAGAGTCTCAGATAATAGAACAGGTTTTATAATCGGAGGCTAGAGTATTGACGGTAAATATTTTCTCAGTATAAAAACCCATCGTCAATAGTCGACGTCGCGTCACTGGGTTTTTAAAATTGGATTCGTAGCCATTGACTAGATACATGTCAAGTTTCTAGATGTTTTTTCAAGGAACAAGGTCAAGTACGAATGGTAATTTTAGGGGCGTCGCGTCGTTGATAGCGAATGTTAATGGCTGGTGATAGTTGCGTCACACATAATGTTATGTTGCGTATGGGGCCGACCCACCAGACGTCGACATCGCGAAAATTACGACATAAGTTTATTGCGTCTCTGCCGGTTGTAGGAATGTACAGTTTTAAGTACCTATAGTAAGATTATTGCATCCATAGAATTTTTTTTTTTGACGTGGTTTATATTTTATGATGGTCATGAACGTGGTATAATATATTAGTAGCTGTACCGCACGGTTTACTTTACAGACAGTCCCTTGAAAATCTTAAAAATGTATCATAGCAAAGGTTCCAAGAAAATATTCCTGTAGGTAGGTACTTTTTCAAATATTCTTACCTAAGATTGTTAAACTCCCTTACTTTTGGCAATGTTGCATGTCAATATTTATTTGCTAGATACTGATCAAAGAGAGTCTTTGATACTGATCGATTGTCAATCATACGGATCACATATCTCTACAAATATCGTATCTTAATTTAGATGGATTTCAAGACTAAATGAAATAATCTGAAGATTTACATAATCAAAGGAGAATTCAGTAATAGGTATACAAATCCCAAAATGTGTGGGTACTTATAGAGAAGGTACCTTAGAATAATAAAGTACGTACCTTGTTACCTACATGTTTGCTTATGGCTTAAAAAAAAATTATGTTAAAACAATAACTTACACCCTCATGATAAACTTTGCTGGTTCTTTTTAGGATAATTCCTAGATAGAGACGGTCGGTATCATTTTAAAGAGGGTAGGTACAATTTCATGTAGAGTCTAGACAATCAGCTTTTATCTACAGTCTTTGAAATACAAATACAAGAAAAACAAAACAAACAGTTAGGTAGTTAAGACTTATAATAAAAGACTACTTTAATGTAAAAAAGCACATGTATAAGTACCGAAAATATTTACTGCATTAGGTACGGTTTTTACGATTATTGCATATTTCTTCTAACTATTTCAGATACAATACACATTGTTTTTTAAACGACTTAGAAATGTTCCATTTGTTTGAACGTCTACACTCCTAATAGTTTTAGACTTCCTTATCTACTGAGTCAACTCAATAAATCATAATACCTGTAAAAAATTAAAAATAATAAATAATATAAAATGGTAAATTATATTATTTCTAACAGTAATGTCAATTTCAATAGTTAAGTATTTTTAACAAAATATGCAGCAATCTAGGTCAAATAAGTAGCGCAGGTGAGGGTGACATCTATTTGCTCCTTATCTCCAATGCGTATTATGTAACTTGAATCTTGCTCGCAGCTCGACTCTATGTATTTTTACACGCTTTTTATTAGCTTCACCTGTATGTTTGTATGTTTGTTTGTAACCGACTTCTTTGGGCGCGATTTTGACCCACTTTAAACGGCCAGATTTCGTTCAAACTTTGTAGATTTATCGAGGACCGATGACAATATCTATAACTATTGTTGATAAAATATGTACCTATAACTATTGACACCATGCACCCCACGCTTTTTTTTAAATAAAATAATTTATTAAAATTTATTTTCTATGTTTTAGTTTGGTTTTCTATAAAAAACGTGTTTTTAGTTTTATTAAACTATTATTTTTAACTAAGAGCACACGCGTAGACGCATCGTAATGCTGAGAAAACCTTAGTGTGACATAAGTAAACAGTTGTTCTTCAGTAGAGTTTACTGTTTATCTAATTTTCAACTACGTTGACAACCTGATGGTCCCACCGGTTAGCACTGACGTCATGACCAGTTCTAGCCAAAAAACAATAAGAGCAGCAGGAATGACCGGATATCGACGTCTCTCCCACACCCTCTGTGACCCAGTGTCAATATTGATAATTCCGTCATGTACTACAATAG
This sequence comes from Charanyca ferruginea, assembly GCA_947361185.1. NCBI lineage: Eukaryota > Metazoa > Arthropoda > Insecta > Lepidoptera > Noctuidae > Charanyca > Charanyca ferruginea. The sequence continues at coordinate 9,375,145 of OX376058.1, forward strand.
ATTAGCTTTAATATAAATTAACTTTATTGAATGTTGATTTTGAAGTTCATAACAATGATCGGATTTGCGTGTAATACGAACAATCATGCCTTTGTTTTACAAAGGACTAATCAAGTTACTGGTGAATGGCGATTAAATAGTATGCGGATGTTATCTATTGTATATTTGCGATTGATTACAAGTGGTTTCCGTCAAAACATGCATCGCCTTCTTGAGCGAGCAGAAAAAGAGTTTATGTCGTTAATAATTATAAACGTATTACGCTATTGTGATATCGAGTTTAAAACGTGTTTAACGGGAAGCATAGATGCGGGAAGTGAACTTGGAGGTTCATGAATGTACATTTTATTAACTTCAGTTAATGTTTTACCTACTTATTTAACGACAAAAAGCATTTATTTTTTACATGATACGAATTAAAATCGGAAGGAATATCCTATTAAAGACCATCGCAGTAGGTACTTAGGTACCTAAATGATTTGTTGGATTATGTCTGGTCTGTGAGTAGGTACTATTTCAGTACCTACTCAGGGGATACGCCCTGAGTCATCAGCTACTCTTGTGATTGTTTAGCAGTTTGAGTACCTACTTTATGCAGCCTCCCCAAACTTTCTTTGGTTATGCTCCTTTTAAAATATTATTACATGAGCTTCCGAAACATGGGCGTATTGTCTGGACAGGCCATTAAAACACCACCTAGGCATTAACGTACAGGGTTCTCATAATATGATTTGACCATTACAAGAAACTGAACGGGATTTTGACGTCTGAGTTTGTTTTCCCTGTGTGTTTTGTCGGCGATGAAACACTGAAATCATTCAGTTTAAAATTATATGAGTACCTATTATTTTTAACTTATTTACAGAATAAATATCATTAATTGTTTACTGTTCTCATAATACCTTATGTAGTACCTACCTGTGCCTGTTCCGTATAGTAAGTACAGTCAACAGCAAAAGTAGATGATCAAAATCAGAAATTCAATACTAATGAACGGAGTTCGCGTCAGAACTATATGGCGTCGAAGTGATTCTAAAGTATGTGTGTGACAATCACATATTTTTAATAAATAAACTAGTATTAAATTATATAAATTAGTGTTAGTAAATTAGTGTTGAATTTCTGATTTTAATCATCTACTTTTGCTGTTGACTGTACCTACCTTTTGTAGGTAGTATACCTTATGTACCGTAATTCGCAGTAGGTGTTGACTTTATTAAGGCAAAGGTTAAGGTTGCTTTTAAGTTCGAGAAAAACGAGTTTTTTAGACTCGTTATTTCTTTCGATCTTGGTAAAGCTTACCAGTTTTGCGTAAATAATAATTACCAGTATCTGTAAGTGATATCGATTTGAATATCAATAATTCCGTCCCATATCGTAGCAATTCATAGGAAGGTCTATCCGTCTACCTTGGTAGCTAGCTTAAATTTAAATTCTACCGTCTTCCAAGTTTCACTGGAGATGAATTACTAACGAGAAGAACTTTTTCAGGCCACCCATCTAGTAAATTTTTAAATTTCAGTAGTAACACCTGATTTGCAGGAGTTCCTTTGACAATTCATCGGCTATGTATATTTAGGTACAGCAAACAACTCCCTTGTAAAATTAAATGATAACTTCATCGAAGAGGTCAATTGTATTCAGCAGACGGTGGGCTCCGACTTTATTATAACGATAAGAATTCTATATGATAAATAATTTACCGTATGGCCTGTTGAAAATAGCCTCATAAGAGACAATAATTCCACACATGAGCATGCCCACGAGCAGCAACTGTCCCCAGTTCGTGAGATATATCAGCCAGTAAGGGTTGGCAGCTTCCACCAGAGACCACGTGAGGATGGCCAGCGCCACTCCCGCCAACAACATCCTGAACACCAGCATCGGTAGCGGTGACTCTCCTGGTTGCCATGACGACGCGTAAAAATCGCTCAGCCTTTCGTTCGTAGACACCCATAAGGCCGAAAGGGACACACTTTTCCTATAAATTTTCACCATTTTGATCACTTATGTATTTTACACAATCACTTTTAGAAAAGAGTGTTACACATTTCCCTGTATTCGACAGTAGGTATAATGTATAGAAAGTATGTCGAAGACTAAGATAAGTTAAACCACTCTAGTTCCAGATAAATTTTGTAACGTAGTTTCGCACCACACAGTTGACAAATCGTGTCACCGTCTTAAGAGAGTGAGCAGATTCGTTGTCCCGTGGCCGTTATCTTAATAATAATCTTATCCTATTTGTATCTTACTATTAGCTCTTAGTATAAATAAACAATGTTTTACTCTAGGTTATCCTAAGTCGAAATGGTTTTTGAGAAAAAATAATTATAAAGCGGAAGGTTACTTTGAAGAGAACTCTTTTATACTTTAAATTAAAAAACGGATTTTATGCGAATGTAATAAATTGAAATGTTCGCGCGTGATGTCGGTGCGATTGCGCGAGCGCAGCGCGGGCGCGCAGAGACGCAGATGCAGACTGGTGCGGCGACCGGCAGCGGACACAGACGGAGCGAGACGCACCTGCAACACCGCCTCTATACTTGCGTAAACTATAACCTCACTTATGTAATTCAATTACTTGTTTTCTAAACCCAGGCTAGGTAGTATTGTGTCAACGGTGAACTTATTAAATAATTACTTAAGTATTTTGTTCGCGAATCAATCAGTACTTTCCTGTTGTTAATCACTATTTGTTGTGAAATAACTAATGAGCAGGGTTATGAATTTTTGACTCCCAAGAAAAATATTACCCAAATCTAACTTCGAGGCAAAGGTTGAACTGCAGATCTTATTTTGCAGTTAATTTTTCAGCAGGTTCCTTTATCTGCTGTAGGTACTGAACAATTATTGTTTAGGAAACCACAGTAGATCTACTTACTGTCGAATAAAGTTATACATAAGTGGTTAATCACACGAAAGTTATCAATCAATTATTTTTTTTGTATTTTGTGTGGTACCTACTTATTTATATTTTAAACCGAAAAATAAATTTAATTTATTGCTGATCTTAAGTAGGATTTACAAGAAGACAAAAGTGTGAGTGTTATGACGTTTTTTAAAACTAGTTGGTTCAGGTTTGTGTCTAAGGAAATATCGGCAAGGGCGTCGCCAGCCGATGGCCCAGGGGGGGGCAAGTTGATATTATGGAGGATGGGAATAGCATGAATTTTAAGTACTGTCAAAAGAACATGAAGCCTTACTAAGTGTTTGTACTAAGGGCTCCTTCATACTAGCATTTGTCCAGCGTAGGCGTTCGATGATCATATGCGCTGCGCAGACGCCGCGGCATCGGCGTTTCTTCTGTCGATAATTAAACGCTGCGTTAGCGCGGCGCAGGTGTCGACGGTATTATATTATAGTATACCAAAACGACAACGAAATAGTGTGAGGTCACGATGCGTCGCGTGCCGTTTCTACGGTGCGCTGCGCATACATTCTTCCAACGCGTAGGCGTTCGATGAACGTATCGAACGTATGCGTAGCGGTTGTCCAGCGTAGGCTAGACAACCGCTAGTGTGAAGGGGCTCTAAGAAGGGTACAAAGTCCAATGTGTAAAGCTGCACAAGCTCTTGACTATACAACTCTATACTTCATTTATAGCATTAGAAAAAAGAGGCTCATAGAAGCAGGAATGCAAAACATTTTATTTCAAAGATAAGTTAAAACAATTTAAATTAAACTTATTTTAATATAATTTTGACAAATAGATCTAAGATAGTACCTACTAAATATGGACGTATAATAATATCAACAGAATAAAAGTCTTTAAAAGATAAGGTAAAATTTTAAATTAGGTAGAATTACAGTGAAACGAATAACGTTCCGGGTATTGTTCATCCCTGCTTTTGTTACGTTTTTACCATTGACACTGTACTTTTAAATTGGAATTAAATATACAACTAAATGAAAACCACATAATTTGAGAAGATAAATTATTAAAATGGTTACAAATACGCGCGACAGCTACTGTAAAAATAGATTATAATAAATTCGGTGTCTATAGTAACTTTAACATTGTTTATTGTACTTTTGTTACAAAGTGTGCATTCAAAAGAACCTTTTTTAACTTCTGTCTAATGCTATTGTAAATAGAGTATAGTGGCGTAGCTAAGTGACACGGGGCCCCGCACGAAAAAAAAAATTGGGACCCTATTAAAACCGGTTACGTTTCATTTTATCAAGTAAAAACGTAAATATAAAAGAAAAGAAAGGAGGTTTATAAGATGTCTTGGCTTATTTGTGCTAAAATAAATTCACATCTTCCGCTTCAATGCATAGGACGGCCGTGGAGGCCGTTCTGATATCGAGAGAAAGCACATTCCAGAAAGGAATGGACTGGACATAAAAGGCGGAATGAACAAAATCAGAAATATGAGAAGGGCAAAGCAAGACAAGATTGTTAGAAGACCGTAGATCAGGAATCTACGGTCTTCTGTGTGAAGTGTGAAGAACATAGATATTGAAAGTGGGATATTAGATAAGATGGAGGGGAGAGACAGTGGAGCAGGGAGGAAAGCGTTGTCAACGCACGCAAACTATTTTGGCGAATAGGCAAATATTTTAGCTCGGACCTGTAGCTTGACACATGGTCATATTTCCTGACGAAGGTACTCGAGTCACTATTTCGGTGGAGCAAGGAAGCGTGGGCGCGGGGCGAGCGACCGATGTAGCGACACATGGAACTGCGTCGGTCTCAGCTTCGCGAGGTCCTGGTGGCGGAATGACGGGACAGGCCTCGCCATCATCGAGGTGGTCCGGCCAGTGCTCGAGCGGTGGCTCGGGAAGAGGCAAGGCTCCCTGTCGTTTCGGGTGACGCAGGTGCTCTCGGGGTATGGTTGCTTCGAGAAGTACCTGTGTCGCATAACCAGAGAGCCGGTCGCCCGGTGTGACCACTGCGTCGATTGCCGGGAGGACACAGCGCGGCATACGCTGGCAGAGTGTGCCGCTTTGGAGGACCTGTCGCTGCCGGCCGTGATCGAGTCGATGGTCGGCAGCGCAGAGTGGGGACGCGTGGTTTCCTTCTGCGAAAACGTCATGTCGCAAAAGGAGGCTGCGAAAAAGGAGAGGGAGATTACAACCTCCCACCCGGCCCGCAGCAGAGGCACCGGGCGCCGGTGGAGAGCGGACAACGCCCTCTTCTAGCCCCCTTAAATGGGTCCAGGGGCGGGACGTCTTTCGCCCCCCACATACATCAGGAGGCCTACGTTCAGCAGTGGACGGCAATAGGCTGATACACATCAGGACCAGAGATGGCCCTGATGTATGTGGTGGAGCCACGTGTCATCCCCTGAGATATTGAAATGAGTAAGTAGGTTGCAGAGGAAGAACAGACTCGATGATGTGTAGGAGTTTGCGGGAACGAGGGGCATATTGACGCAATGTGCATGCTCTGACAATAGACAACACCAAGTAGGGTTTTAAGTTTTAACACATTTGATATGTATGGATCTCTAGGAAGAGGTACCTACTCAGTGGAGGCGCAGCAGTAAAGTGAAGGAGAAGAAGCAAAAAATTTAAAAGGAAAATCGCTACGAAGACAAATAGCAACATCATCTCTTCCCTTTCCAGTTATATCATTACGGATAAGAACGAAACCGGGAAGAGGGTAGGTTGTAGAGAGAAGATGAGGTTTGAGCCAGCTCTCAGAAATCAGAACGGTGTGCGTGAACGTAGACATCGGAAAAGGTCTCTCAAGTAACTTGACAAATTCATAAAACGGTTGCATAACAGCTGATTGGTTGAAGTGGCTAGACACAAAAACCTACACAACACAACAGAAATAATTCGTATTTATATTCTGAAGGTGGAAGATTTTTTTGCTAGGTCGGGTCGGTTCGGGGTTTGCTGGCCAGGGGCTGGGGGCCCTCTGAGTTTGGGGGCCCCGATTCTTCGGACCGCCTAGCCTTCCGATAGCTACGCCACTGTGTAAATAAAAATTCTAACGAAAATTATTATATTTAATATCATAAAAATAATATTCGACAAAATATAGGATAATAGAATAAGGAGATAAAAAGAGTTTGTAAGCAATAAAATATTCAATTAGGTGCAAGATTTTAATATTAAAGAATTCAAGCGAGAATCTTGTTTTTGATCAATTAACTATTTTTTTTTACATTTTTTTGAGTGTCTAGGGGGGGGGGGGCAGCTGCCCCTACCTACCCCCCCCTGGCGATGTCATGGTGTCTTTACGTGTAGGTATGTAGGGATATTTACCTGTTTATTTATTTATAATTTATTTCAGACTAGGATCTGTCTCTGACCCTGCGCATCAGCGATGCTGCTCTTTCTCTAATTATGGGGTAATAGCCATCCACTGTGCTTTTACAAACATCGCTGACGCACTGCAATAGCGAGGCAGTCCCATTAACATCCTGAAGGCATTGTTCTATTGTGCAATTGGCCCACAGGCTGCAGGTATAAAAAGATTAGCAGTAGCAGTAGGCCCTAAACAAAGTTGTTTGCCAGATTTTCAAAGGCAGTCAGCCTTTGTAAACCTGTCAAACCTGCGAGCCAGCATATTACAGAGAATCGTGAGCCCCCTGCGTTCCCGTTCTACATCTAGGTTATCGGTCAGGGTCACATTCACAATATGTCCTAGGTATACACAAACTGAGAGACTCGTCTTAGCGCTACCCCTACCAGTGTCACAGGCGGTACAAATGAAGGATACATTTGCCTCGCCCTAAACACTAGCAACTCGATATTTTTTAAAGTTATACGTCAATCCATGTGTTTCAGCATATACCTCACACACCCCTAGGAGCTTACGCAGGGTAGGTACCTACCGATGGGCTCAATAACACCATGTCACCAACATAACTAATTGTTAAATATATGACTATCTATGGAGCAGCCTACACCGGTGTCGTTGACCCACGCACCAGCTTCCTAACATATATGTTAAACAATGTAGGAGAGCTCAGTTCCCCCTGCCTAACTCCACATTTCAGTTGATAGGGATCTGAATTGCAATCTGCCCATCTTATAAAATTAGTCTAGTGCCTGTACCAGTACTCTAAGGTACCTGTTATACCCTCCGGCACGCTATTCTCTCTCAGTTTGACCCACAATTTGTCATAATTGACCAGATCAAATGCCTTTGAGAGGTCCAAAAAGGCGGCATACCAATACTGCCGTTTTATGGTCAGTATAATACTTGACGAAGTGCTTAAGAACTAATATTGCACTCTCAGTCGAGAGACTCGCTCTGAAACTAAATTGGGCATCTTCGAGTGTCACATATTCAGCAAGATAATTATTCAGCACACCATCAAGCACCTTTGCCATTGTGGTGGCTAAAGTAATGGGTCTATAATTCTGTTTGTCACCAATATCTCCTGTCCTGTTCTTTACGATTGGAACCAACACTGCTCTCAACATATCATCTGGCAACATGCCTGATAGGTACAAAAAGTGTAGAACATTGCCAACACTCTACACAAATAGGGGCCGGCGTGCTTTGGACTTTTTACCTATCACCTGTGTGTCTTGTAATGTATGACAATATCTGCGGCTTTTTGAAGAAATATAAGTTACAGTTTTTGAATTAACTGGTTCCGTCAGACTGCTCGCGAAAACTCGGCAAATCTAGGTATATTCAATCAACGAATTATTAATAGTTATTTGTTATACAAGAGTGCAAAGTTGCTTTTTAACCGCGTGTTCAATTTTGATGACCGAGCAAGCGAAGGATTCTAAAATTGAATCACGAGCGCAGCGAGTGATTCAAAATTAGAATCCTGAGCGTTAGCGAGGGAATCAAAAGAGCACGAGGTGAAAAATCTTTGCACTCGAGTGCAACACGTAACTTTTCATTCCACCTCAGCGAGGAAATGACTAAATGCAAAAAAAAACGTTTACAAAGTCTGAGTTTTTAACAAATTAAAAAAAAGTTGTATGATATATTCGGCACTATAGCGGTAGCAGTAAATAGGTTTAATGTTTTTTTTCAATTCACAAACTTAGTGCACACGATGTTCTAAATTCAATTTACTTTATCCTCTAGAGAATAAAAACGGCTTTTCCACTCAGATACTGAATATAAATTTACTTTATCCTCTAGAGAATAAAAACGGCTTTTCCACTCAGATATTGAAGATTAAAAATACTCTTTCCGAGATGGTGGGATGAAAAATTATTTATTTAGGTAAGCCTACAATTGTTTACACCTTACATATAAATTGTATAATAACCTAAACTCCGTGTTAAACTTCAATGCACATATTGCATAGTTGATAATGGCCATGGCCATGAAATCTCAAGGAGGAGAAGCCAAGTATACACAAGCCCGCCACACTGTTCCCAAAACCACTGCAACTTCTGAAAGCCAGAACTAACAGTGGCGACCACTAGAAAAACGTCGAGGCAATGAAGCTCGACGAGTCCCGGAGAAACATTGCAAGTATTGCAACTGATCCCGCAATGAAATTAATCAGAAAAGCACACCGGAGGAGTAAAAAATAACATATTTTCCACTTCCCTCCAGATCAAGCAGGAGAGAACAGAACTAGGCCAATTGGCACGCAGGGACGTTTACAACTGGGGGAGGCCCAGTTGCCAAGCACCGCAGATTATAATCCAAGCAAGCCAAGTACGCAGGATATATCATAGTGCATAGGTGTGTGTGTGGAAACACAGTAGTGCAGTCAGTTCCCTTATTCCGATAGTCCAAGGGACGGCCATGCGACCGAAAGAGGTCAAGTGCACGATCAACGGCTTTGACTGCGTAGCGGGCTACTGAGAAATTCCAAAACGGGAAATCCCAATAAACAATGGAATCAGTACCTAAATGACTAGGTACTTAGATCTAAGTCAAGGCAAAATCTTTAACAAATGGTTCGGATACCCTTGAAATATTAATTTAATACTAAGAAAATTGGAGTGATTTATGCGATTCTAAATAAGAACTTGCGATAATCAATATAAGGAATAAAGGTGACTTCAAAGGTTTGAAATACCAAGTTATTTTTTAAGACACATGTCGTGTAGGTATTGTATGATTAGTTACCATGTCCGGTAAATTGGTAATTAAATACGTTAGGTAGGTAACTTGTAAAAACCGCCAGTTATGTTGATAGCAGAGGCGTAATTTACAGGTCGGTGAGATTTGAACCGCAAAGGATGTAATGCAAAGCTACCATTTTTTTGATATTATTCGTCATGTTTTTAGGGTTCCGTAAATAGAAATGAAAAAAAAAGAAATCTATGGCTCCGTATGTCCGAATCAAAAACGGAACCCTTATATGATCGCTCGTCTGTCTGTCTTACTGTCACAGAGTAATATAATATAGGTACCTTACTGTCCGTCGGTCACAGCTAATGTCGAATCCACAGAACCGATCTTTGACTTTCTGTGACCCACACACGGATATGTAACGTAAATAAATGAATTAAATGGGGGTTCCTTTGAAGCGGGTCACAAATAACTTTTATAATTTAAAAATAAATAGTTTCCAAGTTATTTACGAAAATAGTTGAAAATTGATAATTTTAAAATATATACGGGAAATAGCTCTTTACTTTTAAATTACGGGAAGCCGTAAGAAGTCTTAAAATAACATGGAAAATCTCTCAATATTCGACGTAAACTTACATTTTTTTCAGTGCTCTTTCCCAAGGATCCTCAGATCCCACACGTTATCTCTATATTTCTCAATATTTGCTTAAATAATTTCAGTGAAATCCTTTTATAAGCATCTAGACAGAATGCACAGCTGAAAGCATATACTATACTCTATGGGTATATTATATTACTCTGTGATTGAAAGCCTGAGTATCTTTGTTGACATCGCTTTCGTTTCTGGTTATTAAAACCTCCAATTAGGTTGTACTATAAAAAAGTATTGAAGCTTGAAAGATCTTTATGTTGGTTTTATTTCGAATAAATACTTGGATACTGTTATTTACATCCATGTAATTATTCTAAAAAAATAATTAAAACTATTATACTCCAAGATAGTCAAGATAGGCAGATTAGGCTATGTATGAGTTAATATGGAAAATTAAACGTTCTGTGAATTATATTGTAAAGTGTATTCGTCGTCATAATCGGCACCTGATGTCGTGAAGGCTGATCAATGATCTTAAAACTTATTTAAAAAATTAAAAATACATATTATATTAAAATAAATACAAAAAAAGTATACTATAAGTACATTTTATTTTCAACAGTTTAATATCGTCTCTTACTACTTACTATACACTATAATATTTTATGCTACGATAGCTAAGGTTATTTGCTTAGTCAATTTGCTTAGTATAGTATCCTGTTTGCTGACACAATTATTAAAAAATGACAAAATATATATTGCGGAGGGCATTTTCATCGATCTCAAGCCAGCCAGCCATATAAATAATATCTCGGTGGAACATCGAATACTGTACCTAAATTAAAACTAGCTTTGGAACGAAAAACCGGTGTTCGCACAAAACAGACAAATAAATATATAAAACGTTGGGATTCCATTTCTATACAGTAGGCGTATGGATATACCCACAACTTCACAGAAGTATTAGGTCGTCACCATACAAATAAATAAGCCAAACTACTTTACTACCTACTGCGTCAATAAATCTTAACCTTATCATCAACATCGCTTCTTCGAGGATGATAAAAAGAAGCCTTGTTTTCTTGTTCTTCGTATTTCATAACTCAAATGGCAAGTTATGCGTTTTTGGGATAGCGGCGACCCTATGTCACCTCGTTTTATGAGCGAGATTATGAAGGGAAATACAAAATACAATGACAGCTATGACCATAATAAAAGCGGTGATAAGGTAAATAAAATCTCGAAAAATTTGTTGCATGTTGCGTAAGATTTCTAAAAACCGTTTCAACTCCTACACTTTGCTGTATTATACCCCAAAACGAAAGCCACTTCCCGCGTCGCTCTCCCGTCTACGCAGATAACTTCTTTTACGCGTTCATTCGCCCGGGTTCCCGTAGCGGCATGCCTTCGTCAGCGCGCACGGTGACGGATCCTCGCACGCAGCGCGAAGCCACCTCGTGCCGCGCCGCCGACATGCCCATGGTGAGGAGGTGTAAGCTCACCAGCAGCAAGCCGGTGACCAGCACCACTAGAATCGTCGTACTCGGCTCCGACCAGTTCACCACTGGATAAATGTAGGCGTTACCTTTTCTGAAACAAGGCGCATTATGTAGAGGTTTATGTAGACTGTAGAGCTTAGTATTTTACAGTGGTTCGACAGACTGTGTAATTGTACCGCCTTCTTTACAGTTCAAAGTTTCATAGTAGGTACTGTACCTGCAAGTGTAATAATAATCAGGAAAATCTATACAGATGCTCTTGGAGTAGGTACCTAAATTAGAATATGTTCGGTTGCGAATTGGTCTGTTATTTCAGGAAATCAGTATAACTATTGAATACTGTTAGTAACAACTTTGAATGTGAGGGCGTAAAAGCTCTCTTTTACGCCCTCACATTCACCACATCTCACACATTCATGGTTGTCCACCACAGCACTAGACTGAACAGTGAACACCCAGTCATTGGCTGACTGAATTATCAACAGCTAATCGTAAATCTAACATCTCACGACAGTTTTTATACATTTGACATTGGTTAGCTTTTGTGTTGTGCCAGAAAGCACGGCGACAGGAGCGCGCTAGCAATAGCGTATTCGATTCGAGCGCATTTTTAACCAACTTCAAAAAGGAGGAGGTTATCAATTCGAATGTTTATAATTTTTTTTATGTATATTCGGGCATAACTCTGTCACATATAGACGGAGTTGCAAAATTTTTTGTTCGAAAGGGGTTTATGCCGAAATGGTCCCATATAAATTTTACTAAAATTGATACAGCCCTTTTTGAGAAAAGCAACAAATTCCCAAAAAAAATACTTAGACGACATTTTATTTTCTTCAATCTTTGGAGGACTTACAATCTCTTTTAAGTGTGTTGCCGTTTCTTAATGGATTTGGATGTTAAGGCAACACTAAAAAGCGAAAAACTAAAAGTTTTTTTTTTTAAAGAAAGAAAACCGCCTTCAATAACTAAAAAGTGATAAACGACTTTACTTTGGGAAGTCGGTGGCAATACATAACAACAAACACAAAGCCACCGCCACCGACTTCCGAAAGTAAAGTAATGTGTGTTCTGTGCTAAAGTTATTTATCACGTTTTAGTTTTTTAAGGCGGTTTTCTATTTTTTTGAAAAACTTTTTTCAAGTAGAAAAACGACTATCCTATAGTATTTTGCTCAGCACGAAGTATCATTAATTGATAAACATAAAGCCTTCAAACTAAATAGGTATTATGTGCATAACGGGTTTTTTTACAATTGAAAAAATAGCACTTGTAAATTAATAGCACTATTTCAATTATTATGTAAATGTGAGAACTATGGAGCCATTTATTTATTCAATGTGTTTGACATAAATGAGCATGGCAGTTGAGAGCATTGTCATGCTCGCTCAAATGTCTCACTGATGGTGGCGTGTGGGTTAGATCATTCGGTTCCCTTCAAAATGGTTGAGCTAAGTGGTGCTGATCCGCGCGTCATGTTCGTGAACGGGCGCTGTCAGTTAAGATTGGTCATCTCTTAACTGCCATGGCTTTTATATTAATTTATTTTGAATTAGAATGTTTTGGATTTCTCTTCACTTACATTGTTTTCACATATAGAAGCAACAAGAATAATGTAGCCTGGATTTTGTAAAAGCTTGATTGAAAAGAGTGTCCGTGGAGTTTCTTGCTCGTTCTTCTCCATAGAGACCTACCCTACGTTTTGGAACGAGCAACTAGCTTCAACTTTCTGACTAACTAACTGACTCTTTGACTATTCAAAAGTGCCTGCAAATGGTTTAATTGAAATAAATGCTTTGACTTTGACTTTGAAAAATCGATCGAATTCACGTTAAGTCGGATTCAGACGGGTGTAACGTGTAATGTAATCCACCGTGTAATGTAACACGAATTCTACGTGTGGAGCGTTACATGTAATGCTCGTAGTGCCGTCCACACGTAGAATTCGTGTTATATTACACGGTGGATTACATTACACGTTACACCCGTCTGGACCCACCCGGCTTAACGTTTATCTACTCCGCGCGCTCGTTCTAGTACCTCAGTTGCATGTTGCATCAGGTGTCGGCGCTTGATAATTTCTTAATTTTAATTAAGGCTTTGTTGTCAATTTGAATAGTTTTATTTTTATCGGTTTCAATACGAAATTGTGGTAAGTAGGTCTCTAGCCTAGTCTCTATTTTGGAAAGTGTAAATAGATAAAACCATTCACGATCCGATATCAGCGAACTATAGTCCATAATGGTGGAACAAATAATATGTACGACTATTGACGTAGCTATGTGACAGGTATGTAAATGACGGTTCTACTGCTTGATTTCGAATGTCATATTCGATGACTAATTCTTCGAAGTCATCAGATTGAACGTCCGATTTACCGAAAAACCATTGCAACGATAGTTCTATCCATCGAATGTATATTGGAATATATGTTGATTAAACCCTGTTGGTTAAGGTCCATCCAGTCATCCCGATGGATGGCTGGATGGACGTTAGTTCATGTTCGTGAGGATGGATTCATACAAACTGTCGCGTTTAGTAGGTAGTCGGATAATACTCGTTACCTGTCACTACTAAGAATATCATTTAAAACGTCTGCAATGTTAACGAACATCCTTGGCATCACTACCTACATACAACCACTACACATGTAGGTGGTAATTCCTATATGTACAAACAAACAAAGTCAAATTATGTACCTACACGTCTGTTTGCATGTTCGTTATAATTTCCTGAACTGCTGGAAGGATTCTGCTGTTCTCTATCATAAACAATCTATAATAGATGATCAAACGAACTTACCTATGTGAAGTTCGATCATTATTATACGAAGTGCTTCGTTCGAAGATATATTTATAACAATGCAGCATCTTCGTGTTACTCGGCAACTAAACGCAATTTTCAGAGCTAAAACTAAACGTAAGTATTAGTGTGCGTTATCTGTGTCCTAAATGGGAAATGTCATTAATTTTAGATTCTTGTAAGGTCATCTCAATTTTACCTGGGGTGGGGTGGGCACGGAACATATATCTTCGAACGAAGCACTTCGTATAATAATGATCGAACTTCACATAGGTAAGTTCGTTTGATCATCTATTATACTGCGTGCTTCGTTCTCGATATATTTATAACAATGCAGATGTTTAGAGAAATAGTAGGTAAACTTGAGATGACCCTGACCCAAATGTCCTTCAAAACAGATGTTTAAAAAAAATTATAATAAACATAGTTTTATAATAAAACATTTTCATTTTTTTTTTTTTTTCTAATTAAGCTTAATTACAGGCAGGCATCATGTTAGTAATAATCAATTACCTATTCAGCCTTATTCAGTAAAATAACCATCTTATCATACCATGCTTTGTCTTGATCACCCATTATTCTTGATGACCCAGTGGTTAAGGCAGTTCTCGGGCACAAGCAACTACCAATGTGAGTTTCTCAATTCCACACGTACCTTCTAAGCTTATCTTGGACATCACTGACATTGATGAAGGAAAGACATCCGTGAGTAAACCTGGACTTACAGTAGGTAAATTAAAATTTTAAATCACCAATCTACCTTGAGCAAGCGTGGTAATCACAGCTCGTACCTTCTCTGTATGAGAAGAGGCCTTTGCCCTGCAGTGGGACAACTATAGGCGGGCATTATTCATTAATATTAACAGTTAGTAATTTATCATATTAATAATAAGTATTCAATTAATCAGCCTCATTTGGTACATAACCTCAAGTTTTGACCAACTTACAAAGTCATTTATGAGGTCACGTTTAAAATCACAATACCAGTGACAATAGTGTAAACTAAAATATTTATAAATTTACTATTATTCAGCATTAAGCACAGCATAGGCAACCTTTCCTGAATTAAGAATTGGTTGGCTGTACAATTTTGCAAATGTTCATTATTTGTCCAATCAGTCATCTGTCTGATGATCAATACCGCAGCCTGAGAGAATATTTTTAATCCAACTACCAGTAGCAGAAGCCGGTATATGGGGTTTTCAAGTGACAAAAAACAACATTATGACCTTATATATCTCTAATAAATCTCATGTTATCACATAATATCCAAGCTGGACAAATCTCAGACTTTGTTTTTTTTTTTTTTTTTTTTTTAAACCTTTGTAAATGATTAGGCCGAATTGGTCCCGCAGCCGATACTTTAATAATATTAGTAATGACAATATTAACAAAACTTCCACTTGATGTTATAATAGATATTTAACACGTGACTGTGTGTCAAGTAGGCACAATAATTAAACAATCACAATGACCCACCCCTGGGTCATTGCACAGGGAAAGGGTTAAATAAATTATGACTATTACAAGGTTTGTGCTCATTGTGCTGTGCTTAGTGCAAACAAAATCATTAGTTTCTTTGAAATTTTAGTCCAAACTTAATGTCATTTTGGGAGTTCACTTAGAACATTATTTGGATAACATGTTTTTCGAAATTTTAGTAATGGTGGTTTCAACTTATAGAATCCTTTATAGAGCCTCTTTATACGATCATCCCCCCCCAATTTTAGAGCCTATTATTGGAGATAGAGCTGACTTAAAGAGATTCAGGGTTCAATAGGCAGCTCCAGAGTCAAATAATTTAGTTAGGAAATACATAACAAATGGTATAGATGTAGTGAATGTGTTTATAATATGTTCCTGACAGAAGGTTCACCAAATTTTATGTCACATTATGTTGCTTTACTGTATTACCTAATGTGATAGGGGGTGCCAAGTGCCAACATGGCATCCATTGATGTGAGGGAAATAGCCCTTTTTTGGCCAAGCTTGCCTGATAATAATCCTGCAATCAAAGTTAATTGAAGGTAAGAGGGTGATGGTCCCTCAAAGGAAAATGTTAAAGATATTTTGAGGTTTAAAATATATCAGCTTCAGGCAAGCATAGTATGCATTATAGGATACCAAGTTTGTAAAGGCCAGTGGAACATGACTATGATACCTGTTGCCTTCTCATTTGAAATATTTTTATTTTTATATTAACTGAATGGAGGAAAAGCATGAAAGAAATTTTCTGTCCAGGACAAATTAGAAGCATCAAAACTGATTGCCTTTGGATTTTCTTATTTGGTTTCCAGGAGGTATAGGAAATATGTTTAGAATTAGTGTGGGATGAAAATAAATCTATTTCAGGTGCAACCTGTTCAGATACAATTTGTAGAAATGCAATGTTTAATTCCCATTCTATGTCTGAAATGATTTTAAGGGACATTTTTATCAACCTATTTATTTTTACTAGACTTAATGTAGGAGGCAAAGAGTTAACTAAGTCTCTCTTTGCACCACTGCCGTTCGAATCTGGCAAAGTTATTTAATTGTGGGTACTGAATACCACCCATTCTGTTTATATAAGATATTGCTGTATTATTATCTGCAGAAAACAGGATGTTAAGGTATTGCTTATAGTTTACAAAATACCTTTAATGCCATAAATATTGCAAGCAATAAATAGTTTATATGGCGTTTTTTCTCATATTTGCTCCAGAAGCCATAGGCTCTTTTCTTTCATTCTGTAAACATCACCCCATCCAGTCATGGAGGCGTCAGTCAACTGTTCAATATCATGTTTATGGTAAGCAGTACTTAGACATACCTACTGTACTAATAATAATTATTAGCCCACCGTAGCAGATATAATTTTATATCTGAACATGTTATAATTATTGATATTACATATACTTATGATGCTCTAAAAGCTTGGTGTAAAGCCAGCCATAATATGTGGTAGCTGGGCAGGCTGAAATTTATAGTACAATTAATTTTGCCAGATGTCTTGTAAAACCACTATTTAGATGTAATTACCTTGAAATGATGTTTTAATATTTGATACTTTATCTTTGAAGAGATGGTCATTTCTTTTCTTTTTTTTTTTCTTTTTTTTTGTGTCAATCGCAATGCAGGGCTGTGATAGTACTATTATATTTTTATCAAAATTTATAATGAATCTCCAGAACTTAAAGAGAACTATTGTTTCTTGAACATTCTGCAAACATGATTCATACTGGATCCTATACATAATAGGTCCTCTAGGATTGAACAGACTTATTACCTTTTCCTCTTGGATATGTTACTACAAACTTATAATATTTGTGAAAATATTAGGTGCAGAGCACAGGCCACAAGGCAGGGCATTAAAATCGTACAATTCACCATATTGAAAATGTAGGTATTTTCTATACTGTGGATTTATATCTATTAATAAGTATGATTCTTAAATATTTTTTTTTTTTTTTTTTTATAAACACCTGGAAAAGTACAGCCATTGCTGTCCTTTAGTTCTCCATTTTTAAAATGAAAGTTTTCTACATACTTAATCAATGACTTTAAGTTTAATAAGAGTCTTTACATGGCTTGCGAGGGAATATAGCTCCCAATTTTAATAAATTGCTAATAGCAGTATGCATGTCAGTATTATCCTCAGCTGATATTACTAAAGGAGGGTGTCGCACCTAATTCTGGTGCGGTTTCGATACAAAGGTATCTTGTGATTAATTAAGTATGGATCTTATATCTTAGTACATTTTGTTCCATCAAGATTAAGAATGTGTCAGCCTTCCAGCATGACTTACCTCTATGTGCAAGCAGGATCCTCTGAGGCTTTGGATTTGTTGGCAGTGGACTGATAATAGTGGCTATAATATTTCCATGCCTGATTAGAGCATTGGGTCTTCTTGTGTCCGTACCTTGCTGTTGTCCTCGGGTTGTAGCGAGGAGAACCTTGTGAGTTTCCTTTAGGTTTTTGATGGACAGGCCACTTTGTTGTCAAGTTTTCAATAATTTGATCTTCTCACTAAGATTAACTTCATATATATACTTCACTATAGCACTTCACTATATTTGCTTCACTTAAGACTTTTTAAGTATCCATAACCAGGAAGATTAAGTTTCTCCTTGGTTTTGTTATAGACAGTCCAATGCCTAGCTGGTTGTTTTCCAACTATCTTTTTGTCTTTGTTGACAATAATATAGCTAACCAAAGCAAAAATCCCAGGATTAAGCTTCGGTGCATTCATTAAAGTGTCATTTTCTGGAATCAATTGTTCCATAAATTTTTTGTTTTGTCTCTTTAAGAAGACCATTATCGCTCCAAATATGAGCCAAGTCACTGTTTTTAGTGGAATCGTAATTATGCAGGCTTATCTGGCATGAGATCGCCTAGTGCTAAAAGTACCACCGAACTTATAGTTGGTGTTATTATAATTTGTCCAGGTTCTTTTGGAATCGTATCTGTCATAGGTCATGGTGACATATATATCTTGTGGTAGGTACCATTGCAATGAAATCGACTTTCTTTCGAATTATTATCAGTAGGTACTGTAATCTGAAAAGCTATACTTACCACTGGAAGATGTGTACAAGTGATTGGTAAAAACTGCTTATTGGGGCCTCGCAGGCTTCACATAAGAGTAAAGATATCGAATCTAGTGATCTCGTCCGTACATCACGTGTACGACCCGAGTCTAAGGACCTCGTCCGTACATCACGTGTACGACCCGAGTCCAGTGAGCACGTCGATGTATCTCGTACACCACCCGTCTCAACCGGTACAAAGGTTATTAAAACCTTGCGGCTTTAACTGCTATGAAAGTCAGTAGCCGTACCGGTAAAATACCAATCACATCACAAGACATTTTGTTACCTGGAACCTGGAATACTAGAAAGTGGTCGGTATCACTTTTTCTCTATGTAGGTAGGTAGTAATGTAAATATTTTTCTTCATAACGCCTTTTAGGCACACTTGTGATTGAAATATCCACAATTTAACTTTCAAACAATAAAATTTACTCAAATAACTACAGAACACAGTGTTAGTTGCCGCGCAAACGAAAACAATGACATTTCCCATTTAGGACACAGATAACGCACACTAATACTTACGTTTAGTTTTAGCTCTGAAAATTGCGTTTAGTTGCCGAGTAACACGAAGATGCTGCATTGTTATAAATATATCGAGAACGAAGCACGCAGTATAACATAAATTACCTAGTTATGAATACTTATGATTAGTTGGTCCCAAAGGAAAGTTTTAAAAGTTTTCATAATATCGTGAGATTTGAATAATGCACATGACAAAATAATGCATGTGTAGGTACACATTAGGTATAACACACATAAATGAAAGATAAATATTACAAAGACTGTGAATCGTGTGTTATCGTTCTTAGTAAGGTTAACCAATTAATGAATAGCTAAGCCAAGAAAATATTTTTAAAAGAAAATCTTACAAGAATTGTGTTAATGTAAACTTTATACAATCATGAATAGATGTTTTGATTTAATATCAATCGGATGAGCTGGTCCGTGAGAAAACCTCACAGGCACACAATTATTATAATAATTAAATATGTGAGCATTTGTAACGAGTAGGTAAAATTAACAGAAGTTAAATGTCTAGTTTTAATTCTGGTATTTTTTTGGTCTCTGTGGCGTAGAATGTATATTATTTTCTGAAAGTTATATTCTTTAGCAATACAGGTGCAAACTGTGATATTAAATGCTGAGACGTAGTAGGACCTATGTCACTTACTAAATGTTTAACAAATTCGTAAGAAAAGACCCCAATTTTTTTTCTATATTAGTTACAATGCAAATAAAGGAATAGGCACCGTCGTGTGAATTCTTCTGGCATTTGACCATCTTTATCGTTATTGACATCAAACACAGGAAACCTTCAAGTCCGCAATTTGAATAGTGAATTATATTATTTGAATCAGGTTTTTTTTTTATGAAAAGCCAATTAGTAGGTAGGTACTCATCATACAATAATCGAATCACTGCATAAATCGACCTTCCATCATTAGTGTATGCTTGATCAACGAACTAGATTATATACAAGGCACTATTAGTTAATCTGTGATATTATGTACAGAGGCCAGCACATCAAGCTACAACAACTTGTCAAATGTCTTTGATAGATATTCAACTTTATTACAATAGTATAAAGTTCATATTCAATTGAGAAAATTTGACAGTTTGGTATGGCTTGATGTGCTGGCGTCTGTATAATTCGAGGGGGGAGCTCAAAAGCTATCAAAAAACTCGTCCACATCTCTGTCAACGGGACACGTGCCTAACAGGCTGGCACCTAATTTTTTTACCAAAGAATAGTACAGCCTTCAGGTCGCATGAGGAGTCGACCAGCCATTTGGCGATGTCCCGAAAAACAAGATGCGCACTTCGACCCCATGGCCCTAGAGTCTCCACCCCAAACGGCTTAAATATATAGCTTCCAAGAAGGCTGTTATATTTGCGCGGCTTTCAGCAGCCGCCCCAGCACAACACGTTGTGCTAGGAAGATGACATGGCGCAAGTGTATTGACACAAGTTCCGTTATACACCAAAGGCCTACCCAACTTCCAAGGCTTTATCGTCATCCCATCGTCTCTTCCCTTCGTCTCTTCCCTTCGTCGCGTGCTAAACCTTTGGGTTCTAAAATAGCAGGCACCACAGCAGTGGCAAGAGCACGACGGAGGATGTCATGAATGCTTGATCAACCGATTAAAATAGTTACATTAAAACCAAATTTACATTACGAACCTGGTTTGATGCATCACGAGAGTATTTCTAATACGTGTGTAATTAGCAGTGATCGGAAAAAGTTGAGCTAATTTACCTAAATTTCAAAGAACAGAGACTACCTACCGCGACACCATTTTTTTTCGGGATAATTGTCCTGGGTTTCGGGATATCACTAAAGTACCTATATTTAATATTAATATTATTAAAACAATTTAATTCGTTTCTATTTTTGTTTCCCAAAATGTATACAAAATCAGTAGATACGTTTTTTAATAATTTCAAAAAATAAAAGACAGTCTCCTTTGGATGTAAGAAAGCGTGGAAGCCACGAAGCTGATGTAATTATGTGTAAATACATAAAGAATCGTGGCGAGATCTAAACATTCAAATGAATTAAAAAAAAACATTTAGAGGGTTTAAAATATTTTCCAATGTAGAGAATACATTACCAGGAGTGGATTGATATACTTACCATAATTATTTTTAAGACCCCTCATAATTAAAATATTTCGAAATGAAAATAACACTTTTTCGTTTCATCTCGTGGCCTATTTTGTGTGTTTTAAAAAAAACGAAAGTGCAAGTGACATTAGCGGATCTATCAAATTGGCAGACAAGTGATGTGACAAGTGTGTGGAAAAAAATAATCATTATTTGTGACATTATTTCCCATAAAACGATGCAATTTTAGTGTAAGAACTGTGAAACGGCGGTTGTCAGTGTTACTGTTACTGTCAGCCGCATATTCGTTCTGAAATAATGAGCTTTACGTTAAAATATTCACTTTTGAAATCCAATTCGATTGCGGGGTTTTAAAAATATTGTAAATGCCTGAAGATACTCTTTAGGTACCCAAGAGTATAAGAATGATAATTTTAACTTCTCTAAACATCTTAATTTTTTCGTACAACTTCTGCCTGATCCTTTATATAACAGCTTTAACTAACGAGGTAGGTAATTTAGGTCACCATTTTTGCGATCACTGGTAATTAGTTCGTAAAATAATTAGTGTCGTGAAATTAAGAGTATCGCACACATCATGGCCTCATCAGCATCAACGATTTGTCGTACAGATGCTAAGTTTATGCCACGTTTGATACTAGTGCTACATTGCCTTTCACATTCAAACTACCCATGTAATTTCATAAAAAAACGCGCGTGCCATGAAAGTGTTTCTATGTTGTAAAATTCATTGTAAAACTTTATGTGTCCACATACAAATTGCTAATTAAATATAAATCGTAAAACTACATACCTACATACCACTAATTTCATAATGTAAATTCGACTTAACACAGCTCTGCGGCAGTACTTATTACTTATTATTCTTTTGTTTTAGTACTCCTACCTACGTAAGAATCATGCAATTTAGCATTGGTTTTGCTATCAAGTAATCTTTGTACGTATCTCTATCATTTTTTTACTAGTCTGCAAGCCGTTTGTACAACATTAACCCTATCTCCTCATATACTTGTTTCTACAAAAACAATAATATATATTGTCCAAGCTTGTACACGAGATCTCTTAGAACTTTTGCTCGTGCAAACACCTTCGACGCTTCATTTTGTACTCCTGTTCCAGTCCTGTAGTAGGTATAGTATAAAGCATACATTCTAAAAGTCTTGATAAAATACAATAACTTGCCCTGTAATTACATGTCTTGCCTTATTTGCTTTAACAATCTTTGTAATTGCGATAATTGTCGAGGGAAATACCCTGGATATATTATTGACGATTACCTCTGTCATTTGTGAGAATATTTGCACGCAATATTGCAATACATCTGAATTTAATTACGTATGAACTTTGCATTTTGCTTGCGACATGAGATGAGGGTCTCAAGCTATATCTGAACAATGAACACGTGTAAAGAGTTGTGTAATAGTTTTTATAGTTTCGTACCTGATAGGAAAAAGGAAAGTTAATTTTTTAGGAGCCTTCACGTAAAAAAAACAAAAACGTGATGAATGTGGGTCTACCTTTTATACCAGAACTTTTTATGTTATAATATTATTTTGCATAACAGCGGGTAACATAATCTTCTTTTCACAGAAAATTGTTTGGCAGACACACATTTATCACACATTCAAAAATCATGATTTTGTAAGTCAGAATCATCTTTTGGCGTACATTTCATATCCATAATAATTGAAAAACTCATATTCCACATTGCAGAATATTCATAGTTAGAATCATTTTGTATTTTTACCATAATAATGAATTAATTATTTGTAAAAATCATTATTGCATGTACTATCACTGAATCAAATAGCTGATTGTGAACAGTAAGAATGCAGCATACGGCATGCAGCATGCAAGCAGGCATACAACATGCAGCAGTCATAGTTTCTGTCACGGCTTCGGCGCTGCGTTACTAAGTTAGTGGCAGAAACGAATCGCTGCAAAACCGACTCCACGTAGTCTTGCATGCCCTGCTTCGGCTTGCTGGCTGGTGACGCCGGCCAGCCTTAGCTGCGGCGTCGAGCGTTACCACCACTTGCTCCTCAGCTCGCGGGCCGCCTCGCCTCTCCGCGCCTACGCGGGCTTACTAAGGGTAGGGCAGACAAGACTACGTGGAGTCGGTTTTGCAGCCATTCGTTTCTGTCACTAACTTTTGTAGCATAACATAGACTTTTTAAGACAATACCTATTTTAATTTTAATTTAAGGTTAAAAATGCTTTTATTCTAGAAATGGCAATGTGCCCAATAAAATTATTCTAATTGAAATTCTGCCAAATAAACGTTATCCTAAACGATATTATGCGAAACAATATTCCGCCATTTAAAAGTATGCCATTGTAAATTCGGACATATAAACATTCATTCATTACATGGTAATTTTTAAAATATACTTAATTTAAAAAAATATGTCTAGAAAATAATGAAAACGGCATCATTATTAACTCGCCAAAATTAGTTGGTAATCTGATTAATTTGTGTTGTAAACATAAAAGTCCATTGAGACTCCAAGATTTTTTCAGGTCCTACGAAATGCATCATCGTAATCTCTGTACCTATGTGTTTAAGTTAGCCTTACTGTCCCAAAGAAAAGCAGTATACCTCTTTTCAAATCCGGGGATAGTAAAGATACTACCAATTATAGACCCGTGTTCGTGTTGCCGGCTTTCAGCAAGGTTTTTTTAAAGATTATGCTTAATCAGATGCATGCTCATTTTAACACAAATGACATATTACACGATCAACAGTATGGTTTCACCAAAGGGCGTTGTACGATTGACGCCGGTGCCACTTTATTAAAACACATATTTACTGCGTGGGAAGAGGCACAAGATGCCATAGGAATCTTTTGTGACCTCTCCTAGGCATTTGATTGCGTAAATCACGAGACATTACTTCTGAAACTTTAGCATTACGGACTAGGTAAACTTGCGCTTAGTTTAGTGAAATCTTATTTGAATGATAGACAGCAGCAAGTTCAAATAAACGGGGTGAATTCACATGGTTTAAAAGTACAAATGGGAGTTCCACAAGGCTCAATTTTAGGTCCTTTCCTGTTTTTAGTTTATATTAATGTTCTTACTGTTTAAAGTGTTACAATAAAATACCTCCCCACATTGTTCAACTACATGAGACAAAATTTAAGTCTTGTATTAAACGCACACTATGCAGCCGAGCATATTATAAATTGAGTCATTACATCACTGATAAAAATGCTTGGCTGGATGCTGGTCTAGCTCCACAGCCATAAGGGTTCATAGATTAATTGATTTGCATTTTTAACTATTTTTGGAGCTGCTGAAGATGTAGATCTATATTATCTTTGCATGGTATAAACTCAATGTGTTAGTATTATATATTTTTTTGTAGCACATACATGTGAGCACTATGTTCTTTAAAGCTACCTCTCATTGATTTGAATATGCCCTGGCGGTTGGGAGAGTCATGCTCACTTGAATGTCTCGCTGACGGTGGCGCATGTGTTGGATCATTCGGTTCCCTTTAGAATGGTTGAGCTAAATGGTGCCGATCCATGCGTCATGTTCGTGAACGGACGCCGTCGGTTGGGACTGGTCATCTCTTAGCTGCCTCGGATATTTCAAATTTTGGTTTGAATTGTTATTATAACCATATTTTTCTCTAGACCTCTTTTAACATGCAAGACTTGTTACATTGTTCTCACATTGTACCCTTAGATTCAACATGAATGATGTAACCTAAACTAGTATAATATAACCGATTTTAAAAGAGAGTTCATGGAGTTCCTTGCTCGTTTTTCTCCATAGGAATCTAATGTTTGGAACGAGCAACTAGCTTCAACTTTCTGACTGACTGACTCTGACAATTCAAAAGTACCTGTAAATGGTTTAATTGAAATAAATGATTTTGAGTTTGAGTTTGAGTCTTACTGGTTTGTGCCACCGGCGAAGTGGTAGATTACGCTGAACAGCATGTAGACTACGCCAAAGACCAGGGGCTGGTATATGTGCAGCAGTCGAACGGGGTGTGCGCTGCTGATCAGGAGTAGCAGCATCACGAGCGAGTTTAGGCCGTGCACCGCCACGTCCAGGCCATGGTTCAGTTCCTCCTCGATACCAGCTGATGAAGCAATGTACAAACGATTATATCATTTAGTTTTACTAGAAAGTGCGAAGTTTAAAAGCGCCCATCCCATTACATTTCCCATACAAACGCTCGTACGCGATTACGGCGTTATAACAAATTATTTTCCAAATATTTTTAACACACAGGTATCTTGTGCTTTAAATCTAGGTTTGTATGAAGCCAAAAATAAACTTTTTTAAGAAACAAATTCAGGAAACACGTCCGAAAATCAGCTTTTTTGCACAATTTTATCTGAACTTTGGCCGTTCATAATGCACTCATACATTGAAAAAGTATAAAAAACAGTGTCATAGAAACTTTGTACATGTAATGGTGATGCTAAATTATAAATATTAATACCAAAAATTTGTAAGGCTTTTTCAAAAACACGTATGTCTTGGAACAAGTTTTGTGAAATTTCCGCGCGCCAATTTTCCTGTGATGATATCGCGTTCTCACTCACTCGTTGGTTTTCGAGCTTTGCGTTGGTTGAAACAAAAAATTTTTTTAGTCACGCTCGCGTTGAAGTTCGTTCGATGGGGATGGGCGCTCTTAAGTATGAAAACTTTGACCTTTGCCACTACTGCTATTATACCGGGTATAGAACCGATAGATATACATCCGCAATAGGTGAAAAGGTGGTGTCCCCTTGTTTCGCAGACAGAAATTTCATAGAATTTCGGTTCCCAGGAAAAGTTTAACATCATATTTGGTTCTCGTATTTTTATTTCCACTATTATTGTTTCAAAGACTATTTACTTCAATGAAAAATATTTCACAGAAACACAATTCAATGAATTTTTAATAACATTTTTTGTTTAACAAACTTATCAAAAAGTAGAATTATTTTTTAACGAATATTGTTTGTTTGTTGTATTTTTCCATGGAATTTATTTCAACGACAATGTATAGATATAAATAGACAAAAAAAAAATGTTGTCTTAAAAAGTCAATATGTTGTGCTTCCAAAGCTAATGACAGAAACGAATCGCTGCGAAACCGAGTCCAGGTAGGCTTGTCTGCCCTACGCCTTGAGTGTAATTTAAATCTGCGTAGGCGTGGAGGGGCGAGGCGGCCCGCGAGCTGAGGAGCAGGTGGTTTTAACGCCCGCCACCGCGGCTGAGGCTGGCCGGCGAAGCCGGCCATTAAGCCGAAGCTGCGGTGGTGAGCGTGAATACCATCTCCGACGATAAGCTCGCGTGGTACCGGCGGAGCCCGGCAACGCCGGAGCCGTGATAGAAACTATGCCTGCTGCATGTTGCATGCTCGCTTGCATGATGAATGCTTGCTTGCATGATGCGTGCTTGCTTACATGTTGCATGCTTGCTTGCACGCTGCATGCTTGCTTGCATGCTGCATGGTTGCTTGCATGCTGCATGGTTGCTTGCACGCACGCGAATATTTGATTTGTTATTCTATGATATGATAATTCTAACAATAAACTTTATGTGAAACAAAAATCAATGATGAAAGTAAGTATTCTGCGTATTGATTATTCTATGAAACGATATTATTAGAAAAAAAATATTTGAAACCAAATTCTATAAAACTATTAGCTATGAAACAACGTACAACCGTGAAAAGGTGCTTATTCATCTGACAATCAGAGCCCAGTTTCCTGCTGTGCTGTAGTGTACTATGAATGGCACCTGGTGCGGACATTGTAATGTCACCCTAAGAATCGACAAATATTTAGCGTTAAACGATCATTAAACAACCATTTCGTTCCTTAATTATTGAATAAATAATAGCATTAGTAATGTTAAAAAATTACAGACTTTTCCATGGCATTATATTTTTGTTGGGACCAAAGGGTATTTTACCATTAGGTAAACAGTTTTAACAACTAAAATAACTTCTGCTACTGTTACCTATTATTTTGCTGTAGCAGCAACTACATTGCACTTTTTGGGGCTGAATCAGTGAAAAACGAGTTGAAACACTGTAAAAAAGAGCTAGATCCAGCACGAAAAGGCTAAGGTGGCAGCACTGGTTAGATCTAACAATGACAGAATTAACAACAACATTTTGCGGTAATCCCCGGTCGACCAAATCGTATAGATTTACGAAAATCAACTGATAGTGTAAAAAGGATGTATACCACCAATCGTGTTAATGTATAATTTTATTGAAAACTTGGCTATAGTGGCTTCGGTCATGAATATATTCTTGTCAAACATTGGCATGACATGTACAAGTTTTAATTTATTTTCACTTTCCGGTGCCACCCCTAATGGGCGACACGCGGGCGGTTCCCTCGCGTGGCTTACATTAAAGAATAGTCTGGATCTGGGTTGTTTAAAAGTAAATTTGGAGTTCCTCTCTTAAATAACTGTTTGACTAGTTCAGCGTAACTACTAGCCAATGCCTAGTATTTGTCGAATAGCAAAACGTTGCTGAGCGTTTTGTTAAATTTGATAGATTCTTGCGAACAAAATATAAATTAAATTGCACCTTTAGAAAAGTACTAACCTTCGTACAGAAGAGTCCAGTAGAATATAGTGATCAAGAAGGCAGTGGGTACAGCGATGTTGAACAGCGTCCAGTAGGCCTTCACGTACCATGGCAGTCTGAACTCGGTGCCTGGCGGAGTTCATGCGCAAATATATATTTTACTGAACTTTCTGTTGGTACTTTGTTAGGCATTTTTATTTTATTCCAATAATATATTAATCAGAGTTATAGGATGATATACTAAATGACTTTGAATTCATTCGGGGGGTGAAAGTACTTTTGAAAATGAAAACTTTTTCTATGGTCAATTCTGAAATATGAGAAAGAAAATCATGTCCCTTACAAAAATGCAATAGTTACGTACAAACAATACAATCTATAGGTACCTACATGGCTACAGGTAAAAATACGAATGCTGGCTACTTACTTATTGGTCCATAAAGGTAACAGCGCGCAGACACCAAAGTTGCGAATCCAGTGGCAAGGATAATGCTCGTCAACCCCCAGTGTGTCAGGTAAATGAACCAGTATGCGAATTTACCATTCAATATGTAAATTATCACAGAGGTTAGCACTATTCCCAGTGACGTGAGGAACAGCAGCGCCCGCCAAATTAAAAGCGGCACGACCGACCGCGTCGTCTGCCAACTACTGAGATAGAAGTCAGTCGGATTGTGATGCTCCAAAGTGAGCATACTCCTCTTCACTTCTTGTACAAAATAAGTCTTTATAGCACTCATCTTGATATTGTTGTAGTAACAGAAATACGGCACACTCAACACTATCGATAATACGGAACTGATAATCGGTATCGTGCAGACTGTTATCGATGACTCACTCAAACATTATCTAAACGCGGTGCCAAAATATATTTTATCGTTATATGTACCGTCACTGATTTATGCGTGTACACTTTGGGCGTGAACCATTCACGTATTGCTAACGTGAGCTCAAGGCAGCAAGCAGAATGGAGATTGTATCCAGAACTTAGGATTTTCCGGCTGATAACAAACTATTAGTGCCTACCTTTCCTTCCTGGTCCAGACACAATAATAAAAAAACCCACAGGTCTAGTAGAAATAATTTATTTCGATAACATAGTACGAACATTTAATACTACCTTATAAATATTAAAACTAGGTATCAGAATAAAACATACAGCATCGCTAAAACTGGCTAGCAACAAGTGTTTGTAATTACGTCCAGTCAATTTATTTATCTGTAATAATTAATGGACCTTCCATTGTTTTCGCCTGATATCGACACGATGTTGGGTTGTCTGCATCGTTTGGTGAGGGCGTCCCTGCAGAGGGACATGCCGACGACGATGAAATGGATTACAATGATGAGGATCGCTGATCCTAGCGCCAACAATATAGTTCCACCAGGTTTTGACCAGTCCAGCATTGGGTATATCCAGGTCGTGCCGAAGCTAAACAAACAAATTGGTCCATTTACAATTATTTTGACACAATATTACTAGATATCAGACTACCGGATTCGATGTTGATAAGCTGTATGATTGTAACAATTTAATCATAAGTATTTTGTGAGACATACTTAGAACAGGTCGGATCGGTGTTTGTCTTCGATTGAAATAATATAATAATATGGGGGGACATTTCACACATGGCCATCTGCCCCCAAATTAGGGAGACCCTGTACTATCGGTGTCAGACAGCTATATATATGTATACACAAATACATTTAAAATATATTTAGATAAACAACACCCAGACACAAGGCAAACACAAGTGCTCATCAAACAAATAATTACTCTGGGCGGGAATCGAACCCGCAACACGCTGCGCAGCAGTCGATCGCTCAGCCACTGCCCCAACCGTGTTGTTGATAATAAGTTCGTTTGTGAAAGTGTAACTGTAGACTACTTAAAATTATTGAAATGTTTAAGTCATATGGAATGCTGATTGGTTTGATATCTTAAATTACAATTTTTCTTTATCTTCTCTTTATCGACAGCTTGGTAGCTCTAATAGTTATTTTTGGGGTTGTCCTTCTCAATTACTCGTTTTGTAAAAATAATGTACTTACGGACTAAGCCCGCCAGCGAAGTAGTATATGATGCTGAAGAGCATGTAGACAATTCCAAGTATGAGTGGGATGTAGAAATGAAGCAGCCTGGTAGGGTGGCGCGAGGAGATCAGCAGGCAGAACATCATCACCGAGTTGATGCCGTGGACGAACACATCCAGCACTGGGTCTAGGGCGTAGTCGATTTCCACTGAAACATTTCCACAAAATATTGAGATAACATCCGACTGCTTACGAAAACTAACAGAAACTCTAGATATTACTCTTTTATTTAAATAAACATAATTGAATCTTATGTTTGCAAAGCATCCGCTTAGGTATCAATCTTGAATGGGTTGTTGTGAACATAGCACATAATTATTATGTCAAAGTACCCAACCATAATACTTAATTGTCTGATCAATTTTTCGATTTCTGTACATCTAACCCTGTTTATGTGTTCATGACCAACTACGTACTTAGTATAATTATTACCCTTCAAAACTGTGTGTTCATTCAATTTTATTTCGTTAATTAGTACCTACCACACAAAACACACCGGTACTTTGCCATAGAAGTTACACAAGTGCAACATTTTATAAGAAATCAGTCGGCATAAAACTGGGTTGCTCAAATGTCTGCAGTTATTTGTACATAACTCTTAATGTTAATTTCGGATTTAATCGGAGCACTCACCCTCCATATCAGTGAGCAGGGTCCAGTAGAAGGCCGTGATAAAGAACGCTACGGAAATGGCGGCGTTGAAGAAAATCCAGTACAGCTTCACCAGCAATTTTGGACTCGAATCTGAAGTCATGGAGAGGAGTTTAATTCGTTGTCAAACATGGTTGAGGTTGGAATTTAAGTCTAGGTCTAGGCTACCTATAGGTAGTACGTAAGGGTACATGGTACCTACCTACACGGCATTGTGTTTTGCTTCTACCTATGCCCTTACAGATCAACTGTGCCTACATCTGCTGAATACCACCATCAATAGTGATATTATGTGGTCTTTATTGAAAACCTTGAACAATCATAAGCCTGATTTTAATTATTATAATTAGGTATTATGTTTGATAAGATCAATAATTACGTATAACTCATGTTTGTCTGTGATAGCATGCAAAAGCTGCCGTAAATATTTTACTATTATAAATATTGAAATAATAAATAATAATAATATATAATCTCAGATATGTCTTTAGATTCCACTTGATTGGATCTTTGGGCAATGCTTTATACGATAACGTTATTTAACGTATACATTACATCTTGCTAATTTCTGTGCTAGATAAATCATTTAAATATTCGACGGTATGGGATAGGGGTTTCAATCGGGATTGGGATTTTTTAGCAATTTCTCTGTAACCTGGTGTTTGAATCTGTGTTCACAATATTAGATTTTCAGAAGTCGGTGACAATATAAAACAACAAACACAACAAACCCACCGCCATCGACTTCCGAAACTAAAGTACCTAATCCTAAACCTAGTCTAATGCGTGTTCTGTGCTAAAGTTATTAACTTTTTAGTTTTTCAAGGCGGTTTTCTTTTTTTTTACTTTTTATTTCCCGCTTTTTAGTACGGCCTTGACATCTAAATTCATTAAGAAACGGCACCCCTTGGTAAAATTTTATAGTTATTAATACATTTTGGACTTACCTGGTCCATTGAGCAACTCCGCGACGGAAACAGACCACGCAAAACCTGAAGATATAGTGTTAAAGACTAAACCCCAATGGGTCATGAAAATAAACCAGTGTCCGAAATTCATTTGCGCCTGAGTCATGAGAACCATTGAGGAAATTAAAATACTAACACAACCTATAAATATTAATGTTCTTATAAATAATAATGGCCAGCTAGAACGATTCCTTTGCCAACAACTAAGATAAAAGTCTGATACATCTTCATGTTCTAATGAAAACATATGAAGTCTGATCTCTTTTTTGAAATAACTTTTCACTTTTTCAGCCATTTTTTTAAATTAAGTTATCGTGACTATCGAGCGAGCGTGACAACTGTCGACTGCGAACCGACGCTGTTATCTCTGATTATTTCGTGATTGTGTGCCATCGATGATCCATACATTTCAGTTGAACAATGACGTCTTGATTACATTAAAACTTTAGTCAACAAATAAGAATAACTAGAATATCCTTTTGTTGGTATGACGGTACTTAATCTGGGAGGTGCATCGACAACGTTGTGACCCTTCTCAAGTATACTGATAGGATAGGTACAACAGCACCACAAAGCATAGGTGAGATTTTTATAATTATTGAAACTGATGCCCAGATCTACAAATCTCAAACCAATTTTATCCTATCAGCTAAAAAAAAATGATTTTTTTATGCAGTTAGTATTTTTTTGGTAGATTGCTTCTCGGGTTAAATAATATAAGTAGACGCATTAAATTATATAATTATAATATTTTTCTTACTTCATATAGAGTTTAGATCACAAAAATCTATCTCTGTGCTTACTTACTTTAGTTATTTACATACCATTTTATAAAAGACATAAGTCAGTTACTTACAAATCTTAAATAACTAAAATCACAGTGCGCTTTGATTATTAAAGTAAAAATATGTTATTACCTTCACAAGTGAAAAATAAGATTCACATAATGTTAATCTGCTTACCGCCCATTAAGTACAAACACATTATTCTTAAATTATAACTAAATACCTCTGAAATCGATTTCGTTAAATTATATCACATTTTAATACACTACACACCCAGAATAGTTTATTAATTTGTTTACATTCACGCTTTCTCACTTGGGGTTGCTAATGACAATATAATATCTAGCATTTATTATTAGACAGGCGAGAGACGTTAAGGTGTGAATGCATCATTATAAACTCCTGCAGGTACTACGAGGCGTCTCTTGGCGATCGCGTCTCGTGCCGCAGCTATACCCACAGTCAGCAGGTGCATCAGGGCGAGGAACAGGGCTGTTAGTGTGATCACCACCATCGTCTGCTCCGGCTTGGACCAGTCCACCACGGGGTAGATAAACGGGTTACCCCATCTGAAAGGTACCATGACTTAATTGACTGTTCTGTGCATCTGAACATCTGTGTGTGAAATGCCCACACATATTATTATTATTATCTATGCGAACCCAAATCAATAGAGTTATCTATAGATCACATTGGGGCACTATAATTCAGGTGATTTCATAAGCATTTGATAATGGACGGATTTAATACATTAATCTATAAGCAGAGATAGGCTGGCGTATAATTTCCGGGATAAAAAGGTCTATGTGTTAATCAATGTATCTTTTACCCAAAACTTTTATAACGTGTTCTGTTAGACAACCGTTTCACTTGGGGTTTTCTCAATGCTCCTAAAAGATTTTCTGCTGTACTTAAAATTAAAAATAACATGTTTTCCAAGCACCTATTAATCCTATATAAAGCTTTTATAAAAGTAATCGAGGACCGAATATGTGAATCACTCGACAAACGTCAGTCTCCTGAACAGGCCGGATTTCGCCGCGGCCTCTCTACTACCGACCAACTCTAAGCTATCAACCAGATTATCGAAAAGCATGTAGAATTCCAACTCCCACTTTATATCGCATTTGTGGACTATTCAAAAGCTTTCGATAGTATCAGCCACTGTTCAATTTTTAACGCTCTAAATAATCAAGAAATAGACCCCACTTATATTCAACTTTTGCTAAATATCTACAGAAATAGTACCGCAGCCATTATAATCAAAAATAGGACAGGACCATCTTTTCAGATAAATAAAGGAGACAAGCAAGGAGACCCGCTGTCTCCAAAATTATTTACGGCAGTACTGGAGGAAGTCTTCAGAAAGCTGACAGCAGGCTGCGTTGAGAAAGGCATTATGGTCGGACATAAGAGATTATCTAATCTCCGATTTGCCGACGATATTGTTCTCTTCGCAACTTCAGCCTCCGAGCTGACTCAGATGCTAGACGATCTTAGCACGGCAAGCCTAGAGGTTGGACTTCGGATGAATATGTCGAAGACCAAGTCGATGACGAACAGCACGAATCACAGGATCACAGTGGCGGGTGAGGAGGTTGGATACGTCGATGAATATCTCTATCTTGGGCAAATAGTCTCTTTCTAGGCAAGACAAAAGAAAGAAGTTGCTAGACGCACAGAAAATGACTGGAAGAGTTATTGGGCAATGAAAGACCTCATGAAGGTCCCTTCCACTGTCCCTTAAGAGAAGGCTCATCGACGTGTGTATTCTTCCCATCCTCACATATGGTTCACAAACATGGTCTTTGACAAATCAACAGGGGTCCACCCTTTCGGTTTGCCAGAGAGCTATGGAACGGAGTGAAACCTTTTCTTGCAGTTTTATACCCAGAATGGGTATAAAACTGCAAGAAAAGGTTAGGAATACCACCATACGTTCCATTACAAAAATAACTGACGTCACTCGGAAAGCTGTCATGCTGAAATGGAATTGGGCTGGACACATCTGCCGCATATCAGACGATCATTGGGCCAAACGTACAACCCAATGGGTTCCTTCCTCTACATGACAAGCGACATCGCGGCAGGCCCAGGCGGAGATGGCGGGATGATCTAGACTCCTTCGAAATAGACTGGCCCCAAATAGCCCTTAACAGAGAGAGTTGGAAGGAGAGTGGAGAGGCCTTTGCCCAGCAGTGGGAAAATCCAGGCTGAAATAAATATTTTCCAAGAGTGAATTTCTAAAACCAAAACCGTAACTTGCAATTGCGAAAGACATTTAAATCGATACTCAAGGTATAATTTATAAATGAAATATCACACTATTTTAATATAAATTACGTACATATGTTTATATTTCGATTGAATTTTTTATCAGTATTCGTGTTCGTTGCTGTATAAAAAATATAATATACTAGCGACCCGTCCCGGCTTCGCACGGATGCAATGTAGATCAAACTCTTGAATCACTCTATCTATTGCTGAAAGTGCGTATTCTTTTCGATTCGATGCCATGCGAGCCGTTTGGTGGAAATCATCCTTAAGGCGTGTCCAGATATAATCATTTGCCCGATCTGATCACCGTATCCGCTTTGCCGACGCGTAGCATGATCGGTAAATTTGGACGCGAATAACGCGAGCGGCGCATCAAGACTGCGTATCATGATCGCATATCATCACCCGTTCAGATAGGCCAAAGACTATAAATTCTCTTTGAGATAGTCCGATCATTATGCTACGCGCGATACGGATAGGGTGATCGAATCGGCAAATGATCATATGTGGACACGCCTTTAAGTGTCTTTCCACAACCGTTATTTGAGCTGTTTAGAAAGAAGTTACTAAGTATTAAAGTTAAAACAAAGTAAGTTAGTAACCGGATTATATCTTGGAGTTTAAAAATTCTCTTATTCTTCTATTCTAACTCTTCTATTCCCTTATTTCAAAACTGCTTTCATAACTAATCTAGTGTCTCTGAATTTGCTGATAGTATCCCTATGACGTGTAATTGGGTATGGTATTTGCATCTGAACGATATATATACCTGCCAACCAGTACACTTATAACCATCGAATAGGTAAAGTACTTATAGTGTGATCGCAATGTTGCCGACTTGCGGTTGGTATCTAGATAATATTTCTCAAATTCGATCTCAAAATCGCAAGCAATATTATTGATTGCACCCGAATTTGCTTCCTAGACCAAAGAAAAAACGTACTAGTCACAGGTTTTTTGATTGGACGTTCTTGTCTTTTCCGCAATGATTATGTAGTCTTATGTAGTTTGACAATCAAATCAGGATAATATCTTTATTAACATTTATCATACAACTACTAGGTATGTACCTACAGTCTGTATTTTTATGGTGCAATAAATTCCACTGTTAATTTTGTAGAATTTATTCTTGTTTATTATTTTTGTCAGCGTCTCGCCTGCGAAATTCAGAAAAATATTTAATTTTGATAAGACTGTTGAACATGTTTTATTTGTTCCATGATGTCATTGAGTGCACTATAGTCTCCGTTTGCAGAAGGGCTTTGTTTGTATTTACCAAACACTCCTAGGACACATATTTGCCATTATTGTTTTGTTAAATATATCCAAGGCTTCACATGCGTATCTTTGGTATACAGCGCGAGTACAAAACTGCGGTCGTTCACATTTTAGTTGAGTACTTACCGTCAGTAATGTTTGTGTTGATAAGTTTTATAACGATGCTTTTTCTCAAGAAGCACTACGACATTTATAAATATAGAAAAAAATTACAAAGGTTACTTTTGCACTCACTCACAAACTCTGGAATAAGTCAAACAACCTTGAAGGATATTCAACCTTTTGGGTCTTACTAAGGCTTTATGAATTAAGCAATACATCTTATGATTAAATTCACAGTTTCACACTTTACTTATTGTGTGCGTGGGACATTATGAACATCACATTATTCATTGTCATTCTTCTTTTCACAGTTTAGTTGAGAAATAGCTGTTAAATCTACGAGCTACGAGTAGATAGAGTACCGACCGGATACTTAACGTGAGATCATCGTATATAGTTGTATCATATCTAACGCCCAAAAATCGTGTGTATTTCTCACGTGGCGCAAGCGCAGTTTATTGTTATCCTTTAACTAGACGAGAATAGGACACAATATAGTTAGTTTTACGTTCCCATACGATTTACGGCAATTAAATTTTATTATCATTTGACTTATTTACGAGTTAGGCAAGCCAATGAAGAGCTGTTTATTATCGTGACTATTGAGAAATGAGGCGTAACCAAAACAAATGTTATTCCATTACAGTTTAAGAATAAATCTATTAGAATTTATTTGATGTATTATGATAAACTGAACCTATGGCAACTGGTATTCGGTAACATCACAGTGGATATACCTGTCCTCAAATCATAAAACAAATATGCGTAGATGTATGTCATGATGCTAATGTTCACGTTCTGCATACTAATCTAAGGTTTTTTGGAATTGTTTGTTTCCTTGTTTTATTGTCCCCGAATTCAGAGACAAGGTAAAGCTTCTAAGGTAACAGAAATTCCTGCAAATGTGTCACCTCTGCCACTTGTGTATTATAGCGGTACCATAATGTTATTCTATGGGTGATATAGTACACCAATATTTTGAGCTCTTGCACAAAATCTGTGACACATCTTAGTTTTCTGTCATTCAATCAATGTTATCATACATAATACTTATGAACTTGAATTTTATTATGCACAAGTGTGACCATCGACCTCTCGCCGCAGTAGGTATATAGTTCGTATGTCAGATGTAGAGGTTCTAACGTTACGACATTGTAACAAACAATCTCCGACCCAAGCCGCGGTACAATCAATTAGAACATTAAGTTTTGATCTTGAACTTTTACGTTGATGCAAGCCAAGTAACATGGTTACGAAAATTCCCGACTAGAGTGCTGTATCTTTAATTATATAATATAAGACCTATATTAAGTCAATGAACAGAGTCAATATTTGTTTTTTATAAACGAGTTGTTACTCTAACATTTGTATAAATATTTAATGCTTGACAAGAGCTTAAACTACTGATGATTTTATTATTTAAGCTACCGAAAACACAAGTTTATTAGAAAATCAAACTAAGTTAAAATCATATGTAGTTTCGTCATATCAAAGAATGTTTATCTTTAACTCGTTAAGGTCTTCGAAGGTAGCATTGATCTATTAATTGGTGTGAAGATATCCTTCACACATTTGATTGCTGCTTACCAGATAAATCAGCCAGAAAATGGAATTGTTAATTAAAATTACTTAGTGAAATTTGAACCAGACAGTTAACAACGATGACAAGATAATACTATCACAACCTACGTAGGTAATGCAGAGTTAGGGTCACGTACCTAATGATCATAGTATCTTAGAGTCGAATTCTAGCCTAATCCTTTGCCACCATGTTGGAGGGGAATATTCGATTCGTGACGAAAACTTCATGTTTTCCTGTTTTGCCCAGAGCTATATCGTAATGATGTGAGCAGATTATTGGAAGAAAATTACAGTTTTAGAAAGCTTATTAGTCTTGATTTTGAGAACTACAGAGTAAAAGTATAATTTTTATTTATGGTTTTTTAAAGCGAAGTCCATCCCTTCATAGCGTTTTACGAAAATAGACGTCGAGTTAACTTTCAAGACGAATACAACCATTACTGTATACCAAAATATTATATTTATGCGTTTTTCCAACAGGATATCAATTCGTCTGTCCAAAAGCCATATATTGGTCGCATGTCATTGTTTAAATATTGTGTTTCCTAATTGACAGTTGAGCTCATATACAGTCTTAAAGTATGTACAAGAGCTAAAATTACGAATATATTCTACCTATTAGTTATTAAAAAATAATGTTTAAAAAAGTACAAAATCGGTTCTCTTTGACATTCTTTTTTACCAGTATTTGAATAAAAACATAACTGATATATTTATTTTATGAAAACGAAGGTTATGCTTAATATACAGAATATTTTTCAGTCCGTTTTACGAAATCATTTATTTGAGACAATTATTTTAAGAAACACTATAAAACCTCGTGCGGAATCGTTTGTCGATCAATTTCAATGATTCGTGCTCATACATCCTCGCTCACACACAAAAACAGACCATTGTATTGTACTAGTGTGCGTCAATGCTGCTACGATGTTCTAGCAATCACATTATATAACAGTCGTGATTTTGAGTTGCGCTAAATACGCGCCCTTAAATACGTCGAATACGCGCCCTTAAATCATTGCTGACATTCAGTCTCTTCTAGTTACTGTAAGCTCTCCATTTGTGTTCATCTCTCATTGTAAAGAAATAATACTGTGGCAGTTTAGAGAGATAATTCGGATGATTGAAGAAATACTTAAATAACGGGTGATGAGTAAAGAAAAATTAGAAATGAGACTCACGGGTCCAATCCGCCAGCGAAGTAGTAGGTAACACTGAAGAGCATGTAGGCGCCGGCGAAGTAGAGCGGCTGCATGATGTGCATCAGTCGGCTGGGGTGTGCCGAGCAGACCAGCTCCACGAGCATCACCGCAGAGTTTACGCCGTGCAGCATCACGTCCAGAACTGGATTCGGCGCGAAGTTTACTGTGTTGGCCGCTGGAAATATGACGGTAGGTTTAACGAAAACTACGTACAGCTACACTACTCTACAGCTACATCGTCTGCACATTCGTGTAATTAATTAAATAATGTAATTTTTTATTCATGTACGGTTAAAAGTTTTCTCCGTATTTATGAGTATTTTCACCGTCTAGAGATGCACAGTGAATGTCAGCCTGCATAAGTCATAATGTCCTACTGGTATTAATCTCTATGTCGATTGTTTGTTCGTATCTGGCCCTTGGAAACCTTCACGGTCACTGATGAGAAGAAAACATAAAATACTATACTAATCATTCTTACTTACTAATTACTTATAAAATGAATACAAAACTTAAAGTATTACTCGCTTCTAACATCTTTCAACTTATTCGCTTGTTTAGAATCAATATCTAGGTCAAGCAATAGATGCATCATTCCGCGCCTATTTAGCTCCACGTGTTTTTTGTGTAGCAGAATGATTGTGCAAGGGCATTTAAAAACCTTTAAATGATGGATTACCAAAAAGAGAACGGTAATGAAACAAATCATTGCAAACATTTAGTAAACTTTAAATGAACACTATTTTGTAACTGTCAATCAAATATTATCAACGCTAGTTACGAAAGATTCAAAATTATGATGTTTGAAAAGAGACAGTTGCAAGGTCAATTTTGGATTTTGAGTTCTAACTCGATAGTAAAGCCGTTGAC
The DNA here is from genome assembly GCA_947361185.1 of Charanyca ferruginea. NCBI lineage: Eukaryota > Metazoa > Arthropoda > Insecta > Lepidoptera > Noctuidae > Charanyca > Charanyca ferruginea. The sequence continues at coordinate 9,414,567 of OX376058.1, forward strand.
TGTCGTCATTGCAAAATGCGTTTAGGTAATTAATTTTTAATCCAGTCTGGTGAATTTCTGTTGGTTGACAGACTTATGATTTGGTGTGAAAAATTGAAGTAATCGATCGATTAACATCTTTCTATGCCTTACAAATTTACCAAGTGCTAAAAAAAAATGGTTTCTCCGTATTCAACTACTACGACACGTCCTACATGCAGATAGTTTTGATGAGTTGAGCATGAAGTAGATAGAATGCTTTAAAACTTACAAGTCCTCAAGATTCCCCAGTAGAACACTGTGATGAGGAAGGCGACGGGAATGGTAATGTTGTAGAGAATCCAGTAGGTCTTCACGTACCATGGCAGACCAAATGTTGCATCTGTACATAAATTAATCACTATGATTTATATGAATGAATGTATTCTAATAGTTACCTTCAGTACAGATTATATGACAGATTACATATTATATTCAAATATCGATAGCCGTTTCAATGTCAACGCGTAGGTGTAAGGTAAGTGTTTGGGCACAGATTAACTAATAGTTCTTTTGGGTTTAGGTTCGTAATATTTTGGGCCTTGGCGATTTGAACTCAAACCACACTGCGGCGTTTATGGATATTAGATCTCCCATAAAACGACCACCGTTAATAACATTGTTAGTGACTGTGTTGTCCAATCACATATTATCAAACAGCATTGAAACAACTTTAATTTTCCGGAGTATGGTATAATTTTGTAATATAAATATCTTCCGCTAGCATTGGTCGCACGGTGGCAGCGGAACATACTTAATACGTCCGCTCTACTATAAATGCTATTCATGACCTTTATAAAAATGGTTAAGTACAAAATAATGATATGCATTAGTTTACATCTACCTGAACTGGTTATTTAAATATGCATAGCGATAGTGCGTTATGTGGAGTTAGTGAGTGATAGATGAGATAATGTAGAGGCAGTATGTTATAAGACCTCACGCGTCCAGCGCGAGGTCGGACGACCGCATTCATACGTGATGCTCTCCGTAGCCACGTGCCACATATTATTCTTTAACGTGACACCAACTGACCCCCATACATCCTATATAACTATAAACCATCTCCTAAAAAACTGTGTCAATCAAGGTTTAAAATCAGTCGTGTAAACGTAAAGTAATCACAGATTGTTTTCAAGTAGTGCTTATGTTTGATAGCAAACCTACGTGCGGTTTTATCAGAACTGGTATCATCCACATGTCTAGATAAATATAGAAAAGGAATAGTAAAAAAGCGTACCAATAGGTCTCTTAAAGTAAGCATATGCTGATACAGCAGTAGCGAAGCCCGCAGTGAGAACAATTAGTAGTAAACCCCAGTGTGTTAGGTATAGGAACCAATAGCCGAAATGTATATTCAATGTCAAGGGCACAGCGATAGACGCGAGTAGCACGCACGTCGAGAACAGGAAGAGGAAACTCCTGAGCAACAAGAGCGGCGCGGCCGAGCGGTTGCCTTGCCAACAGCTCACGTAGAAGTTGCTCGGAGACGGGTGCTCCAGCAAGCACAGGCGCCAACCGCACTGCACCCGCGCGCACTTGCCGCACAGCATAGCGCACCACCACCGAACACTTGCGTATCAGCACAAACAAAGAACACTATGCACAATCACTTCCTAATCGTATTTCCAGACGGTCTTTGTTCAGTGCAAGACCGCATTGATTGCGATAATTACATTAATTTTATCGACTTAGTATTTGCAGCGTTAAATAGGACCGATCGTGTACATAGTTACTGATAAACTAAGTAGTGAAAATGTGCTATAAGCAGTGAAGCGTGAGGACGGCCTGATCTTGTAATAACACTGTGCACTGTCTGTAATGAACTTATTCCTTATTGTATCGTCAAGGTCTTACGACATAGATATTGAATCGTTTCTTGCAATACTGCTTTTTTGTAGCTGGGTAGTTAACTTCTTTTCGATCATAATCATGTCTGTGTAAAAATGTTAAACCTGTATACCTAAGGGGTCATCCATAAAGTACATCACACTAATTTCCTGATTTTTGACCTCTCCACTGTCCTTGTCACAGTTGGTCACATTTGTGAGACCCCCCCCCCTCCCTACTGTGACGTCACATATTTTACAATTTTACATCTAGAAATTATTAAATTAAAATAGCATTTCCGAAATGTGAACTGTATCAATACTGACAAACAAATTATACTTTCAAAATTCAACGCAATAAATAGCCCCAGGTTTCAAAATTTTAGAAAAAAAGCACTCTTCGTTTCCTTGGGTCTCCAATTCGAGAATTCCTTTTCTAGGTTTATTGAGGACAATCAAAATTTCAATGACATTTCTGAAAGATGACTCCAAATTAACATGCATTCGGCCATCAAAATATTTCGATATCTTGTTGTTTCGGCCATAAATTAAATTACTTCCTTCGCGCTTCCTATTTGTGGAAATAATCACTTTTTACAGAAAACGGACCGAATTATCCGTTATTCTTAACCATCTGTATTAAATTTGTTTCGCGCGGTAGTGAGACATGTTTCCGGCTCGGACATTTTATTTTTATTTTTTAGAATTCGCTTTTTAGTTTTAGGCTTAGTAATGTTTATATAATATGTGTGTCGCTTTTGCGTGAATAAAAGATCTTTCTTTCTTTCTTGTAAATATTGTGTAAAATTGAATTTAATAAATAATATATGTCGAGTTGTGTTTTACTTCCATTTAAATTATTTTGTAATTTAATCAACTGCACCTCAAATATTTGATAAAAAATAACAAAACAAATTATTAATTATATTAATGAAAGTTACAAACTTATTCATATTGAGTCCATGGATATTGAATCGACTCCTTCAAATGACTTATAACCGGCGTAGCAGTCACTTCGTTCACGTTTGGGTTGTTAATGTCAGGAACATTCGATGTGTCAATATCTTTTTCATCCAACCATATACCATCATCTAAACAAAGAACATCTCTGGCACGTCTAGCAGCAAATCTTTGAGGACGAATCTTTGCGAAATATGACGTCACGTAACTTATGATCCCTTCCACCCCTTGTCACACTATGTCACACTTCATCGACCACCTCCCCCCCTCTTAACGTTTGACGTACTTTATGAATGGTCCCTAAGTGTGTGTTGTTATGAATTAGTTTTCTTTAAATTAGCTAATGAATCGTTAAGTCACGGTTCTGTATTTGTTTATTTATCACTAGCGACCCGACCCGGCTTCGCATGCCTTAGCCTTCCTCGATAAATGAACAATCCAACACAAAAAGATTTTTTCAACTCGAACCAGTAGATCCTGAGATTAGCGCGTTCAACCAAACAAACAAAGAAAGAAACTCTTCAGCTTTAATATTATAAAGCTGAAGAGTTTGTTTGTTTGGTTGATCAGTATAGATTTCCCTTTAGCAATCTTGAACATTTTTCTGACTACACAACTTTTTTGAGACAATTGGTTTAATTATATTCTTCGAAAAACCGTAAAATTTCCAATCTCACTTGATGATTGATGTGTGTGTTATTGTGAGTGTTTGTTGTGATTGTTGATTAAGACCTAACCTTCCCACGAACCGAGTACATTATTAATAACAATAATAGTGGCATAAAATTAATATAATATTTTTTTTAATTACGGCAATAACAATAAACTAGCTCAAGAAAAGATTTAAACGCGTGATTCTAAAGCATAATTAGGTTCCTACTAATTAAAAAAAAAATGTTTTAACATGATAAAATGTTTCAATTGTTCATTATAAGTCCTGAAAGGATTTTCATTCAGTCTATTAGTATTTTTCGACATTTGATATTAAATTAAAACTGAACAGCTTACTTTCAAATAAAATGTGTAGGTATAAATGTATAATGGTATATAGAGACCAAAGTTTTAATTAAAGTACATATTTTATAGTTATTTAATCATAAAGATTTTACAGTTTATTAGTTTTCTCTTGCGAAAGATTCATGCACGCGTGGCTAAGTCGGTGGTGCGAATCTATTACTTATACGATACAAGAATGCTGTAGTTGTCAGGGTAACGGGTGCAGGTAGAGCAGCTACCTGCTGGACTGCTGGTGCCGCGCGCTAGCCAGGATGCTATGTGAAACACGAGGTGGGGCAACCACCGCCATTAGTGACGCACCACCGACCGGTTCGGAAGACGATCATTACCTACAACTTAATTAGCAGATGCAGTTACAATGGAACAAAGTACCAACCTGTTAAACCTCTACGTCCTATGGCCACGAATATCCCAAATGTGGACTCCAGTACTATAAATGCGAGTCCCCAGTGTGTCATGTACAGGAAGAACTTTTCTGTCGGACCCCAGAAGAACGAGATAGACCAGAACATGACAAACAGCGACCACACGAGCATGGGTACCCTCCAGTACAGAGGGGAGATTCTTCCGCAACATGACCGTGTGAACGGCTCACTCGTCTCATTCTTTTCTTTGTCGAGGATTCCTGTGATGCACAGAAAGGCTTGCCTCCAGGACCACTGCAACATTCTGTCTGTTTCGCTGATTCTTTCGTTGAATAATTTATACTTAGTAATTTATTGGTTCTGTGCTTATATCATCTTGAGCGAGCCTCCAGAATATTTGAATAGCTGTGGACAAGGACAGAAAATATACATATTAAGTAGATACGTTATAAAGTATTACTTATTCGTCTATGATAATAATAATATATGACTTTACAAGGTGAATTTATGTGATTAACATAATGGTGATTAAAGTCATAATTTAGTTGTTTTGACTAAACATGAGTCCGAGACAACGACAGAGTGAGTGTAAACCGCCTTCAATGGTTCTCAACTAGACACTACCGAGCCTCTCGTGTTGTATGTATGTCTCATAACACATGTGAGCCCAAAACACACGTGTAGACGTGATCGTATACGGTTTCTTTGAATTAATTGACAACCCCGTTTCTCTCATTTTTGGGCTACCCAATACATCCACGGAGTTACTGTTACAAGAATACATAATTATGTTATAATTACGCAAAATTCAAAAGCGATTTTCACGTAAAATAACGATTGCAGCTTTCGATGTGAGCTCATACAATTTGTAAGCTGTTGCCGATATACGACATAACATGAAGATGGAGTAATAAAAAATAATGATGTGCAGGTATGTTATTATATTTTAACATGCGAATAAAATAAATAATTGTAAAGTAGTTAAAGGGTCATTTTATTATTAAAAGTAATTACATTCTCAATAAAATAAACTATCTATTGCGTTTTGTACCTAACTAAAAATGTTCAAAAGAAAAGTCAAGGTGAAGTATAAGTTCAATATTAATGGTTTATATGGTATTGCAGCTGTCCTCCAAATAAAAAGCTAAATAAAAATCTTAACGTGTGTATGTTTGCATGGTGTGACTAGTTACCTATGAAAGTAAATAAATAAGTGGTCATTGTGGGGAACCTTTGTAGATTCTGGAAATAAGAAACACCTACATTATATATATATATATATATATATATTATCTATGGGGTTTATCCATGACTTTTTCACAGAAGTAGTAGAACAAATTGGAAACACTTTGAATGTTGCCGAGGACAACTTTAGGAGCAACTTTTGACATAAGTTTTAAACTTTTCGTAGTTGCCACTCGTGGTTGTCACACATCGCTAGCAATGTAGGAGAAAATGTCCCCACATATATATATATCTATATCTATATATATATATATGTGGGGACATTTTCTGAAAAAGTCATGGATAAACCCCATAGATATTCTGAAGTATTTCTTTAGTAACCATTTCTTCTTGTATCAATATCCTGCTGAAATTGCCCTAGAAAGACCCGCACGATGACTCGGTCTAGCTAGAAGAAAAACCGAGAAACGTACTAAAATACCTCTGGTACATTCTTAGCGTGATTAATGCCAAAGGCAGCCAAAACATTACATCATTTGTTTGCTGTCATTAAAAAGACTTAAACGCATTTTAATGACAAACGTAACTTTAGCGCGATTACCGAATCTACATAGCGATACAATGCCATGACATTCACAACACAATAATATACGTTATGAGTATGAGGACAGCTTCAATAGTGTCACAGAGGTTTACTCGAATTCTGATGTAAACAAACACACACTACAAGTTCAAGTTCAACAGATCATTGATAGCGAGTTGCGCAGGCGCTGATACCTTATGACCTACATAATATATTATGTAGAACGAATTTGATTTGCCATGATTGTTAACGCATGTTAGGCAATGTAGCTTAGCATTTAATATTATATGCGTATAAGTAATTATGTACATTTTTGATTATCTTTGAAGTACTTACCTTACAAGTCATTGTTACGATTGTATTATTCGCCAAGAAACGGACAAGTAACTAACGTTAATTAGATATTTTAGAATAAAATTATAATATTTGATGAAGGTCTAATGTAAGTCGTGCTCGTGGACAACGGACTGCTAAGCAAACAGCGCGGTCGTCATTGGATGGTGATAACTAAAGCGAAATTAGGCGGTTTATAAGTTAACATTACTGAGAAAAATACGCAGATGAAACATTAACTTCCTGTCTGTAATGTGCTATGTCTAAAAGCAAGGGTAAATATCATGCGGAGACCATTAGTTATATTTAATGGATTAGACAAACGTTTGCTTAAAAGCCTTAAATATTTGTCATTGATATTTCTGTTCCCAAAAGTAATACTCCGCTCGTTTTTAAACAGTATCGGTAAAACATGCATTGTTGACATGATGTCAATATTGGTAGTTTAAACACGAAGGTAACAACTTTAGAAGCCAACTTCATAATTAAATAAGTTAATAGTTGGGGGCACGTGTTTGAAAGGCTACTAAATGTCTAGTATCAATCAATTGACAAGGTTGAACAGTTCTATCCATGGTCAAGAGTAAGTTTAGTAACCGTTTAGTATTTACACATCGATAACTGGGACCTCCTCTGAATGGAGAACTTGCGAAGCCGTCGACCCTGACTCTCAGTGTACATCTGTACCTACATCAAAGTCATCGATCGAAAGTTGAACACCTAGTCTAATCGTAAAAAAACCGGACAAGTGCGAGTCGGACTCGCTCACCGAGGGTTCCGTAGGTACAGACGCCAGCAGGTCAACCTACCCGAAACTGTCACATTTTCCCAATCAATCTTGAACCTTTTCTTTTAACCATAAAGTTGAAAATCGATTAAAGAAATGTGACAGATTGTAGTAGCTTGATGTGCTGGCGTGTGTACACATTCATACTAATATACTAATTATACTAATACTAATCCATACTTTAATATTATAAATGCGAAAGTAACTCTATCGGTTACGCTTTCACGCTGAAACGGCTAAACCGGTTTTGATGAAATTTGGTATGAAAATAGCTTGAACCCTGGAAAAGTACATAGGGTACTTTTTAATTCGTGACTTCGTCTGCATCCGCGATAACCGACATTCACACGGACTAAATCGCGGCAAAAGCTCGTTGTAAATAAAGAATATATTTTTTTACAAATGTATAGTTATCAGACTTTTTCCTGTATTTATAGTATAAGACGATATTACTTGCCAATTTTCATATTTCTATGTCAACGAAAGTACCTTATAAATTTTGATTCCCTTAAGAGTGTGAAATGTACGTTTTTTGCGACATAAACAGCCGTATCGTTTTTTCACGTTAACTTGGAAGTTTGATTTTCACAGCTTCAAGGGACCGTGGACCTAAGCATATGGTTTTAATTTCAACTCGATACCTGTACGCGTTCCCGAGATAAAGGGTCTTGACAGACAGACGGACAGACAGACAGACAGACAGATGGACAACAAAGTAATCAGCTGATCCATACATTTATGTTCACATCGCTCGACATAATGTATGGTCATCTGATTTCTTTCGAACTTAAAGTTTGGTGTCAAAGAAAAATTGTTCATAATGATGAGTACAATGACCTCTTGTTAGGTTTCTGGTAAATAAAAAATAAGCTTGTGTCGTACCTACATAGAGTTTCATGTTGAATATCAATATTAAGACACGCAAGGTATTCTGGAGTATACCTTTTCTATAATTTCCTTCCCTTCCTTTTTTGTCAAAGTTGATTTTCAGAACTTAGTACTTTAAATGAGGGCCTACAACAAAATATCACACCGATATGAGAACATTTTCTTTATAGAGCGCAAACATAACTCTTCCTAAAATTCACATGAATCCGAAAACCGTATCTAATAACGAAAACAAAACTATTTTTTAAGCACAAAATAAATTATAAAGCACGAGGTAACACTGTTCAATAGTTTGTTACAAAAGTTTAGTCTTCCTTGTGGAATTTTTAAACACTCAATTGTTTCACTTGGTAATAAATTTATACACCTTTTGTTTTCACGTCCGTCGCAAGAACAGTCCAACACGGTATTGTTTAGTTCTTGTCAAATTAATAGTACGACGAGAAACCTATCGGTGAACAATACCATGTAACTGAACACAGCTTAGTATTTTGCAAATGTTTCCACAATCAGGCCGCACTATGGGTCAACACTAACTTTGCTTAATTTGTTAAGTCGCCTAGCCCGAGCGTCATAAAATATATTTGTGTTGAGCCGATTGTTTAAGTCCGAGCCGACCTACAACATCCTATAAGGCAGGCGAGCCACTACGTGGAAAATCATTTCAGGGGCATTAGAAACCGAGGAAAACGCTCGCTCATTATCCCAACCTTTAGGATGCGTGTCGGTCACGATAAATGAACGATTTGTAATAACATTAAGGATACGGTACTAACATGGCCATCTACCGGTGTTCGCGTGTTTCTAAACATCCGATTCACTCGTGAATTGCTTTTATTATAATACTTTTAGGTATCTCAACCTACAGCTTGTAACACCCATGTAGAAGCAAACCGTGACGGTTAATCACTGAAATTAAGAAAGAGTTTTGTTTATTCGTTTTTCCACAGACGAATGAGGTTAGAAACTAATGTTGCCAGCGTTTTACTAACTTGAAGGATCTCGTGTGATCGTGATTACAAACACTTAACCAGTTCCTTTATTCTTAATTATGAGAGTTCCTGCATTTACCAAGAATTACTAAATTACCTTCTTAATCTCCCGCCGAATAAGGTTTTAGAAAATAAATGTTGCCGGTACCTACATAATGTACTCTTTATATTTATTTAAAAAATAAACTAAAAATGATTTTCTCGAGAATAGATACTATTATTATTAGCTGGAGCCTGGACGTCTCTGTTAATATGAATACAGACTGCCAGTGTTGGAGCGTATTTGCGGCTGTCAGCCAATATCTAGGCGCGTCGTTGGGAGATGCGCCAAGATCCTAGTGGAACTGATCGATATGTGTCTGATAAGTTCCAGATATAGTTTTAGTTCTAACATTAATACATAGATACAGTGGTGTGCCTAGGGGTCAAGACTAAGGCGAGCCCGACAGATTTTTTACGATAAAGAAAAAGACAGCAAGTTGCTCAGGTATAGATTAGCTCATCTTATGATCTTATTAATGCAAGCCCGGCTTATCGGCTTGTATGAAGGTCCGCCACTGCATAGATACCTACTGATACTGTTTATAAAATCGTCAGGTGCACGTGGGCCAAAGCGAGTTGGATTGGACAGGCAATGTTCTCCTGACTTATCTTGATCTTATTCGACACTCATGACCTACACGATGCATCTTCACACTACTCTTTTTGTTGGGCTAGTGCAAAATTATCGAAACAGTACCAACCGAGTTTTTACCAACCTGTGCATAGATGAGAACGAGAATTTATCTTTACGTGCTAGCTAACCCATCGATTTTTTTTCTGCCACCGAGTATTGGTATTGGTAGAGACTCTGGTTTGGAGAAATACAACCTTATTTATATTAGTTTTTTTCTATGAGATAAACTCTGTTTGCATTAAAATAAACTTGGTCCTGCGGGATGACACGACGAACTCAGAAAAAGAAATACCACTACTCCGTGTAAGCCGTGTGGTGCCGGCTGCAAATAGCTGACCACCCCATTTTTCCCCGTGGGTTTCGTAGAAGGCGACGAGAGGGATATTGACCAGAAGATGGGCAGCAGCGTCCTTCTAAGTACCATAACTGCTACTGCGATCGCCAACATGCATCGGCCAAGCATGGCGATTACGGCTGAACCCCCCCTTGGGGGAGACCTATGCCCAGCAGTGGGCGTCTAAAGGTTAACTTGATGATGATGACTACTCCGTGTATATAATTCGTTAAATATACAGAATTATAAAGTCAATTGCGTATAATATAGCAGTTAAAACCTTTCCCGGCCGTTATGGTACCTATCGAGGACGTCAACACGCTAACGTACATGCGCATAAATAAAATTAATGCATACCTAACTTGTTTTTTGAAGAAAAACTACTTAGCTACTGTACTGTGAGTAAGTAAATAGATAAAGTATTTACACTGTGTACATACCTAGTGCTGGCTAGTATGTAAAAGGGTATTTCCGTCGGCTTTTGACGTCATTACAATTAACGTAAAATACTTATAGTTATATTGACGTCAGGATTTGATCAAGTTACTGTCTTTATTTCGTTCTGGAGATTATTATCAGGATTTCTGTTAAAACTTTTCATTATAGCAGTCGCTGAAAGTCTCATTATTTTCAGCAAGGAATGTTGAACCATTAATGATCAATTGATTGTAATTTCTACATAATGAAACCGCGGTTGGTGGTCAAAAATATTAAAACTTATCCCGATTTTTATTTACTTAGTAAACTCGTTTTTGAAATTGGGTGTTATCTGGAAAATATTTAAAGTAATGTGTGTTGATCAACATAATCCATATTCCAAAGAGACACATCAGCTGGGTAAGCTATGGGATAGCTTATCTAACCCCTGTTACGTTTTGGAAAATCTAAAGTTAAAGAAGTAAAAACTGTACATGTTTATGCTTTGTGTTGGAAAATCTGGTTGTTCTTAATGAAAATAGCGCGGGTGCGCATTGCAAGAGGTTTTTTTTATGAGTTGTAATACATACCACTTATATATTTTATTTTCTACACACACGATACACTTATTGTTGAAAATCTAAATAAAAATAAATTTTCAATGAACGTCGTGCTTTTACGATATTCGTAAGGTTGCGCGGTTCTAGTAAGTATAGTGATAACAATATTGAGCACGCGGTGCGCGTGTTGCAGCGCGCGAGTGCCGCGCGACTAATGTTCCAGTGCGGCTGCGCGCGGGATGCTGCGCGTACGCACGTGAGGTCACCAGCGTGCGCGCCACTACAGATCGTGCTCAACTCACCAGATTAAATGATCCTTCATGCATCACGAATGATTCGGATCACACGTCTTCATGCAATATTTTGGGGTTTTAAGTTATTTCATAAATGACAAGGTCAGACAATAGAAAATTAAAATACAATACCTGGGAAAATTAATATTTTATTCATTAATTATCACGATTAATTACACTGATTAAAATACGATATGACCAGGTCCCTTAGGATATACTTTCTACAACGTTCGTAAAATTGAGATTTCAAATAAATACATTCGCGGCCGATTTGAAATAGACCAGAATACTGGGATCTCATATTTTATTATTTAATTCAAGTGAGATTACAATCCATTATAATTTCATATTAATTAATTTATTGCTTACAATGTCATCAAAATTATAAGACTATTATTGCTTATTAGTTTAATTAACAGTAAAACATTAAAAGAAACACCGCATCACAGCATTTTGTCCGATTTTAAATTAGGGCTAGGAACGATTCATATCACTATAATAAGTCCTACTTACTTAGATTATTCTCTACGCGGAAATTATCTTAGGTACCTATAAATGCTGAGCCTAAGTATAAATTTGGAGCAAGGCAGGAATGTATTCAATAAATGTTTAACACTCTACTACTTACATCGACGGTACGGTAATTTACTATTTCTAAAGAAATGTAAGATAAATTACTTGTTGTTTACCGCGGGTTGCTCCTAAATGAATATTACAGTCAGGTTGTTTTCTTGTTTCCAAATGCAATAACATGAGTATAGTGAACAAGGACACAATATGACGATAAAATGCTATTCAATGCATGAATAGATTCAACCATAAAATTATATTCAACAATATTGACGGGCCAAGGTGATTAGAGGTATATTTTGACAGTTAAATTTAAAGCTTTACGTTTCATGTGTAAAGTTTTATTTAAAACTAGCAACCCGACCCGGCTTCGCATGGGCCTATAGCCTTCCTCGATAAATGGACTATCCAACACATAAATAATTTTTCAATTCGAACCAGCAGATCCTGAGATTAGCGCGTTTAACAAAACAAACCAACTCTTCAGCATTATAATATTAGTATAGTTAATAGGTAGGTTTGTACTAGTTGCTTTCATAGTTAATTACAAGCTTATCTGATTCTTGAACAAAAAAGAACAAAGACTATCTATCTGGGGCTCACCGCTCCTAACAAACCGCACGGTTCGATTAAGGTTAAGCAACGCTTGCCGAGGTCGGTCCGTAGATGGATAACCATATTATATTTCATACTGATACCCCTCTGTGCTTCGGAAAGCACGTTATGCCGTTAGATCCGGCTAATACTTTTAAGAGATTGCATCACACATTGACCACTTACAGTGATTATTTATTGTTACGAATTTCAATAAAAATTATTTAATTGATAAATACATAAATATCACAATTCGAGTAAATACTACTTAATGTAAACTTGCGAAATAAATATTTATAAACCGGCAGTCAGCCTGAGGGTGCATAACGGTTCAACAACTGATAGAACAGCGTATACGCTTCATGATATGTTCTAAAGTTAGCTGTATGTTTAGATGGTTATGGCACATTTATCATTTGTATAACAAGTTCTACATTGAAGAGTCACACTGTTCTGTTCTGTGTCATAGAAACATTATGCACCCAAATTAGTTTACAACCATAAGGTAAGCACCTTGAACCCCTAATAATTTAAACAATATGCACCGTTTTATTTAATAGTTTGGATGTTTTCAGTAGTGTAGGAACTCCCTCACTTCTAAAAACCCAATTATCTTTGCATTCACTGTGGAAACACAAACAAAAGTATTTTCCCCTTTTAACATTTTGTGGGAAATTGAAAATATATCACATATCTATCATTAATAATTTACTAGATAAAATAAAATAATTATAATAATACAGATTACTATTATAAAATTAGGAAATCTACTTATTTCCAAGAGTTGTTGGTAACTGAGTATAAACGTACCTTATAATTTGGTCGTTACAAAAAACATGGTGTTTTGTATACGTGACGATTAAAAAATTCTCTTGAAGGGTGTTTTCACAGGCACTATTACATCAAGTGCTAGTTAAACATAACACACATACCAATGACTTAACACTACGCTTCTTTGGAAAAATAGGAATGTTTTGTAAGTCCACCATTTAAATTAAATGTAGTTACTGTAATAACTACTCATACCTCGACATTGTATCTAAAAGCGACTCACAAACACTATCATAATAATAATTGCAATATTATTGCTTGCATGTAGCTTCTAAAGTTACAACGATCACTGAAGACTCCCTTACTCTATGTATCCAGGACCGTAAAGTACAAGAGGATAACTCAATTTTTTGCCAAGATGTACCTTGTTTGGTATATCTAGCTCAAACCTATTTATACAAGCTGCGTTACCTTTTCTATGGTGGTATTTTGAGACCAATTGCGCTAGGGGATAAATTTAGCAAGCATTAGATATAGTTTTCCCTTCGTACTCATCGGCCGAAGTACCACAGTACCTACTCGTAAATACCGATTCATGTACACTATTGTTCTTGCACGTTGTGCAAATTAAATAAACACACGTCTTACATACACTTATTCCGCTGATTTGATATAGGTATCTTGGTGCGTGAAGAATGCTTGCACTGAGCAATTAAACGTTGAAGACAGTTGCACTGTTTCACACAAAACTTCTTTTCCAGCCGTTAAGTTTTCATAACTAACCTTAATGCTATAGTCTTTTGAGAATGATAATATTATTAATATTATGCTTGCAATGTATGTAAAAACCACACCAATAAGATTAACTACTTCCAAAGTAGAAGAAAATTTTCACAAATGTGGAGAAAACACGATAATTCAAGACGTTCTTGAATGTATAGACTCGTAAATTGAAAAATAATTTAAATACTTAGGTACTATTCGAACAAGGTGTTTCAATGTAAACATTTTATAATTCTAATGTTACACGTACCCAATTAAGTTCCTATAACCTCTTGCTTGATAAACATTTACGTGTGATAACGAAATAGGCAACAATTTTGTTAATAAACCAAAGGTTCAGGAGATGCCAATTCGAAATATGCGATCAAAATTATTGATCGACGGTTTTGACCAACAACGTACCGTCTACGATAAAATCTAGTAGGAAACTAGTAGGATACAGAAGTCTTTTTGGGCGCCACTATCAACCAATATTATCGACGACCTATTGACGTTTTAACCATCGGCATTTATCGTTCACACTGGGAATGAGCGTACACTGCATCCGAGAACCGTGAACGGCACGAGCGCTTTTGTTTACGTCCGATTGTTTTATCAATCCTGTAAAAGTGAAAGCGCGGTATGTGAGGGAAGATTGGATGCTAGTGCAGCTTCCCGTGCGATCAGTGCGTGGGCAGCGCGAGGCGGTCAGCGTGCGGGCGCCCGCGCCAGCGCAGAGCGAGCCGCGCGCGCGCCGCCGCCACGCACGTCGCCAGCGCGTGCGCAAACACCATCACCACCGCGCACAGGGACACGAACCCGAATGCTGAACCTGGTGAGACAAGCTTCGTTAATTATAAAAAAAAAGGAATACTATACTAGAAATAGGACTAAAAATTAGATCAACCAAGTTTCAGATTGTCAAAAGTACATACTTCTTTTATGGGGTACTGTGTAAAATCCATACTTCCATACTTCCTACTTCTGGGGAGACAAGCGTCATTAATTAAAAAAAGGAATACTGTATAACTAGAAATAGGACTAAAAATTAGATCAACTTAGTTTCAGATTGTCAAAAGTACATACTTCTTTTATGGGGTACTGTGTAAAATCCATACTTCCATACTTCCTACTTCCATCCATACTTAATATTATAAATGCGAAAGTAACTCTGTCTGTTACGCTTTCACGATCAAACGGCTGAACCGATTTTAATGATATTTGGCACTAAAATAGCTTGAGCCCTGGGGAAGGACATAGGCTACATTTTAATTCGTAACTTTGTCTGCATCCGCGATAACTGACATTCACGCGGACGAAGTCGCGGGCAAAAGCTAGTATATTATAAATGCGAAAGTAACTCTGTCTGTTACGCTTTCACGATGAAACGGCTAAGCTGATTTTGATGAAATTTGGTATGAGAATAGCTTGAACCTTGGGGAAGGACATAGGCTACTTTTTAATACGTGACTTCATCTACATCCACGATAACCGTCATCTACGCGGACGAAGTCACGGGCAAAAGCTAGTATTATAATAAAATACCGCTTAATATTCTACAACTGAATGCAAGACAATTTAAAACATGCATTAAACGCACACTATGTATAATTCTCCTGCATCGAGGGTGCGTTTACAGACATAAACCTCACATTAAAATTTACCCAAACCTGGGACAGCCACCAAGTGTACGAAGGATGCAAAAGTTAAACCCTCAAACTGCGCCATTCGTAGACAGACATCTTATAATGTAAAGACACACAATTCAGATGTTTAGGTACTATTTGTTTCTGCTAAGAGACATATCATGGTCATCCCTCGTTACCCACGTCAAAATGTCCGTTTAAGGTCTGACAGTTTGACAGCCGAAACTGATTATTCTGGTTTCTGACATGCGATCATCAATGGCACAGTATATCCTAACTTATTTATGATATAGCTGATCTCGGAACTAATACTTTGTAAAAGGACGTTTCACAAGCAACAATTTCACAGTTATCTAAGTTGGACTGTAGTCGATTAATAGTAAGTAAATCTGAAGGTAATGCAGTCGATTAATAGTAAGTAAATCTGAAGTTAATGCTGAAGGTTTTGGATGACTTTCATCCAAAATCTTCAGCATTGCACTGTCCTGAAAACTTTCCACCACATATTGATTTTAACTGCCACTGAGCTAAGTAAATTTGTATTTGATGATCAGCGATCTTTCGTACATAGGCACAATGTGCATAGGTAACGAAAGATCGATGTGTTTTGTTCTTTTATTTATATTTTCATTTTAAGTCCGATAATTAACCGAAACCGAAATTTAAGTAAGTAAAAATTATGATACACATGATTACACAGATGCGATGACAACGCATCTGTATAATCATGGTGTTATTTGTGTTATTTCCTACATCATTGTAGAAAATAAAAACAGCAGTAAAATCTCCCTTATATAGTCTACTGTTGGACTTGTAGGCCAGTCCCACATTTAAGTTGGATATTCCATCAGGAAAACTGAGTAGCAGTCTGTTTTTTTTTTGTTCCGGGGTGGGAAATACTCATGGATGTTCTCCGCCCTGGGGCGGGCGGAGGGGTTTGTCAGACTCTTACTGACTAAAAACCACCTCGGTGTTCCATCTCACACCTACGTCGGGGGTCGCGGAAACTGGAGATACTTCCGCAACATAGGTACAGCCCTTGGGGAAATCCTTATGGACTATCCCCCGTCCGGGTGCCTAACCCTTAGGAGAAAACAGGCGTGGTTTTATGTTATTTACCTGGCTTATTCCAATCCAGCGCTGGGTATATAGCTGGTAATCCAATTCTGTCAGTTCCACCAACAGCCCAATAGAAGGCGCTGAAGACACCGTATGCAAGGCCTGCGCCGGCGCTGTACAGCGCATGCGCGGCGCGCACCGGGTGTGACGTCACTGCCAGTTCTACCAGCATCACCAGCGAGTTGCCACCGTGGACCAGCACGTTCAGGGCATTCACCTCGTGGATCTCTGTGGATAATGGGCATATAACAAAATCATAGACATTTGATATAATGCAAGGATTAAAAAAAACGACTGTTGCAAGGAAACAGTATTTCGATAACTATGGAGTACATTTATGGAGGCGAACCAATCTTAATTTTGTTAAAACAAATAACTCCTTTTATTAAATAGTTGGTTCTATGCATCTTGGAACTTAGTTGCTATGTATAATTTGTCAGGCACTCAATAATGTTCAAACGTATTGTTATCAAATTGATTAGACCTAGTATTGCAGTTAATAAGGTCCCATGGTCCCATTACTATAAGAATACCTGCAAAAACAATTATTTTTAAATCAAATTAATGCACCAGGCGTTTCTACCTATGGCAGCGCAAAATGTTCTTGCTGCGTGTGAGTGATGATGAAATTAATGTTAGTATTTTTTAATGTTTGATTTGAAGGATGGTGCTTTTGGATTTAATTTAACAGTTATCAAGAAGAAGAATATGAAAGTTTACTTACTAGGATCATGGACTAGCGCCCAGTAGACGAGCGAAATGACGAAGGCGAGGTCAGTTGCGATGATGTGCGAGAGCCAGTAGGCACGGGACAGCAGTGGTGTGCGCACGCGCCGTCCTAAAGGAATCGGGATCTCGTCCTCTTCGCATGCTGCAAAACGTAGGTTGACTGCATGAACATAGATAAGTTTTAAAATGTGGCTGGTAATAAGATTCATAAAACAAAGGTTAGTTTCGGTTCACCATCACTGCTGTCACCCTTGACTTCATTTTAAGATTTTCAGATTAGGTTGTAGGTTAAAATTAAGCAACTTGGCTAAGTATGTTTATAAATGGATGCACTTTCGTCTCTAACAATCTTTGCTATGATAGCACTGATATTATTGTTGTTTAGACCTGCCATCGTTACGCTTACTAAAATGTATGATCTACTCAAGAGAGTTAAGTTTAAAATCTTTATAATTCCTAAAATAGCATTTAAAATACTTGTAAATTATTTTAAAGAAATTACCGGAAAAAGTGTGTGCGCTTCCTGTCAATCATCATTTACCAATACAATAGATTTTTAGTTAAGTCCATTTATCACGCTATTGACGCTATTCAATGTGTCGATAGAAATTATCTATACATTCTAGATATCCTAAGCTAAGCGTCCGGACGAGTTAATGAAAGTACATAAATCCTTTTATGTCGCACACAATAGGGTATTACACCCATTTTTGAAAAGTGTCTCAATGAAATTCTGTAGTGCTAATATGCCACCAAAAAAAAAACACAAAATTTTTATTCAATCGATATGTGCCATAAAAATGCATCTAAATTTTAAATTTTCAAATTTCGCGCGTAGTTTGACGAAAACGCCTCTTACTGGACGCCATATTGCTCAGCGTAAATGACGTCAGTTTGTTTTGTATCAAATGAGCTCATAATAAATATGATAATTGTATATCATTTAAAAATAATTAAAAGCATATTTTGTAATAGGTGTAATAATGAAAAAAATACGTTTGTTACGAAAAAAATAAAAGTACAAAGCCTATATTACGCGAATCGGTTGACTGACAGTTGACATTTTTTTGTTTACACAGCCGTATGGCGTATTAACATGGCCGCTACTATTTCACGGCGTTTTATAACAGATTAAAAATACTGAAAACTTTGAATTGAATTTAAAAATATGTTTTGTTATTTTATGAACTAAAACATATATTTTCCTCTCTCAATAACATATTTATAGTTTTTTTCTCATATAGAGTAAAATACCCTATTGCCTGCGCTTCCTATTGAAGTGGACAACGACCGACAACGTCTACAATTTCCAACAATGACCGCGGAATAATACCCTCTCCATATCGGTTCGGCTCCGTTGGAATGAGGAACCAATAAGGATCATTTGAAGCACAGTGGACAGCGGGCCTGCTCAACTGTGATCTTAATTGACGCGAAATTGTTACCAATCAAGCGTTCCTGACCTCTGTCGATAGCGTACAACCAAATATTGTCCAAATGTTTTTATTTGAATATCAATGCCCTTGACGAGCATCGATGCAAACTAATACGATAGGACATTACGTGAGCAAACCAATAATGACGTTATTAGGAGTTTTCGTCTAAATTGATGAGCAGTCTAGACATCTTGACGCATCTAGTAATTATATTTAACGAAAAAAGACAAAACACGTGTTCAATCGATCCCCAGAGCACATTTTGATGTGTACGACAACATGCGACTCAATGATTCAGATTAATTGATTCGCGTGAGGAGCTACATCGTCCAAGGAAACCGTTTTGTGTAATAAACACTCCCACGCAAAGCACTTGACATTGACGAGTTCGACCTGCATGGAATATACCGAACACTTTCAATGACAGTTTTGACAATGAGCCCCAAAGTGAATCTACGTTGCTGTACTTTAAATATGACAAATACGGATGATGGCTTTATTACACGGAATCTAAATAATACTTAGGAGCATTCTGCGATCTAAATAGGGTTGTTTGTCTGCAACGTCATTCGAAAGCAAACTAGGAATAGGAACAAGGAAAATTACTTCACTCTCAAATAACAAACTTAGAATTATTCAGGCTCTTTGCTTCAGATGTTACATCTCGCAATAGAAGTTGATATGCCCAGCAAAATGTTTAATAAAAAACAGCAACTTCTGTGTAACTTTCAGCAAATGACAAGCCACTGACAGTTTTCGTTATGGGTGCGGTGCAGGGTCTGCTTCTGTTAACAGTTCTGCGTATCCATTGCTGAGTTGATGAACCACGCGTCCAGATACAAGATATCAGATATGGACAGATAGGCGTCTAGCCACCAGTTTTCAAATTATGAATATAAACTCCTTACAACTATTTCCAGACATTCAGTATTATGTTCTGCTATTTAGATAAATTGACGCTTTGTATAAAAAGATCGAGCTCAAATTCTTAGTATTAGATTTAACAGAAATTCCGTCCCAATCAACACAGCACGACTTGTTTTTATCAACATCTAGTATATAGTAGTAGTAGTGGTAGTAGTGTATAGTATATTTTTATGTGTTTCAGTTGATAGTTTGTAGTTTATGTGTTTTTAACATGCTTTTTTAAGATCTAATTAGTGTACCTACTACTCTACTACTCAAATTGATTGCACAATATTTTAGCTACATCTAAATAGAAGTAAGATAATTTGATATTTTTGTCATTGTCTCGGCCATTGCACTATTTCGTAAAAAAACAATAGATGTGTGTCCTCTTGTCATGCCAAGATATCCTAGTAAGCTCAGCGCTTGCTAGTATATCTTGGCATGACAGCTCCAAACTCTAGCGTATGTCATTGAACTTCGTACTAACGTGTTACATCGTAGCACACTGCATTTTCTTGTAGTAAGAATGCAGTTGTAAAGAATGATATTGTAGTAGTCGTTTTATTGTAGAACCGTCTGACGGTGTTAATGTTGCAGTTTTGAATCAGGCACTTTTGTACTCTTGTGTTGAATTTCGTACTCCAATAATTTAAAAGCAAAGTAAGCAGTCTGTTCTATTAAGATATTAGGCAAGTAGAAACTTACGGGAGTTTAAATTTTGTGCTCTGTAACGATGCACAACCGCAAGAGCGAGTCCAGACTGTAGCGCGATCAGCAAGTAGCCCCAGTTGGTGAAGTAGATGAACCACTTCATGTAGTTGAGCTCTACCTTCGGTCCGTCATATAGACGCGGCAGGCGCTGGCACGCAAAACTGGCCACGCCAATCGATAATACCGAGATGAATAACAACCATCTGTTAGAGAGTAAATAGATAAATGTCTGGTTAATGGTAAATATTACGATAAGTGCAAACATCGTCAAGTTGATTTTGAAATTTCTATACAACAATTTTATTCAGGTATGGATTCCATTATATCGTATTCCAAAATGTAAGTTGTCTCTCTATACAAAATACATTACAATGTACATTTTTTATTTCCTATATAGAAGAGCGATTGACTTCAGCAAGAGGGTAGATTAAGTAATAGTGTAGATCTAATTGGTCTTAGTTTTAGACAACATATAGTCTTATTAGTTTACGTGATAATAAAGCAAAATTTCTAGATAAAGATAATAGGTTGTTTTGCATGGTTTTGATGTAGCTTACCTATATACAAGATATCCCGTGGAGGGGTGTGGGCTGGACTGCCACTGGCTGCAGGCAAACTGATACGCAGGCGCATGCTCGAGGTTGAGCGCGCGCCGGCTCGCCTGCCACATGCGACCCAGCATCGCAGGCTTGCATGACTTCTGCATAGCTACAGAAGAGAGAAGATGTATCAGTTACTGCAACGCAAACCTGTAGCTATAGTCCATCCATGATTATTGCTGGAATACAATCGATTTTAATTATACTGAAGACGAAACCTTGTTGACAAGAAGTGGATGGGCATTGGGCAGTCACATTATTAACCGAGGACGTCTCAAGACACGGAACAGATTATCTGTTCCGTGTCTCACGACTATTCGGTTGAAGAGCGCCCATCTCCATCGAACGAACTTCAACGCGAGTGTGATCGAATTTTTTTTTGTTTCAATCAACGCAAAGGTCGAAAACATACGAGTGAGTGAGAGCGCGGTAACATCACAGGAAAATTGGCGCGCGGAAATTACACAAAACGTGTTCCAGGACATATTTACGTGTTTTTGAAAAAGCCTTACAAGTTTTTGGTAAAAATGTTTGTAATTAAGAATTTTTTACTTTTTCAATGTATGAGTGCATTATGAACGGCCAAAGTTCAGATAAAATTGTGCAAAAAAGCTGATTTTTGGACGTGTTTAATGAATTTGTTTCTCAAAAAAGTTTATTTTTGGCTTCATACAAACCTAGATTTAAACCACAAGATACCGGTGTGTTAAAAAAAATTGGAAAATAATTTGGTAAAACGCCGTAATCGCGTACGAGCATTTGTATGGGAAATATGACGGGATGGGCGCTCTTCCAATATTAGTAACTAATCTTGATATTTCAGGCTAACCCCATAGACACTGAATCATACATTACCTGAATAATCAGCAGAAGGCATTGCTAGATTGGCTTTTAGTTCGGGTAGCAGTTTTATATCCAAAAAGCAATTTTATAAATTAGCACCACTTTAAACTCTGCCAGTTTTTATATGTTGACAACAGACAACTAGTACATGAATCGTAACATAAATTCTAATTGTACCACTGATCAATGAAACTGCGTGAGTGGTGAACGATCGATTTTATGAAATAGGCACCTCGCCTATATTCGTTCGTTTCTTATAATAGGTACATAATAAATTTAATAGGCAACAATGTGTTTTGTGCGCAAGCTCAAGGGGCAACACCTTGACACGTTAGAAGTTGACGATTACTATTGGCGTATGCTACGAGCTTTTTTGATTTAAAAAGTATTCATGCTTCTACTGAACAAAATATTCTAGAACTTTCATTAGTTTAAGACGTATTTTTATTTTAGAAGCCGTTGTTTATGGTGGAGCATGCAATTGATATATTATGTGGTCATGGTCACGTGACCATGTTTTGCACGCGATCTGTAAAGGCATTAATTAAGAATACGTTATGTGGTCCGATGTTGCGATAACGATGGAGGGGAACTCTTCGCTATTATCAACAACGTTCCTTTCAATGCAAACGTTTAAATCAGATCAAATGTCTTCCTCAAGACTGGATACTATTATCACTTAAGTAGATAACGAAATGAAAGTAACATAAACGTTATTCGAAATTTATATGAGCGATACATCGGACGCAAATAAGATAAGAGTATTAATAAATGCATGAATGTTGACAAAGGTAAGTGTTATGAGTCTACGAATACTGTGTTGCCTATCAACTTTATGAATTACAAGAGAGGAGATTAACAGTCTAAGATTAATTGACGTAGATATCTGTGATGGGTACTAGTGAGCGAGGTCAATGCACAACAAATTGTGAGCCACCTGCGACGATTGCCTGGAGCAGCGAGTGGGCGCACCAACTGTTCGCAGAATAATCACTAATTAGTACACAAGGCCGCGAGGGACCGTACAGGAGCTCGCAGAGGCCCTCATACTTGGGCCATACAATTACATCGGCGGCTCCTGTTAGATCTTTAACTTGCTTTTGCCGTCATCGTCGCTTCATGATTTCCGGCCCCCCGGTCTATTACAAATTAAATTATGAGATCATATTGCTGTTGTTTTCTGTCAGATAACTAGATTAGAAAAAATATGCATTTTATATATGCTACACAAATAATGATAATATCTGTGCTTTTTGCATTGGCAACGAGATGCGTAGCATGCGTAACATTGAAAAAGTAAAATTTTATGACTGGCAGCGTGGAACAATATATTAAAGCTATTATATATTTAATGAATAGTTGCCATTTTATTAACTTGAATTAATTATGAATGCGAATTCATGGTGTTTATCAATGGAACCTTTTTCAGACTCGTTATAATAAAACAGTCGGTGAGATTCCGTCTCGGTTGGCTGGCTGCCACTGTCATTTTGTGATAGTGATCTGGCCTCACACAGGACATCAATATAGTACCGATGTCGTGGCTGCCGTGCTCGTGACGGTCGATGTTTACCTGCAGACCATATTGTACTTCACACGCTTGTAACTAATCGATGTATACTTCCTCATGTTACCTTTATAGATGTTTTGGACGCGATAAACTTGGAACTATTAATACAAATAAGTAATATTATGTCCTGAAAAAATAGTAAGTAAACCACTTATCCCGGTTTCATTCCATCATTTTTGGACGCCTCCAAAGAGTAATATAATTATAGTAAGGCTGGGACGTCTCACAATGCGTCACATTGTCACTTTGAATGTCATGAAGACATTGTCATAAAGTAGTTAATGAAGGGATTTTTTTTTATTCTGAGTTAAAACCAAATAAAACCTACAAAACCAAACATTACAATAGCTATTATTATTGAAATTACCATGAACCATTAACCAAGAACCATTAACCAACAGGGTTCAAGATGTCGTCAGATCTACGTCATTATATCAAGGTTCACTTTTTGAGGATAGATGGGGGAATAAGTCTCTAAGAAGGTATGCATACTGACTAGTTTAAATGAAGGGCCCATTTTCAGATATCAGGTATAACAGCAGGCACAGCCAAATTGACAATCTACAATCCATAACGCTAATAGAAAACTAATCAAATGTATGGGAATGACGTCATATCAACGATATTAGTCACGTGATCGAAAATAAAAAATGGATCACGACGAGGCGTTAAATATTGTAGAAAGAGATACGATACGAAACGTTTGTAACTTGGCTAGGCCTACAGGTACCTACATCACATACAAGTGAGACACCTGGTGGCGACTTTAAAGTTCCGATCTTTAAAGAGACCGGCTAAAGTTATGGCGCACGGAAAGTGTATGGCAATAAAAAATTAATACATTTTGACATTATCCTAAACAAATATCTTAACCAGCCGTTACACTTGTACGTAGGTCTGTAAGGTACAGAGGTCAGCACATCAAGCTACAACAATCTTTCAAATTACTTTGATAGATTTTCAACTTTATTAAAAAATGATAAGGTTAATATTCAATTGGGGAAATTTGACAGTTTGGTGTGGCCTGATGTGCTGGCGTTTGTACCATTACTACTTGAAAAAATGCTCAGCAATAAAATTATCAAGTACACTTTCTTGACGACATATTCCTCTATCTATCATCAAAATCTCAGCTAAAATGACGTATGTCTAGCGACTATAGGTTCTCAGTCAATAAGCTACTGACCGTAAAAGTAGAATTACCTATTTCACCTCGTTAAAATTCTGGCTAGAATTTAATCGATTATTCGAACAATGGGAGGTCTATGACCAGGCTACTGGCCAAGATGTAAGTTCATTTTTAATAATTCCATGAGCGTATGTAGTGAGGGATGACAGACGGGACGATTGTATCATGATGATGATGATGATGATGAGTATTCTAATCTACTAATTAATAATAATAATAAATAATAATAATTCTAATTTAATAATAATCTGTATATATAAAAATGAATCCCTATTTTCCTTGGTTACGGGTATCACGCGTGAACGGCTGGACCAATTTCTTTTTTTTGTTGTGTTTGTAAGGAGAAGAAGACTATGACAGAAAATACTAACAAAAATGCGCGAAACATAAAAAAAAACTGTACAAGTGCGAGTCGGACTCGCTCACCGAGGGTTCCGTAAAAATTTGTAAGTATATATCCATATCCATATTTAGTATTATCAATGTGAAAGTAACTCTGTCTGTTACGCTTCCACGATGAAACGCCTGAACCGATTTTGATGAAATTTGATATGAAATTAGCTTGAACCCTGGGAAAGCATATAGGGTAATTTTAAGGGTTTTAATCTGGAACTTCGTCTGCATTCGCGATAACCGACATTCACATGGACCAAATCGCGGACAAATACTCGTTATAAATAAAGAATATATTTTTTATGATTTAATTACAAATGTATAATTTTTAGATTTTTCCCTGTATTTACAGTATATGACGATATTATTTGCCAAATTTCATAATTCTAGTCTAGGTCAACGGAAAGTACCCTATGAATTTTGTTTCCCTTGAGAGTATCGAAATGTACCTTTATTGCGACATATACGGCCGTATCTTTTTTTTTCACGTTAACTTACAAGTTTGATTTTTCACAGCTTCAAGGGACAGTAGACTTCAATATATGGTTTTAATTTTAACTCGATACCTTTACGCGTTCCCGAAATAAAGGGTCTTGACAGACAGATGGACAGAAAGACAGACGGACAACAAAGTGATCTTATAAGGGTTTCGTTTTTTCCTTTTGAGATACGGAACCCTAAAAATTACAAAAACAAAAAAAAGCACATAGATGACGTATTAGTTTCTTAAATTGGAGGATTAGCGCAATTAGGGTAGGTAGGGTAGGTAGGGCAGGTAGGGCAGGTAGGGCAGGTAGGGCAGGTAGGGCAGGTAGGGCAGGTAGGGCAGGTAGGGCAGGTAGGGCAGGTAGGGCAGGTAGGGCAGGTAGGGCAGGTAGGGCAGGTAGGGCAGGTAGGGCAGGTAGGGCAGGTAGGGGAGGTAGGGCAGGTAGGGCAGGTAGGTCAGGTAGGGCAGGTAGGGCAGGTAGGGCAGGTAGGGCAGGTAGGGCAGGTAGGGCAGGTAGGGCAGGTAGGGCAGGTAGGGCAGGTAGGGCAGGTAGGGCAGGTAGGGCAGGTAGGGCAGGTAGGGCAGGTAGGGCAGGTAGGGCAGGTAGGGCAGGTAGGGTAGGTAGGGTAGGTAGGGTAGGTGGGTAAGTAGGTAGATAGGGACAGGACAACGTCTGTCGGGTCAGCTAGTTGAGTATATACATAACTCAGTTACAGCGAACTTAAGGAACATTGGTACTTTGGTACTTTTAAAAGCGGCAATCGGTTTCCAACCTGTTACTGCAATATTCACTTAATCTCACAAACAACGTGATTTTGAAAAACGTAATATGAATAAAGATAATATCTAAGCATGATTTTATGAATGTAATATACAAAGTACAAGCATCCGTTACGGATTACGTGTTTGATGACAATTTATCGTGAATGGTTCACTACAAAATGAACTAGACGAGAATGAATATGTATAACTACATAGTTGCAACTTTGTATTTACAACTGTATATCTAGACGGCGAGCAGACGAAGGCCATCCGGGATAACCTTGTAGTCATAGGTATGCTATTGTAATGCAATCCATGTGATTTCCTACATCCTATGTCCTAGTACTGCTAAGTAGCAACTTATTCGGCCATCCTACAATGCATAAGCCGAGGTTAGCCTTATGAGATAGGACTGAGCACCTGTGTTGAATCTAGATTCTTAATTATACAATTTATTTGGAACTATTAGTATTATTGTTTTCACATCTTTGACTGAAGAGGTGTGGAGCTAATGAATATCGTTATTATACTGTCCCACTCAGGTTTGTTATGAAAACGTGTTATACAATATAGTTTAACATGCTACGCATATTTACAACTCGCTTTGCATAGTTCTACCAAAAGACTACTGTCGTATAAATTTAATGTTTGTATACAAATGTGATTACATGAACTCTGTTGTTTAATAATTATTAATTACTTTAATACGGCCTTCATAATTGGACATGGGCAAACCAATTCTTGGTATTGTGTGTTTTCCCTAAGTCTGGAGCCAACATAGGCACCTGTATGTAATCATTATCAACAATCATTCATAAACGAGTTAGCTAATGTTATCGTCGTCCATGGTTATACACCGTGAATTATGACGCGCCTTGCTTGCACCATTAGTAGCACATAATGTAATTTTTTGTGTAGGTAGATACAAAAAATATGACAACTTTAAGTACCTACCTAATGCGTTAGTGCCTACCTTTAAAACTGAAGAGCAGATTGTTGTCATTTGCTGAACGAGAGCATATAACTCCAACCTTTCTTAACATATCGATAATGGCTATAAAATAATAATGGTAATTTTCATAAGGACAGTCAGCGATAAAAGAGGCTGAGCATGTCAACGTTCCTGAATGAAGACCGCTTTTTGTGAATCAAAACTATCAGGTACGTGTACACGGATATGTTCACCGTGTTGTGGCCCTGACTATTCAGTGACATTCAAATTTGTTGGTTAAAGTGTCAACGACTTGTAGAGCGTTGACGTGCTCAATGGTTTTATTGCTGACTGTACGTCCTATGATGCGATGAATGCTATGGCATGACATGTTATTTTCCATCGCGGCACCAATAGCGGAGAACAGTGCAAAATTACACAACACACATATTAAACAAGACTTTCTTAATACGAAAAAAATCTAGTTTACGGCTGAGTTACGTCGGGCCAGTCGCTGACAACCGTCTTAATTAGATAAGTTAACGTTGACCTGTCGCCGTTAGAGGCCACAGCTGAACTGACCTGCTTAATTTGCTGTTAGTAAACATACGCCAAAGGGTTTAACTTCTATGATAATTAACACATTTTCAAAATGCATACCTACATTCTTTGCAAATTGTGTGCTTTGTGTTTAGGTATTTGTATATATGTAAGCTAAAGTGAATCAGAGATCTGAAATAACTAACGCTAACGGGCAATAAAAGCCGAAGGAGTGGAACATCTAGAAAACATTAGGGAAAAGAGGATCCAAAGCGAATTGGTAATACAAATGTAAAATTTACTCAGAGCAAAGTGGAAGATGTTAGTTGTCGAGGTATAACTCTATAAGGAACATGGTGTGACCAATGCAATAATGTAAGCGAAATTAGTCGATGGTTCAAGGTGATTGACGAAGTAAATTGCTGGCACACATCCACTTGAGGCCAGAATTTATGTACATAACATTAAAGCGGAGGACACAATTCTGGTTGGAAGATGGCGAAAGAGTGACCTTGCGGATGGATGCTGTGGTAAGTGGAATGTCCTGGATAGGCAACGTATGCAATGTCCCAAGAAAAAAAGTAGGCAATTTTCTTAATGATTGTTCGTCAAATTTTTATCTAGAATAATCTAAATAATAAGATTGTGTCAATTATTTCATATAGATGTCCCGTACAATTGTGAGCAAGCATAGAGATTGCCACACGTATATGTACATGCTTATTAGCTCGTGTGTAACCAATAATGTGTTTGTAACATGTTATATTCTTGGTTTTAACGTTATTTGGTGACGCGAACTTTGAAACGGGATATTAAATATGCTTATATCGAGTGAGTTGCATGAATTCAATAGATCGAAATCGATGATGAAAAGGTCATAATTATGACCTTTGTTGGATGCCACGAGACCAAAAACAAATCAATTTTCGAAAGTACAGTTAATTGGCATGTAAATTGATAAAATTTTGGAGAGAACATCTATTCTAAGAACAAAATAGAATCCTACTCGTAAGTCGATATCATAAATATCTGCTCATGTAGGATCGATAGTCTTCGCTCTTACCTTACTACATTCTCAAACACGGTTAACGTTGATTAGCTTTCTGGTAAGGTCAATGCACACTGTACATATTAAAGAAAAATCGATATTACGGTCCACAGTTAGGTCAAGAATTTCCAAGTAAGTAGGTAGTTCAATTACCCCGAAAATATAATAGTAATAGCCGTTGGCTCTAACAGTCGTATCTGTCTGACTCACCGTATTACGGAAACGAATCAAGTTATAACTCTCTGATTAGTACAAGGACTTTTGGGGGAAACGAGATTTGGACACGAATAGAAAAAGCAGGAAAATATATAAGGAAAATCTCTAATTGGTTCTATCAAAATCTGTACGTATTTTATAAGGAAAACAAAAAATGTATCTAATAAAAATAGTATCATAATGTATATGTTACAGTCAAAACTCTTAACTACTCAAAAGTACTTTTAACTGGCAAAATCAGTCAAAAGTCTGACTGAACAGGTTGGTCAAAAGTGGTTTTATTTGACTGCAAATCATTGGTTAATAGTGCTTTTGACTGCAAATTTGCGGTTAAAAGTTGTTTTTACTGACGCTGTTAGTCAAAACTAGTTTTAACTGCTAAAGCATTAGTCAAAAGCACTATTAAGTAGTTAGAATCTAAATAAAGATATTTATTATGGTAGTGTGGTATATTGAAATCGTCGCCCTGACGTCGTCCGTTTTCTTCTGAAGTACTTTTAAAGAGTGACTGATATAATCAGTCAAAACCACTTTTGTCGAAATCAGTCAGTCAAAACTACTTTTAACCAGCTCCATTGGGCAAAACTACTTTTACCTGTTATTTCAGTCAAAAGTAGTGTCTAAAGCATACGGTTAAAACTACTTTTGACTGATTTTACTAGTTAAAAGTACTTTTGACTGGTTAAGAGTTTTGATTACAACATAATAATATATACTTACATTCAAAAATATAATGGCAAGGTATTGAATATATTTGGCAGCAGGTCATTCAACTTAGGTGCGATGTTACGTTCAGAAGAATTAAGTAATACGTAAGTATCAGATAAAATTACAAGTGGCGTAAAATTACGGAATGACACATGCTACGGGGTCCTTATAAGACTTCTCCTTTTGCTTAAACATCTGGGGTGTAATTCTGTAAGACCTCATTCTAAACTTCGAATCTGAATCCGCTGTGAGTTTCTTGATTGGCATTCTAAAAACTCGGTTGATAATTCGAATTTACACTAGCCTAACTCGCTGACACGCTCGCAAGGGTGGCCCTTGCGAGCGTGTCAGCGAGTTGAACTAAATTGTCAGGGAGATTTTGACAGATAAAGTATGCGATGACGTAAGAAGTGGCATTCTGTAAGGTAATTTTCCCGTCACTTCGACGCTCATTTCGCACTCGAAACCGATTCAAAGTGTCAAATATATCAAGGTCATTTTGAACCTTATGCGAAGTGAGAGTGAATAGCGAGATGCGAGTTGTTGTTTGAATTTTACAGAATCGACCTACTGCAAAGCATTTTTTCAAGTTCTTCGAGTATGTATGTAAGGCCACTTTTAGATTTGCTTTGTTATAGTTGAAGTGAAATTAAGGAGCGACTACTATTGGACTGTAGTTAATTAATAATCTACTGGACCATTTATGGTTACATCAGTTTTCTATCTGCCCTAGAGCTATCGGTTCCGTACAGAATATTAATTTCGTCCACATTCATAAAGAATTCTATAAAAATGGGATAGGATTGTGAGTTCGTATAGGACCGAGCTAGATTTTAAGGTCTATTTGTAAAGATCACTACTTGTCCTCGAAACAAGGTAGGTATTTACGTATAACTAATTTCAAGACATGTAAATTATATTTTTCTAATTGAATCATAAGATACAAACGAGTGTTTGAGTAAAAACCGTAAAGTTTTAGAAAAAGCAACTTATAAGTATTGTTACATTGTTAGGTGCCTAATTTACTTTCAGGGTGTAGTTTTAAATGAATGAAGCCTGAAAAATACATTCAATTCATCCTAATTGTGGCTGATTGTTGCTAGGGTCATGATTTTGATTGAAAAAGAGTTAGCAGTCATTGCTGATTTATCTATTGCCCATTATAACAATTGAACGATTTGTTTGACATCGTAAACGTCGATCTAAACGTCCCAAAGACCTAGCGCAACAAGGTTGTGTGTATTAAACGGTTTCAACTGAAAGAATCATGGCGAAATCCATACATTCATTTGTATGAAAAAAAAATCATTTAGAGGGTTTAAAATATTTTACAATGTGGAGAATACATTACCATCAGTTTGACGACACGGTTGGCGCAGTGGCTGAGCGATCGACTGCTGCGCAGCGTGTTGCGGGTTCGATTCCCGCCCAGGGTAAACATTTGTGTGATGAGCACTTGTGTTTGCCTTATGTCTGGGTGTTGTTTATCTATATATGTATGTATTTACAAAAAAAAATGTATTTGTGTATGTATATCAGCTGTCTGACACCCATAGTACAGGGTATCCCTAGTTTGGGGTCAGATGGCCGTGTGTGAAAATGTCCCCACATATTATTATTATTATCAGTAGATAGATATACCTGCCATATTTAAACCCCCCCTAATTAAACATTTCGAAATGAATATAACACTTATTCGTTTTATCTCGTTGCCCATTTGTGTATAGAAAAAAAAAAGAAAATGACAAGTGACCTTAACGGATCTGTCAAATTGGCAGACAGTGACGTAAATCGTTGTTTACACTGGCGGAGTTGAAAAAGTACATTGATTAATCATTATTTGTGACATATTGCCCATAAAACGATGCAATTTCAGTGTAAGAAACTGTCAGCCACCGTTTCGTTATGAAATAATGAGACTTTCGCTAAACTATTCACTTTTAACATCCATTTTTATTGCGGGGTTTTAAAAATATTTTAAATACATGATACTCTTTAGGTATCCAAGAGTATGGAATTAGAATTTCAACGTCTCTAAACATCTTTACTTTTTTTGTACAAATCCTGCTATGATACTTTTAAGTCTATGGTGACTAAAGCGCGTCACAGTCGTAGCTATAATATATATCTTTGTTACGTCACCAAAATATGTAGACAGATATAGCAAGACATATTAATATATATTTCAAAAACGTGCAGCGAACAACGACCGCAGACTTAATAAGGGCTAAAATATATTATTATATTATAACTACCGTGTGTGGTGGCTTGCTATAATATAATATATGAATAGCATAGTATATTATAGCTACGTATGTGACGGGTTTAAGGGTTGGTGACTAAGACGTTTGGACAGCGGCAACAATATAGGTATAGGTCCTATAGGTCGCTATGTGCGAAACGTGGTTTTTGGGACTTTTTAAATATGTATTGATTGACAAGATCCTACTCCAAAGATGTGTCAGAAAATATCCAGGATTTTAGACTTAATATGAAAAAAAATTAAGGTTATAACTACATGTCGTTCAATGTAGTTTCTACCTTTATAGTTACTTAGGAAAGCGTGACTTTATGCTATGTATTTAGGCCATGTATTTTAAGTACTTAATATGTACAGTCACGAGCATAAATATGTATAAAGCAACTTGCAAAGTTCAAAAGCAATTTTCTTGTAAAATAACTATTTCAACTTATAGATAAAACCTATTTTATACTCGTAGTACCCAGTTTGGGATCAAAAATACCCTATTCGTAACCCCATAACATTTCAATCAATAGTTTAGGAGAAATTCAGTTTAGAATGAGACCAACTGTTTACATGTTATTGCTCGTGACTGTACACGGTGGTAGAGACGGTAGATTATTTTGTTGGTTTAATTTATTTTGAATCGCCAAATATTAACGGTGTCTGGGATCAGAATTTGGCGACACGATTGGTGCAGTGGTTGAGCGATTGACTGCTGCTCAACGTGTGGCGGGTTCCATTCCCGTACGGAACAAATATTTGTATGGCCTAGAGATAGTTGTTCCGGGTCTGGCTGTTTGTATATGTGAGTTTATATGTTTGTAAACGCACGACACAGAAGAAATACCTAGTGTGGGGCAACGTTTTTTTTTTTTAAACAAAAAGAATAATGTACTGAATCTGAAAGTTTTCTCATTTCTTTTTCTTTTTAGGGTTCAGTACCTCAAAAGGAAAAAACGGAACCCTTATAGGATCACTTTGTTGTCCGTCTGTCTGTCTGTCTGTCGCGTGGAGGTATCGAGTTGCAATTAAAACCATATGCTCAAGTAGTAGTAGTACGGTCCCTTGAAGCTGTAAAAAAATCAACCTTCTTTGTTAACGTGAAAAAAAGATACGGCCGTATATGCCGCAAAAAAAAACGGCCGTTTCATCGTGAAATCGTAACAAACAGAGTTTCTTTCGCATTTATAATATTAGAAGTTAGAAGATTTAAGTTTGGATAGTAGGTATGGATTAGTATGGAAGTATGTACCTACAAATTTGTACGGAACCCTCGGTGGGCGAGTCCGACTCGCACTTGTACGGTTTTTTTTGTCTATCCACCGTGACATTGTCACTGCACAACCAGTATGTACGTCACTATTATCGGAAGGCTTTTACTATTAATGTCCTATCATGTGATTTCACGACGTCGTAAAAGACATACCTAGCTCACACTCTAAACGTGATTGAGAAGTGATCCGCATGCTGTTTCTAAGTGTTGTCCAATGCACATTACATGTACCTTACTATCATAAACATAACATAATGGTCCAATGTGTTAACTGTGCTACAGCAATGGTTTTTGTAAAATATAGCTTTCCACCGAATTTAGGGGCCTGAAGTATAGACAAGTCCGACGCTATATTTAACTAACCAATATTTTTTATTTCCCATTAGTTTCTAGGAATTATTGTAAGAGTATTTTTCATTGCTCGCTGGATGCGAGTCGCACGGGACCGGTCAATGTGGCGCCACTTGGGGGAGGCCTATGTCCAGCAGTGGACGTCTTTCGGCTGAAATGATGATGATGATGATGATGATGATGATTTTTCATTGTAAGTAAACTATAGGCTACATAGTTATATAGGTACATAGTATACGCACATACAGTTTAATTGTCTCTCACTCATATCGTAAAGTTCCTATTATGAAATCAAAAATAGTATTAGTGATAGAGTTTATGCACGTGCCACTGTAATGAAATTGAAACGTTTTATTATTGCAAGTTAAATAAAAAGTTTCAATTGCAGGGTTTCGGCTGCGCCTGTCACCTTGTAGCAATGATGTCATAAACTGCTTCTGTTTCTGTGTAAGTATTACTAACGTAGTTTGTAAGTATATTGTTACTAACAATATGAGTATTTTTGCTTGAAATCAATGATTATTATAATTATTATATTATTTGGTCTTTGACTAACATATAAAAGGTTTCAAGGTTTTCCAATGTGCTATGGAGCGCAGCATATTTGCTGTTTAATTAACCCATCGCGATCGAAATACCATACTGCGCTCCAAAACACAGATCGTGGTTCAAGCTGCCCGGCTAAATCGGGACTGGGCAGGACATGTCTGCCGTATGTCGAACGACCTATGGGCGCGTCAAGCCCAAAATTGGTACCCTGAAATGGTGAGACGAGACTGCAGTCGATCACGAAGGAGATGGCGGGGACGAATTAGACGGTTTCCTCTCGAATGTCGATGATACCGCATAGGTGCAAAAGCAACGGAGGTTTGACCTTTACAATTTTTTGTCTGAACGTCGTTGAGTTAAAAATTGGCAAAACGTAGCGCAAAGTCAAGACCCGATTTAACGATTTAACGCACAAACAAAAGGACGCGTACGAAAAAAGTATTTACATAAAAGTGTTGGTGGACAAATACAATTTTCACTATTACACCTTTTAATGTGACGAATCCATTTAGTATAGATTTGAATTAAATTCGATTCATATACTGTATGTTTTTCTTACAATTTAGAATTACTAACTCACTTTGTATGTTTTTATTTGGCATGTTTTAGAATCGATTATTTAATCGGTATTAAAAGTGTTTTTTTAGGGTGGCAACTAGCTGACGTTTGTCAACCGTCAATTATACTAAGTGCTCTGATAATTACAAGAACAACAAGAACTACCCAGCCAAAATGCCACCAGAGAAAGCAAAACTCGCACACCACAACTTCACGAACCTATGACACCACATGCATGACAAACACATAATTCAACATTTCATTTCAAGAAGGAAGCGCCGTTTGATAACCTCCAAGAACCGCTGCGGCACGGCTCTCGTGGAGCCCAATACCATACGTGCCGCGATGCCGAACACATACCGTGTGTATCTGCCGCCTTCACTACACCACTACGTGGAGGACATCGTCGAGTAGTTCGAGTACGTGCGCCGATAGACCAACTACACGCCGAGTGTGCAGCTGTTGGACTCTCATCGCAACGCTAACTTCAGGGCTTCGGGTTTGTGGCGCGGTTACCAACGTGTTATCTGCAGCTCGTTATGGTGAAGGACTTTGGGCCGAAGGGCGTGATGTTCCGTAGTTTCCGAGGACAAGTGCCACACTAGTGGAACTATTCTACTCAGGAAATGCCAAATCTTAGCCACGTACTTAGTGTGAAAAACGTTGCAGTCATTGAAGTGAAGTAACTAACATATACCTAGGCATAAGTTAATCTCCCGGCCATTTTTATTGGGAAAAAGTGTTGCTTTCTACTGGTAGCCCGAATATATCTTTGAATGACTGTTATATTTAACGACGACATCATAGTAATTTTTAACCGTCCGTATGTAACCTCGACTTTTAATTCTATTCAGTAACTTGAAAGTTCAAAGAATAATAATGATACCATACTAAAACTATTAGTGTTGGGGTAGTGAACGATTTTGCGTAAAGAACGAATGATAAAAATGGTTCAATTTAAATAAAACTTTAAATGTTCGTGTGTAAGATGTGGAATATAAGAACAATTAATAATTGTTAATTAAAATAATTTCATTTCTTTTTCTTCTAAAAGAAACAAAATAAAAAACATATTTTATTACTTTTTTTTTACTTTTGTCATTTAAATAGTGTTAGATATAGATGGGTGTGATGTGTGTGTTTTAGTGTTTTTAAAAAAAGTTAT
The DNA here is from genome assembly GCA_947361185.1 of Charanyca ferruginea. NCBI lineage: Eukaryota > Metazoa > Arthropoda > Insecta > Lepidoptera > Noctuidae > Charanyca > Charanyca ferruginea. Next base: position 9,450,478 of record OX376058.1, read on the forward strand.
TAAATTTCAAATAAAATATTTGTTCAATTCATTATTTAAGTTCATTCAATTTCGTTCATTCTTACACCACCTCACTATATTTTTTTTGTCAATTTCTGGGATCCCTTCAACTGTCAAGTTACTGAATAATAGAATTAAAAGTCGAACCATATCCCCTAATGTAATATAAGTATTTAAGTATGTAGTCTATATGGTATATATTGTATGGGTCTTTGTTACCTCAATTAAATAATTTAGTATTATTTCATACTTATTCTTTCTACATATTATGTAATTATAGCTTAATTTTTGTTTTCTTATTCATTTAGAAGTTTCGTTTATAAATGCTAATTTAAGGCACTCCCTGGCATTGTAACCGTAGTCCTCAGATTATAAAACAATAGGTTTTATAATCTGAGACGTAGTCAATAATCAATCTCAAAAATGTATTCGACATAATATGGAAACCGGGAGACTCTCGGCACACGTTTTTACTTAATGCCATACTCCTACATATGTATCTCCCATTTTCTGATAGTTAAATAATTTATCTTAGTTATAACTTTTGGGATAAAATAAATATATTTTATAATTTTTTAAATAAAAGACCGTCTTTGTTGTTGTCGGCGTGGGCGCTTCATGCGTAACGTCTCTTGTTTGTATGATGTTTTAACTCAAACGAAGTATAAAAACGGTTAAACGGTTAAACGGTTAACGGTAATTGGAATATTTTCAGCATCACATAACCTTATATGATATGTATACTCTGAGACAGGTTTTTGAAAAAAAAGTACCAGCATACCTTTGATTATATATAATGTCATAATCAAAGCAGCATAACTACGTAGTTTTAATTGAAAACTACGTATGCTGGTCATACGTAGTTTTCAATTAACTAATACGATCATGAAACGTTGAAATTATCTACGTAGGTGTCCAGGCCCGACACTCCTTCAAAACTCGCCATGCGCCGAACTCCTTCATTGAAAGGATCGCGAAATCTTCTTGGTTATGGGGTTATTGCGTTAATGCTGAGCGCTGGGACTTCACACACTTCAAGGATTCCAAGCCTAGGTACGTCCCTTTACTGACATTGGTTTAATGGTTACCCATTCGAATTGTTTAACAATTCATGACGATAATAAAATATGTATAAAAATTAAAATGTGTAAGTCCTCCAGCTGCGGCTATAGTGCTGTTATTTTATAATCTGAATTAAATTCGGCACGACTAAACCAAGCGTATCATTCTTACAGTGCATTGCTCTATATAATGTCTCGTCTGGTTAACAAACATGGTACGAAAAACATATTTACATAATTCACCGGTTGCTGAACTTTTAACATAAATAATTACTTTTCTAATTGGTAGGTAGGCTAAATTTTTCGACGAAAGATGAATCAAATATTTTGGTCGGCACAGCCCGTTTATAAATATGAATTACCTACCTTCTCGTCATTGTAGTTAAATTGTAGGCAGCAAATGTTAGACAGGTTCACCTAAGCAGTAACAATACCATCTACCAACTGAGTGTCCGGTAATTTTTCTATTTCATTCATGGATGTGAGTTATTGTTGCTTGAGATGTACCTACGACGTTCAACAAAGAAGCTTTGAGAGACGGTGTTATGTGGCAGAGGCATTGCCAACAATACAACAGTGCTATTTGTCTCCGATATTTTGGACATGGATTTTTGTGTCTACTTGTCCCTGACGCGTACACGTTAACCAGAATGTTGCGATAAACGACAAAACGATAACATGCACGGTTCAGGTTTTCCTAACAAATACAGGAAAAGAAAAGATAGCCATAAAACAGTTATAGGAGATTTAAAAAAAAACATGTAAGTACGGAAACATGACAGTATAATACCTACTTATGTTCATGAAATGTTTTATTATTCTTATTCATTTGAATAGTGCGTAAAAGTGCAAGTACATTACATGTGCATTAATCATAACATATATTGACATTATGGACGGTATACAGATATAGGTATTATTGTACCTAGTCAAATAAATACAAGTCCTAATTAAGACTCACACAGATCCAATTTCGGCAACTTCATCTTTCTGGAAATGGTTCAGGATTCAAGTCAAGAATCAGTTACAGCGGCGTCGGCGTATCAAAATACTACACGATTAAAAACGTTTACAGGAAGTTCGCATTACGTTGTTTTTGAATTATGAAGAATGTGTACGATTCGTATTTCGCGATGTATTTGAAAGGAAACAGTGCATTGATATGTGCGGCTGTGCGCATGTAGGTACGACCTAGCACTGAGGAGTGAGGAGCCAAACCGGCGCGGCGCGACTCGCGAGTGGCGACCGAGCCCGCAGCCGAGATATTAGTAATAACACTGTCCTCACACGATCTCCATTAGAATTAATTCAACCGATAAGTGCTTATTCCGCGTCGCTCTTCTCTGCCATCGGCAATCACAGCGGCGGCGGATCAATGCCATCGTCTCTAAACTATCGATGTGACGATTAATAGACGCACATGACACATAACACAAACAAATGTATTCCTAATTTAAGACAATTGGCCAACCCGCTAAACTATCCGTTGACCTATAATGGCGAAATTTTAAATTTATTAAGACTGTATGAAAACGAAGGACGGAATTGTTAATGCGAGAGCAACTTATAAATATTTAATTAAATAATGCTTAGAGACCATCGAAAAAAAAAAATTGTCTTAATTACGATAATTACAATTATAAGATAATTACAAGTATAATTTTAAATATAAGCATGTTAAACATTGTCGGACTAGCAAAAAATACGAAACTAAAAAGCAGCTTAAACTTACTTACAAATAAAACTACCACCTACGATATTTACGGGATAGTAAAACTGTTATATTCCTGAGGGCACAAAGATATAATCTAGACACTGGATGAATATTTAGGTGTCACAAGCGATAACGATGTGTAAATATGAGTGAAAACTCTTATCAAACTCACCTGAGTCCACGCTCTTCTTCATGGGCACTATGGCAACTTTTTTGCACATTTTTACAGCTAATGTTATTATTATGCACTTTACGAAATTAATTTTGAAAATAACCAAGAGGAATTTTATTTCAAAAAATTTGGGCAGGTGTCGTAATTTTATAAGATTAATGTAATGTTATTTAGTGTAGTATATTATGCATAGGTGCGTGTGGTCTGCGGCGCGCGTCACCGCGACTGCAGCGTGCATGTGGCGATGGCGGCCGGCGGCGGCGGGTCGGGCATGCGCTGACAGGCGCGCCGACGCGACGCGCAGCCCCGGTACGGCACACCGGCCGCGCGGCCACGGGGACCCTTCACACGAGCTTGTCAAAAATACTCCCATGTCTCAACAGAAAGGAAACAAAACATTATTTCAAATGGCTAACTGAAGACTCGGACACAACGAAATTCGTCTTCCGCCCAGCCTATAGTTGTAAAAAAAAACAGTTATAAACCGGATTTTAACGTAGGATGTTTTTTATCTGACTGCACAAAACATGTTTTTTATTGGTGTCTGGACTAGTACTATTAAGTATTCTGTGCTATCAGTCAAAAAATATCGTTTCGGACACTGTGTCCAAATATATTGTGTCCGAATCTCCAGTACCTAAACCTTTCATATATTTTAGAAGTAAATATATCTTTGTTATATAATACATTTCTTAACACATCTAAAATTGTAGAATTTCGACTTTATCTCAAAAATAAAACAAATACAGTTATTCTAAGACAATTAAACTTTATTCACTAGTGACATGAATACGTCTTTACAAGGAAGGTTATACGCATGATAAACCCGGAGTCCCCGTGGGAACACGAGCCTCTACCTGAGCCGGCCACGCGGTGCTCAAGCGACCGATCGCAACCGTAGTTTACTGACCGTTACGAATTTTGCGGTGACGGCCATCTCTATTGCTGACGTGCATTCAATTTCTCAGTTAAACCTTATCTTAAAAATAAAATTACTATTGTGTTCACGACTACGTCACTGGTAGATATGTATTCGTAGTTATTGCATCGGTGTATTGGACATTTGTGCTTACCTACGACTAGTTTCCAAGTCAATGACTTATCATTCATTACCTACTAAAAGATTAGAATACTGTATTAGTTAACTACATAAGTACTTACCTATCTTAATACGAACTCAAGTGAATATTATTAGTGTGAAGCATCGCTAAAATGTATGTGTTAACACTTTGATCTATTCACCTAGTCTCCATTATTTTAATTTTATTCAGTTCAGTAACATCTTTGATGTGTTATGTAAGCTCTAATAAATGATTAACTCAACAGAGATGTCAACACTTTAGATTCGTTATTAGAACAAACAAACATGTACAAATACCTAATTGGTACCGTGAAATTATTAATCGATACGCATTTTTAAAATACACGTTTTCATCACGAGTTTCAGAACGTGATAAGGCTGGCTAACTTATTGTTCTTTTTTCATGTGATACCTGAAATAAATTGAGATACGTTTCGAAACTCCCGTAGGCCGTTCTATAGTTGAGTATGTGTTCGTTAGGGCTTACTCCGTAACTCAGTAGTTACGGCACACATTAACTGATACTTCTGGTTACGGACAACTTCAACTTCAACTTTTTTTTCCTCAAGAATTTACAGAATCGGACCAGTGTCCGATGCTGTAAATTATTCCACTAATAAGAGGCAACGTTATCCCTGAATTCTATCCATACTTCCATATCCATACAACCAACAACTAATAAACCAACCAACCAACTAATATAATCTATACTAATACTACTTAGTCTTACTAATTTACTTATTTACTAATTTAATAATTTTACTAATTACTAATCCATACCAATATCCATACTTTAATATTATAAATGCAAAAGTAACTCTGTCTGTAACGCTTTCACTATGAAACGGCTGAACCGATTTTGATGAAGTTTGTTACGAAAATATCTTAAACCCTGGGCAAGAACATAGGCTACTTTTTAATCCACGACTTTGTCTGCATCCGCGATAACCGCGCGCACGCGGACGAAGTCGCGGGCAAAAGCTAGTAGGCTATATTTTATCATCAAATAAATTAGGGATCGATGAAATAAATCTTATCATTTTTGATTTGATTTTATTTTGGTGTAACTGTTGAGATTAAGAGCAGCATGCGCGCGGAGGGGTAAGTATATTTGCGATGTTTGCAGTTTAATACGAATAATATTTATACGATAATATGAAACCTTTGTTTTTACGATAAGTATGATTCAGTTTTGGGTGGAGTTATGTTGCTTTTTCATGTAATTGGAGTCGTCTCAATGCGATTGGTCGCCAAGTACGTCTGCATTCTTTGTATCACTTGCTAAGTAAATATTTATAAATCTAAGTATGGATGATCGATGGCTTAGGATATCGAACAATATACCTCTTACCTAAATAAATATTACCCACATATAATAAAAAATAACATGTAGGCAGGTTCTTTAGTTTTGCATGTTGGCAGTAACTGTCAGTCTACTACGCTAACACAAGTATGATCTATAACTATTATTTAACGCTAAATGTATTTAAGTAATTATGTAATTTGTATTAGTATTGGTGCTTAGCGCTCGTGGTTCAGTCGAAAATACTGCACAAATAATCATTATTATAGTCAACCAACCAACAATCTTAGTCCTATAACCACTTTGGTGAATTGCATTCAAACACTCACTTCTTCCTCTCGGCGCTACCTCGAAAATAAATCGACGGCGACTGATCTACTAAGCGAGCGAAAGTGATGCAATTACTTTTGAAACGCAAAAGCAGAGATGGCTATAATGTGCGTGCGCTCTGAATAAAACGACGTATGTGCCGAAACAAATTTACTCCTCTTTTAATAAAATAAATAAATTAAATTTAAAACTACTCAGAGTAAACTTTGATGTGATAATTTTCTATGTTTTAAAGACCGTGATATCGAAAAAGTAAAAAAATAGATATAACTTTGCAATTTTTTTGTATCGAGAAAAATTCATTCAGAAAAATCGTATTCCTTTTACATGATACTAGATCAAAGATTCAAAAAACATATACCAAAATGTTAAATCCCTATTCCACATACTTAACAAGTTACACGAAATAGAAAAACCACATGTTTTTCAATATACCTATCACCTTTCTCCTAATTACGAAGTATGTCAGGTGATTGAAGATGTCCAACATTTGTTGATGGAGTGTGTCCAGAACAATGATAAGAGAGAGGCTATTTTTAGGCAGTTCAAGCTAAATAAATTAGATGTAGGTTTATTTCATAGTATTTTAGCAACTCCTGGGTCCGACGTAGCTAAAATGAGTTATAGTTTAGTTTCTAGAGATGTATGAATAGCTTGTAAGATGTCTTATAGATAAAAAGTTCCTAAATAAATAAAGATACAAAAAAAAAGAAAAAACCTAATGCTGTGCACAACAGAGTCCAAACTGGTGACTGTATACTCACCTACTATTCTAAGCCGTGTGGTACCGGCCGCGAATATCACCACCCCATTTCAACCCGTGGGTGTCGTTGAAGGCGATAGTGGGATTTTGACCAGACGATGGGCAGCAGCGTCCTTTTGAATACCATAACACCTATTGCGATGACCAACATGCATCGACCAAGCATGGCGATTACAGCTGAACCCTCCCTTGGGGGAGACCTATGCCCAGCAGTGGGCATCCAAAGGTTGACATGAAGATGAGATGATGTTAACTATTGTAATTCATTGCGGAATGCAATAAAGATATTGAATAAAGAGAATGCATTTATATGCTTCAAGACAAGCTTCTGAAAAAAGTGCTTACTACGGCGTAGCAAGTGCAAAGTGTTAGCCGATAGGTTACGAATATCTATTTATTTATATTAATTTTTGATTTCTTACCAATTACATTTCTACATGAATATTTTTTCCCCTGAATGTTTAAAGTATTAATAATTATGTTACTAATAAGTACGTAAGTTATGTATAATTATTATTATAATGACATATTATAGGTAAGGTATCTGGTGAATAAAGCACTGCAAGAACTTTATTTTAAAATTAAAAATAAATATATTATTCTCTTGACGTAATGGGTAAAGTACTTAGGTAGATATTGAAATCGATTCAATGAAAGTACTCTGCTTTTGGAAAACAATATTAACTAAAATGTTGTATTAATACAACAACTTTTTTCCCCTGAAGCTTTAAAGCTTCAGGGGAAAAAAAAAAGCGAAATATAAAAAAGTCCTTGGCTAAGGGGTTCCCTGGTTACATTCCAAGCCAATTTTACGATATTTATGATGAATATTTGGCAATGGGGAGATAGGTATAATTTTTAGAGATCAATATAAATTATTGCTGAATTCCCAAGCTGGTAGTCTAGCCAATTAATTTAAAATGCTAAAATGTTTGATTTTTAAAATTTATTTACTAAAAACAAAGTTTATTTAAAAATCTTGACTTCAGAACTATGCCCCACAAAACCGTTCAACCGTTGTATTAGTAGGTACCACGCGGTTATAGAGCTTGTAAAGTCTAAATATCGGAAGCTCAAGTTTTGCAAAAATAATTCTAAGTAATTACTGGGATATTAGTGGCTTTTTTGTTGTTTGGGTTGAACTAGGTTCGCCGTGTGGTGCCGGCCGCGAATAGCATCACCCCAATTCTACCCGTGGGTGTCGTAGAAAGCGACACCCACGATGTCGATGATGATGATGATGAACTAGGTTACAAAAGAGAATAAACGGATGTTAGGAAAAAGATTTTATCCGCCCTCTGTTGTATAAGTTTAAATTACAGCTTTGTGAATGAACCTCGATTGCTAGGTGATCTTAATAACGCGGGTTTACAGAGTTAAGACTTTCCCCTCTTAAAGCGGAGGCGAAATTAAATCACAGAAGCTCTCTGCCTCCTAAAGTACTCTTTAGTTATAAGATTCTGTTAAAAGATGAGATCTAAATCGCTTATTTTTTCAAAGAGAAAAGATAAGCGTCTCTCTTCGACCTCTTCAAAATATTATCAAACGTCTTTGTGAACACGTTGTAGGAATTTAATGACCGGTTGTTTAATTGTAAGTTTACTGACTAGGTTATGATAAAAAAGGCTAAACCTCTCTCGGTGGATTGCGAACACTCGGTTTTTGGATCGAAAATAACTCTGAATGAATGTGTTAAAATTAAACGCATCCGATCAGGAGATCCGATTAGCTGTTGATAAGTCAGTCAACCAATCACAGCTTAAGTACGCAATATTAAGTTTGCAGTAATTATTGGTCCGGTAACTGGAATAAAAATTACTAAGGGCGGGTTGTTTCAAACAGTCGGTTAACGTTACATACGGACGGTTAAAAAGTTACTATGACTGATGATGTTTTACGTACGTTAAATGTAACGGGTTGTTTCATGAAATAAAAATCCGTCAGTTAAAGTTATTCAAAAAGAGATTCCATAATATTTTGACGTTTGAAGTAGCTTTTTGACAACACAAAATTACGTTGACTGGTCAGTGATGGTAATAGTAACTTTTTGACGTATGATTTTGTGAAACAATCCATTTTTTTGATTTGACGATAGTTAGCGCCATTTTTGACTATTACCGGTCAGTAATGGTTAGTTGAAGCAACCCGCCCTTAGTCCATTTAGCGCTTAGTCATCTACCTATTTGACTAAGCGGTGGGCTTCCCGAATGCTTGCGGGTGCCGTTCCTTTACTAAGTAAATATTTTTAAAGCTTATACTTAGTTGTTCCCGGTAAACAGCAACGTTTGTAAGATTTGTGTAAACTACTAATGACGCCACAACTACTTATACAATAAATCGATTTTATTAGATAAGTACGTCTTATCTGATGATGTTGCCTGTTAATTTTATTTTATCCTTTGAATTATGTGACGTTTGTTTAAGAGTGTATTAAGCATTAGTTAAGCCCGGTTTTAAATTGGAGTTAAACGAAATTACTACGACAATAATTAATATGATCAGTCTTTATGCTCAATGGAACGCGCTCCAAACCCGCTACGTCATGTGCTTACTATATAAATTCTAAAAATTAATTATCTTCTGCTAATTCGTGTATTTCTCCACAAACAACAAATATAGTATAAGTGCATTTCTCCCTGTAAGTGTTCTCGCTATTTTTTGAAGTGTAAACCGAAGAATAAGACCATAACAAATAAACGAATAAACGTTTTTAAAGTGCCCCGTCATAGTGACTAACTCGCGAGTGCACGGGATTCTCACGGTTGTGCGAACCACTTAACCGTGTAAGTCCTACGAGTGGATAATAATTTGAATTTGCAATACACTGTCAGTGCTACCAACCATACAAACACGCAGTCAATGTTTGCGTTCCAGTGACAATTGCATGACACATGTTTTGCATGTCTTTAGTATGGTGTCCCCTTGTTTCGCAGACAGAAATTTCATAGAATTTCGTTTCCCAGAAAATGTTTCACATAATATTTGGTTCTCGTATTTTTATTTCGACTATTATTGTTTCAAAGACTATTTACTTCAATGAAAAATATTTCACAGAAACATAATTCAATGAATTTTTAATCACATTTTGATGTTTAACAAACTTATCAAAAAGTAGAATTATTTTTAACGAATATTGTTTGTTTGTTGTATTTTTCCATGGAATTTATTTCAACGAAAATGTATAGATATTTAATAAATAGACAAAAACAAAAAAGTTGTCTTAAAAAGTCAATATGTTGTGCTACCAAAAATGACAGAAACGAATCGCTGCGAAACCGACTCCACGTAGCCTTGTCTGCCCTACACCTAGAGTGTAATTTAAATCTGCGTAGGCGTGGAGGGGCGAGGCGGCCCGCGAGCTGAGGAGCAGGTGGTGAGCGTGAATACCATCTGCGACGATAAGCTCGCGTGGGACTGCCGGAGCCCCGCAACGCCGGAGCCGTGACAGAAACTATGCCTGTTGCATGTTCGCTTGCATGATGCATGCTTGCTTGCATGATGCAAGCCTGCTTACATGCTGCATGCTTGCTTGTACGCTGCATGCTTGCTTGCACGCACGCGCAGTAAGTTTGGTTAGAACTGGGACTACTGTTCTTGGGAATAAGTTTTATATGAAATAAAATATATAAGGATAAAGAATATTTGATTTGTTATTCTATGATATGATTATTCTAACAATAAACTTTATGTGAAACAAAAATCAATGAATTAAAAATCTTGAAAGTAAGTATTCTGCGTATTGATTATTCTATGAAACAAAATTATTAGAAAAAAATTATGTGAAACGAAATTCTATAAAACTATTAGCTATGAAACAACGTACAACCCTTTAGTATACAGTGCGCCCGGTATACTTCTGAACCTCAGAGGTGGCGCCACCCTCACGTTGAATATTAAACTTTTGAAAAAGTGACCAGAAACCACCATGAATTTTTTAGAAAACGTAGAAAATATTACGTTCCGGCGCACCCGTATCACATCAGACCCTAACATCGACAGCAATATCTTTTTAATGCTGCGCTATAGAGATAATATCTTATAAAATTGTCATTATTTGTATATAAGGTGTTATAAAAATATCTGCCACGGCTTTAATGGGAGGTAGTATTGTGTTTAAAGATTACAATAGTGAAGAATTTTCGTACCCCAGAATAGTTAATTTAATTTGAGAAAATAAAGTAGTTTAATAAACATTGACTCTACTCTGCATAACGTGTTTCACAAATTACGCGCGATGTGTCGCTTCGTCAATGAAAACAACTGCTATCTCTTTCTATCTGTTCTGTGAATGAAAACTGAAATCAGCTGATTAGTTCGTCACTATCTAACCTACTAGGTACACAATAATACGCAGGGAAAAAAGTGTTTTAAAAGTGCAATTACTTACCAGCTACCGCATTCTTCCAAAAACTGACGTAGGTAAATAAAATGATAAACTTCCCATCACACTTAAAACAGGCTTTGGACTGACAAGTTAGTGTAAGAATCGCAATTTTTTTCTTATTATTTTTAAACAGTAGGTGCTTAGATTAATACTTAGGTATCAAATAACGATAAATTACAGTAACTTGGCGTTGCCTTCGCCTTCGCGTTGCACACAAATGTAGGCACGCTTACGTACATGTCTCTTCACTTTATTTAATGTCACGTCCGTTTCACTTTTTACTTGCCTAAATGCGCGTTTGATGCGCCTTTTTAGTTCTTCCACACTTCTAATGATATGTATGATGACTCACTCGCACACCAAACCTCTGCTGGTATAAGTTTACTGCATGCGCAGTTATGGAGTTACACTCGCGGTAGCACAACACCATTTCAAGATATTCTTGATTGGAATACCGTCGTCTGGGAGGCATTTTTAAAGGAAGCGCGAGCGATTATCCCGTCGCTAACCGCTAATTAAAACTAACTTCCCAGCGGGCGGGAGGCGACTGGCGAGCGGGCGGTCGGCTGGCGCGTGCGACGAACGGGGTGCAGGGTGGGGGCGCGCGGGGCTGCTCTTTGACGACGCGACGTCCCGACGAGTGCCGATGCGCAGCGCTCGGCATCGTTTGATAAATGATAAGAATGGCAACAGTGTATGAACGGCGCCGGCGTTTTGCGAAACGATTGAATTGTACCTATTCGGTGCGGTGCGGCAACAGCAAGTCTACGTGATGGTTTTATGCGAATAAATCAATTCAAATTTATACGTACAATTTTTTGTATGAAAAAAAAAAATGACAAATGATCAATAATTTATCTTTACTATTGTAATCTATAAACACAATACTGTCTTCCATTGCAGCCGTGGCAGATATTTTTATAGCACCTTATATATAGAGTTCCTAAGCCAAATTATGAAGTATTTTATGAAAAATTAGATAATATTTTGAACAAAGTTTGTATATCTTCAAATAAAAAAATCATCCTGTGTGGTGATTTTAATATTGATGTCTTAAAAAGAAACAAGACTACTTTAGAGTTCGAGTATTTTCTTATGAAGTATGATCTAAAACTAGCACTTTATACTCCTACAAGGTTAAGTAGTCACACTTGTATCGACAATTTTGCGCACAACTACAGGAAAAACTGCAAAGCTGAAGTTAAAGATCTGATCCTTTCAGATCATACGTCACAAATACTTAAAGTACCTATTGAAAAAACTTATAAACTACAGTATTGGAAAACTAAAAAGCAGGACATAAGCTTGAAAATTATAGACCTATTGCCAAAACTCCAATATTTTCAAAAATATTTGAAAAAGTATTTTATAATTCTCTTAATGCATATTTCGAAAAATATGATTTATTTTGTAAAGAGCAAAAGGAGTTCCGTAAAAATACTACTAATAATAATTTAGTAATAAACCTAAATAAGACAAAAATAATGCACTTTCATCAACGTAGCGAACACCCAAAATAATGTTCGCATTGACTACCAAGGGTGTAAAATTGAGGAAGCAAATGAAGCTAAGTTCTTAGGTGTAGTGATCGACAGCAAACTCACTTGGAAACCTCATATTGAAGTCCTTTGCAAAAAACTTAGCAAATCTGCATATGCTCTCTTTCAACTTTCAAAAAAAGTCAACATCAGGCTCTTTTGACAGCCTACCATGGACTAGTTGCTTCAGCTCTGCGGTATGATATTATTTTCTGGGGGCAGTCTACCGATAAGGAACTGGTATTCAGAATGCAAAAGAGATGTATAAGGTCAATGTTAGGTCTAAAAACAACAGATAGCTGTCTTTCCTATTTTAAATCTTTAAAAATTTTAACCTTTCCGTCTTTATATATTTTGGAAACAGCTTTGTTTGTAAAAAACAATCCACAATTATTTATAAAAGTTTCGGAAGTCGGAACTGAAAAAAATAAAATAAAAAAAAATAATAAAAATATATATATATGTCGGATCGTCACTGAGCGATCCGGGAGGAGTGCCGAGCGGTATAATACATCGTCAGGAGTATGGGCGTTCCCATTATCCCATTAGGGACAAACAACATACCTGTGAAAACAATTACACACTATTAGTAAAGAAAACACAATACAAATGGTAATCAGTAACAAGAATAAAGTAAGTTCAAGGTACAGCAACAATACAGTTAATCGAACAGACCATTAAGGTCCCACAGTTCGTACAGTGGCGAAGCCACCCAATGATAAACGAACAAACCCTTAAGGTTTATAGTTCGTACAGCAGCCTAAGCCACCCAATGATAAACGAACAAACCCTTAAGGTTCATAGTTCGTACAGTTGCATAAGCCACCCATATACAAAGTGTATCGCTCGCTAGCAGCAAGCCTATACAGCTATGTGAATATACAGCAGCGCTGTACCAGGTAAACCGACAGTATTGTCGGGAGCAGGAACTTTTTACTGAGTCGAATCCGAGGATCGACTGCCATACTTACGGAGTGCACGCTCTTTTATAAGGCAATGCCCCCCACCTTGCAACCTCTCCATACAAGTCTATCCAATGCCGCTCGGAAGTGCGTCACGCGTTTACTTGATACAAAACACTACAATGTACTAAATCTAATAAGATTTGATTATAAAGCAATCAATAACACACTAATAATTGTCATGAATAAACAATAGTGATTTCATAAAGTAATTCGTTTTACATTCAAAGTAACATGTCAACAATTGTTTTGAATAAATCCATCGATAACAATTATCGAAATAAAGTAAGCACAAATCAGTGTGCATACAGTGAGTACTCAATAAATCATGTTTCGAATTAATAGACAATAATTGATACTAAAATCACTTAAATTGATAATAAGAGAAACAAATCATAACAAATTTAGTTAACTACCCACAATATTAATTGAGATTAAAAACCATCTCCGACACGGCCAGAACTGACATTCTACACGTCCTCGTGTAGTTATAAAGTTCTTGGTAAATATCGATCGGCCTTTCTGACAAAAAGCTTTAAAAGGTATGTTGTAAAGAAAAATCCTGAATTAGTCCTGAAGTAATATCATTAGCAAAATTTGCATCATAACCAGGCAAAATAACCATACTGTTACAGACAATACATAGCTCAACAAATCAGCCGAAATCACACCATGGGATTCGACAAGTAACTTGAAGTCGAATAGACAACCCGCATAGGTGTCAACATAGACAACCCGCATAAGCGTCAAAATCAACATTCAAATACAAACAATAGTCAACATAGACATCTCATTTCAGCTATAGTATGTCAGCAGCAGATGAATCATCATCATCATCATCGTCAACATTGACATCATTAACAGTTACTGATGGACATTCAGGGACTTTTCGTACATTTTTACTCAAAGATTAACAAATATCATTTTGGATCTACAACCAAGTAACCAATAACAGAGTAACCATTAACAATGTATCCATGACAAAGTATCCCAACTTTAAACCTTCGGTACTTTTACCTATAACCAGTGTTGCTTGTTCTCTTTTACATAACAGAATTTACTTTCATCTCCTCACTGTCAAAAGCTGAAACAATTGTTAAACTATTAAACAGTTGTATTATCAAAGAAATACAGCATTGGTCAATAACATTAACTCGTGTAATGATAGTACTATTTTTTCGGTCATATTAACTGCAAAAAATGAAAAAAAAACTCACAGCATACTATGATTGATTCAGTATCACATGAAAGCTCTAAACCCTAGCAACCAACTATTTCTACTTCACTTAGAATTTGTTCGGTACATATTATCCCATCAAAGTCGCAGCATTCATTTCAATTAAACCATCTACAGGCACTGTTGTATTGTCCAAGAGTCAGTTAACCATAGTTCATCACAATTATTAACCGTACAAGAATACGTTTGCCAGTACACTTTTCAGCAAATGTCTCAGCATTGTGAGAATATTCCCAATGATTAAAAAAATAACAATAAACCATAACCCTAAAAATTAACTGATTTTCATTACTAAATCACGCCACGCGCCGTTACGGTCACCCTGCATCTTCACACGTCCTTAGGTGAATAGTTTATCACATCATCTGTAAACAATCAGAAAAGGGCTCAAGTAAACAGCTTACGAGTAACGTTCGGTCATTCTGATCAATTTAAATCAAACACTACAGACCTGATATCACAAAACAAGTTTAGTATCTTACCACACATGTAATTACCTTATTACCACACATGTAATTACCTTATTACCACACATGTAATTACTTTATTACCACACATGTAATTACCTTATTACCACACATGTAATTACCTTACCACACATGTAATTACCTCACAATACATGTCATTACCTTACCTCACAACACATGTCATTACCTTACCTCACAACACATGTCATTACCTTACCTCACAACACATGTCATTACCTTACCTCACAACACATGTCATTACCTTACCTCACAACACATGTCATTACCTTACCTCACAATACATGTCATTACCTTACCTCACAATACATGTCATTACCTTACCTCACAACACATGTCATTACCTTACCTCACAACACATGTCATTACCTTACCTCACAATACATGTCATTACCTTACCTCACAATACATGTCATTACCTTATCTCACAATACATGTCATTACCTTACCTCACAACACATGTCGACAATCAGGGGGTACACAGTTACTTTTCAGATAAACTATCCCTCAAACCTCAGAATCACGCTACCTATTTGTTTAGCTAAAAACCAACTATTTGACATAGTTGTATTATCACTGATTTATATTCAGATGGAATATCAGTATCAATTTTATTCGGAGTTTCAGGAATAGAGCATAGCTGTTACAATCTCAACTTTCGTAATGGTAACAATACTTTCGGTTATAATAACCCCAAAATCTAAATTTAATATCTCACGGCATAATATGATACTTTGATTTGAATAAGCATTCGGTATTACATGAAACTTCACTATATATTGGCCATACAAGTAAGTTTGCCACACATGTATCAGTAATGAAAGTAGGTACATTCAAACCCAGAGTCATAACAAAATGGAAGCGTCTCACCAGATAGTTGTAGAACATCATTGGTAAGTACATCACAGACTTAACCCATCACGGATGGTTGTCTCGAAGTCTCGAAGGCTGACTCACAGTATCTTCACTCGGTTAGTCCCGCCACGCTCCAGTTAGATGTCAGGAAAGTGACCTGTCGACTGGTATAAGCGGTTAAAGATTATCCCTGTCATGGTTGACAATTATGAAGGTAAATAAGGGTAGCGGTAACTGTTGGAGTATGTAAAATCAAATAACTAAATGAATGTGGGTAGGTGATTTATGAATGCCATTAAAACAGCCTTAGCTCAGCGCTAGGTAATCCCGAGAGAGGAAGCTGTCATAACAAAAGAGGTAGAGACATACGATAACTAGGGAAGCCATGCGGAAGCATTAAGAGGCTATCCCACTTCTGATGTCGGATCGTCAGTGAGCGATCGAGAACGAACAAACCCTTAAGGTTTATAGTTCGTACAGCAGCCTAAGCCACCCAATGATAAACGAACAAACCCTTAAGGTTCATAGTTCGTACAGTAGCATAAGCCACCCATATACAAAGTGTATCGCTCGCTAGCAGCAAGCCTATACAGCTATGTGAATATACAGCAGCGCTGTACCAGGTAAACCGACAGTATTGTCGGGAGCAGGAACTTTTTACTGAGTCGAATCCGAGGATCGACTGCCATACTTACGGAGTGCACGCTCTTTTATAAGGCAATGCCCCCCACCTTGCAACCTCTCCATACAAGTCTATCCAATGCCGCACGGAAGTGCGTCACGCGTTTACTTGATACAAAACACTACAATGTACTAAATCTAATAAGATTTGATTATAAAGCAATCAATAACACACTAATAATTGTCATGAATAAACAATAGTGATTTCATAAAGTAATTCGTTTTACATTCAAAGTAACATGTCAACAATTGTTTTGAATAAATCCATCGATAACAATTATCGAAATAAAGTAAGCACAAATCAGTGTGCATACAGTGAGTACTCAATAAATCATGTTTCGAATTAATAGACAATAATTGATACTAAAATCACTTAAATTGATAATAAGAGAAACAAATCATAACAAATTTAGTTAACTACCCACAATATTAATTGAGATTAAAAACCATCTCCGACATAGATATAAAAAAAAAAAAAAAAATATTGAGTACGTATTGACGTACTCAATATTTAAACCATGTATGTCATGTAAAATGTAAAACCGCGCTAATGCAGAAAAGTGTGTTTGGTACTGCCCCGCGCATTTATAATAAAGTACCTAATGTAATAAAAACTATGACTGTAATAAAATTTAAAAGGGCACTTATCGAAATATTAACTGAGAAAAGTTATTACACTATTGACGACTTCCTTAATGATGAATCGCTGACTGATTGACATATTTTTATCATTGTAACATACTTTGTAACCAGTCCGACAATTTTATTTTTTGTAACTTAACATGACATTTATTTAACTAAATTTGACATTTATAATTTTTATGATTTGACATTTATCTTTCGTAAAATATTTTTTTAATTTGATTTTGTAATTGAATGTTATTTGCATGCCCATGCGACGGTAGAATATGGAGGATTTTACTATGTAAAACAGAAAATCTTTATACTAATTACCCATGTTTGCAAATTAGTAAATGATTTGATTTGATTTGATTTTTTTTTTGACATCGGGTCATATAAGTTTGCTACAGTGAGAGCTGTGTATTTATCAGCATTGACAAATGTTATTAAAAGTAAACTGATGCAGATTCAACATGTAGAGGGTGCAAGATACGTATTATGATATTCTCAAGAATATCATAACTTCAGATTAAGATTGAATTACATATTTTTTTCAATATCTATACGTATTGGCGCTATTTGCCAATCCGGCGGATAAGTCTGTGGTTTACTTTGGAATACGAATACGTATTCCAAACGCTCTGGCGTTTGAAATATAATCCCGACTCGAGAAAATCAATTTAGAGACGAATTGGGTCAGCTCCGGTTAAGGTAAGTACCTTGCTACCGGTAGGTTCACCTTGAAGTTTTCAGTAGACAAGAAAAGTGAAATAAAGTTATATATACACTTAGTTAGTTTTTAGGGTTCCGTACAAAAAAAGCGGAACCCTTATAGGATCACTCGTGAGTCGTGAGTCTGTCTGTCCGTCCGTCTGTCACAGCCAATTTGCTCAGAATCTACTGGACCAAATCAGGTGAAATTTGGTAGGATAATGTAATCCTATGACCGAAACACAGACGTGCAAAGTAAATAAATATTTTTTTTAGAAGGGTTATTTTCGGGTGACATAATTTGTCACCCGAAAATAACCGTTTTAACGAAATTAAAAAAAAAATTGTGCGGTCGGGGGACCCCTGTAAGGAACGAAGTTTACGTGTCTGTACAAAAAAAATAAAAATAATAATATATTACGAGCAGGCGAGTGCGCAGCAGCGTCTCGATACACGCACACGCATTTTGTTACGTGACGATTTCTACTAATTCGCACTACCCGTTAGTCGCATTAAGGAACTTCGTTCCAATAGTTTTGCAAACCTTACTGTGTCATATATCAAATGAAAGGGCTCTGGTATGAGGATCTCAAATATATTATTGTTATTATTGTTAAATAAACAGTTTTGATTTTATTCATGAAAGAAGACGAACATTAACATTCCCCTCCCCCCCTGATTTCTAAAACTACTGATTATAAAATTTTGAAAAAAATACAAAATATAGTTCATTGCTTGTAGATTACAGAAAAACCTATAAGAATTCTATCAATTGAAACTTTGGCACTGTACGGAACCCTCTCCACGCGAGTTCAACTTGCACTTGACCGGTTTTTTTTACGGTGCCCACTGACTCTCTTTAGAATTTATTTGATCGTTTTATAGACTGTGTTTATATATTTAAATTCATGTATAATTTACTATAGTGGTACGTTTACACAGTTGGACTTAACACTTCATGGCGTTCTGTGCTAGCTAACGTTTCGGCGAATTATTATCTCGCTATATTGTTCGCCGAAGACTTCATAAAACTTTGTGTCATTGTGATAAGCATGATTTTATTAATAGGGCGAGCGTATCTACGAGTATGTTTCTAGTATTTAACTATAACTCCCCGTCTTGAGTACTGTGACTCAGAATTATTTTGTCATATGCAGATATACCCTACCCTATCTACCCTATTTCTACTCGTGGGTGTCGTAGAAGGCGACAGAGGGATTATATAGAGGATAGGCAGCAGCGTCCTTCTGAGTACTAAAACATCTACTGCGATCGCCAACATGCATCGGCCAAGCATGACGATTACGGCTGGAACCTCCCCTTAGGGAAGACCTATACCCAGCAGTGGGCGTTTATAGGTTGACATGATGATGATGATGCAAATATAGGAAAAAGCCGGCTCAATTAGGTATATATGTTCTCCGTAGCAGTAATTCCCCCGCATTTTAATCACGGTGGCCAATCTAAAAGTAGACTAATCAAGTATGTAGGAGATATTATAGTGCACAAATGTGTGCGCAAGCACAGGCACATTCCCTCTTCCCTCACACTCATGGTCCGATGGGACGGCAATTCGACACGACCAGAGAGTGATCAGTAGGTCGATTCTGTAAAATTCAAACAACAACTCGCATCTCTCTCTCTCATCACATCGCTATTCACTCTCACTTCACATAAGGTTCAAAATGACCTTGATATATTTGACCCTTTGAATCGGGACCTAGAGCGACGTGAGCGTCGAAGTGACGGGGAAATTACCTTACAGAATGCCACTTCTTACGTCATCTCATACTTTATCTGTCAAAATCTCCCTGTCAATTTAGTTAAACTCGCTGACACGCTCGCAAGGGTGGCGCTAGTGTAAATTCGAATTATCAACCGAGTTTTTAGAATGCCAATCAAGAAACTCACAGCGGATTCAGATTCGAAGTTTAGAATGAGGTCTTACAGAATCACACCCCTGGCATGGGACCAACGGCTTTACGTGGTTTCATAAGCAAGGGGGTGTTACACCGAAAATGTTCAACTCAGGGTTGCTAATGAGAAACTCCAAATGGAAAACCCAATAACACTTTACCTGACATGAGATTCGAATCTACGACCCCACGCTCAGCAGCCGTAGCAGCCGTGCCTTAGCAGTACGGACCTAATTACCTGATATTTTATATTTCATAATATGTGATGAAAATTAACAAAAGCGATTTTCCAAATAAGAAAACAACTTGTAATAATAATAATAATAATCCCGCAGGGCAGCTTGTGGCGAGCTGTTGGGCAGTAGCGACCCCACGGACCTGATCTCCCGGGAGAAGTCTTGTTCCTCATCTCTGGCTTGCCTTTCAATAAGGGCAAGCCAGAGATGAGGAACGGAGCTCCCACCTCTATCTTGCCTTAATTGGCCGGTTAGAGTGGAAATTCGCGAGAGCATTCGTGCTCGGGGTAAGGAAGTATTCCAGTAAGACGCTGGTAGGGATCTTGACCGTACTTCCGGGATTGTCCTGATAGCCGTGGAATACCTCTCCACTCCTCTAGCACCTCAAGATATGTTGCCCCCTTGTCGCTACGTCACTTCGTGCTAGCGACTGTTTCAGGGGGCCCATTTAGTGAGTGTGCAAGTCACCCCCTGCTATTTTATCCATGTATACAAACATTGATTCGGCAGGGGCCATAGTCACTTCATAGTTCCAGGTAACCAAGTCACTTTAGCAACCCATACCCATAGTCCAGTACTGTTAGTTTCCATGTCCTGTAATAGTCCTGCACCAACCGGGGGTTGTCCTTGGGTGCACTTGCATAGTGCATACAGGGATAATCGTCGGTTGATGTTTTATTTCATATAAAGCTACCTAAGGGGCCTCTGCGAGTTGGCTTCGGCTCCTCGTACGCCTTACAAAGGCCCGGGACCTCTGGGTCCCGAGATACATAAAGTATATAAAATATAATAATAATAATAATATGTTTTTAATTTTTATTAATATTTAAAAATGTATTTTATAGGTAAATATAATTAATAAATGGTAATAATAATAATAGCCTTTATTCAGATAACTTACATACTAATTAACATTAATTAACAAAATCGACAACTGTTTATCTGTTTGTCTATCGACAAAGTCCTCTTCCAACTTCTTCCATCTCTGTCTGTCTCTGTCTTTCCTCGGCCATATTTTACCTGCTACTGCTTTGAATTCATTTTCCCATCTTCTATACTGTCCTCCCCGTTTCCTTTTTAGGTTCCTCGGGTACCAGTTTGTAATAGATTTACTCCATTTGTCTACACCGCGTAACATGTGCCCAGTCCATCTCCATTTGTTCTTTCTTATTATATAAACAACTTGTACCATATAACGTTATTCTTGATCTTAGTCATTTATTTATTAATTTATGTGTAAGTAAGCCAAATAATATAAACTACCAGACTACCAGAGGTTTATGAACTTATCAATATGTAAGTAGATAATGTATGGAAGTACAGATTTTATTTTATGAAGATTATAAAATTATGAAAATAAATTCAAAGCTTCACACACACAAGTGAATTTATAATTTATTTAATTTATGCTTTTCATTTATTTGTATTTAAATTAATGCAAATAAGGTTGAGGTTGCTATAGTACGATTCTCAAGGGCTGTATAAGATAAAAAAAAAAAAACAGAAATTATTATTTCTAAATCAATTTTCGAAATTGTGTATTATTAACGGTATTTTTCGTATTAAAACTTTAAAAGTCGACCGGGCTTGTTGATTACGAGGCCATTATAATAATAATCATGTATTTCAAGTTTCACAGACTCATTAACATTAAATCACTAGCTGATATAATTTTTAAAATTAAACTTTATCAAGAAAAAATATTTGTTGTGTGTTTTCTTTAAATAGAAATAGGTACTCTGTTTGAAATTAAAAAATAAAACGGATTTTAATTTTTTTATAAAAAAGAACCTGAGTAATTAATCATAATGTAATTGTAACAGAAATTTGATAGAAAGAAAAAGAGTGTTTAACCAAAGTTAAACAACAATTTATTAATAAAAGGTTGAATACAATATAGCTCCTCCCCTGGCTCGAACACATGCAAAGATCCTCCTGGGTATGCTGAGAATCAAGTTATGCAGCATTTCTTGGGGTAACCTGTCCCATTCTTAAATAGCGGCTTGCCTGAGCTCTGGCACTGTCTGGGGACGTGGCTGACGGTTCCAAACAGCTCGCTTAAGAGCATCCCACGCGTGCTCTATTGGGTTTAATTCAGGCGAGCCAGCAGGCCAGACTAACCTTGTGACGTCGTATTCTCGCAGAGCAGCATTGACTCGTTGAGCTCGATGGGCGGGCGCATTATCATCGACCAGTACAAATTGGTGCCCATGCTTACTCGGAATGGTCTGACGATTCCATCAATAGCAACTCCTCTATACATGTCTGTTGTCATGAAGCCTCGATACGGTATCAAAGGCGTTCTAGCTCCAATCATAATACCACCCCAAAAGGACACCGATTTCCCTCCTTGCTGAACTGTTCCAGTGGCAGTTCTTTGCCTTTCACGATCTCCTGGTCTTCTCCAGACACGGACACGTCAGTTATTTGGATGAGTACTGATTCGCGATTCGTCAACGAGGAGACAGTTTTGCTAAATGTTTTCTTCTTAATTTTGCCGAAGCCTAGCCTACTGCAATCTCCGTCGTTAACGTTGCCGGGAATTCAGAGGAGCTCGCCAAAACCTCCGTGCTGGTAATCCAGCCTGGTGCAAGCGATTCTGAATGGTCTGAGCAGTGAACGGAAATAAAACATGGAAGTATTCCTAGCTTCAGAAAATGACCCAATGCAGATTGCGCTGCAGGGGGCGGGTCTTACCGATTGCGCCGCGCACGTGTTTAGTTCGTCTGTAGTTAGTTGACAACAGCGGCGGTCGACAAAATTATTTTTCGGTTTTTGCTTTCTATACATTTAAAAATGCCTTCTTGTGCAGTAAAGTGGTGTATTAATCAATCACATATACTTAAAAAGCATGTTGGGATTAGTTTTTAAAAGGTTTAATTATAACTTAGTCGCATTTTTGCTTCCAATGCTTCCTTTAATTCTTCCGTTGATGCAAGTTTTAGTTCAATAACCGACACTCTTGGTGACTTTGTGCGTCGGAGCTTCAGTCAACAGAAATACCATTTGTTTAATGTCTGCCATAATAATGCTCAATGTGTGCCAAGTTACTACAATGATCTGTAAGACACCTTTTCTAATGCCAACGTTCACGCCGTTCTGATTTATAAGGGTTGGTACAAACCTCAATCTTCTTTCTACCATCTACCCCACTTCCCGGTTTCGTTTTTATCCGTAACGATAGAATTGGAAAGAAGGAGGTTGTGTTGCTGTTTACTCGTAATTAGCGTCGTTGAGATTTTCCTTTAAAAAACACTGCCTCTTCTTCTTCACTTTACAGTGCCTCCCCTGAGTACCTATTTCCAACATAAGAGAGGGACAGGACAGGTCGTTAGGACTAAGTCCTAAGTCGAGCCACGTGTTATACCCTGATATATTAAAACGAGTAGGTTGAAGAGGAAGAACATAAGAAACTAACAGACTCGATGATATGTAAGAGTTTACGGGAACGACAGGTTGGCTGCGCAAGGTCTGTGTTGAAATCGCCCATGATGACGCAATGTGCATACACTGACCCTACTGATTCTCAAGGTTGCAAAAGTAGGTAGTTAATGGCGGGCGGACATTAATAGACAACACCAAGTAGGGTTTTAACACCTTTGTTATGGATAATATCATCCAAAGATAATATCGTCATAAAAAAAATATATGAAAAACCAACCTCTCGTTCCCGTAAACTCTTACATATCATCGAGTCTTTTAGTCGCTTATGTTCTTCCTATGCAACCTACTTGTTTTAATATCTCAGATTATGACACGTGGCTCGACTTAAAGTCCCAACACCCTGTCCCTCTCTTGAGTCCACTATGATCAGTATTCTGCACCTGGCTTTTCCCACCATGACCTCATTTTTCGCTCGTTTGTCCTAAATGGCGTCAGGGGTTTACATAGCGAAGAGCCGCAACGATCGGGAGTTAAAAAAGGATCATAGTGAAGATAATATTTCTGAGCCTCTCGGAACCTCTTCAAACCTGCAAGAAATCGCTAAACCGCCATATTCTCGAAAACATTTCATCTTTTTCTCCTACTGATATCATCATAGTAAGTAAATTATAGTGTAGAGAAACGTTAAAACACAAATAACAAAACAATATTTTAATGATACTTTTTTTTTTAATGGCTTTTAATTTATATCCCGACTGTACTTATTATCCAAACTCGACTTAACGGTATTAGATAGCGCAAAATAGCAATATTTTGCAAGAGCAATAGACTCTCAGACTCGACGTAAAGGAACTCAACTTAACGGGAACCAACCTTAATTTATTTGTTATTTTTTTAGCATTTCTCATTCCAAATTACATTTAAACATATACTTGTACATATATTTGTAAGCTATTTATAAAACCCTTTGTTTTAATACCCCACTCGATAGGTTTTAATGAAAAATATTTTTTTTTGAAAACTAATATGTCGCCAAAAATCGGCCAGTGTAATTTTTCTAATTTTGATGTACCCAGTGTCACTCACACAATCAAGACGAATGAAACAACACCTTTCAAGTCAAAATCCATTAAGCCGTTTGGGCTACAGAGCGTGCCACTGAAATTTACATACATACAAACGATTTTTATTTTATTTTTTTTATACACCCGAAAAACATAACCCTCCTTCTGGCGCAGTCGGGTAAAAATAGAACATCAATATTTGTCTACGAGAGTTAAATGTTTATAATTGCACTCTCGATACAGAAGAGATTCCTAGTGTGAGGCTAAGTTTAGAAAAAGTAAAATAATACATAGTAAAAGTGGTTCAACCGTTCAACCCACAACCTAACATAATATGTATTTTGATGTTACCAAGACGTTTAACATTCTACGTGTGTCATTTGTATAGAGTATGAACCTAACTGTAGGTATCTAATAAAAATTAATAAAAATAATTTGATTATAAACTTAAAAAAAACTAAAATCATGCATTTCCACCAAAGGACTGAAATAGAAGAAGTAAAAGTAATTAAGTTTTTAGGTATATGTAGCCACCTTAACTGGAAGGCTCATATAGATGAACTTCTTAAAAAATTAAACAAATCTGCATATGCACTTTTACAAATTGCCAAAAAAATAAATACAGATGCGTTACTTACTGGCTGCCCATCACGGTCAGGTAGGCTCAGTTCTACGTTATGGAATTATATTTTGGGGTAACTCTACGGATAAAGAACTAGTGTTTAAAGCACAGAAAAGATGCTTTTAAGAGCTATGTGTGGTCTGAAGATGGATGACAGTTGTGCACCTTTCTTTAAGTCATTGAAAATACTCACAGTGCCTGCGTTATATACATTTGAAATAAGTGTTTTCGTCAAAACAAATATGAAGCTATTTGAAAAAATGTCAACAGTACGAGATGTTCCAATTCGTAGCCAGTATAGTAACTCTTTGCGTAATCATCGGTGTAAAACTGCCTTATTAAGAAAAAGTGTTTGGGCATGACTCCGCGCATTTTCAATAAAGTACCAGACATCATAAAATATTTAAATGTTATTCAGTTTTAAAAAAAGTTAAAATTATTGGTAATTGAAAAATGTTATTATACAATTAATGAATATTTGAATGATGAATTACTGTAGAATTTTTACCTATTATTATTATACTTTAATTTTTATAATTTCTTAATTTTATTAATTATGTACAGTCGAACAATTAGCTTGTTCGACTGTACTATTGACTTAAATTATTGAATGAATATTAGTGACATCATTATTACTATTTGACTATTTTCTAGTAATTTTTATAACAAATGAAAAAAATAGTTATTTGTTATACAAGAGTGCAAAGTTGCTTTTTAACCGCGTGTTCAATTTTGATGACCGAGCAAGCGAAGGATTCTAAAATTGAATCACGAGCGCAGCGAGTGATTTAAAATTAGAATCCTGAGAATCAAAAGAGCACGAGGTGAAAAATCTTTGCACTCGAGTGCAACACGTAACTTTTCATTCCACCTCAGCGAGGAAATGACTAAATGCAAAAAAAAACGTTTACAAAGTCTGAGTTTTTAACAAATTAAAAAAAAGTTGTATGATATATTCGACACCATAGAGGTAGCAGTAAATAGGTTTAATGTTTTTTTTTAATTCACAAACTTAGTGCACACGATGTTCTAAATTCAATTTACTTTATCCTCTAGAGAATAAAAACGGCTTTTCCACTCAGATATTGAAGATAAATTTACTTTATCCTCTAGAGAATAAAAACGGCTTTTCCACTCAGATATTGAAGATTAAAAATACTCTTTCCGAGATGGTGGGATGAAATAGTTATTTGTTATACAAGAGTGCAAAGTTGCTTTTTAACCGCGTGTTCAATTTTGATGACCGAGCAAGCGAAGGATTCTAAAATTGAATCACGAGCGCAGCGAGTGATTCAAAATTAGAATCCTGAGCGTTAGCGAGGGAATCAAAAGAGCACGAGGTGAAAAATCTTTGCACTCGAGTGCAACACGTAACTTTTCATTCCACCTCAGCGAGGAAATGACTAAATGCAAAAAAAAACGTTTACAAAGTCTGAGTTTTTAACAAATAAAAAAAAAGTTGTATGATATATTCGGCACCTTAAAGGTAGCAGTAAATAGGTTTAATGTTTTTTTTTAATTCACAAACTTAGTGCACACGATGTTCTAAATTCAATTTACTTTATCCTCTAGAGAATAAAAACGGCTTTTCCACTCAGATATTGAAGATAAATTTACTTTATCCTCTAGAGAATAAAAACGGCTTTTCCACTCAGATATTGAAGATTAAAAATACTCTTTCCGAGATGGTGGGATGAAAAAAATATTTCTTATTTATTTTATAGGCAGTACTTAAGTTAATTTTTTATTTTTTACTCAGTGCCCTTTTCTTGCATGCGATATTTGTACGCCTTCTGGCATAGCATGGAGTCCTATTGTTTCAAACTCAAGAACTGTATAATTTACTTTTGTACCTACCCATGTCTTAACAAATAATAAATGTTTTGATTTGATTTGATTTGATACGTTTATTTCATACCAAAATGAAGTACTTACGTGCATGTCTTTGAATTCTCCTTCGAATTTCTTATAGTGAACAGAGGTGAAGATGAATTCGTATACCTAATAATATCCTTTTTATGAGACTGACAATGCGGGAGATGCGTAGGTTATAACCGGAATATATTTCCAAAGAGCAAAAAACCAGAACAAAAAAAGCCATAAAAACTCAGAATAATGAGGGCCTATTTTTATATTAAAAGTTAGATCAGAATTAATTGATGAATAAAAAACGGGAATAAATTTTATACATAGGTACTTTTTCACAGAATTAATGCGGTTTTTATACACGGAAATTTTAAGTATTTTTTTATGAATTAATTAGGTATAATTACCGGCACGTATGTTGGCAAGAGATTTTGTAGTGGGGGAAGATCGCGCACGCACAATACATTTTAACCTGTGTGCGAACTTCGCCCACCACAAAATATCTTGCCAACTTACGTGCCGGTAATTATACCTAAATAATTCATGTAAAAACATGTAACTGTATGCAATCTCATTAGTATATATTGGCCATTGTCCTCTAAAATAATCGGGATGTCATTAATTTTTTAATTTATATTTTTTTCCTACAGAGGCTAATGGCATTTAATTTTTTTTTAACTAAAACGGCCTCGTTTGTTGGCACTATTTGCTGCAACCTTTTTATATGTTAACAAAGACACATTTCAACATCATAAAAGGATATACAGGGCGTCCCACGGATATGCCACATGGAGGGAAAGTACCTTGAATATTGTAGATGGAACATTAACTGAAAGAAGACTTTATTTTAATTTAATAAAAAAATTAAGCTGCATTCATAGATATATGTTATCTATTCATATTCATATATATTAACAATTTATGTCCCTACGGCAATGTCAGCTTTTCATTTTTCTGAACAAAATTTCACATCAAATGTTAAAATTTTGTGTTGCTGTAGCCAACGAGTTATTCGATCCGTATATGGGCGGGCAATATTATGCAAAAGCATTAAATCATGACCCATTTGCAACCAGTGTGGTCGAATTACTTGTGCCAGCACATCATGACGATATTTTGCAGCAGTTAAGTTGCCGTGTAGGTACTCAAACGAGGTCAGTTCTCCCGCCCGAGCGTATTCCCGCTTATACCATGATTGATAAGATGGACTTCCTAAGGATTTCACAAGTTGCTTTCACGTCCAGCCTATTCGCCAAACACGTATTCTTCGTGAATCTGAGAATAACTCCTTAGAGCATTGGAGATTGCTCCAAGCCAAATGGTCGTTTGCCCATTTTAATCTTCGTTCTCGAATGTAGTGTGCAGTGCTGGTATTCTAAGTGGTCTATGATAATGAAGGTTGACTTCGAGCAGTCTCCTTCTGGCAGTTTGATCGCTAAACAGGACCTGGTGTTCGGACTGTAACTTCAACACTAATTGCCTTGCCCTAACGTTGTCATCTCGCAGTAATTTGTAAAAAGCGGTCTTGTTTTCAGCTGGTTACCCGACTATTCCCAGAGTGCCGCTTAGATGGCATCAGCAACAATATGCTAGCTCGCGCCCGCTTCCAGTGTGCCCATTGCTCTTAAGATCTCTTCTCTGTTTGAATGTCGATGTTCAATGGCATAAAAAATACCGCCAGTAATAATTAAATTAACAAACGTGCGAATGAATAAATAAATAAATGTTCAAAAATCTTTAACACACAGGGAAGTTAATTTAGGTTCCCTATCCATTTGCATAACATTTTAAGACGTAATATAACATGAGACACTTTTGCTTATCCTAATGTTATTTACCCATAACACGCCTGCGCATGTTTTTTGTTAAACCTATTTTTTCTAATCATAATAATGTTTAAGCATAATATATTTATTTACGCCCGGCCGACGCATTACTCCTGATTGCCCAAAGTACCAAGCGCTTTTGCACAGATTCAAGTTAAGTTAACAAATTATCTTACAAGATAATTACGTCAACATAAACTGTATGCCAAAAACAATTATGGCAAAGTATTATTATAACAAAAAAATAAATACCAAAATAGTTATGCCAAGGTATATTAGGAAAAAAACATGCGAAAAGAAGGTATCCCGATTATTTATAAAAATTTAAAAGTTAATGAAAATTTGCATTATGCATGATTCTCTTTTCTAATTAGAATTTAAATACTTAAAACAAATGTGACTCTTATTGATCCTTACTGCGTCGTAGCCGTAAGAGTCATTAAAACAGTCATTTCTATTAATATTCATACTTTTTTGGACTTTTTTGTAAGATACTTTGTATTATAACATTTATAACTGAGTATGTAAATAGTTTTTTTTTTTGTTTCTTACGGTAAGTGTTTCCCAATTTTATGTTTCATGTCGGTTATAGCGACGCGACGTCGGAAGCTGTGTCAGTCATCCTGCCACATCGCTGGACAAACTAGTGAGATGCCCCCGCTGCTCTCAATCACGTTTTTTTTATGGGGAACACTGGCTAAAGATACGTTCTGGCAAGGTTCATAAATCGCATAGTCTACCTTTGTGTCCCCCAGTTACTTCCCCAACTTTAACACCTTGAGGAGGAGGAGAAACCTTATCAAAATTTAAAAAAAAAAAACTACTCTCGTGTCAAAGAGAGTTCCCCGGGGCGGGCGCGAGACCGAGACGGTCTGTTGCTTTAAGGCGACGATATACGACTTTTACAGATTTTAAACTGACTATCACGTCAAAATGTGCAGTGTAAATGATTTGAAAAAAATATATGTTAAACTAGAACATTCTCTTAATCATATAGAAAGTGAATATTTTTGATTAAGTCCATATTAAATAGTTTAATTAACTCGTGAAGTTGTGTCTGACGCGGACAAAACATTGACAATCACACAAAATGGGAGAGAGTTTTGGACGCAAAACTGATGCAGAACGGACGCAGTCTGCGTCCAAAACTTTCAAAATTTAGTCGAAAAAATTAAATAAAAGTAGTATTCTTTCAAAATTAAAAAAAAGGCGTATACTAAAAGATAGATAATAAAATTGTCTGTAAGATAGTGTAAGTTTCGGATAATTATACCTGGTAGATTTTGTGTGATTATCAATGTTTTGTCCGCGTTAGACACAACTTCACGTATTAATTAAACTATATAATATGAATATAATTAAAAATATTCACTTACTAAGTTATTAAGAGAATGTTCTAGTTTAACATATATTTTTTTCAAATCATTTACACTGCACATTTTGACGTGATTGTCAGTTTAAAATCTGTAAAAGTCGTATATCGTCGCCTTAAGTCTGGCACGATGTATCCGTCTTGTGACTTAGGAGATCTCGCAAAACGCTCTAAGTTAAAACCGTACAGATCGATAAGTCAAAGGTTAAGCTACGCTTGCCGCGGTCGATCTGTGGATGGGTGACCATCCCTTTCATACCGAGTTCCCTCCGTGCCTCGGAAAGCACGTAAAGCTGTTGGTCCCGGTTGTCATTTGTAGATCTTTGACAGTCGTTATGGGTAGTCAGAAGCCAGAAAGTCTGACCACCAGTCTTACCAAGGGGTATCGTGTTACCCAGTAATTGGGTTGTGGAGGTCCGATAGGCAGTCGCTTTATGTAAAACACTGGTATTCAGCGGCATCCGGTTAGACTGAAACAGACTCCAATATAGTTGGGAAAAGGCTAGGCAGATGATGAGTACTCGCAAAATGCCTGGGATAAATTTCTCACCTTTTGTTAAAGCTATACTACTTACATGTTTAAAAAAATTTGGCTGCTAAAATAACCTAAAAAAAACAAATTAAAGAAAATTGCAACAGTTCGATCTTTATTTTAGATCCAAACTTTCCTAAATTGCGTAGTCGTACACAAAAAGGCTGGTGTTCTTATGTAGAATCTAAGATAAGCGAAGGTCACATTAGGGGTTAGGCTAGGTTATTATTTAGCAGCGATGTAGTGGCGTTTTATTCTCCAGATACGCTTTTAGCTCTAGAGAGTAAACACCCAGCTCCTACGGATGGTGTCACCTTTCCTGATCCGCCCGACCCCTCTGATCTTAATTATCTTTTTTTAAACGTTTCAGCTCCCCAGTTGTTAGCATCCGTTCGTTAATTTCGAAGTGGTTTTGCTGGCGGCCTCGATGGCCTCCACCGCAGCACTTAAAAGTTCTGTTGAGTTCTGGCGCGCCGGGAAGCTGGTGAGTCGCTTTTGAAGGAGCTTGCGGTTCTGATAAAACTTATGCTCTGCGGCGGTGTAAATGATGCCGTCGTTGATGTGTACGGTGGCATTTCGTCTCATTGCCGTGGTGTGTATCTACAGGCGTGTGACAGCCAAAATTTGCTGTAAAGCTATGGTGAGACGCTTACCAGCAAATTTAGGCCCCTTGGCTTTTGTTCAAGAGGGGGTTGCAAAGCCCCCGAACATGCCCTTTTTATTTATTTTTTATCGTAATTAGGTAAGGTCATTGTCAAGGTTGACATTAAGAATGCCTTTAACTCTGTTACACTTTGCTGGCCGAAGTAAAAAAAGAATTACCCGTTTATGGTTTTATGTACCTAGCAGTGTTACAGGCACCCTTCAAAACTAGTGACCGTGTCGGGCCACGTATTTTTAGTATGGCTATACATCCCATTACATTCAAAAATTAACGTGTGGTATTTAGACGACGGAACACAGGGAGGTATAGTAATAGAAATATTGACACCGTTTTGAAAGATCTGCAACTCCTAAAACAGAACTTCAAATCTATGGGCCTAAACACTGTCTCGATGCCCCTCTTACTCATTAAACTACAACAAATTGGCATTAGAGACCTGGCGTTTGGCATTTTTGAGAGTTACTTTACAGATCGTTCTCAAGCTGATAAATTAGGTAACTTCACCAGTAATGAAGATATCCTTAGTTACTCCTTAGTCCTTAGTGTTTTAGGACATACCCTGTTTCTAATTTATATAAATGACCTTTGTAAATTGGCTTTGGATAATTCTAAAATACTTATGTACGTAGATGACACGGTTATACTTATCCAGGGCAATGATTGGCATAAGACTCGCTACTATGCAGAATCTGCCTTAAAGATTGTTATGGGATGGCTCACCAGGAATCTGCGTACCTTGAATTTTGATAAAACCAAATTTATTACTTTGCGCCAAGAACAACATCTCAACCAGCGTCACCTTACGACCTTACTGCACACAAGTGTTGTTTGAAAACTAACAACAGCTGTAGCTGCAATTTTATAGCGATAACAAACCACATTAAATATCTTGATGTTATTATTGACATCACTATGTCATTAGTGTCGCGGGTCAGGAAATTGATATTAATTTGTTTAAAAAAAATTAAGATCTTCTGCCCACTTCCATACTCTAAAAATGGTTTACTCTACCTTGGCACACTCTGTTATAACCTACTGTATAGTGGCCTGAGGTGGCTCTGGAAAATGTTTACTGCTTACTGTAACTGGAAAGAGCACAGAGGGCAGTTCACAAAGTACTGGCACACAAACCTTTTCGCTTCCCTACCACGGAACTCTATGCTCTCTGTAAAGTGCCTACAGTAAGGCAGGCGTTCGTCTTGAGTACTATAATGCGCAAACACTCAGAACTCCAATGTGACCCCAGTCTCAATTCAAATAAACGCAGGGCGGACAGAGTCTGCCGGACTGAACCGGCCAGTGTTGTAGTGGTGAATCGTCAGTACAACTTTTTGAGTCCTGTCTTGTTTAATAGAATAAATAAAATGTTACATATATATCCACTTACTTCACGGGAGTGTAAAGCTCTTACGGACAAATGGCTTCATAGCCTGACATATAATGAACTGGAAAATCTCATGAAATAAGACAAAAAAAAATCCTTCCCTTCTAGCAATATAATCCACCAATTCATTCCCGAAAAAATACCCTGCATGCACACCACATGCAGCACACGCACACACACGCACACATTACAAGTAGATATAACTGACACACCTTATTTTAATTTATTTACATGATAATTCAAACTTTAAAAAAAAAAAATGTTTATTATACTATTATTATTATAGTTTTTATTATTATATGGATAATAAATTAATAAATTAATTACAAATAAATAATAATGGAACGCCAACGTCTCTACTCTCGGAGGGGGGCGCTAATGGCTACGACACCGTTCTAAACGAATGTAGCTGTTAACGAACACTAGCGGTTTTATTCATAAAAATTTATAGAACACTTAAAGTCTTGCTATAGTAAAATTGACAAAAATTGTTATTCATAAACGCATTTTAGCACTAAAACGTTCATTAAACCTAATATAAACTTATGAAAGCCAGGACCCTACTATAACAGTGTTACAGGGAAAAAATGGCTGCCGTTCGACAGCTGATTAATAAAAAAAAACATTTGGTGTGCAAATGTTATGTATGTGTGTATGTTAACTACCTATGTGTGCCAATTATCAGTTTCGTAAACAATCGTACCTACTTTGAGGAACTGCGGATATATTTATTTGAATTTGTATTTCTGTTTAACTAATTTGGTTTATTCTCATAAACAATGCAAGATTTACAAAGCTTGGATACTTTTAAAACAATTACACATTTCGTAGACCATCGGCTTCGAAGAATGGTTTACAGAAATAGAAGCAATCCATTTCTCTTGGACGATGAAGACTTTCGGAAGCGTTACGCATTATTACTTTAATATGGAGACATCGTAGCGAGTAGTTTAATAATAAAATTCAGGTTTTAAAATATCAGTTTAATTTATTGTTACTTATAAATAATACCTACTTTCAATTTGACTTTTACAATATCGGCGGACCACCATCTGTTTGGAATCTCTGTTTCCTCTCACGATAAAGAGTTGTAAGGTTCCTGGATTCTTGACCATATTGTCAAAACTGAAATACAAATTCTTAGGTTTAATTAGGTAAATACCTACTTACACAAAATTCATCATCATTTTAGAATAAGTACCTAAGTACTTAATTCGTAAATAATGAAAGACCGCCACAATTTTAGGCGTTGATTTTTGCATCAGTATTTTTATTTCCTATTTTGGGGACCCTATCCCTGATCAATTCTTTCAAAACAATGTAAGAAATAGAAGAAAAAGCTAGCACGAATGAGCATAAGATATTGAGAATGTTTACAAAACAAAACTTACTTTGAACACATTCTAGCTGAAACGGTAGGGTTGTAGGTACCTACTGTTCTCCTCCAACCAATTTTCATTTCTTTGCCTTTTACTGGAACTAGTCTCAGCTCTTGATTCCATTTTTAATGCAAAATAAAAAATATAATTCATATTTCACGCGGTTGACATTTACAATATCAAAATCATTGACATGTAACAATGACTGTAATTAATTACTCGTCAAAAGTGTCGAATCTGTAGACAATAAAATAGTCTACGTAATAATGTCTATGGTCGCAATTATTCGGTGCGTAGACAGATATTCTCGTTTGACAGTTCGATGTGTTGGTCAATTTGTTGGATAACTTCATTATAATGGCAACATTTTGATTTATAACAACATTTAAGTTACAGTAGGTTTAAGGAACGTTTATGAATACAAAATTTTATCAAAGGTTTTAAATGCTTATAGAACATTTTTACTAATGAGTGTCTTAAACCTTCGATAAGCATTTTTTATGAATAAGACCGTTATAATATATGTAAACATGTTTTTTGTTCCAAATAAATAATTTGAATTTGAAACCTCAAACCTTCTAAGTGTGAAACATACCTTGCTGACTTTACTGACAGACAAACAACCTTAGAGAAATTCAAAGCAATCGCCCCGGACTTTAAAATTTTAGACAAAAGTTCTTTACATCTCCTAGTCTCCTATTCTGGAAGACAGCTTTTCACTTGGCTTTTACCCTCATTAGATACTGTTGTTTCGGCCCGGAGAACGACAATAAATACCTGAAATGGAAAGAAACTGCTAATAGGACTATTAGCAGTTTCTTTCCAAACTCGAAAACTCAAACTCAAAATCATTTATTTCAAATAAACCATTTACAGGTACTTTTGAATTGTCAGAGTCAGTCAGTCAGAAAGTTGAAGCTGGTTGCTCGTTCTCTCTCGATCTGCATCATTTAGCTCAACCATTTTGAAGGGAACCGAATGATCCAACACATGCGCCACCGTCAGCGAGACATTCAAGTGAGCATGACTTTCCCAACCGCCAGGGCATATTCAAATCAATGAGAGGTAGCTTTAAAGAACATAGTGCTCACATGTATGTGCTACGAAAAATTATATAATACTAACACATTGAGTTTATACCATGCAAAGATAATATAGATCTACATCTTCAGCATCTCCAAAAATAGTTAAAAATGCTAATCAATTAATCTATGAACCCTTATTTATGGCTGTGGAGCTAGACCAGCATCCAGCCAAGCATTTTTATCAGTGATGAAATCACTTAATTTATAATATGCGCGGCTGCATAGTGTGCGTTTAATACAAGACTTAAATTTTGTCTCATTTAGTTGAACAATGTGGGGAGGTATTTTATTGTAACACTTTAAACAGTACCCCATGAAAGACGAATCAACTTTAGCCAGTCTGAAACCTGGTTGAACTAGTTGGTCCCTATTTCTAGTATTATAATTATACTCTTTTCTGCACAATAAAAATACAATCGATGTCTGCAGCTCGTCCCCACAATAAAATACCGTAAGACATTATACTATGAAAGTAACTAAAGTAGAACAGTCTCGCGGTATCCACATCAGTAAATTGGCGGATTTTTCTGACAGCATGTGCTGCCGAACTTAGCCGTCCAGCGAGAGATGTTAAATGAGGACCCCATTGCAGCCTTGAGTCGAGCGTGATCCCCAGGAAAACAGTTTTATCAACGAATTCTCATTATTCAATACTATGTCACAGTCACTAATTTTGACATTTGGTAAAGTAAATCTGATGCACTTAGTTTTTTTTCATTCAATACTAAATTATTCGCCGTGAACCAATTTTGGACCTGCAGTAAAGCGCTACTTACGTGATCAAGATTCCGGGCCCGTCTATCTATCTTAAATATTAAAGAAGTGTCATCAGCGTGCAAGTGTCATCCATTTAATTGTATTTAGAATAAAATACATATTATGTATATGTCGGATTCGGTCATCATGTGGGCAGAAGTTGGGTTTCATGCAATGCAAACACACTGGGTACAATGCACGGTTTTTATTAAAACCACAATTTTACACAAACTCAAATTAAAATAAACATAGTACGTACTTAAACACGACGAATCGAGTACAGTTTCGGGACGTCTTAACTCCGAATCGGAATGTTCTCCTCGCTGTGGGCTGAAAACATCACTACTCTTTAGAAGCGCGCCAAAAGTAGTGTTAGATCACGTGTTGTCGATAATGGCTCGCTTGCGATTCGTTCCATGTTTGTACTATTGACCGGATGCGACATATAAGTAATGAAACCATTCTCAAGTTTGTTTAGTAGGGTAAAAATATAACAATTATTAACTTGGTATAATCAGAAATTTGATTACCATCCAAATGATCAGATGAAGGGGGTTGTCGGTGGCGGTGGCTTTGTGTTTGTTGTTTTGTATTGCCACCGACTTCCGAAAGTAAAGTAATGTATATTCTGTGCGGAAGTTATTTATCACTTCTTAGCTTTTGAAGGCGGTTTTCATTTTTTTTGAAAAAACTTTTTTTTTTCGCTTTTTAGTGTTTCCTTAACATACACATCCATTAAGAAACGGCGACACACTTAAAAGAGATTGTAAGTCCTCCAAAGATTGAAGAAACTAAAACGTCGTCTAAGTTTTATAATAAGTTTTATAATATGTGGAAAATGTCGTGGGTTATACATTTGCTCATTCTATACTTAACTAAGATTCTTTTATAATACCGTGTAATATAATACCGTAAATGTGTAACCGTTTGTTTTCCCAAATAAATAAAATAATAATAAAAATAAAATAAGTATTTTTTTTGGGAATTTGTTGATTTTCTCTAAAAGGGCTGGATCAATTTTGATAAAATTTATATGACCATGACCATGTCGGAATAAACCCCTTTCGAACAAAAAAAGAATTTTGCAAATCCGTGTATATATAACAGAGTTATGCCCGAACATACATAAAAAAATATATATCTATAAACATTCGAATTGATGACCTCCTCCTTTTTGAAGTCGATTAAAAATAAATGGCTTAAGTGGTACAAATTCTAACACACAGCAACTCAAAAAGTATGCGGTACAAGATCTGCCATTCTTCTTTGTATGAAGATATGTCTTTCGTAGGACATAGGCTACTTTTTAATCCGGGACTTCGTTTGCACAGCGATAACCGACATTCACTCGGACAAAGTCGCGGGCATAACATAGTTTAATATAATTCGACCTGTAATAAGTACTGCAAATCTAATGAATTGAAATAATATTTGCTTGTCAATATTAATTAAATTAAAATTATTTTCAAAACAGAAAGCGTATCGTAGGCTGTATATGAATCACTCCTTTGCCTTAGGGTAGCTACACACATAAGCGTGCGGCATAGTCGGTTCGGCAGTATTTGTTGAACAACAAAGCCGACCCGAAGTAATTACTGCACTTGTTCGGCTTGTGCCGATTGGGTAACTACCCAATCGGGTCAACAAATCATTCGATTCGACAGTACTTGTGGAACGAAAAAGCCGACCCGTAGCAACTACTTACTACATACGTTCGGCTCCAATCGGTCTTCAACTTGCAGAAACTGATTTGGATGGTGATTTGAATTCCTTAATAACTTTAGGTAAAGAGTTATAGAGTTCAGCCCCCTCATATAGGATAGTCTTTCTACCGTAGTTTGTCCTTGGTGCTCTTAAAATTATATTGTTTGCCTGCCTCGTCATGCGTTTTTGAATTTGCATTCTTTTTGTAAATGTTATTTGTGTATGTATGTCTCTATTAATTATTTTACGTACAAGTATGCAGGTATTATATTTATAAATTTGATCAATGTTCATTAGCTTAGTTTCTTTTAAAACCTTTTGAGTGGATGCTACATAATCATAATTGAATAAGACTTTAATAATTTTATTTTGAGATGTTTGTATCTTTTTAAGGTGAGTTTTGGCAGCACTTCCCCATATTTCGATTAAATAATCGAGATGTGGTTTAACCATCGAGTTATAAATAATATACCTGACGCGTAGTGGAAGACATCGGACAATTCCTTTAAGTGCACCAATCAGTGATAATATCTTTTTTCTTACTTTCTCAATGTGAGGTTTCATTGAAAGTTTATCATCCAGAGTAAGACCTAAATATTCCTCATCATTTGTTTTTAATAAGGGTTGACCATTTATATATAATTCATCATGTGTATGAAGTTTTTTATTTTTAGCACAAAATATCATGTATTTGGTTTTACTAGCATTTATTGTGAGCAGATTGCATTGAAACCAGATGGCCAGTCTATCAAGATCACTTTGTGCTTCTTTAACAATTCCTTCTATATTACTGCCAAAGTAAAAAATACTAGTATCGTCGGCATACAATGAAATAGCTCCTTTAAGTCCAATTTCATTAATATTGTTGATATAGATAAGGAATAACAAAGGCCCTAGTATAGAACCTGTACCTACCTATACTATAGTATCAGGAAATATTCCTTCCTGAAGACTTTTGTTAATGCATTTTGTTAAGTCATCCAAAAGTAAATCTTTAATACATTTAATTATTTTAGTACTGATGCCGTCGATACCAGTGCTCGTATTGGTTTTCAATTCGTCAATAATTTTTGAAACTTCTTTAGTAATAGTTGGTGACAACTCTGCAAGTTCTATACCAGCCTGCGTACCTGTACGGGGTCTCGAAAGCGTGTCAGTTACATTATTTTGATTACATTTTGGGATTTCACTTGCTAGCACTGTACCAATAGTTGAAAAGTAATGATTAAAACTCTCACATATAAGTTTTGTATCGGTAATCGGGCCTTCAAGTGTTGTAGGGGCTGAGTTTTATTTTATTACAAGTTATACTGTTAATCAACTTCCACATCTTAAAAGGCTTTCCAATACAATTTTTGAAAGATTTTATATAATAAGAACTCTTTACATTCTGGATAATAGCTGTTACATGATTGCGTTCAGCTATAAAGTTGCTTTTAATTTCTACGTCTTCAGGATTCTCTTTCAATTTCTTACCCAGTGCATTTCTAGTATTGATAGCTTTAATAATATCTTTATTAATCCAATCGGTTTTGGGTGGGTTAAGAATCTTCGTCTTTTCAGTTTTGTTTTTATTGATCACAGATTTCAAATATTCTTCAAGTGCCAAATAGTCATCATTATCATTTTCAAACTTGTTTTCATTTATAGTTTTGTATAAATTTACATAATCAGTTTTTTTGTATCTCATCTTCTGCAGTAGTTCTGGATATAATCTTTTAATTTCAAAGTAAATTTGTTTGTGGTCTGAAAACGACGACTAAATAACTGCCAAATTAAAGTTGTAGTCGGTGATTTGCAGGTTAGTACTCACATGATCTAAGATAGTGTTGGTAGTTGAAGTTTCTCGTGTACAGTGTTTTTTAGAAATCCTATTTAATATTGTGTAGCCATCTTCTTTTAACAAATATTTGTAGTCTTTCACGTTTCTATCAGGTTTAAGGAGATTGAGGTTATAATCCCCAAATATAATAGCTCGTTTCATCTTTTGTAAATAGCATGAATAGAGAGTTTTACAATAAAATAAAACTTACCTATTATTTTTTCATCAATATCCGGAATCCATCTTGAGTCAAGCACCCGTCTTTTAGACTGTTGTCAGCGATTTCCTTTGCCTCTCCGCTGGTAGCGCCCTCTATACTTACTCTTTGGTACTAAGGTTTAAACGCGCGTCGGGTGATGGCCCGATTTAATATCATTATGAAACTCATGATGCACCAGGTAGACCTTACCTGGATTCCGGATATTGATGAAAAAATAATAGGTAAGTTTTATTTTATTGTAAAACTCTCTATTATTTGTTTTGTATCAATATCCGGAATCCATCTTGAGTGATGTGTTTGTTATCACCTGGTGCGCTAAACCCAAAGACGCTATAATGTGTATTATATGTTATGATGTAAAAATATTGGGTTGATAAAAAAAAAGTTTGTATTTATAATAATAAAAATGTATTACCATAAAATAAAACTTAAGACTCACTTCTTGTAGCCACTTCATAATAAAACAAATTATCTATATTAAAGTAAAGGTGCTCTCAGTGAACAGGATCAAAGTAATTAGATAAAGAAACAGAATTATCGGAAATATTAGAATCATTATG
Source organism: Charanyca ferruginea (assembly GCA_947361185.1). Classification (NCBI taxonomy): domain Eukaryota; kingdom Metazoa; phylum Arthropoda; class Insecta; order Lepidoptera; family Noctuidae; genus Charanyca; species Charanyca ferruginea. Next base: position 9,490,768 of record OX376058.1, read on the forward strand.
CAGTAGTAATTTCCTTAATAATAATAATTTTGGAAGGTGTGAATCATTTTCCAGTTACCAGTTGCAAGAATGTGATCCATTGGAAAATTTTCTGCAAAATTGAGAGAAGCCACTGCAGATTCTACTGATCCTGGAGTTGCAAACAGTTCTAGACGCAGGCTATAGATCCCTTCTAACTGTAATAAACAAAATAATGTTTTATGTTACCCCGACGGCTTAATGTAATATTTTTAATAATTGTCTGATCCAAAAAATCATATTAAATTTTCTATCAGGGTGTTCTCCAAGCCTCCACCCATTCCAGACTGTCTATGGTTATGGTTATCTGTTTTAGAACCAAATGCTAGCCACAGTACAATAGAGGTACCTTCATCACCTAAACTAGTGCTATCAACTCTCGGCAGAGTAAGATCGTGTACCCTGCGGCCTGATGTTAACAATAAAAGAGTTAGATGTTAACAATAAGAGAAGCTACATGTCTCGATACTTGAAAGATATTATTTCCAATTAAATCATAGGTACCCATGTATTGCAATACAACTCTAGAGTTCCATATAGGTAGTATTGCAGATTTCTCTTGTGCAGCAGAAATAGCTTTTAATATTGTATTTTATAAATAAATTTGAAGACAAATCAATATCGAATGTTATATGTGTGAAAGTTGATATGACAGTTTTGTGAACAAAAATATAGTTCTATAAGCACGACCTATGTCGCAGTGTAAATGTGCTAAATATAGCACATATTTGAACCGCATATTTGTGATTAATTAAATGGGACTCACACCACCGCCTCCATCTGCGCCACGCTGGTCTGTATGTATTGATTGTTGAGCCCCTCCAGCTTGACATAAGAAGTTTTTGTTCTTGATCGGTCCAGTCTGCCAAAATATCTCGAAATCAGCCATGCCTCCAAGTGTATGTCTTGTACCTGCGGCGGATGTGTCCCTGTTCTGGTGTCTATCAAAGTGCGGGCTAGATCTGGAATCAGATAAGGGCTGTGTCGCGCTCGCCGCTGAACATCTGCCTGGCAAAATACCTTGCTCCACTTTGGGGCAATCAGTATGAGTCTCCGCTGGCTTGGTTCAAGTGTCTGAGAACTGTGGGAACCAGATTTGGAGGCGGAAACGACCAAGTTAGTCTGTAGTGCCACTGATGACAAAATGCGTTGTGGTGTTGCGCTTCTTGATCATCCACGTCCAAAGCTGCGTACCTGGGAACTACATGAGTTGTCTTCGATGCGAAGGGATCTATCTTCGGCTTGCCTCACAATCGAAATATTTCTGTTGTTGCTGTTCTCGTGAGGTGCCACTCTGGGCAAGCTTTGTCGAGATAGGGCATTGACCTCGGCGTTGAATCGGCCTGGAAAGTAATGCGCTGTCAGGTGGATGTTTTGCTTGTCTAGAACAGCAAGAAGTTGTTGAGTTTGCTGAAAAAGTTTCTTGGATTTTGTGCAGCCTTCCTTGTTGATGTACGAGACTACTGTTCGATTGTCGGTTTGCATTTTGGAGACGATGCTGGTTTTGATGGACAGCTGCGTAAACGGCAAACATTTCTTTTTTGATCGCATGCTAGGCCTTTGTGAATTTGTCCAGGTGCCCACAGCTCGACACCACCACTCCATCTACGACCGAGGTGGTTGAGGGATAATTATTTAGATTACCGACAGCTGTCGCCTGTAGTGTTGCAGAGTGCGACAATGAAGGCGGCTTCTCGGAGTCACGAACGTTGCAAAGTTGAGTCTCCCCATAAGAGTTTGGTACTGTTTGAGGGACCACTTGCTTGTGTGGAGCTGTTGGTGAAGTGCTTTGCGTAGCGTTAAACACTTTGACTCCGACAGGGACTTTGCGTTGCGTTTTGTGTCCCAGGTTATGCCGAGAAACTAGAGGCATTGTTGGAGCCAATACAGCTTTTTCGAAATTGATTGTCCAGCCTAATAAATGCAGTACCTTTATCGCAAATGCGATATCGTCCTCCAGATGCGATTTGGATTGGTTAGCTAGGAGATAATCGTTCAAGTATACTACGCACCTGATGTTGTGGCTCCTCAGGAATTCCGCCACCCAATTGGTTATCGAAGCAAACGTTCTGGGTGCCGATGAAAGGCCAAACGGCAACAGGTCAACTGAAGTAGCTGATGCTGATGTGAATCTTGATGATAATTTAGTCTCAGGAACCTATGATGCTGCTGTGCGATGGCCACGTGAAAATACGCTTGGCTCAGATCTAATTTGGCCATCCAGTCTTGTTCTCGCAAAAATTATTGCCACTCGGATGTGACTGAATAGTTGCAATAGTTTGGCTACTACGAACTGATTTAGTTGCTTTAGATTGAAGATGGGACGGAAGGTCTGATCTGACTTGGGCACCAGAAAGAATGAGGAAAGTAACTTGGTGTCCGTTCAGCAGGTTCTAGCACACCTGACTTGAATTGCTATGGTCATATTGGGGGATGTTCTGGTTCTGTAGCATTTAAGAATTTTGAGATCGGAAATATTAGTGACGGTTTCAGTATGTTGTTTTTAGTGGAAGCATGTGGTTGTGATTTCTTTCCCCTTGCTTTGGCTTGGGGGTTTTTTGCTCTTTTTTATTTTGGTGAAGCATGTTTTTGTCGTTTAGTGAAGGTGTCCCGACGAAAAAATCTTGCATCCGCGTGCTTACTAGTCGACGGTTTTTGATGTTGATAAAATTTCTTTAAAATATGTTTGGGGACTGATTTTCTTGCTACGGGTAGTTTGTTAAACCCCCCCCCCCCAATTTTTTAAGGTAGGTTTGAATTGCTTAATATTTAAAAGCGATTGTATACTAGGAGGGATTTTATGTAAAACATCACGATGAAAGCCTTCAGGAATTTGACGCAACATAGCCTCTCGGCATATGTTTACAAGATCAGCTCTTCTACCACATACTATAGAACCAAGTCATACGTAACCTTAATATACTACTAGATTCTTTTGAAAAAAGTAATTCTAGTTTTTCGAACAACGGATTGGGTGTCAAAGTTTCACTAGACTCATTTGACCAATCTACCAATGATTGTAATGTTTTATGCAATTCGTCTTTTTGACAAAGTTTTCGTTAAACCAGCAAAAGATCTAGTAAATATGATGGCGAATCTTCTTCTAGCATATCAGATTCAAAACGCTTTAATTCGTCGTTAATATTTAACTCGACAAAACTGGGGGTAGTTAAATATTTCTTTTGTGAGTCTGAAAGTCGAACGGCATTCAAATCACACTTAAAACGTTGCAGTTTCGCTAATTTTTTAATGAATGTTTTCATTTGCTTTAGGGTGATAGTAATTTCCGACGGAATTTGAAGTTTGTTCTCGGAATTTGACGTTATAAGATTTGTTAAATAGGCCACTTGTTGCGATAAAAACTCAAAGTGCAGGTACATAACTCACGGTATGAGAGTCCCTCCTTGCTCTGCGTTTCTCAGGACTGGATCCACTACTTGAAGAAGAACCGCTGTCACTATCTTTTGTATTTGGTGTCGAAGAACGTACCCGTTTACGTGATATTGAGCCGTTATTAACACTTTCGGATTCAATACTATTATTAATTTTCCATAATAATTGCGGAGAGGTTAACATTTTTCGAATATAAAACAAAAGGGTTTTACCAATTTTAAATGTAATAAGGTAAGTAGGTAGTAACTTTGTCGCGAAGTTAAAATAACGCTAACAACTGTACGGCGCGAAAAACGACGCTATAATGATATTAAATCGGGCCATCACCCGACGCGCGCTTACCTTACCTTAGTACCAAAGAGTAAGTATAGAGGGCGCTACCAGCGGAGAGGCAAAGGAAATCGCTGACAACAGGCTAAAAGACGGGTGCTTGACTCAAGATGGATTCCAGATATTGATACAAAACAAATAATAGGTGTCCAAGAATCTAGTTACATTCGTCCGTTCCAGTTTATAAACAACTCCGACATCAAGAGAATTTTTCTTTTTCCAGGTGGAATATTGATGTACGTTTGCCCCGCACTGCCCCCAGTTTTCTCGTTTTAGGTGTGCACCAATGCAATGTACTCGCCTCTAGGAGTATATGTACCGGTTTCTTTTTCAATGTACCTTTGTACTTTTGCATATTTTTCTTCAAAATTTTTCGTGTAACCCCCTTGAAAAATAAATTGTGTACCTATTAAAAAACTTGTGCGGTCGGGGGACCCCCGTAAGGAACGAAGTTTCTTACGTGTACGTGTCTGTACAAAAATATATATATACAAGGTGAAATGGAATTCATGAGCAAATATTTAAAGAGTGACTCTGACCACGAACCTGATCAACTTTCATTATGCAGCCAACAAAGGTTGACAGGATGGTGATCCGTGTATGAAGACTTATATACGTGTTTATAAAACCGCGAGCGGTTGCAGACTTCCCATGCTTAATATTGATTTCCTTTGCACTTGTCTAGTCACTCCTTAGTTACTGTATTACAGTATGGGGAGGTACACACAAGACTAACATTCTGCGTTTGGAGAGAGCACAAAGAGCAATGCTAAAAGTACTGGCAAAGAAACCTTGGAGATTCAACTCGATACCTCTACGCGTTCCCGAGATAAAGGGTCTTGACAGACAGACGGACAGACAGACAGATAGACGGACAACAAAGTGATCTTATAAGGGTTCCGATTTTCCTTTTGAGGCACTACAGTCGCGGGCAAATGATGTGTGTGTTAGTGCTAGTAAATAATAAAACTCAAATAGCTTTCTTGGAAGCTATACAGAGCGGGGATGGCAATAGCACAAAAAATGATCATGGTAGGATTTGATAATTTGGTGTCATTGTTTTTATTGAACATTAATAAATATTAAATTATGACGCCACAAGTTGCCGTTTTTCTCACAAGTTCGAAAACCAATATTTCATAGTGTGTTTTATTTTGGTTACATTATATGCTCTTTAGTAAATCTGAACTTTTTTTTGAATTTCATTTTTAGGATTTATTTGATAGTTTCAAAATATTCTTATGAACTAGTTACCAGTATTTTAATTTTTTGTCGTATGGCGTCCCCACCCTGTATGTTTGAGTCGTTTGGGGTGGAAACTCTAGGCCTAGGCCCTAGAATTTTCACCAAACGACTCAAACAACGCGTCGAGTGTCCATCTTGTTATTCGGGACATCGCCAAGCATTATTATTTTTCCATTTTATTATATATAAATATAAATTACATTTTTAAATATTAATATAAAAAATTAAAACATTTTAAAGTATGTACATATTTTTGAAATGAAAAAAAAAATGTTTGTTTTTTTTTTGTATTTTTTGTTTTTTTTTGTTGTATATGTTTAAATGAAATGAAAGATTTAAAACAGGTAAAATATTACGCATTCATAATTTGCATATTATATTATTAACCAAGTCTATTGTTGAAATCAATTGAAACAGTTACTAACTACTATCGTGATTAAACTGTTACAACAGATCAATTTAGGCCATTCGTACATTTCCCACAATATTTGATTTGAGATTGTTTTTATTTTAACGTACAAACTAAACTAATGCTACATGCTACATCAAAGTCATGATACACATCTATTAATTCATGTAGCTGAAGACTGATTACAGGCTTATGAAATGTAAGCGTAAATAAAGTTATCCCTTAATACATAGATGTAGGCTTGGCGGGGCGTCTCGTCGCTCTGGCGCCGCGGTACCGGCCGCCCGCCCGACGCCAGAGTCTTACCCTTGCAGACTCGCCAGGCTATAGTAAGTCAGTAAGTAAGTAAGTAAGTGTTTTTCTTTGTGGAATAGAAGGATTGGGTGGGACGCATAGAAGTATGTGCGTACTTATATATACATACACTTATATATACATACATTTTAATGTACACGGGACGTTTGGAAGATCGATGTAAAGCCGTTAAGTATACACTATTTGTAACCATTTGAACCGAACTTGTTTTAGGCGAAGAGTGACTATTTTTTTGCAAAACATCAATGATTTTTGATGGCAATACCCAAAATATTGCAGTTAGTTGCAAATAATGACCAGTTCGAAAGATAAATCATTCAATTTTTATTTTGGTTCATCAAAGTAATGTATAAACAATCTAATAAAATATGATTAAGGCATCTGTGTAATGGGACAATTCTTTTTACAGATATTTAAAGTCTTTTTTTGTTTTAAGATTTAAGAAAACAGTATTTTAACGGCATTAAAAAAAATCACGAATGGTGCTTTTTTTGTTTAAACATTTTCAAAAACATATCTGGTACCTATTTGTTCTTTCTTTTGAGGTATTAACTACGCGGATAGCTCACAAATTATTGAAATTATATAGGCCCTACAAACCAAATTGAGGGAGAAAAATATTTTTTTAGGCAAAATTATTAAAACAAAATTTTAATTAAAATCATTTATTCGTGTTTAAAATGTTCGCCGCAGTTTCTAACACTAACACGGGCAAGTCTTCTCACTTCTGTTGTTGTTATTTTTAACTTCATATCCAGTTTCATAGTTTCAAACTACACTACAATAAATTAATTCTCTTATTCAATTCTTCTTTTGTGTTTATTTCCACATTCGTATAAACTAAGTACTTGCCCGACCACACACGTAAAAGTCAAGCAGAGTCAAGTCAGGTGACGGGCGGGCCAAGGGGTCGGCCCGTCTCTGCCGATCCAGCTGTTAGGGAAGCAATTACTTAAGTGCTCCCATTTAACTGCTCCCTTCCCCAGCGCATTCGCTAGAGATCGAGAAGTCATATTTCAATGAGATAGTTGTCCTGCGCATTGGATATTAAATTTATGCTTCTCTAACAGCTCGATCGGCAGAGACGGACCAATCCTTTTTTTTCATTCAATCATTGACTTTAACTTGTGGGGTCGGGCAAGGAACTAGTTTATACGAATGTGGAAATAAACACAAAAGAAGAATTGATTGAGCGAATTAATTCGGCGTTTGAAACGACGAAGTTAAAAATAACAACAACAGAAGTGGAAGAGTTGCCCGTATTGGTGTTAGAGACCGCGGCAAACATTTTAAACACGAATAACAAATGATGTTAATTAAATGTTCCGGAAATATATTGCAACAGTAAACAATAAAGCAGTTACTATAATATTTAAAAATTTAATGAAATATATTAAATATCTAGATTCGGAAGCAGAAATTAATCAAGTTATTTGTCATTCTCGTCATTGTTTTGACAATACCGCTGTCGGGGATATCATTAATCAATCAGTTAACAATTATAGACCAAGGAGTTTTCCCGGATCTAATGAAGTTTAGTAAGGTATACCTCTTTTCAAATCCGGACAGTAAAGACACTAATAATTATAGACCCGTGTCCGTGCTGCCGGCTTTCAGCAAGGTTTTTGAAAGGATTATGCTTAATCAGATGCTTAATCATTTTAACACTAATGGCATTTTACACGATCAACAGTATGGTTTCACCAAAAGACGTTGTACGACTGACGCTGGTGTCACTTTATTTAAACACATTTTTACTGCGTGGGAAGAGGCGCAAGATGCCATAGGAATTTTTTGTGACCTCTCCAAGGCATTTGATTGCGTAAATCATGACACACTACTTTTGAAACTGGAGCATTACGGACTAGGTAGACTTGCGCTTAGTTTAGTAAAATCTTATTTGATTAATAGGCAGCAGCAAGTCCAAATAAATGGGGTGAATTCACATGGTTTCATGGTAGAAATGGGGGTTCCACAAGGCTCAATTTTGGGTCCTTTCCTCTTTTTAGTGTATATTAATGATCTTCTTCATCTGTTGAAAAACCAACCACAAATGGTGTTATTTGCTGATGACATTTCTTTAATATTTAAGATAGACAGACGAGCCCAGAACCTAGACCACGTAAATAGCGCCTTACTGCAAGTCCAAAATTGGTTCACGGCGAATAATTTAGTATTGAATGAAAAAAAAACTAAGTGCATCAGATTTACTTTACCAAATGTCAAAAGTAATGACTGTGACATAGTATTGAATAATGAGAAGCTGGAATTCGTTGATAAAACTGTTTTCCTGGGGATCACGCTCGACTCAAGGCTACAATGGGGTCCTCATTTAACATCTCTCGCTGGACGGCTAAGCTCGGCAGCATATGCTGTCAGAAAAATCCGGCAATTTACTGATGTGGATACCGCGAGACTGGTCTACTTTAGTTATTTTCATAGTATAATGTCTTACGGTATTTTATTGTGGGGACAAGCTGCAGACATCGAGTCTATTTTTATTCGGCAGAAAAGAGCCATCAGAGCCATTTACAATCTCCGTATGCACGATTCTCTAAGGGAACTGTTTAAGGAAATTAACATAATGACGGTACCTTGTCAATACATCTATGAAAACATAATGTACGCTAGAAAAAATCTGCATCTTTTTAGTAAAAGGGGTGAAAGACATAATTATAACACTAGAAATAGGGACCAACTAGTTTAACCGAGTTTCAGACTGGCTAAAGTAGATACTTCTTTCATGGGGTACTGTTTAAAATGTTACAATAAAATACCTCCCCACATTGTTCAACTAAATGAAACGAAATTTAAGTCTTATACACTTCTAGACACATCTGTTGGCCCACCTTAGAGTTTAGGTTTCGATGGCCCCTACCGAAATATGATTGCTAGATTGAACAAAAACTGTTGATGCAGTTTTAAACCTGATACATTTTACCATCTTTTTCGATCGTATTGTTTTAAATTTGAATTCAGAATACCATACGACATGCAGCTACGCCTAACAAGTCGGATATGCGCCTTGTTAAAGGCAATTGATTTTTGAATAAAAAACATGTTTTATCAAATAAAGGTTTAATTTAATAACGCGTGTTGCCTCCATGGGCATCTACCACAGCTCTCATACGATTAGGCATAGAGTTTATCAACCGCTCTATGAAATTTTTAGGGATCACCTCCCATTCCTCTTCTATGGCAGTTTTCAACTCCTGCATCGTCTGGGCAACTGGCTGACGAGCCCTAACACGTCTTTTTAGCTCGTCCCACATGTGCTCAATGGGGTTCATGTCTGGGCTTCTGGCTGGCCAGTCCATAACTGTGATGTTCACATCCCGAAGATATTCCCTGACGATGCCGGCCGCATGGGCTCTTGCATTATCATGCATAAAAAGGAAATTTGGGCCCACATAGTCCGCGTATGGTATCACGTGAGGTTCTAAGCACTCACGAATGTACCTTTCAGCATTTAATGTTGGCAGCCGTGGTCCTGTAACAACCTCAAGTTGAGTTTTGCCGCTCGCGGATATACCGCCCCAGACAGTCCATGAGCCACCGCCATAAGCAACCCTCTCTTCAAAGCAGCATTGTGCGAAACGCTCTCCCTTACGTCGGTAGACCTTCTTCCTTCCATCATTGCCATGTAACACAATTTTAGACTCATCAGAAAAGAGTACACGGCTCCAATCTTGCTGTGTCCAATTTAAATGACTGCGTGCGAAATGAAGGCGCACTGTTCGGTGGGCTCGCGTTAGTTTGGGCCCATTAGCTGGCTTGTGTGGTACCATATCGCGTTCTTTTAACCTTCTCCGAACAGTTCGAGCGCTCACACATACTCCGTGGAAGTTGCGAAGTTGGTTTTGTATCTCAATGGAGGTAAGGTGACGATTTCGTCGTCACGATGAATCGATCCTGCCTTTCAGTTGTGACCCGAGATCGTGGCCTTCCTTGGCGACAAACAAAGCCGCCAGTCTCTAGGTAACTCCGATAAACATTTCGGACCGCAGATCGACTTAAATTAAGTTGAGCACTCACGTTTCTTTGGCTGTGTCCGGCCTGAATAAGTGCCACAGCTTGGGCGGCGACTTCAGGTGAAGTATCCATAGATTATTGATAGAACCTCACCTTAATGTTAAGAATAAGTAATGTTTGTTGCAAAACCAAAGATATCAATCACTTTTTCAAGAATTAAATCCAAGTAAACCAATAAAACCAAGTTTTCTTAGTATTCGATTGTTTGATATCAACAAACAGGCTCCAAATTGTCTTTTGTTTCTTTAAATTCTGTGTTCGAAATTAAAAAAAAGACTATTGAATGAAATTGTGAATGTGCCAGGTTCAAAACTGCATAAAAACTTTTTGCTCGACCTAATATAACATTTTAGCTAGGACCAAACGAAACTGAAAATACAAGGTGGGCCAATAGATGTGTCCAGAAGTGTATAAAACGCACACTATGCAGCCGAGCGTATTATTCATTGGGTGAGTACATCACTGATAAAAATGCTTGGCTGGATGCTAGTCTAGTTTCACAGCCGCAGCAGCAGATTAATTGATTAGAATTTTTAATTATTTTTGGAGCTGCTGAAGATATAGATCTACATTATCTTTGCATTGTATAAACTCAATGTGTTAGTATTATATAATTTTTCATAGCACATACATGTGAGCACTATGTTATTTAAAGCTACCATTTACGAGGTATGTCTTTCATTGACTTGAATGTGCCCTGGCGGTTGGGAGTATGTCATGCTCACTGGAATGTCTCGCTGACGGTGGCGCGCGTGTTGGATCATTCGGTTCCCTTCAAAATGGTTGAATTGTTTATTATGATTATATTTTTATCTAAACCTATTTTAACGTACACGACTTGTTACATTGTTCTCACATTGTACCCTAGATTCAATATGAATGATGTAACCGAAATTTGTAACATATTATTGATTTTAAAAGAGTGTTGTTCACGGAGTTTCTTACTCGTTCTTCTCCATAGAAACCTACTGTTTGGAACGAGCAACCAGCTTCAACTTTCTGACTGACTGACTCTGGCAATTCAAAAGTACCTGTAAATGGTTTATTTGAAATAAATGATTTTGAGTTTGGGTTTGAGTTTGATAATAAGATATATAATGATCAGTCAACCCAAACTGAAAGCACTACTAACAAAGCCCACCATGATTATTTTCGTGTATAATCAAATAAATATCTTGCAACAAAATATTAATGGATTAATAGGAAAGTCTGATTTGTTAAGTATTAGTATAAATTATTTTTTATGCAATGGAAAAAAAGTGAATGTAATGTGTATCACGGAACACAATATGAAAGATGATGATACCATGCACTTATTTATACCTAAATATAAACTTGCAACACATTCCTCAAGAAACACCAGGAATGGCAGTACATGTATACTTGTTAGACATAGATACGAGTCTAAGGTCATAGACATTAAAGAATTTAATGTGCCCAGTTTTATAGAGTGTTGTGCCATCGAACTGGTAGCTCATAAGTTGATTATTATTTGTATTTATAGACCTCTAAAATACACGAGAGATGCTACTTCTATTTTCTTTGAAAAAATTGACCATATTTTAAACTATTGCGGAAGAAACTTGGGTAAACGGGTTTTGCTTTGCGGTGACTTTAACATTGATATTCTTCAAAAAACAAGAATATCCACTGAATTTCAGAACCTACTACTGAACTACAATCTTAAGCCAAGTATAAAAAAGCCCACGCGTGTATCTAGTGGAACCTGTATCGACAACGTAATGCATAATGTTAGAGGTGGTACTGGTGAAGTTTTAGAGTTGGCCCTATCAGACCACACGGCCCAACTTTTTAAATGTCCCGTTAGAAAATCGTGTTCAACTGATCACTGGTACGTATTAAGTCGAGATTATAGCTCTGAGAATATCTCTAAGTTCATAAAAGCTATAAGTAACTTAAGTTTTACTGAAATGTTCAATAGCGTTAACCCGGAAATAGCTTTTAATTAGTTTTATGACATATTTAAACTCTTCTACGACTTGTGCTTTCCTACCTTGAGGAAAAAGATTTCCACTCGGAAAACTCCGCGATGGCTGTCTAAAGGTATCCGAAACTGTAGTAAACGGAAAAGAGAGATGTTATGGTTGTACAGGCGATCACCAAATATTGAAAACAAACAATTACTTAAACAATATTCAAGACGATTAAAAAGAGTAATACATTTGACATAAAAGTCTCAAAACAGTCATATTATAAATAGTGCAGAAAATAAAACGAAAGCTACGTGGAAATTAATTAATAGGTGTAAATCTAACTTTCCCCCGGAAACTGTAAACCAAATATTTACTAGTGATAAGCAAATTAACGATCCTCAAGACATAGCCACGGCTTTTAATGATTATTTTATAGATTCGGTACATCCTGAAGAAAGTTAGCAAGGATAATGCTACATATCTTATCCCAAAAACCCTTTTTATGGCACCGACAAATGCTATGGACATTTTCGAAATCATTAATCTGCTAAAAAATACCAATAGCACGGGATTTGACGACATTTCTACAAAAATTTTAAAATTAGTGTCGCATATAATTGCACCCGTATTAAGTTTTATAATAAACCTATGCATAGAGCATGGTCACTTTCCAATTATTAGAAACGACAATAATTAAGCCACTTCATAAGAAAGGTGACAAAGCAACCATTTCAAATTATCGTCCAATAGTTTTAATACCGGTATTTTCGAAAATCTTTGAAAAAGTGATTTATAATTCCCTTAACCCGTTCTTTGAATCAAATGATATACTTGCTAAAGAACAACATGGTTTTCGCAAAAATAGAAATATTAAGAACGCAGTTTATGAGTTAGTTGCTGAAATTATTAGTTGACAAAAAGAATCCTATTGCCGCAGTACTCATGGACATGTCAAAGGCATTCGATTACGTGGATCATACAATATTACTGGGTAAATTGGAGCGGAGCGTTATGGTGTCCGAGAAAATATATTGAGCCTAATAAAAACTTATTTATGTGGAAGAAAAGAAATCACGGTTTTAAGTAGAATTTGTCCCAATTCTAAGACAGAAGTTGCTCACAAGTCGTCCATTAGGTATACAACTTGCGGTGTACCTCAAGGGAGCGTCCTTGGCCCCTTGCTTTTCCTCATTTTTATAAATGATTTGCCGAAATGTACCAACTATCAGACCGTCCTGTTTGCCGATGACTGTACAGTTATTATACCGTGTAAAGACTTAGACTCATATGACAATGAAATAAATAATACCATTCATTGCATCATAAACTGGTTACGAAAGAATAAACTTAAAATAAACTTAATAAAAAAAAACACAGGTTATGACGTTCCAACAGAGAAAAAAACAACTAAATTTAAATATAAAATACGCAGACCGAAAAATACCTGAAACCAACAATGCCAGATTTCTAGGACTATACTTGGATAGTCATCTAAATTGAAAATGCCATGTAGAAACGGTTTGAAAAAAACTTAACCAGTACTGCTATGCACTTTATAAACTTGCAAAAATATCAAATCAGTCTGTAGTTTTGATGGCATACAAAGCGTATGTCTCATCGAGCGACGTTACGTTTTGGAATAATGTTTTGGGGAAATTCCACTGATAAAAACATTGCGTTCAAAGCTCAAAAGAGTTGTGTACGTTCAGTATTTAAACTGAAAGGACTCATAGTTGTAAACCATTATTTAAAACACATAAAATTCTAACTTTGCCTTGTTTATACATCTACAAGACAGCGGTATTCGCAAAATCAAACTTGCATTTATTTCAAACACTGAGATCTAAACGTTGCAATAAAGAGATATGTGCTATTCCACACAAGACTGCATTATAATCAAAGTGTTTTTTGGGAATGGCACCCAAGTTATATAATAAATTACCAAATATAATAAAAGATCTTGACAACATACACCATTTCAAAAAGGCTCTTCTAAATTTGTTAGGCGAGAAAGCTTACTATACAGTCAATAAAGAAGAAGATAAATTGTAATGACATTTTTTTTGTTATCATTTTTTGTTATTAATTTTATTATTTTATTCAATTTAATTTACTGTCCTGTTATTTGGTTGAATTTATTTTTATTTTTATTATTTGTTGCAGTTATAATTGATTTTATGTATTAATTTTGAATGTTTTTATACTTTTTACCAATTATTTTTAATTCTATTATTATTTAAAATTATAATGAGAATATTTGTATGCCGCGGGCGGCAAGACATAGCGCTTATTTTATTAATTTTGACATCTTTTCTCTACCTATGTTCTACAAATAAAAAATCTTTGTCTTTAAAATTTTGTTTTATTAATTTCGCCTAAAAAAATTGGTTTTCTCTCTCAATTTGGTTTGTAGGTCCTAATTTCAATAATTTGTGAGCTATCCGCGTAGTTCATACCTCAAAAGAAATAACAATGACCTGGCATGTTTTTAAAAATGTTTAAACAAAAAAAGCACCATCCGTGTTTTTTTTAATGACGTCAAAATACAGTTTTCTTAAATCCAATTATTTTTGATTTTAAGTATCTGTAAGAAAATTGACTCATGATAGATATACCATAATCATGTTTTATTAGATTGTTTACACATTACTGTAATGAAACAAAATAAAAAATAAATGATTTATCTTTCAAACTGGCCATTATTGCACTAACTTGCAACTAACTGGAAAATTTCGGGTTTTGTCATCAAAAATCATTGAAATTTTGCTAAAACAATAGTCACACTTCCTCTAAGACAAGTTCGGTTCAAATGGTTACAAATAGTCTATACAGCTCCGCTTTACGGCTTTGCATCGATCTTCTCGATGGTGGGACGCCGATAAAATGTTATCAAGTTATACAATAAACTTCTTAGATCGCTTTATTCTAATAAATGAATAAACTGTCAAAATAGATATTTAAAAAATGGAGAAATTTTCAGTCATATGGTATCCCTCAAATCCCGCACACATAGATCGGTACGGTGCAGACGGTTCTTCACTTTCGATATGCGTGGCGTAGAGTCCTTCTTTTTTTTTTAGTCCGTGTGAGCAACGCCCGATTTTGTGATTCAAATTTATTGCTCGCGAGTGTAGTTTAGCAAACAATACACGAGAATTAACTTGTTACCTATAATAATAATTATAATAGAAATATATATTTTATGTACGTATATATAAAATATATTATATGCACCGCGGCGGGGCGCAAGTGCAAGTAACGTATCTTAAAAGGAAAAAACGGAACCCTTATAGGATCACTTTGTTGTCCGTCTGTCTGCTTGTCTGTCTGTCTGTCAAGACCCTTTATTTCGAGAACGCGTAGAGGTATCGAGTTGAAATTAAAACCATATACTCAAGTTTACGGTCCCTTGAAGCTGTAAAATAATTAACCTTTTATGTTAACGTGAAAAATAGATACGGCCGTTTATGCCTCAAAAAACGTATATTGCGACACAATCAAGGGAATCAAAATTTATGGGGTTGACCAAGAACTATGAAATTTGGCTGGTAATATCGTTTTATACTACAAATTCAGGAAAAAGTCTGAAAACTGTACATTTATAATTAAATCATAAAAAAATATAGTCTTTATTATAAATATGCTTTTGCCCGCGATAACGTCCGTGGCAATGTCGGTTATCGCGCATATGCAGATGAAGTTGCGGATTAAAAAGTAACCTATGTCCTTCCCCAGGGTTCAAGCTATTTTTGTGCCAAATTTCATCAATATCGGTTCAGCCGTTTCATCGTGAAAGCGTAACAGAGAGAATTACTTTCGCATTTATAATATTAATAGTATGGAAGTATGGATTAAAGTATGGATATTAGGTATGGATTATTATGGAAGTATGTACGTCTAACCACAGATATCCAAACAGAAAAAAACCGAACAAGTGCGAGTCAGACTCGCACTTGTTCGGTTTTAATCTGTTTGGATATCTATGGACTCGCACTTGCTCGGTTTTTTTCTGTTTGGATATCTGTGGTTAGACGTACTGAACGCTGTGGGGTAACTATAAGGTACTAGCGACCCGACCCTGCTTCGCATGGGCCTATAGCTTTCCTCGATAAATGGACTATCCAACACAAAAATATTTTTTCAATTCGGACCAGTAGATCCTGAGATGAGCGCGTTCAACCAAACAAACAAACAAACAAACTCTTTAGCTTTATAATATTAGTATAGATAAGATTAATAGAGTCTTGCTTAAATGTAATAAGTGTTCGTTTTGTATGCAATTAGTAATTATGTAGTTTTATTTTAACAATCAAGTCTGATGAATGGTATAGTGGTGGACGCCGACAGAGTTCTGTCGTCCTTTAGGGGAGGGATGCGTCATACACTCGGAAACAACACTTCCGTAAGTCGAGTGTCGAACACTTGTGCTGATGAAGACTGGGACGCATACTACGCGGCCAAATCCAGCTACAAGAAATGCATCAGATTCAGGAGAACAACGGGTTGGCGCAAATTCTGTGGCAACATTGAATCTTGCCAACAAGCAAACAGGGTAAGGAAGATACTGGCACAGCAGAATACACCTGGGGTTGCCACTCTCCGCAAACCTGACAACACACTCACAACTTCACCAGACGAAGCGAGACGGGTTCTTATCGAAACCCACTTTCCCGGATGTGTCTTCACACAGACGGTAGACTGGTCAGAGGCAACCTACACACGATCAAATGATGACTGGGTCTACGCACACAGGATGATCACCTTGGAGAAGCTCCAATGGGCCATTCAGTCCTTCCATCCCTTCAAGGCAGCCGGCCCAGACGGATTGTTTCCCGCCCTGCTTCAGTGGGGGGGTGCCTTAGTCACCGACAGACTGCTGCCCTTAATGAGAGCGTGTCTGGCCTTAAAATATGTTCCCTTAGGATGGAGGGAAGTGAAGGTCATATTCATCCCTAAACCAGGTAAGAGTGACTACACAAACGCCAAATCCCACCGACCGATCAGTCTGACCTCGTTCTTGCTGAAGACCTTGGAAAGACTATGCGAAAGGGAGCTGAGGGACGGGTCTTTAAGAAACTTACCATTACACGGTAACCAACACGCTTACTGCTCAGGTAAGTCAACAGAATCCGCCCTTCATATGGTAGTCAGTAGAATTGAGGAGGACATCCACCAAAAGGGTTCTTGCCTGGGTACTTTTATAGACATCGAAGGGGCCTTCGACAAAACTAGTTTCTCCAGCATCAGCGCCGCCCTAACCAAACACGGGGTAGAACAGGTACTAATTGACTGGATTACTAATATGCTAAGTAAACGTGTAGTTCGGCTTGAGGAAGAGCAGCAAGTGGCCATGATTGCCAGAGGCTGCCCCCAAGGAGGGGTGTTATCCCCTCTCCTGTGGAACCTGGTGATCAACATTCTAATCAAGAAACTCAATGCCGAACGCTACTACACCATAGGCTACGCAGATGACCATCTGCAACCTCACACAGCGGGCGCTACGCATCGTGGAGCGATGGTGCGGGGAATTTGATCTATCCGTAAATCCCAATAAAACCGAACTAGTCTTGTTTACCCACAAACGTGCACTAGGACCCTACCGCCTACCCAAACTTTTCAATAAGTAGTGGGGCCTATCCCCTAAGATAATACTATGGCTGTATAGCGCGGTAATCCGCCCCATGATTGCTTATGGGTCGGTAGTATGGTGGCCGAGGACTAAACTTATCACAGCCATCAACAAACTCCAGCGTATGCAAAGACTAGCCTGCATGGCGACCACGGGCTGCATGAGGACCACTCCGACGGCAGCACTGGAGGCCATGTTAGGGCTCCCGCCGCTTCACCTATTCATTCAACAAGAAGCGACAACGGCAGCATAACGCTTAAGGACACTAAATCTCTGGAGCAAGACTAGCACTAGACACACTGCGTTACTAGAGGAACTTGGTAAGGAGTTTTCTATAACTAAGGCTACTAACGACAGGATACCAAAGCAATTCATATTTGACAAAAAATACAAAATCCAACTGCATGAGTATCGGCGGTGTGAGGCCCTTCGCCC
Organism: Charanyca ferruginea; assembly: GCA_947361185.1. Classification (NCBI taxonomy): domain Eukaryota; kingdom Metazoa; phylum Arthropoda; class Insecta; order Lepidoptera; family Noctuidae; genus Charanyca; species Charanyca ferruginea. Next base: position 9,508,508 of record OX376058.1, read on the forward strand.
GACAGAGCTGCGGATCTTCACAGATGGATCTAAGACAGGTACCGGCACGGGGGCCGGCGTTTTCTCGGAAGACCTCAACATACATATAGCAACGCCGCTGGGTGCTTATAACACGGTGTTCCAGGCCGAGTGCATGGGCATCTGCTTGGCGGCCTCAGCCATACTAAACAGGCAGGTAGTAGAACAGCCAATTCGCATATTGTCGGACAGCATGGCTGTACTACAAGCTCTAAACAGCTACACGGTCAACTCCGGTCTGATATACGAATGTCACCAAAGACTGAACGAGGTGGGTATTCTAAATGATACAACCATTCAATGGATCAAAGGACACAGCGGGTCGCGTGGCAACGATGCTGCCGACGAGCTCGCTAGAAGGGGGTCGAGTACAAGCGTGGTGGGTCCGGAACCCATAGTGCCAATCCCCTTCGGTCACCTACGCACCATGGTAAGAAAACGTACCAAGGATCTACACCAAAGACTATGGATCGAGCATGGCGAGTGCAGGCAGGCCAAGGAGGCTCTTCCTGCGATTGAGGGCCGCTTCACAAGGCAAGCCCTCCGACTGTCCAAACAACAGCTACGTGTGGTCACAGCCGCCATAACTGGCCATGGGTCTTTCAATAAACATCTTTTTGTCATAGGAGTCACAGACAGCCCACTGTGCAGAGCCTGCATGGGGGCGGACGAGACAGCAGCCCATGTGCTTCTGAACTGCCCTGAGGTTCCGTCATACAGGGCAAAGTACTTCGGTAACCCAGGTAACCTACGGGAGATCGCCAGCGACGTCAAGGCGCTGCTGGCCTTTCTTGGGGAGCTCGGGTGGATCGAATGATTTACTTCCCACCTGTACGCAAAATACGCGCTGAGTCGTGGAGTTGCGGACACCGGCCCGTCATACTACTACTACTACTAAGTCGAGTGTCCAACATCAAGATTTTATAAGATACTAGCTTTTGCCCGCGATTTCGTCCGCGTGAATGTCGGTTATCGCGGATGCAGACGAAGTCGCGGATTAAAAAGTAGCCTATGTCCTTCCCCGAGGTTTAAACTATGTTCATACCAAATTTCATCAAAATCGGTTCGGCCGTTTCATCGTGAAAGCGTATTGTTTTTCATTATTATTCCTTATTTCCTTATCACCAGGTATTACTGATGGTATTAGATTAAAGATAATTGTTTTTTAAATTAATTACGCATAATATTAATCTCAAAATGACTTACCGATGGAAGGAAACGTTTATTTTATATTTTTTACTTACTTTACGATTTTTTATCGTAAGTTAGGCACGAAAATAGGCACGCGAAGTAGTTGCTCTTGCGTTATCTAGGTCTATCTATATCTGTGCCCGCCACACTATTCCCAACTACTGCATCTCGAAAAGCCCCTCAGCATGGAAGCTCGACGAGTCTCGGAAAAACAATGCAACTGTTTTGGATCGTGGGTACAACCAAATTAATGAGAAAAAAATGGCGTAGGAGTAAGAAATACATAATTTTCACAATTTCTTTTTGCTGGCGTGGCGGTAATCTTCTTCCATAAATATCTCTCTCTGCTATTGAGCAAAAAGAACAAAGAGAAGAAATTCAGCAAAATAGCACAATAGGGTATTACACCCATTTTTTAAAAGAGTCTCAATTAAATTCTGTAGTGCTATTATACCACCAAATAAAAAACACAAACATTTTATTCAATCGTTAAGTGCCATAGAAATGCATTTAAATTTTAAATTTTCAAATTTCGCGCGTAGTTTGACGAAAACGCCTCGTAGTGGACGCCATATTGCTCTGCGGAAATGACGTCAGTTCGCTGTCACAAATGCGCTGCTATTATTATACATACATATATACATATACATATTTGAAATATATATATATAATATAATATAATATATAATATTTTTTTTTAATATAGAATATACTTTAAAAATAATTAAAATAATATTTTGTACTTAATAGGTGGAATAATTAAAAAATAACGTTGGTTACGAAAATAATCATAGAAAAAAATTGAATTTAACAAAATATTTTGTTATTTTATGAACTAAAACTAAAATTTTCCGACTGCTTCTTGCCTAAACTATCTCAATAATATATTTATAGATTTTTTCTTATATAGAGTAAAATACCCTATTGCTATTTTGCTGAATTTCTTCAATAGGAATCGACGATCCTTTTGCTGACCGATTGTTTGGAATATTTTCATATTTATTTATGCATGCATGCATAGCTTTGGCCGTCTATAGAATCTTACATGCGTTTGTTCATTTTGTGGAAAAAATATTTATAACGTGGTGTCCTAGTAAGCGCGGTGCGGCGTCGAATGTAGCTTGTTTATGTACGGTACAATGGCATGCTACAATAATAGTACTGTGTAAGTTTTTATAGGTAGGAGTGGAATACTTCATAATTTACACAAATATAGCTTATGGAAACATGAATAAGCTCAAAAAAGTTCTGACCTATTTGAATTCCGAGAGAGATTTAGCAGTGTAGTTACAAACTCTTAATTAAGGCTTGGTAGCACCGACCCTCATTAAGCGATAAATATAAGGAGATATGCCCCAAGAGGGGTAATCTTCTTATAACCTCCCATTAATTTACGAGAGTCCATAACTTTCCACTACGATCCATTTTAGTGGCAGTAAAAACTGTATAACCGAGAATTTCTTAATTACGTTACATTACGTTTACGTATATTTTTACGTACGCCTGATAAAAGAATAGTAGCACATAACACACAAGCAGGTAACTCTGTCATATCCATACACATGCAGTTATTGTAGTCTTACCACTATTCTATTAATATATATATTATTAGGTGTTTCACAATGATGCTTGTTGAACTCTTGTAGTTGTTTTCGAGAGCGGGTTATTGGATTCGATATACACAAGACAAGCAGATATATTGTTGGTTATCATGAGAATATGATATTTACATTGCTGGAAAAATGTGAGTGTACCATACCAGGGCACTTCTGCATAACCCTTCCAGTAAGATAGACGTGATGACATAGTAATTTATGTACAATGTTATTATTAATGTGTTGCTTTGCTGATTCATCAGCAATCATCAGTTTTCACATTATTATTCATTTGGAACAAAAGAGAGAGTGCTTAGTAAAAATATCAGATTTCTGATTCCATGTGAGGCATAAGACTTCCAACATGCAATATTACTGAATTTAGGTTAAAATATCCGTGGCACATCACTACTGATACCAACAGTGTTATAACCCTCAAGTTTTCCTTAGCACACATATCAATCAAAAATAGCAATAAACAATAGCTACAACAGCTAAAGCATTCTACTATCAGTTTCATAGCAATAAGCACTTAGTATGTATGACGTCATCAAGAAATGAGTGGACTGTTGGGGTGGTTATTACATTAATGCATTTGCCACCCCCTGCTGCCGTTCTATGAGTCACCACTGCTGTGTTCTTGCGCTTGGAAAACCCTGGACTTTGGAACAATTTACACTAAAGAGCGGAAAATTATCTACTTGCAAATGCCATTGTCTATAGTTTCATTATTCTTGCAACTAGATAATGGCCGGACGAGATCTCAAATAATTAAAAAAAGAAATGAATGAGATCCAGTAAAAAGCGATGCATGGCTGCCATGAAACCAGCAGGAATGAGTTTACCCAGAAGGTGCCTATTCATTATTACTTTGAACTGACTCAAAAAAAAAATATGAGCCCAATTTCCGAAGTTTAATAAAATACTACTATTAAAAATAAATAAATCTTTGTACCGAGGAGCGTTGGGTTGTTAGCGTAGTTTACGAGTCACAATTAGGAACAAGAACAGAATAATAATGAGCGCTTATTGCTCAGAAGACGAAACACGCGCTGTATTGCTCCACACATAGAAAGAAAGACATTCCTTTTCAGAAAGAGCGAGCTGCGAGCGTAATAAATTCTCGGAAAATCCATGATCATTATGTCTACAATTTTCCGAAAGACTGCTCTTTTCTGTTTCTTTTTAGCTTCATTAAAGTTCGTTCGAAATCAAACAATTAAATAATTTGTTTTATCAAACTTTTTCATTGTAAAAGTAATGTTTAAGTTTCGAAGTTCAACTTTCGGACCAGTATTCTGAGCGACTGAATTCTTCCAGTGGCGCCGAGAAAATGAAAAGGAGTTCGCTTCCCGCCAGGTCCAGGTGGATTTACGACCAGGTGAAGGTAGATGGTCGCTATTTAATGCGAGCGGTCTACATCATATCGCGGTAATAATTTTAAGGTAGGCTGGTGCAGCAGTTGGCGTCATCCGGCTGGTACCCATATGATGATAAAAATTGACATACTGATAAATGTCATAATAATATCAGCTTTTTCCCGTGACTTTGTCCGCGTGGAAGTCAAAGTCAAAACCTTACCACATTTGCCTAGCTCCCGACAGTCCCGACTATGTTGGGGCCGGCTTCCAGTCTAACCGGATGCAGCTGAATACCAGTGTTTTAAATGGAGCGACTACCTACCTGAAATCCACAATCCAGTTACTGGTTACCACGATATCTCTTGTTAAAGACTGATGGTCAAACTTTCTGGCTACTACTAACGACAGCCAAAGATTTGTGAATGACAACCGAAACCAATGGCTTTCCAAGGCACGGAGGAGTCTCGGTATGAAATGGATGATCACCCATCCACGGTCAGACCGCGGCAAGCTATGACGCATTGGTCCGTACGGCTTTTACTTGCCCACGAGACCCTGCTCGAGTCAAGATCTTTCTACCTAACAATATTTAGCTCCGTAGGTCAAGTAGGTAGTTCCCGACCTTTTAAATCCCACCAAAAACATTTTCGTATAAAATGTTGCCAAGACGAGAACATATGGCTCGCACTGTCAAAAAGTTATCGTTAGAGTTACTCTGTTACAATCTCCCTCGGTGAACACCTAGGTGAAGTGATCTGTCATCTGCTTCGTCAATCCCTAGCATCGGGATGGATGACAGCTCACATCACCTAGGTGTTCAGTCACCGAGGGAGACCGAATATTAATAATAATATTTACAGATCTCATGTGGAGTCAAGCTTCTAACTCTACACGCCCTAATTCTACAAGCCCTAACTTCACAAACTACACCTTGGTCAAAATATGTGGCTTGGCCGTTTCGTTACTAGAAGAACTATTGTATAACAGAAAAGTGAACAGTGAATAAATTCACCTTATACCCATGTGACGGTAGCGAAATGGCCAAGCCACATATTTTGACTAAGACGGAAAATGTTTAACCACAAATTACCCACTAAACCAAGTTCAACATCGCAGATCAATAAAAGCGCGTGTTTCACCAACGAGTCCCTAAAAGGCCGTGAAGATAACGATCCACTTAAAAGAGAAACTTTCAAGTGTAAATAATGAAGGCAGGCTGTTATGGCACGCGCGGGCTTGTGTACTCACTTGGATGTTTATAAGTAATGTTTACACGCCTCGCTCGCCGCCCTTTGCATATTAAATCGTTTATTTCATGAGGTGTAGATAATGAAGCCGTAACGTTACAGCTTTACTCATTTCGGCAACCACATTTGTTATATTTTGTTATGTGGTTTATAACGTGCGAAGCGTACAGCCAAACAAACAAAACAGCTAAAGGAATTTAAAAAATACCAATTACATAAAATTTTTTTTCTCTACCTTACGCTGTCCCACTACTGGACAAAGGCTTTCTCCAAGTTCTTCTTGGGACTATTTTCCCGCGCGCAACGCAGTCTTCATACTCAGATTATAAAACAAAAGCTGGGTCTGACTCACATTACAAAATATAAACCACAACCGTTTGTAACGTGTAAATTCCAAATGTAGAGAGTATTGTACCAAAAAAATATTGCTTAAAACCTTTTTCCGTAATAATTCTTACTAACCATACCCATACTTATTACTTATTTACTTATATCCATACTAATATTATAAATGCGAAAGTAACTCTGTCTGTTACGTTTTCATGATGAGTGATACGGCTGAACCGATTTTGATGAAATTTGGTATAAATATAGCTTGAACCCTGGGTAAGGACATAGATTACTCACACACACACACACATGGCTGAATATGTTAAATCTAACAAACAATTTTTTTATTGAGTGCCATATTCTTCAAAGTGCTACGAGCTACGCGCGGCGTAGACCTCAAAAAAGCGTAGTATGTATGAGTTAAATTTTAAAGGAGCTAGTTATATATTTCGTGTTCACAATTTTGTATAATAATGTCTAAAACTGTAAATTTAACGCAACATTTATTTGGGGTCACTTTCACACATCATATGCTACGAGGTTTGCTACGCGAGGCGTAGACGACGTTTAAAAGAAACAAAATGACTACATGCAAACGTTTCAATCCCAAATGTTGATTGGGCAGTGCAAATATTGTTGCTCAGTTCATAAAAGCTCTGCTGGCTCGTCAGAAATATGTGATGGGCGCATAAGTTCCGCCCATTGAGATAACAGAATGTAATAGAAATTGATACTGCTATTGATTTCCAGATAGCATATCAGCTGTTTCAGCATTTAGTTTGCCTGATTTGTCACATCTTTTAATAAATATATTGGCGCAACTTAGTTTTAAACTTCGAATGGTCTTACAAGCAATTTCAGAAGTTCTATGCAGAAATCCCCGCCTAAATAATCTGGCCTCGACGTAAAACTCGAAACTCTCATTAGCTAAGAAGCAATAAGAATGTTAATCACGTCCTGAAGCTCTGCGCCGCCGCGCCGTAAGTTTATAGAGGTAAAAAGTTGTAATATCTATAATTATAAGTAGTAGCGGCGACTGGGTGCGTTGCGCGCCGGTAGCAGTATGTGGACAGACACGGCCCGACCTAGATCGGCTTCGCTCGATGCCGCCCGAAGCACTCGCCGGCGCCCGCCCAGAATAGACGCAGCACGTGCGTCGGCCGCGACACACGCCCGCTCCCTGCTAGCCCGTCCGTCCGGCTCGCGCTCGCTCGGCCCGCTCCGGTCGTACCGGCAGCGTCGCCCGCTCCCAGCACAAACTATCTCGTACCCGCGCTCTTATAGAACAACCGTGTAACTCGTGTTGTGAACTCCAAATTAAATGGACGACAAAACTCGAAACTCTGCGTAAACTATTAATAACCTCGTTAAAGTGAATTTGTATTTAGTGACTGAATGTTTACTGTGCTTCGAAATCGTAGTGGCCTTGCTCGTTATCTCTCTCCAGGAAAGCTTTCTGTTACGTTATAGTTTGGTTGTTCTTTATCTGTCATAGATACGTGTTTAGCCTATTAGCAGCTTAGATGATATATTTTTGTGATGTATAGTGAAAAGCCTTATTTAAATAACAAAACATTGTAACGATGTGCCTTATCCTGTAATATTCGCGTAGTTTGGGACGATCGCAATAAATATTTGTTGTTAGCGCGCGTGACTCACCGTCGCAGACATGCAGAGTTTCAAGTTCGTGTTATTATGTGCACTACTATTCATACCGGAGCCTGTCCCCGCCTGGAAGGCAGACACGTGAGAATACTATATTATTTATGACATCTGTTACTTTTATTCACCCATAAAGCATAAGGAGCACTCAGCTGGCTGAAACATTCTGATTATTTAATTTAATTTTAAACTAAATAATAGTTCAGATACAGAACTGCAAAAGTTTTCTGAGTTTGTATTTTTCTATTAGCTTTTTTTTAATTTATTTTCACTTGATTGAACACAATTTTAATTAACCTCTTAATCCGGAACACAGTGAGAGTCGAAAAACAAATAAGCCGTGTTACAAAGTAACTTTATTGAAGAACATTACAATATACATCACCGTGTACGCGTGTCCGGACACCCGCGGGACGGAAAACGTGACGAACATACAATAACATCATACATACACGTAGAACTCCTGAAAGTAGCGAAGTTAATATCGAACGTAAATAAGCTTAAATCATTTTAGTGAATATCGTAAACAGACCCTTATTTATGAGTCATGTGCTAGCGGATTACCTTCCGTCGACCGCTCCTTGATAAAATGGGCTTTGAAAGGTTTCTTCATGAGCCCTTATCATTTTGGCTAAAGGAATATTTTATGTGCCTAATTTAATGATGAATTTGACATGTTTTGTTATTATTTTGGTTTAAAATAAGTTAAAAAGTGTCCGTTATTTAATTGTGTTCTTTGTTTTCTTTTTCGTAGAGTAAAAGTATGGGCAAGAGCACTTGGGGATGAATTATGGAAGTTAAGTGAAGCTCTAACAAAATCAGATCAAATTAGAATCGTGAGTAAATTATTTATTTAATATTTTTTTAATGTATGAAATGAATCTTAAAATAAAATTGTACAGTTTACTCTAAAAGTTCATAAATGTATATACCTGCATTATCGATATATAAACAATTTCGAGTACGTGATTTGAAATGGTTTAAATCAATAGCAAAAGCAGTATTTTTACGTCTCATTACTTATCTGGGTTTTGCTTCAGATTTTATTAACACACTCCCAATTTCGCAGAAATACAAACAAATGAACGCGAGCGTGAAGAGAAAAGATGGAAAGCAAATATTGGAGTCTTCACTACGCTCTGTGAGCACCATGCTTACTCGCAAAATCAATGCCGTCAAGGTAAGCCAGAGTCGTAACGTCTTATTGTGCTATTACACAATGACCCCTATATATCATACTTCATCATCCAAGTGTGTATTGATTCATCTGCCGTTCTATTCTGTGAAAATCTTCTACTGTGAATTTCGATGAAATGAGCAGGGGAGCTGTCTTCCCAATTGGTCGATTCCTTATGGCATATCCATGTATAACTCTGTAGTGGACGCACCATCCATAATAATAATATTAAATGTCGGTTTTCTTGTGCAGAATGCTTTTATTGAATGATAGTTAATGATTGCATAAAATAAATTCTGCTAAAATCAAAAATAAGTATCGAGGATTGGCAGTTGTGCATGAAGTGCAGCATTTAGCGGTCCGTTTGTCATGTGTGCTGAATATGGCTTATTTCTTCTTTGGCAACGTCACGAGCTACATAAGAATAGCGGTGACATCATGTTGTAGTGAAAAGATAGAGCAGTCAGAAGGTTAAAGTGAGTTTGACTACGGGGGGAGCGCCTGTGTCGTCGTGCCGATTTTGGAAATTTAACTAAAATAATAACAAAACCGTGTGGTGCCGGTCGCGAATAGCACCACCCCATTTCTACACGTGGGTGTCGTAGAAGGCGACAGAGGGATATCGACCAGAGGGTGGGCAGCAGCGTCCTTCTGTGTACCATAACACCAATATGCATCGGCCAAGCATGGCGACTACGCCTTAACCCCCCTTGGGGGAGACCCATGCCCAGCAGTATGTGTCCAAAGGTTGACATGATGATGATGATGAAGTAAAATAATGTAATAATTCAGACAATGACAACACAATGTACAATATTTACACGAATAATAAAAAAGAAAAAGGTTGGTTGACACTTCTCCTGATTGAAGGGCTGGTTTTTACGTCGGTCAGAGGTTAAGCATTGTCATCCAACGTCTCTTGGGTATATTTTCAGATGACGGCTATGTGGAGGAATTTTTGTATGCCTTATTGTATAAGTTTTCATTAGTTTAATAGTTATCGGTTTTTTTTTTTGTAAAAGAATACGAGAACATGAGATTATCGCGTAAACCCAACTTCTGATAACTAACCTATGATAGGCAGGCGCTTTGCTCTTTGTATTTAGAGCTTCCAAGCATTTTGAATAATCTCTAGTTATATTTGTAGTGCATTCACGCGACGGCGGAAGGTTTGGCAAGAAATTTCAGCTACGCCTATAATAAATCCGATCCTATCGAATACTGTTCGGCGAAGTATTCCAAGTTTTTTTATGAAGATATTAAGGATGACCATGAGGTGGATGAGGAAATGCTGCCTAAATATGTGGTGAACAGTACTCGGTATATGAATGTGTCCCTGGAGAGGGACTCGCACTTCTACAACATCAATGTCAATACCAACTTCAGTTGTGTTCACGTTCCAACCAATATATTTGATGAAGGTATGTGCTACAATAATTTCCTTACCTACCATAGCCGTGTTAATCCGAACACTGTGTAATCCAGTGATCGCTTTATTCCGGAAAGGCAAAACCACTGCTTACGCGGTTACTTACGGGATCCGTACCCAAAGGTAATCTATTGCTAATCCTTCCCCTTCTGACCCTCTGTTTGTCAGTCTATCACAGGGCTTTGTTTTTTACCTGCAATAGGTAGACAGCTGAAACGTTCATAACATACGAGATATAAAAAAAGACGGTAAAATCATGCAATGTGTGATGTAAGGTGTGGGCAAGAGCGTCGCCAGGAGTCGTCAGCTGAAAAATGTTTTGTTACGTTCGGTATTGCCAGGACCAGGTTTGATGAAATAAAATTTAGGAAAGTTGGAAATGTACGTACCGTACCCGTACGAAGCTGGGACGGGTCACTTGTAAATTATAAGTCCTGGTTTCCTCACGATGTTTTCCTTTACCGATGTCAGTGATGTCCAAGATAAACTTATAAAGTACACTAGCTGACCCGACAGACGTTGTCCTGTCCCTATCTACCTATTTACCTACCTTACACCTACCCTACACCTACCTTACACCTACCCTACACCTACCTTACACCTACCCTACACCTACCTTACACCTACCCTACACCTTTTTTTTTTTTTTTTTTTTTTTTTTTTTTTTTTTTTTTTTTTTTTTACCCTTCACCAACCCTACACCTACCGTACACCTACCCTACACCTACCCTACACCTACCCTACACCTACCCTACACCTACCCTACACCTACCCTACACCTACCCTACACCTACCCTACACCTACCCTACACCTACCCTACACCTACCCTACACCTACCCTACACCTACCCTACACCTACCCTACACCTACCCTACACCTACCCTACACCTACCCTACACCTACCCTACACCTACCCTACACCTACCCTACACCTACCCTACACCTACCCTACACCTACCCTACACCTACCCTACACCTACCCTACACCTACCCTACACCTACCCTACACCTACCCTACACCTACCCTACACCTACACCCTAAATACAAATTCAAAAGCGAATATCTACAATTCGCTTCGCGCTGTACTGACACGAGTCAGAACAGCACGAAAAGAAGCATCTTAAAAAAAAACAAATACTAATACAAATACAAATTCAAAGACGAATACGATCACGAGATTGTAGGTATTCGTTGTTGATTTTGTATTTGCTTTGATGGCTTCACTTTCAGTGTTCTGCGCGGTCTATCTGCCTTTTGTTTCATAATCTGAGTCTTTATTAATGATGCAGCTTAAACTACCTATAAAACATAAGCATATATTTTTGTGATCGTGAAGGTCCAATAAGAAAAGTTTTCAAGTTCTTAATCCTAGAGATAAAACAAGAGTAATTTATTTTTAGTAACTATTTATCTTGATATTAGAAAACTCTGTTCATTTGTTTACAGAGAGGACTGCCCAAAATTCCATTTTATGGTCAAAAGGTTTGAACAAAATATTTTTACAAAACTACGAATCCGATCCATCACTATCCTGGCAGTACTTCGGGAGTGCACATGGCATCCTGCGGTTCTACCCCGGCATGCGGTGGAACACTAATGAAGTCGACAAGTACGACTGTCGCGTCATGTCTTGGTACATAGAAGCTGCCACCTGCTCCAAAGACATGATCATACTGTTCGATGTCTCCGGTTCAATGACTGGATTCAAGAACTACGTAGCAAGAAGAACGCTACGCACTATTTTAGAAACTCTATCGAACAATGATTACGTCAACGTATATACTTTCAAAAATAAGACTGACTACGTTGTGGACTGTTTTAAGAAACTAGTTCAAGCAACTCCTGAGAATGTGAAGACTCTTGTCAATACCCTTGAGCCGAGAGACAATGGGAAGAAGCATAATGTACCCCTGGAGGGTTACGCAAACTTGACGATGGCATATATAAAAGCGTTTACTACCCTGAGGCAGGTAAGTGACATGTTTACGATACGTTTGAGACAGCGCAGTTCAGTGGCATCGCAACATAAAATAAATAATATAAAGCTCGTCATTTTTTAATTATTACGAATAAAATGACCATAATTTTAAACTCTTTACTTATTTCATTGCGAATGTAAAATTTTAAATAATGTCTGTAAGTGGAAATCACAAACGGACTCGACTGATTTGTGATTGTCTGTTTAGCGAAGAGCAAATTGCAACGTGAGCAGCACCCAGGGCTGCAACCAGCTGGTGATGGTGATCACAGACTACGTGCCGGGCAACCTCACAGAAGTGTTTGAGGAGTACAACCGGGAGGTGGTCGACGGCAAGACGTATATCCCTGTTAGAGTATTCACCTACCTCATTGGCAAGGAGGTCACGAATGTGCGCGAGATACAGTGGATGGCGTGTCTCAATAGAGGTGCCTATACCATATTTTACGAGAAGTCATTTACATACCATTGGGCCTGTATTCACTGAAGTGAAAGGGGAGAGATGAGTAGTACTTATAGCATTTTTTAAGTGACTCCCTGACAGACGCGGCCTGCGGTGGCGGCCAACCGCGGGCCGCGAGAGCAACTGGCTGCCAAGGCAGGCCGCGTCTGTCTGTGAGCCACTTTATTGTACAACATAATAAATAATATAAATTTTCAAGCTCAAGATTTACAACTCCAGACTGAGAATATTATAAAGTAAAAAAACAGCAATGAGCAAACCTTACACTAGAATTTATTGTACTTTGGTATCAAGAAGTTTATGGAAGTTTATTCAGGAATTCAACTTCAGATACATTACAAGTAACTTAATGACACGGCAATACGTTTAATGTATTTTACTCCTTGTAGACAGCAGTCCAGCATCTATTTTAGTTAAACGATTTCAGGTTTCTTCGTGCATATCCATTCAGTGGAGGAGGTACAGCAGCAAGTCCTGAAGTACATCAACGTGATCGCTAGGCCTATGATTTTGGAGAATGAGGACCCACCTCCAACATGGACACACGCCAATATTGACTCGACGGTCAGTATTTTAGTAGTTACATATCTATTCATTGCTATCAGGCCAGAGTCTCTGCAGGAGCTGGAAGTGATGCTAAACGGTCTAAGCGATTCTTCAAGATACGTGGGGCTCGGGATGAACCTAAATAAGACCAAAATCATGTGCTATGGTCATGTCTTCCCGAGACCCGTAGTCATAAATGTCGCTATTCTCAAGGTTGTGCAAGAATAAATATATCTTGGCCAAAATATACAACTGGGGCGGCACAACTTCGAGAAGGAGACGCACAGATGGATACGTTTGGCTTGGGCGACATTCGGGAAGATACGTGATATCTTTAAATCGTCGATCCCACAATCCCTTAAGACCAGGGTCTTTAACATAAATTCGCAATGAAGTCATTCGCCAGAGAACTAACGCCACCGACGCACGTTGCGCGTCGAAAAAATCGGAAGGTTATTAAATCTTCGGTAGTTTGGTAATTTAGCTGTAAAAAACATCGCTTTAATTACAATGTTTCAAGTTATTCTTATGATTAATAAGAACATAATTAAAAGGATAAACGAAGCACACAATCTGCTGTCATAGAACACCCTGTGTTTTTCACATTTTTAAAATTGTTTGATTAACGTGGAAAGCTTAATTACAACATGGTTTAGTTCATGAAAATCTTTTAACATTACTATGTAAGGAAGATATGGCGTAAATGAAAACATATTATACAATTTACATTAATTTTGCCTTGATGTTACTTCTTAATAATATCTTATCTTTTACAGCGAACCAACAAGTGGAATGTAAGCGGTGACATATCAAAGGTAACTTTTTTTCTTCTAATTGTTCTTAAACATATTACTATTGTTTTATGTAACTAGGCAATTTATTTATGTACATTCGGTCGTAAGTGTGTTAACCATCATTAGTAGTTACATATCATTAGGCAGATACAGTACGGTCAACGTAACTTGGCGCGTCTGAAGTTAGCCGATTAGCTGCGCAGTAGACAAATTCGTTCCTAAAAGTTCCATTGCGCAGCCAAACAGCTAACTTCAGACGCGCCAAGTTACGTTGACCGTATTGTACTTACCTATTTCCATGTAGCTTGTGTTACATAATTATCTGGATTTTATCTTCCTTTTTTATGTTTTGTATTTTGTACCTTCATAGTTTTCACACATTATAGAAGTAACAAAAATCCTGTAACCAGTATTTTGTGAAAAACTTGATTTGAAAGAGTGTCCGTGGAGTTTCTTGCTCGTTCTTCTCCATAGAGACCTACCTACGTTTTGGTACGAGCATCTAGCTTCAACTTTCTGAAAAACCGACTCCTTGACAAAAGCACAAAGTACGTAAGGCTGCGCGGGCGGTGAGGCGGGCGCTTTGGATTGTTTAATTGAAATAAATGCTTTGACTTTGACATAACGATTCAACCGCGAATGTTTGGTATTCCAGCCGGACGAAGACAAGCTGGTGACGTCAGTGGCGATCCCTGCGTTCGACTACAAGTACAACGAGGAGAACAACGATGCGCTGCTGCTAGGCGTGGCTGGGACTGACGTGCCCATCGACAGCATCGCCAAACTTGCTCAGCCGCATCAGGTACCTACATATTATACAAAATTATCTGCATATTTTGCTTAGATACCTATTATTGTAATAGTGATGGTATGGTTGACGCTGTGGCTGAACGATTGTCCTATGCGCTACGTGTCGCAGGTTCGAGGTGCCTTCAGGCAGTTGCGCCGTGTCTGATTTGATGTGTATGTGTGGGCATATATTTGTAAACGCATCCACGACACAGGAGAAATTCCTAGTGGGACAAAGTTTCATAAAAAAAGAAATTACAGCCGTTGAAATACCATACTCATGGTGTACGAGTTTGTAAAGACCAGTATTAGTATCACGGATATCTATGCTTAGTATCATTTATATCTTTCTGTCATTGTATAGTACCTAATGATGAAATTATAGAAATAAAAATAGCATAATTTCAAACCTGTTTTCCCCGCAGGGTTAGGCAGAGGTGACCTAGTACCCTCAACCTTCACCTCAACCTCAACCTTATGCTCACACCTCGTATCTCAGATTATGAAACAAAAGGCAGATAGACCGCACAAAAGACTGAAAGTGAAGCCAAAAAAGCAAATACAAATTCAAAAGCGAATACCTTCAACGCGCTTCGTGCTGTACTGGCACAGTATAAGTATTAGTACTATCGTAGTACTGGCACGAATCAGTATAGCGCGGATCGCCGCATCGTTAAAAAAAAAACAATTAAAAATACAAATACAAATTCAAAAGCGAATATGATCACGAGATTGTAGGTATTCGCTTTTGTATTTGTTGTTTTGGCTTCACTCTCAGTGTTCCGCGCGGTCTATCTGCCTTTTGTTTTATAATTTGAGCCTCGTACATTTACATAATTATTCAAATTTTCAGCTCGGTGTCAACGGGTATTCATTCATCGTCAGTAACAACGGCTATTTGTTGCTGCATCCTTTATTGACGACTTCAGTGAGTAGATATCTTTACCTACATTTATTTATGATCCCCATAGGTACCAAATGAAATATCTGCTGGTAAAATTTTAAGACATTATTAATTTTCAAATACTAATTCTCAATTTGCGGAATACCCACTTATACCGATCATTTCCAAATTACTGCTGTACTGCAGAGTTATGAATGAATGAATGAATGAATGTTTTTATTTGCCAGAAACACGGTTACATAAGGTGATGTCATTTAAAATATTTAGTTCAGCAAGTTTCGCCGACACAGCGGCATGCAAATATAATATAATAATAATTAACATAACAAATCAATTACGAAAGGACATACTACAATCAAAATCACATAACATACATATAAATAGATCAGTGTCTATAGTTTGACGCAAGGTTATATGTATAAAATTTACATGATTTTTTGTGAAACAACTCATTAATGGAATAAAAAGATTCGTACAACAACCACTTTCTTAATTCAGCACAAAGTTTCTTCAAGGGTAGTTGAGTAATAGCTTTTGGCAGGGCATTATATATTAATGAAGCCATGTAAACACAACTTCGCCGATAAAGTTCTAACTTAGGCACAGGCATTTCAAAGTCCATGTGCGTAGCTTTTCTTTTATTTGTGTAGTCTTTCCGTTCAAAAAGTGTAGGATTTGACCTCAAAAACTTAACTGCTTCATAAATGTACAGACAGGGCACAGTTAAAAGCTTATGTGTTTTGAATATTGGTCTGCATGAATCGGACCAATTTATATTAAATATTGCTCGTAAACATTTTTTCTGTGCAATAAAGACTCTTGAGACTTCAGAAGAGTTTCCCCACACTACTATACCATAACGAATTACTGAACAAATGTAGGCATGATATACCATTAGAGCAGTTTGCCTAGAGGTTACATCTTTCACCTTTCTTAGAGCAAATATAAATTGGTTAATTTTTTTACAAAGAATATCAATGTGGTTCTCCCATGTCAAATGCTCATCAACCGTAACACCGAGAAACCGAGTACTGTATACCTGACTAACATTAACATTATTGAATAACACTTTAAGATGTACCGGTTTACCTTTCCAAGTTTTAAAATGAAGCACGTTGGTTTTAGCAATATTCAGGATTCAGGATTCTCCAGCAACCATGCATAGGTTTTGTCCTTAAAACAATTCAAACCTGTACCTACTAATTATGTTTTCAGATAAACGGAGTTCTGCAAGAAAACTACAACAGCGTGGACTTCGTGGAGGTGGAACAAGTGGACGACGGCAAGGGGTCGCGGGAGCTCGGTGAACAGATCAAGGCGCTGCGTCACTCTTTGGTGGATGGCGACGACGGAAACATGACGCAGATCCCCGTGCTTTACCATTACGACAACATGAGGTTGGTTGTCGCAAATTATTTTATTTCCCGTTTTTGGCCGATCCATTGGGTCTTATTTTCTTCGCAAAGCTGTGGTTGTTTCTATGCCAATATTGTGCTGATTTGTTTCGACCAACGGCATTATATGAGTTCTCGATAAACGAACACCCGATACAAAGGATGCCGTAAATGCCCAGATATAGAGTTTAAAAGAAAAACATTCAATGTTTTCAGGAGGATAGCAAGAGTAAGCCATGACTACTTTTTTAACAAACTCGAAGGAACGCCATTTTCGATGGGAATTTCACTGCCAAAAGTTTACGGAGATACTGAACTTATGCTTAAAGAGAATCCTTTAGAGGCAAAGCAAGGAAAAGAGCTAACTGGTATCAACGTCACTGACTACTTTAGGTATAGCTTCAGGGTTCATCCAGATTGGTAAGTTTTTAATATTACATCTACTTAATGTGAATAAATTTGATACTTCTTCGATACTAAAGAAAGAACCGGGTACCTACTCTGTTTGCAGGGTTTATTGCAAATACCATTATTTGGAAGATCACGAGTCCCTTAATTCTGAAGAGGAAGCCTGGAAGTTTTTAGTGGGTTTATCTAAAAATGAAATTGATATAACAAAGCAACAATACACAAAAGAGAATATAACGGAAAAGTTCAACCCGGAGAGTGAGTCGAAACATAATGTAGATTCTGCTATTTAATTGGGATAACAACAAAAGAAAATGTGCTAAGCTAGATCAATATCTAAATGTGTGTTCAGACGGTAATTCAGACGGTAAAGCATTAAAGAGTAACAAACATTCTATCCTCGCAAATATTCACGTTTTAAGTAATATTAGTAGTATACCCAATGTGTAATAAGTCCTCCTAACTATATACTTGTTTTCACTAGCGCACTGCGGTAATACACCACTAGGCAAAGACGATTACTACTGCAACGAGGACCTAGTAAAACAATTGGTATTCGATGCTAAACTATCTATGCCATATTTCGAGAATTGGATTGCAAGTAAGGATGAGTGGGACTTTGCAAGAAAGTATAACGTGAGCGTCCGATTTATAGCAACGTCGAGTGGTTTGACTCGGTGGCACTATGTGTTCGATACAGATAAGAACGAAGAGGTCGATGATCAAGGAAATAGGAGGAAGGAATATAATGGAACGTAAGACAATTTTTCTGTTAAATTTATTTTATTTTTCTATTTTTTTTATTATTTTTACAGAGCATAATCTCAATATATTGTCATTTTCTTATCATTAGGTTGAGATCTTATTTTTCATTTGAGGTCCATACTATTACAATTATCGAATGATGTCATTCTGTATTAAAGTTGCCTTTTCTCATGACTACGAAAACGGAAGGATATGTCGGAATTTTACTGACTAAAACCCTTCGGTTCCTCGTGCTACCATGAGTTGGGAGCCAGCATAGGCACTAGCGGGCTCCTATACAATAGTACACATTGCCATAAAGAAACACGTACGGAACACTGGGCGCTGCCGTCACAGGGCGATATGCTGCCTCTCCAACCACTCGTCCATTAGGGTTACCTACCGCCACTATTGTGGCGTGATCAACTATTTCTGACTGTTGTTTGCAGTGTTTTCGGAGACGACTACCACAACACAATTGAAGAGACTTGGTATAAAGCCGCTGTTCTGCAACACATGATCAATACGGAATCACTTGTAGTAGCCACGCCTCTTCCTATCTTGGATGACATTATTCAGAATCCACCGGAGGTCATCAAAAATGGAGACATCACATTGACGGCTAGCTACGCCATATTTTATAAAGACGGCAACTCAGAGACACCGGCGTCTGTTGTTGGTTTTCAGTATTCTTATTTGAACTTTTACGAAAGATTTTTAGAAATTACGAACATTTCTTTGGATGGCTCGAAGGTAAGTTTTTCGATTTCAGCGAAAGCTACTGGAATTGATTTACCAGTATGCACAGAAAATGTACAGTTTGAGTTTGAGTTATACATACTCTTCATTACAATTTATTAAATGCTCCTACCCTTACATAAAACTAAAAATGCATGATTAAAATCAAAATGAGAACATGATTATAATTGAACAATTTACTAATTTAATTTAATCTACTTCAGGACCCAACATGTGACAAAAATTCAGACAAATACGACTGTTACGTCATAGACAGTTCTGGCTACATCGTCCTGGCCAAGGATATAAAGTTGGTAGGCCAGTTCTTTGGGACAGTACAGAAATATGTGCTGCAATCTTTCCTGGATTTGCACATATATGACCACGTCGATGTATTTAACTATCAGGCTCTGTGTCCACTCTCAGCCTTGATCAAGAAAAGCAGTTCCTGGACTTTACGCACGGTTGGTTGACTCTTATGATTTTTTTATTGCTTACCACCTCGGAGTTCCCATAGCAAACAGTATTCAGACATTTAAAGCAAAATTTTATTTTTTTAGTTTTGATAATTAATTATAGTACCGTAGGTAGATGCTATATGACCGTACGGGACCGGAATCTGGAAGTCTCCGGACAGATAATTGTAGTTACTTTTCTATCAAGTATTTCAGGATCTATCGATACGTACCTACTGATACTGATACCCTGTGGTATTATATAAAAAGGCCCTTACACAAAACTTTGTGGTTAGAGTTTAAGGATTGTAATAACATGAACGTTTTGTAGCCTTTTAGTTTAGCGCTGAACTTCTTCCACTGGCTGGTGACCGAAGCCCTGCTGCTGATCACAAGCATGTATAACTCGAATGATTACGCGTACGCTGCCACCGTCGACGTGATTTCTGGTGAGATATTAATGAATTAGTCATCCTGTAAGAGATCTACAAATGCTGTGAATGTTAAGAGTAATTCACATTCAGGTTTAAGTACAGGTGCAATAAAGCAAACTTCCATGTTTTTTTATTAAATGCTAGATGATGCATTTGAAGTCCGAGCAATAATTAAATTAGACATAGTTTCTATGAATAATGTGCTTTCATGAAAAGTTACATAAGCCGCTATTTATGTAGATATATATTGTGCGAATGAATATTAGTTAATGAATTTAAAGATAACTAAGATGCTATTTCCTTACTAGTACGAATACAATTAACAATAGGTCTCTTAGGAAATTCTTAACCTCTTGCTTTTGATGTTTCAAAGAAGGAGTTTAAAAAATAGTTTAAAGTAATTGTGAAAACTGAAACTAACTGCTTAAGTAGCTATGTAGTAGCTGACATAATTATTAAACTTCTGCAGTAAACACATTAATGGAAAACCACTTATTGCAAACGGCGATAAACTAATAGCGGCTTATACTAAAAGAATATCTAAGACCAATAGTGACTGTATCCAAATTTACTCTCGGGCCAAGATAAATTAACATTACTAAGCACGTGGCTTGGTTAAGACGATTTCGTCTCTATTTTAGTAGTGGCGTGACAGCGATTCGGCACTAGGCAGCCAAAGCTGAGTAGCGTCTATTTATCTCGGCCCGAGCTCTTAGTATACACAATCTTAATTTAAATGCATTTTTTTCTACCTACTTATATGTAGTACTGCACTAGCTGCATGGTAATTGGCAGCCTTTACTATTGTATAAGCACGTCTAATTCTTCTGCTTAATGTAACCGCATGGTCGTCTCGCTCGCAGACTATGACGATGATCTAACCATCAAAGGGTACACAGTGGCGCCTCCGACGACTGCATCACCACCCTTACCAGAAAACGGCACAATTACTGAGAAAGAGAAAAAAGATGAGAGTCCGTTCTCCTGCGACCACAGTATCAAGCTTTATATATTAAACCAAACATATTTTTTGGAGGCGTCGGGAGCTTCGCCCACTGTTCAGAAAGATAAAGCTGGGGAGTGTTGGCCCGCCTACTGGGCAGCCTACGTTCCAAAGACGAACTTGCTCCTCGTGGTGGTGGAGAAACAGGATGATTTTAATTCTAACTGCACGGTGCCTCAAGACACGAAGCCGCAACCCACACGTGAATCAATAACCAGCCGCGAGCCATGCCATAAGCTAGATTTGGGCGCTTTGTATAGACGACGACTAGAAGGCTGCTACACCTACCATGATGGGGTATGCTATCCTAATACTATACATACATTGAATTAACGGACTCATTATATTTCGCATGATTTCTTCACACGAATCTGTATTAGATTGTGAAGATTTTTTTTATTGATTTTAGTTGCCTTTTGACTAGGCTTACAGGAGGAGAAAGCCTGCCTTTGTGTAACCTTGTTTTGCCAGAAACCACACCTTACAAACTGAAACTACTTTTTGTATCCCATTATCTTCCTACACAGTAAACTAGGATATTTCCTGCAGTTTCTAACGTGTGCAATTTCTTCCCTAGGAGCGGAACATAACAGCATGTGGTATCGGCAACACCGCCCGTATCGACGTGGCCGTCCTATTGTTTACCGTGGTCATGGCTGTGGCAGTCATGTTCAGCACGTGACGCAGTTCACCCGATAATATATTTCTACCTTTGTTACTTTGGCAATAAAACTTGTTGCACCTGTGGACTTTATTTATTCATAATAACACATACATACATCTTTCCTGGACAAACTGACAATTTACATAATTATTTTAACTGTAGGTAATCTGGATAATGGAGCCAGTTTAAACTATTTTAGAATTAGCGGCATACTCATCAGTCATCAGAGCTTCATATCTATTGCATACCAGTAAAGATCTTCTATAAGATATAGCTTGATATAATTGTGTAGATATATCATCATCATCATCATCTGCCTAGCCTTTTCCCAAGTATATTGGGGTCGGCTTCCAGTCTAACCGGATGCAGCTGAATACCAGTGTTTTACATGGAGCGACTGCCTATCGGACCTCCACAACCCAGTTACTAGGTAACACGATACCCCTTGGTAAGACTGGTTGTCAGACTTTCTGGCTTCTGACTATAACGACTGCCAAAGATCTACAAATGTCAGCCGGGACCAACAGCTTTACGTGCTTTCCGAGGCCCGGAGGGGACTCGGTATGAAAGGGATGGTCACCCATCCACAGACCGACCGCGGCTAGCGTAGCTTAAGCTTTGACCGATCGATCTGTACGGCTTTAACTTAGCCACGAGCTCCTCGATATAATTATGTAGATATATATACCTACATAATTATATCAAGCTGTCGTTAAAAAGGCAAATTGACGTCGCTGTGGTGTCTTGTACTAAACAAAAATCACAAACTGCCATACTCAGAGACGTCACTTAATAATAATGAATCATTAACTATATTTGACCAACATAATTTGGAACGTTGTCAGTCAAAAATATTGTTGTCAAAGTCAAAGTCAAATCATTTATTTCAATTAGACCATTAAAAAGGCACTTTTGAACGTCATAATAAAAAAAAATATAAAGTTGATTCTAGTTGCCCATTCCAAAAGGTAGTTTCGTATGGAGAAGAATGGGCAAGAAACTCCATACTTACTCTTTTAAAAAAAATGTGTACAATATTTTGCATTTACAGTTTTAAAACTATACGTGAATACGATGGACCTTGCATAAAAACACTATATTGAAGTATGTACAAAGTATTACAAGATAAAGAATGACAGCTAAGTTGTATACATAGTGTTCACATATTATTATTTACAATTATTGTAAAAGTAGACAACCACTCCATACATTTCAACAAACTATGAACCTATGAACCAGTGTGTGACCCAAAGCAAGAATTAAATATAATGTATATACTAAGTATAAATTAAGTAGGTTTAATTAGCAATCCGTTTGATTTTGTCTAGACTGTAGATTGTCCTATGGAGCCCGGACCAGCATGTTTCCAAGCATTCTTATCATGGATATAATCCTCTAAACTGTAATATGCTTGTTTACAGAGTGCACTTTTAATATATGTTTTAAATTTTCTTTCATTTAGTTGCAATATATCACTAGGAATTTTGTTATAACACTTAACACAGAACCCCATAAAAGATTTATGAACTTTAGACAATCTAAAATATGATTGAGCTATTTTGTCTTTGTTTCTAGTATTAATATTATGTCTATCACTAACCTTATTAAATAAATGTAGGTTTTTTCTTACGTACATAATGTTGTTGACATGTGCCAAGTTAAGTTGGTAATTTAAAGACAATGAATCATTATTAATAAGTGATGTCTCTGAGTGTGACAGTAAGTATATTAATATGGAAAGAGTTAATACTATGAGAATGTTTTGATTAGGTACTTTTAAAACGTAGTTAAAAACCTAGTAGGTGACAAAGTTAGGACGCCGTTATACGCCGACAACATAATTATGGAAGTTTAAAAGATTGTACGGTGCGTCCGATAGACACGCTGACCTAGTGATGAGGGCGATACCAATCGATGCGTCAGGTGGCGAGAGAATCCACAAGTTATGTTAAACGATACACAAACAACGGAGCTCGGAGGTCGCCAGTCAACCCGCGCAGGGGAATCAGCGCGCATGCCCGCCCCGCGCTCACTCGCGTCTGCGCACTGCGCCACACACCTATCAACCTTATCAATGTTCGTCGTCCAGTACCTCCCGATACATCTAACACATCGGATTTCCTATACATCATCAATGTCATAATTAGATTAAGTGTGTAACATGTTCTCGTACAATTCTAGTCAGTGAGTTAAATAAACGCAGTGGTTCTGATGTGCAAGTGTATCGGTGCCTTCGTGTTACTTCTGCTGGTTTTGTTCCTGGACTCCAGGGACTGCTCGGCTAGTGCACAATATGATGCCGCTGGCAAAATATCGCTTAACTCGTAAGATGGTTTTGAATAAACTGAATTATTATTTAATTATTTTTCTCTTACCGACCGACACTAATGGCTTCCACTAAATTAGTGTGCAAAAAAGACCACCTAATTAAAACAAATAAAAAACAGTACTTAATAAAATTACACTTACCTAGTTACATACATTGTTCACGTCAATAAATAAAATAAATTTAAACTGATTTTGATCTAGAAAGAATCTATTAATATCGAAATGCTTACATCGTAAAAAAAATCCATAAAAAACGAGTAACTCGGAAATGCTAAACAAATGTTTTCTGACAGAGTATGATTTATAGATTTGCTTTATTGTAACATCAATAAATTATCTTTCTAGGGTCCAAGCATGGGCGGTTAAACTTGGCACTGAGTTGTATCATTTTGGAGAGTTTATCACCAGGAAGAAAGAGGTTCAAGATGTAAGTTCACTTTTATCTTTATACTGTTATTAGTATTTAGTTCGCTTAAGCAGGTGGTAACAGTTAAAATTTATTTAATTCAGAGTTTTAAATCTGCTCAAGTGGAATCGAGAGATGGTGAAAAACTAGTTCAGAGTATGTCAGATGATATTCGCGCCATGATGGAACTGAAGATAAGCGCCGTTAAAAGAATAGTGGAGGCTGCTGAGAACATGGCGTTTGATAAACAAAACGAACCTGTACCTGAAGACTTTCAGTACTACAACAGCAAAGAAATGGAGGAACCGTGGGATGAGGTGTCGATCACCACAACACCTGAGACAGACTTCGGTCAGGAGAGTTGGATAGTACGACCGCCGTCAAAGAACGCACACACGCAGCAAAATCCACACTTTTCTAACATTCCAGTAAACACTAATTTTAGCAGTGTACACGTTCCAACAAATGTTTATGCCTGGGGTGAGTAAACCATAGACGCGTAATCGTAAATATTGTGTGAACGGATAAAAAACGGATAATGTATTGCAGCACCCGAAGTTATCAAAGGAATACATTGGTCAGAAGGACTGGATACCCACTTCATAAATAATTATCAGAGCGACCCGACACTCTCGTGGCAATACTTTGGCAGCTCAACTGGATTCATGAGACATTATCCTGGTAATCGAAATACATATTTAATTACCTATTAGTGAATGTTGATTTATGATAATGTACAGACGCCAGCACATCATCATTGAATATAAATCTTATCTGTTTGTGATAAAGTAGAAAATCTATCAAAGAAATTTGACAGCTTGTTGTAGCTTGATTTGCTGGCCTCTGTACCTGTTTGAGCATTCTAATTGACATAATGTTTTAGCATTGAAATGGAGGGCTGACCCTGTGGATATTTATGATTGTCGAACCCGAGCATGGTACATGGAAGCCGCTGCGAGTCCAAAGGATGTGATCATTTTAGTAGATCGTAGTGGGTCGATGACCGGGCAGAGGCGGGACATCGCCAAACATGTCGTTACTAATATACTTGACACCCTCGGAAACAACGACTTTGTCAACGTAATGACTTTCGCAGACACAGTAGAGGAAATTGTACCGTGTTTTGAGGATTCTCTTGTGCAGGCAAGTAAAATTGAATCCTACTTACTATTATAAACACGAAAGTTTGTGATGATGAATGAATGATTGTTACTCTTTCACGCTTTTACGACTGAAAGGAATTAGCTGAAATTTAGCACACTTATTGATATTGATCTAGCTTAATCCATACTTCTATAACCATATACATACTTCCATACTAATATATAGCGATACTTCCATACTTTAATTTATATTTTATATTTTTGTATAATGTTATAAATGCGAAAGTAACTCTGTCTGTTACGCTTTCACGATGAAACGGCTGAACCGATCTTGATGAGATTTGGTATGAGAATAGCGTGAACCCTGAGGAAGGACACTACTTTTTAATCCGCAACTTCGTCTGCATCCTCGATAACCGACATTCACGCGGTCGAAGTCGCGGACATAAGCTAGTACATGATAATTTTTTATCCTATTTTTGCGTTCCTTTCAACTTTGACGCGGACTAAGTCGTCTTGTAAAAAAAAACCATATTGACACTAGCCAAAAATACAAAATGGAGCTACCATTAAGTTTGAGTAAATTGTTTTGCCGCCGTGTGGTGCCGGTCGCGAATAGCACCACTTCATTTCTACCCGTGGGTGTCGCAGAAGGCGACAGAGGGATATTGACCGGAGGATGGGCAGCAGCGTCCTTCTGAGTATCATAACACCTACTGCCACCGCCAACATGCGTCGGCCAAGCATGGCGATTATGACTGAACCCCCCTTGGGGGAGACCTATGCCCAGCAGTGGGCGTCTAAAGGTTGACATGATGATGATGATGATGAAATTGTTTTGTGAACATACATGTACTAAGTACACAAGCAATATATCAAGATAAAGACGATAATAACTTTCTTATCTATTTTAATAACTATACGGACTTATCACCTCATGCCATCAATTTCATTTTTTGTCATTATTAGGCCACACTGGGAAATCTTCGGGAACTGAAATTGGCAATGGACAGCTTCGAAACACAGGAAATAGCAAACTTTTCGGCGGCGTTGACGAGAGCGTTTGAGTTGTTGGAAATATACAGGAATAACAGCGGCGGTGCGAATTGCAATCAGGTAGTTGGCTTGTATGGCCTTTTCTTTGTCTTATTAACAAATAATAAAACCAATTCAATACAAAATAGATATAATATTGCTCCAATTTTCTCTGAAAACAGTATCTCGCCCCTCCAAACTAAAAAACGACCAAAATCAACTCATACAATATTTGCTTCTTTCAGGCAATAATGCTTGTTACCGACGGTGTTCCCTACAATTACAAAGAAATATTTGAGAGATTCAACTGGAAATATGAGACCCCAGTGAGAGTGTTTACGTACCTGATAGGGCGTGAGGTAAAGGTAGTACCACTTCAGGTCTTACTGTGTGTCGTAGTCATTGTGCGACCTGCATAATGCCTTCCTTCGTACCAATCTGCCAGTACGCCTAGAATGTGGTACCTGTTGTCTGTCTATAAATACTGAACATTAAACTTGTACATTGCATGGTGGTGTTATCGTAATTTGTGAAGTTTTCCGATCTCAATGTGCTTATGCTTGTAGTGTTTTTTGTTTGTTCTGTCTCTTTTTTGGTGAGCTCATACTGTGCTACATATAACTATAACGAATAACATGATCAATTACATTTCATGACTTCTAAATCAAATTATTCTATTG
Source organism: Charanyca ferruginea (assembly GCA_947361185.1). Lineage (NCBI taxonomy): Eukaryota > Metazoa > Arthropoda > Insecta > Lepidoptera > Noctuidae > Charanyca > Charanyca ferruginea. Next base: position 9,535,386 of record OX376058.1, read on the forward strand.
CATTGTTACTTAGAGGTCAAGGTACAAGTCTGGACTCATTATTCTTCTGTACGATTCATTCCTGATGCGTCAATGCTGTCGTTTGAGAGAATTTACTGAAAGGCGTGAATACACGATAATGCGTTTCCATCTCGCTTTCTGTGGCTCTATAACTGTGGTGATAAGTTCAGAAAATACCGTGTTCGGTGTGAATCGTATTTTAGACTATAAGACAAAAAATAGCGGTCATTGAGCAAAACAATCGGCCACGGTATATTTGTGTTCACTTTCGTGGGCTTAATAATACTCTAAAGAGACGAGTTGTGATTTCGATACCAAGAAAACTTGGCAAAAGTTATTGTAGTCAGATATGTTTCTTAGTTGCAATGACATCGTATAACGAGAATGTTAGTTTCCTAAAATTGTTGTTGTTGCTGTTGAATTTGAACACTGAATATGCAGTGAGTGCGAATACAAATTGTCACAGGGTTGCTTTTTTGCTAAATGAATGGCCTGGCCTGTGAGACTTTTACTTGCGTTTTGCAGTGCGTAGGAATCATGGTGATGCATGATGCTCAACGGCCTAATTGCGCAGCAATCATATTAACATTTATTAATTTCAATATATCACAATACAGAATTCGACAACAGTTATTGCATTACTTAAAACAATAGATTATGAATCCCTTTCAAAAGGAAGTGGATTGTGATGGTATGTGAGTTACGTAATTGAGGTGACGATTATTATGTAGTGTTTTTGCCTTGTGCATTTTATTGTTCCTTAGTTCTTACCTTCTTGTATGTTTCTACTTACAGTAATTTTAGAGATCTAACTTAAACTATTCCTATTTTATTCTGTTGAATGATTTCAATATTGATGTTGCACTTTACCACAATGCACTCACTCAAGGTCGTATGTGTAGACCATTGTAGACACAAGTTATAAAGGATATGAGCTAAGCTAACATATAAAGAGTTGTATAGGTGGCAGACGTAAGAGAGGTGAAGTGGATGGCGTGCGCCAACCGCGGGTTCTACGTGCATCTAAGCACCCTGGCAGAGGTGCGCGAGCGCGTGCTCGAACACGTAAACGTGCTTGCGCGCCCACTTGTCCTACAAAGAGAGACACATCCCGTGGTCTGGACCCCCGTTTATGCTAACGTCACTGTAAGTTATCCTTTTAAAGTTTTGCTTGATATCTGATAATAAGCCGCGGTTTGTAAAGATACAAGCTGCACCGTATATCTGGTCAAAAGCACAGATAAACCAGTTTACGCGCCTGTATATTTTATGCTTAGGACCCGAAAGTAGCAGATTATTTATGGGAGCAACGCGAGAGAGCCGAGCAGAAAGAGCGTTTCATGAGCCAGCGACGCGACAAGAATCTCTTCAACTCGGATAAGGAACAGGACAGGCGATGGAGAATAACACAGGTAACAAGAGAAGTCATCTCCCAGTCCGTTTCACCATTCGATTTTAGCCTTAAGTACTCGTCATTACTGTCCAACGTTAATGGAAGGTTGATTTACGTTCGTTGCAGATGAAACAGGGCCAGTACAGTGAGCTTGGAAATTCCCAGTATCAGTTAATGACATCTGTGTCCATGCCAGTGTACGACCTGCGACATAACGAGGTGAGCTGTACTCCGTACTCTATACTTAAGCCTTGAATTTGAAACTCCCCATAAGTGTTTTAAAATATTACCAAAATATTCGGGAAAGAGAATGATTTGCGTATCTTTAATAATTTGCGTTATTATTAATTGAATTGTTTTCTTCTCAGTATAAGTGTTCTTCTCTATTCTAGACAAATTATTCTCTAATCTCGATTATTTAGCTGTACATTACGTCTTTTCTAAATTCTAAATTTTCCATGTAGCATGAACCAAATAAACCTGTCATCTGTTTCAAAAGATTATGTTTACAGATTGGTTTTATATTTCCTACTAATTGGACGTAAGCTCTATCTCTTCTTATTACTTTATTCTTTACTCTATTGTCTTCTTCTTTTACATGTCAATGTCTATTAATAACTCCGTTTTGTTTGATGGTTTCCCCTCAGAACATCACAGAGAATGTACTGATAAATGAAGCTTACTGGGTTTCGGTTACGAAAGAGGTACTACACTTAGAAAGTTTTGATGATTTAATTGTAAAGTTTTTGCAAGATACAAGAGAGTTTTTATGATTTAGTTTTTTGGATTTCAGTAACGGTACAGTGTTATTTGGCCCCGTTAGCGATGCATCTGTCCTCGATAGATGTGTGCGCGGAGGCGGCGCGCGCAGCCGCCGCACCGCCTGACCAATGTGTTGTCCGACCCTTTGGCTTACTGTAGTGATGTAGTTTCTACTAGATAGTAGGCGTAGACCACTAGGGTGTTATGAACGACTTTTCTATCAATCATCAAGTTAATTTTCTATGCAAGAGTTATGATCTATACACTACACACACTATCTAATGAAATCAAGTATTTTTGCCTGAATATAGTGATGTCTTCGTAGAGACGATTTTTAAAGATTGACTTGTATGACGACAAGTAAATGTAAATATTTTTGAATAACAGTATCATGCAGCCCGACATTCACAAGACGAGTATGGGGCCTTTGTTACTTGAGTATCTATTGAGTTTTAACTATTATCTTCTTAAGAATGGCCATTTTTGATATTAACAATTTTAGCAATATTAGTCTCTCCAAGAGAGGAGCCATTTTAATTTCTAGCGGAAGTTGTTACAACGCATTTATCTATATGTTATTATATTTTATTGCATTCGTACGTCCACAACCAATCGCAGTCCGTAGAGGAGAACGGCCAGAAAGAGGTAGGCCAACGCTCATAGACCATACTGCCTCCGTGAGACGTGACAGATGATGCATGAGAGGCGACGGACGAGAGGAGTGCGTGCACGTGACACGTGTGCCAGTGTGCCCACTCGAGTACATGAGAACACGAGTACACGAGTACACGCTACACGCTTGTGAGATGATGCTGCTTTCAATGTTTGTGCACATATTATTACTAAGGGATACAGTCTGAAGTGCAACATAAAGAAGTTAGTATAAGTGGCAACGTCTTTGTCTATATGATTAATTTAAAAATTTCGACAGATTCTTACAAGGAAACATTCCAAAGGGTATTTGTATATTTACAATCAAAATAATGGTAGTGGGTTTTTTAGAATCTAAAGAGTAGTATTTTAATTTTATAATATAAAACTATTTAATATTTGAGTAGATTTGCTAGAACCTGTAACCGTGGATTTAAATTAGAATCCCTTAACATAGTTCTATATAAAAAAAACATATAGAACTTCGCCTAACGGGGCTTAGATGCTAAAGAATCAGTAATTTATTGCTAGTTTTACGAGATTGCCATAATGTTGTATATTATCAGTAGACTGATGGCCAATACATCGCCAAATGCGGAATATACCTTGTAGTTAGAATATTTTTTGACTGTTTACTTACAAAAATAACATACAGCATATTTTTATAATATTTTTTATATTACAAATGTAGATTTATAAAATGGTAACGTAGACATTAGCGATATTGATTTGCAGAAAAGCCTGAGACTAAAAGATGAATCAATAGATATAAATACTGTGAAGTGTGTTGTGAATTGTAATATTATATAGTGTCAGTGTTATATAGTGCCTTCTAAATATTTTCAGATGCGTATAGCTAGACTATTGGGAGTAGCAGGCACTGACGTGCCTCTTTCTGAGATTCAAGCAGTAATGTCACCCTACAAGGTACGTTACAACCCTTACACATAACATTGAAATTGAGTCTTAAAACAACATAAAATACAACACATTCTGTGATTTCTCATGTTACAGATTGGTGTTAATGGTTATGCCTTTATAGTAACAAACAATGGATACATCCTTATACACCCTGATCTGAGGCCCGTGGTACGTACATTGTACAAAATATTCAAATATAATTCTAAAAAATATTTTAGTTGTTTTTTAAACAAACTCTCTCTAACGTTGTTTAAAAGAACCTAAAACACAGAGAACAAGTTGCGACTTATTTTTTAACCATCTTCTTTTCAATTGGCTTTTTTTTTAGTTTCAACAAATATTGAAACCAAGCTACAACAGCGTTGATATGATAGAAGTGGAACTCTTCGACGATGACAGAGGGCCCAGGAACTTCAGCAAAGAGCTTACTGCAGTAAGTACTTCATACTATATACCTATATTATAATAACAGTAACAATGAAGCGAAAGTTCTAATAATAACAAATGTTACAGCTGCGAAAAGAAATCATTGATCAGAAGACTGGCAATAAGGTTATGAGCGTCAAGTACCACCTGGACGATATGGTAAGTTCTGTTTTATTTATTTGAACAAAGAAGAGAATACACTATCATAAATATAAAATGTAGAAGAAGATCGAATAAAAATAAATAAAAATTAACATAAAAATGAATGGACCATAACAGTTCAAGAAATAAATTCATCAAGATTTCTGTAAATATTCGAATATATTTTCTTTCCTAGAAAAGAGTATCCAGAGCAAAAAGGCATTACTTCTGGACAGGCATCAGCGACTCGCCGTTCACGTTAGTTGTGGCGATACCCGAGAACTATGGCCGCCACCGCATCACCCCTCCACCTACTGACGACATACATAGAGCCACGCTCACCTCCAAAAATATATCAGCGAGGCAGTATCTATCTGATAAGTGGAGCGTTCACCCTGATTGGTGAGAAAATATTAAATACATAGTAGGTTAGACCTACTCCATAACGGTGAAAGACTTTGACATTATATTCTATTTTGTTCAGGATGTATTGTCGGCACTATGAACGCACGTTCGCGACTGCTGAGGAAGAACTGCTATATTTCTTGGAGCGAGTAGCCAAGCCTGGTTGGCGCTGGCCGGCTAAGCCTCGTCCTCCGGAACATCACAAGAATAAGCCTGGGCATGAACGGCATAACAACGGTAATTGTTCATCATTACCAGTTACCTGCTATCTAAGATGTCAGAACATAGAAACACCCAGTCTCCGACAGAGCCCCAGTGATCGACATTTAAAAAGTTAACAAAAAAAAATAAGAGTAGGGTCACGTTTCGGAACGCATTTGAACCATTAACATAGATAAGTATTATCTAGGCTGTCATTGCGAATGACGTTTCATAGATTCGGCCATTTTGAAGAAAATGGCGTAGCTTTACTTATCGACCGGCAGAGATCTTTATAGGAAATCCAGTTTTATTAGCGAAATCACTAAGGAGGTGAGTAAGATATAATGCCCATAACTTTGAATGGTTTTGATTAACCGAGAATGTAAATTATTTATTAAGTTAGGACACTAATTCTTTAGTTTTTAATAATATCTTTGCAATGGTAAGTTTATGATATAATATGAAAACATGCTTGTCGTTAATTGGACTTTTTTTCTTCGCATGTTCCAATTTTCGAAAAATGTCGAAACGTTTATTTTTAATATTTTGTGCAGCTTCATGTACCATTTAGCTATGTTTTTCCGACACTTTAAATATAAGCTTCTTTCATTTAAATCGTCTAACTGTTTCCAATGATCGACAGCCGATGTCGATGACTGGATATTCCATAAGTTCCAGTAAACGACATAGATGTTTTATTTTGTAGGAATGGCACCTAAAAAAATTACACGCTTTTTCAAATTGCACAGGAGATAGAAGCAGTCAGAAAAGGTGAACAAAATTGCGACTGCTGCTAAAAAGTTCGGTGTACCCAGGATTACCTTATATGACAAAATTTCCGGTAAAATCCAGTTGATTGTTGATGACAAAGATGACAAACATAATTATAAATTAATCTGCTGGAGCTGAAAAAGTTAGTTTGACGGTTCTAATTTCCGGAAATGCCGCTGGACAATTGGCACCTCCCATGGTAGTGTTTGTGTATGAGAGAATCCCTTCCACAAAATTCAGAGTACAGAAGATTGGGCAACTGGACGTTCACCGAGTGGCTGGATGTGTGGTAGCACATATTTTGAGTATGTTGCGAATATTTTTTATCCGTGGTTGATACAGCAAAATATCCAAAAACCCATTATATTTTTTGGATTTTTGTGCTGAACACTGCATAGAAATCATGGCATTACATCCAAACAGTACGCACATTCTGCAGCCAATGGGTCTTGCTATATTCAGACCATTGATAACATACTGGAGATACGCTGTCAAGGACTGGAAGTTACAACATTATAAAAAAAAATTAAAATGAAAATTTTGCCCCTGTCCTTATAACGGCGTTGGAATTAGGAATTGATTACGAGCTGGTGGGTTGTATCCTTTTGGCCCAGATTACGTCAAATTAAAAAAAAAATCTCGATGAAAACCGCAAGCTTCACTTGAGAACATTCACTCTTTTTAATTACTTAGAAAACGAAATAGTAGCAAAATTGGGGACAGAAAAGTTGCAGCTCTTCAATGAACTCTTCCACAAAGGCAGAGATGAATTGAACTCTCGCCTTAATGAGGAATAAACAGCCAGTTGAACATTCCGATCATGTTAATGAACCATCTTCATCAGCCTAGTTACTAGTTGAAATCCCAAATCCTCCAGCAAAGGAAGCTACACTTGCAGTCACGAATACAGGGACAGATAACATTTCCATTCAAGCAGAACTCGATAGACCAACAGATCACGATTATATCTATACCGAACACGTCCAATGCCATAAAAGAAATTACAATATAACTTAAGTAACGAGGTATTGTTTAACATTTATGAGAAGTACAAATAGGTAATGTATTGAAAAAGTGTATTTTGATTAAAATGATCAAAATGCTGATGAAGACTTAGTTTTTATTTCGTCAAATACGAAAATCACATAATACTAGATTATTATCACGGCTAGGATTTTTTGTTTAGTAGTGTTCAATTATTTGAATAAGTTGATTATTGGATGTCGATTAATAGAACATGTCTACTATTAGGTCCCGATTACTGGAACATGTCGATTACTGGGTGTCGGTAAATAGGATTCTGCAGTCGATCACTAGACAAAAAAAAACATGAATCTATTTCGATGTAGTTCTTTGTTTATTAATATGACACTTATGTTTGCGTTCAAATACTACACAATGAACCCTGAAATGTTACCCAATGCTGCAAAATACCTTAAAATATCATAAAGTAACCAAATATTTAAGAAATGTTTTTTTGCGTACGTTAAAGTGTCGATGATTGGGGGTCTTACGTAGTACTTAGCATAGTATCGTCATAATCAAACAGGTTTGAAATGTTATTTCCACGATGTTTTAATTTACCAGGCACACCAGAAGCGAGAGATAGGAACAAAGTAGCAAACAGTACCCCGAAGAATGAATATTATTGTAAGTATTGTACATAATTATTTCAATTTTAATCTGATTAATAAAGAATTTGATCGACATCTTTCTTCTGCGGGTTAGCGCACTATGTGTATATTTTGGTGTTTAAGTGGATATTTTAACTTTAGCCGTTCGCTAAGTTTTGACTATATTTGTAATCACTCTAATATTATGAAAACCTTGTGTCCTATTTTCTTCCACCATCAGGCGATCATGGCTTGATGCAAGCCTTGGTGTATGATGCTAGAAACACTGCCTGGTTCAACAAGAGTATTTCTGACTCTGCATCCGATGAAAAAGCGTAAGTTATTTTATTTTGATAAATTAAGTATTTTATATAATAAGAGGTAATTACCTATATATTACTCTCTATTTTTTATAATGACGACTATATGGAATTTAATTATCTTGCCGCTATACAGGGAGTATTTCTATTCGGTTTATTTTTAATCATCATTCCTATCTAAATACAAAATAATTTATTTGGAATGCATTTTTACTACTTTCATCCGGATAGCCCATTGACAAAAGTGATCGGATTGTTGCCGAGGTAAAGTAAATATTTGACATGGACCAGTGTTTTGCATGATTTGTTATTTTGATTTAGGTAGGTAGGTAGGTATACCGTAAGTATTTAATGATTTTACGGAAACAACGAACTTTCTACAAGATGTTAAATATAAGGTATCATATTTAGGCCAACACACCATACTAACATAAGGCTTGTTTCACCACCTTCATATAAGTTCCGATTAAATTACTTGGTAGATAATTTCATACGAATTCTGTTTTATTTTTAAATAAGTATATCTAGTGTCTATACAGATGTGGTAAAACAGTCCCTTAGTTTAATATGTTTTGGCATATAGGTAAAGTGTGAATTTTCCAATTAAGTGCGGCTTTGGATGGGTTTGTATTGTATCATGGCAACAGCACTCTCAATAGTCTCAATGTGTGATCAGAAATGTCTTCATTTGTTGTGTGGGTTGTATATAAATGAGGATATACATTATATTCATGAAAAACAGTTCAATTATACAAAGTTATATTACACCTTCAGTAGGAAAACTATATGTTATCAACACGAAATAATCTTGAGTTCAATCCCTAATTACTTAATTACTTTTTGGAGCAACAGAAACATATCCAGACAATCTGTTTATAACAAGTTGTTATAAACCTATTGAAAAAACAATCAACGCTAGACATACAATTGAGCATGTCTGAAACAGGGTGGAGTTCATCCAACGGTTTGGATACATCGTGGCTTTCTTGTCAACCCACAGTGGACTTACGCGATGGCAGACTCACCCACCCAAGGAACATGATAATGACAAGTAAGATAGAATAACGTTACAACACTCATTTTTCTTTAATTGATGATGGCCACCACTGAAACATATTTTTCTAAGTGTTATCTAGACCATAGGTTTCGTAGAGTAGATTGGAAAGGTTAGTCGTTTAAAGAAAAACAGTTATATCTTTTTAGCCTATTTGCCAATGTGAAATTGTGAACTAATCAAATAACAATTTCCAGGCCTGATTTCGGCAAGCAATGGCCGAAAGCGATCGAGGAGGTGTGGTACCGTCGAGCTGTTGAGCAGCACTACGTGGATCCCCTGAGCTTCGTGTACAGCGTAGACCTGAGCACCATCAAGTTCCCTCTCAACGTCAGCCTGGCCATGGTTACCGCCTCGCATGCGGTCTTCCACGGAGATGGACACAGAAAGGCTCCCGCGGCTGTGATTGGGTTCCAATTCAAACATGAACGGCTCAGCGAATGGTTTGATAATATTACGTCATCGGTGAGTCCCCAACTTTTTCTGTAATGTCATAGCACAGTGACTTTCCTAGGCAAGCTGTTGTTTGATTTTGTCGTTGTATACTAGACTACTTTTACTGCCTCATTGCCTCATTGGTCTCGTGGTCGTAAACGCGGCTGCTGAGCGTGAGGTCCTGCGTTCAATTCCCAGGTCGGGCAAAGTGTTATTGGGTTTTCTCCATTAGGAATTCTCAGTAGCAGCCCGGAGTTTTAAAAATGGCGGAGTATCACCTCAGTGTCTCGAAAAGCACGTAAATCCGTTGGTCCTGCGCCTGATCTCTCTTCTGTCGTGTCAGATTGCCGGCGACGGAGTCAGAGAAGAGGCAGTACACCTGTGTTTGCGCACACACTTGTGTCACTATTACATCTCCTGTGTACTTGGCTAATGTTCATTGAGATTGGTCACTGTGACCGATATTCAGTCGGAAGTAATTAATGACTACAATTGGTAACATCCTCGTTTTAACCTAAGCATATCATGTTGGAACATTTTTTTTTTTTTTTTTTAGTAGCCCCTTGCGTCCCACTGCTGGGCAAAGGCCTCCCCCGAGTCTTTCCAGTTATTTTTATCTTGCGCTGCCTCGACCCAGCCCCCGCAGTACGCGTCAAACATACAAAGGAATATTGTTTGAATGATACAATTGTTTTATGAAGCAGCCTTGCTTTTATGAAGAAATTGCTTAAACTAATTAGGTAATAACATACCTATTTGATTCCAGTGCGAACATAACAAGGAGTGCACAACTTGTCAATCTGATAACTGGGATTGCTACTTGGTGGACAACAACGGCTGGATAGTCGTCAGTGAAGATGCTACTCAGACTGGACAATTCTTTGGCAGGGTAAGGATAATGTACTCAGCTATTAAGGAAGAAACCTAATTACGACTGGGGTTCGAAAGACTACTAGTTGTTAATCCCCACATTAACCCATTTTTAAGTAGTGAAAAGATTTACAATAAGTACCTATGTAATTCGCAGATCCGGCCAGACATCATGTCGAGATTAGTAGAAGACGAAGTATACAAGGCAGTGCACATTGTGGATTATCAGGCCGTTTGCTTCAGAGAAAAGAAAACTTCAAACCCGGCTACTATGCTTTTTACCGTAACATAAATTTTATTTTCATTTTCATTTAGACTAAAAGCAACAGAAGCTGAATTCAGGCTCATGTTTAGCTATGTTACTTGACGAAAAACTGAGGACTGAAGTCTCAGTATTTCGTTGCTCTACAACATGTTATTAAGAATTTTAGGTTAATCTAAAACACAACTTGATCATCAATTCGTTATCTAAGTTTGATTTTATATTTTCAGCCGCTTGAAAACTTGCGACTCGTGATGGCCTGGTTCCTAGCCACCACGGTCTGGTTCTACAACTCCATAACGACAGGTTTGGCACAAGCGTCCAGTTACTCCTTGGACGACGGTACGTATTACCTTGTATCAATAGCTGTTATAATATTTCATGTTTTATGAGGATACTTTGAGGATATTCCACAGAAACCATGAAAAATCCGGTCTAATAGGCTAAATGTTGTGGACTTAATATACGCGCATTCGATGTTGCTCTTGAGCGTTGTCGGCATGTTTTGTCAATCTGCATGACAACGAGCACTTTTAGACCGCGTAAACTCTCTTTGTAGAACTAATACATTTCCAAATGGAAATTATTTGCGCGCGAGACAAAGTTGTGCTTATCAATGTGTCTGTGCATGGAATATCTTAAATTTATAAAATGGAAATATTATGTTAACTATTAGGTAATTGCCTCTAAGTAGTCGAACTTAGATTGAACTAACACGTAATACTAGTCAAGTGTGTTGCAAAGTCTTTAAACACACACACATGAAAGTTATTTTGGGTGCATGCGAGTGTGCACCGCGGTTCAAGTGCACCCAACATTACTGTTCCTAGCTGGTTCTCACAATATCTGTAGCAAAATTCATTCTTGGAGTCAACAATTGGACTTAGATAATTCTACTAAAGTAGTAATGACTCCATCTTTTTTCAGAGAATGTTACACCCACTGGTGAGTTACATGTAGAGCAAGCACACGCACGTGTCGACATAGATACAACTCTTAGTTTTATTTGTATTCAGGCTAATAATATATAAACCAAAATATATGTATATATAGATATTATAGTTAGGTGCTCTTATAGAACGCAAGTCTACTCTTGGTCTAACTTTTGTTTAAAATCGAACAAAGTAAAACGATTGAGCAGGTATATTTGTCGCCGTCATCTGGTTGAATCTGCTATTTGATTGAATGACTAGCGCGTTCATTGAATGACTAGCGCGTTCATTGAATGACGACATTTAATTGAATGACTAGGCCGAACGTTGATTGAACAAGCGTCACTCAACGTCCGACTAGGTAGCGGATTGTAACATAGCCCTTTGAACAGAGCGGACGTAAAATCAGTCAGGAGATTGAAATTTGGGATGGGTGGTGTCGGGGAGGGGAGGAGGAGGTCCACTGACCCCCTGCTACCCTCCTCCTATTAAAAGAAAACGCATTTTTTGTAACCTAACCTCAAAACACTAAAGTTGACTAAAAGGCGTAGGGGGGAGACCCAACACGCGGGGCTCAAGGGTTTAAAAAAAAATAACCACGAAGGGAATGGCGGGGTCGACGTTAGCTCGCTTACTAGACCCCGCCATCCCCTTCTAACCTAACCTATCCGAGTCGGGGTGCCCCCAAACCAAACATTACAAAGTCGGCTATATCCCATTCAATGACTATGCTAAATGACGTTTGTCGACGAGTTGTCCTTTAGTCATTCAATTAAATGTCGTCATTCAATGAACGCGCTAGTCATTCAATCAAATAGCAGATTCAACCAGATGACTACCACATATTTATACATTTTAGTAAAGAGTTATAATAATATATCGATCGGTAAAAGTGAGAGTGGGTTTACAAGTATTTACATTTTCAAGCTAAAGAGTTTACAAATTACCAAAAAGTAAAAAAAACTAATTTTACTTTGCATTTGCCTAGTGGGAGTGTAGGACGAGAGTAGGCTTGTTAGGGCGGGAATGCGCATGATTGTAGATTCAATGTTAAACTTCATTTTATGGTACTTAGCTAAATATTTTATCCATTTCCTAAATCGGTACCTACTTATAATACACCTAGCTCCATTACCTCCTACCCAACCGAAGAACGAGCTTAATTAGACTAGCTGTATTGACTGGTCCAAAGATTAGGTAATGAAAGATTTCAGGATTACGCATGTTTTTTTGTTTTCAGGCAATATTATCGGCAAAATATTCATTAGTTGTTTAATTATTCAAAACATAGTTATCTCTGTCATTTGCATATTTATTTTTTTATTCGTCGAAAGGGGGTTACAACTTAATTGTTATGTTTAATCTATTTTTATCTTAATAATACTATGAGTACTCACCTATTTAATTTGATTTCATTTCATTTCGGCTGTACAATAACTTCTTATCTTTACGGAATATTTTATTATTCTGCATGTTTCTTCTACATTTTCAACTTAATTTTCTTTTTTCACAATATTTAATTTCTCATTGATTATTTGCTCGTGCATGGGGACTCAATTATTTTATACTTGGAACTAACAGTTAATTTCACGGCACAGTTGCGTACCAGAGCTACGAGAACGACGAAGAAACGGACGACCCAGACATGTCGAAGCCTCCGAACGTGCGAGTGTTAGAGCGAGACTATGAGAAGCTGGTATTGATCAACCGAACACGACCGACTCCTTGCGACAGAGAGATGTTTCTATACCAACTGGACTACAACAATCTGGACGAGAAGATCAACAAACCAGTTACAGAGTGTGGCCGCCCCTTCTATGCGCAACACGTTAACTACACCAATATGCTGATGATCGTTGTGGACGCCAACTGTCCGAAAGACGAGGTGGTCGCCATGTCAGTGGACGCAACAGAGGTCAACTACAACGAGTCGCTGCCTTGCTTGAAGCATATGCATCCCCTTTATAGGAAACAACCTACTTCGTGTATAAATAACCATACTGAAGTAAGTAAACAACTTGTCAATATGATGTTGATAATGTCATAGGCAAACCGAATGCATTAGGGTCTAGACAGACGGACCGCATTTCAACTGCAATCCAACCGCAAATTGCAGTTCGGATGCAGTTTGAATGCAGTTGACACGACTGCAATAGAACTGCAAACCAAACGTGCAGTCCGATTGCAGTCCAATTGCAGTCCAGTTGTTTGTTGGTGTGGCGTTTGGTTTGCAGTTCTATTGCAGTCGTATGCAACTGCATTCAAACTGCATCTGAACTGCAATTTGCGGTTGGATTGCAGTTGAAATACGGTCCGTCTGTCTAGAGCCTTAGATGGCGAAAAAAGTGACAGTGCCACGAAAGTAGCTCTGATAAGTAAGACCAATAACTCTTCTCAACTACTAAGGTTTACTGCTTCAAGGCAGACTTACGCTTAAAATTTAAACGGAAGTTCTATTTTAATTGACTGCCATTCTTCTCTAACGAATGTATTATAGGTATTTTACATATTATTGAATGCAGACTGATAAGCGCAACAATATGTTTTCAGGAAAGCAATATTGATATGTGTGGGCGCGGCAGTTTACCAGGCAATAGCAAGACATGGGTTTCGTTGAGCATCCTTCTCATAGTTAGATATTTGGCTTGAAGACTGTAGGTATAGAAACGATTCGACAGGCGGGGAATAAGCCAAGCGGCAGACTGCCTATTCGATAAATATCTTTTTACCTACCTACACTAATCAGATGCCGTACCTACTACTTAGTGGTTTAAGGTCAGGGTTCTCCTTACGTGCTGGGCAATAAGAAGATAGTTATAAAATGTATTACACATTAAATGATGAAATATACCTAATATCTGAAATAATCTGTGAATACCATTTTATTATCTAACGACGGCGACGGTAAAGGCGAGGTGGTGATGTGGGGTGTGTTTGTTTATTACAAATTCTCAATTATACAATAATATATATTATAATAGGCACCTATAGGTACGTTTTGTTAAAATAAATGTCATAGTTTATTCAAAAATCAATCAAATGTAATATAACTTTTAATTAGTATAATTATATCTGTGTTAATAATATGAATTACTGATCTCTGCTTTTAGAATAGGTAGGTAGGTATTTTAAGAAAGTACATGTCATTCCCACATATCAAATTATATATGATAGAGAGTGCTCCCTTTGTGCCACAATAGGAAGCAATAAAAAAATATTCATATCAACAAATTAACAACACTCGTGTCACCAGATTTGGTGTTGTTAAAAATTGTGAAGTAAAGATACAATTTACTTATTTAAGAAATATAGCTTTTGTAAAGAATTGGCTTAATGCATGATTTAATATTTCCAATTAATACTTTGACAGTTTTTCTATGTTGTACCTAATATTTAAATTAAATGTTACATTATTGCTCCGTCCTGCTGCTGAATTATTTTGTAAAAGGAGTGGAAACTTTTGACACCATCCACACAAACAGTAAGGTACACATTTTAAATAAAATTTTATTGTATTCTTCAATTATATTGACCTGATGCAGTATTACACCACCGAGTGGTCATATCTGTAATAACTAAGTAACATTATTATTAGAATTTAGTATTTTGAATCTCTGTCATTTACGTATTTGTCTTAGACGTGAAATATTTACTTAATGAAATGTGATTGTTTGTACAATTAAATAATTATGAGAATAATTTAAAATGCTTTTACCTAACCCAATCCAACTGCCATTTTACAATGGTAATATTTAAATAAATATAATCAACTTGCATAGGTGCTAACTAGTGAGTATCAGCTGTTTGCATATTCATTTTCTCAGCAAATTGATTGATTTCGTCTATGAATTTGCGGCGCCAGTGAATCCTCAGCAGATTCGTTTGCATCTGTTCTAGACGAAAGTCACCTTCCATGAACTCCTGTAGATTGTGCGAAGTCCCGCCACCCTCACGATGTTCCATCACTATATTCTCAGGGTAGTCATATGTTCGAACCTGATCATTTATATAACTGGAACCATCCTGGAAACAAAATAAGTATATAAAAAAAAATACTTTAAAAAAAATGTTTTTAGGTACGTAGATACTTACAATACGGTCAACGTAACTTGGCGCGTCTGAAGTTAGCTGTTTGGCTGCGCAATGGAACTTTTAGGAGCGAAATTGTCTACTGCGCAGCTAATCGGCTAACTTCAGACGCGCCAAGTTACGTTGACCGTATTGTACCCAACTATAGCTCGACGACGTTTTTCGCTGATGTGTCACCCTAATCTTTAATTCTTTATTATAAGCACTACACATACACATACTCATACATATTGCGACACGCGAAGAAGGGACCTAGGTAGGTACCTATACCCTGTTCACAATAAGATTAGACATAAACACAAACCTTTTTTACAGTCCCTTCAACCGATTTTGACTTCTATTCGGTAGACTTAAGGATGACATTAGAGGCAAAAAAGTGGTTACAATAAACAACTGTTTACTGCAGTTGCCATTTGTCATGCTACCAACGCAATATAAGTCAAAATCGGTTGAACGGACTGTAAAAAAGGTTTGATTAAATGTCTAATCTTATTGTGTATAGGGTATAGGTAGGTGTATGCTTTTAGGGTTACATAGGGTAAGCGTAGTCTCTTGTTGATATGTCTACCGGTCACTTTCGGTTAGAGTTTTTATGTAAGTAGGTACACGTACCTAAGTAGGTAGGTAAAGGTCAACACTGAAACAGATTTGTATGAATATATAGATATAAGGTACCTGCATAGCTTATCTTACAAACCTGGAGTTCCCGTTCTCCATTTAATATTTGTTCTAGTTTCTGGTTCTTCCACAAACGCGTTCTCAACTCTTGAATTGCTATGTTCTCTCCATCTTGAGACTCAACCACTGTGCCTGTAGGAGTATGAGTGATGCAGACATCACTATCCGTGGTTTTCATTTGCTGCTCACCCGTACCATTTCCAGTCTTGGTTTTGATAACAAGGTCTCGATTAGGGATACTTTCTTCTTTATCAGTGGGCTTAGAAAGTACAGCCACTGATACAGTACTAGTGTGAATGCGTATATCGTTCACCGAAGCGGGGATCCTGTGAACGCAGTGCACACCAGCCTCCATTTTCATTAGTTCACATACACCCACACCATCGACAAACATTGAAGCCTTCCTAATGCCTCCAGTCTCAGATTTTTCGTAAGAGATAATACTTATCTCCCAGTCTTTGTACTTGGCGTATGATTTGTACATATCGAACATTTCGCTCGCAAATAACATAGCTTCCTGACCGCCAGTGCCGGCCGTGACTTCCAGCAACACCGTGCCTTCTCCCAGCTGCGGCTCCAAGAGGATCGACTGCAGCTCACGATCTACGTCCGTCATACGTCTCAAATATGATAAAACTTCTGATTTTAAATATTCCTTCACATTTCCATCATCACTTTGCTTTTTACTTAGTGCTTCTATGTTTTCATACAAGTCGTTTCGCTGTGCAAACACATTTACGATTGGTTTTATTTCAAATAAGCGTTTCGATTCTTCATATGTTCTTTGAGCTTTAGAGCACAGCTGTTCATGTTCTAACATCAAGTTTTTTAAGTACGCTTGAACGGCGGCGTCGGATATATTAAAAACGTTGGGTGAGCTAAATTTACGATGCAATTCTAGTTTTAAGATATTGAATATGGGCCGAATTGTTCTTGAAATTGACATCATCGTTGTAGGTAGGTGTTGGTAAGGTAACAATATCAGGATTATTTACAAAATAATGATAACACGTTCTAATAAACATTTACTATAAAATATCCAAAGAAATATATTACCTCCACAAATCACTCGTGATGAGATTTGAAAACTACTTTGATTAAAGGATTTTATTTTTATTTATGGGGTCTGAGTGATGAATATATATTCTGCCAGCATTATGATCATGATGAGATATCTAGCAAGGAGGCCTAGTTACCTATGCAGGTTTGATTTCTCAAGACTGCGCGAGTCGCGACCTACGTGGTGTCATCTGAACAAAGTTGTAGGTACCTATTTTACAAGGTATGTGTGCGTAGGTAGGTACTTACTATCTTTTTCAGGTAGGCATTAAGTACTAACCTACTTTACTCACTTAGGTCACTCGTTTTCGCAGATTCGACCTTTGAAGCGTACGGCTTAAGAAATGGCTCGTGTGAAGGATTTGGTAATCATTAATGTTGGTTTTATCAATATCCTGTACTTAAACAAAATTATACATAAACTAGTAGGGGAAAGGTGTACAAGATGATCCTTTTCAATTGTAATTTGTAGCAAAACTAGCAACGCCATCTATTGTTTTTTCTGCCTGAGACTAGAAGCCTAGCATTCAAGCTAACAAATATGAATGCTTATGTGAATTTCGCAGCCCCGGCCAATGGCAGAGGTGGAACACCGCGGTGGTTTTAGCCGTAACAGTCCATGCCACTCCGTCATTGGGTTGGATAGAGGAACTCCATAAGGATTTCCACCGCGCAACAAAAAAAGTAGGTACCTACGCATACTTTCTTCTGTTTTCCTTAAGCCTTTCTTGTGTCAGTCATGCTAAAATGGCTAATTCTGGCGACTCTGAGTACTAGGACCTTTAGGTATCTTTTTTCCTGTAGTTTTCGCAACTTTGTATAATGCTCTATTTAAGTAGTTTTTTTATTTTATTTAATGGCATAATTACAATCATTACATCAAATGAAAGTAATACAGTAGAAAGCCAACCGTTGTCGAAAAAAAAGTTGTTGGGCAAGATGATCACGTTTTGTGTGTAGGTAGGTACCATAGAATAAAATAGATAATTTTCTATATCTTTAGGTTTAAAGGGCGTAACTACCATTTTGGGGAAAATGAGATAATAATACAGCAGTCATACTTAGGTTTTCGTCCTCTTTCGATCGGTAAATTTAAAGAACCTCCTCCTTTTTTGAAGTCGGTTAAAAAACACATAGACCAGGGTAGATGATTTTTGTAAGCGAAAAAAATAATAGTAGAATGAAACCAACTGGAAAAGGAAGAAAATATGACAAAAATGAAAGCAAAAATAATTTACGGGCGATCTGAGGTCGGGAAGTGAATGGGGGTGCGTTTTTAAAGGTAAAAAACAGTTTATCTCGATTTCCGGCAAAACTACAAGTTCAATGGAAAAAAGTTAAATGTCAAAGTTGTAGGTAATAAAAAGATCTTCAACTTTTGTTTCAACACTTTTTTCACATAACCTCAAAATGTATGTAAAAAATTCAAATAACCAAGACTTTTAGTTTTTTTTTTTTAATTTTACAAAAATATTTTATTTTTCTTGAAAACTTACCTTTTTATGTCTCAAATACACTGTAATTTTTTTGATTTAAAATATTTATTTTTTTCACCTTTTTTTGACTTAATATCGAAAAAGCACTCTAATTTTCAATCGAAAATTCTCACGTCAAAATATCTGTTTTTTTTTAAAAGTCGGTGGGCTTTTTGTTCGTTGAAATCTCTACTTTCTGATGTTGTAAAAAAATATACATTACCATGGTAAATTTTCTCAGAAAATGCAATAACACGAAAAAATCTTGAAACCGAAATTATATTTTATCATCATTACTTATGTGAAATTTTGAGCTATTTATTAAAATGTACACTAGTAGTAGTAGTAGTATGACGGGCCGGTGTCCGCAACTCCACGACTAAGCGCGTATTTTGCGTACAGGTGGGAAGTAGGTCATTCGATCCACCCGAGCTCCCCAAGAAAGGCCAGCAGCGCCTGGACGTCGCTGGCGATCTCCCGCAGGTTACCTGGGTTTCCGAAGTACTTTGCCCTGTATGAAGCGACCTCAGGGCAGTTCAGAAGCACATGGGCTGCTGTCTCGTCCGCCCCCATGCAGGCTCTGCACAAAGGGCTGTCTGTGACTCCTATGACAAAAAGATGTTTATTGAAAGACCCATGACCAGTTATGGCGGCTGTGACCGTGCGCAGCTGTTGCTTGGACAGTCGGAGGGCTTGCCTCGTGAAGCGGCCCTCAATTGCAGGAAGAGCCTCCTTGGCTTGCCTGCACTCGCCATGTTCGGTCCACAGTCTTTGGTGTAGATCCTTGGTACGTTTTCTTACCATGGTGCGTAGGTGCGCGAAGGGGAGAGGCACTATGGGTTCCGGACCCACCGCGCTCATGCTCGATCCCCTTCTGGCAAGCTCGTCCGCTGCATCGTTACCGCGCGAACCGCTGTGTCCTTTTATCCATTGAATGGTTGTATCATTAAGAATACCCACCTCGTTCAGTCTCTGATGGCATTCGTGTATCAGCCCGGAGTTGACCGTGTTGCTGTTTAGAGCTTGTAGTACAGCCATGCTATCCGACAGTATGCGAATTGGTTGTCCTACTACCTGCCTGTTTAGTATAGCTGAGGCCGCCAAGCAGATGCCCATGCACTCGGCCTGGAACACCGTGTTGTAAGCACCCAGCGGCATTGCTATATGTATGTTGAGGTCTTCCGAGAAAACACCGGCCCCCGTGCCGGTACCTGTTTTAGATCCATCTGTGAAGATCCGCAGCTCTGTCGGGCGAAGGCCCTCACACCGCCGATCCTCATGCAGTTGGATTTTGTATTTTTTGTCAAATAAGAATTGTTTAGGAATTCTGTCGTTAATAGCTTTAGTTATAGGAAACTCCTAACTAAGTTCCTCTAGTAACGCAGAGTGTCTAGTGCTAGTCTTGCTCCAGAGATTTAGTGTTTTCAAGCGTAATGCAGCCGTTGTCGCCTCTTGTTGGATGAATAAGTGAAGCGGCGGGAGCCCTAACATCGCCTCCAGTGCTGCCGTCGGAGTGGTCCTCATGCAGCCCGTGGTCGCCATGCAGGCTAGTCTTTGCATACGCTGGAGTTTGTTTGCAGCTGTGATTAGCTTGGTCCTCGGCCACCACACTACCGACCCATAAGCAATCATGGGGCGGATTACCGCGCTATACAGCCATAGTATTATTTTAGGGGATAGGCCCCACTTCTTACCTATCAGTTTCCTACATTGCCAAAAGGTGATGCAGGCCCTGTTTAATTTGTTGTCTAGGTGGTTACTCCAGTTTAACTTACTGTCTAAGATGACCCCGAGGTATTTTACTTCGTTGGCCAGCTGGAGCTCGGTATTGAATAGTTTTGGTAGGCGATAGGGTCCTAGTGCACGTTTGTGGGTAAACATGACTAGTTCGGTTTTATTGGGATTGACGGATAAATCAAATTCCCCGCACCATCGCTCCACGATGCGTAGCGCCCGCTGTGTGAGGTTGCAGATGGTCCCAGTCACCTTCCCTGACACAAGGATGGCGAGGTCGTCTGCATAGCCTATAGTGTAGTAGCGTTCGGCATTGAGTTTCTTGATTAGAATGTTGATTACCAGGTTCCACAGGAGAGGGGATAACACCCCTCCTTGGGGGCAGCCTCTGGCAATCATGGCTACTTGCTGCTCTTCCTCAAGCCGAACTACCCGTTTACTTAGCATATTAGTAATCCAGTCAATTAGTACCTGTTCTACGCCGTGTTTGGATAGGGCGGCGCTAATGCTGGAGAAGCTAGTTTTGTCGAAGGCCCCTTCGATGTCTATAAATGTGCCCAAGCAAGAACCCTTTTGGTGGATGTCCTCCTCAATCCTACTGACCACCATATGTAGGGCAGATTCTGTTGACTTACCTGAGCTGTAAGCGTGTTGATTACCGTGTAAGGGTAAGTTTCTTAAAGGC
Source organism: Charanyca ferruginea (assembly GCA_947361185.1). Lineage (NCBI taxonomy): Eukaryota > Metazoa > Arthropoda > Insecta > Lepidoptera > Noctuidae > Charanyca > Charanyca ferruginea. The sequence continues at coordinate 9,556,263 of OX376058.1, forward strand.
CCGTCCCTCAGCTCCCTTTCGCATAGTCTTTCCAAGGTCTTCAGCAAGAACGAGGTCAGACTGATCGGTCGGTGGGATTTGGCGTTTGTGTAGTCACTCTTACCTGGTTTAGGGATGAATATGACCTTCACTTCCCTCCATCCTATAGGAACATATCTGAAGGCCAGACACGCTCTCATTAAAGGCAGCAGTCTATCGGTGACCAATGCACCACCCCACTGGAGTAGGGCGGGAAAAACTCCGTCTGGACCGGCTGCCTTGAAGGGATGGAAGGACTGAATGGCCCATTGGAGCTTCTCCAAGGTGATCATCCTGTGTGCGTAGTTCCAGTCATTACCTGATGGTGTGTAGGTCGCATCAGACCAGTCAACCGTCTGTGTGAAGACACATCCGGGAAAGTGAGTTTCTATAAGAACCCGTCTCGCTTCGTCTGGCGATGTTGTGAGTGTGTTGTCGGGTTTGCGGAGAGTGGCTACCCCAGGTGTATTCTGCTGTGCCAGTATCTTCCTTACCCTGTTTGCTTGTTGGCAAGATTCAATGTTTCCACAGAATTTGCGCCAACCCGTGGTTCTCCTGAATCTGATGCATTTCTTGTAGCTGGATTTGGCCGCGTGGTACGCGTCCCAGTCATCGTCAGCACAAGTGTTCATAGCTCTGTTCAAGGCTTTCCTTACCTTACTGCGCTTACGCTCCAGCTCGGCACCCCACCAGGGTTGTTTCCCTGGCGTCTTGGGCGCGGTGGTCATTGGGCATGCAGCTTGGTAGCATTCTATCATTGTTTCAGTTACATGTCTTACCTGTGCATCGATCAATGTCGTGCACTCTAAAGGCAGCGAGTTAGCTATCGGTGTTAGCTTGTTTGCAAGGTTGTGTGTGTAGGCCGCTCTGTCCGTGTTGCGCGGATTACGCCGCGGTGGCGTCGGTGGTATACAGACCTGAATGTCAAAGCGGATCCACCTATGATCGGAGCAGGAGGCCTCCTTAGAGACCTGCCATCCGGTGATGATTTCCGCTGCACCGTCTGATGCTAATGTCAGGTCTATGATTGTGCGGCTCCGTCTAGTGACAAAGGTAGGTTCGGAGCCTGTGTTAAGTAGGGATAGGTTGGTTGTGAATAAATAGTCCACTAAGGCCTTACCCCTCTCGTTTGGTGTGTCCATACCCCATAAAGGGTGGTGGGCGTTGGCGTCAGCCCCAATCACCATCTCCAGTCCGTTCCTCTCGCAGTCAATCACGAGGCGGGTGAGGTCGTGAGGGGGCGGGTTCTCCGCCTCAGGCATATAAGCCGAGGCAAAGACTATCGGTGTGTTCTCGGCGCCACGCTGTATCAGCAGCCTAGCTGCAGAGAGTCTCTGCAACAGAAATCATTTAGTGGCTGTGCTTTGAGGTTACCTGTCACGTAGATGCACGCTCTTGGGTGATCATGATCTGTAGTAACTAGGAGCTTACCGCCAAGATTGGAGAGTCCTTGTATGTGGCCGGCCCTAACCCACGGCTCTTGGATCAGGGCGATGGCCGTGTGTTGAACCTCCAGCCACTTGCGCAGCTGAGCCGTCGCGGTCTGACTGTGGTGGAGGTTTGCTTGAAGGAGCTTACAGGTCGACGAAAGGGACGCCATCACTGGCCGTACCCTCCTCGTCCCCCCCAAGCTGTAGCCCGGCGAACAGCTCCTCGTCGAGGCAGTCGCCCCCGACGGAGCCGCCACCCTCCGGGTCCGAAGCCGAAGACAGGAAGTCGTCCGGCTCCTCACCCGATGGAGGGGCGGCGGCCACGTCGGTGGCGACCGGAGAAGCCGGTCCTGCCGAAGCAGGTGCGGCTGCGGATGTTCCCGGGTCGTTTAAAGTGGGAGCGGTCTCCCCAGTTTTCGGCGGCCTTTTGAGCTCGTCGCGGATGGTTTCCGTGGCAGGGTCCCACCCCCGAGGGACTTCGGTGAATTTGCCATTCCAGCCTTGGAACCTTACATACACCGCTCCCAATCCGATTGAGAGGCGGCGTCCTGCCCTCATCAAGGCTGGGATTTGGTCCTCGGGAATGCTGACCACAACAAACCATGCCGCGGCCTGTTTATCCGCGAAGTGCAGGGCCCATTTCTTCACGTCTAGCCACGGGTTCTGGTAGGAGAGGGCCCGTCCGATGTTAGTGGGCTCTCCGAAGATCCCCTGCTCGTCTGGAATGACGACCCCGCAGCGTGCTCTCTTCTGCAGCTCCGACTGGCTCTTAACGACTAGCGTGGTGCTAGTTGGGAGAGCCAAGCCGGAGACTGTGCGTTTCAGCCAGGCGAGTGTGTGTTCGTTCCCGCACCAGAGTTTTAGGACTCCCTCCGTGAACAGCGGCTTCGCATTGAAAGCCGGCCCAGGCGAATCCTGTATGGGGGAGCAGGCCTCGCTTATGATCTGCCTCTGGATGGCAGCGAGAACCTGGTCTGACGTCTCCTTGCTGATCATCCCCGTTCGATCGCTGGTGATCGCGACGTCCAGGGGAGTGCTGGCAGCTTGGGCGTAGCTTTTGTTGGCGGCCCGCTTGGATTGATCAAGCCGCGGCCGCTTATGCTCCCCACGAGGTGAAATAGTCTCGTTGAGAGCTCGCTTGGCCGCGGCCTGATCCTTCCAGCCGGGTCGCTGTGTATCCTCCATTGCTGGGGTTGAGCTTGCTTCGCTTGCTGGTGGTTGGCTGGGCCCTGGCTGACTGGTGTCCTCCATAGCCTGCTTACCAGCTGCGAAACTCACTTGCTTAGATGAAGAAGCCTTGCCCGCCTTGATCGCTGAAAATCTAGCCTGGCGACGCTCCTTCTTCGTTTGTTTTTCCCTCCTTTTGTTCAGCCCAGATTGAGCTGGTGGACCAGAAGGGTCTGTACGAGGGTGTCGGGTGAATTGAGTGCGTTTGCCCTTGCCCTTGCGTTCCTGCACCTGCCAAGCGCTTTCGAAGGCGTCGACAGTGCTTGTCGTCCCCGGTTGTTCGGTGACTACCGTCGGTGCTTGAAGAGCACCGGTAGGAGGAGGGTGTGTTGGTGTAACCTCGGTGGCCGAATGACTCGGTGCCGAGGCTTGTGTGCTGTGGCTAGGGCTAGCACCGGTTTTACCCGGCGACAAAACCTTCGCCTGTTTAGAAAGGCCGGTACTGGTCCCAATCAGCGCCGTTGCCCTTTGTTTTTTGTGGGACTTAGTTTTGGTCTTAGCCGCGGTTTTCACCACGGCCGGACCAACACCCGCGCTAGCGCCAGTAGCTTTCGCTACCGGAACGCCAGGGGCGACAGGGCTGCTAGAAGCACCCTGTTGAGGAGTTTTGTCGGCTTTCACCGACTCCACTCCTGAAGGTGGTTTTATACTTGGCCGGAAATTGTCCATAGTATGTTCGAAGTAAAATTCGTCTCTCTGGCTCCCACCCTCCATGGAGCCCGCAACTGGGAACGTCGCACTTAAAAGAAGTTTGACGTTAGGATTCCCAGAGAGATATAGGAGCGCAAGGCTGGCTTACAGTGCGACATCGGGTGCTTGATCGGGTTGGCGTCATAGGGCGAATTGGCCAACCCCAGACGAACTGATCAACCCTCACTTACACCGTCAGCATGACCTTAACCCACCGCTGCAGCCGTCCGAGGACGACCGCAGCGGACCTCACGCACCTCGCCTGTGGCCCTCTGACGGGACACAATGGCCATTTCCCTACCCCTGGCTAGGGGGTAAGGCCACCGTTTTGCCTGAAATCCAGACCAAAGGGGGCGTGTTGCCTCACGGACACATAACCACCAGCGCCGATCGGCTCAACCCCCCAGGACTCCTTCATCCCTGCATACGGCGCTCAACTGCGCAGGTCCTAGCGCAGGTGACTAATTGCCCCTACTCGCCAACACTCTTGGGGCGAGCTCGCGGCCACCCAGTCACAAGGGGCCGCGATTATTGGGCTATATATAAGACAATATTATAAAATAAACCTTACACAGATATATACAATATATAATTTATACAAAAGCGCTCGGTGTTTTCTGTTTGAGCCTATTTTCCTAATGAACTAGACCCAGTAACAGGGCTGGCAACCTCGAGAAGGCTAGTCCGCCGAACTTGCCTTGGGGATCTTTGCGACCAACTTGTCACTCTCCCCCAAGACCAACGCCCCCCTATCGCCTCTGAAGGAGGTGATAGGGTAGGCCTGCATCTATGCTAACATGTTAAGCATGCCGTACGGGAACCGCTAAAGCATAGACCCAGACCCGCCCCTTGTGAAAATGTACACTTTAATTACTCAAAAAACGTAAGATTCCATGTTACATGGATAAACAAAAAAATTGCAAATCGAAATATACTACTATAATTAACAACCAAATAAGTTAATATGTAATAAGACATCTACAATATTTTGAGAAAGTGGTAGAATTTTCTTTAAATTATATGCATAGATACCCATTTATTGCTGTTTTAAGATAATCTTATATACCTGAGTGACCGACGGAAAATTTTAGCCCATCAAAAGGTATTTCATAGAGAAGTGGGGAAGGGGCTAGACGGGTCTGGGCCTTACTACCTGTTATTTCGTAGCTGTAAAAACCGTTAGCCAGTATTCGATATACAGAGCAGTGATCAACATCGTTGATAAAAATATAAATATGTACCTATGCTTGCGACCACGAACGAAGTAAGTATTATACTTACTTCGTGCTTGCGACACAGTAAGTTACCAATACCTAATAACCCACAGACGCGAAATTTAGTACAATTGGCCTCGTATATTTTTTAGAAGCTTCCATAGAGTTACCACTTTATAAAACCGATTTAGGACTAACAAGTCGGCTCAGCCACCGAAGAGTTTGGAACGGTCATATGGAAATAATCCGCCGCTGCCGAGGAGGTTAGTACGGGGCACCAGTTATGAAAGAAAATATTACTATTTTTATTTTACAGCTGTGTACTCACTTTAGTCAATTTTTTACAACTTGTCAATATTGCGAAATCATCAGCGTATTGACATATTTGTACAATGTTATTCTTATTATTTTTGCTATCTCAATCATTACAATATTAAAAAGCAATGGTGACATCGGGTCTCCCTGTGCAAGTCCTCGACTAGTCCATCGAACTATTATCATTCTATTATCATTCTCCAGGCCTAATTTCATCTTTTATAATTAAATGTCTTTCGCACAAAAAATCCCAGAGGTAGTTGCATATTCTACTTCCAACCTCTACAGGTTGGAAGTAGAATATGCAACTACCTCTGGGATTTACGTTTATTTAATGTTTGGACAACAGTGTTAATTAAAACGTTATTATAAGCATTCTCAATGTCTAAAAAACATGCTAAAGTTGGAATATTATTTGTAAATGCAATCTGTATACTAGTGGCCACCTATGCGAGAGAATCTAGACATGAACGCCCCTTTCGAAATCCCGTTGTAGTTGAAGACAAGATCATATTATGTTCGACAAACCATTCTAACCTTTTATTTAACATCAGGTGAAATATTTTGCACAAACACGATATCAATGATATTGGTCTTAATTTGGTATTCGTAGTAGAAGTAGGTATTGTTTTGTTTTGGTATAGCAATGATTTTAATGTTACGCCATTCAACAGGAATATAGCCCGAGCTAAATATTTCATTATAAATACGAAGTAAAATTATTTTCGCTACATTTGGAAGATTAAAAACCATAGAGTACGTAATGGCATCATCCCCAGGAGCTGTATCTTTTCTCTTTATAGGTACACGATTCTAGCCCTTGGTAGGTAAAATCAGATTCCAATAATAAATTGCTTGATGTAAATACGGGTTTGGAAGACTGGACTGAATCAGGGGCTAAAGTGCGCAATAGTTCCTCTTTCCTATCAATTGAAGCGTAATACTTGTCTCTTTTGTAGCCCTTGATCCATCTCATTCTGCTCCACATCTCAGAAGAAGACACACTTCTATCAACATCTGTACAAAACGTTTGCCAACTACTTGTCTTTGCTCGTCGTATTTCTTCGTAGGCCTTTAGGGTTTTCTCTTCTAGCACAGTTAAATTTCTAGGGGTAGGGTTTCGTCTAAACTGACTCAGTGCGAGTCTTCTTTCCGCTACGATTTTAGATAGACCCTGGTTCCAATAAGGTTTTGGCTTGAAATTAATCTGGAGATCATTGCAAATTTTAATTAATGGAATGTTTTTATCTGCTGATTTATTAATAATAGAAATAAAACTCGTGTACATTTGTTGCGTATTTTCAGAGCAAAGGGGTAATTCTGTAACCGAGCGTTCAATATCTTCAGAGTATGCTGACCAATTAGCCTTTTTGAAATTTCTCTTTTTTATACAATATGGCATATCCTGATAGTTTATTTTAATTTTTATCATCAAGTGGTCGCTTCCTAGGGTCTCATTAAATACGCACCACAATACAATAACAGAAGAAGAAAAGGTGATATCAGGAGATGTTTGTTGTAGCACATTACTGACTAATCTTACTCTAGTAGGGTTGCCATCATTAACGGGGATATAGCCATATTCTAATGCAGAATCCATAATTTGATTTCCTCTCATATCATTTTTACACGACCAATTCGAATGATGTCCATTAAAATCTCCAGCTATTAAGGTCTTGCCTGTGCATAATGAAAATAGTTCATCCCAATCATATTCACTAGTTACCACAGAGGGTGAACAGTATATAGAGATTATATTTTCCAGGTATTTACAGTTATGGATCTTTACATCTAACATTTCTATGCCAACATTGGTTATTCTAGTTAACTTAAATTCGGGTTTTATTAAATTATGTATAATTATTGCAACACCGCCATAACCATCGAGTCTATCTCTTCTATAAATACTACATTGTGATATGTTCAAGTGACTCCCCCCCCCTCCTCCAGCCATGTTTCACATATAATCGCAATATGTATTTGTTCTTTAATCAAAAGTGTTTCAAAATCTGTCAATTTTGGCCTTAAACTCCGTGAGTTCCATTGCAAAATATTAATACACAAATTATTTCTATTATTATTATCCATTAGATCCACCGAAAAATGCATTAATTACTTCTCCATCTTTTATAATTTCTACTACGTATGTACATATTTCTTCAAATATCGTTTTACAAAAGTGTTTCACCTTATCTTCAAAATTCGAATTAGACACTACAATTTCTCTCAGTTTTTGTATTATTTAAAAAAATATTAATTTAAGTCTGCTACTTTTTCTTTCTTCCTTCTTCTCTTGTACTTGATGTTCAGCTGTGCTGTTATCGATCCCTTCCATATTCATCACATCTTTATCTCTATTTTCGTTAGAAGTTGATTTTTTGTTTTTCTTTTTCCTTTGTACTGTGGGTCCATTCTGTTCACAAACCTCTTCAGTTGACAGTATTTCACTTTCTTCATCATTTATATTTGGATCGATACGTATGATAGGTATGTTAGTCTGTAACACATCTCGATAACTTTTAGATCCAAACGGAACGGTCTGTTCCGTTATATTTGAAATACGCTGAGTTTAAATCCAGTCTTTTTATTTTTTGATAATAATTCCAACGCTTTTCTGTAAGAACATCTTTCTTTACTCATAATATCACGAATCCCCTTTTCTTTATGAAATATAGGACAACCTTTGTCGAAGAACATGTGTGGACCATCACAGTTTAAACATTTAAATACGTTAGTTTCACAATTAATGTGATTTTGGCCACAATTAGGACATAAGATTTTTTTACTCGGGCAATACTTTTTGATATGTCCGTATTTCCAGCAGCGAGAGCATTGGCAGACTGGGAAGGTATATGGCTCGACTTTAAACCTGCAACCGTATCCGTAAAGTCGGCCCCTTAAAGCATATCCTAATGGTCTCGCTATCAACCCAATTGCCCTCATTTAATCGCCTGAGTCGTATTATAGACATAATCTCTTGTCACATTCAAACATATTATTATTTAGTTCTTCCATTTTAATGTCTAGATCTATTTGTTTAATGATTCCTTAAGCAACACTCAACTGATACGTCATTTGACATCTAAGTCCCAAATCCGCTATTTCTTTACAATTTAATACGGATTCCGCTTTTTCTTGTGATTCAAATAAAATTATGACTTTAAAGCTGCTTTTGTATTTAATTCTAAGGATATCTTCTATATTATATTTCCTCATCAGTTTAGCTAGGGCAATCTATTTCGGTAATGGTTCTTTGGCGGTGATACAAACTTCATACTTTTCTATTGTGTCGGTAATCATCTCAACTTGTGAGTCGCCATTTTTAGACAACGACCGATTTAATCGTTTTCGTCTTCTGTTCAGTTATAAAACCTTCATCATCTTAGACAACGACCGATTTAATCGTTTTCGTCTTCTGTTCAGTTATAAAACCTTCATCATTTACGTCTCCTTCACCTCATTTTCACGCTGTTCACCAGTGACATTCCAAAGAGCAGACAGGCTCATTTGGCTTTATTCGCCGATGACACGGCCATTTATTGCACTGGTTCCAACCCAGTCCGCATAGCCCGCATCCTCCAAGACTCCGCAAACGCACTAGGCGCTTGGTTCCGGAGATGGAGAATCACAGTCAACCCCGCTAAGAGTCAGGCAGTGCTGTTTTCCAAACCGCGCATCAACCCCTCTCTTCCCAGTCCGATTTCCATGTTCGGCGAGCCTATCCCTTGGGAGAAGCAAGCCAAATACCTAGGAGTCATTCTCGACCGCCACCTAACCTTCGCGGAGCACATAAAGCAGGCGCGTTCGCGCGCCGCTTTCGCTCAAGGTAGACTTCACTGTATGTTGAATGCACGTAGCAAATTGTCACTCAAGTGCAAATTGCGTACCTACACCGCGTGCATTCGTCCCATCATGACCTACGCCTGTGCTGTATTCGCACACGTAAAGGCATACCGTCTTCACAGAATGCAAACCCTGCAAAACCGTTTCTTGCGAAAAATAACGGGCGCCCCGTTCTATGTTCGCAACGAGAACCTTCATCTCGATCTCAAACTCCCGACCATCCGTCAGTTCATGAAGCGCGCTTGCAAGCGCTTCTTCGATCAAGCGGAGAAACACCGCAACCCGCTCGTCGTAGCGGCCGCCCGATATACCCCTTCCCGTATTAGCAGGACCCGACGTCCACGTCATACCCTGTCCGATCCAGATGACGCTATTACCCTCCTTCAAGAAAGAAATAGGGCCACTAGCACATTAGTCAAACACAGACACAAATTACCGTCATTCCGACCTCGCCGCCGAGGTCCCTCGCGACGACCCCGTAACGACCCCCCCCCGACCCTTGCTAGCGCCAGCCCGCGTCGCTGTGCCCTTAGCTTTAAAATAGCCCCTAATTAATGGAGACCCGATCCAGCCTGTCCCTTTGCTGCCCTCTCTCAGTGGCGACCTAAGCCGAGGCTCGTACCCCACAGGGGGTGCCCTTAGCGTAGTCACTTAGTTTATAAGTTTTTGCCCTGGCTGGAGGGCCTAAAAGTCACTTTTAAGGCACCACAGGATTGTCCGGTTAAGCAGTAACCAACCCTCAGGTTGAACTGCGAGATGCCATACAGAAAAAAAAAAAAAAAAAAAAAAAAAAAAGTCTCCTTCACATCCATTACTTTCACTTCTTGCTCTCTTACTTCGCTGAAAAACATCAATTTCTAAACTTTTTCTCAAAGTACCTCTTCCAGTTTCATCTTCACTACAATCACTCAGTAATCTAGGCAAACTAGATGTTACACTTCGATTACTTTTATCACTCATTATTGTAAGTAACGTGGGGTAAAAGTAAAAAACTAAAAAACATAGTTGCTACGGAACGGTTGGGATAACGCGCGCGCTTGTCTCACCGATCCACACGTACCTAACTGAGATCACGCCTCTGTATCTCAAATACTGGCTATCGGTTTTTACGGCTGCTATGAAATACCAGGTAGTAAGGCCCAGCCACTTCCAGCCCCTTCCCCACTTCTCTATGCAATACGTTTTGATGGGCTAACATTTTCCGTAGGTCACTCAAGTAAGTATACTTATATAAGATTATCTTAAAATAGCAATAAGTGGGCATCTATGCATATAATTTAAAGAAAATTTTTAGAACTTTGTCAAAATACAATATTGTAGATGTCATATTAAATATTAACTTATTTGGTTGTTAATTATAGTAGTATAATTTCGATTAGCAATTTTTTTGTTTATCAATGTAACATGGAATCTTGCGTTTTTTTAGTAATTAAAGTGTACATTTTAATAAATAGTTCAAAATTTCACTTAATGATTTAAAAATTTCCACAGTAATGTATATTTTTTTTACACCATCAGAAAGTGGAGATTTCAATTAACAAAAAGCCCACCGACTTTTTTAAAAAAGCAGATATTTTGACGTGAGAATTTTCGATTGAAAGTTAGGGTGCTTTTTCGGTATTAAGTCAAAAAAAATAAGTAATAATACTAATCATATTTTAAATAAAACAAAAATACAGTGTATTTGGGACGACGGAAGTTTTCAACAAATTTGGTGAAAAATAAAATATTTTTGTAAAAGATAAAAATAAAAGACAAAAAACTTAGTTATTTGAATTTTTCACATAAATTTTGAGGTTATGTGAAAAAAGTGTTGAAACAAAAGTTGAAGATCTTTTTATTACCTACAACTTTGTCATTTAACTTTTTTCTGTAGGACTTGTAGTTTTGCCGGAAATCGAGATAAACCGTTTTTTACGTTTAAAAACGCACCCCCATCCACTTCCCGACCTCAGATAATTTTTGTTATATTCTCTTCCTTTTCCAATAGGTTTCATTCTACCATTATTCTTTTTTCACTTTTTACCATTTTCAAAGGTTTCGGCACTGGTCTAATAGCTAAGAAATCCTCTTAAGAAAATAATGGGGGTTTCAGTTCTAGCCAAACCTACTGCTTGTATGCTGCAAGCGAGCACGTAACATGCAGCAGGCATGGTTTCTGTCATGACTCCGGGGCGCTGCGGGGCTCCGGAAGCGTTCCCACGCGAGCTTATTGTCGCAGATGGTTTTCACGCTCTCCGCCACGGTTGATCAAGCCAATATTTAATTCATTATTTGTATAAATTTATTATATGGATGTTTTATCACTGAATACAATTGTTGATTGTGAACTTAATATGGTTTTTATTTCCCCATAAGAAGCATTCAAACATGCAAACAAGCATACACCATGCATGCAAGCAAGAATGTAGTATACAAGCGAGCATGAAACATCCAGCATGCAAGCAAGCATGCAGCATGCAAGCGAACATACAACATGCAGCAGGCATGGTTTCTGTCACGGTTCCGGCGGCGCTGCGAGGCTCGGCGGTCCCAAGCGACCTTGCCGTCGCAGAGGGTTTTAACGCTCACCACCGCAGAACGCCGGCAAGCCTGTCGCGGCTGCGAGCGTGCGTTGAATGTTCTCAACGTTTGACCTTACAGAATTCCCGAACTTAGGCGAACCGAGAACGGGAATCTAGCGCTGAACGTTCCCACCGATTAGCGCAACAAAATGCAAAAACAAATGTTAAAATAATAGTATTAGCGATAAAATATCGTGTACGCAGCAATACTAATTAGACCGCAATACTAATTAGACCTACCTACATAACCACATTTTGTAAACCAGTTCTTACCAATTTTCTTATTATTCCTGTTTCCGTGACATTTTTTACTATAGTTCTACACTTACTGCTATGTGATTCTCTAATGTTACCATTCGTGGATCTGCGCTTGACGTCGAAGGCGACGTTGTGCCAACCGTTAAATCGACGTCGACCTCAGCGTTGGTAAAATCAATATGCACTAAAGCATTTCGGCTCGAGGTCGAACTGTAGGCTATGCCGATCGTGGCTAGTCTCTAGGTCGAGTTATAGCTTGACAAAAAAAATATCGGTAAAAATCGTTTTTTTTTTATATAAATCAAAATTTCAATTCAATTACGGCGATAGTAAAAGTTTTTCATGCATAACATGGTTCTATAAATAAAATACTTGCAGTATTAGGCAAAATTAAGAGTCTAATCAATTTAATTATTAATATTTTATTTATTTTTTTGTATGGGTAGGGCAGACAAGACTGTGTGAAGTCGGTTTTGCAGTGATTCCTTTCTGTCACAAAATTTTGTAGCACAACAGTTCCCTTTTATTCCAAATGTTGTTTAATGAGATAAAAGGCTAAATACTTTCTATGGAAAAATATGAATTGTTTGTCAAATAATGAGTACATTTTCAAAAAATAGTTTATCAGATAAATATTTTAGTATGTGAATTATTTGGTAAACTTGTTGTTGTATAATGATGAAATGACAAATCACATTTTTGCCAATCGTTGCTTGTCAGTAAATTAATTTTTAGTGAAATGACAGGACACCGAAAAATCTATGAAATAATGTCAGTTTGTTTTTAAACAAAAAAACCCTAAACCATTGCTGTTTCTAATTCTACTAATACAGTAATACCCACAAATTTCCTATTTGGTTAAGAAAATAATTTTGTTTTGTTCATGTATGTAAAAAGAAAAATATTAGGTCCAATGATTTGTTTAAACATAACACTTTATTTAAATATTTAGGTACCTACCTTTATTGTAACTAAATAAACATTATCACTATTCTGAAATAATTTACAAATACATGTAATATGTGATATCGAATATAAAGTCAACTGATAATAACTAATTATCAGTTGACTTTATATTTGATATATTCTTAGCTATGTGAGTGATTTCATTCAAGAATTCTTGGCGCTTCTGGGCCGTCAGCAAATTATGTTGCATCTGTTCTAGTTGTTCGGCACCTCCCATGAAACCTTGTAGGTTGTGAACAGTTCCACCACCTTCACGATGCTCCGTCACTCGGTCTTGTGGATAATTGTATGTCCGAATTTTCTCATTTCTGTTACTGGAACCAATCTGTAAATAATGACGAAAATAGTTGAACTTTAAAATATTTTACGATGTCTTTGTAGGTATGTAATATTGTTACTAACAACAAAATACTAACACAGGACATTAGTCTGAAATAAAGGTTTATTTATTTATTTATTTTATTTTAAATACCTATGGGTATACTACCATTACATTACATAAAAACAATTTGATGTTAAACTATTTTAAACTTTATGACCAATAATAAATTTTAAGCATAACAACTCAGATATGCGGAAATCATGGCATGGTTTCAACTTAGCCATAGTTAATGGTTTATAATATTATTAAAACATCTAAAAATGGTACCGCTGTGGTTATAATAATCTTAGTTTGTGCTGTAAAAAATTAAGTATGTACATTAATTAAATTAAACACAAACCTGTGATTTCCTTTCATTATTTATTTTGGATGTTTGCTCTTGTTGTTGCCTTTCTAACAAAAGTGTTCTCAGCTTTTGAATAGCTATCTCTTTATTTTTTATTTGTGATCTACCTTCCTGACACTCAACCACTGTACCTGTAGGAGTATGAGTGATACGGACAGCACTGTCTGTGGTGTTCACATGCTGCCCACCTGCCCCACTTGCTCTCTTCGTTTCAATAACAATGTCGCGGTCAGAGATATTAGCTTGTATGTCTGTAGGCTTAGGAAGTACAGCTACTGATACAGTACTTGTGTGAATGCGTCCACCCTTCTCTGTAGAGGGGATCCTTTGTACGCGGTGAACTCCAGCCTCTATTTTCATTAGTTCAGGTACACCCACACCATCAATAAACATTGAAGCTTTTCTAAGGCCTCCAATGTCTGATTTTTCGAGAGAGACAATGCAAACTTCCCAGTCTTTATATTTAGCATATGATTCATACATTTCAAATAGTTCACAAGCGAATAGCATAGCTTCCTGACCGCCGGCGCCGGCCGTGACTTCCAACAACACACCGCCGTCCGTCAGCTGCGGTTCCAAGAGGATCGACTGTAGCTCATTATCTACTTCCTTCAAATGCTTCAGATATACTTGAGCTTCTTCTTTTATCATTTCCTTCATATCATCTTCTGCATTGCTGTGCTTTTTATTGAGATCCTTGAGCATTTCAATGTTGTCATACAAGGTGATTCGCTTCTCTAGCGCATTTACGATTGGTTTTAACTCGAAAAAACGTTTCGATTCTTCAGTTGTTCTTTTAAGTTTTAGTGACAGATCTTCATGTTCTAACAATACATTTTTTAGGTAAGCTTGAACAGCTATGTCGGATAAATTAAATACATTTTGTGAGCTACATCTACGAAGCAAATTGAGTTTCTCAGTTAAGAAAATCCGCCGGGAGAATAAAATTCTTGAAAGAGACATATTTTAATGCCTACCCCGTTTTAGTAATTTTGAGGCGTTTATAAAATAATATCACAATTAATTTAGCCGAATAGGCAAAAATAATTTACTTTTCACTCAAATTGACCTCAGAAATATTTTGATTCATTTATTTATATACAGGTTAAAGATTGCCGTCAAGAATAGGATGTCTTATGTCAGTGTCAGTGACACTGTCATTCAAATTCAAGGGATGAGCGATATTTATCGATTTTGGTGAAATATCGATGGAAGAGTAAAAATATCGACTTTTAAATGTCGATAATCACATCTAGCAAATATCGATATTTTGAAGCTACCAGCAATGAAACCGGTTGAAAGGAAAATTGCTCTCAAAATTACTAATATTGCAGAGTATTGATAAAAAAATATGTGATTTTTAGTCTAAACTAACATACAAACAGTTTTTTCTCACTTAATTCTTAATTTAATTAATTTTTTTCACTGCGAGAGCGTTTATCACGTTAATCATTTTTTTTTTTAACTGTTTTCTTTGTAATTTGTAACGGATTCAGATATAAATATGATGTCTATTATTTCTTACATTATTTTTAGCTGACCTTACAGTTGATTATAGTTTACTACCGTAACACTGTCATGTCTTAAAAGTGTTAATAAAACATCGATATTATAAAATATCGATATTTTGGGGTCGAAAATATCGAAATATCGATATTAAATGTCCGATATCCATATCGATATCAATATCGATATTTTATTAATATAAAATACAAAAAAAAGGCATAAATGTTCGGTGACATATTTTCACTAAACGATTTAATACAGATTAGATTTGACATTGACACTATTGACCGCTGTTTGATTCGTCCTGAAATAATAAAAATCTAATAATGCAATAAAGCTACTTTCTATGAATAGGGTATTTTACTCTGTACGAGAAAAAATCTATAAATATGTTATTGAGACAGATATGCATAAAGCAAGTAAAGTAAATGTAAATTTAAGTTCACAAAATAACAAAATATTTTTTTAAATTCAATTCAGAGTTTTCAATTTTTTTAATCTAAGTATTACAAAATATGCTTTTAATTATTTTTAGGTAATATTCAATTTTCATATTTAATATGAGCGCATTTGATACAAAACGAACTGACGTCATTTCCGCTGAGCAAAATGGCGTCCAGAAAGAGGCGTTTTAAAAAAAAATTTAAAGGAGTTGTTTTAAAATGTATGGAGCCTGGGCCCAGTCCTTGTACACCATACTTAATAATAGGGAAACACATGACATTATAAAAAGTCAACTGTCCAAAATTATTTAAAATAGCTTTGTGAACAGGTAAAACACTAGAAATTGCACTTGAAATTGCAACACACAACAAAAAGCAGTCATGGCGGTAAGCTGTCATTTTGATTGATTAATGACGTTTGACATTTATAATTCTGATTTCCTGCGTCGATTTGTGGATAGCCAGGTAAACAGATGGGAAAGAAACGGCGTTGAATTAAGAAAAAAACGAAAGGGAGGTTGTTATAAAGTACTCTAGAAACTAGAAACAAAACGAAATGAAAGTGACTGAAGTGAGACTGTTGTGACACTGACAGCTGACAGTTCTCTTTCTATGATCAATGGTCGATCTATGGTTTATAGAGTAGTTAAATCTGAGTGACGCCATATTGAAAATCCATAAAATATATTGTTCAATTATCAATTTACTACCACAACAGTATACATTTAAATTAATTATTTGTATTTTTCCCGGATTCTACGGATGTTTCTCTTTTTTTTTGAAGTGGTGTACATAGACTGGGCCCAGTATGAAACATGTCCTTTAGATGCATTTTTATGGCACATATCAATTGAATAAAAATGTTGTGTTTTTTTTGGTGGCATATTAGCACTACAGAATTTTATTGAGACACTTTTCAAAAATAGGTGTAACACCCTGTTATCCCTTTCTTTTACACCGGTGTGTCGGCGGGCCTTGAAGGGTCATCTCCAGCAGTGGATCTATATTAAACTGAAGTGAAGATGATTATAGTGTCCTGTGTATCTATGGTCCGTAAGGTAAATTGAACTACTTGTGGATTTAGGGAGTCCTCCACTTCTGCCCACAATTGCCGCCTTTTATTTATTTATTAACACTTCAAGCACAATATACAGAGGCGGACTTTTAATGCCATAGGCACAGCCCCGGAGCAGCAGCCCCAAGTTACGTTGTACCTATGCCATAGGATTATGACATTACCATAATGTCCATAATCACCACCATACCACCACCACCACATCGTCATCATCATCATCATTTCTTTTGAATTTTTATTATTTATTTCAGGCAAGAAAGGTCCATAGAAAAATATAGGTACATAGTGTAAGTTGCCCTGTGTGCCTAGCAGAGGGACAGCATAGACTAATAAAAAAAGTTCAAAAACTTAGTTTATCTATTTGTTAACTTAGTTTTTAAACTTAGTTTAGTTACAAACTTTGATACAAAATTTCACTTAAGTATTTTGTGGTTTTACTTACCTTTTATGATATTTTTCACAAACAATAATTATTCATTTTCTGATTCGCGAGTTTGAAAATTTTAAAATAAAATGTTCTCTAAAATGTAGCAGTGTACAGTGTATCGCTCAAAATGCGTTACTTAACTTAGCAGTTTAATAGTCGATAGAAAATAGAGGAGTTCTCTGACGAAAGTCACCGTAACTTCTTACCCACTTTTATTATGTACCTACAGTCAGCAAAAGAGATAGGTATGCAGGTAATGCAGGTCATCGGAAATGGTTAAAGTTTACTTAGAAACCGATAGATGTTTTCAAATGAAATTTAATTAAATTATTGAAATGTTTATTCTCTATTAATTTTATTTTATTCAAAAATATCCATCGGTTTTTAAGTAATTAACTACATCTGACGATCCTGCATACCTATCTCTTTTTTGCTGACTGTACATAACTACCCAATACCAGTGTTATGAAATTCTCAGTTGTTTTGTTCAGTTCACAAAAGCTCTGGCAATGACAAAGATAGTCAATAGCCCTGCTGGACGTGGTGTATTATCATAGTCGTTTGAACACATCAAAGAAGTTCCGCATGTAAAAGCACTAGATAATTATTATGGTGAAATTCAAAATACTGCCATCTATTGGTGAATAGAAACTATATTTTTTTTATCGGTTATGGTTCTCTACAATAGATGGCGCAAGTAGTCATTAAAAACGTGATTCTAAGGTAGATTACTAACGAAATGTAGATGTACTTATGTACCTACCACAGCCTTTACCCTTCAAGGAAAACAGGCGTGCAATTTAAGTGCAATTTTTGTTAGCATTACAAAAAATTAACCGACTAAGATAGATAAGATAAGACCTAGTTATAATCGCCATCATAGGTACCTACCTACGTGCTACCCTAGTAGCATCTAGCTAGGTAGGATAGGGTAATAAATTCACTTTTCAAATCGAAAAACAGCGAAAAAGAACACTGCTTCTGAAATTGAAATCATGGTATTTTTCTATAGTTTCATAAAGGCACCTGGGGGTTGGTACTGTACTGGCCACAGGGGGGCACCACCTTTGGGTAAGTTAAGTTTAATCAGAAAGTCAAAAATTAGTTGAATTCCTACTCAACTACCTAGGTGTCTCAGATACCGTGTAACCGTGATCTAATTTGATAGTTGAATGCTTTCAATAATTTCCTCAGTAGGAAACTAAATAGTCGTTGCTTTGTCGACTAGTTTCCGGAGCTTCCGCAAGGGAATTTTTAAAGTAAGTAACAATTGTTATTTGTTAGTTGTTACTGTGGCAAAAATCGACACTCATTGGCAGCACATGATGCAACATGTTATTTCTAATATCAGTAAAAAATAATACTAGTCCAAAGGTATAAAAATGCAATTAAAATTCAAACCTAAACAACAACGAGGAAATTACACATGCTGTAACCGTCTGACCGCATTAAAATTGCTCGTCTGTCGGCTGAAGCTTCCTGTGTCAATTGTTATAGACGCGTGCAATGACTACATTCCAAACATATTCTAGACGCCGATTACCACATCGACCGCAGCGATGCGCCTATTGATAGAATTATTAGGAAGCTCAAATGGAGTTTCCTCTGCAGACCGCAAGGACGTCACTTTTACGTTATTGTAAGTTGTTACTCGCTTGGAGTTATTAGTACTAATGACGACGGACAGACGGACGGCGCAACCACACCGAGCTTCCTTTGTTTCATCGGCTGTGGTGGAAATTATGAGCATGTAGCGTTCAGCTACAGTTATACATACCAAGATGAATTGCTACTTTGTCGGAAGCTTGCCTCATAACCGTTAAATAATCTGGTCAATGAGTTTTAAAATTACTTTTAATATTACAAGCATAGATTCGTGAAGTTCATCATTTTGTACATAAATACATTTTGTGAAGATCTGGTGTAGACCTTCGCAGATACCTAGACAATTTTTAATTTTTATCTGGTCAACTAACCATGAGCTTCAAATATTCGAATTTCGAATTAGAAATATTTCTGCCAAACTTTCCCGTTAGAGGCGCCACTGAAATATAACGTAAACAAAGTGACACTGCCATGATATTAGGTACTTTTTGTCTGAACTTCAAAATTATATTTTTAAATTGAGTAAATAGTAAATATGCATCAGTGTTGTGCATATGGATGCAAAAATGTTGGGGTTCAATTATTTACTTTACTCTTTAGTAAATAATTGAACCCCAACATTTTTATACCAGTGCCAAAGCTTAAGCAATGGGAAAAAGCTGTAAGTAGGTAAAAACTTCAAGGCTGCTAAGCACTCAAGACTGTGTTCTGTGTTTTTAACTGGCATGAATAATGAATTACCTAGCTTGCTCTTCATTCTCATTATCTTCACCATCCTCAATATTTGACGAAGGTTTCACTTAAAAATTATTAAGTAGGTATTTGCGTCATTACAGTATCAGTCATTCAATAAGATATTTTTTGGGAATAAATATAATGACCACCAAAAAATACTTTAGGATCTTAAACTCCCTTACCAAAAAAATATGTTAAATACCAAATGTAGTAAATGATCCCCAAATCTTAGTGTGCAAAATAACCAAAATCTTTTTGACCCCTAAGTCCTCCCTGGGGCGGATCCGACATGGTTATCTAGGTTAGGTTAGAACTGCGACCCCCTACGCACGAGGCGAGCGAGCTTAGCGAGCGTGCCGCGGCAGCCACCGCCGAGTAGCAGAACCAAATCGCTTTTTACAGTCAAACTCATATACATTTCTACAATACTTTAGGAAATACAATTTTGGTGATCATTTACTAGATCTAGAGGTTCGTTAAACATAAGCCATAATTGTTTGCCTATGAGAGATGCACCGCGTTTCCGGAGCATCTTTTTTAATTCCGGTATAATTAAACGTCCGGTATTATCATCCATTTTTTATATTAATATATTACAACAAAACACTCGAGTATTACCGCGCTGAATAGTTTGGTGGTGCTTTCCGAGACTAGGTTTGTGTAAGCAACCCTAGTCGTTCCATGGGGTGAACTTCTCATCGAGAAACAGTAAGTACCTACATATACTTAGGTACAGTGATAAGAATATCGTGCGGAAAATGAAACACTTTTGCTGGTTATGCTACTACTTAATCAATAGCCAGTAAAAAGTGGACAAACCAAGGGGTAACCTCAGACCAAGGTACACTTGAGTTTGGCCAGCCAATCTTAAGCTTATTTTCACACCCATCTTTATCCCCGTAACATATCTATTACTGCACTTCGTGCCCTTACTCTTATAAATGTGATATTAATGGCAATTTATTATAAATTTTGGATTTCGTAACAATATTTTCAGGAAACCTACATTAAGTAATTTATACTTAGGTATATAGGTTTCCTCAAAACATTCTCAATTTTACATTCAGCAGGTAGTAGGTAGGTAGGTCTAGCTTTCAACTAGGTAAGTAGGTATATCTTTTAGATAATATTTCCATAGCACTGAATAAGTTATAGCCATCGTTACTACCGCTACAATACCTACAATACAATGAACTGCAAAAAAATATCATAAAATACGGCGTTACATCGATACATAACATGTTTATCCGGTACACACACCTATAAAGTAATGTGGCAAACATTGCGGCAGCTCCCGCAGCAGTTTGCACAAACGGCATTGAATTAAATTGATAGCTAACAGTAAGCGATAATGTTAGCTAATGCAACATAATTACAGCGAGCTCCCGTACTTGCGGCCATCAGAACTCATTCATTATATTAATGAATAAACACACACACACACAAAGGTACACAAACTTAATTAAAATTGCTATGTGCATGTGTGGGTATGCTGGTTTCACACTAACAGTTCCTATTCACGTTTCTAGTTACATAGATTGCATGTTTTGCTACTGTAGCTAAGTAATACACCAATATAACTGAGCGATGTATACGGAACATGTCATTTTTTCTTGACAGCATAATAACAGCTTTGGGTAGGTAGGTAGATACATAAATATCTAGTGTGAGAATGAAAAATGTGTTTTGTTATTAAAATTGTACAATGTACAAAATATACATATAAATAAAATCTTATTTTATATGTAGGGCGCCTCTTAGTAAAATGTTTACACAAGATAGGTAGACGTACAATACGGTCAACGTAACTTGGCGCGTCTGAAGTTAGCTGTTTGGCTGCGCAATGGAACTTTTAGGAACGAAATTGTCTACTGCGCAGCTAATCGGCTAACTTCAGACGCGCCAAGTTACGTTGACCGTACTGTACGTACGACGTAAGTAATTATTAAGTGTAGAAACCTACACGTAGTTCAGGGATAGTAAATACTTATTAGTTCTGTAACTACCTAGGAACTTACCTAAATAATAGATACTTACTCTATAGTATTTACACGATCAAACACCTTAGTATCTATAAATTCTTTCGACGTTTAGATTAGCTAGATCTCTCTTGAAGGGGTTTCCCCCGACAGCATGTTCCTTATAAAAGTAGTCTAATCATAAATTGGTCAATCGAGGCTCATGGTTATTCAATTTCCCATCACTAACTAACCACAAAATAAGACTAAACCACTTTTTCAGCCATAGAAATTAATTTTCCTTATGTCGATCTCATAGGTATGTAGGTACCCTAATTGTTGACAAATTATTTATTTATTTATCCTATGTTTCAGGCAACTAATACACAATACATATTATATAAGTTTAAAAATAATAACTATAAACTAATACATATTTTAAACTAAGAGACCCAAAAACTACTGTTACACACGAAGTGAAACTATTGTACACGAATTGACCTAGTCTTACGTGAAATCGCCGATACACGACACCCTTTGCCCAAAACTCTTCCTTGACGAAGATTTTTTTTTTTTTTTTTTACTCTTAAATAGGCTGGCGTTTGACCGCAATTCACCTGATCGTAAGTGATAATGCGGCCTAAGTTGGAACACGCTTGCCTAAGATGAACCGGTTCACTCGTGCCTTGAAGATACCCAGATTATACTTATCAGGGAACAGAGAGGCGGGCAAGGAATTCCACAGTCTGGCAGTTCGCACAATAAATGTGGAGTCAAAGCGCTTGGTTCGAGACCTCTCTCAATATAATGAGTGTGCACTACGAAAGACTTGAAGTGTGTGTTGTGGCGCGACTCCTACTTCTCGACCCTTAAGGTCCAGCTGGTATTCGTACGAACATATACTCCACGATGTCCCAACCTTCGTGGTGTGATGTAGCCGGGACACATAGAGCTGTGTCGTAGGTGCTGCCGGACACAGCATATTGGGTCCTGCTATCGCGGTCCTGCACTGTTTCCAAGCAAGGAGGCTTCTTCCTCTTCTTCCTCTCTACCTTCACGAATCCATCCTTGTCTCACGTGCCCGTAGCTGGACCTAGCTGATTAGAGCCCCTATTGGCAGGTCAACCGGAGCTATTCTTAACCCCCTTCCTGGTAGATTTGTGCGTGGCGGCGAAAGCAGCTAAGGACGAACAACGAATCCCTTACGACAATGAATCCGCCTTATGCGCCTGGTATGCTTCAAGGATTCTAACAGGGATTATGACAAAACACAATTGAGGCCCTGATCTACTGACTTTTTCATATAAAAAGGACAGAAAATTAACTTCACTCGTTTTGAATGCCAAGAATGCTCACAAAACCACTTCCCCCGAACAATTCGTATCAATTTCGCGTAAAGCACCAAGTCCAAGTGTTGCGATCGCGCAAATATTTCATCTAGAGTAAGTAATCGAGTTAATTGGCGTACGCTTTATTTCCGGAGGGTTCCGGTACATTTGCAGGGAGAAGTGGCAACATGGCACCCAGTAAATATTGGTTCACTAAATTCACACTAAGGGCGCAAGCTCGTAAAAACCTCGATTGAAACGCTCAGAGCGATTTAAGTGTATTTCCTTCACAATTTTAATAAGCTCCATTTTGTTTTATACGAGTAGTTGAAATGTAAAAGTAGCTGAAACAGATTGTACTTAGCTACAAATATATTTTAGTACCCACCTACAAATTAATAGATATGTATTAACTAAGTATCTAAGTAGAGAACGGTTTTGTTGTCCATTTCCTTCAAGTAGGTAGGTACTGTGCAGGACTGGGCGGTTATTGGGTACACCTGTACGGTCTATAGGTACTTAAGGAGGATGCAAAGTTCTAAAATGGAGGTTTATTAAGGTCAAGGTAAGTTTCTTCAAATAAAAAGACCCTAGGCTAAGTTCCCATCCAGAACTGTGCGTATGCTCAACCCTTACTCACCGGGCGGTGCGGGTGTTCGCTCCACATCATCGTCCACATTAGTCGTGGGCCATTTCCGGCCGAAGTGCTCAGTTTGCGTAGTCCGCACTCCGCTCTCGCTCGCTGCCTCTTAAATAAATATCCCACGTTTGTGCAATATAACCGCTAACAACACTTCACACTTTACTTTTACTCGGGAAGACATTTATTGCGCCCGCATAAATCCACTCGATTTATTGTTTCATCTACAAGTACATATTTAAACTTTTACAGTTCCTTTTATGGTTGCTTTGTGAAGATAAATATGTTTTTGTTTTGTAAAGTCATGAGTAACTAGGCAGCAATATTTTTATGATATTATGTAGGTAATATGATTTACCGAAAAGCTCATGGGTTAACAGTATAAAGGAAATGCATTAATTGTATCTACTCTCATAAGCATGCATGACAGCGGTGAGTATTTCGAAATCTTTCGTTGTCAAGAACAATGTTTCAAAATTTTAATTTCGGCAGGTATATCAGGCATGGCTAGTACTTATCTGGCTGTAAGTATCCCAAAAGTAGAATAAATATCTACTAAATATTTGAGTGTAGTAGTAAGTAGACTCAATAACAAAAGTGTACGTAATAATCGCTTTAAATTCTATATAGTTAGGTGTCAAGTAAAGCAACGCTGAGTTCGCGTGTGCGGCCGGTAATGGGCTATTAGCCGAGGTGAGCAAACAGTGCGATTGTTTTCTGTCGTGTCTTGCCGGTCGGTCAGTCCCACGCGGCCTGCTCGTAGACTTTACTTCGTCAGGTGAATTTTAAATCTAGGCGCATTTGCTGCACTGAATAGCATTTATATAAATTGCGAAGTCTGCCTTTTAAGGATATATCTCGACATCAGAACCATAAGGTCGGATGTTCCATTTTTGCAAATATCGTATTTTAACTGAATAACAATAACAAATATGCCCTCAAAAACAGCCCTACTGTCCAAAAGTTTCTTCGGAATGTCTTCACGAATTTATAATAAGCTTCCTAAGCAAATAAGAGAAATTGAAAATATTTATATGTTTAAAAAAAAATATTTGACTTCTTGGTAAATAGACCATAATATTATACAGTACATGAGTTTTTGTCCGAAAGATGCATGATGTGTTAATGCCAAACCGTTTTATGTTTTGATGCAAATTGAATTAATATAGTATATCACATAAACATAGGTCTAAGATAATAATAATAATAATAAAAACTAATTATTGTATGCCTAACATGGTGGAGCAGTGCAAACGCACTTTAAAACTCAATAACAACTGAACAACAACAACAACAACAACAACAACAACTCAACTCCACTGTCTCACAATAAAGATCTTTGACTTTGACTTTGACTTGACTTTGACTGAATCTTCATTATTATTTTTTTCTCTTTCTTTTTGTTTAGGCAACATATTTGTATCTCCCTTTAATACCATTTTCGTTTACGTAAAAATAGTCGGATATCCACCATACATTAGAACCAATGAGTCTGATCTTCATTTGAAATTCTATGGTCGTGAGTAAAATTACCAGAATATTATTTTTGCAGTATCATGTAAAGATAAGTCAAAAAATAAATGTAATTTGTAGGTCTCGTATTAACAACATACCTTGTAGCTCGGATATTATTCAAGTTCATAAAGTCATTAACTAACAACAGTCTTTATGGCTCGGAGCATAAGTGACAAGATTCACTGAAAAAGAGATAGCACTATAATTATGATTGCGTGGGACAGAGATAAATCATAAACATGCGACGTCACCTCTCCTTCCGCGCGCTGTTCGTCTGCGTCGGGATTGTTTTCGCATTTGTAAAATGCTGCGGCGAATTGTAGGATCTCTCGTTTCGATAGGTTTTTAGATAATTATTTTATGTGTGAACAATGAATAATCGCACCCGAAAAATATTACATAAATTGAAAAACAGAGATGACGCTGTCCAAGGTAAGAAAATACTATCATTCCTATTAAAAGTAGGTATGGAAGAAGCTTGAACCCCATGAAAGGACATAGACTTTTTATCTATACTTCGACTTCGTAAGCAACCGCGATAAGTGACATTAAACTAGTTTAATATACTTTATAAATGTAACTATAACTACAAATTTTGTTCTTACTTTTAATAATTCAACAAAAAAATTTGGTACGTATCCGCTTTTGTTAGGCTCATTGAAACCAGCAAGACTCGGTAATTTGGATAGCGAAGACAGTGTAGGAGATAATGATTATATTCCCAGTCTATCTTCTTCGGATTCCGATATTGGATATGAGCAAAAAGGGATAAAGAGAAACGTTTTTCTACCGACTTCAAAAAAGAAGGAGGTTTTCAATACGACTGTATGTTGTTTTTTTTTATCAATTGATAGGCATACGTTTGTCCACTATCTCACCTGATGGGAAACGATGATGCAGTCTAAGATGGAGCACGCTTGCCTAGAAGTAACCTATTCACTCTTGACTCAAAGACTCCCAAGTTGTAGCTATCAGGAAACACAGACTCAGGCAGAGAATTCCACTCCTTAGCAGTACGCACAATGAATGTGTTACCAAAACGTTTTGTGCATGTGGGTGGGATGTCCACCATGTACCGGTGGCGCATCGCCGTACGTCTTGTGGTCCGATGATGAAACGATGATGAATCGGCGGAATTAAATTATGCAATTCTGTCGCACACTCCCCAAAATGCAACCGATAGAAAACCGGCAGGCCAGTAACTCGGCGTCGATGCTCAAAACTTTGGAGCTTTAGACATACGTAACAAAATTCGTTATTAAAAAGATTCGGTCTGATTTCAAGATCCATTTACATAAGATTCTTAGAGGCATATGGTATTTAGTTTATATGGAACTTTTTCACTGTAGATCGTCCTTAAAAAATTGGTCTGATGTACCTCCCCTCGGATATAAAAATAAGGTTCCTTCCGGATTTATTAGGAAAACCGGCATAAAAACCGGCAACGTCTATTCTCAAATAACCAAGCATAAATAGTGACGGCCTTGTACTCCCAAATCTTCAAAATTACAAAACAAAAAAATATTTTAATTGTTTATTTTTGCTCTCCTGTAAAATTGTAAAAATGGATATCAGACCAAATGGCTCTGATGTCGAGATATTCACTCTCATATTTAAGATGGCTTAAGCAATCGCGACCCTATTTTGTACATCTTAGGACAGGAAGGGGCTCTGTCAGCCTTATATAGGGCGACTGTACTGTAAAATTGGGATTGGTACTCAACTAAAACATGTCTAATTCCTACATATTATCCAGCGTCAACGGCAAACACTTATGTTTATTTAGGTACAGGTAAAAGTTAGTGGTTATAATTTTCCGCTACAATTGATCGACAACAATGTAAAGTTTTCGTAGCATTCGCAATTCTTAGGCACCCATTGAGCTGGATTCTGAAAGACATATTCAAGTTTTTTTTTGTAATAATTATTAAATAAAGTTATTGGTAAACAAATCATTTCTACAATTCACTTCTCATTTACATTTATTTTCAATGAGGAATATCAATAAATAATGCTTTGTGCAAAGAATGGGCATCGTTCGATGGTTGATTACAATGCACAACATCACATGGACATAATAATTTATTAATCGTCCACTTCCTGGAGAATGTCACAATGTGGTTTATTAACGACATTAAATTGTGTGTCGCCGAATTTGTCGTCTCTCAGCGGGACGTAATTCAATTTATTTATGGCTTACCAAAACATTTACCCTATTATTGTTATGTTGTTATGGCTGTATTAAAATGCCATAAAATTTATGATGCTTGCAGAATTTTTGTCAGGAAAATTTTATCTTTAACCGCGGGTGTTAGAGTTTGTTGTTGCTTGAGTTTACTTTTGCGGGGTAGGATGACAAAGGTTGTTCGTCCCCCTCGATTACAGTGTCGCGAGGAGGCGAGAAGTCGGCGTGACGCAGACTCAGCGTTGCCATATTGTCTCACTTGTGTTGGGGGAAGCCACAATGCTAAAGGGGTGAATACACGCTACGTGGCAAATTGATTGTGATTTGCTGTTGTACAACATTGTAAATGGAATCGAATTTAATTTAACCGAAACGTTTTGATCGTTTAATTTTATTTATGTCGTGACTACAAATAATTTCTCTTACTGTGTTTTGTATTTAAAAACAGCGAATCATATCTAATCTACCACTTCACAACAGATGGCGCTAGTTTTCTTTAGAACATTAATGTACTCTGATGATGTATGAGGTTAAGTTTTAATAATAATACATTAACAGAGTATGTGTGTGTGTGTGTGTGTTATTAATATTATTTGTGTTATTAATATTTTTCGGATTACCTGTTTGGTGCTACGGGTTATTTTAACATACCTAGTCATATTCTTTTGTGTTAGTGTAAAATGCGGTTAGCCACATTTAGATTATAAATATTTTAACAACAGATGTGAACGAGGTACCTCAGGTCACAGCGTTAGGCACTAACGCAGTGTAATCTAAGCGGGATTTGCTAATTATCTCCGAATATAAGCGAAATCAACAAATAAATCCTATAGTTAGAATTCGATTGTAAAAACCCAGTTAAGAGTTGTTTAAACACCAGCGATCTAATAACAAGTTATAATAAAAACAAATATGAGATCATTATTACGGTAGGTGCATGTAAGGCTAGCGTGCACTGACCGCAATCAACAGTATACTGTATCTCTGGTATATTTTGTGCTTTTGCAAAATGTGGCGGTTGTTAGTTATATTTTTTTTTATTTTATCCATAATAAATTGCTCTTGCTCTCTCTTAGCTCGTAGCATGATTTGTAGTACTTGAAGGTAAAGTAAAGTAAAGTAAAGTTTATTTATTTGCAGAGATTAATAAACATTGATATATTTATGGTATTAATTAAATAATAAAATTGTGATCCTTGTACAATCTACCCTAGATTAGTCTTGCAAACATTAATGAATGGCGAAATAGAGTCAAAACACAAAATTACGAATTAGATGTCAAAGTTAACAAGTTGGTCTGTCGTTATATTCCGTAAAAATATTTTACACAATTTATTTTAGCTTCTTCTTTCTTTTTTTTGTGTTTGGACGGTGTATGTGGATATCTAAGACCACATTTCCCTAAGAAATAAAAAAGGTCTGCAAGAGATATCTGACATGCAGTAAGATAGTAACTTGCTACGCTGTTTACGCAAGTAGCTATCGTACAAACAGTCAGATATTTCTTGCAAGTTATGTCGTATGTCGAAATACAGCAATAAAAATCTGAGACAATTTTAAAACAGAAAGAAGATGTAACTAGGAAACAAATGAAAACAGCTTTCCGTAGTTCTGCTACGGGCTGTGCTACGAGCTACGACGGAGAATGTGATAAAAACAAAACAATTTGTTTTGTGTTTCATTAATATTTGTTTTCTGTTTGGCGTAACGCAATATTTTTCGACAAAACATTGTTTGCGTATTTCGTTGTTATGATTCATGCACCGACAGCTTTGTTGGAAGTTTAATACGATTTTCATTAAAATGTCTGATAACGTGACCCTAAAAATAATCGACCAGTGCACACTTCTCTTTATGAGGCAAGAACAAATGAGTGTGGCGGCTAAAGCAACGCTAATCAAACAGATTTGGGAGCTCATCCATCATGTCAAACGTGAGGCTCATCAGGCTGCGGCTGTAAACGCGGGGCGGGCAGCGGGCGAGCGGGTTAATGCGCGGTCACTGCGCGCAGTCGCACACCAGTGTGCGTGCACCTTATCTAACTGTATCAATTCTATTAATTTCGTATACTTATGCTTGTTTAGATTTAAGAACAGTTGCAGATGTTTAAAGGTAGAATAGTTTTCAAATTGTAGCTAGTAGTTCAGCATTTTTTTTGCAGACTAATGTTTTGGTTCAGGGCTCAGTTCCCGCAAAGGATAAAAGCTATGTGATTAGGGGTAGGTATAGTACACTGACGAGGTACTAGGGAAAGGCCAGGGTACCTATATTTTTAAATTAACAGCCAAAGTGGGCCAGCCAAGACCGTTAAATATTTAACTTCTAGTCAAGATGAGTATGTAATTATTGATAAATGTAAATTAATGTTTCAAGATTGAATTAATGTTTGTTCTTTGGAAAAGGTGAGATTGTTGTTGTGTCTAGAAATATGTAAACAAAATAATGATAATTATTCATTTATAAATATTTTTATATGAAATAAATATAATGTTGCATTAAAAAGTGGTGGTCACGTCATGAACATGGTCGTGAATAATGTTAGTAACGTGTCACCATAGATTTTGAGGTAAATATCTAAGGAACAGAGTTTTTCATATTAGGTATAGTGTTAAGCAACTGTTAGGTTTTATGCTTTTTCTTATAGTTAGTCATAGGTACAATACATAAATTACTATTCCTGTGGTGACGTTATCTAGAAATATAATGGTATTACTTACATTTGTTATATGTTTACCTATTGGAGAGCACTTGCCTACCTGTAGTAACTACTTTCTTATCTGTAACTAATTAAACATGGATATACAGGATGTTTGGTAGATCGCTGCAAAGCCGGAAAGCGGAGCTAGTATAGACTATTTAAAACCATTTGAACCGAACTTGTTTTAGTCGAAGTGTGACTATTTTTTTTTTGCAAATATTTTGATGACTAAACCCAAAATATTGCAGTTACTTGCAAATATTGGCCAATTTGAAAGATAAGTCATTTATTTTTTATTTTACTTGGCTAAAATAATGTGTTAAAAATCTAATAAAACATAATTAAGTCATCTGTGTGATGAAACCATTTTTTTTACAGATATTTAAAGTCAAAGACTTTTTAAAGATTTAAGAAATCTGTTTGTAGACGGCATGAATAAAAATCATAGATGGTGCTTTTTTGTTCAAACATTTTTAAAATCATGTCTGGTTATTGTTCTATCTTTTGAGGTAACAATACAGTATACTTATATTTCACACTACTCGGTTAGTTTAACCTTATTTACTTACTCGTAATATCTACCATGGCTAATAATTGTATGAATAAGAACGATATAAGTATTTACTACTAGAATTGTAGAGGTATATGTACAAAACTCAATACTCTATACATGAACATCCTATCAAATTGTTATGACGTGATCGTATTAACCGAGACCTGGCTTACTCCTTCGATATTCGACAGCGAGTTTATAGACAATCGTTACGTGGTTTTAAGATGTGACCGTAACCGTGCTGCCACTGATAAATCTGACGGAGGGGGTGTACTTATCGCAGTATTACGTGAGTTGAGCCCCGTTTGTGTCTCAATGTCCAAATTTAATACCTTAGACCTAAGTAAAGAACAATGGCGAAAACGTAGTTGACTTAAATTTAAGCGTCTAAAAGTGACTTACATACGAAAGAAATTACATTATTTTTCTACGATTTTTCAAAGTATCACATTAACCAGTTAGGGCCGGATAAAAAAAATATGTTAAATGAAAACTTATTTGACTTTTCATTAAAGTTTAGTGTTGCCATTTTACATTTATTCTGCCAAGTGACAGTAATAAGTACTTAAAGCATTTAAAGTATTGTAATCAGTTTTAGTTTGTTATTACAATTAAACGGAGTAAATGAATACAGTTTATTTCCAAGTGTAGGTTTCTTGCAGGTATGTAAATAAATAAATACTGTGGTATAAAAATAAATCAATTAGTTTCGATTAATGACTAGCAAAAAGACTAGTAGCCCAAATCTAAAAATAATTGCTTGGTAATTGACACAGAGTCATAGACAGATCTGTGCACAGAGTAAAAATGATATGATCGATGTATACATGTAGTAGATACCTATTGTATACATAAGGTAAGGCCAAAGAGTATTTATAACCACTGGGATTACCAACCTTAAACAATATTTTTACAAGACATTTCATTCTGAATTAACTAGGTAAAGAAAGTACTAATGCGATATTGCCTTTTTACTTCCTCAATTTGGAATATAAAAGTTACCATAGACATAACCTACAAAAGTTCATGACTGAATATCTATTATTCTCGGCCTTCTTGAACAAAAAATCTTGCACAAACTAATTCAGAAGGTGATGCTGAATTTAATAAGATATTTTTCATTTAAAGACGTAGGAATTTAATGTCAACTAAAACAATGTATGGGTGGCTGCCATTGTTCTTTATGAACATATATTAGTCACCATTCCTAGCTCTAATAATACGAAACAAAACCTGATTAGTGCCGCCTATATTCCTACCAGCTCACCGAGTGCTGCATACAAAGTTCACTTTGAAACACTAAATAATATTATCAATTCAATAAGTATTGACAACTTACTACTACTAGGGAATTACAATATACCGGATGCTAACTGGTTAAATCTAAACTCTTCTGATAGTAATCTGACTTGCTCAGGTCAGACAACTACTTGCAACCTACTACGGGACTTTATGACCATACACGATGTCAAGCAATTTAAACACCTCAATATTATTAACAATCGCATACTTGACCTCCTTATTTCCAACACTATCTGCTATGTTTACCCACCTCATCAGAACTTACTACAAATGGACACCCACCACCCTCCATTTTACACTATCGTGTCAATTTCGATAAGATTCACCCAAATGAGATCTCTTGACACACCTAGATATAGTTATCATAAAGCGGATTACAATTTAATTAATAAAGACATTGAAGAGGTTTAATGGAAGTTAACGTTGGATAATGAATCGACTGAAACCTCTATTGAAATATGCTACAATATCATATATGGCATAATCAAAAACTGTATCCCACTGTCAAAACCTAAGAACGCAAAATTCCCTATCTGGTTTTCACCTGCCCTTATTCACATATTTAAATATAAAAAAAAAATTGGACCAAATGGAAACATTTCAGATTACGAGGTATTTTCTTTATATCGCACCCGTTTTAGTGTTGAGTGTAGCAAATGCTACTGTAAGTATATAAATACTGTCGAAGACAGCATCCCCAAAAATATTAAATATTTTTGGACTTACATAGCTAACCGACAAGGCAAGTCTGGAATTCCATCCCAAATGTATTACAGTAGTCAGTCGTCTAATGATCCGCAAACAATATGCAATTTTTTCTCATAATTTTTTCAACAAGTGTACGAAACCTCGACACTCAATAATAGCTGGCGTCCTGCACTTGATCACATTCATGACATAATGTTGCTTTAGATAGTATATACTTCAGCCTCTCATTAGTCCTTAACCAATTAAAGTTATTGGATAGTACTAAAGGACAGGGCCCAGACGGTATACCTCCAAGTTTTCTTAAAAATACAGCTGAGACAATATGCGTGTGTTAGAATAAAAGGTATAATTGGCAACATTTAAAAGCAATAGAATAGCTCTACATTAAATACACATACTTATATACTCAAAGAATATTATTATTTTAGAACAGAATAGTGAAATGAAAATACTTTGTTTAGGAAACATATATTTTATTGTAATATTTCAGACTCAAAATCATTTATTTCAATTCAACCTTTTACAGGTACTTTTGAATTGTCAGAGTCAGTTAGAAAGTTGAATCTAGTTGCTCGTTCCAAACGGTAGATTTCTATGGAGAAGAACGAGCAAGAAACTCCATGAACACTCTTTTAAAATCAGTAATATTTTACAAATTTAGGTTACATCATTCATGTCATAACAACTAGGTACATATAATTTAATATTAAAATTATACATATACATAGCCTTTCATAGTTATCATCATAATTCTACTTATCTGTTATTTTCTTCGGGAGCTCCGTACCGATCAACTTTTCGATCAAAAGTGTCTTTATGAAGTCGGAACACTCGCTTTTATAAGCGGCGATAAACAAGTATGATTCATGGGAGAAGAACGATGACAAGCAAATGTGATTCATACTTATTTGCTATCCAAAGTTTAAACACACTTTATTCTATATAAAATGATGTTATTTACTATACTTCTACTGCATTTAATCAGAAATTAATTATTACTTTATATTACAACACGAATAACGTTGATATACATATATTAATTACATCGGTATAAATCTAACACGGCCATACTGACAAGTACTTCGCTCTCGAAGTACAAACACAATATTCTTATTACATAAAGGTACATTTTGTTTACATAATATCAGTAATCGTTTTCATAATCATCATGGTATAATCAATAATCAGACCTTACTGGGTAGACCAAATACCCGCAGTCAGTGAAGCTTAATCACCCGCGACCAGTGAATGTCATAATAAACCACAGTTAAGGTTTTAATCCATCCATAATAATACAATCATGTCTTAAACTAATATTAATACAATATATACTAATATAATTACAATATCAGTAATCGTCTCATAATCGTCATTGTATAATCAATAATCAGACCTTACTGGGTAGACCAAACACCCCGCAGTCAGTGAAGCTTAATCACCCGCAGCCAGTGAATGTCATAATATACCACAGTTAAGGTTTTAATCCATCCATAATAATACAATCATGTCATATATACTAATATAATTACAATATCAGTAATCGTCTCATAATCGTCATTGTATAATCAATAATCAGACCTTACTGGGTAGACCAAACACCCCGCAGTCAGTGAAGCTTAATCACCCGCAGCCAGTGAATGTCATAATATACCACAGTTAAGGTTTTAATCCATCCATAATACAATCATATCTTAAAATAATATTATAATAAATGTACTACAGCGTTTTGTTCAGTCCACTATCCAGGCCACAGGCGGTTTTTTTTTTTTTTTTTTTTCTTTTGCAACTATTTTATTTCTCTGATTTCCAATACCCCTTAATGAGAACCTGTTATTATCTAATATGTTCATAATTTCGTAGGGTCCGTAAAATTTTGCTGTTAGTTTGTTATGTCGCCTATGGTCTTGATTTACATAAACAGTATCACCTACGCTATAATTTATGTTATCTCTACGCGTTTGGTCAAAGCGGTCTTTGAATGTATCGGCAACAATTTTAAGACGTTGATGTGCTAACTGACGATCGGTCGTTACGTCAATATTTATATTACTATCTTGTATTACCTCATCTAATCGAGCTTGTATACACGGGATGTTCGAGTTTCTGCTAACAAGCAGCCTAATAGGTGAAAAACCAGTTGATTGCTGTACATTAATGTATGGACAATTGGACTTTCCACAAAACGCTCGGCCAGTCTGACACATTACCACACCTAGTAGCTAACATATTGATTACGGTTAAGACGTAACTTTTGGCATGTGATGCTCTAAATAACGAATAAACTAAATTCAGTGCCAACAGGAAAAATATTTTTCCATGCTAGCCCTTCAGAATCTACAGTGATTTGAATGTCAGGATAATTAACCACATTCCTACCAATAAGATCATATGAAAATCTTGGTCACGGGCCACATGTAAATATAGTTATAAACAAATATCTTCAAATTTAACTGTCACTGTGATAGTTGCAAAAATATGTATTTTACCGTTACCTATTCCACTAACGTACTTATATTGAGTATGGAAAAATATATAATTTAGTGATTTGGCAATAGATTTCCGTATAATGCTACAACTTACTCCTGTGTCGACAATAAAGTCAATAGACATTTTGCGAATGGTAACGTCAGTAGGCTTAAAGTTTAAAACATTGCATAAAGTATTGACTCGAACATCTAGTCATTGATCTTTGAAAGTTTAATTGCTGTTTGGTCGAATTTACACGTTTAAAAATACAACTTATTCTCCAGGTAATTGATCTAATGGTCGCTTTTTAGTCTCTACGTAAGCAGAAAACTAAACTAAAATTCTGATGTTGACGAGTCTGAACAATAAATTACAGCTTTATACAAACCGAGATATTTTTTTTTTCGTGTGGGTACATTCAAGTTAATTCAGCACAGAAATTTTCCTATTATCGACCTTCCTGGGGTTGTCAGGACTCGTACCATATTAAAGCAGAGCCCTTGGGGGCCTTACCTCCCTTTGCGACTTTAGTTAAGTCGCTCCAACCAAACTTTTCTCCAAGCTTGTCATTGTCTGCACACCACGCCACTACGCCGCTGTCAGTGGTGGCGGGATCGAATATCGGGAGAGCCACGCCATCCTGCCGATTCTTACTGGACAACGCTTCTTTGATAGTAGTAAGCAGCTTTAGTTGAATCTCTGATTCCATTTCGGTAGCAACAATAACCCTGAAAATATAGTAAGATTAGTTTAGCACATGGCATCCCACTTCTGATGTCAGAATAAAGGGTATAATTGGCAACACTAAAAAGCAATTAGGTAGCTCTATATGAAATACACATACTTATATACTCAAAGAATATTATTATTTTAGAACAGAATAGTGAAATGAAAATACTTTGTTTAGGAAACATATATTTTATTGTAATATTGCAGACTCAAAATCATTTATTTCAATTCAACCTTTTACAGGTACTTTTGAATTGTCAGAGTCAGTTAGAAAGTTGAATCTAGTTGCTCGTTCCAAACGGTAGATTTCTATGGAGAAGAACGAGCAAGAAACTCCATGAACACTCTTTTAAAATCAGTAATATTTTACAAATTTAGGTTACATCATTCATGTCATAACAACTAGGTACATATAATTTAATATTAAAATTATACATATACATAGCCTTTCATAGTTATCATCATAATTCTACTTATCTGTTAGGTATTTTCTTCGGGAGCTCCGTACCGATCAACTTTTCGATCAAAAGTGTCTTTATGAAGTCGGAACACTCGCTTTTATAAGCGGCGATAAACAAGTATGATTCATGGGAGAAGAACGATGACAAGCAAATGTGATTCATACTTATTTGCTATCCAAAGTTTAAACACACTTTATTCTATATAAAATGATGTTATTTACTATACTTCTACTGCATTTAATCAGAAATTAATTATTACTTTATATTACAACACGAATAACGTTGATATATATTAATTACATCGGTATAAATCTAACACGTGCCACTTCATTTAATCTTCAACAAGAGTATTAGCACTGGTATATTTCCCACAATCTGGAAAAAAGCTAACTTAATACCAGTTTGAGCGGCTCCAGGCAGAAAGTTGAGAATTATTGGCCTATCTGCAATTGCTAAACTCTTTGAAAAACTTATTCACCTCAAGCTCTATCCTTTCACTCAACAAAACTTAATATCAGAACAACATGGTTAAACAAAAATCAACCATTACGAATTTAATGATTTTTACTAACTTTTTATTTAATAACATAGATAAACAGACACAAACGGATGCAATTTATACAGACTTTAAAAAGGCGTTTGATAGGGTGGACCATGAAATATTATTAAATAAAATAGCTTTAAACGGGATTACAGGTAATTTACTGCGCTGGTTCCATTCTTATATAAACAACCGTATTCAAACAGTAGTAACCCATGGATATCACTCAGATACATTTATCGCTACCTCTGGCGTACCACAAGGATCGATTCTTGGGCCTTTGTTATTTATTATCTACATTAACGATATGGTAACTGTTTCCATAATAGTAATTTTTATTTTATGCTGATGACCTAAAAATTTTTAAATCTGTAAAAGACTCATGACGATTGTGCCTTACTCCAAGAAGATTTGAATAGATTAACAGAATATTGTGATAATAATAAAATTGCATTAAATATATCTAAATGTAAATATTGAAACTTTACGAAAAATAAAAAAGCAATTCCATTTAATTATAGTCTATGTACAGAAAATCTTACAAAAGAAACTCAAATATGTGACTTAGGAATACCTTTGGATTGTAAGCTACATTTTAACCTTCATATAGATAAAATTATATCAAAAGCATATCAAATGTACAGCCTTGTCATGAGAGCTTCTACCGATTTTAAATGCCCGGCCACGTACTTGCAACTGTTAAAGTCCTTGGTTCGCCCGCAGCTGGAATACGGTTGTATAATATGGGACCCCTATTACGACAAATATGTTAAAGCGATTGAAAGCGTTCAACGTAAATATTTACGAGTTATGCAATACAAATGTCATATCATGTGACTAAAAAAGTTTAAATTGCTCACTTTGCAATCAAGACGACTTTAAAATCATGATGCTTCACGGATTGGTTCATAATAAGTTTAACTGTATCGAACTAACTAATAATTTATCTTATGTTGTGCCTAGAACTGTAATAAGACTGGAGGTGCGTGCTTACCCGCTTTTTGCCACGACTACTAGCCGAACAAATGCTGGTGAGCGAGCTCCACTCCGTCGTCTAGTAAAAAATTATAATAACCACTTTTGTCATTTGGATATATTCTTTCTGTCTCAAAGCAGTTTCAAGAAAAAAAATATTGATAGTTTGTGCGACGAGTAAAAACAAAATAAATTTGATTAGTACCTAAACTAATATTTAAGATAGTATTTAAGTGTTATACCTAATTAATAATGTACACAAGTAATCTGTGGAAACGTCGTGGATTGTACATTTACCCATATGTCATACCATATTGTATTGTACACACATATTGTTCAATTGTTTGTTTTTCCCGAATAAATAAAATAAAAATAATATAAACAAACCAAATTGAGGGAGAAAATTAAATTTTTTAGGCGCATTATTTAGAAGAAATTTTTAATTAAAATCGTTTATTACGTGTGGGGTCCGGTCAAGGAACTAGTTTATACGAATGTGGAAATAAACAGAAACGAAGAATTGATTGAGAGAATTAATTCAGCGTTTGAAACGCTGAAACTTGAGATAAAGTTAAAAATAACAACAACAGAAGTGTGAAGACAGTCCCGTATTGGTGTAAGAGACCGCGGCGAACATTTTGAACACGAATAATAAATGATTTTAATTAAAAATCTTTAAATTTCACTAATACTTTTATTTATATTCCGCCACGAACATAAATTTGGTACACATTTTTTACGACCACACACACATCTTCTACACATATCAGCAAAAATAATGCTAGTAGATTATGCATCAAGGGGATAAAGTAGTGTCTTATTTAGCGGGCGCCGTATTGAATCCCGAGCAAAACGAAGGATTCTAGCGTTAACTCCTGAGCGGAGCGAGGGAGTTTAGAGGTAACTCCCGAGCAAAGCGAGGGAGTTAAGATAAGAATCCTGAGTGCAGCGTGGGATTCAAGGTCGACCAAGGCGAAGGCACCTTTATGCCCGAGGAGCATACTCTACTTTTCACACCATCTACGCGACAATAAAAACAATAGTACCTAAGTACTAGAATTAAGAGTAGATTGTTGGTCATACCAATTTAATGTACTCCGGAGTCAAATCACTATCGTCACTCAACATTTTTGTGAGAATTTGCTGATATGTAATTTGTTGTGTAACAAAGCAAAGCAATTTTCAGTATTCGCGCCTCAGATTATGAAACAAAAGGCAGATAGACAGCGCGGAACACTGAGAGTGAAGCCAAAAAAGCAAATACAAAGTCAAAAGCGAATACTTGCCTACAACGCGCTTGCCTACGATGCGCCGCATCGTGAAAAATAACAAATACAAATTTGTATTTGCTTTTTGGCTTCACTCTTAGAACCCTGCCTCATTAGGATGCCATGGCGACGTCGCCGGCTACGTATCCAAGCAGTTAATACGGTTTGGCGACGTCGCCAAACCGTCGCCAAGTGAGTTAGGTACCATACATTTCAATATTAACTGCTTGGATACGTAGCCGGCGACGTCGCCATGGCGTCTTGGTGAGGCAGAGCTCTTAGTGTTCCAACCGGTCTATCTGCCTTTTGTTTAATAATTTGAGATTCGCGCCTCTTTTTAATTTGTCCTATTTTTCTTTTATTTATATTCTACTAGTGGTGGCCAGTTCGATTTTCGAACAATTTATATTTTAGTGCAGTTCTCAGATTATGATACAAAATGCAGATAGACCACGCGGAACACCGAGAGTGAAGCCAAAAAAGCAAATACAAATTCAAAAGCGAATACCTACAATCTCGAGATTGTATTCGCTTTTGAATTTGTTTGTATTTGCATTGGTTCTTTTTTAACGATGCGGCGTTTCGTGCTGTACTTGTTTGTCGAACAGGTGGTGTGAAATAGTAGATTGTATGACAAGGGAACAAAATAATATTTTTACGATGAGGGCGCCATTTTGAATCCAGAGCGAAGCGAAGCGAGGGATTCAAAGTACATCGCCTGAGGGAAAAATATTTTTGCTTTCGAGTCATATACTTTTCATCTCCTTCTGTGAGAAAATAATAAGTAGTAATAAATAATTAATTAATTGAATTTATTTAAAGATTTTACGGCACAGATTTCGTAGGTTTGCAAAATACAATAAAATCCGTATTGATTACAAGAACAGGGAAGTAAATCGCGCGCTTTTGTTTTTCTTTTTAGCTACCGCGCCTCCCCGCACCTTACTACCAACACTTACAGCCAGTATTTTATACTTACAATTTGCGTTCGATTTCAATGAACAAATCATGTTCCAAATTCAAATCTCATTACTGCCCGCAAAAAAGTCTAGTGCAGATAAGAGCTACTTTGCTCCCGCTTATAGAGGAACAAAACGACACTTATCGAATAGAAGGGATGAATAGTTATTTGTTATACAAGAGTGCAAAGTTGCTTTTTAACCGCGTGTTCAATTTTGATGACCGAGCAAGCGAAGGATTCTAAAATTGAATCACGAGCGCAGCGAGTGATTCAAAATTAGAATCCTGAGCGTTAGCGAGGGAATCAAAAGAGCACGAGGTGAAAAATCTTTGCACTCGAGTGCAACACGTAACTTTTCATTCCACCTCAGCGAGGAAATGACTAAATGCAAAAAAAAAACGTTTACAAAGTCTGAGTTTTTAACAAATTAAAAAAAAGTTGTATGATATATTCGGCACCATAGAGGTAGCAGTAAATAGGTTTAATGTTTTTTTTTAATTCACAAACTTAGTGCACACGATGTTCTAAATTCAATTTACTTTATCGTCTAGAGAATAAAAACGGCTTTTCCACTCAGATATTGAAGATTAAAAATACTCTTTCCGAGATGGTGGGACGAAAAAGATATTTATTTGCCTTTTCGTAAGTCTTATGTCTCTGTCTACAGTTAAGGTTTTGTCTCTGTCCCTCTGCGCCGACTCGTCTGAGAAGACGGAATGCGTCGGCGTGCGTCGGCGCATTTGAACAGCTGAAATTATACTCCTTCGGTCCCTCTAGTAATCAAAGAGATGAACAATTCGTTAATTAGACTATTGTAATTCAACCAAGAAATAATGTGTACTTTCAATGTTAAGTGGACAGTTATCTAAGTACAAATGTACATAACATTGCTTACCATATTCTATTATAGTAGGCAATTTCTGATTGACGATCAATATACATGGTTAGGTAACCTGTGAAATTAACGTTCCTTTGTCGGCGAATAGGTAACTAAATACATTTTTATCCTCGTTAACTGTAAGGTTCAATAACAAGCTAATAATATTGTAAAATTTATACTTCTTAGTAAATTCATTTATACCCGATAAATGAATTTTGCGGCGTCGTCTGTCTTCGTCGAGGCGGCGCGCTCAAGCGAGCGTTTACGACGCACTTTAAGTGAAATAAATAAATCGCTACACTACGAGAACTTTGCCTTGGTACGGCGCTATGTAATTTTTGAGAGAGCCTCGTTGCGTCCACTTGATGTATAATGTGCCCGAAGCGCGCCCTAACCAGGGTTTCACGAGGTTCTGCTAAATGACGGCGACTACGGATGAGCACTAAGTGGTAGGTACCCTTGTACTAGTTGCCGAGTCTACGTACTGGTGCTGTAATTAATTATCGAACATAGAATGCGCCGAAGGACAATTAAAGATACCAGGGTACCTACTATTATGAACGACAAGATGTTAGGTGGTTCCGTATTTGTGAAAATTGTAGATAAAGCACAAGTTAGGGGTATCTCGATAGATTTTGGAAAGTATCTGTTTTGAAAATTGTTTAGTTTATTTGTAATGCCTACTGAAAAGTTTCAGCTAAGCTAATCTATTCAGATAAACTGAAATAATAAATTACCTCTTACATCAGGAATTTATTCTCATTCAACTCATTTTAGCCGAAAGACGTCAACGGCTGGACACAGGCCTCCCCCAAGAAATTCAACTCAATTGAATCAAATCAAAACCAAATCATCGTTAAAACCTAGTCCACTTGTTAATCTTGTTAAAACATAATACGTACAGATATACCGGCCGCGTATATCGATAGTAATTTCACGCGTCGAAGTGTGATTTTTCACGTTTTCTCCCGAGATGCTAACGTGACCCGGAGCGGGCTCCATTTATGATCGGTGCACCGAAATGGCCGACAAATGGCGGCCAAATGAGAGGCTTCGTCCGCCGATGCCGGCCGCTGTTCAATACGACTGGTCGCTTTTTAAAAACAATACCACAGCACTATTGTTTACCAAGATGTACAATACAGATTTTGTTAAGACTGATCACCGTTGCCTCATAATGAACCACCAATGGATAGTTGAAGTCAGAATTTATATCGACCTTGTTCTTGGTACTGGCGGCCCGAGGCACATTTGATTATACGTTGAGAGAGGGCTAATCGCGCTCGACGGGCGAACACCTCGAGATCAAACACGAGGCGCGCCGCCAGATATTTTTGTTTCTATTAAACAACACCCGACGTAATAATGTTTAACAATCGTGCAGCGATAATTTGAACAACAGAGACTGTAGAGTCGCATTGAATAGTTTATAATTTTTATGATGATAGTAGACGGAATAGAGATTAGAGTACGATCTGTGACATAATTTTTCCCGTTGGAGGATCGTCCTTACGAGAACCATGCACGACTTTAATTATGTAGGTCCAGATTTATGTAAAATATTAGTGTTCACGTTTAAGATTTAGGTGAACCAAATACTGCAAACTATATATAAAGAAGTTGAACATGGCAGATTTTGGGATTATTTTCCCGGTATTTTAATACTATATTGACTTAGAATATTTAAATAATCAACAAAATAACCGAAAATTTACATCATACTTATATCCACT
Organism: Charanyca ferruginea; assembly: GCA_947361185.1. NCBI lineage: Eukaryota > Metazoa > Arthropoda > Insecta > Lepidoptera > Noctuidae > Charanyca > Charanyca ferruginea. Next base: position 9,598,208 of record OX376058.1, read on the forward strand.
ATTACAGTCTCATTGTGAGTCACACCCTAAATTCCAATAGGTATCCTAATTTTATAAACTTTAACGGCGACTCCATTCCGCTTCCTACTCCAATTGAACAGATAAGTGGTCATCTCAGAGGATCTGGGATTGTTATTAAATATTTGTGTTGTAGTGCAATTAGTGGCGGCTCACCGGCTAATTCATCCACTGCTTCGTATCTCTAACACTACCTCTCTACTTATAACTTACAGATAACAAGCGAAACTACTGGTACTTGATGATGCCACTCTTGTTCCAGGTAACTTGTAGATATAAATAGATTAGTTGTTATTCTAGATGGAAGCTAAGGTTTGTTTGAGTAATGAAGAAGTAGAAGCAGTGCAACGCCGTTTAAGCTAGGCTATGAATTTATTGGATACAATTTAATATACCTACTGACATGGAATTGAGTAAGTTTTTTTTTGTTAGTGGTTCAAAAACGAAGGAATTAAAGTATTAATATCTATAAATTCAGATAAGTTTAGCCTGTCCGGTCCGACGTCGACAGGTTTTATTACGGTCTATTACGTTGCACTCGACCTCATATTTTTACTGTTAGTACAATAAACAAAGAATGCTATCTAGCTGCATTTTGCAGTTAGCTTGCGGTTAAATACAGTACCGAACACAATATATTCTTTACGAAGCATTGAAATTATTTATCGTTTATTTACGAGAATATCTCATTATTTTAAATTGCTCATGATTCTCCACAAAATGATGTTATGCACACACATTAAATACCTCTACAAATGAATACCCCGGAGTAACCTCAGGGTATAACTGAGTGTGACGAAATGACAGTTGACATTTGACGATGTAAATTGAAAAGTTTTTATGGCTGTGTACGAGGACCGGATGTTCATCATGAAATATAATTTTACTTCTAGAACATTGTTATAAACTTATAATCTTATTTGTTGTAATGAAATAACATTATTTAACATTGTGAGATGTATATTTTTGGTGATAAGTATACTCATGTGTACAGTTTTTGTGTAATGATAATTTTATCAAGAGTGAAAAACAAATTGGCTGGTTGACCATCGTTTAGCTGATAAAGCTATTTAATGAAATATTTCCTATCCCTTTTTGAAGCTGATCCGAATCATTCAAAGTAGGTTTATTTAATCCTGAAGTCCACATCTAGCCATGCAGAAATTTATTTCTATAACAAACAGTCGGCAGTATAAATAACACCACACACCGCAACTGTGCTCCCTAAGCTATGCTAATTTGTCAATGCAGTAACTTAATAGACAGCTCCAATGACAGCCAAATAGGATTGCTAATCGACAAATGAAAACGCGCGTGAACAAAGCTACCATAAACAAGTGATGGGTTGGTCATCGACAAAGAACATATAATCACAGATCACTCCATCGAAACCTCCTTCCTCGGCTATTATTTGATTCACCGTAGCGTTCTATATAACGTCCTTTGATCAATCGCACATGATTACAGCCCTGTTGACAGCCCACAGGAATCAATTATTGACAGTTGACGTTTATAGCATAGACAAACGAGTGGTCTCGTGGGTAATGGTCAGTGCATCGGTAATGTGACAGACATGCGAAGAATTGAAGCTTTGATCTACCTATGATGACTGTAATAGCTACTGATAAATATTCTGTATGACTATCGTGTACGAATGAAATTCAGTGAACACAATTGAAGTCGACAGAGTTATTAAAATTGCAGAAAGCGATTGAAACATAAAGCCGTGGAACTGTGTGGATATCTGATGAGCACTGTATAAATGCATTTGGCTGTAGCTATTTCTTTTTTCAATTTCTTTTTAATGCCGTCTTAATCAACAGAAAAAGCTGGATTGTAAAGTTATCTGTCTGACAAACTGGGTTTTTCGGTTAATTTGCTTTAATTAAACCAAAAATCGAATAATTACATTATAGTCGTGTCTTGCTTGAGCTTTACTATTCACTTGAATTACATGTCTTTTATCTTATTCTGGAATTTTCCCGCAAATTGCTTTGATATCGAAACAAACCGTGCGCTGCTATTTATTGGACGCTTGCCCGATTTCAAGTCATACTCGATTAGCACATCAATATTTCATACGTTAATTTTTTCTTGTTAAGCACCACAGCAAACCTTCTCATATTATTTCTGAACATGATTACTTTAAATGACTCAGCGAAGACGGGCAATTGCATGTAAACATTTTCCTCAAACACCCAAATGTTTATTAAATACCCTTCACATTAAGCATCATTAAAGTCTTGCAGAAAGAAAAAGGTTAAACATTTCGCGCGTATATTAAGTGGTTCGGATCCGAGCGATCCATATATCTCTCGCAAACCGTAGCATTGTATTACATAAATAAAAGCGCTAAACGCCGGCTTATTGTCTATTAAGAATTATTTTTCTGGCGGCGCGGGCGGCGCGCACAATGGGCCGGCGCAGCACAAAGCATCGGCGATGGTTATCGTTCCGCGGGTACATTAATACGCAACGAACACGCCCCGATCACGAAATACTAGATCCGTTTGTGTTATGATACGTATTTGTGTCTGTTACTTGCTCTTTATTTTCACGCCGTGTTAATATATCTACATGCGACCTTTGAGGCGCCAGCGCAGACTCCCCTCTCGAGTCTCTCGACGCTTACAGCCAGGCTCATGGTAAACGAGACATTGTTTTCAGTGGGAATTCTTGGCTTGTAATCGTAATGTATTTGTGCCAGTAAATGTTATTGACATTGGGCGTGTAGGAATTTAAGGAAGAATAACAATCTAGACATAAACATAACCGAGATACACAAATAACAACAATGTTATTCTTCCGTGCATAATCTCAACCGCGAGCGATACGGTCGCACGTCCGACTTTGTCAGACCTTTTCTTAATTTAGCTCGCGACAATGTCCATTAACGTAATAGGTAATTCTTTGGCAATGATACGATCTTAAGGCATTACTTATATACGCTCAATTTTCAATTGTCGGTAATACAATTGTATTACCGGCGAGCTAAATTAAGAAAAGGTATGTTTACATCAAAATAATCCTAAATATGTGCACTAAAATCGGGAGGTATGGTATGGTACCCCACTTTTAATGTCATTTGTAAAGTGCACTGTTTGGTGAAAGTGCTGCCTACCATTTTCCTGACTTTGTCCGATATTTATAAAATCACCAATGGTTAATCATTCGAGGGCGCTTCTTACTTTACTGATTAGATTTAGTTAGTCTACGGGATATTAAGGAAGTTAAACCACATTGTTCACCATGGGTTCATAGCTAGCGGTTTATTCGAGAGCAAACCGCGATGTCACACGATGCCGCCGGCGGCGGCGTCTTTATGTCGATGCTAATTTTATTGTTTTACATTACAACGCTATTGCTTCATTAATTTACAGGGAAATAGTTAAATGTTGAATAATTAACAGGCGATAAATATTTCGAATTTTATACAACTATCACCCACAAAACTATCTATTAGTCAGTACCTACACTAGATATGCCTTCAGAAAGACCAACCATCAATTCACTCTCAGTTAACTTTTATTTTAGAGGCCTAATGTTAAAAATGATAAATTCTCATTATAATTGTAAAACCCAAGATATGATTAGAATATGCAATAAAACTTAGGTCCGTAAGAAGAGGCAACAAAAACAAATTAGCCGTGCTCTAATTTCGGCCTCCTCTAAACGCGTTCATTCAACCTAAATCACAAAAGGTTTTATTATATAATTGGTGCGTTTTACAACAAAACTCAATGAGCGCGCACGACACAATGTTCCCAGAATTAAGTACAATAAATTTGTAAACGATACCACAAAACTTCTGTGTGATGAAAAAAGGCAAGTTGGAAACTTCTCGCGTCTCAACCGATAGCGTCTTTTCATTCATTGCGTTCTTCGTAAAACTAAACTGGACCAGTTCTCTAAGCCAGCAAGCGATGGACACTATAACATTAAAAAGAATCGCCGTTAGCTGAGAATCATAAATGGTTTCACACACCTGTGCATCGACCGGCAGTTTATGGGTTTATTGCATTACACCTCTCGACTTAGGATAGACCCCCGCTGGTAATTGCTCCATGAAAGCCTCATAAACGAACGGTTTATTAGTCAAAAACATTGGTCTCATATTATTAGATACAAATAGTTCAATTATCTCGAATGTCCCTATTATAAACACGTAGGAGAATTACGTTGCATCAGATAAGTTTCGAATCAGTTGCGTCAACTCAACCCGAATTAAACACACATTTGGCTTTTTGTCGCTCGGCTCATGTTTACCTGCTCATTCAAAAGGTTTTTTGTTGCTTTATTACCTTTACAAACCGAAAATCCTATTATTTGAATGAAACCCAAAGCAAATAGAAGAAAAAGCGTTTTCAATGTGGCCACACCGAGGCCGCGCTGACAATGGCAACAATGCGGCCGCGTCTTGAGCCGACGTAATCTGTTCGTCATTAATAAGGGCTCTTCACACGTTCAGTGTTAACATGACAAATGCAAGCGGCGCTCACAAAGACGCGCGGGCGCCCCGCTACGCACACCATTATCATTTACACCTTACCACACAGATCGGGGCGCAGCGCAGCCTTACCATTGCTCCCTTAGGACTTTGTTATACTGTGACTTGTGTGTATTTTACTGAGCACACAGCTTTAGAAATAGGTTTATTCATGTTTAGTACCTCATAAGTTAACCTTAGAAACTTACAACAGCTGAACACTTTTTCTTCGATAATACAACCTATACCTTGACTGCTATGTATGTTTAATACACGATATCGTAGCTGCAGATTAATATTTTTTAAATTACACGTTAGTTTTAAATTCATTATAAAAGTTCTTTTTCCTTTATAAAGCGATCATTTTCAAGTTTTTTAAACCTTATTTGGGTAAATAAAATAACTGTCACGTTAAAGTTTTAATCGCATAAGTGGTAGTACGTGCGCTTGACCGGGCCGGGGCACACGCGAGTGTCCGCTCGTTGTATGTACAGACAACTCTAGTATGTCGTGTGGAGCCCTCGCCTGTCTGTCCCGGGGCTAACTGCAATTATTGCAAGTAGAAAATTAAATTAACACACACGCACATCGTGTAACTTGGGGGTGGGCAATCGTCCAAGTAAACATGACCTCCGAATGTTATCATTCCGCCCCCCTCCATTACCTCGTGTTTCCCAGCTGAAGGGGCGGGAGAGGTCTAGTTACAGTGGTTGACTGGTCAGCCATTTTGCTTCGCTCACTAATTGTAGGCCCTTAGTAGTCATTTCATCGCTCACTACGAGCGACGTCTTTGTGCTCATTATAGTACACTGCGGTTTGTATTTTTCAAATTAGCACTTCCATGGTTTCCGTTGTTCTCTATGCTTCATTGTTATACATAATTATTGGGTGTAATAGAACACATATGGGATGAATGCAGCGCCTGCTCGGACAGTAGAAGTTTTTATGTTTGAGCAGGTCTGAAGTAACAATAATTACATTGCAACGACATTGTCTAAGTAATTACAACAGTTCTAGCCGGCAGGAGGTACTCCTGAAAATTGTAGACGTTATTGAAAGAAATACAACACTAATCTTGTTGGTAAAACCTATTCAGTACTCTTACAAGAATCATCAACTCAAGATGTTTGTTTATTCTATGCTTATTGATTAACCTCTCGAATCTCTTATGTTACACAGTCCGACATAAGTAGCGGAGGTTTGACCTTCAACACTTTCGCCTGACAGTCGTTGAGTTAATTTGCTGTAGTCGGCGAATCTTTAAGTTCAAGTGTCGCGTCATAAAGAACCGAATGAAATGAGCTTTTCATATTTTTCCAGAGAATGGGCAGCAGCGTTCTCTGTGCATTTGTAACAACCATACTGCGATCGCCAACCCGCCTGCCAAGCGTGGCGATTATGGCAAAAACCCCCCTTAGGGGAGGCCTATGCCCAGCAGTGGACGTCTTTCGGCTGAAATGATATTTTTCCAGATTTTTAAGAAAATTTTAATCATAATAAATACATCATGGGCTAAATCAACCACAATGTGGGTCTCCGAACACATCCAGTAACGTCGTGGCAGATCCAGGCGAAGATAGCGGGATGAGGCAAAATTGGTCGACTAGCTTGAAAGAGAGGATTGGAAAGGAGTAATAATTAAATCAATGAATTTTTAATTACAGTCTGATAGTTCTAACATCAGTAATACTAATTTTACTTTAGTTTATTAGGTTTGTATTGTAAGAATCACTTCCATTTCCCAACTGCAAGTGGTCATAAAAGCAACGCTCTCACATACATCAAAATTACTTTTATCCTTTTCTATCTGGAATTTATACCAATATTAAGGACCATTTATGCCCATTTGTTCTACTTCGCTTTACTAATTCAATTAACAATGGCGGATTGAAATTATTTCATAATATCAGATAACGCAGCATGTCAACACATTACACACTTCCATTTGTAATGAACAAAAAAATCATAAAGTGTCGACTCAAATTGACCGTGGTAAGTTTTTAATTCGGCCCAGAGTCTCGAATGTATTTTTTAATCGAGACCATGCTTGATTGGAACCAATCAAATGATGTAATTTACAACCTGTGTTTATATCGGAGCCTGTCCAGTGTCCGACGAGTGTTTTACGTTGACCTTGACCCCGTGTGGGATGTTGAGCGGGTCGATAAGTTTAATCCTTCGTGACGAATCGTCGGTTAGACACGCTGTATACTGATTGGATACCTAATGAAAAGCACATCGAATGGAATGCAGTGTATTGACCAGTGGGTATCGGGGCTGCGGCAGTTTACCCGGGAATGTGGGCTACATATTGTAGGTCCACGAAAATTAAGCTGATTTGCCAATCAAATCCTTTTGAATTGCTTTCACTTTCTCATATTTTCGTAGTTTCGCGTACTGCGTCATACGAATTTAAAATTATACCAGACTTTTTTAAGCATTTCCAATTTTGAACCATATTCTATTGCCTAGTTTGATAAAAAAAAAAATATATATTTACAAACTTTGAACTATTGGCCAAGTGCAACATCTCAATACCTGACCATTTTCTTTTATCTTTCAACCAGCCCTAATTATTTTATTCCTTGAAACTAGATTGGTATGAATGCGTTATATGCCTGCTACAAGTAGAAAAAAACAGCGCTACTAATGATTTAGTAATAAATTACTCTAATTAGCTACGCAATTCGCAACACAACTAACCACCAGTAATAATATAGGAATGCATATATCAAGTGCTCATTATGCGTACTCATTACTTCGTTCTACTTGCCTTATTACTCCAATTAGGCTCAAACATTCATCTATCATCTATTATCGGGCCATTAACCTTGATTAACTGCAAGTTTTATAAATCAATGGCCAATAACTTAGCTGTAGGACACTAAGTTACATTCTGATACCTTGAGAATATTAATTAATGTGATATCAATCTATGGTGAATGTGCTCCCGGATGTAGACACGCTGTCAAAATAAAAATTAGACTGTTGAATAATTATAACACCTACCTACGTCCGTCTGTTGCGATGTGGTTTTATTGCTCAGTTTACGTCAGATTAATCCGAAACAATCCAATATTAAATAACGATCTTTAAAATATATTATGTGTAAGATTCAAGGTCTCTCTGATAGATCATGACACAAAGGAGGCCATTTGTCATATTACCAATCATTGCCCGACGTCTGTATGCCGCACTAGCGCCTGCACCAGCCGGAATTGACAAGCGCTCACAAGGGCCGCAGCGTTTACATTACAAACGAAACAAACACTGTGTATATAAATAATGATAAAAAAGCTGAAGGTTGTTGATTAACCCGATAATATCGCGAGATTGCGGGCGGCGAGATTGTTTTATACTTAATCAGCTGTTGCGGTGTCAGGAAAGCCATAAAGCGGCGAATTGGCCGAGATGCGGGCGAAATGTGATAGAATTAATTCTCAAATTGCAGGTTCGCCGCTCTCAAAGCCGAGCCTGTTTTTTATTATTATTTGAGCTCGACCGTACTCTGTTATTTGGGCATCAATTTGAGGCGTATTGCACCTGCTAACCTCTTTAAATATTTATTATTGTGCGGACACACCGTCCACAAATTTGTGTGGATAATTTGAAAACTATTTTCGGTGTTGGGAAACATTCAACGAAGTTTTTCAATTATGTACCTATGTAGAATAAGACAGTTTGTAAGTTGGTTGTATTTATAGTCCAAGTTTGTTATACGGTAACAATACGAAAAGTGTACATAATAAAATACAAGTAATAGTACTTAGGTAGTAGTTTTGTAACTTTATATTAGATAAACTTTTCCTTCTATATCATTATACATCCACAAAGACACCAAGTAGTTTGATATCGCGTATGTAACTTATATAACTATAAATATCAATTGGCATAATAATATCATTAGTGTGGCTTGCATTGTGCCCGCCCATACGTTTTGTATCGTTTTGGCTGTTCCCTACATCCGGTTGCGTTTTGTACAAATTGGGGGAGCTCACAACGCGAATAAGGGGCAGGCCACATGGAAATGTTACTGTAATTGATGTTTTAAACATTTGTCACTCATATTCGTTAAATGTTTGTGACCTTTATACTTGTTATGTAATTTCAATATTTTTAACAAAACGTGATGCGGTTTATTTGACATTAATGTTAGGTACCTACAAGAAGTCATTCATGAAAGTTTACAGAAATAATTGAATCAGAACGTCAATTAACTTTATTTAAACGAAACGATTTTTATTCAAAATTCTTTATACATTTTTGAAAACGTGATATATTAACATGCGTGTAATGTTTATAACAATACATTGGGTCTATCGAATCGTTGATTGCAGAGGACCCGGGACGCGAGTGGCGCGCACGCGAACCGAACGATCGAAATTCGATTACCGAAGATTGACCAAAATCAACCGGAACAAAGCCGTGGATATCCACCGATAGTTCCGATCAAGCACGCGTTCTCGATTACCAACCAAATCGATTCGAGCAGCACACACCGAGAGCCGTACACACACTACACACCATTACCAACACCCGTGCCGTGCACATTCCACTATTAAATAGAACGTTTTTGTTTAAATCCGAGACGAATCGAAAATTTGAATACTGTTGTTATTCCTCGTCTTACTTACGGTTTTTATTGTGCTCTATCATGCGACGGGAGTGCCGAATGTGTTTATTGATTCACGGTACGTCTTCCGAGTTTTCTGGATTTCACACTAAACTTTACAATTATGCTGGAGGTTTTCGTAATTGCCTATCAACATACTACAAGATTATTCCATGTCTAATAACGACCAGAGGTAATATTGTATTTTTTTTTTGAGAGTTGCCAGGTATATTGTTCTGTTTCCGTATGCCGATATCTTTTATGACCGTAACATAAAAGTGTAACAGAAGACATTAATAACAAAACGTTGCACACTATCTACCCTTGCAGTACTGCTGACAAACATTGTAGTTAGGTACGAGTTTTGTTATGCTCAAATCGCTTTTTTCCAAAATGCGAGTCTTGCTTCACGGTGCGTTACAAAATCATAAAGTAAAATGAATTAATGTTTGTTGTGACAGCGCTTCCCGCATGACAAAACGAGCCCATTTATTTCAGATAACAATGTAGTAAATATAGGTTTAATGACCGTGCACACAGTAGAAATTACCCTTGAAGGTACAAGTCGCGTCTGTGTCGACTACTCCTAAAACTTATGTTTTATAGCTGATGTGTTTAATACTTTATGTTTGAATATGGCGTTATTTTATTGATAACGAGATTGCGTATCATATATTAGGCACGGAAATGTAAAACATTTTTCAAGTATATACCTTACTTACTACAAATGTGTTCAAACATTATAAACGCTTTACACGATAATAGAAGCAGCAGACTATTTTTGTAACGTTATCCTTAAAATAAATTATTTACAGATAAAAGATAAGCAATAAAACAGGCAGCTATGCATGGAAATCGGACTGCTACGAGGCTACGACATTCGTAGACCTGCTACGAGATTGCTTCCGTATTGGTTCTTATTGCTAATAATAATTGTAAATCATTTTTAAGTTATATTCTTGTGACATACCTTTAGAAATGTATCAAAATAACTGAAGTACAAATATCAAAATCAAATCCATATAACAAAACCGCAAGACGATACCCGCATGGCGGTGCTCGGCGTCGAGAAATTTGTCACGCTGTGAAATACGGAGCACAAAACGAAACGGAATTGAATTTATTTTGCCCCGATGCGGTATAACGATCTAATAAATCGGGAGGATGCGGCCGTAAGTCAGGGTTCACCGCAGCGCCCGTAACTCAGGCGCGCAATGTGCCGCGAAATCAATAGAGCTGACAATACGACCCGCGGAAAAACTGCCACCCTGTATTATTTGTAGCCACATTCAAGTCTTTTATGGAGCTGTCATGTCTATGTAATCGAACTGATTTTAAAGCGACCAGGAGCTGGGATTGCTTCCGTTATACGTTCTATTTGTATGACTTCTATATTTTATCTGACATAAAAGCCAAGCTTACAGTACTTAATAAACAGTAGTCTTAATCTATAAAGCAATTATTAACCATGAGCCCGTACGTAAGTACGGGGCATATTTTGACATGAACCAGTGTAAATTTCAGTTAGATTACAAGCTGTCAGTACTGAGAGGCATTTGTACCGCGAATCGAATAAACTTAATGGAAACACGGCGTGCAATCAAACGGCAAGAACAAGCATAAATTTATTAACGATGCTGAAATATCACCACATAAATCGCTATCTCGCCTGTCAGTTTATCGACAATTATTCTTAATTGGATTATGAAAGCGGTGTGCGCTGTCGTCGTGGGCTTAGAGTGCGAGCGACGAGCGAGTGTAGCGCGTAGCGAGCGGTGACGGTCGAAAATGGGCATTCATTTACAGAACGTGATTAAAAAAAAAAAAACCGAAAATGTATTTCAAGTTCCACAAAGGTAGATAATTTTTGAGTTAAGGTAAAGGAACATAAGTACCTGTTTTTTGAAAGACTTTTGCTAGAACATTAGTAGAAGCGAAGAAAAACTAAGGGCTTGTACACAAAACTTCGATGCGACGTCGTAACGTAGGAATCTGCTGAGTAAAAGTATGTTACAACGGGCTATGAGCTTTCTCTCTCTCTCTCTGTCTCTCAGATGTGTGCAATGTGACGTCGCATCACAGTTTTGTGTACAAGCCTATAAGAAGAGTTATCGATTTGAAGTACAAATAAGAATAGTAAACTACTTCATTTTAATTATCAACTCATTTATCGGTCGTAACTGACAATCCTCACCTATAAACATGCATATCTTAACCCTCGATCTGCCTCCTATACATTTCCCGTTTTCGCTGCTCGCTCGTGTCATGCGCAGGTTTCTTGAGCGGGCAAGGCGCCTCGCTGATCTCGCGGAGACACGACGGGCGCGTCCTATTGGCGGAGGAGAAAGGGGCGGCCCTCTGCGCGCTCGCGACCGCCTCGTAGACACTCTCTAAGATACGAAGCAAATCGAGGTACAGAAGACCCATTTGTGCAACTCTAGAAAATGTGATGAGTTAGGCACTAATCATGTGCGTTACTTTAGAAGCCAAATTCAAGAAAGACTGAGGGTCGCAATTCTTTGAATAATCGTCATGAAAACTTAAACTCTGACATTGCCACACAACTGCGTTAGGAACTTAAGACCCCAGAAGTGACCGCAGAGCATTGCTTTTCCAAATGGATTTTCTATGAATGTTTGTTTCAAGTGCACCTTCTGTAATCACCCACCTCCTCAGTGTCACTTCTTCTCGCTTATCTACTTAGTTGCTAATCGTAATGCAATTAAACTCCGACTCATTTTACGATTTGATTAACTACATTACTGTTGTCACAGTAAACATTGGACAGCAAGTTAAGGTAATTTGCCAGAAAACAGGCCCGTGTGAGATGAATCCGCCGGCAATAAAACGTAACTTAACTGCAAATTGTTCATTAACTAAATTGAAAAGTAACGGAAACCTTTAATTAGTACATTCATTACTAGTGCACGTTTAAGTTTTATTTGTTAGTTAAATAAGGTTTATTGTTCACATTGGAGCAGACCGGGTTATTAAAGTTAATAATGAGTCATGACTGGCTTTTTTGCTCTGTTCCTAATACTATTGTTTTATATTTGTGGCCTTCACAGAGCTGATGTCTTAATCTTTTATGTCTGTTTGTAAATGTTTAAAAAACGAATTGCTTTATCATCTACCAACTATAAATTTTGACCAGGAAAACAATTTTATGATAGGTAGTAATTGTTCGTGTGTACTTAGGATTTATATGTTTGCATAATAAATACATTAAAAAGATAAATTAATAAAATATGTACAAAGACTAACTTTGTTAATTAAAAAATTTAAAAATACCTACTAGGTATGTACATTAAAATTATCATAGTATTGTTAGTTTACGTTTTTTCGACATACACCAGACAGTGCAGACAAGATGTTATACCTACATACATTGTCGAGTCAGATTGCATTAATTGAATGCAGGTAGGTAGGTACCTAGTTTATGAATTTATTAATCTCAGACAGCAAAACAGAAGATTTTGATTTAAAAATGGTGGAACAATATCGGTACGTGATAACGAATCATGGCGAGATTCATACATTCATTTGTATGAAAAAAGAAAGTTAAAATTTTAGTGGGTTTAAAATATTTACCAATGTAAAGAATACATTACCAGGAGTAGATTGATATACTTGGCATATTTTTAAACCCCCGCATAATTAAAATATTACGAAATGAAAATAACACTTTTTGATTCATCTCGATACCCATTTTGTGTTTTTAAGAAAAAGAAAGTGACAAGCGATGTTAACGTATCTATAAAATTGGCAAACAAGTGATGTGACAAGTGTGTGGAAAAAAAATAATAATTTTGTGTTATTATTTCCCATAAACGACAATTTCAATGTAAGAACTGAGAAACGGCGGCTGTCAGAGTCACTGTTACTGTCAGTCGCCGTATCGTTCTGAAATAATGAGTTTTTCGTTAAACTATCAACGTTTTTTTTGCGGGGTTTTAAAAATATTGTAAATGCCTAAAGATATTCTTTAGGGACCCAAGAATATAATAATTAGAATTTCAACTTCTCTAAACATATTATTTTTTTTTTGTACAAATCTCGCCATGATTCTTTATGCTTAGGTGAAATTAAGGGATGACTTAATTTGTTTGGTTTTGGCCGGCGACTTCCGGTTTTAGAGTATTTTTTTTTAATTTTTAGTTTAAGAAAGCGGTTGTCTTTTTTATGTTTAAAATGTTGTTACCACAGATTATCAAACAAAAGGCAGATAGACTGTGCGGAACACTGCGAGTGAAGCCACAAAAGCAAATACAAATGCAATAACAATACTAACAAACGGACTGAAATCTAGAACTATTTATTAATAACGATACTATTTCGTTATACTAAATAACGAAATAAACGCTATTTATTACGATACCGATAACTTTTCCAGTTTTGTCTTCTGTATCTCAGATAATATGTCCATGCTCAGCTCATATTCCCACATATTATCAATTTTCCATTGTTCTGAGGTCCTTAAAGTCTTTAATCTGTAACGGTTCTCTTGTAACGTTATTATAAGCAGAGATATACCGTTACTGAAAAATAACGTAACTAAATATTGTTCTATGAAAATGATATTCTATAACGTTAGGTATTTTTAGTTTACGGTTTTAGTACGTTACAAATATTGGAACGTTACGTGAAAACATTAAGTGTAACGGAACGAAATTTATTTCGTTTTCAAGTCCCTGATACCAAGCAAAATGCACGATAAATAGAACACTAATCGTAATAAATGTTTTTGTAAATCGCTATTCCTGTATCCTATGCTTATTTCCTAATTTAGGGGGTAAATATTTCAATATAAACTATAAGCTTTTGTGTTCTAAGATGTCACTGACAATAATTACCTACGTAAAATAATTTCCAATTTAACAAATTATCAATATTTACCTATGAAAAAATACTCCACCTTCTTTCTTTTGTTTTTGGGAACAGATCCTACAATGTTTAAAAACACAAGCCGGCATTATTCTCAAAAATATTGGAATGACGTTTGATGTACTAACGATGCGGCGCGGCGCTTCGTGGGTACCTACTAACTCAAGACTGTATTCCTTTTTTGAAATTGTATTTGCTTTGGTGACTTCACTCTCAGTGTTCCGCGCTGTCTATCTGCCTATTGTTTTATAATCTGAGCACCTCTCTGTCTACTTGGTCCCTGGTTGTAGGTATAGATTCAGGTTAACAATGTGTTCCTTTTGTTATTTCTTCTCTCGATAAGAAAGAGTTTACAAAAATGTCGAACAGATAAGTTTAAGATAATCCTGAGTTTCCAACTGACTGAATCGGTTAACGTACATACTTTGGTAAGCAAAACTGTGCTGCTATAATAGATTTAATAGCATTGTAAATTTATTGAATTTGTTTGAATAATGTTTATTCTAGTAGCAATCTAGCAAATAAAGAGCTCGGCCAAATTAATTCAATTTAACTCTGTTTTGGCAAGAACTTCAAGGCGTAGTAACTTTTTTATCCAACTCAGCGCAACACCGCCGACATTTTTCTCATCTATAAAGATTCTAATTAGATACAATCTTGGTACGTAAAAAATACAAACAAAAATAAATCTTAAATACAAAAATTCACATACAAATCAAATTACAACAAAAAAGGCGATTCACACACAACCTCCTTATATCAAGTACCGCGGAAAACAAAGGCTTATTTATGAAATTCTTCAGAGGATCGTACACAATTAATAGCGGCGTAATAAAACACGAGTCAAAGCCCGCCGGCAGGGACATAACATTAACAGACTAATGGGTTATGATTATGATATTTACAGCTACATGCGGCCGCCTTAAGCCGCGGTTCCACTAAACGTTTACCCGCGGTAATAGAAACTTTTTACTAGCCGTACGAGTGTGCGAGTCGGCGATATTCAATGATGTGAGTCTTTTGTTTTGGTGACTTTATGTTCGATGTATGCTTTTTACACATCCCACATAACTTGACAATAAAAGTTAGTAGTCTTTGTGATATAGCTTTCTATTTATTTATTTGGATTCCATTGAAATGGATTTACCTACCAGTAAAAGACTTCACTCTTGTAAAATCTTACATTAGGATAAATATATTACTTAAATACTTATTCCCTTACTGCTTTTTAAAATAAATGTACATTTCGAAGATTATAAATTAAATTATTATGGAATTAAATAGAATAATATAATCACATTTGCCTAGTAGATATAAAACTCGTGAACAATAAGCTATCCGTGAGATAGTAGTTACACTGAAAAGTCGTAGTATTTTAGAGCGAGACCGCACCTTATGCAAATGAGGCGGCGGCGGCCAAAGCGTTGCCTAAATATTAGTTTAATATTTGGAAGATTGTATCACAGCCGCACTAGAACAGCGTTGTAACTCGTTTTGTTCAGTATGCTGCTTGGAAGATCGAGGAAATAAGCATAAAAGCTGTACTATCAATTGATAATATATGTACTTAATTAATTTGCCGGTTGTGTATGTATTGTATGAGAGTGAGGGTGAAGGAGTGCAATTATGTTTGTGCACGCACATGTGCACTATAATAACTTATCTTCTTCGTATTTGGCTAATCTCCATTCGTCCGCGTGAATGTCGGTTATAGTGCATGCAGACGAAGTCGCTGATTAAAAAGTAGCCTATGTCCTTCCCCAGGGTTCAAGTCATTTTCATACCAAATTTCATCAAAATCGGTTGAGTCGTTTCATCGTGAAAGCGTAACAGACAGAGTTACTTTCGCATTTATAATATTAAGTATGGATAAAGTATAAAGTATGGATGGATTATGGAAGTATGGATGTATATTTATATATATAAATAAGCCATAATGTGTAATAGATTATGGTTTATATATCTACAATGTCTTATTAAGGCATAGGTAAATTCGAATCAGGTAATGTGTAAGAGGACATGACAGAATAATTGAATAGCAAAGGAAAACATAAGTTCTGAAAATTATAAGGCACGTCTTGTAAAATATAAAGTTAGACTATAGGTAATAAGTACACACTAAAATAGATTCTTTAGTTTTCAAGTTACAACGCTTGGACGTCGCAATGAATAAATTATGTAAATAGTACGAGGCGGGTTCTCGCTTTCTTGTAAATGATTTGGCGTTTTGCGTCTAATGGTCGGCTGACCGACGGCCAGCTCCACGCACCCGAATCTACATATTAGTGCCACAAATTATTTAATTGCTATTTATAACGTCGCTCTGTTTACACGCGAACTTGAATGCATGCAGCCAAGCTTGACTGGATGAATCAACAACAGTAAGTAATAGGAACTGAAAAATATAGGCCAGGAAAACACAAAAGATTTGACACAATGAAATATTTTCCATTGTCGAATGAGTGTGTGAATGAGCCTTCCAAAATTATTTGTTATATAAATTGCAAGTTCAACATCAGACAATTATCTACCTAATGGCACTACATTATTACTACACCGAGAGAGTTACAGAATGGTTTTAATTAAAAGATAATGATCATCTTGATTTTGTAAACATTTTGCACAGTGAGCTCTTGATACTGGCACCATTATCAAAACATTGCGGCAATGAGTTTTTACATTAATTCACTTTTTCCACCTCGGTCCCCGTGATTTTCGTCAAACAGGCCACGCGTAATGTTTCCATAATTTTGATGACGGAGTGATTGGTTATGGTCCCAAAACCGAAACCATTAAGTTCGCATTCCGGCAGACGTTCGCGGAGAAAAAGAAAACGCCGCGGCCCGAGGTGCAAACAGGGCGGGCCAGCACTTTGCTGCGCCACCTCGTTCCGAAAGTAGTGACAAATGGTGGCGGCATCTTTCATCTCCTTACTTTTTCAATCGCCACGCTTAAATATCGACCCTAACGATCAGATATAAGACAGCAAACCCTCCGACTGACTACAGTGATTAACGAAATGATAACGCAATAATGAAATTCGGAAATAATCGCAAATAGCTTTCGAGTGGCTCGAGGGCGGGCCGCATCTACCTGAATTGAAAAGGGCATTGAAGTATTGCAAATAAATTAAATGCATTTTTCTTCACAGAAGCATTTCATTAATTTGTGAATTATTTAAATGGCTCCACGCGGCGTGTCGTCGTACACAAGTGTCCGACGTGGAAACGGCTGTCATATAATGATAAATTCATAGCATTTCCAGTTATTACACAAGGACTCCGCGTAAGGTATGGTTAACGTGCTCACGGAGCTCATGTATCATGCATGCCGCGGATATTTGCGAAATTCACATTGTACAATAATGTGTGTGCAATCCGGTGGCTATTGTCTAAGGCCGATTATTTAAATGGCGACGTATTAAATTGATAGTGCATCGTATACGATAATAGTCCCTAATATGAGATAATTACAGAGAGGAACCACGCTGGCTCACAGTAGTCGATGAAGATATAATTCTTCGTTGAATTAATGAGGGCGTCGTGCGTGATACATCAGTTTGTCGTGCAGCAGTGTATGTACGCAGTAGACATCGGCGCGGCGACGCGTCGGAGCGCGCTCGGCAATCACTCGGCGCACTAACATAAGTGGCGCGATTTGATAGCTCCGAGCATTCACAATTGGTTGCATGCAATGTGACTCCGCTAATTGAATACACATTGTATCATTAAATTACACGGTATCACGTAGGTAGTATGCGTTTAGTTTTCTTTATAACAACTTGATAAAAGACAGGCTAGCTTACTAGACTGTTTCTTAATTACTATCGGCGATTACTGACAGATTATTAAATATACTATTTATAACTCACACCTTCTACTTTAATAGATTAAATAGAAGTCGATCGTAAAGTTTTTTAATGGGTTTAATAACTCATGTAGCATCAATGATGGGCACGTGAAAATTAAATTCAACCGTTCCCCTTTGTTTGCGAAACTCGTGTGCCTTAACAGCAACAGCTATATCTACATATTTACTTCGGCGTATATTTGTTCGTTCGGCGCGTATACTTAAATAACTACAGTTCGTAATGAAACATGTGACACGTATCGCGATGTTTTCCATCAACAAGATATATTACTTAGCTGCTTTGAACTTGTAAATAAATGGGGAACACCCAAATATTCCGAAATATTTTATTCCGAATTTCGATATTCCGATTTTCAAAAGTCCGAATTTCATAATACCTAAAAATTATAATCTCTATTATTTAAAATCACGAAAGTTATTTTACCGAATGTCGTAAATCCGATTTGTATGTTTTCCGATTTTCATATGTTCGAAGAATCAAATGCTCGATGAGTTCTCGGTCCGAAAAACGAAATTCCGAATTTCAATATTTCGAATAAACTGTTAAAATTAGGATTCTGATTAAATTCAGCTACGCATATATATTCAAAATGGTGTCCCCTTGTTTCGCAGACAGAAATTTCATAGAATTTCGTTTCCCAGAAAATGTTTCATATTTGATTCTTGTATTTTTATTTCGACTATTATTGTTTCAAAGACTATTTACTTGAATGAAACATATTTTACAGAAACACAATTTAAAGAATTTTTAATCAAATTTTTTTGTTTAACAAACTTATCAAACAGTAGAATTACTTTTTAACAAATATTGTTTATTCGGTGTATTTGTCTATGGAATTTATTTCAACAAAAATATATAGGTATAAAAAGAAAGACAATAACAAAAATAATCTTAAAAAGTCAACATGTTGTGCTACAAAAGTTAATGACAGAAACGAATTGCTGTGAAACCGACTCCACGTAGTCTTGTCTGCCCTACCCCTAGAGTGTAATTTAAATTCGCGTAGGCGCGGAGGGGCGAGGCTGCCAGCGAGCTGAGGAGCAGGTGGTTTTAACGCCCGCCGCCGCGGCTGAGGCTGGCCGGCGAAGCCGGCCAGTAAGCCGAAGCTGCGGTGGTGAGCGTGAATACCATCTGCGACGATAAGCTCGCGTGGTACCGCCGGAGCCCCGCAACGCCGTAGCCGTGACAGAAACCATGCCTGTTACATGTTGCATGTTCGCTTGCATGCTCGCTTGCATGATGCATGCTTGCTTGCTTGCATGCTGCATGCTTGCTTGCACGCTGCATGCTTGCTTGCATGCTGCATGCTTGCTTGCACGATAACGATAAAGATAATTGGAATTTTAATAATCGGAATTTTAATAATCGGAATTTTAATAATCGGAATTCGTATTTTTGATGTTCGGAATTTTCATTATGTCGGACTTTTTGTTATTCGATCTTTTGAAACTCAGTATTTTGAGAATAGTAATTATAAACGTTCGGAATTTTGAAATTTTAGTATTATAAAAATAGGATGAATGATAAATCGGAGTTGCCATATTAGGAATTTTGAACTATTCGGAATTATGAAAATCGGTATTTTGAAATTCGTATTTCTGACTTTCGGAATAAAGTTTTTCGTATTTATGTAGTGTACCCAAATAAATGGCTCCTTAAGAGCGTGTATTCGAATTGTGACGAAAACTTCTTGTTTTCGCGATTTGCCCAGAGCAATATAGTAATGATGTGAGCAGATTATTTTAAGATAATTACAGTTTTCGAAAAGATTAAGTCTTGATTTAGGCAGCTACAGAGTAAAAGTATAATTTTTAATTATGGTTTTTTGAAGCGAAGACAAATCTCTTATATCGTTTTACGAAAATAGACGTCAGAGTTAACTTTCAGGACAAATACAACCATTACAATATGTCAAAATATTTTGTTTTATGCGTTTTTCCAACAGTATATACAGTCATAAAGACAGCTACAGAGCCAAAATTACGAAAATATTACTATTATGTATTAAAAAACAATGTTGAAAAAGTAGAAAATCCGTTCATTTTGAAAATTTTTTTGCACCAGTATTTGAATAAAAACATAACTGATATATTTATTTTATGAAAGTAAATGTTATGCTTAATATACAGAATATTTTTCAGTCCGTTATACGAGCTCATTTATTTTAGACAATTATTTTAAAAAGCACTGTAAAACATCGCGAGCTGTCGTTTGCCGATCAATTTCAATGATTCGTGCTTTTTTTTTTCTGATGCTCACAAACAGACCATTGTATTGTACTATTGTGTGTCAATGCTGCTAAGCCGTTCTAGCAATCGTTTAGATTTTGAGTTGCGCTAAATCGAATACGCGCCCTTAAAGCTTGCATGGAACATAAACACCGATCTTGTGTTGCTGTAAACATTTGTAATTAAGGAAATACAGTTATTAGTTAGAAAATACGTTTTCCGTATGTTCTACTTAGATATTCTCACACGACAGCTACTGATCTGAATACGTAATTAAGAGAAAGTATAATAACGTCAAATAGGGCCAGCATCTCATCTGTATCACAGATTGATATATTGACTCGTGATGAGAAATGAATATCAATGTCAATCACAATATTTTATTGTATGAGAGTAATAGTTAATTAAAATGTCGTATATATCAATGATGAATTACATACAATCATCGTTCTGTTTCGTTTACTATCAAGGTAACTACTGATATTAAATTATACAAAATGTTCTTATTCGTTCTAAATCGTTGTGAATTTATAGTCATTGACATATAAAGTTTATAATACGATGTACTTCAGGTACAGGTATAGACAGCGTCATCAACTGCTTACCCCCTATCCGAAGAAATTTTGATGCGTGGGGGGGCAACACAGATATAGATAGACCTAGATAACGCAAGTATCACGATCTGTATGAAAACCAAGCATGCCATTTTTTGGATGTAATACGAATGTTTGGTTTTTCCTAAATTTGGTATTCCCAGGTATTACTGAGGGTATTAGATTAAAAATACTTGTTTTTTAGATTAATTACTCATAATATTAATCATAAAATGACTTACCGATGGAAGGAAACGTTTACTTTATTTTTTACTTACGATTTTTATTGTAAGTTAGGCACGAAAATAGGCACGCGAAGTAGTTGCTCTTGCGTTCTCTAGGTCTATCTATATCTGTGGGGGGCAAGCAGTTGACCAGCAAACTTAGTTCTTTCGAGTTGTTTATTTTTCTCAACATTACGTTCGTTGCGTGGACAAAAAACCCTTGAGAAAAACCACATCGAACAAAATTACCATCAATTCAAAAATAGCATAACAGGTCCAATTTGATTCAAACTTTTTTTATTGGTAGTCAACAAAGTACGTTGCTAAGTGTTTACGATGCCTATCTATTGCTCAGTCAAAGCAACCATTTATAATGTTTAAAAATCGCATCTCATCGTGCATAGGTAATGACAGGTTGGTTATCGCCGGCCTCAAGCATTATAACAACTCGTTTCCTCGGTTGACTCTTAATTGCAGCTTACGGGGGATAATAAGCAGATATACACTCCATCCTTTACCTTCCAATGAACAGCAAGAAAATAAGTAACTATAAACAGTCTATTTAGCCACTTGTCGCGGTGATTTGTAGGATGGGTTGTTTTTCTTTGCGTTACGGGAAAGTTTATTTATGCGAGCAAGAGTACTAACTTTAGTTTTCTGAGTGAGCTGTCATCCGTCCGTCTGCATTATCAATACCTAGCATCAGCAGTCCTATTCTGTTACAATCTCCCTCGGTGGACACCTAGGTGAAGTGAGCTGTCATCCGACCCAAAGCTAGGGATTGACAAAGCAGACGGACGGATGACAGCTCACTTCACATAGGTGTTCACCGAGGGAGATTGTAACAGAATAGACATACTGTTCATTCTAATGTTGGTTTGATTTGTATTTATTGAATTCTAAAGTGACATTTGGTATCACACAAATCGACTGTTAACATGACTCCTGCAGTGCTATTCTGTTACAAGCTCCCTCGGTGAACACCTAAATGAAGTGAGCTGTCATCCGTCCCGATGCTAGAGATTTACAAACCAGACGGACGGATGGCAGCTCACTTCACCTAGGTGTTCACCGAGGGAGGCTAATTGAACAGTTGAGCTCTAATATTTATAAAATTGATCATAAAGTTCTATATCCATTTTTTTCCTTACGTCCGCTTTTCCGTGGCACATTAAAAGTGTCACAATCTTAATAAAAGTCCGTAACATGAGTGTCTACCAGCCCTGAATGTTCTCAAGTTACCTGCATTAGTTATTAAGCGGGCCCTTTGCAGTGTATCGCGCAATCTCGCCGGTAATTGCCGCTTTACCGGCGACGTCGAAATTTTAATTAGTTCGCGAAAATAAGCAAGCGTGGTATGGCGGCTCATCCATCAGAGGATCAGTTGGTAGAGAAAACTTGTTTACACTGGACGTGCTCTAGTGTAGTTGTGAACTTGTAATTATGATGCCACTGATATCGAAGATCGATTTTAATTGAGCCTGCGCTGTGATGGTTTTATAATTTTTTTATAAAATTCGAAATAGAAGAAGTTTACGTTTATTAATAGTAGGTTTGTATCCTTAGTTTACTAGTATAGCCAAAGCTTTACTCAAAATAAGTTTAAATAATTATTATAAGTTTGGATTTACCAATTCGCCTTGAGCGCACGTGGTGATCAATGCTCGTTCCTTCTCTGTATGAGAAGAGGCCTTTGCCCTGCAGTGGGATAGTAATAGGCTGGTATTATTATTATTAACGTATTGCTCAACTTCAGTAAGCCCAGGATCGGAAAAAAAGAATAAGAAGGGCATGGAGGGAGGCCTTTACCCAGGAGTGGGATAGAACAGGCTAACAAAAAAAAACTTGTGCGGTTGGGGGACCCCCGTAATGAACGAACTTCCTTACGTACGTGTCTGTACAAAAAAAAGTTTTAGGCTCGACACACGCACACATACACACACGCATTTCGTTACGTGACGATTTCTACTAATTCGCACTAGGTACCCGTAAGCCACGTTAAGGAACTTCGTTTCAAAAACAATACGTGTTGATTAATTCAGGTGGATGGAGTAAGGGTCACGTTTTTCCATGGGACATTATCTTATTAACAGTCAGTTGCAGAATTGTTTCATATTGTTCCATATATTACCTACTTATATAGAAAGTACCTAAGCATTTATCAAGCGTTAAAACGACGCGGACATCGCGTAAACTTTAAGCTACTCGTCACTTGCTACATTTTTTGATTTTCAAAATGTTAACGTTTCGGTAAGAAAAATTGGCATATCCGCAGACATGTTTAGGACGGGATATACTTTAGCTCTCTAAAACTGTATTTACAAACAGTAGTCTGAAGCAGTGAGGAGAAGTCCTATAGCTAAACGCAGTCTAACAACAAACATTTAAAATGAGAACAAATGAAATAAAAGACAGACGTTTTTACAAAAAAGAGAACCGACTTCATAAAAGAAAGTAGTAAAAGTACTTAGCTTAACTTTTGTAGATTTTTCTCGATTTCACGATTGTCTAATCCTGACGCTGTAAATATGGACCCACCTCATATTTACTTCTCCCTTTCAAATTTTTTTTTAATTGGTCCTCTATTCACGAATTCAAATTGGTCCTATAATCACCAATAAATTGGCGAACACACAAAAAAAAACTTTTTATTACAAAAAAGACCGCCTTTAAAAACTAGAAGGTGAGAAATAACTTTAGCACAGAACACTTATGACTTTAGTTTCGGAAGTCGGTGGCAATACGAAAGAACAAAAAACGCCGACTTCCAAAAAAAAAGTTAAATGTGGTTCGGTTATTTTATTATTATTCATTTTTTAGTACCAAATCAATTAAGAAATGGAAATACAAAAATATATTTTCGAAATCGATCCACAGTTGCCGGAGATATATGGCGTCATAAAGTGTGTGAAAAAGTGAAAACCAATAAAATCTTGCCATCAACTAATTTTTTAAACGTGGAATATTTTCATGAAATCCATATAAAAAGTACACCTGAGGCATATCATCATCACCATCATCAATTCAGCCGAAAGACGTCCACTGCTGGACATAGACCTCACCCAGACGCCAGACGCTGGTTTTGCCATAATCGCCACGCTTGGCAGGCGGGTTGGCCATCGCAGTATGGTTGTTACACAAGGACAGAGAACGCTGCTGCCCATTCCCCGTGACGTGAGTGTGAGTCCCTTAGTCACCTCTTACGACACCCACGGGAAGATATGGGATGGTGCTATTCTTTACGTCCGACACCATACGGACTACTGAGGCATAGCCTAGGCATACCTAGTCTTGCCATAAATATTGTCACGATGAAAAGATTTTTTTTTATTGCAAATAATATTTATTACTTTTACAGTGTGTTAGTTTAATACTTAACTATAAAACAATTCAAAATATAAAAAGCTTATTCGAAGTGGTGTCCATTGGCTGCAATACAGTCCTTTAAACGTTGAGGCCAGTTATAAATAGAAGCACGCACTCTTTCCATGGGAAAATTCTTCACTGCCAATCGTATGGATTGTTTTAGGGACTCCAAATTATAATGGCGTTTAGAGCAAGCCGTACTCTCTAAAACTGACCATAAATCACAATCCAGCGGATTAAGATCGAGACTAGACGACGGCCAGTCTTCAGCTCTGATGAAGTCCGTAACATTCACTTCCAACCAAGACTGCGTGGACCGAGCTTTATGACCCGGCGCCGAGTCTTGTTGGAAGGACCATACTTGGTTATTGAACATGGTGTTGTTAAGGGGCTTAACTACCTTATCAAGAATGGTATCTTGATACACTTGTGCCGATGTTTTGATACCTTTTTCACAAAAATATGGCTCAGTCACTCCTTCATAGCTAACACCCCACCAAACCATCACTGAAGTCGGATAATGCCCACGTTGCACTCTGTCGACTAATTGGGAAGCTTCCTTAGAGCTTTGAGCATAAATACGGTCATTTTGTTTGTTAAAATGTTGCTCAATTGTAAAGATTTTCTCATCCGTAAACAATTTTTTTCTGTGACCTTCCTTTGCATACCGCTTCAGTAGTTGTTTCGATTTTACCACCCTATTCTTTTTTAAATTATCAGTTAAAAATGACTAGTGCGTCTCTTATACGCTGCAAGTCCTAAGTCATCTTTTAAAATACGCGACATGGTTCTGGCGACATGATTCAAATCTATTTCTTTCGGACAGGATTTTTCGAATTCTTTCCCTTACTGCTTTGACCACCTTTTTCGTACGAACACTACGTGGACGGCCAGATCTTTTTCTGTCACAAACAGAGGAGGTCTCATTGTACCTATTAATACCCCGTTACACAAACATTTGACTAATACTAAGCGTATGGAGATTTTAAAAAATTGCATTTGGCTCCATACCAACTTTGTGTAATGCAATCACAGCGATTCGGTTCTCTTTTTCACCCCACTCCATTTTAATATCGCAAAATATTGTACAATGTATTGGCGTCAAAATTAGAAAACGCAATGAACAATCGTATAAAAATGACAGATTCCAAATTCAAATGTAATATCTTCCTTATTTTTAATTGTAACAGTATTTATGGCCATACCTAAGTACTATCAACTTATAAAAAATAATCTTAAATTTGGAATTAGTAATCATATTTTCAAAATTGATCTACAATTACCGGAAAAATTATGTAAGAAACAAACAAAAAAAAAACAAATAAACAGTCGAGAGAAGTTGAGTTGAGAAGCTTTTTTGAAGCTTTTCAGTTAGAAAATACGTACAAAGTAACATGGAACCTACTTTATTTTAAGTCGGTTAAAATAAACTAAAATAACTAACAGCGCTTGCACGTGTAAAGTACGTCGAAGAATAAAATTATGTTTATTAAAACCGGTTCTTAACCTAATAGGTTTGCAGTTTCTATGACACGTTGGTAAAGTATTACAATGGAGTAAATATCCAACAGAGAGTAATCATCATGTCAACCTTAAAACACCCACTGCTGGACATAGGTCTTCCCCAGGAGGGTTCAGCCGTGATCGCCATGCTTGGCCGATGCATGTTGGCGATCGCAGTAGATGTTATGGTACTCAGAAAGACGCTGCTGCCCATCCGCTGGTTAATATCCCTTTGTTGTCTTCTACAACACCCACGGGGAAAAATGGGGTGGTGCTATTCGCGGCCGGCACCACACTGCTTCACAGAGAGCAATAGCGTTACATTATTTTTGTCTCTGCTTAAAGTATGCGATCATCCACTAAAATGTTGTTGTTCTTTGCCCTGAGGGCTTCAGCTAGTGACAATAAAAACATACAAACCCAGCGATAGTACAAAGGGCCAGGTTCATAATAGGGGTCTATTGTGGACCTCGATTTAGGGTTACGCTGAGAGGAGGACAACTAAGGACTAGGTGGACTACTAAGTACACTACTGCATGGCGCCTGTGGGAAATTTACCAATAACGTCGTTGAGCAGTCATGCACTCATTACAGCGCATTGAACGGATATATAGGATATATCCGTTCCCTCTGTCCACTGGTTTAACCGTTTTTTGACAGCTGATGGTTTTGACAACTAGTGATTGCAGCTACGTAACGTTTTGATTATTTACACTTTAATTTGTATATAGTATCGATTATCAATTATTTGAAGCAAGCAAAAAACAATCTTGATAAATTTAGGCGAAGACTCGTCATCAGACGAAAGTTCCATGTCGGAAGAATACGAATAATTTATTGATTTATTTCTAATAACATCGTAAAATTAACTTTAAATGGGTGTTAATTTGGTTGTTTAATTTTTGATGTTGAAACCTGCAATTTAAATCCATTGGATTATTTTCAAAATATTTAGGTTTTTAGGATTACATTATAATATGTTACCGTAAAAGCTCGAACTACGGTAAATCCTAAGATTTTCCAGTAAAACCTAAGATTTACCAACTCTTAATGGTAAAAGTCCGAAGTTTCAAACCGTTCTATGATCATCGTTTATTTCGAACTTTTACCACCATTCACTTGGTATATCTTAGGATTTCCCTCAAAGACACGGTAATGTATATGAAACAAGCATGTCAGAACGTGTCCGGCGTATGGACTTTCGTTGTCCAAAAAAACAAAAAAAAAAAGAATAACAAACAAAAACAAAAAAAAACATAAAAAAACAAAAAACAAGAAACGAAAAAAAAATCAATAACAAAACAACAAAAAAACGTAAAAAAACAACAACGAAAAAACAATTCTACACTACGTCGTCGTCGTCGTGTGTCTTATTACTATTTTTTTTTGTTTTGGGAAAATAACAATTTACGACTGTCTGCAACGGTAACGAAAATTGACACAAAGACGGTCGAAGTCAGGTCGATGGGGCTCCTATTTCTGTCTGCAGGGTTTAAAGGAACGTTACCAAACCGAATGTAGGGGTTCCCCTGACGTCGCGTCGTCGGTTGAAATAAATGATTATTAAATGTTACTCATTGCTTTATTCCCAAAATCAACATTTACTAACCGTTACTGGTAAAACCTAACATGTACTAAATTCTAATGGTAAAAGTCCGATAAAATCGTTTCTTTTTTTATAATTATATTCTTACATTTATTGACTCGTGTTGGTAAATCTTAAGGTTTACTGGTAAAACCTAAGATTAACCAATATTCGGGTTTTACAGAAACATACAAAATTATTAGATATTTTCGATTTATTCGATTCTATAAAACATGCGCATAACAATCTTTATGTTTTTTGTAAAAACTGATACGCATACTGTATTATAAAGTCTGTAAATAGTTAATCAATATAATCCATTAACGTAAGGTAGTTTACTTATATATTTATATTGTAACGCATTTTAATGTTAACTCTTATGTAATCGGGAATAGTTACGTTCGAAGGCAGCTGTCAAAAAACTAATAATTCAATGAACAGGGCGTAGAGTGACTGTATGAAGCTTGGTCTCTGTCAAATGTGTTTTCAGTAGTAAGTACTTTCTACGCAATAAACACAGGTTTCAGTTGAACGTTAATCAAATACAAGCCATTGTGGGTCGACCAGTAGGTATTCACCATGTATGGAAACCTACTCGGCTCTACATTACAACAGTCATTGCTAACTACGTAGGTACACGTAATGACAGATTTCAAAGGAATGAATTAATGTCAGAATATTGAGGTTGTTGCCGACGCTTAATTATTATATTTTTATTATATTAAACTTATACGTTTTTATATTAATTCGTTTTAACAGCGCTACAAATATTACAATTTACGGCAATAATCTTGGCATTTTTATTTCAAAATTGTATTGAGGTGGAATTAGTTTTAGTTTAGTCTTGCTCTGAATGCAGGTGTATCAATATTTAAGTAATCATCAAGGCTTATAGGCTACTAGAGGCAATAATTATGTAATCACTATAAAAAATACCTTTTTTACACTATAAATCAGTATTTGCATACATTTTTCTTTTTTTTTGGTATACTTTCTAATTACTAATTAGGGCAAAAAAATCGAACTGTCGTCTCGGGTGCGTCTCATATCATATAAAGTTATTTGGTATATTTTCAGTTCAATAACGTTCATAAGATATAATAAACGTAAGATATCCCAACTGTTGGTATAATTTCTTTACATATAACATTTATATACTCTAAAACTTATTTCGTATAATGTTATTGGATATAACGTTTATTTAATCGAAAATCATTAGGTCTGTCGTTTCAAATATATATTATGATTTGAAATTATGATTTACACCTCGATTTAGAGCAACCCGACTCGGATAGGTTAGATAAAAACGGGATCCCTTGTTTTCACATAATGTTGTTATTCCTAGTATACTTTGGCATAACCAGTTTGGCATAATTTGTTTTGCCATTATAATACTTTGCCACTATAAATCCACTGCGCCACGCTTAAGTATTGTCTTAAAAATTCAATATGTTGTGCTTCAAAAGTTAGTGACAGAAACGAATCGCTGCAAAACCGACTCCACGTAGTCCTGTCTGCCCTACGCCTAGAGTGTAATCTAAGCCCACGTAGGCGCAGAGGGGCGAGGCGGCCCGCGAGCTGAGGAGCAGGTGGTTTTAGCGTAAAACACATCTGCGACGATAAGCTCGCGTGGGACCGCCGGAGCCCCGCAGCGGCGGAGCCGTGACAGAAACCATACCTGCTGCATGTTGCATACTTGTTTGCATGTTGCATGCTTGTATGCATGCTGCATGCTTGCTTGCATCCTGCATGCTTGCATGCATGCTGCATGCTTGCATGCTGCATGCTTGCATGCTGCATGCTTGCATGCACGCTGCGTAGTGTATGCTGCATGCGTGGTGTATGCTTGTTACCATGTTTGCATGCTTGCCGCATGCATGGTAAAAATATGTTTTTATATCCGCCATGGCAGCGGCCCCTCTATCGTTGGTGAATCATTTGGTTTAGGATTTAACTGTGACCAGCAAAAGAAAATATTTTTGAAAACATTTTCCTATTTAAGTAGTGTACCCAGCTACAACTTATCAATAATTAGACTAAGTTATAATGTGTATTTATGCAATTTTGCTTTTAGTTTTTAACTGGGCGTCTTTATCATATTAGACTAAATAAGTTTTATGTCTTTTGAGTGGTATATCAAACGATTTTTCAATGTAAATTATGCTCATAAAATTAGTTATTTTAAAATTATATCCATCATTTATTATATTAACTGATCATTATATGAAACAAAATTATAGAATCAGTTGTTATATCTTGTAAATATTAGTGATTTTGTAATTATATCATAATATATTACTTTCCCGTCGTCTCCCTTACAAAAAAGACTTAGCTAAGATTCATACATTAGTAGTAATAGATTCAATTCTTTTTTATGGCACAGTATGTTTAGAATTGCTATTTAATGATCTAATTTTAAAAAGCTTTTTACAAAAAAGACAACCGCCTTCAAAAAGTGAAAAATAACTTTAGCACAGAACACACATTGACTTTAGTTTCGACATTCAGTGGCTTTGTTCTGTTTGTTGTTTTGTATTGCCACCGACTTCCGAAACTAAAGTCAATGTGTCTGTGCTACAGTTATTTTTCACTTTTTGAAGGCGGTTGTCTTTTTTGTAAAAAGCTTTTTATTTTCCGCTTTTTAGTACCTCCTTCTCATCCAAATATACAAGAAGAGATTGAAAGTTAACTACTACAAACTAAAACGTCGTCTATGTAAAAATTTTGGGTATTTGTTGATTTTTCAAAAAGTGCTGAATCAATTTCGATAAAAATTATATGGGACCACCCCTGAAGCATACACTATCCATAAAAAAAAAGAATTTTCAAAATCGGTTTACGTTTCCCGGAGAAATCGCGTAACAAATCGCGCACATACTTAATGCAAATTTAAGACTTATACGGTTTTCTCATGGAGGCCATTGTCAAAGCTGGACCAAATTAAAATGGGACCATACGGGAAGCACTAGTTTTCAAATAAAAAAAGAATCATCAAAATCGGTGCACCCAGTCCTAAGGAATCAGGTAACAAACATAAAAAAAAAAAAAGAAAATACAGACGAATTGATAACCTCCTCCTTTTTTGAAGTCGGTTGAATAAATAATATGACTTTGATATTGAGCATTCAAAGAAACTGCTTTCTTAATTCCATCTCAGTAGACCTAGACCTTGAAAATTTAGTAGACGTAAGTACCTACTAAAGACTATTTTATTAGTGGGTTTGTCTACCACGTTTTTCCATTACCTACTACCATAGACGTTTAATAAGAAAGGTTATTAATTACAACTCTTTAAAGAGATTTGTCCCTTTAAAGTCGTATGGCTTTTATTTAAAACAGTTGTATTTGCATCACACTCTGTGGTGTCAGGGGTATTTAGAGTTTACAGCAAGCCTAGCGAGTAATGAAGAAGCTAGTTGCTCACCCGCTGTGTCTGTATATAGGACTATTATAGGAAGGCTGGCTGGACTCGCTTCAAATACATATCTGTTCGACGATAGACCTATATTCCAGTTCAGTAGGAATCGAATGAGCCCCAATAAATACCCCAATAGAATTGAAAAGCTCGCTGTTTTGAAGATAAAGTAAAAGCTTAAGAGTATTCAATTCCATCGAAGCGTCAATTTTTTACTACAATTACAATACATTTGAATTTTAGGGTTCATTTTCATTCATTTCACTTTATTACTTAGGTACTCAATATATTAATAATGTAACATTATTTCGATATTAACCTAAAACTTGCGTTATTTATGTTGATTTAGGTTTGCAAAAAACATCAGTGAATGCTTTCACGACATTTTTAATCACCATAATTTACCTCTTTATTTACAGCAATAACTTAAGTCTTCAAAGTTTTTACAAAAATTACTTAACTTAGCACTTAAAATTCATGGCGTGTTGCTAACTATCCAACATAATAATATATCTAGGTATAGAAACAAAAAGTGTAATAACTTAATTTTCACATTAGAACAAGAAATAACACCATGTCTATTAATCCTTACTATTAAATAAAAATAGTGTAAAAGTTTGTAAAAAACTCAATTACGCCTATACGGGTGAACCACAGATATAGATAGACCTAGATAACACAAGTATCACGATCTGTATGAAAACCAAGCATGCCATTTTTTGGACATCACAATGTAATACGAATGTTTTGTTTTTCTTAAATTTGGTATTGCCAGGTATTACTGAGGGTATCAGATTCAAAATAATTGTTTTTCAAATTAATTACGCATAATATTAATCACAAACTGACTTAGGTACCGATGGAAGGAAACGTTTACTTTATTTTTATACTTACGATTTTTTATCGTAAGTTAGGCACGAAAATAGGCACGCGAAGTAGTTGCTCTTGCGTTATCTAGGTCTATCTATATCTGTGGGCTGAACGGAGTTTGATGGAATCAAGGCTCATGCATAGACTATGTCATGTATTTTTATGCATAAGGCAATCTAAGACAAGCTGAATGTACTTATGATGCTTCTTATTTGAGATTATGAAGTAGTCTCCTGCCGACCGAAGATACGAGTGAACCTACGGGTAATAGTTATAAGTCCCTTTAGCTAGGATACTGTTTTTGCGAAAACTGCCACTTAAGTACATATATTCAGGCACATGCATGACGCGCAGTTTACCTCTAAACAAGCAACTGATGCAAAGGTGTAATTTTCTCCCGTGTTATCTATGAATATCTAATAAGATTCATACAGTTAAGAAACTGTACAATTTATGGGCAGCAGCCGAGAAACTACGATACTATTTTCATTATGTCTATTAGGTATGTAGGGTTACTGTCCTGACCACGTGACATAAAAAGTAGGTGTTTTGAATATTACATCGACTGATAGGTTTCGTCTCTAGTCGATTGATGGTTCCTAATAAGTACTTAACACCTATTTAAAACCTGTTTAGTAATAAAAAAAGTTTTTTTATAAAAAAGACTGGCTGAAAAGGTGGCTTCGTTCTGTATGTGGTTTTGTATTGCCATGACTTCCGAAACTAAAGTCATTTATGTGTGCTAAAGTTATTTACCGCTTTTAAGATTTTGGAGGCGGTTGTCTTTTTTGCAAAAAAGCTTTT
Organism: Charanyca ferruginea; assembly: GCA_947361185.1. Taxonomy (NCBI): domain Eukaryota; kingdom Metazoa; phylum Arthropoda; class Insecta; order Lepidoptera; family Noctuidae; genus Charanyca; species Charanyca ferruginea. The sequence goes on from OX376058.1 coordinate 9,630,667, forward strand.
TATTTTTCGCTTTTTAGTACTTGCTTATCATCCAAATCCATTAATAAACGGCAACACAGTCAAAACAGAGATTGAAAGTACAAGGTTAGAGAAACTTAAAACATTATCTACTTATGTATAATTATTTGCTTTCTGTATTTTTTTTTCAAAACGTGCTGAATCAATTTCGATAAAATTTATATGAGACCACCTCTGAGGCATAGGTACCATATCCATAAGAAAAAGAATGTTTAAAATTGCTTTACATTTGACGGAGAAATCGCGCAACAAATATACAAAAAAAAAACATACATTCGAATTGGGAACCTCCTTCTTTTTGAAGTCGGTTGAAAAGAAACATGTATGTCAAAACAGTAGTCACTAGTATTGCTGCTATAAATGCTTTTAACATTAAACACAATATGTCTAACGTAAGAATTAAATGTGTTCTTAAAAAGACGTAAACCTCTAACGCTTAATATTTACGTGGTAACGGCCTTATAAAACGCGGTATAAACAAAAATTGTCGACGCAGGCGCAGGTATCAAAAACTTTAATTGGATGGTACAAAATCTAATCAAATTTTATTGGCGGGCAACACACACTAATCAAAAATAAACATAATTTCGTAATCACACTGAAGTAACATGTTTTATTCATTACTATAATTGTTTCAATGACGTGCCTCATACTAATTGAACTTGCGAAGTTAAGATAGCCACAGTCGTAAAAAAACATATTGATTAATAATTTAATTTGATTATAAAATTATATCTTAATCCTTCAAGTCTCGATATTGAAATATTGACATTTAATTTGGATGCGTTATTAATTTTTATGTTAATTAAAAATCATCATTAATGTTTATTCCGAGATTCATTTGGATAGGTAGGTACCTAGTTTCTATTTCGACAATAATCGCCAAATCGTCGGCTATAGAGAAGGCAGAGTTAATTAAATAGGAAAGTGGTAAAACAATAATTCAGTTCAAAATACTCAGGTCACACTGATTCAGTATTGCCAAACAAGACAACACATAATAATACCTAGTACCTACGTACATTATGATTATTTATGATACAAGTGAGCAAATTTGTCATTATTGCTGGATTGTAGCCTGAGAAGAAAGCGAGGATGTAATGGAGCCTAGAGCGTAATGATAAAATGCTCACACGTTTCATACGACGTTTTTCAATACACTTATGAGGAAAAAACATTGATATAAATTCATTTAATTTTAAATGAGTTCACACGATTTCTTCTCTTTCAAGGTTTATCGAATAGGTATTTTTATACAAAGAACACAAATTCATGTTAATTTATAAACAAAAGTAAATAATTTGATGAATTATAGATAATGTTTTGATATTATATTATTTAACATATTTTATTTAATAAGAGAACATGTTTTTAACACTCTTGCTCTTATTGCATCACAATGCAGCATATTACGGACACAGGCTTTTATTTTACCATTACAGCACTAGTGTCGCAAACGTTTTTTTTTAAATCCAGCAAATAGTTTTTATTTGTTTATTTAAATAAACTATTTGTTGATGAATGCCTATAATATTATAAACGTTTTATTTCATGAAATTATTTATTTTAATTACACGACGGAGATGATTTTAAATACAGTTTTAGGCACCTATTAGCTTTCACGTAACTGGTTTTGCTGGCTATTTGTAAAGTTTCTTAAACACTGTGGTTGACAACTCGACAGGGAAGAAATTGCGCGAACTTCACTCATGTTTTCGTATTAATGAGTACCTTATTAACAATATAGTTTCTGCACAACTTGGTTGAAAAACGTCGTAAGAAACACGTGAGCATTTCATTATTACACGCTCGGCCCTATTACGCCCTCGCTTATGGCTCGGGCTGCAATCCAGCCTCTAGTTGATGGTAAATTTAACTCACTTGTATTTTAATGTACTATTATGATTTGTAAACACTAAGGTAATATTACCCCAAGTACAATAATGCGCAAGGTAATCAGTCTCTTACTCATTCCTGTTTATGTGCATAGAAATACTACATATGTAAATAGAAGGAAAAGTAGTAACTTTTCCTTTACTTTTCCGACCTTTTGGTTAGCCCAGGTTGTGGGACGAACTTGAACACAAAGCTCGCCCCTCAATCTCATTACAATTTCATTTTGGTTTACCAAAATGTCATCTTTCTTAGATGTACTAAAGTTTATTCTAATCAGTGTTCCGCTATTTATTTTCTAGTTGGCCTCTCATACCGAGGACCAGTGATACGGACTGTTCATTAAATAGCAAAGTAAGCTGGTTTGAAAAGTTCTGTATAAGTTTCATACTTAAATAATCTGACAGTGGCAAAAGTTTCTCAAAGTGCAAGGGAGGGGCTGGTTTGTATATGTTTAAGGTTGATTCGTGACACGTAATCATATCATTAATAATGAGATGACTTCAGAGTCAAGACATGATGAGCAGTTGTCAGTGCCTGTAATCAATTAAACTATCAATTCAGTTTTGTGTTCTGGAAGATTGAATTCAATTAAATGAATGTGTTGTGTGCGAGTAACTTTGATGACTAACGACTGCCGCTTTATTGATTGCCAGCGAAACGGCTTTGTTAATAACAAAGTGTTCAAAGCGCACTTTCGTTTCATCAATCTCATCAAAACAATGGAATTAAATAATTACACTAGCGCAACAAATCGTGACCGCGTGCCGCCAATAAAAACTTGAAGCCAGTGCGATTATCCGATTACACACATAACACTCTAATAACAAGGTGGTGTCTGAAACAGGACCATTTAACAATATTGTCTCTGACCAATCGGCGCGTGGTGCGGAGTGGCGGCGTCACGCACCGCGCCGAGCGTGTCACTGCGCACATTTGCCGCGTGTTATTGCCACCTCGCACGACTTCACCGTCATTTGTATGAGCGTAAAGAAGGCGCTCGTTTATCGAGAGAGCCACGAACAAAAGCGCTTACGCCTCGTCTTAATTAATATGATTAATGAGCCGAGGCCGCGGCGTGTTTTTGAACTCGCGTTACTGTTGTAATCGAGAAATAAATTAATTTTATTAGTAGTCCTTCCTAATAGAATACGAGCTTCGAGGGCCGAGTCGCTCCCAAACGACTCTGACGATACCGTGTTTTCCCGGTTCGTTACGTTTCTCTAATTTAAAAATTGGGCGTTAAAACTCACCGATTATAATTTAAATTTATGACATTATGCATAATATAAAGGTATATAAAAAGGAAATTGTGACGCGTTATAGTGGGGCATCACTAACAAGGCACATATCTGAACACACCTTAATGACTTTAACTATAATTTCATTTCATTAAAATTATTTTATCAAACTACTACTTACCCACCATCACTTTAGTTTCATTAATATTAACATAATTTTATTGCTCGCTTCGGAGTCAAAGCACTAATTTATTACAGCTATGAATCCGCGTCACTTCTATGTATGCGTAATATTGATAATACCTAGAGATACACACATGAGTGGTAAAATAATTTGAAACTATTAGAGGAATTCGCAGTAAAACAAATAGTATTCGCGCAGACGTGTTATCCTTTCAAAACATAGGTATCTATTTATTTTCCCATGTTTCTAAGCTAACGCGGTGCCCTCGAGCCGGCGATGGACTTTGTGTTTTGTGCGGTGGTGTGAGGATGCATATCGGCAGTGCGCGTGCGGCAACGCGCTCGCGCCTCGGGCCGAGATCGTGGCGGAGATAATTAGAGGCCGCGGCTCTGTGGGAGCCATAAAAACGGCAAATTGACCGGCGGGATAACCAGAAAGGCACAATGTGTTAGATAATAATTTCCAAATTACAGGTTATGTTGGTTCGCGAGCGAGACTCGACCGGCTCTTTTTTCTCGGACGCCGACTGAGGTGCTAAGGGCAGGCTAATTATTATTTGGGTATCAGAGCGAGGATTTTAGTGCAGCTGCTACCTGTATAAATATTTATTATTAAAAAAGATCAAACGCCAATTTCGATGGAATCCAATTTTTATCAGCCAATTAATGTTGCTACTAATAACTCATCAATCATATATTTGTAATCATACGACAAGGAATTAACAGTCGAATTATCACAATTAGCAGACATAATAATAATATTTATTTGTAATTTGTATCCTGAAGAAGTTTTCATAATGCATGTCGACCTAATTGTGTATCTTCCAGACTACCTACAATTCAGTCTAAAGTTTACGCACTTATAGTAAAATATACCAACGTTATCTCACATAATAGCCCAAATTATTTCTTTAGCTTACAAACAACGAGAGTCTAAACTTTTAAAGCAAATAATCCATACTTAATATTATAAATGCGAAAAAGAAAACTCTGTTTGTTATGTTTTCACGAAGAAACAGCTGAACCGACTTTGATGAAATTTGATATGAAGTAAACTAGAGCCCTGGGAAATGACATAATCTACTTATTAATCGACGACTTTTCCTGCATCCGCGGTAACCGACATTCACGCGGACGAAGTCGCGGGCAAAAGCTGTAATATATAAAGTTAACATAAGATTTTACACAGCATGAAAATGGCGCATGGCAATGGCACTCAACCATTTCAATAGCAAACGCTACATTCCGATATAATATGAAGATGGTCCCCAATTCCTAAGAGCTTGTAAGACAATCGATGGTAGGACAGGTGCGCGGGGCGCCGGCCACGGAGCACCGCCATTGGGCGCCCGGGCGCTCCGCCCCACGCCTCCAACTACTCCTAGATTAATGTTTTGTTAAAGGGAGCATTATCTCTTAAGATGTGATGAAATATGCGAGCTGCAGCATCCGACACGCTAATGCGGGTAATGCCGGTCGTGAATCCATGCTTGTTTATATTGAACGAATGTACTTAAGTACTTCAATATTTCTGAAGTTCTATTTTCATTTTACAGGAAAATGTTTTCTGAAAGTGAATATTTGCTTTATTTTGGATTGGAATATAATGCACTATTTGGTTTATCTTCTCTTTCTGGGCAATCTGTTCTGATCTCTTGATGGAATAGGGCGTATGTATAGAAACAATGTCGATGACACCTACAGGTATTTTTAACTTTCCAGTTATTTATAGAACAGTTTTAAAATCTTGCAACTACTTAATTTAAAATAATCATTTAAAACACAGTCAAATTCGAGTCACGACTCCCAAGTTGTAATTTCCTATTTAAATAAATGCAATAGATAGATATTAAATAATAACATTAGTCTCGATTTTTATTAAATTGCCATGTCTTTTTACTTTGAGCTATAAGATGTAATTGAAGTCTCAAGAAGTATTTTTAAAACCAACCTTCACTAAGTTAAGTTTAGATCACTGGTTGAAATTGGCAAAGAAAATTAAGAAGATGTACCTACCTTAAAATTTGTTTTTATTTTTAAATCTGGCTATCTTTAAGGCACGAGTGAACTGGTTCATCCTAGGCAAACGTGTTCCACCTTAGATCAGCTGAGTTGCGATCAAACTGTTTAGATATATAAAAAAAAATATATAAGCCGGGACGCGAATCATGAGTCAAGCGAATACTGGGGCTCGACTCATGGTAGCGAGAGGAACCGTGGGGTTTTAGTCGGTAAGAGTCCGACATAACCCTACGTTCTCCCTAGACGGAGGGAATCCATGTGGATATCCCAAGGAAAAAACAGTACAAAAATTAACAAAGAATTTTCCTAAAAATCTGCATCAGGTTACATTGAATAAAAAAAACACACATCAAACAAGATTCTTATAACCGGAAAAATTTTGAACTTTGGACTGGTTTTCAGTACAAAAATTTTTCGACTTCAATTTTATTCTACGGATTAAAGATCAAGCTATACCCTGTTCACAATAAGATTAGACATAAACACAAACCTTTTTTACAGTCCCTTCAACCGATTTTGACTTCTATTCCGTAGGCTTAAGGATGACATTAGAGGCAAAAAAAGTGGTTACAATACAACTGTTTAATGCAGTTGCCATTTGTCATGCTACCAACGCAATAGAAGTCAAAATCGGTTGAACGCACTGTAAAAAAGGTTTGAGTAAATGTCTAATCGTATTGTGAACAGGGTTTAGTTATAAATAACTTGGATGGCAATAGCTTAACAAATGAAATTCAGTTTTAGCCTAACGCCATTATAGTTGGGGTTTTTAGAATGGCAATAATAGTGGTCAATGATCGACAGATTACAAAATTCTTAATTAAAAAAATGGAAGTATATCTAGTTCTAGACCGTCATCGGGTTCAAATGAAGATATGAATATAATATAATAGGGGTAGGCTAGGAAAAGTACAAAGGTCGCTATTACCATGCTAAAACGCACTAATTAAAGAATGAGAATTTCATATTGTAGACACAGATAGCCATATCATACTTACACATAAATAACAAAGCATATCTTTACTTATTATAGGCAAGCCACATCATCTCAATCCCACGTCGCAGCAGGGTCTGTTCGTCTCCCTATAATCAGGCAGATTCCAACCAGTTACGTCACGTAAACCTCAGTTCTAAGATTGTTTATCCACCAATTTCTCGAGATGGGACCCAATACAATTGTGTTTGTCAATGATAAATGGTCGCGCGCGGTGCTTTTCATCTCCTACGGTCAAAGGCGCCGCCGGCGACAGACGACAGATAAATTTAAATTCTAATGCGAGAAGCATAAGGTTTACTCCCGGCTGTACATAAATAATTACAACACAGGACTAAATGATACGGTACTAATCAAGGCCGGGAATAAACGCGGATAATGCGGTTTAATATCGTTTGAAAGAAACCTTTCGGCGGGTAGTCGCATTCAGCTATAATGAGTTTATTCAGAGTTTTAATCGAATGAATCGTGGTAAGCAAATAGTGGTTCAAAAGTATCAAGCCGGGGTCGGCGCGGGCGCAGCGGCACTCCGCTAGTTGCCTTTTCAATTTGTATACGAACGACAGAGGGTGGTCGTAGATTCTAAATTAGAAAAAGATTCTTCCATTTTTGAAGTTTTGAGAAACCTTCAAATATATACACATTCTTTTCTGTTCTACTTTTAGATGATAAAGTTCTGAATGATGATCTGTAGACACTTGAACCATTTTATTATTTATTAAATTTTGCTTAAATTTAGATAATTAAAGTCTGTAAGCTAGTAGCATTCAATATTATGTTTTGAACATTGATCTTTGTAATGGTATGATATCACGGACTAGAAAAAAAAGAAGGACTCCGCGCCACGCATATCGAAAGTGAAGCACCCTAAGTAAGCCAGACCGTTTGTACAAACATGTCTCACGCACACATTTACATCATAGTCACGGACTAGAAAAAAAAGGATTCCGCGCCGAAAGTACCGACTACCGATCGCACCGATCTATGTGTGCGTCTCGGTCTGGCGTACTTTAGGTGCTTCACTTTTGATAAGCGTGGCGTGGAGTCCGGACGTAAACCAGGCGCAGGACCAAAATAAATTTGGAACTTCTACCGCCAACTTCCAAACTCTAAGCTGCTACTGAGAAATTCCAAATGGAAAACTCAACAACAATTTGCCCGACCTGATGGTATTCGAACCCAGACTCTACGCTCAACATTCGTGATTGCGTCCACGAAACCTACGACCCAGTCATAACTTACTCATATTAGGTTACCACTATTACAAGTCATGTGTCCCTAGCACTATTGTGGACAATGTGGCGCATGATCTTATACGTGGAGTACTTTACTAAAGGTTGTCAACACTAAAAGGGTTTAAGCTTTTTTATCTATTTTCCCGACTGCGCGAAAGTAAAGCCATATATAATATGTTGGTTGACACACAGAAGCACTCATTACTAGTGATTTTATTAATTTACATTTATAGATTGAGGAAAACGGATTAACTCACTGTATTGCCGGTTTCATTCGACTAGTTTCGATGGCATACGGCCACCTTACTCAAACAAAAAGAAAGGGAAAGAAAGGAGAGAAAGGTGGCCGTATGCCATCGAAACTAGTCGAACGAAATCGGCAATACAGTGAGTTAATCCGTTTTCCTAATCTATAATAGTAAATTAATAAAATAATTGTAATGATTAAAGAACCTTATTATAACAAAAAAATCTTTAAAACTTGCCTGCGTTCTTGGCTTGTTTCCACGAGACCGGCTCGTGTGTGGAATTGTGAAGAGTTCATTAGCAAAATGCTTTCTTTGTGTCATAAGTTCGTTTTTTTTTTGAGAACTTAATTGATAATGTAGACTATACGGAAATGTAAAGAACTTTTTTGTTGGCAAATAAACAATATTATTATTATTACTTGCGGATTACAATGTTAAAAGGAATTCAAACATAGTTTTTTTATTTAAACAGAAACGGCAAGTTCTGCAGTCATTAGGACTAATGTTTTAGTTACCAGCAATTAATAAGCAGTAAGATGCTACATATTGCAAGCTTGTACATGACTTTTATTGGGTGGGGCAAAGTTCTATAGAGTTTCTGGCATTGCCCTTTATATATTTAGTAAAGTGCTGATAATTTGACATTACAAACAGACACTTCAATTTTATTTGTTTAGATGGTTATTCATAGATACTCCATAAATAAATGTACAAAGACGGACTTAATGCCTTAGGCATTCTCTATCAGTCAACTAAACACCAGCAAGCCACCAATAGCCAGCCAGTTTTACCAGTATTCTTCACCTGAGTGCTTTCTTAATCTATCGCTCATCACTTATACTTCAATATGTTTAAATATTTTTTTTACATATTTTGTACTATTGGTAGAAATGCCATAATTTTCTTACTCTCTTTCAAAAATAAAAAAGAAATAGCTTTAATTCCATTTATTTCCATCAAAAAAGGACAACTAGAATCCGGCTAAACTAAATTGAGTTCGAATTTAACTGATGGTCAAGTGTTATGATTAATAAAACGTGAATAGGTACGCTAATCTAACTTTCACATCATATAAACGTTTAACATTCAATGTCGCCATAATGTGTTCACATTAGTGAAAAGCTAGCTTCAATACAAAACATTAGCCGAATATTTGAATGCGTTTAACTAAATGACTACACACATTAGGTAGGTAATACGTACGTCAGTTAATGTTTAAATATCAGACATATGCTTTTTGTGTCGTATGGTTATAGTTTGACACAACATAAAGGTTCCATCGTCAAAATTCAGCAAATACGATCACTTCTAGTCTTATGCGACTTGAGTTTAAACGAACTAAGGAAAGGTTTGAAAGAGGTGTAAGGGTGTTACCAGACCAATCGATCGATCGTCGATCGACGGTATCGATCGATAGTTTCTACCAGACCAATCGATCGACCGTCGATCGACGGCATCGATCGATGGTAGAATGGATTAGTCGACGTCGATCGAGCTGCTTGATTATTATTAGTAATGGATTATAGCCGGAGTAAATCGATCAACGTCGACCGATGCCATCGACTAGCAATCGATCAATTAGTTAGTCGAACGGTGTCCGTAGATCAGCCAAAGCTACCACACCAATCGATCGACGTCGATCGATGTCGACCGATGGCATCGATCGATGATCGCCGATCGATTGGTGTAGGAACACCCTTAGATTTCACGCGGCGCAAAAATGTTTTATTAATTGCATTAATGGGTTACCTGCCTTGAGCAAGCACGGTGATCAATGCTCGTGTCTTCTCTGCATCAGAAGAACCTCTGACAAGCAGGGAGACAATAAAAGGCCCAATATTATTGTATCGATGGGACCTTTAAATAGTGTCGTACTATACCTACCGGGTAGAATCATGGTTGGAGGTGTGTCTATGAAAAATGCTTTAGATTCGGCACGGCCGACGCCCGTGACATTGCCACAAAGAGCACACACCACGTTAGATAAAAGATTAACGATGGACCACCTCATGTGAGCGACGCTCGTTTGTTTTCAATAAACTTTCACCGTGCACGCTTTGACTTGACTATTATATTTTATTGCTTTATGCGATGTGAGTGGAGGTCAGGCTCACTGGCTCAATGAGGCTTAAAGCTTGTATGTATTGTTTTAAAGTAATTAGAATTGACGCAAGATGTGTAATTAGAATATTGTAACTATCATCCTAGCACGGATGAGTTGTCTTATACGCTGTTGAACAAAGTTACCGTAGTTTGTGAACGAGTGAGAGACGGTTTCGTTCAGATCATGGAAGTGTCTAAACGAGTGGACCGGTTTATCCTAGGAAAGCGTGCTTCACCTACGGCCGCATCATCACTTAAGATCAGGGCCTCAAGTCTGCTATTACAATAGTGTCAGAATGGTCTATCATTGATTTCATAATTGTTGATTTTGACAAGTTTGATAATCTACTAATATAATGGCGTCATTATGACTTTCCAATGGTCAACTACTGACAATCTCGTACAAAATGACGACTGAATGACTGACTTAGACGGTAATCTACTAAAATTTTGACAGTTCCTTTGATCAGTGACCTACCATTAGAACGTCATTGTGCAGTCATTGCTTTTATTTCGACCGACCAATGATTGACCATTATGAATTTAGCAGATTACGAACTTTTAGCAAAATGACAATGGGATTGTGTTGGAGTGACGAAATTATAAAAATAGCAGACTTGGCCCCCTGGGCCTCAAGTCTGCTATTACAATAGTGTCAGAATGGTCTATCATTGATTTTCATAATGACGCCATTATATTAGTAGATTACCAAACTTGTCAAAATCAACAAGTATGAAATCAATGATAGACCATTCTGACACTATTGTAATAGCAGACTTGAGGTCCAGGTAGTAATAATATAAGTTTATTTGTTTAAAACATGGTATAAGAAAGTCTTACAGAATAAAATAGAGCGGACATGTTTTGTCAAGATTAAACATAGCATGCACTTGTAATAACAATTATCTTAACAAAATTAATTTTAATGATGTTATTTTTGTTCTAGGAATTGTTTTATACTATAGAAGTTGTTTTTAATCAACAATTCATACAATTTTGTCTTAAAAGCAAATCCCATGTTTAACATTTTCAGGTAACAAGGTAATTTGTTATTGATTCGTACACACATAGTAAGGCAGCTTTTATTATACTTTGCAAGCCTGGGTGCACTGTTTAGTATGTGAGGGTTTCGTCGGCTTTGAGGATTTACATCGTTTGCTGTTTTGAATAACTCTTTATGTTTCCATAGAAACATGCATATTTTATAAATATACAAACAATAGGTAGCGGCAACAGGCCAAGTTTCTTAAATACTGGCAGGTATGATTCCTCATGATGAAGTCCGTATAGAGCCCTAATGCACTTTTATTTGAGCAACAAATGTTCTATTTTGGTCGGTACTGTTGCCCCACATTTTAAGTCCATAACGTAGTGTGGATTCCACATACGCATGGCAAATTGGCAATATAACTGTTTTTAGGTTTGTACTTTTTTTACTTGCATACACGAATTTATTTACCTTGTTTGAAACATTGTCTATATGCACTTTCCAATTTAGATCTTCATCAATAGTTACTCCTAGTTTAATTTTGGGTATATTTAAGTTGATGTTGAATTTATGATTTTTAACTTGCATAAACTAATATATTTATCTTGCTTGAAACATTGTCTTATATCCACTTTCCAATTTAGATCTTCATCAATAGTTACTCCTATGAACTATATATGTAGTTTAATTTTGGGTATATTTAATTTGATGTTGAATTCATGATTATTCGGTTTATTGAATTGTATTTTTAACCCCCGACGAAAAAGAGGGGTGTTATAAGTTTGTTGATATTAAATTGTCAATGTAAAACCAGTTATTTAAAATGTTTAAAATTACATTGTTAATGTCTGTTTCGTGATGATTAATTCTATTATATTTTTATTGGATGTCACAATAATAGCCAAATCTAAATATTATAATTTATATTATTTATTAGTTGCGGGTTCGATTCCCGACCAGGGTAAATATTTGTGTGATGAGCACTCGCGATTGCCTTGTGTCTGGGTGTTGTTTATCTATATATGTATGTATTTAAAATGTATTTGTGTATGTATATCAGCTGTCTGACACCCATAGTACAGGGCCTTTCAGTTTGGAGTCAGATGGCCGTGTGTGAAATGCCCCCACATATTATTATAATATAATAACCTAAACAATAGCCATAGCTAAACCAAAGCGCATCGCCCTTAATTGCTGTGATAAAGAGATAAGCAGAAGCCTAATATTATTTGACACTTACAATATCTCTAGCAATGCTTCACAGTCGGAATTAATCACTTATGTTAAAAACTTAGAAAACACACGAACAGAACTTGAAATTACTGTGACAAATCTTAACGCCAGTGTCGATTTGTTATTATAAAAGCACCTGTTTTAATTAATATTAGAATAGTAATTTTCACAGCAGAAACTGCTGTATAAGGAAACATATATTTATTTATTTTCTTTTAAATAGGTATAGGTAGGTATGGCCAGCGTCATCAATTGGCTACCCCCTGAATGCATGAGGGGTAACCAGTTGATGATGCTGTCTGTACTTAATGTCTGACCCTAGACAGCAACCTGTAATTAAAACGTAGATAAACTGAAATAATTCTTACATTTAGTGCTTGTTTTGACGATTTTTTATACGTTGATTCTCCTTTCGGTTCCCTACATGCTATTAGCTATAAAATATAGACCTTACTAATATTATATATAGCTAGCATTTGCCTGCCACTTGGTCCACTAGTTTTCTTACAGATCCATTTTTTGTTTAATAACATATCCAATAGCAGTCAGAGATAACCTATTAGCAATAGAATTTCTGTAGAAGTCAAAATCCGGCCAGTAGTGAAATAAAAATATAAACAAACATACTCTTCAACTTTGTAGGTAACATTAGAATAGATAATTTTATAAATAAGCTTAAAACTTATCCAATACCGTTATGAAAATGTGAGAAAATCTCAGTGGGCGACCATGACCGACATGCGGTAGTTCAGAGAAACAATAAAAATTAACACCACGACTATTTCCTGCAAACATAAACTTGCCTAGCTTTTGTTTATAGGATATTATTACAATGACGATTCTTACAGCTTTCATAAGTATCCATTTAAAAACTGATGTCCATTGTTGAAGCTCAAAGAGACAATGAACAATTAATGAAGTAACGGACACGACGTGACCACGAAAACTGATAAAATTATTGTTGATATGTAAATGTGGAGTTGAAGTAAAATTTATAGTGGCGGGCTTGCGCCTGACAATGGCGGGCGGGCCGGCGCGCGCGCACTCCACAATGCGGGTGCCGCTTCTTGCGGCTTTACTGCCGCCAATTACTGTTTATTGCTATTTTTACTCCGCGAACTACGTATTTAGTAAACATTGTCTGGCCTAATGTTTGTGTCACCAGTCTCTTAGTAATTGTCGTATAACTATTAAAGTTACTCAAACCAAACGAATTAAAACAATAGTCTTAGCAAATAATTTTATACCTCGTAGCTCTGCTACACCACCAACCTTTAATTATTTTTATAAAGACTCGAGTAGAACAAACGGTCCGACAAGAATCAACATGATAAGTTTTACTAAATTACAGTTGTCAGTAAAGTACCGTACCTAAACTGTCTTTTTAAATCGAAGATAATATAAAACCGAGTTAACCCCTGTAATTAGCGCTCATCCCGCGCTGCCTCGCCGCCAAATGGTCTGCCAGCAATCAATTAAAACAATATTTGAAATAGTGCTCCCAAAAAAATTAAAAGGAAGTTCTCAGGCTATAAACACTGGGTATTATGTGAGCCAGGGTGGTGTTGTCTCCTGCTCGCATGTAGCTCCGTCCTGCTCAAATGCGCCGGCGCGTCTACGCGATCCATATTACCGAGGAGGATGCGCGCCACAATGAATTATGAGCCAGTCGCGTTACCGCCAAAGCCTTGTTTGAGAGAACCAAAGTAATTAACTTCGACTTAGTTAACATTATGACTTTGAAATTATCTTTTTTGTTCTCCAAATTTAAATCGGTCGTAGCGCGTAGCAACTGGCTACGCCGTAGCACTTGTAAACATTAACGAAAGAAACAGTTTTATTGATTTGGCATTAGTTTATTCTATCTGTCGATCTCATGTACGAGTCGGTTGATGTTCAATACTCATTATGAAAAGTTGATACAGACAGATAAGTCATGTATGATATATCGTGTGGTCCAAATAATTGTTTAAGTGGATTACAAAAAAAGTTCGCAGTTGACATCAAATAACTAGATTATTAAATAAATATAGGAACAACTTTTTCGGGTAAATTGTAATGTCGAACGCATTTTACTTAAATCTTACGAGATTTGTATAGAATCTGCTGACTCATCAAAGTAGTAGGTACTTACTGAATTAGAAATCACTTAAGTGGTGTTTGATAAAATGCAAAATTCTCATGTTTCTATATTAAATTAACAACATACAATTAATTGTATTATTATATTAGATATTTTTTATTTTTATTTATTCATATATAACAATTTACATTGTGTTTCAACTATGGTGTACATTAATTTATTAATTAAAGCTCAAAACAATAAATCATAAATTTCAAACAGTAAATTTCACTAAAAATAATCAATAACATTATGATAAATATATTATGTCAATAAATTGTGTAAAGTATTATGAATGATTGTAAATATGTCAAAATAATGATTATAATATAAATATTCTCTAAAATGCAAAAAGTCTAATAGTGCGTTGAATACATTTAATGTCATAAGTGGAAGGTACAAAAAGGTAAATTACTAAATATAAAAACTATTTACTATCAGTTGTCTCCAATTCAGATAGAATATAGATAAATAATACTGTGATACACAAATTAAAAACTTAATTGCTGAACATCGTACATTTGGATACATACATGTTTGCTGAATGTTTAGTTTACTATGTTCTACCAACTAAGGTATGTAAAATTATATTTTATGCAAAAGTTTAAAATTATTCAGTTACCTGGGAAAAAAAATGAATATTTTATCATTTTAAACTAAGAAAATAAGTCTAAGATTTAGCTAAATTAATCTATCAGTACAATCGCTCATCGCTTGCACCGCGCTCTGTGAGAGTCAGTGGAGCCGCTAATCGAGTTTGTCGGCCGATGTTATCTCTAAACCACACGTTAATAGTACCAACGCCTCTGGACGCTGGTCGCTCTCGACCCAAGACTCATGGTACACACTCCAACGATGCGTTTTTGTTTCAAATTACCATCACTATTGTGTTCGGTTTAGTATTTATATGTTTTTATATTAAGAATAATATTAACCCTTATTTTATACCTAACCGTACTTTTTAGAGGAAAACCTTTAAATTAGTTCTTAATTTCGTTAATTTGTAAAATACTTAGTAACATCTGCTTGTAATAAAAATATCAAAATTAGAATAGAGTTTATAAACACACAGGCAATTAATTCAATTCAAAAACATGAACATAAAGTATTTAATTATAAAAACACCACCTATTATTATTTATGATCGTTTCTAAATTGGGTTAACGTGTCAGAATTATATCAAATCGCCTCTACTAGCCGGAAGCAATGCTTTACTGTTATGGCACAAAAGAATCCATTTGTTTTGAATATAATAGCTATTGTTCTAAAACGCTCCAGAACATAATCACGACATGTTGATTTATTATGGAATCTATACTGCAATAGCGGCTAAAGTAATGTTTGATTACAAAACCTTTGGGAAAGCAAGTTTAAAGTTTAGTGACACCATCGTTTAGGTTTTAAAGAATTCATTTATTGGATTTTTCTTTTAAATTAATGATACATTTTGTTGTGTCATACAGACACAACAAAATGTATCATTCATTTCAAAGAAAAATGTCCTCAGGGCACTCTAAAGGAAGCATTCTAGTGCGTAGCGCGCAAACCACTATCTTAACAGTGTTAAAGGCTTCCCTAACGTTGACAATGAAGTCATAAAGTAGTTTCTACACCTTAATAACCGGGCACGTTCACAATACTTACTAAACGTATAATTTTCCAATAGAACGTATATAAATATGATTTTTATTGAATAGATGCTCAGAGCAATCTTAAACGAGAGATGGCATGCCAATACTCCGGCAACATCGCGCCCCTTATACAACTCACTTCATCCAACATTTCCCCTCAAAGAAATGTATTTTTCTTGAAATATTTAAATTTCGATTGTTCCCATTCTCTTAGCGTCCCTGTTATTGTTAGGGTGAAAAGGAAAATGGATAGATGATGTTGCTGCTTATTATTCATTGTTCAGCCAGTGCGGAGGGGAGGCGCGCGAGGGCTGAGAGCTTTCCTTGGCTCCGTGATTTAGCTCATTTTTTAAGTAACAAAACAAGTAACCGACCCTGTTGGAAATAATGTGCTTTGTGGAAAAAAGAATTGCAAAAGTGACATTGGTTTATGCAAATCTATTAGCCAGCGAGAATAATTCTGTAATATCACAGAACTATTCAAGGATATTGATTCTCAGCATCTCAAAAGGTTTTCGATATGTTTAACCCATTGTCTAGCACTTTCAATACAAAAGCGTCGGTATTCAATCATATCAAAAGCTTTAATGAAGCTCGCCATATTTTAATCCAAACATTCAATTCAAATCCGATTGAATCGATCGGCCACGCTCATAATCAAAAGTCCGTGATGCAACAAAAAACTAATTGACAACAATCAACACTGTTGCAACAAAAAACAATATTTTCTATCATTGTCATTAATAATAGTTAGAAAAAAGTCATTCACACCTTGGTGCGCGCTAACATGACAAATGCGGGTGTCGGCGGCGCGGCACAAAGCGCTGAGGTGCGCGCGCGCCGCGGGGCGCCGCCCGACTCTAAATATTAATTATCTACAACACTACGAACACCTTTTAGGAGACTATCGCACTTTTGTATAACGTAACAACAATCTTTAGATCTAGATCTCGCTCGCTCAGCGCCCTTGTTGTGCCCGCGCCGTGTCCGGCTCCACGGTTTTCGGTAGGTATACATTTGTTTACACATTTCAAAGTAACCAATTAAAATACATGAAATATTAAGAAATGTAACATTAGAAAAGTTTAAATATTTGTTAAAAGCAGGTCAGTTATTTCACTATTTTCCTTTAATTCGTTGTATGAGGTGACTCTACCTTTATATCGTTCTTCAATGACAGATACTTCCTAAACATGTATATATATATACATATTAACATCCGCTATGGAAGCATCATATGAGTGATAGAATATAAAATTAATTTTGCGGTGAGTACAAAAGTTGCGTGGCCCCAAGCGACAGCACCATGTGGCGCTGGTCTGCCAGTAGGAAGGACTGACTTGTAAAAGGTACCTACAACAATATCAAATAATAATGGTAATAGCCGCGAGGTCGATTGGTCCGATTATCAGGCCATTGTGTCCGTCCGTTTAATAATCAACGACATGATTGCGTTCGTTTATTGTTTGCGTTGTTTTACCTAACTGTTAATATATTGGCCACAAACGCAAAGAATACAGTACTGAACATATTTAAACAAGATATACCTACTCATAAACGTTACGACCAAGGGCTACTGAAAACGCAACACTTCTACAACCAATGATTTATTGAAAACGCAATAAATAACACACCTTTATAAATCATCAGAATCTCAAAATATTTTTATGCAAAATGAACTTGCATTAAATCGTAAAAATGAACACAAAAAAAGAATTCCATTATTCCTTATTCCCTGCGCCAATACAAGCAGGCGATAAAACGTATCGCTTGTTGGTATTAAATTGCGTAAACCCTTAAAAATACACAAATGTTATCGAAGAATAAATTACCTTCAATCTTGGATATCTGTATATAGAGCGCGCGTAATGAATATTGGATTACTGTCTCGAACGACTTACCTCGGAGACAGAAAAATATTCAGAGCTTTGTGCGGAGTCGCGATCATTCGCATCGTGAACAAAACGCATTTAAATCTGACAAGACAAACAGACAACCCGAATTCTTATTTAGAAATACGTAATCCAACTGAGGTGCTAACTGAATCGTACGCGTGAGATTTATAATCTCAATACCATGGCAAAGAGATCAATGCCACCGTCTCGACAACAGTCGGAGCCGACGACGTAAGCCCTGACAACTAGTCAAATAAATAAGCTTCAACAACAAATATTGTAATAACCGAACTCACGAGACAGCACATGAAATGATACTGCCCGATACACACCAAATAAAATTGTGTCCAAGCAGTGGGGAGTTTAAGGACTAATGTCGTGTTACACTAAATACTAACCAAAATAAAGTTTCTTTAAATCCCGACGAAGTGATATACAATTTAGAGTCGCGAGCGATTCTCAATTTTACTTAAACAACATAGGAAACAATTTCGTTTGTGAACTTAAAAAAACGTAAAATTTTATAGGTACATTAAAGTTAAGTGGGAAATCCGAAAAGGAGTGTTAAAAGACCTGCGAGCAGATGGCGGCGCGGCGTTGATACAAACTCAATTATTTACACTCAATAAAAAGGACGTTATACGAGTATTAGAAAATAACCTGCTAAACAGTCAGATGAGCGTTCGAGCCAGGACGGCTATTTACGACATAAGAAATTACTAAGAACTATAGATAAAGGCATTCCGTATTCACATTCAATATACATTAGCATTAAAATACTTACTTGATGAAAGTATTTTACCAGAGTTTGGTAATCAACATTGCTGAATATATTTTGCTTTGTAACCAAAATGTTGTGATTTATATTTTAGATAGCTTGAACCCTGAGGAAGGGCGAAGTTATCGCTAATGCAGACGAAATTTCATTAACATAGGTTCAGCAGTTTCGTCGTGAAAACGTAACAGACAGACGAACAGAGTTACTTTCGCATTTATAATACTTAATATTAAAGATATTTTCAAGTTCTATGTCAGTCATCGTCTGCCTTTTCCCAACTATGTTGGGGTCGGCTTTCAGTCTAACCGCATGCAGCTGAATACTAGTATTTAACATGGATCGACTGCCTATGGAACCTCCACAACTCAGTAACTGGGTAACACGATACCCCTTGGTCAGACTGTTTGTCAGACTTTCTAGCTTCTGACTATCCATAACGACTGCCAAAGATCTACAAATGACAGCCAGGACCAACGGCTTTACGTGCTTTCCAAGGCACGGAGGGAACTCGGTACGAAAGGGATCACATCCACAGACCGACCACGGCTAGCGTAGCTTAACCTTTGTCCGATCGATCTGTACGGCTATAACTTAGCCACGAGCTCAAATTCTATGTCATTACAATACAAAATGTGTAGCTAGATTGACAAAACTGTTGCTGAACTGAAATGCAAAATTAGATGCTCGATAACTAGGGATTTTTGAATCTCACACACTACAATTTTAAAAGATCCGTGTTAGATCCGATATGTATTAAAGCACCGTCCTTAATACACCGTGCTTAATCATATAGAGCTCTTATGGTGTCCTTGATTCGGTCACGCCAAATGAAACAAATGTTGGTAAAAAGCCCAGGTAGACGCAAATATTTGTGAACAATTTGTAGAATTCACACTTAATAACAAGGTGGAGGTGTTTAATTTTTTTTGCCGTGTGTCCAGGCGGCGGCGGCTACAAAGGATCATCATTAGGAGATCCTAGTGAGCGAGGTGCTATGATTGACTCCATGGGATACTGCAACAGGTGACAGCGATCGCTGAGATAATAACCATATCTATTCTACTTTTTTGTGTGAATGTTTAAATGTGAAAACAGGTCATCATAATCATCGCAGAAATACCAGCCAGCCTATGTGTTGAACACGAAATGGTGGATAAGAGAGAGAATACCTACAATAAGGTATTTTACACCGTGTAAGAAAAAATATAATAATGCATGTTTATGATAGAATTCATAAAAAGTAAACGAGACATGTCGATATTTATTCATAATTAAAAAAGAAAATGCAATGTTAATTTTATAATTCAACTAGCTGACCCGGCAAACGTGTTTCGCCATACAAATAAAAAAAAATTGCCTACGACCTATTCTCTTTCCCAGACCTACCAAACTCAAATATACACAAAAAAAATTATAAAAATCGGTCAAGCCGTTTCGGCTGTTTCTGAGTTCGATAACATACACTATGACACGACATTTTAACATATTCGATTTTAATAATCGTCTTTTTTAATCTGTTTTTCAAATGTTTAAAACGCAATTTGCCATATTGGAGTCCGACGTGACGTCATACCGATAAGCGAGTACACAAACTAGATTTTCACTTGAATCCGCAGTTTTTTTAGCGTTCTTACACTTGTATTACTGCATTCAGGCACACGACACCAATGCTATACATTATAACTCATTATTTTCAAAATTCATGTTAGCTACTTGGTCTTTCGCAATCGTATTGTTTAATAATGGAGTGACGTCACGAACCGAAACAGCATGGCGGCTAGCATTTCCGCGCGAAAATTAACATTTTTCGATTTAAGAAAATTGAAATTAAAATTCTGCTGGTTCATTACGACCACAAGATTAATTTAAAACAGTTTTACAACAATTGTCATTCACAACATTTATATATATTATTGACAGGGATTGAAGTATTAATATAATTATGAGGGCATCACATACACGGCCATCGGACCCCAAACTACTATGGGTGTCAGATAGCTGATATACATCCACAAATATAGATTTAAACAACAACCAGACACAAGGCAAACACAAAAGCTTATCACACAAACGTTTGCCCTGGGCGGGATTCAAACTGGGCTTCTCCCAGTTGTAAACGTCCCTTTGTGCTTATTGGCCTATTATAGTTCTGTTATGTCTCCTATTTGATTTGGAAGAAAGTGGAAAATAGGTTTTACTTACTCCTCGGTTGTTCTTTTCTGATTAATTTCGTTGCGGGATCCAAGGTAGTTGTAATGTTTCTCCGGAACTCGTCGAGCTTCATTGCCTCGACGCTTTTCAGTCGCCACTGTTGATTCTGGCCACAAAATATAGAGTTTACAGAAGGACCGCTCCCGCCATCTTCAAAAATAATTCCCTAAACTGGCCAAACTCACTAGGGCTGCCACTGTATTGACTCTGTAGGTTTTATTTGTGACAATAATACATTTTATTGACACTGGTTGGAACTCTTTGTCCTGGTCGTCATGAAATGTCAATGTCTCTCATTTATTCATTTAAATAACACGTGATAGTCGAGACTGAAGTCTGCTTGAACCTGCTTGAGAATGCCTATAAACGTAATGTCAATGTGGGCGTGCGAAAAATGCCGTTTTGTTCTGAGTGGTCTCTCTGCTCGGGCGCGCCGCAGCCTTACGTACTTTGTGTTCTGGCTTTCAGAAGTTACAGTGATTTGGAAATAGAGATGCGGGCTCGTAAAAAAACCGTTTTAGCTACATATTGTTAACTCTCTACATATTATTAACTATTTATTCCCAATATTTCAACCGTCTATAAATGACGTTCGTATACCAACTGCGATCTTGGACCGTTACCATTGCATTGTAACTCTTTTGTTATTATAACCTTCCAGTAGTGGTAAATATCTATATGCGTATAGGTACCCAATAAACCAGTTGGATAGGAAACTAAAACCGATATCAAAACGTTTTGTTTTCGTTATTCCTTTGTTTGTTCGCAAATCACATAAAACCGCTGAACGAATTGAAATGGGTTTTCCTAGTTGTTTTAGTTAAAGCCTGGGAACAAAATCACCATGATTCATCGCCCTATAATATTAGTACCGATGACTAGAATTTGCGTGAGTCATGTAAAACGCAATATGCCAATATCGATCATCAAGTGCGATTTAAATGTTCAGGTCCCACTAAACATCTAATCTATTAGATATTTTAGTTAGAGCCTGAGAACAAAATCATCATTTTTCGTCGGCCTGTAACATTAGTATCAATGATCGGTAATAATTACGATATTAATTACGGTATTAATTACTACTCATCGGTAATAATATTATAGAACGACAAAACATGATGATTTGGTTCCCAGGCTCTAACTAAAACAACTACGAATACACATTTACATTCGTTCAGCGGTTTTAAGTGATTTGCGAACAAACAAAGGAATTGACGAAAACAAAACGAATCGATATCGGTTTTAGGTCCCTATCTAACTGGTTAATTGTGTATCTACACGCGTATAGGAATTTAAAGCACATTCAATGGGATATTCATTTAGAAGATAGTTTAATATAGGCGGCGATATTTCGCTATGTTTCGTACCTAAGTAAGATTGTTCAGATTCTTTTGGCAGTTCTAATGTTTAAATTATTCGAAACGGAGAGCAACAATTCACTTGTTTCACTTATTTAACTCATAAACCGAATCGAAGAAATTACAGAACCTAACTGTGTCCTTTCCCAGTGGCGGATTTGCCCTAAGGCCCAGTAGGCCCGGGCCTAGGGCGGCCAGATATTTGGGGCGGCCAATCGTGACAAAAAACACACAGAAATAACTCAAAGTACCTACATATTCTAAAAGCCCGCGCATATTATGGCAGGCCCATAGAAATCTAAATCTTATATCTATGGGCGGGCCGCACTGCACCGCATCATATACCTATATCACATACATATCATCATACACTATACATAACTAAAGTTGGCAATAAAGTAAATTCATTATGTAGTCCATAGGATGGATGCTGAAAAAGGGGCGGCTGGTACTTACTACATGGACTGGGGCCTAGGGCGGCCAAGACTGTAAATCCGCCACTGTCCTTTCCACTTTCCAGCTTCCCTACATAAAACACTCGAATAAAATGCGTACAATAAAGAAGATCGCTTCCTACTCTGAAATATGGTCTAGTTGGCATAGAAGGATTGTAATTGAATTTAAACCACAATGATACAGTTATTAATTAATTCATTGTGTAGAATCATTTTAAAATAACTATTTAATCGTACAGTTTGTCGTGCAATGCGTGTCATGTCTGTGTAAAATCGCATCGCCGTGACTAAAAGACAGTACAATGCTATTGTGATTGTGTGTAACCCCTGTGCACTGTTTGTAACGCAACTTTTATAAACTTTTTACTGAATGATTTATAACCGAACATGTCGTTTAATTGTAATTTCTGTGTGAAATATTATACGCAATATTTTTGTAAACAATTCGTCAGGGTACCTATCTTTCACGCTTTCCTTTTTATAATAGTTACTAGCTTTTGCCCGCGACTTCGTCTGCGTAAATGTCGGTTATCGTGGATGCAGACGAAGTCGCGGATTAAAAAAGCATATGTCCTTCCCCGGGGTTCAAGTTGTCTTTATGCCAAATTTCATCAAAATCGGTTCAGCCGTTTCATCGTGAAAGCGTAACAGACAGAGTTACTTTCGTATTTATAATATTAGTATGGAAGTATGGATTGTATGGAACTAAAACTTTAGTTATGAAAAGTCATATTAAGTCAGTTCGTTATTTAATTGTAAAATGAGTTTTTAGTAGGTACTTAATAAAATCGAAGAGTTAAACTATATAAAGAGACAACCGTACCTGCATAGCATAATACAATATCAACGTTCTAATATCGTATAATGTTAAAGTGATTAAAACGTTATAATGTTTTTGTAGATATGCCTAAAGACGTTCGTACTGTAATTATACGCAAGCTTACATTAATAAACCGAATTCGTTTCGGGTTGGCTTATTGTTACCAAAGAGGCCAATTTAGATTTTATGACTGCTGTTTCTGCTTGAGCACGACGCGATCTTTCCCATGAACGACGAAACGAGACATATTTGGAATACAAAGCACCAGGATTCACCTTGCGGTCCTGTACCTTATGTGTTACGTTAATACCTCTAAATTATATAGAAGACGCGTAAGTGACGCTTCTGTCTTGTTGCTGCGCGACCAATTGAATTTAATGGAGCTATTTGCGCAGACGCCGACAATTTGGCGAGACGTGGTTAGCCTACAGATGGATGGAACGATGTACGCCTCTATTACATCTATCGGCGGCGAGATGAAAGGCAGTGCCTTACTTACAAATCACGTGATTCCCGAGACCAGATTACAACAAAATGAAAAAACTGCACGTGAGTGGATCTAGTTTATTACATACATCTATAGAAACGTAAGTATCTCAAGGAGAATATATTGCGCTTTGTAAACATGTTTAATATTTATTTAAAAACATATTCCAAAAATACAAATACTTAAATAATTATTTCATATCAGGGAGAAGCTTGGGGCTAAGTAAAAGCCGCAGCGGCTTTTACGCTACGCTTGCCGCGGTCGGTCTGTTGATGAGTGACCATCCATTTCATACCGAGTTTCCCCCGTGGCTCGGAAAGCACGTACAACCGTTGTTCTCGGCTGTCATTCGTAGATCTTTGGCAGTCGTTAAGGGTAGTCAGAGGTCAGAACGTCTGACAACCAGTTCTACCAAGGAGTATCGTGTTACCCACCAACTGGGTTGTGGAGGTCCGATAGGCAGTCGCTCCATGTAATGTAAAATACTGGTATTCAGCTGCATCCAGTAAGACAGGAAGTCGAGATAGTTGGAAAAGGGCTAGGTAGATGATGATGATTTAATTCATACCTATCCAAATAATTAAAATATGTATTTTTTTTTTGTATTTTGTAATGAAACTCGTTTCTTAGGTTCAGGCTTTTGAATGTTTCAATAACTGTGCACCTTACAGTCAATTAAAAAATGTACAGAGGAAGCTATCGTCATTACATTTTCATGCAATTTTTAAAGTCCGTTACATTTGATAATTCATTAACCTGTCATTAATCGGTGGTCTCGGAGTATCGCAAACAGTCGTAAAAGGCGTGCATTAAGTTCTGCAATTAACATACAGACGACTTTATTTTAACCGCACCAGTTATTACTTATTCTGGCAACACTGTTGCCGTTCTTTCAAAACTAACCCGGGGCATTTTAGTATTACCTTATTCACCAACATACGTGATAACGTGAATATTTTACTAAGTACTCTGCTCAACAAAGTCAACAACAAGTTTATATTATTATTATTATAGTATTTATTTTTACTATAACAATTGTTTGGTTTAGATGTTTTTTTTTTGCATTTTTTAGGGATTTTACGCTAGTCCCATCGTACCCTTATCCAAATACATAGCAACAAATTAACCTACAATATTTGGGCCATACATTTGAACAGAATCTTCGCTCCGACACTATTTGGCTGGAAGTTTAGATGTTATATAATGTCAAGTGGAATGTAATACTCATTTCCAATTAAACAATTGAAAATAAGGCCTAGGAACATTAGGAATAAATAAACAAACGTATGAAAAACTAAAATGGTGCCTAAAACGAAAAACACAAGTTTTTAAATTTTAAGATAAAATAACGCATTGTTAAAATTTAATTTAAAAAACAGGTTAAAAAGTTGTTTGAACCGTTCGGTTCAAACAACTTTTTAACCTGTTTACCTCAATGAAAATTATATACTGCGGCGTGAAATATCTACTGAATATGATGTTATCAATAGTCACCTATAAAATAAGGCTCCATTTTCTGGAAGGATGTGCGAACCAGCTCTTATTCCGTGATCAAATTTTAAATGTTCTTCTTTTGAGTAATTCCCACGCATGCTCAATGGGATTGATATTAGCGGACTGAGGAGGCCAGTCTAAAAGCGTGATATTGTGCTTACTGCACACATTCTTTACCAGACTTGCTGTGCAATACACGCTCATTGCCTTGCATGAATACGATATCTTAATGGAGATGCTGTCAGTTAGGGATGACAATGTCGTCAAGACCTACCTTCGCATTCTCCCGTACCAAAACGAGGTCTATTTGTCCGCCTAGGTGAATTCTGGTATTGTCTTGTTTTCCATAAAATCATTTGTACTATTAGTGTTTTCCATAATCGTCCCCCGTCATAATATTTACT
The DNA here is from genome assembly GCA_947361185.1 of Charanyca ferruginea. Taxonomy (NCBI): domain Eukaryota; kingdom Metazoa; phylum Arthropoda; class Insecta; order Lepidoptera; family Noctuidae; genus Charanyca; species Charanyca ferruginea. The sequence continues at coordinate 9,656,480 of OX376058.1, forward strand.
TGCACTATTATCATTTATACTAATAACGTTTGTCATATCAACTTATTAGTCATAACTTTCATTTGCCATAAAATTAGTTGCCATAATAACGTATGTTATAATCGTTACTTGACATAAGCAACATTTAATATAATTTAGAAACGTTTATTGTTTTGTACAAAAATTAATGTCATTAAGGCCACCCACTAACCAAATGATTTATTACAGTAATCTGCAATCTTTAGACAATAAAAAGTTAGTAAAAATTGAAACGGGTAGATTAGGTTAGGTTGTGACCACACAACGCGCGAAGGCGAGTGAGCGTAGCGAGCGTGCCGCGGCAGCGGCCGCCGATCGCCTGATGTCCTCATTTGCGTAGCAAATAATATTTAGACATTTGTTTTGGCATAAATTAAATTCGCATAATTTTACTAGGCATAATGTGCAAATCTATTGTGTCACGCTAAAGTATTGACTTAAAAAAAAACAATAAGTTGTGCTATAAAAGTTAGTGACAGAAACGAATCGCTGCAAAACCGACTCCACGTAGTCTTATCTGCCCTACACCTAGAGTGTAATCTAAGCCCGCGAAGGCGCGGAGGGGCGAGGCGGCCCGCGAGCTGAGGAGCAGGTGGTTTTAACGCTCGCCGTGGCTGAGGCTGGCCGGCACAGCCGGCCAGCAAGCCGAAGCCGCGGTGGTGAGCGTAAAACACATCTGCGACGATAAGCTCGCGTGGGACCGCTGGAGCCCCGCAGCGCCGGAGCCGTGACAGAAACCATGCCTGCCGCATGTTGCATGCTGCATGCTTGCTTGCATGCTGCATGCTTGCTTGCATGCTGAATGCTTGCTTGCATGCTGCATGCTTGCTTGCATTCTGCATGCTTGCTTGCTGCATGCATGGTGTATGCTTGTTTACATGTTTGTGTGGTTATTGCATGCATGGTAAAAATATGTTTTAATATAATTATGCGTAAATAAATGTATGATTTAGAATGTTATGCTTAATCATTATTTATATACGTTATACGTAAATAATGTTATTGCAAAAATATAATTAGGAGAAACAAATGTACGTTAAGTTATATTAGGTCTTAAAATTTTATGCAAATGGATAGAGAAGGTTTATTTTTAGGTTTCCTTGTGATTAAAAAATCTGTATCTGTTATTATGATCATAACATCAACATTGCAGGCGGTTGTACTCGTACTGAACTAGAATTGTTGTACTAGTATGGGCAATGGTGAATGAATGTTATGGTAAACGAAATTATTAAAAAAAAAAATTATAGCAAATAAATTTATGGATTAACATTATTATGACACTTGATCGATTATGACCAATGAAATTAGTGAAAATGATTTTATGTAATTTAACGATTATAGCAACTAAAGCATTATTTCTAATGAAATTAAGGCAAATAAAATTATGGCATATAAAATTATGGCATTTTAAATTATGGCATTTTAAATTATGGCAAACATTAGTAAACCGCGAATTCTAGCTCACAGCATGATCGTCCTGTCTTGGTAGGGATGAACTCCTATGTGCGTGTGAACAGAGGGACCATACTGGTATTTCGCAAAAAAAAATCCTAGGATTTAGTAGTAGCCTTAAAACAATTGTAGAACACATCTGGAAATTTGTAAAGAAATATAATAAAAAACTACAGCCCTTAAAGTGTGACCCCTCAGTCCTCACAGACCATTAGTCAGATCTCGGATAGTATATGAAAAATGAAGGTATTGTGACTATAGACATTTAGTAAAGAATTTGTAAAGATATTTACTGGATAACAGACTACAAAGCATGAAAGATAAAAAATATACAACACTTCAACTGTGGTCCCTCATTCCACACAAAGTGGATAAATATTTTAGTGAATATTACCGAATCAAATAAATAAAGTCTTTCTTTTTCTGCATAAAATTTAAGAAAGAGACTTAAAATAGTTTGTAAAAAGTAATGGAAACGAATATCGACGCAATTGGAAGATAGCGAGTATCAAAACTGGTCCCTCAATCCTCACCTCCACTGGCATATGTCCATGTACTAGCTGCTAGATGAGAGGACTATCAGATAGTCTAGTGTGCTTAACTTTTAGTAAAAAGTTTCTACTGCATAATAGATATCTAAAATTGTGTGTTACTTACCTCTTAGCTGAGATAATATTATTTTTGTAATCTTATGAAAATAGATACAGTAGTGTGACCACACAATGAAACAAAATGTAGACAGAACTATTATAATTCATTGAATATAGCATTAGACGAAATAAAAACAAGGTTTTACGGTTAATTTAATGTTATATTATATATCGTAGGTGTATTTAATAAAAAAGTAGATTACCTACTAAATTAACTAATCGTTTATTATAACATTTTTGTCTGTACACACAGCTCCAGAGAAATCTCACCTGGAGCGGGTAAGAAATCTCAGCCGGAGAGGGTGAGATTTCTCTGGAGACTTGTGTACATACTTACATTAATTTTGAGATATTGATCATCATAACTATAGAAACTGTAAAAGGGCTGTAGTTTTTATTATATTTCTTTGCAAATTCCCAGATGTGCTCTACAATTATTTTAAGGCTACTACTAAATCCTAGGATTTTTATTTTGCGAAATACCAGTATGGTCCCTCTGTTCACACGCACATGCACTCCTTAAGGATTCTAGTGTTGACTGTGGCAACTAGGAACTCGCCAAACATGCACTTTCTATGAATCAGTATGAAATTCGAATCCGCAAGACTCATTGGAAAACAGAACGCTAAGTATCTGTCTAGCGTAAATGTGGGTTGGCCTACAATAAACGGCACAATCGATGTCGAAAAGCTGGAACTCTTAGTTTACATGTTTACTCTTCCACTTACGTGCTGTATTTTTGAATTGCCTCCTTGCAGCATTTTGCAGAAAGCAGCCTTGTCTATATATAGCATTGTTATTCTGTATCTTCCTCAGTGGCGTTCGGTAACATCTCCTGTAGCCTTGTAGCGTGCCCATAATCGACAAATTACGATTGGCTATGAGTTCACAGCGTCCTCAATTTTGTGCTGACTGTGCCCAGCTTCCAACACCCGTGCTGCCCACAGAATAAGGCACCTATTCCGGCGTTAACATAATGCTCCGAGTCTCAAAGCAGCAGTAATTGTAACTCACAAGAAAATAATCCGAACACTGTCAAAAATCTCCATCTCCACTTCCCCATGTTATTCCAAAATTAGTCTTTTGTTTTAATGTTTTTGAATTTCAAACAATTGTCCAACGCTTAGACGTACTGATTTAGTGAAATAGTTATGTTTACGTCTTCATAGGCTAATAACGATAATTATTAATCCAGACTTCCATACCAATATTTTAAATGCGAAAGTAACTCTGTTAGTTATCTACATTTTCATGATGAAATGGCAGACCCGATTTTGATGAGGTTTGGTATGAAGATAGCTGGTACCCTGGGGAAGAACATAGGCTACTTTTTAATCCGATTTTTTTTAATCGCGGACAAAGTCGCGGCTAAAAGCTAGTCGTCTATAATTTCATACTTAAAACTTGCCTGAAAAAGTGATAACATAAACTTGCAAGCAATATTTTTAGTAATCATCAGATACCATCATAACATTGGCTCTTTATTGCTCATGGCTTTGAATTGGTATGCCAAAGCTAATTTAACAATGTATATTTATTGTCTTTGATATCCATGTTAAGAACACGGGGTTTTAAAAGTAAGTTAGTTATATATAAATAATATTTTATATTACTAAACTATTAAGCCCATTACCCATTGGTTTTGTGCTTTCCTAAACTTGATTCTTGCCTTGTACCTACCTCCCTGCTATTTTCTTTCCTTTATAAAAACTTAATTTAAAACTTTTCAAGGTGTTTATTGACGGGACTACAATTATCCTGAATCTGAAATATATTTATACATAGGTACCTTGCATGCAAAAGAAGCGTTTTTTTATATAAGTAGGTAACTGAAGTCAAATTCTTTAACTACCTATCTTTTTTAATTTGGAAATTAATTACATGCAGAAATAGCAAAATAAAGAAATTGATATAATTCGCAAGAGTAAAATCTACATTACAGAAAAGTAGGTAGATAACGGTCATTGCCACATAAGCATAGACCTTTGGTTAATTTATACAAGCAACACGTCATCATTCACACCTGAACGCTTAGTTTCAAACCCCGTAGCTGCTCCGGTATTACGGAACCTCGGTATTTTAGTTGCTCCGAGCCATGGCGGAGATCTAAGTATGGCTAGACCTCCATCCACTAAGACGTAATAGTTACATGATTTGCTTCTGTCTTCTAAAAACATGAGTAACATTTTCATAAGGCCCAATACAGTGAGCTATTGATATTCTGAAATTTCCTATTTCAGAATATCCGTGGGATTTACCAACATGACTTGGTAAATGTTAGGATTTTATAAAAAGTGTCAATTTTTCGGGATTTTACTGGGTCACTGTAGCCCCGTCATCCCCCACGAACCTAACCGGCCCGTGTCGGGGTGCTCCAAGATTTTTAGCTCGCTTCGCTTGCTCTTGTAAGCACTAATTGGTCAGTTGAAGAACGGTGGGGAACCATGTTCGACTTGTCTATTTTTCAACATATATACCGCGTCTGCGAGGTAGTCTGAGGGAAAACTTAAGATTTACCGAGCGAATGTTGGTGAAAGTACGAAATAGATGATGATCGTAGAATATTTTATTATTTTACCAAAGAGAGAGCAAATCTTAGTTTTCACTGGAAAATCTTAGGATTTACAATTTTTACCGTACTCTTAGTTGGTATACACACTCAGATCTTTAAATGTAATCCTACCTATTTGATGAAAACAAACAAGACCTGTTTTTACCTACCACTAATTATCACTTTAGTTTTCCAAACACAACTAGGTAGTAAGTATTAGGTAGGTATACTTACGTACCTTGCTTGACGTACCTTTGTTTGTCAAATACCTTAGTAAAACATGATGTGTTTGGGGAGCTAAGATCAGTCGGATCAGAGCACAGTAGGCAAAGCTCTGCGCCCGCGCTTACTGGCAGATAATGACTGTAAACTGGAGTTGCTCACAGATCACAGTAAGTACTCACAGTAAGTGCAGTAGGTACTGTAAGTGTACTTACTCATTTTAACTAACTAATCGAAGCAATTTTTAATTTATTGTAAAGTGCTACCATATTTTTTTCACATCCGGTAAATTATTTTTAATAAGTATAAGTGGTAGTACTTATCTATACAGACTTATTCAAAGTAATCTAAATTAAATTAGTTACTGAATAGATTACATATCAAACTAATACTCTCTTATTATCTATTTACTTGACCAATCATACCATAACTCATAAATAGTATGAAGCCTCTGTCTATTTAACAGAACTAATGTTTCTACTCTAGTGAGGAAGTATGTAGATATCAGAGCTAGACATCATTTCTTTCTCTTTCTCTCCCGCACCATCAATAAGTATCTACTACTTTAATCATTGCAATTTCGAAACAAGCTCAAGCTGTTGTCGGTGTCGAATAAATTTTGTATAATGTAAACGTGATAACAATTTAAATTCCTCTGTAACGGGTCCCGAGCCGACAAAAACAACAAACAAACTTAGCGGCACGCGATTGGCGGCTGTGCGGCAGGGCGGCACCGAGCTCGCGGCCACTCCCGCCTCGCGCACGCAGTCTCGCTCACTCACCCAGTCCTTATCTTCCACTCCGCTGTGAGAGACGTGTCGCCCAAGTTTTTCCTTCGGAGGTGACAAACTTAACTTTACAGAACAGTATTGTGCGAAAAGATGCCTCGGCCGACACGTGAGTCCTACGGTGATCAAAAACCACCCTTTTCCTACATAGCCTTGACGGCGATGGCTATCTGGAGTTCCCCGGAGCGCATGCTGCCGCTGTCGGAGATCTACCGGTTCATCACGGACCGCTTCCCGTACTACCGGCGCAACACGCAGCGCTGGCAGAACTCGCTGCGGCACAACCTCTCCTTCAACGACTGCTTCGTGAAGGTGCCGCGGCGCCCGGACCGGCCCGGCAAGGGCGCCTACTGGACGCTGCACCCGCAGGCCTTCGACATGTTCGAGAACGGCTCGCTGCTCAGGAGGCGCAAGAGGTTCAAGTTGCACAAGGGAGAGAAGGATAGTTTGAATGCAGAATTAGCGGCGTTGGCTAGCTTTAACAGAGCGTTTCTGGCGCGACAGGCGGGTGCTCCTCCGCCTCCAGTGACAATGGCAAATACTAGTATGTACAGCCCAGTGTCGACGTTCATTTCGAGGCCCAGTCCAGAGCCGACAGAGGCAGTAGACACGACGGCACTGCTCCCGCTGGGTCCTCGGCCGCGCAGAGCCTTCACGATCGACGCACTGCTGGAGCCGGAGCCGCGGCGCTCATCCCCCTCTCCGCCCGCGCCGCCCCCGCTGCCGCCGCACTGCCCTCTGCCGCTGCCGCCGCCCTACCTGCTGGCCGCACAGAGGTACCACGCGGAGCTGCTGGCCGGCTTGCAACAGTCCTGCTTGCCTCCCTTATGGACGTGGCGAGACACAAGTCAATTCTCACATTATACGCTTAATTCATGAATGGTAAGTAGTTCTTATTATTTGAGAGATTTTTTTAAATTGCACGTTTAGCATGAGGAGTTCCAGTTTATCTACTGAATATTACCATAATATCTGTGTTTGGAAAATGGATTGGCAATCGCAGTACATCATACTATAATTAAACAAATATCCCTTCGTCTGTCCAGACGCCAAATATTAGTCGCATGTCTGTCGTTGTTTAACTATTGTGTTTCCTAATTGACAGTTGAGCTCAAATGGGGCCCCTTGTCCGTCTAAATCCGTGAGTCGTTTTTAGCGATACCCGCCACAAGACAATTTATGGACTACAGAGAAAACCACCAAGCATGCTTAAATAAATTCTTCCTCTTTTCCTTCTTTTCGTGTAAATAGACATCTCTTTAGCCTGCCCTGCCTGCGTTGTTTGCCTGTACAAATCCGATAACATTTCTACGGAATGATTTTAAATATCTTCAGGTTATGTTTATGGAAAATCGAATCATATTGGTGATGACAAACTTTAATAGGTACATTTATTACCTATACTTTATTTTCATGGCTGTTATTAACCTGAAAAATGCAATAACAAACTGAGAAACATTAGGTATATAGGCACATTTACGGAAACTTCTTAGAACATTTTCATATAAACGGGCGTTATCTTGTTATCAGATTGAAATAGATTTTCTGTCTCTCCTGTAAAGGGAGCAAGCAGCAATAAGTACACAAGATAATGCTTTGCGAATCTGACTTTTAAAACTATCTTGTGAGCTACGGTTGAACGATTCAAACCTTTATATAAGACTAGAGGACGTTGTCCTGCCCTAAACTTAACCCGACTACAGCGCCACCTACCCGGTGAATCTTAGCCATTCTCAAATCCACTGGCACACACAAAAAAAAACATCAAAATCCGTCCAGACGTTTAGGAGGAGTTCACTTTCATATACACGCACAACAAAATTGTATATAATAAAGATTATATAAGTGGTATTTAAAAATATAAAGTCAAAGTCAAGTCAAAGTCAAAGCATTTATTTCAATTAAACCATTTGCAGGCACTTTTGAATAGTCAAAGAGTCTGTTAGTTAGTCAGAAAGTTGAAGCTAGTTGCTCGTTCCAAAACGTAGGGTATGTCTCAATGGAGAAGGTATAGGTATAGGTCTCGGGACCCGCTTCTGGAGCACGAGGTTTTAATCTGCCAAGATCTAATGTAACTTTTCAATTTTATTAATTATATCGGTAAAGGAAAACCATATAAGGAAACCTGGATCTACAAAATATAAGTCTTAAATCGTCAAAGGCAGTGACTAAGCGTGGTGATGAATACTCATGCCTTCTTTGTGTAAGAAGATCCTGCTGCCCTGCAATAAGATGACACGGTGATGACACGGTTGGCGCAGTGGTTGAGCGATCGAATGCTGCGCTGCGTGTCGCGGGTTCGATTCCCGCACGGAACAAATATTTGTATGGCCTACAGATAGTTGTTCCGGGTCTGGCTGTTTGTGTATGTGAGCTTATATGTTTGTAAACGCACCCACGTTACAGGAGAAATTCCTAGCGTGGGGCAACGTTTAAAAAAAAAGAAAGATATTACAAGTTGATATAACCTATAAAGAGAGAAGAACATAGAATACAATACTTGTCTATAGCATACCTACAAAATAAGTAAGAGATTCATTTTAAAATAGCAACTGTTATAAAAAGAATTCTAAAACTTTACTCATTTAAAATAGCTTATTAGAAGCGCTTCTGTAAATAGCCTCAAAAGAGATAATTACTCTTTCTGAAGCACATTATTTTATTTTAATGAGCAAGAATGAAACGGTAATATAAATTACTTAATGACTAGTTCCCTCAATTTCGCGTTTGTTCTTTTATGTTAAGTTGAGGAAGTAATATCTTAGAGAATGCGAATCATACTTATCTTACTTACTATTCGTATTTTAAAATATTCCTTCACCCCACACTCAAGTGATTGCGTAAAGCCTTAAACTAAGTACTCATTGGAAACAAAGTTGAGAAACTGTTGCGCAACATTGCTATCCGCAGCATCAAAAGTATGATGCAGGAAACAAGTAGTGCTCTTTTTGCCACACGGAACATAAGTTACGTGTTGCCCGCACTAAAACATGCCTGCACAGTTGCCCGAGACACAAAAACTTTGTTTCATCATCATCAGCAGCCTGAAGACGTCCACTGTTGAACAAAGGCCTCCCCCACAAGGGGGGTTTGCCATAATCCCCACGCTTGGCAGGCGTCTTGGGGATCGCAGTGAAGTAGTTAAGCACACGGAAGCCGCTGCTGTCCGACTTCCGGATTTTCGCTTAGTCGCCTTCGACGACACCCTCGGGATGAAATGGGTGCTATTTTAGCCCGGACCCCCCACGGGTAAAAACTTTGTTTGCATAGAGCTAGCTAAAGATCTTTGTATGCAACACGATGAAAGTTTTCCACAACAAAGCTTTATCAAATACTAGCTCGTCTACTAACTATAAACTACCTTCCTGCGAAATTTTATCTTTATAATACGTCAAGCGGTTTTCGATATTTCGTGATGAGTGAGTGAGTGACCTTTCGCTTTTATAATACTTAGAAGATAGTTAAAAAAAAATAACATTTAAAATATTTAATACTAAGTACTTACTTTCTCCCCTAGACTTCATCCACGTGCAAGTCATAAAACATAGTCTATGACACTCAGAAACAAAGTTGTTTCCACCAGTAAAAAAAAATTAAGTGTTCCCAGTGTTTACCTCTAAAGAACCATAATAACAAACAAACTTAAGGTCTGTATAATATTAAACAAATGTAACTCCCACCCCTAATTGATTGGGATATGGTCAGGAGAATATTTTATTTATTTATTTATTTTTTACTGCCTACATATCCAAATAAAATTCAACTATAACACACTGTGTCAAAAAAACGAAAAGCTCGCAAACTTTTCACAAAACATTACATCACGCCATTCCCCGAAGAGTTAGGCAGAAGCACCAGGTACCTGCACCCACCATTTCCAGGTCGCTAGGTTCCATGGTACAGAGATGAGCTTTTTTCATAGTCCTTGCACCGTGCCCAATAACATTTTGCCCAACCCGGGTAACCCAAGCCTCGACCCTTTAGCCGTCCCACAAGCGATCATACCTACAAGGCAGTCAAACTAAAAAACTTGAAAACTTATCAAGCCTAATCTGTGGAATTCAATAAAAAAGAATTCAACTTGCTAAGATGGCATGCGACCGTGCGAAGCTATCAATTCGATGTCGTTCATTTTCTTTATTTATAAGTATACAGATCAAATCAGATTTAGGGTTTGTGTAATTTTATTTTACAAATATCTACATTTTATAAATTTTAAGATAGTTTACCGAATGCAAATGAAATGAGAATATAAAGTTGGTATGTGCATAAGATTTCATTATGATAATTTAATTTTAGCGAAATGTTAATAAAACATTATGTAAAATGACTGATAATTCTATTAGTTTTATTACACAAACATGTGATCATTTGACTTAATAATGTACAGACACCAGCACAGCAAGCCATATTAAACTGTCAAATTTTCCCAATTGAATATGAACCTTAACATTTTGTAATAAAGTTTAAAATCTATCAAAGAAGTTTGACAGATTGTTGTAGCTTGGTGTGCTGGCCTCTGTACATTAAACAGAACATCATTAACATACCTATCAATCTGAAAATCAAATCAAATCCAAATCATTTACTGAAGATTTTTTATTTTTTTTATTCATAAGATTTTATGTTAGTTACAGGTTAGTCTGCTGTGTCTCACCATTGAAGCATACTAAAGTAATTTTCAACACATAATACATAAAATTGTCACGCAATACAAATAATAAATTATGAAAAGAAATTAAATTAGGACCTCAAATTACAACTTACATCATATAGGTTCATCAGTTTACAAAACAGTTACCTACATAGTGTTTAGTTCATAGTTTGTAATGACATTTAAATTCATCATTGTGTTCTCATTAGTTTTTCGTAAAGCATAGTGTTTAGTCATTTAATCATTAACTTATAGAGTAATAACATTTACCAGCCTGCCTCACATACACCCGCGAGTATTTTGTCATTGCCACGTAGATAAAATTCTGACATTTCTGTCACTTTTGTCGTTCGCCGCCCACATTAATCCCATACAAATACTCGACTCGTTCTGTCAAACGTGATTTACGTTATTTTTGTCGACTTTTGACACTTTAACACGAGATTATCTCGATTTATTCTGTCATTTACTCGTCCTATTTTTTAAAGTCGACAAGAAACGTCAATAATAATTTATGTAGTCTTTAAAAGGTATTTATTTCGCTCATATTTCTGAAAAAAACCGGACAAGTGCGAGTCGGACTCGCCCACCGAGGGTTCCGTACATATATGTAGGTACATATCCATACTTCTATACTAATCCATACCTACTACTCATTCTTAATCTACTTAATATTATAAATGCGCTTTTTGCGACCTATACGACCATATCTTTTTTTCACGTTAACATAGATGGTTGATTTTTTTACAACATCAAGGGACCGGAGATTTGAGTTTATGGTAAATTCAACTCGATACCTCCACGCGTTCCCTAGATAAAGGGTCTTGATAGACAGTCAGACAGACAGACGGACAACAAAGTGATCCTATAAGGGTTCCGATTTTTTCTTTTGAGGTACGGAACCCTAAAAAGGTGGAAGATTATTAAAAATATGCATACAAAAGATGCTATGATGCAAAAGCATTGGTTTACTAGCCACGGTGCGCGATAAAACAAGAAGTTCAACTAGATTTATTTTTTCTTTTATGACGCTCAAAAGTGCCTTTTAATGGTCTAATTGAAATAAATTATTTGACTTCGCAAAAATCGTTCCCTTATAGAGGTTAAATTAGAAATATTAGAAATAGAAGTTTGTCATTGTATGGGGAAACCCAACGGGCCGGCTTGCGTATAACATAAAATATTTATACCTATTCAAATTATAAATATACATTATTTATACACATCATTTCCGTCTCTACTTTTGCAATAATTATTCCATAATTACTACGAATATTAAATCTTTACACTTCCACTTCACGGAAAACACTTCAGTAAGTAATTGTACTATTTTTGTTACCCTAAAGCATGTTTTGCCAGCAAAGACCTTTTATGATTTCATCATTTTTTCGGAACTGTTTTTTTTTAAGTGTACCTTTATAAGACTCGGGGGAGACTTTGGTTTAGTACCTACTGGGAATAACAGGCTAGCTAAAAAAAATATATAAATAACGATGTACTGAGGTGCTGCATCAGTGCAATGCGGATTTTAAGTGAAATATTAATAAATTAGCAGCTCGTTCTACACATGGAAACCTCTACCTATTTGTATACGACATAAACAGTTTTTCAGTGGTAAACTTGTAGGTATCGATGATATTTTAGAGGACCAATGCGAGAGCAAACAACTTGAGGTAGACATAGCACACCACGAGATCATCGTGCAGTCAGCAACAAAAGTCGATTAACACTTTATATTTTTGTTTTTTTTTTTTTTATATGTGGGTACATTTTACACAGGGCCATCTGACCCCAAACTAGGGAGACCCTGTACTATGGGTGTCAGACAGCTGATATACGTTCACAAATACATTTTAAATACATACATATATAGAGAAACAACACCCAGACACAAGGCAAACACAAGTGCTCATCACACAAATATTTACCCTGGGCGGGAATCAAACCCGCAACACGCTGCGCAGCAGTCGATCGCTCAGCCACTGCGCCAACCGTGTCGTCAAAAAATTCAAATCATTATTATTCAGCACAATATTAAAGGAAATGCGGAAAGTATTAAAAATCAATATAAAAATAAACTCTTGGCAATATTGAAAAGTATTAATTTTATGTTATTTAGACGATATGAAAATTTAACAGTGTTTATCTACTTGTGTTGCTGACCGTACCAATAAGTGAGGACTTTTTTTGTGCTTCTTTGTCTCGGCGCTTTTAGATTAGTAGTCACTGTTGTTTCTGGCTTTCAGGAGTTGATTTGGGAATAGCGTGGTGGACTTGCCCTAAAGTGAGATAGAGTAACGATACGATCACTCTCCTTAACGACCGAACCGAAACAATGTAGAAGACCTTTGATTCTAATACTTAAATTGAACCTATTATTGGAATATGTAACAGCTCACTATTTAGGGTCCATTAATTATGTCAATTGTAATCCGTGGTGCTTAGCAACTGGGCTTCTCCCAGTTGTAAATGTACCTTTGTGCCTATTGGCCTAGTACTGTTCTGTCTCCTGTTTGATTTGGAGGGAAGTTTTTTTTTTCTTACTCCTCCGCTTTTCTTTTCTGATTAATTTCGTTGCGGGATCCAAGACAGTTGAATCGTTTCTCTGGGACTCGTCGAGCTTCATTGCTCTGGCGCTTTTCTGGTGGTCGCCACTGTTGATTCTGGTTCACAGGAGTTGCAGTGGTTTGGGAATAGTGTGGCGGGCTTGTCCCAATAAAAAAAAAACATTTGACTCACAAATAATGATTACTTAGAACCATAGATATCCGTGCTTAACCATAATTTTCCTGCTTGAACGTTCACCGAAGGACACTTTTATTTATTTTGTGACTAATTTGTACTCCTACTAATTTGTTTGTATGGTTTATTTGTACACCTTTTGTATACATGACTAATTAGGCCTACCAACGTGACACATGGCACGATTGCCATGTGTCACGTTGGTAGGTTTGTTGTATGTGTATAGCTTATCGTTTTTGAATTAAGTCTTAGCAAGTCTGACGCAGATTGGGCAGTTAGCTCCACCACTTACATTGCTGATACATCAATCAGATGTACAGAAAAACAAGCTATTTGATTTACATGCAAAAATATTCATCTTTCTACTACACTATCCATTTTATTTTTAATGACTTGTTTGACCGTACTTACAAGAATTTCTGGTGTCGTGGTTAAAAGATTTGCCACAATATAATTTACGTTTGACTTGTGACGACTACGAGAAAAATAAAAAACACGGATCCATGATGTGAATAGAATAGGTCAAGACTTTCGGTCTTATATAACGTTCAATATCTCATAAACCTTGAAGTTTTTTTATTGAATTATTTGCAATAAAACACTATATATTTGCGAAATTTCATCAATGCGTTTTGATTGCGATCATCAAATATCTATTAACAGTAGAATCGCCAGTTTTATGTTAAAAGTAATATTTTTTTATAACCAAATTAGGAAAGTGATATTTAGAGTCAATTGGAATTGCGACATATCTGCTAATATATTTTCCAGAATTCGTATTTTACGTGTATTACATAGGTACAACATTTTATGAAAACATTTGATATTTGTACTACATAGCTCATAGAAAATGGTGATCATTAAACAATGACGCGGCAGACACTGACCACCAACGTTTGATGACTTTGTGTGTTTCTGAATAGTAAGAAAACTATAAAGTATAAATGAACCGGCCGCGCCGTCAAAGCTCGAGGCACAAAGCGCACGGACCTTTTATCATGCTAAATGCCTTACAATGTTCTTTCAACACAACTACGAATCTCGATTATAGATAAAACATTTCTTCCAAGCACTTTCTTTGAATTTTATTTCATTGCATTAGCAAATTCATAATAATGAAACATTAAATTTTTATATAATAAAATTTTTAAACAACCGTTATTAAATTAATTCCTTCATAGATTTCAATGAAAGACAAATACTTATAAGGAAGGTGACGGGTCCAAATTTGATTGTAAAGGTTGCATAAATAGCATAAATTCTGACCCTGTGTTCGATTGATTATTGTTTCCTGAAGAATTTTCACATGTTAATGAAACTGTAATTTAACAAATGACAGTTATCTAATGTATGTCTCTTTTGTCCGCAGGTGTCGCAGATGTGTGTATAGACAGATCTCAGAGGTAGCTCTAGTTATAAGAAAATGTCTAGAGACAGTTCATGTATGCAAGTAAATTAGTTAGATGATTAGTGACCTGGGATTATTTGTGCAAGTTTGTTATCAAATGACGGCGACAATACGTATGAAGATAATAAGGTGAGTCACTACATAATTATCAATTTCAATTTTTACGGCACTATTTACGACTTAAAATATTGTTAATTAACGTAAGAAGGTACATATACAGGACGTCCCACGGATATGCCACATGGAGGGGAAAGTACCTTAAATATTTGAGATGGAACATTTTACTGAAAGAAGATTTTATTTGAATTAAAAAAAACAATTTAAACTGCATTCATAGATATTTAAATAATTACATGGTTGAACCGGGAATCGAATCTCGTTACACGAGAAAAATAATCAGCCTGTAGCTTTATCATACCGATCGAAAGGCTTCATCATAAGGATTATTTTTTGCTAAATAAAATAGTGTCAGAAATAAAAGACCATGAATTTTAACATTTGATGTGAAATTTTGTTCAGAAAAATGAAAAGCTTACATTGCCGTAAAGACATACGACTGACATTATCATAAGTACCTATTACTAATAAATGTACCCACTTGAAAAGTACGCATTATTTCCCTATTATAATTTAAGTGCATGATAAAATGATAAAGAGATACGTAATTAGTAGGTACCTGGTTGTATTTCGTCCACAACAAGATCAAAAAATCGACAGGGAGCGAAATAATCAAAAGAGTGCGACTTTGTATTCAACAGGAAGAGACTCATTTTGAGCATTTGATAAATTGATTAATTTTGTAATAATAATGTTAAAATTCCTGCCAAACCTGGACATGTGATCTCAAGATCAGAAACAAAATCCGAACCACTCAGGTCAGAATGGAAAGAAGTTGCCTAGGAATTAAATTAAAAGACAAGGTGAAGAATGTAGAGATCCGCAAAAATACAAAAGTAAAAGATGCCTTAACTTTCTCGCTAGCATGCAAATGGAAATGGGCGGGTCATATTGCAAGATATAATGACGACAGGTGGACAATAAGAGCAGTGCAATGGTCCGGGCCACATGGCCGCAGAGCGAGAGGCAGGCCAAGTGGCAGGTGGGTTGATGAGATAGTAGCGATAGCAGGTAGAAGATGGATAGACACTGCCAAAAACAAAGAAAGATGGAGGTGCTTGGAGGAGGCTTTTACCCTTAGGGGGTCCACACAAGATTAAATTCAATTATAATTAATGTGCATGCTTTAATCTAATTTGTAATTTATTGATTTTATTCTCTATTTATTTATAATTTTCAAATGAAATGATATTGAATTTGTTTATAATTTTTATTTTTTAATTAATTAATGCAGGTAATTATCTAATGTTTGATTTTTAACTTTATTTAAAATGAATGTGATCAAATTTATAATTTCTTATTAATTTAACGTATAGCAATGTACTATTTTAATCAAATCCGTAATCTATTATTTTTTATTTTATTTTTTTTTTATTTTCTATTGATGTATTTCGCATGTGTAATTCTTTGAGATTAAGTATCTGTAAAACTTTATACATTTTTTTTTTTTTTTGTGTGGAAATAAATAAAGCTTTATTATTATTATTATAATGTTAAAATTCATGATCTTCCTTTTATTTCTGACACTATGTTATTTAGCAAAAAATAATCCTAGTGATGAAGCCTTTCGATCGGTATGATAAAGCTACAGGTGATTATTTTTCTCGTGTAACGAGATTCGATTCCCGGTTCAACCATGTAATTGCTTAAATATCTATGATTGCAGTTTAAATTGTTTTTTTAAATTCAAATAAAGTTAAAGTTATTATTTAAATATCTATGAATGCAGTTTAAATTGTTTCTTAAATTCAAATAAAGTCTTCTTTCAGTAAAATGTTCCATCTACAATATTCAAGGTACTTTCCCTCCATGTGGCATATTCGTGGGACGCCCTGTATGTCAATTTAAAATATCAACTTTACGTGCGCTTTCTTCAATATAAAACTTAAAACATGACTGAACCTGGAGGCACGGGTGAGCTTTCAATATAAACATGTAAATTTGTAGGTAAATCTCGAAACCACTTACCTATATCCAAGATTTAGAGGAACACAAAATGTCAAAGTGTCGTCTTTTCATCCAAAAAGACATGAGAGAGAGATTAGTTAATAATGTAATAAACCTACCTTGAAGAGAAATCTATTTATTAACTTACAACACAAGCAATTCCTAAAGCCCATATAAAGGTTTGTTGAGTATTAGCATCAGCGTTTGGGGAAATATTTTGTGCTAAGTAATGCTTTGCATTTACCTATAAATACTTATTGAGTATATTTGGTAAAGACAGAAGGATAATGGTTGGATAAATCAACCTGAAAAGGCAATCAACATTAGTGACGTGAACATGTAAATAAATAATAAATATTTAATCAAACTTAAAGGTAAAATATAAATAATTTAAATATTTATATGAGTACTACAGGTAAGTATAGTACCTACATAAGTACGTACGTACAGTTAGTAGTCGGTGAAAAGCTAGTCTAACAATATTGACGAATGGAGCTAGCTCTACGAGGCTCAGCTTTTAGTCCCTATGCGTAAACTTGAATTGAATTCGCTTAGGTACTAACGCGATCAAAACATATCATAATTAACCATTTATTCTGATAGTCCAAAATTCTAAGATACTCTTAAGGCATGAAGGCAACATTTTAAATCAGGAGTCTTAACACCCATATTTTTAAACCCTACTTGACTTGCGCAGCGACTTAAAGGTCTCTTACCTTTAAATCGAGTACTGCGCAAGTCAAATCTAGTCTGTGTCAAGTCTCATCTTTCGTGGCACGTACTATACATGTCACTTGTCTACTAATCTGCTGTTACATCTCACGTTTTCTGCTTGATTCACCAAAGTATTTGCAACCGGTCGAAACACACGTGACATGACATTTCCTAACGATTAAATTGAATAGAGAGCCTATTCAATTCAATCGTTAGGAATCGTAGATTATCAAATCGTAGAAATTAGCTTTAATTACAATCATTCGGTCATTATGTTGGTTAAGCTACGCCTGCCGCCCATTTCACACCGAGACCCACGAGGCATGGAAGCCTTAGAAGTGAAAAGCCGTTGGTCCTGGTTGACAAATGTAGATCTTTGTCAGTCGTTATTAGTAGATAGAAGTCTCAGACCAATAAAAAAGTAAAGTACTTTTTTATTAGAAGCCAGAAAATCTGACAACCAGTCTTACCGAGGGGTGTCGTGTTACCTAGTTACTGGGTTGTGGAGGTCAGGCAGGTAGGCGCTCCATGTACACTGGTATTCAGCTGCTTCCGGTTAAACTGGAACTGGTTAATTCCAACATAGTTGGCGGAAAAGGCAAGGCAGCTGATGAAAACTAGGTAGGTGCCAGGGAACATGATGTACAGGCTTGACAAGTTAGAGTACATCTTTAGGATCTAATTCCATCATTTTTCAGTTTCTATTTGCTTCAATCGTCAGAAGAAACTGTTGTCATGTGAAATGATGAAACATGTCCGTACGAAGTTACTGCAATAATCATGCTAAGCTCGTTCAGTACAGTTGCGATAAAAATATAAAATACCTATGCATGCACAGGGACGGCAAACACACAGGTGTCACATATAAATTAGAAAAATATCACAATTATTTATTATATTATTTTTCCTTACTCTCAATTTGTCTTTACTACTACATGGTAGAGGATTCTGCCTTCTTACATGCATCAATACTTGGAGGGTAAGCTGAAAGTTCTACCATGTAGGATAAGCAGCAGAAATAAGAAGACGGGCTGTCAGCAGGGCCGGATTAACCATGTCGGGGGCCCCTTATAGGAAATGCAATTCTCAGGGCCCCTTTACCCTTTTCTAACTTCCTAAAATACATATTTTCTACCAGAATTAATTATATTCTTGATTACATATTTTTTTAATACATTTTCCTTTCTATGTACGTTTTTGTTTTTATTTTTTTCAATATTTTATTTCGTAGTTGCCTAATCTGCCTTAAGGATAATCCGACCCTGGCTATCAGGAATGTCCAAAAATATCCCCAATGTAAATAAGTAATTAAAACAAGGTGAAGTAACCGACCGCTAACAGTAACTAGAGCATTAATACATGTTATTGCTCTAATTAATGCTAACAGTGCTATTCCCAAGCGTATAATTTTGCAATTTATTTACAAATACAATTACTCAAAACTAGTATTAAGACAATTTCTAAAATAACCCGTGAGTTACTGTGTAATTATTATTACACCTCGCCGTTTGTGTAAATGATTGTATATTACCTAAACATGAATTAGAAAAGATGTTATTTTTTATTTCAGGTATTAGCACAAAGAAGCTCGTTTCGAGTCAATCAGAATGGTTCCCTACATTTGCTACGTAGATATTATAATTGTGTAAACTGTGATATAGGTTAGGTATGAACTGTTTGTAAATATGTACAGATATATAACTGTAGTATATGGTATTAACAACTATAATTTATTACTATAGATATTAGTGAAGGAAAATATAGAAAAAACTGTGTTAACTGTTATTCGGTGTTTTATTTTTATATAGTTAATTTACACAGGTACCTAACCTATGTAAATTAACTGCATAATTCTGCTTAGCTTAAAGTAGTTTGATTTCTATTTGAGTTGTAATGCTGCAATTGTAGATACGTACCCAATTCCATTCTTTAATATCAAAACCATTTCAGTTTCCCTAATATCCTGAAGGTTTCTGTTGTCATCTGTCATATCATCATGACGAAAGTCGCTCGTCATGAATAATGACAGATGACAGCCCCGACTGGCGGAATGCAAGCCTTTTGATATCACAGCCAGCGTGCCACTACGAGCTACAGGCTGCAAATACCTATACGGTTGAAGTTCCACACATGTGCGAACTGCCAGACTGTGGAATTGATCACTGCCCGTCTCTATTACCCGATAAGTACTTTTAATCTGGGTATCTTCAAGGCACGAGTGAACCGGTTTAATCTAGGCAAGCGTGCTCCACCTTAGGCCGCATCATCACTTAACATCAGGTGAGTTATGGCCAAACGCAAGCCTATAACAATATAAAAAGAAAACCTATGATTATTAAGGGTAATTAAAGTTAGACCTACAGTGCAATTCTGTAAAAATCTCCATCAGTGTCTAGGTGAAATGACCTTGAGGGGAGACCTAACCAGCAGTGGGCGGCTAAAGGTTGACATGATGATGATGACGATAACCTTGAGGTGAGTTAACAATCTATCTATCTATGTACCTGTATGGATAGTTTTAAGGAATTTAAATAAATAAATAAATGTATTAGGTGGGATGACAGCTCACTTAATACAAAGAGGGAGCTGTGTACAGGAAAGACCAGCTGTTAAGTAATTAAAGTGCACATCACGGGGATGATAGAAGGGGCAGAATAATAAAAAGTTTTGATATTGATATTGCAAAAACATAAATTTTACGCATTGATAAATCATAATCGGTACAACTGCCAAGGAACAGACATAAGTTGCGCATAATTATGTAATACTAGCGACCCGACCCGGCTTCGCCTGGGCCTATAGCCTTCCTCGATAAATGGAATATTCAACACAATTTTTTTTTTTTTAATTCGAATCAGTAGATCCTGAGATTAGCGCGTTCAACCAAACAAACAAACTCTTCAGCTTTATAGGTAATATTAGTATAGATTACGAAGTTATTATTATTAACCACTTAATTATGACCACTTATACGCTGACATTTTAGTGGTTATTTTTCCGAAGCGAAATGATTTTGTTTCGGTAATACAATCGATTAATTAAAATATTTTTTTAAATAACGGCAGATTTAGAATTGTGGAAAACTAAACTGGAAAGCGACTCCGAACCAATAGTGAATACAGCGCGAACGGCCGCTAGGTCCTGTGTTAACGAAACACAATACTTACCTAAAAGTTATTCCAATATTCCTACACTTTTACGGGTATTAGGACTGTTATAAGAGGAGTAGATGCATAATTTTTTAAATATTTGAAAAAAAAAAAATTAAGTTTAACTCTATGAATCGATGGTACTACTAACTGAGGGGAAAAACAACCATTTCAATTTCAGCGTGTATAAGTAACCACATTCAATGGTCAAATAATTGTATCACTTTGTGTGGTTTTCCCGATCGTCATTTTAATTAAAATTTATTTAAGAGTTTCATTATTTTCAGAAATCTTATTTAAAACATTAGAACATTGGAGATGGCAAATTTCTTCGATTTAAAAAAAGATTATAAAAATCATGAATCTATCCATCTATCATGATGTATCTTTGTGAGTGTAAACATTAAAATTGTGCAATTGAATAATGTAGCAATTAAAAGCTATTGATGCGATTTTACCGTTTTTAATTGCTAGTTACATTATTTTTTCTTTTCTCTTTTTTGGTCGGTTTTTTGACGCATTTTTGTCTATTTTCCACATTTGAAAACTTTATAATTTCTGAACTTTCACTTAAAGTTAGGTACTTTCATACTAATTGCTTTGAATGGATAGGCCTGGGTATTATAATGCCCTTTTGAAAAAAGAAATAGATTTCCCGCTTGCCCGTTTCTGCGCGGGCAATGGAACATCAAAAGAGACAATGGATAATGCAATTTTAATTGCTTTAACGATTATGTGAAGTATGAGTACTGTAAGAGATCCTTACTTAGGACTCTTACTGGTACCGGTATATGCGTGATCGTAATATGATTATTCTATAAATAAAAGCACTGAAACTCGGTACTGGATTATATTCTCAGATACTTGAAGTGTGCCCGTGACAAGATCAGGCTAGGAAGTCCTAATGTCAAACGTAAAACAATACAAGACTACTATTCAAACTTATTCTAGAAGTTTGCTGAGTGTTCCGTCATAGAGTATAATATCTAATGGCTATTATCTCAGAAACACATCAGATCTCCACATGAGCTACGCCCCCTTCATGAATAAAAGGAACTAGTAACTTTTATTCATGCTCTGGACACTCTGCAAACTTATACTACTGAACAAAAATAATTGACTAACTAACCTAACAACTACCTAAACCTATAGTAAGTCCCTACTCTAAAGGCGGAAATGTCGATGGGGACGTCTCAGACGAGATGGTTCAATCCATGACGCAAGGGATAAACAATTAAATCCAATATTATTAAAAGAAAACCGAATATATGAATACTAAGAACGCTCATGCTATCATGTTCACAATCTCTATCTTATACACCTGCATCCCATCTTCTTGACTTACTTTCGGCTCGTGTACTTCTCCATCTAAACTTAGAGGATTTCTACTCAAAAAATCGGCTATAACGTTTTCTCTGCCTGCACAGTGAACAATATCAAATTCATACGCCTGAATACATAGCGACCATCTAGCTAACCTACCACTCATGTCTTTCCTATCCCTCAACCAACACAATGCTTTGTGGTCTGTAACAACTTGAAACTTCAAACCCCATAAAAAATGCTTAAAATAATTCAAGGCCCAGACAACTGCTAGACATTCTTTCTCAGTTGTCGAGTATTTTTTTTCGCTATCACTGAGTTTCCTAGATGCATACGCTACTGGATGCATCACATCCATACCCTGCATCAAACAGCAACCTACCGCTTCACCACTAGCATCTACATACAAGCGTGTTAAAACATGTTTATTATTTGAATAAAAATGCAAAATAGGCGGATTGCTCATATAATTTAATATTGTGTCGAACGCTTCCTGATGTCTCTGTGACCAAACGAACTTGGCTCCCTTTTTTAATAATAATTGTATAACATTGAAAGGCAGATTTTATGCAAAGTTTTGTAAATTAGATAAACAAGACGGTACGTCAATGTCACAATCTTTGGTATGCTATGATCCCAACAACATTGTAGAACTACGTAGGTATTAACCAAATTAGTTACACCTACACCCAAGCAAGATACTATTACAAGACTAGACTTTAATGTATTTTTATTTCGAGGCATGAATAGAATCTTTTTTTTAAGTTTTATAAATACATGAAATAGGTGTAAACACAGATAATAAATATATTTAGATACATATTGCCGACACTAGTTTGATAATTGAGATTAAGGCAGACGCTTCCGTCGTACAGATTTAGGGAGATCTCTACACAAAAATTGGATAATTTTATTATTAAGAATAGTTTTCTATTTTCCTCCTAAGTAAACATTACAGTAAACTGAAACTGTAGGTAAGCTGAATATTGATGACAATATTAATATATTTTATTATGTGCAAAAGTATCAGATGACCATATTTCAACAGATAAAGCAGAATTAAAAAAAAAACATTTGGTGCAGATTGATTTGAACTGAAGATGTCCAGATAAATAAATACAATAATATGTACTTACTATGTATATTTACTGTTCAGGTATTTCAATATTAACAATATGATTAATAAAATAGAAAATGTTTAGATAACTATTAAACTACAAAACGAACACAATAAGGCAGCAAACATTTATTCCACATTCCCGTCATCTGGGTACATGCCCAAGAGACTGACGGCATTGCCACGTTGGATGGCAATATTTTATTAAGTGCAAAAGCTGATACTTTTGCACTTAACAAAATATTGCCATCCAACGTCACCATATTTCAACAAATAAAGCAGAATTAAAAAAAAAATGCATTTGGTGCAGATTGATGACTGGATTGATTTGAACTGAAGATGTCCATATATGTAAATACAATAATATAATAATAATACATAACAATAATACATAATGATGATTATGATCCTTAAGATCTCTATAAATTAATATATTTCTAGCCGTGAGAACCTATAATTGGCTTTATGTAACTTATTCAACTTCTGTATTCCAATCTTTGTATAGCTGTTGGCTTTCCATGTAAATAAATAAATAAATAAATAATAACATATATAATAAAAATAACTTATATAATAACAATAACGGCATTGCCACGTTGGATGGCAATGCTCTGACTAAGATAAAAACCAGCTCTAGAACCGACCTATTGGACATTTTCTTAAAAAGAAGATGAGCAATCGGACCCCACACGGCTAGAAAACAAAGTTAAGTATATACTTTCGCCGTAGAACAGAAGATGAAGAATAAGTTCTTATAACTGACAATTTAATTTCTAGCCCGTAAACTGAAGTCGTCTAAAATTTAGTAGGTACCTACCTACGTGTTTGATTTTCCTTGTTGTATTATACATACCTGTTATCATGACACTGTTATATTCATGACAGTATTTACGTAAAGCCTAATACGGACACAATTATAATAATTTTCGAAGGGATTTTTTGTAACATTAGATAGATAACAAGCTTGAGGAAAGGGTAAAGTCTAATGTAATAGTGCATAATAGGGTAATTAGTACATAGGTGCGATGAACAAGCACTCTACTTAAAATTTACCATATTGTGTTACAAAGTTTTAAGGAAAAGCCGTTAGTTTAATTGAAAGCTGACTATTATTTCCAATTACTGCTTACATATATAGGATCGGCTAACAAGTGGTTAACTTAAAATGCATCATATGGTCTAAAAAGTAGCTAAGTGACGTCACATTAGCACAATAAAGTGTTTTTCTGTTAATAGTATTAAGGGTTTGAATCATACATTTTGGATATGAGCTACGAGCAATCCATACTGATTATATACATACGAAAGTGAGTTTGTTTCTTTCTTAGGCTTTCAAGGCTAAATTACTTAACTGATTTTGGTGAAATTTGGTTTTGGTGAACTTTTTAATTCGCGACTTCGTCTGCATCCGCGATAACCGACGTTCACTCGGTCACGGGCTAGAAGGTAAATTATATGTTTTGTTTCCCATTACGTCTTAAATACTTCTTCAATACACCTATAATAATATACATCTATTTCTCAATGTTATGGAGCATTCAATAAAAATATACTTTAAGTACCAGCTTTGTGAATAAAACCTAAAAAAGATAGGGTTATGTTTAACGAACCTCCAGATCTACTAAATGATCACCAATAAATAAAATAAAATAAAACCAAAAATAGTAAATGGTCACCAAAATGGTGTTTCCTAAAGTAATGTATGAGGTTGACTGTAAAAAGCGATTTGATTCTGGCAGGCGTAGGGGGTCACAGTTCTAACCTAACCTAACCATGTCGGATCCGCCCCAGGGGGGGTCAAAAATATTTTGGTTATTTTGCACACTAAGATTTGGTGACCATTTAGTACATTTGGTATAATTCAGTATATTTTTTTGGTAAGGGAGCTTAAGATCCTAAAGTATTTTTTGGTGATCATTATATTTATACCCAAAAAGATATATCTTCAATCTTATCGATTACACACTTGAATAAACTTTCATTCGAAACCAAATTATTGTTGTATAAACTTTATTTAATTGTACCCAATGAATTCCCACTTCGTCTTATCTTCTTTAGGTAAGTATTCCGTTTTGCCAGCTTTGGCTCATAACCATAACACTATAGAGTAGGTTGGTAATATGTTTGCGGTTATTTCGTAACCGTAAATTGCGTCACGTAAAATACCTCATGGTCAATATTGTCCTCTGAGTTATAATAAAAACATGTTAACAATTTATTGGAAATAAGTTAGAACTACCTAAATAATTTAAAAACATACGATAAAAGGTAGGTAAATTCGAGCACGGCGAATTGCAAGGCTTACCTGTTATTGTGTAATACAAACAATTTACGAAAATAGATTCCCTATCCATTTGCATAACATTTTACAACATAATATAACATAGCATACTTTTTCTATCCTAATCAATGAATTAATTAATTAATTAAATATAATGTATTTAATTAATATATATAGCTCACGCATATTTCTTTTAAACATAATTTCTCCTTATCATGGTAATATTTAAGCATAACATTCAAAAGTATAAATTACATTACGCATAATGACATCAACAGTTCTTAAAAAATAAGGTCCGGTCCACGGCCTATTTCTAGGTGGTTAGAAAGAAAAAATTAGAATGGGATGGCGGGGCTTATACGTGCATAATGTCTTTTCTAATTCACAAAATACTTTATTTACTTTCACAAGTTGTGTGCTAATTAATTGGTGTTTCCTTTTAATAGGTTTCTATTTCAATCTCCGATACTGGTTACATATGTTGGAACAATATGTCTCAGCGTTTTAAAGACCCAACCTAGCTTCCTAACTCTGTTTCAAAACTAGTCATGTTGGGGGTACCTTTAGTCAAGAATAACCCAGACGTTTTAGTAGCGGGGCGCCGATTGTTTTCGTTATTTAAATCTCAACATTCGTGAACCTTATACTACTACACAGTGGCCGAGTTAGCTCTCTAGCTAAATTATCTGCGACTAGGGAGGCCTGAGTGTCCAGTAGCGGCCTACTACAGACTGACGGTGATAATGAGTTTGTTGACGAATAGATAAAGCACTCCAGTAATCTCAACTTTAACAACGAGCAACTGTGGCGCTTAATGTAAGAGTGTTAAAATATAGGTACAGGGTCAAATTGAATTCATGAGCAAATTTTTAAGGAGTGACTTTTTTTCCGCGCTGTTTGAATTGGCTCCATAATGAAAGTTGTTCAGGTTCGTGGTCTGAGTCACTTCTTAAAAATTTACTCATGAATTCAATTTCACCCTGTAATCTAACAGAATGTGTCAACCACGAAGCTGCACACTACTGGAGGATAGTACTAATACTTATACTGTGCTACTGGTAAAAGAAAAGGAAAAGTTGGTAAAATCATGAACAATATTTTGTTACAAAATTGGGCAAATGACGTAGGTAATTTAAGCGTAACCAATATTTCCTTAATTCATTAATATTAAATAACACATTGTTATTTCCTGTACTTTTTACAAAATAAAGTTTGTTTAGCTGATCAGAAAGTAAGATATATAGATATTATATTTAGGTGTTATTCATTTGTATAGTTATGTTCCTTTAATCAAAACGATAGGCAAAAACATATAGATTGAGCTTTTCCGTCATTCAGTTTCGAATAACTAAGGTCTGTTTCAGATTAAATTACTAGACACATCATGTAATCTGAATTATTTTCCATTTTTTAATACACCTGGTAAATAGTGTTTATTCAGAAGTGGTGAAACAGACCCTAAAAGAGACATATCATAAATGAGTCAATATGTCATCAAAAATACCTACTAATAAATAACTGTTGTTTCAATATTTTGTAAATAATTATCTTTGCGTGGAAGATGTGAAATTAATAATAAGTACCTGGGCGACCGAGTTTAGCTCGGATTACTTATTCGTATTTTTCATAAATGAAAACTAGCTAGATCGATTTATCGCTCCCGAAACCCACTGCATATTAAATTTTATGATAATCGTTGCAGCCGTTTACGAGATTCAGATATATATATATGTTACCGGCATTCTGTATAATACGGTATTCTATACAATACCTAATACGCCGTGTGGTGCCGGCCGCGAATAGCACCACCCCATTTCTACCCGTGGGTGTCGTACAGTCAACAGCAAAAGTAGATGATCAAAATCAGAAATTCAATACTAATTTACTAACACTAATTTATATAATTTATTACTAGTTTATTTATTAAAATTATGTGATTGTCACACACATAGACACATTTAGAATCACTTCGACGCCACACAGTTCTGACGCGAACTCCGTTCATTAGTATTGAATTTCTGATTTTGATCATCTACTTTTGCTGTTGACTGTACAAAGCGACAGAGGGATATTGACCAGAGGATGGGCAGCAGCGTTCTTCTGAGTATCATAACACCTACTGCGATCGCCAACATGCATTGGCCAAGCATGGCGACTATGGCTGAACCCCCCTTGTGGAGACCTATGCCCAGTAGTGGGCGTCTAAAGGTTGAAATGATGATGCAATACCTAGGCAATGTATAGAATGCCTGGGGCTTTCAGGCAATGGATGAAATATTATGAATATTCCGCAATCTGTATAATCCGGTATTCAATACAATACCTAGGCAAAGTATAGAATACCTAAAACGGGTAGGTAATGTATGAAATATTTTTTTTATTTTATACTTTGCCTAGGTATTCTATACATTACCGAATGCGCAGCCGGTAATGTGTGTAAAAGACGAGAGCAGGGAAGGAGGTTGTCAAGTAGATTTGATTGGCTTCTCTCATTGTATAATTTAGCAGCATTATTTCAATTTTATGAATGTGAATACCATGAAGTCATTTATTAAGTCAATTTTATGTATGCGTTTGACATAAGTGAACATGGCGGTTGGGAGCATTGTCAGTCATGCTCACTTAAATATCTCGCTGATGGTGGCGCGTGCGTTGGATCATTCGGCTCCCTTCAAAATGGTTGAGCTGAATCAGCTAAATGGTGCTGATCCACGCGTCATGTTCGTGAACGGGCGCTGTCAGTAGAGATTGATCAACTCTTAATAGACATGCCTTTTATCTTGATTCTTTTTTTTTAATGTTTTGTGTTACTCTTTACTGCATTGTTTTCACATATAGAAGCAACATAAATAATGTAACCAGTATTTTTTAGTCCATGGAGTTTCTTGCTCGTTCTTCTCCATAGAGACCTACCCTACGTTTTAGAACGAGCAACTAGCTTCAACTTTCTGACTAACTAACTGACTTTCGACAATTCAAAAGTGCCTGTAAATGGTTTAATTGAAATAAATGCTTTTTTTTAAACGTTGCCACGCACTATTGATTTCTCCTGTGTCGTGGGTGCGTTTACAAACATATAAACTCACATACACAATCAAACCCTGAGTAACTATCTGTAGGCCATACAAATATTTGTTTCGTGCGGGAATCGCACCCGCGACACGCAGCGCAGCAGTTGATCGCTCGACCACTACGCCAACCGTGTCACGGCTCCGGTGTTGCGGGGCTCCGGCGTTGCGGGGCTCCGGCGGTTCCAGGCGAGCTTATAGTCGCAGATATGGTTTCCGCTCACTGCCGCGGCTGAGGCTGGCCGGCCATCAAGCCGTAGCTCCTCCGCTCGCGGGCCGTCTCGCCCCTCCGCGTGCTTTAGAACACTCTAAACACTCTAGGGATAGGGCAGACAACACTACGTGTAGTCGGTTTTGCAGCGATTCGTTTCTGTCACTAACTTTTGTAGCACAACATATTGAAATTTTAAGACAATACGTAAAAATAACTCAAATTTGATTCCGTTATTTCTTATAATAATAATAATAATAATAATAATAAATATTTATTTCAAGCCATAGGCTCATAATGG
This sequence comes from Charanyca ferruginea, assembly GCA_947361185.1. Lineage (NCBI taxonomy): Eukaryota > Metazoa > Arthropoda > Insecta > Lepidoptera > Noctuidae > Charanyca > Charanyca ferruginea. The sequence goes on from OX376058.1 coordinate 9,685,196, forward strand.
GTTAGTTACAGTATTTACTTAAAGCTATGTTAGTAGAATAAAACTAACTTACACTAATCCTAAAGCTACCCTTATCCAGTGATTCTGGTAAGGGCAGTCGACTCGTGCAGCAATCACTTTAAGGATGCTGTTGTCACTGCTACGCAAACGCTGCAGTAGGGAAGCCGATTTTTTGCGCATAATTGCTTGAAAGCCGTCAGTATGCGACTCCGCAAACATACCCGATGCACTGCAGCGCCAGGGCAGCCCCAACAGCATCCTAAAAGCATTATTGTACTGGGTTCGCAGGGCTATGTAGGTTCGCTGCGTATGCTTCACCCACAGGCTGCTCGAGTAAAATGACTGGCAGAAAGCCTTAAAAAGTGTTATTTTCACTTCACTCGTGCAACGTGCAAACCTGCGAGCGAGCATATTGCCTCTTACCGCCAAAGCCCTGCGCTCCCTCTCAATATCTTCATCATCCTTTAGGTCACTAGTAACTATGTGACCCAGGTACTTAAAACGGTCAACGATCTGCAAGGCTACTCCGTTAAGGACCACAGGTGGAACATATGCTGGGTGGTACTTACCCGCCTTGAAAACAAGTACTTCGCTCTTTTTTGTGTTGTACACTAGGCCATGCGACAATGCATATGCTTCGCACTGAGACAACAGTTTCCTCAAGCCACTGATCGAGGGGCTCAGCAGCACCATGTCGTCTGCGTAACTTATATTGTTTACACATTTATCATCTATGAAGCAGCCAACATGAGTGCTACTGAGCCGCTCAATCAGCTCATTTATATAAAGATTAAACAATAAGGGCGAGCTTAATCCCCCTTGTCTCACACCACATTCCAATGTATATTCGTCCGACAAGGTACCGGCCCATCTCACCTGATTTCTCTGATAATATATATAATTGTACGCCTAAATACTATTATGCTAATAGTCATTGTCCGTCATTTTATAGGTAGGCCGGTTAACATTGATAAATATAGACCAAAATCTATTTATTTTACACATTGCCGGTGGACCAGCAGGTATTTTATACAAACCCTAGGAATTGTATACATTACCTAGGTAAAATATGTAATGCACAATAATATTCAAAATATTTCATACATTGCCTGGACGCTCCAGGTATTCTATACATTGCCTAGGTATTGTATAGAATAAATGAAATATACAGATTGCCGGTAACATATATACAAGAATTGCTCGTTTAAAGGCATTAAATAATCTTTATGCACGCAAAAATTATACAGTTCACAAGGTGACTTATAATTAGATACAAGTAGATAGATGTATTGTGCTTTGAGTACTGGTACTATCTCCCAAACTAAACGAATGCTTCAAGACATCTAAAAATAAGAACAAATACAAAAAAAAGGCTAAATACCAGTAATGATAAAAATGTGGAAATTATTTAATTATTTTATTTTAACACTAATAAAGCCAAAACAGGTTCTCACGTATTTTCGATAAAATGTAAGTGCGACATTTTAATTAAACTTGACGTAGGTACCTACACTGCGGTTTTACTGAACTATAATGAAAACACATTGATCATTGAATTTAGATCAAAAATAAGTACCAGTCCAAAAGTAGTAAAGAATTGAGGAAATTAATTAATTATTTTATTTTAACACTACTAAACCTATCAAAACAGGATCTCACGTATTTTTGATAAAATGTACGACATTTTAATTAAAAATGACGTACACTGCGATTTTACTGAACTACGATGAAAACACATTGATTATTGAATTTAAATAAACAAAAAACAATTATATTTCCTTGTATTCAATAGGTAGTTTGAATACCTTTATGGACGCGCAAAACGCAACTGTTTGAGTGGACGGTGGACGTTTTGTGTCAATTTTTTAAACAATTTAAAACATGTATTAAACGCACACTATGTAGACAAGCATATTATAGTTTAGAAGATTACATCAATGATAAAAATGCTTGGCTGAATGCTGGTCCTGCTCCACAGCCAGTTTAGGGATTTTCCAAATTGGAAGAAAAGGATATTTCCTACCCCTTTTCTATTGACATGAGTAACGTGTATCGTTATTATTCCACATAGATATTACATAGATATTTTTAAATTATTTACTTATCACACTTCATATGATAAAATAATATACATTGGAAACTTTCGTTTTGTATAATTTAGCAGCATTATTTCAATTTTCTAAATGTGAATACCATGGAGCCATTTACTAAGTATATTAATACTTATATGTTTGACAAAAATTAACATGGCGGTTGGGAGTATCGTCATGCTCGCTCAAACGTCTCGCTGATGGTGGCGCGTGTGTTGGATCCTTCGGCTCCCTTCAAAATGGTTGAGCTGAATGGTGCTGATTCACGCGTCATGTTCGTGAACGGGCGCTGTCAGTAGAGATTAGTCAGCTCTTATCTGCAATGGACTTTATCTTGCTTCTTTTTTGTTTTGTATTGTTAGATTACCTTCATAGTTTTCACATAGAGAAGCAACAAGAATCATGTAACCAGACTTTGTAAAAAACTTGATTTAAAAGAGTGTCCGTGGAGTTTCTTCCTCGTTCTTCTACATAGAGACCTACCTACGTTTTGGAACGAGCAACTAGCTTCAACTCTCTGACTAACTGACCTACTCCTTGACAATTCAAAAGTGCCTGTAAATGGTTTAATTGAAATAAATAAATGCTTTGACTTTGACTTTTTTAGGATTGGCTGGACGGTATTAGCTGAAAAATATCACTCATATAGATTGATCTAGCATAAGGGGGATGCGCCAGGGCAGCCCCCGACATTCAATTTTTTTTACGTTATTTGCAATTTGCTGCTCAATATCAGTTTGTATTGTAATAAAAATGCTTTTACAGAATTATAACAATTCAATTCATCATCATAACTCCACAAGTTATTTAATGAAAATATGACGTTTCCGAGCTTGTCTAACTTGGCTTTCACCATAACACATAATTTAAAAAGAATAAATAATTTAAAAAAATCATATTCGTTATTTGTATGAACGCAGAAAAAATTCCGATTTAGTTTTTCTGTTTAAAATTGCAAACAGTTCCATCGACGTACCCAAGTTGTTGAGTGCGAGCTTCTTATTCGTCTTAGCGCAAACCTCGTCTGTTGTATGCACCAGTGACAAGAACGAACTACAGACAAAACTCGTACATGATTAGGGCGAGTCGTGTGTTCGATTCGACTTGCCAGGACGTTGATATCGATCTTTTTCACACTAATATGAACAAGTTAAAAAAACTCTTTGCAGTCATTTCTTTGAGAACCTAAAATAGTCAACGGTTTCAATAGTCAAGTTTATTCTGACTACTACGTATATAATTATATCTTTGTATTCTTTTTATATCTGTGAAAACTTGTAATTGGCTTTCATAATGTTGTTTACAATCGAACTATTGTCTATGATCAGCTGTAAGTTTTCCTAAAATTACAAAAATAACAATAAAATAAATAAAAATAATCTGTAAAAGCTTGTAACACCATAAACAAAAAGATTTCCTCATCATTCTCTAAACACTGCCCTTAGTCTTAAGTACCGATAGTAAGAAGCCAATAATAGGTAAGTTTGCCTGAATAAAGCTTGAAGTTTTTTAAAAGAAAAACATCAATAATTGAGATCGATAATACACAAAGTGACGAATGTCGTGTAAATGCTGCTGAACATATAATAAGTCAAAGAACGGTCGATGCGGCGAAATTAAAATAAAATAGAAATCATTTATTTGCTTTAAATATAGAAATACAAATTGGGTGATTTTTTTACATTTTACCTTCCTGCATGCAAAATATTCGAGTAAGTAATTGAATAATAACTGAATGTTCTCATACCGACAAACATAAAAATAATGTTCTTGAAATTCAATTAAAGGCTCTCCCACACAGGCGCGTTATTATTGGTCGATAATACCCGGATGATTTTTGCGCTAATGTGTCCCAATTCCGAACCCGTCCGTCCGTCCTAACAAAACTGTACTGAAAACAGATATCGCAATAACGCAACCGATATTATCGACCGATAATAACGCATCTGTGTGGGAGAATCTTTAAACGTAAACATATAAACTGTCACACACAAACAAATAGACAGATAAACACGTGAATTGATAAAAGATTTACAAGTTACAATTACACCCGGAACAAGTACCTGTACCTATGTCTCACAAATATTTATTCCGTGCGGGAATCAAACCAACTACACACATCGCAGCAGCCAATCACACATACACACCGCGCTAAACGTGCCGTCAAATTAAAGGGAGGCCTTTGTCCAGAAGATCACCTGTGTCGGTCAGTCTGATATTATGGAGGCCATAATTAGGCCAAAAGTATACATTTCTTCGTAGCATTCTCACACACAATATCTGTGTAAAGTTAAAAAATAATAATAAGTAAAGTAAGAAAAAAATACATACATACACACATGTTTATGGCCAAATACTCAAACGCTACTCAATGTTAGGCCCGTGCTGTCTCTATCACTTTATGTCAAAGTGACTGTGACTGACGACACGGTTGGCGCAGTGGCTGAGCGACCGACTGCTGCGCAGCGTGTTGCGGGTTCGATTCCCGCCCAGGGTAAACATTTGTGTGATGAGCACTGGTGTTTGCCTTGTGTCTGGGTGTTGTTTATCTATATTTATTTTGTATTTACAAAAAAAATGTATTTGTGTATGTATATCAGCTATCTGACACCCATAGTACAGGGTCTCCCTAGTTTGGGGTCAAATGGCCGTGTGTGAAAATGTCCCCACATATTATATTATTATTATTATTACTGTGACAGTACGAGACTTAACGCCATCTTAAAATTGTGTAGCGTTTGAGTATTTGGCCATTAGACTGTTAAACTTATCACGCCCCTTTTGGTTTTGCCGCAGTTAGGTACAAAAAACTTCCTAGTCTTCCACCACACCTGCAATCTCAACCAATGAGGCAGTAACAGATCTTAATTAATCTAATTATAAAACTCAAATTAACCCACTAAAATATAATTAATTAAATATCAAAGCAGCGCAACATTAGTTAATTCTTGTGGGAAAGTGTTTTGGAACATATCCGGTGTTGCAGTCATAAACGTCTGTAAGTCGATGATCTTTATATAGAACGAGTCACTTCCTGGATTATAATCCAGGAAGAATAATAATACTAATATTTATGATTGTTTTATTATAAAGGGTGAGGTTTTTATTCTTCTTCAATATCTATACTGCCCCACTGTTGGAAAAACGCCCATCAAGTTCTTCAAGGTACATTCAGTGCCCTTCATTACCTGACCCTTCTATACAAGATAACAAGCAAAGAAAGCTTAGATAATGAATGTCATTGACTTTTTGTCTGTGTGTGTGACCACTTCGCTACTAGGGTTACTTGGAGCCCTCGCGATATGCATCTGCGATCATCTCGTCATCTCCTTCTGGATCGACCTCGGTGGCATCATTCACCTTCAGGTATTCAGTGAGTGGAAACTCTCGCCCAATTTCATTTACTAAGTAAATTGTCATACACCAATATAACACTTCAGCAAAAGCAAATCCATTCATTCGGCACGTCTTTTGCTATGAAGCAAGTTGGAATAGGCCTATAGGTATATGATTACAAAATCCAGTTCCAAAATTGTGAATTATTTGGTGTAGTAGAGGACGTGCATCGCTTGTTGATGAATGTGTCCGCTATCAGACGCACCGAGGGTCATTAATGAGGATTCTCAACCTGAATAGAGCAAACGTAGGCATGTATCACGATTTACTGTCTAAACCATCATCTAAAGGTTTAAATTATGTACTAGATATCATGTACCTATACCCACTAACCACCACTTGTTCTTATATTGTGTTCATAAAAATAAGTTGTATCTATAGAAGTAATTTTGGTTGTACGTTATTTCATAGCTAATAGTTTTATAGAATTTCGTATCAAATATTTTTTTTCTAATAATATCGTTTCATAGAATAATCAATACGCAGAATAATTACTTTCGACTTTTTACGATTTTCAAATCATTAATTTTTGTTTCACATAAAGTTTATTGTTAGAATTATCATATCATAGAATAACAAATCAAATATTCTTTTTCCTTATATTTTTTATTTAATATAAAATTTATTCCCAAGAATGGGACTCTCAGTTCTAACCAAACTTACTGCGCGTGCGTGCAAGCAACCATGCAGCGTGCAAGCAAGCATGCAGCGTGCAAGCAAGCATGCATCATGCAAGCGAGCATGCAACAAGCAGCAGGCATAGTTTCTGTCACGGCTCCGGCGTTGCGGGGCTCCGGCGGTTCCGCGCCTAAGCGAATTTAAATTACACTCTAGGGCAGACAAGACTACGTGGAGTCGGTTTCGCAGCAATTCGTTTCTGTCATTAACTTTTGTAGCACAACATATTGACTTTTTAAGATTATTTTTGTTATTTTCTCTCTTTTTATACCTATATATTTTTGTTGAAATAAATTCCATGGAAAAATACACCGAATAAACAATATTCGTTAAAAAGTAATTCTACTTTTTGATAAGTTTGTTAAACAAAAAAATGTGATTAAAAATTCATTGAATTGTGTTTCTGTGAAATATTTTTCATTGAAGTAAATAGTCTTTGAAACAATAATAGTGGAAATAAAAATACGAGAACCAAATATTATGTTGAACATTTTCTGGGAAACGAAATTCTATGAAATGTCTGTCTGCGAAACAAGGGGACACCAGTAATTTGTTATTCATGTTTTAGGTTAGGATGGAATTGGCATATACCATAAATAAAAAATCCTTAAATAAAGAGAAAAAAATCTAGCAGAGGACCGCGGGGAGGTGACTTGCTGTACCTTCTGTCAAAATCATAGTCAAATTATTTATTTGAATTAGACCATTATAACTCCATACCTACTCTCGAATGTCATATGTACCGCATAGGTGAATAAGTACAGGAAGCATATACCTAATTATTTTATAGTTATTATTATTTATTAATTAGACATTCATTTAAATTAAACTTATTCATTCACATTTCCATTATTGGTTATATAAATAAATAAAAAAGAATTATACATCTTTAATCGACATTGGAACAGCAACTTATGCCACAGCAATGCCGGACATAAGGGCTGTTTAGCCTGTTGGCGATCATTGCCAGGATAGCATTGGCATTATACATGCATAAAATAAAATGAGTACTTTTATATATTGTAACTATGAGTATTGATTATATTACTGAGTGATAATGGCTTGACTCTAAGCTTTTTATTTCACGTGTTTTAAGTTTCAACCAGCACGGAACAAATAATTTATCCATATGGAAATATATAAGGATCAATTCGCGTAAATATAAGAACGTTAACCTGCTAATGTTAATCTCATCTATTAAAATCATATCTACTTTATTTACATTTTTTTTTTAAATATTTATCATTGTCGATGTTAGGAGATTGCAACTAAATACATTTTGAACGTTTTTGTTCTCGGAAATCGACCTTCTGTTAACACATCCAAGATACATGAAAATTTGTTAGAAAAAGTGGTAAAAGCACATACAGTGTACTTTTACGTTTACCAAACAAACTACGCATGATGCAGTAACAGCTCGTAGCACAAAACAATAAAAATCGTAGGTAATAATGCGTTCGTAGCCATTGTCTACGAGCGGCGTAGCACTACGACTACGCAGGGTTAACTATTGTAGTACAACTTTGCATGAGGTATAATATTTATTTTTTCTTTTGTTTGAAATTGTTGTTTATTTAACACATTATTCTGATTTAGATATGCTTACAGAATAGGTATGCTGAAAAATATGAAATACCTAACCTACCCATGAAAATGAACTAATCATTGGAAAACCATTTCTTCACAATTGTTACAAAGACAATTACGCAGAGCTACGAGAGCAACAAATTGTCAGTAAAAGCTGTAATTTTCAGTAATATCTAAAATTTTTGCGAGTTCTTAATAGCTTACCTCAGCAGGGACGATTCAAAAGTTTTTTAAGTCTTAACCTAATGAGTTTAGCTATCCGTAAGTATTGCAACATCACGCGTCTACTTAGAAGTGTCATTTCAGCCCATCCTTACATAAACCGCACGAACAATAGTCGTAGGTAATGCCTAGGTGTTGTGTAATTGTTAACGCGACCCTCCTTAACATCCAACTCATTCAATGGCAACAAAGCTCAGCTCCATAAAACATCGTAAGTCATGGCTCAGCATCGTCGGCGGCCGTCCGACAAACGATATGTCACGGCACGTAGTACAATGCAAACAGTCGGCGTCTGTGTCGGCGCTTGTGATGCTCTGTGCCAGTGTCACAACACTCGCGACACACAAATGTGGCGGCCGCGGCGCCGCGACTAATCGCGCGACAATACCGCCGCGCTGGTCCGCTATGCCGCACCGAGCGATCAAAGACCAGCGGTGGCGACAAAGCCTTTGTGCGCGGGCGGTCGCTCGCACCACCACCAACAAACACTACCTCTAGCACTGTAGTGCTGGCCCGGTGAGCTAGAGCGGATACGCAGATAAGCGGCTGCGTCGCATCAATTAGTCAGATTTGTATCAACACTCGTAACACAAGTAGTATATACGCGCCCGAGATACGATCTGTTGATGCAGCATCGGCGATTGCGAATCGAACTCAATCAACTGTCGGGTTTTATTAATCTATTCTTCATTAGACACTACCGTCTGATCTGCCCGCTTTCAATTGAAACAATATTTAATGCTTTGCCGGCCCAAGAATAAAATAAAACGGTAGAACCATAAACATTCCACATTTATATTCGACCTCTGCCGGCCGGGCGGTGCTGCGTCTCCGTCGCACGCGTCGCTGCATCCCGATCGTGCTGCGCCGGCGCGTCTGCGGGCTCCGCGCACCTCTCTGTTTAAAGATCCAAGAGGGAGATAAAATTGTATGGCTCATAATGTTTTAACAGTCTCATCGTTTGAGCGCATCAAGCCGAGGTCCAATTTAATTTTCATCCTCGGGTTAGTAATAATTGAGTCGATTCGTTCTATGCGGCGAGGAGTTAGCGCAGAAGCCGACGCTTCTGCTTCAGGCCCACGTAATCGATTCCTTTTAATTGATTATGTCGACTCTCACATCTGGTAGAAACATGCAAGTACATACGCATTCACGTGTCTGTTAATGAGAACCAATCTCCATTACCATTAACTTTGTACGAAGGTTAATGCATTATATGATTGATCAATCCGGTATTAGTTTTCAATTATAAACACCTCTACTGACATCTAAGCTCCTAACTAACAGAACAAGGCGTCAATTGACTACGAGGTCAATATAGGTTATATTTTTTGTAACCTTCTTCTTAAGTTGATGCTAAAACTTGTTACATTCTTTAAATAAAAAATAAAGGGAATTTAGCGATGTTATTATCTCACACACAAGAATTGGTCACAGTCGTCAACAATGGCAGCCTTACAGGGCTCCGGCGAACCACCTACATCACAGAGAACGTCTGTCGGCAAGCCACAAAGCCTCTCCACATATACAAATAAATAACATCGGAACAACAAATATTTTAATAACCAGCTCTAAAGAATTGTTGAACGCTTCGTTACGAGTACATGCGTGACACACAGGGCCGTCGCTTGTCGCGTAGCAGCGCGTACGCCACCTGCGTGCCCTCACTACGACGTCTGTCGCTCCGCAAGCAGTTGTCGCCCCAAAGCCCATAAACCTAAGTACCGATTTTCAATACAATTTTGCACGTGCAGATACGTAAACATTTACAGACGGCATGACCAATGTCAGAGTATATGGATTCAGTGGTGAATAGCGCTTTTTTCGAAAACATAAAGTTTTATAGCGGTGTAAGAAAGAGTCGATGGAAGATTGGAAAGGTGAGCGTGAAATGTGGCAGATGTGTTGTCATAAAACGGACAAGCGGCCGTCATACGTATCTCTACTAAACTCGTATTACTCATTCTTTGGTACGAGTCTATACTGGACTGCCTGCTGTGAAAATATAGAAAGTATGTATATATAATTACAACAGAAGCTCGTAGAGGCTTATAATTTAAATACCTACATAAATACAGTAGCTTTTAATATATTCAAATTCTTTTACATCAACCCTTCATTTAAATTGGTTTTATCACCCGGATATTAATTAAAGTGACTAGTGAATAGTTCACGTCGAAATTGCGCAACGCGATATTTAGGTTTGTTATATCACCTTCATATTAATATATTAGATAGACACCTAAGAAGTAATAAAAATACTTCGACATAGATATATTATGATTTATGTTGTTGACGAAGCGCAGTCGCAGTCATTATTAAAAATCTGTCGGTGAGATGAGTCCGGTATAGTTTAGTGGCAGCGTCTCTCAACACGACAATCTTTTATTATTTTTCATTAGTCGTTATTATCGTTTAAAGCTCCAAGATCATTAAAGAAGACAGGAAAATGACAACCTCTCTAACTAAATATGTAATCAAATCTTTTATAGGTACTTTTTTTATGTGTCCGTTTATATTTATTAATATTAATTCTTATTGTTTTATTCTTAGTTGATATTTTCAAAGTTGGCAGATAACGGAAACAGTCTACAACATAACATACATTTGACAAAAAGAGCAGTATTTTAAGAGGAGTCTACATAATGAATATGTAAATAATAAGACATCTCTGTGGAATCGCTTAATTAAGTAGATATTAGACCCCTCATGTACAAGGTCTGTTGAATAAAATCAATATCATATAAAACATATAAACCGGCCACCTACTGAGAGTCACCAAATTTTTTATAATTATTATAATATTGATAAGTAAGAAACTAATATTCATAGCAGTAACATATAATATTAACAACACGTAGAAAAACTTTATGCATAGGTTCATTGTTAGACAATGCGTAGTCTAAACCAGCGAAGATGGATTTCAGTCTGAATATTTCTCGGAGGCTTGGTTTTCTACTTATTTACAGGTACCTTAATTCGTAAATATGTGCTTAACAATACAAAAAAGGTATTAAGGTTGGTACCAGATACTATGCAGGCAGTATTTACTCATCATTACCTATGTCATTTACTTTTGCTAGGACAAGTTGATTGGGACGAAGCCATATACATATACATAGGTACAACAGGTTGAATATATTTTTTGGGGAATCCCAGAATGAAACGTGCTTGGCGTTATAACTAGTTGTCGTTTTTATGTCTGTTTTTTTTTAGAAAATAAATAAATATTGATTTCATTTGAAACAAAGCTAACATGAATATGATTGCTCGTAGCAAATATCCGGCGTAGGGGTCGACGTCGTATAGACGTAGCGTAAACGCTAAGTAAATTCGTAGCGTTTTCTCTACTAGCTAGCGTCACGTGATTGTCCCAAAAATACGTCTTGTTTGTGAAACCACCTTGCTATCGAATTTTACACATGTTTATCTGAAAGCACTCTACGAGTATAAAGATTTGCTTGATTTCAATATTATTTCGGCACGGATAAATCAGAGAGCTAAATTAAAGAAATACAAATTGTATACTTTCTGTAGATTAACACCAGGTAACTGATATTAAATGTGATCCCTTTTTCGGCACTTTTGACGCCACCCCCAACCTTTCAAAAACTATTGTTTCGTCATAATGTCGGTGGCTAACACAAATGAAACAAATTATACAAACATATTGTATCATTTTATAATTCATACAAATGTTTTTGTAAATCTATTTATTTATTTATATTTCAAGCACAAAGGTACAAAGGCAGACTTAATGCTACTAGTCAAATAAATTCATTGTTTTTGTCACCAAACTTTTTTGTGCTATCAGACAAATTGTCCTTTAGAGACATTTCATGAAGCAGTTAAAGTTTGAAACTTTCCGTAAATTATTTTAGTATTCAGTTACAAAAAATCCTTTTACTGCGAACCATTGCTTTTGTTTTTCATTTTCTCATAGAAGTGAATATTTATGAGTGAAATAAAGTATCTTAAACCGTAAACCGTAACTTTGAACAAATCAAAGAAAACAAGAAATCTATAAAAAAAATAATCATAAAGGAATACTTTCAATTCAATGGACAGATGGTACTTGCTGGCATTGCATGAGCTTTCAATAAAACAATACAGCCGACTTCGTTGTGTAGTTTCATGGCGAATTATTTGATATCTGCGCTTGCGCGGCGAGTGGTAATAAAAAGTGTGCGGGGTCGGCAGACATGACGGCGGAGAAGAGCAGACGGGGAGGCACCAATTCAGTTGTGTCTGTTGTCTCTGTATAAGTACAATAAATTCGAACAAGTATCTAGCGAGATTTTCAGAATGTTCAAAACTTGTACAATAAAGATAAAACACTCAGTTAATTTGAAAGTTTCTTCGTGGTTTTCGGTTTGTAGGTTTCTATCAACTGTAAACTAATAATTGGTCTGTGTGTCTATACAAAGGAACAGACTGAAAATCGATTTTCTCTTAGTTACCTTTCACAATGTCCGTGGTAGCAGGAACGAAAACCTTCCCAGGATTATGTGTCGCATGTAGCCAACAAAACAGATATAATCATTCATACAGCTACAGTCCTGCAAACATAAACAAAGCCAGTAAATTAGGAAACTCACTTAACACCTTACCGTTCAGTTCTCATTAACTTGACGAAGCAAAAATAAACAAGTCAAAGGAAAAGCAATAGCAGAGCGTAATAGCTTCGCTTACAAATATCGATCACGAAATAGCCCGCTTTCATCTCATAAAGTTTTTCGCGTCTTTTTGGCCCCGAATCCATCAATTCTCATGATGGATGGACCATTGGACCCGACTCGGGCAATCGAAATTCAAATTCGCTAAATCTTCCCACACGGCATCGAAAACAGGTCGGGTCGTTAACAGTGTACGCACGCCGAACCGAACGTTGTGTTTCAGTTTTTTTCTGTTTGCTCTGGAGATATTCGCCTCGGGGCGGTGCGGGGTGTTAGCAGGGCTCGCGGGGGTGCGCCGGGAGTGCGGGGCGGGGGGCCCGGGTCGGCGCAGACGCACGGGCAGCAGAGGCGTGATTACAGGGCTGTGCGCAGCTAATCACTCCAGCAACACGGCTCGAACGATACGAGAACTGGTATGGCTGACAGAAATTTACCAACAAATGCCAGTTCATCTTTTGTGAAGAAACTGGAAAAAAATGTAGAAAGTCTCTGAATCAGTTGCTAGAATCGCTGTAGTACCAAATTCAGAATCTTGAATTTAAACGTAATATTAAATCCGTTTATTCTGAAACCTTCCAAAACTAATTTTCACCCACCCTGACTTAACACCTCCATGATTCCAAACACACTAAGTACTACACATTACTTCACAAAAACTTCATACCGTACTTTCCTCCAGCCATGCCCGTCCGTCCAGCTCATTGTTGTTAATAACAAACAAGACAAAAGTCCGCCGCTAACTACACACGTTTCTCCACATCGCGCGTTTTTACCGACGCGGCTCGATAACGCAGGGAAATATTATTATGATGTGCCTTGTCTCTTACGACCAGACACGAAGATTGCTTAAACAGTTTCAAACTGCCTATCGAACTTGTTTATGCCTTTGTAGACTTGCCCTTTTGTTACTTTTGTATGGAAGTCGCATTTTGTTGTAAGTGTTGGACATACGATATTACGGCGGAATGTATAATGTATAGTATGTGTCGTGGTTACTGTTGTTATTAAACTGTTTTAAACTATATTCCGTGGTTTAAAAAAAGTTTTAAATTTGTTTAAAACGGTTTAAAACCACGACCACGTGGGTCGTAAGTATACTGATTATATGGTATAGTATTTGTTAGTTGTGTGTGTGATAAAATAAATCAATAAATAATGATAATTCAACATAAAAGGCTAATTAAAATCATTTACCTACCATTTTCATTAATATGTCAAATCATATGGCATACTGGTATTACTTTTTAGGATTAGACAGACTGAAAACAATCATGATATGCATATTTATTAAAATATTACGACAACGCCGCATTTTTATTTTTATTTCCTTAAATATATCCTGTATCAGGGAGTAAGTATGGATCACTTCGTGTAGGTAATGCCTCAGTGGATATTGGAAAAAACATTTTTAAACAATGATTGGTTTTAAATCGGTTATAAAAATACGGTTTTAAACTAAATGGTTTAAAACGTTTGAAATTCGTTTTGCATCTCTGGTTGGTGGCGCATAACTTATAAAAGTGAGAGAAAGAGCTTGTGTGTAATGTGGTTGTTTCACGTGCCGACAAACGGGCTACGGTCGAGCTACAGCCTATGGCTATGGTTATTTGTCAAAATCAGAAGAACAATAAAATCATATGACGTACTTATATAAGTACACATATAATCTTAGACAATACTTTAGAGGTATTGTTCACGTAATGCATGCCAGTTTTATGAACACTGAATGACAAGAGACGCTCAGAATCAATAAACCTGATGCCCTTCACAGACAACCAGTTAGGATTAAAGGTATATTTGTTTTATTACACAAGCCTTCACCGATGTCTGTATAATTATGTATATCAGCTACCTATTTACATAACCTCCAAATTAATATTTATTGCCGCCTCTAAATTATAAACCACATTAATTTTAAATCGAGCTAGACATAAATAGATTGACATTTAATTCGATATTCTGATGAAATGATACTTGAACTTATCGGTTCACGTCGTTCAGAGGTAACCTATATCATATGTCAAAATCGTGCAACGATTGTCGATCTACGTTGTTCGATAAGGCAACCGTGTTTATAATATTTATAATGCTCGTAAGCAACGCACATACAGGAAACGCTTTCACATTATTCCTAAGCGTATAACATTTTCTAAAGGTCCATTTTGAAACGACTAATAATAAGCTAGCAAAGCCTTGAATCTAAACATTCTTCAGTGTTTTCAGGTATCAGTATTTTATGCTTTTAATGTTTTTATGCTGTTAACACATCATCAAGTCTTCGTAACACAACTACTTAATTTTTCTTAACTCCTTTGATCCCAAAAATATATTTGGGGATACATCATACATAGTAATTGTAAAAACTGCATAGACATGGTCACTTACATTAAGAATATTGAATGGACACTACCTATACAAATATTCCATAAAATGTATGACCAAGGTATGTACATATTATATGCATAATTATGTGTTTAAGAACGTGAGTAGTACATAAACATACCATTGTGTATGGTCTAAAACTAACTAACAAACAAACGAATCATATTGTAGTGTAGGATAGTAGGTATACATAAGGATTATTTTCTTTACGAGGAGACAAAACTAATATTCAAATGTTACACAGTGCTACCGGAGCTACCACTAATTAACATAGAACAGACAAAAACTTGATTTTCGACCACAATAATAGCCTTCTTTTAATCTACCTAAAACATAATCTGTAGTAATTTGAATACCAGTTTTTGCTGTGCAAAATTTACCGTGAATTTATGCAATTATATAGTGTTCTCCTGTCTCAAGCGCGATCTCTTAATTTAATTTTGTTTAATGTCGGACACAATTTACGTTAAACAGAATAAATTATGAGCTAATTATTATATATAGGAGTAATAAATAAGTGCGCTGACATCGACATAACAGGCCATTTACACATAACACATGGTTAATATAAGCAAGAAACGAGGATAAACAAATAAAGGTTTGAAATGTTAGCGATTATGTTTAAAATTAATAAATAAATGTTCAAAAAGTGAAAGCCACCAGTTTTGTTATTCAAAATTCTAAAAAACTATTTAAAGTAGCGAAACGTTATGTCAACTGTAATAAATCTCATTCTAATCTCATATAAGTACGTAATAAATACACATTGTAATTTTGATCAACAATCATTATGCATTTAGGTGCGTCGTCGAAGCTTGTAGGCCGCTGCGCCCGCGCTACTGCGCCGCCCGTCAACGACGACAGGCGTCAGCAACGCTTGTCAAATGTCAACATTTTAAAGCCACAATATTGAAGCAATTTTAATTCAATCGTGCGACATTCTGTTCACATTGAGGCGGCTCCGCGGTCGCACTCCTACTCATTACGACTTCATTTTGTTATAACAACAATGAAAGCCTGCGTTTTGCGTTTTATTCATCCGCCGAGCTTGACAGCGCCTTTGTGTGGGAATCAATCTTACGTCGCTTGTAATGATGCAAAATCGGTTCCACTGAATGACAAAGAAAGAAGCTGCCGCTAATGTTATGTTTTCGTTTTTTTACCCACGGAGTTACTTATTGAATATAAATTTTACGGTGTTCTATACAATTTTTAAGTTAAACATGCATAATGCAGTTGATTGCTATTAAAAGCTTCAAATTATATGGTAAACCGTTGTAATGTACGAACAAGGTGATGTTCAGAGCTTTGACTTGTTCACACTAATTATTCTGCATAGTAATCATTTATAATGTTCCCATGGCGGACCATGACGCGGAGCAATAAGAGGATAATCTCAATAATAGCATGATCAATGATCGGAGTCATCTCTCATTAAAATGTATTAACTCAACGATAAGTAATACAAGTAATCACTATAGACGCAAATAATTCCGAATACTCAGATAAATTGTTATGCAGCCATGTTTACTGTAATATATCAGATTTAGACACAAATATTAATACATCTTTGATAGCTTCACATTTTCCTGATTTATTAACGGGGTCTTCTTTTAGGATCAAGTTCATAAAAAGATTAAGAATACTTGATTAATAAATTATAAGATTTTTATACTGGTAATTCACTCCACTTATTGTTGAGACGACATCATTCACATACACATCTTTGAAGAGTGTTCACCTACTTAACCTTTTAACCGCCATAGTCATGTATAGATGACAAACCAAAACGTGCCCAGCACGCCACGGTCACAACTAGATGACAGACATGACAAACGAATAACTACTCTATGGAATTACGTATTGCAACGTAATTCCGCAGTGTAATAATTCGTAGGATGGAGAAGAGGAATGCATTAGGGTATGAAACAACTAATACAGACTTTGGAAAGCCTCTATTAATCAGTACTGCGACAGTTGGAGTTAGTAGTGTTAGTACTTATACTTATGTATAGTAAAGCTTTAATAGGAGTTGCTACTATAGGCTGTAGAGTTGCTAAAAGAGGCTTTAGAGTCGCTAATAGAGGCTTTAGAGTTACTAATAGAAGCTTTAGAGTTACTAATTGAAGCTTACGGGTCCATTTATTTCTAATTTTTGTTGCTAAATTGTCTTAACTTTATGTAGGTACATCTACAGCGAGTGACCGTTAATTTTGAACTATATTATGCAATTTAATGTCAAAACAACACGTAATTACTGAGAACCCTGACTTCCATAACACAAGTTTAATCTTAGCTTGGGACTCTTGTGTAAAAATTTACAATTTTACTGTGATGCATTGTTACATGATGACCTAGCTACGATATAATGTTAAACAATTGTAAACTGGCAATAAATATGATAATTATTATTAAGAGATCTTAGAGCTACCGAACACTATATCAAATATCATAATCTCTTAAAATTTTAATCTATATTAATAGCAGAGTTATAGAAATTCCAAATTGAAAGTTCAGAGCAAATGAATCATAATTTAAACACACCGTAAACTATACGAAACATATTAGCTTGAGACGCCTTAATCGAAGCCTGAATTACTTGAGGATTAACCAACTAGGCAACCTAGCAGCGAGCCTATACCTATCACCTAATTATATCATAATTATCTTTATAGGTATGCCCCATGGCTTCCTAGTTCAAAATAAACATAGCATTAGTACGTAGAAAATTACCATAAAATTAAAAGTAAATGGTAATAGAAACTCTAAATGTCTGTCGGGTTCCTGTGGTAATCCTCGCAATCATCAGTGATTACTTAGAAACTAATTTGTGGAGGCGGCGCGAGGTGCGCGGGCGCCGCTGAAGGCGTAATGTGCAAATAAAGACAGGGTGCGAGTCGGCTCCGACTCGCGCCGTTTGTCAACCAACCTGTTTTCTAGTCCGTTTGTCAATATTTGTTAGAGGTACTCTGTGTATACAGGGGGATTAGGTGTTTTGTGTCAATACGTACCTTATCAGATTGTTTGCTTTACTGGACTTGGTGTGTGCTTCTTAAAGAGGTTGTTTGCTTATTGTCCTTTAATATTATGACACTCTTCTCTATGGAGAAGAAAAAAACTCTTTTTGATGGTTTTCTTTGGAATGATTCTTTTTGATGGAGAAGAAAAAATTTCTCTATGGAGCAGAAAAATCCTGAATTGAACTTATGACTTTCTGTAGAGTACTATTTAAAAATGATCTAGAAACATATTTATGAATATGTTCCTAGATCATTTTTAAATAGTACTCTACAGTCATAAGTTCAATTCAGGATTTTTTTCTGAGAAACGCATATCTATAAGTCAATTTTCCATGCGGATAGCCTAGCACCGGATGTGGGACCGACCTCCGGATTGACGAGGTCGATCACACCTCCGGTGTGCCTAGTGTGGCCCCGGACAAGAGAGGTTCCCGAACGCCAAATCCCAGGCCTAGGGTAACCCAATCCCCCTTTCCTGTGATCCTATATCCAATTGAGGGGTTGAGTTGGTGGAGGTGTCGGCTGGTGAGTGGCTCGGGGTGGGCGGTGGTCGTTTGAGGGCAGCGGACGGTTGAGCGAATTTGCGGTCGGGGCTCGCAGTCTCTTGGTATAATCATGCCTCGGGATTGTGAGCTTCGCCCGCTAGGTTCGCTTGACCCGTTTTGTTCGTTTGCTGCTTCTCGGACGCCAATCGCTCGCTCGGAGGTTATCTCGCTGGTTAGCGCCTTTGCCCACTCAACCTTTCAATTAACCCAATCCCCTCCTTCCCTTTCCCCATTTTTCCCTTCGGTCCATGAGGAGGGGTAACCTCACTTCCAAAAAAGCCCACCACAAAACCCAATCATGTCGCAGAAAAAGGAAAATTTTCCCCAGGTGGGTCCCGGCAATGCCGGGGAATCCCACACCGATTCGTCGGTCTGCCCCTTTCGTAATCTGGGGGGGGGCCCAACTCTGCTATTAAATGCCGCGCCTTCCGCGCGGCAGGCTGCTTTAGCGCCCACTATACCGGCTGCGTCTCACGCGCCACCTGGCACAACTACGGCTGCGATTACCGCGCCTACCGACACACTAACGGCTGCGACTCCCGCGCCTACTACCCTGAAGCATACTGCACCTTCCACGACGGCCTGGCAATAGAGCATCGTCAGGAACAGTATCACCAACAACCCTGACAACGACACTGACAATGCACGAATCTCTAGCCTCGAAGGCGAACTCCGCGCGCTGGCATTACAGCGCGAGAAGATCGAAGCGAGGCTTAGGGACATTAACACAGAACACGGGACGGGAAAGGAAGCTGGATCTGGTGGCTCTGACTTCACCTCTGTGGATGAAGTACGCTTGCTCAAAGGTAAGCGCGGAAAAATCCGGAGCAGAGAGAAGAATCTCAGCAACCGTTTGCGCAAAATCCGCGAAGGCAATAGCCAGCGCGATGCAAAAACGGTTGACTGTAAGGGAGTACGCGACCAGCCGCAAGTACGCGAAGGGGACACCCAGCGCGAAAAGCGACCGGACGCGGAAACACATGGGCAGGGACCAGTACGCGAAGGGGAAACCCAGCGCGAAACGTCACTGTCCATGCCGGGGCCATGCGGGACCAGTAACCGGAACCGTACTGACACAGCACAACACCAACACCAACACACAAAAAAACGAGGCAAGCGATCTGGATTTTTGCACAAGGCGCCCGCGGCACAGCACATCCCGTCGTGCCCCTCAGAACCGCAACCCGGACCAAGTGGCCAGGGAGCGGCAAAGAGGGAACGACCGGATGACACGGCTTCACCGAGCACGCTCCAGGGAGATGCCAAGCGTGTAAAGGTCCAGACCGCTCAAGGGGGACAAAGAACTTACGCACGGGCCACTCAGGACATTCCTGCGCGGCTCGCCGTAGCGATTTGTCTCTCGCCTCCAACCCGAGACATGAACACGGACGAGGTTGAGCACATAAAGCTCAGCCTCGAAGACCTCGTCATGGACGCCGACCCCTCAAAACCACTCCCGGCCTTCCGAGGCTATCCACGGATAGCGGACGGCACCGTCCAGATGTGGTGCGAGGACGAAAACGCCCTGACCTGGCTAACCCAGAACGTGCCCAAGATAAGACTGCCCAACACGGACGCCACTCTGACAGTCATGAGGCAGTCCGAGGTGCCGACCCGTGTCCGCGCTGCGCTCTTCGTACCCAGGTACAACGGAGACATAGCGCGGCTCCAGAGTGTGCTGAGCCGTCAGAACACATGGTACAACATCGGGAGATGGACGCTCTACAGGGCGACATCGGTCGGTGGTGATAACCATGGGACCTACCTAACCCTGGGTATCCCACCGGACGAGGTCGAAAAGGTCTTGGGGCGGGAGCGACGTGTATCGTACCTACTTGGTTCAATATACGTCCGCTTCTACCCCAACACCCAACCCTCAACCCAGACTGCGACCCCAAGCACGGCACCGACAGAAGAGACACCGACGAAGCACGAGGTGACAATGGAGGAACTGGAGGACGAGATGGCCAGAGCGGCGATGGCCGATACGAAGGCAGTGAGTGCGCCACCCACATCACCTGGGTGGACGGAGCAACTGCTCGCCTCGTCGCCCGGCGACGGCCGGCATGGGTTGGAGGACGGGGGGGAACTTTCCGATGGATCGGACTCCTCCTAACTTCACCCCATTGCCGTTGTCGATCGCGTCCAGTTCCTTCCACGTCATACAAACAAACCTCCAGCATAGCCAGACTGCCACGGCTTGCTTGCGCAGGGCGCTGGAGGTACAGCCCCGAACCATCGCACTGATCCAAGAGCCGTGGATCAGAAACAATAGAATATGCGGTCTCAGTAACATCGGAGGTAAGCTAATTCTTGACACACAGAGCACAGACAAACCACGAACCTGTGCCTATATACCCAAAGATGTACCTACCACAACACTCACGCAATTCTGTTCCAGAGATCTAACAGCCGTCAGGCTCCACACTAATAACGAAGCACCCGACATAGTCTTAACGTCGGTATATATGCCAGGCGAACACGAAGACTGCCCACCTAAAGAGATGACCGACTTGGTGAAGCACTGCGAAGATGCCAACCTGAGCCTGGTCATTTGCACGGACTCAAACGCTCATCACCCACTTTGGGGCTGCAATAAAGCCAACTCCAGGGGCGAGGTATTATGCACGTATCTTTTCTCAACTAACCTTAATATTATAAACCATGGCTCAGAACCCACTTGGGTCACAGCCCGCGGACAAACAATTATTGACTTAACCCTTGCCTCAGAAAGTGCGGCAAATCTTATCTCAAACTGGCATGTATCCAACGAACCCTCCTGTTCTGATCACAGAAGGATTCGTTTCTCACTATTAGCCAACACAAAAAAACCCGAACCAAGGCGCAACCCGCGCCGAACCAATGTACCTGGCTACAAACGACTCCTGGCCTCCTTACTAGCCAGGGACCAAACACCTTTAGGCATAAAGAATTCCAAACAACTTGAGGACACCGTAACAAAGCTCTCAGAATATATTATTGAAGCCTACCACACCTGCTGCAAACTAAAAGATCCGAACGCCAAGGGTAAGGGAAACTCTTGGTGGAATGCGGAACTGGGCAAGCTCAGGCTAGCGGTACGCAAACAATTTAACAAAGCCAAAAATTCCAGACTACCCGAGGACTGGGAGCTATACAAAGAAACCCAATACACATTCAAAAAACAAATCAGAGCTGCCAGCAGAGCAGCCTGGAGGAAATTCTGCGAGAATATTGAATCACACAGCGAGGCCGCGCGTGTGAGAAAAATCCTAGCCACTGACCATAATCGCACCCTCGGGGCGTTGAAAGACCCAGATGGCACATACACGAAAACAGGACTTGAAACAAGTAAAGTTCTACTAGAAACTCACTTCCCGGACTGCAGCCTCTCCGAGGACAGGACATGGGCAAGTGAACCAACACATACGCCAAACAACCAGGACTGGTATAGAGCCAGTACCATAGTAACAGAAGACCGAATAAGGTGGGCAATTAAAACCTTCAAACCCTATAAATCGGCAGGCCTAGACGAGATCTTCCCAGCTCTACTGCAATGGGGAGTTGATCTCCTTACATCGCGGCTGGTCTTAATCTATCGTGCCTGCCTAGCACACAACTACGTACCGCTTGCATGGCGAGAGGTGAAGGTTATCTTCATCCCTAAACCAGGCAAAAAGGACTACACACAACCCAAAGCGTACAGGCCAATAAGCCTGACATCATTCCTACTGAAAGCCCTTGAGAGACTCTGTGACCGACACATCCGGGACGGACCTCTTCGGAGGCTGCCACTACACAAGCAACAACACGCCTACTCCACAGGGAAATCAACGGAATCAGCACTGCACAGTATGATCTCCAAGATCGAATGTGCGGTAGACCACAAATGTTCCTCATTAGCGGCTTTTATTGACATAGAAGGCGCTTTTGACAAGACCATATTCCATAGCATCAACGCAGCTCTCGAGGAACACGGCGTGGACTCGACCCTGCGAGGATGGATCACCAACATGCTCAGACTGAGGGCCGTACAAGTCACGGTGAATGATACCACAAGAGCCATTGTGTCGAAGGGATGCCCGCAAGGAGGCGTGCTCTCACCACTCTTATGGAATCTCGTAGTAGATAGCCTCATAAGGCGCCTAAATGACAGGGGATATTTCACAGTGGGCTACGCTGATGATATAACCATTATAATAAACGGCACACATGAAAACACACTATGCAACCTTATGCGCCAAGCCTTGAAGATAGTAGAGGACTGGTGCAAGGAGTATAAATTAGCAGTGAACCCTACTAAAACTGAACTTGTCCTTTTCACAAAGAAAAGGAAGTTGGCAACCCTACAGTTACCACACTTCTTTGGAACCACGTTAAGCCTATCGACTGAATCCAAATACCTGGGCATATATTTGGACAAACAGCTGACCTGGGCAAAACACACTGACTACATCACCACGAAAGCCAGCATAGCCCTATGGCAGTGCAAAAGACTGCTCGGCAGGAATTGGGGCATAAGCCCCAAAATCACCTACTGGCTATACACCACAGTCATCCGACCAATTGTCACATACGGTTCTCTAGTTTGGTGGCCCAGGACCAATCTGAGCACAGCCCAGAAGGAGCTCGAGAAGCTACAAAGATTAGCCTGCGTAGCGATCACCGGCAGTATGAGAACGTCACCCACTGCCGCGCTACAGGCGATGCTGGGACTGCCACCCTTAAATCTCGTCGTGAGAGAGGAAGCGACCCTAGCGGCTTTCAGGCTCGACATATCCGGCACCCTAAACAAAGACTCCCGAATCAAACATACACGGATAAAAGAGGAAGCAATTAAACGACAGCCCATGATGGCATCACCCAACGACAGAACCCTGAAAATACACTGTTTCCAGAAACACTACAACATAGAGCTCACAGCGGAGCTGTGTGACTACTCAGGCCCAAATGAGCTAAGAATCTATACCGATGGATCAAAAACCAATCTCGGTACCGGAGTCGGGGTCTTCTCTGAAGACCTAAACATTAAAATATCTAGGCCCTTAGGAATGCTAAGCACTGTCTACCAGGCAGAATGCGTAGGCATCATCCAGGCAGCACACGCCATTGAGGCCAGGGAAGTCACGGATACGCATATCCGTATACTCTCCGATAGTGCCTCAGTCCTACAATCCTTAGAGAAAAACCAGATCACGTCGAGACTAATACTAGAATGTCATAATGCACTGGAACGCATTACAGTACCAAACCGCAATACAGTGACACTACAATGGATTAAGGGACACAGTGGTTCACTAGGTAACGATGCGGCCGACGAACTCGCCAGAAGGGGTTCCAGCACAAAAGCCTTCGGACCCGAACCCATTGTGCCCATTCCGTTCAATCAGTTAAGAAGTTGGTTAAGAGATTACACACAAACACAAGCGGAGAAATGGTGGACCTCGACACCAGGGTGCAGGCAGTCCAAGGAGGCTATGCCATCCCTGGATACGAAGCTGACCAAGCGCCTTCTGCACCTGGACAGAGAAAGCCTGCGACTGGTGGCGGGGACCATCACCGGACACTGCTCATTGAATAAGCACTTTCACACACTAGGTATCACTGATACTCCTCTGTGCAGGGCCTGCATGGAGGCGGAGGAAACGGTGGCGCATGTACTCATTGAGTGCACTGGCGTCACCCAGATCCGCAGGGAGACCCTTGGAACGCCAAACTCCCTTGCGGACGCACTGAGAAGACTGGGAAGACTGATCTGCTTCTGGAGGGAGGTGGGCTGGTTGGAATAATCGGCCACAATGGCTCACGTACAATGGTCCATTTTAAGGACTAAGTGCGGAAACCAAACCCCCTAACATAACACATAGATAGAAGAAGAAGAAGCCTTCTTATCGCAACCAGTGTGGGACGGCACCCGCCGGATCTGACATGCTGCTACGTCCTGCGGTACCTGGTGAAGACCAACTGGACCTTGAGGGTGGAGAAGTTGGAGGCGCGCCATAACACCAATTTCAAGTCGTAGTGCGCGTTCCGACTCAACATTTGGTGTCAAGGAAGAGTTTTGGCCGAAAGGTGTACTGTATCGGCGTTTCCGCGGTCGGCTACGTGACACGTCGCAGCGTAACACGACGCCGTCTCTTCGTATAATAATAATAATAATAATTCTTCGCTTCTTTGGCCGCCTGAATAAAGTGTTGAATAGTCTTTTATCAGGCGGAAACAAGGTGCGCGCCTTCAACGGATGGGTCATGCCGGTTTTGATGTACTCTTTCGGCATACTCAAGTGGACTCAGACGGAACTTGACGCCCTGGATAGGAGGGTTCGTACATTGCTGACCGCAAATCGGATGCATCACCCACGGTCATCGGTAATGAGACTGTATATCCCACGGAAGTGCGGAGGTCGAGGCTTTCTTAATGCTAAGTCCCTGCACAACCGTGAGGTATGCAGTCTCAGGGAGTACTTTTTTAAAGCCGACGTGGGGATGCATCGAGATGTGGTCTCAGTGGACAAGGGCCTCACCCCGCTCTCCTTAGCGAACGAGAACTGGCGCAAACCTGTAGTACTAGATACTAATGACCGTAAGAAGGTATGGCAGAGCAAGGAGCTTCACGGGCGCTTCTACCGGGCTCTATATGGGCCTGATGTAGACTTCTTGGCGTCCGTATCCTGGCTGCGATTCGGTGACCTCTTTGGGGAAACCGAAGGTTTTGTCTGTGCGATTATGGACGAAGTTATGATGACGAACAACTACCGGAAGTATATTGTGAAGGACGGCACGGTTGACATTTGTCGGGCATGCCACCGACC
Source organism: Charanyca ferruginea (assembly GCA_947361185.1). Taxonomy (NCBI): domain Eukaryota; kingdom Metazoa; phylum Arthropoda; class Insecta; order Lepidoptera; family Noctuidae; genus Charanyca; species Charanyca ferruginea. The sequence goes on from OX376058.1 coordinate 9,710,582, forward strand.
GGGAGAATCAATCCGACACATTATCTCTGGGTGCTCTCGTCTGGCTACTTGCATAGACACAACCTTGTAGCTAGGATTATCCACCAGCAACTTGCTCTAAAATACAGGCTTGTGGAATCGGAAGTACCGTACTACAGGTATGTGCCCGACCCAGTTCTCGAAAATGGCAACATCACATTGTATTGGGATCGATCTATCATCACTGACAGGACTATTGTTGCCAATAAGCCTGACATAGTGGTGATAGATCGATTAGAGCGTCGCGCAATGATTGTTGATATAGCGGTTCCGCATGACGAGAACCTCGTGAAAACCGAGAAAGATAAACAAATTAAGTATCTTGACTTGGCTCGCGAGGTTGTCGACATGTGGGATGTGAATACAGCAGTCATTGTGCCGATAGTCGTTACGGCCAATGGACTCATTTCCAAGAGCCTCGACCAACACCTAAGGAGGCTCTCGTTGGGCAGCTGGATCAAGGGCTTGATACAGAAAGCGGTACTCCTGGACACGGCGCGTATTGTTAGGAGATTCCTCTCTCAGGAGCCCTGACCGCCGGTAGCTTGGACCCTATTCCCGATACCGGTGGGCTACTATTTTTTATATTTTTAAATGTTTTTATGTTTTTTTTTACTAATATTTAAAAATATAATACAATATGTAAATAAAATAAAGTAATGAGAATAATAATAATAATAATTTTATTGGCACTTCAAGATACTATCTACAGTGTAGCCCTGGCTCTTGTACTAGGATTTCCTGTATCACAAGAGCCAGACCTCTCAATATACAGGGTTCATATTATAGAAGCATTCTAGACAAATTAAGAGTTGATTTCTTACAGCTATGGCATGCAGTGACAGGTATGTTTACAGAATTAATTACAAAGTAGATATAGTAAGTAAGTAACAATAATAATAGTTAAGCATAAGTTGCAATAATAATTATACTATAAACGTTTTAGATCAGTACGGATGTGTGCGTGAAATATGTGTGTGTATGGGGGTGAGTAGTGAGTGTGCGTGAGGGATGAGTGTGTGTGTGAGGGGTGTAGGACAGTGCATGTTTGTAGAGTATTATTTCATGTTGTCCATTATGTTTTCTATTTCATCGTAGTTATAATCGTCCAACCAGTGTATTATTGTTTGTTTGAATTTAAAGTTGCTCAGATGTTTAACTTGCTTGAGTTGTTTAGTCCCCTTATCTTGGCAGAATTTGTTATAAAGTCGAGGGGCCATGTAGTAATAGTGTTTCCGGGCAAAAGTGCTCTTAGCCCCTTCAACTGGGCACGCATCAATCCTCCGGGTCGAGATAGGTAAGCTTGGAACGGAGTAACGGTGGAATCTGCGCAGGCATTCATAGATAAATACTTTTCGAATGCTAAGTACTTTGGCTGTTTCATATACAACAGTAGAGGGAGTCCGATATTTTAGTGAGAGAAGGACTTTAAGCACCGCACGCTGCGCCCTCTCCAGCTCAATCATGAAGGTCTTTCCTGCACCACCCCAAGCGCAAATACCATATCCCAGGATACAGTGGCATAGAGCTTTGTAGGTTTGTATCAGGAGTTCGGGACTGGCAGCCTGTCTCAAGGTTTTAAAAATGTGGATCAACTTGCGCACTTTTTTAGCTGTACCTGAGATATGTTCTGCCCATTTAAGGTTCTCGTCAATGATTACTCCTAGGTATTTGATGGAGTTTACTCTATCCAGTGTAGGGCATGCACAGGAGGCCAAGATGTTATCATTCCTATTGCAAGGGAAGGTGTGGATGTTAATTTTAAAATTAATAGGGCTTCCTGCTCTTGTCTTGCTAAAACATAGGAATTTTGTCTTGGCGGTGTTGAGTGATAGCAAACTGTCTTCAAGCCAAGACGTTACCTGAGAGAGACCTGCTTCACAAACGGCCTCTAGGCTCTCCCAGCACCTTTCATGGAACAGCAGAACTGTGTCGTCAGCAAACATCATAACATCGGCTTGGCTAATTTTGATATCACACAGCTCGTTGATGTAGACCAGGAAAAGTGTTGGAGCAATAGTACTTCCTTGGGGGACACCGTATGAGCAAGAAGCTTCATTGCTAATCATATTATCAAGGCGAACGCATTGGCTTCTTTCCGATAGGTAACTTAGTATCCATTCCTGGGGTACTCCTCTGATTCCGATGTTTTCTAATCTACTTTTAAGAATAGGGATAGAGACCGTGTCGAACGCTTTTTGAAGATCGAGGAAAAGACCAACACACTTCTCTCCTTTGTCTAAGTATTTTGTTACATTTTCAGTAAGTTTTAAGATAGCATCATTGGTGGAACGGTTAGCTCTAAAGCCGAATTGGTGCGACGACAGTAAATTATTTATTTCTAGATATCTTACAAGTCTTGTATTTGCAAGTTTTTCTAATATTTTGGACAGTGTGCTAAGTAGAGAAATGGGTCTGTAGTTGTTGACGAGACTTTTATCACCAGCCTTAAAAATTGGAATAACAGCCGCCTTCTTAAATGCAGCAGGAAAAGTACCAGTTGAGAAACTAATATTGCAGAGATGTGTTATTGGGGATGCTAATTTAAATTTGAACTTCTTTAGGATGTTAGCGGGTATGTTGTCTAGACCAGGAGCACTGCCACTCTTAAGTCCCGATACTACCTGGATCACTTCACATTCGTCCGTAGGAGAAAACGACATTGAGTGAAGTAAACCGCTTGGTTTCTTCGCTTGTTTTGCTAGTGTGTCTTCATCTTGCTTGAGTTTATAAAGAATTGAGTTTGCTAGGTCTTTTCCAATCGATGTAAAATATTGATTTACTTCATTAAGAGAGTCAGTTGGGGTAGACTTTAACTGTAACAACTCGGTTGGACAGCTGTTGCTCTTCTTAATGTTGCACATATCTTTTATTACGTTCCAGGTCTTTTTCAGGTTATTTCTGTATTTGCCTAGTTCAGATTCGTAGTAGGAGTTCTTAAGCGTATCTGTTAATTCGTTACAAGTATTTCTGTATTTGATGTAACGATTTCGGAGTTCTTCGTCATTAGGTAATTTACGTACTTGTTGATGCATTTTGTCCCTTGTCCGTATGCATCTCACTATGCCCATTGTGATCCACGGCTTAAGAGGTTTTTTTTTCCTTGATATTTTTGTTTTCACTGTGTTTTTTGTGATTATGTCTTGTAGCGTACTAACTAGGAACTCAGCAGTTTCGTTGACATTTTGTGAATTGTGATAGTCGTTCCATACGATGTTGTCTAGGTCTTTCTCTATTTGATCGTAATTAAGTTCGTCGTTCGTTCGTTCGTTCGTCGTCGATCGTTACCTTATAATGCTCGGTATTGTTTTTTACTATGCTTATGTCTTCTATATACAGTAGAATTGGACTATGATCAGTAAGTGGGTTGAATATAAATGTTTTAGCATGTTTACGAGTTTTCAACATAAAGTGATCGAGGCAGTTACCTTGTCTGGTTGGCTTGTCAACACCCTGTCGTAGATCATGGCCAGCTAGCATCGTTATATATTCGGCAGCGTAGCCAGTGGTCCTTGCCGGAAGGATATTGATATTTATATCCCCCGCAATAATAATATTTTCAGAGTGGATGTTTGATAGCAGTTCGTTTAGAGAAGTTATGTAGTTGGACGGGTTCACATAACATGGGGGTCTGTACGAGGCAATGAGAGTGTAATTGTCAATGTTTATTGTAAGACAGTTGCCGTCTGTTACTTCTGGCTCTTGAGCCAGTACATTTCTAAAACATTCCCTGACATATACTATGACACCATCATTTTGATTGATGCTACGTGTTGTGTAAAACGAGTTATAGTTATCAATGTGCTGAATAGTCGAGCTACTATCAATCCAGCATTCCGTCAACACTATGCAGTCAACAATAATGTCAATGTTAGATAGAAACAGCAGTAAGGCATCAAAGTTTTTTTTAACACTACGAATATTCACAGCGAGAATTGTTAGTGACTTTTTGGAAAGTGTTGATTTAAAAAGATTTATACATGTTGTGGGGTCGTCTACCAAAGAACATTCAATGTCGCCACTCGCCTCTATTTCGTTATTAATATTGATACTATCAGGGTTGAATTTTGGAGACAGTTACACGAAGAACTAACTCTTTTGTTAAAACAGCTTTAGCTCTTAGATAAAGATTTAAGAGCAATCGGGTTTCATTTATGTTGGATGTACTTTTATGGCAACATTTGTTAAACAACGAGAGATTAATAATAGGTTTAGCATCTGTCGATGTGAGTGATTTATGTAGAAAGGACTGTGTTATAGTGTGGGTTGTGTGAGTTGTTTGTTTATTTCTGTAGTATGGGTAGGGTCTAATGGTGTGAGTTTTTTTTACATAATTATCAACAATTATGAAATGGAACAATAGGGAAAACTTACTTATGGAAACGTTTAAGGTTACATTTGTTTTTAATAAGGGCGTATTACTAGGAATATTACATAATCTTATTCTATTCGGAACTAGTCATGTCTGTTTCATCAGGGTTGCCAAACTCTCCTCATTTTTAATTCGGCATGCTGTGGCGCCGTCCTGTTTACGTATATAGATACAACCGTGGGCAGTCCAGCAGTACTTGTACTCGTTTGATTTGGCGAAGTCGCGAGCCAGGGCATAAAGACGCTTTCCCTTGGTTGTCAGGTTTTCAGAAATATAAACTGGCAAAGCAGGACCTTCGACATGGATTAGTGAAGTCGTTGGTAGCTTGTTATGTTTCTTTTTGTATGTTTTAAGAGAGTTTATGATATCTTCCTTTTTAAGTACGGAGGAAAGCTCTACGATAATGGTGTTATTAGATGGACCTTTTGAGTGAATACGAAAGATGTCTCTAATGTCTGTCGGAAGAATGGGTGTTGCCAAGCAATTACCTATGTTTTCAACTATTTTTACTAGGTCTTTTTTGGATTCGTTTGGTTTTTTTGGTACATTGCGCACTTCCAGGCTTCCAGAGCGAGCATTCTTTTCTAGTGTTTCTAGCTTGGTTTCTAGCTGGTTAATGTAGTTGTAGTTTTCTTTTCGTTCAGCTTCTAAGGATAGTAGTTTGTCTTTCATTTCATCGTATTTCTGAGATATAAATTGCACATTCTTGTTTAATTCTTCATTTTGTTTTTTAATTTCTATAACTGTGTCTTGTAACGAGACCAACTTTTGATTATTTTGCGATATCGATTTTGATAGTAACTCCTTCATTTCATCCATTGCGTCTAATAATTCTTGTTTGTCCTCATCTGTCCATTTGCGTTTATAGCGGCAAGTCACGTTCGTGGCAGTGTCGTCTAATTCCGTAAGATTAGGCGCTGAGCTAGCCGGTGGCGTTCTATTTAATGACAACATTGTTTTATGTTGAAGTTATTATTGTAGAATAGATTTTAAAACTTACGAAAAGTTTTGCTGCTGGTCGGGTTCGAACGCCCGTCGTGTTGCGTCGAAGAGTGTAGCAAAAGCCACCGAGCTGTCGCTCTCTCACCAAAGTTGACGAAATACGTGGTCTGATTGAACTGCGATGTGTGGCTTTGCCTTTCTGAGGGTATATAAGTAATATCTTGATTTCAAATCACTGATACATTCACTTTTGCACGAGGGTATTAGAATTAATTTCACTTGTTTTTGTAGATTTCTGATTATATTTGTTTATAGTGGTTGTTTCGAATAAAACTCGTTAGCATAACGCAAAGGATAACACTTAACTGATTCAATTGGCATAAAGATAACTCGGATTAACTAATTTTTACCTATCATAACAATTTGTGAGTTTAGTGACAGTGATACGCGTCTATCTCTTAGCACGGGTAAGTGAGAAGTGTATGCAGTAGTTTTTAAGTTTATTGTTTTAAAATATGTATTAGTTTATAATTAATGTTTTTATGCTTATGTATGTATCGTGTTTTATAGGCCTTAGTTGCCTCAAATAAAGGATGAATAATTATTATTATTATCATTTTTTGTTAGAGGTAAAATGACATAATATATACATTATTTCTTGATTCACCCTCTATGCAACGTTATTTCTGTCATTTAACACTACTCTTAACATCAGGATACGTGAGATAACCGTTGAATTATATTCTACTTTAAACAAATCGTCATCTGCCGTCCTCAGACGTATAATCAAAGTGTCATAAGTAGACGAGCTCATATGTTTAGGAGGACCGCATCCTTTCGTTTTTTTTCCACCTTTTTTGTTGTTTAATAAGCTAAGCGGTACCTACGAAGTTATTTTCACACTATATTACTAAACTCGTAATACTAAACTAGTGTCAGTTTAACACGTTATTATAGAATCAGTCGTGAATACATCTAAGTGAGCCGACTCTAGGAGATTGCAGCTTATGCGGGAAATAACAGCTTATAACTGGTTTTTTTTTAAGTAAAAATTACAAAAAATATTTGTAAGAAAATCACCTAAATGATACCTACCAATAGTGAGGTCGGACTAATGGATCCTTCTATTAATCCAGTAGTTATTAACAAAATAAAAAGCAATCAACAACTCCGAGTTCGCTAATTATAAAAAGCAGAAACGGTAGTTAACATATTTAATTTTTGAACGTTTATAGATCCGTTAATTAATTGCAATAAAAACTAATAAAATCTACACTTTATCACTGTTGTAGAAATGAAAAATAACTTACACAATTACACGCAATTTAGTAATGATAAGCACTTAAATTTATGCAAATGTTTCTTTCAACTAATTGATAGACACCATTTATTAGTTCGCGTGCAAACATTAAATAAATCGCTGACCAGTGACTAACATAAAGTTACCAACCATTTGTCTAATGGATATCGATAGGTAGGTACCCACTTCCTTACATGCAACTATTAACGCTCTGAGAACTTTAAGCACGAAACAATTATAAACAATCGTTGAAGAAACAATGACGGAACAAAAAGCAAGCGAAACTACACAATATTGTACATCGGGTCTACAACAAGTAATTTAGGTTATCAGAGACATGAGTTAAACAAAGTGTAAGATAAAATATTTAATAAAAACAAATATTTAATATCGTGATAAAACGAAAAGAGGATGCAAAATAAAAACATATTACACCTTTTAATGGGAATCTAACAAGATGGGACTTCACGCGGCAATGCTTATGCGGCATTTTTAAGTCACAAAATGGCTTATTACAAGGAAGGAATGCAACAATAACAAACAGGAATGAATCAACAATAGTTACTTCGTGTCAAGTCCCACACACTCGGCATTACAAACATTCAACAAAAAAGAGGTCGCATCCTAAACGCACGCCACAAAAACTACGACGTACAAAACGGTATCGAGCGGCGAGTTCAAAAGCACCGGCGACCACTCATTTCACACCATCAACCGGCCGCCGGCAAGCCATCTTCTACCCTACCATACGTGACCTAATGACAACTTGACCACGGTAAACCACGCAAACGTCGCACACAACACACACCAATATAGACTCTATTTTCAACGACGTAAAGGCGCAAGTACCACATCGATAACACATAGTTCCTCCGTGCTTTGTAGTTTTCCCGATAATGGAGTAGACACAATGCCAGATTTGTGCAAAAAGTTTTTTGGCAAACAATTAGCAGTTAATGGTTTAGGACATTTTATCTAGAACAACGATTACCCAGTGATTTCATCAGCCGTATTTTAAGATTCCGTACTACCTACTAAGTAAACATGTTTTTGTAAGGTACAAAAACAAAGGTTTTTCCTTAAATATCCATCAGACTCGTCTTACTCACTAGTTTAAAAAAGAAACTTAGTACATTTCGCCCATTGAAAATGCTTCTATTACGATGTGAAAAATAGTGTTTTTTTTTAAGTTCAAGTTACGGCAACTTCCAATTAGCGTGCCGATTTTCCTGAAAACTCAGTATTAAATTTTCCAATTTTTATGTAGGTATTACATAATGAAACTCGAAAGAAAATGTTTGCAGCTTAGATTATTCATAGGTCTAGCGCGCGAAGACCTATCAATAATCTAAGGTCTGCTGCCAATCTTTCGTAAGTATCTGTTACTTATTGTAGGAAACAAACAAGAAACAAACAATTAAGTACGTATTATAACGTTTAATTGCTTTATTACTGATTGCCGTCCAATGTCCTGGATTATGGGATGAGAAATCCTTGCGGATTACCAAACTTATGGAAGAACTATCTAAATACTTCAAAGCAGGTACCTTCGTGCTTACTAATGGACACGCGCACCGGACGTATTTGAAGGGCTTCCAAAAAGAATTGATTTTTCGTAGGAAGTCATTACAAAGTACCAACCTCTTAATAGATAATTAGGTAATAAAATAATGTATTATGTACCGTAAAGTTGAATGCAGCGTCAAGCGTGAGACGCCAGTAATAGTGTTGACGGAAACGAGCGCTGAGGAATAACGCATGACTGAGCGAAACCATTGTGGTTTCGTCACAACCAGCCATTTAACAAGACAAGCTTATCGAATTTCACCAAGTTAAATGTTTATTGTAAGTAATTAATTAGAAATCTAAAAGGCTGCTAAACAAAGTGTTGGCAATTATATTTATGTTTGTGCAATAGTATGATCCATGATCATGTTTTTATTTTTCATTTTCAATTATTTTTCTATTTTGTTTGCCTGTTCAAATTGCGCGTTCATTATCGTTCGTTTACGAATTCGTCATTAACGAATTGTTTGCTTATTTGCCTTATTATTTTTACATGTGTCAGTATGTTTACAAACATCGTTTGACTCACTATAAGTTAAGGCTTATTGACCCGTAGGCGGCTATCAATTAGAGCGTAATTAAATCCAATCAATCATTTGGTGTCATATTGTGTGCACGTGATTATTCCAATACTATACTTACTACCAAGTCACTAACGCCAGTGTGACATCTTATTTATGTGATTCAATATTATTGCATATCTATCTCCTGTTGTGTCCTTTTTGTGCTGTTCTAGTAGCAAAGCAGGAATCCATCTCCATGGTAAATTAATATTAACATGTATAGTGGTACTCGTACACCTACTTAACCTTTTCCCTATCCCATGTCCATGACGCACATATGACTCATTGCAATTGTTAAACTATTAGATCTGCTTAATGGACAGTTAATCTGTTAAGATTGTAGAAAAGACCAAGTGGGATGCATGATCATGTTACAAATTAAAATTATAATTATACATAAATTTATTGGTCAAAAGAATTACCTGCATATAAAAAGTATCGAGTTCTAGATAACGGTAATGGAAAAACTGGGCAAGAAGATGATCTTTATACAAGGTGTGTCAGGACGGTTGACTTTCTTTTAAACTACGTAAAGACTATCATGTTCTGAACCTGTATACAAAAAAAAACAATTGGATTTTATTGATTTTTTGTATACAGGTACAGACCATGATAGTCCTTACGTAGTTTATAAGAAAGTCAACTATCCTGACACACCTTGTATAAGAAACAAGCTTCCCCCGATGACACACGGCAATTGTAGTGTGCTAGAATGTTTGTAACCGGACCAGAACTTCCAGAGATTATTTCTTACTAATAAAAAACATAGTAACATAGATTTTACGTTTTCATATTAGTACCTATTAGTAAAAATAGATAATACGGTAAGTACCTATAAAAGATCAGCACACATCTAAAGATTGTTTCAGCATCAGTTACCATACATTTTCTGGAGTGAGCCATTAGCTCCAATAATAATGGTAACCAGATATCTGCAGATCAAGAACCTAGTCACTATCTAGAATTAAAGCAATCCGGTCTAATTCTAAATGATGACTACAGAACCAGATCAGCCGCGGAATCACGTATGTAGAATCCAATTTAAAAGGCACGAATAACATACAGTGAGATAAGAAAGTACTTCACACTTAGACAACATGTAATGTAATGAAAATAAGGACAGATTATGAATAGGTGCGTATAAATCAGGTTTCGGCCAGGAGTTGGAGGGTTGGGGGCGTGCCTTCGATACAATCGCCGGAACCACACGGCGGGATGCCGCCACACCGCGCCATGACGCCGACACTCACCCATTCACCGACACACAGTGACACCGGTGACAATACACCGACACCTTGATTACCATGACGACATTGTTCTTTCTCTATTGGACGATTGATGTGAAGAGATGTGACATACCTATATCTGTTGATATTATATTGATACCTACTTGACTTGATAAGCAGATAAATATGAACAAAGGGAGTTAGTGTGTATCTGCTTATAAGATTTCTTGTGTTTATACCAATGGTTAAATTGAAAATCATTTTCATATCTTTAGATATAGCAATAAATTGAAAGAAGCCTTTTGACATATTCTAGATACACCTCTGTTATCGAAACTCATTAAAACTGTTTTTAAAGCTTCAACATTGTACTCATGTCACTACCATGTATTTTGTTCTCCCCCAACTCTCAAACATTAACTAAACTATCAACAGGATGTTAAACTATTGAAAAGTGTTGATTAATATAGTAGTGATTAAAACAAAAAAAATAAGAGTCAAGAACAGAGGATATGAAGATCCGGATGTATTATTAAAGTATTGAAATTAATAGGTTATACGATTAAATGAAATAAATTAGCAATTAAAGAAATAAATAATATAAATTGTGAAGATTTAATTAAAACAAAAATTTGTTATTAAACATAAATTCAGTGATCTGATCACGTAACAGGACATCTTTATTTGGAACTTATTAACAACATAAGTAAATGGAAAGAGTACCTACTTTGAATTCAGCCAACGTGCTTGTTATAAGAATCCGAAGCGGATATCATTAGGTATAGGACCAAAAATTCCGTAGCGAATTCGCATTTAACCCAGATTGCTGATTAAATCCTTTTTGGGGGCTGAACTTAAACCCTACATCAAAGAATTAAAGTTCAGATTGATTTGCTGATAAATTCGGGAAAGGCTCGAGGCGATGCCGCGGCAGATATAATTAGCAGTTACGGTGTCGGGAAAGCTATAAAAACGGCAAATCGAGGGACGGTCGGATAGGCACAATGTGTTAGATATTAATTTCGAAATTATAGGCTAGCGTCGTTGCATGCAAAGGTGTTCAGAGCAAAAACATCAACAGAAGTGCTAAGAGAGGACGATTATTATTTTAGGTTCGTGTAATAATCTGTTCCAAACAGCTGCCTCTACAAATATTTATTGTTTGATATGTGATTTAGATTGTTTGTAAAAACTTTGTAAGTAAACAACTCGCACTCAGACAAGGAAAAAACTGTATATCCAGGCTGATCAACAGCTAATGATTAGCAAATATTGTATTGTTGTCAGACTTATTTTATTTTTCGCGTCTGTTGTCATTTCTTGTTTCTTCATCTTCACAGGGAAATCCTTTTTAGGGTTCCGTACCCAGAGGGTAAAAACGGGACCCTATTACAAAGAATTCACTGTAAGTCTGTCTGTCTGTCACCAGGCTGTATCTCATGAACCGTGACAGCTAGACAGTTAAAATTTTCAAAGGTGATGTATTTCTGTTGCCAGCCGTTATAACAACAAATACTAAAAACACAATAAAATAAATATTTAAGGGGGGCTCCTATACAACAAACGTGATTCTTCGCTTGATGTCTAATGTTATTTATGTAGATAATGGTACGGAACCCTTCATTCGCGAGTCCGACTCGCACTTAGCCAGTTTTTTTAAACACATGTTTTCACAGTCAAGCACGAATTGTTTGCTTTTACCTTAGTGCTGACTCGAGCTCTATATGGCCAAATTTCAGGCTTCTTACTTGCGGCTTTTCGGTTTCAGTTTTTTATTTTATTTATTCATCAGTACTATCCCACATACTTTCCATTATTCTTGATCTATTGCCCGCTCCCGTTAATCAAACATAAACGAGCTTTAGTCATCGCACCTAGTTCAGATAATAATTAATTAGCTTTACAATAAATCATGATTTTAATAAACCATGTAGTAATGAAAATGAGTTACCTAACCTTACTTATTTTTACATCTTAACAAGCTTTTGCAACGACTTCGTCCACGTGAATGTCGGTTATCGCAGATACAGATGAAGTCACGGATTAATAAGTAGACCATATCCTTTCTTGGGTTTCAAGCTTAGTCTTTACCAAATTTTATCAAAATCGGTTCAGTAATTTACCGGTGAAAGCGTAACAAACAAAAAACTCACTTTAGAGTTTATACATAATATTACCTAGTAAGGGTTTGGTAAACACAAACGGTTACATTTTTTAATATTGAAGTCATTAGTCTTGTGAACTTTAAGAATTTGGAAGTTTATTTACTTTTGTCCGTGAACAAAAAGGAAATTTTTTGTTATACAATTTGGCTCATATCAGTTAGTTTCATGAATGTGTCTTAATTTTACGATGTAACAAAAAATGTTCTTTTCAAGCTCATTACACTCTGCCATTCATCGATATTTGTAGGGATGGTACGTCACAAACGAAAAACTTAGAAGAACTTACATTCATAGCAAAGAATAAGAACTATTTCTACAATCAACCAAACATTCATTCAAAGGTGGTACATGTTTGGATTTTCATATTTTGAATAATTGTCTAATGAGAAGAGTAACAAAGTAAGAACTTATACCTGTTAAAAACTCAAATAGGCAAACAGTCACCATTTCCTCGACAAATAAGCGAATCAGGGACATGACGTATTTATTATGGGATGTATGTCAGAAAAACCCACAAATATAATTATACTCGACTACGAATACGTTTGTGTATATATAATTACTACATATATTTATGTAAATAAATAAAATACATAAACGTGTACCTACTCACTCACTCTAGTAAACATACTCCATGTTATTTATTACAGTAATTTTTACAGAAATTTCCAGACGTTATGAAATGTTAACGCTTAACTCATTTTGAAAACATTATTAGCGTTGTTTTTTTCTTGAACTAGGTACCTATACCTAAACCTACACACATCAAAAAAAGTTTGTGATCACTAGAATAAGCTGATATAATTTTTTAAATTGAACTTTATCAAGAAATATTCTTTGTTGTGTGTTTTCTTTAAATGGAAATACCCTGTTTGAACATAAAAATTAAAATAATTTTTAATTTTTTATAAAAAATACTGAGTAATTAATCATAATGTAATTGTAACAGAAATTAGATAAAAAGAAAAAAACTGTTTAACCAAACTTTAACAACCATTTATTATTAAAAGGTTTATATTCAATATAATATAACTCCTCCCCTGGCTCGAACACATGCTAAGATCCTCCTGGGTATGCTGAGAATCAAGTTATAAAACATTTCTTGGGGTAACCTGTCCCATTCTTGAATGGCGGCTTCCCTGAGCGCTGGCACTGTCTGGGGACGTGGCTGACGGTTCCAAACAGCTCACTTAAGAGCATCCCGTGCGTGCTCTATTGTGTTTAAGTCAGGCGAGCCGGCAGGCCAGCCTAACCTTGTGATGTCGTATTCTCGGAGAGCAGCATTGACTCGTTGAACTCGATGGGCGGGCGCATTATCATCAACCAGTACAAATTAGTGCCCATGGTTTACTTGGAATGGTCTGACAATGCCATCAATAGCAACTGCTCTATACATGTCTGCTATCAAAGGCGTTCTAGCTACAATCATAATACCACCCAAAGGTCACCGATTTCCCTACTTACTGAACTGTTTCAGTGGCAGTTTTTTGCCTTTCACGGTCTTTTGGTCTTCTCCAGACACGGACACGTCGGTTATTTGGATGAGTACTAATTCGCGATTCGTCACCGAAGAGACAAGCCTAGCCCGCTACAATCTCCGTCGTTATCGTTGCCGGTAATTCAGAGGAGCTCGCCAAGACCTCCGTACTCGTATCCAGCCTGGTGCGAGCAATTCCGAATGGTCTGAGTGCTAACTTCAAGCCCAGAGGCGGCCCGAACTTCTGCTTTTATTTTAGTAGCATTGATTGTTGGGTCACGGGCAGCCAGCAATTTAATATAGCACTTTTGGGCAGCAGTCAAAACAGTTGGGCGACCACTTCGGGGTTGGTCAGCTAAATTACCCATCCCGTGATACCTCTGCAATGTGGTCACGACACAGGATTGGGATATAGCAACTTCTCTCGTTGTGTATCCTTCTTTCCTCAAAGTTACTATTTTTGCTCGTAAAACTACTGATAATCCTCATGGCATTTTTTCAATTACAACTTTCCGTGAAAAAGTATTTTATATCCGTTAAAATTGACTAAATCAAATTTCTGAATGAGCGTAAGCTAGGACTGAATGTCTTTTTATATGGAAAAACAATTGAACTGTTTTATTGTTTTATATTCTAAATCTATATTTTTAAATAAAGAATCTAAAAAGAAGAAGAAATCATAATATAATCTACCGTAACAAAAAAGATTTCGATTTTTCAAAGTGATCGCAAACTTTTTTTGATGTGTGTATATATATGTAGTTGACGACATTGTACTTACGCACCTCGTTAGGTGCGTCGCCGGACGTTTCCGGCGGTGCATTCCTAATTTTCATGACGATGCAAACATATTTAGCACACAAAAACGTAAGTGCAAGTAAATGAGATACAGTTGTTTTATTTCTCAGGAACTATCCAACTGATCAAGTGTGTTTTTTTTTTAGTTGAGGTACTTTTCAACCGACTTAAAAAAAGGAGGAGGTTATCAATTCTGTTTTTTTTTATGTTTGTTACCTGATTTCTTGGGACTGGGTGGACCGCATCCCGTGTAGTTCCATTTTAATTTGGTCCAGTTCTGACAATGGCATCCATGAGAAAACCGTATAAGTCTTAAATTTGCATTAAGTATGTGCGCGATTTGTTACGCGATTTTTCCGGCAAACGTAAACCGATTTTGAAAATTCTTTTTTTTATGGATAGGGTTTGCTTCAGGGGTGGTCCCATATAAATTTTATCGAAATTGATTCAGTACTTTTTGAAAAATTAACAAATACCCAAAAATTTTACATAGACGACGTTTTAGTTTCATCAATCTTTGTAGTAGTTAACTTTCAATCTCTTCTTAATAGATTTGGATGAGAAGGAGGTACTAAAAAGCGGAAAATAAAAAGCTTTTTACAAAAAAGACAACCGCCTTCAAAAAGTGAAAAATAACTTTAGCACAGAACACACATTCACTTTACTTTCGGAAGTCGGTGGCAATACAAAACAACAAACAGAACAAAGCCACTGAATGTCGAAACTAAAGTCAATGTGTGTTCTGTGCTAAAGTTATTTTTTTAGGTACATTTTTTTGGTGTAATTATATTTTATGAGTAATGGTTAAGTAATCAAATATTATCATAGAACACCCGCCAACTTGATGTCAATATCGTGGGTGTACCTTATTTTCGAAATAATTACGTTCTGAAGGAGTTACAGATTTTTTAATCTAGGTACAAAATTTCAGGTAAATTTTTTTGGTAATTGGTATATTTTAATTTGCTATGGTACACTCGCGATATTGACTCTCACGAAAGATGTAGTATGACAACAAACACCTTCAATTTTCTGTTATGTACGTTAAATAATGTTGCCTTCATTTTGGTGTCCCCTTGTTTCGCAGACAGAAATTTCATAGAATTTCGTTTCCCAGAAAATGTTTAACATAATATTTGGTTCTCGTGTTTTTATTTCGACTATTATTGTTTCAAAGACTATTTACTTCAATGAAAAATATTTCACAGAAACACAATTCATTGAATTTTTAATCACATTTTTTTGTTTAACAAACTTGTCAAAAAGTAGAATTCTTTTTTAACGAATATTGTTTGTTTGCTGTATTTTTCAACGAAAATGTATAGATATAAATAGACAAAAACAAAAATGTTGTCTTAAAAAGTCAATATGTTGTGCTACCAAAGTTAATGACAAACGAATCGCTGCGAAACCGACTCCACGTAGTCTTGTCTGCCCTACCCTAGAGTGTAATTTAAATCGGCGTAGGCGTGGAGTGGCGAGGCGGCCCGCGAGCTGAGGAGCAGGTGGTTTTAACGCCCGAGCCGTGACAGAAACTATGCCTGCTGCATGTTGCATGCTCGCTTGCATGATGCATGCTTGCTTGCACGCTGCATGCTTGCTTGCACGCTGCATGCTTGCTTGCACGCTGCATGCTTGCTTGCACGCTGCATGCTTGCTTGCACGCTACATGCTTGCTTGCATGCTGCATACTTGCTTATGCAAATATTTGTCATTAAGGGAAATTGTAATAAATTTCTTTTGAGTAAATTAAGATTCTTTAACAAAAAAAAATGTACTACATATTTATCAATCAATGGAATGTATTTATGATCATCATCAATTTATTTCTATTATGTAATTGTTGTTAACAACCAATCTAGTAAGCCTACTTTTACTTGAATTTACTAGAAATCTGATCCACATACATACCTATACTCATTTACTCTAATCTCTAATTAGAAGTAACAAGTTTAGCTTTTTAGGGGCTTATTTTTTTATAAGTAGGTAAATCAAATTAAAATTAAATTTACAAATTTTATATGAAGTTGCTCTTGTTCTTCAGCATATTTTCCTCATATTATTTCAGCAGTAGAATGTCAACTTTTAAGGAAACCAAATTATATAAGTAACTCACTACTACTATTCGACGGATTTTGATGCAGTTTTCCCTATCAACAACAGAGCATTTCTTCGAAATTATAACAACCATTTTTTATTATAAATTATGTCAGACTGACGCTACATAAAACATCGTAGGTAAAGGTACACTTCCAAAATAAGTTGAAATAATAAATAGGTAATTTTACCATATTTCATGCAAATAACAGATACCTATTATTTCAACTGGATTTAATGTCTCTACATTTTCGGTTTTCTTTAGGAGGTGCTCATTCATTCGTCCACTTTTCCTCCGTATCTCTTCTAATTTTTCCAGTAGTTTCCAAAAACTATAATCTGCTCGCATTACTGTAACCTATAATAAATATACCAGTATACCTATGTTAATAAACAGTATTGTTAGTCCCATAGTCCTTCATCAAGATAAGAATTGTCTAGAAACAATAAGAGCATTGAATAATAACGCTACAGGTAATCATTTTATTAAGTAAGCATAGTCATAACGATTTGAGATTCTTTCGTGCTTGTTTATTTTTACATAACATTGAAACTATCCAACCAAATTCCTATAATTCAATTTGCTCCGAACGATTATTACCTACCAGTATTTTATTATAGATGCCCAAACCAGCGAGATATTCAAAACAAGTTTAAGTTTTATTTCTCTATTTTTCCCCAATCCTAATTTCATAAATGGATCCCACAAAAAAGAACAGAAGAATGGAACCGCTCTATTGTGTCCTTCATCATTAGATTAAAGGTTTTTCACAGTGAGAGAGGGTCAAAATGTTGAACAAGCCTATAATGCGCATTATGGTGTGTAACGAGCCGGCGGGTGAGTCAGCGCATTGCAGGCCAATATCGGGAACTATTAGCTTACAGCGTGGCCCGTCGCGCCGCGTTACACCGTGAAACAGACCACCAAGAATACTCCTTTTTACAATTTTCTACCACTTTTTTCTTTCACCCCACACGAAGATTATCCAGCCTACAAAAGTAGTAGTTAACTGAATCCATGGTATAAATTTTCATCCCGATGACTCTTCCACCGTTTATTTATTTATTTATACTTCATGCACAAAGGTGCAAAGGCGGACTTTATGACTTAAGCATTATTTCATCAACCAAGGGTGGTGAAAAAATGCCATGGCAAGTGCATAGTTAAAAAATTGGGTAAACTAAATATATATAAATATAAAACTAATTTATCATATACCTATATTTATATATCTCGTTTATGCACACTCCCAAATTATTAAACCATATATTTCAATATTGAATGTCGTGTTACAACAGCATTGATTAATGCGACCTGAAGAGACAAATTATTTTCTAAATTAATAAAGTTTGAAACAAAAAGTAAATTAAATAAAACCAGGAAGTATAATGAATTTCATTTAATATTCCTACACAATACTTATAACAATTTAACCAATATTTACACAAATAATTCGATCGACTCTATTCATGAACAGGAAAAAATATTCAGTTCTCATCACTAAATAAATAACAATCTTATTCTACGCTTGCTATAATAAAACGATATAGTTTTTACATTTACTACTACTAAGTATATAATTTATTCCTATTAGAAAAGAAATAGTAACTCTGTGTGAAATAAAGAACGCGACATAGTTTACATTTTACCGAATATTTCTAACCTTGTCTGCCGTCATAGTCATTACTTGCTCTCTGAATTCTATTTACATGTTTATTTTTTTTAACAATTAGACAATTTGTATTTTACAGTTTTGCACATCTTTCATTTGTCTAGTCAATACATATACCTTGAAGTGAGATCACTGGAACACGATGATCCGCCCTACGCGAGGTGAATCATCTGCGGAATGTTGAACAGTAGGCCCATCACACTTAGCCTCGATGTTACTGGCTTTAAGCTAATAAATAGTTATAGTACTAAATGCGTTGTAGGTATATCATCACTATTACCTACCTAGAAATTTATTAGAAAATAGAACACCAGCTCATGTTAGAAGCCATGAATTGGAATTAACAGTAGTGTTCACAAGTGTTGCATTTAAAACTCTAACAATTAAATACTACAAAACGAATGTTTCACATAAAAAATAACGCTATACAAAATGATGAATACTAGTGGTGTACTTACAATCTAACATTGCACGAAACATTGTCGCAGCTAGTGTGCGCGCGCAGCTGATGTCACGCGACGGGCAGCAGCGGCGGCGGCAGGTAGCAGGGGCGCAGCGCGTGCGCCGCCGCCAGGAGCTCGGCGTGGTAGCGCGCCATGTACGCTGGCATCGACACCAGCATCGGTTGCGGAGGCGACGGAGACGCGCGAGGTAGGTCCGGCTCCAACAATGCCTCAATCGTGAACGCTCTTCGTGGTCTTTCACGCGGTAACATGGTGATGGTTGCAGTCTCTGGCAGTTCCGCCGGCTCTGGGCTAAGTTGTGGACCCAGCGGTGGACTGTATAGACTTGCACTTGGCATAGTTGGTGGAGGTGGTAGCGCACTCGCTTGCCTCGCCAAAAATTCTCTATTAAAACTTGCCAGCGCCGCTAACTCTGCGTGCAGGCTCTCTTTATCGTCTTTCAGCAGCTTAAACCTCTTGCGCCTTCTGAGCAGCGAGCCATTCTCAAACATGTCGATGGCCTGCGGGTGCAGCGTCCAGTAGGCGCCCTTGCCGGGCCGGTCCGGGCGACGCGGCACCTTCACGAAGCAGTCGTTGAAGGAGAGGTTGTGCCGCAGCGAGTTCTGCCAGCGCTGCGTGTTGCGCCGGTAGTACGGGAAGCGGTCCGTGATGAACCGGTAGATCTCCGACAGCGGCAGCATGCGCTCCGGGGAACTCCAGATCGCCATCGCAGTGAGGGAGATGTAAGAGTACGGGGGCTTCTGATCGCCGTAAGATTCACGTGAGGGTCGCGGCATTGTCACTTCCCCTAAAGTCCTAGGAGGACCAGTCAATGTTATTAAAATCAAAAGCAACAACACACGGATGTACGAGCACGTCTGTCCGATGCGAGGTGTGCAGAGGAACTGAGGCGCGGCGAGCCAGCGAGCGCGACGCTCGGCCCGCCCGCCCGCTGCTTGCTGGACGCGGTGAACGCGAAGCACGCACGTGATTGGCGCGCACATCATCCAATCGGGTCCCGCCACTTTCAGGTATGATGTCGGCTTTCGCTCCACTAACAAGGAATTTAAATTGATATTATGTTTATATTGCCTCCAAAATCTTTTGTGATGACACCGCTTTTTATTTAGCATATGTAAATTACAATGATACAGAAAAAGAGATTTGAATTATCAACAGATTTAATAATTAATGACAATTTAGAAGTGAAATTAGACAGATATAGTAAGTAAGTAACAACATCTTGTTACCAGTAACCTTTTGGCTATAGGAGTCTCATTTATATTCTGATGATTGTAGAATACCTGAACTTGTCTCTGACGTCTTACTAAAACATGTCCTTTAGTGTTAACGTTAACACCAGGTTATCAGTAGGTATCTATTATTCCAGGAAAACGAAGATAATGAAATTCACTCACACACAGGTTCCTAATAAGGTTATACTATTACGTCAACAATGTAACACAGGCCTACATATTATAGTCACGATGGAGGAAACGCGTATTGTCAAATCGATATCCACTAATAACATAGGCCAAGGACTGAATCGTGTAACGGTCTCCAAATCACGAGGACAATAAAATAACCATATTGTTATGACTTCAGTGTAGCATTTACGGCCTAATTTCAGTATTAAATATACGAAATAGCTTAACAACACCGATTAGCCTCAATTATCCACAATCCATATCCATACTAATATTATAAATCTGAATGTAACTCCGTCTGTAACCGATTTTGATGAAATATGGCTCAGATTATCAAACAAAACGCAGATAGACCGTGCGGAACACTGCAAGTGAAGCCACAAAAGCAAATATAAATTCAAAAACGAATACCTACAATCTCGTGATTGTATTCGCTTTTGAATTTTTATTTGTATTTGTAACAATGCTTCGGTTTGTGCTGTGCTACCTTGTATCAGTACACCGCGAAGCGAATCGTAGGCATGCGTTTTTGGATTTGTATTTGCTTTTGTTGCTTCACTCTCAGTGTTGCGCACAGTCTATCTGCCTTTTGTTTCTAAAAATATGGTATGAAAATAGATTGAACCTTTGGAAAGGACAAAGGCTACTTTTTAATCCGCGACTTCGTCTGCATCCGCGATAACCGATATTCACGAAGACAAGGCGCGGACAAAAGCTAGTAATTAATAATATAGTGCGAAAATATCTATGTCCGTTTGTTACCTCATCACGACAAAATTTCTGAACTGATCATAATACATGTTGCTTGAGATCTGGACAAGGACATAGGCTGCATTTTAGTCCGCGATTTTGTCTACATCTATATAAAGGCAAAAGTGATTGACTGATGTATCAACGCACAGGCTAGAAAATTGAAATTTCGTACACGTATTCCTCATATGACGAAGGCATCCACTAAGGTAGGATTTTTTTAAATTCAACCCCCAAGGGGGTGAAATAGGGGATAAAAGTTTGTATGAAACATTTTCATACAAAAATAGGTAGGGTAGGGTAGGTAGGGTAGGGTAGGGTAGGGTAGGTAGGGTAGGGTAGGTAGGTAGGTAAGTTGGTAGGGTAGGCGGGTAGGTAGATAGGGACAGGACAACGTCTGTAGGGTCAGCTAGTCTGCAATAACCGACATTCATGCAAACGACGCTCGACGTCGCGGATAAAAGCTAGTGATGTACTTATATTAACAACAATTGCTTACCTTGAGATTCATCAAAGTAGGTTTCATATTATTCTTTCTTGTTATTCAGCTAGTAACCGTTGTTTTATTTTTAGGTGAAAAAATATAACATAATGCAGTGATTACTAAAAGATTATAACATTTTTTATACGACTTGTTTGAAACAAAGAAATAGGTACTTTGCGTGAAACATGTTCACTTGTTTGTAGGCTTGTTTGATTTCGAGAACTACACTACCATTCAAGATTGGGATGGTCAGTTTGTTATGTTTGTTAGTTGTACTGCTGCCCAAATTTCCATCATCCTGCCGTACCAACGACACTCATATTATGACTGTCCTACAGGTATCGACAGTAAAACCTCAGACCAATAAAACTCTTTTTTATTGGTCTGAGGGTAAAACTGCCTCTGTGTATGTAGAAGTGTCCGTTAAAATGTGTTAAATACGGGTGACGCTACAATAGCGGTCAGCAGTGCTATTCTGTTGTCTCCCTCGGTGAACACCTAGGTGAAGTGAGCTGTCATCCGTCCCGACGCTAGGGATTGACAAAGCAAACGGACGGATGACAGCTCACTTCACCTAGGCGTTCACCGAGTGAGATTGTAACAGAATAGACATACTGGTAAATAAATTAAAAAAGCGCTATTTTAAAATTTAATAGAATAGTTTGTTACAAAAAGTTGTTAGAATGTTTAAAAAAATATTTTGGAATACGTAAATAGTTGAGGTTTGGTATATTGGACTGTCACTAAAAATACTAAATTTTCTAACACGCCATACTTCAATCCGTCAACAACTGCTGCAATCATACCATACTCTGTGCCTACGCTAGCGGCCTTTTTTTGAGTTTTGGAAACTGAACATTTTCAACTTTCCCCCCGTTATGAGAAATTCAGGTAGGAGTATCTCTGGGCCCAGACTATATCTACATTATAAATTGGATGGAAGTATCCACCCACCCATATTGGAAACACCGGAAATGTTATTAATTTAGTAGGTAAATTAAGTAGGTAACGATTACTAATTAAATAAGAAGATGACCAAGTTATTAATAAATATTGTATATCTTAATCTCATATTGCCATCATTTCATCTAGCGACGATACAGTTTTGCTTTCCCAGCGTCATAAATATTACCATAATCGCACTTAACTTAAGAACCTAAGCAACCATTGAGTGCCAATTGAATATTTAATTAAATGGATATTCTAATTGGTTGCGTGGTTGGTGTTAGGTACTTGGCATGCTAATCTAACCTAAATTGTCCAATCCAACGATTGGACTCAGTATTGACTTTTAGAAAGCAAAAACGTTAATAGACGCATCGATCACGAAGTATCGTTTTTCTACATTTTTTTATTGTTATACCGTTTCCTAAATTCGTGAATGGTTGGGAGGTGAACGATCTGATACAAAAACATGGCGGTGACATCCGTCTGCCTGCACAAACGCAACTCAGCCACCTACTTGCATATTTTTATGTTAGGTAAGATCTAAATAAATAGTAGCTAAACATAATAGGGTATTACACCCATTTTTGAAAAGTGTCTCAATGAAATTCTGTAGTGCTAATATGCCACCAAAAAAACACAAAATTTTTATTCAATCGATAAGTGCCATAAAAATGCATCTAAATTTTAAATTTTCAAATTTCGCGCGTATTTTGACGACAACGCCTCTTACTGGACGCCATATTGCTCAGCGTAAATGACGTCAGTTCGTTTTGTATCAAATGAGCTCATATTAAATATGATAATTGTATAATAATATCATTTAAAAATAATTAAAAGCATTTTTTGTAATAGGTGTAATAGTGAAAATAATACGTTGGTTACAAAAATAATAAAAGTACAAAGCCTATATTACGCCAATCGGTTGACTGACAGTTGACATTTTTTTGTTTACACAGCCGTACGGCGTAATAACATGGCCGCGACTATTTCATGGTGTTTTATAACAGATTAAAAATACTGAAAACTTTGAAATTAATTTAAAAATTTGTTTTGTTATTCTATGAACTAAAACTTACATTTTCCGACTGCTTTATGCCTAAACTGTCTCAATAACATATTTATAGATTTTTTCTCGTATAGAGTAAAATACCCTATGGTTTCTGCATTCTTGAAAAACCCAAACATTAATTTAAATAATATCACGTATTTATTTTAAATTATAACGTTTCCGCAAATGATACAATCGTAGGTATCTGGGTCTCCATTTACAAAAACTATAACTAGGAATTTATTTTTAAACCTCAAAGCAAAATTCTAATTTCCTGAAATATTTCTTATTGCCTGAAATTACACTGTAACATGCATGATGTTTTATTACGTCAGCTTACCGAAGCACAACTTCAAAACTCCTAAGTTGCACTTCTTCTGATTTTCTTTGATTATTTTTCGAAATATTATAGGTACCTAATCGATTGTATATCTCCGAAGTCTTTCAAATTTCACCTTCTTAAAAATATAATCTCAGTATTCGTGTATAATCGTATCGGATTAGTTACAGTCTTTTTGCTCTAAGTAATTCATTTTATATAATTTTAAGTGATTTTATTAAATTATAGTTTTGCTTTATTGTCATCGAAATTGCAATTGTATGAAATTCTTCAAGTGAAAAAGGAAATTGTGAGGATGTTATACAATAGGTATTAATAGGTCGAAAACTACGTAGCCCCAACTTCCTCAAAAGCCGATTAGTCGTTGAGGAAATAATTATAATTGGAATTAAATTTGTAGCGATACGAATATTTCGGTAATTTTCCCGGGAATTAACCGACGCAGCGACGCAACGTGAGCGTGACAACCTGACCTCAAAAATAAATCTTTCCAATTGACTTTTAAGATATATTTTTGGTTGCTGATGGTGTATTATTAGTCGTTTTAATAACGTGTTTACGCGGCCATACGAGTATCGTAGGTCCGAGGGCTCGTCGCTCGAATGGTGCGAATTCGTCACGGATGCTTATCGAGAAGGCAGTCGATAAAGGCGGCCTGTCGATGTTTTATTATTACAGGGGGCCCATGGTAATCACGAGCCCACGCTCTGCTTTCGACGAGACCTCGTGGGGCTCATTAAACTGCTCACCGGCGCTTTTACAACAGAAACGTTCTCGAAATATATGTTTAGTTACGTTAATGTTCTCTGAATTTATTGGTAATCGATGAAAAAGTATCGAATGATGATTAATACCTTTGCAGGCTGAAAGGCTAGAGGTAAAATAATAGCCGCGTGAATCGCCTTTGCTAATTTGCTGAGTGGCTATTTTTAACCTTATTCCCTTCACTGCACGGAGAACACTTTAAACCTTAGGCCTCAGTTGTCAGCTGTGTTTTTGGATCCGAAACCTGAAAGGCATACCTAGCCTTACAGACGATAGGCGCTCAAAAATATAAGTAAGTAAAACTTTTTATTTTCTTTTATTTACACTTAACTTTCTAATCATCACTTGCGATGTAACGTAAACCACAAACATGTGCTTCCTCGAGGAAAACTTTATAATTTTCCTCCACCAAATTTATGTTCGTGGCGAAACATAAATAAAATGATTAGTGAAAAGAGAAGTTCACTTTATTAAACGATATGGTTTTACAATTTTTATAATATTTTCCATTTGGCGTTTTGGATCAAAGTCACTATTATTACCTATTTTTCTTCTCTGTGACAACCAACAAAAAAGATCTCATCTAAAATATTACAAATAAAAACTAAACTTAAAATGTGGTAATAAATCTATGTTTGGATATGAACATGCTGGGGGCGCCTTTGGCCTTGAACAACAATAAACCAAAAAATATATCAAATCTAAACTTAATTAATCATTCTCATCAATGATAGGAAAAGGACATACTTTTAAAACGCTAGTTCGGATGACAGATCCTTTAGCAGTCCTAACTTCTAAAGCCCGAACACATCTATCTTTACCAGGCATTGTATTTAAAATTCTTCCTACCGGCCAGTTGAGTGGAGTTATGTTATCATATTTTAAAATTACCATGTCACCTGGTTTCAAGTTTGGTTGAATACTTTTCGATTTTGGTCTATTTTGTAAAAGAACTAAAAAATATTTATGCCACTTTTTTACAATATAATAATTGTTGCATTTGTTCACACTTTTTACAATGACAAAAACAATAAAAATATTTACAAATCTTAACACATCTAAATATTTCTCTAACATAATTAACGTGTTGATTTTAACACATATAGCGCTGCGTGCATATGCGCTTTCAAGCTCAAGTCGAGGTATTGTCAGCGCTTTGATTTTAGGATTAATGCGTGACTTATAACAAAATAAATTAATAATTACGCATTTATCAGGACATATCCCTATTAAATATAAGCAACAACCATAGGTGATGTTAGAGGCATCAGAAAATCCTACTAGTTCAAAGCTATTACATACTATACCTTTAATATTCTTAGGAACAGCATTAAATAGCATACTCGTATTTATCAAATCTTTGGCAAAATCAACCAATGTTTTATTAATATTTGGGAGCAAAAACTGAACCCACCTTATATTATGAAACCACACTTTTTGCATTAGAAGCTTTGCTAGGACCAATATAGATCCCACAAGACAGAGGTTAACCAATTTACTTATAAATCTTAGCATTTCCCTCTTAGTATATTTAAGTTCTAACTCTATTACAAGACATTGTATTTCCAAACTATCAGTGTTCACATTATAAGTTAACCCTAATGTTTTAACATATGAACAGTTTTTATCAAAATCCTTATGATCAAATTGATGTAAATTATCAGGAATGTCTTTTAGTGGACTATTATCATTTAAACACCATTTATGTAATAAGAAGCTATCCATGTTCTAATATAGGAAATTAGAACAATTACAGGGATCAAGGGGAAATAAGGGGGGGGAGGGGGCTTACAGGGTATCGATTGTAATTAATAATAATTAATGTCCCTTAGCCTAATTTTCCTTAGTTTTAGCTTAATCACCAACTATTCGCATGTTATGTTATAACTTAATTAAGTTCGTGAATAATTTTTTTTTTATCAAAATAACCGAACGAACGAACAAGTGCTGCACTTTACGGCAAATATTTTAGTGACGGCGGCTATTGAGTGGACTCAACACAATTAATTCTAAGCAAGTCCGCAGCTACTCAAAAAAGCTCTCAGGGTGCTTTCGTCATTACTTGCATATTTTTTGTTCCAAGTAGATCGGATTTTTTCGCGCGCCCTCTCGATTTAGCCACAGGGTGATTTATGATAAAAGTTATAAGCGGCATTTTTAATATCAACGAGCCTTTTAAGCCTTGGCCCTTTGAAGATGCCGACGAGGAGATAACCTAATTAACAAACGTTATATATCATTGGGAGAGCGAGGGCAAATATAAGATTTTATTTATTAATCTGGTCTCGGAATAGTGGTAACGTATGTGGGGGATGTGATGCGGGGTCGTATATTCATGGGCTCGTAATTGCTTCTTATCTTGCATCTGCAAGTCGACGAGATCACAATTTGTATGTACAACGTGGTGCAGGTATCAATGGGGTCCGCCTACATCTCGGTCGCTGGGGAACCCAAGCCGCGGGTACTCCCCTTTGGCAACGTTTGCGGTTTTATATCCTACAACACAATATATACCTTCATAATCAGTATTATAAGTCATTTTCGAAACCTATTGCAATTTAAAATTAAACAGGTATTCAATTTAAAGAGATCAAATCCTTAAAATCAAATCAATTTCTTTGTGTGGGTACTAGCTAGTCCATTGAATCCAATTCGTAATTGTTAACCAGCTTTGTTTGACTTAAATTAGCGAAAAAATTAAGGACTTTTCTAACAAAAATACATCAACGCTCTATTTTATTACTCACTGTCAAGAATTACATAAACTGTTATATGCACAGTGCAGTAAGACAATGGAATCGAGAGGTACAATGTATGAAGCAACTCACGTAACGACGTAAGCTCAACGAAACCATCCTATAACCGAATAGATCACTCATTGGTTTACCACAAACGCCAGGACACGTTCAAGAGAAATTTACCCTTATATCTCAGTACATGATGGTGGAAATCGTATGTTTCAAAATTGAGTTAATAATTCTCTTGCTGTAAGGCATACGCCGCATGTCGGCGTTAAAGAGAATCCGATTATTGTTATTGAATTACATATCAAGAGATTGCGTGTACCGGGACACAGTATAAAAAAGTTCAATTACTCAACTCAAATGTAATTAATAGGTTATCAAATTAGTTAAATGATTTATTGTCGCTTGCTGTCCAATTGTATTTCTAAACATATTATTAAACTGTATTAATTAGCGTCCTTATTTGGCAACTTCGTTAAGTGCTTATACTTTGACTTGGAGGTGGTAACTGCCTCGTAAAACCTCAATATTTCACTCAGAATCTGGTTAACTTTCAAAGAGATATTTTCAAACGACGTACCTAAATCTCTACCATCTACGTAGCTCTCCGTAGTAGTAAAGCTCTACGTAGACCATATAGTGAGGCTTTAGGCACATTTCAGTATTTTCATCGGTTTTCAGTAAGCTTTTTCTCAACTTGCCGCACTTTTTGGTAATTATAATACTTTATATTGTAATTACGTACTGTATCTGCATCGTGCTACAAAGGTGTATCAATTAAAAAATATCAAAGTTGCGTAAGAAGTAGCGTATCACTAATTCATCGCATCATTTTGCGCCCGCGCCGACCGTCTTAGCTCAGTTGTGAGCATCATGCAACCAACGCCTCGCAAGCGTGGGATATGTAATTTTGTAATGGTACCTAATGATGTTCATTATCTGTTTAGAGTAATTTAGAAATTTACTTTGTAAATTAGCGAAATTATTGTACACTTATTTTAACTAATTTAATTTACCTACACTTGATTTAATAGGTCGGTATTATTTATATTGTATGAATCGTGGCGGTTAGTGTTGAGTTATGCTGACAATGGAAATAAATTACCGTTACATTTTTGGCATGACAGACACAATTTTCCTGGGTTTTTTGATCGCAAAAAGTTTTCTAGGTAAAAGTAGTTTGAGTTAAGTCTGTAGTGTTACGTGATTACTTTAATCCTATTTGGTACTATTTTTCTAAGTATAACTGAAACAGTTGAAAGTGAGTTTTTAATTTTTCATCTAAATTCTAAATCACATATTGAACCACTGGTAATTCGTCCACTGTGACATTAAAGCGTGGGTAGACGAGCCTCCTGACAGCGATCCACCTGCAACGTTAGTGCTCCAACAGACGGACGTTATTTATGTATGGCGACCTTTAAGAGCCCCTCGAATGATATCTGTTATGAAGCTTCGTCAATATGAAGAACTATGTTCTAAAATTAGATGTTGTGACCGCACCTGTTTTCAGCCCAGGTGTTCAGTCTACCTATACACTAATTTAATAAATTCGAAAGTAACTCTATCTGTTTGTTACCACATCATGGTAAAACCCCTAAACCGACCTTGATGAAATTTGGCAAAAAGGTAGCTTGACATCTGAACATGGACATAGGCTACTTTTTAATCCGCGGATTCGTCTCATCATCCTAGCCTAGCCAAATATGTCGTCTTCCAGTTCATGCAGTTAAATACCAGTGTTTTATATGGAGCGACTGTCTGTCTGACCTCCACGACCCAGTTACTGGGTAACACGATATCCCTCGGTAAGACTGGTTGTCAGTCTTTCAGGCTTCTGACTACCTATATCGACGGATTGTTCCCACTAGTTCTACTAAATAGTTCTACGGTAGAACTAGTGGGAATTTTTTTCCCCAGTAGTCCTACGATGTTAGGTGTTACAAAATAGTTTGGCTTTGCTTAAAGTAGAGCTACTTGGAAGTAAAAGTTTCACTAGTTCTACTATTTGGGAATAAATCAAAAAGTGGTACTTAGTGATAACCAAAAGTCCCATTAGTTCTACCGTAGAATCGCGAGAGAACTAGTAGAACTAGTGGGAACAATCCATATCGACAGTCAAAGATCTACGAATGACAGCCGGGACCAAAAGCTTACTTGTTTTCCGAGGCACAGAAGTCTCGGCATGAAATGGATATTAGTCACCAATCTACGAACTGACTGCGGCAAGCTTAGCACGGTTTTTACTTAGCCACGAGCCACGAGCTCCTCATCCGTGACTTCGTCTGCGTCCGCGATAATAAGACGTGCATACGGATAAAGCAGGTGCCAATAGCGAGGGAAATATTTCTTTGTGTCAATGTTCTACACCCGCACGCGTAGCATGACCACGCTATGTCTACGGAAGAATAGACATATATACTAACAGGAAGAATAGACAAACTGTACTGACTTGTCTATTCTTGCTGTCAGTATGTCTATTCTTCCATAGACATAGCGTGGTCATGCTACGCGTGCTGACTGTGAATACGAACAATCTGCACATCACATCTTATTGGAGTGTATTCTTTGGCAGAATTAACGCAATATTATGTTAGATAGTGTACAGGCTACATCCAGAGCAGTTTATTATGCGGACCTTGTAGAAACTAGAACTAATTTTTGTGCGTTTGCCATACCTACTATTGGAATCAAATAATGTAACAGCTCACTTTTTAGGACCCATTAATTATGTCAATTATAATCCGTGGTGCTTGGCAACTGGGCTTCACCCGGTAGTAAACGTTCCTTTGTATCTATTAGCCTAGTTCTGTTCTGTCTCCTGCTTGATTCTAGAAGTAGAAAATATGTTTTTCATCCCACCATCTCGGAAAGAGTATTTTTAATCTTCAATATCTGAGTGGAAAAGCCGTTTTTATTCTCTAGAGGATAAAGTAAATTTATCTTCAATATCTGAGTGGAAAAGCCGTTTTTATTCTCTAGAGGATAAAGTAAATTGAATTTAGAACATCGTGTGCACTAAGTTTGTGAATTAAAAAAAAACATTAAACCTATTTACTGCTACCTCTATGGTGCCGAATATATCATACAACTTTTTTTTAATTTGTTAAAAACTCAGACTTTGTAAACGTTTTTTTTTTTGCATTTAGTCATTTCCTCGCTGAGGTGGAATGAAAAGTTACGTGTTGCACTTGAGTGCAAAGATTTTTCACCTCGTGCTCTTTTGATTCCCTCGCTAACGCTCAGGATTCTAATTTTGAATCACTCGCTGCGCTCGTGATTCAATTTTAGAATCCTTCGCTTGCTCGGTCATCAAAATTGAACACGCGGTTAAAAAGCAACTTTGCACTCTTGTATAACAAATAACTATTTCTTACTCCTCCGCTGTACTTTTCTGATTAATTTCGTTGCGGGATCCAAGACAGTTGAATCGTTGTCGTAGTCGTTGAATCGTCTGTGAATTCTGGCTTACAGGACTTGCAGTAGTTTGGGAACAGTGTAGCGGGCTTGTCCCATACAAAAAAAATGCTAGGGAAATGTTGGTAAGTAAGTGTGTCGTTTGTAAATTAAATTTTGTGATACACCCACTTACCTCCTATCACAGAAAATCTTTTAGAAATAAGTAACCCTTTGTACGTATTTATTTCTGTTCCATCTTCTTGTCTGCACTGTATATGTATGAACGTGTGCATTTATGGTTAAATAAATAGATGTCGTATCCGGTTAATAGTACAGACATGAAATGAATCGCAAGCCCGCCTTCAGCGAGGTGCGCTTCTTCAGAGTCGTGATGTTTTCAGCCCACAGCGAGTAGGACATTTAGAACCCAGTGTCTGATCGCATCGGAGCTAAGACGTCCCAAAACTGTACTCGACTCGTTGTGTTTAAGTGTTACTATATCTATTTTAATTTGAGTCTGAGTTTATTTTAAAATGAGTTTGTGTTAAATTGTGGTTTTAATAAACGCTGTGTATTGTACCCTATACCAAGTGTGTTTGCATTGCATGAAACCCAACTTCTGCCCACATGATGACCGAATCTAACGGACTAAACTACTAACTAACTACTCGAGAAATCACCAGTCCATATTTGTCCCACTAAAGGGCAAATTTAGTGGGACAATTATAGACTGTTGATCTGGTGGTTGGTTATTTGGTAGCATATATAGGCCGAATACCATCTCTGCAGCAGACTTGAAGAAGAAGAAGCATGGGCTATTAAACTTTTCCATAGATTTACGCAAGAAAAAAGGTTTGTATAAAAATTAACTATTTTGATTTCTACTAATTTATAATTATACTTGCTTTTGCCCGCGACTTCGTCTGCGTGACTGTCGGCTATCGCGGATGCACACGAAGTTCCGGTTTAAAAAGTAGCTTCTTAAGTCCTTTCCCAGGGTTCTAGCTATCTACATGCCAAATTTCATTGAATCGATTAAGCATTTTCATTGTGAAAGCGTAACAGAATATACTTTCGCATTTATAATATTGGATGTACCATTTACTCAGAAGTAAACGATATTATGCTTATTAAATTAAAAACGGAACTCCTATAGAAGTGGTTTAGGCAGCCAGCAAAAACATGAGGTAGCCATTAGAGAACAAAAATTAAATACCGACTTAAATTAAGTGAATTATAGCAAAAAGGATGATGGAAAAAGGCCAATGATAAGAAATCTCGTTAGTGCAAAATAAATCATCTTCCACTTACACATTCAAATGCCTTATTAAACCATTAACTAATAAAAACAAAAACTCTACCAAAACAGTAGAAGTTAATGTTAGTTTTGTTCAAAGCAGCGGCTGAGCAAACGAAGTCGCAATCACGTCAAGTCGATGTTATCACGAGCCAAACACAGTACCACATACTAACAAGAAAACAGTAACTCAACAAACTTTATTCACTCATTTGCTGTACATTACCTTACTAATACACGTAAAGATGACAATACTTTGAAGTAAAACAGCAATGTATACAATACTATACACTATCGTTTTCAAACTAAAGTTAGTATTACAAGGGAGCGGAAACGGAAGCGCCAGGTTGTGCTGGTAATGAATTTGCGCGGGCGGGCGCCGCCCTACGAAAATAAATTGCCTCGTAGTTTCCTTGTTTTGTTTTTAAAACCTCCAGTAGACATGAATGAATAACGGACTCGTGTGTGTTCTTAAAAGCGTATTGTGAACGTCCAGATTGCAATCATAACCTCATTATTACTTAAAATGAGATCTTTTAACAGTTAAACCACTGTAAAATTGAATTTCAACTAAAAATATAGATTTCTTATCGCAGTGTGTCATCAACACTGCAATAATCAAAAATGTATTAACTTCTGAAAGAATCTTATAACCGCTAACTGAAATAAATCTGCAATGTAGTATATTTATAATTTTTTGTTACAGATTTTTGTTATCTGATTTATATTACCGTGGATTAAGACAGTCTTTTTATATCATAATAAATTTAATTTGCACGTTAAAAAACGTATACAATTGGTCTTTATTAGGCTAAACAAAAAGTGACTCACGTGATGGGTACATAAAAAGGTAACAAAGCGGGACCGTTACACGGCAATTGTACGGAATTCAATTTGTGTAGCAGGACCGCACCTCCGCACTACACCGCCGCACCACACCGCAGCGCCAAACACTAGCGCCGTGAATAACAATTATTGTGTTGATTACCGCACCGCGCCACGTCTAATAATTCACTCTATGGCCTAAACTCTGTAATTACGCGGATGGAAACGTCGGCTCACCGTTTGAGATAAAAATCGTAGTGGGCCAGTGTGAGCTAGTGTGTGCCGCTCCGTTCCTACCGCCGCCCTCGGTAATTGCGGCCTTTCGTACAAACAACATAAACATTTATTTTGTTATGATCAAGCAAACGTTTTGTTTTACACAGATACATTTGATATTATTGTGTACTTACCTGTATACACTCGAATAACGTTTACAAGATAGCACAACAATTGTGTTCTTATTTTTATTCTTATTTCTAATGTGGTTTGTGTCTAATTTGCTTCGATTTCTGATTTGACCGTGATTATTGTGACATTGCTTATGGTATAATAACAACCATGTGCATTGAAAATAAGTAAATGTGACTATAAAGTGTCTAGAATACTGATCACCTAAAGACCTAATTTATAATTATGATCGAAAACAGAATGATTACACTGGTTATCTATCATACAGCTGTTTGTAGCTGTAAAAAGTGGCAAAGAAGCAACTATAAACCGCGTCACATACGTAGTTATAATATATATTATAGCTGGCCACCACACCACACACGGTAGCTATAATTTAATAATATATTTTCGCCCTTATTACGTCTGCGATCGTAGTTTGTTTCACATTTTTGAAATATATATTAATATGCCTTGCTATATCTGTCCACATATTTTAGTGACGTAGTAAAAATATATATTATAGCTGCAAGTCTGAAATATATCGTAATATAGGCTACTATGATATATTATAGTTAGGTACGTCTGACGTATATTAATATATATTATAGCTACGTCTGTGACGGGCTTTAGATTCAACTGTATGTTTGTTTTTATTTTTTATATTTGAAATTAATCGATTTTGAAAATTCTTTTTTTGATGGATCACAAAAAACCAAAAAAAATAAATGTGTAGATGAAGTTCAGTTTCGTTGGTTCGTTTTTGTTTTTATTTTGTTCCCTTCAGCAAATGTTTTGAGAAGGACTTTCAATGACTATTTTAACTGTGCTGCGGTTTCGTAATGGATTTGGATGATCAAAAAGCGGAAAATAAAAACCTTACTTACAAAAAACGACATACAACCCTCAAAAAATTAAAACGTGATAAATAACTTTAAAATTGTTTTAGCACAAAACATGACTTATAAGGCAAAGCGGAAGAACCTTATCAAAAACTAACTGATTAAAATGCCGCATGACAACGAATATGGGACAGAAATACCTACTAATAATTATATGAACTTCTGCCAGGTTGAGGCTATCCTTCTGTTTATTCTGTTCGGTTCTGGGCCCACAAAGAGATTTTAAAATCTCAGCTCCCAATAAAATTTAAGAAAATTGTTTTAGATTCAGCGATACTACCATGTCTAATCTATGGTTGCCAAACATGGTCATTCAATAAAAAATCCAAGGCAAAAATTCAAACCACACAACGAGCAATGGAGAGGAGCTGTCTAGGAATCACTCTAAGGGACAGAGTGAAAGCTGCCGACATTCGCAACAAAACTAAGGTAACTGACGCCATTCTCTTTGCGCAGTCACTAAAGTGGAAATGGGCTGGTCATCTAGCAAGATACACTGACAAAAGATGGACACTTACAATAACAACATGGAAGGGACCGCAAGGAAGTAGAGGCAAGGGCCGTCCATGCACCAGGTGGCAGGATGAACTAGTGGAAATTGCAGGCAGAAACTGGATTGATACAGCAAAATATAGAGACTGTTGGCATTCTTTGGAGGAGGCTTTTACCCGTAGGGGGTCCATACATGAAAGTTCACAAATTGATGGAGGACACTAATCAAATTGAATGGAAATTAAATATCAAATTATGGTATTACATCTATTATTATAATATATGTGAACTTGTATAATGAATGAAAAATGAATGAATGAATAATAAAATAATAATGTATGAATAAAATGAAATGAAATGTATGTAAAACTAATGTATAAACCACTAATGATAGATCTACTAGTTCCTCAATTATTAGTATTATTATTATTATCAATTGTTATAAATTTTGTTATGTTTTAATATAATTTTTATTTCTGTAATTCTTTTGTTGCATGTATGGAATAAATAAAGCTATTATTATTATTATTATTATTAATTATATGAATCATAAAATTCCCAATTTGTTAGTTAATTTTATACGTACACATATTTTATCCAATATGATATTATTTTTACTTATTTATTTTAAATTATTTTCAATGCATATTTTAAACAATTACCTACGTAAGTAGGTAATTGGCTAAAATTATTTTTTAGTAAATAAGTATGTACTTTCCTACTCTATCTATAAGGCAAACCTACCTGTACGATGACTTTTCCCTGTAGGACTCTATGACGTCAATAGATTATTAGGCTTCAGAAAATCAGTCGATCAGGTCGCGCCGTAAGTTCAACAAGCGATTGGACATACAATAAAACTGAATTATAAAAAGACAATCGCCTTCAAAAACCAAAAAGCGAAAAATAACTTTAAAACAGGCTATAGTTTCGGAAGTCGGTGGCTTGGCTGTTCTATTTGTTGTTTTGTATTGCCAACGACTTCCGAAACTAAAGTCATGTGTGTTCTGTATTATAGTTATTTTTCACTTTTTGGCTTTTGAGGAGCTCGTGGCTAAGTTAAAGCCGTACAGATCGAACGGTCAAAGGTTAACCTACGCTAACCGCGGTCGGTCTGTGGATGGGTGACCATCCCTTTCATACCGAGTTCCCTCCGTGCTAGTGGTTAGACTGGAAGCCGACCCCAATGTAGTTGGGAAAAGGCTAGGCAGATGATGACAGTTTATTTTTATTATTCTATCTATGAGTCTGAAATCACCAATCCGCTTTGAGCAAGCGTCGTGTGAGTGTGTGATCGTGCCATATCTGTGTGGTGTGAGAAGACACTTTTGCTCTGCAGTGGAACGATAAAAGGCTGCTATCATCAATATTGGTATAAAAATATTTGTAATTTCATAAGTAATATCATTTGTGGTATAGTGCATCCATTGTCTACAATACCTAATTACAGTCAAAATTGTTAAATAAAAAAGGATACGTATAATAAATGATGACGCGTGGTGATCACGACTTTCATGTTGCCTAACCATGAATAGTTGTTAAAAATGAATCTCCACTTTACTGACACCTATAACTTTACATGGCTTTGTTGTCAAACAATCACATTAATGCAAGTTTTTGTTTACGTATCAAAGCTTATAAGTAGTTGGTATCGTGAAGCGTATCATAGTTCCGAATAGTTAGTTTCCGAGAAGGCCGGCTTGCGGCCGGTGCGGCGTGTTCAAATTACAGGGGCGCAAGCACCGCGCCTGGCCCAAATCTACGCTGCCCAAACAATCGAATTAGCTGTAATGACTCACATGCACCTAGTAGTTTAGACCCCTTTCTGTGTCAGCGACTTTCACTTGTACTCGTAATATGATATCGTTTCTTGTTACAATAAAAACTATTGATATTATTGTCAAGAACTATTGAAAGATTTGTAAAGTTAATGAAGCCGGTATGCAAAAAGTTCTACGATCGTTTAAAAAATATTCTTAGTAAAACATACATACTTAGATTTCAACATCATATATCCTGTTCTGTTTAAGTTTAATTTACCTACATTAATTTAGTTCGTACACCGCAACCCAATGATTAATGTTCACGGAGCGGCCTAAACTAAAAGATAAATTAACGTCATTTTAATACCTACTCCCATAAAACAGGCGCTGTATCCATACAAAAAATCCTATTAGCCCGCCGAGTTCGTCCAAACATTAGACAAAAAGCCGGCATCGGCTACATAAATACATATGGGCCGCTACCAATAATTACCGTTTATTATAAAGGGTGAAATAAAGCGCATTCCAAACAAACGGGTACATGGTACATTCGGTAGTACGT
Source organism: Charanyca ferruginea (assembly GCA_947361185.1). Classification (NCBI taxonomy): domain Eukaryota; kingdom Metazoa; phylum Arthropoda; class Insecta; order Lepidoptera; family Noctuidae; genus Charanyca; species Charanyca ferruginea. The sequence goes on from OX376058.1 coordinate 9,747,355, forward strand.
GTCACAGGTCGTGTCTAAACTCATCAATCTTGGCTCCATTTATGTTGGAATAGAATACGAGTGCGTCTGTGTGCGAGTGCTAGTGCGGGCCGCGGTGTGAAAAGCTCCGGCGACGAAACAAAACTGGCTCGCGTGCACAACGACCGAGTGAACAAGAACGATGCCGCGCAAATGGAATACGCCCGGCGACGCCATTGTCGATACACAAAAGAAAGGCAATCATTCGACATGAATAAATATCTTTGAATAATGGGGGCCTCGCTGCCTATAATGAAATGTTTTATGTATTGGAATTATCGCGTATAAATCGCTTTTATATGACGCTACACTTCCTTGTTAATGTTTGATTCGCGGTTTCGTTATCGCATTTAGGTTAATCCGCGTAGATGTTAATTAACAGTTTTCAGTTTTAAATAAATAAGTATAGATACTCAATTAAGACAGAGCCTTAAGTAAACGGCATGATTAAAAATAACTTATTGCCTTAAAAAAGCTCGTTACTAAAGCGTAATAAGCTAATCAATAATAATTAATTAACGCCTGTGGTATTAATAATAATAATAATAATAATATGTGGGGACATTTCACACACGGCCATCTGAACCCAAACTAGGGAGACCCTGTACTATGGGTGTCAGACATATCAGACATAATCAAATCAATTAAAATCAAACAATAAAATTGTTCTATAACTTAATCATATTTCTCCAAAAACTTTTATAAAAGTGATATGATGGTGTTGATGATGATAGCTTGTTGGACTTTTTTCCTCTACAATCTTAATGTGTTACATAAGCTTGTATGCTGTAGCTAAAATGTTCCACTAGTGATTTAAATGTTTACTTTATCTTTTTATACAATTGTAATACTTAGGTACACAAGTTCTACATAACACTTAATAAATGCAGGACAGAGCTATTTTTTTAACCGACTTCAAAAAAAAAGGAGATTATCAGTTCGACCCGTATGTTTGTATGTATGTATGTATGTATGTATGTGTATGTTTTCAGAAAAGTGATTGTTACATTCTAGAGAAGGTTTTAGTATAGGTATAACAAACAGAAATTTATTCAGCGCTTTCTAAAAAAAGCTTTTTACAAAAAAGACAACCGCCTTCAAAAACTAAAAAGTGAAAAATAACTTTAGCACAGAACACACATTGACTTTAGTTTCGAAATTCAGTGGCTTTGTTCTGTTTGTTGTTTTGTATTGCCACCGACTTCCGAAACTAAAGTCAATGTGTGTTCTGTGCTAAAGTTATTTTTCACTTTTTAGTTTTTGAAGGCGGTTGTATTTTTTGTAAAAAGCTTTTTATTTTCCGCTTTTTAGCTCCTTCTCATCCAAATCTATTAAGAAGAGATTGAAAGTTAACTACTACAAAGATTGATGAAACTAAAACGTCGTCTATGTAAAATTTTTGGGTATGTGTTGATTTTTCAAAAAGTGCTGATTCAATTTCGATAAAATTTATATGGGACCACCCCTGAAGCATACTCTATCCATAGAAAAAAGATTTTTCAAAATCGGGTTACGTTTGCCGGAGAAATCGCGTAACAAATCGCGCACATACTTAATGCAAATTTAAGACTTATACGGTTTTCTCATGGATGCCATTGTCAGAATGGGACCAAATTAAAATGGGACCAAACGGGAAGCACGAGCTTTCAAATAAAAAGAATCATCAAAATCGGTTCACCCAGTCCAAAGAAATCAGGTAACAAACATAAAAAAAAAATACAGACGAATTGATAACCCTCCTTTTTTGAAGTCGGTTGAAAAAACAACAAGACCGAGAAGACGTTTCCATTTCTTTCTTTGGAGGACATTCAATCTCTGTTTGAACTGTGTTGCCGTTCCTTAATGAATTTGAGTGATAAGGAGGCACTAAAAAGTGGAAAATAAAAACTTTTTTGAAAAAGAGAACCGACTTCCTAAACTAAAGTTATGTGTGTTCTGTGCTAAAGTTGTTTATCACTTTTTAGTTTTTTTTTTAAGGCGGTTCTCTTTTTTCAAAAAAGATTTTACTCTATTTACTTTTTGATGGTTGCCCTTTTGTATCTAATTTAATCTGCAAAAGTTTTAAATCAGGTCTGTATCATAATTGGTTTTTGAAATTTATCAATACGTTGATTTGGTGATTTAGAGTACTAGCTTTTTCCCGCGACTTCATCCGCGTGAATATCGGTTATCGCGGATGCAGACGAAGTTGCGATTTAAAAAGTATATGTCCTTCCCCAGGTTTCAAGCTATATTCATACCAAATTTAATCAAAGTCAGTTCGGCCATTTCATCGTGAAAACGTAACAGACACAGTTACTTTCGTTACAATATTAAGTATGGATATGGATTTTTATGTATATCTGCTCTAGAGACCGTGTGTGTATGTAGTACACACACATATGTACACTAAAACTTACTAAACTATGTACCATGTACTATTTAAGTCAGGACTGCTCAAAAGAAGAGCGACTTAGTGATATAGCTGAATTTTGTGTTACTCCCCATGGTAATGTTTATATTGACACTAGTACTAGGTATAGAAGACCTGTAGTCGCCAACAATTCCTCTTTTTGTTCTATAATGGAAATTTGAGGAAGTTCAGTTCAACTAGCGCATTTTACTACTGAATGGACGCTTTTATAAAACTCTTTAAATTGATGAAATAACAAACGCACAGTGACCGGAGAAATGAACGATTGAACGAATTATTGTGATGGTATCACTGTATAAGTTTCACTTATTCAGCCTTTGCAGTAATACGAACACTGTTATAAAACGTAGAAGTACAATAACAGCATTACCGTAACTATTACATCACATTTGGCGGTAAGCGTCACTGTTGCATCAACTGGTCAAAATGCTAAGGCGCGTCCCTGTGCAAAACGCAGCGCTATATCCAAAAGAAATATTAACAAATAAAAAATCAAAGTGTAGATTAAGTAAAAAAAACAAGATTACTTGTTTTTTTTTACGAAGTAAAATGTTTAGTAGTAAAGGCGACTAAGGGAAAATCCGGAAGTCGGGCAGCAGCGGCTTCCATGTACTTTTAACACCTTCACTGCGATCCCTGCCAAGCGTGGGGATTATGGCTAACCCCCCCCCCATCCCCCGGGAGGCCTTTGTTCAACAGTGGACGTCTTCCGGCTAATGATAATGATGATGAAAATGTTTAGTTTATCTCCTCACAACGAAACTACAAAAATGAGAACTAATTATTGAAAACATGCATCTCCTCGTCAACTAACCATTATTTCGATTTTCTACTAACACTAATGGATAGGCAATTTATTAATGAACATTGTGCTACATTTTTTTCTTCAAAATCCCAATATTAGATTTTACAAAGCTCTTATTCCAAAATCTGAGCGTATTCGCTACTGTATCTCTTGCGTGGTGAAGAGGGAACGAATGCTCAAGATTATTTAGTCAGAGTAGCGCCTTAAGGGCTGGTATAAAAACAGTATATCAGTGAATGACGCTGTAACTGCTCCATTTTCAGTTTGAATACACGTTCTTTGTTCTTTTATATGACCATTTACTAAAACAAATTAGTTCATGAACTACGTTCTATGAGCTGCTTGCTGGTTGCTCAATATTGTGAATCAAGATTTTGATGATCTCAGTTGTATATTTATGCTAAAGCTTACGTAAAAATGAATACCTAAATAGAAATCACAATTCCCAAATTACATCACAATACTATCGTATAATAACATGGCAATTAATTAAACCCATTGGAGCACATAACTAATTAACTTTATGAGCCTATTACTTCAAACAATACATATTTAACAGTTCTCAGTAAACAATAGTCATCAAAATTTTAATTTATCATTTTTATCCCAACATTGTTCTTAATAAATTTTAATTTAGTATCCCGCAGCTTTCATATACAATGGGTTGAGCTAGGAAACTACTTACATTCATGTAACTACCTATAGTTTTGTCATACATTATAAATACTTAGGTATCTAAGAGGAAACCCTACACAAATCCTTTAAATATATGACAGATATTTTATTTCAGTAAATATTGCTAGCTTGTTGGAGCGGTTTGATTTCACAAGACTATGGATTTGGCAAAACCGAAAAGACAAATCTCGATGAACAAAATAATGCTTCATTATTCTTTAATCAAATCACGAAGCATCTTATTTTTCGGTCGCAGCTTCCAATCAGTTAATTTTTCCGGTATGTTTCCGAATCTAATAGCATTAATTAATGCTGCCCGAGAGTGCGGCGGAACGGAGCAATAGAGGAGGACTCGGCTCACGCTCCTCCACCAATAAATCAATTTAATCTAATTTAATTTGAGCCAAGCTTCCTCCGGGCGGACGAGCCGATGGTTTTCGTACAGTCACGCAACCTCTAAAACTTTTTTCAAGCAATCAGTTTCAGACACCAGATAATGTAATAAAAATATTTATTAAAATATTGTACCAAGTAGCTACATATACCAACACTATCAGATTTTTCTAGTAATAAATCTTTAATATCGGTAGTTCAAGAAAATGATACAGTTTTAGCATTTTTAAATTTAAATGTCTTACTTTACCTTATCAACAGAAAATTCGTAGCATTACGCACGGATCTAGCGTAGCTACTCGTAGCACGTAGCACTGTAATTAGTTTAATCATAAACCTACGTGCATTTCCATACTCGTAAAAAATAACAATCGGCTACCAAAATAGAATCTATTTAGGTAAGTAGGTATGTAAAAAAAATACTTACAAAAGTTCCATTCAAGGTCCGTTTATAACAGCCAGAAGCTAGCACAAGCTGGAATGAATTGTTTATTTATAATCCTTTTACTAAATGTAATGTCATGCCTTTAATATTGCTAACCACTGCAGTCCTAGGTAAAGGAGGCTTTCCCTAACCTTTCCAGCTTTAACGCTACCTACAATCCTTGATTTCATGATGCCGGTAGTCCCGTAGACCTCCCCCCTCTCGTAGCATCAACATTCAAAGCTCCCATTTTTATTTTTGAACATACAAAAGGCGATAGTTATTCGGTTATAAGTATTTATTATTGAAATAACTAACAATTTACTTTGTACATTACGTTTTTTTATATTCATCTTGAAATGACGAAGCTTATTACATGGTAGCATTAAAATAACGGCAGCGTTGTAATTGTAACGTTATTTTTCAAAACGTTATAATGAATATATAGTATAGACTCTAACAGGAATCACATACTAGGTAAAATGTATACGAGATGAAAGACCACGGTTAAATATCTCTAATAACGATCAGCAAATATCGGACATAGGTATATTATACAGGCTACTGCTATGAGGATATAAAACAGGTCACGTTTAATGAGATCATGTATGACCAACACAAACAAAAAAACTTTTGAAACGGTAGCACAAGCAACAGAACGCGTTCCCACATGAATCAATACATGCATTCGGCTGCTATTTAGATACATGCTACCAAATAAATTACTCTCAAAACGAATTAGACCGCTCTGCTGCACCGCGTACACCATCATTTTGCGCTTCATTATACCTTAACAATAATAAGACACACATCAATGGCTAATTCAATTTCATCTCAACAAATTGAATTTGTTCTACGGTGTGAGCGTACATTCTTGTTCGTACAATGAGTATACCAACAATAAAAGGCCGAATACCAATATCGGACTACCGGGGATAGGAGCGACCAGTGCGACCAGTGCAACCAGCGACCACACAGCTCGTCGTCACGTTTCCAATGAGATCGGTGCCGCGATGACACCCTTGAAATGTTTTTAATAGCGTGATTTATAGAGCAAATTAAACATTTGACTTGGCGTGAATTTGACGTTGAGTGGATCGGTCACGCACGGACACTGCGCCCGCGCTGCCTCCGCCTCTACAAGTAAGTACAGACAAGCACATTCTGCATATTGAAGGAAATGTTGTTTTCTATTTTTCCGTTTATCAAGATTATGGTTTTGTGGATTATCTGAATTTTATTTAAAATAAATTGTATCCAAGTGCGGATAACACACACGTAAACATTTTAAAACTGTTCCTGCTCTATCACTAACAATAACACCTACTGAAGTATTTTACAGTTACTAACTAAAACCTAACTTTTAAAGACTGACAGACTAGTCCTAAACTGAGCCACAACATAATATTTGAATTTTAAAATGATTGAAAGCATGTCTCGGTTTTTCTTTATCTTCTATCGTCGACTGTACATAGGTCTCCGCGCGCGACAGAACCTCCAGTCCGGTGGTCGCAGCTGATTAATACGCGCCGCTACCGTCTTCCACGGAAGGTTTTTTACATCGACGACACCGTGCGTGCGCGTGAGAACCGATTTCCATCGCTATTTTCAGCAACAGTTAACGGTACAGTATCGAGCGACCCGCCGCTGTAAAAGAACTCACTGTGAAAGTACCAATATCGAATAAAAACTTGTCTGAATCACGTAGGTCAAACCAACCGTGAAAATACGTTTGCAGTTCTGGGTATCGGAATGGTTTTGTTAACTTAAACCATGTTATTGTGACAGCCTGTTGGTATAACGTTTTGCGGCTGTCAGCAGTGCCGACATTATTAAAACAATTTGTTGATTAAAATTTTAATGGCACTCGTTTTTGCCTTGCCGTGTGACCGATATTGTACACAACAGGGTACATTAATAATGATTTATACAGTTTTTTACTGGAATATTAATACACTATACAATTATTCTCCTTCAAGAGCAAAGAGGTCAAAGACAATCCGCTAAAACCTTTATCCAATTAATCAGAAATAAATCCTGACTACCAGCGTAAATAATCATATGAATAATCTTTCAACCATAGCTAATCTACTTAGAAGCTCTATATTCCGTCTATTCCAAACACTACTTATTAATGTTTTGTGTCAGTCCTGCATATTTGCGGAGTAATTTTATTTTCCAAAAATTCTGTTGTAAGCGGTTATTGTGTGTTACGGTCACAATAACAACACACATTAGGCACGACAAACAACTTTAGATTACACATGACATATTTTTCCGATCATACTTTACAAGTCTCCCTCATAGCGTAGGGATACTAACTACTAATTTAAAAGTGGTTTCAATACCCGTGCGCCAGTAAAGCAGGCCATAAAGTGCGCGTTGTAAAGAAGTTCAATCAGCTGCCTGTCGTCCAATATTTGTTATAGGCTACGCAGCCGCAAGTGCCCATTGTGCACGCAACTATATACCGAGCACTGAGCAACTACTCGTTATACTTGCAGCCTCTGATTTTAAGCTACAGGGTGGATGGTAACGAATTGGTCATAATCAGCTCTCACAAATTTAGTTAACTAGGTACAATCAAAAAATGGAATCTGTCACTGTCAAACAGTTATACCTAAGCTTCAAACTGTACACGCTCTAACTCTACAATACCTAACTTTACAAACTCCACACCTTAGTCAAAATATGTGGCTTAGCCTTTTCGCTATTGTCACATGGGCGTAAGGTAAAAAAATTATTCACTGTTCATTACTATATTCTGTTTATAGTTCTTGTAGTAACGAAATCGCCAAACCACATATTTTGACTAAGGTATAAAGTTTGTGAAGTTAGGGCTTGTAGAGTTAGGGTTGGGTGTGTAGAGTTAGAAGCTTGACTACATGAGATCTGATAACTTTTTGACAGTGCGAGACATATGGTCTCGTCTTGGCTACATTTTGCATGAAAATGTTTATGATGGGATTGTTTATTCCGAAAATCGTATTATTATTTATGTCGCCTACGCGGCTACGGTGCTACGAAGACGTAACAAATACGTAATTTCTTAAAAGCATAGATATAAGTAAGAAGTAAAATTTAAGGAAAGTCTGTTATCAAAATGTAGTTTTGTAGCATACCATATATGCTTACAGCAAAAACAACAAATTCCAAAAATTATAATTTACGCTATTTCCTTATGAGTTAGGTATCAAAACGAAATTTAGACTTTTGATAAACAATGTATATGTGATAAAGCCTAAACGTACCTACATGATTACGTACCGACGTCATTACAAAATGTGATTAGAGACCGACGTCATTACATAATAATCTGTGTTAATTAATACGCAGACTACGTCAGAAGGAACGTGGTTGCTGCGCCAATTTTAGTGGATAGACCAGACCACCAAAACCAATACGATTTCCCAGCTGCGGGCACGTCTGATAAGGATGGCCTCGTGAAGGTGGAGTGGAAGAAGAGGAAGAAACCACCTAGTTGGAACCAGTACGGGTCCGCAGTAGCGGACCCCAATATGCTGCGTCCGGCAATACCTACGACGCAGCTTTATGTGTCCCGGCTACATCGCACCACGAAGGTTTAGGAGATCGTGGAGTATATCCGATCGAAGACCAGCTGGACCTTGAGGGTCGAGAAGTTAGAGTCGCACCACAATACGAACTTCAAGTCGTTCGTGGTGCGAGTTCCGACTCATTATATTGAACCTTGAGTTTTGGCCGAAGGGTGTCGTATTTCGGCGATTCCGCGGAAGGGTACGCGACATCACGCAGCGCAACACGACACCGTCACTTCGAGTACTTTTAATAATATTTTTGTGGTTTTAATAAGTATGTATATGATAGTCTGTAAGGTACCTATACATGTCATGGGTCTTCGATACCCGAAATAAATGATTTATTATTATTATTATTAATTAAAGTTAATCATCAGATGCACACCTCCTTGGTACCTACCGTTTGAATTTTAAAGTGATGTTTAGTGAATCATTACAGCTCAAACAAATTACTATCGAATTCAGGCTGAGTCTGAAAACAGGCGGTCTTAGGTTAGCGATACAAGGGAAAAACATATTGAAAGTGAAATTAAACTATTAAATTGTGTATAATAATAATAATACTTTATTGAAAACAACGTAGGTAAGTATAAACATTTACATAAAAGCCCTGCCTAGAACTAGTTTTATAGCCTGTATCTCAGGAGACAATTCCCTTCCAGTTTACAGTTTACAAAATGCTTACAGAGTTCTCAGATAACTAAACATAGGTACAGAAAAAAAATATTAGTTTAATTTAAATTATAGCAAAAGTAAAAATTGTAAAAAACACGGTTAATTTAATGTATAGCGAAACCCGCTTGCTAAGTCATGGACTTTTATGAACAGTAAGTACCATGATGATAAGAGTATAACCTATCTATCCCTTCTTTATTCGTATTCGTATATCCGTTGGTACCTAAGTACATTTCAGTATTACAGACTGATAATGATGACCTTATGATAGACACATAACTAACCATGCCGTGCGTGTATCCATGTGACTAGGATAAGATGATCTGAATCTGATATATTGACACCTGCTGTATGTTGCCTGGGTAACTTAACAGCTGGCTACGATATCGGAGTTAGGCTACGAGCGACGATCTGTAAGCGAGCATACATTTCTTCCACAAGCCTGCCACCCGCAAATATGATGTCTCAAGCTTTAGTACTGACTTTGTTTATGAAATAATGTGTTTGTCGCGAAATACTACGGATGAAGATTTGGTCATCATGCTGCTGCTTTCACCTTCGCTACTACGGTTCTGAGATATCAAGAAATTTAGGCTAAGCACGCACTACGAAATTAATTCGTTGCGGTTTTAAAAATGCGAAATGAAATCGATTGAAATAAAGGGAAAATCGCAAACGAATTGCTCTCGCAGTGTGCGAACTCTAGAATATTGGTATTGTTCACAGATTGGCGATTATTATTCGCAACGATTAAAATTCGTAGTGCGCGCTTAGCCTTAGTTTGTCAAAGGATTATTTTATACATATTATTATACTAAACTACAAGTAAAAAAAAATGGCCAACCACCATACCGTACCATTATCTATACAACATTAGATATCGAGCAAACAAACGGCAAAAAAATCACGTTTGTTGTATCGGAGCCCCACTTTTATATTTAGTATTTGTTGTTATAGCGGCAACAGAAATATGTAGGTACTATCGCGGGCTTTTCCGCCTGCTCAGTTAAAAAAAAATTCCCTTGGCGCCTGCGAAGTCAACGGAGCGGGGCTAGAGAGCGCTTTCATCTTTTGAGTGCAAGCAAAAATGAACTTAGTGGTGGTCAGGCGGGTGTGTCCACGATAGTACATCATCTGTGAAAATATCAACTGTCTAGTTATCACGGTTCATGATATACAGGCTGGTGACAGACATACAGACAGATAGACGGACAGTGGAGTCTTTGTAATAGGGTCCAGTTTTCACACTTTGGGTACGGAACCATTTAAAAAAAATGATATACGGATATAATCGAAATAAGGAAAAAAAATTAAAATTGCCTACGGCCTATTCTCAGACCAACCAAACATACACAACAATTTTTATAAAAATCGATCAAGCCGTTTCAGAGGAGTTCGATGACAAACACTATGACAAAAGATTTCTATATATAATGTATATAGGGTAACTGGTAATTAGTGTACGATATTTTAACACGTGATTGTGTTCATGATAACAAACAACTTTCCCGAAGAAAAAAAATGTTTTTTGTACTGGTTCACTTTAGGTCACAGGCGTGCGCGCGCGTGAATTTCATACGGCTGTTGTGTTATAGTGATAAAAGTGAACCAGTACAAAAAACATTTTTTCTTCAGGAAAGTTGTTTGTTATCATGAACACAATCACGTGTTTAAGTATCGTACACTAATTACCAGTCACCCTATATATGTTAAAGAGTTTATCTTACACATATATACATAAATGTAGGTATAAGATAATATACAACACTAGCGGGCTTGGCAGACGTTGTCCTGCCCTTAAAATAAAAAGGTCCCACAACTCGACTGCAGCGCCACCTATCAGGTCCAATTGTCGATCTAAACCATTCTAGAATCCACTAGTACACACACAAAAAAAATCATCAAAATTGGTCCAGCCGTTTAGGAAGAGTTCACTTTCATACACACGCACAAAAGATTTTTATATATAAGATTCACAATATACAATTTTCGCGATGATTGAAATATTTTACTTCTAAGTACCTATAGGTATTTCCAGAAAAAGTATAATTTAATTAAAATGGTAGCTTTATCTTAAGGATGTGATAACATTCACCTCAAACCTACGCCAACAAGACTAATTACTTTGATAATATTATAAATGTGACGTCACAACAGCGGATTTATGCATATTCCTCTTAGATAAAGCAGTTTAAATTAATTGACCTACCAATATCAATTATTTCCAATAAAATAAAGGTATCAGTTTCCCCATTTAATAATTGGTATTTGGGGTGAATATCCGATCGTCGATCGATGCCGTCAATCGACATCGATCGACGTTGATCGATTGGTAGCTTTGGCTGATCGACAGATACCGTTCCACTAACTAATCGATCGATTGCCGGTCGATGGCATCGGTCGACGTTGAACGATTAACCCCAGCTATAATCTATCAGTACTAGTAATCAAGTAGCTCTAACCAAGCGATCGACGTCGACTAATAAAGTCTACCATCGATCTATCGTCGATCCGCAATCGATCGGTTGGTCTGGTAGAAACTATCGATCGACGTCGACTAATCTATTCTACCATCGATTGATGCCGTCGAACGACGATCGATCGATTGGTCTGGTAACACCCTAAGCCAATCACAGCACAGCTAAGTGACGCGATAGCTTCTTGTGATTGGCCCGTTTGTTCCCATCCCTATTACCTCGATCGCTGCTATATACTTATAAAAAAATATATACATTCGCTAACGACCATTGCAACGATAACTTGATTGTTTTCTTTGTCAAAATAACCCTATAAAATAGGCCACAAGTAGTATTTAGACAAAAAGTTCCGATCCCACTGGAACACACCTAAACAATTGGTAAGTAATGTAAGTACCTATATAAATAAGTAAAGCCGTTGGTCCTCCCGGCTGTTATTCAAATTCATTAATTTCAAATAAACCATTTACTTACCTCAGACAAATAAAATCTTTTTTTTAATATTTCCGTAACCGAGGGCTAATTCACGTAATTTTATGACGCGCGGATGAAGTTGTAGTGCAGTTGCAGTTAAGTTCAAGTTTGAGTGATAAACCGTGATAAACGGTATTCTTGTAATCTTTGAACTGCGCGTAAGCTAAGCCTGAACTGCATGTCAACTGTACGACAACCAAACTCTACCAAACTTGCTTATGGTGTAGAAAAAATGTTACTCAATAAATAATCGATAAGAATTGATTAAATTTCAATGAATATGACGTAATTATAATACTAAAATAATACCCCAGTACAGATTTTAGTACCTTTTCTTACGTCAAACGAATAGTAGAATGCCAATCATGTTGCGTTCGGAAGCACGCACCAAAGACGCACAGCAGTAGAATGCCGTTATTGCGCTCGCGTGATGCGAGCGTGTCTGACAGCGGTAGAGAATACGAAGAGCGTTGTTTTGATCGAAACTTAACTGCAACAGCACTTCTTTAGTTACGTGAATTAGCCCACAGGTCTCAGGTATACTCCAGAACAAAAAACGCCATAATCATGTACCTAATTTACAGTTTCGTTAAGTGTACACCCGTTACCCGTTGGCCGTTATGTAGGTAATCGACATCTATTTTTAACTTTATCGAAAAACAGATTTGGAGATGTAACTTTGCGATCTCAATACCAAAACTTGTTACGCACATGTGAATATAGGACTGTGTTCTGATATGTCCCCGGCTATTTTTAATCATATTGGTAATTCCATAAAAGAGGAACCAGCAACAACTTTCTAAATGAAACTATGTACTTAACGTATTTCTATTAAACAAATGTTACTACTACTCCGTATCGGATTTTCTAGCTGATAAATTATTGTTGTTGCAGTTCTACCAATGTCTGATGATGAACTGTATCAATGTTTGCCTGCTAAAATAGTAGAATAGAAAGAAGAAGAAGAATAAAGAAGAAGAAGAAGAATAGAAGAACAAGAATGAGATGAAGTAGAATAGTAGTATTATTTAATATGATTGTAACCACCTTATTGTACATTCTGAGCAAATAAATGAATATGCTATTGTATTCTACACGGTGAATTCTTGCAACAATAGTAGCAAGATATGAAACAAGATTTTCTTGATTTGAAATAAACAAACTCAAATCTTTTCATACATATAGCTGTGTTTCCACCAGAGATGAGCGAGGATGCGTAGCAAGGGATGTGTTTGTAAACAACCAATAGAATCACGACATTTACCTAGCCTCGCTTAGCGTAGCTCTGGTGGAAACGGCTTTTTGTTTTTTTTTTTTTTTTCGGATTGGCATCTCGCAGGTCAACCTAGGAGGTTATCGGCTGCTTAACCGGACTTTCCTGTGGTAAAAAATATTATTTTTAGGGCCTCCAGCCAGGGCAAAATAGCTTACAAACTAAGCGACTACACGCTAAGGGCACCCCCTGTGGGGTACGAGACTCGGCTTAGGGCGTCGCTGGGAGAGGACAGCAAAGGGACAGGCTGGATCGGATTTCCATTATTTAGGGACAAATTTAAAACCACAGGCTCAGCGGCGCGGGCTGGCACGAGCAAGGGTCGGGGAGGGGGTGGAAACGGCTTAGCAGAGCGACGTTTTTATACGTACAAAACAAGCGAGGGATGTGTGCGAGAGATGTGATAGACGCGAGCGAGAAACTACTGACAGTCACTAGACAGAGTTTATTAGAGGTAGATGTGTATTGTACTGAATATATGGATCAGTGGACTCGCTCGCTCGCTCATCTGCGCACCGTTTCACAGCGTCGCTACGCATCTTCGACCCGCTCAGCTGCCTAGCACATCTATGGTGGAAACAATTACATCGTTTCACAGCCGGTTTCACAGGTGGAAACGCAACCTTACACCATCCAGACAAAAAAAAATGCTGTTTCTTAGGTACCAGTAATAATTTGTACTAGGCAATATTTGTTTATACTTGTATACAGAATACTTTTTGTTTAAAAAATGTTGTGCCTTTTTACTAATATTCTAAAGAGGTAAAAGTTTTTATTTAGGAGTTAATCTTCAGCAATACGCATCCGATTTAAAATAAAAACTCCAATAGGAATCTACGCCCTGAGTGCTATAGTCTTGAGTGATATATTTTATTATCAAAAAATTAGGGTTCCGTAAGAAAAATCACGCCGAAAAAGTCGCGGGCAAGGTGCTAGTCTACATAATCCACTTCCTACTGATATCTTAGCTTCAGTAAACCTTCGTTGTGTAACGGGTTTTATCAAGTTTTATTCAACGTTACCCAGTTTTAATTAGGTACTTACCTACATTTGAGGAAATCGAGCAGGCTATATTAGATACTAGCGACCCGACCCGGCTTCGCATGGGCCTATAGCCTTCCTCGATAAATGGACTATCCAACACAAAAATAAGTTTTCAATTCGAACCAGTACATTCTGAGATTAGCGCGTTCAACCAAACAAACAAACAAACTCTTCAGCTTTATAATATTAGTATAGATTATTTACTACTAACACTTTGCCCGCGACTTCGTCCGTGTGAATTATGTCAAGGATCGATATTTTTTTGATAATGCAGTAAACCCTATAACACTCAGGGATAACGTAGCTTCCTATTGGTGATAGAATTTTTGAAATCGGTTGAGTAGTTTCGGAGGTTACCCCCTACATACAACCTTACAAACATACAAACAAATTTTACCTCTTTATAATATTAGTACAGACATATCCGATTCCGGGGACCTACTGCGATTAAATTTTGGCGTAGCTACCTACCTACTTATCTACCTACGTCTTACTTCAACAGATCTCATTGTTCCGATATACCTAAAGACAAAGACAGCACCTAAATAACCAACCAATCAGTGTAATTCAGGGTCGTGTAACGGCGACATCGCTGTTAATTCCTCACCGAAGCACACTAAAGGTGTTCAGTGGCGGGCAGCGGGCACGCCCGGGGGTAAACGGCACTCAATTTAACCATTTCTCTATATTAATTACCAAAACAGCCCCCAGCCGTTGCGCCGAGCATAAATAACAAAAAATGACGTGTATACGTCACGCCGGTCGACTTCACCGATTACATTAGCATCCCCTTCTGAAGCTTAAACGAGTTTAAGGGAAGCGATTTATCACACGTTTAAAACGTAACCTCGCGTATAAATTGTATGTAATCCATAAAAGTGGATGTTATACAACACCTGTCCCTTGGTTACTATGTTTTTTGTTTTTCCATTGAACCTACCTTCCTGCATGCAAATAGAGCATGAGAAATTCCTATGCTCTAGGTATTTATATGGAGGTAGATTTCTATTCATTCTTACTGAGTAAATATGACTAAACGATATTCCTAGCGTAGCGATAGGTATTTGTTTTTTTTTTTTTACTTTCAACAATGTATAAAAAGCGCTTACTAATTTGAATGAACCTTTTATTTTCTTCGACTGAACGTACCTAATAGGATTGAAGGAATTGTAATTCAATCATTTTTAAAATATAGATTTATTATATATAAATAATGATTTGACAATGTTAACAAAACATATTATTATCTACTTATTAAGATAACACATTATAGCTGATGTGACAAATCAACAAAAAAATATCTAAAAAAAAAAATAAGTTGTACATATTGAAAACATTTAAAGTTATAACTTATTATTTTAAACACGTGTTCTAAATACATACAATAAACATTTACATGTGTAATTTTTCTTATTACGTACGCTTAATTTTACTTTATCTTCTTATTTCGAGTACCTAGAGATCGTCTAGCCCAGCGGTTCCTAAACTTTTCAGGCCACGGAACACTCAATAAACCCTTTTTATTTAATGCACCTCACAAAATTACAAATCGTTGATATTGAAAGCTAGGCGGTCTTTGCAAACCTAGATAATAACATAGGTACTTATTTACAATGCAAATTAAAATATCTATGGCATAAAGCTGACCATCTTTCTTTCAATATATCTATCTACCCAGTCTGAAGGAACACCTTGAATTAACACAACGCACCTGGACATCACTCTACGCACCTTTGTTTTCTCTTCGAAGATATCGATCTAGGGTCTCGGATATTAAAACATACCTAAATACAAAATTATAATAAACATAGGTACGTAGGTATCTATTTACTATGCGCATCATAGTGATGATGAGTCCAAAGTATACCTAAATTAGGTATGAATGTTGTTGGTAGGTACATTTCTGTAGTAACATAATTAAGGAACACTTAGTTGAAATTGTTGAAAACACCAGCATTATCTACCTGGCTAATTTAGGGTTGCAAAGTTTAGTATTTTAATTTCATTTTGCTGTAAACATAATAAATGTTTACAGAAAAATGAAATTGAAAATACTAAACTTTCATTAATTGTAATATTAATTAAATTAACTGAAGCCTGAAATTAATTGTCTTAACAAAAAACGACACCATATCTATTTGTGTGTACTACTATCTGTGTGTATTTATCTATTATGTAACAATCTGCCTCGAACTTTAGGTGAAGTGAGCTTGAGGTGAGCTGTCATTCCTGAATTAACCTACTAAATTAAATTGATAATGAAAATTATGCTGGCAAAAAGCGGTATAGGTATCTAATAAATGTTATTAACCTAATGAGCTTTACCTATGGGGTCAAAGTTTCTATTGTTTCGGTTTTTTCTTAATTTCCAATGTTTTCTTTTTATTTTGCACTTTATGATGACCATGATATTAAAGAATGGCTAGGTACTAGGTACCTACAAACTTAATTATAATGAATGCAAAGGTTGCTGGAGATAAAAATGCAGATTATCAATAATGTTCTGAAAGTTAAGTCTTAACTGAAGGTGTTCAAGTGGTGATGGCGGCATGAAGGAGGGCCACATGGCCGCCCCCAGCGCCACCAAGTCTGGCCGGTACGGCAACACAGGCGCGCGCGCTGCACTCGCCGGTACCACAACACTAGATTTTTCCACTCCACTGCTCAATAAACTGTCTATGGAAAATGACTTCCTCCAACTATCTTTTGTATCAGTCACTGTATAAGAATTAGGAATCACTGGAGCTTCAAACACTTGTTGCAGAGGTGGAACCTTCATATTCAACTGACTAGCAAGGAACTGCTGATTGAAGTTTGCCAACGCAGTTAGCTCTGATTTGAAACTATCCTTCTGATCTGTGTGCAGCTTGAACCTCTTGCGCCTCCTGAGCAGCGAGCCGTTCTCGAACATGTCGAAGGCCTGCGGGTGCAGCGTCCAGTAGGCGCCCTTGCCGGGCCGGTCCGGGCGCCGCGGCACCTTCACGAAGCAGTCGTTGAAGGAGAGGTTGTGCCGCAGCGAGTTCTGCCAGCGCTGCGTGTTGCGCCGGTAGTACGGGAAGCGGTCCGTGATGAACCGGTAGATCTCCGACAGCGGCAGCATGCGCTCCGGGGAACTCCAGATCGCCATCGCCGTGAGGGAAATGTACGAGTACGGGGGCTTTTGATCGCCGTAAGAATCACGCGGTGGCCGCGGCATGTTCGATAGTGCTAAATGCTAATGATATGTGTCGGGGCGGTGTGGGCGCGGGCGTGGCGTTCGGGGCGGGGCGCGCGAGGCTCCGCCCGCCGTCCGCGCGGTCTCCGTCAGATATGATAACGAGAATGCCACTCGGTGAGCAAACCACATCTCCCCCTGGGACTATCATTACTGACATGATTGACTGTGCACTTACCTCCTGTTGGTTTAAACCTGCATATCGCTAAATAGACATACTTAAATAGGTACGTAGCCTACTTAGGTATAGTAGGCAGATACCTACCAGGTACCTACCTGTTTAGCGATTAAAATGCAGTTACCTACTTAGGTATAGGTATAAAAGTATTAAGTAAACTAATTACTAATTTACCTACCTACTTAATTAGGTTCTTATTATTTTAACTAATCTCTCTGCTTCGCAAAAAAGGGACCTACCAACCTTCCTAAGCACATTACTTTAAAAACGTTCGGTTTATTAATTTAATATAATAAGCGGTACCAACAGTTATAATTCACTGCATAAAAAAAAATTGATTACATTTATTCAAGCAATGCTTTTGTACGATATGACAGCGCCATCTGTTATCGAATAGCAGAACTAAACGGATCAAAATATTTTCATTGAATGCTGTAAGCATGAATATAGATGGAAAACTCTATTAAAAATGTACCTAATAAGAACAGTCTTTTTTTCTATTATGCTTAATGTAAATTATAACCATAAATAGTAGGTACGGGCACTGTAGGTATAACAAAATTCACCATCACAAATAAAGAAACGGGTAGTGTCTGAGGTAGGATAGTACTTAATTAAGTAAGACATGGTTTATGTTCATTAATTAAACACATAAAATATGTAGTTCATAGTTTTGAAAGAATTGCTAAATGAGCGTCACGCCAGTTTGAATTGCTAACGAAATCATAACTTTTCTTTTCAAAGGTCATTTTTATATTGCATACACATAGTTATATAGATTAGATAGAAATTCTTGTAGTATTGCCACAGCTACAATAAACCTGATTAGTTTACGAATGTCGCAAACAGGCTATAGATTTATGTTTTTTCACGACAAACATGCTGAAGTTCGCCAAGAATCACCGTCCTGGGCAATTATACCTTATCTTGTTGTACTCAAGATCGATATTGGGTCGCCTGATCTCGTTGTGAACTAACCAAACAGGAACTTATCCTACATGGATCTTTCTTCAGCCTTCCGTAATCCGTATACATCTCTCGATCATATCGCCCGCGCATTTCGCACAATACGGATCCATTTTTAACTCAGGCTTCATAGAAAAATGTAAGCCTACCTCTTAAGCCTTTTCCCAACTATATTGGGATCGGCTTCCAGTCTAACCGGAATACCAGTGTTTAACATGGATCGACCTCGACACCACAACCCAGTTACTGGGTAACACGATACCCCTTGGTAAGACTGGTTGTCAGACGTTCTAGCTTCTGACTACCCATAACGACTGCCAAAGATCTATAAATTACTGTCGAGACCAACGGCTTAACATGCTTTCCGAGGTACGGAGTTGTAAGTACCTCTCAAGAGAAAATAATAAGCGAGTCTAGTGTTAAAATAAAATCAAGAAATATAGTAACAATCTTTATTATACTTACATAATTCGCTTACACATGATGATAAATTACGCTGTTCAACAATAAAAGTTCACATATCTCGAGTAAAGGGTATAAAAGTCGTATATAAGAATAAAAATGTTCATCTAAAATGGTAAGACTATGTATTTCATTCTCTCTGTCTCTCGCTTCAATTTGTAGATGTTCACAACTTAGATGTGAGCTCCGGAACAGCCTTGAACAAGTCGGCGACGAGGCCGTGGTCACTCACCTGGACAAAATAGAATATTTGTTATGCACTATAATCTCTTCTACATTAAGATTGGCCAACGAAATTCAGTCGGGATTTTTTTTCTGTTGGGATTCAGGTTCATTCGGGTCGGTCAAGATCATTTCATCAGCCTACTTTCAGCAATGGACGGTAATAGGCTAATATGATAGTAATAATAATAATATAATAATATGTGGGGACATTTTCACACACGGCCATCTGACCCCAAACTAGGGAGACCCTGTACTATGGGTGTCAGACAGCTGATATATATACACAAATATATTTTTTTTTTTGTAAATACATACATATAGATAAACAACACCCAGACACAAGGCAAACACAAGTGCTCATCACACAAATATTTACCCTGGGCGGGAATCGAACCCGCAACACGCTGCGCAGCAGTCGATCGCTCAGCCACTGCGCCAACCGTGTCGTCATATGATGATAATCATTTCGCAAAATGGGGAGTTAAATCATTTTCAAAGGTCACCATAGTTTTTTAGCAATAAAGATACGTACAATATAGGTCAACCACATTACCTGTAATTTGTTTATAGAAGCGTGTTGCAAATTAAAACAAAATAGATTACGCAACTACCAATTTTCTTCCTAAACCAATTTAATAATACTTAATTTAATAACTTTAATCAGTATCAATCTGCACTTGTTTATTGCTAAGAAGATAAGGTACTGATAAAAAAATATTCATCCTTGACTTGTTGACATACAGATAACCAACTTCACATACCTAATATTGCTATATCTTATCCTGGCACTTCACATGGCGTATTTGTGCAAATATTCGCCTAATTTGAATCATACAAAATCGACTTTATTTCAATAATTATAGGGTAAGTTTCGTATTATCTTCCTATTTAGGAATAGTATGTCGATATACGAATAGTTCAATAATAAATAAATGGATAAAGAAGTGAGCAGTGAAGTAGACTCGTGTCAACAATTGAAATTTAATATTTCAAAGCTAGATTATGGAAATTACCTGTAAAGTTTTGAGGTTAGAGATCAGGCAGAAACCAGACCAATAGTCATTCCCCATAGTTTTTATATAAGTCTTGTTATTTTCATATACAAATCAGGTTACCTGGAAAATGGGTGCCTCAGGGTCCTTGTTGATGGCTACAATGGTCTTCGAGTCCTTCATACCAGCCAGATGCTGGATAGCACCACTGATGCCTACTGCAATGTATAGATCCTGAGGGAAAAACATCATTTACAAACCTGTAATATTATTTGTAAAATACTTTTCCAACCCTGTTCTTGGATTGTCTATGTTCGTAGATTTGAATTCTGCACATACAATAGTCCTTTAAGTAGACTTGGTGGAGACGATTAGTGAAGCAATAAGTTTCGCGTAATATTGTTGTTGTTGTTTAAGGATTGAAGAACTGATTGTGAGCGCTGTCAGAGTATTATCTGTGACTTCTCAGGCTCCTATTGTTTTGCGTATGTTATGGAGCGGACAATGAAATGATGCTGCGAGAAAGTGGGTTGGTTGGTTGGCTGATTAAAATGCTCCTCTATATTATGTTACTAACTGAGATAGCTAATTCAAGTCGCTTTCTTTTGATTTAGTATGGAGTGGCAACTCTACTTGCTCCTTATTTCTCTTTTTTTAAATCTTCACACTGATTGTCATCATCATCACTTCAGCTTACAATTGGTCCACTGTTGGACATAAGCCTCTTCCATGGCGCGCCATTTTTCCCCGTCCTCTGCCTTCCGCATCCTGAACGTTATAATCATGCAATTTAAAAAAACAAGTAGGTAACTTACAGGAGCAACAATCTTGCCAGTTTGACCGATCTGCAGGTCGTTGGCGACGAAGCCGGCGTCAACGGCGGCTCTGGACGCACCGACCGCGGCGTTCAGCTTGTCGGCTAGGTCGTACAACAGCTTGAAGTTTTCACCAGACTTCAGACCACGACCTGTTGAATATTCTAGTTAATAATGACATCCCAAACAGAAAAAAATTTATTAACAGAAATAGTGTCTATTTAGATTTAATTTATTGAGTACACCTATATCAGGGTAACCTGTATATCAGAATCAGAGGTGTTCCAGGACATTATTTAAATATACATACATATTTCGATTCAATTTGGAATGCAATTAGGCTACTAATGAGACTTCCTATTAGAAATTTTGGTATGAAGTAGTTTAGTAGTCTAATATGCTACCAATGTTACTACAACAAACAAGATACAGTCAAAAAAACAAAAATAAGTTATCTTACCACCAGCAACAATATTCTTAGCACTAGTAAGTTCAGGCCGGTCAGACTTTGCGAGTTCCTGCGACACAAACTGGACGAGATCAGTCTTGTAGTCACCCTCTGGAGCTTTCTCTACGGCTGCCGAGCCACCCTCTAGAGGCTCGGGGGGGAATGCTGTGCTGCGGACTGTAATCACTTTGATAGCATCCTTAGCTTCTAATGTGAGGACTGCATTACCTGAAAGTGTTGTTAAATTTGTTTAGAATTTGTGTTCACTATGACATATTGAATAAATATAATTATTTAGAACAAACTTTTTGTTCAGTATTGTAGATAATAATATTGTAACACACTATGAAAAAGACATTAGCATTAGCCATTCATATTCAATAACAATGTTTATTTAAATAGCTATGACATAATTATTATAGCATGATTTACTTTACTATTATTATATTTTGATTCCTATTATTTAAATCAATTGTAATTTACCTGCATAAATAGTTCTAACAAAGGTATTAGCATCCTTAACACCAATAATATCAGTGATTGGTGATACGTCAAGCTTAGCTGCTACTCTAGGCAAGACAGCCTTGCCGAAGGCGGTGGCCGGAGCTAAGATGTGCGTGAACTTGAACTGCTTCTGAGTAGCAATGATGAGTGGTGTTAGAGTCTCAGCTGTAAGACCCTTGAATGTGTCACTTTCAGCCACCAGGACTTTGGAAATGCCATTTGCTTTGGCTATAGCTTCAGCAGCCTGAAATTAAAACATTACATAATGTAAACATGTTGATCAGTTCAATGATTTTTAAATTCATACCATTCAAGCTACTATTCAAATATTAAATTTAAAGGAAGAATGTTTGGGTAGAAGTTACATTTGTTACTAAATTTAAATCTTTGACAAATTGAGATAGGTACATTTTGATGTATTTCAATATAATATTATCTTCACATTGGTAACTCCAGCAAATAGGAAGCATAAACAGTTAAAAATAATACAACCAACTTACAGGGCCACATTTGGTACCAGCCACCAGCACAGCAACATCTCCTCCAATCTTTTTGGCAGCACTCAAAGTATTCTGGGTGGCTGGTGAGAGTACTTCATTGTTATGCTCTGCAACCACCAAAGTGCTCTGCAATCGCCTCAACTGGAAACAAAATAAAAGAGCAAAAAGGTACAATGTCAGTTTTCTTTTTAAGGGCAGCTTCATTATTTTAAGAAAAACCTTTGCCTCACCACATTATGAGATCATAATAGTACATAGATAATTTGCAATAAATGATTGGGTAAGGTTAATAACAGGCCATCAAATTAAGAACTATTCTTAATTTGATGGCCTGTTACCAACCTTATAGACTGTTTTTTAACATTTTATTCCTAAGATGAAAGGTTACACATAAATACTTTGTCCACCATTATAATTCTTTAATGAAATCTGATGATTATTACCTAATAATCATTAAATAAATAAATAAATAAATATCTTGGGACAACTCACACACGGTCATCTGGTCCCAAGCTAAGCAGAGCTTGTGTTATGGTAACCAGACAACTGATATACATACTTATATAATTTATAAATACATACATATTATAGATAAACACCCAGACACAGAACAAACAATCATGCTCATCACACAAAGTTTGTCCTGGGTGGGAATCGAACCCACGACCTCCGGCTTAGCAGTCAGGGTCAGTGACCACTAGACCAACAGGCCCGTCAAATTCGTTTGCTTATAAAGGTTACTTACCTAAGTAACCTTTATAAGCAAACGAATCTTAGGAAAATTTCTTGGTGAATGAGTACCTTAGTTTTGAAGGGCCGAGTTAATAAAATAACTAACCTGCGTTGAATAGAGCAAATGTCTGCTGCACGGAGAGAACATATTGTACGATATAATATGCTGAAATATGTACACTAACTTAAATTAACACTATTTACAATATTATTTTTCAAAAAGGTTACAAAGTCCAATTCACTGTACTTTTAAACATAGAGCTAGAAATCTCGTAGACAGAGACAGACAGTCCACAGTCCACAGGTCCACTAATTGTCATCATGATTGTCATTGTCATGTCTTGTGGTGCGTTTTACAACATTGACATGCTAGGTTGAATAACTCTTTGTTTCTTACACAGCTTTGAAATTCTCAGTAGCGAAAGAGACAAATAAAATTGTAAAAAAATAAAAATACCCATGGCTATACTACAATAACTGTTCATGAACCTGTTTTGTTACGCAGCAACCTACACAACAGACTTCAAGTAGTTGCAGCATGCTGCAATTACTTAAAACTAAAATGCTTCACTCATTGCACTTACAACAAAGTTCCCTCTGTAATATTAGCAATCATACAAACAAAGGTCTTTTTCTAAACATTAATATAAAAATCACATGGCAACCCTAAAAGTGACAGACAATGCCAACTATGCGATGCGAACCATGAAGATATAGGTATAAATGGAGCCAACACTTAGAACAAAAGCTTGAAACCAACTGTGGGCTGATGCTCTCTTTCTGAATGCATACATAAGAACGAGACAGTGATATGTGTTTTCTTTATCTTATGTATGCATTTAGAAAGAGAGCGTCTGCCCACAGTTGGCTTCACTTAGGTATTTAGAGTGTTGCCTCCACTTTTATCTATAAGCTTCTTGGATGCGAACTGTCAGCACAGCAGTGACAGCTGACATAGGCAGGCAGGCAACTTGAGGCAACTCATTCATATTCCCAAAAGTAAAGGAAGCAACTGCAAACTTTTTTTTGAACAAACACTTGTTGGTCGTGATTTGTTTCGTAAATATTATTTCATTCGGACTGTTGGAGTCACCTAGTAAACTGTGCCTTTATAAATTGCCACTTTGCCAGTATTTTAGCTGTTTCTAAAAATAGTTGACGAGTTTGCTTCTATTGAAATTAAATTATTTTACTAAGAAATAATGACACCAACACCACTACCAATAGTTTCAATAACCAGGCGTGAAACTTTTAGTTCCTGCCACAGATTGCACAGGTAAGCATAATTTTACAAAATGTGTACCCAACTTGCGGTAATACATTTGTTTAAAATAATATGAGATTCACTTAGGAAGACTCACAGCAATAAGTTTGGCATGAATTATTCCGTATGGTGACCCTGGTCTCCGTTCCTTGAGGTTATCAGTTATTAAAGTCGAGAACATTTTTTTACATGTCACACATAATATAAGTAAAACTATGTTAAAGATAGCTTATGAAAGCTAAAATGTAAAATTGGTTTTATGGACTCGATTTATTTGTTTCAGTCCATTTTTGTCTGATGAAGAAAACAAAAAATTATATGGTAAATGTAATAATCCAAATGGACATGGACACAATTATGTTGGTGAGTTTAAATTAAAAACTACAACACACTCTTCATTTAAATATCATGTAAGAAAATACTTTAAATAGAGCCTCTTTAACATGAATTACAGTTTTGGTAACAGTCAAAGGCCCCGTGGACCCTACCACTGGCATGGTCATGAACGTACATGAACTCAAACAGTACATGCAAGTTGCAATCATGGACCCACTTGACCACAAAAACTTGGACCATGATGTACCGTACTTCAAAGCTCAGGTAATTAATTAATGATCTTAAAAAACGAATTAGAAAAATTGTGTAACTAGAAATTATTAGAGATAGAGAACAATTAATTTATTTTTAATCACCTATATTGTCTAAAGTTGTGTAATAACTGTGAGGGCAATCAAGTCAATACTCAACTAAATTATCTCGAGTCTCTAAACAGTTGTTTACTTTTACTGATTATTGAGCAAAGTTTTATAACAACCTTTGAACTCTTTACAATATTGATTTGAGATTGATTTCCTTTTTCTATGGACATGCAAAATAACTGTATATTGTTTTAGGTAAGCACCACAGAGAATGTGGCAATATACATTTGGGAACAACTCCTGAATGTGATGGAGAAGCCACAGTTACTCCATGAAGTTAAGATATTAGAGACTGAAAAGAACCATGTGGTGTACCGTGGTGGTAGTACTTATCCTAGGAAAAAGTTTGACTCTGCTAGTGTACATCCTAACCAAAATCATAACGTATCCTCTGACTCTGACTAAAAAAATATGTTACTATATTTTACATATTTACCTATTGAAAAATGCTACTATAAAATGTTTATGGATACTTATATAAATTGTATTATTATCTGTGTTTATGCTATAATGTTAAAATTAAACATTCCAGCCTCTGGCCTCAATATTTCTTGTCTATCATTTTAAAATAGGGTACAGGAAAAATCAATAAAAAAAAACTAATTTACCATAGTGTTTATTAAATTGGTATTCAAACTCAATATACTGAAGTAAACAATTCACATAATCTGGTGAATTCATATTTTATACAATAACTTAGTAATGTATTGAGATTCATCAAGTCATCATCAAACATAAATATGTAATAAGAAAATATGTCACCAAGACTCAAATTTCGTTTTCACATCAACTAATTTTTAAATTCACAGTGGCATAACAGCCAATTAAATCAATTAATTTCCATTTAATATTCTAACAACTAAACTATTAATGTTAAAAGTCAACTTGGTTAGTATGGCAGGCACCTTAGACTCAGTAAACCTAATTCTAACCTTGCTGGCACCATGATATTTAACCATCAGAGATTTTATTTGTTTAAAAACTCAATACTATTCATGTTACACAATACTTATATTGTTTAGTTTTGCAAACATAATAATTTGGGTACATTCCATCATAAAATCAATATCACTGTTATTTTGTATATTATAGAAAATAAGTAGCTACACATCTACAGACTTAAAACTATCCTACAATAATATCTCAGATATATTTGACATCACATCTTTTATGTAAATAGTTAACATAAAGACTGCTTTGAGCTGCCTCTTTCTAAACATGTTCTTCTTTATTCAGTTGTACTAAACTGGCACTGATATTTTGAGCGACTTCTATGAAAACGTTTTCTTTTACATTTTATAACAATAAATGTTATATTATACAAAAAATATTATAAATAATATATTATTTGTAAGTAATTAAAAACAATAACTAAAGAATTAAAAATATAAGTAAGAAAATATCATATAAAAAAAAAGAAATAATCTATAAAACAATACAATCACAGCAACAGCTGTAGTAGGTCAATCAAAAGTCACACATCGACTTTTAATGATCAAATAATAAATATTCATGTGAACTGGAATCGTAATTGGAACATACTGATACGAATATTGTACTCATTTTAAATTGTTACTAAAAAAATGTTAATTGTACAAAATTGTGTATTTCGACATACCTAATTAAAATGAACATTGAATGAACATGTTCATGTCTTTTGTGTTCCCATTAGGTACGCCAATTTGTTGAACTGCTAGATACGTTAATAAAAGTTGACAAATTAATCAGTCTTCTAGTAATAAGTTCAGACCTTGAAAGTAAAATGACTAGATGGCTAAATTTTTGTCTGTTTTATAAGCATGTTTCATAGTTATGTACGGAATACCCAACTCGAATTCGTTTATTGGCCAGAACTTCAGTTGTGGCTTCTGTTCAGGACTCTCTTCTGTAACATTGAAATATGCGAAGAGTACGAGAGCAGAAGAGCCGGCAATGAAGATAAGTATATGCCACACTCCATGCATATAGGGGAAGTCGATGGACAGCCACGTGTCGCAGAACATACGGTCCATGATCCAACAGAATATTGCCAGGAGACTGATAGCGACGCAGCGCAGACCCAGACGGTACACGCGCGAACACTTCACTCTGGAACAATTAGAAAGAAAATTAGTCTCATTTATTGGCACGCTCTTTATTATTAATTAAGTAAATTAAATCGTTTTGACTGCTTCATGGGTCTTGTACATTTCTGCAGAATTCGCAAGCAGGGCAAAGTAAGTTTTCCATCAGGAAATACTCAGCAGCAACCAGGAGTCCGGAGATTTGCCCGCTTAATTTAAACATAACGGCAAACAATCATCATCATCATCATTTCAGCCGAAAGACGTCCACTGCTGGACATAGGCCTCCCCCAAGTGGCGCCACATTGACCGGTCCCGGCAAACAATAAATAATAATAATAACGAACATGAAGGTGCAATTAATACACGTTTGCCTCCTTCTTCTTTGGGAATCAAGTGGTACAGAAATAATATGTGATGAGCATATAAGATGCCGAATTTTTTTAATAAGTACCTGGTCAGCTCTCCATATAAAAATCCAAGAGCAGGCAGAGCGAGAGTCATCAACGCAAAGGCATTAGCTGCCGGGTTCATCACTAGGAAGCCAGTCGACAGCACCGATAACACGACCGAGTAAATAGCCAGGCGTCGTCTGAAAACAAGAAAGGATTATTTTAAGGCGACGATATACGCCGGCGACCTTGAGCGACCAGAGAATCGTATGCGCTGCGTCCAAAACATAATATGGATATGTACCTACAGATTTGTACGGAACCCTCGGTGGGAGTCCGACTCGCACTTGTCCGGGTTTTTTATATTTAAATTGACTGACACATATCTATTATTAGTTAGCATGATCTCCGTTCACAATAAGATTAGACATTACACAAACCTTTTTTACAGTCCCTTCAACCGATTTTGACTTCTATTTCGTAGAACCAAACAATTATTTAAAAAAGAAAATATTTACTTTGCACATCTGTGTTTGGGTCATAGGATTACACCATGCTACCAAATTTCACCTGATTTGTCCTAGTAGATTCGGAGCAAATTGGCTGTGGAAGACGGATGGACAGACAGACGCCTTAGATAATTATGCTCGAAGACAGACGCACATGTGATCCTCTATGGGTTCCGTTTTATTTGTACAGAACCCTAAAAAAAACCTTTATTTACACGTATGCTATTGCCTATTGTGACTAATTGAAATATAGTATAATTACTCAGATTATAAAACAAAAGTCAGATAGACCGCGCGGAACACTGAGAGTGAAGCCAAAAAAGCAAATACAAATTCAAAAGCGAATACCTTTTGGCTTCACTCTCAGTGTTCCGCACGGTCTATCTGCCTTTTGTTTCATAATCTGAGAATAATTATATTATTATGTATCCTACCTAGTATCTGCAAGTAATGTACTATGTACTATATGAAATAATTAATTATGCTCTCCAAAAGTAAGACGTGAACTGGTTAATATAGTAGTATGTAACCGCATTCGGCGCGGTTGATACTATAATTTTCGCTTCATCAATAAAGCAAGCAGCAGTGCAGCTTCATTAGAATCCATGGTAAAGGTATAGCTTCAACAAAATCTAGTTCTCGTAACTGACTTCGAGTCGACGAGTCGTGTTCAGTGCAGTGTTGCCAAATTCAAATTATCAACTACCGTGCTGGCAAATTAAAAATACCTTGTTTTAGGCCAAAATTACCATGCATTAATTGAAAAAAACTGTGCCATTACCGTGTAAAATGCAAGAAAAACGATTATGAATTTTGGATATTATATAAGAATTAAACAATTTACAGATTTACGTCATTTACGTAAGGGGGCTGTGCCAGGGCAGCCCGCAAAATTGTAATATGTTTACGTTTTTTCAATTTGCAGCTAAGTATAGTACTGACTTGCGCAGTACTCGATTTAAAGGTAAGAGACCTTTAAATTGAGTACCTACTGCGCAAGTCAAATCAAGTCTGTGTCAAGTCTCATCTTTCGTGGCACGTACTATATCAGGTTTATTTATTTATTGATACTTTACGCACAAAGGTACAAAGGCGGACTCAAAGCCTTAGGCATTCTCTACCAGTCAACTAAGGGTAGTGAAGAGATAACATGGCAGGTCAGGTGCATAGTAAAATAATACCAAAATAGGTAAACTACTCATAATAATAATAATTCAATTATTTCAGGCTGTATATGCCCATAGATAAATACCTTAACCTAAACATACATATTTTATAATTTCTAACTTGTGTTAAGAGGGACGACTTAAGACTATAACTATATTAACTAATATAGGTAATCTTCTCTAATATATAAAATTCTCGTGTCGCGGTGTTTGTAGTTAAACTCCTCCGAAACGGCTTGACCGATTCTGATCATCTGATGAAATTTTGTGTGCATATTGGGTAGGTCTGAGAATCGGACAACATTTATTTTTCATACCCCTAAATGTTAAGGGTTAGGGAGAGGAAAAAAAAAAAAAAAAAAAAAGGTGTAGGGTAGATGTAAGGTAGGTAGATAGGGACAGGACGTCTGTCGGGTCAGCTAGTCTTATATATAAAAAACTTCTGTGCGTGTGTATGAAAGTGGACTCCTCCTAAACGGCTGGACCAATTTTGATGATTTTTTTTGTGTATACCAGTGGATTCAAGAATGGTTTAGATTCACAGTTGGACTTGGTAGGTGGCGCTGCAGTCGTGTTGGAGGACTTTTTCATTTAAGGGCAGGACAACGTCTGCCAGGTCCGCTAGTATATCTATATAATAAAAATGAATCATTTGTGGAAGCCCAGGGAAGGTTTATACGGTGAGAAAATTGAAAAATCGATTGACAGGACAACGTCTGTCGGGTCAGCTACTATCTATATAAATATATATGAATAAGAAAAGACGTTTATGATTAAACGTTAGATGATACTGTTTACCTATATAATTATGTAGAAAGTTACATCCGCAATTACCGCTTAAATGCATACCGACTGGTGGCCGTCCTGATATCGAGAAAAAACTCGTGGCAGGTTGTATTGAAATAAAAATATTATTCGCGGGAGTAACAAATATGTATTTGCACAATTATAATTTTAAATAGATTTATAAAAAAGAAAAGCTGGTAAATGTGCCTATTTATTATAAGTATACCGTTTATGATTAAATTATGTCTATATGGTTGCGAAATAATGCTATAATTGCGATTTTTACATACTATTTATTTATTTATTTACACTTCATGCACAAAGGTACAAAGGCGGACTTAATGCCTTAGGCATACTCTACCAGTCAACCCAGGGTGGTGAAGAGATAACACGGCAGGTGCATATAAAAAATATAACAAAATAGGTAAAGTACTTAAACAAAACTATATAACCAATAAAATATATAGGTACCTATATAAATATATTTATGTATATATATATCTATGTCCACGTATATTTTAATGTTCTAGCTAAAAATAACGTATTTCTACTGTTATTACCTGGTGTACCTGGTAACACTGTGGCTGCCGGATGCCAAATTGCCAATCGTTGCGACCGGCATCCGCATGCGGCATGTGTGTGTGTGGAGTGTAGCGATCAGTCGCTGTGTCAAGCTTCCGAAAAGTGACTCAGTCGCCGCGTTAGGCGTTTTTAAGTGTGCGGTATGGGATTTAGCTTCTAAAAGCGACTAAATCGCCGTTCGCTGATGCTTAAAGTAGCATGTGTGCTTTGGCCCTGACTTAGGGCCAAAGCACACATGCTACTTTAAGAGGGCCAGGGGCATTAAGGTACATTCGCGTCTTCCTTAGTCAATAGCCCCATTTCGTCTGCTGGCTTAATCGTGCAACTGAATATGTTTAGAAACAAGTCATAAAAATAAAGAATTGCAATCGTAGGGGTCGTGCAGTGACGCAATTAAAAGCCAAGGTCTACTCGAGGCTCAAATGAGTTGAATCGATAGGCGCGCTCTTTTCACTTTAGCACACAGAGGCTTTTTCTTTTGCCGTTTATCTAAGCTGGATACCACAACTGAACACTAAACTCCGCATACAATTGGATACCAGCGTCTTAGCAAGGTTTTGGCATCTGCAAAACATGCGAAAAACGTACGAATTTTGATACAGCGATCAAACGCAGCGGAGTCGCCAAAACGCAATACCGCTAACGCGCGATTTTGCTATCGGTACCTACCTACCTACCCATAAATGAGCGCTAAGCAGCAGCATTAATAAAGTAGCATACCTAATAGCAGATGCTAAATGCATGATCAGCTAAGGCCCTAATTACTGATCCTTCCTATTAGAACATTTTCCTTTTATAAGGTTGTTTAAGAATATGGGGAATAATTAAAAAAAAAAACCAGACAAGTGCGAGTCGGACACCGAGGGTTCCGTACAAATTTGTAGAGGTACATATTCATACTAATATTATAAATGAGCAAGTAACTCTGTATGTTACGCTTCCACGATGAAACGGCTGAACCAATTTTGATGAAATTTGGTATGAAAATAGCTCGAACCCTGGGAAAGCACATAGGTACTTTTTAATCCGGGACTTCATCTGCATCCGCAATAACCGACATTCACGTGTCGAAATGTACGTTTCTTGCGACATTAAGGGCCGTACCTTTTTTTCACATTAACTTAGAAGTTTTATATTCTCACAGTTTCAAGGGACCGCAGACCTAAGTATATGGTTTTACTTTCAACTCGATACCTCTACGCGTTCCGGAGATACAGGGTCTTGACAGACAGACAGACGGACAACAAAGTGATCCAATAAGGGTTCCGTTTTTTCCTTTTGAGGTACGGAACCCTAAAAACTGCAATAGTACATGTCATTGTTATTAAATACTGAATAATATTTTTTAGATCGGATTACCTACTATTATTTACTATCCATTTAATATGAGGTATCAGATAGTAATCAAGACACTGCATTTTCAAGATTTTTAATTATACAATCTTGAAAATACAATGTCAAAATGTGATGTTTCCGTTATGCTGCGTACATATATTATGATTGAGACAACACACATAAAGTAGCTCTAAATGTGTGAATTTTCGGTAATTCATGTTAAGAATATGCGAGTAGGTACCAACTTCAATATTTTACAAATAACATAGAAGTAACATTTTATTGTAAACAACAACATGAATGAAGGGGGGACCTTACCCGCCAAAGAGTTTTTTGAAGTAGGGTTTTGCACCACTTTTTACATTCATTGTATTGCAAAAGTAAAAGTTAAGTAAGTAGGTAAGTATAATGTGGCAAATGGTGTAATGAAATGTGCATAAAGAAAGAGTAACTTGTTGAACTGTCATGGTGCCTACTGTGTAGGTCCTCTGACTTGTATGAACACTGCCACACCCTTACACTCCTCAAATGACACCTTATCATCATGTTTCACCTAAACTCAAGTTGTTTACCAGCTATTATGGCTACCTATAATAATTTAAATTAATGAATTTGTATAGACATTAAATTTATAGAATCAGAGTTTGTTACTTACATAATTTCTCAGAAGCACAATTATTTCACAATATTATGATTAGGTTCAAGTAGGTACTCAACTCACCTGTTACCATCTAAGAATGTTGGGAAATATCTTTTAGGCAGGAACATTGCAAATGCTGCCATACACACCCACAGTATAGCCAACTCATCCATAAGTTGTCCTGAAAATGTAAATAGCATTGATACACAGACATATGCATTGATAAAACCTATAATAAAAAAAAGAAACCTCTTTGTTAAACATACATCCTCTTCCTTTTGTCTCAGATAATGATAGGCGTGAATCATAACAGAGTAGGCATCTATTCAAATAATTCATATAAATATAAAAATAGGGAAGTAAACTTGTTTGTTCTCATATTGAGAAATAATGATTGCTATCCCTGTTGTTTCCTGTTACTTCATTCTAATTATTTAATCCAGATGGTTAAAATACATTTAAACCAATTTTTGTAGTGTAAGTAGAAAAGATTCTATCATTTCACCTAAAAAATTAAGATCTGTAAAATAAGCATATGTTTATAATAACAATACTTTTCATAATTTAATCGCATTTAGTAACAATTCAATTGTTTTTCTTCTATGATTAGGTAATAAAAAAAATTGTAACAAAGATATAATAGCATACCTACTAAACTCAAGGTGGCATGGAAATAGGCAGAGCTTATACCAACCACCATCAACAGAATCCAGAGGACATTGATTGCTGGGTTGAACAGCTTTGAATACTCTTGGAAAAGATGAATCAGCACAGGTGGCAACAAGAAGAACAAGACATTGCTAATCTAAAAAGAAAAAAATGACATTGTACATGGTTTGGTAGGTTGAATAAATTATAGAGCCAGGTTCATTGACCATTTCAAGCGAGCATCCATGACTAATACATGTCATGTCAAAAAAAAACCAGCTTCTTAACATAAACGCGAAAACCTCTAAATTATAATAATATTCCAAGGCCAAGTAATGAGTATTAAAATGCGCAAAATAACAAATGCGCCAAGAAAGAAAATCCTTTGTCTTTGTTCAGAAACTAAAAATAGAAAACGTGAAAAATACTTACGGTGTTAACAAATTCGGCTATTACAGGTGAAATAGAATAGTTAGATTCACACCAATCTACCGGTGAACTTCCACGTTGTAAATGCGACCACATTGTTTTTGCTAAATAGATTCTTTGTTTACAATCTTTCAAAATTTAATAACACAGTAATAAAAGTAAAATATTCCAATTATAAGATTTATGATGAAAACCAAGAAAAGTTTTGACGTACATACATTTAGATTGGAATTTTCAGTTTTAATTTTTCAAAGAAATCTGGTTCATTTTGTTTACACACACGACATTAAACGCCTACTCTATCGTATTGTTGATTTGACACTACGAATTTATGTACGTACGTAATAAATAAACATGACTTTACATGACAGAGACAAGTAGACTGTAGACAGGACCAGTGTTGCCAACTCCTGAAAATATATTAAGCTAAATCTACGTAGAGAAAATGCTAAAAAAAGATGCTTAAAAATTCTTATTAATATGCTGTTTATTTTTTGTCCTATGATGGCTCCTAATTTGTTTCGTATTAGGAGATTACAGCAAAATAGTTTGGGAATAATGTGGCGGGCTTGTCCCATAAAAAAAATGTTAAATGTTTTATTAACATTTTAGTGGACGACTTTAGGCTCACTATCACGCAACGTTGTCATCATTCATCATTTCAGCCTAAAGACGTCCACTGCTGGACATAGGCCTCCCCAAGGGGGGGTTTTGCCATAATCGCCACGCTTGGCAGGCGGATTGGCGATCGCAGTATGGTTGTTACAAAGGCACAGAGAACGCTGCTGCCCATTCTCTGGTAAGTCCCTTAGTCGCCTCTTACGACACCCACGGGAAGATATGGCAACGTTGTCGTCGTGGATGTATTAGTTGCCAATGGAAAACCAATTCATAATATTCTCCGATTACTTTATAGTAGTTTTCAGCCTTTAACTTGGTAATTCCTGACAGCAAATCATTAATAATAAAGCAGTGCGGCGGGCATGGTGGTGAAACTAAAACGTTCCTAAGAACGCAGCGTTCTCAGAAACGTTTATTTAATTTCGGTATTAACGTAATTTTGTTTTTAGAACATGCATCTATTCTTCCTGGTCATAAGTTTCCGACCACACTCATCCATAAAAGCTAGGGATTGTGTTCCATAGAAAGACGAGGGGACTATTTTTAAAAATACACACTAAGTGTACACACTTAGTGCGTATTTTTAGCCACTTATTACAAAAAATTTGAGAAGTTTTTAACATCTGCAATTAGAAGTTAGTGGCATCGCCATAATATGTAGAGTGTATCCAAGAAGCTTATAGATAAAAGTGGAGGCAACACTCTAAATATCTAAGTGAAGCCAACTGTGGGCAGACACTCTCTTTCTGAATGCATACATAAGATAAAGAAAACACATATGACTATCTCGTTCTTATGTATGGATTCAGAAAGAGAGCATCAGCCCACAGTTGGTTTCAAGCTTTTGTTCTAAGTGTTGGCTCCATTTATACCTATATCTTCATGAGTGTATCTACTATGCAGATTTGATGCAGATGGGTCGATAGAAGATTGACAGCTCGTTATTGGTATTTTTGAAGCATCCATTCCACAGAGTAATATATTATAATATACCTTTCGCCACTTTCTTTTGAAAATGCGAATGTAAGCAACTGTCCTCCGCCTGATCCATTCACAAAACAATAACAAACCTACATGATCAGTACCTAACTACCTACATTTAAGTTTTTTATTAATTTTTTTATTTATTTAAGATTTTTTTTATCTTATCACGTACCTACCTAACGACGGGAACACCCAAATATTCCGAAATATTTTATTCCGAATTTCGATATTCCGACTTTCAAAAGTCCGAATTTCATAATAGGTACCTAAAAATTATAATCTCTATTATTTAAAATCACGAAAGTTATGTTACCGAATGTCGTAAATACGATTTGTTTGTTTTCCGATTTTCATATGTTCGAAGAATCAAATACTCGATGGGTTCTCGGTCCGAAAAACGAAATTCCGAATTTCAATACTTCGAATAAACTGTTAAAATTAGGATTCTGATTTAATTCAGCTACGCATATATATTCAAAATGGTGTCCCCTTGTCTCGCAAACAGAAATTTCATAGAATTTCGTTTCCCAGAAAATGTTTCATATAATATTTAGTTCTTGTATTTTTATTTCGACTATTATTGTTTCAAAGACTATTTACTTGAATGAAACATATTTCACAGAAACACAATTCAAAGAATTTTTAATCACATTTTTTTGTTTAACAACCTTATCAAACAGTAGAATTACTTTTTAACGAATTTTGTTTATTCGGTGTATTTTTCCATGGAATTTATTTCAACAAAAATATATAGGTATAAAAAGAAAGACAATAAAAAAAATAATCTTAAAAAGTCAATATGTTGTGCTACTAAAGTTAATGACAGAAACGAATTGCTGCGAAACCGACTCCACGTAGTCTTGTCTGCCCTAACCCTAGAGTGTAATTTAAATTCGCGTAGGCGCGGAGGGGCGAGGCGGCCAGCGAGCTGAGGAGCAGGTGGTTTTAACGCCCGCCGCCGCGGCTGAGGCTGGCCGGACGAAGCCGGCCACTAAGCCGAAGCTGCGGTGGTGAGCGTGAATACCATCTGCGACGATAAGCTCTCGTGGTACCGCCGGAGCCCCGCAACGCCGTAGCCGTGACAGAAACCATGCCTGCTGCATGTTGCATGTTCGCTTGCATGCTCGCTTGCATGATGCATGCTTGCTTGCTTCCATGCTGCATGCTTGCTTGCACGCTGCATGCTTGCTTGCATGCTGCATGCTTGCTTGCACGATAAACGATTGCACGATAACGATAAAGATAATCGGAATTTTAATAATCGGAATTCGTATTTTTGATGTTCGGAATTTTCATTATGTCGGACTTTTTGTTATTCGATCTTTTGAAACTCGGTATTTTGAGAATAGTAAATATAAACGTTCGGAATTTTGAAATTTTAGTATTATAAAAATAGGATGAGTGATAAATCGGAGTTGCCATATTAGGAATTTTGAACTATTCGGAATTATGAAAATCGGTATTTTGAAATTCGTATTTCTGACTTTCGGAATAAAGTTTTTCGTATGTATGTAGTGTACCCAGTTTGAAGACCACCGTATCACAGTATAAGCACATAGTTAATCTGTGGTATAAGTATTAGTCTTTTAGTACATAAGTATTACAAAAGTGGACCGCCAAATGTTACTGAATCATATTGTGTTATTATTATTGGTTAATAAACTTATAATATTATTATGATTTATTATTACCTACTTAAACTCCAATATAGTCAGTAATGCATCGTATTATCCGGACGATCCATACTTCTCTCATATCATAATAATATTATAATTGCGAAAGAAACTGTCTGTTAAGTACGTTTTCACGATGATACGGCTGAACCGATTTTGATGAAATTTGGTATGAAAATAACTTGAACCTTGGGGAAGGACATAGGCTACTTTTTAATCCGCGACTTCATCTGCATCCGCAATAACCAAAATTCGCGCGAACGAAGTCGCGGGCAAAAGCTAGTAAGTAATACATAATGGGTAATTATGTGAATCACATGTATAGGTACCCAGTGAGTGAGAGATGACCCACGCCCACGCGGTCCGAATAGCTGGCATACCTACTGCTATGCTGACTTGCTAAGGGCGGAATTGGGGCACGATAAATTCGCAAGAGGCAGTGAGTGTCGATAATATTAATCTTAGTTAGTAACTGCCATCCGTAAATGTAAGACGCGAAGACGTGCTGCAGCCTTCGTATTATGCACTCGCGGGAATTAATTAACAATTTAATAATAGTTTTAAAAATTCTACTTGTGTTGTGGTAATAGACCATTTCCGTGGCTGTATAGATCTTCATTTAAAGAAATAGTTTAGGACTTTGACATTTTCCATTTCCATAGTTTCAAACAAAATTGTCTGTCAGTAAATATTTATTTATTGCAATATGATTGTGTAAGTAGATAATAATAATGAAGAGCTTCTGAAACAAGTCTCACACTTATTCGCAATGGCTCATAGTGATTCACATCAGGCTTCAGGTAAGCAGTAGAAATAATAACAAGGTAGGTGGATACCGCAGGGCCTCAAGTTACTTACGTATTATGCATAGCAACTACAGCGCTGACCACCATTATTACCTAAGTATAACTTTAAATCTAGCGAAACATCAAATAAAGAAGGAGCAGCAGTGAGAGCAGCGCGCTTAATAGCGCTTAATAAATGAAACATGACTTCCAGCACCTTCCAGTAGTCGGCTAAGGGCTGCGCCGACTGACGGCACAGTACGCCACGAGATTTGTATGACGAGACAAATCTCGTGGCGAGGTGGACGAGATATTATATACCGTAATTTCATGATTTTATAGTTGAAATTTCAAACACGTACTGACACGACATCTGATTGCATTTGATTTTAAAGCTACAACGATTAAGTAGGTCCCTATATCATTGCAAGTTCAACTATAATTTTACGAATGGAAGGGCGACGAACCTCTCATAGTTCCCATACAAACGGCGTAACACATAGATAACTTGTGGTTTATATCTAGGTTATTAGGTAACGAAAAACATACGGCCGCAGCGCTACAGCTGCGCGACACTGAGGATAATTTGAAGGCGCCCTAATTTTAAAATCTGGCCAAGTGCAAGTCGGACTTGCGCACGAAGGGTTCCGTACCATTATCTATACAACATTAGACATCGAGCAAAAAAGGGCAAAAATATTGCGTTTGTTGTATGGGAGCCCCCCTTAAACATTTATTTTATTTTGTTTTTAGTATTTTTTTGTTATAGCGGCAACAAAAATAAATTTGTGAAAATTTCAACTGTCTGGCTATCGCGGTTCTTGAGATACAGCCTGGTGACAGACAGACGGACGGACAGACAGCGAAGTCTAAGTAATAGGGTAACGTTTCTACCCTTTGGGTACGGAACCCTAAAAATTAATACAATTATTATGTGTAGTACAAGTACCTATTAGGTAATATTAGGGATAATTTTGTTACCATAAACATTTAACTCGAATCTAACATTTAGAAAGGTGTAGTCACAGACCTTTCTAAATTCTAATAAGGTACGGTCGGCAAAAGTCGATTAACACTTCGGATTTTTAAATCATAATTATTAAGCACAATATTAAAAAGAATACGTGTGTGTTGTGAGTGGATAGAAAGTCTACATAAAATAGTATGACTCGAAATACTGAAAATTAATACATCGTATTATTTTGGGTTTATTTAGATGACATGAAAATGTAACAGTGTTAATCAACTTTTGTTGCTAACCGTACCTTCCTACCTTATAAATAATATCAAAACACAGACTAACTACATACGGCAAGGAACCACTACAAACAATTTCCATCAGTTCCAGATGAACAAATTCCAAATACCGAAGAAGTAATTCTAGCAAATACACAACTTGAACATGTATCGCAGAAAAATAAAGATCCTAATTTTGTTAATGACTGGCTCAACATGACCGTTCAAAGTGAGATAAGGCGTGGTGAAAAGCTCCGTAAAGAAAAACCAAGACCACATGAAACGGAAAATGAATGCTTTATGCCCAATATCAATATTCTTGGACCTTTTGATAATCAACGTCGTGTAAGGTGAGATGCAGTGCTGTGATCCTAAAATGTGTTAGGTAGATTAGCCTCCTCTCCCTATCTATAGGTGATAAACAAGAGACTAGACACTTGATATTTACAATAAGTAGATATAGGTAGCATCAGTATATTATTGTCCCCACTGCAGGGCAAAGGCTTCTCATACAAAGAAGGCGTCAGCATTGCCACGCTTAGGTACTCAAGGCGGACTGGTGATTTCAGACTGTACATCTGTCCCCATTTATAAGTTTGGGGACAGATGATACAAAAAATCCCATTTATCCCCATTCGGGAGTAGACACTAATAACTCCGTGAGTACATTAAAATATACTTACCCGGCTCGTGAGAGACAGGCACCACTGGGCCATCACGAATTCACGAGTCTATGTATATCTCTTCATTTCATTATTTTATATTTGATAACTGTCATGTTTTTATGGGTTGAGTGTGAAGGTCTGAACGCACCTACTAACAATTCACATGTAAGTCTGATGATTTATTTTTCATCGCAGGAAATCCCACCTCTACTCCAAGAACAAGACAAACCTTTGTTCATTTCGATCAAGAACTTCTTGTAGAAGAGCGACCTCTCCTACAAGTATTTATTCGACGATGAACAGAATTTCAAGGACTCTACAAACGAAGATTCGAAACTCTCCACAAAAGAAACTTGAAAGATGTCCTATGAGAATAGCCGAACTGGCTGTACCGACGAAGCGACAATGTATGGAAACATGGAGACATAAATCTGATATATTACCTGAACTTATGGTGCGTGTTTATTTCGAGTATTCCATTCTAGGCTACGTTTGCGATGCAGTTAAACGTGGAGCTGGTGTTGTGCCACAGATTAACTAATGGTTGTGCGCTGATTAAAACATGCAGTCCAGCACGATAAGTAGGAAAAAATCTTCTTTTTTAGGGACCATTAACGCGAAGTTAAAATCTCATTCTAATGTTCCAGGTAGAGCGATTGAAACAACGTGTTCTAGACCAGACACCACTTGTCAAAATACCAGAAGCAATATATTGTTTCCAAAGGGGAAGATCTGCATCGTCAAAAAAGTAATACATACCGAGATAGTTTTTACACCTTACCTACTATGGCGCGCCCCTTGACTTTGTTTTTATTAACGCCAGCATTTGTATGTATTATTTACGCAAACCTAAATACTGTAGTATTCGTCTAATCTATTCACCGTCAGCGCTCGCGGCTTACCAAGCGCGTGTATGTAACATTGTAGTAGGGGAGCCGTAGAAGGGATTTTTGGATCTACTCGAGCGCGGCAGAATAACATATGGGTTGCGACTTGTGAAGTGCTCCCACCATACCTTAGCTTTTTATGTAGCGTCGAATGTCCAGGACAGCCGATAGGGATTAGTAAAAAAAAATCGATCATCAGAAAAACTCGAGCGCGTCAGATTAAGGCAAGGTAAGTTAATTACATGCAGAAAAGTGTGTATTTTAATAATCTGACAATTTGAGCGTGACATAAAGAAATGGGAGAGTCACAAAGTTGCTAAAAAAAAAAAACGTCACGTGGACATTCTCGAGCGTGGTTCATGTTTTTTTCATTTTGAAGGAAACTAGTTACCTATCACGGAAATAACATAATCTGCCGATTTGCACAAGCCGAAGTAGCTAAAATCATCAATAAAGTGTGGTACATTTAAGTTTATTTTGCCTTGGCCGGAGGCCTTAAATTCATTTGGCA
Organism: Charanyca ferruginea; assembly: GCA_947361185.1. Taxonomy (NCBI): domain Eukaryota; kingdom Metazoa; phylum Arthropoda; class Insecta; order Lepidoptera; family Noctuidae; genus Charanyca; species Charanyca ferruginea. The sequence continues at coordinate 9,788,493 of OX376058.1, forward strand.
ACACAGGAAAGTCCGGTTAAGCAGCGGACGACCTCCTAGGTTGACTTACGAGATGTCATTTCTAGAAAAGAAAGATGAAGATGAAGAAAAGATAAGATAACAAACCGAACCTCCAATATTAAGACGATTCCACTGACGATGATCATTGAAAAATTTGTTTCGTGTTTTTTCTCAGTACACTATTTCATTTTCTAAATACAGGTTTTCTATCCATTTGGATAGAATTTTAAAACCTAATATAACTTACCATACTGTTTCTACTAATTATATTTTCGCATAATATTAATTACGCATAACAGCTCACGCATATTTTTTTAAAGAATCGTTTCTCTAGTTATAATAATGATTTAAGCATAACATTTTACAGCATAAACTTATTAACGCATAATGATATTAAAACATATTTTTACCATGCATGCACCAAGCATGCAAACATGTAAACAAGCATATGACATGTATGCAGCTGCAAGCATGCAAGCAAGCATGCAGTAAGCATGCAGCATGCAATTGAATGTAAAAATAAATTATTACATTCAAAAATTAACAAAAAGATATGAATATTTTTTTCTAACCGTCAGATTAAGGAAATTCCTCCACATAATTGTCAGATTATGGGTCAGTACGACAAGGACATCAAGATGAAGCATCTGTTTAAAAATGTGACGCGCTCGAGTATTTCAAGGTCTCGATTTTTTTTGCATTTTCAAAAATCGACCATGCCCTTTTGGCTCGTCCAAATCGTCAGTCTTTTGAATAGGAGCTACTTGAGGCTTCACTTAACATCCCTTCTCAATATCTGACGCGCTCGACAAGATTTTTTTTTTTTGCTACTTTCTAGCCCTTCGTACCACCATGACACCTGCCACCCCCACCATGCAAACCGGCAAATTAACATTTTTCCATTGCCAGAAACACGTGGGGCACATACACTATTAATATCTGACGCACTCGAGTATTTCCATGTGACGGTTTTTTTTAACATTTTTGAAAACCTGTACACGCTTTCCCCACCAGTGAAAGTGCATACATCTCATAACCTTTTTTTCTTTTTAGCATCTAACCTTCACAATTCAATAGATCTCCACGACGCTCGAGTAAATCCCGATTTAGCCTCTTGGGCTCCCCTACTATTGACAAAATTGCAAAGACGCAGTCCAATTGCTGGGCTGTGTCTTTTGTACAGTAAGTTGATGTTATGCAACAAATTCTCAACTATCCGCGCCTGAAGAACAATGTTGCAGCTAGCTAGGTTACAGTACCAAAAGCAGACTGTCTGTGCAATTATTTTTCACGCAAATGTTTGTCGTCGCATCAGTGCCGTTGACAGGGGAGCATCATTTTTTTTATTCGTTTTTTGTTTCTATTCGTCGAACAGAACAAAATAGAGATCTAAGTTATTTATTTCTGTCTGCAGTTGTTCTAGCAGATGGTTTTCAAATAAAATAAAAAATAAAAAAGTCCTGCAGTCCGATCGCCAGATGGTCACAAAAATGTTATGCATGATATTTGCACACAAAATGGCTCAAAGATTATCCAACCCGTTTAAACGTTTCACGTTAAATTCTGAGTAAGTTTTGAAGTTTTAATTCCATTGCTCTCGGGAAGAGGGGATGTTTGGATACCAAACCACAATCAAATATTATTTATCTGTATCAGTACTTTGATACAAACTCGCTGCACGTTATGCAAGTTTTTTTGGCTGACATTTTGATTTTATGGATTTCCTTCACGGCCCAACATTCCATACTGTATGCTTCGGAATGTTGGACCGTCAAGAAGGATGGAAAAGGATTGCATGTAGCGGAGATGAGAATGTTGAGATCAAGATGATGGTGTGAAGTAACCAGAATGGACAAGGTCAGAAATATCCTCTAAGTATAGGAAATTGAAAGTTGCACTAGTGGCAGAAAAGTTAAAAGGGAATCGTTTGTCTTGGTATGGGCATGTAAGAGGAAGGATGAAATGTATGCGACCAAAAGAGTTATGAATATTAGGTATACCTAAATGTGGATGGATGGAGAGGAAGTGGGAGGTCGAAGAAGAAAAGATGAATGGAATGTGAGAAGAATGATGTGAAAGATATGGTACTTAATCAGTGACATCATGACGTGTGACCGGACGGGATAGAAGAAGAAAACGCCGACCCCAAGTATCATGTGATAAAGACAAGAACATAAGATGATTGTGCTTATGTTGTGTTGTAGTAGTAGCTTAGATCACAGTCAAATTAATGCAAGGAAAAAAGTTATTTGCTAGAGATTATAATACCTCCATACAAGTTTCGTCTTTTTTAGTTTGGAAAAGTTATCTAAAATAGTATCCAGTGACATTACAAAAATTATGCCGCAACGCCAGTGTACCTTTAGAATGAATTCGCAGTATGAAGCGATTCACACTGACATATCGAATCAAGTAAGTAGATATACTACCTACAGTTAAGTGATTGTGCTATTGACTTGAAATGTATACTATGTAAAACTTTCTTACAATGATTTTAAATTAACTTGCTCACTTCTCAGATTACAATTTGGATAGCAGGTATCCTCGAAGACACATCTCTTAAACTACTTGAAGAAGATTTGAGAGGTAATAATAATAATTGATGTACATTGTACAGTCACCAAAAAAAAATGTATCCATGTTGTCGGAAATAATTGAAGTTTACTTGGAAGCCAATGGATGTTTTCGAATGATATTTAATTAAATAATTGAGATGTTCATTCTCTATTAACGTTATTTTATTTTATTCAATAACATCTATCGGTTTATAAGTAGACTTCAACTATTTCCGACAACAGTGTGACAATTAAATAGGTACACTATTTAATTGTTTCTTTAAAGGATTTATATTTTCACATCGAACAAAAAAAAAAATACAAAATATGCCGCCAACATAAAATATTCATGGTGTCCACGATAGCATGACAGCATGGATCCACGATCCTCTACAGCAGATTAAATATACATACACATATTTGAATAATTACTTGGACGGGTTTATTCATTGTTATAACTTTTCAATCGCACTAACGTTAAAAAAAATGTATTTAAGTTTTAGACTTTTAATTCAGACCATTATTTTAATCTGGGGAGTAAGGAGGATCGGAAACAACAGCTTGATCTTCCCAATGGTCAACCGCTCCTGCACGCGCCAACAGGCGGCGATAGCTCATTTATTATCGCTCCCTGCTAAATAACAGACGGGGCTCTGGCGACCGAATCGGTAGTGGTATAACTACTCACCCCTGTCCGACAACGGGTTAGAAAAGGCAATAACGGCCTTGGAGTCCGAATAACAAGAAATATGAAAAACTAACCGATGTGGGCAACGACCGGCGCGGGGGTTTAACCGGGACTCCAGGTGAGAATATGGCTACCGGCTATGGATATGCAGGCGACCAGGCAACTCATTGCATAAATGCAACTGTAGAGAAAACATTGACAACTACTTACGCGACAAGATGCGTAGGGACTTTGAACGTTCGGGGCTTGCTTGCGAAAGGTAAGCTCAAAATTGTAGACCATGAGCTGGAGCGATTCCGTATTCACGAATCCAATTGAAACAAATTTGGCCATTTTAACTGGGAAACACGGCATCTTTTTGGCTATAAATGATAGTAATAGTTTTACAGAAAAGGCCATAATTATCTCAAGACAAAGGATCAAATCTGGGATGCAATACTATCAGCGAGCACCTATTAACCCATCACCTACTCGGTACTCCGCTCTATATTACCTCCACCGCGTCAGACGATGTCATAGAAAATTTAAGTACAAATCAAAACCGGTATTTTTCTTTTTTTTTTTAACAAAAAAAAAGTTTTGTGTTACTAATGCGTTTTTAGGGACACTGGAACGGATTTAGGATTGTGTAAAATAGATGGGCAGTTTAAGGGCCGGCGCTCACTGCCGGCATGCCACGGCACGGAATGGCACGTCGTGCTTCGGCGGTTCGAAGGACGCTATGGCATGCCGCGTCACGTCGTGGCGTCCCGCAGCAAGCTCAGCCACTTCTCCCTTGCCCCCCGCACCCCACTCAGACTGCGCGCATTTGCCAAAGACACCGCCGCACCTATTTCAAACCTTATTTCAGTTAGTTTAGCTGTCATAATCCTATGACCTAAGTGACTTGTGAGACGCGGCGGCCTGCCACGGCACGTTGCGGCATGCCACAGCACGTCGTGGCGTGCCGCAGGGCGCCGCGGTATGCCACGACGTGCCGCGGTATGGTTGTATCGAAATAAAGTAATATTTGTTCTAAACTCGATGAAATAAGATTCAAAATAACTTGATTAGTAATAGAATCCTTTGCCATGACACGCCGTGCCGTGCCGGCAGTGAGCGCCGGCCCTAAAATAGGCGTCAAAAATGGGAGGGGGACCGTCGTATTCAATGTGCTAGGAAGAATAGGTAAACTATTCTAAACACAGTTTTTAAACACCACCCGAGGACTTGAACATCTCCTAATGTACAACATAAAAACCAAATCAACTACATAATGGTCCGATACGTAAAAGCGGCCTACCTTCCAGCTCCATCAGACCTTGAAAATCGATCACTCTCAAGACAAATCTAACAATCCCAAACACGACTCAGATAAATTATAAAATTATTCCGTTATGGAGTTCTAGTACCTACCTTCTAGGTACATCATCAGATCATTTCGATGATACCATATTATTGTACCTACTATCATGGGTTACATTTGCAAAGCTTCAAATCGATACAACATTTAGAAGTTGGTTAAATTGGACTTCCAAGATTTTGCCACATAATATGTAGTTACAGGTGAAGCTAATAAAACCGTGTTAAAATAGAGAAGTTTAATTTCCAATGCTCACACTCAACCTGGAGCCGACTGTAATTTGGACCACCGACTCATTATCTACAGTCTTAAGATAAAGTTGCACACTTCCACAAAAAATTAAAAACAATTCCAAGCGTTGACGTCTTTTAAACAAGGAGTCATTTACCAGTGCACTACAGGACAAGCAATATCACTGGGCTCTGAATTTTAGTAGCAAGAAGCTAGAACGATTATAGTAAAATCTGTAGTCAAGTCTAAAGTCACAACCAGAACCGTCTAACATTGAAAAACAAAACAGCTCTGGTGCTCTGAATTTTAGTAGAAGAAGCTAGAACGATTATAGTAAAATCTGTAGTCAAGTCTAAAGTCACAACCAGAACCGTCTAACATTGAAAAACAAAACAGCTATGGTGCAGGGCCAGGGCCAGGGCTATGGTCAGGACCTCAAGTAGTCAAGTCTGCTATTACAATAGTGTCAGAATGGTCTATCATTGATTTCATAATTGTTGATTTTGACAGGTTTGGTAATCTACTAATTTAATGGCGTCATTATGACTTTCCAATAGTCAACCACTGACACGCCATTGAAAGAAATAATATAGAATGGTAATCTCGTACAAAATGACAACTGAATGACTGACTTAGGCGGTAATCTGCTAAAATGTTGACAGTTCCTTTGATCCTAATAACCTACCATTAGAACGTCATTGTGCAGTCATTGTTTTTAATTCGACCGACCAATGATCGACCATTATGAATTTAGCAGATTACGGACCTTGCATATCAACTTAGCAAAATGACAATGGGATCGTGTTGGAATGACGAAATTATAAAAATAGCAGACTTGGCCCCCTGAGGGCTATTGTTGACGATACCGCAATTCAGCGCTACATATCTGTTAGGAAGTGGAACAACGTAGCAACGTAACAAGGACTTGTATGGACTTGGATATAAAGACTAGCTGACCCGACAGACGTTGTCCTGTCCCTATGTACCTACTTAGTAGTAATCTAGGTAGATATAAGTAGAGGTAATTAGTGTAGGTAGGGTATGTACGTAGGGTAAGTATATGTAGTAGGGTAGGTAAGGGTAGTTAGGGTAGGTACCCTAACTACCCTTACCTACCCTAAGTATATAGAAAATATTCTACTTTCGCCGCATAATACTCTAAAAAAAAACAGCCGCACAAATACCGAAAAGCAGTGGGGGCTGACGAGATAGCCATAGAGATCATTAAACCCCAAAAATCTCCCATGGCTTGTGGGAGATTTTGATGTTTATGCAATACACTGCATATTGCTCTGAGATACTCGAGTATAGCCGAGAGGATGGGTTACATTACCGTTTATGCCTCTACTCAAAATGGGTTCTACCAAAAAATACAGTAACTATCGTCTTATTTCCCTACTATCCCACAGCAGCAAAATTCTTGTGCGTAGCAAATACTTACCCAAATCCTTAAAAAGCCGGAGATTCAATTATACCCTACTTATCTGTTTTATTGACTTAAGTAAAGCCTTTGACACTGTTGTCTGGTCCAAATTGTGGGAAATACTGCTGCCAAGTAACAAAATTTGGTTCTATAAAAGTTCTGAGAACATTACTTAGCAAAGGCATGTAATTAAATCGATATCTGTATTTTCCCTTTTTTCGAACAAAATATTTCAAAGTTAAACCAAAAATACTGACTTGCACACAAATTATGCACACTAAATAAATCAAATTAAATATACTGTTGAATGATATTTGCAGAACTGTTTTACTGAACGAATAACTATTATCAAAATAGAATATCTAACAATTCCTTAGTTCAAAAAACATAATAAAACATTTTTAAGGAAAACCATCGCCTAATGTACTTTGGCTTATGTTTAACGATTTAAATAGTAAATAAAATATAACCAAAAAAAGATAAATGGTCACCAAAATGGTGTTTCCAAAAATATTGTAGAAATTTATGAGACTGTAAAAAGCGATTTGATTCTGGCACTCGGCGGCCGCTGCCGCGGCACGCTCGCTCGCCGCGTGCGTAGGGGGTCACAGTTCTAACCTAACCTAACCATGTCAGATCCGCCCCAGGGGGGTCAAAAAGATTTTGAGTACCTAGTAAGATTGTACAATTTAGAGTGCAAATTAGTATTTTTGATAAACAATTCGTATTTTTGTTTTATAAAATATTTATCCGATGTACGAACCACATTTTTGGTGTAAATTCGATAAAAAAGGTCACCTCGTTTTGTGTGATTTTTTAGATTTTTTTGTAGGACATGTTTAGTTAATCAATTGGATTTCTTTGCACAGCATTCATTTTTCTGGTATGCATTCTGTTAGGTAATTAGTGGAGTTACATACCTAGTGTGCTGAAAAATTATACAGATGTGCATTTAAAAATATCCCCTTAGCAAATCCTTAAAAAGCTGGAGATTCAATTATACCCTACATATCTGTTCTATTGACTTAAGTAAAGCTTTTGACACTGTTGTCTGGTCCAAATTGTGGGAAATACTGGTGCCAAGTAACGAAATTTGGTTCTATAAATGTTCTGAGTACATTTTAGAGCGTGCTAATTATTGTTCATGATGATACTATAATGGTGTTGTAAACATTTACAGAACCTCAAAAAGGCCCCAGTTTTATCGCTGATTTATTCTATAAACGTTACATTAAGGTTCACACGGTGATAAATCAGTTCTATAGTTGAAATGTAAAACATGTTTATAGTGCTATTTTGTACCGTAAACGATTCCAGAAATCTTTTTCAATACGGTTGTTTGTTCATGGTCGTGTGTAATACTTTACGTCATTTGACATCGTTGCTTTTAACGTAACATGTAAGAAAAGGACATAATACAAAACTTTCATGGACCGTAATTCTGCCATAACTTCCACTTGCGAAAATAATTGTATCGATAGCTGATTTCAAATTTGTCAATGCACCCTCATAATTTTCGTGTTATAATTAAATTTAAAATAATTAAATAATGAGTTATTCCGACCATGGCTGCTATAGTACAAATTGGCTCCAGTCGTGTTGCTAATATGCTATCATGGCAGAAAACAGCAGCCATATTTTCACCGAAAACGATTTAAGTTACTTAGCAACTGCACCAGGAGTTGCTATGATATTTAATAATAAATAATGGTTGCTATTTAATACCATAGAAGAGTTTTCATGACTTTTACAGAACTAACCCCATAGCAATGCTGAAGGAACTTTTATGAAGTTAAAAGGTTACGTTATAGTTGTGCAAGGTACTTTTATAGTGCAGATTGATCCTGTAATAGTGATTTCGATACTGCTACAATACTAGTACTGTAATAGTTACTTTGCAGCTTTATTAGTGCAAAATAGGTACATCAAAGTGTCAGTAAGGTCGTCTTTAGTACTAAATAGTACCATAATCAATATTTACATATTAGGTTGGGGAAAAAGTTTCTTCGCATTTTTTAAGAAAATTCAAATCATTTTTTAATATAGTTAATTTACATTTAACTAAAGTATGTTTTTGCCATCTTGTAGGTAGAGACATGATCCCATTGCTATAGAAATTTTGGGACTTCTGATCAAAATACCGCGACAAGTGGTTTTGGCAGTCCTCTCGTGATGTTAACCTGACACTGCCTAAAGAATTCTGAAGAGACCGAAACAGGTGGAAATCTGAAGGTGCAAGGTCAGGACTATACGGCGGATGCATTAACACCTCCCAGCCAAACTCTCTTAATTTTTGCTGAGTGGCTAAAGATGTGTGAGGTCTAGCGTTATCATGATGAAAACCCACACCCCTTCTGTTGATTAATTCCGGCCGCTTTCTCTCAACTTCTTGCTTTAATCTCATCATTTATTCGCAGTAGAGTTCAGAATCGATGGTCCTGCCTGGTGGTAACAGCTCATAATGAATAATGCCCTTCCAATCCCACCAGACACACAGCATCACCTTGTTGCGAGTTTACCCGGGTTTCGCCACAGTCTGTGAAGCCTGACCGGCTTTTGACCACGACCTTTTTCGCACGTTCTTGTCGTACGTGATCCACATTTCATCACCAGTTATCAGCTTCTTCAAAAATGGTTCGGTTTCATTACGTCGTAATAAAGAATCACAGATGAGTACACGGTTCATTAGATTTCTTTCAGAGAGCTCGTGAGGTACCCAAATATCGAGCTTTTTTGTGTACCCAGTTTTTTTCAAATGCGCCATAACTGTTTTGTGGTCAATTCCCAGTTCTTCAGGTTCGTCGTAACTACTGATATGCCGATCTTGCTCCACTTTTTGAAAAATGGCATCCATTTTATCCGTAATAGGGCGACCAGAGCGACGTGCATCTTTGACATCAAAATTTCCGGATTAAAAACGCTTAAACCAAATTTGTGCTACTCTCACAGACACTGCACTAGGTCCATAAATATCGCAATTTTTTTCGCGGCTTGTGTTGCATTTTTACCTATCTTTTTTGTAGTAAAATTTTAAAATGTATCGAATTTCTTCATTAGATTCACTCATCACTGTTTGGTGATAAAACGCCTTGGTTATAGAAGCTTTTGTTACTTTGGGGAGATGGGCGTGCTTCACCATCTGGTATGTACATCTTATCAGAAAGCTTTTTGAGGGCGGAACTGCAAGTGTGCGCTTGGATGGTGTCAATCCGGAATCCTTCAAAACACAAGCCTGTGTCAGATAAGGATGTTTACCTTGCTTTTTACCATAATATGTATATGCCGAATACATTATGAGGATTGTTTTGGAGATCTAAGATAAAGGTGTGTCGGTCGGAAGTAAGATGATATCCAATCTAAGGTATATTAAGAGGACTCGAAACCTAAAGTATGGACTCGTCCTAAACGGCAATAAGACCGAGATGATGCCGCTAGTGGATAAAACTCACGAAAACAATGCAAATGTCACATCAGTCGCAACTAAATATACGCCGTATTAATACAATTGTTTTCCCGATCTTTCTCCATGGAGCAGAAACTTGGACATTGCGAATGCAAACCCGACGCAAGATCGACGCTCTGGAGATATGGTGTTTGAGACGCATGCTCAGGATAAGCTGGACGGTTCATCTGACTAACGCAAAGACTGTCGTCACTTGTGCGTTCACGAATCCTCAGGTTCTTTGGACACGTTACAAGACGCCACATTAATTTCATGGAGCGATTGGAGATTCAGGGTAGATTAGAGACCACGTTGTCAATCACCAACCCGATGGACAGACTCCATCAAACCTGTCACCAAGATCTCTCGTAGCAAAATATACTCGTCATGCAGTCAATAGAAATCTGCGGAAAAGGATCGCGAAAGCAGCGACTGCAGTCGTGGTCGGCCGCTCAAAGCCACGACCACTCTGTCAAGAGTGAACGAGTAAGAAGATTTTAACATTGTTTCGGTACACAATGACACTTGACTGTAAGTCTAAATGAGGTATTTACACGGGTTGAGATAGAAAAACGACTCGACATAGAGCCTCACCTTACCCCATAGAACATTGCGACTTGCGACAAGACATACTGTAGGTATGACGGTACGATACATTTTTAGTCGTCAGTCGACTTTGACGCTGTTCAGCGCATACAGAACAGCAATTTGCGCGAGCAGTTTTCATTGAATTAGTAATAATTAACTAAAACAAAACAAAAACAGAGTTGAAAATTACGTAATTTTGTACAAGATAGTGAATGCCGCTGAAAGATTAATCTTGCACACAATTGAAAATAATTTGTGATGCTTTTTGTTGAACCTATCTGCGATAGGTATCGATCCTTCCATTCGTCATTTAGCGGGTAGGTACCGTCATAATGCGCCTGCCTACATTTGCAAACAATCAATCTCACGCACAATCCCCTAATTCAGTAGGATCCATTGTTACTCTAAAAAAAAACAATGAATATTGCTCGATTTAAATTATCACAATTAAAGGGATTGCGATCGGAAGTATCATACCTACTGAGTGGTTTAACACATTATAAACTTTTCACATTTTAGACCTTTTACGAACTTGCGACTAAATAATAAAAATATAAGATAGAAATACAAATTTGGATAAAAGTATGTAATGGCTTTTATATTATTTATTTTGTTTATTTTTAGTCAAATTGGAAACTAAAGCTCAAATAGAAACAATGCTGCAATTTGCTGAGAAATTTTATTCAATTGTAGAAGTAATTATACAACATGAAAATAAAATGTTGTCTGACCCGGTCATAAAATCAAAAGGTTTTTAATATATTTTATTTTACTATTTATAATTTTTCCTACTTTTTGAATTCAGGTTTTGACTTATCCGCTTTACATTTATTTTCTACTATTCGACAGACGTTGTCCTGTCAGTAGATTTTTTAATTTTGTTACCGTTTAAACCTTCCTTGGACTTCCACAAATATTTCAAGACCAAAATTAGCCAGATCGGTCCAGCCGTTCTCGAGTTTTAGCGAGACTAACGAACAACGATTCATTTTTATTATATAGATAAGTACCTTGTATCTATAATTATCCCGAGCGAACTCATTCCTAGTAGCAAAAAAATACCTAATTTCTATTTCTACACAGATTTGGAAGAGGAAGAAGGCCCTGTATTGGACTTACTTGATGACGTAGTAGATACTGTTATGGTGAGTAAAAATGTTAGAACATAAGAATATCTTTAAAGCCTACTAAGGTTGTATACTTTGATTACTTATTGATAGGTCTCCGTGCGCGGTGCGCTCTGACTAGATACCGCACTACCTAAACACAATAGCTTCGTGAATGGGACAACTCAATATTGTAGTGTGTTTAAAACCAATTGTAACGAAGCTAGTGTGCGTGAAAAAATGTGTTTCCAATTGACAATTTCCACCCGACACATTGGTTACTACGAGATAACGAGACGGGCTCGGGTGAAATACTAAGCCAAAATTAATTTTGGCTTAGTATTTGTTGTCCCTTTTGACAAGTACGTCAGGTCGGCGGTACTATCTAATCGAAGCGCGCGAAGATCTATCTATAAATAGATCTCGCTGCTTATTATAATTTAAACTGACCCATCCATTTAATGAAACTTGCACACATAAATATCGTAGTTAGCACAAATTCAACAATATTTGAGCGAAATATGAGTAATTCTTTCAAATAAAAAAAAAGGTTACGTTACAGAATGTCTGCGAACCGTCACAGCTGCAATGTGATACAGAATCGGAACAACCGTCCACGTCAATTGTGTCTTCAGATCATAAAATGTCAATGTTAGAACAAATATTCATTACCGAAGAATCACAATTTACAAGAGATGAAACTGTTGATTCTCTTGTAGGCAGTATCGAAAATTTTACGGATTCAGAACATTTCCGAAACGAAATTGGTAATATAATAAATAATATTACTAAAGAACCTGGGAATGATACTGAAGAAATTTTACATATGGATGGAATAGAACACGAAATAAATGACGGGACTAATGTAGTTTCACGTAAGGCAGAAATGGTATACGGTATAAATGACGAGAATATTGAAAATAATTCACCTAAGGCAGAAATGGAAGACTATATTACTGACGGGAATAATAAAATAGATTCACTTAAAGCACAAATGGAACACCATATAAATGACGGAAATATTGAAGACGATTCACCCAATGCGGAAATGGAAGATGATATAACTGACGGGTATCAGAAAGATTCACATAAGGCAGAAATGGAACACGATATAAATGACGGAAATATTGAAGACGATTCACCTAAGGCGGAAATGGAAGACGATATAACTGATGGGTATCAGAAAGATTCACATAAGGCAGAAATAGAACACGATATAAATGACGGAAATATTGATGACGATTCACCTACGGCGGAAATAGAAGACGATATAACTGACGGGTATCAGAAAGATTCACATAAGGCAGAAATAGAACACGATATAAATGACGGAAATATTGATGACGATTCACCTAAGGCGGAAATGGAAGACGATATAACTGACGGGTATCAGAAAGATTCACATAAGGCAGAAATAGAACACGACATAAATGACGGAAATATTGAGGGAGCCTCATCCGAGGCAGAAATAGACCACGATATAAATGACCCGAACACTAATCAAATAGATGACAATTCGTCAAATGCAAATAAAAAATCCGAAGCGAGCGATATCATTGAAAAAACTGAATCAAACGTGAGTGAACGTTTTGAAATATTTACCGATGATTCTAATGATGACGTGACCAGCAAAAAAGTAATGTTTTCTAAAACAAACAAGGGTAATTTACTTTTTGTTTCTATAATTTTATTTTGTTACTTATTATTTATTAATGAAATTTGCTACACATGTGTAGATATTATTATTATTGTATATAAGAATTCAATCGTAGATTTGTCAATAGATGAAAATAAATAAAAAGTTAATTACATTTCAGTGAACCCAGATAACTCTGCCGGGCAAATCTTAACCAGGTACCATTTAACCCCTGCCATTAAATAATCAAATTGAAAATAACGGTGGTAATCATACCCTCTCACTCGCATCCTCAATATAGGAATCATAATCATCTTCTTCTTCATCATCATCATCATCATCTTCATCATCATCAACCTTTAGACGCCCACTGCGGGCCATAGGTCTCCCCCAAGGGGGGCTTCAGCCGTAAACACCATGGTTGGCCGATGCATATTGGCAATCGCAGTAGGTGTTATGCTACTCAGAAGGACGCTGCTGCCCATCCTTTGGTCAATATCCTTTTGTCGCCAACTACGACACCCAAGGGTAGAAATGGGGTGGTGCTGTTCGCGGCCGGCACCACATGGCTACACAGAGCGTAATTATTGTAAAGGGCGCCTTTGTTTGGCCGCTATTTTTATTTTTATTAGCTTCTTTCATAGCGCGGGTTATGCCAATCTTATCAGTCACCATTTAGGTATGTAAATATTGAGGATAAAATAATGTAACTTTTTATTTACATACCTATATCTAAATGCATTATTTAGATGAATATGTTGAACATTGCCATTTACAGCTAGACTTTCACAAATTATGTTGAATTGTTGAATCCCGATTTGTTTTTAAGCACTACAGAGGAACCGGAATCCGATGAACGCGTACAAGCCCAACGGAATCCTCAAAATAATAAATATAACATCATTTTTGCTGAACCCAATCAAGATCTACTTAGTAAGTTTTTAAGTTATTATGAATTCAGAATATATATACCCATAGTTTTATTAAGGACCCCCTTAAATAAAGAACAAAAACAAAATATATCCATTCAACTTAAATTTCTTAGATTAATATAGTTCTGCCAAAACAAGCTAACCCACAATCTCTTAATAATTTAATTGATAGCGTCAAATCGGTCAAACCATTCAATATGCCAAATAAGTGTAACATACTATCCAGCATTAAAGTCCAATGTACCTCGTTCCAAACTTATGCTTAGAATAGATTCAAAATTAATCATAAGTAATACTTAAGTATTAAAAATAAAAAAAAATCGGAGGAATGATAACGTAAGGTAAGAACCAACAGAAACGTAGGTAAGAACCAACGTAGGTACTTACCTACGTTGTCAGAACTAACCCCATAATATACTTGCAAAGTGTGCAGAGCAAATTATTAAGTGAATTCGTATGGAAGCATTCAAGCGTCAAATCAACCTATCGTTCAAAATGCTAATGAAAATAAACTAAGGCCACAGAATACATGCTAGTATCCTAAGGCTTCGCGACACTTGAAACCGTTTTCCCCGGGCAGCGCGACGCTCATGCACAAGTAGATAGGTACCTAAGTTCCCACCTTTATTAGAAATAAAGAGTACACACGAAATACTTGTATGTTTCAATATTATCATTTTTTTTTTCAAAAACGTAGCCTTTTGACTCTTTTCTTTTTAACTCTTTGTTTTATTCTAATCTGAGTGGAAACGCAGGTAATGCAGACGAGTCCTGGCCAAGCGATACATCAATGTTGAAAGTCAGTGAAAGCGCAAGCAAATCAGTTTCATCTCTTGGAAAAATCACTGAATATGATGAGATACAAATGTCGTCGCCAGACGAAGAAACTAATGTCGCCGACAAAGGTACAGGCGATACAAAATTGCAAGTAAATGACATTATGGGAATAATAAACAATATGTTACTTACCGCAAAATATGATACAACAAAACAATCTAATACACTACCGATAAAAGCATCCACGAAAACTAGTAATTCAGAACAGAAAACTAGAGTGACAAAAGCCAATTCAAAATTAATAAATGAAAATAGAATCGATGAAAAAAGACCCGTTTCAAAAACGAGTGAGCCTTATGATGAATCTTCTAAGACACAAAATCAAACAGACAATGGAGAGAGCAATCTTAAAGGAACAGGGAGTAAAGCTGATAAAAGAAAGGATGATACAAAGCCTAGTCCGAAAAGTAAATCGCAAATGGGTTATGGCTGGAGTGAGTACCTTAATTAATACCTTATAGATAACTGTAGTCACCTACAGCATGTAGCAGGTAAACGGGTAAATCATCAATTTAGTCCTCATTACCACCCTAACGATGTTGCAACATGCTGTGTGATGCACGGCCACGATATTACAAATTGCTGTTTTTGAAGCACCGAGGTTCCGTCTGTTCCTGGGGAGTATGATGCCAGCCCCATAGAATCAACATATTATTATAGTAACACTAACTGACTCGGCAAACGTTGTTTTGCCATATAAACTAAAAAAAAAAACCGGACAAGTGCGAGTCGGACTCGCTCACCGAGGGTTCCGTACAAATTTATAAGGACATATTATAAATGAGAAAGTAACTCTGTCTGTAATGCTTCCACGATGAAAGGGCTGATAAAATTTGGTATGAAAATAGCTTGAACCCTGGGAAAGCACATAGGGTACTTTTTAATCCGTCGTCTGCATCCGCGATAACAGACATTCACACGGACCAAAGCTAGTTAGAAATAAAGATTATTTTTTTTATGATTTAATCACAAATGTATAGTTTGCACTTTTCCCTATATTTATAGTATATGACGTTATTATTTGCCAAATTTCAAAGTTCTAGGTCAACGGAAAGTACCCTATAAATTTTGATTCCCTTGAGAGTGTCGAAATGTACGTTTTTTGCGATATAAACGGTCGTATTTTTTTTTTCACGTTAACTTAGAATTTTTTCACTGCTTCAAGGGACCGTGGACCTAAGTATATGGTTTAAATTTCAATTCGATACCTCTACGCATTCCCGAGATAAAAGGTCAGACAGACAGACGGACAACAAAGTGAGTCTATAAGGGTTCCTTTTTTATTTGGTTTGGAACCCTAAAAAACAAATAGCCTACGATCTATTCTCAGACCAGACCTACCAAATATACACAAACAATTTCATAAAAATCGGTCAAGCCGTTTCGGAGGAGTTTCATACCAAACACTATCACACGACATTTTAAATTTTTTATATATTGTATTAATTGCGAGCAGGCTACAGCGACCAATTTTATTGCACGATTTTCAATATACGAGGCGCTTGCACCGCACAAATACGTAATATACTTACTGCACTGTGTTACAAATTATATGTTGGCCGTAGAGTACCTGCATTTCGATTTCACTCACTAACTCACTCACTTTAACATTTACCCATTAATATTTCTACAGAAGTCCATCCTAAGACAGCACCTTCATGGGTCACTTCGTGGGGCCAGGGTCGCGGTGAACCCAGCGAGGATTCTTCTATAAAGATTCAAAGTATGTACTTAGTATATTTTCCTAGTTTACCTAAGCAAAATATTTGACTACCCAAGATGGTTTTTTTCAATGTGTTTGAGTGCGTCTTTTACAATTCAATAATTATATTTGTGGGTATGAGTGACTTATGTGAACTGATATTTTCTTAGTAAAATACTAGATTAAATAATGTTCCGTCTTTCATGAATGCAAGCACATTAATCGAGATAGTATGTGTTTGTTTTCAGGAAGTCCTATTAAGGTAACCGAATATGAACTGCGGAAATGGTGTAAGGAATTGGAAAGAGCATTCATAAATTTAGAAATGTGGAGCGATTGGATAAGTACTACATGCAAAGAAAGTCTCAAAATGATGAGACAGAAAGGTAAAATTTACATGTATCACTTGGATGCTATTGGTCACGTCACGACTGGCGGTGAAGTAGCAAGGGCTGGTACCTGCGTAATATGATTATTCAGTTACAGAATTTGGGTATCCGGGTATGGCTCAAAGAGGTGCACTCAACCGGATTAGGCATAAGAAAGATGTTCGTAAAGATGCGCTACTTTGGACCAAATTGTACCACCGTACGGAAAATAATTTTAAAAGTTTGAAAAGGAAATATAATAACATTGAGGTAAGCAGCACAATACGACATGATAGCAAAAGTAATGTTTGTTTTTATTTATTTTTTATTTTAGTACTCGTCAAATAAACCGACGTCGATTTCAAATAAAACCATTTTTGATATGATCTGCAAGTTTGAGAATCACAGTGTGGAGTTACATAAAATGGTATGCCAGATTTTACTTTCTAAAATAAGTAGGTACATACCAATAAATTTTAAATTTTGATTTTGACTAGAAAATTTCTTTTTTTCAGATTGTGGCGGCTGAATACAATGCAGCGTGCACTTGTGATAAAACTAAAACAAGAAATGATTTTTTCAAAAGGCATACAGCTCCAAATAGGAAGATACAATCATATATTTCTTAAATAGTTAATATTATGTGTAATAAAATATGTTAGCTTATTGGATCTTAATAAAACTAGCAAGTGTCCATTAGACAGGTATATTAAATCTTAAGTACCTATACATAAATATTATGTGGCTGAATGAGGCGATCACTTGAAGTGGACATTGATTTGATTAAAATCATATTTCCGAACATTGGAATCTCGACACCCGGCGAACACCCACTTGCCATTAAACGAGAGGTCTCTGATGCCATCACAGTCCGAGCCTGTTAAATGTACTCTAAGTTTAGAGACTCCTTCATCTAGCGACAAAACAGTACAAGTTCCGTCTTGCCGGCCGACAACGAACGTTTGATTCGTCAAAACTGCCATACTGAGTATAGGGTTGGCAGATTCATGCCATTCTTTCAATATCGAGCCATCTTGAAGATCTAATTTTGTGATCTGTAATAATCACAAAAAATACATGTTTTGGAATGTTCCGACGTAAAATACAAAGGGAAGAAGTAGCAAGCTTAAACAAAGTTAAATGAGTCTGATGTTGTTAGGATAGTTTTTTAAATAGACTTAAGAATAACAAAATAAACCAATAATAAATTACCTTTCCATTGCTACAGCCTACAATGACTGCCTGGTTCAATACAATGATGGCGTTACAAGCAGAGTCCAGTTGCTTGGTATATAGCTGTGCTCTCTTGGCCACATGAGCACAGACTACCAGTCCACTCTCACACCCAACTATTAACAGCTTGTTATAAGTGCCAACCTGGAATCAGATCACAATATACTGTAATAAAATTCATTAAATAGATGATAATTGAATTTTGTTCATTGTTATAGCTTGATTTTTAAATTACAACCGGAAGATGGATAATATTATAATTTTCCATTGTTTAGGTTACTCCTCAAATTGAAAGCAAAGGTTTTTGTGCACTTCAAGATGTTACAATATGCTCTTTGCGCTCAAGGTTACTCTAAGCGCCATAGTCATTTACGCTAAGGATTACTTTATGCGCCATTGTACATTTCTCTTGGGGTAATTGCCCTTAATAATACCAACTTTTAAAAATAGTAAATACCTCTTTCTCATTTTCAACTTCAACTTCCTCACTAGTTGTAGCGATAGCACAGCAGTTGATCTGCCCACACCCTTCAACAACATTGTCCAGGCATTTTGCTTCACTAACATCCCATAGTTTTGCAAAACCGTCCCTGTCGATTAAGAACAACAATAGCTTTGTTTTTTTTTTTTTTACTTTTTTAATTCAAAGGGACTACTTTTTTTACTTACTCTTTGTATTATGCACAAATTACGAAATATGAATTATCATAATATGCCTTACTTGCTAACAGAGACAACATTTCTTCCTCGTTCAATTATACAAATATCACATATGGCCAAAGTGTGCCCCTTCAGAGTTACAGGATTTATTCCAGAGTCAGCAGACCATATTCTACAGGAACCATCAGCTCCGGCAGATAAGACCACAATGCCCGATGGAAAGAATCTGCATTTATATACTGGGCCTCCGTGACCTTTCAGTTCCAGGCTTACTTCACCTGAAAAAAAAAACATTTTAGACTACATAAACCATAGCCGAAGGCCTTGAACCTTTGAGAATGTGCATGCAATGTAGTAGACGACAAAAAAAAAACATAATTTAAGAAGTGGAACTTAATTTTCGAATAAAAAAAAATATTTTATTTATTTATTTTAATACACATACACTATCCTCACACGCTTACCTAATACAATAGTGTGGTTACAGTTATCATAGCTTACAAAGATAGATATTATATATAATATAATCATGAATGAGAGAGAAACTATACAATATAAATATATAAAAGTTTCTGTACAAACTCATAATTTAAGAGGGCCCTTCCCGGTCCGGGATCTCTTCTTTTCGCATAATGTTTTTTTTTTCCTAATATACTTTGGCATAGCTATTTTGGTATAATATGTTTTGCCATTTTTTTTTAAGGCAATTTGTTTTAGCATTAATTTAATTAGCATACCTAATATTATAATCTAGGCATAAATTAATAGAAATAACCGTAACAAATTGAGCTATTTTTACGTATTACAGTATTGTCTTAAAAATTCAATATGTTGTGCTACAAAAAAAGACCACCTCCTTCAAAAACTAAAAAGTGAAATATTTAATTAATTATAAAATAAACGAAACGTGAGTATTGTTGTCTATAATTATAAAATAATAAAATACATTATTATTTATATTATCTTAATGTATAAAATAATAAAATACCTACATCTATATATATCTATAAAGCTGATGAGTTTGTTTGTTTGCTTGAACGCGCTTATCTCAGGATCTACTGGTTTGAATTGAAAAATTATTTTTGTGTTGGATAGTCCATTTATTGAGGAAGGCTATAGGCACATGCGAAGCCGGGTCAAGTCGCTAGTTTTTCATAAAAATATCTCTGCTGTTTCCATTTTGGTTGGTAATGGGGTTGTATCGGTTAATGGGTTAAGCAGTCGCGGGCAAAAGCTAGTAAGTATATAAATAAATTATAATTAAGATTATTTAAAGTTACATAGAGTGCAGGTAAGTTAAATCTTAATCCTTTTTTTTTTACTTTATGGATACTTTAAGCAAGCATTATTACAATTTCAAAACATTGGTGCCTATGTTATAGCTAAGTATTGGTTCATTAGTGTGTGTACTAACCAATCTAAAAAGTAATAACTTACTTGTCCTACTATCCCAAACTAACAGTTTATCTTCTTCACATGATGAAACTGCCAATGCATTGTCTGCAACGGCAACAGACAAAATTCCTTTACTGTGTATTTTGTGAGCTTTTGTGGGAGCTACAAATGCCACTTTAAGACCAGAGGGTAAATGCTTCACTACCAAACTCAATGGCCCATGAGAAATGTACTGATAATTATCTGAGAAATTAATTTTCACTTTCCCATCACATAAAGTCGTGGTAAGCTGGTCATGGACACTTATTTCATTTAAAAATTTTGAAGATATCCAAGCTTTACCTTTAGGTAATCTGTAATCATTGTCACATAAAGTAAAACAGTTATACACCATATTTGTTCTGTGGTTATACATAACATAGGTCTATGAACGATGCAGATGTTTATTTATGCAATGTTGACAAGTGACGGATGATGAAACTAAGCAGGTCATTACGAAACTTAGTACCTAGTTAATGAATATAGTAAAATGGTATGGTCGTAAAAAAAGGTAAATATTCAGTCAGCAAATTGATTCTGTAAGAAAGCTCTAGTAGATATTATTAGAAGCAGTCTTGTATTTAGACTTATCAACTAATAATAATAGGTAACATAGTTTATTTAGTAACTAGCTAGCGGTTATCAGCTGGGTATTATTTTTTCTGGCGCGGATACCAATTTTTTTTCGAAAATAATAGTAGCTTTTCTTTAAAACATCTGCTATCTGCCAGTGAAAGTCCCGTCAAAATCGGTCCCGCCGTTTCAGAAATTAGCCGGAACAAACAAACAGCCAGACAGACAGACAAAAATGTAATTAATTGATTTTCTATGTACCGTACAGGGTCAGTGGGTAGTCTTCCTTCATAATTATTAGCATTTAATAAAAAGCGGCCAAGTGCGAGTCGGACTAGCCCATGAAGGGTTCCGTAGCAGCAAGTAAGGTAAATTGCAGTTTACGATTTATGATGACTCTAAACCAATGTTCGGTGGAAGTTTACATGGTAATGTACATCATATTTTTTATTTTAGTTTTATCATTCTCTTATTTTAGAAGCTTACAGGTTACATATTTTACCACTTTGGAAGTGTCTCTCGCGCAAACTATTTAGTTTAGAGAGATTTCATTTTTGGAGACCTATCCATAGATACCCCACACGTATGTATGGGTTTGATGAAAAAAAAATATAATAGTTTTAGTTCTAAGTATGGGGAACCCCCAAAATGTATTGTTTTCTTTTCTATTTTTGTGTGAAAATCTTACCAAGTTTCAACAGTATAGTTCTTATAGGGTTAAAATCTAGTATATGGAAACATGAATTGGTAGTGGGGGATGGTGGGAGGGGGTAGGGTGGGACCTCCCGACCCCCTGGTATCACTCCCATTAAAGGAAAAAAAAAATTATAACCTAACCTCAAACACTAGGTAAAGTTGCCTAAAAGGCGTCGACTGTCGGCAACGGGTACGAAAATTGGTACAAAGACGGTCGCCATCAGGACGACGGAGCCCCGCTGCACGGGGCTCCTATTTCTGTCTGCAGGGTTTAAAGGAACCTAACTAACCGAACCTCGGGGTGCCCCTGATGTCGACCTATGCTATACCTAAGTTTTTTCTTCTGTCCAAAATGTTTGACACACACACAAATGTCTTTTTTTTTACGTTCCATTTTATCAATTTTTCACGATAGGTATTTTACACCACAAAAAATATATTTTGACAGATTTGGTTGTCAATCGCACATTTTAACGTTCCGTTTTCGCTTTTTACGTGGTATGATGTGATTTGAGGTCAGTAACTTATTTTATTAACTTCTCGAAAACTACGCGGTTTCCTTTAATGAAAGTAGTGTTATAACCGGGACCCAACCCCTACCAACTTCATCACTTTTTATCCCCCAACTCGTGTTTCCGTGTTCTAGATCCAACCCCTTATAGTTTGGGAAAAAGGTGGCTGTGACATACATACGGACGGACAGACAGACATGACGAATTCATAGGGTTCCGTTTTTTGCCATTGGCTACGGAACCCTAAAAAGCTGATATTTTGACATTACAAACAGACACTTCCATTTTATTTATTTGTGTAGTTTAGATAACGTATTTGCAATATATGTACCTTATAACATCGTTCCAATCACATTGGATTGTGATCACTGGTAGATTCGACATTGTATTATTTCGTATTTAATGTAGGTAAATGACGACGATGACTATAGTATTGGTTCCAGAATCCAAAAACAGAATTGTTGTCCTTAACCACAATCAATTATTACGCTCATCAAAATTATTGTAAGTATTCTAAATTTGCAGAATTTTAAATAATGATTTGCTATTTTGCTAACTTACAAAATCAAAATAAAATAGAATCCACACACACCACACCACAGATAAGTTAATGTATCATAAAAAAATACAGCAGTCTGCACTTCTGCAGTCAGTACAGCCATGAAGATGAGTAAAAGGCTTATTACACTATACAATTTGTAGGAAATCAATTTAGGAAATCGGCAGGTGTAATCGCAGTTAGAACAGATTGGATCCGATTTAGTGTAAATTGGAGGTCCCGACCGCTCTACTTCCTAAATTGTCTACGATTTAGGACAGTGTAATCACGGCGCTACGATTTAGAACGACTAGTCGGCGTCCGTGCTTTGAGCGAAGTGGACGAGTAAACTGGGATGACTGACTTATTTTGGACGAAGGCGTTGAAAGCATTATTTTCTTTCTACCACATAACACAAAACTTAATATAATTTGTCATGATTTGTGTTAGGTGTTAGAAAGTCGAGTTATAGGCCCAAATGTCATCACGCCACCCGCCAGATCTCGGGTGAAACGGGTGTGTAAGTTGGGGCCATTACCTAACTAATGGAATAAAAATTGACAGTGGCTAAGTTTATTCTGAGGAAATGAAATAGATTTTTTTTAACATAGATTTATTTATTTATCTATTTAATTCTTAACATAGATATTAAGACATAATTAAAATATGAAAACCAATTACACACATACAATAATTAATATCTATAGTTCGTGAATCTCTTGGGCTGTGTAGAAGGGTTTTTAAAAAATGCAGCAGGTAGACGAGTCATACAGTGTGGTGACGAGTAGAGTCTACTCAGTAGACCAGAGTAGGTAGACGAATAGATTGGGCTAGAGCAAGCCCAAGCTTCTGTTGTTTTGGTAAATACGTCGCCATCGATCGAAAATTCGAAACGTGCTACCCAGTACGATCCCTCTTCACGAATGCGTCGTCTGTACGATTTAGAATCCAATTTAGTGTAGTGTGATCACTAGCTAACAACTTAGGTTCCTAAATTGATTTCCTACAAATTGTATAGTGTATACTTAACAGCCAAGAAGCAAGTCAACACTAAATACCTAAATAAAACCAACTGTGGGCAGATGCTCTCTTTCTGAATGCATATATAAGATAAAGAAAACACATATCACTGTCTCGTCCTTATGTATGCATTCAGAAAGAGAGCATCGGCCCACAGTTGGTTTCACTTAGGTATTTAGTGTTGACTCCACTTTTACCTATAATAAACTTCTGATTTGATTATTGAGAGTGTTGTCTCCATTTTTACCTATTATAAGATTCTTGGTAACAGCAGATGACCATGAAGATATAGGTAAAAGATGGAGCCAACACTTCGAACAATACGTCTACGTATTCTCCATCTCACTCTGTGGGCCGACCTCTCTTTTTAGTGTGGCCTACAGTATTGTTATCTCCTTAAAGGAAGTCGAAGTAGGGTGACCATATTGAGGATATATTTAGGACTTTGTGTTAGAACTTAACTAATTACACTAATACTAAGAGACGTGTATATAATAGGTTGGGGAAAAAGTCTTTTCGCATTATAGTATGTATGAACTAGTAATAAAATCTCTTTGGCTATACTATTTGTATCTGGCTGGTTTTGGTATCATTGAAAGTTTAAATTTTAAAGAACATAATTTCCAAATTCAAATTAAGAAAATATGTGATTTGTATTTGTTTTTCGTACTGTCAAGATGAGTGAAACTAATGAAGAAATTCGATACATTTTAAAATTTTACTACAAAAAAGGTCAAAATGCAACGCAAGCCGCGAAAAAAATTTGCGATGTTTATGGACCTAGTGTAGTGTCTGTGAGCGTAGCACAAATTTGGTTTAAGCGTTTTCAATCCGGAAATTTTAATGTCAAAGATGCACGTCGCTCTGGTCGCCCTATTACGGATAAAATGGAAGCCATTTTTGAAAAAGTGGAGCAAGATCGGCATATCAGTAGTTACGACGTAGCTGAAGAACTGGGAATTGACCACAAAACAATTTTGGCGTATTTAAAAAAACTGGGTACACAAAAAAGCTCGATATTTGGGTACCTCACGAGCTCGCTGAAAGAAACCTAATGAACCGTGTACTCATTTGTGATTCTTTATTACGACGTAATGAAACCGAACCATTTTTGAAGAAGCTGATAACTGGTGATGAAAAGTGGATCACGTACGACAAGAACGTGCGAAAAAGGTCGTGTTCAAAGGCCGGTCAGGCTTCACAGACTGTGGCGAAACCCGAGTTAACTCGCATCAAGATGATGCTGTGGGTGTGGTGGGATTGGAAGGGCATTATTTATTATGAGCTGTTACCACCAGGCAGGACCATCAATTCTGAACTCTACTGCGAACAACTGATGAGATTAAAGCAAAAAGTTAAGAGAAAGCGGCCGGAATTAATCAACAGAAGGTGTGTGGGTTTTCATCATGATAACGCTAAACCTCACACATCTTTAGCCACTCTGCAAAAATTAAGAGAGTTTGGCTGGGAGGTGTTAATGCATCCGCCGTATAGTCCTGACCTTGCACCTTCAGATTTCCACCTGTTTCGGTCTCTTCAGAATTCTTTAGGCAGTGTCAGGTTAACATCAGAGAGGACTGCCAAAACCACTTGTCGCGGTATTTTGATCAGAAGTCCCAAAATTTCTATAGCAATGGGATCATGTCTACTACAAGATGGCAAAAAGTTATCGAACAAAATGGTACCTACATACTTTAGTTAAATGTAAATAAACTATATTAAAAAATGTTTCGAATTTTCTTAAAAAATGCGAAGAAACTTTTTCCCCAACCTAATATTTAATCATTGATATACACATACACTTAGCGCAGTCTATTTTTATTTAATTTTAGTTGCTCATTATTCGGGTATTTTAATAACATTATTTTTTTAGGTTTCCTAAAAATAGTACTCAAAGAAAATTGTGGTTATCCATTGAGCCGTTGAAAATGAAGTTCTATAAAAGTGCAAGGATTTGCAATTTGTATTTCAAGAATCAGATATGATTCATGAACAAGGTGCTTAAAACGGCAGTTCCTACTATAATAAAACAGTAGGAAAGGTAAAAACATAACTGTATTTAAAACTGTGTTACATTATTATCATGTATTTAGAAATATAATGTTTCAAATATATAACAAAAAGCAACATTTTATAAAATTTATTATAATTTTCAGACAACAACTTCACTACATGAAGAATCTATGGTGCAAATAGCTGCTCTTCTAAGTACTAGTTCTGGCGTATATAGTAATTCTCCACTTACGGAAATGGGAGTGAAACATGCTGGCTGCAATGTAGTTAAAAACAGTGTCGAAATATTCTTGAAAATATAAGCAATCTTAACAAGTTACCTGGTGTACCTTTCCGTTAATAAATATTAAATACATACCTTTTGTGTCTATTTATTATGTATAACATAATAATGTTTTAAGTACCTACATACTATATATTTTAACTAGTGAGTCATGCGCTCAGTTTAAGAGACTTACAGAAAATATCTCGGTGATTTACGTGGTAAGAGACAGAAACTACATAGAGTAATGATATTTAGTCATGTATGCTAGAAAAGTTACAATAAATGATTGTGTTTTTATTTCCTTTTTGAGGTTCTTACATATAAGCGTTCATATTAGGGCCGGCGCGGTCTGACGTCGCGGCATGGCAAAGGATTTTATATTTGATCAAGTTATTTTTATTCTTACTTCATCGAGTTTAGAATTCATATTACTTTATTTCTTAATGCAATGTATACGCATACATTACGTATCATGATGTAAAGAAACTTAGACGAGATATTTGTTTATCTTAGGCCTTAATGGTAAACAGAATGTAGATATTTATAAATGAATACTTATAACGATGTCCTGGGAAAAATAAAATAAAGGTTACTCTAATTAGAAAGAGAGGGTTGGCCCACAGAGAGCGAGATAGTGATAGATAGGTATGGCTTCAAGTAGGTATTCGAAGTGTTGACTCCATTTTAATCTACAGCTTCATGACATAGACTGGGCCCATTATAAAACATGTCCAAGTGTAATAAAAGGCGTAATACACTATATACAATTTGTAGAAAATCTATTTAGTAAATCGGCAGGTATAATCGCAGTTAGAACAGATTGGATCCGATTTAGTGTAAATTGGTGATCATCAGCTAACAAATTTGGTTCCTAAATAGATTTTCTATAAATTGTATGGTGCAATAAGCCTTTAAGCTAAGCCTTTTTGCCCTGCAGTGGGAAAATTCAGACTGAGAAAAAAAAAGATTTATTATGGAACCGACCAAGAAGCTTATAGATAAAAGTGGAGGCAACACTCTAAATACCTAAGTGAAGCCAACTGTGGGCAGACGCTCTCTTTCTGAATGCATACATAAGATAAAGAAAACACATATCACTGTCTCGTTCTTATGTACGCATTCAGAAAGAGAGCATCAGCCCACAGTTGGTTTCAAGATTTTGTTCTAAGTGTTGGCTCCATTTATACCTATATCTTCATGGAACCGACTCAACTCGGTCTCTTTCCATTGGAACGAGACCGAGTTGAGTTCCATCACCAATTTTATTTTCTATTATTTCCTATTGTCTTCAGGTTTATTGTCCATTGCCTAGCCAGGCCATTGTCTTGGTTGGGCATCATGCTATTGGTTCATGTATCTACTCATAGGTTCATCATCGACTATTGTATCACTCGATTTATTATAATTTAATTGACGACCTTGAGAGTCATGAAAGTGGTTGCTGGTCACTGTTGAGGAGCTTGCTATATACAAACTGATAAAACGTTTATTAAATATTACTAAGAACACCTTCTCATTGAAAAAATAAAGTGTGGTCATAAAGCTAACAATAAAGAACACATAGAAACTCTAAAATATCCAACGAATTATCGATACCTAGTTACCTACTCTGTTCACTTGATGTGATGACACTTTCAGATTTAGTTTTTGGGCAAAGAGTTTATTATCTATGCTATGTTTTTGGCAGTCTGACTGATGTGCTAAGCTAAGGATAAAAAAAAACAAAGTAATAAGTGGGCGATTTCATAAAGTTTGTAAAATATTAAGAATTGAATTAACTCGATTATTTTATTATCAGTTAATTGCTTGGAAATATTATGAATTCTTTGCAATAAGAAATATGCATTTTTGTATTCCTGATTCGCAACAATTTCATGATGACAATGGGATCTCGTACACGGTAATTTTTAAAACTTATATTTGTTTTTTTTTTGTGTTTAACTAAGTATTATAAAATCGATTGTGTTCGTTTTTAGTGCGAACCATATGAACCCAAAATATTATTCCCAATGTTAAACCTACTAACATTACATACGTTACTTGTTTTTTTCTAGCATTTCAATAAATATTTTTTTATATTCATTATAGATAAATAATTGTCTATCATTATTTTATTTACATTTTACAGCTAAAGTTTAATGGATACGATAATGTTCAGCATGTGCACCTAGAAATTAATTTTCAACTAATATGACACTGCTATTGTCTTTAGGGTTACAACATACACATCGACGGTGTATTCC
Source organism: Charanyca ferruginea (assembly GCA_947361185.1). Classification (NCBI taxonomy): domain Eukaryota; kingdom Metazoa; phylum Arthropoda; class Insecta; order Lepidoptera; family Noctuidae; genus Charanyca; species Charanyca ferruginea. The sequence continues at coordinate 9,816,530 of OX376058.1, forward strand.
ATTGTACGGCTCGGTACAAACAACTGCTCAGTCTCCATGAGCAGCTGCAGGCTCAAAACCCTTATGTCAAATTGCCACAATTCCCACCGAAAAAGTTTTTCCTCACTAGCTCTCAGCTGGAGGAAAGGAGAGTCTTATTGGAAAAATACATGCAACTGGGTAACTATTTAATAAAATGCGATTTACCTATTCAGCCTTGATCAATGAGATGGTGCAATTATAAATCTATTGTTGCGTGACCCTGGGCCCAAAACTATCAAAAAGTGCATTTATTTTAATAAAACCTAGTGAGTGATTTAACTAGCAATTAATTGCACAAAGTTTTCAATAACATTACAATACATTGAATAGACCTATGATCATGCTAGAAATAAATTAAGGCAAAAGTGCACATTAAAAGATGTTATCTCTTTTTCAGTTGGCCAGAATCCCTTGTTCACAACTTCTGATCTTTTGGTAACATTCCTGTTTTCGGCACAACAAGAAACTCATAGTGTTAAAATGCATGAAGTAGAAATTGAAATATCACTCATGAATGGATATAGAATACCATTGTCTGTATCATCTACGGATTCATCAAACACAATATTAGACATCGCATGCACCTATATTAACCTACCAAAGGAGTTTGTGAAGTATTTTTCCTTATATCTTTTTAATTGGAGCTGTGCAAAAGATGGACAACCAGCACTGAAAAAGTTGGAAGAATATGAATCTCCATATATATCTCAGAAGTATGTTAGGCCAGATGATAAAATTGTATTAAGGAAAAGGTAATTATTGTTATCAAGACAAGTATCTGAACTTAAAATAGTACACAAGCACTTTTTCATATTCAACTGTTTGTTACAGCTATTGGGACCCATGTTATGATATTAATTTAATGGTAGACAGGGTCTCTCTGGACCTATTATACCTACAAACAATAGAAGATTTGGATTTGGGATGGATTACAGCTGATTTAGAAACTAAAGAAATGCTTTCTGCATGTGAATCTAAAAAAGAAAAGAAAGAGGTAGGTGAGCTACATAATCTATGTATCTTATTTTTTTCCCTTTTTATCAGCAATCTTCTTAATAAACTAAACATAATCAGGGTCCCTTGGTGTGATCACAGTTGTGATGTTCTATTGCATTTTTACCATTCATTCGAAAGACATACAACATATATTTTATTGTGTCTACAATGCAATACAAATTCTCTTCACACCTCAAGTTATCTGTAAGTAATAATTACTTGAAAGATTGGTTAATATTTGCCTGTCACAAGTACTCAATGTGCAGATACTATAAACATCTTTATCTGCTAAGAATGTTGGGTCAATTGAGGGCATTCAGTTAAATTAATACATAATTAAAAACATAATTATAGGCTTATCAAATAATGAACAAACATACAATAATGTTTCGTTATGTTAAAATATATTCCATGTAAAATAAATCTAAATTAATTGACTAGAAACATTAAAAAACACCCTATTATTTAACTTTTACAAGCTGCAGATTAGTCAGTAATAGGTAAAGTGAAGACTATGTCATCAATGACTGATATCATACAAAGTTACCAAGGTGAATCATGAGCTCATCAATATTATATATCACCATGTTTTATATGGAATTAATTAAATTTGCAGAATTTACAGTCATTGTCATAACAGCTAGGGACATTTTATTTGTGAGTAGTGTGAATTGCTAGTACTAATAACTATTGTTACATCATCATTACATTGTCAAGGATAACTTCTCCGATTTACTTAAAAAATATAAGGGAAAAATATCATACTAAGGCAGAAAAAATATTGTATTGTTTTGAAGGGCACTTTATCAAACATTTCCACTATGTATTCTGCAAAAGAAGGGGAATGTTTTTGTCTCTTGTTTTCCTTTCAAACTATTACATTTATAAGCTCGCTAGTCATGTTCATAAGTATGAAATCCCCAAGAATAGATTATCCCTACTATTCTCACTTTATTCTAAAAGGAGAATAAAGTTCTGCATTTTGAACGAAAGGGCGCGCTCTTTAGATTTTTATCAACTTTACATTTAAGGCAACATATGAGTCAACCTTTTGTTAAAACAGTCTATCCATGTTCATCAAACATCTTCACACTTGCATAAATACGAAAATTTACATTGCAGTACATAGAACTCGCAAAGTCCTTGCGGCATTATGGGAGGATACCGGCCGGGGAGGCGGTGACGGAGACGAGCAACGTGACGGACGGTGCGGCCGAGGGCACGTGTCGCGTGCGCGTGTCACTTGCGTCCAAGGAACTCACGCTGCAGACGGTGGCGCCGCCCGTACGGGAGCAGCGGTACAAAGTCACCAGGATGCGCTGCTGGAGAATCACGACCTTGCATACTGTGAGTATGACATCTGTGTTCTGAAGCACGAATTACAGAAGACATTGTATTTTTTTCTTATGATATCGTAATATATTGATAAATGCGTTTAAATTGATTTCCGTCGTTTATCAAACATGCTTTTTGATTGCTTAACTGTTCTACCTTACTATCATTATTATGCTTGATGAGTTGACGATGGCGGCAATATAAAGCATTCCTCTGTCGGTTAGTCGCTGTTCTTACTGTAAGAAGGAGATGAATCTGAAATTCTTGGAGCATGCAATGCAACCCTTTTGATTGTAAATAAATTGAGAACTCCACTGAATCATATGCTGATGATTCAAGGCAATTTTTTAAAAGTAATGTGTCACTGACAGTTTTGGATTGCTAAACATTCTTAAAAAAGCTTTTTACAAAAAAGACAACCGCCTTCAAAAAGTGAAAAATAACTTTAGCACAGAACACACATTGACTTTAGTTTCGAAATTCAGTGGCTTTGTTCTGTTTGTTGTTTTGTATTGCCACCGACTTCCGAAACTAAAGTCAATGTGTGTTCTGTGCTAAAGTTATTTTTCACTTTTTGAAGGTGGTTGTCTTTTTTGTAAAAAGCTTTTTATTTTCCGCTTTTTAGAACCTCCTTGTCATTCAAATCTATTAAGAAGAGATTGAAAGTTAACTACTACAAAGATTGATGAAACTAAAACGTCGTCTATGTAAAATTTTTGGGTATTTGTTGATTTTTCAAAAAGTGCTGAATCAATTTCGATAAAATTTATATGGGACCACCCCTGAAGCATACCCTAACTATAAAAAAAAGAATTTTCAAAATCGGTTTACGTTTGCCTGAGAAATCGCGTAACAAATCGCGCACATACTTAATGCAAATTTAAGACTTATACGGTTTTCTCATGGATGCCATGGTCAGAACTGGACCAAATTAAAATGGGACCACATGGGAAGCACTAGCTTCCAAATAAAAAAAGAATCATCAAAATCGGTTCACCAAGTCCCGAGAAATCAGGTAACAAACATAAAAAAAAAAAAAAAAAAAAAAAAAATACAGACGAATTGATAACCTCCTCCTTTTTTGAAGTCGGTTGAAAAGAAAATAGATAGATCTTATGGTGAGTGGGTCATCTTAGGGGCGGAGTTTATACCTCTGAAATAATTATGATGGTTTGTATCTATAATTAATATGATATAGAAAAAATTCTGTGTAACTGGGTACCTACCCTAAGGAATTTCAGTTTTTAACGTAGTACCCCGTGCATCGGAAAGTACGTAAAGCAAACACTAGTGAAATATAATCCTTTGTTACACAGTCATGTATACAATAATACTGATTACTTAGGAACATGTGTGCTGATTAGATGCACATGTATTACTACTACCTACAAGTACAACAACACTAACTAACTTTTGCCCGTGACTTCGTCTGTGTGAATGTCGTTTCTCGCGGATGCTGTCTAAGTCACGGATTATAATGTAGCCTATGTCCTTGAGGTTGTACTGTCTGTCAGTCTGTACCAAATTTCATCAAAATCGGTTCAGAAATATAGCAGTAAAAGCGTAATCAAAGTATGAATTTTATTTACATTGCCAACTGAGATAAGACCCATCTCAATTACTGTGGGTGGTTCAGGTATCTGTGTATATCAAAACAAAAACTTAATTTGACTATTGACCTAGGTTAGTTTGCCCTTCACTTGGCTGAAAGATCAAAGTGTTTTATTTTATTATCAAAGTAACAATGTGTTGTTAGTTTACACACATTAGGTAGATACTATTTTTTTATCTGTTATTAACATAACCTTATATTGTTGCAGATTGAAAAGACACAAGCACAAAATGGCCATGGTTCGCTTCTAGAAGATTCTAACAGGAACTTTGAGCTGTCGTTTGAATATCTCATCAGTAAGGACAACTTGAAATGGATAACCTTGAGGACGGAGCATGCAACATTTATTAGTGTTTGTTTGCAGGTAATATTAATTAATGAAGATTTCATTCTGCTTTATTATAAGACTACTAAAGGTCAAGATTGTATGCGTTTATAATGAACTTTGTCATATTTCAAAACGAGTTTTAACTTAAGTCCAAACTTAAACCATCAAGCCATGTATTGTATTTTGAACTTAATTTCGATACAAACTACAACCTAGACTCGATTTTAAAGTGACTTTTTGTGTTGTGCACTTTATCTTCATCGCAATAAAGTTCAAAATTACTTAAATGCCTGGAAGGTTTATTCATTCTTCCTATCTTATTTTCCAGTCGATAGTGGATGAGCTGATGCGTCAAAAGGCGGGCGCGGGGCCCGTGTCACCTCGGTGCAGTAAGCGCGGCAGTCTGACGTACTTGCGACGCGACGGCTCCAGCCAAGTCATCACACCGTCCTCCTCCAGCGATACGCTCAGCTCTACTGTGAGTTTATACCTATCTATATTAATACCATATAACGCGGTGAAAAGAGATGCAGGGGTGAATTGGGACGAAACTTTGATGAGGATTTTAACGTTGAAATAATATACTTTGTTGCCTTATAGGACCCTAAAAATAAATATTACTTAGGGTGTTACTACACGAATCGATCGGCCATCGGTCGACATCGATCGATGTTGATCGATTGGCGTGGTATCTTTGGCTGATCGAAGGATACCGGTCGACTAACAAATCGATCGATTGCCGGTCGACATCGATCGATTAACCCCGGCTATATTCCATCATGCAGTTTTTTTTTCGAAATGTATTCACAAGAGGACGCGTTATTGTTGGCCAGTACGATGTTGCTCGTACTATTATTACGGAGACGCAAACGCGCGCGGGGCGCAGGCGGGCAGCTGCAGGTGATAATGGGGAGCAGCCGCCGCGAGGCGCGGGTAATCAAGCTCGATCGACGTCGACTAATCTATTCTACCATCAATCGAATGCCGTCGATCGACGTTCGATCGATTGGTCTGTCTGGTAACACCCTTAGTAATTCATTAGTACTTGTTGTCAACAAACAATAATTATTTCAATATTAAAATCCTCGTTTAAAGTTTCGTCCCAATTCACCTTTGCACCCCGTTTTACGGTTTATAATTTTATTATAAATGGGAACACGAGTTTTTAACCAATCATACTGATTTTGACGGAATTTGGTTGAGTTGAGGCAAACAAAATGAAAAAATAATACATATTACCCCGGAATATTAAACGCTGACGAATGTGGCATACATAGCTTAGTTCACTTGTTCCTTACTAAGTCGTATAGTATTTTCGTCGTAGCAGAGCCCAATAAATAAGTCCGTTGCATCTTGCATAGGTATATTGCCACCAAATATTGCTTCGTAGATCCTTAATGATCTTACCTTAGTTTTGGTGATTTTGGCTTGAGTATCTGGACTAGTCTGCTTAAGAGCGTGTATTCGATTCGTGGCGAAAACTTCATGTTTTCGCGTTTTGCCCAGAGCAATATCGTAATGATGTGAGCAGATTACTTTTTTACAATTACAGATTTAGAAAGATTAAGTCTTGGTTTAGGGAACTACAGAGTAAAAATATAATTTTTAATTATGATTTTTTAAAGCGAAGACAATCCTTTCATAGCGTTTTACGAAAATAGACGTCAGAGTTAACTTTCAGGACAAATACAACCATTACAGTATGCCAAAATATTATGTTTTATGCGTTTTTCCAACAGGATTACAGTCTTAAACTCTACTACAGAGCCAACATTACGAAAATATTACTATTATGTATTTAATTTTTTTTGAAAAAGTACAAAATCGGTTCACTTTGTAATTTTTTTTTACCAGTATTTGAATAAAAACATAACTGATATATTTATTTCATGAAAATAAAGGTTATGCTTAATATACAGAATATTTTTCAGTCCGTTATACGAACTAATTTTTTTTAGCGCGCTGTCGTTTGCCGAATAATTTCAATGACGTGCTTATTTCGTGCGTATTTTTTTTTTCTGATGCACACAAGCAGACCATTATATTGTACTAGTGTGTGTCAATGCTGCTACGCCGTTCTAGCAATCGATTAGATTTTGAGTTGCGCTAAATCGAATACGCGCCCTTAAATCTTCCCCGAGAAAGGGGTATTATATTACGTATAATGCCACAAATGACACGTCATGCATTCAAAATTAAGGCGTCATAGGATTTTCACTAGAGGCCATCCATAAAGTACGTCACACAAATGTCGTGATTTTTTGACCCCTCCCCCGTCCTTGTCACAGTTGGTCACATTTGTGAGACCTCCCCTCCCCGGTGTGACGTCACATATTTTTCAATTTAACATCTAGAAATTATTAAATTAAAACAGTATTTCCGAAATTAGTTTTATTTCCATTTCAATTATTTTTTAATATTATCAACATCAAATCAAACATTTCAAAAAATTATAATATAAATTACTAATTATATTAATGGAAGTTACAAACTAATTTTTTATTTTTATTAGTCTTGAGTCTCCTTGAGTCCATGGACTTTAAACTTCCTCCAAATAATTAACTTTCATTTAACCGGGGTTATTTGGGTTGTTAATGCTAGGAACATTTGATGTGTCACATCTTTTTTATCTAACCATATAGCATCATCGTCATCACCCAAACAAGGAATTTCTTCTCGAATCTTTACGATGGCAAATCTTCTTGTTGCCTCTTGTGTGATTGCTTGTGTTGATTAGTGACCTTGTGTGATTCAAAATATAGATAGACTACAGATGCCACACGATCGGTTAAACAGGATCTTGGAGATCCAAGAATTTAGATATGTGACGTCACGGAACTTAGGACCCCTCCCACCCCTTGTCACACAATGTCACACTTCGTCGACCCCCTCCCTCCCCCTTAACGTGTGACGTACTTTATGGATGGCCCCCTATAGCAGACAAGTTTCAGTTCGCTGTTCCTATATTCTATTTTTAATTTATTTTGTCTGTTAACAAAAGTATCGATCTTTTCAGAACGGAGATTCGTATAACTCCGGTAGTTCGAGAGAAATATTTTCTGTGCAAAAGTTGACAGAAAAGTTCGCGACAGTCTCCTTCAAGCCCGGCAGGGAATGCGTGGAGAACAACGCGTTCGAAGCAATAGGGGACGAAGAACTATAAGGGCTTCCTCTTCACTCGAATTTAATTACAATTATGTTTTCCAAAGAAAAAATATCAATCGGAAACAAAGTTGCCAATAATAATGTATAAAACGTGTAAAAATTGTATACATATTTGCATTTTTCGTATTTGTACAGAATATTTTTTTATCTAATTGTCTTTATAGATAGTTTATACATTTTACCTACTATAATAAGTACTTGGCTATGAACTGTTTATATCAAATTGTACGTCATATCATTATTATTGAGCAGTCTACTTGCCATATTATGTAAGCGTATGTTCTAGTTACTAAGTAACAATTTTGGTCTTGTATAATTGCTCATTTATTATTTCGATAATCATTGTAAGGTCGGGCGGAACTGTTTCGCCTGTGGGATAATTCAAACGAACAAGAATAGCCATACAATTACTGTTATTGTACAGTTCATAGTTTGTATTACCCCACAGTCGAAATAGCCCAACCCCATTATTTTCTTATGATTAAGCAAAGATAATTTTATTGATAGTATGGGTTTTGGGATTGTATGGAAGTTTTAGAGTATGTTTGGCAGATACCGAAGTTATGATAAATAATGAAATTGAAACCGACCGGAAACATGGCAGTCCGTCCCAGGTGACTCACAGAATGAAATCATAGAAATTAAACATACAAAAATTTAATGAATTATATAGATGAAGTATTTCTATTTCCTTCGTTATGCAACTCTCATTTCGAATTTTCCCTTAAAGTTCTGTGATCTATTAGAGACATCAATATTATCAATATCTTGCCTGTGGTTTGTTAACAAGTAAAATATTATTTTTATTCTCAATCATGTTTGGATCACAATGTATGTGCATGGTAGAAAAAACTATAGGAACATATTGTTCATAAATTACGTTTTCCGTCGCACGTCCACGATTACAATAAAACTGCGAAAACCACTCTTAATGCTACGCAATAAAAGCGTTGTCAACGTCAAACTGTTACCATAGATGTGCGATTGACTACGAACTGTCCGTGATCTCACCTAATTTTGTACAAAATTTTTATATTTAACTCTTTATCAGGATCTGAATCAATTTTCCACAATTATATCATACTTATAGCATAGTTCTAACATAGGCATTAGGGGTACATTAGTACGTATGTACCTACATAAATAACGGAGTCGTGAAATGTAATATTTACTCACTAAATAATCTTTTCTACAATTTAATGAAGCAAACACAGTTCATAATAATTAGTCTTATTGAAAGTGTTTGACAATAATTACTTTTGATTTAAATTTTCGAAACACCCGTTAGGATAGCTGTGTAATTGATAAAAAATATTGAGTTCTTTGCACGAAATAGGATCAGAAACTCTTCTCTACCAACTTCGAAAGCGTTTAAATCAACATGAACAGTGCTATAAATAGAAGTTTAGACATTATGACCATCCAAAGTGACGACTAAGTGTGAGGCCAAACAAACGTAATTTTGTTGTGAGTCGCGTATTTTACATTCAACTCAAACTAACACTAATTTTGCTTCGCCGTATGGCACAAACAGGACTTGTGTATGAAAAGGAATTTAATGCGTAATTTACGCGCGCGTTTAGTTTGCCTCACACTTAAACTGTAGGTCGGCGTTAATCGTTGTCAAACACTATTTAGCAATCGAAACATTACTATTTTGACTCTACATTTACTCTTTTCTTCAAGGTTAACAAAGTAAAGTTCATGTATGGTAAGTTAGTAGACGATTTTTTTTTTGTATAAGTACTGGAATAAGTCTTCTGCGAGATATGCATACCTGTATAAGGTTGTATTCATACATAATAAGACCAAAACCTTTCGGGCTCAGTGTACGTTCCGTTAGGAAGAGATTTCATAGCATGTTTTAACGTACACTAACACTAAGGGCTGGTTTCACTGCTGTGCGGGCCCCGGGAGCGGGTACACACGTGACGCGCTGGATAGATTCACAGCCTGCGCGATTACTCCATACGGAATACGCTACGTGTGAAGCATATACAGTCACGAGCAAAAACATGCAAACAGTTGACTGATTTTCCCCTAAAATATTGATTGAAATGTTTTGGGGTTATGAATAGGGTATTTTTGATCCCAAAACACTATAAAATAGATTTTATCTATAAGTTGCAATAATTCACGAGAAAATGGCTTTTGGTTTTTTCAACAGACTTCAAAAAGAAGGAGGTTCTCAATTCGTCTGTATGTTTTTTTATTTTTATTATTTTCTTTTTTTGTATATTTGTTACGCGATTTCTCCGGCAAATTATTAGTTATTTTTCACTTTTTGGTTTTTGAAGGCGGTTGTCTTTTTTTTGCAATCTGTATACATATTTATGCTCGTGACTGTACGACCCGCCCGTACGTATTTCCAATACAGGTGTGAAACCAGCCCTAAGCCTAGATAGCGGCCTGTAGCGCGAAACAGTGGATAGAGCTCAAGATTATCATTGTGTTGGTGCAGCCAGAAATGGCTGCTAAGCATTTTTAAATAAAGACATTTTTTTTTATTTCTTATTTCCCATCGATATTTACGTCATCATAGAAAGTTTTCGAAAATAAGTAGGTACTAATTGATGCATCTTGTTTTTGTTTCACGTTGACTGCGGCAAAACACATACGTTTGTGTTTCAACAAAAATACGTGAGTGCGGCGCACACACAACCGTATGTGTTTTAGTATTTTGCTAAACGCCAGTGCGGCAAAACACATACGGTTGTGTGGCGGCCGAAGGTACGCTAGTGCGGCAAAACACATACGGTTGTGTGTGGGGAATAAGGACTGCGATGAAAATTTGTCTCTCTTGATTTTTTTAATTCCATGCCCTATATAATAATGATAAAACCTTCACGAAATATTTAAAACATACGGCTGGTACCGCCATCTATTGACTGTTATAGGAACTATACTGGTATTTTATCTAACGAAGACGAGTGTTTCTTTTAGACGATACTGAATAGGATTCTAGTGGGGAATAAGATTTATATGAATGAAAGAATAAAAGAAGAACCAGTCACAAGAAAAATAATAATCGAATTCTCAAACTATCAACTAGCCTATTGCAAAAGAGGTACTTTTGCAATAGGCTAGTTGATAGTTTCAAGTCAAGCATTAAGAAGTTCAGTATTATTAAGTCCCAATGTTGACGTGTTTGAAATATGTATAAATACTAGGTAACAAACCTAGATAAATTTATAATTTTGGTTTAGAACCCTTAGTTTTCATACTTGCCTACATAATCGGGGGGCAATACTATTTACATTTTTAAGTCTTGAGAGAAAAATAACTGATATAATGTATAAGTAATTATTTATTTATTTATATTTAATATAAATCGTGTGAATATTTCTAAAAAATATCCACACAGTCGACGCAAAATCGAAAAACACAACCGTATGTGAGCGCCCGCACAGTCGACGCAAAATTATGAAACACAACCGTATGTGTTTATCCGCACACGCGTAGTAAAACACGCCAAGCGCGTAAACCCGCACTGGCGTAAAGTACGGCCGCACACGCCAAGCGTGTGCGGCCGCACTCTCGTCTCGTTTACGAAAAAGCGTTTCGGCTGTGCGGCCAACACACCAGTTGTGTGGCCAGCCGCACTGGCGATCGGCGTAGCGAATGTTCGCCCGCAGTCAACGGGTTAAGACTTTTCTTTTGATTATTACTAAGTAAATGAATCTTGAAATTATTATTATTTTGCATACGTCTTCGAACGAATTGTGATAAGTTGTAAAATATTTCTACTTTTAAATGAAGCTAGTTCATCATCTAGTTATGATGAACTCATCATCTAGTTATGATGAACTAGCTTCATTAAAAAGTAGAAATAGTTTCATTAAAACATTATTTCATATTTGGTACATCCATGGAACAAACTAAAATCACAGTAAAGATATCTAATATCTTTACTGTGCTAAAATCTCATTTAGTAGTAAAGCACCTATGGACATTTTACCAATGATTTTATTTAACTAAGTAGATGGTATCCATTTCATTTACTAAAGGAATATTATTTTAGTGACCCAATCATTCTGCTGCTCGTTTTTATATACTTTGCTCAAAGATAGAAAGCCAGAAATATCACTAGAATAATCAAACTTTTTACCTTTCAAAATTTTATTGTTAACTTGAAAAGAGGGAATGTAATGTTTGTTATAAAAAGTCCTGTTATAAAAAAATCTCTTAGTGGCCATAATATATTTTGTTGCCATACTTTTTTCTCTTAATTTACATTCTTCGAATTCTGTATTTTATTACTTTATTTTATACTTTGTAAATTTAATAAATTGTTTATAAATTCCAGTGTTTCATTATATTATGGTGTCCGTGGTGTAGATCGAAGAGTTCACGCCAATCTCTTCAATCTAGCTCTTGGACTACACCTTACTAATTGAACTCATTATCTTCTAAACTAAGACCCGATTAAATGTGACTTGATGACAAATTGCGACTAAATTTGTAACAAAACAGATCTTCGCTAGGTGCCATAGTTTTTGAGATTTAAATGTAGCCAAGCTGGGGAGACTCCAGATCGGCCATCTAACCTTATATCTTTTGAACCAATGACCGACAAATTTTGTTTGGCGACAAATTTTGACTAAATAGGAGACTAATTTTTTGTGTAATCAAAATTAAAATCCTGATGGTGGCCAAGCCAGTGTCAATCTTGGGCCTTTGTACCATAGCACCCGTATCTTGTGGTTAAGATTAAGTCAAAGGCCAGACTTAAGTTAATACCGACGAACGATAACGACTCTACTAGAAGCGAGAGTGATAATAGCAGGATTGGAAAACACGGGCTCGCAAGCTAGTTGTGCTAGGAGTAAAAAGGTATGCAAATCACTACGATTTGCATACCTTTTTACTCCTAGCAAAAGTATGAGCACTGGCTCACCTGGGTAAACATAATGGAATAACAAGTTTTAGCATGTATGTAATTAAAGTCCACAAAAACCCAGGTAGGTACCAACATAAAATGAACCTAGAATTCTGAATTATACTATAGGCACTTAAAAAATAAATAATTTGGAGAACATTTACAATTTAGATATTGCTAAGTTTATTTAAATAATTTTAGACCAACGATAACAGTAACTATTTAATAATTTTTCTCCCAATCTTCACGTTCCAGTCTCTCCTTCTTCACTTGCTCTACAACAGGTGAGAGGTAAAGCTTGTCTTCCTCATATTTGGTCCATTCCTCTTGAGGAAGAATAGTCTTGGTAAGGGAGAGTTGCATAGCACGCACAATGCGGAAATTGCGCTCATCAACTACATGTGAAGGGATGCGGCGGAGGGCCTCCTGAACATCGTCGGTCTCGTGGAGGCAGTCGTCGCGAAGGAGACCTGTAACAGTTTATTAAATTGTGTTAGAGTAAACACAACATTGTTATGTTTGTATACACAAATAAAACTGTTTTTGTGTCAGTTTGTATAGCTACATAATTAGTTCTCCAAGACTACACAATGGATTTATATGCAGTTTTCATCTTATTTCAGAAATTAATTCGAGAAGGTTTCTATGTATACTACTGCAAAAGTTGTGTGCCAATGCAACCTGGCCGAAAAGTTTTATTCAAACATCCTATTTAATTCAAACAATGCGGGCAAACGCGACTTGGGTTTATCCAACATTTTCGTTATCCGAACTGGCCGCCGTCCTGATCATTTTGTATTTGCATTTATTAAAGCATTTGTCTGCTTGGGCCCCATGAACATAATACATCTTCTTCTTCTTATATATAAAAATCATCTGTGCGTGTGTATGAAAGTTAACTCCTCCTAAACGGTTGTACCAATTTTGATGAAATTGTTTGGATTGACAATTGGACCCGGTAGGTGGCACTGCAGTCGAGTTGTATTATTTCAAGGGCAGGACAACGTCTGCCAGTCCACTAGTCTATATAATAAAAATAAATCGCTGTTCGTTAGTCTCACTAAAACTCGAGAATGGCTGGACCGATTTGGTTAATTTTGATCTTGAAATATTTGTGGAAGTGCAGGAGAGGTTTAATAAACATCGAGAAAATTGAAAAATTTATTGACAGGACTACATCTGTCAGGTAAGCTAATACATTATAAAAGTATTCTGCATTTCAATTTGCATAGTTTCGAGCCCCCATACACACCCAAAACCATGGTCATGTTACACAAGTTTACAGTGCATGGACATAACACAGAAATCTCGATATTTTAGGATGCAACCATAATGAGGCATCTCATCAAAACGACAATGTCTGTCATTGTGTATAAATACTAACATAGGTTATAACTTATAAGAGACATTGTTACTAACATCTTCCAATATTTAATCAATGTGTGTGTATGTGTGAGTGTGTGTGTGTGTGTAAGTGGACCTTTGCTGTCTGATAAATAAATAAATAATAATAATAATAACAGTAGATCACACACCCATCAGAAGCTTGGACAGGTCAGCAGTTGAAAATAAAGTTGTTGCTGATAGTTTGTAACTTTCCTCATATACTTTTACACATAACGTAGATTGTTAACCTGGGACTCTCATAATTATTGGTTTGGTAATATAATAATTTGACTTGTAGCACAATCAAAAGAGCAATAACTAAATAGCATCAGATAACTCTTGACAGTTTCAACAAGGACAACTGTCAGAGATTCAGCATTGCCATCCAACGTAACGTTAGTCTCTCACATTTCCAGATGACAGTGATGCGGAAGATTTTTTATTAAATCAATATTATGAGTAACAGACAAATGTTGTTATTCATAACTGCTTTTTTGCTCTGCTTTTATAACTGTCAATACTTAAGAAAATCAATCAATCTATATCCATGAAGTAGAACAGACATACAGTACTATTGTAATACTATATGCATTTTGTTTACATTTATTTTAAGTAATAACACTGCGATTGCGTAGTCTGGGAAATCAATTAGGATAGTGTTGTATGCAATATCATACACATTTTTAACCTGTATAATACTGATTTTACAATAATTAGATAGGTACGCATATAAAATACATAAGTAGGAAACAAAACTGGGGTCAACATACCATATTTGTTAAATCCAGCCATATTATAGGCCCATTTCTTCATGGCGTCTGAAAAATTAATAAGTTACATAACAATATTGTTACTTCTGCAATGGTAAATACATAGGTAGTAAATGATTGACCACTTTTTATGTGTTGTACTCACTGCGGGCAACGGCAGTGGTCCTAAAGGCCATTTTTGCAAAGTTGTGAAATCTCAGTTCAGGATAATATTACAATTATATCAAAGATCCAAGGCCCAGCCAAGGGAATGGCACGAACGACAATCGATAGCAGGGACAGGCAGCAGGCAGGAGGCAGGACACTGACTGATCTGATCACCAGTGTTGCCACCTTGGATTTTATTAAGGCGCTAGATCAAGAGTAAAATGTCGCCAGATTTTCAGAAATTCGGATTAAAAGAAACCACCAAATTCCGCTAAATTTATTGTATTTAAATATCAGACTAAAAAACGAACGAATATGTTTGAGATGCTTAAAAATAGTTGTATCCGGCGGTAGTTCTTCGTAATAATAATTATACAATTTTACGTATTTATAAAATGTTGTGCATTTTTACCAGAGTGCAATAAAGAGTTTTACTAGGTAACTTACAATTTACAAAACATAAACATTATATTCGATATAACTTGATAAAATGTTTAGTATTCTACAGGAAGTGAAATAAAACCACATAAATGTGTGTGTTTTTTGATTCAGCATGTCTTCTCAAGTCTACTAATTTTGCTAATAATTCTACTTTACAAAATGAGCAAAACGGCTTCGTATCATTGGTTTGGAATTCATCTAGTGATTCTCACTCTTTTCTATACTTTTGTGTGTAATTCTTTTTCTTGTGTGGAACTTCCATAATTAGATATTATTTACAGCTTCTAGAGTTCACACAGTTCACAGAGTGTTGAAAAACACGACTCTATCAATTTTTAAGACTTTTTAACAACACGAACCAAATTCCGAACATAGAATGAGTGATAAAAAGAAAATTAAATAATAAACCACTACATTTCTCTCCATTTCCATAAAAAAAATGTTTTGCCCGATTCCATATTGAAAAACCGCTAAAAACCACTAAAAAAAATAAAAACGCTAAATTATGAAAAAATAGCACTAGAAGCCTTGAAAAAGCACCAGTTCTGGTGGGAAAACCACCAAAGTGGCAACACTGCTGATCACTGACAAATGACAATGACATATGTCAATGTCAGACACGGTCACACGGACGGGCGGGACCAAGAAGCTTATAAAAAAGTTTATAACAAAATTAGAAATCAAATTTAAAAACAATAATTACCATAGAATAGATAATACTTAACACTTGTACCTAACTTATAGCTAAGTACATTCAATGTCGCTTATAGAAGCTTATAGATAAAAGTGGAGGCAACACTCTAAATACCTAAGTGAAGCCAACTGTGGGCAGACGCTCTCTTTCTGAATGCGTACATAAGACAAAGAAAACACATATCACTGTCTCGTTCTTATGTATGCATTCTGAAAGAAAGCATCAGCCCACAGTTGGTTTCATGTTTTTGTTCTAAGTGTTGGCTCCATTTATACCTATAACTTCATGGACGGGACTGAACCACTGACTATTAAATCTATGAATAGAATTTTATTGGAATCAAAACTATGGCAAGTTGTTGGTGTTTATGGGGCCCATTAACGGCAGTCCGCTTTGCCGTCCACTGCATCACGGAAGACTGTGAATGTTTTTACAGTCTGTATAACATCCGGCAACACCGAGATGCGACTCGAGTCCTGCACAAAGCGTGCATGATACAATGTACTCTGTGGTCAGTGACTTGGCGTCCTGCGTAGCGGACTGGCCGTGTAGCAAGCAGGAACGTGAATTTAGATGCAAGACTACAGTACTGTCCACCATTTTTTTTAAATAGACATTACGGGCTTAGATTTTATTGAAATCTGTAAAGAAAGTCGCTGTTTGTGGAATCAAAAATCGCCAAAATACAGTTATAAACAATTGAGAAATACGGCATTGCAAACAAGAATATAAAAACAAAATATAACAATAAAAACATAGAAGAATTAGGTACTATTTTCTTTTTTTTAGAAATAACACGCAATATAATGCACACTAGACTAGGAAGGAATGAAACAGTAGGTAATGATGATGGACGGCTAAGCAATACAGTATGTGAGCTTTACCCTCCTTCACAATCCTGCACGACCGACTGCCCTGTAGGATAGTGAATGGGCCCCTTAACTGTGTGGTCCGAGCTTAGTGATCCTGACAACATATGAATACTTTCTCTTGAATGTCTCGCTTTCTTAAAACAATGTATTTCCTGGTACTGGATGTAGGTATTACAGGGGGGGTAAGGGGGAAAATGACAATAACATCTAGTCAGCCCCAAATGTCAACCTCACCTGCACGACCTGGACATTCGAAGGCGAATTCAGGTACGATAGCGATAGGTCGTGGTGCCCCCTGCTAGATAACCGACGAGGCAATGGCGACCGAGCTGTGGTGGGATAACCACTCACCTGCTCGGGAAACCGGACGGAAGAGGCTTCAGCGGCCTTAAGATTTAAATAATCTCTAAAATGTCTGGCGCAGAAGGCAAGGGGAAACCACTGCGTCTACATTCCCAAGAAAGTCACATGAGAGCACAGATAAATGAGACACGATCGCCCTGCGAACCGCTTAGCGACCGGCGCTGCGCTGCGTCCGGGGCGCGCAGTGTGAAGTTGGCTACCGGCCATGGCAGGGTAGGAGACCAGGCCCTCCATGGAAATTCCACTACTGGAAACGCCATCAAACTTCGACGCCTCCAGACGATAGGAACATGGAATGTACGTGGCCTAAAACAACCTGGAAAACTTACTATACTGGAGCGAGAAATAGATAGAGTCGGCGTGAACATTTGTGGTCTAAGCGAAACACACTGGAAAGGCAGCGGACATTTATTGACAGACCACCACGTCATTTACTATTCTGGCAACGACATCAGCAGCAGCAACGGTGTGGCCTTTTTAATACCTGTACATGAGAAAAACTGCGTGATGGGGTACGAGCCGGTAAGCGATCGGATTATCAGCATTAAGATAAAAGCTTCACCGATGAATCTTAATACCATTCAAGTATATGCCCCCACTTCTACCGCAAGTGACGAGGTAATCGAGAAGTTTTACTCCGAATTAGAATTTACGATAGCGCAGGTACCCAATAGATATTAGTTATCCTTGGAGACTTGAACGCTAAAATCGGAAAAAACGCTCATCAGCTGGGCAAATGCGCAGAGAGATTTGGGCTCGGGAAGTGGAATGAACGAGGTGAACGCTTAATACAATTCGCTTCAGACAACGACCTGCTAATTGTAAATAGCCTTTTCCAACACCACCCTCGAAGGCTATACACTTGGGTATCGCCCGATGGAAAATCTCGGAACCAAATAGATTACGTCATGGTTTGGTCGCGATGGAGATCATCTGTAACAAACGCCCATACGTTACCTGGAGCTGATTGCGGGTCTGATCACCAACTCTTGATCTCTAAACTAAAACTCAAGCTGGCAGCAACCAGAATATATAATAAAAAAAAAGAGGAAGCTGGAGGTGAAAGATGTTTTGAGATTTCGATCTGCCATCGAACAGAACTGGTCACAGTGGTCTGAAGCCGATCTGGTTAACAAAACACCCGATGCACTATGGGACCGCGCTAAGACACTCATCACTACATCAGTCTAGGCAGCCGCACCACCAATTACAACCTACAAAATACAGCACTGGATGACTGATGGAACCTTCAAGCTCGTCGAAAAACGGCGGAAGATGAAAGCAACGGGAACCGACATCAAGGATCTCAATAAAATGTCGGCACAGATACAACTTAGATGCAGACAAGATCATAATGCCTACCTACGCAACATGTGTAAAGAAATTGAAGCTCATGCAGGCAGATATGAGTCAAGAGACTTGTATCACAAGATCCGCCTCATTACGAAAACGCTGCCGTCCAAAACCTGGGCTATAGAAGATCAGAATGGCCAAGTAGTCACTGAACTGGACAAAATTTCGGAAGTTTGGAGAAATTATTGTCAGTCCTTGTTCCAAGATCCTCAGTCGCAAAATTTCGCACCCACGGAGCCTGCGAGTGATGTACTCGAGCCGAATATTCTTGAGTCAGAAGTAAGAGGTGCTATTCAACATCTTAAGAATGGGAAAGCCACAGGGAAAGATGA
This sequence comes from Charanyca ferruginea, assembly GCA_947361185.1. Taxonomy (NCBI): domain Eukaryota; kingdom Metazoa; phylum Arthropoda; class Insecta; order Lepidoptera; family Noctuidae; genus Charanyca; species Charanyca ferruginea. The sequence goes on from OX376058.1 coordinate 9,835,224, forward strand.
GATCCCAATTAAAACTATACGAGCATTGGGAGAGCGTGGCGTTTATATCTTCCACATCATCTGCAATAAGATATGGCTCACCGGCAAATGGCCCTTTGAATGGACTCTCACAATCTTCGCTTCTCTTCATAAAAAGGGTTCCACGAAGAAATGTAGCAACTTTCGACTTATTGCCCTGATAACACACGCTAGCAAAATAATGCTACACATCATAAATGAGCTACTGAAACCATATTTGTCTAGAGAAATTGCGCCAGAACAAGCCGGATTTGTAAAAGGAAAGGGAACCCGTGAACAAATTCTCATTGTTCGTCAAGTCATTGAGAAGGCTCGAGAATTCAACAAGCCGACATACATATGCTTTGTTGATTTCTCCAAAGCGTTCGACTCCGTGAAATAGCCAAAATTGTGGAAAACACTACTGGACATGGGCACACCACATCACCTCGTACACCTGCTCAGGGAGCTCTATGAAGGAGGAACAGCTTCAGTGCGGACAGATGACCTCCTCTCAGAAAGTTTCCATCCAAGTGCAGGCATAATATCACCTTTGCTATTTAACATCTACACCGAGCTTATAATGCGAATCACTCTCGAAGACTGGACCGATGGTATTGTAATTGGAGGACACAAAATTTCGAACCTGCGGTACGCTGATGACACTACGTTGTTTACGAGTAACGCTGACCTTATGGAGGAATTACTTCTCAAAATGGAGCGCGTAAGCCTTACGTTTGGGTTGAAGATAAACCGATCTAAAACCAAAATTCTGATCGTGGATCGCGTCAATTCGCCCGAAGTGACACAGATTGCGAACTGCGACGTAGTTCAGGCCTACGTATACCTTAGGGCTTTAATCTCAAACAACGGCGGCTGCGTAGATGAAGTAAAGCGACGTATGGCCATAGCTAGTACTGCAATGGAGAAGTTAAGGAAAGTGAGGAGGAACCGCGACATTACCAAAGCCACCAAAGTCAGGCTCGTGTGAACACTTGTGTTCCCCATTTTTCTTTACGCGGCAGAGACGTGGACAGTGCGCGAGTTGGAAAAGGGGAAGATAGATGCTCTTGAAATGTGGTGCTGGAGAAAGATGCTCGGAATATCGTGGACGGAGTTCCGTACCAACGTGTCCATACTCCAGGAGCTCGGCATCAAGCAGCGTTTGTCGACCGTAGTACAGTCGCGCATACTGCAATACTTCGGGCATGTCTCTAGATGGGATAACGACTCCATAGAGCGGTTGGTCGTACAGGGGAAAGTGGAGGGAGTCAGATCGCGCGGCAGATCCCCAATGCGATGGACTGACCAAGTGAAAGCCGCAGTAGGAAACCGCGTATCTGAATGCGCCAGGCAGTGTGATAACAGGGAGAGATGGCGGGAGATCGTGCGGAGAGCTGCGGCCACCTCTACCACCGGAGTGGACGCCTCGACGTGACCACAACCGCTCTGCCAAGAGCGAAACGACAGAGAAGAAGACATGTATTACGATATTGGAGTCAAAAAAAAAATATTAGGTACAAACACAATACTGTAACTGCACTAGACTATACTCCGTTCACAATAAGATTAGACATACACACAAACCTTTTTTACAGTCCCTTCAACCGATTTTGACTTCTATTCCGTAGGTTTAAGGATAACATTAGAGGCAAAAAACTGGTTGCAATAACAACTGTTTTTTGCAGCTGCCATTTGTCATGCCTTTGTGGCATGACAATATAAGTCAAAATCGGTTGAACGGACTATAAAAAAGGTTTGTGTATATGTCTAATCTTATTGTGAATGGAGTATATTAAAGACTAAAGAAGGCACTATGAATAGGACCATAGAGAAATAACCTCAAAAGATAGGAAGATTGGATCCATGAAGCTGTAGATTAAAATTTTATTTACCTACCTGTATCTTCATGATTGGTCCTTCTTCCTAAGTTCCTATCATTTATGGTTATGACAGTATGACTTGACATGACATGACGATACAGACATACAGACAGACGGACGTACCATTACGAAATAGCACCCGCTTGATTGATACACAAAATGGCCGAATTATTTTCTAGCGCTAGACTACCGACGCGGTCGGGTAAAAAGATTTTAGGACATTTCACACATACTCATCACTATCTCGTAATTGCAATTTACAAATTTTAACTTTACAAATTTTGCGAAAGCTGTGCTGAGTTATGTGTGTGAGTTTTGTAAACCAATTTCATATTTGATACCAATATTTTGCTTTTGATCGACTCTGGGTTTACGTTGGACAAGATCACTTCATTAGGTACTTTAAAAAATGTTTCTATTAGATAACCTACACTGTTATCTATAGGTAATAATTTCATGACGACACGCTTGGCGCAGTGGCTAAACTATTGGCTGCTGCGTTATATATTCATTTTAGGAAAGCTCACAAACCATAGAGTAATATTACGATTTAATTAATTTTAATCAAGAAGCCAAACTATGGTATAAAAAAATGGCAGGACAGGGGTTTGTTCAAGGGGTTTGTCTATGCCTGCCCCCTTAACAAAATCCTAGCTACGCCCTTGAGTGAGAAGTTCCACTAGAAATGAATAGGGAACATTACGCGAAACTCGGCGCAGACGGCGCCACTAGCACATTCCGTAAATCATAACCTCGTATTCTTGTTATATTATGTTATTAATTGTAATAACTAGGTATTTTGTGAAAATATATCAAAGTTTTAAAATCTTACTTACCTGAATGTACTTTAACCATATTATGGCGTCCTATGACCATTTGAAAGTGGATTCTAGGTTATGCTTAGAATAAAATAATATTTAGTTGTCTTACATGATAAATGTGAACGTTATTCTGTAAATGCGAGTATCTCACCTGAATACTTAACCTGAACATATTTTAGAGTGATTTTTAGCTGCTTCCCAAAGTTTTCGAACATTTTCTTCTTTTGGAAATGAATAATTCCCTTCATTTCTTCATCGAAATACACAGCACTGATACATTATTGTAGAATATAACACACTTTCCAATTTTCAAACGACTTCAAAAAAGGAGGAGGTTATCAATTCGTCTGTATTTTTTTTTTTTTTTTTTTATGTTTGTTATCTGATTTCTCGGGACTGGGTGAACCGATTTTGATGATTCTTTTTTTATTTGAAAGCTAGTGCTTCCCGTGTGGTCCCATTTGGTCCCCCCAGTTCTGACAATGGCATCCATGAGAAAACCGTATAAGTCTTAAATTTGCATTAAGTATGTGCGCGATTTGTTACGCGATTTCTCCAGCAAACGTAAACCGATTTTGAAAATTCTTTTCATTTTGGATAGGGTATGCTTCAGGGGTAGTCCCATATAAATTTTATCGAAATTGATTCAGCACTTTTTGAAAAATCAACAAATACCCAAAAATGTTACATAGACGACGTTTTAGTTTCATCAATCTTTGTAGTAGTTAACTTTCTATCTCTTCTTAATAGATTTGGATGAGAAGGAGGTACTAAAAAGCGGAAAATAAAAAGCTTTTTACAAAAAAGACAACCGCCTTCAAAAACTAAAAAGTGAAAAATAACTTTAGCACAAAACACACATTGACTTTAGTTTCGGAAGTCGGTGGCAATACAAAACAACAAACAGATCAAAGCCGAAACTAAAGTCAATGTGTGTTTTGTACTAAAGTTATTTTTCACTTTTTAGTTTTTGACGGCGGTTGTCTTTTTTGTAAAAAGCTTTTTATGTACTCAATTAAAGGCAGAATTTCACGCTTTGGACGACTCGTCGATAAACTGTTTACGGACTATGCTAGTGCAGTAGTGCTGCACTCTGGTGCCAGAACATCGCAGTAATATCCCCTATTGCTAAGGAGTGGAAAAATGTTTTATGAAAAACGAAACAGTTTGCTATTCCAGTAATCACATTGCTAGTACCTAGCTTTTGTTCAGTAGATCAACAGAGTGCGTTTCATTTCTTTAGGGGCATTTGGCAAACAACAATACTAGTATGACGATATAAATCGATGTCGCCAGACGCCAGACCTACGTCATTTTGAGGAGTTGACATTTTGAGGATTGGTACCTACTTACTTACTTTTAGCTTGAGCCCTTAAAGCATAAAGGATTGGTAAAAAAATAAAATATACGTAATTGCTAGTTGCAATGCTGAAATTGCTGAATCGTTTTTCAGGTATCATGTATAAATGTAGCAAATTACATGTTCAGCGCGGCCGAAATGATTCCAACTGCGATTTCAAAGTGTCGGAGCCGTAGTCTGAACCGGAGGTGTAGGTAATATCAATCGGAAGTTCCGATTTTTTGTCGAAGCTCCGTAACATCCCTAATTTGAAGCTAGAGAGGTAGGTATTTACATAGTTACAAATTTACTTTTCAGTTACTTTTCCCCGCGACTATGCGTGATTTTTCTCTCGGATCCCTTCAAAAAATCGCGGCCTTTGCCGTCGCCCCCTTTCATATGCCGCCCAGGGGCCATGCCCCCCCCCCCCCGGCGCCCCCACGCTACGCCGATGGTATAAAATAAAAGGTCTCTTTTTACCTTACTTTTTTAAATTCAAGTGAGACGTCTGGTTTCAATAATAATAATGTTTTACAGAAAAATGATATAAAAACCATATGTACCTTTAAGGCTCACCAAGTCTCTGAGGTTTTATGCTCGAAGCTCTGGCATTAGCAAAATGCCAGAGACTTCGTGAGCCATAAATAGCTTCAGTCAAATGCAGTAATCTGTGGAATCTCTAGAGACTACTAAAAGTCGAAATTAGCGAACTCGGAACTGTCAGTGTCAAACTGTCAATCAAGATTTTTTAGTGATTGCTATCGATGATGTTTAATACGGTAAAAAGTAACTACATAATTTATGATGAGGAGCAGTCCAAAGAATGTAGAACCTAATAGAATGGCTTACAAAATCACCAATTCTCCATACTGTGTAAAACGGCACTAAACGCTCGTTCGTCAATTCAATTGGTGAAATATAAATAATTGCAAAATGAAATGGTATGTACGACATAAAAATTAATGCTTCAGAATATTAACGATATACGCTACTTATCTGTTGTGATATTATACATATGTCCAAGACAAGTTTGATAAGGTTGCGTGCGCGTGGCTACTTCGTGCTTCTTATCAGTTGTTTGTTTTCTTGTCTTGGAGTGAACTTCGAATGACCTCGCTCGACCTCCTAGTTCCCCAGTCCGCTTATCATTATCAGCACTAATAAAATGAGACGGCGGAAGGTATTCCATTCAATTCATCAGATATCGTGGCGCGATCACGTACTGTTCTCGGTTCTTGCTCGATAATCATTATTATTTTACATTGTCGTTGTGAAGTACGCGTTTAGCTCTGCTATAATATTGAAACCTTGCGGGTTTCTTTTTCGTGTGTAATAGTGTAGTGGTTTTTTTGTTAATTCTGCATTCAAGAAGAGGAATGCCAAGTGACTGTCGAGACTGTTTGGGAATTCGTTATCGAATTTATACCCTGCACCAAACGTGGAAGTGGCTGCATCAAACAATCGCCCTTCACGAATATCTGATCTCCCTCTCGTCGGCTGATACTGACGCCTGCCGCTGTTCTATGCACTAGGTTATATTATATTATAGACTATTTGAACTGTTAATTTTTAGTCCAATTTATTTAGGTATCAATAACAATTTAATAATTAACGTTTAAAAGACTGTGGTTATAAAGTTCATACAGAAAAGTGTCCGTTTGACAATAAATTTTCTTATATAACATTTAAAGATGGCTCAGACAATGATGAAGAAGATAGTCGCAAGCAGTGCCTGCCTTGTGGTGGGTTTAACTAGGAGAACCAGCTCTCGCAGCTTGGTCACTACTAGCAAGAGCTTGAATGTAAAGAAAGAATGCGACTTGCCGTCTGAGGGGGAGGTCACAAAGTCTGTCTTCATGTCCCAATCAACTGACATCTATACTAACCTGGCTTTGGAAGACTGGATGTATCGTCACATGGATTTCTCTAATCACCATGTGATGATGGTTTGGCGTAATGAACCATGTGTTGTAATTGGAAGACACCAGAACCCCTGGTTGGAATCGAATGTCCCACTCTTGAGTGAGAGGGAGATAGCTCTAGCAAGACGTAACAGTGGTGGTGGTACTGTGTACCATGACCGTGGCAACCTCAACATCACATTCTTCACTCCTCGTGAAAGATATGACCGAAAATACAACTTGGAGCTGATCAAAAGAGCACTCTTCAGAGGATTTGGGGTCAAGTCTGTCATCAATGAACGCCAAGATTTGATTGTACGAGATAAATACAAAGTATCCTTTTTAAATTGAAGTTAATTTACTTGAAATACTATTATATTGAATTCTGTGAGCTTTATTAGTACATAGGTATAGGTATCACACTCTGTGTTGAATTCTATGCTCTAGTTGCAAAAAGCACTGAAAAAGGGGTTCCAGTTTTAGAATTATAACATGGAACCAGGATGTTGCACAGAATTCAACATTTCTGGATAATTTTTTTTTGGTTTTTTTGCTGACTGTGATATGCACAAAATAGTTTTCTTAGCAAGAATTTTACCAGGTATCTGGAACAGCTGCAAAGTTAGGCCGTCTGTCAGCTTACCATCATTGCACACTTCTAGTCAATGCCAATAAGGCAGATCTCAGCAGAGCCCTTGCTAAACGTGAGGTGAGTAAAACAGTGACCTCCGAAAAATACCAGTTTTTGGTCAGTCTAGTTCAAAGGGTGAATTTCACAAAACTGTTAAACCTAGTTTAAGTTCTAACTTGTGGATAAAATAATGTTTTACTTATTTTCTGAAAACAGACAGACATCATTTTATTCCACAGAGAAAAGACTTATTAAAGTTTGGTAAAATTCACAACTACATAAATGTGATACTTTCTGGGTGAGGAAACCTTATTGGTAGTGTACTTTTTATGCTGTCAGGATCTTTATTGGATTATGTGCTTAATTAGCACTAAAAGTCTCTAAAAAAAAAAAAAAAAAAACATTCTCCGGTTTTTGGCTTATTTCTGCGATCTGTAGTTATAGTTACTAACAATCATATTAATTTATTTTAAAAGACATTCTGTTTAATTATTTTAAATGTATTGTTATCTCAACATAACTTTTCTTTACAATTTTCCCCGTAAGACTTCCTATCCCAAACTTTTTCAACAAATATTATGATAGGCATAATAAAATTATTTTAAATGGTAGTGTAGTCAAATTATGAGTATGTATTCAGTATACTCGTAGCAAGCAGAGGCCCAGTATGCTTTTTTGCATATTCAGTAATGTCACAGGTCGTACGTGTTGCATTTCATTGTTTACGTGTGATTCATTACTTTATGTAGGGGGAACAAAAGTGTCAATACCGAATTGCACACGGCCAGCAATATTCTAGATTACACATTGTTTATCAAAACAATTGTATTCACAATTCTGTTTTATTAACCTTTTATTTGGTTTGTTTTTCACTAACTTTTTGTAACTGACCTTGAAATGACAGCCCCCAGTTTATAAGTTAAGGACCTTTTAATTTTATTTAGCATGGCATACAGACTCAGGCGACCGCGTCGACGCGCTCTGAGGTGGCCAACCTGGCGGAGCTGGATAACCGCGTGACCGTGGACAGTCTGCAAACCGCCGTTGGGTATGAGTACCTGCGCACGGCAGCCCTCAACCTTCACGACGGGGGTCAAGGCCAGATCTCAAAGCAACGAGGCTTCCAATTCGTCAACCCTACTGACGATTGGTTCCCAGGTACATACATATTATTAAATACTAGCGACCCGACCCGGCTTCGCATGGGCCTATAGCCTTCCTCGATTAATGGACTATCCAACACAAATTTTTTAATTCGAACCAATAGATCCTGAGATTAGCGCGTCCAACCAAACAAACAAACTCTTCAGCTTTATAATATTAGTATAGATTCAACAAGCAGTTCATTGCGGATTCCAAGACAGTCGAATCGTTTCTCTGGGACTCGTCGAGCTTGATTGCTTTGGCGTTTCTCTGGTGGTCGCCACTGTTGATTCTGGCTTACAGGAGTTGCAGTGGTTTGGGAATAGTGTGGTAGGCTTGTCCCAAATAATAAAAAAGCAGTTCCTGGTTTACAAAAGTGATTTTCTATTAGGTATACTGCCATTTTAGTTGCTTCATTTCGACACTCAATCATCCATAAACTTTTTCTCAGGTCTTGCGGAGTTAAGAAACGAGCTCCAGTCTTGGGACTGGTGCTACGGCAGAACACCCATCTTTACAGTGAGCCGCTCCTTCCCCGTCCCGGCGGAGCTGCTCGCTCCGTCCAAGGTTTACTCTGCGACACAGGAGCTAGTCATCACCATGTCGGTTGAAAAAGGTCTTATTAATGACGTCACCCTGAACATCCCACCGGGATTAGTTGAGTCCGGGTTCCACGGAGAAGCATCCGTCATCACTCACCTTAAAGGAAAGAGGTTCACGTCTGAAGCTCTGTCCGCGTTGCAAGATGCCATGCTGACGCGTCACTTGAGCAGTGACGTCAGAAAGTTGGACGAAAAGGAACAGTTTGTCGCCAAGTGCTTCGACCAAGTGGTCAATACAGTGTAAGTCTCACTGTCTCAGATTATGTACATTTAACGTTGTAGGTGCTATGAGTGTTAGAATAACTATCATTAAAGAAAATATTGTGGAAAGTCTATAAAGTAGACATTGTTTAATATTTTCGTGTTGATTATATCTGTATAATATATTGAGAAACATGAAAGAATTGTAATAATGTAAATAATAAAATAATCTGTAGGTACATTGTAATGATATTTTTATACATTGTAATGTGTTAGCCTCTAACTAAGCGATGTACTTGTTAACTTGCCATCTTTTCAAATAACTTCTCAATGCTTGTTAACATATTTTTTTTTTTCATTATTAACTTCCAGTCTGCTTTATAAAATTACTTACGTGTTTTTTTTAGTTTAGTATTATATTAATAAATATCTAGACTCTGAGCGTAATATTGCGGGTGCGTTTTGAAGGATTGTGAATCTCCTACCAGTTATATGAAGGCCTGCGGATGTTTACCACAATATTACGCTCATTGGCTAGAGTTTGTTCACGCGAGTCGCACCCTAGTGCCGAACGCTACAAGAATGCATCATATCATTTGTTTTAATTAATTAAATTATAATTTTGTTACAGAATTAACGTACCCACGTAATGTTACTTATCAAACATTTTGTGTAGCATGTATTACCTACTGTATTGTAATCATTGTGTAGACTTCTTTGACTAATTTACCCATTTCATAATCCACACAACCTTGTTTTTGTAACACCACTCCGGAACGGGGACTTTTTTGTATGAAATGGACTTAGGATAATTTAATATAATATAGTTTTAACATGTTGCTTTTAAGTTTTGTTTAGTAATGTCCAAGAGGTTACTTTGTAATAATAACAACATAGTTTAAAACGCCAAGTTACGAGTTTTGTGACTTATCGGAATTATTTAGTTAAAAATAATGGCTTAAGTAATTAGGCACAGATTTATGTTATTGTTATTATTAATGGGAGATTGGATTTGAAAGTTAACTCATTGAAATAAAAAGAATATGATTAAAAAACTTTTTTTAATACCAGTAGTACCTTGTACTCTCACTTTAAATATAAATGATAATTGGCTAAAATTCAGCCCATGTTTAAAAAAAAGTTGTTGTGGTCTGACGTCACAATTAACTTGCCGATATCGACTGATGAACATTCTTCTTTTCTTTTTTAATTAAAAACGTTGCCCCACACTAGAAGTTGGTAACATATTTTTTTGTGTGTATCGTGGGTGCACTGTATCGTTGGTGCAAATGACCACATCCACAAACAGCCAGACCCGGAACAACTATCTGTAGGTCATACAAATATTTGTTCCGTGCGGGAATCGAACCCACGACACGCAGCGCCGCAGTCAATCACTCAGCCACTGCGCCAATAGTGCCGACCAACATTGGTAACTCAAGTGTGACTGACCCTGGCTTGGCCACTATCAAGGATTTTGATTTTGATAACACAAAAAATTTGTCGCTATTTAGTCGAAATTTGTCGCCAAATATCAGAATTTGTCGGTCACTCACTGGTTCAAAAGATATAAGGGTTTATAGGTTGCCGATCTGGAGAGTCTCCCCAGTTTGGCCACATTTTCGATACGGTTTATGTTCCAATCCTCATACAAAAACTAGAAAGAATTGGCATAAGGGGGACACAGCTTGCCCTTCTGACCGATTACTCCGTCTCCTCTGTCTAAATTCATTTCATGGAAAAATTATCTCGTACGCAGATGCGCTGCTCTCATTTTTGCCGCAAATACATGGAATTAAACTTTTCAGCTAGCCCAAACTGGTTTTAATTTAGTAAAAAGATGGCTGCATAAAAATGTTCTTACCTTAAACATTGATATAACCAAATACCTCACGTTTTCGATCCGTGGTTCTTCACATGTGAATCGAAACTTGATCGCACATGATTGTGGTCTTGATACTCCGGCTGATTCTGAGCGATCAAGAGCAGTTAAATATTTGGGGGTAATCGACTAAAATTTTAGGTTCAAAGCACATATTCAAGTGCTGAGTAAAAGGATAAGAAAAGTTATCTACATTTTTAAAACACTGAGTCCTGATAAATATATAGTTACCCCCATCATCCTTGAAGCAAATTTACTATGCGCTATGTCAGTCTCTGATTATATACTGCATATCATCTTAGGGTGGGGCACCGAAAACGTCACTAAAACAACTTGAGGTCTCCCAGAGATCCATACTTAAACTCTGTACTTTTAAACCTTTTCGTTACCCAACTTATACACTTCTTTACGAGTACTGACTGTAAGGTCTTGACCGTGCGCCAACTAATTCTCTAAGTATTTTATCAAAACAACATACTAATTTGGAGTACTGTCCGAACCTATTAACTAGGCGAAGAGGATTACCAGTTTGTAAGTCATTGTTGCAGCCAAAAACAGTTTTTATTCGTAGATTTTATCCTTTTTTGGGCTCTTATATTTGTAATAAAATTAATAAGAATATTGAAATATATTCTACTTATGAATAAATCAACCTTTAAAAAATCGGTATCCCAGTGGCTTTTGAAGTTATCATACGATGAAACTGAAAATATATTGTCTATTTTTTGTAAGGTGAAGTAGTCTTCCATGTAGGTAAATAAAGGCTTGGACTGAATTTGTGGAATCTACTAGATAATCTTAGTTGATTTTCAACACACCCTCTTACACACATACACTCACCCTTTTCACTTTACACACCCAGAGGACAGAAACCAATTTAATTTTTTTTGCTTAGTTTCATATGCATATTTTTGTTTTAACTGTTTCTTTTGCGTGAATCTCACATGGTTATTCCTTATCCGAGGGCTTCAGGCGCTGCTTGCTGATGTACAGGCTATAAACCTAGTCGGCAGCAGTACCATGTAATAGGTCTGTAGAATTTAAGCAAATTGTGTAAACCTGTTCTCGTTTCTGGTCTAATAAATATTATTATTATTATTATTTACATCTCAAAAACCTAGTGAAGATCTGTTTTGTTCCAAATTTAATCGCTAATTAGTCGCAATAACGGTATGGTCCAAGAGCTAGATCGAAGACTTCACGACAATCTCTTAGATCTAGCTCTTGTAATTGTAATACCTTACTAATTGAACTCATTATATCCTCTAAACTAAGAACCGATTAATTCTGTGACTTGGCGACTGATTCCGACTAATTGGCGACAAAATATGTGAGAAAACAGATCTTCGCTAGGTGTCCTAGTTTTTGATTTATAAATGTGGCCAACCTGGAGAGTGTCGGTCCCTGGTTCAAAAAATGTTAAAAAAAAAATTCAAAAAAATAAAAAAATGTAATGTGTGTGTATGTGTAATGTGTGTGTATGTAATGTTAAAAAATGTTCTCACCAGTGACCGACAAATTCTGATACCTATTTGGTGACAAATTTCGACTAATTATCGACTATTTTTTTTAAATTATCAATATTAAAATCCCTGATGGTGGCCAAGATAGTGTCAGTCACACGTAACAATACCTACATTTTCTGCAAGGTGATAAACTAGAGCTAATATGTAGGAAACGAATATAACCCCGAAAACTTGGGATCTATTATCTATACTGGGTTGACTTTGAGAAGCAGTTTTAAAGTTCTTCGTATTTATTTCGCCTTTACTCTAAAAACTATAATATTTCGTTTTAGTTTTATAGTAACTTGAAACTTTGTGGATCAGGTCTAAAATCAAGTGTTTTTGGAGGAGTTCTGCCTTGGAATTATTGGTTAACTAAAGACCCACCCTGGCTTCGCTTGGGTGCAAACTATACGTACCTATAAGCTTTCTTGTTGAATCACTCTATCTATTGATGAACACCGCATTAAAATCTGTTGCGTAGTTTAAAAGATCTAAGTGTACAGACGGCGGGGGCGAATTTGTTTAATACTGTGTAAAAAAGATGGTCGTCCGTATGGTGTCGGACGTAAAGAATGGCACCACCCATATCTTTCCGTGGGTGTCGTAAGAGGCGACTAAGGGACTCACCAGAGAATGGGCAGCAGCGTTCTCTGTGCCTTTCTAACAACCATACTGCGATCGCCAACCCGCCTGCCAAGCGCGGCGATTATGGCAAAAACCCCCCCTTTTGGGGGAGGCCTATGTCCAGCAGTGGTGGTGTTACCTACCCATTTTGTAGTTTTTGGGAAGCGCAAAAGTTATATTTTTCAGGGTCAGTTTTGTTGCAAATTAGCTCTACATTATATGATTATTTGAAGGAGTGTATCGAATTATCAATCACCCTGTATACAAACGCCAAACCCCTTTAAAAATTTAAAGGAACACTGAACTCTTATCGGCCCAAAAAGTTATCTAAGCGTTGCACTTGTCACACTTACACGGTGTCAAATATCTTAAGCTTTATGCGGCATTGAATAGATTGCCTATTGCCATCATTAATCAATTATTTAAGTTATTTTAATTGGCTGATAAGAAATGAGAGACGTTGCGCTAACAAGCTATCTATAAAAAATCTCCAATGTTCCTAAGCATACACATCAAAGTTATACTAATGGAAACGTGCTCTTGTCCTCGCACAACAAAAACTCGCTTGGAGCCTGGGCTCTTCCTCTCGCTTTCTGAAGACCCGCGGTGGTGGTCGGTGGCCGACGCAGGCTCAGCCAGTCTGCGTTCGTTCACAGAGGCGCGCGCGCAGTTGCCGCCATATTGTATTTACATACGTTACTATGACGACCGCGTAAGTTAAACACGAGTCGTAGATAAATAAGTTTTGATTGAACTTTACCGGTAAAGTTTAGTTTACTTATCGGTTGCACTATCTGACTGAAAGTGTTGTGCGTCCATTGTTGTATGATTACAGGGTTTACCTGTAGTTTTTTAACGCATAAAAGTAAGTATTTTGTTTTTAAGTTAAGATTCTATTTATTTCCGCTTGTTTATACTAATTTACGTCTAGGTAAGTATTTCACACGTAGCCTAAACCGTTATTTCAATTTTTCAATTGCAACCAAACAAAATTACCTATACATGTTTAAATTTTTTAATTAACGTAGGAAGTTTGATTGATTTTATTGCTAGAACTGCTATGGGCATTTCTGAACGCTTTTTCTTCTAGGTAAACGTAAAATTATTATAGTTTTTCAAAATGTAGTATTATAAAACTATAAAAAATCTATGGAAATTTTAATAGCAATAGGGTATTTTACTCTTTAAGAGCAAAAATCTATAAATATGTTATTGAGACAGTTTAGGCATAGAGCAGTCAGAAAATGTAAGTTTTAGTTCATAAAATAACAAAACAAATTTTTAAATTCAATTTGAAGTTGTCAGTATTTTTAATCTGTTTTAAAACACCGTGAAATAGTAGCGGCCATGTTATTACGCCGTACGGCTGTGTAAACAAAAAAATGACAACTGTCAGTCAACCGATTAGCGTAATATAGGCTTTGTACTTTTATTATTTTCGTAACCAACGTAATTTTTTCATTATTACACCTATTACAACATATGATTTTAATTATTTTTAAATGATATACAATTATCATATTTAATATGACCTCATTTGCTACAAGACGAACTGACGTCATTTACGCTGAGCAATATGGCGTCCAGTGAGAGGCGTTTTCGTCAAACCACGCGCGAAATTTGAAAATTTAAAATTTAGGTACATTTTTATGGCACTTATCGATTGAATAAAAATTTTGTGTTTTTTTTGGTGGCATTTTATCACTACAGAATTTCATTGAGACACTTTTCAAAAATTGGTGTAATACCCTATTAATAAAGCAATTAAATAAAAAATCTATAGTATTTTTAGCAAAGATATAATTTTTACAGAATTGTATGTTTGCTAAAAATACTAAATGATCCGGACACGCACACTAGGTAGTTTCTTATTGCGAAAAACCATGTTAATTTTTGTTATTATTTTATACACCTGTTACACATTAGTTAATAATGACGTACCTACCTACCTACTAGGACTCGAAATTGGTAGAGGATGTATTAAGTATCCATATTTTTAATTCGTTCAGACAAGACACAACGGATTAAAATTTATCTAAAATTCACATGTTTGGTAATACTCACACCAACTGTTCGTTTTATTCACATATTTTATTTTGATACTTACGTAATTTGAGGTGAAGGTTGAAAGTTTATGCACTTTATTATATTTTCTCTAGCTTTTGGCAGATTAATTTCAAAAACCTTGACCACGTTTATTGTTTCTTTATTTTGGGAAGATCATTAAAAATAAGTACCTACCAATGTAGGTGATTTTCTCAGGTAGTTAAGGAAACACAATTAGACCTAGGTATACAAGTATACCAAGATATTTATTTAACTTATTTTAACACATTATCTATCTACATATTTTTGAATCTGTAGGTAGGTACACACGGCTACACATCAAGTTATACATTTCCAGTATAAGCTGACCTCGTATTGTACGGAACTCCTATACAATGTGAGATCAGCATTAACTGGAAATGTATAGCTTGATGTGTAGCCGTGTGTACCTACCTAATTATAAAACAACAGTATGTTAATTCAATGCCCAAATTTGCTTAAAAATTACGATATTAAGAAGTTCTTAACATCATCATCGTTTATTCGGTTCCCTTCAAAATGGTTGAGTTAAATGGTGCTAATCTACCTACTCTTAACCTCAATGGCTTACCTACTTATAAATTTATTTTTGTATTGTTTTATATTGGTTTTGTTGTTATCACATATACAAAGCATCATTAGCAGCAATGTTAGCAGGATTTTGTAAAAACTTGATAGAAAAGAGTTTACATGGTGTTTCATGCTCGTTTTTCTGCACGTAGGTACCTACCTAGATAACATTGCATAAAAAGCTTCACAATTATTCAAAAGTGCCTAAAAATTGATTTAATGCTTTGACTTTGACTTTCTTATCATCCATGAAAGTTTGGACCCCTTGGAATTTATATTCCAAGATAGAGAGTACGATTATGTTATGTTAAATTGGGGTTTGATTAAATCACAGAAAAGTTATGTCGTTCCGGTTCCGTTGACAAAAAACCATAGACAGAAATAATTGATTATAAATACCTATTTAATGATGATTCAAGTTAGGTGGTGAGTAGGTACAGTTGTCTAATGTCCTTGATTATGATAAATTAGCTTATTTCCCGCTTAGAAAACGTATCCTTTTCATTCCGGCGAATCGTTATCACGCATACTAAAGAAACGATTTCATAGGGATTGCAAAACACGGTACATCGGTATTATTTCTTTAGTATTAAACCGTTAAAATAATTGAAACTCGTTAATTAAATTGCAATTACACATGTTAACTATTTATTAGTTTCCTACTCAATCAAACCTAATGGAGTAGGGTTACCAACCCTCTGAAAAATTAGCGATATCCGGCAACATTTTTATCAGACGAAAGAACCTACTTCCGAGCTTCCGAAACGAGAATAAGTATAAGCAGATGATTGTGGTAGCCACCGACGCGCGACGTTAGCGTAGGCTATGTAGGTTTCTATAATTTTAATTCGAAGAAAATTGACAGCCTAGTAGAGCATTGACCACTAGGTAATTAAGCAGTAGGCCGGTGTCAGAATTCATTAAGAATATAGGTAGGTACTTGGCCTATCCTGACCAACGTGCTCTTGAAAGAAATAAGTTGAAAATGTTAAATCTGTTGAAACTTGATCTATTACCGCGTAACAAAGTGTTCTACTAAACGTAGGTGTATTGGTAGGTACATCACACTCGTAAAGTAGTTTCTTGTGTTTTCGAGCAATACTTACATATTTATATAGGTCGCGAGATTAGCTGACAGTTAGCAACAAACATTGTAGGTACATCGGTATGCATTGCACAATTATTGTCGGTAACATCGCATTACGTAAGGCTGGACATGGCGGATTCTTTGACCGAATGGCTACAGATGTGTCTAAGTACTTAGGTAACTCCTACTGTGGACATTTTGGAAACAATAGCCATCTCATTATAGTGATTTAGATTATATAAGCAATGTCGTTTAATGCTGCATTAATCGAGCTTTTGTTTGGAAGAATACGGTTCTTTATGTTTTTATGTAACCTATCTTATCGAAGGCAATCAGACTCTATTGTACATACAATAGCTGATGCCGGCGACTTTGTCCGCGTGAATCTCGGTTGTCTGTAGGTCTGTTTTTTTTTTTTAACACAGACCAATGTCGAACATGATATTAAAAAAATACCATTAGTCACAGAAAAGAAACTAAAGTTAGGACGAAAAAAAACTAAAAGGCATCGCAAAATTATTTTGCAACCAAACGGTAATTAAATTATTGCCTGTAAATAATGAGGTAAATGAGGTACCACCCCTTACACTAATTCTGTGTAAATCCTTGGGTATATAACATTAATATTAATTAATTAATAATAATATTTATTTATTTATATAATTTATTTATATAACCCCAATATTAACTTAATCTGTTAAAGAAACAATATTCGTAGATCAAAATTGCAGACATCTGAAGTAAAAGTATATAACTATGTTACTCCTAGCTATCTGTCAGTGAAAGCCCTGTCAAAATCGGTCCAGCCGTTTCGGAGATTAGCCAGAACAAACAGGCAGACAGACAAAAATGTAAAAATAATGTATTTTTATTTATTAGTACCTACGTGTAAACATTTAAATGCATTTAGTAAAAAGCTGTTATTTTGGCATTACAAGCAGACACTTCAATTTTTTTTTATTTGTATGTATAAAAGATAAGTATCTACACTAGATCTCAAAGTAAAACAACTACAAGAAGCACATTCATAATAAGTACGAGCTCTTCTGAACACCTTTTCAATGCAGTAGGCTTAAGTATTTAATCCTCTGCCTTTTATATCTTGTAGGCTGAGCAAAGTTAAGTTAATGTAAAGCTAAAGCTCTTAACCGTGTATGTCTATTTTGTTGGTTATTGAACGCTGTAGAAAAGGTAAAAACTGGCCAAGTGCGAGTCGGACTCGCTCACGAAGGGTTCCGTACCGTATCTGTACAACATTAGACATCGAGCAAAAAACGGCAAATAATCCGTAGAGTTTACTTAATTCACCTGGGTTAATTTAATTTACCTAGGTGCATATAATCACGTTTGTTGTATGGGAGCCCCACTTAAATATTTATTTTATTCTGTTTTTAGTATTTGTTGTTTAACGGCAACATAAACACACCATCTGTGAAAATTTCAGCTGTCTAGCTATCACGGTTCATGAGATACAGCCTGGTGACAGACAGACAGACGGACAGGGGAGTCTTGGTAATAGTGTCCCGTTTTTACCCTTTGGGTACGGAACCCTAAAAATCGGGCTTGTTTAGCGTAGTTACACACACAGACATCGTCGGCGATCTCTACAGTACCTACTTACGCGGACACTTACCTACTACCCACAGTTTCGATTGCAATGTAAGAAAAAGCTTAATTTGATTGTCTTATATTAACCTTATTTTACCTCAGTAAAGTTTATGGTAGGAACAGTCTGTAAGTGCCCATCAGATAGTAATTGGAAGTCGTTATAAACTTGCAGGAAGAACGTGCGTGCACAATCGACTTTCACCGTGCAACATCTTCATACTGCATCGTTACAATACACATTTTCCTCTTAACTTATGAATGCAGGTTTATTTTACTGTTTTAATCTTTATGTTTCTGCAATTGATAAGAAAGCTCTCTTTAGAATTTACCAACCTCCGCCCGCGAGTTCTTTCGTATCAAAGTTGATATATTATCCCACGGGAACACGGGATACAAATTCATGTGTTAAGCTAGACACACCGACAACACTCCATATAAACGAAACGATATAATTGCCTACACTACTACCAAAATAACAGACTGTACAAATACGTGCATGTGTGTGCGTGTCTACGCGCCGTAGCAGTTCCGAGAGCACGTTCCACGCGAGAAGAAGTGAGGAACAGAGTTTCGGAGGGGGCCGGAGCGTGTCGCTAATGTACGGTAGTACTAATATGTACTTATACTGTGCTAATACACAAGGTGGATTTTTGAGACGGGAATATATATAAACCTTATTGTTTTGGTAATAAAGGTAAAAATCTATCAAAGGAATTTGGCAGATTGTTGATGTGCTGGCCTCCTGTACCTTAACCTGTATAGTTACAGGAAAACGTTCCTAGGATCCGTAACTTTATGTGATATTCTGCATCCTAGGATGTATTATAAGATCATTTAGCAACAAAGAATATTTCGACTTGATTTATAGTTATCCGTGCAAAATGTGTGGGAAAAGTTTTTGGCGATTTCTGTGAATTCTATTAAGTACTCATACATTAAAATGTATGATATGAGTATTAAAAAGTACAGAAATCGTCAAAATCTTGGTCCCATAGAGTCTTTTGACCCCTACATGAAATAGGATCGATGGGCATAAAAAATTGGTATTATGTATTGCATTTTTTTTGCTTCCTGTATATTTATTCCAAAATCTGTAAATGCAGATCAGAATATATCAAAAAGTTATGAATAGTCTCATAGGAACGTTTCATAAATCCACCCTGTAATATGTGTACAAAAGCTTAGCTAATTCCGTTCGTTCAGTTGCTAAAGCGTGGACGAGTAAACAGGTTCCCTCCTTGATGCTCCGAAATTTATTTGGCATAACACACTTGACATAATGTTCTTTAAACAAATTTGCATTTTTAATGCATAAAAATTATTTAATATAATTATTGTTTGCCAGAATGTTTGTATGTCCGAATTTACAATGGCATACTTTTAAGATGGCATAATATTATTTCGCTTATTGAGTATCCATTTATCTATTTTTGCTGCGATGTGTTAACTGTAGACACTCAAGTACCGAATGAGTTGTTGTGGTCAAAAGAAAAAAAAATTATCACTTGGCTCTTCAATCTTTACTGATGTAAGTGCGCAATAACTTTGGTCCACTCACGCGCATAGGCTGCGTCTGTACGCATAAGTATGAGATAGTAATTAGTAGTTAAGAAATCGCCCCGTAAATATCAGTTGCATCGTTACCGTTTTATATAAGCTATGCTCGAATTTATTACTTTCTACAGCGCTGGTTGTAATGCCGTGGGAAACGATTTCTTGGTCTTAAAAACTGTCTAATCCTTAAAGTCTTAGTTAGTTAGATGCTGGTGGCAGTTACGTATCTAGAGTGTATTTGATAATGTGACAGTGCAATCATGCAGCGTCAATGTATGTAGCGTCGGTCTATGCCACACCTCCCTAGCCAAGTTAAACGCCTCGTCGTAATCCATTTTTGAATTTCGATCACGTGACTTATCGTTGAAATTACGTCATTCCCAAACATTTGATTAGTTTTCTATTAGCGTTATCGATTGTAGATTGACAATTTGGGTAATTTGGCTACGGAGGCTGTTATACTCCTGCAAGATGCCTACGGTACGCCTACGAGACGTCTACGCGACGCCTACGAGACGGCTACGAGATCCCTACGACACGCTACGAGATGCTACGAGACGTCTAGAACTGATATCCACTTTGGACAGTAACGTGGTCTCTTGTTCTTATCAGTTTGACTGGTGACTCATTCTACTTGGTACGCACTATTACATACTACCTATTGCAAACTTAACCGAATTGTTATAAGGATCTTCATTTGAAAATCCTTTGGGCGGAAAAGATAATCGTTTAAAAAAAGTAGGTTATTTTTAATCAACTGGAATTATGTAGGTGTTAAAGTATGTGGAAATACACATAAAATGTTATGCAGTTGTGACACAAAATTAATAAAATTGACGTTATTTGTTTCTACCAACAACTGTTAGTTAACATAACGCATTTTATATTTAAATAGCATCTACCATCCAGCGCATAAATGTTAGATTTTTAACGAAGCTTCGGTCAAAGGTCAATGTTACTTACATTCGAATCAATCTGCAAGAGCTAAACGAGTCTTGTTAATACTGTCGGTCGTGACGTTACGGCCATCCGTAAGTAACTATGGCCGTGCGCAATCATTATAATTTTTTATAGACGTACATTGATGGCTATTAAAAGCCGTGAAACGTTATTAAGTGATTAGCTATTACGTGAGCTTGTGGTTTTAATTTGAATGAGTGAAAAGCTTTAATGGAGCGATAATATTTGAGATATTTCAGCGTGCATGTTTGTGCATGATTCACGGTAGTAAGTAATCAGAAGGTATCCTATTTGTCTTCTCTATAAAGTATGCAATAAAATAAAAAATAAATATTCAAAAACATCAGCGTCAAAAACAGTACTCGCCGCATATTATGGGTACGTTGATTCTGTATTAAGATATGGTCTCATCACATGGGGCTACTCAACAGAAAGTGAGAGAGTATTCATCGCACTGAAAAAATGCATCCGCGCCATAGCCGGAATACGACCATGGGAATCTTGCAAACCCTTTTTCAAAAAATTCAAGATACTAACCCTTCCAAGTTTGTACATCTTTGAATGCGCTAAATTTGTTAAGATGCACCCGGAGCTATTTAAAAAAGCTCATGAAATGTTCTCAAAAAGCATTAGGCACAGAAATAGAATAGTGTTGCCCATTATTCCTAGGACAGCATTATATAGTAAGAATTGCTATGCAATGTGTGGTCGCATATTTAATGCTATACCTGACAGCATTAAAATCTTGCCCGCGAATAAATTTGCAAGGTGTCTTAAAGTATGAATAAGGGAAAAGAATTTAAACTCAGTAAGTAAACGACATATTTGATAAGAGATTAAAAATGAAATAACAATCATAATCATTTACCCCTGGACATTAATAGTATTAAAAATAAATAAATAAATAATAATATTGCAAAATGCCAATGAATTTGAATTGTTGAATTATAATTAATAATAAGTATGAACCCAAATGTTTGCATGTCACATTCATTATGACCAAGTGTTTTGGACCTGTATAATTATTTATTTAAAGAGGTAAATTGTACCAACACTTATGGCGAATAAATTAATTTGAATTTGAATTTGTATTTAGTAGTCCGGCAATTTTAAGTAGGGCTATAAAAAGATTTGTTAACATATTAAAGCAAGCAAGCGTGTGCAACGGAAGAAAGCGTAAGAAACCATTGACTGGGTGGAACAAATTTGTAAGCGAGGCTCACAGGACGCTAAGATAAAATTTAATACGTGGTTGGGGTGTGGTAGACCGGCTAGTGGCGCCATATTTGACGCAATGATAGAATCTCGTAAGATCTTCAAAGGGAAGCTCAAATGGTGTCAGAACAACCAGGATCAGATTCTAATGGATTTATTAGCTAAACGCCATTCGAGTTCAGATTTTGGGGGTTTTTGGAAGAGCACTAAACAGCTTAATTCTAGACCCTGTGAGTAATGATGGTGTTTCCAACTCGAAAAATATTGCTGATTTATTTAGTATGCATTTTGATGTGAAGTCGCGATTGGGTCCGCCGTGCCGCCGTGCCGCCGCCGTGCCGGAGTTTGATGCTGAGGACAGTGCTACAGATATAACTACAGTAATTCTAGCAAAAGATATTAAGACGAAAATTAAAACATTAAGAGGGGTAAATCCCCTGGGCACGATGGGCTTAGCATCGAGCACTTGCAGCATGGTGGGTACCACTTGCCTCGTGTATTGGCTCTTCTGTTTAATCTGTGCCTAGGTCATTCATACCTTCCTCCCGATATGGTGCGGGCTCTGGTGGTACCAGTGGTTAAGAGTAGGACCGGAGACTCCACGGACAGGTCAAATTATAGGCCGATTTCCTTGGCTACCGTCGTGGCTAAAATACTTGACAGTGTGCTTAATTCGCACCTGAATACCCACATCAAACTGCATGATGCCCAGTTTGGGTTTCGGCCAGGGCTGTCAACAGAAACTGCTATTCTTAGTTTAAAACATGCTGTCAAGTATTACACAGACAGGAAAACACCTGTCTATGCATGTTTCCTAGACCTGTCCAGGGCTTTTGATCTTGTCTCTTTTGACGTTCTCTGGCAGAAATTGTCTGATACCGCGGTGCCGTCAGAGCTCGTCTCACTTCTGCGGTACTGGTACATGGAGCAGGAGAGTCGGGTGCGCTGGGCAAGAGAGCTCTCAGAGCCAAGTAGGCCAGAGTGTGGCGTGAGGCAGGGTGGCCTGACGTCACCTTTGTTGTTTGGTCTGTACGTGAATGCACTGATCGAGCGGCTCAGCGGCACACGTGTCGGTTGCTTTATTGATGGAGTCTGCTTCAATAATTTAAGTTACGCAGACGACATGGTGCTGCTGGCCCCCTCGGTTGGTGCGCTCCGTAGGTTTCTCGATATTTGCGAGTCGTATGCTTCTTCTCATGGCTTGGTATACAACGAAGGCAAATCGAAATACATGGTCTTCAAGTCTGGTACCAAGTGTTTGAATAAATGAAATTATATTATTATTCATTAATTCAAATTAATTCATTATTAGTCCAGTTAAGATTATAGATATTTAACCCAATAAAATCATGCATCCGTTGATCTTTATCCATCAATTTTATTTTTATTTATTTTATACATTTGGGAAAACAAAACAACTAAGTATGAACAAATGTGTTAACAACAACATTTTCCACAGAATACCTACATAAAAAATAATAATCATGCAAGCTAACCATATGAGTTTAATCTACAAACTCTAATAATTTTAGAATACTGAGTGTTATTTTTTTTTTTATAAATATTAACAGCTGCTTTCTGTATGTTTATGATAAACCTTTTGGTTTGGTTTGTCTAACCTCAGTAAGAACAAGATTATACAAAACAAAATATATAATGATTAATTAACTATGTTGTTTTTTTGTGTCTTGTCGTGACAAATATAATAATTATAATATGTATTTAAGCAACATTATCCTTACACATTTTTTGTTTAAAATAATACCTTAGGAATTATTAATTAAGTAGGTACATATAAAGCAAAATGTTACCTACAGCGGCTTCAGCTAGGTATACCTATTTAATAATCATTTCAGAATTAGTTGACCCCTTCCCATTTAGATTTAAATATCAAGCCGTAAAAGTTCGTAGATTTCATATATTTTATTGTTATTGTTACAGGACGGCAGAACAGGAGCTTAACAATATAAGATAGAAATGGAGAAGGACAAAATTGTATTCAAGGTAAGTGCATGGCTATACCTAATATGTTAAAGAAGTAAAATTTGCTTCTATGAGGTGATCTCTGGAACTAGGTACTTACTGGTCTATCTACAGAAATACTCACGGATAGAAAGATACACTATATTATATAATATGTGTAGTTGAAATAAATTACATATATGTGTTTCACATAAATGAGCATGGCGGTTGAGAGCTGCTCACTCAAATGTCTCGCTGATGGTGGCGTGTGGGTTAGATACATAGATCATTCGGTTCTCTTCAAAATGGTTAAGCGAGATTCATATTCTGTAAACACTTTTAGAAATAAGTTGAAGTCGCATTTGGCTAAACAGCATTAAAAAAATTAACTTTGTATAATTCGATAGATCGAACGACAATAACTAATACCTAAGAATACTATTATGTTTTTTGAGTTTCTCATAAATTTAAGTGAACTATGTTATTCTTTTGAGAAATAAATTGTTTAAACCGAAATGGTGCTGATTCGAGCAACATGTTACATGCACATATTTGAACGGGCTGTCAGTTGAGACCCCGGTTGAGACCCGGCTGGACGCGGCATTTATCTTTTTTTTATTATTATTAAATGTTTTGGATTA
Source organism: Charanyca ferruginea (assembly GCA_947361185.1). Lineage (NCBI taxonomy): Eukaryota > Metazoa > Arthropoda > Insecta > Lepidoptera > Noctuidae > Charanyca > Charanyca ferruginea. The sequence goes on from OX376058.1 coordinate 9,859,438, forward strand.
CTCAACGCCTACATTGTTTTCACATACAGAAGCAACAAAGTATAGAATGTACCTAAGCAGAATTTTGTAAAAACTTGATTAATAAAAAGAGTGTCCTTCGAGTTTTTTGCTCGTTCTTCTCCATACAGATCTAACCTACGTTTTGGAACGAGCTTCAACTTTCTGCCTAAGTAACTGACTCTTTGACAATGCAAAAGTGCCTGTAAATGGTTTGATCGAAATAAATATTTTGACTTTGACTTCCACGTGTACAAAGTCGTAGGCAGAAGCTAGTTAATTATATTTTTGAGTTATTTTTATATATTTTTTATTTTTTGTTATCTAATAGGCTTGCGTTTGACCGCAATTCACTAGATCGTAAGTGATGATGCAGCCTAAGTTGGAATACTCTTGCCTAGGATGAACCGGTTCACTTAGTTAGTTAGTTTAAAACAACTTGTAAGGTGCATTTTTGTTCTAATTTCACGAAGCTATTACAGTTTGTTTTTATCTTGTGCCATCGTTGACAAGAAAACGCGTGAAACCGGTAAACATCCGTGTCGGGATGCTTTTTTGTTTTTGTCCGAGTCACATTGAACCAGTCAACCGCTGGCACGGATTTTTTTACTGGGTCGAGATGACCACACTAGTGTTTTATATGCGGTTTGATACAGTTATATTGCTACACCATTTTCCTAAATTAGTTCTAACTAGAGAGTCAAAAATAAAACAATCAGTAAAGACAAACTAAATAGTGACCAACGGTCTTCCGCTTCTGTATATTATGTAGTTATTAGATGGAACTAAATCTAAGAGAAGGCTAATTCATATCGTAAACTAAAAATATATGGTCACCATATTCTGTGTTCCATAAATAAGTTTTAATAAAGGTATTAAGAACAACGCAGTGCAGTTCGCAGTGTCATTTATCATATCAAAACCACTTAAAAGGCAGTTGTATAAACTTCATAAACAATAGAGCAGTTTATATGCAAATTAGATTGCGCCAATTATTTCTAAGGTAATTCAACCACGTAGGTTTGCGTTTTCGTGATCGCAATTTTTATCTCGTAGCTATCTGTTAAGTTTATTTATGGAAATTGTGTAAATTCACGTACACTTGTGGTCAGCAATCACAGGCAATGTTGCAATAATAATGGTGCCGTCTGTACTCCTTGCTTGTGTGTGACCGACGCGATAGATAGCGGAGGCCGATTCTATTAGCGAACCAATGATGAAAATCTTTCGACAGTTTCTATAGATAGATTCACACTTTCAACCGATCGAGAAATTCGTACTTCCTAAAGGATAGCAGTTAGATAGCAGGTTCCTGCCTACTGTTCAGGTCACAACAACAGCCTCTGTTGAATTCCTCAACCCACCGTGGTGTGTCATAGTAGGGCATGTCGTGCGCCTGTGACATTCCACTCATGCCATACCTACTCATTAGTCGTACATCAAGGCTTCCCGTTCACTATTGTCGTTCCTTCTAGGTCCTGGGCTCGCCTTCATGCGTATTTACCCTAATGTTATTAACCTTCACGAATATTAAAAACAGGCTTCGTTCGGGCTTGTTGACAGCACGGTCATTAAGTATTTATGTAATCTGTATTGTGTTAGAGTGCAATCATCGTCAGCGTTTAAGCCGCAATCAGCAATACAAGTATCGTGTCGCCGAGCGGCAAGCGAATTCATTTGTTTCTCACATTTTTGTTGTTTCATAAACTAGATACGCCGAGATGATTGGTGGGAAAGGTATTTGTCCCCATTCGTTTTTGGTCGCGTGGAACCGAGCGTCACGTTAGTGCGGTAGGTTGTGCCGCTGCTGCTAGTGACCCCAGTGACGCCGCTTTGCTGATCGGGTCGACATGTGGAGAGAATGAAACAGGTTCGATGTCACGGTTGTCGTCGCGGGTCAAGGTGTTCGTAATCAGCCGCCGATCCCGAATACCTACAAGTTTGGAGGAAAGAAGGTCACGTGCTCAATGGAGAAAATTGCTGTTATAAATTTATAACAAAGATTTCTTCAATACCTCCACTGTACTTTGTGATATTTAAAATATATCGTCATGTTCTTGAACGGGCGCTGTTAGTTGGGACTGGTCATCTCTTAGCTGCCTCGGTTATTCCAAATTTACTTTGAATTGTTTATTATGATTATATTTTTATCTAAACCTCTTTTAACGTACACGACTTGTTACATTGTTCTCACCTTGTACCTTAGATTCAATATGAATGATGTAACCGAAATTTGTAACATATTATTGATTTTAAAAGAGTGTTGTTCATGGAGTTTCTTGCTCGTTCTTCTCCATAGACACCTACTGTTTGGAACGAGCAACTAGCTTCAACTTTCTGACTGACTAACTCTGACAATTCAAAAGTACCTATAAACGGTTTAATTGAAATAAATGATTTTGAGTTTGAGTTTGAGATTATGAATTAATCATTTACGTCTTTAATATACAAGGCATGAACTCCGACTAGGCTATGATTTCTCGTCGTTAATTTTATTGTCGACATCACCTATAGCGTTTTTTACAAGCCACATTGTCTAAGCAGATAATGTAATTTAGCAATGCATGTAATCATTTAATCATGTATGTACAATAAATAAACGAGAGCGCAAAAAGTGGGCGGAATGTTAAAATATACGAGAACGTATGATTAACTGGATCGCTTAGTTCCGACATGACGTTTTTATTAGGTGTTTGTTACTTGTAACGTGGTAATATAAGGTGTGGTTGGGCAAGCAGAGCGTGATCGTCGGCAACGCGTCATCCGGCAGGCGGGTGGTTCGATCACGACTGTTTGGTGGCTCCACGATGTAACCGAGCCGGCGCCGACGCTCTAACACTGACACAACTTTGACATATTGAAGATGACATGACATGGTAATCGGAGCTACCAAGGCTGCTTTTATGGTCTTCTGAACAGCTGTTAGAATCATGTCAAGTTATTTGTACATAGGATAATAGTTACTTAACGTTTCCACATTGAAGTACCTACTTGTATAGTTGAAATTTGAATGTATCTAATCAATCATAGCAGACTATACATTTTTTGTAGGTACAAAAGTGTGTGCAGTCGATGTCTTTTTTGTACACGGTGCTAAAGTTCCTCGTATTTGTATAGCTACACATGTTGATACTTACGGAATTATTAAAGGTGTAGAGCACTGCGAGACTAATAGTAGCCCAGTCTCTTCGAAAGGTTTTGGCAATATAGGTACGTACAATCATGTATAGGTCCCAATACATTTGCATATTAATTACTAGTAAGGTGTATAGGTCTATTGTATTCTAATTTATCTAGCCTGTTCGTGGTACGAAGGTTGATCTCGTCACGACTGTGTCTCGGTGACAAAGCAAGATAAACTTGGATCAGCTACTAATTTAAGCTCCAAATGATGGATGTATCAGATATACGCAACTCATGTTATTCAATAATCTATTAGGTGTTAATACTGCTAATAATGACTTCCGCAAATGAATTACCTATCACGTTACTTACTTAATTATAAACAAATTGCAAAAATATTTATTTATTACGTACTTAAGTGTCATAGTAAGACTAGAAGAACTAGAGATCTGAATTATGAAGTTGGTAGTCTGGGTGAGTTATGTAAATTCATAGATAACATTATTGTAACGGATGTTTTTCTTCCTGTCCATTCGAGTGGTAACAGTGACATTTATATCTTGAGTGGATGATACACGATACTAGAAAATCCTTTCACTTTCAATGGCCTAACCGCGAACGAAATCAGTTTTATTTAAATATATACGTGTGTATATCCCTTTACCCTAACTTAATGAACATGATAAATACGTTTTTATTTTTTAGATTGCTTCACAACAATCTGTTGTTTAAATTAAATATTATTTCCAAATAAGTGAAACCGAAGATTTGATTTAGTCGAATGTCTGTCGAATATAGGAACAAGTCACGTTTCTGCTATTATGTGTTTCAATGTCAGAACATCAGAACGAACAGAATAGATCAGTAAATTCAGTTCATATTTAATAACGCATTCCTTACGACTTCACAAAGGAATCTTTAAGTGTAACCCTGACATTTCAATGGCGTTTAGATATTTTTTCGGTTCAGTGATCACTGAGAATTGGCTGCCCTTTTTATAGAAATGATGTATGATGAATGAAATTGTAATTGTAGGAAATTCTATCATAAGTTTTACAGGTTACGTGACATCTCCACGAAATAAAGTTTACTTAAACGTTATATTATTTAATTTCCTGTAATCATTTCGCAATAACATTTCCTTTTAGCACAAATTCCGCAAAGATAAAAGGAGATAGCTTTTATTAATTACATCTTTATAATAACTATCTCCTGAGAGATCGGTATTTTCTGTTCCTTTGTTGCGAGTAGGTACTTGTAAACCGACCGTATTTGCACTATTTAGACAGATAGTGCATTCACTGCGGGCGATTTCCTACTTCAATCAGGGTATATTAATAGCCTTCATACATTATACATGGAACACGCCCATACATCTTTATTTGTTACTTGTATCAGGAACTGATCTCTGACCAACGTGATGTTGATAGGTACTTACATAAATTGTTTGTTATTTGCAAATCATCATGCTTTTTATCTTTGTTTAATATTTTTTTTTTATCGTAGAGCAGACACTTGTTATTTTGTTTAAAAACAACACCCGTTTGATTCTAAAGTCTATGCTGTTATCATTATAAGTGGAAAATATTCGCAAAATTGTATAACTTTTATTCATTTGATTAAAGACAGAATTTGTGGTAAGTAAAATGGATTAAAATCAAAACTTTTGTGTACGCACTTCATAACGTTATTCAAAATGTTTGTAAAATTAAAAGATCAGCAATTATATCGCTTTAATAAAACTCTGTCCACTGCACAAGTGCATAAGCACTTAGCAGACGAGTCTATCAAACAAAGCCATTAATTTAAATATAACAGTTTCAATAGTCTTCAAAGATAAGAGCTATCACTATGAAATACGAATGGAAAGTCTTAGGGCTCAATGTCTCTAACTGGTTCATTTCTCCGAGTGGTCATTCTGATGTCTGATCACATGTCCGGTATCAGTCCGCCCTACTTGCAGGAGACGGCCTTATCTGATATGAGCTGTTTATACCGATTTGTAGACCGGGCCGACATATCAACGGCTTTTAGAAACAACGTTACATAAACTGATTATTTATACATATAGATTATTTTAAATAACCTAAATGTGTTATCGCCGTTGATTTTAGATTCGGTGTGGCGGAACGAGATATAGTAATAGGTACCTATCAGTCTGATTTTTTTTCCTATTATTCTTCTATCACTGATAATCTAATACCTTTAAATGAGCAATTCTTGTATATACAGGATGAAATTAAATTCATTAGCAACATTTTAAGAAGTGTCTCAGACGACGAACCTGAACAACTTTCATTATGGAGCCAACACAAACAGCGCGAATAAAAAAAAAGCTGTTCCATACAGAAGTGCAATAGGTACTCGGCCAAAATGTATGGAACAGCTGTTTTTTTTTTCGCGCTGTTTGAGTTGGCTCTTGGTTTGGGTTGGTCTGAGTAAAGTCTGATTTTAAAAAATTTGCTAATGAATTCAATTTCATTCTGTATATATTTATATATAATCTGAATCTCGGAAACGGCTTCAACGATTTTTATGAAATTTAGTATGCAGGGGGTTTCGGGGGCGATAAATCGATCTAGCTAGATTTTATTTTAAAATAACTCGAAGAAAAAAAATACCGAGCATAGCACGATCGCCCAGATATTGTCTCGTTAATTATGGAATTGTTTTGTTTTGACCATCGAGAATAGTCTATTGTTATCATTAAGTATACAAATTTTTAGCTAAAGATCCGACCATAAAACTTTCACACTCTCTAATTGAACCTTGTTAGTAAAATTCATGAGAGCTATAAAATGACGGTTCGTTTTACATTACATTAAAAAAGTAAAATATTACTTTTGGTCCTATTGTTGGCATGGGTATTCTAGAAATATTCCAAATATAAATGTACTTTTTCGGTTCGAATTTCGTCATTAACCGTATGTTAAATTCATGTGTGTTGACAGCCACCTGGCCAAGTATGGCTACAATATAATAGTAGAACTTACAGGGACAATATTGTACTGAACACATTGTGAAATGTTCCTGTTTGTTAACTGCCACATTACAGCTGACAACGTATTTAACCTAATAACATTTGATTTAATGACCGTTCTTCGAGTATCGGGACTTTAATCATGTTCAGGTAATAATTTCGAAGGGTGTTCTTTGCACATTCAAATAAATTATTAATATCGACAATTTAGTCGGTGGGTAAAACTACCTGCATAATTATAACAGTTTTGAAACTGTCTGGCAAATAAAATGAATTGGCAGATGGATATATTCCTATAGTGGGCTATAGACGTACGAGCAAGTACTTGGTAACTTTATAAGCTCGACGACTGTTTCACCCATTTTTGTCGTTCTTAAAGATTGTGTACTTAAAGAGACACACGGGCAAAAAATATCGTTTTGTTTTCTTTTTGGATTATCTTTGGCTCAGCTCCTCAAGTTGAGTTTGTATATGGACGAAGTTGCGTACCACAGTTAGATTTAAGTATTACAGAAGAGGCATCCCTTGTTTTAATCTCGGTGTGATTCCGATACACCAATGAGCTACCTAACTTATTCCAGGTGCCTGACATATGATAAGCCACATAACTAGTCTGTGATTCTCGTAAAACTTTCTTCAAAATCTTACCACACGCTTGATTGACAAGTCTACTGACTACTGGCTAGTCGGCTGTCCGACCACTTTTCCTGCATCTCAACATGTTTATAGGAATTTAATAATGTCTCTATTACATCTGTCATCGACTACCACTAATCATATAATGATAATGATTTGTGGTAACAGTATAATCGATCAATTATTCGATAATGTTACTATTTCTCTAACTAATTTAATTTGGTGATATAAACTCCTTTCCGGGCGCGCGTCGTTGGCATTCTAAAAGGAACTTACATACTCTTGTTGTTCATCTAGAACTTCTTATGTAATAATAAAATATAGGATTGAAAGTAGGTATATCTGTCAATCCGTAATTGGCTTTTAAATGTTATTGGAAATTGATATTTGGTTTTAAACACGTTGTTCTGGGCCCAATAAACTTAATGAAATACGGTAGGTTGAGTTAAGTTATAACATAACAGGCTTTAAGTATATACTTTAATTGAACCTTATTATTATTGCTAATTAAAGAGCAAAGGTCTTCTCTGAAAATGGTTTACGCTCCGTTCGCCCCTTGGATCTTGCCCCTTTCGATTAAAATATTCCACTCGCCCCGTTTTTTATTATTTTGATGTAGTGTTTCGCCCCTTGCGGCATTTCCTTGGTAATATTACCAAAAAAGATATAGTTACACAGAAAAATGCATACATTTTAAGCAACGCCAAGTTTAATTTAAGTCTATGTTTAGAAACACTGTGTGCGTAGGTACGACTGTTTTATAGATTATGAATAATCTACATTGTTGTGTTTTTGACATTTTATTCCACAATTTTTATTTTGTTGATAACAAATCTTAGTAAACTACCAGGAAAGTAGAAATGAACTCCAGTTCATTAAAAATAAGTACACTTCAATAAATACACTTAGTTCCAACTAAGTGTATATATTTTTCTGTCTAACTATACTTTTTTTGTAAAATTTACAAGGAAATGCCGCAAGGGGCGAATCACTACACCAAAATAATAAAAAACGGGGCGAGTGGAATATTTTAATCGAAAGGGGCAAGATCCAAGGGGCGAACGTAGCGTAAACCCTGAAAACCATGATTGAATAATGACCGGAGAGACTCAGTTATGTAGATATAAGGCAATCAGGACATTTATGAGGACAAAGGTTGTAATAAAAGAATTAAAAAAGAGAATAATGTTAACTATAAAGACTTTTATATTTAATGGAATAAAAAACCAATCAAGTAGATGAAATCAATAGTTACCAACTACTTATTGTAGATAATGTATGTGTAACTTGTCTGCTGGAGAGTTGGGTCCTGGATTTCTAAGTTGGGCAAGATGCTATTGGGGGTTTCCTCCTTTAGGAATTGGTCAGTAGCAGCCTGGATAGATTTTTCACCTTATCTTGCCATGGTCGTGTCGAACTGTCGTCCCAGCAGACTTTGAGACCCGAGGGAAAACAGAGTCCATCTGGACCTACGCACACACTTATGCGCCATAATGTGTCCTGTCACAGGAGACATAATATATATTATCACAGGAGTCCTGTGCACTTGGCTGGTCGCCATTGAGAAATCCGGGCAGGAGAATATATTATGTTGTAATGTATGCTCACGTAATATAATAGAAGCAAACATTGGAATAACGTCGTAGTCATCTTCATAATTATAATTGTTCAGTTATATTTCGTAGTATAAATGCAACAACAACTTAATTAACTAATTTAATAACAAACAAGTTCCACACTTTTGTTTTCATTATTATGATACCTACAAGTATTATTAAACAATTTTGTGTGTGTGTGCAGATTTTATCGTCTTGCTTTTGCGCATTATATTCTTATCTATGTTAAATAGACGCGCTACTGTAGAGCTGTTCAAGACATTCAGTTTTTAAATTAGCTTATAACACGAAGTGGTGCTTTATTTACTATTTAGCGATTATGAACCTTCGTCGCGCCGCGCCCCGTCTGTCTGTGGATGGGTGACCATCCCTTTCATACCGAGTTCCCTCCGTGCCTCGGAAAGCACGTAAAGCTATTGGTCCCGGCTGTCATTTGTAGATCTTTGGCAGTTGTTATGGGAAGTCAGAAGCCAGAAAGTCTGACAACCAGTCTTACTTACCAAGGGTATCGTGTTACCCAGTAAATGGGCTGTGGAGGTCCGATGGGCAGTCGCTTCATATTAATAAAACACTGATATTCAGCTGCATCCAGTTAGACTGGAAGCCGACCCCAATATAGTTGGGAAAAGGCTGGGCAGATGGATTATGAACCTTTTGACCACTAGACACGTTAAAGAAGCAAAAACGTGCCCTCGGCGCCAAACTATGACTTACTACTCTATGGAATTACGTAAAGAAGTCTGTCATGTACCTATGTAGTCGTGACCGTGGCGTGCTGGGCACATTTTGATTTTTTAACGATGCGGCGTTTCGTGCTCTATGTACTGACTCGTGTCAGTGCAGCACGAAGCGCGTTGGGAGGTATATTCGCTTTTGAATTTATATTTGCTTTTTTGGCTTCACTCTCAGTGTTTTGCGCGGTCTATCTGCCCACATGACTGTGACGGTCAAAAGGTTAAACTGTGATTAATAAGGCATCCGTTTATTGTCAATTGGGAATTTGACACCATTAATTCCAAGACACAACTTCTTTAAAAAAACACTTTAAACTAAACCTGAAAACCTGATAAACTTTCGATTTAATAATAATATAATATATATTTAAAATGTTTATTCTCTCTCCACATGGTAAAATTAAAAATATTATAGAAATGCAAAATCCTCCTACCACACGAAAACATAAGAAACACCCTCCTTGGTTCGATAAAAATCTAATAAGAACTTTGAAAGAAAAGGAAAAGATACGTCAGCGATACAGAACCTACAAAAACCCCATGGACGAGCTTGAATTGAAGCTGCTGAGTAAGCGGTGCTCAGTTATGGCGACCTCATGTTACAATAAATATATAAGCAATCTAGAAACAGTAATAAGCAAGGACCCCGAACGATTTTGGGCTTATGTCAAGGACAAGCGAGGCGGAACCAGTTCTTATCCCCTTGCAATGACTGACGGCATAACATCGTCTTCAGATGGCAACAATATCGATGGAAGAAATGTTCGCTGCTCACTTTTCGTCAATGTACAGTCAACAAAACGTGACTCATAATTTATCATCCTCAGAATACATGCAGGACATGTTGTCTTATAGTTTACCTTTAACAACACCAACGATTGAAAGTGATGCCTTGCTCAATAAATTGAAATCACTGGATCGTCGAAAGGGTGCTGGACCCGACGGAATCCCTCCTTATTTTGTCTCTATGTGTGCGTCGCCTCTAGTAGCTCCCTTATTGCTAATATTCAATCGATCACTTGCGTCCGGTATATTCCCAAATATTTGGAAGGTCGCAAAGGTGGTACCAATTCATAAATGCAGTGATCGTAATTATGTATATAACTATAGGCCAATTTCAATCTTATCTACTTTAGCCAAAGTCTTTGAATCATTGATTTGTCCCTACATACAGTCCCATTTGAAGCTTTACCTTAGTAATTCCCAGCATGGCTTTGTAAGTTCCAGATCTACATGTACAAACCTAGTGACTTTCACGGAGACCCTTACGAGTGCCATCGACGCAGGGAAGCAAGTTGACGTGATATATATGCATTTGATCGCGTCCCCCATAATGTACTTCTGCATAAATTAACTGCTTACGGCTTCACGGGCTCCCTTTTCAATTGGTTGAAATCCTATCTTGGTGGTCGTTCCTTCTTTGTCGCCGTCAATGGCTACCAATCAAACTCCTACAAGGTCACGTTTGGCGTCCCACAGGGATCACATGTTGGCCCGGTTTTATTTAACCTATTTAATAATGATCTTGCCAATGAGTTGAAATTCTCTGAGTGTTACATGTATGCTGACGATTTAAAATTTTGCAGAATAATTGAATCAGACCTTGATGTTGAGCTGCTACAAAGAGATATTGACATGTTAGTAAAGTGGTGTGAAGATAATGATTTGAGTTTAAACATCAGCAAGTGCTTCCACGTAAAATTCACTAGAAAAACTAAATTTACAAGATCTGCTTATCACATTGGTGGCAACTTAATTCAGGAAGTGGAACAGATAAGAGACTTGGGAGTGTTGTTCGATAGGCAGTTAACATTTGTACCCCACATTGAAAATGTAGTTAAAAAAGCCTCTAAAATGCTTGGGTTTGTCATAAGAAATGTTACCTGTTTCCGTCGCAATAAGACTAAAATCCTGCTTTATAATTGTTTGGTCCGCAGCTCGTTAGAATATTGCAGCACTGTATGGAGACCGCACTATGCCACTCACACACTTAGATTGGAAAGAATTCAAAAACGGTTTCTGTGGCATTTAGCATACTCTTCCGGAATAGCTAAAAAGAAGCGATCGTATAAAGAGAGACTCTTGCATTTCAAGATGATATCCCTACAGAAGAGGAGAGATTTACTGGATTTGTCTTTTTTGTTTAAAATTTTGAGAAGTAAAATTGACAGCCCCCAATTGTTGAGCAAAATCAAATTCCGTGTACCCATGAAAAGCCCACGAGCTCCCATTACCCCCTTGTGTCCTCCTCTTCGTAGAACTGTCCTTGGCGCTAATTCTCCAATCCCCCGTCTATGTAAATTATTAAATAGCTGCAGTGACCTGGTCGATGTGCACTCTGACTCACTTGGTAAGTTCCGAGGTATAATGTACAAAAATTTGTAAAATTTAGTGTAAAGAATTTTGGATTTTTGTATTGATTTTGATTTTAACACCAGTGTTGATTTTACTTCCGCTGTAATAATTATGTTGATTTTAATTTTAATTTTGATTATGATTCTGAGTTAATTTTGATTTTAATCGTATCATGAATTTAATTTATATTGTATTCTAATTCTTATTTTATTTTGATTTTAAATTTAATTCTATAATTTTGGCTTAACTTCGATCTCAATCGAAAACATGCTTATGTTCGGCGAGTATAAAAACTCATCGAATTTTAAGTAGGCGCCCAATACCCAATATTTTTGTATTATTATTAATTTGTATTTTTTAATACCAATCGACAAATAAGTAGTACATGATGTGCTTACCTGTAAGAGATTGGTACACTAGTCTATAAGCATATTGGATGTATCTCATATATTTGTATTTAAAGTGCATTTAAATGTTGGTGAGCCAAATAAAAAAAAAAAAAAAAAAAAATGTTATGTATGTTACTTTATGCTAATATTAACAATAGAACTAGGAGCTAACTTTGTGAGAGATTGGTGCCTGAAGTAGGTTTATATACAAAAGGTCACCAGGGCCCTCCCGCGACTAGATTCCTGTGGTTGTGTGATTTAACGTTGCTTTGAAATGAATAAATAGAGTTGGCAAAAAAGTGACGTCACATTTTACTATTGCCATACAAAATTAATGGGGGAATCATATTTTGACAGCTCACAAAAAGTATGTCAATTGATTAGTGTCAAGCTAACTTCGTGGTGTCAAGTACCCAATTGCGTTGATCATGGTATTGGTAGCTCTTTATTACCACCTCATCGGTCGATTACCGGGTATAGTATAGTACCTATAGTATACGGGCTGGTGTCCGCAACTCCACGTCTCGGCGCGTATTTTGCTTATAGGTGGAAAGAACATCATTCGTTCCACCTCGGCTCCTCGAGAAAGCCCAGCAGCGCCTTGACGTTGCTGGCGATCTCCCGTAGGTTACCTGGGCTAAAGTGCTGGGTAATTGAACAATGTTTAGTTGTTACCTGAAGGATTTACAAACAGTCTAGTTCTGATTTAATAGTGAAGGTTTGAGGATTGAATTTGAGCATTATCACCGTCAGCCATAGAGCGACGCGGATATACCGACCGCCCGCGTGTTCCGCGTTGCTTTATGCCTTGAGCCCATCATCCAGTCAGGTGCGACTATTTCAAGTTGACAGCTTGTGGAGCCGATTCCCTTGTTCACTACTAAACTTAGACAATTAATGGCATCTCCTTCTGCCAGGCAGCTGAAGAAAAGGACGACGACAGATAAGAACTAAGTTAGAGATGTCAAATTAGTTTTTTCTTGAACTTCACCGTGTATTTTAATCAATACATTCTGACATAATTATAACTGTATGAACATTTTTGATCAACTAAAATTGACAGCTCTTATAAATATCTGTCTCTTTCATGTTTTATTGGACAGAAATACATACATATAAATTGCTTGAAATAAGTTTAGCGCCATATGGGGACCATATTTTAGCTTCTTTAAGTTGGAACTAGGTACTTGGAACGTTATTCTAAATGGTTCACTAATCATGTTAAAATGTCTTTTTAACCGACTTCAAAAAGGAGGAGGTTATCAATTCGAATGTTTCTATTTTTATTTATGTATGTTCGGGCATAACTCTGTCATATATAGACGGATTCACAAACTTCTACAATTACATCGCACAATATTCAGCGCGCTAGCATAAGCACTTTTACATTATTTAAATTCATATAGCAATTAATATTGTTGAGTACACTTTCGACCGTTTTATTGTAAACACCTTTGTTACAATTAATAAATAACTTATCAAGAAGTCAGCAACAATAGTTTTTCTTCCATCTCAATTCGTACCAGCAAACAAGTGCTCGTACACGGCCCTTTTTTGAAAAAATGAACAAAATCCCAAAAAAATACTTAGATGACGTTTTAGTTTCTTCAATCTTTGGAGGACTTACAATCTCTTTTAAGTGTGTCGCCGTTTCTTAATAGATTTGGATGTTAAGTCAATACTAAAAAGATAAAAATAAAAGGATTTTAAAAAAAAAGGAAACCGCCTCCAAAAACTAAAAAGTTGTAAATAACTTTAGCACAGAACACACATTACTTTACTTTCGGAAGTCGGTGGCAATACAAAACAACAAATACAAAGCCACCGCCACCGACTTCCGAAAGTAAAGTAATGTGTGTTCTGTGCTAAAGTTATTTATAACTTTTTAGTTTTTCGTTAGCCTTTTTTTAGTATGCAGTTTTAGTGCAGCACACAAGTTCCGTCGGTAACATAGTCAGATAAAATCACTTCTGCAGCTGTGGAAAACTATTAAGGCGTACCAACACACGAGCGTGATTATCACCGTATAGCGATCATGTCGCAGGCGAACTGGTAATTGTTCCACGAATAGCCCCGGTGATAATATCGCTCGTATGTGGGAACTCCTTAAACATAACGATGTCAGAACCAATATTCTAGACAATAGTTCGGAGTTCCTAAACAGTTTTGATCCTCATATGACTTAGAATATAGTGTGTAATACTTATTCTAACAGCTACCTCTATTACTATGTATTCGTATTGTATTATAGAGATATGTAAGTCAAGACCCGGCCTCCCGACCAGGGTTATCAGACCTGATAAAAGTGCCCCCGATGTACGCCAATCAGTGGTCGCGACACCCGTCCTACATAATGATGTAGGTACCCTATTATATTAAAATGCGATACTATTATGATACCTACAGTTATTTTAAGAATCATTTACATGGAGAGGCCGGTAAATATTTTTCAAGATTTTTAGGAATTCAAAATTGTAGTGATAATCAAATGTTTTTAAGGAGCAATTCTTAAACACATGAATGATCACTTCCAATTCCTTAAATGTCTTGACCTCAATCTAATTGCTGGGAGAAAAGGCAAGCATTCATAGATTTCATGGCATGCAACACAACATAGAAGGGACCATAATATGTTCCCATGACTAACCTAAGACATGGAAATACTTCCACTTCCAACCTTTACCTAAAAGTTGCGTGACACTTGTCATGTGGTCATACATTGCCAGCATGTACTAATGTTATCGGATAATCGGCGGCACAGATAACACTAACATTTTATGTAACCTCTTGTGGCAACGTCTAGCTCTTCGTGAGACGACACACTTTATTGTTTTTTTTATATATTGCTATACGATTGCATCGGAATGCTCGTCATGTTATAATTGATAATTGGGGTTTATAAATCACCAGTTAGATCCATGTCAGGTTGAGACAGAGCCCGGGGCAACGCTGTAAAGCCATATAATCTTCATTAAGCAATAAGAACGGGTCATCAATCGCAAAATGTACATGTCAACAGCAACCAAAACATTGTGTAGGTACCTACTGTTGCAAGATACCATTATCTACATAAATAAGTACTTAATTTAGTTCTCGAAGTAATTTCTACACGAGTTGGTATTATGACAAGGGAATCTTTAGCGATTATTATTGGAAAATTAATTCATTAGGTGCTAATATTTTATAAGGGGTCCGATAGCGTGATAGAATAGGTATACGACATTGTTTTGTTTGTAAAGGTGACGCAGTGGTTTTTTAGATAATTCAACGATCCATATATTTCAAGACTACTAGCTAACCAAACTGCTGCAATTTATTTAATGATGAAATACCTCTCTTATTAGACTTAACACTAACGTGTAATTAGATTCATTATTAACAATGATTCTATTGGCGCAAATGATTTGGGCAGCAAAAAGTAATTGATGAGCACATGGGCCAAATCACGTAACGTTTCGCTTGCCAAACGACCGCCTTGCACAACGATAGTGGTTACCCAGAGCATGCATTGACCGGTGATCAGTGAACCCACTGTTGAAATGTCATGACGTACAAGTTCTAGACAAAAGAAACGAATCTAAAGTTATCAAATTCGTTGTTGTTTTACACCAAAATACTAATACAACTATGGACTGTAGTCTGAAATAAAGGTTATTATTATTATTATTATTATTATTATTGGCAAGCACTGGACTATTTTCTTGTTGCATATTATAGAGAACGAAAAACTGTATGTGCCAAATATTTTATATAGGTCAGTCAGGCTAAGTGAAAGCTGTACAGATCGATTGCTGGGATCGGGATCGATGGGTGACCTGATCATCCATTTCATACCGAGTTTCCCCCGTGCCTCGGAAAGCACGTAAAGCCGTTGGTCCCGGCTGTCATTCGTAGATCTTTGACAGTCGTTATGGGTAGTCAGAAACCAGAAAGTCAGACAGCCAGTCTTACCAAGGAATTGTGTTACCCAGAGACTGGATTGTGGGGGTCCGATAGGCAGTCGCTCCATGTAAAACACTGGTATTCAGCTGCATCCGGTTAGACTGGAAGCCGACCTGAATATAGTTGGGAGAAGGCTAGGCAGATGATGAGCGACTGTTATCTGAACGCTGAGACGAGAAGAATTGCAATATTTTAAATAGAAGCAGATTCGTAGTAAATGACAATTCTACCAAGCTTATTGTAGTCCACCTACGCATCGGGACTATTACGCAACAGTCACCATCCTGGCATCATGCTTTTAACTTTCTTTCTTATGTATTTAATATAAAATTAAAATCAAGATAAATGTTCTGATCAAAATGCTAATAATACAAAGGAAGGTTGAATTTCCAGACTGTATCACAACTAGATAAGTACAATCGACCTACCTTAGTTGATATCTCTCACTATCTCATCGCGTGCACATATTTTATTTACAATGCGAAAACAATATACTTATTTGTTGATTCGTTATCTTCAGACGGACTGTACTTAATTCGTGAATATCGAACGTAGATGGCAGATAATAAATAGATAGTTCATTATTTTGGGTTTTGCTGTTAAAATAAATTAAAAAAAAAAATTGTAACATCTGTATATTATTTCCTGTCAATCAGAAAAAAGGTCAAGTCAAAGGGCAAGTCTATGCTTAAATCCACCAATCGAACTCAAATAATACTGTTTCATCAAAATAATAGCACTTATCAAAGAACCAAGTTGGTTTTTGTTGGTTGGACTTGATATTGAATTTAAACCTAAATTCTGCCTTGTGTTACTCATTTGTATTGCTACGCCGAAGTTTACACGTAGCCTCAGCCCGTTCCTACTAGTACAGCAGGGCGAGTAAACTCTTGCAACTTATTTAGTTATTGAACGTGCAAAACCTCAGATAGCTCCAATTACAAGGAAAAAAACTTTCCAGTAGACCAAATGATAGCTAACATGATGACTATCTCTATAAACTAATTATGAGCAATAGTGATAAAGACCGTAATTATCTGGAAATTATGACCTTCGAGACGGCTCTACGAATTGAACAAAACCTTTTTTATCAATAGTTACTATGCGGTAATCAAACAGTTATGTTTTTGTTTAAATATCTACTTCTACAATCACGTGCTGGTTTTTTTTTTGCGAGATAAAAATATCGTTGGCTACGAATATTTGTCTTTTAATAAGGGTCAAAGTTGATCAGAATCACAATAATAGTGTATCAACTGTTTGTTTGGCTGCTGCCAGTTATTTTGCGATTAATAACGCTTGTAAAAGTTTACCGTCACACCTGGATATCGATCTGTTTTTCACCACCACTCAAAAAATTTGAATTATTTAAGTAATTTTTTTTTGTGAATAATACATAATCTACTTATTAGCATTGCTCAGGATAAAACAATATTTGTATTTGTGTTAATCTTACTTATATTGCACGACTCGATATATATTTCTCTTTTTTTTAACACGCTTTTATTATTTTTATCTTTTGTCTTTACTGAAGCTGAACAAAGAGCTTCTCTTATTGTCAACGAATATCACTTGGAAATACTTTGTAATTTATGTATAAGTACATACTTGTAATTAGCAATTGTATTAATTACCCATGTATGCTACGTGCATTGTAATTAGTATGTAAACTTTCCTCAAAATTAAATAAATAAATCTATCATTAATGTGTTTTGTCGACACTGCGAGTTCTACACCTTGCGAAGCTCTACAACGACTTAGTAAGTGTGTGAAACAGGATGACAAAAGACATCATCATATGGTAGTCGGCCTTGGAATACCAGAAATCACATTTAAAACAAATGAATTGCCGCTTACTTTTTTCAAAAATAATCTCAGTAGGTAATCGTGCATGCTAGAGTCTATGTTTGTTTAATAGTTCTTGGGTATTTACGACATTCTTGGTGCGTGTTGTAAGATGCAGGAGATCTGTCTGCTGGGCGTGGCTGGCGGCGGCGCAGGCGCACTGAACTTTACGTGACCTCTAGTTAATAGTTTGCTCTTCAGCTAGATCTGTGGAACACTCAATTGGCTTATCTATTGCTAAGATATAAAATTATTTGTACGAGGTATTTGTAATTAGGTTACATTCGAACACCAGTTACAATTAGAGAAGTCGTGGTGAATAGTGACATGGTGATATGTAGTAAAACCTTCTACGGTATATTTTTATTGCAAAGTACCGCATCTAGACATCTTCCTGCCCTTGTCCTATCTTAGTTGGCGTAACATGTTTTCTTCTTCCATTTCGTCTTGTCAATCGTCGTGCTTTCACTGACTCCCTTTTCAGTCATATAATTCTTCACACAATCTATCCATCTTTTCTTTGGCCTTTCTTTCCCTATCCATCCTCCATCCACATTAATATTCATTACTCTTTTGGTCACATGCGTTTTATCTCTTCTCTTCACATGCCTGAAAATACCGAAAATGAGAGTACCATAACTAGTAAGTTTAATTATTAATCTTATGTAGATTTGTTTGTTTACCGGTTCAAGATTCAACAAATGCAAATGCAATAGAAAATATTCACATAAATATGAACAGAGGTGAGTTCGTGTAAGTGTTGACAAGGTCTCTGGACCTTGACATGTTACGCATCTAGCGCGTCTGTGAGACCTTCAGGGAGCTTCTGTCGATACAATTTCTGATTTGCATATACTGAATTTTACGATGGCTTACATGTATATTGGTAAGTTGTTTTTATAGTCATTAATGAGGTCGTGTTGCGCCACAAGCGTGACCCGGGCGGCAGCACCCTTTGTAACGGCTGTGCCGCGATTCGCCACGGGGATTGAACACCAGTGTCATATGTCACGAGGCCTGCCACCATTTGCGAAACTCCCAAATGTTGCCTAGCTTTAATTACTGGTTTTTAACTACTGTATAAAATTATAAATGATTGTCTTCCGAGCGTAAATGTCAATAGAATGGCGTTTATGTCCTCACCTCTTGACCGGTAGCTCAAGACCGGAGCTCTCTTTTGAAATAGTTGCTACTTTGTCATTTGGTTCGTGAAGTGGTAAATTTTTGTAATATACGGAAAGTGCACATACGATTATTTAAAATATTAAATATTATCTTATATACTGAACGTTTAACAAGTAAAAAATACGTATTACCTTCATTATATCAGTGACTGTACCACACGATCGCTATTAGGAAGTAGTTAGCGAACATATCGATTATGTTTACATAAATATCCTCTAGTAGTCTTATAATTATGATTATTCAATGGTTGAAAGCTGTTCAACAAGTTACGAGGTTAAAAGTAAGTCCACATAAATCACACTCACTCTCGTTAAACACATAACTATAATGTAGGTACGGTAATCGTATGATATGGATCCTTGGAGATACGCATCTTAAATAAAACGTCAGATGATAAATGATAAATAGTCAGCCCAAAACCAGTATCGAAACTGTACGCTACGTATATTTTTTAGCTTTTATAATATTCATTTAGCTGCAATATCCAAATTGCGTAAACGTAAAATCTACATATACTGATATAAATCGTGAGAACTTAATCATTTGGTTTGTATGGATAATTATCTACAGTTAAATTAGCAATGACTTTGTAAATTATGTGCAACATTGCAATTCTCTTATTTTATAAGTCAATTTATAAAAAGAATGTACTTGGAAATTGCGGCTTGTCTTTGAATTTCAGCGAGCCGCCATGATGGTTTTGATGACGTCACCTTATAAAGATAAGGACGCCCGTCATTTGTCTCCATGGTTCATTGTTAGGGCTATCAGGAAATGTATTGACCTTTAGAATTTTCCGCGCACTTGCCTCTTGCTAGGAAACGCAGAGTTGTGTTGTTACTACGGCCTGTTACATCAAAATGTACTTACATTACTTACGTCAACTGAAAGATTCTGTATACGTAGTCATTTTACTGATCTGCTTGACGTTTAATAATAAGATAATGTTTCAACATCAGTATTTATTAGTTATCAGCTACATACTTGCATAAATTAGTTACTGTTAATGCGTACCGTTAATAGCGAATCAATAGGAAAAGTCCCATGCACTCTTATATACAAACTACATAGTAGGCTGACATTACAGTTCAAAATAATATAAAGTAAAACGGGGGCACCATTATTTTGTTTGTTACGTAACTAGATCGATCTTCTGCTTCGACATGAATTACTTTAAGTATTCCATTGGAAATGTCATTGTTCTCCGAAGTTCCGGGCCCACTACCTATCTTAGCAAATATCTGTAGCACACGTGAAAGTGAATGTAGAACAATGGAATCAAGTACAGGTCGTGAAATTAATCTTCGCTCATCTGTCTAAACGAATATGGATGATATAGATCACAATGATGGATTATAGGCGTCGGTTTACACCAGTACCGCACGCAATTAATTATGAATCCTTCTAGTTTCACTTGAATAAGAATGGGATTAAATATATTTGTTTTAATTACATTAGGTAGGTTACTATTTACTTTATTGTATCCATAACTCATGTTGTTCATTATTGTCAACAGCATTTTCACAAGAATCTTGTATAACTAAGTTAATTTGCCTAAAATACCTCTAGGCATATGTAGCATAAAATTGGTTATCTATTAGGACATTTGTATTTCCTAGCAGCTAGCTACTCAGCCGCGCCTACTTTCAGCAGGTGCAATAATCAGAAACCAGAACGCATTTACGATACAATTATTACTCAAGTAGTCAAGTATGCAATTAATCATTTCGTTCGCGGGAGCGTCTCCAATTGATTGTCTTCGGCTGGTTCTGTTCAAGGTATTTCGATTGTTAAGCTTTATTAGTATGCCTTGATAAACAGCAATTATCCGTTAATGTCATGCTTCGGTTTTATCATCAATTTTGTTAGGGACAGCCGTGAAATCATTTGTTTTGTACTCCATCAATCAATTCTGTATTTCGCCGTTAACAAACAGACTTATATCCTCTATGTTTAGTAACAATTACAAAATGTACGGATAAATCATGCGGTCTCGCCCTTGTGTCATGAATGTCATGACATTTGTGTTCATAGTAAAACGTGGCCCAACCTGTGCTTGCGCGGGATTCCGACCGAGTATTATCTGAAAATGTGTGAGGAATAAAATAAATTTGTATGTAATCATTACCTAACAATCTATTTTTGTATATTGACTAACGCATAATATAAATAAATAAATTGTAAATGCAGGGTCCACGGGCCTCCATTGGTATAGTGTGAGCATTAAAACATTTAAGTACTACCTACTCGGAATTACGGATGGTTGAGCTTGTATCTGTATGAGTGAGTACATTGTATCCATCATTATAGTATTATGTGCTATTACGTGAAATGTCAGGAATGTGCTAGAGATTGGATTACGGATATCCATTGAATTAGAGGAGCTAATGTATCCAAGCGATAAGGTTTTGTGTATAGCATCACACCACTCTACGTAAATATTAAATCTTATCTAAACATTGGAACACGTTTGCACAATGTGTTAATTGACGTTTGTTTATATTATTACTCAAAGGGGGTTAAGAATGGAAAGCTACACAGATATAGATAGTGATAAATCATAATTGAAGTCATATCTCAAATTATATTAATCATTTGGAGCGCACGCGGCTGGTGCGTGTGCGTTGCTTTGGTGCTAGCATATTATAAATAATAAATAATAAATATCTTGGGATAACTCACACACGGTCATCTGGTCCCAAGCTAAGCAGAGCTTGTGTTATGGTAACCAGACAACTGATATACATACTTATATAATTTATAAATACATACATATTATAGATAAACACCCAGACACAGAACAAACAATCATGCTCATCACACAAAGTTTGTCCTGGGTGGGAATCGAACCCACGACCCCCGGCTTAGCAGTCAGGGTCAGTGACCACTAGACCAACAGGGCCGTCAATTATGTACTTACTTGTTTTATTTGCACCTAACTATAGTAGATATACTTACAACAAGATCCGCTGTGTTCTATCGAGTTGGTATTTTATACTTATATAAATAAGGAGCTTCGTAACTGATTGCATGAGTGACGAACCCCACAAAACGGAAACTAGATCTGACGACATGAATAGGACAGGATTTTAATGTTGAAGTTTGTTTGTAATCGAAATACTTGTATCAAATCAAAATGTAATATATCAAACTAGAGACTCGCTACGGCTTTGCACGGTTATTATCGTCATATTTTAACCAATTTACACAAAACTTTAACAATTCATACACTTATACCTTCCTCTTTAATCAAACTATTTTTTGCTAACTGCATTAAAATCCGTTGCGTAACTTGCTTAGTTTAAAAGATCTAAGCGTACAGAGAGCGGGATCGAGCGACTTTGTTTTTTTATGTTATACTAGCGGGCCCGGCAGACGTTGTTCTGCCCTGAAAATAAAAAACCCGACTACAGCGCCACCTACCGGGTCCAATTGTGAATCTAAACCATTCTCGAATCCACTGGAACATACACAATTTTTTTTATCAAAATCGGTACAGCCGTTTAGGAGGAGTTCACTTTCATACACACGCACAGAAGATTTTAATATATAAGACTATGTAAAGATATACCATATAATGAGGAGTAGTTAATTGTTTTTAAGTATGTACAATATTTACAAGAATAATAAGAAAAGAAAACCTAAGGTATTAAACTAAAAATAAAAAACAAAGGTTAGGTTCTCACAGCAATTTTAATATTGCATTTATTATTTATTATTATTCACAATAATTAATATAATCGTGTGAATAAACAACACAAAAACATTAACTTTTTCTTTTTGTTAAAATATCAATAATTAATATATTATGAGTATGTTCGTGTAGGTACTATATTTATCCTTAACGTATATGGGCACGGCACGATGGACCGACGATTTAAAAAAGGTGGCTGGCCGCGGATGGATGCGGGTTGCCCAAGACCGGGTTGGTTGGCGATCTCTGGGGGAGGCCTACGTTCAACAGTGGACGGCAATAGGAGTATATAGATATATGGGCAACGACAGACATAAAGTCAACGACCTCCTGTCTATTAAAAGTACTACAATAGTCTACAATTAATAAATAGAGTTATAAGGTAGTAGTATTAGGTACTGTCAAATTGAAAGAAACAACGTTGAACGCTGAGGTTTTTCGGTCTCGTACTGTAGGTCGATTCTGTCAAATTCAAACAACAACTCGCATCTCACATCGCTATTCACTCTCACTTCGCATAAGGTTCAAAATGACCTTGATATATTTGACACTTTGAATCGGGTTTGAGTGCGAAGTGACGGGGGAATTACCTTACAGAATGCCACTTCTTAGGTCATCTCATACTTTATCTGTCAAAATTTCCCTGTCAATTTAGTTCACCTCGCTTACATGCTCGCAAGGGTGGTGTTAAGGGTGGTGCTAGTGTTAATTCGAAATATCAAGCGAGTTTTTAGAATGCCAATCAAGAAACTAACGGCGGATTCAGATTCGAAGTTTAGAATGAAGTCTTACAGAATCACACCCCTGTTTGGTGTTAATAAGTAGTGTTCCAGCAATAAGTGGAATAATTGACCGCCACTTACATTATCGCCTTGTTGGGTAAAACATGGTTTGATTAGTGTAAGTAAAATCAGCTGTAATATTACTATCGTAAAGGTGCAAGATTCATTCATCATCATCATCATTTCAGCCGAAAGACGTCCACTGCTGGACATAGGCCTCCACCAAGGGAGGGGGGGGGTTGCCATAATCGCCACGCTTGGCAGGCGGGTTGGCGATCGCAGTATGGTTGTTACAAATCCACAAAGAACGCTGCTGCCCATTCTCTGATACGTCCCTTAGTCGCCTCTTACGACACCCATGGATAGATAAAGATATGGAATGGTGCTATTCTTCATTAGGCCAACTTTAACATTTTAAGAACTGTAGTATCTGACAATTTTCTAACATATACCTGCAGTAACGCTTTGTGCATCCTGAGAATTGATCGCTGGACTTCGACAGCTTGATCAGTTGCGCAGTTATTTAGAGTACAATTCATCAACAATACATTTTAATTATGCTTGAACAATAAGTCAATTTTCAGATGACATTAAATACTTCGATTGTTTTATATTCAATTTTATGTAGACATTGCGACAGCAATAAAGTATTTTTTGAAAGAAATAAAAAGAATAATTATACAATTTGGAGAACACGTACGCCAGAAGCGTTTCATAATATTAACCAAATAAAATTTGCCATACGATCTAAGTTTGGACTCTGCATACAATGATGCAACCATGTTGCAACGTTCATGAGTGTTTCAGCTTTCCGTGAGCTTTCAAAATGTTTGGCATAAAATCTTACAATGTAAAATGAACTCCCATTTTTCATGCATACAGTTGAATTTTAAGATACATAAATGTAATGTGTATTAACCCCACGTGTAGGTATACGCTCGGGGTTATGCATGCATGAGGAATTGTTGTTAGAGATGAAGATGCTATGACATGCATTATGATGATACAGATCAGAATTATTATTATGTAAGTTGTTGCACCATACTTTAGTGTACATCGTTAGCCTGTAAGTAGTACCACAGTGTACCTCGAGATCATATAACATTATTCTAATGTATGTATGTTCTATTGAATTTTTTTCGCTGCATACCTTGTTATTAGTACTGCTTATGGTGGTAATAAAGATTGTTTAATACGCTAATGGCGACAGTAACTGATAATTTTCGACGAAGATGTACATATGTAATGCATGAGTTATGTTATGGTAATTTTCATTGTAAGTATGTATTGTAACTATTTAATAATTGTTCCGGAACGAATAACCGTTGTTTGTAAAACCTTAGGGCATGATGCAAATATTTATTAATTTACGGGCTATTAGGTGCATGTACTATCTAGAAACGAATACTAGAGTACTTCATAACTGAGCTCATGCAAACCTATGCTAGATTAACGTAATTAATCATCATTATTAAAGGCCTAGTCTTGAATAAGGTTGTATAGGTATAGGCAAAGGTTTCGAAAAATTAGGGGGTGAGAACCAAATTAACAAAAAATATATCTACAGGTTGTCATTAAGTCTCAAAAATGTAACCTAATCAACTCATTAAAGCTCAAGTTAACCACATCTGCTTAGCAAATCCGGTTATTGTGCTAATCATCATTACTTTATGGCATGTTACGCCTAAAACAACGCATTACGCCCGCGGACGGTTGCCCGTGACCGCGACTCTTGCATCATTACGCCGGTTATTGGCTGCGGCTACCAGCAGGTAGGTAAAGGTCCTAAAATTCCCACGATGCAGTCGAATACTCTTCATCATTAACCATTACACTTGACTTAAGAGCCCCAAGACTGTCTATCTCGAATCTCGAGAACCATTTGCTCCGATTTTAATACTTTCGAAGATATCTATCTGTTATTTGTAATATATTAGTTCCCGAAGAACTTTATTGCGCGGACTATTATGAGCGTATCGAATGAACTTTGCAATTTCGGTCGTAACCTTGTCGTTACGTTGTTAAATAATCGCATATATTTATAATACGGAAGACGAAACTTTACAGCCATTTTGAAGACCATCATTGTTGATAAAACTGTTTGTACGATTTTATGAAGCGGTTTATTACTTTTAATGAAATTCAATGTCGATTTATTGTGTATGACACAATAAAACAACATTAACTTTTGGATGGTTTGTAAATCAATAATTGTTATTCTCACATAATGTATGACTTTGGATAATAAATATTCACGGAATGTTAGGGAGGAAGGTTGACTAATGTTTTCCATTTATAACGCTAATAATAATTAAGCAGGTAATCAATTAACTGTATGCACACTGTGCACGGAGCATGTAGGTGGTATGTCAAGGTTATACATTTATTTAATAAACATTATATTATCTAAGACGAGCCTATGTCGAGGTGCATGTTAAGGACGACCGCGTCACTTGCCGGAGATGCGACCCGCTTTATTTTACACCTGCGTACGCGCAATGTCTGAGAAACTTTAATAATTAACCGGTGTAGTTACGTGCTTAATGGTCTTGTCAAGGTACCATCCATTACTAGGGTATAAGCTACATTGATATTTTCGCGTTAAATTCGGAACGTCTTAATTATGCTCTCTATAAATTTGTCATTCATGCTTTTAATAGGTAGGTACCGTTGAACTATGTTTATGAATTCAAATTGTTAGTTCAGTGCACTATGAGTTTAAATAAATTGTTGAGGCCCTTACAGTGTAAGACACCGATGGCCATGCGAAAAACCCATTAAATAAATGTGAAATCGTTTAAATCTTATCTCATCGTCTAGGTTTGCTTACGTAACGATGCAGTTGACTTATGCGTGTCTGTTATCTGTCAATGATCTGAGGGCTCAGGGACGGCGTCGACGTCTTTATCAGAAGTCATGGCGGTTGCACGCCGGTGTCCGTCGCACCCGGACCCAGAGACCGATGAACTTCGCGATGTAGATATAAATTATAATGTACCGATTAATTTCGGATACGTTCATTAAGCGAGTGCGTGATTGTCAGCGTTTTGCAATCTCTGTCTATCGATTGTCATCGCGATTTCGTCAATGCTTCTAGAAAACAGTTTAAGTTAGATATACGATATTAGGCCGGCCACCTCCGCGTGTCTGCGTCTGCAGACACGCTTTAGAGTGAAGACAGCATTTGGGCAAGCGTAGTGTGGGATGCCCTGCGGCACGATGGCCGACGATTTGAAAAAGGTGGTTGACAACGGATGGATGCGGGCTGCCGAAGATCAGGTTGGTTGGTGATCTCTGGGGGAGCTCTACGATCAGTAGTGGACCGCAATAGGCTGATATATGATGCTGATGATACGATATTCGATACCAGTGGGTTTTTTCAGGGTTTCTGACAATCAGGTTATCTCTAGCGGGTATTTTCGCCCAGGATTCCTAGGTAATAACTAGACCTGATTAATTCGCGAACCGTATGTTCCATAGCTCAATGAATAGGATACATTGATTATTTGAATTGGATACCTTTTTTTGTTTTGCATTACATTAATGATTAACTGATTAGGTACCGATAATAAAATATATTAATATGTTATATTACTTACTTCACACACGGCCATCTGACCCCAAACTAGGGAGACCCTGTACTATGGGTGTCAGACAGCTGATATACATACACAAATACATTTAAATACATACGTAATAGATAAACAACAACCAGACACAAGTTAAAAACAAGTGCTCATCACACAAATGTTTACCCTGGGCGGGATTCGAACCCGCAACACGCTGCGTAGCAGTTAACCGCTCAACAACTGTGCCAACCGTGTCGTCGAAAAATCGATGTTATGAAAAAACTTGTGGCATGCGTGTGTTTATTTAGATTAGAACATAAAAAGGTTCTAGAGTTTGCATACCCGTCAGGCTATTCGTAAATCCGTATTTACGATATAGAGATAACCCCCCAGAACTATTTGGCACAAACATCGGTATGCCGATTATATGGCTTATAATTGCCGGATTAAGTTTAAAAATTGATAACGAAATACAGTAGTTTTAGGATTCGACCTTTGTACTTTGATAAATGAATTCCGTTTCAAAATCCGGTCGCACGTTACGCAAAGAGATACACTTTATTTCGATCCTATCTATCTGGAACACTACACAACAGATGACCTACCTTAATCTGATTACTTAGAACAACATTAACATAAAACAAAGCATGACATTTGTTTTCATTCGCAAGCAACAGGTATTATGTATACATACCTACTTGAGTACAATACGTGTTAAAACATTTGCCATTTGAATATCTATCACGCATGATATGTTCTTACATGTCGATGTCGCCCGGCGCCGGCGCAGAGGGTGTCATTGCGAAATGATCTATTGTGCTTAGGCGTCACCGCTGACATACGTCAGCACTGGCCCGCCCCTCAACCACTATCAGCCTAGTTGAAATACCAATACGGGAGCCTTGATGTGTCCATCATTCAACGATGAATTATGTTATTGTCACTTACAGGTATATGTATCAAAACTAAGTGATCATTGTGCCGTAGGTACCTGTACATACATTCTCGGTATTTGAGTAATTTAGTAGTTTTGTAGATTCGTGTCGATACATTTTATGCTCAATGCATATGCTACGGTTATAAACCGCAAAATGAAGTTGTTTTAGGTCATTCTTGGCATTCATTAAAATGCTTGTGAGAATATGTATAATATTAGTGCTGAGTACTTCGGTGTGTTAAATTGAGGGCTAAGTTATTTCTAGTTAGACTATAATTATCAGTTTACCAAAATACTTAGATAGAATATCAGGTGCACCAGTTTTAAGATTGCTGAACACACACGTAACTAAGTGATTAGGTGATGTTTATGGTTAATTCATTTCTTCTCGATGATGTTACGATAGAAGTCGTATAAAATGATACTTAGAAGATAATATACTCGTCACGGTGGACGTGAACTCACGACAGTGTGACGAACGAGAATTTTATGGCTAACGATGAACATTTGATAAAAATGCATGCAGCACCAACGTAAAAGCGAAAACACACATGTTATGTAAGCACTTTGTATGAAGATAGATATGATGTTACAGTACATTAAATTATATATGGGGATTACATAGAGATGCTTCTGAGATTCCGTATAAGAGGACATTCACCATAATCAACTATTGTCTCGCTTCTAGCTTTGATCAGAAAGGGCTCTATACAAAATACAATACTAGCCAGGTTGATACACAAAGTCATTTGGTATCATGCGAATACTGAAGTACCCCCGTTCAAATTCAGTTCTATAGAGTAACGATGGGAGCTATAAATCGAAACTGATCTATATAATTCACGACGAATCGTGTCATGCAAAATAAACCCAAAGATAAGTCCAAAATCCTGAGCATGACTCAATGCGGCTTGACAACAGATATTATTAGAAGTTCAGCCCTACACAGCGTGTCAGTAACACTATAATAAAGTGTGATACGATAAGCAAGCGCGACGCGGGGTTCCGCCCATATCAATATCGAATAAAAATAGAAAACACATAATTTTAGTTATCACAGTTCGTAGTAACATGATAAATACAAATGTATACTCTCACAAATATTTACATCTTTCGAGTGGTTCAATGAAATATGGACGAAATATAAGTTGTAGGTATCCATATTTTATTGTTTTAAAACATATGTTGCCGGCTCGTAATTCTTTAACTGGGGGAGTATTATATCATCTATGCTGGGGGTCTTTTTCGGATAACGGTTATGTTGAAAGTAAGGCGATGGAATAATGAAAATGTGCAATTTGAAAATTGATTCCACACCGCTATAAAGGAACGCTACTGAAAACTGGAAGTTGTTCACCCGACTTCTGAACACCCAATATCTGTACGATACAAATACCACTAAAGTGCATTAATTATACGTTAACTGGTGTAAAATCGCACAATTACAGACGTTCACAGTTTGCTGGTTATTTGCATAAAAATACCGTATCTTCGCAAATATTTAGTTAGTAAAAAACATTTCTAAAACATACTTGAACAGTATTTCTCTAAAATTATGGATTACATACTTCATTTAAAAGTAGGTATTTCAGGGGGCACTCAGTTTTATCATCAAATTGACCCACCTCTTATTGTTTACTTCAACAATTCTTATCCATACTCGGAATTTTCCAACACTCTTAAAGTTTCAAGTTAATTTTAATATTGTTGTCAATAATTTAGTTAATAAGAGCAAAAAATTACAATTTGATCGATTGTAAAAATATCTACATATTGCGATAAATCAAAACAGTATAGTGCATAGCAAATGGATTACATAGAGTGTTGTGTTGTGTATAGTCAGCAAAAGAGATAGATAACCAGAGTCGTCAGATATAATTGAAGTTTACTTAGAAACCGATGGTTTCTTTTGAATAAAATAAAATAAACTTTTAACTATTTTCGACGACCTGGGCCTCAAGTCTACTATTACAATAGTGTCAGAATGGTCTATCATTGATTTCATAATTGTTGATTTTGACAAGTTTGGTAATCTACTAATATAATGGAGTCATTATGACTTTCCAATGGTCAACCACTGACACGCCATTGAAAGAAATTATATAGAATGGTAATCACGTACAAAATGACATCTGCTAAAATTTTGACAGTTTCTTTGATCTGACCTACCATTAGAACGTCATTGTGCTGTCATAGATTTTAATTCGACCGACCAATGATCGACTATTATGAATTTAGCAGATTACGAACTTTTAGCAAAATGACAATGGGATCGTGTTGGAATGACGAAATTATAAAAATAGCAGACTTGGCACCCTGGACGACTGTACCACGGGATATCTATCGTACCTACTTACTGTCAGTTTTTTTTACACATAAACTCGGTTTTCATTACAGTGTTAATTACTTACTTTTGTGTAACAAATTAATTAATGCTTCCGGTTTTACTAACATTGTTTCGGGATTAGATGATTAATTTACGAGTCAAAAGGATCCATTTTCTTAAGCTCATTACGCGGCGAGGTTCAGAGTCAAACTTGTGTAACTGTATACATATTTTTCTGAAAATATAATATGAATACTGATGAATAAGAAGTCAAAGGTTACGCATGTTTTTAATTTTATTCTTCGCCTTTAGCAACGATGTTTAGGTATGTGAAACCAAGTATTGGAACCGGAATTAGCACCACGCATTCTTCATTATGAAGGTCTCTAAGTGGCATGGTGATTGGAAAGCAATGTGTGAAGATACTCGTATAACTGCGTATGTGTATATTATGTGAATTGACTTGAAAAATTGTGGTCACTATGTTAAGTATTTAGAAAATATGTATGGCTAAATCAAAGAATTAAGGTTAGTGTAAAATAATACACTTAAGTACACGTATAAGATGCCAATTAGATCCTAAGCTAAGACAATCTTGAGCTATTTCGAAAAACATACAAATGCCTTGATCCAATATATTTTACGAATTATAAAATAATACTACCTATATATGAGGACATCACACACACTGCCATCTGACCTCAAACTAGGCAGACCCTATGGGTGTTAGGCAGCTGATATACTTACACAAATAGATACGTATATACAGGGTGGCGATGGCAATAGCACGAAAAAGGATCATGGCAGGATTTGGTAATTCGGTGTAACGCGGCGTCTTACAGGCGATTCAAACCGAAAGCGAAGCGGCGCGATGCGGCGCGAAAACAACAAACAGTCGATACCTATTGAACTGTCCTACGTTGTGAAATGCACGTTGGGTGCAGAGCGGCGGCGGCGCGGCGCGGATTTTCGCGTGAAATGGGTGCGGTGCCGTGGTTTCTTTTTGTAATAATAATAATAATAAAAACGACAATGACGCACAAATACCATTCACCACACGAACACACACAGACCCATCGTCATTCGCCCATATACACGGTTACAGACATGCAACGCAAAATCTCATCACATCACCACACCACATATTATCATCTATCACATAGGTTAGAATTTTTAGGGTAGCACTTGGCTTCGGCCCGTGTTGCCCTGTAAACCGGCACATAAGGGCCGAGATATAAAAATATATACCAACAAATAATAATAATAATAATAATAATAAACGTTTAATTCAGACTATGAGTCCATAACTGGTTAGTAATACAAAAATACCTTACAAACTAGTGTTAGTAAAACAAATACAAAAACAAAAAGTATACTACACAGGAACACAAACCTACGCCAAGCCCAGGATGCGACCACCTGCAATATGTAGCCGTTTCCAGTGCCGCCACATCGGCGAGTCCCAACGGTCTACAAACACGCTCAGGATACTATTCGAGCTGACGCGCATGCGCAACAGCAATGAGGCACAACACTTTCGCATGATGGCATGAAAGCCGTCCACGCTTTTTTCCGCAAACATTGCTGAAGCACTGCAATGGCGCGGCAGCCCGAACAACACCCTAAACGAGTTGTTATATTGTACACGCAGGGCATTATATGTACGCTGCGTATACTTCGTCCACAGACTGCAGGTGTAAAACGACTTGCTGTAGGCTTTAAACAGCGTCACCTTAACTTGATCAGTACACCAAGCAAATCTGCGGGCCAGCATGTTACAGTGCACAGACAGTGCCCTGCGCTCTCTTTCCAAATCTAGTTTGTCGTCTAGGTCTTCTGAGGCCCAGTGGCCCAGATACTTGAAGCGATCTACTTTGTTTAGTCAGGCACCGCAAAGATACAAAGGAGGCACACTGGAGTAGGATTTGTTACCCGCCTTAAACACCATCACTTCACTTTTCTTTGAATTGTATCTGAGTCCCTGGGCCTGCACATATTCTTCGCAAATTAGTAGCAGTCTGCGCATGGCGCTAATCGATGTCGGAAGTAGAAATTTTAATTAATTCTACACAAGAACTTCCTATATTATGGGATAAAAGGAACAAAACTTATCACAACCGGTTATTATCGTACCACGAATGGGAGACGCGCGGCGATCGGTTCGCGCACGTAGGACAGAGCCGTCGCTTCGCATCGCATCGCGTTGAATTCGCGTGTCAACGCATCGGATCGCTTCGCAATCGCGTCCGTTTTGAACCGCCTACGTAAGACGCCGCGTAACTGTTTTTATTAACCATTACAAAAAAAAAAATGTCTCCAAAAGTAGCCGCTCTTCTCAAGGTTAGTAAACCAAAATTCCATTTTGTTTACATTCATATTTTGAAAAATATTTTTTTAATTTTAGGGATAGAATTAATTTGATAGTTACGAGTACAAAATATTCTTATGAACTAGTATTATCAGTAATTTTTGGCGTAGGTATCGTCGTCCCCACGTTGTAAATACAACGTTATAAATACATGTTGTAATAACAACTACCAGACACAAGGCAAACACAAGTGTTCATCACACAAAATGTTTGCCCTGGGCGGAATACGAACCGGCGACCCTGTGGGCTGTGCGTCGGAGGAAGATACACTAGGCTACTAGGCCGTCAGTGGAATGATCCATTAGTGGTATTTTAAAACAAATATCAACAGTTCAACACTCAAGTTACTGACAAATAGTTCTGACCAATTTATTTTGTACGTGTAAATGTCAAAGTGATAGCAAAATGCAATCGGTCATTGATGCTTACGCGCAGCAAAATAAATTCAGTGAGATATCGCAACCGTATTGTGTATGTTATTTGCAATACAGATTTGTATAATTCGAATGAAACGCATATATTCTTTTAAACCATAGGTAGGTATATCGATCTTTAGTTGCCGCATTGCACGACTCATACCTGTTATACCTCATCATCATCATTATAATTATCAACCTCTAGACGCCCACTGGTGGGCCTATGTCTCCCTCAAAGACCTCCACCTGTGTCGGTCCCACGCCGCGATCTTTCAGCGCCTTCCCGCAGCTTGGACTAGGTCGTCGGTCCACCTCGTGACGTCACCTGCCGACTCTGCGTCTGCCGGAGCGCGGCCGCCACTCCAGGACCTTTGTGCCCCATTGGTCTACGGCTCTACGGCCCTCTTATACCTAATCTTTTAATATCACTAGCTTTTTCCTGCGACTTTTCGATCCTTATTTTTAAATAATTGTGTATAGTTTATAGCTCTCATGGATAACGTAGGTTCTATTAGAGAAAGCATTTTCAGAATCGAACCAGGATTTCCGAAAGTTCCGCGTTAAAACCAAAAAACAAATAATCTTTCTCAATCTCACTTTTATACATTTAGCTCGTTACAGATTGTCGAATTTAGAACATTTTTTTGTTTTAAGAAACTTTGCCCCGCACTTCTTCTGTATCGTGGGTCCGTTTACAAACAAACAAACTTACATACACAACAGCCAATCCCGGAACAACTATCTGTAGGCCATACAATGATTTGTCCCGTACGGGAATCGAACCCGCCACACGCAGCGCAGCAGTCAATCGCTCAACCACCGCGCCAACCGTGCCATTACAACTGAAGTCAGGAAATTTAAAATGTCCTTTTGCTTAACAAAAAAGTTATTAACATAACGTAGAATCTAAAATTGTGAACAAGTCCAACAACTTGTTGGTAATATTATTAATTCAAATATTAAACAAGTATGACACATTTACTTGGAGATAATATGTTTAAAATTTTCCGCAATGTGGTAATTTTGTCGCTTGCAGATATACCTACCTACTTATGTTATTTTGATTTATAATCGTTCTGTGTTACTAACCTTACATATGTAATGCATAATTGGTATGATCTATTTTCGCAGTAGGTACCTAGATTATGGCCGTGATTGCAGTGATCGCTGCAAATCATTCATTTATTATCGGAAATCAGAACGATAAGAACGCGTTCCGTATTAATTGGGTAAACCAGAACATTGCATCTGCTAATGTGTCGATGATTACTATTTTAATCAGTTTATAGCTACCTTGCACATTGCTTAATTGATGAATGAATGCTAAATGTTTACGAGGAACTGTTGGCATTCAAACTTCTGGTATTCCATTAGCTGGCATTTATTCAACCTTATGCCCTGCATAGACTCCGTTTTTAGTTCCCTTAATATGTACCTAATTTTCTACACAAAAATATTGCCATGAATGTAAAGAATATTTTATAAAGCATTGTTGTTTAACGTGATACTTAAAGTGAAGTATAAATAAATCGCAACCTTGAACTTTTAAATGCCTCATCGTCTGATTTTAAAAACAGCGTTTCTACGTAGATTTGTACAAAATTTACACAAAGTTGTACAAATTAAAATATTCATTCACACATCCGCAAGAGGCAGCACACTAATGTGACTATTGTATATTATTGTTTATTTTGTATCGGTTTAACTAATAAGTTGGTCGCGACTAGGGGAGTGTGCCAAGGTGAGAGCATTCATCTCGCTCAACCGCGATGCCACCACGCTGCGCTTGCGCCGACCTACGGACTCATCCCGCGACGTGGGCTCCACAATAACACCTATTGTGATATTTTTGGCAGGTGTACTTCATTATCCGTATCCACCTACAGGATTACATCCACCACATGTGCAGCAATGGCGAAATATTATCCTCTGAAAATATTCATAAACATGACATATATGGTACGCTATTTTAAGAGTATTATCCCAAAAATAGATAGGATTAAGTACTTAAAGAGAAACATTGATGAAATATCGAACGACAGTAAGATCAGACAATGTTCTTTAGATTTTTTTGCTAAAGGCTTTAAAACACTTGGTATGTTTCGCCACATCGCACGCACCATGAATATTACTGGGTGTGAATTATTAGAGAAATAAATGTTGACTGCAGATGCAGTCACTGGGATTCAGTTTTACGGATTACGGTTCTGTTTGTTTTATAGTTTTTATTTATTTTTAAAGTAATTTACAAATAATGATTTTATCGAAAAACAAAAATTAATTGACAACTATGATAATTATAAATATCACAAATAATTAGGTATAATTATCATACTTGTGTGTTGTTTTGGGTGTTGCGTATACGCCGAAAAATAAGTACCACACGGAACTAAAAACTTTCAATACCTATTAGGCGGTGGGTGGTTGTAGGTGTCAAATAATACGTCTCTACATATTCACATCGTTATGTTAAAAACATAAAGTTTTAATCACTCATCGACAAATTATCTGCCAATCAATATATACTGTACTTAATTCTAAACAATCTGCGTACAGTCAAGGGTACATTCCAATGTTTATATGTATTTTGTGTAAAGTTATCTAGGGTCAGGCACCCCTGCGCATGCGGCACGACGATCCCACTGATGTATCACTTATCAAAATGTTTGGAGATCTAGCGACCTCGGAGCATGCAGAGCTTAGATGCCACTTAGATGCCTCACCACTCAATTGTGAAGATGATAACAACTTCGTATACCTACTTATTTGTAATTCAACATGGCAACTGAAAATTTATCGTGTTGTAATTTTTATTCCCGAGACATTATTATTTTATTTCAAACAGGGTTTTATGTACAATATTTACACGAATAATAAAAAAGGAAATCTTATAACTATTAAACTAAATAAACTAAGATAACAAGGCATCAAAAAATGGCAATATGTAGTTATCGCTCTTCGCAATTAGTTGCACTAAGCAACTTGTTACTCAAAGCTGCTTACAAGTTATAAAGTGACATTGAAGATGACAGTAAGTGCTATGTAAATATAAATTAACCCAGTTCATCTTTCTGTTGACCCACTTAGTAATGCCTCGTGACCCTTAGATGTAAAAGTTTTGAGATAACACATTTGTGTCTTGACTTGACACGACTTTACTATCGCGATTTGTAAAAAAAATAGTTATGGACTGGTTAATTGAAAATTATCAACAAATGTTGAAAATTGAAGTGTTAAAAGTCTGTGTTTCCTGATAGCTACAACCCGGGAGTCTTTAAGTCAAGAGTGAATAGGTTACTTCTAGGCAGGCGTGCTCCATCTTAGACCGCATCATCGCTTCCCATCAGGTGAGATAGTGGTCAAACGTATGCCTATCAAATGATAAAAAAAAAACTTTTTGTTTTATACAAAAATGTTTGTAGCACATACTTGGAATGCTGGCATGGAATACAGGCGCACAGTGTCCCCATACAAAGCGGTTAACCCTTAGTTAACTAATTTGCATACCTCAATGAAGTCTTTTATTTATATAACACTTCTTACGCCCTAATATATTCCATGGTCTTCATGTCACCACCTGATGAGGGTGATTAAGTAAAATACGCTGTAATTATATATAGATTCTATCAATCTTCCTTATTTATCCTGAAGTTGCCGGCCTAGCCAGCTTTACATAACCGGTCAAATAACAAGATTTTATAATCAAGAGCAAGACCAGTTCTTCTATTTCTATCTATGCAAATGTCTGATATACTGGGCACATCTATGGCCTGGTATGTTTAATGCTATATAAAATCGTAATATATTATCACCAAATCTCAGAAATTATAGAGTCTACAAACGATACCATTCTTATAGGCATCCGCCACGAAAAATTTAAATCACTCTTGGAGTGAAATGGGGTTGAATTGAAAGGTTGTGTGCAAACAAATCACGGATAACGGCAAGTAAGTTTAAAATACTGAACTATTTATAAATCCTTCACAAGTTTATAATGAGCAATACAATTCACATCTGTCAGTGAACTATTGACCCCTGATCTCATGTTAACGCCACCAATTGGCAAAAAGTTCACAACGATATATGCGCGCGTAAACGTGTTGAATCGAAGAACTCACGCATTAGCAATTACGAGACGAGTCACACCACTGGCCCATTAAGAATATCAACTATTAAGAGTACTCGCATACTGTACGAATAACTACGCAATTATCAAGTTATTTCAACTCAATACAGTTATAAGCACTTCGTTAAAGAATTATACAAGAAAATATACAAAGGTAAATAAAACAGGTTAATAAATATACTTACATAGGTTTTCCCTTTTAACTCATAAAACTATTTCATCAAAATTCTATTATTTGAAAAATGAGTATGTAGGTTCAGATCTTTATCTTTGGTATTTACTGCAGCAAGCTTGTCATTTTACATTTCGAGAATTCTCAAAGTGTAAAGACTAGGTACAGATAGAGATAGTCCAATGAGCAACACCATAATTCATAACCCCTGGAGTCTATTGATTCAGCTATGTAGTAGTAAGTTAAATGCTATTTTCACAATCAATATCAAGCCGTCAGCTCAAAGCTAAAATATTAGTTGTTAAATTCGTTAAATCAGTTTCACACACAATACACAACGCTCTAGGAGCTGTAATATTTCACATTTTCAAATTAAAATTATAAACTACAACATAATTTAATTGAATCTAATCTAATAACCCAAATCTGTTGTCGCAAATAACATGCGTGGTATTACATGCATTTATCATTTGTAGAATAATTTACTCAGGTGGTTCTGTATATTCTTAAGTAGGTCAATAATATTATTTAATCTGCACTGCTCCTTTTAATCTATTTGTGTCTCATCTGTTGAAGCGAAAGTATCTCGATTAACAAAGATGCGTTGTTTAAAGTAGGTCGAAGAGTTTGTTATGTAATGACCATTACATTCTCGATTATGTTTAGTAGCCAGTAACTAGGTATCTTTAATAGTGGTATTGCATGCTGTCATGCAATACCACAATTAGGACACCTAGTTCCTAAGTATTCTTGTTAAGCTAACTGATATATCTGTTTAAATCTAGGCCAAGTGCTTTTACAGTGTTCGTAAAGAGCTATCCAAACATCTAACTGCGTGCGGTACAATCGACATCAGACACAACATGAAACTACTCGTAACAAGCTGGTGATATAGCATATACTTAAGGATTTCGCCTTATTTGAATTGTATAATAGCAGACAAAAGAATCAACACAAATGAACTCAAATTCTATGAGCATTGAATAGAGATTCCAATAAGGTGCACCCTCTGACCCGCAGGTCATGTCGGCTCGTGTGCTTCGGACGATAATTATTCAATATTCGTAGAATATACTGTCTTGTGGGGAATATTCATACATACCATACATTAATAATGATCGTATTCATGCATGGCCACGCGCATGGAATAATGTGATCGTGTACGAGATGTCTTATGTCTCATAGTTAGTTATTAATGATGCAAAATGTCTAGTATGTTACCGACTGCAAGCATTTTGAAGGTGTCACAGTGCATATAACTCATGACTGCGTTACAGGCAATTTGCATGTGAATGCGTATTGTTGTGGTTTCACAATATCTGAAGAAACAACACACTTCGATCAATGTAAATAATTTGTTTTACAAGTTAACGAAATTGCGAATGAAGTTTTATTTGTAGCTATAGTGAAATTGAACAACCTCTGTAGCAATGGTTCAGGGATGCAACCAACTATGGGGTTATCGAACTACCTTCGCTGCCTACATGAAATGTAGGAACTTATTGGTTTATTTACATTAAGGTTACCGAATTTTCAATATGGGTGCGGCTGTCAACAATTAAAACCAATGTCATGAATATTAAGTAAAATAAGTTATATCCAGAAGCTCTTACGCTTGTTTATGTGACTTATTAACAGCTGCTGTTGCAGATGTCATATTTAAACAACATCTTTTTTGGTTGTTCATATAGTCACGTGGTGGTGGGATCACCTGTACCGTGTCACGGACTGAACATTTGCGCAACCACAAGAGACGCCGCAAACGACTGCGCAGGAACGTAAAAACGTCAACGATGTTATTTTAATTGATTGTGTAACACGGTGTCAGCGAATAAAATACACGTATAAACTTAAGTTATTCGATTTGATCTTCTGTTACTGATAAAGTACGATTCTTACTACTGTTTATGCCGCAAGCATATCATTAAGATTTTATTTGCTTTGTCACGGCTTTTGCTTGGGTGCATTTCATGAATGTAAGTACCTATTAAGTTTTGAGTTTACAGCTTTCTTATAAATAATTTTGGAATAATTCTTATAAAAGTTATCCTACTACAATTTAATAGCAATACTACGCACATTGTAATTACTTATTCGTTTTGAGGATGATTAATTTTGCTTGATTTTGCAATTCTATGTAATTCCAAACATTTAAGCACTTAATTTCAAAATATCGAAGGTCCCCCTTCTTCAATAACAATTAGTCCTTATTTAATATCAAGGCAAGACAATTCCATGTTTTAAAGGATTGTTTTGTAATAGTTATTTAAGTATTGTTTAAATGGCAACAATTGCTGTCGCGTGGCATCATGCACATGGCAGCCAGTGCCAGCTATTATATTGTCATCTAAAATATTGGCAGTTATGGGCACGTGAAGGTTAATCCTCCTATTGTCGAAGCCTCGGGTGCCAAAGTAAATAATACGTACAGTACTATGTGGCAGCAAAAATTGCTTGTTCGATAATATTATGACCGTGTCGCCTCCTTTTGTGCATCCCACAATCAACGCACCTTGAAATAATTGTATAAGCTATTATGTGGGACTATGAAAGAGTTGTGATTCTTGAAGGATACCAGCGTTGAATAGTATTACGAATAAGTTATATAACGTTACGTCTATTATCAGCAATTAAAGTTTATTGTAAGCGGGTAAAGGATTTCTATGTTGTATATTAACGATGTTTGTATTAAGAACAAATTACCTCATCGAAGAATATATTTAAGGTCATTACGAGTTACATTAAATCCTTTTATGTATTACAGATAATAAAACCAATGCTTTCATGAAACAGTTTAGCCTTCTCCGTAGGTCAAATAATTCTCCTTCATTTTTTAATTATTTTTTTATGACTGCTACGTAATCCTTGCTGTTGTCAGAATTAACACTGGCTGTTAATATAGGGGTTCATAAATGCCTGTTATTTATGCATATTGGTTATTATGGTTGTGTCGGTACGAGCCGGATGTTTATAACAAGTTGACCTCCTGTGCCATGATGCTTTGCTCTGGTTTATATTGTAAATCACGACTCTTTGTCCATTCCATTCATGCAAATGGCATCTGTATGTCGTGACCGAAGATAAAAAGACTGAGTAGTAGGTAGGAACAGCCATTATTGGTCAGCAGCCACGGAGATAAAATGATGATAGAGATAAGCTCATGAGTGCACAGTGATTTTGTATAAAGTAAGTATGAACAACAAAACTTAAGGAAAAGGTAATCACGCAAAGTATCAAACAGGTAGGAAGGTAGGTAAGTAGGAAAGTAAGACGGATCGCTTTTCAAATAATACATCAGGTTAAATGATGTCCTAACAGCTTGCCCAAAAAATTAAGATTTCCGGCGATTGGGACTGCAATTAACTTGGACTACAGTCCCAGTTGCCGGATCCATTTACTTTTAATATTTTTCTTCCGGCGACTAGGACCACGCCTAAATGAATACGAAAAATCTATTGTTCAAGTCCAAAACAGTACAGTCAAACGAAAAACTATGTTGTTTATCTATATATGTATGTATTTACAAAAAAAATGTATTTGTGTATGTATATCAGCTGTCTGACACCCATAGTACAGGGTCTCCCTAGTTTGGGGTCAGATGGCCGTGTGTGAAAATGTCCCCACATATTATTATTATTATTATAAAATAAAAAACAAAATATTTAAAAAACACCCTTTGATTACCTTTATATATTTAATTGTGATTTTAAATATTTTTTCGTTTGACTGTACTGTTTTTGGCTTAAACAATAGTTTTTTGTTATTCATTTATGCGTAGTCCCAGTCGCGGGAAGAAAAATATTAAAACTAAATGGATCCGGCAACTGGGACTGTACTCCGTGTTAATCGCAGCCCCAGCGCCGGAAGCCTCAAAAAATTTAACATAGAAAATCATTGTACTTATTTGTTATGAAATAACAATTGTTATGAATAGAGTGAGTAAGAGTAAGTATCTATTGATAAGTTGTCATTAAACAAAGTTCAAGCCTCGATTCTACTCCATAAAAGTTAAATTGACCAAGAAATAAGTTGAGTTAGTCAAGTTAGAGCATCAACCGTAGCGTGACTGTGAAGAAATCAAACGTTGGAGTTCAATTGTCAACAAAAAGCAAATAAAAAGTAACGCAAACGCTTTTGATGTTTTTCCACAAGGATTGCACGTCTTCGACAATTTCGTATCATCTTTTTGTTCGCTTCACATTTGAATGGATGCAACCACAACTTAATTTAATGATAATGTAGGGTTTTGTAATTGACATTCACCGCTATTGGGATGATAAAACTGATAGCACTGTTGTAGTATGCATAATGGTGACGACAAAGTAGCGGTTTGAGAAACAGATGATAATTTATTAATATTCCCTGAAATACTAGGTATCAAAAGACACGGTACCTTCCCTGGGTGGAAATGTTTAATTTGGACGATGATCATCCTTGTATTTACTACAGCGAATTACTTTTTTCTTTTTATGATTGTTTATTGACTGTAGAAATCTTGAGCATGTAAGTTTTTTGATAAAATTTCCAAAAATATTATATTTGGTGGTATAGAATCATGTTTTCTTGTGTTTTTGTCCTTTCAGTGACACAAAAATGAATGAGGCATTTAATTATATAATGTTGTTAGCCATTCAGTTAAATATTTCTGTAACTAGTTCCAATTGTATTTGTGAACATAGCCCGTTTTCCCCCGGTCGAACCTGCTCGCGCTGGCGGACACACCTGAACGTTGTCGAATAGTGAGTTGCCACCATAGCTTGCCACCATCATCGGGAAGTCCACTCGGACCTGCCACTTATTGTTTAATATTTGCCAGTGAATTCATTATTACTAACACTAGTTTGTAAGCTTGTAATAGTACTTACAAATATGGATGTTATCGTAAGATGAATCTGAAATAAATTATTTATTATTATTTAACTTGTAACCTGTATCTTAATAATTCAAAGAACGATATCCAACATGACGATTAATCATTAAGTTCTCTGATTGTTCTGTAAGTGACGATTCACTTTACCCAAAAGAGAGAAGTTGTTGAGTGCCTTATCAATAAATAAATAAATAATCAACTGTCGAATAAGCGCGAGCAGCATTAATAGAGAATAATAAAACACAAAAGAACAATAATAGTTTTATAACACTGCATTCTTCTGCGTAGTTAACATGAATACCTTGCTTGATGTTCTGTAGTCTATAGTTTATAATAATTACTCAACTTCATTACTGCGGTAAATCGTGGTCGAATCAAATAGTGTCTGCCGATGAGACTTGAGATGACTCCAATTTAGATTTCACTTTCAGGTTACAGGAAGTTATTATGGTAATAGTTTTAATTATGATAATACTTAGTTGTACTTCTTCACGCTGGAATTAAACCGTCTTTTCTACGTAAATGTTGCAAAGCTGTAAGTTATAGGCAGTAGGACTGATTTATTGCGCACCATTAGTGTAAATTTATTGTGTTAATATAAACACAATAAATTTAGATATTCATCGATATCGTATGTCAGGAATCGACTCCTCAACAATGCGGACAGGGTTCGTATTTTCGCTAGCTATCCAAAGTTCAAGCTTAACTAAAGAATTCGTGTGTAGCACAAATGCCAGGCAAAGGTCACAGGATGATCGGGCTCTATTGTCGTCATGTGCTTACTATGATACAGGTTATTAGAACTCGTGACTGAACCGACGAACAATCGAGATTGAGCGATTAAACCCTCATTTATTCAGGTAGGTATCGATAATCGTAATTGATGTCTGATGACTCTAAAGCGATTCGGCGCAGGCGCAGTTTTAATTAGGTTTCAAAGTCAAAGTCATCAAGTAAAAGTTGTAAGTCATTTATCAAAATTTTATGGTTACGGTGTCCTCAGTGCAGAGTACGTGACCTTAGGTAATATTTGTTATTTATTTGTGCACATGAGTGACGTGTGAGCAGTTCGGTTGCCCTGATAATACATTGATCAAAGTACAAAAGTATTTTGTTTACGTATTGAGTACTTGTTTTTATTATTACGTGGATCTATCCGTTGGTAGCATCATCATCACGTTGAGTTTTGATTAGGTACTGTAAAGGTTGCATGCATTTGGCATGCTGGTCAAAACCTTTAACTATATATGGCATCGTCTAAACACTCTGCTTACTTCTAGATTTAGAACGTTAGTCTTATTTTTATATGACAGACGGATTGTCTTACCTGCCGCCGTAACAGGCACACGTATTATTCTAGTATTAATTCTAATTATAAAGAGAAGTCTTCTTTCATTGAAGTTTACCTCCAGTATCCTCCAATAGTATACTACACTCCCGGTACAGTAACAGTTACAGTACTCAAAAATGATAAAAGATTTAAATAAATAGAGAAAATTTGGCATCACTGCAGAAATTCAGAAAAAAATAAATTCGATACTGCTTCGGTTTAAAGAAATTTATTTCACATTTAGACAATCGTCACTTACATGAAAATAATTTATTTCACTAAATATATGACAGAAAAAATGCAAAGCAAGTTCACTGCATGTATTATTCTGTTTCTGTGCGTTAAGTTTGTTTGATTAACATCTTGTAAAACAACATAATTCTTCATGGTATGGCATTATTAATAACTAATACATGTTTTTAAGTTTTTTTTTAAGATTTATAGGAAACATTGTACCTATTTATTACACATGCATCGTTTATGGTTACGACATCTTGGCAATAATTAACACATTCATGGTTTTCCGCATTAAAAAATGTCTAATAACATACTATACAATGTTTACTACGACATTTACATGTTTATAAACAGGAACAATAGCTCACACCTTATGACAAACGTCTAAAGCATTTAGTTTCGCAATAAAGCACATTGCACAGAGTAGAAATTACAGACAACTCCTACACCTGTTTGTAGTCAAAGGTAAATTAAAGGTTAAGTAAATTATTTGATGTAATTTAATTTAATAAACAAAACAATCATTTTTACGGTTGCTAAGTTAATAAATACATATGAA
The DNA here is from genome assembly GCA_947361185.1 of Charanyca ferruginea. Classification (NCBI taxonomy): domain Eukaryota; kingdom Metazoa; phylum Arthropoda; class Insecta; order Lepidoptera; family Noctuidae; genus Charanyca; species Charanyca ferruginea. The sequence goes on from OX376058.1 coordinate 9,903,626, forward strand.
CCCACGCTATTATAATCACATTGATGGCAAAAAAAAATACAATATGATTAGCATGACATTTTGAGGCGTAAGTACCTAATTTAATAATCGCGTGTTTGTAGTGAAAACCTCCGGCGAACTCCCGCGCAGCTTCCGATTACATAAACTTGGAAACAACAACATTCTAGTCCGGTAATGAATATTTGACTTTTGACATTGTCGTCTATTTTATGCTCTCTAGATTTTCTATTCCGTGTCATCGTTTGATTGCGATACATAAAACGTTGCGACATGATGACATATGAACTAATACATCTTCCGCAAAATTTCCAGTGTCAGTTTACCGGCTTTCCTGTCCTCCGTCCACAGCACCGAAAAGTTAACCAAAAAAATTTTATCTCCATACTCGTTGACTTTGAAGTGCCGTGCTTGACTGATGCGATGAACGCCTGGAAAGTGACTTACCCGGATACAGATCGGCCCGTGAACCCATCTTCCCAGAGACAGTGGGATGAGCCGCTCTGCAGGTTGGTACGGAATAATCTAATTCATACGTCCACCAATTCTGCTGAGCGTGCCCGCCTACTGGCTGTGGGTGAGTGGGAGTCGGGCCTCTGGCTTCAGGCACTTCCATCACCCAACATCGGTACTATGCTGTGTGATAATACCTTCCGACTCGCTACATGCCTGCGTCTGGGCGCTCCATGCGGGGCTCCACATCGCTGTCAGTGTGGTGAAGCAGTCGACTGCCTCGGACATCATGGCCTATCCTGCAGTAGGAGCGCAGGCCGAATGGCACGGCACGCCAGCATCAATGACATCCTCCGTCGTGCTCTTGCCACCGCCGGGGTGCCTGCTATTTTAGAACCGAATGGCTTGGCACGTGACGATGGGAAGAGACCAGACGGGATGACCATAATGCCTTGGAAGTTGGGTAGGCCTTTGGTGTGGGACGCAACATGTGTCGACACCCTTGCGCCATCTCATCTTCCTAGCACAACGTGTTGTGCTGGGGCGGCTGCTGCAGGTGCCGAAAACCTCAAACGGCGCAAATATAATAACCTTCTTGGAAGCTATATATTTGAGCCGTTTGGGGTGGAAACTCTAGGGCCATGGGGTCCGAGTGCCCATATTGTTTTTCGTGACATCGCCAAGCGGCTGGTCGACTCCTCACGTGACCCGAAGGCTGGTCTATTCTTGGGTCAAAGAATCAGCATTGCCATACAACGTGGCAATGCTGCCAGCCTGTTGGGCACGTGTCCCGTTGACAGCGATGTGGACGAGTTTTTTGATGCCCTTTGAGCTCCCTGCCTTTTTCCTAGAATTGTAAATAATTTTATTATTTTGATTTTTATGTAAAATAGGATCTTTTTGAATTAGCTAAGTAGGTACCTACTTTATTTAAGACATCGATGTTGTAATACTGGCTGTTTAGGATGCCTTTAGTATTACAAAATTAATCTACATAGAATAAACTCTAAATATGTTTTTTCTTCTTGTCATTATGTGAAGACAAAATAAAGATGTCACAAACTTAATAGCTATACAATTTATTTTATTTAGTTACATAACTAATTCTACAACACGTTATCAGCACGAGAAATCTGTATAGCGTAGTGCTTACTGTGGTTTTTAAAGGAAATATAAAAGTTCCAGTACAATTTTTGGATTATTTTTTCTCGGTGAGCAATTGTCATTTTTTCAAATAATGTATTCAGGCTCTGGAGATAATGTGAGATGTACGTTTAAACCACTAAGCAGTAGAGAAGGATACGTGACATGGAAATTCAAAATGAGGATGTATCTTCTACACGAAGATTTGTGGGAGGTCATCGCAGGCTATCCAGAAGGTGATACGACTGCTTCAAACATAAAAGAGAAGCGTGATATTAAAGCCCTCTCTAAGATATGTCTGGCTTTAGATGATGCTGCCGTAACTCATGTTAGGAAGGCCAGAAATGCCAAGGAAGCATGAGATTTACTAGCAGCAGCCTACGAAGACAAAGGTCTTGGACGTCGTCTAGCTTTGGAAAGAAGATTATATAGATATTCTTTATCCGATTTCGATTCCATCGAAAAGTATATTAGTGCAGTACTGAGTACTGCTCAGGATCTAGCTGATATTGGCAAAGAGCTGGAAGACTCCACTATAGCTGCTATCTTATTAGGAGGACTGACCTCATATTATGATCCGTTAGTTATGGCTCTCGAAAATAGCAATGTTCTGATCACCACGGATATGATAAAAACTAAACTTCTGAATGAGTTTACGAAAAGTGTTACAACAAATGAACCAGAAACTGCTCTCCGTACTAAGTACAAACAGAAACCAAAACCAAAAACTGTCGTATGCTATGGTTGCAATGAACCAGGTCACAAGCGTCCAGACTGTCCACACAGAAAGAAAACCCAGAAGGTATCCGCTACTGAATCGACACATTTGGGAGCTTTGAATGCTGATAATATAAATGAATCTATTTCAGGGAACAAGTGGATTGTTGATTCAGGAGCCACAACTCATATGAGTTCAAGGTTGGATTGGATGGACAATGCAAAACCTTTTACCACTGGTAAGGTAACTATTGCAAATGGTGATGAGCTACAGAGTGAGTGTATTGGTGATGTTTCTATTTTGACTGATTTACAAACTGTTAAAGTTATTAAAGATGTAGTTTTTATACCGAATTTGAAATCTAATTTACTTTCTGTTAAAAAGGTTGTTCAAAAAGATTTAACTGTAGTTTTTAACAAAGATGGTTGTAAATTTTATAATAATATTGATTTTTCTTGTACAGGTGTTCCGGTACTTTGTGCATCTGATTGTGGTGGATTGTACAATCTAAACTGTACTAGTATGCCTAAGAATCAATCAGCGTTTGATGTGCACTTTGACGTCTCTCAGTATAGACTATGGCATAGGCGTTTAGGACACTTGTGTCGAATAGGTATGAGTAAATTGGTAGATGGTCTTGCTACAGGTATAACTCTTGGACATGTCGATAAGGAACCTTGTGTGGCGTGTATAGAAGGTAAACAAGCTAGGAAACCTTTTAGGCCACTTTTCTATAAGAAAGCTACGTCGTTTTTAGAATTGATACATTGTGACTTGAGCGGTCCAATGTCTACAACCTCTTTTCAAGGCAATGATTACGTTTTATACCTTATTGATGATTTTTCGAGATTTGTTTTTATTTATTTTGTTAAAACAAAGACCGAAGTAAAACGTAAGATTTGTGATTTTATAGCTTTGGTAGAAAGACAGACTAAGAAGCAGGTAAAAACTTTACGTACTGATAATGGTACAGAATTTGTGAATAAGACTCTCTCTGATTATCTATCTTGTAGAGGTATTGTTCATCAAACTATTGTGCCATACTGTCAACAGCAAAATGGAGTAGCAGAAAGAACAGGTCGCTCTGTCATGGAAAAGGCTCGTGCCTTACTTTCTCAATCTTCACTGCCGAAGGCGTACTGGCAAGATGCTGTTGAATGTTCAGTTTACCTGAAGAATAGGTCTCCTCATCGTGCCCTGGATGGAATAACACCATTTGAAGTGTGGTACAACATGAAACCAGACCTTGGTCATTTGAAAGTCTTTGGGTGTAGAGCACTTGTACATGTGCCTACACAGTTGCGTACCAAGCTAGAAGTCAAAGCAACTCAACATATTTTTGTTGGATATACAGAAGATCCACACAGTTATCTCCTTCGCGAATGTCAAAATCCTAGAAGATTGATCAAGGCGAGAGATATTACATTTTTTGAGGATTGTTTCACTGACTTGAAAATAAAAAAGGAAGATGATAATTTAGTTCCTTTAGTCTTAACTTCCGATGATGCTCAACCAAGTGATTATTCTAATTCTCACAGAGAAGTGGAGACTTCAGATCAGGTAACCTCTGTACCTATTGTTTCTTCTACTTCAGATGAAGAGTACGTTGAAGCCCTTGAAGCACCCGGTGTATCTACAATGGATAGTGAGGCTGAAGGTGAAAGTGATGTAAGAAGATATCCACAACGTGTGAGAAGAAGGCCTGATTACCTAAATTTTGATTCTTGGGTAGCAGAATCTCTTGAAGCCATTTCGGATGATCCTAAGACTTATGCAGAAGCAATAAATTCAGACGACAGTAGTAAGTGGATTTCGGCTATGGAAGAAGAGTTTCAGTCTTTACAATCAAAAGAGACTTGGGTTCTTGTAAATCGACCAAATAAAAGAATTGTTCCCTGTAAGTGGGTGTATAAGATGAAGAGAGATGCTGATGGCAATATCATAAGGTACAAGGCCAGGTTAGTGGCAAAGGGATACACTCAAGTGGCTGGAATCGATTATAAAGAAACTTTTTCACCCGTTGTTCGATACTCTTCACTGCGTACATTGTTCGCCCTAGCAGCTGAATATGACTTGAAAATGCATCATCTTGATGTAGATACAGCTTTCCTCAACGGTGTTTTGGAAGAGGAAGTGTATATGGAGCAGCCGCAAGGTTTTGTCAGCAAAGGTCAAGAAAATAAGGTTTGTCTACTGAAGAAGTCGCTGTATGGCCTGAAACAGGCCCCAAGATCGTGGAATATCAAACTAAATGAAACATTGATTTCCATAGGTTTTATTCGAACTCCTTCTGAGCCTTGTGTATACACCAAAAAGTATGGTAATGAAACCGTCATACTGGCATGTTTTGTCGATGACATAATTATATTTTATAAAGATATTTGTCACTTCGACTCGGTCAAGTCTGACATGGAAAGTCATTTTGAACTTAAAAATTTGGGATTACTAAACTACTATTTAGGAATGAATATTTCAGTAGAAAATGGAGAAGTTTGCTTATCACAACGCAGTTACATAGAGAATTTACTGAAAAGGTACAATTTACATGATTGTAAACCTGCAGATATTCCGTTGGTAAAGAAACTTGGAGATTCTACTGAATTGTGTGATCAAAATGAATATCAAACGTTGATAGGTTGTTTGTTGTTCGTGGCTATAAATACTAGACCTGATATATCATTCACGGTGTCATATTTAAGCCAGTGGAACTCAAAACCTACAAAGGTTCACTGGTTGGCAGCAAAAAGAATTCTAAGATACCTAAAAGGTACAATCCATTTTGCTATTAGGTATAAGAAAACTGGAAGTTATTTGCTAGGTTCTGTAGATGCCGATTGGGCAAATGATATTAAAGATCGGCGTTCCTACACAGGTTTTGTGTTCTTGTTTGGTGGTGGCCCGATTTCATGGGAATCCAAAAAGCAACTCACCGTGGCCCTATCTTCAACGGAGGCGGAGTACATGGCCCTGTGTTCGGCAAGCAAAGAGGCTGTATTTCTGAGACGTTTTCTGTTTGAGGTGAGTGGTTTGTTAGATGTTGTGGTTCTATCGGGAGACAGTCAGAGTGCACAAAATATTGCATTGAACCCTATCCATCACGGTCGGACAAAACACATTGATACCAAATATCATTTTATCAGAGAAAAAATATCTGATAACACCATTAAACTTAATTTTATGCCTACTACACATTTACCTGCAGATGTTTTTACTAAACCTCTGCAGAAAGTTAAATTTAAGAGATGTTTGAGTAGTTTAGGGTTTTTGGATTAAGTTTTTCTATATGTGTTATTATTTATTGATTTTTTGTTTGTGTTACAATGTAGATTAAGGGGGCGTGTTGTAATACTGGCTGTTTAGGATGCCTTTAGTATTACAAAATTAATCTACATAGAATAAACTCTAAATATGTTTTTTCTTCTTGTCATTATGTGAAGACAAAATAAAGATGTCACAAACTTAATAGCTATACAATTTATTTTATTTAGTTACATAACTAATTCTACAACAATCGATTCTATCTATCTATCTTGACAAATTGTGCCAGTCTTAACTTATAATTTCGTCTTAACTCAAAGTAAAAGCTGCTTTAAATATCATAACAATCAAGATTATTTAAGATCACATTATTATTTTAAGTGCCTCGGTTTGATAATTTATAAAATCAATAATCATAAAATTACACATCAAAGTGTGAACACAGATTTTACGGTGGAAAGTTTTTTTGCTAAAGATTTGACCGCGAATGATAGTATTAAGTATGTAGAAATTGATCGTAATGATCGATTAAAAATTGGCAACGTTTTAAAGGATAACCTCTTATCTGTAACGAAATCTCCAGGAGATTCGCGTCAATTGTTTAACTATTGTGTCTTCTAATTAGACAGTTGAGCTTGAAAGTTATTCCTGTTATCACTATGTTCTGTCTGCTCATACTCGTCTCAGAAGTAGAACTGATAGCATATTATCAACCTTTAACTGTACAGTGTACACCCTAGGGTACAGTTAATGCTCTACATGATCCTTTTCAGAAGGAAAAAGAGGGAGAGAGGAGTCAATTAGACAATGCAGGGTACCAACAATAGGACGGTGTATTGAATTAGTTGTGTGGTCAGAGCCTCGTTACTTGGTAACAGTTATGCTATTATCGTTCGTTATTCAACTTCTTCAGCTTCTTTACTGCTAGAAGTTAGTGTTTTCCAAAACTAAACGACCATGACATGTTACCTTTATGCTTTCCTCCAATTCTGTCGAACTTAATTAATCACAACCCAGTCAAATCAAGCTACCAATCACAAGACAAGCCTGTGTCGTGTGAACCAGTCTTTATCTTAAGCAACACGCGGGAGTAACCGGTCTCTTGTCTTGAGACCAGTGATATATGGACGAGACAAGATTAATAGCTCCTAAACGTAATACTAAGTTAATTCACACATTTATATCTCATCATTAGAATCTCCCAATCAATTATTTTAGTTTACGTAACGACCGCCGACTGTTCCGCTTATTTATCTGTTTTGATTATAATTAAATAGGAAACAAATTATTTGGTGGTTTGATGTCATAATATTAGTTTATGCACTTCTTGGATGGTTCCATCTTCTTCTATTACGTTATCTGTGAACTGACTGTCAGAAAGCATAAAGCATATAATTTGTTACAAACCTTAATCACAGTGTTATTCTGTAAAAATCTCTTTCGGTGAATTTAGCTGGTGAATTGAGCTGGAGGTGAACCGTCTTCTCATCTGAAGCTAAGGATTCATAAACAGCTCAACTCGAACTCACATCTCCTAAAGAGATTATTTTACAGAATAAGGCTGCTCAGAGGTGCACGAACTCCTAGTCACGGGTCAAATTCGTTGCAGTTTTTTTGAAATATTCCAATCCATTTTCAAAGTCAAAGTCAAAGCATTTATTTCAATTAAACCAATTACAGGCATTTTTGAATTGTCAAGGAGTCGGTCAGTTAGTCAGAAAGTTGAAGCTAGTTGCTCGTTCCAAAACGTAGATAGGTCTCTATGGAGAAGAACGAGCAAGAAACTCCACGGACACTCTTTTAAATCAAGTTTTTACAAAATATTGGTTACATTATCCTTGTTGCTTCTATATGTGAAAACAATGCAGGTAAAGAACAATACAAAACAAAAAAAGAATGAAGATAAAAGCCATGGCAGTTAAGAATTGACCAATCTCTACTGACAGCGCCCGTTCACGAACATGACGCGTGGATCAGCACCATTCAACTCAACCATTTTGAAGGGAGCTGAATGATCCAACACGCACGCCACCATCAGCGAGATATTTGAGTGTGCATGACAATGTTCTCAACCGCCTTTTTTCCTAATGAGATCCTATCCAGCCTGCTTTTTTGCTGACCTCTCCCAGTGACGCCCTAAGCCGAGGCCCGTACCCCACAGGGGGTGCCCTTAGCGTTTAGTCGCTTAGACTATAAGTTTTTAGTCCTGACCGGAGATCTTAAGGGGCTATTAAACGACTTTTACAGATTTTAAACTGACAATCACGTCAAAATGTGTAGTGTAAATGATTTGAAAAAAATATATGTTAAACTAGAACATTCTCTTAATCACTTAGTAAGTGAATATTTTTAATTATATTCATATTATATAGTTTAACTAATACGTGAAGTTGTGTCTGACGCGGACAAAACATTGACAATCACACAAAATCTACCAGGTATAATTAAACGAAACTTACACCATCTTACAGACAATTTTATTATCTATCGTTTAGTATACGCCTTTTTTTAAATTTTGAAAGAATACTACTTTTATTTAATTTTTTCGACTAAACTTTGAGAGTTTTGGACGCAAAACTGGTGCAGAACGGACGCAGTCTGCGCCCAAAACTTTCAAAATTTAGTCAAAAAAATTAAATAAAAGTAGTATTCTTTCAAAATTAAAAAAAAGGCGTATACTAAAAGATAGATACTAAAATTGTCTGTAAGATGGTGTAAGTTTCGTTTAATTATACCTGGTAGATTTTGTGTGATTGTCAATGTTTTGTCCGCGTCAGACACAACTTCGCGTATTAATTAAACTATATAATATGAATATAATTAAAAATATTCACTTACTAAGTGATTAAGAGAATGTTCTAGTTTAACATATATTTTTTTCAAATCATTTACACTGCACATTTTGACGTGATTGTCAGTTTAAAATCTGTAAAAGTCGTTTAATAACCCCTTAAATTTACTTTTAAGGCACCACAGGAAAGTCCGGATAACCTATTGACCGCCAGTCGTGTATAGATGACAAACCGAAATGTGCCCAGCACGCCACGTCACGACTACAATACAGGATCTATACGTAAATCCATAGAGTATGTAACTTAGCTTAACACCGAGGGAACTTTTTGCTTTTTTGACATGACGGTCAAAAGCTTAAGCAGCCAACAACCTCCTAGGTTGCGACCTCCAAGATGCCATTTAAAAAACCAGAGAAAAAAGAGTTTTCCTAAATCTGATTCACTGATGATTATTAGTGGTTGATCCGATTTGGATATCACACTGAAGTAACTTGTTTTTTATATAGAAGTCGCGGGTGGAAAGTAGTTAATTCTAAATGTGTGGTGGTGTTCGGACTTCCGTGATGTCATCAACATACGCTATGTATGAAGTATGAGGCTGCTTTTTCTGTAGGAACCGGTAGAAAAGCGGCTGAAGTAACCGCTAATGTTGATGCAAATATTAAATTACGTTCATGTATATAAATCATGACAAGTTTATAAAGGCCCAACAACGTGCGGGCGCGGCCAGATACTCCAGTAGTAGGTATTTTGCCTACGTTGGATTGGACGTCCATACAAACGTATAACGGCGCGTGACATTATTGAATAATGAAAATCTGTTAATTTTGAGAGTTATGATTTATTTTTTTTAATCATTGGGAAACTATTGCTATTTTTTAACGGTTCATCGTCTTGTATTCGACTAAGTGGCCATTTAAATTTAGAGCGGGTAACACCGAATGGGTGAAATTGTGAATGTCAAGGCGTTGGAGCTGATCACTTTTGATGCAGTCGTCGCGTGGCGCACACGCACAAATCCATGGCTCTAATTTAAAGTTGAACAATTATTGTGCCTCAATTTAATCAGTTTTAATAATTGTAATCCCTCAGATTATAAAACAATAGAATCTGAGTGTAAGATAACCCTACTTTTTGTTGTGAAGTTTTGTTTCAATATTTTAAGTAAACTACCTGAGTTATTTTGCGAGTATTATTTTCTGAACACCTGCAACGTCGTGTACGTTGCAGGTGTTCAGAAAATAATACTGGAAAACCAAGAGATAACGGTTCAGCAGCGACACGCGATGACCCAGGTCCCAGGCGCTCGAGCATTCCGTCATATAATAATAATAATAATGAATCTTTTATTTCAGATCAAAAGTCCATTTAGGTTAGTATACACACAACTCCCACTAGGTGGACCGATGACCTGGTAAAGGTTGCGGGGATCCGCTGGATGCGAGTCGCACGGGACCGTTCAATGTGGCGCCACTTGGGGGAGGCCTATGTCCAGCAGTGGACGTCTTTCGGCTGAATTGATGATGATGATGATGATGACACACAACTTAGAAACTAGTGTTAGCACTTAGATCTACCAAAGAAACATTACTAAATAAAAACTACGTCTACATTGGATGTAGGCGTAGGCGGACAGCCAAATATTGGGACATTGGATACCCAATGTCCCAGTATTTGACTGTCCCACCTGTCTGCCATAGTCTACTAATATATGACTACAACAGTATATGACTGCAACCGCTACCCGCAAGTTGTCCACTCAAATGTAGCCTTAAAGGTCGTAGCACACATATCAAATCGGAAAGGGATCGTCACCGTATCGCCTTTCACCTCGCCGTCAAACAGGTGTCAAAATAACGTAAGCACGTAAACAAAGCGGATCAGCAGCTCCTATACGTTGACTCGGCAACGACTAGGCGACGCCCTGCTTACGGCTCACCGACCGCTGGTTGACCTGGCTGTCACCAGATCAAACACGCGCGTAACAAGACTGGAAGTTGCCTTGTGAATGACAGCACGTCTGGCAAAAATAGTGAGCTGGAGGTGGGCGCGAGAGGGATAGGAGGGACAAGGGTAGACGAAGAGACGCAAGCGCGGCGACGGAGAGGCGTAAGCGCGTGGACGACGAGCCGTAGGCGCGAGGACCGCTGGTTGACCACGCGCCGCACCGCGGTTCGTGAGCTTGTCCCGAGGCGAGTCGTTTACGTTACGATTCCGATTAATGTGCTTTGCAGTAGGCAGTTTCATATAAAGAATACTGAACTGCTAGAGTTGATACGGTTACGATCCGTTTCCGAGTTGATATGTGTGCTACGACCTTAAGAAGAATATCAAAATTTGTATAGTTATTGCAATAATTTGTAGGTATTGCGCTATTTAAAGATTCGTTTAAAGTGGAATCCCAAGCTCAATTTCTTTTTTTACTTGTTGTTGTTCCCATAATATTTTTTATAATAGTTAGATGACGGCACGGTTGACGCAATGGCTAAGTAATTGTCTGTTGCACAGCGTGTCGCAGGTTCGATTCCCGCAAGGAACAAATATTTGTATTGCCTCAGGTAATTGTTCTGGGTCTGGATATTTGTGTTTGTAAGTTCATGTATTTGTAAGCGCACTTACAATACAGAAAAAAATCGTAGTAGTGAGTGGGCAATGTTTAAAAAAAGAAAATCCATTTCAAAATCGAAGAACAAGTACCCCAATAACCCAGTACCCCAATACTTATCTACTCAAACTTAATTGAAGATCTCATAGATATTGCAAAACGAAGACAATTAATGTACAATAATTGCTGAACGTTAAACTATTCAAGCAAGATACCAACAGTCAATATTGCAACAAAAGTTACGCACAAATAACTCATCATTTAGAAAATACTTAGGCGTTTCGACGGTGTAAAAGATAATTAAAATAGCAATAAATTGCTTCAGATCAGATAGCATTATCCACAGCTTTGTGTGAAACATATAGACAATAGTTTTAGCAGTATATTTTATTTCTAACTGGTTGCGTTATGTTTTGAAAGGGTTATAAACTTAGGCACGAGATTTTTTTTTTTAGTTTACCTCACTGTAGGAATTGCTCCTGTATCGACGTTGCATTTATAGACATATAAACTTACATACACTTAAAGTCAGACCCGAAACAACTATAGGTTGTAAAAATGTTTTTTTTGTTCCGAGTGGGAGCGAGAGTGGGAGTGGGAATTCCGCCTTTGTACCTTTGTGCATGAAGTGTAAATATATAAATAAATAAATGAATCAAACCCGCGACACGCAGCGCAACTGACAAGCGTTCAGCCAATGCGCGTACCGTGTCGTAAAAAAAAGGAGACCGATAAATGCAGGTCATATTTAATTCCAAATTAACTGCTCACAGCCTGTTGATTGCCAATGATTGGAAACAATTAGAAACACAAAACGCTCAAAGAATGTAACCATCACCTTTCTTGACCCAAGATCTCACTTTCTGTAGCCAAAAATGAATGCAGTATGTACCCTAGCTAACAAGTTTAAATATAGACTTCAACGTAACAATATCCTTAACAGGATAATAAAATGAATACATATGAGGAGGGAAAATACTTGTCGTAGCAATAGAAGCCAAAGGTGACGCAACGCGTTGATGTCTTTTGTTCGGTCACATGACTGGGTGCAGTAACTTCTAAAGCCCACTCAATGCGCATGCGTGAATCTTTAATGCTTGTTGAAAGCACGCGTCAAATAACATACTATTGTAGTAACTGCTTCAGTGATTGATGTATGTCAGTATGTGTTGAAAATTATGTCCCGTTTGCAAACAATTATGTAAACCAGTGTTGCTTTTAGTTTTCTGAATAGTTTTTAGCCGTTGGATGTTTCACAATTGAGTTTGTGTTTATGAAGCATTGTGTTTCGATGTAACAGATTTTAGATACTTATGTTCTCGTAAAAAAGTTCACTTTTTCCTGTATTTCTATAAATTTGTTATGTAATAGAAAATATCGTCAATAATGTCATTTACTCTTCTTTATATAATTTTAAAAAATAAGAAAAGATCTACGAAGAGATGACGCAGCAAAATGTTCATATTTAAATTAGAAACAACATAGTCATAGCTCATGAAGCTTTGTGTCTATGTGTATGGTTGCACAAGTGTTTCACTTATCTGTTATAGAGCGCGCGCGCCGCGTCTCCGAGTGCGCGTGCGACTAAATCACACGCGTTTCCACTTCACATTATACTTTACAACATACTAAGTATTGCTATGTAGTTTATGAGATATGTAGGTAATATTTTATTGAATTAAACTATTACTTTTCTAACACGCATTTCATACCGAGGCGAGGGTGTCTTAGAAGGCGACTAAGGGAAAATCTAGTCAAGGGTCAAATCAAGGGAAAGTCATGCATCAGCGTCTCCCGTGTACTCAACACCTTCCCCCCCTCTTATGGAGGAGGCCTTTGTCCAACAGTGGACGTCTTCCAGCTGATAATGATGATGATGATTATTTTTGCTATCTCACCACTATGAACAACTTCATCATCATCATTTCAGCCGAAAGACGTCCACTGCTGGACATAGGCCTCCCAAGGGGGACATAATCGCCACGCTTGGCAGGCGGGTTGGCGATCGCAGTATGGTTGTTACAAAGGCACAGAGATCGCTGCTGCCCATTCTCTGGTGAGTCCCTTAGTCGCCTCTTACGACACCCACGGGAAAATATGGGATGGTGCTATTCTTTACGTCCGACACCACACGGACAACAACTTACAATCTTTCAATTGAGCGTGTAAATACATAAAACAATCAACCATAGTGATATTTTTTCAACACCAAGGTCACTACTTTATGCAGATGAAGTAGTTCTTATAGCAGAATCACAGGCAGACGTGCAATCAGATCTAACAGTATAACAGGAGTCCTTGGAGGCGACACAGTTGAGGGTCAGCAGACAGAAGACCAAATATATGTATTGTGACTTTTTTGGAGCTAATGTGGGTTTCATACCATGCCCATTCATCAAAAACAAACCTCTTAACAGAGTTGAAGAGTTCAAGTATCTCGCATTCATTGTAGCACCAACAGCCTGTGTAGAGAGAGACATGCACAATAGAATCCAGGCAGCCTGGCTGAAATGGAGGTCGTTGTCTGGAATCTTATGCGACTCTCGTATACCGATTAAAATCAAGGGCAACGTGTACAAAAGGGCAGTAAGACCAGTCCTACTATATACTGAAGTCACAGATGAAGATGCTACACTGGGCCGGTGAAGTTCCAAAAATGAATAAAATAGGAAACGAATATATCCGTGGTAGTTTTAGAGTCACTAAGATACATGAGAAACTTAGTGAAAACCGTTTGCACTGGTACGGACATGCGATGAGGCGAGATGATATAGAGATGACTATATGACTAAGAGTCATGAAAAGTGGCCGTGAACGACCACAAGTAACCTGGCTACAAATCATAAAAAAACAACATGTTAGCGAGCGGCATACATAACCAAACAAACAACCTATGTAACCTGTGGGGCAGAAGTACTAGGTGAGCTGACCCTAAATAAATTGGAATAATACCCAGGAGAAAGAATAAAAGACTGATGATGTGATGTGATGTTTCAATTACTATACTCTAAACGTTGTTCTGTGTGTAAACAATTTCTACCTACAGTCTAAAAGCAAAAGGGCAAACAACGTGAGAAAATTAACTTCACCATTGTGTACGCATTCCAATATACCCATTTGCTTCGAAATAAAATCATAATTCACCATTACGAATGCAAATTGTTGAAACGTTCACAATTCACCACTCAACTTGCACTTTGACAAATGTGTCATTTGTTCTTGTTATTATTTGCCAATTTGAGAACGTCCGCGGGAACTTTATAACGAAGCTGATTGCTTAGTATTCAATAATGTTACGACAGTGTACACAAAGTGACAGTGGTATATTAAGCGATGTAGAATAAATTCTCCTTTGTGAATAAACGCCATGTTTTTGCCAAATGAAATGCTCTTTCGTGAATTGTTCGGGCGGAAGCCGGCGTGCAATGGACACGCTGTTTCGCTCCCCATGGGAACTAGCACATGTCTTCTGGGAATTGGCGTCTTTTGAATTGTTTAGAACACTTTTTGCTGGTAATTATTGTTGTAACTTAATGTAGTGTTATGTTCTGTGTTTCTGAAAATATGCATTATTGTGCATATTTTAACTAAATGTCATATTGTGGATCTTTGTTACTGAGTCTGAAATTTTAATCGTGAGTGCAAGTGCAAAAGCCAATTTGAGATTCGCCAGCAATTTTACTGATGGTTTTCAGTAACTACGAACGTAGCTATGAGGTAAATTTAGACTTAAGGGCTGTTCATTAGTTAGATGCAACAGATGCAACTTATTCTTCAAGCTATTTTTGCCGTCACACAAAGCTTTGCATGCACGTTCTCAGACAGTGTAGTGCCCACCAGACACATCTACAGCGGCCTCCAATTCTCACCTAATTTTCTTCATACTTGAACATTCAGACCAAAACTATTGTTGTGTTACCATTTAATTCGTGCACTGAGCAATAATAATCGCGTACACAATTATCTAGTATCTTCTGTGTATAATAGATTGCGTAAAAGTGTAGTTAGCGGGTTTCCACGGTTGTGTTGACAATGCGAGGTGGTGCAACGGTGGTGAGCCTCATCTGGTGGAGCGGCTCAGTCGCACGCGCAGCCTTGCACTGTCAACTGCACATGCCAATACTTCACGCTTTACTTACATATTGAACAGACGGTTAAACAGTAGTACTTACTGCGCGTTTCATAACAAACAAAAAAGTGTATGTTGTTTTGTTTTCCAAGTGTTGTGTTGTTATCGCTGTGTTGGGTAACCATGCAGATACCTCTTATAGAATGCTGGTGGTTTGTTTTTACATTCTTATGTGCTTGAATGTTGATCAACGAAAGCCGCGGATTAATGTTCAATTTGATTTATGTAAGGTCCTCTGCTGTAGAAGAGATATACGTACTTTAACTAAATACATAATTTAGTAGTGTGACGTGTGAAGTGTTAACTTTCATCTTGACAGCCTTCTCGCTTCCACCTTGGGCGGGCGCGTATGGGGCGGGCGTTTAACTTTTAATAACTAAATAATTTCATAAAACTGTCATTATTTCTTTCATTCTTATTTTGAGATATTACGCAAATTACATTAACGTATTAGTTCGACCATTTTATGCAGCGACACTAGATTACTTAGGTACTTTCAATGAAAAGTAAACAAAACATAAGAATAAAAATACATTTGCTTAGTTAATACAATAGCTCTATTAATCATAGTTGTAATGGATTTCCCCTGTTTATATTGAACTTGCAATAAATATTTGCGTTCGTTGACCGTACAACGATTTCTCTTGAAATGCTACTTATGCAGGTATAAGTTATTAGCACTGTATTAACGTTAATGGTCAAGTTGAATACTAATTGGACATGTCACAGTTCAATGCTCTAATAACTCTGTGAATATCAATTAGTACGCGGTAAACATATACCAATCCCTTGTGACAAACGTTGGCGCCAACATTGCGTGAAGTAATGCTTAGAATGCCATAACGGTGAGCTATTGACAATATGGATTGTATTGATATTGGTGAATGGATGTTTATCAAAAATATACTCGTATATTATATCATTTATTGTTTACTAAAAAAAAATTTGTTTGGACGACCTTGTACGACTGTAATCTACCGTAACATTGCATGTTAACTAGAGCGAGGAAGATTAATTAAAACTTGAAATTTAAATAAATCCACTGAAAAATATTACTAATGTGTAGTTGCTAACATTGACGCAGCTAATATTTATTTACAAATCCACGTGCGCAATGTGTTGGTACTAAAATCGCAGTTAATAAATTAATCAAGTCAATTAACATGTCTATTTATTCCGGTAAAGATACATTTGTGTTGTTTAATTTGTAATCAGACGCAGTGTTCACCGTGATAATGCATTGTTAGGCGTAGCACACACGGCCGCGGTGCGCGCTCGCTCGTGACGACTTTACAGTACGAATACCGCTACGCATTATGGGCTATTAGACGCCTAGCGTACTCTTTGAGTCAACCCGTTAAAGACAATACACCTATCATTACTGTCGCTTACTACTCAATATAACATTTGTTGTGCTAAGCTTTATATTGGTGTAGGTCGCGATTGGCACATTTTTCTTCGCAAGATACCTGCGGCACCTTTGGAAAAATAGTGTCAAATTTCGGAAAAAATAGATATGAGAGAAACATCTGTTTGGAAAATTATTTAAGAAAAATCAATTGAAATTAATGCTCAATAAAGATTTACTACTAGCACACTGTTTTACCATTACAGAATACTTGGGTCTGCGCCAAAGTGCAAAGTAGGTACAGTACCTACAGGTTTGAAAGATTGCGTTACCACGCTTAACAACCTTAGCTTTTTACCACTTAACCTTAGGTACTCCATTAGTTTCTTAAGTCAGGTAAAAACACCACAATGTATCTATTAATAACAAAAACACCAATCAAGTTTACTGATTACCTACTTAGTAAAATTGGTTTGTTGTAAACACTGAAAATATATCAATATGTCTGGAAAATAAACAGACCAGAGAGCGCTAACTCAATGGGTTACCCATAATTACAATTTTAGACTGCTGTAGTCAACCGCTTATAATCATAATTAAAATGCGTTTAAATCAGGTACATATTCTACTGTACCTACCTGTTTGTTAATGTTCAGTCTTTTAAAATGGAACCAAAATTGGAATAGCTGCTGTCAAACATTCATTTATTTTTATGACTGATTTGATAGGGTTTAGTTTAGAATTAGGTATTTTTTTGTATTTTTTTTTTCCGTGCGGTTTAGTCGATCAGTCAAGTCGATTTCTTTTTGTGTACGAAGGAGTTAACATTTTGATGCATTACAGGAATATGTACACATTTTAAAATCTTAAAACATTATTCAACGTTCAGCTTGTCATAGAAGTGATGTTGTATGCTATGTTAATTAAACGAGATAGGCAAAACAAAAGAATTGTATTTGATGCCTTACGATTCGCCGTCTTCCACACATATCAGGGCCGTGCCAAGACCGTGCATCCGGGTCCCGTCAGGGATGCATCAGGGACTTTTTGTTCACACATGTCAGGGATGTGACCGCACCGTGGACAGGCCGCGTGCTTCCATCTGTACCCCTCAGTCACCATTTTGTTATATATATATATAAATATTATTCATTATTATTTGCCATTCATTTTTTTTTATATGCGCAACGTGCTTGGAGATTATAATATCGTCCGGGCCTGGGCCGACGCCGTGACGTGCACGGGTACGTCACGGCGTCGGTCCGGGCACTGAAAGTCCGTCGCCGGCCCGGACACGGACCTGTAGAGCTATTCTATTACAATCTCCCTCGGTGAACACCTAGGTGAAGTGAGCTGTGATCCGTCCCGATGCTAGGGATTGACAAAGCAGACGGACTGGTGACAGCTCACTTCACCTAGGTGTTCACCGAGGGAGATTGTAACAGAATAGACATACCGATATGTGTAGATAGAGCTTAAGTCAGCGCAACCACCTTTATGAGATAATCTGAAACAGCACGTTTAGAAAACAAATCACTGTTGAATTGAGACTGAATGGAATTATATTGTTTTTTTTAACTTTGAATTCATAGGCACGACATTTTGTTATGATTTAAAATAGTACTTCTTCTATTCACAATTCGGAACAGGTCATCAGATAAATCAGAACTTCACCTCGACATTTAGGAAAATTCGTACTCCATCTGAATTCCAATCTTAGTTTTTTCACAAACCAAATTACACTTCGAAGTAACATTCAAATGTGAACAAAGGAATGAACTTTATGATATTGGAATTCTCAATGGTGTGTAGGGTTAGGTCACAGATACAATGATAAAATAACACGAGACGATCCGACGAACTTCAGGTTGGGTTTGTATTATAATAATAATGGCTTACGAAACGCCTGCCTACACATAGATCAAGGACTGGGTTCGTCATTACTGATGTTACAATGCGAACGATTACATGAATTGTAGGGTCTTGCCTTCCATAATTATATAAGTGGTAATGGAATTTGCATTTCAATAAATATTTTATTTGCTTGATCATTGCGCAGACACATATCTCTCCTCTCACTATTGATGGATATTATAACTGGGATATAAATCTAGACATCATCTTTAATCAATTTGCAGTTGGTACTTATCGCGTGTGTCGTAACCTACAACGTGAATCGCGAATTACAATGCGCTCTGACTTTAATACTTTGTTCGAAGGATCGTTTGTGTAGTTCAGTAATCTTTTAGTTTGTCGTTCGTTTCCTTTGTAAGTATGTAGTTAAGTTGTTAAAACAGTAACAAGTACATGAACGCTAGAAATATTTTCGCCGATAATTAATGTTTTTGCGCCATTGGAATTGGTATCTCGAGTGTGGGAGCTGTATCACAGTCTGTTGGAATTTTTTCGTACACTTCACTTACTTTGGAAACAGTACAGTCAATTGAAATGATATGTTATTATAGAATAAGATATCTTACCATTTCGTTTGATTACCCAAATTGATAAAAAAAACAGTTTTTCTTGTCCCGACAAACCTGAAGAACATAAATTGCTGTAGATAGCATGTCTCACAAGTTCACAAATGCAGTTAGCCTCCATTTCACTTTACATAACATTTTCTAATGAAGAGAAGAAACTATTCGTAGGTATGCATCAGGAAATACTAGTCTTGTAATAGATGAACCGAGTTATCAGTGCATCTGTACCATTAACGGCACATCAGTTGCATAAAGTACTGGCGCACGTTGCACAATCGCAGCAATTCACTCTCGTTGCGTGTCCCGCGGCCGCCATTGTCGCGCACGCGCTTTACTGAGAACGTTCCCGCGTAAAGGGGGCAAAAAGCGCGGGAACTGCGCCCAAACAATAATGGCCGACATAACGCTGCGAATGTTATCTATTGAATGTACTTAGTGGTCGTTTACAACATAGCGAATGTTCTCAATGCTTGTTTCAATGCAGTAGCTCATTACCTACGTACGTATCTTAAAGTACGCTAAATGATACAGTTTATACCACTTCTTGAAACGAAATCATAGTAAGTATCAGTAGGTATTCAGCATATACAGACTCATGTTAAAAGTCGATCACAAAGAGCATGACCAAAATATTTGTCGCAATCAGATTCATTTGTTTGAGTTGACAAACAAAAAGTAACAGAACACTCTTTATCCGGCCATTATCTGCATATTCAGATTAATTGATGCACATTTTACAGCTAAAGAATTCCACTGTTTCGCCAAATGAAAAAACAAACAAACAAACAAACAATCAGCATTCATCATAAGCACCTCATTCAATCCCAGCGGATTGAGTGTCATAGACAGTTTATCGTCAGATCAGTGCCGTGTAGTAAAGACATTTCACAAAATTCACATTAAAAGACTTCAAGAATGTAGATTTGGACCATGATTGTACGAAGTGAAAATAACTCAAAATAAGTTCCTACATAAAGTGACGAATTATTCTTAAAAATGGTGAACGGGAACTATGTGTTGTACGGAGACCGACCGATCTCAGATTCAGAGATAGTCGACGACCATGTCCATTCACGATCCAACGATCGTAAGAATAAACGTAAAGCGAATAGAACAGCGAACGAACTGCAACATTCCTTGAACTTGGCTCAACTAGACAACGAGACAGATTCAGTTAAATATGAAAAGAAAAAAGTAAAGGAGCCAAGGTTACTGCGTTACGTGCCTACTTCAGAAGTTAAAGAAAATTTTGTTACTGAAAAATTCGAAACTTACGATTTAAAGCCCACAGAGGAACGACCAAGAAGATACGCGTTTACGAAGAAGGCGAAAAATCCTGCAGATGGGTCGGTGAACTACGCTTACTCCCGCTCGAGCAGTAGCTGTAGCTCACCGAATGGTAACCTGCCGACCATCTCGGAGCACAGCGAGCAGTACGGCACGTACCGGGTGCGCGCCACGCCCACTGTGCCCAGTCCCATCGTCGACGACCTCATGGCCGGCTACGACACCAAACTGGACAAATATTTTGCCAAACCCAGAGATGTGAAACCATTCTCTGCCAAGGTAGGGTACGATGTAAGTGTAGTATTTTATTAAAGTATTTTTTAGGGTTCCGTACCTCAAAAGGAAAAAACGGAACCCTTATAGGATCACTTTGTTGTCCGTCTGTCTGTCTGTCTGTCTGTCAAGACCCTTTATCTCGGGTACGCGTAGAGGTACCGAGTTGAAATTAAAAACCTGTGAAAAAATTTAACTTCTTAAGTTAAGGTGAAAAAAAGATACGGCCGTTTATGTCGCAAAAACGTACATTTCGACACTCTCAAGGGAATCAAAATGTGTAGGGTACTTTCCGTTGACCTAGAACTATGAAATTTGGCAAGTAATATTGTCTTATACTATGAATACCTACAGGGAAAAGTTTGAAAACTATACATTTGTTATTAAATCACATAAAAAATATATTCTTTATTTATATCGAGCTTTTGGCTGCGATTTGGTCCGTGTGAATGTCGGTTATCGCCGATGCAGACGAAGTCCTGGATTAAAAAGTACCCTTTGTGCTTCCCAATGGTTCAAGCTATTTTCATACCAAATTTCATCAAAATCGGTTCAGTCGTTTCGTCGTGGAAGCGTAACAGACAGAGTTACTTTCTCATTTATAATATTAGTATGGATGTGCACCTACAAATTTGCACGGAACCCTCGGTGAGCGAGACCGACTCGCACTTGTCCGGTTTTTTTTATAAAGTGATCGGCAATATTTATCACGAAGAAAACATCAATTAGTATTATTTATGTAAAATGTTAATTTATGTACTGTGAAATTCTTTCATTCTATTCATATTGATGTAAATAATAAATTGTTTTTTTTTCAACGGATAAAATTGCGTGGTTATCTAATAGAATCATTATGTAAATGTGTTTTACGTCGTTTGTTATAGATAAATTTATATTTTTAGATCGTATTTTGTGCTGATCACAAAATAATAATAAAGAATAGATATAAATCTCTATTGACTTTAATATTTATATCCGTGTATTACATTCTTCTAAACATGATTTTATGTAAATATGTAGATGTTAAAGAAAATTCACTAACGTGTCCTAAATAAATTATGAGAAGTGAAATGTCTCTATCATCGGCTGATCCGCTAAAATCGAATAACTTCTCTACAATGCGAAATTTTAGGTAAAAATTTCATACCATTGATCTATCATCATCTTGATTTCGATCTTTTTAACCTACTTACTTCAAAATAAGTGGTTCTCTGTTTGACTAGTATGTATGTATGTTCGTGATTTTTCTAAAAACCACAGTCGATTTAGATGGGATTTTTACTATTCGAGTGCATATTTTCTCGGAAGGTTGTAATGTATAAAACGAACCTTGATAATAAGACACCAGAGCAATAAACTCAAACATAGGAGTAAGTCAGTTTAGTTACGGTGATGTGCTTAATTAAATTATTTCCTTGAATAATTCATTTCATTATTTAGTCATTATTGGGGGTCAAATTACGAAATTAAAACAAAATCATTTTGCAAACTGTACAGTGTGACATATCAAAAAAAAATAAAGTTTAAAAACTAAAACCCGACCACAACAAAAAGTGATCTAAAAAGTACGAAACAAGAAAATATTTCACACAAAAATCAAGACATAGGTACAAAATGGTCAAGGTAAAGCCGTGGTTGCATGCCTGTGTCAAATATGGGTGCGATGAACATGAATTATAATGGCATGCAACCACGGCTTTACCTTGACCAATTTGTACCTATGTCTTGATTTCTGTGTGAAATATTTTCTTGTTTCGTACTTTTTAGATCACTTTTTGTTGTGGTCGGGTTTTAGTTTTTAAACTTTATTTTTTTATTTAAACCATTTTGGAGTTTAAATACCAGTAGTAGTTTTTTTTTTAATCATTTGTGACAAGCCACAGCTAAGTATTATATATTTAAAAGGTACTAGTGAACCCCTTTCCAATGATACCAAACACGGTATGCGTATCTTATTTTTTTTTTATCTTTCCTTTTTTTAAATAATTTGTGATAAGTCACAACTAAATATTATATATTTGAAAGGTACTAGTGAACCCCTTTCCAATGATACCAAACACGGTATGCTTGTCTTCATATTTTTTTTTAACTTGGTTTTTTTGTCCGCCAGAGGGCGCTACACTGGATTCGGTGACACGTCATATAGCCTATAACCAGCGGACGATCAAGACGCTTCTAACGATACCTTATTTGTTCAGTTCTGATAAGTAGTTTAGGAGCAATGAGCGAACAGATGAACATACGTACATACATACATACATACATACATACATACATACATAGCCTGTCAAAATCATAACCCTCCTTTGGCTTTGCCGTAGTCGGGTAATGAATGGGCTTGTTGTAAGGGTCACAAATAAGTATATATTTATTTATAAATAAATAAAAGCTTTCAAAGTTAATTAAGCAAATGTAAGAAAATTGGTCGTTTTCGACTATCTTTTTTTATTGCCTGTTTGTAGATACGTGAAAACATTTTGATCAGAACGTAGATTAAATTCATGCGTACGTCGGTATATGTATAAAAACGTTTAACGAAGCTCATTGATGACGTCCACCCGCCCATAATAAGCACAAGGTTTTGCGTGCATCGCATTGTGCGCTAAGTACCACGAATAGTGATTTTTCACACTAAAAAGTATTAAACTCGTATCCAGCAATAATTTTGGCTCATTGTTACATACCCCGAACAACACCCCGAATGGACTTCTAGAAGTTAGAAAAAAAATAGCACATTTTCGTAAGTCAAAGTCACAGCATTAATTTCAATTCAACCATTTACAGGCACTTTTGAATTGTCCAGGTTTCGGTCAGTTACTCAGAAAGTTGAAGCTAGCTGCTCGTTCCAAAACGTAGGGTATATAGGTCTCTATGGAGAAGAACAAGCAAGAAACTCCACGGACACTCTTTTAAAATCAAGTTTTTACAAAATTACATTATTGTTGTTGCTTCTATATGTGAAAACATTGAAGGTAATCTAGCAATACAAAATATAAAAAATAATCAAGATAAAAACCATGGCAGTTAAGAGTTGACCAATCTCTACTGACAGCGCCCGTTCACGAACATGACACGTGAATCAGCACCATTCAGCTCAACCATTTTGGAGGGAGCTGAATGATCCAACACACGCGCCACCATCAGCGAGACATTTGAGTGAGCATGACAATTCTCTCAACCGCCATGCTCATTTATGTCAAACACATCATAATTAACTTAATTTATGGCTCCATGGTACTCACATTTACAAAATTGAATGCTGCTAAATTATATAAAACTAAGGTTTTCAATGTCTCTAAAATGTTAAAAAAGTAATTAAAATATATTTGTATTAAATATAATAATAACGATGCTTGTTACTCATGTCAACAAAAAAAAGGGGTAGGAAACAAAATTCCTCCAATTAGGAAGTTCCCTAAACTGCCTGTGGAGCAGGACCAGCAATGAGCCAAGCATTTTTATTATTGATGTAGTCTTCTAATTTATAATATGCTTGTCTACATAGTGTGCTTTTAATACATGTTTTAAGCAATAGTTCTTCTGTTTTACCTTTTCACAGCCAACATTTGAAAACAGCTATGATTAAAAAGCGAGCTTTTGAGATCCGCAGTAATTATACATGCAGAAACTTATGCTTACGATGTAGTAACAACTTAGTCGGTTAATTAAACTATCTCATATATGTCGGGTTTTAACGTTGTTTAAGTACCAAATACGACATTTTATAAGAGGTTTGGCAATAAACTAATTATGATAGCAGTATCTGGTCGGGCTGAAATTGGAACATGTACGCAGTATGTAAATGCATAAGTGACAACGTAACGTTACTTAGGACTAAATGGCTTCCGCGTCGAGACAGGGCGGCAATTAGGTACGCTAACTACGCCATTTTCTGAATTAAACATTCTACAAGACAAAAAATTTACTAATGTTATTAATATGAAAACGAAGCCACTTTTACTGATGTTTGATTTGCGATAGCTCTGCAAACATTAACATAATTCAAAGTTAACGATATCTTGATTTATTCTTTGTAAATGTAAATGTTTCAAAATCAAATTGATGACACATTTCTTGTCGTTTAAAGTTGATATTGTAGCGCGTATACGCGCGTCGATGACGCGTAAAGAAACTTCATATCTGCATAGGCCCTAAGTTTTAAGTGTACGAGTTAATATAACCACAAGTGCCAATTGAATTGCGTTAACAATCATAAAAGCAAGCCAAATGATTCATCGTTGTATTATCTTTGTTATTTAACACCTTACAAAGTTGCTGATTTGTTAATAACTTCCCCGAATAAAGTATTGCAACAATATGCAATTAACCTTTTAATCGCCATAGTCATGTTCATGTACGTATGTATGTAGATGACCAACCAAAATGTGCCCAGCTCACCACGCTGACGTCTACATGACAGACTATTATACGTAAATAAAGCTCATAAAACAACAATGTTTCTTTAATTTCCTTTGCTTAATTTATGACCTTGACTCATCCGAATTTATACAAGTTGAACTTTTATTTATATTTCATCTATACCTACTAACGTAAGATGACAAAAACTAATACCATCAGTCAATAGTTATCAGTGATTACATCACTGATAAAAATACTTGACTGGATGCTGGTCTAGCTCCACAGCCATAAGGGTTCATAGATTAATTGATTAGAATTTTTAACTATTTTTGGAGCTGCTGAAGATGTAGATCTATATTATCTTTGCATTGTATAAACTCAATGTGTTAGTATTATATAATTTTTCGTAGCACATACATGTAAGCACTATGTTCATTAAAGCTACCATTTACGAGGTATACCTCTCATTGTTGGGAGAGTCATGTTAACTTGAATGTCTCGCTGACGGTGGCGCATGTGTTGGATCATTCGGTTCCCTTCAAAATGGTTGAGCTAAAATGGTGCCGGTCCATGCGTCATGTTCGTGAACGGACGCCGTCGGTTGGGTCATATCTTAGCTGCCTCGGTTATTTTAAATTTTGGTTTGAATTGTTATTATAACTATATTTTTCTCTAGACCTCTTTTAACATGCAAGACTTGTTACATTGTTCTCTAATTGTACCCTTAGATTCAACATGAATGATGTAACCTAAATTTGTAAAATATTACTGATTTTAAAAGAGTGTTCATGGAGTTTCTTTCTCGTTCTTCTCCATAGAAACCTACTGTTTGGAACGAGCAACTAACTTCAACTTTCTGACTGACTGACTCTGACAATTCAAAAGTACCTGTAAATGGTTTAATTGAAATAAATGATTTTGAGTTTGAGTTTGACCAATAATAAAGTGAAAAATGTCTTGGCGCCGAGGCAGGGTATGTTTTGCTTTTTTCACGTGGCGGTCAAAGGGTTAAAGAAATTACAAGATGTAACGTAAACATAGCCATGACGTTTGAACAGCAATGAGGCAATCAAGATCACCAGAAGGATTAATTGTTAAGAAAACTATAATGAATTACGTAATAATATAAAAAATAACAAGAGGAATTGTGTGGATTTTGTTTATTTTATGATTGTCCCCGTTGGTCATTCTCTTGGGTTGTTAGAAAAAACACCGTTCATTAAAATAATCATTTATTTCATAAATAAACTAAGCTAACTATAATAGTCTAAGATCGTTTTAAGGTTTTTTTCTCTGAACTTAATTAAGCTTTGTTTCTTAATTGTCCTGTGATGATTTTGGTCATTTCTATAATAAAATTTAACATTGATAAGAAAAGCCCAATGGAAAACCACAAAAAATATGGTGATTCTTTTTCTTTTGGATTGTTTACTATATTTGCAGTGTTCTATAAGCTTTGAAATCGACTTTAACTGTCCAAGTCACTAGAAGATTTGTCAACATGTCTTTTTCCTTTTACCCAAGTTTTACTACTAAAGGCTGCTATACACTTAGCGGGTAATAGGCCGAGCCGCGTAAGTGTAATGCCATAAACATTTTATAGAATTAAATGTGACGCAAAAGAGCAATTAAAGCGCTTAATTTTACGGCTGAAGGCATACACTATTTATAAAATATAATTATAATATTATAATTTAATTTGAGCGATGCTTACATTTTTCAGGGTCGCTATAGATATATTCGGTTCGGTATTCTCAATTTAAACTTTGTTAACGAAAATGTCTATACTGACCCTAATAAATTTAAGCATCGCTCATATTAAACCATAAGATTATAATAAATTATATTTAATAAATAGTGTATTCCTCCAGCCGTAAAATTAAGCGTTTTAATTGCTCTATTGCTTCACATTTAATTCTATAAAATGTTTATGGCATTAATTTGGTTTAATTCATTTAAAACGAAGTCCGGTAGCAGTATTGCATAAATTTTGAGTGATCATTGCGATGGAATATCAATAATGAAACTCTTCGGGCTTCAGACCGTTAATATGTAATTTGTATGGATTAAGATGATGCGGCACCGCGGGAGCCCTCATATTACACGGAGATTCTATTCAAGATTATAATGGTTACCAATATTAATGTTATTTATAGCCCATTCGATCTTTGACATATAATTTCCTGAGACATTTTGCATCTCCATTGTCGAAACTAATACAGATTTAGTGCATAACTTAATCAAAATGCAACTTTCTTTTATTAGCAAAAATACCAGTTTTAAAATGTCTTACAAGTTACTTATTAATTGTCATAAATAAAATATTATAAGGGCATCGATAAATCACAATCAAATTACAATCGATTAGAGGAATTTAAATACCGCCCACATTCCTGTGAGTTCTTTAGGATGATAATGTGAGATAATTTAACTTACAACCCAGCCATACCTATTTACTAACGATTTTCATTATTACTAGGTATAAAAAAACAAATACTGTGGATTATGTAACTTTCTAAAAATATAAAAAGGAATATTATATTATAGTAATTTGTAGTGTCTTGATCGCCAAGTGGTTAGGGTATCCGACTCTCGTGCATGAGATTACGTGTTCGACTTTTTAAATTAATGTGTACATTTTATTTAGGTACGTAGTTATTTTTGGACATCACTTGCATCGGTTAAGGAACATTGTGGGGAAACTAATTAATATAATCGCTAATCTGCCTCGAGCAAGCGATCAATGCTCGTGTCTTCTCTGAACGAGAAGAGCTTCTTTCTTCTTTTTTCCTTTTTTTTTAAACCGTTCTCCGTAGGTACTAGGAATGTATCCTTTATCGTGGGTGCGTTTACAAACATATTAACTCACATACACAAACAGCCAGACCCGGAACAACTATCTGTAGGCCATACAAATATTTGTTGCGAGAATCGAAACCGCGACACGCAGCGCGGCAGCCGATCACTGAGCCACTGCGCCAACCGTGCCTTCCAACGCCCGGTAGTGGGACAATATTAGGCTGGTATTATTAGTACTTTGTTAAATATAACACGTCTTCGATCAAACGAAGTCGTGCTAGTTACGTTGATATTATGTGCCACAGCCTCTCAGTGGTAGAGGTCTACCGGCATATCATGGCATAAACAAATAATGGACCAGGCTTTGTAACGGATGGGCTGCTAAAATAATACTCAGAAGTAATTGGAACCTGAAAGTACAATAGAAGGGGCGCGACCAGCACGGATTTGGAGCCCTGCCGAACTCACTCCGATCGACCACTGTTTTTTCTTAACTGACAAATCTGACAGGACTGCTTTTTTGAATTATTTAAAGGCTGCGGCAAAAAATTTAGATTTTCATATGGCAATGTCAATTGTCAATCAAATTACGAGATCTGTCAACCGCTGCAGAAAAATTAAAGTACCTATCAAGATCGTTTAATCCAATTTCCTCAGTATTGCACACAACAAATTTCTTTTCCCCTTTTTTCCACGAGATTCCGGTAAACCTTTAGTTACGACTCCTTTGAATAAACAAGCTTGCATTTCCAAGTTTTGTATTGTACCTATCAAAAGACACATGCTCACTGGCGGCAGCTTTCTTCCATATAAATGACATAATAAAAATTTTATTCGATCATCACGTAACTTACTTACGAGATGAACACAATATGTGCTTTTTTCTTGAATAAATATACTTAATCTGGCTAAAGCGTGGGTGTTTCGACTTATATGGATTTATACATAAAACAGTTTAATTTTATTAGTAATCGTTCTCTTGGAATTCGTTACAGCTATTAAGCCATTAATAATTAATAACTTCGTGAATGAATAATATAACGATTGGGAGATTATTTAATGCACTTTCAAAATATTTAAGGAGAATTTTAAGTAATGGCAATATTATCTGTAGGTATTTTAGGTAGTAGGAATGCCTTAAAAACTTATTTCACTTTACTTTTATTAGTTGTCTGTTAGAGTTACCACAATTTAGTGTATAAAATCATACCAAGGTACTAGGTAGGTAATGGTACCTACATGGTTTTTTGATATCTTCAACGTTAGCCGACATCCTCATAACTTTACTTACTTACTTTCTGTATAACACATTATAATGTGTATTTAGAACTTGAAGCTAAACGCTTTTCTTAGTGCGTCATCTAATATAGAGCCCGGTGATTTTAAAATTTTAGCATTTCTAACGCAATTCAGTCTCGTTAATAGATCTTTTTGTTGCGGTCTACTCGTGAACCTCTGCAACTTCCGCTTTGTACCTATAGCTAAAAATATAGGTCATTTCATATGTACCACTAACTAACAATATTTCATACCCAACCTAATAAATAACTCTACAAACTTATGCATACTCATGTTTTACAAATCTTTACTTAATATTATAAAGAGGCATTTTTTTTGTATGTACGTAATCTCCGGAACATTTGAAATAATGTTTGATATCGGATGAGTACATCCGATTTCAACAATAGGAGCAGATTAAGCAGAGTTATCTCATTAACCTCTTTCCTTTTCTTTCATATATATATTTAAAAAAAACGAAATTCTTAAGAAAAAACGCTGACGAAGTCGCGGGCAAAGTTCTAGTAAAGTCACCAAAAGAGATAAGTATCTATGTCGTCGGGAATAGTTGAAGATTTCTTAGAAACCAATGGAGGCTTTTAAATGACATTTTATTAAATCATTGAACTGTTTATTCTACTCTCTCTACTAATTTTAATTTATTTTATTCATAAACACCTATCAGTTTCTCAGTAAACTTCCAACTATTTCCGGCGACATGGATACTTATCTCTTTTGGTGACGGTACGTATATTTTATCTTTTACCAAACTTCCGTTCTGAGAGCAGCTGAACTACCATCATTTTAAACATTACTGTGATGACCATATTATTGATTTTTCTTTGCTTTGTTTCCCCAGGGCTCTCATCCCGACAGTCTGTACCGCGTGTCGGCAGACAATGGCGTGAGCTCAGGCAAGATGAAGCGGGTGCTGC
The DNA here is from genome assembly GCA_947361185.1 of Charanyca ferruginea. Taxonomy (NCBI): domain Eukaryota; kingdom Metazoa; phylum Arthropoda; class Insecta; order Lepidoptera; family Noctuidae; genus Charanyca; species Charanyca ferruginea. The sequence goes on from OX376058.1 coordinate 9,933,480, forward strand.
GTGTACTGCGGTGGCCGGTCGCACTGGTCACCGTCTGCGTAGCCCTCGCTGTGTTCGTCTACTTCCTCATGCCTGGTGAGTAACACGGATTAGTATGAGTAATAATAAACTTCTATATTTCCTAAAAATATAAATAATAGTACATTTTACATTTTTTTAATTTATGGTAAAGAACATTAACATAGAAAATTTGGATGTTGCAGATCTGTATGTAGACAATAGATAGATAAACTTTATCTCTTACACTAGGGTAGGTATCTTGTATCTTAAGAGACAGTGTCAGTGACTGAGACAGACAGACAACCACCTTCAAAGTCTAAAAAGTGATAAATAACTTTAACACAGTACACACATTATGATTGTACTCTAGATTTGGAAGTTGGTGGCAATTAAAGCCAACAAACAGAACAAAGCCACCGACTTCCAAATCTAAAGTCATGTGTGAACTGTCCTAAAGTTATTTACCACTTTTTAGACTTTGAAGGCGGTTGTCTTTTTTTAAAAAAGCTTTTTGATCTTAAAATATGAACAACTGATATATAACTCACTTCTTTTAAATATACTCTTCTCTAGTCGTTTCCTATGCATTTAATATGAAGGTCGCAGGTACTCTAGTAGCTACCTAATTCAAAGGAAATTAAGATAATCAAATTAAAAAAAAAGCAAAACTACATTACATTAAGTACATTAGGTAGAAGGTAACGTTGACATTTTTGTGAACGATTCTTAAAGCTGTTATCACAAAGTTTTATCTTTTTGTTACAAATTAATACACCTTTTTGGAAATTACCGCCTTTCTATACCTTTCACCCGTTTACCTATTTACAATCTCTCACATTTCTCCTTTTACTTTTCTCGTTTGATACTATCTATGTTATTTATTTGCTCTAAGGTTTTAGGCTAAGACAAATATAAAGTTTACACGTACCCAAAAGGTTGAAACCAAAAAATAGTGCAAATGACACATTTTTATTACATGATTTTAGACAATCATAATCCGCAATTATCAAAATTGTTCTTCGGCTATAAAAGGAGCAGAATTCCGATTAGCCGTAGTTTATATTCTGTGAGTACCTACGTACGTACATACATGGTTCGCACAAGGCTTTGTTGAATTGGTCACGTCGAAACTTTCAATTTTCCAAACATAATGCCCCAATATCTGCAGCTTTGCATCATACCGGGCATATTTGTATCGTGGGTATCGCTCGAAAGCTGTTATTGACACCATTGTAGATTATAACTGTATCAATTGGCTGTGACAAGTTCTCACAGCTAAATCAGTAATATTTATGGACGAGGAACACTTCCGAACGGCCTGGGGAACCATTCTAAAACAATTTAATATTTTACAACAGTTTTATAAAGCCAAAGATAATTATGATTTCCGTTGAGGGACCGAAAGTTGTGGGTTGTTATCTCATGTTTATCTCAGAGACATTAAAACAATACGTATTTTATATTATGTATTGGTAAGCGCGTGTGAACCCACACAAAAATGTTAACATGATGCATAATTATCAGCTCTTAATTAAACGCTTCCACTTAATTAAGTTTATGTTCTCAATTAACTTAGAAACGTGTTCGATTGACTACGACACTGACCGAGCCAGTGAAAATAAGATAAGCTTTTTTCGTAGATCAACTAAACATAATTAACATCTCTACAGTTGATTTTTGACATAATGTCGATTATATCAGACGGTATTCAACATTCTTGATGGAAAGTCGTTATTATAATGTAATAGAGTCTGTTCACGTTTTGGGCGGAGATGCGCCGGACAGACGGCACGAGCAATGTCAGAGGTTAAGTCCACACGTAACAGACAGTCGCGTAGGAAAGCTTCAACAACACCAAACAGTGTAATAAAAAGCTTTTTTATATCTATGCGTCACAACGACGTGTTTGACATAAACTAAACAGACACTACATATTTTATTGATCTGACTCAGATATGTAATAGATTTTTATTGCTCTAATCACCTATTAAACGTAATTGGATTCTAGTTGACTAGACTTTTTTATTAACAAATCTATCATAACTTTATTCAATCGCTATTTCTGATTCTTTTATCGATATGACCTGGTCTAAAATAAAAGAGAATTTGCATATAGAAAGTCTGTAATGTTAATTTTTACATTAAAATCAGTAATTGCCCTCGAAGCGGAAGCTGAAATGCATCGTAAAATAACTTTCAAAGCAATTATAGTCCTTTTCATGTGCAAATTGTACTTTGATAAGAGTACGAGACTCTCGAAACTTTTGATCTCTTCATAAATATTCAACCACTTTCACATCTCACACGCAAAGGGATTTTTAATAACAGATTTTAAATGGTCAAGTAAAATCGTGGTGCGCAATAATTTGATTGCGTGGGGTGTCCCACGTCGTCACGTCGTCCGCACCAGCAGCCCTGCGCCCGCGCCGCATGTGACCGGATGCGCTCCAGTCTCCTTTGTTGCTCTCATAATGTGTTTTTATTTGCGAAGGATCCGTAAAAACGAAAGTTGACCTCGCGCATACCTTTGTGCATTCATAAAGGATGTAGGCGGTTTTATTTTTATACATGCTCCGCTTTTTCGCATTTCTTTTTCTTTTTAGATAGATAAGATTAATGTTTATCGTTATTTCACAGTTTTTATATAACATGCTTAATTTTGCAATACAAGGAAAGTATCATATAAGAAGTCATCACATGAATAAGATCACAAACTGACAAAAATATTGTCCCATAATATAACATTCTCTCTTCGGTGTTTCGTTTGTCATTGTCGATGACTGTATGCTGTACCTACCTATTCGCATAGTAAGTATGCATCACTATTATGATGTCAAAACGATAAAGATATTTTATTTGTAAATCATGGACATACTTAGTGCAAGATGTTGGGGTCTTGGGGTATAACTTGGCCTACATGTTTTACCATAGAATATGGCGTACAAAGTAATAAGTTCACGAGTAGACCGAAACTAAAAGGATCTACCTACCTATCATATATAAAACCATCAAAATACAAACTTAGAATAAAATAATCTATCTGTAAAAAAACATAGCAAATTAATATAAATATCGTATTTTAAGACAGGTTCCTACATTTAATAAATTCTCCTCGATCCTTATCAATACATCACATACGCAACAATTTGTTTCAACAAAAAAACCAAAATGTCAAAATATTACTATGGACGAAACCTAAGGTCTATGAGTCACTTTCTTTTTACATTGAAACGACAATTACAGCCAATGAAGTGTCTATTGTGCCAATCACAATAAAAAACTGTTGGAACTGTCAGTTAATTACAGTATGCAAAATGTGAAGATGTATTATGTGTATAATCATACTCATGAACACACGTGAAATCAATTATGAAATAAATTGAAGGTTGTTGTTGCTATCTGTTGATGCTAATGACTGGTTTGCTGCAGTTCGAATTAATAACGCCTTTTCACATTGTAAATTGATAAAATAATATTGGTCTGGGAATGATAAAAGAACTTTGAAAAAGTCATTTGTTTCTTTGTGCATACGATGTTTACCTGCCCTTTAAGATACCAAATTCATTATGTAAATCTGAACTATCTTGCACCATCATCCACTTTATCGAATTAAAATTATTGATGTATCCAAGGACATAATTCCAACGAATTAAATATTTAAAAGATCAATTATACTACCTAATAGGTACTTGAGCACCTTATATTCGATTTGCAAAATAATATATCTTGGTGGAATATAATAAATGGTTGTAATTAAGGAGGTTTATAATAGTGGTATTACTGCGACAGTTGATATGTTTCAGCGAGGTGTGGCAGCCTCTAGGCTGCCAGTGTCGCTTGAACGCTTACTTATCTCATGTGCACAGTGGTTATCTACTAAATAACCTAATGACTCCTCAGTAGATACCTACGTTAATAGGCTCCCGCAGCGACTGCAGCACTAGTTCACAAATTGCATTTCATTTGGTGCACACCTTGTAACGTTATGTAACGTATAATCATTTTAATTACTTACAAAGTAGGATACGTGCTACAAGGAGCCTAAATTACATCCCGTATATCGGTTAGGTCACACTTCTGCGAAACTGTTCGGCGCGAGTAGTCGAGTGAAGAAACTAGCGAAACGCGAATTCCTATTGCTTACGAAAACATTGTTGGAACATCAGATGATTCCAAAAATAGTAGCTATACAAGGTGACACGAAAGGCGGTGTCGGATGTACCTAAAAAAAACAATAACATGATAAAAAAAGCAGCTGATCCATACCTACGTCAAAATAAGCGTATGAATTAGCAGATGTTTTTCCCATGTTTTTGCTTGATTAGTCTTAGGGTTAGTCGGATTAGTCCCATATTCGACATAGTCAACGTTGCTCATAATGATGACTTCAAAGAACCCTGTTCAGGTTTACAGTTTATTCTATTTAATTGCACTTTATATAGATAGGTATTTTCGTACCAATACTTATGATTCTATAAAAATAAAACGCATAGTAACAACAGTCAATAAATAAATACAATAGAATAGCATAACCAAATCCATAATCATCGACGAACTGCATGCATAACAAAACATGAGACGCCGGTATAGGAAGTCCCAGCGTTCACCTATGACACTGACACAGCGAAACGGGAGCGTGTGTTTACCCACTATCGTCACATTATTTATGTATGTATGTTGTGCAATCGCGATAAGGATTAATGGCGATACTAGGCTGACACGGCCGGAGGAGTGCCGTGACATCTTGAACCAAGCTTTCTCCGGCCCGTGTCTTCGCTCTCAAGTGATACTCTGGCTTCCTACTACATTTACCGGCATGAAGCACGACGCGACGTAATCTTACAGTCTAATCTTCTTTAGGTTAGTCTGACTACCGGTTACTAAAGACCAGACGTAATGCAGATAGTGTCATTACCTTTCCAGTAATCAGAGTATCTCTGTTAGCAAAATGACAAACGCTCCATTGGTCGTAACATCAAATGTGGCAACCAAGTTACTTTTGCGTGTATTGTTTAATCGCGTACATGTTCTAGCAATCATTGTCTTGAAATTCGTGAGATTTTCACCAAATCGGAAGACGCCTTGGTCAATCATTACTGTAGTCCATCAATATTCTTGATCATCTGTAAGAATTAAAGAAGAAGACGAAGAAGAAAGAAGAAGGGAGGGGGGGGGGGTTCTGTAAGAATTTAATTCTCAGTAGCAGCCCAGAGTTTGGAAGTTGGCGATGTAACACTCTCGTTCCTCATATTACATTATTAAGAATACTACTTTTATTTAATTTTTTCGACTATACTTTGAGAGTTTTGGACGCAAAACTGATGCAGAACGGACGCAGTCTGCGACCAAAACTTTAAAAATTTAGTCGAAAAAATTAAATAAAACTAGTATTCTTTCAAAATTAAAAAAAAGGCGTATACTAAAAGATAGATAATAAAATTGTCTGTAAGATAGTGTAAGTTTCGGATAATTATATCTGGTAGATTTTGTGTGATTGTCAATGTTTTGTCCGCGTCAGACACAACTTCACTAATTAATTAAACTATTTAATATGAACTTAATCAAAAATATTCACTTTCTATATGATTAAGAGAATGTTCTAGTTTAACATATATTTTTTTCAAATCATTTACACTGCACATTTTGACGTGATTGTCAGTTTAAAATCTGTAAAAGTCGTATATCGTCGCCTTAAAGCTTGCGCCTGATCTCTCTCCAGTCGTGTGGGATTAACGTCCCATCGGACTATAAGAGTGAGGAAAGAGGGAGTGCACCTGTGTTTGCGCACATACTGTAGTAATATATATACCTATCTCCTAGACTCTTGTTTACTTCGCTAGTCTTTATTGAGATTGGCCACCTTGAGAGAATTATAATATCACTGTAAAACATCCAGATTTCCGTGTTTTTTGTATGCACAGTAAGTAGATAATGGATTGAACGTCTCTAGCGTAAGCGTAGTTAGGAATTGGCTACATACAAACGGTTTAAGAACATAAATAAGCGATTTTCGTAATGTACATACCTATATTATTTTATTAAAAATGGTATTGCGTTCAAAATCATCATAATTTACATGAAATCCATTAAAATCAATGATGTTATTTGAAACTTAGTAGTTTGAACATTAACTATACTATAACATAAATTATTAAGAGTAAATTATATTTCAGACATTCACGTTCACTTTTGTAGGTTTTTGGCACGTGTCGACATTTATCTGTGCTTTTAATCATCGTCAGTAGAAAATAAACTTATTGATTTATAACTTTATGTTCTGAATATCATTCACTAACGACTAGGTAAAGGCAGTTAGCATATTCTCCTTAATTGCCCAATCACCAAAGTGATCCGAAATGTAGTAAAAGTTATTTTATGAGAGTTACTTTTTGTTTTATAATGCGGAAATCATTTTTTATTTGGAATAGGTGGTCGATGTTGTTTTACGTTATTTTTTTAAGTTGAAGCGTGGCCTTACAAAACGTAGTATAGCCTAAAATTTGATAATAAAATAACTCTATGAAATTTTCTAGTTAGAATTAGGGCACTAATTTAGGCTTGTGTTTAGTACTTTCCCGTCAAATAACTAAAATTCTAAAATAGAAGTACCTAACTCAAAAACATGTAATGGAAAATACAATTTTTTTAATTAGGTACCGTGTCCTGTCATCCGGTCAGGCCAGCCTTGGTACAATGACGTAAGACTGAGGAACTCTAGGTCTCAGTCCAGTGGTTTGCATAACGACTTCTCTCTTATCCCTCCGTATCTCTTATCACCATTAAAACTATTGCTGCTCTACATGAGCGCCTGTCACAAACCTTGAGCAATACGCGAGTTCATAACTCTTTAATTATTTTTCATTTTTTTCTTTTGCTATAAGCAGCATCTGTTACCATTAAATAGAATACTTACTTACATTTAATTCAACCAAACAAGAACTCATGAATAAAAGATAGAAAACTTTAGAAAATCGTTTTTTAATTTCCCTTTGCAATTAACCGATTGTTAACCCTTTAATTCCAGACAACTTGGAGTCAAGGATCGGTGAGAATGGCACTTACTGGGAGCCGGCCGCCGCCGCCGCCGCCGCCGCCGCCGCCGGACAGAGGACGTCCGCACCACCACGGGAACAAACAATAAAACCGCAAAACGACCAACTTGGTAAGGTTTCTGAAGCTAGAGCCATGTATTCACTAGGCGATATTGACGTGGTATGGAAACTTTAGAAAAGGTTACAAAAATTTAGGTAGTTTTATTCCCAGAATAGAGGTTCAGAAATTACTAATCGGTATTCCTCTGTGACGTTCAAAACTATGTGTTCATGTATGTAACCGTTTGTTTCAATTGATATTTATTGCGTTATGTGTTAAATGTTTGTCTTGTATTGCTTCAAAACTTATCCACTGTTTAAAAAGATAAAGCTTTGAGCTGTAACCTACAGCAGTACAGCTCAAAGCGTTATCTTTTCAAACAGTGTGTTCCACACACACGAACAATGTGGTTAGTGATAGTAATCATCAACCGCAATGTTCATGGGTATGAGGAGCACAACTTGGTAATAATTTTCATATACATATAACATTTAAATGTGAGAAATAAATTAGTGTGTGTAATGTTACTTAGTTGTGTAATGTAGTTTTATTCAGCAATTAGGATAATTAACCTTGGGTTTTTGTTGCAAACACATAATTGCAGGTACGAAAACATCGGAAATAGATTTCTACGATGCCGAAAACAATAAAAACCCTGATTTACACACTGCTTTTGAAACTATAGCAGATTCAAATACCAAAAGAAAACTGCCCATACCTCCAGTCTTCCCAACCCATCTTACACCCGAAGTGCAATACGGTAACGAAAAAGCAGATGCCGATAACTTAAGAACAGCCAAGTTATTGGAGGACGCCGCCACTGACGACTCGACGCTAAAACCGCATATTACTCAAAAACCTGAGAAGCCACTAGCGATTTACTTAAAAAATGGCAGTACAGCTATCACAGGGCTAGCGAGAGCAGAAACAATAAATGATTTTAATATTAATGATTATAAACGGTCAGCCAATAAGAATGTGGAATACACTCAGAGGGAAAAGAGTCAGAGCTACATAGGACCTCTCGGAAATCCCGGACAGCACGCCCACGGAGCAGACAAATTCGTACCGCTACAAACAGAAGAGATTTACGATCGGCGCCCTAATGTTGACGATATCAGCTTTACTTCAGGACATTCAAAACTGTTTGGTATTTCCATAGAGGATGCAGAAAAAATGAAATCAACTACTCAAAGTTCTCTGTATAACACAAGAGTGTCCCCCACGCTTCCAACTTGGCGTGACGGAGACGACACGACTACGACAAAGTATCCATCCAATATCTATTCAGAGGGTAAGTCTTTAACTTTTGTGTAGGGGCATGCGGTTTCATCAATAATGTTCAAGGTAAAAATAGTAAAAACAGATCAATTCTCTAGGTAGGTAGATATACCTATATCTACCTACCTAATTACAATGTCAAAGTGTATACATATATTGAAAGGTGAATAATATGTTGATCTGTAATCTGTAGGTAAGTACCTAATTAAGAGTTTTCGTATAACAATTGTGCAGTGGGTGGGTGTAACTAACTTTATGGTTGATTAGTTTAATTTGGGCATTTTTAAGCACAATACCAATATCTATATAAAATCTTTCAGTTCAATGTCATTCGACCCGCATGGCTCTATGCCGAGGCATCCTACCGTATGACTTAGCTGCAGCACCAGCGAAGATTGCAGATGTAGAGGTGACATCTCTGCTATCCCAGATTGACTACTTAGTGGCAACTAATTGCAGTGACCGTATCAGGCATTTCATGTGCGCTTTACTAGAACCTGAATGCAATCCTCCACCATACCCTACAAAGATGCCATGCTATGGTATATGTAAAGGTAAACAAATACAATATCTAGTAAACCTTATTATCAATTCTGATATTTAAGCCGCAGTATCTCAATATTAACCCATAATCATTTTAATTCCAGCGATCTACGACTCGTGTGACGGTCAGATTCCTACCGAGCTGACTCCGTTGTTCAATTGCAAGCAGTACTCGCGTACTAACTGTGTAGGAGCCAGGACCCCGTGCTACCCGCGCGAGTTCTCGTGTAACGACGGATCGTGTGTGCCGAGAGACTGGATGTGTGACGGCACCAAGGACTGTCCCGCCGGTGAGGACGAGACCCAATGCTTCAAGTGCGATCAAACTGAATACCGGTAATAATATTATGTAAATTGCTATGTCTATATTCTAAAAGGACTTTTTTAGCGACTTCATGTAAAAATGTAGCTTATAGCACTCAGGGATAACGTAGCTTCGTATTGGAGAAATAATTTTAAAGTCTATTATGTATTTTTTTGAGATTTTCCAATCTTTTTCTTTTTTTTTGAGTTTATATTACAATTAAAGATGCACAAATTCACATATTTCCTCTTTATACTTTATATATAATGTTAAGATTAGATTAGATAATCAAATTGTATCTTTCCTGATGTTAGATGTCTTCTTCTTTTTCCTGCCCTTATTCCATGCTACTTGTGGTCGGCGCAACATGTTTTCCTCTTCCATTCCGTCCTGTCCAACGTCATGCTTTCACTGACTCCCATTTCATTCATATCATTTTTCACACAATCCATCCATCTTTTCTTTGGCCTGTCACGGATTATATAACAAAAATTTACCCTGCAGCTGTAGTACTGGAGGGTGTATTCTGAAGCGTTGGCTCTGCGATGGTTACTCGGACTGTCCAAATGGCGAGGACGAACACGTGGACACGTGCGGCACGCGCCCCGCGCACACGGTAATAGCTGACGCGCACGAACACGGCTCTGTGCACCCCGACGCCGACACGCACGAGCCCGGCGAAGAGTTGGCCGGCTCCGCGCCTGCGCCAGCCATCAGAAAACCCAACAGAATTCAACACAAACACAAGTCCGCCAATCAGCGTATTGGTATGTTAAACAGTTAACACAACGAGTTTATCAAGACTTGATTTCTTAAAAACTTACTTACCTACAGTTTATAATTTCATTGCATCTTTTTTTCAGTAATCTCCTGAAATATTTTGTTTTATTTTTCATTGAAAACATAGAAACATACATAAGCAGGATGTTCGTTACTGTTGGACAGCGCCTTAATATAGTTAGGCCGCACGGTTCAAATTAAAATAATTGAGATCAGTTTGTACCTTTCCGCATTCAACAGCGATGTTGGTGATTTAGATTCTATGTACTTATATTTCTATCTATTAATAATCACTTGCATTTGATTATTTATAGTTTCTAAACATTTATTATTTTGTCTTATATTTCAATATTTTTTTAGGAGAAAACGAAAGTAGCAAGGAGCTGCTCATTACGAGCGACAGTAACAATTCACTGAAAACAAACATATCACGCCGTCCCTTACCACCCCGATTGTCACACTACTATCACACCCAACCAACTAGACCAACCGTTACAGAATCTAGTAAAACTCTTGTCGCTGAGACTGCTAAACCAAAACATAACCTTAAGAAACCCGAGGAAGAAAAGGATGCTCAAAAAACTATTTCAGAAAAGGAATCTATCGAAGACGTTAACATGGGAGATCTTGGATTTTTCGATGAGTTTGAAAAAGAAAGCAAAGATCAACCAATGGAGCCTGTTCAGCAACAGCCAGAACGGCCCATAAAGATCTCGAGGTTCGGAGTGCCTCCGCCCAACCAACAAAGGCCAGCCCCGACCCGATCATGGCCTGCACCGACTCAAGCCGCTCGCATTGATAAAAATGCCAACAAGTATGACAGAGTCATCGATGGTGCAGCCTTGCTGAGGGTAACACACCTTATTATTTGTTTGCGATTTCTAATCATGCCTGTCCTGCAAATAAAAAGTAACAATACTTCCAGCAGTGTTATTTGTAACTATCAAGCTCACTTAACTTAAATTCTAGAGCAGATTTTTACAGAATAGACTGTACGGTCTTGCTACTTTCTCGCTACCGTTTGACCACTATCTCACCTGATGGGAAGCGATGATGCGGCCTAAGATGGAGCACGCTTGCCTAGAAGTAACCTATTCACTCTTGACTTAAAGACTCCCGGGTTGTAGCTATCAGGAAACACAGACTCAGGCAGGGAATTCCACTCCGTAGCAGTACGCACAATGAATGTATTCCCAAAACGTTTTGTGCGTGTGGGTGGGATGTCCACCATGTACCGGTGGCGCATCGCCGTACGTCTTGTGGTCCGATGATGGAACGGGCTCGGCGGAATTAAATTAGTGTAATAACAACATTACACTTAGCCGTGTTATGTTATTGTAGTCGCCAGGTGTCCAGTATTTTTGCCAATTTTCAAGATGCATTCGGGTAATATGTCTGGCCCACACTAATTTATATAATGGCCAAAGTTTCATTTCACAATTTATTCTAAAAAAAAATCATGTGTTGCGAGTCCAGCTTGCACTTGACTGGTTTTTACTTCCGCATCTGTTACTGGAGTTATGCAGCGCATACATTATTTTAATTTAATATTTCAATTTCCGCAACCAAAATATTTTGTATCTATTCACGAAAAATAAATATTACTTTTTGACTAAGTTAGAAACAATCGCTTTGCAGAAAGCGGCGGCGGACCACGCAGCAGAGCTTGCAGAAAATGTATCTATGAACGATACCTTTGCGTATGTGGACAAGGACGAGGTACCAGACAATTTACACGGTGAAATTTCTGAAACTAAAACTGGCAGCGGCAACAAACCCCCGCCGGCTGGTATTAAGATTTCAAAAAGTAAGGTGAAGGAGTCTCCCCGTGCGCACGCGTCGCCCTGCCCCAGCGGAGAGCTGCGCTGCGTGGACGGGCTCTGCATCACGCTGGCGCAGCTCTGCGACGGCACCATCGACTGCACCGACCACGCCGACGAGGACAACTGCTACACGTGATCCTACTGCCACACACTAGCGGTGAGCAGGCAGTGGGTGTACGACACTCGAAGGAAGTCGTTACTATTCCAGTGACTGACCAGTGACCGATGACTTGCTACGACATTTAAGTTATTTTTTTATGAATGTTATGCAATTTGAGTGTACAATATAATATAAGTATAAGTTATATTGCCATTGAAAATTATGTTTGACAGTGTAACTGACAACTTTAACTTTTTGATAGATTGATGTGGTTGTCTCATGAAAGTGGGTATAACATAAATAAAGTAACACCTAGAAGAGTATAAGAGTTATAACTCAGTAAGCAAAACATGTATAGTTAAATGCATGATTGAGAGAGTGATCGTCATTATTATTATGTCGTAATTCCTCTTACTTCAACCATTGTAATTTTCTTGTCAAAGGAGTTGTCTCAATATTTAGCATAGAACTATGAATCAGGCATGCTGTTACAAAATAAAGTCGAGAATAATATTATACTCACTACAGCCATTAATTAATTGCAACGCAAGGGCACCACGGGGAATACAAAGGGAGGGTCTACATAGCGGTATAATTTGACAGTTGGCAGGAACGTCATCGATATAGTAATACAATACATTCTAGAGTTTCTAGTGGCACTGGGAAATATGGAGCAAACATGGCCCTCTTGTAACGACGTCCTTATGTTATAATAGGTACGCTGTGATAAAGCAATGCATGATTAAAGTGGAATAGTATTCACCTGGCTAGGTAAAGTAGCTTCACTATGTCCTCGTAGGTACTGCCGTCCATAGTAGATCTTATTCAGTACCGATGGAGTAAGCCGTAATGTATTTAGAATTAGATTACAATTGTACTTATTGAAACTATAATATTATAGTTTAAAGGCATTTGCAGTAATTGAAAAATATGGTAATTGAAGGAAAAATAGTTCGTCCTTAGAAGTCAAGTCTAATTAATGGTGTAAGTAACGTTTTTCTTATTCTGCTTTGGTATTAGATATTCAGATCTTATTGTAAATATTTGTCATCTAAATAACGATCTAGTTATACCTATATCTTTTACAAATCATTAAACATGCCATATATATAGGTAGGTACCTACCTACTTGAATAATAAAAAATAATTTTAATTATGTTCATCATTATATTTCGAGATTTTCAGGCAACGAATAGAGGTGCGCATTTGTAAATAGGGCTAACAATGAATTAATTATTTATATCGATAAGTATTTATATGAATTTATTGATTAAAATTTTAATCTACGTTTTTGTTTAGTTATGTAGGCTTAAATAAATGTAAAAGTTGTTTTTTAATATACTTTGGTGTAAGGTTTTCGACTTGCTTGTTTAGCATTTTTCTCTGAGTTTGGCTAGCGCCAATACTGAATAAAAAACTCTTTACGTAGAAAGCCTCAATTACGAATTTATAAAATATTTGTTGGGTTATGTATCCCTACATATTTAGCCATAGGTATTTGTTTAATAGTGTAACTTAAAAAAAGAGTATCTACAAAGTGACTGAAAATATTCGACGAATAAATTAATTTAATCATATTGAATCTAGGTTCTTTAATCGAAAAGTAAGTTGAAAGGATACCTACATGAAGTTTTAACTACGTACGTGACATTAACAATTTGTAAATACATAATTATTGTCTTGAATAAAATAACTAACAAATTTAAAAGCACACTGGTGTCAATTCAGCTGTGCACGAGATAAATTTATCTTAAGCTACTTATATCTCTTTCTGTCCAATAAAATAAGAAAGAGACATATATTAATAAGAGCTGTCAATTTAAGTTGAGCTATAATGTTCTTACAATTACAGTTGTCATGTTAGAACGTATTGATTAAAAACACAGCGAAGTTCTGGAAAATACTAATTTGACATGTCTAACTTAGTGGCAGTAAGAGATGCCAATTGTCTAATTTTTATTTAGTTTTTGAACAAGGGAATCGGCACCACTGTTTAATTAGTATTCTGTATATATTAGTAGAAAAACACTTGTCCTATTTAGGACCGAAAAATGTCTGCGAAGACTACGAAACTTTCAATTTTATGTATAGAGCATAGCGTAAGACGTAATAGTAACATTTTAATACATTTAATAATACCTACTACTAAGTTCTCCGTCCATAAATTAATAATATACCTAGGTTAATATAGTTTATTGCTTAATATTATCCAAAGTAATGTCATAATAATAAACACTTTATTGCCTAAATAACTCCAACGAAGTTATTGGGTTTTCTTTCTCCACTGTTTATTCGATATTTCAATTAGATGTTCTAACTATAAGGTAAACGAATTAATTATAGATCAGTTTACGTATTTAAGTTATCTATTGTTTTTACTGTATTATGATATAAGTTAAAATTTTTATGATAATAAATACTATGCCATGTTATGTTTTATTTGTTTCTTTCCCCTCTACTAAATGCGGCTTGTAATCTTAGGAGACCAGTATAAAGTGACACTGGGTTGCACTGGTAATAAGGTTACCAACCTAACCTAGATAAAAATGTGTAGCAGGCTTGTAAGAGCTATTTTATTCTATTTATTTAGTTAAATAGTTAATAGCCAACCTGTTTGCGCCTAAGAACACAAGTACCCATTTTATGTACTAGTCTGAAATGATTTAAATTAAATGTAATAATAAAGATGGCGTAGTTTCTAAGTAGACGCGACGCGGCGTCTACGTAGTGCTACGCCGCGCCACCGCAGTACTACGCAGTGCTACTCTGCGTCACCGCAGTGCTACGCAGTGCTACTCTGCGTCACCGCAGTGCTACGCCACGCTTGGAACCTTGCATTTCGGTGTTTCTTTCTAATTTGTCAAATAGTCATACACAAATCACATATTTCAGTTAGCCGATTCAGAGGCATTTTTGATCGTAATTCACAAGAAAACATAATTAAATCTAGTTACCCCTTCCAAAAGGTAGTTTCGTATGGATAAGAATAGAATTTGAAAAAGAAATGTGGACACTTAAATTATCTTAAAGAGCAGCACCAGTATATTTTCAAGCATTTTTCTCTTGAATATAATCCTCTTTGTAATAGTCTTGCTGGCTAAGTGTAATTTTATATTTTAAAAGAACACCGAGACGTAGTAAATCGTTTAGAAGTTAAACCCATGTAGAGTTAGCGTTCATTATTTCAATCTGGATCGTTCTAAAAAGAATAATAATTCAGGATCTTGGTCTCACAGATTTTCTTCCAAGTTTCAACCTTCATTCAGTTACGGCTTACCCATCTCCGCTTCTAGTTAAGTGACCCCCAATCTTTTACAAAAAAAAATCCATAAACCTTAGTTCCTGATAGTCTTTTAGTTCGTGAACATTCTACGAGTAAATATAGACTGAAATCGTGTAAGTACCGACCACCTAAACACAACCTAAATACCTAAAGTTCACGCTCAGTGATCTTTTAGTCATAGATGAGTCATATTCTGTATCTGCTACATCTATTCAATGGCGCGGTATCTCAAAATATCCACACGCTGTTTCGCAATTGAGTATTACTTTTATTGCTAACGTTATAAGATCCGTTTTTCGGTGGTTCCATTTCGACCTTACAGTTAGCTTGTTTTAGATTTTTTATATATTTTTTCATTCATAGTGTGATTACCTCATCGGCGGCGGCGCTACCGTTCGGTTTTGTCCCTCGTATTCGTTTTGCATTAGTCATTTCGCACTTGTTTTTGAGGTCGGCCGGCTTCGTGGCGTTTCCTTATCCATTGCAGGGTTGACTTCAACTAAACTGAATATTTTATTACGATATCATTCAATTCATCCAACGCATATTTTCTTCATTTTCAACTTTTTAAACCCAATTTGGATAGAAATTTGACCAACGGTTTATCGTTAATGATCCAGTTACTATAACTAATTTAATATTATTGACCTGTAATACCTACATAAGTAGGTAAAAAACTTACTTACCTATCTATTAAAAATAGAAGTTTGTACGAGTTTATTCAAATTATTCACTGGATGATCTAAAGAGAAGGTAGAGTCGGAAAATTATCATAAGTTATGTGTGCATTACGTAGTAGACATTTCCACCCGAGGAGCTAATTCCCCAGCATCACTAGCCCGATCAGTCTTATTTAAACCTCCCTAAGTCCCACTCATCGAATGTAAAATATATTTTCTTAGTCACTTGTTTACGACATTACAATTTAAGCACAATAGGTCTAACACGAATGGGGAATAAACAGGCCTGGTGTCATCGACCGCGACCCACCGGCTGGGCAGGCGGTAAGCTGGTAGAAAGCGCAGTGAGTCACTCGTGGCCCACCGCGTAGCCACTCCAGGCTGCCTTGACGAAACGGATTATGTTGTACCTGCCTACCTACTTATATATCAAGGACCTTTATATAGTAAGGAGAAATTGAAGGACTTGTTTCCATTCGTCCAAAGCGAAACAATAATAAATAGATGTTAGAAATAAAATAAATACTCACACTTTAACTTTATCTATTCTTGAAACCCTGTTGTAGATTTGATGCAGCGCAGTTTGCTGACATTTTCCTTTTTTTAATATTATATAAATTAGAAAAGAAGGTTGAAGTTTCCACATAATATGGCCTGACCGGCTGCTACTAGCACATAAATACACCATGAAAATCCTATGTTTTTCTTTAAATAACTAATGGCATTCTGCGTTTTTCTCTGGGTATAGGGCCAGTTTTGACTGCAATTAAGGCATTGAGTAATAATAACTCAGTGAATTAAGGGCCTTAATCACAGTCAAAACTGGCTGTGGCCACGAAGGCTAACTGACTTAGGGGACTGCCTATAAATACTTATTATAGTTGAATCTGGTCAATTTGATAATGGACATTGCTAAGCTTTAAGAATGATTCAATATTATTTAATATTGTTAAAAGGATAAAAACGGATATTTTCGCGATGGTCGACGTGCCATTAAAAGCTAAAACAAAAAAGAACTCGCCTATAAAGTTAAATGTTGCAAGACGAGAATGTCAACCATACGAACATTAACACAACCTGAATGGGGTAGAATTTTCTTATGCCTTAGTCAGGAAAGACACAAAGAAATACATTCTCTAGAATACAATGGCAAGCTGAGCATTCTATGCAGAATGTAGTCAGGTTGCTGGGAGACGAATGAAAGTAAATAAACATTGCATTTGTGAGGTAAACAAACTTTGAGACTGGTTTGTCCAGTCCGTGCACTAGGTAAAGTCGAATGCTTTCTAAATAGTTAGGTCGACCGTTTATCTAATCAGTGGTGGAGTGCACACATAAATTTTCATCAGACTGAATTATTGATCAGCCCTTTGGCAAAGAATACGAGATAAATAATAAATAATAAAGATACCTTATAAATAGTTATAATATACTTATGAAACATAGCTAGGTACTTAGGTACTTACCTACAATGCCTTTTAAGTCTATTGATTCAAGTATCTATGTAATAAAAAACAGAGGTTTTCGTTATTGTACAGACAGCGTCATCAACTGCTTACCCTCCACGCATTGAAATTTCTTCATATAGGGGGTAAGCAGTTGATGACGCTGTCTGTACAATCAGTCCAGTTATTTCGTACCTGAAAGAGAGAAACAGAACCGTTTTATTTTAAGAATAGGTCAGTACCTATATTTTTAATCGCGAAACATATTTTATGTATTTTAAGCATGATAATGATACCAGTATTCAATTTTATTACTTTCAAGTGACACCAAACACCACGCTTTTTCGTTTCCAATAAAACACATAACAGTAAAGCCTTTTATAATAATAAATTTTATTGCGTAACAAACTTCACATTGCACTGCAAACATTCAGTTGACGTGATTTAATCTATATGACTTAAACATAAGAGTACAATAATTTTAAACTCTATCCCTTAAACTAGGTCTAGCCTGTATCTTAAGAGATAGGGTTCAGCCATTTCGTTGGACAAATTATATTTATTAAACGACAACAACAAGTGAAACCAGTGACGATGTGGAACTTATAGATGAACATTTAAAAAATATATAAAAAACTAAAACTTAGAAGGTATGAATCAATTGCGTATTTTTGGGTAAGTGTGTGGTGTTGAGTGTGGTGTATATGTATAGTAAAGTGTGATGGTAGGAGATATATTAAGTATGTGTATGTTTATGAGATGTATGTTAGTAGATTTTCTGTTGTGGTATACTCCTGCTGAAGTAGCCACTGAGTGATTTTTTGTTTTAGAGTGTATCTGTTAGAGTCAAGTATGTTAAGTTTTCGATGTAATTGCTTGTATAACCTATGACGTAGAATTGGTGCTTTTGCGAAAGATGTTTTATGTCTTACCCCGGAAGGGATGTGGACCTGGGCATGGTTCTATGGGTTCTGAGAACAGCTTGCAGGATAAAGAGCTGCCTATCCGTTAAAACTTTGCATTCCTCGTATACACGCACTGTTGGGAATCTATACGGTTTACGAGTCATGGTTTTCAGAACAGCTCTTTGAGCTCTCTCAACCCTCATGAAATTTGTTTTCATTGCACCACCCCAAGCAGTAATACAGAAACCGATGATGGACTGGCACAGCGCATAGTAGACCACTTTTAAAATATAGACGTCAGCAGAATCTCTTAGGGATTTAAAGATATAGATGAGACGCATTGTTCGGCTCGTAACCGCTTCGAGTTGCTTGTCCCACCTTAAGCCACTATCAATTTGAGGACCCAGGTATGTCACACTGTCAGCTCTTGCTAGCATGGGACAGGAACACAAAGTTGGGTTACAGCAGGAGTGAGCAGATATTTTAAAAGTCGAAGACGGCCTGGTACTGCGTTTAATTGCGAAAGGAATGTAACTGGATTTATCTAGGTTCAGTGTAAGTAAATTTTTGTTGAACCAGTTCATAATACTTTTCAAAGCTACTTCCGCCCTATCTTTGACTACGTCCCAAGTTGGTCCGCGAACGAGGATCGCGGTGTCGTCGACATATGTGAATATCTTGCAATTCGGAAGGATCATCTTACAGAGGTCATTAATATATATTTGGAACAATGTGGGGCCTAAAATGCTTCCTTGGGGCACACCGTAAGTAATGATTTTCTCTTGGCTAATGTACGTTTCTATTTTGACTTGCTGATACCGATTCCTGAGATATTCTTTGAATATATCCAGAGTTTGCCACGTACACCCAATTTCTCAATCTTCGAAATAAGTATGGGAACAGAGACTGCGTCAAAAGCTTTGGACAGGTCCAGAAAGATACCCATGCACCTTGTTCCACCATCCAGCTTCCGTGCTATGAACTGTCTAAGGTCCAGTACAGCATCTTCCGTCGAAACCCCGAACCTGAAGCCGTACTGGTTTTCAGCAATAATACAATGCTTGTCGAGAAAGCTTTTAAGACGAACATTAAGGACCTTTTCTACAATTTTTGAAAGTGATGGCAGAACAGAGATGGGTCTGTAATTGTTTACACACCCTTATAAATATGCTAGTTTGAAACTTTTAATTTTTTGCTACCCTTATGTTCTGATTCTTTATAAAAAGGACTCCTTACAATAGGAACATAGGCACTTGTGAAACATAAAACCAATTAAATAACAGTATGACTGTATGAGGTACATACCTAGGTATTTATTATTTGTCACAGAAATTCCTATGTTAACAAATTTCTTGAAGACGCTGACTAATAGGTATGTATGTCAGTTAAGTAAAAGGGCTTAGGTGCCAAAGTAATAATGCGTAACAATTTTAATAATAATTATTATTATTCCTTTATTGCAGGCTACACAGGCCCATAGACAAAAAGGAAGGACGGAAGCATTTTATATTTGCAACTAGTTACTATTTATTTATTTATTTTATGTTTGACCGTGCATATCTTTTTTCAGTGTAGTCCGATTTCGATGATTCATTTTTTAATTGATAGTGTACTCATGTCCCTTATTAGATTTTTTTCTTAGACATCATTTCAAGAAAATATTTCACCCCTAAGGCAATAATAAACGTAATTAATTTGTATGGAAGTAGGCACTAAAAAGCGAGTAAATAAAAAGATTTTAACAAAAAAGACAACCGCCTTCAAAGCGTAAAAAATAACTTTCAATTCGCAAGTCGGTGGCAATACAAAACATCAAGCAAAACCAAAGCCGCCGACTCGCGAATTGAAAGTTATTTTTTACTTTTTGAAGCCGGTTGTCTTTGTTGTTAAAAACTTTTATTGCAGTCAGTTTAAAAGTGTGGCAATGTATTAGTATGCGAAAGACCCAGACAAGTGTTACTTAATCTATGATTCGCAGTTAGACCTTACAACCTTACTGACTCAGCTAACTATATAGCTCTACGTATACTGGCATACTAAGCTGTACATACCTACCTAGGTAGGTGCTAATACTAGGTATCTAATAAGCAAGACATAAAGACTAAAGATGAAGTTGCACAAAAAACATTTCGTTGCAGTAGGTAATTTCTCTTCTAATTTATTAAATATCAGTCAGATCAGGATATTCCATTCGATTTTTCAAAAAACTACTTGACTGGCCACCACGTTTATAGGTACGTGCCACGAAAGATGAGACTTGACACAGACTTGATTTGACTTGCGCAGTACTCGATTTAAAGGTAAGATTAAATCAAGGTGTCTGTGTCAAGTCTCATCTTTCGTGGCACGTACTAGTACGATTTATAGGTAAGAGACCTTTAAATCGAGTACTGCGCAAGTCAAATCAAGTCTGTGTCAAGTCTCATCTTTCGTGGCACGTACTATACCTGTCGATGGAAATGTACTACATTTATGGACCAGGAGAGGTCGTAGCTACTAATCATACGCAGTTTACTTTATGTTACTTCTTCGTATATTGGTTAATTAGTTATTTTTTTATTAGCTTATTAGTTAGAATAGAGTTTAGCCAGTCTCTTCAGTACCCTGTGTTGAATGTTCAGTGTGTACATCCACATAATGAAAATGCAATGCAGTGAACTCTAGGAAATTGCGATCTGAAATAGGTTAGGTACATTTATTTTTATGATTTAATTTCAGACACAAATTACATTAAAATTATAGGTAGGTACATCAATCGTCTCATCAGGAACACTAGCTTTAACCCGCGGCTTCGTCCGCGTGAATATCGGTTATCGCGGATGCAAACGATGTCGCGATATCCTTCCACGCGGTTCAAGCTATTTTTATAACAAGTTTCATCAAAATCGGTTAAGCCGTTACATCGTAATATTATAAAGTATTATAGTATGAATAATAAGGAAATATGGAAAACTACCTAATCCTGAATCCAATTATTTTTATGAAAATGATGTCGTAATTATGGCGGCTTGCCCTTTGAAGTGTATAGTGCGTGCCACGAAAGATGAGACTTGACACAGACTTGATTTGACTTGCGCAGTACTAAATCGAGTACTGCGCAAGTCAAATCAAGTCTGTGTCAAGTCTCATCTTTTTGGATTTGACTTGCGCAGTACTCGATTTAGTACTGCGCAAGTCAAATCAAGTCTGTGTCAAGTCTCATCTTTCGTGGCACGCACTATACCCAATTGATAACAATAAAAATATGCTATAATCATTACGTAAGGATACCTTACGCAGGATATACCGTTACCTAAGATATACAACGGAATGTGGTTGTCTCTGCCTACCTCATAGGAAACTACAAGTGTGATGGCATGTGTACCTAATAGCTCCTTCTTGAAATAATATGTAGTAGGTAGTTACTTTGATTAACTTTACTACAGATACGTTCTGGTATCTACCTATCCGACAATGTTTGCAGATCTTGTGAGTGCCATGTGATGATGTGACTCATTCATTGACGTCTTATTGCGAAGTTAGTGAGCAGGGTTGTCTACGCCGCTTGTTAAAACATTACGTAAAACCGTGTTTATTTTTAGTCAATAAAAATTAAATACGTAGATTCGTAACTAATGTTTTTCATTATTATCGGTAGGTATTGTAAAAATTAAGTGGCCCCGCAGCTTCAGAAGCAGGCAGATACCTAAATTTATACAAACGGTCTGGCTTAAGGGTTCTTCACTTTCGATATGCGTGGCGCGGAGTCCTTTTTTAACCGACTTCAAAAAGGAGGAGGTATTCAATTCGGATGTTTATATTTTTGTTTTTATGTATGTTCGGGCATAACTTGGTCATATATAGACGAATTTGCAAAATTCTTTTTTTGTTTGAAAGGAGTTTATTCCGAAATGGTCCCGTATAAATTTTACCAAAATTGTTCCAACCCTTTTTGAGAAAATCTAAAACGTCATCTAAGTATTTTTTTTGGATTTTGTTGTTTCTTCAATCTTTGGAGGACTTACAATCTCTTTTATGTGTGTCGCCGTTTCTTAATGGATTTGGATGATAGGGCAATACTAAAAAGCCAAAAATAAAAAGTTTTTCAAAAAAATGAAAACCGTGGTGAAATGTCCGTGGTAGTTATGTAGGTAGGTATTAAGTAGGTAGGTTAGTATGCAAGGTACCTATTTAAGTTTGTTGTACCTAGAAAATCTTGAATGCTGTTTATGACAAAATATCTTTTACTACGGAATAATATATTATTACGTGTCTTTTACAGTAAGGTTTACCATTAAGTGATTTAAACAGCACACAGTAAGACTACTCTACCTATCCCTTTTTACTAGGTACCTACTTATATAGGTACCCACAAATCAATATGTAAAAAGTTTTTATTTACAAATAACAATAATGAAGCAGTGTTGTGGGGGAATGCGTACGACATAAACCATTGTAGAACTGAACTGAGTACGTTGGTGATTCATTTCTCGGAATTGACCTTGCTATGAGTCATTCGTTGGAAGGCAGAGTCGGGGATACCGCGCCTGTCTGCCGGCTGCTTGCTAGACGCACTCCGCTCACTGTGCTGCGCTTTTTACGGAATACTTTGCTTTAAAATTGTAATAATCAGTTATATTCGTGATAAATATGTGTGATATCAAGAAACTAAGAAGATTTAATTAAAAATTCTTCTTTTGAATATTAGTAAATATTTTCGTGTTTCCGAAGTTGGATATCATGATAACAACCATGACGTCATTTATACTGTTGAAGGTAAGTAATATTTAGAAGCTATTAATATTTATAAATCGTTCCGTGATAAATTCTCTAAAATTAAATAAGATATTTAATGTGGATGAATCATCCTAAAACTCTTATCAGTTTCTTATTTGACCATTGTAGTTGATGTGACGTTTACATTATTATGTGGATAAATTGAAAACAAGAGTTTTACTTAGGGTGGTCTCTGTTTCACATAGTTGAATTCAAATGGTTTTAGAAAGAGACTAAAGTTCCTTGTTGTACGGTCATTTTAAATTGTTAGCTTGTTCCAATGTGATTTGTACTGTGTGAGAAAGAAATAGAGAGAATAAACATGGCGAACCTCCCTAGAGTAAATATGTTCCTTGTGGCGAACAGTTTCTAAAAGTTTATGTCGAAACGTCTTGAAGTCTCGTGTATTATTTTGAATAAATTTGATGAACAACAAATTAATTATGATATTAATTGTATAAAGATACCGTGTAAGCAAAATCCTGACTTGCACAAGAAATGTTAAAGAAAAGTTTTGGTGTCGTCTGAGAAAATACTTGTTGAACAAGTTTTTAAATTAACTTTTCAGACAAACTCTTTTTTGTTGAGAATGAACAGAGAAGATAATGTCAACTGGTTTCATGGGAAAATATCTCGAGACACTGCTGAGAAACTGTTGAAGGAAGGTCTGTTGTGATTATTATTGTACCTACCTATGTTGTTATTGTTGTATTGGAATGTTGTGTTATTTATTGATAAACTTGAATACTATTGCAACTTGCAGAAGGAGAGGATGGTGTATTTTTAGTACGTGAGAGTAACACTTCCCCTGGAGATTATGTTCTCTCAGTTTTGCACCAGGTCAGATATTTTAAGTTGTTATAACCTCAAAGCTGAAAATGTTTTTCTGTTTTTTAAATTATCAGTGCTATCTTTAATATTTATTTGCACATTCAACCAAAAATAATTAAAGTAACGCTACAAATTCATATTAAAATGCTTGACTTAAGAATTAATTCTGTACCTGTAACTTAAATCATACTGTCACAAGCAAAAACATGTAAACGGTTGGTCTCATACTAAACTGATTTTCTCCTAAACTAAACTGTTAATTGGTTACGAATAGGGTATTATTTTGATCCGAAATTACTATAAAATAGGTTTTATCTACATATTAGTTGAAATAGTTATTTCACAAGAGAATTGCTTTTGAATTTTGCAATCTGTATACATATTTATGCTTGTGACGTGCATAGGCAGTTCCCCAAGAAGTTTACTGTGAAGTCATAAAAATAATATTGTTTACAGGGTGAAGTAGTGCACTATCAAATACGGAGACATGGTGAGGATGCATTTTTCTCAATAGAAGAACATACTACAGTGCATGGACTGGATACACTCATACAGCATTACAGAGGAGACTCCAATGGACTCGTCACCAGGCTGTCAGTTGTGTGTAAGGGGCAGCCTCCACCGCATGAATCTCGAACTCAAGGCACTACCAACCTGTTACACCGGTAAGCCTTTAGAACCTTACTTATTATATACGCACTGAGATGTGGAGTTGCGGACACCAGCCCGTCATACCACTTGTACTAGTATAATGGGCTGGTGTCCACAACTCAAATGTCATGATACATAACTTGAGATGAAGTTTTGAAGTAAATTTCATATGGAACAATACGCACTATATTAATTATTTAAAACTGAATATTTCTTAATACAAGACCATTTGAATAAGGAAATTTTCTAATTATTCCTATTTGTTTATTCCTGCCACTAAGTCTGCAAGGCTATTCAATTTAGCGCTTAACTAACCACTTAAATAGTACCTGCATTAATCATATACTTACATATTCTATTTCTATACTTACTATTAGGTATACAGTGGGTATACTGTATTGAGTGTCATAATATTGATAAGTATGACAATGCTTTGTATATACGTAATTAATAATATTGTTTAAATGACTAGAAGGTAATTTATTATATTGAATAATGATAGTCTGCTTCTAAGGTATAATTGACTAATTGTTTTCTAAATTTTTCCCTCCTATCCTCATTCTTTATTTAAAAGTGAATGGCAATACAGTGTGTTTCATGTAGGTCCTATACCTTGTAATTTAGGAACTTGCCAGAATTTTTGTTTGATTTATTTATAAATGTAAATATGAAATAAAAACACTCATCTAAAAAATACTCATAAAGAAAGCTAAAAGTAAAGTAGTAGTACCTACCTAAAAACAATTTTTTGTTTCTTATAAGTTACAAACTTTGAATGTTAGGTATATTCAATACCAACCCATTTTCTCACACAAGTAAATTGGTCAAAAAAATACCTAATTGATAGAAACATGCAATGTCAATTACAGAGATAGAACATGTAGTTGAAGAAGGAAGTTCCATTAAGATGAGAGCTACTTAAATTGCCCTTAATTTATCACTATTGTTTTATTACCATGCTGAATGGAGTGAAGTGACATTCTTTTATTATCAATGGATTATTTTTCTATTCACTTACGTTAAACTGAAAGGCTAAATGGAATATACTACTATATTACGAAAATAAATTCCTGAATTTCCACAAGAGCAGGATTGTTATGTAATTATATTCATTGCTATTTCAGCTTTCATTCTGATCTGCTCCATAAAATGTGTTTTTAATATATGTTCCATTTTTAAATACAATATGTTACTAAAATCTTGCTAAAATATGTTATACTCATACCCCCATCAGACTTAACTTTTTAAAGGGACAACCACAATAAATTTCTTACATAATATATAACTTATTAATTTTAAATTAAGTTTAGAAAGAGTATAGTAATATGTTTAAATACTTTTTAAATTTCCAGGACCTCACACATGGAGTGCCCCCTCTTGTTCACTCAATAAATAAATGTCATTTACAGTACAATGGCCATGAGTAAATTTAATTTCTTATCAACTTTTAATGGCCTGTGCAAAACTTATATTTTTAAGTTTAAGATCAACCTTATACGGGGTTATTGCACTGATTTCAACATGCATTGCACTTTAGGGCTTGTAATTTAATACAAAGTGCTGACAAGCTTATTGACAATTTCCTGTTGAGCGCATTGTTCAATATGTTTATCCAATAAATATCAAGAGAAGGCCAGTAGCTGTGACCATATACTGGCATGATAATGTCTACAACATGGTGCTATGTGTATAACATCAAAATTCTTTGCATGTTTTATGACAAGATGTGTTTGCAATTTAGTCACTGATTGGAATACCAAATGTGGTCCGAAATAATTGAGTCACAAACCATACCTAGTTTTGTAATCACATACTCAAATCTTGTGTAGTGTGTGCTTTGCCAAGAATACTTATTGATGTTATGTCTGTTGCGAAAGCATGTAAAACCTTTGGTCCTGGGTGTCATTCGTAGATCTAAGACAGTTATGGATAGTCAGAAACCAGACAGTGTTACAACCAGTCTTACTGTATTATGCTTGGTGACTGGGTTGTGAAGGTCAGTTAAGCAGTTACTTTTTATTTGGAATTGTGTTGGTAAGGGATAATAATGGTAAAAAAAAAATAAGTCATTGCCCTTAATTGTAACAAAATAATAATTATGTAAACACTAGTGACTCAGCTCTATGTTCTTATGTTTGTCAAAAAATCTACATAATAGAACATACAGTAATTCAGTTATACACCTAATCCAAATCAATATTAGCTCAAGTGAGCATTAACATACCATAGAAGCTGATATATGAGTCATACCCAGGGAATGTTTGTTGGCATCTGATATGATGACAACTATTAACTCAGAGACATCTGTGTTTGGCAATGTTGAATCATTGTTTATGCTAATGATTCATTGGAGCATACATTGTTCCTCATTGATACTTAAATAATTCTTAGGACCTTTTATCAATTTCATTGTTTTAATTATGTTGTCATTAGCTATGGTAATTATGATTGCTTTATTGGAAGTATGCAGTGGGAACATGTACAACACTTAGTATTTGAAGGAAAATGTATTCTTTTACAGAAAAATTGCATTAAGCAAACAAACTAATTAGTAGCCTTCTAAAATACACCCCCCTCTCCACAGCTAAAAAAACCATGACTAACCAGAATGTATTTATTATGAAAAAATCCTTCAGATATTTAAACTCTGCCCGCTATTTCCTGAGTTTGCTGCAACTACTTCTAACGGTGTATGTGTTGTTTCAATTCAACTAACGTTATATTCCGTTTCTAGGGCGACAGAAGCTGGTGACTACAACATAGTGTCTCAGATGCTAGCATGCGGCTACCGCAGTCGCGACGCTAAGAACCAGGATGGTCAAACAGCCGTGCACATCGCTGCGAGGGCTGGTAGAGACAATATACTTGCTAAGCTGATAGAGAGTGGAGCAACTGTCAATGTTAGAGACTCGTTTGGATATACACCTCTACATGTGAGTTTTGTTGTGTTTAATCCATGTATGTTTGGTAAGCATTTACTTGGTCACATCTTGGCGACATGAACTTTTACTACATCACCAGCAATTTTTAGTAATTGAACTTGCTTGAGTGAGAAAAGAAAATGTTTACAATGCAAACCCACAACACAAAGGCCAATCTCTCATCTACTCCGATCCATTGAATGTAAACAGATTATTTCATAGATGTTTCATAAAATGTTTCTCTGCAGTATACATGCCAGAATAACTTGCCGAGTACGACAGAGCTGCTGATAACTAAGGGCAACGCGAACTATCAGATGAGACATGCACCTACAGGCAAGGTGCCGCTACATGACGCCGCGCAGAGAGGACACATAGAGTGTATCAAGGTATGTAAAGGGGACAAGATTTGTATCCAAAAAAGCACGGCTGACATCTTTTCTTGTTGTGCGCTATAACTTAGATATGCGCAGATTCATTCAAGATCGCATTCTTCTGCGAACGCGGAAGATACGCGCGAAACTGTCACGGTCGTCCAAAGTGAGTGTGCGACATGCATACGTATAATACCTTTCTGATTTGTGATCAGAATGCGGAAAGTGTAACATCTATCTATCTTAATTGAATATCTCTACTTAGCCATTGAGAGCTGCAGATGAAACTTCTTTTTTGCCATCAGGTAGTTAAGTGAACCAATGACCTACCACAATGACTGGTCCTCTATCATTCATTGTGGCAATGCTTGGAAGATGTCGTAGTGGGCGACTTTCGGATATTATCATCGAAATCTTATCTTTTAAAAAATATTTTGTTTTTACAGGTCCTACTAAAGCTCAAAGCCCCAGCCCACGCAAGGACACTGGCACACGACACCCCTGCTGACCTGGCAAAACATTATGGTCATACAGAATGCTACCAGTTGTTGAGTAAGTTACTTACGTTGTTCATTTTTTGCTTATTGTAATAAGTATACTTATAACAGTTGAAACTATCAAAAGAAAGTCATCATTGTGTACTTTGAAATAAAGTCGAAAATAAATAAACTTTCCAACTTTAAACAAACCGTAACCGCAATCATAACATCTTTTACAGAAAATCACCAGCCAGATGTCCCAAAAACGTCCAAAAAGTACTGGTACCACGGCACGTTGAACCGCGACGAGGCCGTCAAGACGTTGGAAGAGTACGTCAAGCACCACAAGGTGGAAGGCAAGTCTTCTGACGGCGTGTTCCTTGTGCGGTACAGTGAGAGGCACACCGGCGCCTACGTGCTCACCATGCTCAGCGAAAACACACCTTATAACTTTATTATTAGGAAAGAGGTAATAAGAAATATAGAGTTGTCTCAATTTAATTAACCTTTAGAAAATTGTATGAATTTTGGAATCTTTGAGGCTAAAAGCCGAATGGGTCGATCGGTTATGGTTAAGCTGCGCATGACATGGCAGGTCCATGGAAATGGATGGATGATCATCCATTTCATACCGAGACCCCTCCTTGCTTCGAAAAGCACGTAAAGTCGTTGGGTTCCCGCTATTGAAAGTCGGAAGCCAGAAAGTTTGACAACCAGTCTTACCTAGGGATATCGTGTTACCCAGTGAGGTGTAAAACACTCATATTCTGCTGCATCCGGTTAGGCTGGAGTCGACCCTAAAATAGTTGAGATAAGGCTAGGCAGATGATGATGATAGAATCTTGGAGTTTCACAAAATTTACGATATTCCCATAAATTTACGCCTGTATGTATACCTAGGCTAGCCTGCAGAGAAGTATAGCACACCTGCCTACTCCTCAGTTATGTTTAAGCCCCACATTATAGGAGAAAAATTTCAATATTGATGACTTTTTTTATTTTCGTTTCAGACAAATTGGTTGTTTATAGACGACGGACCTTATTTAGAATCTTTGGAGAGGCTGATTGAGCATTACAGTACGGTGCCTGATGGTCTGCCTACCCGCCTTACTACTGCTGTGCCCCCGAAACCAAAACCACCTCTACCGGAAGTAAGGAAACAATTATTTATGTTCTATTTCCTGTGTATTATGTGTCCTTATATTTATCTAATACTTACACTTTATTTGGTTTGTTTTTAAATATACACATGCAAAAAATTATGCCAATCGGCCAAATTCAATACCTATATGTGACTTCCTCGTTGATTAGTAAGCATACTTTGAATAAATTTAATAAAAGGTCTGTGACAGAATTTGATTTAAAATGTTTATATAGTGCCCTATATTTTTTGCACGCGATTTGTATAAAATAATTTGCATTAGCAAGGTTACGCTTTTCTGAACGCCTTATGAATTTCACCTAATTTTGTGAATTTCTTCTATGTTTTAAATACTCACGCCGCATCATTAAATTGTACAAGTGCAAAGCAGGTACAAAAAATATATAAAAAATTTCTCCATTTCTTTGTATTGAGATATTCCTCTGGTTTCAGTTCTCAACAATGCCACGAACCAAAAAGCTGGCGTCAAGCCGAGCGACTGTGAACCAGTCGCTCTCTCTAGTGAAGCATGACATACTGAGCGACAAACAACTGTCCGCGCAAACGTCGCCGCCGACCTCCACACAATCAAATAACAATATGTTCGAGTTACTCACAAGGAACTTATCATTCTCGTCAGATTTTAACAACGATAGTATTAATAACAACGAGGAACCCGCTGAAGATAATGATACGTATAAGGTTCCAGGAAATAATAGTGCAGTAGTTACGTTAGCAGAGAATTATAATGAAATATCTATTGATTCTGATGGCCAGCTATCCACACTGCAGGGTAAGTTGTGTTTGTGTAAACCACTAAAGCTCACATTTGGGTAATGTTCAAAGGCTTAGGTTAATTATGTAGTTGTGCATAGGTAGGTGAGCTTCTATCATCGACCCACATCAATCACTGTTATTTTTATTTATTATTGATAGCTCACAGATTTTAAAGAGATGTAAAAAAACCACAAGCATTATTAAATTATTTATTTATTTTAGACTCACACACAATTATTATAACATCTTACAAGTAAAACCAAAGCATTAAGTAACAAACTACACCAAGGTATAAATTATAACGAAAAAAAATAATAACTACAAACTTACAATCTTTCTATAATTAACTACAGCTTGATTTCGGCAGGTTTTGTCCAAATATATCCTCTGAAATACATAAAAAGCGTGCGACTCGTGACATTGAAATCTGAATACCTTTAACTAGCGACCCGACCCGGCTTCGCATGGCCCTATAGCCTTCCTCGGTAAATGGACTATCCAACACAAAAATATTTTTTCAATTCGCACCAGTAGATCCTGAAATTAGCGCGTTCAACCAAACAAACAAACTCTTCAGCTTTATAATATTAGTATCGATTGAATAAATTTACATGTTTCTCCCATCCACAGAATTTATCCCAATGACCGAGTTAACGCTGGGCGCCGTGCTTGGCGAGGGCGAGTTCGGTTCAGTTCTCCGCGCCACATACAACCCGCCCGACCAGCCGGCGCAACAAGTCGCCGTCAAGACCCTACACATGCAACACACAGACACCAACAAGAAAGAATTCTTGTCTGAAGCCAAGGTCATGATGTCAGTCCGACACCGATGCATCGTCCGTATTATTGGCGTATCTTTGGTGAGTAATATATACGTATATGAACAGATAGATGTATAAATTTTATTTCAGGAATGAGAACGCATCTCGACGGTGACTACTTACCATCAGGCCGCCGCGCCGCATGTTTACCACCTCAATATTTTTCAGCAAAAAGAAGTCCCCTACTGTACAGACGCCAGCACATCAAGCCATACCAAAATGTCAAATGGAGAATGTGAACCTTATGCTTCTGTAATAAAGTTGAAAATCTATCAAAGAAATTTGCCAGATTGCTGTAGCTTGATGTGCTGGCCTCTGTACATAACTTCCCCAAAACATCGCTACAACAACCGGTCGTGTTTCCGCACCTGATTGCTGCAACTTTCACTATAACACTGGTTCACCTTGTAGAGGTCTAGCAACCCAAGTCAGTTTGCCACCGTATTGCAAATAAAAGGTCGAATGATCTTTATTTAGCAAACCATGTTACCTCTATCGTTATCTGCCTATCAGTGATTGACCTGTACTACTAACATGTATGTGCCAGATAAAACTTCTTTGTATTTGTGTCAGCTACTGTCCTACAAATAATAGTCTTGTGGGAAATGTTTTTTATAAGATAGCAAGTGTGTGTGATCTTCAAGATCAAATAAACAATTTAATCCATTGTGTTAAAGATAAAAGTTGAAATTAAAATGGTAGAAGAAAATTTGCAGCGTTAACCTATTATAAATAGACATTGCGGCAAGAGAATGAAAATCACAAGCATCTAATTAAATTATTTACTTTTCTGTTCAGGGCCCGCCACTAGCAATGGTTCAAGAACTAGTGCCTTTAGGATCATTGCTCGAGTTCTTATTACGTCATCCAGACAAAGCGTCACCGGGATATGAGCTAAGATTATGGGCGTGTCAAGTGGCCGCTGGTATGCGGTACTTGGAACGGCGTCGCTTTGTACATCGTGATTTAGCTGCGAGGAATATTCTGCTGGCTAGCAGGTAACTATAATAAAATATTCTCATTTCTATCACGATAAAACCAAACGGTCTTCTTCTTCTTCGTATCGCTGGCACGACAGTCTTTTATATTTGTTTGGCCCAAAACTGAGCCACTTCCTCGGCGGTGAAAAATTTGAATGATGAAGATTGAGACTGTTGTAGTTGTACAATACGGTCAACGTAACTTGGCGCGTCTGAAGTTAGCTGTTTGGCTGCGCAATGGAACTTTTAGGAACGAAATTGTCTACTGCGCAGCTAATCGGCTAACTTCAGACGCGCCAAGTTACGTTGACCGTACTGTACGTCTCTCTTAAAACTTTTCTTAAAATCAATTATTCTTCCAGACACCAAGCCAAAATAAGCGACTTCGGCCTCTCCCGAGCTCTATCAACGGACAGCTCATACTACAAGGCCAGCCGCGGCGGCAAGTGGCCCATCAAGTGGTACGCGCCCGAGTCCTACAACTATGGCACGTTCAGCCACGCGAGCGACGTGTGGAGTTACGGCATCACGCTGTGGGAGATGTTCTCCTATGGCCAGCAGCCGTATGGGGATATGAGGGGGATTGAGGTAAGTTAACGCTTATTCTATAGATATCATATCGCGCTAGTATTTAATCAAACGTAACGAAAGTTAGTTCTCTTAATTTTAAAAGAAACCATTATTTTCTGAATGTAGTCGAATGCTGCTGGCGAAATCTGTCATCAAAGTGAAGGGCTTTCATTGTTTTCTACTCCAGCTCGTCTCGTAGAAACATCAAAATTATCTTCATAGGGTGATCCTACAATTTTAGGAGGTTTACTTTATATGTGATACTCGTTACAGGCTATACAAATAGTAGAAAGCGGCAAACGCCTAGAAAGGCCAGAGAACTGTCCTGACGAAATCTACCAAGTGATGCTGGACTGCTGGGCTTACACTCCAGACGTAAGGCCGACATTCAGCCAACTAGTAGACGTGTTCTCGCAACACCCGGACTACGTCAACATAAGCCAACTTGCGCTGGAGAACGAAGAAGCTAACATAGTGTAAGAAATATAGAACAAAATGTATTTATATTGTAGGTTCAATGTATATGTAGTTATGAACAATGCCCCGACATGGTTTATGAAAATCCTATGTCAATATTAGTAATACATGGTTCTCTCGTCTTTCTGTTTACTAAACCTAACTGGATCATGTAAACAATCAATTTGGTTGAACCGTGTATCAATGCAATTTAAGTAATGAAGACTTTTTTCTACATGTAATCAAAAGAAATCTGAACATTATTATTAGGATCGACGATGTGCTGCTGACAGTATATTAATACCTCTCTACTAGTAGTGTGTGTGCCTATACTTTTCATAGTCATAGGCGTACACAAATATGTGTACAACGAAATAAAATTTGTAAGAATTTGGGTAGTGGAAAAGTTCGCGTGATAATCAGAAGTGACATGCCATGATGTGCCTGATTACGTATTATATTATAACTAACCATAACACAATATTATTATGTAAATAGGGTAGTATAAATTTCGGTTATTTTAAACGTCTCGTAATCGTATAGTTTACATCGGTGGGCTCAGCACGGGCGCGCAGTGTAAGTGATAACGTAAATTCGATTTTTAAACTGGAGGGTATTTCCAGTTTCGCTCATAATATTTATTTAGTTAAAGACTATTCATAGCAATGGTTATTATGCTTGTCATATAAAATTTAACCAATATGTTTCATAATAGTCGTATCCCCAATTAGAAAATCGACTTAAAACGAATACTTTACCGTTGCGCGCTTGTGCCAGGTTCACTGGTATGGAATAGCATTTGTTTAGGTTAAATTGTATGCACTTTTTTATGTTGTATTGTTTTGGTTTACTTGACTAATCATGTGACATGTCATGCATTTCCAGTTCATGTTCCTTTTATAGCCAAAATAGATGTATATAAAACTTGTAATTTTATTTTTTTATTCATTTTTTAACGCTATATTAATGAACTGTACATTCCATTTTTATTCAAATTACCTATTTAAATAAAAATCAATAGATTGAATACTAATTTTGATATGTGATGCTTGTTTATCTGATGTGATGAGTTGTATCTGAATTTGTTTTCCAATATTTTTATGTTAATTTACAACACTTTGGGCGCCTGAAATAGTTCAATATTTAATTTTACCAGCGTTTGTGATCTATATGCCATGGGAATGCCATAGTTTACGAATATGAAATTGCCACAAGGTTGTGTTATATATGTACAAAATTCTATAAAGTTACCCAAATTATATCTATTTTAATTTTAGGGAATTTATATTAAATTCTATGAGTCTGACTTAGCATATTATATTAACTTTTATATTATGACAGATCATATAAATATGTTAATAAATCAAATGTGATAATGGTATTTATAAAATAAATAACGATTTTATAAGAATAAAAGTCTTTATTTTGTCTTAACTTAACCTTAATTCTATTACGTTACATCAGTCCCACATTACAATCTAAACATTCATCACATCCTATTTAAAGAACAGTACTTATCCTGAAAGTGATTAGAAATTTACCATGAAAGTTATATTATCAAGTTTTCACTTTCGGCGACTTAATTCGAAATATCACAAGAGAGATAGGTACCTAATGAAACACTAGAGTATACTCGCTACACTACCGCTCATATATTAATGCGGCAGTCGTTATACGGCGGCGGCGGTGTTTCTGCACGGTCCGGCAGTCGAATAGCATCTATTTGTAAAGGGGCTTCAGTGAAGCCCGGCAGACCGTAAGTCGGAAACGGGGCACTTCGGTCGGGCAGAGAGATCTGTCTGCGGAACGAAGGAGGGGTTTCCAAGTCAGGGTTCACTACATTACTCCACAGTAAATTAGTCCTCATGTCTCCATCAAACCTCTGCATCCTTCGTCTTTGTCTTCTTGTCCGTGGCCGACCGCACTGCAGCGCGCCACATTTACAAAACTTATTTAACCAAATATACGTTCCCACTATTCCAATAGCTAATCCTATTTCAATACCAATAACAAAAGCTTTTACTGATGAAAATTCCTGGTCGAACTTCTCATACGGTGTCAGTGGTGTAGGGGGCTGTTCTGGCACAGAATCGTTGTTATCTGTAGTTATATTCCAAACTTCGCTCAAGTCGACTTCTTTTTTCTCCTCAACCGGTACTATAGATATAATCTTCTCGGACATTAGCGGAGCTCTTTTCTTGCATTGTTTGTCGTAAGTGATACCTCGAGATGTAATCCAATTTTCAGCAGCTATGAACTCTGTATTGCATTGCCAATATTCATTGCGTAGTTCTATTCTTTCTAGTTTACGCAGAGGCAGTAGAAGTTCAGTTTTCAAGGTAACTACATAGTTTTCGCTTAAATCGAGTTTTCTTAAATTCGGCAGACGGTTGAACAGACGGGTGGGGAAGGCTTTAATTCGGCAGTTGTTCAAGTTTAACACCTGGGAAGATAAACACAGTGCTTTGAAAAATGAAATGTAAAACACAATATATTCATAACGAAAACTTTAAGCCTATGTTGACTATGTTCGAGCGGCAGATTGCCACTCATTGTGGCGTTCTATGGGTGAGGCCTATATTCACCAGTGGACGTCTTTCGACTGATGATGATGATGATGTTGAGAGGCTATGAAAATAATGATTAATTACATAAACACCCTGTAATATCCCCATTGCTGGGACACAGGCCCCTCGTTAAGAAGCCTGGCCACCAGTCTCTCGTTGCGAGTGAGTAATCTACCACGCAGGCTCAGTGCTGGTTGATACCTATATGTTCCATGTTTTCGAATTTTTGGTTCTAGTAAAGGACATCACATGGCGGTTTCCTAACCGTTTTTGGTGTAGTGGTGAAATGTGATGAAATTAAATACATAGGGCAAAGCGCAAGCATACCCATTTGTTAGAACGCACAGCCTACTTGTAAGTCAGCTGATCCTACCATTTATCTAATTTGTATTTTCTTACCTTTAGTTTAGAGTGCATTAAAAAAGGTTCATTTTTAAGGCTTTCGAAGACGTTGGATGACAAGTCCAATGTATCGAGTTCTGGGGTATCCCAGAAGAGATCCGAAGGAATGAACCTCAGTCGATTGCTGCTCAAATCTAAATGGACTAGTTTATCTAATCCTGAAAACGCGTGCAGACCAATCCAAAATATCAAGTTATATGAGAGATCCAGTACTTCCAATGATGTGTAACCAGACTCCTGAAAACAACAAAAAATATATTTAAGTTCTAATTTTAGGTAATAATAACACAATGGTAAAGTATTAAAATACACATTAGGTAGGTAGGTATTGAAAATATTTTCTATGATGAGTAATATCGTATTTCATTATGTTTTTAATCAATAACTGGCAGGAACTATGAATTTATACAAAGAATTAGTTACGAAACGATAAACCAATGATAAAGTACATCTTTGATTGTAGGTACCTAGGTACGTACAGATGGTTTAATTAAACTCAAGTGGTAGATTAAGTGATACAATTTGAATAATTAATTACTATGTTCTGCTTTAGACCATTTTAGAGGGGCCTCACGAAATAGGTCAGTATCACAAGTTCGATTTTCGAAACAAATTATTTCTGCATTACTTTTTTGCATTCATTCCCATTACAATTCCCATATAAATAACGAATGCGGGTGCTGGATGTTGCCTTGAATTGAAGTTTTAAATCTTAAGCAAACCAAATAAACTCAAAACCACCTTTCAAAAGTTGGTCAAACTGCGTAATCAGTAATGCTGAGTCAGAACAACAAACAGACAATCACTTTATAGGGAGTATGACCAATTTTTTGGAATTATTAGTAAGTGTGTGGGAGATCTTTTATTTTGTTTGGTATTTTTCCTTTTACATACTAGATTACTAGCCTACTAGGTCACAAGAGAGTTCAATTAGTCAGTTTACCCACCCGTAACAATAAATATAACAACAAAGACGTAGGTACCTACCTTAAAGCAAAAGTTGTCCAGTTCACTAATAACATTATGACGCATACTATACACTTGCACCGCTTTGGACACGCCTATTTCTATATTGATAATGTTTTGATCGACACACATGGCTCTGTTCAACCCATTGTCCATATCACAGTCACATTGCTTCGGGCACTTTTCACTCCACACGCCCGAACTAAATAACACTAATATTATAAAACACTTCACCTCCATCTTTAAAAAAAACTTTTAATCCGTGAAAGTTTTTGCATTATTGTTTGAATATTTAACATCAAATAACACGATGTACTAGTACCACTAGTAGTGGTTCAGTTCGATTTCACATGAAAAATGGAGCAATGATACACAATTTGATAAAACAATCACTATCAGTGAAGATAAGATAACTACGTAGAATATAATCTTTCACTACATAAACACTGCTGTTCTTATAATAGAACAGAATGAATGCAGTTTATATGAGGAAAATAAAAAGCCGAAATCACTAAAAGTAATATCTTATTCATAAAATACAGCTGTTGTCATAAATATGCATAAAAGGTTACATCCAATATGCTGATAATAATACATACGCCTACAACTTAGGGTTCATAATGGCATGTAAATGATTGTAAAATGCACTTAATACTACGTACATACAATAACATCACGCTTGTATTCTCGAAAGGAGTGGACAGAGGTGAATACTTAGTACTCCCACAATTCTTCAGTTATGTTTAAATCCCACGTAATAGAGGGCGATACTATTACCGGCGCAAAACTAGACTCCGCGGCTGCTACTGAGAAAATCCTAATGGAAAAACCCAATAACTGCCCAACCTGGGAATTAACCCAGGACCCCACGCTTAGTAGTCCTCTTGACCAGCAAGGATGCAACACAACCCATAAAATCTATGAGATCAGTAGAAATATTTTAGCTAAATATATTTGAGTTTTGTCGTTGAGTCGCAGTTGCAGGGTAGCACCGTTTCATGGTGTAATCGATTCCTAAGATAGCATTTCTGACGTCATGAACTGATGCACTGATGGTCTCAAATGTCCCAGCTAGCCTGTCCACTGCTAGTGCCTGTGGAAAACATTTCCTATGTATTTAATAGCCCGATTCGAATCGTTGCTCTGGTAATCTCGGGGTTCGCGATAGCAAATATAGATGGCGACAACGAAAATTTTAAATATTTTCGTCATGGTAGTCATTTCAATAATTTCGAGGGAAGCCGCCATCTTGGATTTACATTTTGACCTCACTATTGACTTTAGCACCCTCGAAAATGAACACAAGCGTGGCTCAGAACTGACTGACGCCGGATATTTTTAAGCGCGAAATACGAATGTAACTATCAAAATTCAAATTGTCGACTAAAATAAGTTTTCTACGTATTCTTTTCCTATTATTTATAACTATTTTATCATTAAACGAAACGTGAGTATTGTTACACATTATAGATTGAAAAAAACGGATTAACTCACTCAATAAATAATATTTATAACTACTTTAATGAAATATTGAAAAAAGGCACAAAGATATTTTATTTATTAGTTATTTCCCTATTTTTATTTGCGGTGATTTTGACTTGGCGTGGAGGGCACGCACGTGCCTTTATGCATTGGCGTTCAAAAAGTTAAATAGAGGCACATGTTGAAAACTACCTAGTAAGCTACTGAACACCAAAGGAAGCCACATACACATCCGCAAGAAATTACATATCGGCTGGTGAATATGAAAATAAAAAACTGGCCAAGTGCGAATCTGACTCTCGCACGACAGGTTCCGTACCATTATCCATACAACATTAGACATCGAGCAAAAAAACGGCAAAAATCACGTTTGTTGTATGGGAGTCCACCTTCAATATTTATTTTATTGTTTTTAGTATTTGTTATTATATCAGCAACAGAAATACATCATCTGTGAAATTTTCAACTGTCTAGCTATCACGGTTCATGAGATACAGCCTGGTGACAGACAGCCAGCCAGACAAACAGACAGATGGTCAGTAAAGTCTTAGTAATAGGGTCCCATTTTTACCCTTGGGTACGGAACCCTAAAAAGTGCTTATGTGGTAAAAAAATTTGAATTAGGGATCAGAACTTGACACTTACTTGTAAATGTGATGCTTCTGCTACTCGTTCTAAGGCCTTTGAGTTACTAAGAGATGCTTGCGCCATTTGAGTCAAGGCTGCAGCTTGTTGATCCATTACTTCCACCTAGGAATCAAGGAAAAGTCAATCAGTACAAATGTTAGATAGATAATACATAGATAAATCATTTATTTAGTACATCCAAAAGACATATCACAACACAAAAAACAAATCAAATAAGGGTTAAACAAAGTGCGGTGTGCGTCTCAAGGTTGCACCAAATGGGAGTTCAGCTCAGCATGTGTCAGGCAAATGTACCTGACGCTGATATTCTGCTGAATCCCTATAGTGACATATGGACATCAATCAGATAAGATAAATTGATCTTAACGGGTGTTGTGGCAAAGTTTTATGCAAAGTTATGTACCCACAATTACAATGTTCAACGTCTTTATTGATTTAATAGGGTATTACACCCATTTTTGAAAAGTGTCTCAATGAAATTCTGTAGTGCTAATATGCCACCAAAAAAAACACAAAATTTTTATTCAATCGATATGTGCCATAAAAATGCATCTAAATTTTAAATTTTCAAATTTCGCGCTTAGTTTGTCGAAAACGCCTCTTACTGGACGCCATATTGATCAGCGTAAATGACGTCAGTTCGTTTAGTATCAAATGAGCTCATATTAAATATGATAATTGTATATCATTTAAAAATAATTAAAAGCATATTTTGTAATAGGTGTAATAATAAAAAAATTACGTTGGTTACGAAAATAATAAAAGTACAAAGCCTATATTACGCCAATCGGTTGACTGACAGTTGTCAATTTTTTGTTTACACAGCCGTACGGCGTAATAACATGGCCGCTAGTATTTCACGGTGTTTTATAACAGATTAAAAATACTGAAAACTTTGAATTTAATTTAATTATTTGTTTTGTTATTTTATGAACTAAAACTTACATTTTCCGAGTGCTTTATGCCTAAACTGTCTCAATAACATATTTATAGATTTTTTCTCGTATAGAGTAAAATACCCTATTTAAAAGGAAAAATCAAATCATTGTAAAATAATTGTAGCATTGTGAATTAAATTACCACAAATATGATATAATAATAATGCATTTTTTTTATTGGATTTTGGTCACTGCCAGAATACTATTTTATGATTTCTTTAAGTTAAAATAAAAGCATAATGGATGAAAGGTACTTACCATCTTATCCATCATAGTTAACTGTCGCTCCTCTGATTCCGTGGGGAAAAGTCGGCTGTTGTCTGTCGTATTGTACTCTCCATCTTTAGAGATTGTGTCATCAAATGAGTCTTCATCATCACCATTACATGGCTCTTGTTTCACGGCTTTCTTCTTTCCTACATTATAATAATATAACTTTTTCATTAATTTTATCTGAATTACAACAAAACTGAAAAGAACTTAAATCAACTATAGATGCCTAAAATATTAAAAGGTAATGTTTTTATGCACTTTAGAAGCAGACATACTATCGAACATTTTGATATCATCATTGTTTTAAAATTGACTTTACAATATTTTAAAAAATTATCTTGTGACCGTGGCGGTCTCAAGAGAGCAAAAATGTGCCGTAATGTACGAATAACGTATTAAGTCTGTCATGTAGTTGTGACTGACTGTGACGTGCTGAGCACATTTTGGTTTACCATCTATACATGACTGTGGCGGTCAAAAGATTAAAGCCCTTATACAAACATGCTGATTTGAGTTCAGGAGTGTATTACTTTGATTGATATGTAATAAAATATTTAATTTGAATAGCATTCTCAAACTTGATGAATCATTGTATATTTAAGGGCACATATTCGATTTAGCGCAACTCAAAATCACGACTGCTATATTGATTCCTAGAACATCGTAGCAGCATTGACGTGACGTACACTAGTACAATACAATGGTCTGTTTGTGTGCGTAAGCGAGGAACTATGAGCACGAATCATTGAAATTGATCGGCAAACAATTGCATGTTTTTTAAAATAATTGTGTAAAATAAATGAGTTTGTATAATGGACTGAAAAATATTCTGTATAGTGAACATAACCTTTAAGTATTTTCATAAAATTAATATATTAGTTATGTTTTTATTCAAATACTGGTGAAAATAAAAATTGTTAAAGTGAACAGATTTTGTACTATTTAAAAAGGGTTTTTTAATACCTAAAAGTAATATTTTCGTAATTTTGGCTCAGTATTGTACTTTGAGACTTTATATCCTGTTGGAAAAAGGCACAGATATAGATAGACCTAGAAGATAACGCAAGAGCAACTACTTCGCGTGCCTATTTTCGTGCCCAACTTACGATAAAAAATCGTAAGTAAAAAAAAAAGTAAATGTTTCCTTCCATCGGTAAGTCATTTTGTGATTAATATTATGCGTAGTTAATTTGAAAAACAATTATTTTTAATCTAATACCCTCAGTAATACCTGGTAATACCAAATTTAGGAAAAACAAAACATTCATATTACATTGTGACATCCAAAAATGGCACGCTGCTTCATACAGATCTTGATATTTGGGTTATCTAGGTCTATCTATATCTGTGGAAAAAGGCATACTGTAATGTATGTATTTGTCCTGAAAGTTCACTCTGACGTCTATTTTCGTAAAATGCTATGAAGGGATTGTGTTTGATTTAAAAAACTATCATTAAAAATTATACTTTTACTCTGTAGTTCTCTAAATCAAGACTTTATCTTTCCAATGCTGTAATTTTCTTCTAATAATCTGCGCACATCATTTTTTTTTAATATATATTGTCATAGGCTTCATAGGCTTGCATTTGGCCACTACTCATTACAATATTACTCTAGGATAAACGCAAAAAAATGCAAGTTTTCATCACAAATCAAATACACACTCTTAAATAATATAAATGTAAATTAGACTACTAACTAGGTGTAGCGGATTTGTCATCACAGAGTTCTAAAATCTTTACTTCTAGTGGTGTCAGTTTGCCTTGTAGTTTCCCTTGTTCAATCTGCTTTTGTTTGATAAGTATACTGCGTCTTTTGTCTGACCAAAACTAAAAAATTACAAAGTTCATAAATACAAAAGAGTTCTATCAGAGATACATCACTTCATTGATATTAAAACTGCAAATAATATGTTCTTTGCATGAATTCTTAACTTGATTTGCGAAATAGCAGAAATAAAACTTTTTTTGGGTTCAAATAATTATTGGTGCAGTTAGATTCAAACTTAATGGCGGCTGTGAAGTGAGCAGTTGGCTGCGCAGTACCCCGCCGCTCACCCCCACTGTCACATGAAGTTGTTACTCCACTCGCCTCGTGTTCAGAGCCGCCATTATGTTTGAATCATACTGTAACATGATAACTCATTCCTAAACATGAAATCTGTAGTACCTTGATCCAACCTTTAGTAGATTTCATAGCTCCATCCATTGAGTTGGCAATATTAGAGAGCTCTACCCACAATTTCTTAAATTTGGCATGACCCATACCAACTCGAAGCCTCCTGTGTGCCAGATCTGGATGCTTTTCCATGAATGATATAACTGCTCTTACTTGGGCCAGTGTTGGTCTAGAAATCTGAAAATTAAATAGATTAGTCCTGTGCCTGCAAAATAGTACAGTATGGAAATGGACGTAAAGATGAGCTATCAGCAATTAACAAAAAAACATATCAGTTGGTGGCTTTGCACCAATGCTTAAAACTGTTTTTGATTTGAATGAAAGTAGAGTATCTGATAGGAACGAGGTTCATTTATTAAAGTAAGTTCCTAAGTAAATAACAATAAAAAGAGGTAATTAAATAGACAAATTAAAAGAAAACAAAAAAAGTATTACTGATACTCACCCGAACAGAGCTTTCGCCATATTCTGCATCATCTAATAAAATATCAGACATTTTTATCAATATCTAGTAAAGTTCTGTGAAGGTTTTTTTTGCTTTTTTTGTAATATTGAAATTTGTAATTGTTGTCAAAATCTCAGCGTTTTCACCGTGTATTGTATCTGTGTTCAGTGTTGTGTTGTGTGTTTCTCAATTCTCAATTCAGATTTCAGATCTGTCAAAGTCAAATGTGTCAAATTGTTTGCGTGACAAAGATGACAGTCGTGTCGTGACAGATAGAAGACTCAAGTTTTCATTATTTTATTATTATTTATTTTTTATTTTTATTATTGTTACCAAAAATAGTTTACTTATTAAATTGAAATATTCAGTCTTTGATTAATTTTAATACCATAACTATAATTTATTTCTTGTTTCGTGGATAACCCTATAGCATTTATGCTTTATGGGAAAGATCCAGTTATTTTATCTGTGGAATTCAAATATGGGGTTGCTAATATAATTTTTTTATTGCTCGCGAGTCGCGCCTTTAATTTCTCCTGTGTCGTGGGTGCGTTTACTAACATAATAAAATTATAAAAACGCATACACAAACAGCCAGACCCAGAACAACTATCTGTAGACCATACAAATATTTGTTCCGTGCGGGAATCGAACCCGCGATGCGCAGCGCAGCAGTCAATCGCTGAACCACTACACACACGACACAACAGTGTCGTCTCTGTAATAAAACTTGGGGTATTATAGTGTATTATCTATGAATAAAACGGACAGGACCTGTTGGGGTCTCATGCATGATACGTGTCAGACTGCCGCTGAGTGTAGTGTGGTTTTGTAATCTGTAGTTATGTGGAAAACTATTTTGTATCCTTGTAATATTGCTTGTAGAGCAAACTTATATTTGACTAGCTTTTGCTCGCGACTTCGCCCGCGTGAATGTTGGATAACACGGATGCAGTCAAAGTAGTGGATTACAAAGTGCCTTCCCCAGGGTTCAAGCTATTTCCATACCAAACATCAAAATCGGTTCAGACGTTTCATAGTGAAACCGTAACAGACAGAGTTACTTTCGCATTTATAATATTAAATAATATAGTACAAGGGCGTTGCTAGGACTCGCCACCTGATGGCTTATACTCCGTTCACAATAAGATTAGACATAAATACACAAACCTTTTTTACAGTCCGTTCAACCGATTTTGACTTATACTGCGTTGCTAGCATGACAAATGGCAGCTGCGAAAAACAGTTGTTATTGTAACCACTTTTTTTACCTCTAATGTTATCCTTAACCCTACGAAAAAGAAGTCAAAATCGGTTGAAGGGACTGTAAAAAATGGTTTGTGTGTATGTCTAATCTTATTGTGAACGGGGCGGGGGCAAGTTGATAATAGTGGATAGGAAAAGTATGAATATTAAATACAGTCAAATCCACGTGAATAATGAAAAAATCACGTTCACGGTCACGTTTCTGCCGATATTCCGATAAACTGCTTTGCAGTTTGGAAGATTATTATAGTTAAAAATAAATAAATAA
Organism: Charanyca ferruginea; assembly: GCA_947361185.1. Taxonomy (NCBI): domain Eukaryota; kingdom Metazoa; phylum Arthropoda; class Insecta; order Lepidoptera; family Noctuidae; genus Charanyca; species Charanyca ferruginea. The sequence goes on from OX376058.1 coordinate 9,977,906, forward strand.
AAAAGGACTGAAAAATATTCAAAATATCAGCTGTATTTGGGCTAATTTAATTCTCATAGACTGGTAACACTCAGATTGTTTGCTGTCAAAGCTGAATTATTACTCTTTTTCTCATTGCGTATGAAGAAAACCAATAAAAACTTGTGTTTCATCAATTTGGTGTAATTTCATGTAGAGTGTATTAAATTCATAGAATCCTATTATGACCTTATTATTCATGAAATATTAAAAGATAATTGAGTTCATCTAAGGTAAGCGTTAATTTTTTACAAGGAAAAGTTCAGCTGATTATTGTTTACAAAATGTTTTCAGTTAATAAGAATATAGGTCGTGTATTCTGTTTTAGCTATGTATTCGTTCGAGGGGGACTTCAGGCGCAAGCCCCAGCAGAACCTGGCTGGTGCGAGCGCCCAACACAAGACAGACAGAGACACTTTGATACTGCAGACACAACAACAAAGACAGAAAAGAGAGGTTAACTTGTACTATACTTCCTATTTGTGACTTTCACTTTAATTGCTCATGAACCATAAACTGTGTAATAAAAATATAGTGCAATTCATACAAAATAATCCAATAGTTGACTATCCATTTACTACTTTCTAAACATCACTTAAAAAGTCATTTAGTCTATTAAAACCCTTATAGTTATCCTCTGGAGGAACAGATGATAAAGTAGGACAATACACACTATTTGTCAACATTTTCTGGATTTTGTATCGTATTTTAACAACTATTTAAAAAAGTTAAACTATGATAAAACATGAATAATGTTACAAATCATCCAATGATCATTACAATGACATTGCAATTTTCAAATAGTTAAGTTTCACCATGAATAGTAATATTGCTTGTTTTTCGTATTTAATAAACATGTCTTGAAATATTCCCAAATACTTAAATGTATTTTTTTACAACAAGCATATTTCAACAATAAAATTCTCATTAAAATGAATCTTCTATTATTTTTCAGGAACACAGAAAGCGTTTGAATAGCACAATAAAAATTCAGGCTTATGTGAGGAGTTACTTAATTAGGAAACATTGTAAACAACATGAAAGGGACCAATTTGACAGCATATTCCTGAGAGTCAACCCTGATGACCAGCAGCTGATGTGTGCACTTGTTGCTAAAATATTGTTCTTTTATAATGACCAACAGGATTATTCTAGATTGGTAATATTATATTTTATTTAACTTTACATAACATGACTTAACTTTTAACATAACTTAACTTTATCAATTATGTTTATATTGAGGAAATATTCATCAGAAACATAAACCTGTCATTTGTTTCCTATTTACGAATAGAATCAATAGAATACCTTACATTTGCTTTTATAACATCAGCGGATCTGTGTTAAAAAAACTGGGTTTTTTTTTTCCAACAAATTCATGTTTTCCTGTTTGTTATTTCAATTTATGTAAGAGAATGCTATCAGTTTGAGCAAAATGTATCATTGGGGATTTTTTATAAGTGAAACCAAACAAACAGCAATTATAAATACAATGTCTGAGTGTTCCGTTATAGAATAGGGTATTTTACTCTATACGAGAAAAAATCTATAAATATGTTATTGAGACAGTTTAGGCATAAAGCAGTCGGAAAATGTAAGTTTTAGCTCATAAAATAACAAAACAATTTTTTAAATTCAATTCAAAGTTTTCAGTATTTTTAATCTGTTCTAAAACACCAGGAAATAGTAGCGGCCATGTTATTACGCCATAAGGCTGTGTAAACAAAAAATTATCAACTGTCAGTCAACCGATTGGCGTAATATAGGCTTTGTACTTTTATTATTTTCGTAACCAACGTGATTTTTTCATTATTACACCTACTACAAAATATGCTTTTAATTATTTTTAAATGATATACAATTATCATATTTAATATGAGCTCATTTGATACAAAACGAACTGACGTCATTTACGCTGAGCAATATGGCGTCCAGTAAGAGGCGTTTTCGTCTCACTACGCGCGAAATTTGAAAATTTAAAATTTAGATGCATATTTATGGCACTTTGTGTTTTTTTTTGGTGGCATATTAGCACTACAGAATTTCATTGAGACACTTTTCAAAAATGGGTGTAATACCCTATTTAGGTGATTTTAATATTATACATTGCAATTGTATGTTTAGTTGGTAAGATCACCAAAACCTGGGTTGCTATGAATATTTTGGCATGTAGTAATATATTATATCTTAAATCGAGAGAATTAATAATTGCAATCATAATACATCATATTTTAGGCCATAACAAATCACTGAGTGTGGCTTCTCGTCTGATACACATTGTTATTATTGGTTTTATATTCTCCATATTAACATGATTTTGTCACAACATTTTCTGGCTCTTTATCTAGTATAAACGCCAGCACATCAAGCCATACCAAAGTACCAAATTTTCCCAATTGAATATGAACCTTAATTTTTTTTGTAATAAAGTTGAAAATCTATCAAAGAAATTTGACAGATTGTTGTAGTTAATAAATCTATATTATAATAGCCCTATATAGAGAGAAGTGGAAGAAGAGTAGAGAGGCCTGTGCCCTTTATTTGGATAATTTACACTGAAAAATAAATAGTCATAATATTGTTCTGTCATATTTTAATAATAACATTGGCTTTTAGGTTGCCATTTCACAATTACTCCTTAAACAATGGAAGAAAATATATCAAATCCGTGGTGCCTGTATACAGATCAGAAGGTTGCTAGCATTACATCTTCGGTTGTTGAGGGAAAATAGTGACGTAAGTGAACAATATTTGCCTATAAAGTTCTCCTCACTCACTGGGACTTTCTCTTTGTGAGAGGAAACAATGGTGAAGGTTTGAGTATTAAAGCAATAGATAAAGATACATTAAAGTTTTATATTTATTTTATTCACCTATACAATATGTTGCACTTCTCATTTGCATTGTATTGTGTGCCACAGGTACCTCTAGCTGTGCCACTTAGAATGTTTGAAGTGTTCACGTCTACAAGCACTGCTGAGTCTTCTATCAACTGTGATGAAGCTCTCAGTATTGTGGGGAACACATTTTTGTATCTTGTTAAAAGAGGTAAGATGATATTTTAATAATTCATGTTAATGCATTCAAAATATGCAGAAATTATCATAAATATTGAGCTAAAAATAATCAAGGAAATAATCTTTATTTTCAGGTTACTTTCAAGATCTGTGTAAAATAATGTGCCAGAAAACGCCGCCCCTATACGGGCCCTCGCCCAACCCTCCAACACCACTCAGTGGAGCCCTATTAGATCTCATACAAAGACCTCTCACTCTTACTTCGCGGGTTAATATTCCACAATACGAGTAAGTTTTACTATTCATGATAAAATAAACAACAACAAACATATTTAAGTAATGTACTAAAATAACCAAAATATGTTCTTGACGAATGAAACTAGTCTTAAACTAATGCGAATTCTGCTCAGTTTTTGCTTTATTACAACTTGACCATACTATATTTTTTAAAATAAACACCAATTGTTTTTATTGTGCTAAAAAACAGAAGTTGAAGTGATCGTCTTTAAATGTTCTATAAACCAATGAATGAGCAAAGAATTTAATTTCATGTATGTTTTTATCTTACAGCAACAGCATAATGACTGAGTTCGCGTCTGCTTTCCTTTGCAACCCATACCCGGAGCCGGTGGAGATGTACATCATTCCGGCTCTCTCCCACGACCCTATCAGAAAGTTCCCATTCCTCTCGCTCATACAGGCCCTCCGAGACGACTCTAAGTTCACCAATCATGTGCTGATCAACGACTCTTGGTTATTACACTCTGTGCTGTCGTTGGAACCGCCGGATTTCGGTAAGTTTTTGAATCTGGTCCCTTTAACTGCGATGCCGTGATCACTGCGTGTATAATAATTTTAGACTCACGTATAGATGCAGCTAGATTGCGGTCGATCGATGATATTATCAGTCATCAAGATCTACCCAATGCCAACTCCTGGTAGCCAAATTACGTTCATCCATCTGACATATCGACCTCGATCGACCGCAGTCTGAATGTAGCTTATCGCGGTCACGATGTTACTCAAAGAATTGTTATATAAGTGAATGTAATTCCTAAATAGAATTTCAATGCGGCGCCAAAATGTTAAGAAGTGCTGAGACAACACATTACGGTAAAAGCGTCAATTTCTTATCCAATACCAACAAAAACGTGCATGAATATCTAATCACAGCATATTTGTTGCAGTGAACGTCGTACGAAACATGGACAACACAAGACTGCCGAACAATCCTATCGTTTTAGACTATTTTAAAATTATTGCTAAGTTAACTGTTAATGTTTGTAATAAGCAAATTACCTACGAGTATGAAGATTCGTTGTATAGTCAGGAGACCGTGGCTAACAAGGACGATGATAGTGACAGCGAACAGGAGCCTAATCCGACGACGGTGCGTGAGCAAACGTTGCTGACGCGTTGTATAGAGTTATTGAACGAGCCGGACCGGTGTGTGATGACCACGTGCTCACAAATTACTGAGGCTGATCTGAGTGAAGAGTTCCTTGACTGCGTGTCTGAGATATGTCACAATTTATTGCTGAGCCACAGGATGGCACTGCATAAGTACAGGTTGGTTAATTTTTTATTACTAATTGATTAAGGCGACGATATACACCGGCGACCTTGAGCGACCAGAGAATCGTATGCACTGCGTCCAAAACTCTCAAAGTTTAGTCGAAAAAATTAAATTAAATATAGTATTCTTTAACTTAAAAAAAAGGCGATAAGATAGTAAAAGTTTCGTTTAAATATTCCTGGTAGATTTTGTGTGATTATCAATGTTTTGTCCGCGTCAAACACAACTGCACGATTTCATTAAAATAATAAAACCGGACAAGTGCGAGTCGGACTCGCCCACCGAGGGTTCCGTACACAGATATAGATAGACCTATATAACGCAAGAGCAATTACTTCGCGTGCCTAGCTTACGTACAAAAATCGTAAGTGGCCACTTTCGCGCTCAGTCTGCATCGGTGTATAGCGCTAGACGGACGTCAGTTAAAGCTATTAAAATGGTTAATTGTGCTGTTATAAATTGTAAAAACTGTACAAATGCGAGGAGAAAAAATAAAGTAAACGTTTCCTTCCATCCGAAAGTCATTTTGTAATTAATATTATGCGTAATTAATTTAAAAACAATTATGTTTAATCTAATACCCTCAGTAATACCTGGTCTGGTAATACCAAATTTGAGAAAAACAAAACATTCGTATTACATTGCGGCTTTTACTTGGAGCGATTGATGAGACGTTTTGTTTTAACAAGTGATGAATATCGAAATAAGCGATACTATCGTATGTCGCTTCGGTTTTGTAGTACAGGGACCTTTATCATTTTTCTGTCAATTTTAGGGATTAGTGCTGTTCATCATATGCAACACAAATCGATTCTCAAGAATCGATTTCGGAAACAGAGGCATGATTTTGTATTATATAAGTACTTATTATGTAGACAATTTTAATAAGTAATCGTAACGTTTCGTGATTTTTGTAGTTTTCCACATGAACCCAATTTAAAACAAAAATGGATTGAGGCGACGGGAAACAAAGATTGGTTCCCAACAAAGCATAGCACTATTTGTTCAATACATTTTGAGGAAGCAAGTATTGTTGTAGGGAATTTTGGATCTATTTTAATTAATTTTATTATATTGTATTTTACTTGCTTTTCGTTTTGCTTCTAAAATTTCTTTTCTAGATTTTTTCTTTGTTTCCGACATTTTGATAGTCTACAACAATTACAAGAAATAATTAGGGAAATACTAACAATTTTGTAAAAAATATATATTCCTAACTGCCTTATAAGCAGATCAGGAATTTTATTTTCCTCTGTTTATCTCATTCCTCTGTATATCTCTTTACTCTGTCTATCTCATTACTCTGTCATAAAATCGATTGATAAATCGATTTGAACGATTCTTAATAATGCTTTACTGTACACGGGGGGTGGGGCGAGGGGGGCGCCGTACGCGGCGGCGTCTTTGAATCGATTTGATTTTCCCATCACTAAATAGTGCTTGTGACGTCATAATAGGTAGTCAAAAAATGGCACGCTTGGTTTTCATACAGATCGTAATACTTGCGTTATCTAGGTCTATCTATATCTGTGGTTCCGTACATATTTGTAGACACATATCTATATGTACTTCTATACTAATCCATACATACTATCCATATTAAAATCTTAATATTATAAATGCGTTTTTGCGACATCCGCCGTATCTTTTTTTCACGTTAACATAGAGGGTTGATTTTTTTACAGCATCAAGGGATCGTAGGCTTGAGTATATGGTTTTAATTCAACTCGATACCTCCACGCGTTCCCGAGATAATGGGTCTTGACAGACAGACAGACAGACAGAAGGACAACAAAGTGATCCTATAAGGGTTCCATTTTTTCCTTTTGAGGTACGAAACCCTAAAAACTATTTAATATGAACTTAATCAAATATATTCACATACTAAATGATTAGGAGAATGTTTTAATTTAACATATTTTTTTTTTCAAATCATTTACACTACACATTTTGACGTGATTGTCAGTTTAAAATCTGCAAAAGTCGCTTGTTAGCGCTTTAAGTGACCTAATAAAGAGAGGATGCTAACTTCTGCAACACAGTTTTTATTAGGGCAGGAGTTTTTATCTGTAACCTATGTTTGTGTACAATAAATAAATTATTATTATTATTACTTATGTGGTTGTACAAGTGTGAATGTTGCCGTTATATTCAATATCATCCTCGTATCAGCGTAATTAGTACTAGAAAGTCGATTAGATTTAAATCAATAGAGAAGCGCACCCATGTTAGCACCCCTATGACTACTTTGTTGACTGATCAACTTTTAACTATAGCATAAACTAAAGGAAATAAACTCAAACTCATTTATTTCAAATAAACCATTTACAGGTACTTTTGAATTGTCAGAGTCAGTCAGTCAGAAAGTTGAAGCTAGTTGCTTGTTCCAAACAGTAGGTTTCTATGGAGAAGATCGATAAGATAATAAAATGTAATAAATATTCCCGCAGATTACTGTACACATTAGCATTCAAGCCAATGTTCCTTCGAGGAGTGTGGGTGTGGGTGTCGTCGATGTCGCACCTGTCGTCGTTCGGCGGACCGGCCACGTCGCTGCTGGCCGCCCTGTCGCGCGGGCTCGGCGCCGACGCGCATGCGCTCAACGTACAGAGACTGTTGGCGCCTTTAGCCGTGTTCTGTGCGTTGTTCTCGCTGTTGATCGGGACGTTACACGACACCGAGTTCTGCAGAGATCCTGATGATGAGAAGAAGATTAGTTGTGAGTAGGGTTGCAACGATATATCGCGTTACCGATAATATCGACACCAAAATATCGATATGTCAAAATCATTGATATCGATAATATCGATATCGCGAAAACCCGAAACATAATTTGTTAAAACCATTGAAATTTTTATTGAAGCATATTTTATTTCTATTTATTTTACCTGCTATTACTATTAAATTACTGTCTAAATCTAATCAAATAATAATAATAATAATAATAAAATTCTTTATTTCCAATTTTACAATTGTAACAAAATAAATACCTAACTTTGATTGTAAATTGCTTTTGATTTCCCTAATTTTTACAGAGCTATAAAAATAGTGAAAATATTGATAATATCGGTAATTATCGCGCTGGCATGGCCGATATATCGTATATCGATATTTGCCTGCCTTTAATATAAATATCGATATTTATATCGATATTTCAAAAGACTTTGCATCCCTAGTTGTGAGTTTTATGTAACTATTATTTATTTACTGCATAGCTATTCATTGGGATTATAACTTGGTTTTTTTTTTTTGGATCTTGCTATACTATAATTTAACAAAACGTCATTATTTCAATTTACAATATATTAATTTTAAAACATCAGAGAGTATACAACTGTATGTAGGCATCAAATTTACACCTTCGACATTACTTCACCGTATTATTGTATCCTGCACAGTGGGCGTTCAAAATTCAAGCGTAATCATCAGTCCAATGCAAGGGCGCGTGCACGCCTTCGAATTTAGCGAGTTAGGCTCCCTGTGCCGCACACTACGCACCGTGTGCCTGGGGCTCGTAGAGCTCGCCTACCCGGAGTCCAGGCCGGCCGTCACCGGACACTACCGGGATGCGGTCCACGCCGATCACATACAGATCTCTGGCAAGAATCAAACGCCCGCCTGGTCGCATCTCTTCAAGGTAAGAAGGTTATGTCCCATCGGTCCCACATTATTGGAACAAAAGTTTTGTAACATTGTATGTTTTGATTTTGAAACATTGTTTCCAACAAGCAATGATACAGCGCTGCACCATGATAAAGTTATGTATAGTAGTGGTTTTCCATCAAATTTGATGTTGCAGGAAACAAGAGACAATTGTTTCAGATTTTCTGAATACGGAGCTTTATGAACACGTACTGTCAAAAGTCAAAGTCAAATCATTTATTTCAATTAGACCATTATAGGGCACTTTTGAACGTAAAAGAAAAAAAATATTCTAGTTGATTGATCTTGGTGCTATTACACCGTGACTTTAATACATAATTAAGTAGAGGGCTATTTAACAGATACCTTTATTAGACAGGGTGGATTTTTGAGATGGGGCAGTAAGAGCAGGGTACTTTAATCGTTATAGTTGCAGGAAAACGTTCCTAGGAGGTCATCCATAACTTTTTTAAATATTCATAACTGCATTCATATATTTTGAAAAAAAAATGTACAGACGCCAGCACATCAAGCCATTCCAAACTGTCAAATCCCAGTTGAATATGAATCTTATTGTTTTGTAACAAAGTTGACAATCTGTCCAAGAAATTTGACAGAGTGTTGGCCTCTATACTACAGACAGCAAAAAAAATGCTAATACGAAAAAAACGAAAGCCAAAATGTCTGACAACCAGCCTTACCAGGGGGTATCGTGTTATCCAGTAACTGGGTTGTGGAGGTCCGATAGGCAGTCGCTCCATGTAAAACACTGCAACAACATGTAAACACACACACATGGAAGACGACCCCAACATAGTTGGGAAAGAGGCTAGGCAGATGATGATGACGAAAATAACGCTAATACAAAAAAAAATGCTTATCGATCCTATTTCATGTAGGGATCAAATGACTCTATGGGACCATTAAAGGTGTGAGTACTAGAAATAACAGAAATCGCTAAAAACTTTTCCTAAACACGTTGTACGGAAATACTATTAGTTTTACTGTCTCTTCTCTTGGAGCTTCATTGCCTCGACGTGTTTTTAGTAGTCGCCCACTGTTGATTCTGACTTTCAAAAGTTGCAGTGGGAAAAGTGTGACGGGCTTGTCTCTTTTCAAAAATCCACTCTGTATAAGGGTCATCATCACAGATATAGATAGACCTAGATAACGCAAGAGCAACTACTTCGCGTGCCTAGTATCGTGCCTAGCTTATGTACAAAAATAAAGTAAACCTTTCCTTCCATCGGTAAGTCATTTTGTGATTAATAATAGTTATTTGTTATACAAGAGTGCAAAGTTGCTTTTTAACCGCGTGTTTAATTTTGATGACCGAGCAAGCGAAGGATTCTAAAATTGAATCACGAGCGCAGCGAGTGATTCAAAATTAGAATCCTGAGCGTTAGCGAGGGAATCAAAAGAGCACGAGGTGAAAAATCTTTGCACTCGAGTGCAACACGTAACTTTTCATTCCACCTCAGCGAGGAAATGACTAAATGCAAAAAAAAAACGTTTACAAAGTCTGAGTTTTTAACAAATTAAAAAAAAGTTGTATGATATATTCGGCACCATAGAGGTAGCAGTAAATAGGTTTAATGTTTTTTTTTAATTCACAAACTTAGTGCACACGATGTTCTAAATTCAATTTACTTTATCCTCTAGAGAATAAAAACGGCTTTTCCACTCAGATATTGAAGATAAATTTACTTTATCCTCTAGAGAATAAAAACGGCTTTTCCACTCAGATATTGAAGATTAAAAATACTCTTTCCGAGATGGTGGGATGAAAAATCAATTATTTTAAATCTAATACCCTCAGTAATACCAGAGGGCTAATTCACGTACTTTTATAACGCGCCGATGAAGTTGTAGTGCAGTTGCAGTTAAGTTCAAGTTTGAGTTATAAAAGATATTCATGTAATCTTTGAACTGCGCGTAAGCTGCGCGTGAACTGCACGTCAACTGCACAACAACCAAACTCTACCAAACTTACTTATGGTGTAGGCACATGAGAGAAAAAATATTACTCACTAAATCGATTACATTTCAATGAATATGACGTTATTATAATATTAAAATAATACCCCAGTACAGATTTTAGTGCATTTTAACTGTCATTTTGAGATGTCAAACGAATAGTAGAATACCGATCATGTGGCGTTCCAAAGCACGCACCTAAGACGCGCAACAGTAGAATGCCGTTATTGCGCTCGCGTGACGCGAACTTGACGCGAGCGTGTCTGACAGCGGTAGAGAATACGAAAAGCGTTGTTTTGATCGAAACTTAACTGTAACTGCACTGCAACAGCACTTCTTTAGTTACGTGAATTAGCCCACTGGTAATACCAAATTTAAGAAAAATAAAACATTGTGACGTTATAATAGGTAGTCAAAAAATGGCACGCTTGGTTTTCATACAGATCGTGATACTTGCGTTATCTAGGTAGGGTCTATCTATATTTGTGGTTATCATCATGTCAACCTTTAGACGCCTGCTGGGCAAAGGTCTCCCCTCTTCCTAAGGGTATAAGGTGCATATTCCAACGTGTGCAGGTGTGCACGTCCCTGCTGCGCGCGCTGTACGCGCGGGACGGGCGCCTGTCGTTCCTGGGCGCGGGCGCGTGGCCGGCGCCGGGCTGCGTGCCCGAGGGGGGCGCGGCCGTGCTGCTGGTGGCGGGCGAGCGGGCGCGCCCCACCACCCGCCACCTGCGCCGCCCGCCCAACCTGTCGGCGGCACTAGCGCTCTCACATGGTACGTAGAAAGCGTAGAGCATAGTGATATTGGGTTTAACTATTAAGAATTTTTAACCGACTTCAAAAAAAGAGGAGGTCATCAATTCGTCGGAATCTTATTTTTACATACAGGGGATGGCAATAGCACAAAAAATGATCATGATAGGATTTAGTAATTTGGTGTACTTAATTGTTTTTATTGATCATTAATAATGTTAAATTATGACGCCACAAGTTGCCGCTCTTCTGACAAGTTCATATGGAGTTTTATTTTGGTTACATTTATATGCTCTTTAGTATATCTGAACTTTTTAAAATTTTGTTTTTAGGATTTATTTGAGGGTTTCAAAATATTCTTATGAACTAGTATTACCAGTATTTTAATGTTTTGTCGTATCGTCGTCTCCACCCCGTATGTTCACCGATTACTTGAAAGCACCTAGACTGATTTACAAGGTGGCTTTGTTCTGTTTGTTGTTATTGTATTGCCACCGACTTCCGAAACTAAAGTAATGTGTGTTCTATGCTAAAGTTATTTATCACATTTTAGTTCATAAAACACGTAAAGCCGTTCCTGCGCCTGATCTGTCTCCGGTCGTGTCGGATTGGCGTCCCACTGGACTATGAGATTGAGGAAAGAGGGAGAGTACCTGTGTTAGCGCACACACTTGTACACTATAATATCTTCTGCGTACTTGGCTGATCTCCAGCCAAGTACGCAGATTGGCCGCCGTGACCGACATTCGGTCGGCAGAATAACATTTTTACGTATAAATGAAATATACTGACGTGAAAAAACGCAAATTATCTCTTCATTTAAATTTTTCCACCCGGGGCAGATAGGTTCATGGTCCATCCATGGGTTAAAACTATGGGCAATGTGAAAATAAAGAATCTAAAAACTGAAACCCACGTATTACTGTTGTCTTTCTCATTTTCTAGATGAGGGACCACCTTTAACAATCAAGGAGCTGAGGACTGTTACTATTCTCAGAGAAATTCCTTTCGTCGTGCCTTTTTCTACACGAGTACTTATATTTCAGGGATTATTAATGAGGTAATATTTTACTTGAACCAATATAATTATTTATTTATAACCTTTATTCTGGTTACTGAATTTGTTATTGTATTTTAGAGAGAAACACGATCATTGGTACGAAATGACGAACTTCAACGAGGGGCCTTCAATAAACATCAGTGTTCGACGGACGCATTTATATGAAGACGCATTTGACAAACTTAGTCCTGATAATGGTAATTATAATAATAATAAATTATTTATTTATTTATGGGGGAGGCCTTTGTTCAGCAGTGGACGTCTTCAGGGTGATGATGATTTATTTATTTATTTAAATACCTTAAAATTAAAAGTAAACAAAATACATCTCACCATCATAAAAAACATTGTTTGTAACAAAGTGTAAGTAATAGTCCTTTTACGAATTCACTCCAGTAACATGTAAATATATCCATTTCGACCTGAATATTCGTTGATGGTGCGAATTGCTCGAGTCAGAGGGGTATCGACCAGCAACAGTATAAAAAAATACTTTTATTGCTGTTATCTTTCTTCGAATGGATAATACCTACTTACTTACTCTTAATATGATTAAAATTATATTATTTAAATTATCGGCAACTTATTCCTTATTCCTGTCTCTTGCTAAACGGGTCCATACTGGGCCAACTATTATCTTGGAGTCATTTTCCCATCTCTTAATTTATCGACCTCTATTTTAACAAAATATTTTTATATGTAACACCAAATGAAGGATGCGAGATCAACATGACTGAAAATTTAAATAATTTGACTGATCTAAAAAAAAAACATTTCACACCGATATCGACTATTATTGTTGTGTTACGATTTTGGTGTAATTTCTATTTTCACGGAAATATGTTACTTTTTCGGTAGTGAATAAAAATATTTTTCGATTGTCGTCGCTTTTCTTCTTGTATAATTTTAGCTTAACCTTAGCTTATAGACATAATAACCTTGTATGTATTCTAAACAATATGTTTACTTTTAGAACCTGATTTAAAACTAAAGCTTCGAGTTCAACTAATCAACCAGGCGGGCGCAGAAGAAGCTGGTGTCGACGGCGGTGGTCTATTTAGAGAGTTTATCTCTGAACTTCTCAAGTAAGATATTTTGTTAAACATATTAACACTTACCTGTGTATCATTACTTGATAAGAAAATATACAAACCATTATTTGCAAATTTAAAGGAAAATATGATGTCATGTGAATGTTTTTCTTTATAATTCATGCTTTGTATTAATTTAATGTTTTTTTCCAGATCCGCGTTCGACCCGAATAGAGGCTTGTTTCGTTTGACTATAGACAACATGTTGTATCCCAACCCCGCGGTACATCTATTATATGACGACTTCCCCATGCATTACTACTTTGTCGGCAGGATGCTGGGAAAGGTAACTGAACATTAATGACTTAAATTTTACACATGACCCGCTTTGAATTATACTACCCCATTATGTCGACTTACAAATTCTAGATCCATACAATCGATCTGTATTATAGTTATAAGAATCATTTTTTTTTATTTGTTTTCTATGTTGCTGTTCATACTAGGATTACTAGGTAATGTAATAATTCTGCCAACCATTCTCAACTAAGCTAAATACTATTGGGTGTTATGACTGCTTTTACAAACAAACTCGAATTTACAACCCGGTCACAAATCCGGCGCTAAAGCCCAAATACTTACCTCACCACATTGCAAGATAGTAATTGCGCGGCAAAGTTTACAAAATACCGCTCGGGGATTCCCATGTCGTCGACAGCAAAGGGCGCGTTCCGTTTTACGCAAAATTTTTTGAAGATAAAATAAAAAAGTAAATATCCGTGATAAATTATATATAGAGGTTTGAGTAACGGAGTGGAAAATTCTTCATCCCGGTGTTGGGTCTGGCGGGCTACTGCCCGATGGTCGGAGAACTATACTTGCTCGATCTAGGAAACGTCGGTTGTAGTACGTATTATGTGCGATAGATGTCGCTACATATGATTTATTATAAAAAATCGTGATTTAATGGATTTTTGAAAAAAAAAACTAGTTTTTTTCCAACCCTGCTCTCAAGTCATTAAAAAGTTTTGACATGAACTAACTGAAATTGCTTTTTTCTCAGGCGATGTACGAAAATTTGCTAGTAGAGCTCCCCTTGGCCGAGTTCTTCCTGGGCAAGCTGTGCGGCTGCGGCGAGGCGGACGTGCACGCGCTGGCGTCGCTGGACCCGGCGCTGCACCGCGGCCTGCTGCTGCTGCGTGCGCATGCGCGGCGCGACGTGCCCGAGCTGGGCCTGGACTTCACCGTGCTCACCGACGAGCTGGGGGAGCAGAGGGTACGTACACACACACGCCACATTACCGAGCTGGGCCTGGACTTCACCGTGCTCACCGACGAGCTGGGGGAGCAGAGGGTACGTACACACACACGCCACATTACCGAGCTGGGCCTGGACTTCACCGTGCTCACCGACGAGCTGGGGGAGCAGAGGGTACGTACACACACACGCCACATTACCGAGCTGGGCCTGGACTTCACCGTGCTCACCGACGAGCTGGGGGAGCAGAGGGTACGTACACACACACGCCACATTACCGAGCTGGGCCTGGACTTCACCGTGCTCACCGACGAGCTGGGGGAGCAGAGAGTACGTACACTCGCACGCCACTATATCTAATATATAAAAATCTAGTGTCATAGTGTTTGTTATCGTACTCCTCTGAAACAAGCCGTTTCAGAGGAGTACGATAACAAACACTATATATATCGATTTTTATGATTTTTTTTGTGAATAAGAGGGCGGCACTGAAAATTTCGGGAATCAAGGAAGTGACACAACATTACTATTTAAAAATGTATTTATTGCTTTTCGAAGTATTCTCCGCAAATTTGACACATTTTTCCATACGATGGAACCAATCATTGAAGCAACCATTCCATTCGGAAGTTGGGGTTTCCAAAATGGCCGTTTTGTAGGCGTCCACAGCTTCTTCAGATGATGAAAAGCTCTGACCACGCAATTTATTCTTTATTTTAGGGAAAGTATAGAAATCATTAGGGCTTAGGTCGGGGCTGTACGGCGGATGGTCTAATAATTCTATGTTTTCTTGCTCTAAAAACTCTTTTGTTCTGTGCGCGGTGTGAGAACTCGCATTGTCGTGATGGAGGATGATGCGGCGGTTGCAGTTCTCTTTACGGAGTTTAGAAACTACCTGTGGCAAACAAATGCTAGCATACCATTCTGCATTAACCGTTCTTTGTCCCTCAAGAGGAATAGTCGCAACATGGCCGGTTTTGGAGACAAACGTGGCCACCATTTTTTTTTGCAACACTCCGTGAACCAACAATTTTTGTTGGCTTTAACTCATTTTCGAATACCCAAACTCGTGGCTGGTTTTTGTTTCGGGTTCGTACGCGTATATCCAGGATTCGTCACCTGATACGATGTTGTATACAGCATTTGAGGATCCTGCTTGGAATCTTTCGAGAGTTCTGACGCACCAAGTAACGCGAGCCGCTTTTTGCTTTTCACAGAGCGAATGCGGTATCCATCGGGAAAACAATTTTTTTAGACCTAATTGTTCATGCAAGATTATTTGTATTTGACTCATGCCAATGTCTAAAGTTGCCTGAATTTCGCGGTATGTCACGTCGATCTTCCTCAATCAGCTTACGCACAGCATCAACGTTTTCTTGGGTGATTGCAGTTTTTGGACGACCTTGACGGGGATCATCACTGAGCTTGACACGTCCACGTTGAAATTCAGCAAACCAGCGATAAATTGTGTTTTTGGATGGGGCTTCATCACCAAATGCAGAAATCACCCGGTCAACACACTGTTTTTGTGATAAACCACTTCGAAAGTCATAATAAATCATCGCTCTTGAATTTTCTCGAGTCAATTCCATTTTCTCAACGACTAAACAAGTTTGACAAAACCTTGTGACAAGACCTTTTTTAAATAAATAAATGGTATTCGATTTTTTAAACCAAGGAGTTTTCAATTAAAAAGATTTTAATATGACAGGAACAGTGGAAATATTCCATTCCCGATACTTTTAGTGCAGCCCTCGTACACGCTGAAATTTTTATTTTCCCGAAGCAAAATTATTTTGTCTTGGTAGTACAATCGATTAATAAAAAAATTAAAATAAATGATTAAAAAACGGCAGATTTTGAATTGTGGAAAACTAGCGAACCAATAGTGATACAGCGCGAACGGCTGACTGCGTGAGATCCTGTGTTAACGAAACACAATACTTACCTAAAAGTTATTCTAATATTCCCGTCACACTTTTACGGGTTTAGAACCGTTTTATGAGGAGTTGATTCATATTGTTTTAATAATTTGACAAAAAAAAAAAAAAAAATTTTAAAGTTTAACTCTATGAATCGATGGTACTACTGAGGGCAAATCGTTCTGCCGCGGGAAAGCAAAAGTCTGAGAATGGCTCATAGGCTTTTTTTTTAATTGTATGGCAAAATAAGGTTTGCCGGGTCAGCTAGTATTATAATAATAATAATACCAGCCTATAATTGACCCACTAAAGGGCAAAGGCCTCTTCTCATACATAGTAGGCTCGTACATCGATCACTACATGTTTAAGGCGGATTGGCGATTTCAGACTGGTTTTTTTTTTTTACTATTAAATAGGCTTGCGTTTGACCGCAGTTCACCTGATCGTAAGTGATAATGCGGCCTAAGTTGGAACACGCTTGCCTAAGATGAACCGGTTCACTCGTGCCTTGAAGATACCCAGATTATACTTATCAGGGAACAGAATGGCGGGCAGGGAATTCCACAGTCTGGCAGTTCGCACAATAAATGTTAAGTCAAAGCGTTTGGTTCGAGACCGTGGAACTTCAACCAAATAGCGGTGACGCTTCGCCGTATCTCTGCTCGTCCGATGATGGAACGGGGATGGGGGAATTAAATTGTACAATAGGGTATTTTACTCTATACGAGAAAATATCTATAAATATGTTATTGAGACAGTTTAGGCATAAAGCAGTCGGAAAATGTAAGTTTTAGTTCATAAAATAACAAAATCAATTTTTAAATTTAATTCAAAGTTTTCAGTATTTTTAATCTGTTATGAAACACCATGAAATAGTAGCGGCCATGTTATTACGCCATACGGCTGTGTAAACAAAAAATTGACAACTGTCAGTCAACCGATTTGCGTAATATAGGCTTTGTACTTTTATTATTTTCGTAACTAACGTATTTTTTTCATTATTACACCTATTACAAAATATGCTTTTAATTATTTTTAAATTAAATACAATTATCTTATTTAATAGGAGCTCATTTGATACAAAACGAACTGACGTCATTTACGCTGAGCAATATGGCGTCCAGTAAGAGGCGTTTTCGTCAAACTACGCGCGAAATTTGAAAATTTAAAATTTCGATGCATTTTTGTGGCACTTACCGATTGAATAAAAATTTTGTGTTTTTTTTGGTGGCATATTAGCACTGCAGAATTTCATTGAGACACTTTTCAAAAATGGGTGTAATACCCTATTCCAAAGCACACTCTCCGAAATGTACCCGATAAAAGACCGAAAGGCTAGCAACGGTGCGGCGATGTTCAAGGCTCTGGAGCTTAGCCCTAACCAGGGAGTCGTTGTTAATGAGCCTCTTGGCACGTCTATCGATGACTTCCAATGCCTCCAGTTGGTATTTTGCTGATCCGTCCCAAAGGTGCGAACAGTACTCCATGCACGATCGAACTTGTTCTTGGTATAAGTTGAGCAGCTGTTCCGACGTGAAGTACTTGTATAATAAATAATAAGTCTAAGTTTTCTCACGATGTTTTTCTTCACCGATGTCAGTGATGTCTAATATAAACTTAGAAAGTAGATATGAAGTTGAAAAAGTCACATTGGTACTTAGTTGGGGCCCGGTTAGGAACCAACAACCTCGGGCACGAGACACCACCTCGCATGAGAGGCGGTCGTCACTGGGCCATCACGACATTACACACTTTACATTAGGCATATCAAAGGAGATCGGACATTTTTGTATGGACTTCCAAGTGGCGTCGGGTGATTAGAGCTACTTTATTTATTGGATAATTGGATAATTGCAGCCGTTGGTTCCTTTCGAAGTGGTTCTGCTGGCGGCCTCGACGGCCTTACTCCGCAGCACCTAAAAGATCTGTTGAGTTCGGGCGCCGGGGAAGCTGGTGAGTCGCTTTTGAAGGAACTTGCGGCTCTGATGAAACTTATGCTCTGCGGCGGTGTGAATAATGCCGTCGTTGATGTCTTGTACGGGGCCAATTTATGTGCCCTTCGCAAGAAAGACGGCGGCATTCGCCCCATTGCCGTGGGGTGTACTTACAGGCGTATGGCAGCCAAAATTTGCTGTAAAGCTTACGGTGAGACGCTTACCAGCAAATTTCAGCCCCTGCAACTTGGCTTTGGTTCAAGAGGGGGCTGCGAGGCTGCCGTACATGCCCTTTCTACTTTTCTAAATTCAAAAAAAGGTGAGGTCATTCTCAAGGTTGACGTAAAGAATGCCTTCAACTCTGTTAATAGAGACACTTTGTTGGCCGAAGTCAAAAAACAACTCCCAGAAATTTATGGTTTTATGTGGCAGTGCTACAGGCACCCTTCAAAATTACTATATAAGGACAACATTTTAGAATCTGCAGTCGGATGCCAACAAGGTGACCCTCTCGGGCCAGTTATTTTCAGTTTGGCTATTCATCCAATTATACAACAATTAAATTCAAAATTCAACGTATGGTATTTAGATGACGGGACTCTGGGAGGTGATATTGACACCGTTTTGAAAGATCTGCAACTCTTAAAACAAAAATTTAAATCTATTGGCTTGGACTTAAACCCTTCTAAATGTGAAATATACCTTACCGACATTACGGACCGACAATCGACCTTAGAGAAATTTAATGCAATAGCCCCAGACATCAAAATTTTAGACAAAAGTTCCTTACACCTCCTAGGGTCTCCTATTTTGGAAGATAGTTTTTCACTTTTTATTGAAGAAAAAATTAAAAAATTTAATGATATTTCAGATAGACTTTCCAAAATTAATCTACATTCGGCTTTTACCCTCATTAGATATTGTTGTTTTGACCCAAATTTTATGTACTACCTCCGCTCTTCACCTTTGTGGAAGCAGCCACACCTCTTGGACAAAATTGATCAAATTATTAAAAATACTTTAACATCGATTTTGAATGTGGCTCTGGACGACCGAGCGTGGCTACAAGCCACCCTGCCCATTCGTTTTGGTGGTCTCGGCGTCCGCAAAATTTCCAGTGTCAGCTTACCGGCTTTCCTGTCCTCCGTCCACAGCACCAAACAAATTTTATCCCCTTCACTGGTTGACTTTGAAGTGCCGTGCTTGACTGATGCGGTGAACGCCTGGAAAGTGGCTTGCCCCGATACAGATCGGCCCGTGAACCCATCTTCCCAGAGACAGTGGGATGAGCCGCTCTGCAGGTTGGTACGGAATAATCTAATTAATACGTCCACCAATTCTGCTGAGCGTGCCCGCCTACTGGCTGTGGGTGAGTGGGAGTCGGGCCTCTGGCTTCAGGCACTTCCGTCACCCAACATCGGTACTATGCTGTGTGATAATACCTTCCGACTCGCTACATGCCTGCGTCTGGGCGCTCCATGCGGGGCTCCACATCGTTGCCAGTGTGGTGAAGCAGTCGACTGCCTCGGACATCATGGCCTATCCTGCAGTAGAAGCGCAGGCCGAATGGCACGACACGCCAGCATCAATGACATCCTCCGTCGTGCTCTTGCCACCGCCGGGGTGCCTGCTATTTTAGAACCCAATGGCTTGGCACGCGACGATGGGAAGAGACCAGATGGGATGACCATAATGCCTTGGAAGTTGTGTAGGCCTTTGGTGTGGGACGCAACATGTGTCGACACCCTTGCTCCATCTCATCTTCCTAGCACTACGTGTTGTGCTGGGGCGGCTGCTGCAGGTGCCGAAAACCTCAAACGGCGCAAATATGATAACCTTCTTGGAAGCTATATATTTGAGCCGTTTGGGGTGGAAACTCTAGGGCCATGGGGTCCGAGTGCCCATATTGTTTTTCGTGACATCGCCAAGCGGCTGGTCGACTCTTCACGTGACCCGAAGGCTGGTCTATTCTTAGGTCAAAGAATCAGCATTGCCATACAACGTGGCAATGCTGCCAGCCTGTTGGGCACGTTTCCCATTAACAACGATGTGGACGAGTTTTTTGATGCCCTTTGAGCTCCCTGCCTTTTTCTACCAATTGTACATAATATTATTATTTAGATTTAAGTTTTGTATATATATTCCTAGGTACTAAGTTTTTATTGAAATAAATAATAAATGACGTCTTAATTGAACGACATATTTTGGATAATTTAATATTATAACACTGACTAAACCCGCAAATAAATCAACACATGGAGAAAAAAGTTATTAACACATATGTAATCACTAAAATTATTTTAAGGGTTTTTTTATATATGCTGATTATTTGAAAAATAAGATATTTTTATATTACAAGTATTTATTCACACATAACAACATAACATAACGCCTGTAAACCCCGAAGGCTTAAAAGGTCAAGCAAATTGATTGTACGTTAAGACCACAATATTATGACTATTATGAGAAACAACTATTTTTTTTTTGGTTTTATCATATTTAGGGCCATTTTTGGCTATTACCCGTCAGTAAAGTATAGTTAAAGCAAGGGGACGCCGTGATTTCGGCGGTAAGACCCGTCATGGAGGATTGGTTAGAGTGCCGGCACGGCGCTCTTATTTTCCGGTTGATGCAGATACTACAGATACACATGCGGTGGTTTCCTTCTGCGAAACTGTCATGCCGCAGAAGACGGCTGCGGAAAGGTAGAGGGAATGTCCACCTCCCACCCGGTCCGCAGGTGCACCGGGCGTCGGCGGAGGGCGTATAACGCCCTCTTCCAGCCCCCCTAAATGGGTCCACGGACGACAGACTCGGGGATGTCTGTCTCCCCCCACACATCAGGACTCAAGGTGACGGCGCGTAATGTTATACGCGCGCCCCTCGTTGGCGTCCGGGGGGGGGGGAGTCCAACATATCACTCCCCCCCAGACCCGAGGTGTCCCGCTGAAGCAAGCCGGCACCAGT
This sequence comes from Charanyca ferruginea, assembly GCA_947361185.1. NCBI lineage: Eukaryota > Metazoa > Arthropoda > Insecta > Lepidoptera > Noctuidae > Charanyca > Charanyca ferruginea. The sequence continues at coordinate 9,999,061 of OX376058.1, forward strand.
CGGGGATTGCGGAAGTGTCTCCAGTTCCCGCGACCCCCGACGTAGGTGTGAGATGGAACACCGGGGTGGTTTTTCAGACCCGTCCGCCAGCCCCAGGTCTGAGGACATCCATGAGGATTTTACACCCAGGAACAAAAAAAAAAGGACCCAGGGAGATGCCCCCTACCCGGTCGATGTTAGGCGGCGTAGTAGGTTATTCCTTGAGTGCACTTTCTCGCATTTTAAATTGTTCGTCTACATACTTAAGTTCCATTTTTCTAGATTGTGTAACTTTTTTCTCCGTGGGCCAATTTTATGACGCCCATAGTAAAAAAAATATCCTACATTCACAAAATATTATATGGACTAGGTTAGGTATCCGCCGACGCCATTTGGACCACTTGCGCCCGTTCTCCTTTATTTATTTCACCTATTAGAACTTTTACGATCATTCGCTATACACTTTAACTATAACTGTATAACTTAATACGTCCTCATAACCTGAAGCTATTCTGCTAGTGTTGTACACTTCTGTAAGTGTCGAATTCACGACATCACTTTATGTATTTTTTGTGTACGATTTAGTAAGTCGTAGCTATAAATAAATAATACGATTAAACGATTCCCTTTTCGTTTCTATTGCAGATAGAAGAATTAAAACCAGGCGGTGCAAACATTCCTGTGACTGCTGAAAATAGGATAGAATACATTCATCTAGTCGCCGATTATAAGTTAAATAAGTAAGTAAACCTGTTATTTTCCTCTAAATCACTACGGATTTTCATGCGGTTTTCACAAATAGACGGAGTGATTCATGCGTGTAAATTGGTTGAAATGTGACGATAATAAATAATACCCGTGCGAAGCCGGGACGGGTCACAAGTATGAAATCAAATTTTTTATTATTAAAAATTAAAATTTTCTTAGACATACCACGTGTCATAGGGCCATACTCGCTCCAATTTACAAAAAAATAAATAAACAATAGAAGAATAAAAAAATTACCAATCTATAAATTTCATCGATTTTCCATATGAACAGTTCTATCTTCGCAACGAAATTCCTTATCGCGGCTTGCTTCTTCTTCTTCTTGTCGTTCCTCTCCAATTAATGAGGTTCGGACATCAACCTTGAAACTTTCTCCTTGTCCCTGGCGAGGTGGAACAACTCCACGGCGCTCGAGACCCCGGTCCAATCCTGAATATTTCGTAGCCAGGACTTTTTCCGACGGCCAACTCGCATGTTTGCTCGCAATTTTACCCATAATTATTAATTGTAATATAATCGTCTTATCTCTCGTGTCTGACGATATGACCGAGGTAGGCAAATTATCTTGTTTTGATGGTCTGACCGACTCGTCTTATTTAACAGCATTAGTATTTTTTTGAGACCAGCTAAAATGCGCCGTTATGCCGAAACTAAAACCTCAATACGTTTTCGGAGATCTTCTTTGAGCTTCACATCCGTATAGAACTATGGGCCAAATGTAGCGTTGGCAAAGGAAATACTGATGTTTCGACTGGAAAGTATTAATCTCATTTTTTTAAAGGCTGGAGATTTTTTTTTTAATTCAGTACCGTCAAACGGGGTGACTTTCAAAACAAGCGGTAACTTTGATAATTACCTAAAATTCTAATATTTTACAAATTTTTACCCGTAAAATTAAACAGCCGATTATTAAATCTTATATTAAGAATTCAAGTCATTACGCCATGTTTTGTAAACGGTGTAACATACTATAAAGATAGTTGGAAGTGGAAAAAATTACGTTGAAAGTTAACCCTGAATATTGGTCAAAAATACGTTCTACGTCGGGGTGAATTTAAAGCAGCAATGCAAATTGTGGGTGTTATCAAAGCAGCCCCATTTTCAATATCAATAAAATGGACAGGTTATCTTTTTTCTCCTAAATTATTTATCAATTTTAAGTAAACAAAGTTAATTGTGTTTTCATTCAAAAAGTCGTCATTAATTTTATTTTTTTTCAGATTTTTTATTCTATTATTGTAAAAGCTATGTAGGTTTTTATTTCAAAACTAATCAATCTCACCTCGTTCGACCGGTACCTAATACGTTTTAAGATTTTTTTTTTAAAGATTGAATTAGTAAAGAACATCGTCATAGACACCTTGCACATGTAATGGAGATTCTAAATCGAAAACAATTTTACCAAAAACTGGTGAGGGCTTTTCAAAAACACGTATAAATTTTATGAAACAAGTTTTGTGAAATCTTAGCGCGCCAATTTTCGTGCGATTTTATCGCTTTCGCACTCACTCGTTTGGTTTCGCACATAGCGTAGAATGAAACAAAAAACTTTTATGTCATGCTCGCGTTGACGATAGAACAGCCATGAAGGTCCCGCTTAAGCGATCATGAACAACTCGATCAAACGCCTTCTCATAACCGATGATAGCGGCTTGCTGTAAGATGTAATTCGGGAGAAAATGTAACGTCACGACCAAAGGTTTTTGCTTTGCACCCCTTTCTTACGTCTTGACAATCTGAAATAATATCGTTTTTCTTCTCCTTAGACAAATAAGGTCTCAATGCAACGCGTTCAAGCGCGGCCTAGTGTCGGTGGTGAGCGCGGAGTGGCTGCGCATGTTCTCGTGTCGCGAGCTGCAGCTGTTGATATCAGGCGCGGAGGTGCCTATCGACATCGATGACCTCAGGAGATACACACAGTATGCTGGTCAGTGTTACTTAATAATTATTATACGATTTGCAAGGTACAGGTACTTGACGTGACGACACGGTTGGCGCAGTGGCTGAGCGATCGACTGCTGCGCAGCGTGTTGCGGGTTCGATTCCTGCCCAGGGTAAACATTTGTGTGATGAGCACTTGTGTTTGCCTTGTGTCTGGGTGTCGTTAATCTATATATGTATGTATTTACAAAAAAAAAAATGTATTTGTGTATGTATATCAGCTGTCTGACACCCATAGCACAGGGTCTCCCTAGTTTGGGGTCAGATGGCCGTGTGTGAAAAATGTCCCCACATATTATTACATTACATTACTTTCTAATTGTGCACACACAATGCCACTTTACACTCATACATCACACACACCACACTTAATGCCACACTCCACACCTTTAGCATGGCTAATTAATTTAGTGTTTAAGTATTTAAACCCATTTATCTTTGTTTTTATTTTTTTTTATTTTGCTTCTCTTCCATAGAAGTCTAAAAATTACCTGTTGCTTGTTTAACCTTAAACTTTTTGCAATGTAACATTACTTCACTTAATCACTGGGGTGGTGGGAGCCTGGAGATCTGTAACACAGAGTTTCCCTAGTACGGCCTCCAGTCTCTTGCAAAGGTGCTTTTGTTTGCATTATCATATTGTATAGTCCTAAGGTATCAATAACCTAACCTTTGTGGAGAGAGAAATAAATTTTATTATTATTATTAATTGTCACAAAACGAATTTCAAGACCTATTTTTGCTGCCAAGTGGTGTTTTGGTTTAAACAATAACACACACACACACACACACACAGCCACACACACACCCCCACCCACACACAGCCACACACACTCCCACACACCCGAATATTTACTTATGTATGTACAGAAATTTAACAAACACACACATCATAGTTACTGCACGCAAATCCATCTGTGCCCGGTCAGTTTAAGTGATATGGAGAATAAGTTTCGTTTGTCAAAATCGACAACGTAGGAGTAGGACGTTCATTTATTTGTATTTTTATAGAGTTTGGAACAAAACGTTATTTTTCAAATGTTCTCTGCACAGTTACAAAATTAAATGTTTCGTCAATTACTGGATACCATACATTCTCGGATCTTTTACTCATCCATTGGTGTTTGAACAGGTGGTTTCTCAGCACAGCACCCAACGGTACAATGTTTCTGGCGCGTGCTGGAGAACTTCACGGACGATCAGCGACGACAACTCCTCAAGTTTGTCACCAGCTGTTCCAGACCGCCACTGCTTGGATTCAAGGTATCTTATGTATTACAGATTACTGTGTTAACGTTCTTCCTCCATCATAAACGTTACTGGTTTCTCGATCTTTTTTATTTTTCGAGGCACGAGAATTCACGAGGCGGGAACTCTCGAGAAATTTGTCTTTAGTCGAGACGGTAACTTTTATAATTTTCACTGGACATCATTTTATTAAAACAGAACAAGTACGACTGATATCTGGTATCCCAGCTCGCGGAAATAGTCAGTCGGGAATGCTCTAAATAAGACCAGCAGTGCTATTCTGTTACAATCTCCCTCGGTGAACACTTAGGTGAAGTGAGCTGTTATCCGTCCGTCTGCTTTGTGAATCCCTAGCATGGGGACGGATGACAGCTCACTTCACCTAGGTGTTCACCGAGGAAGATTGTAACAGAATAGCTCTACAGGGCAGAAAAGTCCACGCGGTGTGAACACCGGTCTGGGCAAAGGACATTTCCACCACTTATGTAGTACTAAATCCATCTTGTTTTCAAGGAGCTCTCCTATTTCGTCACCACCTTCGTGGCCTGCTGCGAGTCTGCAACCCTCTTATTCAAATTTGCATTCCAATCCTTCGCGTTTCTTCTTCTTCTCTATATTAACCTAAATAAGGTTAGGTTGTTTTAGAATAAGAGAAACTCTATCTTCTTTTCTTCTTGTATACTTTATTGAAAAGAGGATCTGTGAAGTTTTAGGCTCGTTCTTCTCCATAGATCTGTCTACGTTTTGGAACGGGCTACTATAGCCCGACCACTTCAATGAACCTTTCCTGAGGTAGCTGTCCCGTGTGGGAGGGGTGGTATGTCATAAGTTGACGTATCAGTGAGCACTCGCATCACGTCACCCCTCCCACACTGTGGAGCTATCTCAGAAACCGTCTCATTTAAGCGGCTATAGTTACAACTTTTTCATCTCTTCTATTCGAAAAGTGTCGTTTTGTTCCTCTATAAGCGGAAACAAAGTGACTCTTTTCTCCACTAGACTTTTTAGCCGGCAGTAATGAGATTTGAATTTGAGACATGAATCGTTCATTGAAATCGAATGCAAATTGTATAAATTACTGGCTGTAGTGTTGGCTGTACGGTGCGGGGAGGCGCGGTAACTAAAAAAAAAACAAAACGCGTGATTTACTTCCCTGTTCTTGTAATCGGTACGGACTTTATTGTATTTTGCAAAAAAATGAGCTGTACGTCGAATTCTGAAAGTGATAGTGCATTGACTCCTGAAACAATAAAAATAGAAGCTAATAACGATGACGTCATTAGCTTCTATTTTTTCCGGGATTTCGTAATCCCGGGAGAAATATTTTCTCATAGAAGGAGATGAAAAGTAAAGTATATGACTCGAGAGCAAAAATATTTTTCACTCGGGCGATGTACTTTAAATTGGGCGCTATTTTAGAATCCCTCGCTATGCTCGGGATTCTATTCAAGAGTCCTTTGCTTCGCTCTGTATTCAAAATATCGCCCTCGCCGTATAAATATTATTTTGCTCCCTTGTCATACAATCTACTATTCTGACTCACAGACGAATTCCTTGACAGTTCAAAAGTGCCTGTAAATATTTCAACCTTTTGAACGTGCTTTTGGCGCCAAGCTACGAACTACTAATCTATGGAATTACGTTTCTATACGTAATTCGATAGAGTAGTAATTCGTCTGTCACTTATGTCATGGTTTCGTGACCGTGGCGCGCTCGCCACATTTTGGTTTGTCATCTTATCATCTATAATTGAAATAATTACTTTGACTTTATGTCGTAGGACCTCCAACCGCCGTTTTGTATCCAGTCAGCGGGTGCGTCGGACCGCCTGCCGTCATCGTCCACATGCATGAACCTGCTGAAGTTGCCCGAGTTCCACACGGAAGAGCTCCTTACTGAGAAGTTACTGTACGCCATACAAGCGGGCGCTGGCTTTGAACTTAGCTAGAGTGAGTACTCATCATCTTTAGTTTATTTTATACAGAATTATGATCAGAGTAATGTTTAAGATTTTTCGTCCAAATTTTATATTGTTAAACTTTAAAATTAAACGAGCGTGAAGTAGTAAAAAAACCGTTTTCCTTAAACCAGAATAAGAAAGTTATGAAATCTGCTTGTTTTTTTTAATTCTGAAGCCAGATTTTATAGTGATGCAAGCCATCACTATAAAATCTTGGCGGATCAAATTCGGATAGGTTTGGTGGTGTATTTTAAGCCAACTGCATCATTGCTTGAATGATTCTCTGCTTGTTTTTACGCTTTCTTGCATAATTTCTATCACCTTTTAGGTTGTTTTTTTTTCTCTTACCGCTTACATGCTTGTGTGAATGCTGGTTTGCATAATATGCATACATGCATGAATGCTTTCTTATACGTTTACTTGCTTGCCTATCTGCATGGTGACTTGCACACTCGCTCCGGAAATGCTTTATTTCTAACTAGCTTTTGCCTGCGACTTCGTCCGCGTGAATGTCGGTTATCGCGGATGCGGACAAAGTCGCGGATTAAAAGGGAGCATATTATGTCCTTCCCCAGGGTTCAAGCTATTTTCATACCAAATGTTATCAAAATCGGTTCTGCCATTTCATCGTGTGCAAGTATGCAATGTATGTTAGGGCAATGGAATATAGATAATTATGTCACCCTTAATACAAAGATAAAACGGTTTGCTGATATTTTACCATTAAATGGTAAAATACAATAAAAAATGTTAACTTTGAAAATAAGGGAATTGTTTTCGGGCTAGAGAAAAAAAAAATTTAAACAACAAAAAGTTTCAGGAATACAATATTCGGAGTTCAATAATTTCCTTAGTACCTGCAAACAGAGTAACACACCTTCTTATTTGTAAAATAATCATGGAAGGATTTGTACAAAAAAAAAATAAGATGTTTAGAGAAGTTGAAATTCTAATTCTTGGGTACCTAAAGAGTACCTTCAGGCATTTACAATATTTTTAAAACCCCGCAAAAAAAGTTAAAATTTTTATGAAAAGCACATTATTGCAGAGCGAAACGGCGACTGACAGAAACAGTGACACTGACAGCCGCCGTTTCGCAGTTCTTTAATTGAAATTGCATCGTTTTATGGAAAATAATATAACAAATATTGCTTGTTTTTTCCACACACTTGCCAGCTCACTTGTTTGCCAATTTTATAGATACGTTAACATCGCTTGTCACTTTCTTTTTTTTATAAACACAAAGTGGGCATCGAGATGAAACGAAAAAGTATTGTTTTCATTTCGTAATATTTTAATTATCCAGGGGTTTAAAAATATGCTAAGTATATCCATATCAATCTACATATCAATCTACCATCAATCTACTCCTGGTAATGTATTCTTCACATTGGAAAATAATTTAAACCTTCTAAATTACTTTCTTTTTTTTCGTACAAATGAATGTATGAATCTCGCCATGATTCTTTACCGGCTCTATACCCGGCCCGAAAACGGATAAAATCCCATTAAGAGCATGTTCAGTTACAGTGTTTTCCATTATTGCCAATTTATTCCATTCATAAGCACCCGTTTTATGCGCGTGAAGGTCGCTAGTCACTATACGCTTAGCGGGTCGGCCCTTTTCTCAATACAACGTTATCAAAGGTTATATTGAGAATGCCGAACCGAATAGACCGACCCCCGAGAGAGACGCCTCTCGAGTGTCGATGGTACCGCTTAGGTTCATAAGTAGTGGAGGTTTGACCTTCAACATATTTCGCCCGACAGTGGTGACCTGACGCGTACAAAATGGGTGCGTGTTCGCTGTCTTTACACGCCAAAAGTCTATTGCATAGGGTGCACCAGACGTAAAAGAGTACCTTTGTTACGTCTGGCGCACCCTTACGTCGAAAGTACTTACGTCGCTCGGGGAGGCTCCTTTCATGCACTAATTTATCCTTTTTTTTTTAATTGTATCTTATTTTTTCGGCATTATTTGGGTCTTGCATGCTTCCTTCATTGAATTATAGTTATTAAATATAAGTGAGTGGATTTGACTTCCATAATACAAGTTAGTAACTTAGTTTAGAAGTCAGAAGTTTCAAAAATATGTATGTATGTGCAATTAACAATTTTTTTCTTTGATCTTGGAAACGTTCGATAATACTTCTTAGGTGGAGTGTGTAAGCTACAAAAGTTCGTATATCTTATGACAAATATTTTGCTTTCAGGTACAATCACAAAGACCTCATATTTACGTAGTTATCTACAAAATATCTGGACGTTTATTGTTACTATATTTTCCCACTGTAGTAGTTCATTTACCACTTATAAATCGCATTTATTGTGATAGTAGAATATCTGGAAATACTTTGGTATTTGAAACAGTGGTTGTGTTTCTGTAAATAAATGTTACCGATAGTTATTCCTGCGAGTTCTAATGTTTTTAAAGAAACATATCTTGTGTGTCCTAATGTACTCAACTTATATTCGCATTAAATTATTTATTTATATCAATGACTCATTTCTTCTAAATTGGTATTATATTTTAATTTATTGAGCATGGGGCGTGTTGAAGTTCAATAGATGAAATGTTAGTGCAATGTTGTTACATGTAAATAAAATAAAATAAAAAACATATTGTGTCGAATTTATACACTATAGCTGTTCTAGATTAGGTATGTGGGATTGTGTAAAAGAGTAATAATATTTTATTTTATTGAATTTTGTAAATGTCCGAATACATGAGATGGACACAGCTCCCATCGGTTATAGTGCGGTGTGCCCGGTCTTGTACAAAACTATTCAGTCGTGTCAAATTTGGGACTTTATATTTTAGTACCTATTGAATAAAGTTATCTGAATCTTGATGTTTTTTTACTATTATTTGACCTACAAAAATTTCAATTCGATGATTCAAACACACTACATGATACATTTGTCTATCTCCATTATATGGCATGGCGGATAATACAAACGAAAAGCAGATGACTATCAAACCAAAAAGCACGTACACTACACTAACATAAGTGTCTCAGGCCAGCGCTAGAGAAAGATAATCTCGATAACTAGCGGCGTAGTGAGTGCGGCCCGACGTGACGCGACCACGCGACCACCGACCAAGAACACATCACCACACAACCATGGACCCCTAATATCATTTTTACAACTCTTGGCTACCTATGGCGCGCACAATGCCTTGATTGACGCACGCCACTTTATTGATCGTCGTAATTTATATCACCGGAACATTGAATGCCACCTTTTTAAACCTGCAAGATTGATGCCCGCTGTATACAAAATATTTATTGAAGTTATTCCAATTCGTCATGTTGTACCGATGAATGTACGGGGAACACATAGGATTTCTCGGAGATCGAATAAGCGATACGAATTCAATTAAAGATTGATTGCCACGATCAGTTTTACGTGACTGCCAACATCGCTTCTCATTAAGTAGGTAGGAAGGTACAACCGATACTCAAATGTTAACACATGGAATCCTATTTATAGGCAAATTCGTAATTAAGTTGCAAATAAAATATTACAGAACAATTTTTATATGCATTCCAAAAAGTATGACAAATGTAGCGTATTCGTGCATATATTCGCCATATTTGGATAATACAAAATATGCCCTTTACTTATTGAAATGAATTCGATTTTGTATTATCCAAATAAAGCGTATATTTGCACAAATACGCCAAGTAAAGTGCCAGCATTAAATGGAATTGGTCAGGACATATTGTTGAGTGCATCTGAAAAGTTGGGTACAATCTTCGTGTAGTCTAATGGGGTAATTTCAGGTTAAACGATGACAGGTGACAATGCTGGAAAACCACGAAAGAAACGCTATAAGTGGATTCAGATTCCTCGTATAATGAATTATTCAATATTATTAAAGAGATATCTCCGGAAAAAGTTTCTCGATCATGGTTTTGAATCTTAAGTAAATATATTATGTACCTACCTAACATCTCGTAACTAGACTCCAAATATTAAGAAAGTGTATTAAATCCAACAAGGCTAACTTGTGAGATACTCGGTGAGATAATATCTCAGGCATCGACTGTACATACTCTCTCGTTAACAAGACTTTAAAGTTGCTTCATTTCCCTGTTTCTATTATAAACACGTATACACAATGTTTAATAAATTACACATCTAATAAGTAACCGTGAACTTGGCGGCGGCTCATCAATAACGAGCATTAATATTGGCTTAGGTGCATTCATCGGGACCAATATGGCCGTACTCGCCGCCATTACCGTTTTGACAGTTGCAATCAATCAGAGTTGATGAATGAGGTTCGCGAGCGAGAGCCGTGTGCGCGTGTGCGGTAGCTACACACAAAAACTATAAACTGTATTCATGTTTTGATTTCGAAACTGTATTTAGACATGCTATTTGGCCGTATAAGTCCTGAGTGTGTCTCTCCCTTATAAGTGTTAAGAATCTTGATTGCAAGCGTAGGTTGAAGAGAAATAAGAGAATGACTAGGTATTTACATTTTTTTTTGTTTTGCACTTCGATAATTACATAGGTAGGTGGTCTTGGAACAGCGAGTTTTAGCTGTACCTTCAATACCATGTTATGATGCCCTAATCATTTATTGTAATATAGGTGTCTATAGCAAAGGTGTCTGTGTCTATAGCATAATGAACACTTAATACCATTCATTTTTCCAAGAGAAACTAGGACAATCTCATCGTAGCAGCCCTAATGTGTCTATGTCTGCATCAGTCTTTGTCGTACAAATGTTGAAGATGAAGGATTGAGCTGACAGTCGGTGGCGTGAGTCACCCCGGGCCACCGCGCTCGGTTCATTCTCTGCCAATGAAAAGATTAAACGACTGACCGTCAACCGACTCGTACCTAATGTGAATTAAATTACCGCTCCATATTACTCAATAGTCTGAATACTTTGTGCAACCACTTATGTAAAGAAAGATGTAGGTATCATATCCTAATTATAAGTAGTACCTACTTTACTAATTACCTAAATAATTAAGGTGGTTTTATCCTAGTTTACATTCCTGAATAGAAATTTTGTACCATTGCTACGCATATAAGCACTTTGTAACTGAAATAAAAGATATTGCTATAAATTAAAACGTCCAATTTGTAAGAGTAACACCTCGTCAAACACTCTTCAGCGTAATACAAAATGCATTGTCAAAACTGTTGTTGTGGTTGTAACACGGTATTACATTGTTAGTGTTCGATGCACTCGGGATTAACCTCAACGACTTTCAAAGATGGATAGCCGTCATAAAGGCTGAACAACACTGGCACTCGGCAGGCAAGTCACGCGTGCGCGTGCGCGTCCGTGCCGATTGTCGCGCGAATTCGACGGACGCCCATTTAATTTGCAACATTGTCACCAAACTGCAACCATGGAAAGTTACGTATTTATTCGGGAACTGAATAAGAAATCAACACGTTTTTGACTTGCAAATTAACACTTTTGTCGTGTTAGCGACGTTAGGCTTATTCTTTGTCCCTACACCTAGTACCTAGTAACCACACAGGTAGAAAGTACCTATACAGTCAACAGTCATACTAAATAACCTGCGTAGGCTTAAGCTGAGATTAAATAAAGTTTATGGTATGTTGTAAACTTGTAACTAACAGAATGTAGAGCAATTACCTACCTGGATATCTATCGACTTTAAAATCTTACCGTGCTCTCTGCGTTCATGTTCGCTGTAGGGTGGATTAGAAGGACAAGTGTGAAATTGCTTAAAAGTGTACCTAGTGCTATTGCACGGTACACGCAGTAATAACAACAAAACAAACTATAACCAAGTAATATTGAGATTAAATATGAAATCAGGAAATCCACCTACCATTAATCATCACGAGCAAATCTCTAACAAACAAAAAAATTAGACGACTTAATACTATTGTGAATGTTGTTCAGTGAAATAATAGCGTCAAGTGTCGTACAAAAGGTGACAGCGCAACAATACGTCGCGGGTGGTCGCGACAGTGTGCCAACTGGTACAGTTCTCGGAAGGTCAGGCGCAGGCCCAAAGCCCCCAAGCACCTCCGAGGCTTGATCCACTTGGACTAGAAGCTCGTAAACCTCTGAAACCTATAATTGCGTACCTATGCGGAACTCTTTGGCCTGCACACGAGTAAGGCTTCGAAGGACAACCCTAATGATTGTTTTGAGCGTTCCGGGAAATATTTATTGAGTTTGATGAGTATTGTTTAATAACAGACATTTATAGTAACACGCAATCTTTGTTAGATAGTTCTTTTGTGAGTTTCTATAGCTTGCGAGTAGCTTTGCTCTTTAAGAGTTTTCTGATACACATTTTCTCATGCTTCATTTGAAGATGATGCGATTCAGAGTAATCTTATCTAGAGTTATTTATTTTATTTTTAGCCTGTAATGTCCCACTGCACGGCAATTCCTCCCTTTCTCCTTTCCAACCCTCTCTGTCTAGAGCTAGTGTGGACCAATCCCTCGTGTAAGCGTCAAGCTCATCCCGCCATCTTCGCCTGGGACTACCGCGATGTCACTGGACGTAGATCCAAAGTTTGTGTTACTTACTGACACGCAGCCATCTGAGTGTTCTAATAAATAAATGCGTCTAATTAAACTTAATAGGTATGCAGTTATTTAACCGTCAGCTATGTATGTGTAACATGTCGTAAAACAAAATGTTAATTTTATTATCACCTGGGCGTTTCTGTTTATGGTAAATAATTAAAAGCCTGAATGGCGGCGGCGTTTGTTTTGTACCAACTAATTTTGGTATAAATAAGCAATTTTGTGTGGGAGTAACGATCATAAAATGAAAACGAGTGACGATCGATTCCATATCTTTTACCTTTTGCAATACAGTTTCAAGTAGGTAGGTCTAAATACCGTTTATTGGGAAATTACCCAACGCTTGACAAACATTAAATTTATTTTAATGGCAATTCTGCCGGCAGTAAAGTAGCTGTTGGACATAAAATTAAATCTAAATTGTAATCTTATACGATTTCGTCACGGCTTGTTGGTGTTCGCACCGGTCCGTAATGGCGGCGGAGATATGGCTTGGTAAATGTTCCGAGGTGACATATTATCTAGGCGCACCGGTGCACTAGATTCGATGTGACGCGAGATAAATCCCAACTCGCTATCTATTTCAATTTCATTGGAGCGCGTGATATCGTACAAATCTCGGCCTTATTCTGTCCGCCTGCCAGCGCTTGCGGCCCGCCGCGCCCGCGCCGACGAGGACCACCCAACGCGATTCACAACCACTCCTAAACATAGCGTCTGTCTATCTATCTGTTTATACTAAACGATACCAACAGATACAAGAATAACGAAATCCGAGATGAATGTCAGTCCATTCGTTTTATTATAGCAGTATAGGCTATCCACGTACATTCGTATTTTCAGTTCGTGAAGCGTCCAAAATGAGATTCAGGTCTTTTGTTCTCTTTGCATGTTCATTGACCGTATCAAATGTTTATAAAATCTGATAATCACATCATAATATCCACTTCTGGGATCAATAAAAATAACATGTCATCGTAAATAAGACCTGTATAAATCTAAAGACGATTCATTATTATGAGGTCGTAAGAACTTAATTTACCCGAATAATAAAATGAGGTATGTGCCTTAAGTTGTGCTTTTGCTGTAGGTATTATAAGTATATGCTAAACTATATACATACGACGTTTTGTGAATTTAAATATGGATGGTATAAACTGTTTTATTTTTCGCGACGTAGTGTAGCGACCGTCATATTTCACGATGTCTGGTCAAAGGGGATCGCGGTCGCAGTCTCATATTATACGGTCAAAATTCTCATATTATACGGTCAAACAGACGTCTGGAATTTTTGATTGAGAGCAGAGCCGAATTATGCCTTAAATAAAATATTTATTGATAACATACTCTAGTAATTTGTTAATGTTGTTAATAAATTAAAGAGGAACTTGAATTATTGTTCCAAAGATCATGTAGCCATTGTTAGCTGGGCCTTTCCGATTGTAAGTACTTAGGTACACATTATTATGTTGACTTGTAGGTTGTAAGTGAGAATTATATTCCATAAGTCGCAAAGTAAGGTGTAGTCGGCAGAACATCGGCAGACTGTGTGGGTGTGGTGAGGTGCTGTCCTGTCACACATGCATGACACAACTTGCCTCACTTCCCTTCCCTTATCGCGGTCGAACCGCATAGTCTCGCGACATTTGTACGCTCAACGTGAAAACTTGCTACGATTTTTTTTATACATTTTCCACAATGATTACTTACTCGCTCATCGGAACACATCAATGCAATCCAATTGCATAACTCAGTGGCAATCACATTTCCTTAATTTGGACAATAAACGCCTGCCCTTAGGTACCTCTTCATGTTTTAGTTTGCACTTATTTCTCACTAGTTCGACAATCGAACTAAAGAATCGAACTAGTGAGAACAAATGGTCACCTTTAAATTGAGATCACCTTTATCCATTGATATGCAGACAGCATAGTTTTATTAGAGTCGTGGTCGTGGTAGTCAGTTGTCAGGGTTCCGTACCCGAAGGGTGCGTCCAACAGGACGTTATTACTAAAACCTCTGCTGTCCGTCCGTCTGACTGTCAGCGGGCTGTATCTTTTGAACCGTAATAGTCTACCTATTACGGTTCAAAAGATACAGCCCGCTGTGTGTTGGTGTTGTCGTTATAGCAGTCATATTACTACAGTATTATCGCTATCACAACAGTTAAGTAATTAAAATTAAATAACTTTTGTTCAGAGTTTTGCTCGATCTTTACGTATCTATTGTACGGTGGTACAGAACCCATCATGTGCGACTCCAGTTTGGACTTGGCCGATGTTTTTTATAATATTCAGTTTTCCATAATATTCAGTTGTCCATTTTTTACAGAAAATTGTAAAACATCGATATGCTCCAGTTTGTCAGTGTAGTGACTGTATTTATGTCTAAGTTAATCAGCAAAACAGATTGAAAAGTTAAGACACAGTTTCTCCGGAACAATTTTTATTCCAGGTGTTGCCTCGACACTTTGAAATAAACTAATGAGAATTGGATTAAAAATCAGTTAAACCATGTTAGTAACGTTGTTCCAGTATTCAGAGTTCACATACGCACCTGTCTGTACCACCAGCTCTTACTTGACGTATCCATCTTACCCAGTGTCGTCCAGACAAAACAGTGTTAACAGTAATGCTTTTATATGTCTATATCACTTAAATTCATACGAAGCCTTCGTAAATCGTCGTGGGTGGTATCTCGCTCTTGTTTCCTCACAAAAACAAAAGAAAAAAAAAATTTAATCCCCAAGGGGAAATTAGTCCCTCTAAAACATGGTTTGGACATGTGTTACTTTTTTCGCTTTAAACACGTCTCTTGGTAAGATTTATGTTTTGGTTCCTCTCCGACATAAACCTGTGGTCAAGTAAACGTAAAACTTTGGAAGGATTAATTTAAAATAGAATGGAGCTAAGTATACCCACTCGTTCGTTCCGTGTTCCGTGATCTTCAAAATGGTGTTTTTATTGCATTCGGTTTGTTTGATTTCAAAATCCCGCTTAGAGTATTTGCTGTTGGATTTTGTTGTATTTTATAGAATGATAAGGATTGTGTGCGTTGTGTAGAGTAGCGCAGGTAGAGCGTAGCACAGGTAGCATAAACAGCTACTGTGCTCCGTCCTGAGTACACAACTTACTCACACAACACGCTCGGGGTAGTTTCACAACGAAGCGGGGGAAAAAACTAGACGTGCTTACTGCTCACCCACCCTTAACACGGTGTGAAGTTGCGTGTCGCGCTCGTACTTATCATTATGCAGATGTAGGTATGTTACGGTTTGTTAAACACGCTGTGTTTACTTAATGATATTGTTCGCAATTAAACAGATTGTTTATTAAAGCTATGTTAGTGAGACAATAACATGCGACCTACATGATAATGAGATAACTGTAAATGTTAGTGGCAATGTTTAGGCACTTAACTAAGCAAATAATAGACTTGAAGAACTTCAATTTATGATTTGAATTGAATTCACTTATACAGCCGAAACATCCGATAAATCTTTCTCACGAAATCTTAACAATGGCGATATTCTAAGCAGATTTTTTTTTTATACTTAAGCCTACTCAAGATCCCAAGTATGTCCCATTGTGGTCGTTATCTATGGGCACGACATCACGTAACAATGCGAAAGTGTCGGGCAATTGGTCTGACACCGTCGCCTGTTATTGTTTATCTGGTGGCACTCGAGGTAACAAGCATCCGCTAACCGAGACTGCAAACAACGCCGGTCGCTCTGCCTGACGCCCGACGGCTCTGTGCTAATAGTTCTTCAGACAGACTGTTGATACAGGAGCAGATTTCTCACAACTAACGATTACGACTCACCGAGCTACGCGACACAAAAAATGATGCGAAATTTTTGTGTCGCTTCGAAACTTAAGAGATGTTGTTGCGTAGGTGGCCTTAAGTCTGCTATTACAATAGTGTCAGAATGGTCTATCATTGATTTTCATAACGACGCCATTATATTATTAGATTACCAAACTTGTCAAAATCAACAATTATGAAATCAATTATAGACCATTCTGACACTATTGTAATAGCAGACTTGAGGTCCAGGTTGCTAGTACTCGAATGGCTATTTTGGTGGATTTCCGTTGAACCTACCAATAGTAAAATACATTAAAAAACAAAAGTGTAGGTTTATGATCACGGAACCTATATTTACAGTATTGTAAAAACAAATCAATTTTACAATACTGTAAATATAGGTTCCTTTAATACAATATATGAGTAGAATTTTATTATTTTATTTAAAGGGACAATAAACAGCAACAATATACATATTAACTGATTACATATTATTACATATGGAATGCAATAAAGAATTTGAATTTGAATTTGAATTTAACTAATAGTGATGCAAACGACCATTTACAATATTGCAGCCCACTGCATTATCCGCGTAGGTATTTACTTATAAGAACCCATTTTAAAGATAATAAAAATAAAATGGGTCAACCGTTAGCTGCTAGCCTGAAAATAATCAAAACGAGCAGGACGACAAGATACTAAATCAAATTGTAACACACCTCTAATGAACAAGCACTGGGATAAACAAAAGGAAGATTTTAGAAACTCAGGAGAGCTACAGCTACATAGTCTTTGAGCTACACACTTGTGTACGTATAGTCACGAGCATAAATATGTATAGGTACCTACAGATTGCAAAATTCAAAAGCAATTTTATCGTGAAATAACTATTTTAACTGATGGATAAAACCTATTTTATAGTACTTTGGGATCAAAAATACCCTATTCGTAACCCCATAAGATTTCAATCAATAGCTTAGAAAAAAATCAGTTAAGAATGAGACCAACTGTTTACATGTTTTTGCTCGTGACTGTACGTAACGTACGAGAGAAATGCATGAATTAATTCATGTTCAGAATTTATTGCCAGGTACATAAACATGATCTAAACTCATAAGAAATACACGCATAGTTCCTAAAATGTGGTTTTAAATGAAAATTCAGCAGCGGGCCCCGCGCATCATCAACTGTCCCACGCGATGACAGCGCGACGGATTAATGTAAATAATCGCACTGTGATCGCTCGCCGCGTCGCTGACTGGACTTACGCAGGAAGTACGCTTATCCTCGAGACTTGCTTTCAGAAAATGTGGGTTTCCATTCGAACACGCATTTTCCCTATAAATGATGTTTGACGTTGATGTACAGAGGCCAGCATATCAAGCTACAACGATCTGTCCAATTTCTTTGACAGATTTTCAACTTTATTACAAAAATTTAAGGTTCATATTCAATTGGGAAAATTTTACACTAGTATGGCTTGATGTGCTGGCGTCCGTACTCATTCAGTTTCAGCCAGTATTCTCTTGATTAGCACAATATAAACAGCATCAAAGGTTACGTCAGTAACGACTCATGCATTGTGAGCATAACACATAGTTACAATATATAGTATAGTTCTTATAGTTTCGGAAAAAAGTGGCTGTGACATACGGACGGACAGACAGACAGACAGACATGACGAATCTATAACGGCTACGGCACCCTAAAAACACTTGATTTTAGCCTTGAAACCCAATTAATTTTCAATTTACTGTAAAATTAGATTTTAGTTGCTTTGAAATCAATAAAATTAATAGATCAATTAATAGTTTGTCAATTGAGTTTGAAAAAAAGGTGACGTCACATTTTACTATTGCCATACAAATTATATGGGGGAATCGCGTTTTGACACCTCATAAAAAGCATGGCAATTGATTATTGGTGTTATAACTGTCATCTACCCTATTATCCTATGCTCTAAGTTAGATCAATATCTAGGTATATATGAGCAAAATTTTTGCTAATTCCATTTATCCATTTTACCGTGGAAGAGTAACAAACATTCATCCATCCTCCCAAACTTTCGCATTTCTAATAATAAGTAGGTATAGTAGGATATTAGGGAGTATAGTGAATTTCATGCAAATACCTGGAGTTTCTACAGAACTAAATGAAAAAGGTAATTAAACCATGTGAAAATTCGACCTAAATTAGACTGAAGTACTATTAAGACTGTTGTTTCTAATTGGATACCTACCTAAGCCCTAATATTGTCAATTTGAACACACTGTATAATTCATTCACGCCACGAGACAGTGGAAACAGTCGATGAGATGTAGCGTAGATTGAAGAGTGAATTATCGATGTTGCGCTCGAAGCTAAGTTTGTTCAGCCGCCGAATGCCACCTTGACTAAAGAAGAGAAAAATATAAAAAGAATCATCTGGGAACGGACGACATCCTGCCCTTTCATTAACTTTCAGTTTTTCTCAGAGCTGACCTGCGCCGCCACAATTATCCGTTAATGATTGATTATACTGTTTACTTTCCATTTTTGTAATGTCACTGTTTGGTTTATCGTGAGATAGTTTGTACAAAGTTTCAACTTTTTGTCACTATTTAAACATCTTTTTCCTTTTAGGATCATAATCGAGTGGTTGTACCAGGTCTGCCCACGGCAATTTACAGCCCATTGTGTAGCCAGCCTTATCTCCTGCGTTCTGCTAATTGAGTCATTCTACACTAGGAATGGCATTGTTTGCAAAACTTGACCATAAGTTAGCCGCAAACTATTCCACGTGGGTGGTCCAGTAAATATGATCTGGACGTTGCTCCTATTTATTTATGATTATATTCTGAATTTACTTACGGTAAGCAAATGGTACATTAAATTTTAATACAATTTAGGAGTCAAGCAGTTTTATAATGTAGATCCCAGTTCATAACAAAGCTAAAATAATATTTTAGTAATGAATAATAATGAACATCGTAAGACGCAATATTTGTTGTTGTTTAAGTTTAAAGCTGGACTTTAGTAAGTAGTACCTATGTTATTATACCCTAAAAGCTCTTCAGCATCTATTATGTAAAGTAGAGCTCTATAGGGGCTTTTGAAGCTTAATTATGTGGCAACTTTTTGTACTGCCATTCTCTCACGGTTCATCTTAGAAACATATTAATAGACAAATGGGTACAGGATGCGTGACGAAAAGCGCATGTATGATGCGTGTCGCGAGTGTCAGGGAGTACCACGCGGTGTGCGCCCGCGCCGAACGCCGAACAAATTGATTACAGCGCGTTGAGTGACAGCCGACCACCCACGACGCTGATGCAACTGCATTGTGAGCTGCGACCGACCACAACTATTGTGAGCACACAAGCAGCTAGCAGCAATTTGCAACCATTGAAATGTCATGCATTGAACATAAGAAAAATCCGTATATGATCTTATTAAGTATGACCTCGTAAGTTGAGTTGAAAAGTTTTTCCTGAGAACGAACACATAAAGCCTGAATACTGGTAGGATTAAGTCATCAAAGATACCACACTACGCGATCCTCTAACGCGCACTAGACTGGCAATCAGTGATTGTTATTTTAAATGAAAATAGAGAGCGAATAGGTAGTTTTGCCATATGTTTAGAACCTATGTAAGTATGTACATAGTTTCGTAATTTATTAGTATTCATTTGTAATTCGTAACATGTTATAAGTAGGACACTACCTATGCCTGCATAATATTCTCAAGTGATGAAAAAGCCAAAACTCTTAACAGTTCAATTTTTGGGAAAACCATTTCTAGGGAGGTCATAAGCATAGAGTCCGTACCTACGTATTGCAACAGGTTATGGGTGTGAATCCATTGAGAATTACTGATGATTCTATTGAACCTAAATAAAATGTAAACTAGGCCGTAGCAAATATGTAGTTGGACCCGTGGTTTGACCTGAAAGCGGCAGTTTGTGTGTGTCTTAAAAGAAACCTAATGGTTCTATCAAATCGAAATCTAATTCAAAAATGGAATGCTTATGTAAATATTTATGATCTCTAGGATCATAGAATAAACTTAGAGGTTAAGCAGCGGTGGGCGCGGCGCGATCACGTACCTTACTATCCTTTCCTGCTATTAGACTCCTTAATTGCTCTCAGATTGGTCATGTTACTCTCTTTTATGGCAATGCGGTCAAACATAATTGTTTTTATGTGTGCCTGTTTTTTAACTCTGCATTATTAGTTTTGTAATCGGACGTAGGTGGTCTGTCATTAGCGCGGCACGGTTCGTCTACGGCATTTTAATAGTCTAATCGCTAATTAATTGTTTGGAAACGATTTCAATGTCTATTTTTATGGAAAGCGTGTTGACACTGAATAAATATAGATATTTTATGAGATGTTCATATTTTACTGTTAATTTATTCAAGTCTCGCGTATTACAATGTTCGCTACGTTGCCGCAATACTATAGATATTTTTATTGGAATGTATCTGATGTATTCATGGGAGTTCCTCGCATAAGCTAGATCTGTATCGGAAACATGCCTATGTTCTGTAATAATATTGATTATTTATTAGAGTGCAGATGATAAATAAAGATAATTAATTTTGCAGAAAGCCCCTTTATACCTATTTATGATGTTAGCCACCGACTAAAATATAATTAAACAATTATCTAGATAATTATGTTTGTTTATAAATTATTATTATTGGAACCACTACACTCCTGAGTTCTGATATGTAAAATCGTCTTATTTTTAACTGGAAGTTTGTAGGAACCTGCGTGCTACGTACTACCTACACAGAGAGTGAAAGTTCAGAATTGAAGAATCAAGTTCTTTTGAACTTCGGATGCTAGAGTGAGTGTACTGCAGAAGCCTACTTACAACACGTATGTATGCAGTGCGCCGCTTATTACCTTTAATGAAGCTTGACGAAAGAACCAATATGAGGGGAGGCACGAAACTCAAACACCGAGCGTGCGACATTTAGCGTGCGATTTGGTACGAGTTTAAAACTCACACGTAGCGGTATTTCCTTTGTTCCGCTGTCGTCCTGGGAGGCTACTGGCCAATAAAACAGACCGTTGCGAACAATGGCCACATAAAAATTGGGAGTACTGAACAAATGACGTACAAGTATGACGAAGTGATTCGTAGGCGACGACTTTTACGCGCTCAGTGTTGGTTGGGTAATAAAACTTGTATGTACCTGCTCATACTTATCAGTGATTTAAGTAGCATTTCAAGGAAATTACTGCTCCTACGGGAGCTTCGCTTTTTCTCCTTTTTCCTTTCAAACCTATCTTTCTTGGCGAACACGTTCTGGACTGAAAACCAGGTGGATTTAGGTATAATGTGGAGCTGCTACCGCGCTGGGAAGATGTAAAACTAATAAAGATCAAAAACTCTATTACAACTAAGTATAACAACTAAAATTTGGTTATTCGGGAGTCTATAATAAAATAAGAGGAACCATTGCTGATAAGAACCAAGAAGGAAATTGCGGGAAACTAAGTACCTAGGTACCTTCCTTGTCCCATGATGATCAATCAAATCAAGGGTCCGTTCGTCTGAACCTGAAGATAGTAAGCCTATAAAATGGTTTTGTTAGGATTATGTAAAACAGCAATGAACAATAAATGGCTGTACCAATAGTAAGTACTGTAGAGAGGGTCTCATTTAACATACATATATAGACAACCCGGTCTCTATAGTACTTAAGTATATAATCTTATGACAAAAAGTTTTCTTACTCAGAGCGACTGGTCTCTGATACATTTCACTGATTGACCGATATAACAGTTTACTTTAAATTGCACCCTTTTACGGCCACTGGTGTCATTAGGACGAACGAGTTCTAGTTACAACTAGCCACTGGTAGTAACAATTTACGCAGTCACTGCCATCGACTGGTTTTACTGCCTATTCTAGAGCTCGATTAGGTTTACGATTGAATATTAAGTTATAAATCAAGGCACCCACATCCACCAACATGCAGTCGTCAAGTTCTTACGACAATTACATTTATTTATTGCATAAAGATGAGTAAACACTTTAGGGTGTTTTCTATTGATGAAGCGTATTCGTGTGAAATATTATCCTTAACTAATATTTATTTTCAATTCCACTGCGAAGATAGAATAAGTCAGTCAGTATAAATAGAGCTCGATACAAACTCCATCGTACATTAATAAATCTAACAGATTACGAACATTTTGTTCTGTTTAGTTCCATTTATATCGATACTGGTAATCCAGTTGATGTCGGTGGTCTACTGGATATTATTGTTAGTTTACACAACAAATGAGACAAATCGTCGATTTGAAATGTGATACGAAACTTAAATGTTTACTTTATGATTTGGAGGAGGTTTACGATCCTTAAATGCGACTTCAGACACTTCAATGTCTTTGAATAGGAAATTTATTCATAGAATGTAAGCGGATTAGAAAATTAGCGTGCTTGCGTCAGCTTGGAGCGTCGTAAAGTGGGTAGTTTGCGTCCTCCTATGCTAGAGGGGCGCGCGACCGCGGCCGGTCGGCACGGCGCGTGTCACTTGCCGCGATTCCTGCAATAATCTCCCCGAGCGATTGCTCTATCCGGTGACGGAGTAAAGTATCGCTAGTTGATTATTGTGTTTATTTGCGCGTCGGGAGCGTGTGTTGGTGCGGCGCGCGTGTGTGTGATGCGTGCGCGCGGTAGTGGCCCACCCAGCGCGCGGCCACACAGCGCGCCCACCCACGTGGCAGAGGCGCCGCACTCGCGGCCCGCGCCCCGCTCCTTTGCCATCCACTGACGTACTCTTCTTACGGCACGCTAGCTACCGAACGACGACCATCGATATGGGGATTTGATTGACATGTGACTGTCTCCGATACAACCGTCCTAATTGAAATTTGATTGGTGGGAGCTACTGTTACGCTTCGCATGAGGAAACATGCAACTTCTCAGCATGAATGATTTATCGCCCTTATTTCTTTGAATACATCTTTCATGTTTACTTTCGAGTCATTATTTTTGTTAAGTTAATGTTCCTTTAATGTATCTGTTACGAATTAACCCAATATTCGAACGTGCTTAAAAATAAAGGTCAAAACAAAGGTCAACTGACGGTACGTTCATATTTGTTATTCATGTCAAATATTAATGGATTTCGATAAAGGCTTTTAAGAATACAGTATTGATTGCATGAAATGGGGACACGAAAATACTATTCATACGAATATTGAACAAAAAATGTAAAAAGTTACATATAAATTAAATATGTAGTTGCAGTAATTTATGAATGCGACCATGGATGTGTAACACCTGCCGCGCTGCGAGTACGCGCGTGCGCAGGCCGCTGCCGAATTTCGCGATCATCGCGTCGGCCGCGCACCCCACTCCTTCTAGCTCTCATTCAGAAACCCCTGTCACTTCGCAACTCACATCACGTTAGATATGGTCTATAAAACACTAATGTTTTTATAATTTAGCGAGAAATATTGTTCTCGCCTAACGTTTCGGCCAAATGACTGTGAATAATCTGTAATATCGTTTTATGAGATTTTTTTGAACTGATACGTGTTTCTTCCTACACTATCAGAATTTATTAAGTGCAAAACTGTAATATATTTTTTGCTACTAAATATAAATAATAAAAACTTGTAGAAGGACTCAAATCTCCTCGCTAAAAATAATCGATGTTGATAGTATATACCTATATTATAGATGTGAATATTATTATCATGCATTTAATTAAGTATTTAATGATTTATAGTCAATCTCATACCATTATCCTTTAAATACTAATATCATCGTCAATGTACACATAATAAGGACCCGAACTTACACTGCACTGTCATCAAATCCAGTGCACTATTGTCACATTAAGAAATGAGTCGAAATGCCTTACGTAATCTAAAATGTATTTGTTGGTAATCAAAAATGATTAGATCTTCCTGTTCGTATCGTAAAAGGGGCTGCACAGTGTACAGCCTACACTATAAAGTCAAAAGGATTTGTAACAGCATCTACATCCTGAAAGCACTAATTTTATTTATAACGGAGTGTCTGAGTGTACTATCAAACTTACAATGCCAAATACGGTAGTAAGTAGTGGCAATATTCTCATAACAAATATTGAGTTTAGCGTATCGAGTCTTTGGGTAAGCAAACCTAACAAAATTAATATGTACCTAATAATTTCACCATTTACCATATCAAACAAAATCTCAATAATGTCTTAATTCGTTATTTTGCACAGCACGTATAGCCCAGTAACAAATTGATAAATTGCGAGAATCTTCCCTAAACGCGCGATTCTTTGGCGGCGCGCGGTCAAACAGTCAATATTTATTGTCATCATTACCTGCGCCAGCGCCAGCGCCGATCTCTGCTTCACACCTTCCTAGAAATTGCTCATTAACTCCTGAAGCCTCAATATATAGAAAACTTACGGTTAGGAGACCACCATCATGTCGTGACTCACGCAGGCAATATTTATTTCTAACCTTAACCTTTAATTGCTTTGATTTGAGCATACGTTTGTAGCATAGCACTATTCCGTTCAACAGTTATTGACAGGGGCGTAGCAACCGATAGTGGCGCCTAGGGCACGCATCATTAGTTGCGCCCCTATGTATTTATTTAAATCTTAAAACAGATTACAGTAATCATTAATCATATTACATACAAAACAGAGATTTATTATCTTTTTTATAATGTAAATCCGTAAATAGGACAACTGCATTTACAACTGCACCTTCCTGGTCTTCTTGAACGCAAACATATAGATGGTGTTTTCGAAATTTGTTTTATCTGTCTCTTCTCGCTCTACACTGAGCAAATCTAGGTCGCCTAATCTTTCTTGATGTTTCTAAAAGCACAGTATAAGTACGACCGTACTAAAAGATCGCTCACGACTTGCGATGGATACTGCAATTGTAAACAAGCAGAATTTGAAAAGAAATACGCAGTTTTGGAATACGATTTCATCCCCGCTTCACAATTTAATTCAAGTAGTTCTTCTGATTTCTTCAGGTTGACGGTTTTTCTTGTAGATATTAGCATTTGAATATCCAATATTTCTTCGTATAACTGGCCTCCGTCGCAACATCGCAACTATAGAAATCTCCAAATTATTTTAATTTATTTTTTAACCGTCGCAGCCGTAACACAGATTTGTAACATCTTAAACCAGAATACTCAGAAGTTCTAATCAAATAGAAAAAAATAATTGCATCTCAGTGGAAGGAGTATTTAACCAACTTCAAAAAAAAAGGTTCTCAGTTCGACCCGTATGTTTGTATGTATGTATGTATGTTTGTCCGCGATTATCTCCCGTTTGGCTGAACTGATTTTGATGCGGTTTTCATAAACGTGTTTGTTACATTCTGGAGAAGGTTTTAGTATCAACAAACAGAAATTTATTCAGCGCTTTTTGAAAAAATCAACAAATACCGAGAAGACGTTTTCGTTTCTTCCATCGTTCCATCTTTGGAGGACTTTCTATCTCTGTTTTAACTGTGTTGCCGTTACTTAGTGGATTTGGGTGACAAGGAGGCACTAAAAAGTGGAAAATAAAATCTTTTTTGAAAAATGAGAACCGCCTTAAAAAGAAACTAAAAAGTGATAAATAACTTTAGCACAGAACACACATGACTTTAGTTTCGGAAGTCGGTGGCAATACAAAACAACAAACAGAACAAAGCCACCGACTTCCGAAACTAAAGTCATGTGTTCTGTGCTAAAGTTATTTATCACATTTTAGTTTTGTTTTGAAGGCGGTTCTCTTTTTTCAAAATAGTTATTTGTTATACAAGAGTGCAAAGTTGCTTTTTAACCGCGTGTTCAATTTTGATGACCGAGCAAGCGAAGGATTCTAAAATTAAATCACGAGCGCAGCGAGTGATTCAAAATTAGAATCCTGAGCGTTAGCGAGGGAAACAAAAGAGCACGAGGTGAAAAATCTTTGCACTCGAGTGCAACACGTAACTTTTCATTCCACCTCAGCGAGGAAATGACTAAATGCAAAAAAAAAACGTTTACGAAGTCTGAGTTTTTAACAAATTAAAAAAAAGTTGTATGATATATTCGGCACCATAGAGGTAGCAGTAAATAGGTTTAATGTTTTTTTTTAATTCACAAACTTAGTGCACACGATGTTCTAAATTCAATTTACTTTATCCTCTAGAGAATAAAAACGGCTTTTCCACTCAGATATTGAAGATAAATTTACTTTATCCTCTAGAGAATAAAAACGGCTTTTCCACTCAGATATTGAAGATTAAAAATACTCTTTCCGAGATGGTGGGATGAAAAAGATTTTTTTGACATTGTTTCTCGCGATAATGGGATATGGTACAGGACAATACAAAGTGAGCCTCCTCACATACCATGGAGTGCCAATGTGAAGCTATATCGTAAGCAAATTGTAATTCCTCATAGGTTGCGTTCCGGACACATGCCCGTTAATAATTTCAACTTTTCTATGAATGTTGTTGAAGATTTGAAGGTATCACTTTTTGATGTAGTGTGTCCGGAGGAACACCACTCATAGAGTCATAGGGAGTGGTGCGTTCCCAGCTCACTCTGCGCTTATTCGCCGCGAAGCGCAGGAATCGTAAACGTGATTGTTTGTTATGAAGTAATAAAGTGAAAATAACATACTTAAGGGTTTATTGCATTGTATTTAGATTTTAATTTAATAATTGGCTATTTTTGCGCCCCCCTTCGAAAGGCGCCCGGGGCACGTGCCCTCCTTGCCCCACCCTTGTTACGCCTCTGGTTATTGATGTTGGAAACTAAACCTTGTGACTCTCATCGTCATACATTACGCTGATAGTAATGATGCTGTAAGAGGTTACTAGTGAGTAAATGCCTTATTTCATGCGTGTATCTGTGTGTGGATACCTAATAGTCTTTGCTACGTCCTGATTAGTGTAAGAGAGCTTTAACTTTGATTTGATGGAATACATTTTGGGTTTAAACATGGTCATGTTTCAAGCAGGCTAAAGATTTGGAAATCTAATTGATGTCTTCACGTCATTGAATTATCATCTTCATTTATATAAGCCTCTTTCCTTACGGCCCAGAGATGGCTCTAAAAGGAATCATTTTTCATACTGAACACATTCTACGAACTCCCAACAAGCAGCCTGCGTTTTCCTCTTATTCCCAGAATGGTTCACAACCACATTAATAAGTGGCCGAACATTGCAAAGACAAACATCCTTAACCGTTCTAGGAAGTAATGTCTACTGATGATGATGTCTCTTCCTTAATGACAGGTTGCAACAATGTTATTATCGCCAAGCCATATGGCTTGGCGATAATAACATTGTTATTAGGCGATATTTTAGTAAGCTCATCAGTTCAGGTAGATCGGCCATACTGCCGGTAATAGGGCCTGTCGCCACGTAATTGCCGTGTCCGTAGATAAAGAGTATTTTGTTGCCGCGGACACTTGTGTCATAGAATATAATATTTGTGAAGAGAAGACAACACGTAATTGTATTTATAACTATAACCAAATTTCGTTTCTGAATTGGATCTAGGTAAAGAAGAATCAAACGCTTATGACAGAACACAATTGATTGTACTTCAATAATTCATCTTACAACAGAACAATTAAGTCTACCTATAGTACCAATCTCTTTCGTTACTCGGACCTCTTAAATCCATACTATCCATACTTTCAATATACTTACTAATATTATAAATACGAAAGTAACTCTGTCTGTTACGCTTTCACGATGAAACGGCTGAACCAATTTTGATGGAATTTGGTATGAAGATAGCTTGAACCCTGGGGAAGGACATAGGCTTTTTCTGCATCCACGGTAACCGACATTCACGCGGACGAAGTCGCGGGCAAAAGCTAGTACTGCTGTAAATAAGTCAGAATTTAAGCTTTCCAGGTTTTGTGTAAGTACATACAGTACGTGAGCAGAATGCAAGTAAGCAGATTGTTACACAAAATGCTATTAAATTACCATATTAGATAACTTTATACCGGGAAACTGGCCTCACATCTGTGATGCGTTTATAGCTGAATCTATGTAACGTATCGAAGGCTGTGTCGTTTAATGTAGCCGCCAGCTACCGAGAAGCGATCGTCCGAGCGACGGGCCGGGGCGTGCCCAATCGCCGAGCCATCAATCTGCGCCACCCTATAGAGACATTAGCTCGACAGACATATTCGTTGTGCGATTAGTCAGGAATCCGTTTCCGCTCGTTTTTTACCTATCTTCCTTTACATTTATTCCCGCCGCTTTGTTCTTTGTATAATTTTGGTCAATTTTTTAAACCTGTAAATAAACGGGCGCTACCAGCCCGTAGAGATCGATGATGCGAAATCGTTGTAGATATTGTTAACTTATGTTAATTAAGTAGGTGCCAGCATTCATTACCTTGTAAATGTTACCGCATTTAAATATTTTAGTTATTACGTTATTGCTATCAGATTTTTTTGTTGAAAGGAGTAAAATTTTAAGTCTCGCTTGAAATTTTCTTTTCTTTTAATGGTGAAATTATTTATCAACTGATTGGATATATTATTATGTATAATGCAATATCAAATGTAATAAATTCACAACTACAAAGAAAGCTTAATTACAAAACGCACGACTCTCAGCCTATAATTACTGGCAATAGAAACTTTTACTAGTAATAAACTTTTATGCAGTTATGCATTTATGCTCGGAAAGATGAAGGTTTGACATACAAGTTTCAGTACATATTTTTATAGCTATTGTAACAAAATACTGCTTGTAAAGTTATTTAAGATATAATGCTAAAAACGTTAAGAGCGGACACTCTTGAGCATTTAAATTTTCAAAGTACCAAGTGAGTTAATAAACTCGGTTGTTGTTCCGTCGAAGTACAAAATGAAGTCATTATACGGAGCGACAAGTATTATTTAATTAATGCGTGGTTGGTACAAAACAATGGCTCGATTGTTCCACTGAGCGCTCTGTCAGCGAGACTCGTCGCCGCGCGCCCACTGCGCCCAACCGGCGAGCATTTGGACAAAATTGTGCATTAGACACGGATGAACTCAAACGATTACATAATGACGATGGGTCCAAATATAATGTTCCTATGATTTATAAATTAATTAACTTCAAATTAAAAATTACAATTAGGGATCCAGATAATTTCAATTAATTTGCCTAGTGTTAACCTAACGTGACAGTATCACTAGTTGCTTTAGATTTTTATAGTTTTTTTTGTAATAACTTTGTTTACATAGTTTTCATTTAATAGTCTTGTAATTAATTGGTTTCATTGTAATAGTGGTTTGCGTCTGTGCTGTGAGTTGCTACAAAGTAATATAGTTGATTGAATTATTTAAACTTTGAACTTTTTTATGTTTTAGATCACGTTGTTGTCGGAGCACTGTGTGGCGTTACAGGCGGGGACGCGTCTCTATGGCAACGGCTTGTTCCGCCATCTTGCTCGGCTTTTTGTGCCGACGACCACCCAACACGAACTCGCTACATTATTTTATTGTACAATAAACAAATTTATTGCTCCATATGGCTATTTATGTTTTTATTTATAAGGGTTTTTGTTAACAACCGAAAGAGATGTTAGTAATCTTTCGTGGGTGATTGCGTTTTAAAGTCGTAGTGTAGCTACGGTTGTAACCCTGTGCCCCTAGCACGAATCACTATCGAAAAAACATTCGTATCGCCAACGTAAGCATTTAGTATGGAAACTTGAACAGCGCCTCTGGTGTCCGTAAATTAAACTAATTTTAAGAGCACGAACAAATACATGTAAGTTTCGTATCGTCATCGTATCGAATTAGTAAGGTAACTTGAGCCGTTTGTATGAAGATAGTTAGCACGAAGGCATAAAATGACGGATAGTATCGTAATTGTCGAAGGCTGGCTTGCGAGTTTCACGAATGTTTATTCACTGTAAATTTGACAGTGAGAAAACTTTCGTCGGAGTTTATTTTAAGTATAAAATTATAATTTAAGTGATTGTGTGGATATATTTTGTTAGAAAATGTTCAGAAGAAGCACCCCACGACGTAGTGCATTGTACTATTATCTTGCAGCGCGATTGATTATAATAATAGTAAGTATGTTATCTTTCTATTTTATACTGACATAATTGACAATACTTTGTTTTTACACACCTATTTCACATGACTAGCCTAATTCTTTATTTGCCTTGAGTATAAGTACAAATAAACTTTAGCTCTTATAAACTTTACAAAAACATATTCCAAATATCCCATTGAAACACTATTAAAATCAACATTGCTTAAGACAATAAAATCTTAAATGTAATACACTTACTTTTCCATAAATTCTATCATAATGGTGTACTGCGGGTGGCTGGTTCTCATTTTAACAGAATAAAATAGTTTCAAAATTTTCACCAAAATCACAACAAAACACAAGTTCACTTTAAAACAAAGTTGACCTTGAATGAGCTTCGACCGCTTCGAGCACTCGTCGTTCGTTTAGGAATACAGTCAAACCAAACACAACGTTTTAGTAATAAGTTAAATTATTATACCATTTATCTAACTCAATATTAACTTTTTCTGCAGTTTCTTCGTATTGCGTCATAAATTGAACAGTATTAAAGTTTTAAAAGCCCTAAAATCACTAAATTATCCAGTTTCTGTACGAAACATTCATTCAATTTAAGATCATTCGTTCTATTTTGCCCATCTTTACTTACGTTAGTATGACGTCACCAACGTTATCGTATCGAGCTCTCGATATTATTTCGAAAGTGTTTCGTGCTTCCTACTTTCGTTGTACTCCGTTATCGTATCGAGAACTCGATACGTTTGCGATACGAAACCTACAAATATTCGTGCTAGGGGTACTGAACCTGCATAACGGGAGTAATAAATCTTCAGTTGTTACAACTGTGGCAAATAAACGAAGATGTTTTAGCGAACGGTTTATCAGTTTTGCATTAAATCTTTGTGATTGAATTTGGAAAGGAAGTTACATTTTCAAATTCAATTACTGTTCTGTAGATTTTTAATGAATATATTTCATCTGAATTATTATTATCATCGATACTTAAGTCGTGATGGCCCAGTGGTTAAAGCGCCCGCCTCTCGCAACCGGGTTGTGGGTATCGGGCACAAGCAAGTACCAATATGACTTTTTTTTTATGGAATTTCTAAGTAAGTATATCTTGGACATCACTGATATCGGTGAAGGAAAAACATTGGGAGGAAACTTGGACTTATAGTTAAGGCGCTACCCCGACCAAAAGTGCGTTTTTCTTCGTTATTCAGAGGCTATTAAACTCATTAATTAAGAGAAACAAACTACATCTAAAATCATATTATTAATGTTCAATATCCTATCATCACATTCCACGTTCTTATTTTTTTTTCCCTGTAAAAAAATCACTAAAATAATTGAAAACATGTAGGTATATTTTGCCAAAGTTGACGTGCTATTAATTTGAGGGCTACACTAATTGATAGGTAACTTAAAAACCTTTATAATTCACGTTTTATTTTATTTGAAAAGATCGTTTCTCTTTTTGAATAACAAAAAAAAATGTGCGAATTTCGATTCTGCGGCAAAGAGGAAATGTATGTAATACATATAATATATATAATTTCAAATTCAAATTCAAAATTCAAATTCAAATTTATTCAGGAACAATTCATATTGTGTTTGAAATCAAATAATATCATAATAAATCACAATCATAAAATTAACATATTCAACAATAAATTACTAGAAAATAATACAACAATAAAATAAAATAAAATTCAATTCAATTCACGAAGTAAATACCATTAAAAATTCAATACTATTACACCAAAATATAAAATATAAAACATTAATAATATAGCAATATTACCCAGTCTCACATTAATTGATACATAAGAAAATAAATAAAAAATTAAATTGTGGATATGTCATCGTCTATTGAATACAGACATTTCTCCAATAGGAATGCTTTGAGTCTTGACTTTTATAATGTGTAGGTCAAGGTTATTTGGTCAGGGAGGTGCCTTAATACGTCTGAAATCTTCAACCCGCCTTGAGCCCCCGCGTGGTGATCAATGCTCGTGCCTTCTCTGTATGAGAAGAGGCCTTTGCCCTACAGTGGGACAATTATAGGCTGGTATTATTATTATACTATTTAAGTTTACTTTTAGTTGACGTTTGAGTTTAGTTGACTTTTATCAAAGGTCAAGGTCAAGGGTTTACCTTGACCTTGACCTTTGATAAAAGTAAAGCTTTTTAAACTTAATTTCAAAAACTGCAATTGCTGCTGTACTTTTGTAGTAAGCGACGTAGGTAGCATCAAATATACATTAATTCAGATAGCCAAGCTGCTCCACTAACTGTGGACTCGAACATAGTCTCATCGAAACTGGTAGAAGATTGCATGGCCAAATTAAAATCTCTAGGCAACAAGAACAGAGTAGTTTTAAGATGGGTGCCCGGGCATGCAGGCATTATTGGCAATGATTGTGCCGATGAGCTTGCGAGAGCGGAGGCGCACAGCACGAAGCAGGAACCTAAGCCCATCAGTGGCATATCAAAAAACCTAGCTCAGAGCACCCTGATCAAATCATGCTTCGAAACTTCCATAAAATTATGGAAGAAGTCGCCGGGCATGTTATACTCGAAAGCACTCATCAAAGCCTATGACAGAAGGTTTAGTAACCAAGTCCTAGCACTTACCTAGTAGGAACAACTTGCGCATTGTGACAAAAGCCACTACGGGACACTGCTGCTTAAACCTGCACATGTTCAACCTGGGGCTAAGTGATACGCGAACCTACAGACGCTGTCAGGAGGCTGATGAAACGCCACTTCACCTTCTGGGGGAATGCAGAGCACTAATTCACAAGCCGCACTAATTCGCAGGTCCGTGTGGTGTCGGACGTAAAGAATAGTGCCATCCCATATCTTCCCGTGGGTGTCGTAAGAGGCGACTAAGGGACTTACCAGAGAATGGGCAGCAGCGTTCTCTGTGCCTTTGTAACAACCATACTGCGTTCGCTAATCCGCCTGCCAAGCGTGGCGATTATGGCAAACCCCCCCTTGCGGAGGCCTATGTCCAGCAGTGGACGTCTTTCGGCTGAAATGATGATGATGATGAATTCACAAGCGCAACAACCATCTGGGCAAACACCTGTTAAGCCCGGATTAAATAATGGAGATTGCCCCAAAGCCGAATTCAAATAATAAAAAAAGTAGTAGTATAATCTTGACCGGCCTTACCAGTTAGGTTAGGTTAGGTTAAGGCCGGTCAAGATTATACTACTTACTTACTATGTGGAAGAATATGATAGGAATGAGCTATGAAATACCAATGATAAGTAAGTCGAAGAACTGGATGTTCGTACTACCTTCAAGTACCTACATACCCATCTACTTAAAGAAAAATCTGAGGTAGGTTCCTAGCTTACCACATATAGAGCCTTGCAGCGCGTGTAGCGCCTATGAAACTACGTATTTAGTTTTGTTATCAAAGGAAAGTGGCTTTAATTTATCTTTGCTAACAACTTTTCAAACTCGGAAAGCTCCTATGTGCACGTCTTGTAAATTATGTCATACTAAATACTGAAATCATACACAAAATAAAATGGTTACGCCGCAGCCTTACGTACTTTGTGCTTCATAGCAGTCAGGTTAAAATGATCACTAAAAAGTTAAAAAAACACGCAACAGAATGAGTGACGGTTGTCAGTTTGCCAGTGACCGGTGAATGATCGGCAGCTAACTGGAATTCGTCCAACTTTATCGAACAGTTAATGTTGATGCCCTTACAACATGAGCACGTGTTTATGAATAATAACTTGCTTCCTGCGTACTAAGTTATTGTTCTTGTCAATGACTATTACTATTGTCGGCCCTTCGGCGCGCGCGCATTGATGAGTCATTACTAAGACTTAGGGATTGGATGGTAAAATTAGTAAAGAGTTATGACCGGTTATCTGCCGTATAAATAAATTAAACGGACCTTGAATAGCCCTTAATTTTTGTACATGGTTTTTGTAACAAAACTATGTATGTAAAATTTTCATTTAAAATTTAGTATTTATCTGAATAAATTTATCTGAATAGTCCGTGTGGTGTCGGACGTAAAGAATAGCACCATCCCATATATTCCCGTGGGTGTCGTAAGAGGCGACTAAGGGACTTACCAGAGAATGGGCAGCAGCGTTCTCTGTGCCTTTGTAACAACCATACTTCGAGACTTAAAAATAATAGTCTTAATAACTTAATAATATTAGTCTGAATGAAATATTTAGTAATTAAATTGTGTTACTTACACTAGTGCCAATAACGACACAATACTGAACACCACTGGAAAAATAATAGCGTGAAGGTAAAGAATGTACCAATGGCACAAAAATAACCGTGAAATTATCTTTTAATCAATTTCATAGGCCGCATCTATCAAAGGATATTATTAATCAAGTGCTTTCTAGGTTCTTGCACCAGCCATAATATGGTAAATTTACCGGTCTCCGATAACAACGCAAAAAAACATTAAAACTACGATTAAATGCCATCAACAGCCTCTTAATTACCGAGTACGTAAACAATAATAGTATAAAAGAACAAAGTACATATTATTTATTTTATCCTTTGACTGTGGATAATATCGCCGTGAGCAGTGTGCGGGCATTGATTAAAATAATTAAACTATCAGCGAGTACACGTTAAGGTATTATAAACATGCATTAAGTATTAATTAAGTTGGTAACAAAAAATAGATTCTGTATCATTAATGGAAAATATCAGTCGGGCTTGCATTATGGATGCGCCCGAGACAGTGGCCACACGACAGGGGAATATTCTCAGGTTATTATAAACGAGTATGGATATAAAGGTCCTTATATACTTATATACTTGGAAATGTTCCCTAATTGTTATTTCAACTTCGTACGTTTATTAATAACTGAGGGAATTTAATGAAACAAAAATGTCAACGTTTAAATTTTGTATCGTAATTAACGTGTCCTGAGCCATCCCAAATACAATAAATCGGTCATGAATGAATATATACGATAACTCAATCGAATGTCGTTGTGTGACAGATGTATAGATAACTTCCCCAAATATAGTAAACAATAAAATAGCATCGTAAGACAATCCTCCGCTATAAATTTACAACAAACACTACAATGAGATCGTAATAAAAGATAAGCAATGGACTGTTGTCCACCCAATACTTACGGGCACTATAGTAGCCCGTTTTCCTTTTACTTACGCAGAATATAAATCAGCTGATTCATTTAACGTTTCAGGTGACAATAGAAACAGTCTGCATGTCCTGAATAAATGTAGAATGTTGGTGCTTCTACATTGGAGCAAAGTGGCAGATGTAGTGAATTATAAGGACATTTAGATGCATGTCCATAGGCCGGGCAGCATAGAGACGTCAGGGGACCACCCACCGCGCACCTCGCTACTAGCGCATCATACTCGGAAACAGACTTATCGTACTAAACAGATATTATTAAAATAACACTTAAAACACGTTATGATTTGTTTGAATTCGACAACTGATGTGGTCTTGTTTGAGGTTTCGTTAATATATGTTTTCTTCATGAAAGTAATTCATCTTTTTACGTGTCTTAAGTTGATACTTTCTTTTGAAAAGTAATTTAAAAGGGTGGGTTATATTTAGGTAAAATATTACTTACATTCTTGAATCATGTATTAGTTAATACATTTTATATCACTGTTGACCTTTATTAAAAGCTAAAGTGACTAAGAGCACAGTGTAAACGTATAGGTGATCAATCAAACAGTGTGAGAGATATCGCAATGGGGTCCATATTGGCTCACCTAAAGTTCTTTACCCGAAATTGTACTTCCTAAGGATTTGTAATCCGAATGATCACTCTTCCTAAAATTTTTCATCCTAAAGTTTTTATTCATACTATTTGTAGTGCTACCGGCGATGTTCATAACACTCATGTTTCCGAAAATTGTTATTAATAATATCATTAATGTAAATATATTTAAACTCCTACTGTTTTTTATCATAACGCTTCTGTCCCTAAACATAATGACCATAATATTTTCACTCATACCTACTCGGAAAGAAATATTTACCAAGTGTAATAAAAAATATATGTGGGTAGAAGATGATATTTATAGTTTTAATTTGAGGGTATGATTATTATTTGGGGGTATGCTTTACATAACGTACTGAGTTGTGTCTATTGCTAAGTTCAAACCTACTGCGCGTGCGTGCAAGCAAGCATGCAGCAGGCAAGCAAGCATGCAGCATACAAGCAAGCACGCAGCATACAAGCAAGCATGCAGCGCGCAAGCAACCATGCAGCATGCAAGCATGCAGCGTGCAAGCAAGCATGCAGCATGCAACGTGCAAACAAGCATGCATCATGCAAGCAAGCATGCAACATGTAAGCGAGCATGCAACATGCAGCAGGCATGATTTCTGTCACGGCTCCGGCGTTGCGGGGCTCCGGCGGTCCCACGCGAGCTTATCGTCGCAGATGGTATTCACGCTCACCACCGCAGCTTCGGCTTGCTGGCCGGCTACGCCGGCCAGCCTCAGCCGCGGCGGCGGGCGTTAAAACCACCTGCTCCTCAGCTCGCGGGCCGCCTCGCCCCTCCGCGCCTACGCGGATTTAAATTACACTCTAGGGGTAGGGCAGACAAGACTACGTGGAGTCGGTTTCGCAGCGATTCGTTTCTGTCATTAACTTTTGTAGCACAACATATTCTCTTTTTAAGACAATATTTTAGTTATTGTCTATTTATATATATTTTCGTTGAAATAAATTCCATGGAAAAATACACTGAACAAACAATATTCGTTAAAAAATAATTCTAGTTTGATAAGTTTGTTAAACAAAAAAATGTGAATAAAAATTCATTGAATTGTGTTTCTGTGAAATATGTTTCATTGAAGTAAATAGTCTTTGAAACAATAATAGTCGAAATAAAATTACAAAAACCAAATATGATATGAAACATTTTCTGGAAAACGAAATTCTATGAAATTGCTGTCTGCGAAACAAGGGGACACTACATGTTATGTGAAAATAAAGTTACGCAAAATTAATGTCTATAGTACTGATTATTATGAATAAAAAGAAATCTAAACAAAAAAGATATGACTTTGAATAATAGTGTAAAAGATGGTTATGTTGAGAAAATATAGGAAAACAAATAAAAGTATAATAGATGTTTATTGCTACTGACATTATGAAGTTGAATGCTTCGGATTATGAACATTATAGACAGAGTAGTTAGGAATTGTGATTGTTAGGATGAAAAATGCTAGGATGAACATTTTCGGATTTCCAATTATCGGAGTTAAAAATTTAGGTGAACTTTGGCGCACCCATCGCAATGACTTATTTTATTGTGTCAATCGAAAACCAATTACGATCGCGCAGTTGTGGCCATTTATTACAACCGCATAAGTACCGTTAATTCTCAAGTCTAATTATAATATGATTAGTATTTGTTATTTCGATTGTCTTATCATATCACCTAGCAGGAGATTTGAAAGACAATACGATACTAACCTAGGAAAACCTAGTATGATGGAAACCTAAGGACCCGTTATT
Organism: Charanyca ferruginea; assembly: GCA_947361185.1. Taxonomy (NCBI): domain Eukaryota; kingdom Metazoa; phylum Arthropoda; class Insecta; order Lepidoptera; family Noctuidae; genus Charanyca; species Charanyca ferruginea. The sequence continues at coordinate 10,036,845 of OX376058.1, forward strand.
TTTTTTTTTCTGGGGAATTCTATAGAAGTGATCACATTATAGGTAATTTAACAAATGTTAATTTATATCACGGTTAGTTATACAATGCCCGTTATAATAACAGTTAGCGTACGTACATTACCTGGAACCACGCGTGGCGTAAATTTTATTGGAGCTGATAAGATCACTCGACGTGTGTGACAGTTGACAGCACTATCTACTTCCCTTTCTTTTTGTCCACTTTTACGACTCGTGCAGCATGATAAGCAGGTGCTTGGACGGTTTTAACGCCCAAGTTAAGGTACTTGTAATTGTTGTTTGTTTATCTTGTGTCACATTAATATACCTACATGTAATTTCCCTTTTACACGAAGTTATTGATTTTTGTCCATATTTTACAAACGATCAAGAAACGTATTATAGCCATCTTAACTAATAAAATAAATACACAAATATATTTTTCTTTAAAGTTTTCCAAATGCACAATGTCAGAGCTAATCCCTTCGCGCTGTCACTCGTCCGAAGTAAGCTGTCTCATTAGCGCACTATTACGAACATAAATTGCAGTACTTTTTATGGGCCAACGAGTCTTCACCATCAGTCTACCAACTAGTTCTACGCGGCTACGCAGTACATTAGAAAAGCCGCATGTTTGTGTAATTGTAGGCTACGTCGTAGCGCCGTAGCGCGTCCGTTATGCGATAGTTACTCAACGGCCAACGTGCAGGTAAAATAACAAATTGTTTAATTCAGTGTATCGTGCGTCTAACTCGGCAATTTATCCAATTAGGCGTCCGTCGGACCACCCACCGCGCTCCACTATTAAACATAAATTATAAATAATTTGGTTAAGTTTATTTTGGCTCTCGGTCCTCACTGATTGCTGCGGTTAGGAAGCTAGTGGATGAAATGTGTTCGAGAGGATATATTTTTGTTTGGTTTAATCTAAGTTGGGTTTTATGGGTTTAGAGTGCTACAATTACGATTATATTCAATCAGGGAGTATTAAAGTATTAAAAATGCATATATTCAGTACATAAACGAAGGGATTAGAGTCGTATCCGCATATCGTCACTCTAAATTATGAATTCTTAATTAAGACATTCAATTGTTAATATTGCAAAGTACCTACTTATTCTCTGGAATCGCAATATTTAACGGCTTATTTTATAAATTTAAATACCATCATAATCTCAATAAAACCAGTGAAGTAAAGTGTTTATTACATAAGGTAATATTATACCCAAGTACCAATTATTAATTTGTTGCGTGGAATCAAATACTTTAATCCATAAACATTAATATTGTTAATGATAGAGTAAATGATACCGTATGGCGCCACCAAGCAGTCGCAACTTAGAAGCTTTATAGTAGGCACGTAAATGAACTGACAGTTAGTTCTAAATCAAACAATTTATAGCAGTAACTACTACATTATTTAACGAGGGGTCGGCGTGACATGTTTTTAACAAGATGTCGAGCTGCGAGGTGCGAAACCGAAGAGCATGCAATTAAAATACTCCAAGTACTTGATTTACGTCCGACGCGCACGCGCATACCTACATGAGCCGTCTCCCGCGAACTAATGTATGTATCAACTGCAAACACACACGTTTTATTGTTCACCCATTCATAATGGTGTAAACACATTTTACGATTCACCCGGACGTGGATTTTGTTAACGACGACTATGTATCACTGACTGATTCATCATTGGACCCAGCGTATGACGCTGGACGTATTTTTCAGACACTGACATGCTAGCTCTAGCTTTAATTAAATAAACATTTCATAGGCATTGGTAACAAATGTGTGGCCAAGATAAACGGGAGCCATTTACTGACAAATTCAACTTGACTGAACGTTGCTCCGCTAAAAGTGTTAACACTTTGTTCGATATCGTTCAATCTTACGTTACTTAGGGCGGGTTGCTTCAACTAACCATTACTGACCGGTAATAGTAAAAAATGGCGCTAACTATCGTCAAATCAAAAAAATGGGTTGTTTCACAAAATCGTACGTCAAAAAGTTACTATTACCATAACCGACCAGTCATCGTAATTTGGTGTTGTCAAACAGCTACTTCAAATCAAAATTTTATTACTAACACAAAATTATGTTGACTGATCGGTTATAGTAACTTTTTGTCGTACGATTTTGTGAAACAACCCACTTACTTGATTTGACGATAGTTAGCGCCATTTTTGACTATTACCGGTCAGTAATGTATAGTTGAAGCAACGCGCCCTTATAGTAAGTTACTTATAGTTTTCTAGTTGAGCGTCTAGTTAGAATTACTTTACCTCTAATACAGTTAGTTCAGTTTTCAGACGAGGGATATTGACCAGAGGATGGGCAGCAGCGTCCTTAAAATACTACCATAACACCTACTGCGATAGTGCGATCCAACATGCTTCGGCTAAGCATGGCGATTACGGTTGAACCCCCCCCCCCCCCCCCTTGGAGGAGACCTATGCCCAACAGTGGGCGTCTAAAGGTCGACATGATGATAATGATGATGATGAGTCAGTTTTGACTTGGTTTAGCTTACAAGTTACGAAAAAATGGAGTAGAATTATTTCTATACGCATTTAGGTATAATTATTTGATTTTAAATCAATGAGTTTGTTGCGGAATGCACAGGCCAGTTAGTACTGGATTGCTTGAATAAAACGTGAATAAGTCTATATTTTTAAAGGCTTACTATTTTCCAGGTGACTTAATAACTTAAAAGGCGACTAAGTGTTTGCAACTAAAAAAATAACTTGAGGAGCTATAAATCATGACTTGGCGACTAAAACCAGAAGACGGTCGAGCACCCCGAAGTTCAGTTTAGTTAGGTTCCTTTAAACTCTGCAGACAGAAATAGGAGCCCCGCAGGGGCTCCGTCGAACTGACGTCAAAATGGATAAATGCTCACCAAATCTTTTTGATCCTTAAGTCCCGCCTGGGGCGGATCTGACATGGTTAGGTTAGGTTAGGTTAGAACTGTGACCCCCTACGCACGAGCAGTACTCGGCAGCGGCCGTCGAGTGCCAGAAACAGAAGAACCAGAAGTTTACAACTCAATATAAAGTTGCTACTTTATACTTAAAATGCTACTTCACTGTAACCTATTATTTTTGCTAGCCATTTTAATTATTTTTAAAACCCTAAAGCCCGTCACATACGTAGCTATAATATATAATATAGCTAGCCACCACACACCGTAGCTATAATATAATATTATATTTTCGCCCTTATTACGTCTGCGATCGTTGTTTGTTTGACATTTTTTAAACATATATTAAGGCCCGTCACAGACGTAGCTATAATATATACCTATTAATATAATTCATAGCAAGGCATATTACGATATATTTTCTATAGTAATCTTTGAGTGACCACAGACGCAGCTATAATATATGTTTTTACTACGTGACCAGAATATGTGGACAGATATAGCAAGGCATATTCATATATATTTCAAAAATGTGAAACAAACAACGATCGCAGACGTAATAAGGGCGAAAATATATTATATACTATAGTTACCGTGTGTGGTGTGGTGGCTAGCTATAATATATGTTATAGCTACGTATGTTACGGGCTTAAAATGCGTTGCTATATCTGTCCACATATTTTGCTGACGTAATAATAGTAGATTATTCACTAAGGGGCTAAAGTAGTGTCTTATGTAGCGGGCGCCGTATTGTATCCCGAGCAAAACGAAGAATTCTCGCGTGCAGTCCCGAGCAGAGCGAGGGAGTCTAGAGTTAACTTCCCGAGCAAAGCGAGGGAGTTTAGAAATGAATCCTGAGTGTAGCTTGGGATTCAAGGTCGCCCAAGACGAAGGCACCTTTATGCCTGAGGAGCCATACTCTACTTTTCACACCATCTACACAAAATATATAAAGGGTACAGAAGGACCGCTCCCGCCATCTTCAAAAATAATTACCTAAACTTGCCAGACTCACTAGGGCTGCTACTGTATTGACTCTGTAGGATTTATTTGTGACAATATGAAATTTTATTGACACTGGTTGGAAGTGTTGGAACTCTTTGTATTTTTTTTATAACATTTTTTTTCTGTTCGTCATGAAACGTCAATGTCTATCATTTATTCATTTAGACAAAACGTGACAGTCGAGACTGATGTCTGCTTGAAGCCCGTCACAGACGTAGCTATAATATATATTAATATACGTCAGACGTAAGGCAGATTACGATCAGCTATAATATATATTTTTACTACGTCACCAAAATATGTGGACAGATATAGCAAGGCATATTAAAATAAATTCCAAAAATGTGAAACAAACAACGATCGCAAACGTAATAAGGGTGAAAATATATTATTATATTATAGCTACCGTGTGTGGTGTGGTGGCTAGCTATAATATATATTATAGCTACGTATGTGACGGGCTTGAAACTGCTTGAGATTGCCTATAAACGTAATGTCAATGTGTGCGTAAGTAAAATAGCGGTTTGTTCCGAGTGGTATCTCTGCTCGGGCGCGCCGCAGCCTTACGTATAGGTAATTGTGCCATCTACGACACAATAAAAGCAATAGTACTAGAATCAAAGTATTTTAATTTGTGTTCTATTTTTCTTTTATCTTTTATTTATATTCTACTCGTGGTGGCCAGTTCGATTTTCGATCATTTTATTTTTTAGTGCAGATCATAATGGTGAATGCATGGAATTAGTACCTAAGTACCAACTATACTTATCGTAAATGTTCGTATGCGATTCCACTACATGTTCCAAATTCAAATCACATTAATGACCAGCGGGTCATAATGAAATTCAGTACAATATTATTGCCCTGCTAGACCTCAGGTCTTAAATGACTTACTTTGGGTTAGGTTTGTTTCCATATAATTTGACATTGTCGAGCAGGTGGTGTGAAAAAATATTTTCTCGAGTCATATACTCTACTTTTCATCTCCTTCTATGAGAAAATATTTCTCCCGGGATTTCGTAGGTATTAAGTTTTGTATGACGTTAATAGCTTCTATTTTGATTGTTTCAGGAGTTAATGCACTATCACTTTCAGAACTCGACGTAGATCTCATTTTTTTGCAAAATACAATAAAGTCCGTACCGATTACAAGAATAGTGAAGTAAATTGCGCGCTTTTGTTTTCTTTTTTAGGTACCGCGCCTCCCCGCACGGTACAGCCAACATAATTTATACAATTTGCGTTCGATTTCAATGAACGATTCATGTTCCAAATTCAAATCTAATTACTGAACGCTAAAAAGTCTAGTGGAGAAAAGAGCTAGGTACTTTGCTCTTCGCATATAGAGGAACAAAACGACACATTTCGAATAGAAGGGTTGAATAGTATAGTAGATTGTATGACAAGGGAGCAAAAAATAGTTTTACGTCGAGTTCTGAAAGTTATTAACTCCTGAAACAATTGCAAATTGCAAAATACAATAAAGTCAATACCGATTACAACAATAGTGAAGTAAATCGCGCGGTTTTGTTTTTTTTTTAGTTACCGAGCCTCCCCGCACCGTACAGCCAACACTACAGCCAGTAATTTATACAATTTGCGTTCGATTTCAATGAACAAATCATGTTCCAAATTCAAATCTCATTACTGCCCGCTAAAAAGTCTAGTGGAGAAAAGAGCTACTTTGCTCCCGCTTATAGAGGAACAAAACGACACTTTTCGAATAGAAGGGATGAAAAAGATATATATCATAGCTGCGTCTGTGGTCACTCAAAGTTTACTACAGAAAATATATCGTAATATGTTTTCCTATGAATAATATTATTATATATTATAGCTACGTCTGTGACGGGCTTAAATCAGATTAGTTTGTCGTCGCTTTAAATATATGCCATTTTTAAAGACCGACTATTTAAATAGCCATTTGATGTCAAATAACTTATTCAAAGTGCCATTCTGTCCTTGATCTGTCTAATAGAGTGTGTGCAGAATTACCGACTTTCTGTATCTAAATTCATCTTGTGACACGTTTCTTAGTTTACGAGGGCTATAAAATAGTATGGCGACATGCACGTCAGTCGCGCGCAGTCACAACATGTCATTGAGCCGCCAGCACTTCCACTTGGCGCATTCAAAAACTATCTGGAAGAGCCCAACGCTCGATAATGATCTAACCACAGTTTACCTACTACGGTATTACAAGTAAATAATGGTAATGTGTATTTAATTGGTCCCAAGGATGTCCGACGCCTTTTCCAGCGGTGTTTAACTCTGTGTATGCAACGATTGGCTAAAATTCAGGCAAGCACGGTGCACAACGGCGCCATAAATTTGTCAATGTCACGCCTGTCGACAGCACGACTACTACTAATTTTTATTTAAGTATCGTGATCGCTGACTGGAATGCCAAAGGTAGTAACGAATGGTAGTTACATGCATATCGCATACGCATTTTAAAAGAGTACCTCCTTTAGTATTGGTACCTAAAGATTAGCACAGTGAAACTAGCTTAATGCTTAGAGAGTTATTATTTTACAAAATGCTCTATTACCGACAAATTTTTATTTTCTTTCTGATCTCATAATTGAAACATTTCACAGGATGGTCTCAATCCCGCCCGTACCTCCGCGAGGTTCTAAGAAGATGTATAGAGCGACACCCCGCTGCGTCTTCGCCCGAAGTGTCAAAATGTCCGAGTTTAGCCACCCCTAAGAAACCAAACAATATGAGAACTTTTGAATGGACTGTTTTACGAATACTGGCTTTATTTCTAGTGAAATACGGTTTGGTGATAATCGGCATATGTATTCTGGTGGTAGTATATTTGCAATCCTAATATCGCAAGATCGATCTATCAGTTGCATTCACATTCTATGTGGAATGAATTCAATAGGGACGTTTACACCTCCACGGTTTCTAGGAAGGTTGTCCACTCCGTGAAATCGAGTTGTCGTCGGGTGTGGCTCGAGATGTTAATCCGATCGACTTTATATTATCTCTATAATGCAGTAAAGTTTTATTGTTGTTATTGGATCTTATCAATCAGAAAGATATCTTTTTATGCTGCCTCGTTAAAAATGTCTATGTTAATTCAAGATGCTAAAAATAAACTTTTAATAGGTTTATGAAAATTACACTTGAACTTACGTAACTACGTTTTTTGCCGTTCAGTAAACTAACAAAAAATCGGAAAAAGTAAATAATCTAAAACCTCTAAAACAATTCAATTTGAATTGTTTTTTTTTTTTTTTTTTAATTTGATTTAGTTTCTACTAGGTACTAAAATATTAAACTTTAATTATCTAAGTACTTACTGGTAAAAGTACATACTATGGTTTAATATGAAAATATAATATTGAAAAGTTGACAAAAACATGGTTTGCTCTAAGAGGACAATCGGGTAAAATCAACCAACACTGAGAAACGTTTCTTCTGTCAAATGTCTGTTTATATTTATTATTCGAATATGCCATTTAAATTTTCCTGACATTTTTGACGTGATTTATATTGGGAGTAAATGATGAATGTATTAATATTGTATTGTTTGTTGAAATATAAGGAGTGGTCAGCGACAGCTTCAATATTTGTAAATATGTAAATCTATGAACATAACTTAGCTGTCATTTCTAACTTATAATTCTTTGTACATAGGTTCTCTAATTTAGTGGTTTTTATGCAAGGTCCGTCGTATTCCCGGATAATTATATAACTACTGTAATTATACATAATATTATGATTTAAGATTTATTTATTGAACAAGAAATGGTTGAACAATCAAACACTTACAAGCAACACCATGCGTATACAATTATAGCGTATTACAATTATATAACCATTAGTGTTATAAGCAGTCTTTGTGTGAACTCTGGTATCCAAATATTGGTAATGAAGTGTGAAGTGTCATGCCCAATCTCGAAATTACTTATAAGAAGGGACCACTGGATTCAAAGGACTTTGTCTTTGACTTTATTAGAGCAGGCTGTACTGCTTCCCAAAGTAAAAAAATATTCTTTACAAGTTTTAGGGCCTGTTTCACTACCAGTGAATATATAAAAGAAATTAACAGAATTTGTAGAAAATAGTATGCGAGCAGTATGTAAAACCCTGATATTTCGCTCAAACCACAATTCTCGGTTTGGTTTCTTTCATCAACGTCACTGGAGACAGCAATTATTTCAAAAATGTTGAAGAACATTTAAGAGAAAATTGGAGACAGAGATATTGGTCGGTTGCTTATGCAACAGAAGTAAATCAATGTAAGAGAATCATATTCGGTTACTTTATTCAAGACTGAAGGTAACTTCAGTCTCGAATAAAGAAACCTTTTATAAAGTGTCGTAAAGTATTTTTTCTAATTTTTCTTCGGTGACGCACTTATCACTTATCACACATTTAGCCGGAATAAGTGTAAAATTGAACAACAGTACGTGTTACATGAATAGGTCTCACTAATGAAATGCTTGAGGCTTATGGCTCGTTTACGTATAACATCTGCTTTAAGATTTCAAGCACAACATGTTAATGATACCTAAGAATACTAATACATATGGCAGCTATATTTGGCAATCCCCGATTATGGATTATATTCATGTCGCGTCTCGCGAAAACATGGTACGGTACACTTCGCTAGTTGAGGATTCACCCTGTGTTTTCATTTTGCGCTTCACGACTAATTTGTCACATTTGTCATTTCAATAGAAGCTGAATTGACGCATCAGGAGTTACGAACCGCATAGCGCATACGGGCATATATGAATGCCTTAACTTCTAGTGGAAAAGACAGAAGCAAAAGCTGCTTGTACTCTTGTGTCTGGTGTACCGTATAACCTCTCGTGATAAACACAAGGGAGAATTACTGTTCCTTACGGATTCCCATCGAGTTCAAGTGAACCTCCAGAGATGGGTCAAACGCATGACTAACCCGATTGTTTAAATTTCTCAGTTAATAAAGACCTGTTTTGTAGTTCATCTTTTCTGTTGTAAAATTTAGCAACTGACCCCAATTCTACACATTTTGTTTGGAAATTGTGCAACATCCTGGTAATCAATGATCAATTACAACAGTGTCTAGTGTCGAGTGCATGGGGACAGGGCGGCAATCAGTCAGTGCGGCCGCTAAATAAATTCATTAGTTAAATCACCGCCGGCGGCGTTTTGTGTCGGCTACATCAAAGGGCCAGGCCGCCGCCCTGCCGGGGGCGCGCTCGTCCGACTTTTTACTCAGAAAACTCTGTAAACAAAATGATATGGTGCGTCCGAATGTTTGATCCGCCTTTATTATCTGTATACCGAGAGCATGTTTGGCTAGCAAACGTACTCTCTTTGTGGTAATGTTATAACTTTTGTGAGTGCGGGTAAACAACGCTTTGAAGTATCTCTGAAACTCTGAATCCCTCGTGAGCTCGTGAACACCTTTTTCGTTTATCAATAAAAGTTCCCTGTACCCTCAACGTTTGCATTTTGAGAATTCCAAAACTCGCTTGTTGTTTTTATTTTTCCGTGCCCTCATTTCCACCATGATATCAAATTATACCGTCGATATCGGTAATGATAGTGTATTCGTTGTGATCCGGTGGCATTCGTAGCAGCTTCATTCAATGCTTTTATTTTGCCGCTCAGCTTCCCTCTTCCTCTCAATTGTGCGAGCGAGACAGCAACAACATGTGTGTGGTCCTCCGGCGAAGGGGCTCGGTTGTTTCCGCCGGGCTTCGGTCGTTCTCGGTCCCAAGACGGCAACATAATCGTTCGAATCATGATGGCGGCTCAACAAACATCCAGTGTACGCACTCGAAGCTCGAACCAGTATTGCCCGAGTCGCGCCGCTGTCGACACGCAAACGCGACGTAACTTTTGTAATGAAACTCGGTATCGTCCCGTGTTTCGTACGGTAAAGTGATAGATAGAAGTGACGAATCCTGGTGTACAAGTGTGTGGTTATGTGGCGGCGAGTGATATGACAGCGTGCGCCGCCAGACGGACCCCGGCCGTCTTCATGAGGATACTGGTGACAAGCCTGGCCCCGAGATCATGGTGGCTCCCGATTCCGAGGCTCCTGCGAATCCTCGGATAGCGGCCGCCGCACACGAGAGCCCCTCCGCCGCTGAGGCGCGCCACAGCGCCGACCTGTACATTCGCACCAGCTGGGTGGACGCGGCCCTCGCGCTCTCCGAACTTGAAAAGGTGCAGTGTTCACTAGATACACATCAGTCCAGTGTTGAGTTTCAATTGTCATATTGCACGTGTGATTGTTTTTCTGCGAATGCCAATCGCGTTGAGGAACGCGGCAGCGCAAAGCGGTGGCGCCGACTAGTGGTAACTGTGTGTACTATCAAGGCCGCGCGTATTTTGTAATGAAAAACATCTAGGCTACCAACTTATTATGAGGATTTACTGACATTTACAAAATAGTTGTAGTGTTGAATGACATAACAAAAGATACAATTTTGGCTGAACAATTAAGTTACTGTTCCAGTTTGGCCTATTCTCCTCTTAAACAGGTCTATTATTTTAAAGAAGGGTGTAATCTGGTTAAAAGTAATTTCTTTAATATACAACAGATTTACAATGTATTGAAAAGAAAGCCATTATGAAGAACGGCAAAATTCTTATAGAAATCTTTGCAGTTGTTGAATCGGGACGTGTATGTATAGCACGGTGGCAGGCAGGTTCGGGGAAGGTAGCGCTTTCCTAGAAGGCCGCACGCACGCCCCGCGGTGGTCCGCACCCCTACCAGCGCCATACGCGAAATTTCTTCTTCGACTCCGAAATGTCCCGAAAAAAACACCACAGAGTGCGCAATCAAACCCACAGAGCTTCATTAAGTATTTACAAATAATTTCTACTTAATACAATTTAAAAACCTGCACTTATTTAGACTGGTCACCAAAACATTACACATATTCATAGCTATCTCTATAAAAAACTTCTATAGTAATCATAAAAACAGCTGTAATCTGTAGTAAGGTTAATGTAACATACCTCCAGTGGATGTGTAGTTACTTATAATGTTGGAACTTGGTCGGCCGTATGCAAGATGAAGCAATTAAGGCACAGTGGGAGCAAGGCGCGCGGGGGCCTGCGCACGCGCATCGCATCGGCGCCGATAGAGACATCAACGCGGCCCGCACGCCGCGACCGGCGCACACCAACAAAACACACACAGCCTTATTATTTTGTCTTTTTTTGTGGAATGATTTAAGTAAATGGCTTGAAAATTTACTGATTCATGAATTACAAATTATTCTCATTCATAGAGAGGCAATACTTGAAATAAATAAATCTTATCGATTGCTTACTTATTGATTGATTGATTACAAAATTTTAATAACGAATGCCTTAAACAATATTTATAAAAATTAAATTAAAAATTTAAAAAACCCCCAACGCAAAATATAAAAGCGATTATTTAAAAAGTAAAAAATAATACCTTTTGTTGAGCCCTCAAATGTTTGTTCGTTGAAATGGCGCTATAATGTCGCGGCGGGGTACCGCTAAGTAAGTCAGATCCTTCATTTCATTGACTTACTCTTAATTTACCAGCATTTCCGACCAACTTGCTTCGGTACGATAAAATTTTTGTTGCAAATGTAGTTACCATGAGTTCGCTATTTTAACTATTAATTTATTGCTAACTTAGCGGTACCCCGCCGCGACATTATAGCGCCATTTCAACGAACAAACATTTGAGGGCTCAACAAAAGGTATTATTTTTTACTTTTTAAATAATCGCTTTTATATTTTGCGTTGGGGGTTTTTTAAATTTTTAATTTAATTTTTATTTTAAATTTTTTAAACGTAATTTAGTTCGGTTTTGTGCCTTAGAAGACTAGCTAGTCTTCTAAGGCCCTTACACAAAACCAGCAATGTAATTAAAGGAAGACCGTGCAATTAGACCACTATAGTTTTTATTTTAATTTTTACTGACCTATGTTACAGCTACAGTTAAAAAAGGATAAAGAAAAAAAAATTGATTGATTGAATTGATTGGTTGTTGATTTTTTTGTTTTTCATTGTTAATTTGATTGATTGATTTTGAATTGATTTGGTTAATTGATTGAATTAATTTTGTAATTTATAATTTTTGTAATCAATACCATTTGATTGCAAATCGGCAAACTATCGATAGTCGACTATCGACCAGCGACACTACAGCCGACCAGCGCCCGAACGCAGAGAGTCACCAAAACGCGATGCAGCATCGGAGCAGTCACTAAAACGCGCGATTCCGATACTGCTTCCGAACGCAGAGAGTCGCCAAAACGCGATGCAGCATTGATACAGTCGCATAATCGTCGATCGCCGATGCTAAAAGTAGCGTATGTGCTTTGGCCTTTGGCCCTTAGAGTTTATAAAATTAATTTTCAAGTTTTTAGTATTCATTTAGTTGATTTATTAATATTCCTTATTCCCTTTCAATATAGTATGCATTATGCTACTAGTCAAGCCCTTTAATTTGATACCAATATTGAGGAAGTTGTGAAAAAAAAATGTAATTCGCCATTTTGTGGTGCCGGCCATCTTGGATTTTAAATTTATCATAGTGTAAAGTATTCTACTAGTGAAGCCCTTTCATTTGATACCCATATTGAGGGAGTTGTGAAAAAATATGTTATTAGTAATTTTGTAGCGGCGGCCATCTTGGACCGATTTTCATCAAACATAGCTAAGAACACTCCCGACTAATTCACCTTTCAAACAAATAAAACAAAATCAAAATCGGTTCATCCGTTCGAGAGCTACGATGCCACAGACAGACACACACACACACACACACACAGACACGTCAAACTTATAACACCCCGTCGTTTTTCGTCGGGGGTTAAAAACTAAACAGATACAAATATTAAGACTCCTCTCAAATTATGAATAAACATTTAAATTACATAACTGCTTCCTCAATATAAAAATAAAAGAATGCTATTCTACGAAGTTTTATGTCTGACAAGACCGCACAGAGCTCGCCTCGTGGAATTGAGACATCTTGTGGTTTCCGATCTTACATCTCTTTCCTTCTTAGCAAAAGGGCAGTTTCTTTCCTTTTCGTTAAGGTTTACATTCCATCTCTTTTCCACTAGTTTTTCCCACATATCATCTGTCTTCGTCCAAACATTGCGTTCGCCGGCGGTCGGCAGCTGCGATGGAGACCTATAAACGATTGTACATCCACAATTTTTAAAGGTGCGTCTTTTGGGGTGGACTGCTCATTAAGAGTACGTAATATTTTGGAACAAAACATAAATTTCCAGTTGTCTTAAATCTTAGCAATGTTGCTTTCCATAAACAAGATTTCTGGAGGTTTGAACTAGTAGAATGGGGACCTGAGTAGTCTGGCAAGTTAATAAAATCAGATAAATTGTTTTTGCTAGACTATGAAATGCATGTGGTGGCAGTAATTTTGATATCAGATTACATTATGCATTGTGCGGGGCGCCGCAACACGTGGCCTACACACATCATTGCACACTCAGCAATTTTCCCCATCACTGACCGTTGCCTCCGTCTCAGTAGCTTTACAACACCAGCTGTTTTTCACCTTGTTTTAGCACCAGTCAAGTGTAGGTAAATAGGACGTTCTGAGTGCCGCGTCAAGAAATTCATAGCAAACTTGACTTGAAAAACGAAATTTCTTTTCAAAATCCTACTTTTGATGGTCGAATATCACGTGAAAAACTAGTATTAGTGGGAGGTTTCCACAAAATCCACCATTGAAGTTGGATTCTAACCAAACTGATAATCAAAATTCCTTAAAATTTTTGGAAATCTTCTGAACCATACATCTATAAATTCTGTATCGATTCATGCTTTTTAACAATAATACACAAAATGCATGAACCTCACAATAAATCCTTACATTTATATTTCCATAATGCTCCAATCTAAGAAGGGAAGCCCGAACGGGCAGATACGGGCACAAGTTCAATCACCATTAGGCATCTCAAGAATCTTCAAAGAATGAGTTTAAACAAGTAGTAAAGGTCAATTTCTTTGTTAAGATGGCAGTACCCAATTCCATTTTGAGTAAAGTATATTCTCAGATCCATTTCTAGAATGAAGTTGAAGTATTAATTGATTGTTAACTTGAAACTCTCACATTTCGTGTTAACCTCATCTTCAAACGAGACTCACACTAGGGAATCTTTCTAGAATTTAAGTCTTCAGAGGTATTTCTGCATAATCACAACAGAGACGAGATCAACTTTCTGCAGCGTTTGAATAGAAAGAATTAAAACTGACTCAAACATCTCATTCCATGTCCCTTGTGGATTTTGTCTGGTCTTTTGAAGTCTGTTATGTTTGGAATGCACCCAGAAATTCTACAGATGCAGCCAGATGTTGCCTATCTTTGGATCTTAACTATTAACCTAGTGCTTCATTGCTATCATATGGCCGATGGAACCGGTTACGTGGTCCACCTAACTTGGCAACTTTCTCGATGTTATTGAATGCTTTCCGCTCCGGATTGACATCTCTACAGCTACTATAGATTTGCAAATAGTGTTTTACACAGATTTAGTAGCAAAATATTTTTGTATGATCCACCTTTTTCATTTAATGTTGATAGTACCTATGCTATTTTATTATAATCTTCATCTTTCAAGCTTTAGGGTGATTTCATAAAATAGGTAGAAACTGTGCATAATAATAATGATGGTTTAAATAGCAGCTATTGCAACTGTTTCCCTGCAGCCGGTCTCCCACATACAGGTGACCGTTGTCGTGAAACAGGAAATGAGATTCGACGTTGTCTCAGGAGAATTGCCACACTCACAGCTGGTGTTCACATTATTTATTCAATACTTTTCCGCTAGCGGTCGGAGTAACTCATGAGATTTTAACGAGCAGATGATAAATTTTATTCATTTGACCCTTGAATGTATTTTGGTCTAGAATCATTTCTGTTTTTCTGGTCATTGGTACCGATAGTACGGTAATAAAATGCCGTTGATTATTGCCAAAAAATGTAAAAACAGATTCATTTATCAGTTTTATATTTTTGATCCATTAAAATTTGACATACTAGGTAGGTTACTCATATTTTATTCAATTTCGTGAACAAAAACACAAAATCTATTTCTTAGTGATATGTCTGATGTGTTTTAGTATCAGATATTATGTGCGTAGAATTACGTAAAGAATTTAAAAATGTCATTGACATTCAGTGGCATTGGCAAGTGGCGCGCCGCCGCCGGTGGCCGACTGGTCAATTGGCCAAACGTGATGTCCTTGACGAGGGCCATTCGAATCTTTAATCATACATGTATGCTACAAAGTAGGCTGGAAGCGATAAAACATGTCATTAAATTTCTTTTGTCCTATAAACTGATTTATTTATTTTGCAAGTTCTTTTTGGATACACACCTATAAAACCACCACATCTTGCTTGTGAGTACCAAAGGGTGAAGGTGTAAAGCAAAGATTACCGACTTTCGCAAATTAACGGCCGCAATTAGCCCTTAACAGAGAGAGTTGGAAGGAGAGTGGAGAGGCCTTTGCCCAGCAGTGGGAAAATCCAGGCTGAAATATATATATATATAATTCAAACCTTGGGCTGTAACTATTAACTACAAATGGTTTTATAAACAACCACAAAATAGGTAAGTAAAAACGCGTCTTTCTTAAATGGTAGTCAAACTCTCTAGAGAACTTGCTAGCTAAAGAATTTTACTTTTACATCATTCTCTGTATGGAATTGTGAAATCTTTAAAAGGCTTAAGAGAAATATTTGAATGTTGTTGGAATCGTTGAAACACAAGGCTCATGTATTGTAATGGGACGATGTTGGGGCGACACCCACGTTCCATTATATGCAGATATAGGGAGCCGTCTGTGATCGGTGCACGTCGATGGTACCCCGCACAGGATGTCAGGGATCGCGCCAATCAAACCACTCACTCCTCTTGTTGCTACGTTCAACTGATAAACTCCGACATGACAGATTTGAATGATGCATCGCCTTCACTAGCAGAGAGGAATATGGCTTACATGGCATTCTTATTGTAATAATATCATATCCAGAATGTGAGCAGTAATTTGATTACTAAAACCATAATTTAAATCGGTTTTAAGTTTCTTAGTTTAATTAAAGAATTGCGTTTTGCATATTCCTCAAGCATAGCATTACGTAGACCGTAGCAAAGCAATTATATTTTGGTAAATGAAGAATTTGAGATCATATTTTTTAAAGACTAATTCGTATAGTATTATTATTGACAGATACAGGCATAAATGTGTTTATTTTTAACAGATTTACACGTATGAAAATTGAATTACCAATCGCGTAGACCCCACTCGTGTGTGGCCTACGCGCTACGCGATAAATTTGACAATAACAAAAATGTTACTATTTGAAGACACATTATGGAGTAATTAAATTGAGACAATAATTACACCGCGCTTGACCTTAGATAAGTGACAAAGTCAGCCGGCGAGTATAGTTGCCAGCGTATCGCTCGCTATTCATTACTAAAATTATCTCAGAACTGTTTCCTGTAAGACGATAAAGAGTAGTTTATGTAATAGTTTATTAATAGCTAGTAAATTATTTAGAAATCTTGGAGACGCTCATAAAGTTGTGACAATTCATCCGTCTGTACTGTCGAGTTCCATAAGTTCATCATAGCCGGCAGCTACGATCGTGAGAACGTGCATCTAGTGGGCCAATCTCTTATCTGCAGGAAACGCGATCGCCGGCGCCGGCGCATCGCGGATTATTCATAGTAAATAATCCCGTAGCACTTGCGTCAGCGGTTTACGTGCGCGACCATCGCATGGTTGCTCGTTGTTGGTTTGTAGGACACCGGTGCAGTTGTACTCGGAACTTATCACGTTGCTCGTAATGCATGTGTGTGCCAAATTTGGTGCATGAATGAAGGAGTGGCGGTGGTGGTGGCGTTGCGGTGTGGTGGCGTGTTGCGTATGCTCCACGTGGGTCGAGCTCGAGCGGCGAGGGCGAGAGGCGAGGAGAGCGGGCGGCGCGGGCGCATTCCGGCCGTGACGTCACGCCCACCCAGCGCGCCCGACATTCACCTCACCCGTTCGCCCGCGCCGTACCCGGACCGTTCTACGACTCTCCACTGTATCTGCCATTATTGCTGCTACGATTTATTTATTTACGCTCGGAAGTTAAACAACTCGATTTCGGCGGGAAGTATCGAAAAGTTCAGCGAACCCACCCCACCAACTGGTAGTAGTACCTACCTACATCACTAAATCAGGATGATTGACCATAAGTGCCCTGGAACTTGCTGAAATCACTAATGATGTTTTGATTGCTACGTATTTTATTATCGCTACGGTTCCGAGTCTCCATATGCGAGTTATTGTATTTTCGCTTCTAAATTATTTGCTGTTTTGGTTTATTTCTGTATTTTAATTTTATTGATGTAGGATTTGTGTAGGATGCTGTTGCCGTTAGTGTTTTTGTAGTCGTACGCTGACTGGTAAAAATAAAATAACAAAGTTTATTTTTCATTATAAACCAATCAAGTATTCTGGTAGATAGGACCTACTTACTTACCTTCAACTTTTTGCCGGTTAAGGGAGGAAATTAGTAACATATTAAAAAAGTAGGTAAATTAAATCCGAAACTGCTAATTATTTCCACATTACTGTCCGTCGTTTTATCGAAATGACCATTACTAAAGGGCAAACGTACCCTTGATCGCTTAATCGCTGCGTTCAACACGAGACGTCGATTGAGTTATTATTATGCAATTAGTAAGCGCTTCACGAGATTCGGAGTGTGTCTGTCGGCTGTTCTCGTGGGGCCCCGACTGCGCCCGAGTGGCCGGACTGCGCGCGACGGCGCCACCGCTGCGGGCCCCAGACCAGCCCACTCTCATTAATCACAATCACCTCAGAAATTATTTCGACGTTTAAAGAGTTCGATGTTATTATATCTACCGCCAAAGCGATCTTATAATCTGTGTGTTTATTGATATAAGATCGAAGATTAATAAACCATCATGTCTGTGGTGACACAGCATGTATGGCAGCTACCGTTCAATCTATTCTTGCCACTGCTACCGATATTTGTTTACAAAAAGAACGACAAAGAATGTTATATCGATGTTTGTTTGTTACTTTGCAGGGCAACATCGAAGGCGGGCGCACATCGCTTTGGATCCGTGCGTGGCTTCAGGAACAGCTGTTCATACTAGGCTGTTTCCTACAGGGCGACGCGGGCAAAGTCTTGTTTGTCGCGATACTCGTGCTCTCCACATTCTGCGTCGGCTTGAAATCCGCGCAGATACACTCAAGGGTCGACCAACTCTGGGTTCAAGGTACGTTAAATTGTAGTTTACAGTGTATCTTTGATCTTTATTGACTGTGTACGGTCGGAGGATGAAGCACATGAAGATAGAGACATTGTGGCACATTGTGCATCTTGTGGAATATCAATGCAGGGTGACAGGCGCGTCTTTGGAGCCGCTTCCGTCTCGGCGTACGTGCGCGGCATTCGAGCCGCGACTACACAGAGCGCCGCGGTGTGTAAGCGCCCTTATAAGCTCTGTAAACTTGAATTTAAATTCGTCATTCAACAATCTGAATGGGCATTTGCGTCCGGTGCGCTACTCAATTTAACCTAATTGTATTTCAATGTCTTTGTTTTGTATTAACATGTAAAGTTATTTACATATTTTTTCGAATGGTAAACGTCTTCAACAAATTCATTACAATGTCGTATTGTTCAATTGACTTCGCTACAATAACTCATTTACCAATTAAAGGTACGCAATAGCAAGTACCTACTGCTAAATTCAAAAACATTTGAAAAGATTGCAAAAGATAGATAATGTTTCCGTAGTTTTCGTACTTGCTACGGCGTAGCAAGACGTAGGTACCATAGATATGTTTGCAAGAAATCTAATACCTATACATTTAAATAATAAAATACAGTATGTCAATACAATATTCGGGTCTATTTTGGAACTGCACATCACTTTGTGTATTACTAGAGCTTGTTGGTCAAATTCGTTACTATGAGGGTTACATAATTATTATGACTGCTACGAGTCTTGGCTACAAGAGCATGTGCCTTTAGAGAAGGCACAAAGCATTGATCACCACCCATGTACAGAAAAAGTAAATTAATGAAAATAATTGTAATGAATATAGAACCTTTCAATACTAAATTGTTTTTCTTTAGAACTTGCTGATTACGAAATACCTACCCAAATACAAACTCATTTTACCTAAAATACAATTTAACCTGTAACCAATGTCCTTATTGTTTTTAGGTGTAAACGGAAACCGCAAGTTCTACAGTCACTAAAACGAATGTTTAATTATCAGCAATAAATAAACAGTAAGATGCTACATATTGCACATGACTTTTATTGAGTGGGGCAAAGTTCTATAGAGTTTCTGGCATTGTCCTTTATATTAAGTCTAGGTTTCCTCTCGATGTTTTTCCTTCACCTGTCAGTAATGTCCAAGAAATTCAAAATAATTGAGCTAAATGGTGCTGACCGCGCGTCATGGTGCTGAACGGGCACTGTCAGTTGTGATTGGTCATCTCTTATATCTCATCATCGTCATCTCTTATTGACTTTTATATTAATTTATTTTCAATTACCTTGTGTATGTTTCGGATTTCTATTCACTTACGTTCTTTTCACATATAGAAGCAACAAGAATAATGTAACCAGTATTTTAATAAAACTTGTTTAAGTAGAGTGTCCGTGGAGTTTCTTGCTCGTTCTTCTCCATAGTTGTGGAGTTTCCCTACGTTTTGGGACGAGCAACCAGCTTCAACTTTCTAACTAATTGACTCTTTGAATTCAAAAGTGCCTGTAAATGCTTTAATTGAAATAAATGCTTTGAATTTGCTATTTTTAGACCCGAATATTGTATTGACATAATGTATGTTATTATTTAAATGTATAGGTATTAGATTTCTTGCAAAAATATCTATGGTACCTACGTCTTGCTACGCCGTAGCAAGTACAAAAATTACGGAAACATTATCTATGTTTTGCAATATTTTCAAATGTTTTTGAACTTAGCAGTAGGTACTTGCTATTGCGTACCTTTAAATAGTAAATGAGTTAATGTAGCGAAGTCAATACAACATTGTGTGAGTTTGTTGAAGACGTTTACCATTCGAAAAAACGGCCGATCAACCGATTTTAATGAAATGTGTCATGAAGAAAGCTTGAACCCTGGGGAAGGACATAGGCTTTATAATCCACGACTTCGTCTGCATCCGCGATAACTGACATTCACGCGGACGAAGTCGCGGGCAAAAGCAAGTTATTATATCAAATCCTAGACACGTTGAAAAACGATCAAAGAAATTTGATAGATCAGGGTAGGTTTTAAATAATAATATGTGAACACTATGTATCTATGTATGCAACTTAGCTGTCATTCTTTATCTTGTAATCCTTTGTATATACTTCAATATACAATTTTTTACGCAAGGTCCATCGTATTCACGTATAGTTATATAACTATAAACTGTAAATGCAAAATATTGTACACATTTTTTTTTAAAGAGTAAGTATGGAGTTTCTTGCCCATTCTTCTCCATACGAAACTACCTTTTGGAACGGGCAACTAGAATCAACTTTTTTTATGACGTTCAAAAGTGCCTTTTAATGAAATAAAAATAAATGATTTGACTTTGACTTTGAACCCACCCTGATCTATCAAATTTATTTGATCGTTTTTCAATTATATTGTACAAGAATAAGGTTCATGTTCAATTGAGAAAATTTGGCAGTTTGGTATAGCTTGATGTGCTGGCGTCTACAACTGTAACTAAAACGATCAGTAACTTGTTATAGGAACAGGATAATTTGATTTCCCAATAGGAAAGAAATTAGTAATGAATATTGCGCAAGCTATCGTCTTTGTAAGAACATTTGTACTCAATTCACGAACGATCATTGCACGTACTTCGCTTGATTTATATTCATTGACGTGAATTATTAATTTACCTCACAATCTTTTATTGATGTGGGCAACGACGTGTGTAATAGTGTATTTACTTTTCCGGGATGGAAAACTATATATTTTAAGTCTTAAACCTTAAAATATATTTTCCAACCCGGAAAAGTTAATGAAAACGAGTGGAGCATTAGCAAGCTAGGAGTTTAAATCTCGCAGATTCCTTACATCTTACTACCTTCTATTGATATTGGTGTACAATAAAGAGTATCTGTCCTCTCTGTTACAAACGCATTTTTCTTTCTTTCTTTCTTTCTTTCTTCTTCTTCTTTCTTTCTATGGTGGACTCGGGCTGCATAAAGCCATAGCCCATTTAATAACCCAAATAATTAAGGTGTCTGGTCTGATATGCAGCAGAGTTGCTGGAAGCATATTTCATCTCATTTAAAGGCATATTTCTAGTTATCTCTCAGTAATAATAATGATATGGGGGGACATTTCACGCATCGCCATATGACCCCAAACTAGGGAGACCCTGTACTATGGGTGTCACACAGCTGATGTACATACACAACTACATTTAAATATATACGAATAAAATAAATAAACAACAACCAGACACAAGGCAAACACAAATGCTCATCGCACAAATATTTACCCTGGGCGGATTCCAGTATCAATCAATCTATTATAGGTCAAGTGTCTTATTGAAAATTCACCATTTCGAGTTCATTGTTTAAATCATTATCTCGTAGGAATTTGTTATGGGCATGACAATGACTTCAGCATAAATGCATTTTTACAAAAAAATGTTGTCTCATCATATCAGTAGTTAAAAGTTTTTAAAAGCGTTCAGTTTAATTATACAATAAAATAAACAGAATTGAGCCGTATTCTTGAATCAATACCAATTAATTGGTGTTTTTTTTATGGTTTTATCACATTGCTGTAAAATATCGCGTCGCACTGATGCTGTTGTTTTTATTTTTAATTTGTCAGCATTTTGATGTCGAAGCTATTAAATCTGTTATCTTTTTATGAGGATTTGTTTTATTATCAGGTTTTTTGCTTTTTATTATTAAGAATGTTTTCGTATTAACATAAATGCGAGATAATCAATATTGTTTATCAGCATTTAGTTATTAAAATTGATTAAATTTTAGAGCTTTCTCGAACCTATTGTTCAGAAATACAGAGCAACATAAAAGCCGGCTCATAAAAATGCTATGTTTAAAGATGCACGTACGTTTAGTTATGATCCCGGAACCGCGACAGACGTGAGCTCCGCGCATGCGCGCCGCCACACCAAGTATCTCTTATGGACACATCCCACCATTAAACTTTACTATTTATTATCCACCAGCGTTTGCTTTTAACTTCTTTGATGTAACGTAAAGCTCGTTAATCCATTTAATTGATATTGCACAGGACACCATTTACGCACCGTCGCTAGGATGTTATTTTAATGTAGGTACTCGTTATGGCCAGTAATGTAATGTGACTTATTTGATTTATTTTATCGTGTAATCTAACGTACTTATTTTACTTCGTTTTACAAAATCAATTGAACGTAGATACATAATCAAAGAAACGACCTTAAGTACTTGAATGGCAATTGATGGCACGATATCTAAAAGCAGTAAAATTAGAGACGATTTTATTGGTTTACGGAAAAATATTATTTATACAACGCAAATAAAATAATAAATTAAGATAACAGTCGTAAAATATTTCCCACCTTATTAAGAAGCATACAGCTGACGTTTATTATTGCAGATGGGCGTAAGAGCCGTATTTACAGTGCCGTTTTTACGGTGGAGTCAGTCTTTACTGATATTAGTATAACAGTAATGAGTATTAAGTCGTTACTGTTACTAATATCCACTGTGATTTCACAAAAGTGATGTCTGTAAACGTTGTACGAGAAGCACATTTGTAAACAAATAAAACACTAGGAGGCGTCCTTGAAATCCAAAAGAATACACAGCAGTGAATAACTGATTCTTTTTTCTTATTTCGACCCTCACAGTGTTGGGTGGTCTCGAGTTTATAAATGTAAGAAATGGTACAAATTAATCGACAAAATATTATTATTGTTGTTTTAATTGGCTGATGATGTCATGAGTCTGGCTGGAAGGAAGCGCACGAGTGCAACTTCCGTGATTGCAACATCCCATGGAAGGTGTGGTACTTGATCACGGAGATAAGCGCAAGTATTCAGAGTAATAGTACGCAGTTTTAGACAAATTATATTGGTGCTGATAGCGTTTATAATTCTACCAAGAAATAATTGATTTCAGATTTAACCGGCGAAAAAGAAATGGTTATTGGAATTGGAATGTTTCAGAGTATAACAATATTTAATACCAACTGTTGTCATTTCTGAATAAATTGTTTATTTTATGTTGTATTGATTGGTTTGAGGAATAAAATTATAAAAACACTTTCAAGTCCTTTAATCCTAACTTCAGCAGGAAAGGTACCTATCTAAAAAAAGGCGCAAAAGGGCGGACGTAACAGAAAGGAAGTGGCCGATTTTATTCAAGCACCTTGCATCAACACCGGCTCAACACTACTGCACAGAAAACGAAACTTTATTCGCGATGCTCCTAACAATATCGATTTATAAATCTAAGACAATTTCTGTAAAACGATTGAAATGTCAATTTATATGAAGTCATCGGCTACTGTCCAAACAATACAAACACATTGAAAGGTAACTGCCTCCCAGACGTTATCGCGGAACAAAGCCGGCACAGTTAAACAATGCCGAAGGTTCCGAGTCGCCTAACAACTTAATTAGGTGGCCCGCGGCCGCCCGTAAATATCCCTACGTAAAATTACGACCAATAAAACTAAAAAAATGTATAACATTTCTATTGACTCACAAAAAACGAGGGATCTGATTGTCCGGCCCGCTTTTGTGTGAAGACGCCTTGCTGCGCGCCACGCTCGCCCATTGTTCCACGACCCCTCCTAACCCTGAGCTTTTCCCTCTTTTCTATTGACGATGGGATGTGGTCGAGTTCTCTTTAAACTGGTGTTTACTTGTGCAGCGTAGAGAATCATTATAGTACCTATTATTTGCGGAACTTGAAAGGACTTACGGTACCTATTCTTTCTGTTAGTTTACCTGAAGACAGATTCCGTTTTAGTAGATTCCTACTATTTTGATGAAAAAAGGAATAAAAAGCTCCTTTCCAGTGACATTATCCTATAATGTTCAAACCCCGGGCATAATGCTAATCTACGGATCTTATAACATACTATAGTAAACACTCGACCTATTGAACCGTAAGTAAATTCTCAAGCGGTTGCCAATAAACTGACAGCGTTAGTTAAAGTAGGCTTTAAATCCGTTCAGCGGAGGTTCGTAGATGCAGTTACGTAGTTAAGTCAATCTGGTTCGAATGTCAAATGAGCCACACGTGTTATTTGTAACTGATACAGCACGGTATAAACTGTCGGTTGATTACACAGTGCGCGGCCCTGCCACCGCGCCCGCGCCGCCTGTCTCAAACCTCACTCGTTACTCGCTCTCGCTATGGACTTCTAAATACGACTAGTTTTTTGTCCAAAAACCGGCCTCAAGCTCGATCGATTTGGCGACCGTGACCGAAATGTTACAGATTTCTTTTATTCAAACTTTGCGTTTCATGGAATCTAGTAGTTACCTGGTTAGATATTCATCGACTTTAGTTTTATTAGAAAGCTTTGGAACCAGTTGCAGTCGTTAAATATTGAAAGACCTTGTGGCGCACTTGATGTGTCAATTAAATGTTCGGCGAGCGTGCTCTAACAAAGTCGCGGCATGGCTGTGCGATCGCTTGCGCCGGCCGCAAAGGACGCGGTTTGTTTATTCCGCCATCCATCTGTTGTCTACGCTCTGGCTAATTTGCATAGAGGGCCAGCGGGGGAGGTGCGCGGGGCCGGGTCCGGACCACACGGGCTCGGCACGGCGGCGCGCGGGTGGCCACAACCACATGCGCGAGTGCACGTACCGCCGCACTCCCCTCGTCCTCGGATCCTCCGCAACGTCATTCATTGCGATTGTCCGCGCTGATCGTTCGCTACCACATCGAGTAGAAATGTTGTCATTATCGACGCACACGCATCGAGAATGCAATAAAAGGTTTGAGATTCGCATTGATTGTTATCAGCGTACATTGACAGATTTAGGTACCTACCATTCAAGCGGTCATTACGCATTGTATTGTCAGTAGAGCTGATTGTTATGTTGACTTATGCAACGACTATGTGCGTTGGCCGATAAGCGCAAGTGTAGTTAAACTTTATAAAAGACACCGCCCCCGCTGGTCGCCGCGCGCGATAAGGCACGACACGGTGCGATGAGTGTGAAAGCTGTACTCTGGCAGACAGTCGCGATAACCCCGCGTGACCTTGCGATCTTTCCGCGCTTACCGCCCGCCCTATGGAGTTGTTACATTGGTATCGGAAATGAATGTCTCCAAAAGCAGCTGTGTGTTATGAAACTGGATCAGAATCACGCATTTCCCAACCAGGTTGTATGTCAGAATTTTGAAGTAGCTTTGCAAAATTTCGACAGAGCCTACTTTATTACTTACCAACGCCTCCCAAAACTTCATCCTAATTTTGGCACAATGTAAGCACCACTTAACTATGAACATCGATACCGATACTTAATCCATGCTGAAGTGACTCAACACAAGCGTGGTGCGATGCAGCGTCGTAAATCGCGCCCACGGCTTGGTAGGTGTTAAAATAGAGGCGCCCTGTGCGGCCCAGCGGCCCACCGGCCCAACGAGCCAACGGCCCGCCACGCCACCTCGCCACCACGCTCGATTCCATTCCACTTGCTTTATGATAATCCCTAATATCCGGCACGAGTGGGGCTATGTTTAGCCTGAATGATTACGAAACCAACGCCCGCGCCCTTCACTTGGAACGACACTTCCAATGTTGATTTTTCAACGTCGATAGTTTTATCTGACGCTTACATTTTATGTGGGTGTGTTGGCTAAGCTAAACGAACATGCGTTTTATGAGGACATAAATCTTGGAATATCCTGATTTTGTTTTGAACCAATTGATTTTTCATAGTATTTTTTATTTTCTCAATAAATCTCAACATTCACATATTTTGTGCCAATGTTTCAGGTAATAGTTGAATTGTAGAATTAAGTGATTTCGTCGAATTTGTATAAAGACGAATAATAAACATGAACTAACACAAATTGTATACATTAACACGCAACCATTAGCGTTGTGTCACGAACTTAAAGCATTTTTCGAATTCTTATAGGTACCTGGAGACTTCATTTCACGCAATTTATTTTTGAACAGAAAAAGTTTATTCTTTACCTTTCCTCTTAAACCTAAAAGGTGTAGCAATATAAGTTGAATAATAGTTTAAAGTGTGTTTTGAGTTTGGTTTTCAGTCCCTAGCCTTAATAATCTTGTTGTCGATTTTTTCGTCATCCTTTCTGTTTGTACGGTCAGCATTAAAGATAGTATTAGTGGCAAAAACTTAACGGTTACAGAAGACCTTTTTTATACAGCTGATTGCTACCCAGACCTACTGTTATCGTACCTGTATTATTTATAAGATAGAATTCGAATGTAATATCATACTCGTACATTTAGTGTACTCGTATACACAGTTACACAGAACGGTGCGAGGTGCACAAAAAGTCAGCACGTTTCATCAGATTTTTTGTTCATACTCGTTTTGTAATTTTAATGCTTATTAAGCTCATTTACATACAAAGTGTTCTGCGAAATGTTGATGGCATTAGCATTAGTAGAATATCTGTAGCTGTGAACAAATGACTGGCAACTGTCAGGTGGTCCGAGGCACATTAACATCCTCCGAGTTACCACCAAGGAGAATACTCAGTAGTAATATATGTAGATACTGACACTAAACAGTTACCTTAAGTGAGCCACCGATGTTGCGGTCTTTATAACTTAACTGAGTTTAATACCAATTCAGAGATGAAAGAAAATCATAGCGTGCAGCACTGTCTAGAAATTTTCCAGAAACTCGTCGCTAATTATGAGAAAGTTATGGTCTTTAAACTTGGCATGTAATAACTTGCGTTGTATCTACAAGTGCTGTTGCTATATTATGTGTAAAGTTACGAAAGCTAGCAAATGTTAATCGTGCGGTGTTATGCTCATTAAAGGTAACGACCGTGAAATTGGTACATTGACCAAACTAGTAGAAATAAATCATTAGTATTTGCAATATGCAAATAACAATGTTGTTTATTTGTTAGGTGCTTGCTCATTGTGTACGTGCGCTTTCTATGCACTCCTTGACCGGTCACGCTATAAATTAGCGACGAAAATAAAATAGCATTCCGAGCGAGGGCGTTAACTGCCACTGTTTCACTGTTCCGCGGAACATATGTGAGAAATAGTTTCCAATGTGGGGACCGACGACGGGTTTCAAGTGTCTCAAGTCGCGGTATAACATTCTACTTTGAAAGAAACGTTATTGTGAACGTGCTTGAACTTTTATAGAAGTTACCTATATGAATCATTTTTCTAAAGTGATTTCGCTACTATAAAACTATTTTTGTTTTTTTAACCCAGCACTTATATTTTTGGCTTTAATACAAGCCTTGTGTAATATCTAAATGCAGCATGTGCGTGTGCGTGTGCAACAAATGCGTAAGGTATCCTGCTGTTTCCATTATTATTCTCTGACGAATTCCCAAATGCATACTCTGAAGCACACAATACCTACACATTATTTAAACATTTTATACCCATACATAGTCACTGTGTCTTCACAAGATAATTTAAGGTTAAGCGAACCTGTCAAACCTTTTTTTATTCTAACACGTCGTGCACCTAATTCGGCACAAAAAATGTTACAAACCGGCTTATAAATCAGCGGGACGGGTGTTAATTGGAACGAATTCTCTCGCCGATTCGCTGACAACATGCGAAATGACTCCGGCTTTACATGCGACAATCACGAACCTATTTAATTTAAATGTTTAGTAAGCTGTACCAAGCAGTTCTGTTTTAATTTATTGAACGAATAATACGTATTATAAATATTTGGTTACTTAAAACTTTATTTATATGGACCCCAAAATAAATAAGACTTCAACACGTCAAAAACGCAATAAATGGGCGTTGAAAGGTTCAACATCTGTTTTAATTAAAAGAAATGTTGACTATTCTAATTAAAGGGTGTCAGGCGATGGTCGTGACAGTTGGAACATAGGGGGCGTCGAATAGGCACGCGGTAAATCACTGGTGGACTTTGTGTTAAGTATCACCTCGGCTCGCGCGGCTCCACCCGCGATACAAACGTGTCTACTACACACTGTAAACCCGCGTAGATGGAGCGTTCAGGCTATATTTGGATGTTTTTACACACTGGCTTTGCCTATCGAGTATTTAATGAGGAGAATTGCTACCGTTTCTACACACAATAAATCTTGTGACAATTCGTGATATTACTTATTAGGTAGGTACTCACATTGGGTTTAAACTTTAGTGTTATCTTATTTAGTCGTAATAATATTAATTGTCTGACATGAAAGACACATCAAAACAATTTTATCAGGAATATGCTAAAAATAGCAACCATTTTTATTATTTGTCGCCAAAACACATCGTAGGAATGTAAATAAATGGCCTTGTAAGAAATAATCTGATACTGGTTACCATGCAACGGGGAATGAATTAAGAGATCTCTGCTCGTAATGAGTGAAATTTATTTTAATGAACATGATTATAAAGTCTGTACGCGGTAAAGAATAATATAATTCAATGCAAAGTTAATTGCTTTTCCATCGATACATAATAAAAATTTTTGCTGGACTCACAAATTGCGTGCTAATTTGACATTGATGTTAATACAGTGTCGCCCACCAGAGGATAATGCCATTGGAGATATGTTACAGTTTAAATGAAATCTCTATTAACCGTAGATTTTTTTAAACACTTCGATGTTTTAGTGCCCTTATCAAAGTGATAATTAGTAAGCACTTCATCAGTCAGCCTATATCTAACTTCTTCTTTTATATTTGTCATCAGAGGGCGGTCGATTAGAAGCAGAACTAAAATACACTGCGAAAGCTCTAGGAGAAGCTGACTCCTCAACGCACCAGCTCATTATACAGACTGCTAAGGACCCTGACGTGTCACTACTGCACGCCGGCGCGTTGCTCGAGCACCTAAAGGTAACTTTCCACATAAACCTAAAGTTTATAGTTGTTTCAAGTAATATCACTGTGAAACCGTTACAGGTAGAAACTTTCATGTTATAGCTACACTTGGTTTTTAGTTTCGAATCGTGCTAACACACAAAACACATTAATTACGATGGATGTAAATCATGTGCGTAACATACAGATGTACAATTCATGATTATACACGATGGATATAAATCTGTGGTAGGTATACTTCTACTGTTACTGCAATGGTTTAGTGCCCATAGTGTCATAGATTCAACTACCTACTGAACTGATCTCTGGGGATAGATCTCATATAATTGGCCGGTTTTTAGGTAAAATTTGTTTAAATTACGCCTAAAAACCGGCCATATCAACCAAACCATAACCAACCGTAACCATACCGATGAGATGCATTGTTAAGTTTTTAACAATGCATCTTATCGATATTTATATATCGTAGCGTATCGGTAACTAAATTCCAATTTTTCCCCAGGTGGTCCACGCAGCAACCCGCGTCACAGTTCATATGTACGACATAGAGTGGAGGCTAAAGGACCTGTGCTACAGCCCCAGCATACCCGACTTCGAAGCTTACCACATCGAGAAGATCATCGACAACATCATTCCATGCGCGATCATTACACCGCTCGACTGTTTCTGGGAGGGATCCAAGTTATTAGGACCTGATTATCCCATTTTTGTTCCGTAAGTACCTTACCCTACTTCTGAAGGCGGTTTATCAATTGTATGGGTTTAATTATGAATGTGAAATTAATGACCAACTTTTTTCTGCAGTGGTCTTCAGCACAAACTACAATGGACTCAGTTACATCCCCAAGAGGTTCTAGAAGAAGTAAGGAAACTGAGGTTTCAGTTCCCGTTCAGCACAATGGAGGCTTACATGAAGAGGGCTGGCATCACCTCCGCCTACATGAAGAAGCCATGCCTGGACCCCACCGATGCCCACTGTCCAGACACAGCACCCAACAAGAAAACAGGCAATGTAAGTATTCGCTAATACTCCATTTTATAGTTCCCAGAACTTCAGGTAGTATTAATGTCCTTTGTACAGTCAGTTGGTGTGTTTGGGTCATTTGTTACGGCTTCGTGAGAGACACATTAGGGACCATTACGACAACTCCCGGTCCTTTTATGAAGACTTCAATTTACGACAGTTTTACTGGCACATAAATAAAGCATGTAGGATCACGACAAATAAAATATCTTTATCGAGACGAACGCATAAAGTTTAAATACTTTCCATAATAATAAAATATTTTTGGAAACGGTAATAAGGCAGGATGAAAGCGGTCGCCGCCGGGCAGATGTGCGACTACCTGCCGCCGGAGCTCCGCCCTGCGTGAAAGTTATGTTACCAGCTACGTTGATAACATCATCACCAAATATAGGTTCCGCAACTGAACCTTTACTCGCTATTCATCAATTTTGTTTTGACACTTAGTATTTTCAATAAAAACATAAATCAGAAGATGTGTTTCAATCGTGAAAGGATATTTAAGTGAACAAATTGTCTTTAACAAATAGTACAGCCGCGGCGGGTACTCATTGCATTGGTTTGGTTTTTGTGAGTTCGCTGAGTGTCTGTCGCCACCCACGTTCGGCGAAGGGTCGGGCGCAGATCGGGCGCGTATTGTTCGGTGCGCCCGCGCAGCCGGACCGCCGCATTATACGGGCGCATTGTACACGCTTCAATGGGCTTCGTTTGCCGCAGCTATCGCCCGTCACAATGACACTATTATATCAATAATGCTCACCATCCGATGGAGGCGAGCACTTCCACGGAAACCTCATAAATTTTGATGTTTACTTTGTTTCATTATCTCTGTCATCGTTAATGATATTCCAGGAACTTGTTTAGTTTGTTAACTGTTCATTCAATTTGTTCTACAATAATCTATTCAATGTTTGCAAACATGGGTAATAAACATTATAACCTTTTATATTTAAGATTTGGCCATCATTTCTTATCTACAACAATCCTTTCCTTGTTCAGATTCCAGACGTAGCAGCGGAACTGTCTCACGGTTGCTACGGTTTCGCAGCAGCATACATGCAGTGGCCAGAACAGCTGATAGTAGGTGGTGCCACCAGGAACTCGACCTCAGCTCTGCGGAGTGCGAAGGCGTTACAAACGGTGGTGCAGCTGATGGGCGAGCGAGAGATGTACGAGTACTGGGCAGACCACTACAAAGTGCATCATGTGGGATGGACGCAAGAGAAAGCTGCTGCTGTCTTAGACTCCTGGCAGAGGAAGTTTGCTGCTGTAAGTTGTAATTTTCAAGTTCTGAATAAAAAAGTTTCTTTCTGAAATATCATGGTCGGGATTGGAACTGATTATTCCAGTCGTAATTAATTCTTACAAATTATTCAGTAATTTAAAAATACACCACCATTTTATAAGAAATCTAAATACCAGATTAATTGCTTATTTATTTAATATCTTCACAAACGTTTTCTATTTGTAAAAGCACTTAGTACAAGTGAAGTTATGGCTTTCCCATTAAACCTGGATTTATATTGCGTTAATTTCCAGGAGGTGCGAAAAATGACAGTGACCGAGTCGGTGTCGCCGTCGTATAGTTTCTACCCATTCTCTACGTCAACACTTAACGACATTCTCGGCAAGTTCTCTGAATTGTCGTTAAAGAATATCATGTTGGGATACATGTTCATGGTAAAAATTTCACCATTTATTTACACTCACTAGTTCGTTTTTATTCGTTTTTTATAGCACCTGTTTTGTTTGCATTATTTTATAAGTTTGTTTTTTATGTATTTCAGTTAATTTATGTAGCTGTGACACTCATGCAGTGGCGTGACCCTGTCCGCTCGCAAGCCGGTGTGGGTATCGCAGGGGTACTACTGCTTTCAATCACTGTCGCAGCCGGATTAGGCTTTTGTGCTTTGTTAGGTGATTATTATTTTTATTTTTGTTTTTTTTTACACCATGCACTGCTTACACACCGTGTAGTTTTCTTTATTATATGTTTCTAATGTATTATTTTATAACAATTATTTTTTTCAAAATTTTAGTTTTTTTTTTTTACTTTTAACTAACTACCGTTATTCCATCCTCAGGTATACCATTCAATGCATCAAGTACGCAGATAGTACCGTTCCTTGCACTAGGGTTGGGCGTGCAGGACATGTTCCTTCTCACTCACACGTACGTGGAGCAAGCAGGAGACGTACCTCGGGAGGAGCGGACAGGGTTGGTGCTCAAGAAGAGTGGCCTTAGCGTGCTGTTGGCGTCACTCTGCAATGTTATGGCTTTCCTGGCAGCGGCTTTAATGCCGATTCCTGCCCTGCGAGTGTTTTGCTTGCAGGTAAGATTACACACAACTTAGAAAAAAAAACCGGACTAGTGCGAGTCGGATTCGCCCACCGAGGGTTCCGTTCAAATTCCGTGGTTTGGTCACCCATACAATTATGACCGCGTATACCTCGATGATTGATAACGTACTATATATAAAGACTTTATTTTTTATGATTTAGTTACAAATGTATAGTTTTCAGACTTTTACCTGTACTTGTAGTATATGCCGATATTACGTGACAAATTTCCAAGTTCTAGGCCCTATAAATTTTGATTCCCTTGAGTGTCGAAATAAACGTTTTATGTGGCATAAACAGCCGTATCTTTTTTTCACGTTAACTTACAAGTTTGATTTTTTTTCATAGCTTCAAGGGACTGTAGACTTGAGTATAGTATACGGTTCTAATTTCAACTCGGTACCTCCACGTGTTCCTGAGATAAAGGGTCTTGACAGACAGACAGACAGACGGACAGACGAACAACAAAGTGATCATATAAGGGTTCCGTTTTTTCCTTTTGAGGTACGGTACCCAAAATTTTTATCTAAATGATCGTAGTAAAATGCTGGTGAATTTACAAGTATTTTAACATATTTTTTGCTATGGTTCCAATTTCCATCTGAGGAAAAATATCCCACAAACTAACCAACAAACAATGTTGAAAAATTTTGTATACTCGTATACCAATTTCCGGAAAAATGGGTGTGATTATCATCTTAATAAATAACCCATTTATCCCCCAGGCGGCCATTCTCCTCCTCTTCAACCTTGGCTCAATGCTGCTGGTGTTCCCTGCGATGATCTCTCTGGACCTTAGGCGGCGGTCTGCGGCAAGATCTGATCTACTTTGCTGTCTGACGCCGGAGAGCCCCATGCCCAAGCGATCTAGGAAGATTGCTGACCGGTCACGGGGCAGGACTGGAAAGACTGATAAGGTTTGTTATAACTTTGATTGTAGGTATAACTGTAGAAAGTGATAATAAAAATTGTGAAAATTGTGAATTGAAAAGTTCTGCTTAACCGCATCAAAATGATTAAAGGACATCAAATCCCAAATTTTTGCTAAATGACAAGATACTAAGACACAATAAAGACTACATACAATCATAATATGATATTATTTGCAGACTAATTGGAAAGACACAACAAGACAACCATTGGACCCTGAAGACACAGGAGACCAGTCGAAGGTGACGTGCTGCCTCAGTCTGTCGCTTACCAAGTGGGCGAGGAACTATTACGCGCCGTTTATCATGCGACCTTCCGTTAAGGTATTTATAGAGATCATCGGTTTCACAATATCTATAAATAACTTTACATTACGAAATACAAAAGCTATAAAGGATTATTTTGTTTTCAGGTTACATCAATGCTAGCGTTGATCGCAGTAATTTTGGCCAGTGTTTGGGGAGCTACAAAAGTCAAAGACGGTCTAGATC
The DNA here is from genome assembly GCA_947361185.1 of Charanyca ferruginea. Lineage (NCBI taxonomy): Eukaryota > Metazoa > Arthropoda > Insecta > Lepidoptera > Noctuidae > Charanyca > Charanyca ferruginea. The sequence goes on from OX376058.1 coordinate 10,070,618, forward strand.
TCACAGACATTGTGCCAGAAAACACGGACGAACACGAATTCCTATACCGCCAAGAGAAATACTTCGGCTTCTACAGCATGTACGCCGTCACTCAAGGAGACTTCGAATATCCCACCAATCAGAAGCTACTCTACGAATATCACGACCAGTTTGTTAGGATACCAAATATAATAAAGAACGATAATGGCGGACTTACGAAATTCTGGCTGAGCCTATTCCGAGACTGGTTACTGGACTTACAGGCAGCTTACGACAAAGAAGTGGAGAATGGGTGTATAACGCAAGAGTACTGGTGTAAAAATGCAAGCGACGAGGGCATTTTGGCTTACAAACTAATGGTGCAGACGGGACACGTAGACAATCCTATCGACAAGTCACTAATTACGACCGATACCAAGAACGGTCACAGATTGGTAGATAAAGACGGTATCATAAATCCAAAAGCGTTCTATAATTACCTCTCAGCCTGGGCTACGAACGATGCCCTAGCGTACGGTGCTTCCCAGGGAAACTTGAAACCGCAGCCGAAGAGATGGACGCATTCGTCAGGAGACGTAGAGTTGAAGATACCGAAGTCATCACCACTGATCTACACACAACTGCCGTTCTACTTATCAGGATTAAGTGACACGGAGTGTATAAAGACCCTGATAATGTCTGTGCGGGATCTGTGTTTGAAGTTCGAAGCGAAGGGATTGTCTAACTTCCCGTCTGGTATTCCTTTCCTGTTTTGGGAGCAGTACCTTTATTTGAGGACATCGCTGCTTCTGGCCCTCGCCTGTGCTTTGGCTGCCGTTTTTGTGGTAAGTTTCTTGTGAAATGCAAAGGACATCGTTACACAGACCATAAATTCAGTTCATAACAAGCGAATACATTTTTCGACGGTTATTAAAAAAAAAATTGCTGTCCCATACAAAAGTGCAACACCGCATGGTCAAATTGTATAGCACATCTGATTTTCCGTTTAATAACCGTCCTAAAGTTATGTTTTGGTTAACCGTAGAAGCCGTATAAAAAATTTAGCTTTTCGTAAAAAATCCGATCCGAATTCGATTTCCGTCCTGATTTCTTATCATTTCATATAACCCTATGTTTTATCAACAGGCTGTAATGGTACTCCTCTTGAACTTCTGGGCAGCAGTGTTGGTAACATTGGCATTGGCGACGTTAGTGCTACAGCTGCTGGGTACGATGGCATTGCTAGGAGTTAAGCTGTCTGCAGTACCAGCTGTCTTACTAGTCCTTTCTATAGGCAGGGGCGTTCACTTTACTGTGCATTTGTGTTTGGTAAGAGATAATTATGTTTTCATTTATTTAAATATTAGTTTTACCAATTATAACATCATCTTCCGTTTATTGTTCTCTACAAAACTCAAAAAAACTCATCCAAGCCCCTAACCTAACAAACTCATCAAATAATTTAAGCCTTAACTTAGCCCTCTTCCTCTCTCCCAATTTTGCTGTGCATTTAGATCACCTCCTTGTTATACCACCTATTTAATACATATGGAATGCAATAAAAAAGTTGAATTTGAAATAGATTTCCTTCTTCTTCTTTGCCTTAAAATCAAAATTAACTGATCCTTTTTTCCAACAGGCCTTCGTAACATCGATTGGTTGTAAACGACGACGAGCATCTTTGGCCGTCGAGTCAGTATTAGCTCCTGTTGTACATGGTGCGTTGGCAGCTGCTCTAGCAGCTTCAATGCTAGCTACCAGCGAGTTCGGATTCGTAGCAAGACTGTTCTTGAGACTGCTGCTAGCACTGGTCCTCCTCGGCTTGATAGACGGACTGCTATTTTTCCCGATTATACTCGCTATATTGGGACCTAACGCTGAGGTAAGTTACTTTTAGTGCAATGATATATTAAAGTTGTTAACTTGCTACCTATGTGCAATGAAGACTCGCAATACTTAATACTTACAATACTCTAATACAATTTAAATATTACATTCAGGTTCGACCATTAGAACACCCTGAAAGATTGTCGACTCCATCTCCGAGAAGTTCCCCCGTGCACCCTCGCAAGTCAAACTCTGGGTCAGGAGGTGGCGACAAGGGAGGACGTGGTGGCAAGTCAGCACCACGACCCTCAGCTCCCTCTCTCACGACCATTACAGAAGAGCCGCCTAGTTGGCACTCCTCCGCGCCCTCCGTGCAGTCTTCGATGCAATCCATTGTCGTTCAGCCAGAAGTAGTCGTGGAAACAACCACTTATAACGGCAGTGACTCAGCCTCAGGACGATCAACACCTACTTCAAAGACACCTCATCCAGGTGCCATTACTACAAAGGTTAGTTTTCTATTTGTAATTTTCCTGCAATTGCTCCATAGTACATACACAATACTAAATTGTTGAGTACAATGACTGTTCATGACATTTCGGTACCTAATTTACCCAAATCTTTGCAGGTAACGGCGACAGCGAATATCAAAGTAGAAGTAGTAACACCGAGTGATAGAAAATCAAGACGGTCGTATCACTACTACGATCGGCGTAGGGATCGCGACGACGATAGAGAGAGAGACCGGGACCGAGACAGAGATAGAGATCGGGACAGAGATAGGGACCGAGAGCGAGATCGAGACCGGGATAGGGACAGGTCGAGGGAACGAGATCGCAGGGACCGGTTTAGAGATGAAAGGGAGCACCGCGCCTCACCGAGAGAAAACGGACGTGACTCTGGCCATGAGAGCGACTCTTCGCGACATTGAAGACGTAAAGACTGTCTCAAACTGAGTGTCATTTGAACAACAATCCACACCGTGTTAACACGCTGTGAATACTAGATATACTTGCATGAATGCAACTAATTATTATACTGTATGTAATGATCTGATCGATGAATTCGACATCTTTACCTAAAGTTACGGAGTTTATCTCTTATAAGCTGAGCAATCCTACGTAAAACATGTTTTAAGGTTGGCAATACCGCTTATAATCAGTACCTTAAGACAGTATTACGAGAATTGTAATTTTAAGTTTACTCTTCATACGAATATAGTGAAGGCTTCGTTATTCGGTACATGATAGAAGTGCTAGTATCTTATATCAACATTATGTGTCACATGGATGGTACTGAAATCATTCCATATCGGGGCATTAGTACTTCTATATTGTGGTTCAGTATAGATGTGTTCCAGTGTCAAAAGCTAGTGAATTCTTTACTGTATAAAACCAAATATCATTTGTAGACGTCATATCTATACATTTGTTTGTGTGTTCCTATTTTAAAGACATTTCCATTTGTCTCCAAACTCTTTGTTACATTTATACTTCTAAAGACTGTGGTCAAATATTATTAATTTATAATATTATTTATTTGTATGTCTATAATTATTCTGTCACCAGGACAATCTGTGGGAAATCTCAGATTAATTGTACAAATTATTTAGGTAGTTCTAACTGTAGGTTAGGCGGCTATTTATGAGATTACTTAGTTATGTTTTGTACCTAACTGTATTGTTGTGATCTTTAGGTAAACTTAGTAATTGTGAAGACTGCATTTAAAGATCGAAGCACAGTATTGTGTGACTAGAGACGAGGTGACGCGTCGGTACCACCGCCAGTGCAGCGGCCACCGACATGAGAACTGACTCAGGTTATGATCGACGAGTTACGTTGTAACGTTTTGTGCAAAGTACTTAGTAGCATATATTAATTTATACGTACCTATATAACTTAATGATATTCTGTAAATATAGCTGTAACACTAGCAAGTAACTGTGCTCGTAGGCAGCGCCCCCGTGCGGCGCCTGCATACTTTGTATCATTTATTTTTATACAATTTTAACTGACATATTGTCGAAAAACTGTAGATTGTAACTGAAACGAAAGCGTTTATTAACTTTTGTAGGTTTTTTAAAAATTAACAAATGAAATGCGGGGAAATATAATTATTTTGACAGTGTTCATTATTGAGTATCGTGTAGCAACTATTACAACGAGTATTTAAATTATATAATTGAACATGTTTTTTTTGGGGAATAATTGTAAAGTTTGAATGTGCCTCTATTGAAAATAAGTACAACCTTATTGAACTAAAAATAAAATAGATGAACTAGAAAATTCATCACTCTGAACCAATCTGTCCATGACTTAAAGTTTACTTTGCCACTCAATTTTTGTGACAATAAATGTTATTGTTAAAACAAAAGTTAATGTCGACTGTATTGAGAAAATAAAATACTTTTTAAACTGTAAAATGATGTCATTTTATTTGAACTACTTATCTAATCTACAAAACCTAGACACATAGTAATAAACCTTACATAGATACCCCGATGAATAACCCTAGTGTAGGTGCAAAGTAAAACTATTTTTAGAGGGTAGGTATAGAGAAACGATAAGAAAATGTTGCATAATAAGTGAATTTGAACACCAGAATAGCCAACAGGACGTCATCTAAGTATTTCATCAGGTCTCAAACATCGACATAACTGGGTAAGTGACAAGTTTGTAAAACTTTGAAGTTGTTCGTTAGAACAAGTTCATACTTTGCTACGTACATTTTCAATAAAGCTTCTGACGAAACAAATTCACATAATATTGTAAAGAGCAGCTTTAACCCTTCTCCGCCGATGTAATCGAAGTGAACGTTGCGTAAGTACGGTATGAGCTAGCGAGCAGCGAGCTAGGTTACCTGCGCCTTCCAGACGGATCGTAATGATACCGAATGAGCATTTGAGCGTTCCTAATCTTATCATATCAACCCTACTTCGATAAAAACTCTTCTGTTTTTATTGAACTACGATGAAGAGCAAAGTTGTCATTAAACAACTTAATTTGCAGGTAGATCTAGTTAGACGAGACAATATCCTGAATCAAAAATAAAATACCTCACTTAATAATAATTATCCCAAACGCTCAACTCGTCATTAAATATTCGTATCTTCATTGGAAGAAATCTCTTAAATTCGTTAGGTGTAACGAAAGCAATCCCCACGAAGCGCACAGTGATCCGCTTAGCTCAAATTATAATAGTGGGAGGGTGAAATTTTAGCGGTAGCAACGCCTGCGACATTCCTTAGAAAGCGGGAGCGCGGGAATCAATAAAGGATTTCCTGGCGACTTGCCCACGCATGTGCGTGGCGGCCGGTGTCGCGGCCGGCATAACCTCGCACCACCAGCGCTCCCCTCGGCGACTACCAGCCGTGCACCCCTGCAGCAGCCACGTCATCAGTTCGGCTGTTCGACCAACATACCAGCTGGCCGCTGGCTGGATACTACCCGCTTCTCTACCAATACTACGCCGGAGGTTCACGTAGAACGACTCGGAGGCGTTCGCATCGGTCGCTGACCATCAACCCTATGTATGAGCAAATAAATCTCAGTAATAAGTAGTAGGCCGCTGCGTTATTGGGCGTATGATTCGCGCGCAGCGTCAGTGCGGGCGCGGGGTGCGCGGGGAGCGCGGGGCGGGTGCGCGGGGTCGGCGCGGCTTGGCGCGCGACACGCTTGTCCTCGCCTGCGGCCCGCCCGCACGACACCGGCCCGGTCCCTAACCTGACTGACACTACCACTCGATGACTCATGCACAAACGTACGCCCCTGTGTGACACTGTCAGGAGAGTTTAGTGCCGTGTGTTGTTCCATGTAGGAGCGGTCAGTGCTGTGTCGGTTGTCGTGTGCCCTTGTCATGTGGGGAGTGCGATGGCGCTGATGGACAGCATGTGTCCGAGGAGGCCGCTGGGTCTGCTCGTCGCGCTGCTCGCGGCCGCCGCGCTCGCTAACCAGCTCGAGGATATACCGCACAATGAGTAAGTGGCCTTACATCAGTTAACTTAGCGCCCGAAGCAGACACTTGCTATACGTAACCGAGCTGAATGTTTGACCGTTGAGATAATGTATTGAAAAATTTCTAGTATTAAGATAACGATTTATCTCAACTATTAGTACGTATATTCAAGAAATGTAGACAACAACAAGGTTATTATTGTTATTGTAGTGTATTGCCATTTAATTATTAAATTGATTGAATCAGAGATCAAGTAAACAAAACTATTTATTCAGATTTATAGTAGGTACTATAAATCTGGGATGGATAGGTATCCATCCTCCTACTATGCTAGAACAGAATTGTCTATTCCTATTCTCACTTATTTACCTGAAACCTTAAAAGACAGTAATGTTACGATTAAAACCTATTTAGAAATATCATGCATAATTATTCATTATATAAAACTTATAAAGCCGCTAAAACATATCTACCTAAAACTGAAAGAATTCCCTATTCCAATTCATAAGTACGTAATTGTAAGCTTACAAATGGAAAATATTTTCCATTGATTACTTTAGTAATCTAAAATGGAAGAAAGCTTTTTAGGCCTTAATGTAAATTATTTCTAGGTGCATGAAATCAAAATGTAACGTCCATTTAGAAAAATAAAGATAACATTACATAAAGTATAAGTCCTTATTCGCGGATTAGCCCACGCTTTACTCCATGGATCGTAGTATCGGATAAACCTACATTTTGACTACAAGTGTATGCACGACATCCACTCATCCACTCAACCTTTATATTATCATCCAAGGACTCCTTGAAGAAGGGTAACAAGTTTATTTCATCGTGTACCTAGATATATTTAGATACGTTTCATCGGAACATTCGATAACTTAGATGAGTTTGTCAAATGGAGCGGCGGGATACACTTCAATGGGTCTTTATTATGAAGGTATCCTTTGACTCGTTCTATACATAACTCTAAATATAATTTTACATTTCAACATAAGCAACTCTTCATGTGAATATATAATATATGCTTTAATATAACGCGATCGAACCCCCGGATTACAGAAAATGTTGAAAATTTGACATATAACCATGGTTGCCTACTTTCCTGTACATTGATCATATTATTTGCACCTGTTGCGACTATATTCGCGCCATTTTTTTCTGTAATTCTTATGGTGATATTGTAATGGAGAACGGAGTGTATCGTTCCTCATAAGATGTGAAGTTCATGATAGAAATAGGTTGGGTTAATGGTTATCATTGGCAATGGCTGTACACCGCACGCAGACAAGACTTATTGTTCTGAGGTTTAGATCTAAGTACTAAATATGATAGTTATGATGTAACTATTTGACATTGCTTTGATACACTGCTATAACCTCGTAACAAAGATTACTACACTTGAAGATCAACCTTCATAATTAGACCACAGGGGTTATCAAGAGGACATTCTTAATAGCTTTTCAGAAACCGCTTCTGTTAAAGGGGTAAGCAGAGGTAATAGGTTTTGCCCTCTATGTTTAAGTCCTTTTTGTCATTAATCTATACTAATATTATAAAGCTGAAGAGTTTGTTTGTTTTTTTTTTATCATTTGATAGACATACGTTTGACCACTATCTCACCTGAGGGGCAGCGGTGATGCGGTCTAAGATGGAGCACGCTTGCCTAGAAGTAACCTATTCACTCTTGACCTAAATACTCCCTGTTTGTTTGGTTGAGCGCGATAATCTCAGGATCTACTGGTTTGAATTGAAAAATTCATTTTGTGTTGAATAGACCATTTATCAAAGAATACCTTTATCATAAGGAATAATATTGGGCTATAGGCCCAAGCGAAGCCGGGTCGGGGCGCTTGTCGGACATAAATCAAGACTCCAGATGGAAGTGCTTACTTATTACTTTTTAACTGTAGTGCTCATCCCTATGCCCTATCCCCTATATAAATTCACCGAGGGAGGTTTTTACAAAATGACCGGCAGATTATTACTTGTATATTCATAACAATAAGCTAACAGTTTGCACCAAAACGCTTATGTCGTGTCAGCCCGTTAATACTATAATGTCGCTATAATCATATCGATGTTGGGACATAATATATATGTTATGTAGTTGAGATATCACATTCACATGTTTCCAAATAACACGCTGTGATCACCAATTCTTATTTTGAAGAAAGCATAGTAAGTCATTTTCAATACGGTTGGTACAGAGGCCAGCACATCAACTACAACAATCTGTCAAATTTCTTTGTAAGTTTTTCAACTTTATTACAAAAGAATAGGGGAATAGGTTCATATTAAATTGAGAAAATGTGTCAATTTTGTGTAGCTTCATGTGCTGGCGTATGTACAATGAGTGATTGAAATGAGTGATTGGCTACTGACTGCATGTCACGAATTCGATTCCTATTCATAGGAATAGGAACTTTTATTATAAAACTACATGAAAAATACTTATTTGGAATAGTCTAAATAAGTATTTTTCATGTAGTCTTATAATAAAAGTTATTATGTCTATTCAAAAAATAATATCTCTTCGTTCTAACTATATTTCAAAGTGTTAAAACAAAACAAAAAAGCAGCAATTATTCTAAATCTAAAAAAGAAAGATTTGTTTGTTTGTTTGATACGATTTAACTCAAAAAATACTGGTCCGATTTCATAAATTCTTTAACCAATTGAAAGCTACATTATCCCTGAGTAACATAAACTATATTGCATTATTAAAAAATTAGGGGTCCTTGAGAAAATTTACGCGGGCGCCGTCGCAGGCAAAGTGCTGTGGAATATAAAACAGTTCGGAATTCCTATGAACAGTAGAATAGAAAACATGTTTAATCGTTAATAGATAAAACATTTTAAAAGTAAAACTGATGTGTATCAGTTGTGTAATTTTGGTTTCAATATAGATTACATAATTGTGATGCGCACGCTATCTGTAGCTCATACCTACTCTTATATACCTGTCTGTATGTACAGATACCGGCCTTTCTTGTACCTTTGGCTGAAAAAATATGACCTGCGACCCGTTCACATTTTTAATTTATTTCGTATTGTTTTGTATTTTTATAAAGTATTCAATACGGAAAGTAGACAACACTTGTTGGAAGTTAGCGATTATTTGTTGGTTTTAAGATGATGCAACGCAATAAAAAATGACTGAACATCACAGCCATGTAGTCATATTTCAGCATTCACTTTATATTGTTTATATACAGATTATATATGAATATCTATTCTATACATACATAAATACACATACTACATACAATTAAATATAATAGAAGGGTGTGTTTGTTATGTTAAAATAACGCAGCTTTTTACTAAATGCAGAAAGTATAATTATACGGTACCTACTCTCAGATTATTAAACAATAGACGGTACTTATACAAAAAGAAACAATTTTTTTTTTTTTTTGTCCCTTTGTCAGTTGGTTCCCGCTAATCTCTGAAACAGAGATACAGCAAATTGCTGAAATTATAAGGAGTAACTTAGGCTACTTTTCTTTTAGAAAAAAAATAAGGGTACCGTGAAAATAAATTAAACCCCGCTGATAATTGACAACGTTAAAAATAAGGTAGTATCTTAAGTGACTTTATTATCACCGATGAAACGCACTTTTTGTAAATCAGTGCAAGTTAAACCGGCGTAGCAAGCAACAGTTAAATCGGAAAACATTTTCAATTAAAGCAACTAATCATGCCGACCGTCCTCCATATCTTGCACAAGGCTTTACGGTGCAGCGGTATGTAGGGCAGGACGTGCCCCGCGCCGCCAAGCAGCTTATTGACAGCCAATTAAAGAGCTATAGTCAGTCCGCTTCCCCCCGCGCCTCTGCACTCTTTTGCTACTTAGGGCGGGTTGCGTCAACTATACTTTACTGACGGGTAATAGTAAAAAATGGCGCTAACTATCGTCAAACCCAAAAATAGGTTGTTTTTAAAAATGGTGGCCTTAACTTACGTAAAACAGTTACTATTACTATAACCGATGCTTCATCCACCAGTCAACTTAATTTTGTGTTGTCAAACAGCTACGTCAAACATCAAAATATTATGGAAGTTATTCAAAAAGATTTAGATAACTTTGACTGACGGAATTTTATGTCATGAAACAACCCGTTACATTTAACGAACCAACGTTAAACATATCACGTCATAGTAATTTTTAACCGTCCTTATGTAACGTTAACCAACTGTTTGAAACAACCCGCCCTTAGATGAATTTCTGTAATGACGTTTCGCCGCGATTTGCTAAACGAAAAAGTTCACAAGTGACAGTTGAAAGTTCCGAGCTGGATCAATTCGTGATAAATGGTATGTACCACAGCCCGCCTCCCTCTCACCACTCATACAATGAAGCGGTTGTAAAAACTTTGAATTATTAACGAGGATTTCCGGTTAAAGTAATTACGGATCCGCGCCACTGATTAAATGTATTGGGTTGTTTCATTAATGTGTGTTACGATGTGTGCTTCTACGAGTACTTATTTGTGGATGGGTTTGAGTAAAAGATAATTAATTAGAAAGCTTTTATGAATCGTATATGAAGCTATACACTTTACCAGTTTCTTTCTTCTAAGATACGACGACACGTCACGACTTGTTAGCTATTTGATGTTTCAGAACTGTCTTCTCTACTTCCTAGTCGCGTACATTTTAGGTAATAGTTTAGTTTCTAGCTGCGTTCATCGTTTACTATTATTGCTAGTATGTTTTAGCAGTCTTTCATTTAACTCTTTCGATAAAATTCTTAACAAATGTTCATTACATTTAAAATCTATTTTCGTTTTATATAATGAAGTCAATTTACACTCATCATTATACAAATGGGGGTTCGTTTATAAGTGTGAACGAACGTGGGAATTTCATTCAATTTCCCCACACATCGGAGGGGAGAAAATCTTTTTATCAAGAGTGCAAATGTAAAGCTTAAACGAAATCAAAAAAATAGCAAGCTAAGGCCCGGAGCCGCTGTGATCACGCGCGCAAACATAATCTATTAGCTATGTATACCGTATGGTACCTGCATTTTAATTTATATTTTCTAAAATTTTAATAAAGAAAGGAGCTAAAGATGACATAGAACTGACCGCTGACAACCATTATACGTATCTATAGCTTGGTTAACGTTACCATCTGTTAGCTAACCTATAATTCCGGCTAATCTCCAGAGTCCTCCTGCATTGAAATCTCTTTACTAATATAGTTAGCTGTAGATTTATACGTACAAATATATACTGCATGTATTTTACGAAGGTTAGCTGGTTAGTTTAATGTTGGTTGGCTAGCAGATATGAACTGTGATAATAAGTGAAAATAATACCTATAAGCTTTAGCTGGATTTAAAAATACGTTTGCCGGGTCAGCTAGTATTAGTTATATATTTATGTATTATATTTAGTTTACCCATTTGTGTTATTTTTTTACTATACACCTGCTGCGTGGTTGACTTGTACCTTTGTGCATGATGTAAGTATTATAAATAAATACATCTAAAATAAAAATACTGTGCTTATAGCGCATGTGTGCAGATACTACGTGTTAGTGTTAGTTAGTACTTATCTAAATATATAAAAGCGAAAGTTCATTCACTGACTCATCACGAAATATCGAAAACCGCTAGACATATTAAGATGAAATTTGGCAGAGAGGTAGTACATATTTAGTAGACGTCCGCTAAGAACGGATTTTGCGACAGGGCCGAATTAAGGAGGTCTAATGGCTCTTGCAAGTTTGTATGAAAGTCCTTCATTTATTGTGCTGCAAACTTGAAATTTGGCAGAGACGTAGTTAATAGGTAGTAGATGTCCGCTACGAACGAATTTTGCGACAGGGCCGGATTAAGGAGGTCTAATGGGTCTCGAAACTGTGTAAGAAAATCCTTCATTTTTTGTGATACAGACTTGAAATTTTGGCAGGGAGGTAGTTTATAGTTAATAGAAGTTCGCTAAGAACGGATTTTGCGACAGGGCCGGATTAAGGAAGTCCAATAGCTTTCGCAACTTCGTATGAAAGCCCTGATTTTTTGTGCTACAAACTTGAAATTTGGCATCTGCAAAGAACGGATTTTGCGACAGTGCCGGATTAAGATTGTCTAATGGCTATCCCAAGTTTGAATGAAAGTTCTTCATTTCTTATGCTACAAATTTGAAATTTGGCAGGGAGGTAGTCTATAGTTAGTAGACGTTTGCTAAGAACGGATTTTGCGACAGGGCCGGATTTAGGATGTCTAATGGCTATCGCACGATTGAATGAAAGTCCTTCTTTTTTTTGTGCTACAAACTTGAAATTTGGCAGAGAGGTGGTTTATAGTTGGTACCTAGATGTTTGCTAAGAAAGAATTTTGTGACAGCCTGCACTAAGAATTCTCGCAGGTGTATATGAAATCCTTGGCTTTTTGTACGAGAACATTGGTAGAGAGATAGAATATAGATTAAGAGATGTCAGATAGGAACAGATTTTATGACAGGGTCGGTTTAAGGGAATATAATCGCTTTCACAACCATAATATGTGTTCAACAGACATTTATTGATGACTTACAATGCAAAAAAACAAAAACAACATACAACTACATTAAATTCAAACGAAGATGTCTTCATATTTTTTTACTATAACATTTACGTAGGTAAGTAGTTTGATCAAGTTATAGCTCGATTTTTTTTTTATATTTTCCCCTGGTTACCACCGTGACGCTTTTCCGTGGTAAATAGTACTTAATAGTACAGTCAACAGCAAAAGTAGATGATCAAAATTAGAAATTCAATACTAATTTACTAACACTAATTTATATGATTGTCACACACATACTTTTGAATCACTTCGACGCCACATAGTTCTGAAGCGAACTCCGTTCATTAGTATTGAATTCCTGATTTTGATCATCTACTTTTGCTGTTGACTGTACCTACGTTGAACCTGGTATTCATATATTACCAAATTAAATACCAAATTCCAAACAGTATTTAATACATGTTTGTTTATCCCACATTCACCATCGTTTTTTGGAAAACTATAGATTTAATTTTCATTTAAAATCTTTACTACTACCACTCTATCCTAATCAGAACTGCAATCTTTTTAAATAAATAATTATTTCTATATACTGCAACCTGAAATAATACTATACATGTGGTGTACAGTGAGATTTTACAAACATAACAAAATATATATTTTTTCTAATTAGTGCCATAAAAAAAGTTGCTTAGTGTGATAGGCATTTTCTGTTGACTGAAATATGAAAATAGTTTACGTTACACACCATTAGTTGATAATTTCATAAACGCGGACGAAGTCGCGGGCAACAGCTAGTATAACATATTGTTGAGAACCCATGTCGCCTTTAGGATGACTCCGACTGTTTGTAATTACATTATTTTTATGACTACGTCTCCGCCAAACGAAGCAACAGTGTGATAAGAAGTATAATTATACTTTTATCACAATGTAGTTCCGATACAGCAATAAATGTTTTCGGCTGACCTCTTATTTATCCACGAAGCGAGGCCATCATGTTTACAAAATGTTACCACAAAATACCCCACGCGTGTAGAGAAACTTAAAAATAAGTTTATCACACCCGCCCCAAGTCGCACGTCTCTGCTCAACCACCTCGCTGATTGGCTAATATTTTAACTACATCATGAGCTATTTCTAAAAATAACATGTCAACACAAGAAGAATTTTTAATGACTTATTTAACCTTGGGTGGTCATCTCTTAAATTAACTACTTAATTAGACAATAACAATGAACTAAGTGTTAGAAATAAAAAACGTCGTGCTGCTAAAAATAAATATAATAAAGATACTATGAAACTGTAATAAAATTAAAGACTATTGGGCAAAAGCAGAATGTACACACACTATTGGTGAATGCACAACATCTCATGAAGACCAGGCCTATGATGAAAGAGATACGTATATGAACATAATAGTTAATAGTTCTGGAACTAGAGCTTGAAGTCGCGCAAGCGGTTTTAACGTCCTTAATTATTAAAATCTTTACACTGTACAAATGCCGCCGGCAATATTATATTAACTAGTGTCATTATCTTTTGATGTTTTATTTACCTGGTAACACCGACGTGTTTTACATGTAACGATGCTGTAGGTAGTTTTTGATCATATATACTCTAACGTTTTTTGTACTACACTAACGTTGTTTCTTTTTTTAAACACTTCTATTTTATGTTTCTAGGGTCCTTATCTCTGAGCTTGTATCACAGACGTTTTGCCACAAAGATATACTTCTGTTGTTCTCGTATATGGGCAATTATTACCTACACATGCTTCTGACTTGTTTAGTTTTTTTTACGTTTTTGATTGGACTTAATATTTTCCAAAGATGTTCCCATAGTTCATTGTTTAACGTTCTCTTTTACAGACAGATGATAACTCAAACACATGTGTCTATGTTTGTAAACACATTGACATTTACCCATAATAATAGCTAGCTACTTATAATATACTTAACAAAACACTTGCAAGAATTTTTGATTATTTATACTGTTGGTTTATTATTTGTAGACAGGTACGCAGCTGCTAATAATTTAACTTTCTGACCAATAAAGTACTAAGAGAAAATTCAATCATGAGTAAAATGGTGTCCATGTACCACCTATCATATACTTACCCAATAATAAGTTATTTCTTATGTCATATCATTGCACTACATCGGGCCACCTAGAGACACAGATAAATAACATGTTCTTGATACACAAATGCCAATAATTTATCTTTCTGATCAATAAAGTACTAAGAGGAAATTAAATCCCGAGTAAAATGTGTGCATGTACACGTAGTATCTGCACGCCTAAGCTGTATTTTACGTAGACTGCACCGTTGAAGCAACCTGGTCCTGGGTATTTTTCCACAAGGAATTTTTCTGCAGTAACCCGGAGTTTCCAAGTTGGTGTCATGGCACCCTCACCTCTGCACCTAATCTCCCCGTGCGTGGTTATGTCGGATTGCCGTCCCGTTGGACTGGAAGAATGAAGGAAGAAAGTGAGGAACCTGTGTTTCCGCACACACTTGTACCCTGTAATATTTTCTGCGAACTTGGCTAGTCTGCATTAAGACCGCCCTTCCCCATCGAACGAACTTCAACGCGAGCGTGATTGAAATTTATTTTGTCTCAACCAACGCAAAGCTCGAAAACAAACGTGTGAGTGAGAACGCGATAACATCACAGGAAAATGGGCGCGCGGAAATTTCACAAAACTTGTTCCAGGACATAGCTTTTGGTAATAAAGGCTGTAATTTAGAATCTCCGTTACATGTACAAGGTTTCTATGAAGCTGTTTTTTTGCTTTTTCAATGTATGAGTGCATTATGAACGACCAAAGTTCAGATAAAATTGTGTTTACTGAATTTGTTTCTTAAGAAAGTTTATTTTTGGCTTCATACAAACCTAGATTTAAACCACAAGATACCTGTGTGTTAAAAATATTTGGAAAATAATTTGTTATAACGCCGTAATCGCGTACGAGCGTTTGTATGAGAAATATGACGGGTTGGGCGCTCTTTAGATTGGCCGCTGGGACCGAAATTCGGTCGGGAAGATAATATACAGTAGTTAGGTTAAATAACAGAGGGTGTTCTCTTAAACTCGTTAATCTACATCATTAATAGAATTAAAAATATATATCAGCATAAAAAAATAAGTATAAAAATATCCAAAAAAGTAGTGGAAGTTTCTTTCACGTATCCAAATAATATTTTTTTAGTATCTATGGACTTTGCAGTATTACCGGTTAAAGGGACCGTCTTTAACATACTGAATCACTTAAAGTTTACTCTATAAGCCTTCATAATAGTAATACAATTTTACATCACGGTTAAAGGGTTTTGGTGTAGATGCAAAATAATACTTTGCTAAGAGGATTTATAATTATACGCGGGCGAAAAAATTGAGGCCAGAAACGCCCTATACGGATACAATAGCAGTCACATGCATCTATGCTATCTTAGCACCTTTGTCTTGACCAGTAAGTACACTGGTCGGTTTCAAATGTAAGCAACATGTGGGCAGCTGCAATATCCGCTTTCTGCACCGAGCCGCTGAGCCGCCGAGCGCTGTAAACGGTCATAGTTCAGCGAATCGCGATGCAAGCACATTGATGCAGCTTTCAGTATAGTACTACACAACGGTTATAACGTAACTGTAGGCTTAACTGTGTAGTGTCAAGATGACTTCAACCCACGTAACATACTACTATCGGACAATATTTATACATAACTAAGAAAGGGAAAAGTTGAAACATAAATCAAATGACACGTAGTTTTTAAAAACAATTCAAAGTCAAAGCATTTATTTAAATTAAACCACCAGAAAGTTGAAGCTAGTTGCTTGTTCCAAAGTATAGGTAGGTCTCTATGGAGAAGAAAGAGCAAGAAACTCCACGGACACTCTTTTAAATCAAGTTTTTACAAAATACTGATTACATTATTCTTGTTGCTTTTATATGTGAAAACAATGTAGGTAAAAAAACAATTGAATGATTTAGGATTCAAACAATCCGAAGGCATTCTATGCAAGTCAAGCAGACCGAAGCGGTCAAAAATTATTTCACTAACAGAATATTTATTTATTGCTGAGTGTGTCATACGCTATGTTTTTGATAAATAGTAAGTATGGAGTTTCTTGCCCATTCTTCTCCATACGAAACTACCAACTAGGGGCAACTGGAATCAACTTTTTTTTATAGATGACGTTCAAAAGTGCCTTTTAATGGTCTAATTGAAATAAATGATTTGAATTAGACTTTGATACTCAAACCTAGCTAATTAGACATAATGAGAAAATAGTTATTTGTTATACAAGAGTGCAAAGTTGCTTTTTAACCGCGTGTTCAATTTTGATGACCGAGCAAGCGAAGGATTCTAAAATTGAATCACGAGCGCAGCGAGTGATTCAAAATTAGAATCCTGAGCGTTAGCGAGGGAATCAAAAGAGCACGAGGTGAAAAATCTTTGCACTCGAGTGCAACACGTAACTTTTCATTCCACCTCAGCGAGGAAATGACTAAATGCAAAAAAAAAACGTTTACAAAGTCTGAGTTTTTAACAAATTAAAAAAAAGTTGTATGATATATTCGGCACCATAGAGGTAGCAGTAAATAGGTTTAATGTTTTTTTTTAATTCACAAACTTAGTGCACACGATGTTCTAAATTCAATTTACTTTATCCTCTAGAGAATAAAAACGGCTTTTCCACTCAGATATTGAAGATAAATTTACTTTATCCTCTAGAGAATAAAAACGGCTTTTCCACTCAGATATTGAAGATTAAAAATACTCTTTCCGAGATGGTGGGATGAAAATCTTATTTACCTGTGCTTAAAAATACCAGCCTATAATACCTAATGTCTCAGTCTGCAGGGCAAACGGCTCTTCTTATGCCAAGAAAGCTCGAGCATTGATTGCTCGCTTGCTCAAGGCGAATTGACGATTTCAGATTTATATTCATTACTAGCTGATCCGACAGACGTTGTCCTGTCAATTGTTTTTCTTTTTTTTTATTACCGTTTAAACCTTCCCTAGACTTACAAAAATATTTCAAGACTGAAATTAGCCAAATCCGTCCAACCGTTCTCGTTTTAGCGAGACTAACGAACAACGATATTTTTTTATATAGACTAGCTGACCCGACAGACGTTGTCCTGTCAATTGAATTTTCAATTTTCTTTTTCTTTTCTCGAGTTTTAGCGAGACCAACGAACAACGGTTCATTTTTATTATATAGAAGACTAGCGGGCCTGGCAGACGTTGTTCTGCAACCCGACTATAGCGCCGCCTGCCGGGTCCAATTGTAAATCTAAACCATTCTCGAATCCACTGGAACACACACTAACAAATTCAGCAAAATCGGTCTAGCCGTTTAGGAGGAGTTCACTTTCATACACACGCACAGAAGATTTTTATATATAAGATAAGTCCAGGTTTCCTCACCATGTTTTTCCTTCACCATGTCAGTGATGTCCAAGATAAACTTATAAAGTACATATTAAATTAATATAATCACATTGGTACACACGGCTACACATCAAGCTATACATTTTCATTATAAGCTGACCTCGCATTGTACGGAAATCCTATACAATGCGAGATCCGCATTAACTGGAAATGTATAGCTTGATGTGAAGCCGTGTGTACTTTCTCACTCTTGCGCCTTAAGAGCGCGTATTCGATTCGTGACGAAAACTTCATATTTTTGCGATTTGCCCAGAGCAATATCGTAATTATGTGAGCAGATTATTTAAAGACAATTTACAGTTTTAGAAAGATTAAGTCTTGATTTAGACAGCTACAGCGTAAAAGTATAATTTTTAATTATGGTTTTTTAAAGCGAAGACAATTCTTTCATATCGTTTTACGAAAATGGACGTCAGAGTTAACTTTCAGGACGAATACAACCATTACGATATGCCAAAATATTTTGTTTTATGCGTTTTTCCAACAGTAAATACAGTCATAAAGACAGCTACAGAGCCAAATTTACGAAAATATTACTATTATGTATTAAAAAACAATATTGAAAAAGTAGAAAATCGGTTCACTTTGACAATTTTTTTTCACCAGTAATTGAACAAAAACATAAGTGATATATTTATTTTATGAAAGTAAATGTTATGCTTAATATGCAGAATATTTTTCAGTCCATTATACGAGCTCATTTATTTTAGACAATTATTTTAAAAAGCACTGTAAAACATCACGCGCTGTCGTTTGCCGATCAATTTCAATGATTCGTGCTTATTTCGAGCATATTTTTTTTTCTGATGCACACAAACAGACCATTGTATTGTACTAGTGTGTGTCAATGCTGCTACGCCGTTCTAGCAATCGTTTAGATTTTGAGTTGCGCTAAATCGAATACGCGCCCTTAACCATTGGTGCATCACGACATATTTGCTTACTAATTATAAAATGATCATAAAAGCTGTGTCGCTCCTTGGCCAGTCCACGAGATTGATCACAAAACTTTGTCTAGACATAGCGTAATTATATAGCCTGGTTCAGAGCGCTTAAGGATAATATAAATGAAAGTTCCATTAAAACTTGTCCAGTAGTTTTAAACATCGCTAAGGAAAAACACGCAAATGTTGCAGTTTTGAGTTTGCTCGTACTAAGTGCTTTGGTCGTATGGGTTCAGTTTTAACGTAAGAAATGGTAAAATATTGTAACTAAGTGTGGGATAGCAAGCACTTAAGTTTATTGTCATCATGCACATTACTTGATGTAGCATTTTTATTAGGCTTATGTTTACCTTAACACCAGATATAGTAAAATATAGAATACTAACTTTTGCCCGCGACTTCGTCCGCGTGAATGTCGGTTATCGCGGATGCAGACGAAGTCGCGGATTAAAAAGTAGCTTATTTACTTCCTCAAGGTTTAAGCTATTTTCATACCAAATTTCATCAAAATCGGTAAAGCCATTCCATCGTGAAAGTATAACAGACAGAGTTACTTTCGCATTTAGAATATTAGTATGGATAACATGAATAGTTTTTATTATATTGCCAAAAATAGGAAAATTACTCCCAAACTAAGCAAAACATACAAACTTAAGAAAGATAATTTTCTAGATAACTACTAGTAATAATCTTTAAAAAAAAACTAACCTAACCTATCAATGGTGATGACGTAGATAGATAGATTAATTTGACCACTAAGATTCTTGTGAACATTGACAACATTAATTTGATCTAATAACAACCTTCGCCAGTTGTAATAAGTCTTAACTTTGTATGACCAGCAAACTCAAGCTTTTCGTCAAAGTTGAATTTGATTTTCATACAAAATTAAGACTTATTGCAGCCGCTGAAAGTTGTAATTATTTTACATATTTTCCACATAATTATGACACACGCGAGATAGCTATATGGGCACTTCCACTTGCTTTTACTATTTCGTGGTGTTACCCATGATGGGCCCGCGTTACCAACTAACTCGGAGGTAAAAGAATACTGATACGGTTTAAAATGTTACAATAAAACACCTCCCCACATTGTCAACGAAATGAGACAAAATTTAAGTCATACATAAAACGCACACTATGCAGCCGAGCATATTATACATTAGGGGAGTACATCACTGATAAAAATGCTTGGCTGGATGCTGGTCCTGCTCCACAGCTATAATAAGGGTTCATAGATTAATTGATTAGCATTTGTAACTATTCCTGGAGCTGCTGAAGATGTAGATCTACATTATCTTTGCATTGTATAAACTCAATGTGTCAATATTGTATAATTTTTCATAGCACATACATGTGAGCACTATGTTCTTTAAAGCTACCATTTACGAGGTATGTCTTTCATTGACTTGAAGGTACCCTGGCGGTTGGGAGTATGTCATGCTCACTTGAATGTCCCGCTGGCGGTGGCACATGTGTTGGATCATTCGGTTCCCTTCAAAATGGTTAAGCTAAATGATGCCGATCCGTGCGTCATGTTCGTGAACGGGCGCTGTTAGTTGGGACTGGTCATCTCTTAGCTGCCTCGGTTATTCTTAATTTGTTGAATAGGGTATTTTACTATATACGAGAAAAAATCCATAAATATGTTATTGAGACAGTTTAGGCATAAAGCAGTCGGAAAATGTAAGTTTTAGTTCATAAAATAACAACAATTTTTTAAATTCACTTCAAAGTTTTCAGTATTTTTAATCTGTTATAAAACACCGTGAAATAGTAGCGGCCATGTTATTGCGCCATACGGCTGTGTAAACAAAAAATTGTAAACTGTCAGTCAACCGATTGGCGTAATATAGGCTTTGCACTTTTATTATTTTCGTAACCAACGTAATTTTTTCATTTACGCTGAGCAATATGGAGTCCAGTAAGAGGCGTTTTCGTCAAATTACGCGCGAAATTTGAAAATTTAAAATTTAGATACATTTTTATGGCACTTATCGATTGAATAAAAATTTTGATTTTTTTTTTGGTGGCATATTAGCACTACAGAATTACATTGAGACACTTTTCAAAAATGAGTGTAATACCCTATTGCTTAATATGATTATATTTTCATTTAGACCGCTTTTAACGTACACGACTTGTAACATTGTTCTCACATTGTACCCCTAGATTCAAATATGAATGATGTAACCGAAATTTGTAAGGGTGTTACCAGACCAATCGATCGATCGTCGATCGACGGCTTCGATCGATGGTAGAATGGATTAGTCGACGTCGATCGATAGTTTGTACCCGACCAATCGATCGATCGTCGATCGACGGCATCGATCGATGGTAGAATGGATTTTTCGACACGATCGAGCTTGATAAGCCGCGCCGCGCGCCGTCCGCTCCTCACTATGACCTGCTGCCCGCCCAGGGCCCGGGGCGGGGCGTTTGCGTCTCCGTAATAATAGTACGAGCAACATCATACTGACCAACAATAACGCGTCCTCTTGTGAATACATTTCGAAAGAAACTGATGGAATATAGCCGGGGTTAATCGATCGACGTCGATCGGCAATCGATCGATGTTAGTGGACCGGTATCCGTCGATCAATTAAAGCTACCACACCAATTGATCAACGTCGATCGACGTCGACCGATGGCATCGATCGATGATCGATGGATTGGTGTAGTAATACCCTAACATATTATTGATTTGAAAGAGTGTTCATGGAGTTTCTTGCTCGTTCTTCTCTATAGAAACCTACTGTTTGGAACGAGCAATAGCTTCAACTTTTTGAATGACTGACTCTGATAATTCTAAAGTACCTGTAAATGGTTTATTTGAAATAAATTATTTTGAGTTAGAGTTTGAGCAAACGGGCCTTATAAAGGTAAATTAACTTTTTGCGCGGTTTAAATCCTCATGGAATTCCTCCATCGTGGGGATGATGGAGGATTCTTACCGGCGAAAACCACCGCTCTGTTCCATCTATGGCCGGGGGTGTGGGATTCGCATAAGTAATATATTGTTACTTTCTATGTCATTGTCGACAAGAAAGTCTAAAGAGGTATCGTGTACCTGTCGCTTACAATATAATCGCCAATGAATTGATAGTTTCAGCATTTTCTCGTAGTCTTAGGCTAGTCCATGTGAGTACACGTTACAATTTAATTCGACTACTGAAAAGTCCCATTTGATAGAGATTTTCCCGAAAATTCATGCTTTTTTATTTTTTGATGCATGCTATGAAAAGTTGAAAACATCGAACAAAGATAACTACTTTTTGGTGAACAACGTCCGGCAAATTCAATTCACCCGGACAGTTAGCTGTACCAAACTTGTCAGCGTTCAGTAAATAGAATTTTAAAAATACCGTTTTCCTTTTTCAATTTAAATATTAACACAACGTATAACGTAATAGTAAACAATATGAGTTTAACTATAGAACCACTATAACTAGCAATAGCCTTTATGACAGTATTAAAGTCCGTTCCAGTTACAATCGTAACTCAATTAACTGTTTCGTAGAAGCGTAGACAATTTGCACAAGCGGCGTAGGCTCGTAGCACTCGTTGCATCTCGCGTAGCATTCAATGTACTACGCCGTAGTTGAACTGTGTACTGAGTGCGACATTCAATGCGGGTAGAGGGTAAATACTTTTTCAGTTTTACTTAATTTTGTATGAATAGTTATAATTAGTTATTTTACAAATCCCTACAGATTATGGCGGTCATATTCAAATTCAATCTTTATTTTGTACTAGAAATACTTTTAAATGAACTATTGTGATTAAAACCTTCATATTAAATATTAAATTAAGGGTAGGTTTTTAACTCAAATAAAACCCGACATTGTGTTATCATTTGCAAAACTATATTGTAGATATTTAAATTAAAGCTGTACGGTTCACATTTGTTTACCTACATTATGTAGTTAATATAGAGTATAAATTAATTTGGGGTATTTTATCTAGTGGATTGTGGCTTATCAATGATTGGCCGGGCACCACATGCGGTAACAACGTTTTAGTTAATGCTGATTGAACCATAAAACAGTTTAATCTGAATTAAAATTACGGCTATTACTTTGTATTAACATGTACTGATAAAGCTTAACAAATGAACGTTAAAAACTAAAACTAAAGTAGCTATGAAGGTAAAATAATTGAGACACAAATTAGACGTTTGTGAATTAAATTGATTTTTATTGCGGTTGGTGTGTCGCGGGTGGCGTACAAACAGGCAAATGAAACTAGTTATGATCTGTTTCCACAACGTAAATATTTGCAGAGCGGCACGCGGCGCGGGGCACATGTCAAAGGCGCCGGCTCCGGTATTGATCTAGAGAGGGGTGGGGGCGCCAGGGGCCCGCGGGGGTGTGGTGGCGCGGGGCGCGGGGCGCGGGGACGCCGCTCGTACTACGGACTCGGAGGCTGCCTTACGTAAGGGCGCAGCGCGTCTGACACCCTGTCTACCAGCACTCGCCGACACTGATTAATAAAACAATCGTTATCGACTCACTGCAACCGAGATATCATCGGTTTCTCTCTCTAATTAATTTACTTTGACACTGAATGAATACCTTCATCCCTAATTCGTATCGATCGATTAAATATTCAAAGAGATTTAAGCGTTCATAACAATACCTTTTCAACGCTTCCTGCACATTCTGGAGGGTGAGATTTTTCCTCCATTCTCGATACTCGTTTTTTTCACGAACATCATCGTTTCTTGTTTAATCATATTAAATTAAAAGGTCGTCGCTACGATCAACCCTAATTAAACAGCAATCATAAATTAGATAAGTCAATTAAAAGGTCGCTTTGATGTCGCCTATTGCTCCGGTTCAATTTTCCCACGTTTTACTAAGTCCCAGTATTTTAAGCAGAAATTTGTCATACGCAAAGGAATGATATTAAATTCAGGTGAAACGTAAATCGGTTTACCCCCGCCCCGGCCGACGAAACCCTATGCTCAGCGCCAGGGTTAAACCGATTACAGTAACAAGATATTTTAAGCGGATCACTGCAGTGTTAAGACCCTTTTCTCCGTTTTGCAAACTAATCGCATAGTTTTAATAGAAAATGTACCGAAGTACAAACAACAATTTCTTATGAGCTCACCGAATGGAGATGACAAATGAGGTCACGTGCCGAGGTCTGATACACGAGCCATAGCAACATGTAACGTAGCCTTGGATTCATTAAATTATCAACAATGAAATATTTGGTGTTTTTTAAAAGAGGGCCCAGGACAGTCATAACAGTCTTGAAAGTGATTTGTTGAAGATGCTGGAAGCTTCCCCGTATCCCAGTAACGGCTCGGAGACGGTGGCGGCTGCGTGCCGCGCACCTGCCGGCTACTGAAACGAACGTTTTAAATAATTCTAAATTCCGAACCGGTGCCGGTGACGGCCGAACTTGGGCGAACAATGCCCGCGAAACATTCCCTGATTGCTAATGAGGACATTGTGGAACAACTTGAATTAAACGAAACGGAATAAGGAAATAAGAACGAAGTTTCGCCCCAAAAATTCGCTGAACCGTTCTCGTCTTTTACATTTCCTTTATTATTACTTATGTTATCAGCGAGATCTTTTAAACATAGATAGGGACGTGATACGGTCAAAAAAGGAATGAATAAAGGAACGCGAAGGGTAGGGTAGAAAACATTGCAAACGACTTCGAAGACATTTTGATAAAGTACACAAAAAATCACTCCATTAGCTATCTACAGGGAAGTCAAAACCCTTATTATTTTCTTCCCCAGTCACTTTTTCCATATCAGTAATAAAAGATTGCGACAATATATTCATGGTTCAGAAACGATAAGATAGATAAAACAATCTTATGATATAATCTCTCAAAGTTGAGACGTTATATAATAATATTACCTAACTCGATGGCAAAATATTAAACTATTCAAAGTTATTCTAATCTAAGGGTTTATGGCATAAAGTCTAGACGTCATCTACTGGTACTTCATTTCGGTGCAGCGCAATTTCCATCGATTTCTCATCACCGGGACTGCTCAGGACAGGGATAATCCCGCATAGACAGACTGGTCTAAGCTCTACTAAATGCTACAGGACGGAAAAGCAGTTTTATTATGTATAAAAATTGGAATTTCCTCCGCGTTGATTGGAATTTTTAAGTCAGCTCTTAGAATTTTAATCCGAAAATATTTAAGGTGCTTTTACCCTAAAATATATTTGAGGTAATATTTTCATATTTGGAATAGTTTACAGTCACATACTTGCAATTACTTCAGTAATTAGTATAATAAAATTGTGCCTACGTAACTTATTATTACGTATATTTTATTTTTCAGAAATTCTTTACATTCTTTCACGCAAAAATGTTATTTTTTTATTCCTAAATGCTTTCTTTGCCTGAATAAAGTTTCTAATTGAAATATAGTGAATTGGGCCACACCAATTGGTCTGAAATACTCTTGGCAACTAGTATATCCATTAGTGAATACGTTAGCGGAAAAATGTAAATGGCGTAGTAGTGTGCCTGATTCACATAAAACTGAGCTACAATAAGAACATGCAAATGTTACAGTGGTCCAGTTCGGATGAGAGAGATCTAGACCATCGCGGGTAGTATTTTAAAAATAGCAATGCCGTAAGCTATTCTAAAACTGAATGAATTCACACTACTTTATATTTTAGATTCAATGCTATAACCTGGTTTGAATGCGTATACTTCCTGAAAATATAAAACTGCACTTTGTTATCTATTTAATGGTTACGTGGTTCTTAAGCTGTCGTTAAACTTTCAATTGTATTTGTACAATTTCCCCCAAATACAATTTGTAAATTTTCCCAATTGAATACGAACCTTATGCTTTTGTGTTGAAGTTAAAAATCTATTAAAGAAATTTGACAGATTGTTCTAGCTTGATGCGCTGGCCTCTGTACTTTGCATGTACAATTTATGATTGTCATGAGTGCGATGAAAAGCAGCTCTAAAACATGTCAATGTTTTTTACTTATAATCTCAGATTATTGGAAGTATTCTAAATCTCATAAAATATTTTCGAAATAAATAAGTTGAAAAGCTAGTGAGGTCTTCGGTTGGAATGCAATTAATAAAAATACGTATTTTTCCAACGGAATCGCACGAAGTCTATTTCAAAAATGTGATTAAGTGGGAGTATATGAATATATGTATTCACTTTATTATACAGTTATTTTGCTACAGTTGACTGGTAGAGAATACCTAAGGCATTAAACTCCGCCTTTGTGCCTTTATGTTGCATAAAGTTTAAAGAAATCCATACTTGTAATATCATAATGTGAAAGTAACTCTGGCTGTCACGTTTTCACGACAAAATAGCTGAACCGATTTTTATGAAATTTATGAAATGTGATATAAAGATTTTATAAAGCTGAAGAGTTTGTTTGTTAGTTTGGTTGAACGCGCTAATCTCAGGATCTACTGGTACGAATTGACAAATTCTTTTTGTGTTGGGATAGTCCATTTATCGATGAAGGCTATAGGCCCATGCGAAGCCGGGTCGGGTCGCTAGTGTGATATACAGATAGCTTGAACCTTGGGACATACTTTTTAATCCGCAACTTTGTCTACTTCCACGATAACCGACATTCACGCGGACGAAATCGCGGGCGAAAGTTAGTATATAATAAAAACCTTTAATGGTAGGTGATAATATATTTTGAGTCACGTTACGATACCGGCGCCAGGTATAGGTCGAAACATTCATTAAATTGTTCTCATCCTGTGACAATGGCTATACATTTGCACGTTGTTGCGACAAATATAAATTGTACGAGTAAGCTCCTAGCGAATAAGGGGTGCTTGACGAAGTGGAAAAAAATGCTTAACCTGTTTCCTCGATCACATTTACTCCCTCGTGAGAGACATGATAAATGTTAATTTTTTTTCAGTAAATCGCGTGATGTTGTTCCCTTCATTTTGTACTTATTTCCTTGCCATTTATCTTATTCCTATAGATTAAAGATGTAAATTTTGTTACAGAGTCAAAAACTGGGCGCTTA
Organism: Charanyca ferruginea; assembly: GCA_947361185.1. NCBI lineage: Eukaryota > Metazoa > Arthropoda > Insecta > Lepidoptera > Noctuidae > Charanyca > Charanyca ferruginea. The sequence continues at coordinate 10,097,296 of OX376058.1, forward strand.
AATTCGGGGTCGACTTATGGGAGTTCGGAAGGCATTTTACGAAAATGAATCAAATTCAAAATGTAAGTATAACACCCACACATGTAGAACCTTTCTTTCCTATATACAAACGAAGATTCTCATAGATATAAGCGAGCGTACTTTCGTAGTAAAAACCACACGTGAAAAACGGACTGAAAAAACAAAAAAGAAGTTTCCATTTCCTGAAAGTCGTGCGTGGAAGATACGTGTGATGTTTCTCTCTTGAAGGCGGCGAGAGAGCGTGCAGCAAGTAAGCCGGATCGCCGGTCCGACGCGTACGGACAAAAACTACGAGTCCGCTCCCGTGGCGCCCCAAACACCCCCTGACACCTCCTGGCGCCCCCACGTCCCGCGACCCAGTTACGTGTCCGACCAGAGATAGGGATACAGCGACTGTTACTAAAGCATAGTATTAGTCACTTATCGATGCATCTTGATCGCTTAATGGTTTCAATTAGTTACTATTCGTAATGTTTATTGGAACTTTTACTAGTTTTCGTGGTTTTAGGGTCGCCCCATTTCAGTATGTCTACGGATATTGAAAACATATTTTGTACGATATCAAATAACCAATTTTCACATATTGCCATCTCATAAGAATAGGTATAGAGATATACTTTAATTTCTTTATATTTATGTAATTTTTCAAGGGTATAAAATTCAATACTAAAAACGGGCAAGTACGTGTATTTTCAAAGAAAATTGTGTTTAACTGATTAGAGAAAATTTTACGATAGAAAAAAGTGCCGTAAGCTACATACTCAAACTATCTCATAATTTTCATCTTAGTACTTCAAGTTTCTCGTCGCTATATTTTTATATGAAGGTAATTTGAAAAAATTGAAATACATTTCTTGTCTGTGAAATTATTTATTTAGTCTAGACACCATTCGGGTTATGGAACGAGTTTTATTTGGCTACCTATGTAAGTATATGAATATTCAGATATTGTGAGTACCATACTACGCTGATGTTAGTCTATATCTGAATAAAATAAATTCAGTTTTCTTTTGTATATCTGATAGTGAACATTCATCATCATTATGTCAACCTTTAGACGCCCACTGCTGGGCATACGTTTCCCCCAAGGGGGGGTTCAGCCGTAATCGCCATGCTTGACCGATGCATGTTGGCGATCACAGAAGGTGTTATGGTATTTAGAAGTACGCTGCTGCCCATGCTCCGGTCAATATCCCTCTGTCGCCTTTTACGACAAACACGGGCAGAAATGGGGTGGTGCTATTCGCGTTCGGCACCACACGGCTTAGTGAACATTAGTTATGTCAAATATTATTAATGTCAACCTAAAAATTTAAACTCATAATGATCACTGATTTTTTTGAGTGTTTAAATTTTTGTAGATACATAATCAATTTGCGTTTTACTTGTCCGTGTATAAAGAGAAAAAGGTAAGCAGATGATGATGTCCTACATCACCATCTGCTTAGCTAACTATGTTGGGCGATATACCAGTGTTTTACACGGAGCGACTGCCAGTGACTTCCACAACCCAGTAACTAGGCAACACGATACCCCTTGCTAAGACTGATTCTCAGATTTACAAAGGGTCTCTCTTTATTTTATTATACTTTTGTTTAACTAAACGTAGATAGTTAAATCGGTATTAATATATAGAAAAGAAGAATAATTCATAATTTCTGTAAGCATATCTGCCGCTGTTATCTTTTTTCCAGATCGATTGTAATAATTTTTATAAAAAATACAATAATGACGATATAAATCATTATTCGGTATATAAATTGGAAGGAATGGGTACGTTGGTTTTATTTTTCTTTAATGGGTAAAGTAGGTATAAAAACTAAGGAAGAACATGTACAAAAGTAACACAGTGATTACATCTCACCCGTTGTAATAAAATAATCAAAATTCCGTGTACATCGCGCCGTCCAAGTAATAATATGATGTTTCGCGAGAAACTTTGCCATCGCAACTTATTCAATATTAGAGGTCTGATCGACCCCCTACCCTGTGCCCTGCCCGTACCCTGCCCGCTATCACTTCAATAAATCATTTATATTATTAACTTTCCTATTTATTTATTAGCTTCTCCATTGTTGTTGTTCACTCCTACGTGCCTTCGCTTCTATCTAATGTAGTTTCTTTATTAACGTTTGCTTGTACTCATAATAAAAGGTTTTCGGTCGTTACTTTGTTGATTAAGTTAATTGTTGTTGGGTCGAAGAATAATATTTAAATTATAAGTTTGTCTAGTACTGTTCTAACCCCGCGCACTGTAAATTTGCGTAGGTTAGCTAAATGATTGTAATATATACTTCTATCCGCGAATTCAATACGAGTTCGCTACATAAGATCAAAATAGGCTCACGAGACTTGCGCCACATTAATTTCTTCCCTTGTGCCTGTTGTTTACCTTGCCCCACATCCCACAAAGGGAGACGAGCGACCTAAACCCACTACTCTGTGAAGGTCCAGGCCTTCACTATTCACTCTGCAATCAAATTAGGTTAAACTCTGAGCGCCCGCTAGAGTACGCCAGTTGCGGCCGGCGCGCCGGTTCCGGCCCGGAGAGCGACACTCTCGCTTCAAAAGATTACAAGTGGACAATTGAAATTAGCGGAGTTTGTTAAGCTTCGTCTCTTAATTTTATTAAGGTAATTACTGTTAGGGTTTAATTAGGGGTAATCTTAATTTATCGTAGCGTTGCAGAACTGATGTCTAGTAATTCGCAATAAGACATTGTTTCAGAGGATTGCAAAGGGTGATATGTCTGTCAAGTGTGGTGATTTGCGTGGCATTTAAATAATTGAAAAAACAATATTCAACAGTGGACGTCCACGCTTTGTCACGATGGTGGTTACTAAAGTTGCCTTAAAGATTATATCCCGAATAGGTACACAATATTTAATATCCAAAGCTACCGCCCAATTTAATCGATAAACTCAAATACCTTCACAATATCCATCACAAAACGGTAGAAGAGCAACTGCCTCTGCGAAATAATGCAAAGAAGATAAAAATATTTCAAAAACGCATTCAGGGCTGCAATAATCTGGTTCAAAATGAAGTTTTACAGTGAAATGAATCTTCAACACGCTCAATCTCGACATTCTAACGAGAATATGAAATTCCAAGACGCTCGGCTCGCTTTCGAAGCTCCTGCCTTTCGAAAACTTAAATTTCATTAGTACTTAATACATTTTTAATTAATCGCAGCTACGTATTAAAAGTTTGGCATTTTGGCAAGCCGTCGCAATTAAAATTTAATTGGTGAGGACGACACTTTGTCCCCAGAGGTAAATTACGTGCGTAATACATTTTAACGGCAAGTTCATTGAATAGGACTGTCATAAGGTGCTTGGAAACATCACTCTTTCAAAGGTAGAGACCATACAGAGACAATTACTAGCACTTTCACAAAATGTTTACTTATTTATTTAGACTTCGTGTACAAAGGTACAAATAGTGACTTTAGTACCTTAGGCATTCTCAAGAGGGTTGAATTGATAACATGGCAGGTGTACAGTTAAAAAGCAAAAGAAAAATACAAGATATAAACTTTTATAAGTACAAAAATAGGTGAAATACACATCATTACGACGACAAAACACCAAAAGTAATTGATTACCTAATTAAAATGAAGAAGTAGACACAGAAACAACTGCATAACATAGATCACAACTGTCTAGAAAAGCCAAAGTCATACAAGACTAAAGTGCGTACTAGCTGGGGAGCGTTTGTTTTCCCGGCCCATTGTAGTCCACAATAATAGCAACGAACACCTTTCATTCTTTTTAAAACTTCTGCCGAACAAGAAAAACGCCTGTTCTAGCGTTACGTATCGGCACTCACTCTTATGGTCGTATTTTCATCGTTTTGAAATGTATGTCTCTTTATGAACAGTTTTCCAAAGTCAGAACATTATTTTATTGGAGGTGCTGTAGTCATTTATTTAATTAGGTGCAGATGTACATACAGTGCACCCACATTTGATCAGTTATGTTTTCATAGCAGGCTATTGCCGTCCATTGCTGAACATAGGCCTCCCCGGTAAGCCAACCAACCCGGTCTTGGCCAGTGCGCATCCATTCGCTGCCTTCTTTAACTGCTGAATAAATATACCATTTACGTTAAGTTATTTTTACCTTTACAGTATTTTATTTAAAGGAAAAGTTGTTGGTTATTTTTAAAAGTAATTATTTTTTAATTAAGTTTATATTTCTCATTTCACTGGTTTCTTTTGAAACTATTATAAAATAGTTAAAATATTTCCCGTTCACTAACATTTTCTTAGTGAAAATTAACATGCATTTTTAGATAAAAAAATATGTTGCTGCATTTTCTGGTTGAGTTTCTTTATTAATCTTGCCTACCTAATGTAATGTTATTACATTTTAATCAACATCTCAAACTTTGTTTCCATTCATTAAAGAGTTCTTGAAATTCTTTTGACAGACACTTCTTACATCATAAAAAAAACTCGTAGTAAAAGAAAATTTAACTGTAAAGGATGCACATTGCTTCTTGTTTGGAGCATCAGTTAGGACACTTTCACCAGCTACAGTTAAAATGTTACTAAGCAATAGAATCTGCCTACTTTACCCCGAGGGTTTTCCAATCACACAGAAACAACAGAGATGCGGTCGTTCTATTACTGAAGTTATTGTTCTGCGAAAACTTGTTAATCAATATTCAGCAACAAACGAATTATAACTCCACAGTGTTTCAAACCATCATGATTTTTAACACAATTTTACTGAACGAATAAGTTATTTGAAAATAATATTTTTTTGAAAACATTTTGCAGTGCAAACAATTTTCCTATTACAACAATAGATTTCATTTAAAGATCAAGTCCATCTATGTTCATATATCATGTCGACATACAGGGTGTAAACGGATTCGATCGGAGCTCGTCCGCGACCACCGCCATTATTTATTTCTATCCTATGTATTCGGAACTGTTGAGAGGCGCGCCCACCTAATATATTTCCCATCGGCTCGTGTTTTGGAATTCGCTTAGAATTGTACAGCACACAAGGCGATCGTGCCCTTTTCACTACATATTTTTTGTTGGCAAATGGAGTTCCCTTGTGCGTAGTACGCACAAATGCGGCCGGGCGGAGTGGAAAATCCTGTCCGGTACGGGCAAGAAACGCCGGACCGCTGAACTGACCGACGAACGTGACGCCGCGTTTTTACTGCTATTATTTAACATACTTGATTATTCAACCGTCCCAAATATGGGTTTATAAACACTTTGTCGGTAGAGAACCACATACAGCTTAGATACATGAAAAACTTACGGTTGTCTGTATTGTATATACAATACAGATATAATGTAGGCATAACCCATTATAGCGCTCAAAATGTAGATCGTTATAATGTGAAAATTTAAAGCTTCTTAACACCTTAAACCACATGCTTAAACTCAGCTCGTATAAGTTGTTTATCGAACAAACAAGACAACATATACAAGCTGACCAAACCAAGTTATAAATCTCTTCGCACCTTAAGGAGATAAAAGAAATCATGAATACGAACAACTGTTATTGTGAGACCAACCCGGAATATGAAAAAAATTACAGTTTTTCCATACATTTTCATCGTGTTATAGTTCATTTTTCAATGACACAGCTGATTTTCCTTTTCATATTTCGTAGTTAGCCATTGCCATATTCATGACTACTTTCACCCCCGAAAGATGCGAAATGAATCAAAAGTCAGTGTGTATAAAGACTGACAGAATAACAGACATATACGTCTCTCATGAAGCCATAATACAGATGAAACGGAACTCTAACCGATGTTTCTATAGTACTGCTACCGTTGGACAATGACCCCTGAAAATGCTCGGCGTGCCATTCATTCAGCTATCTATTAATCAGTTCAGCTCAGAGGTAAGTCATTTAAATTTACTAAAACCTTGTAAGTTAGAAATATCAAATAAATAATGGTAATAGACACATTATATACCAACTGCAAAAGACAAATGAGAATTATGAGACAATAACTGGTTACAAACACTGTTGAAAATGACGCTTCGAAGTGTTAAATCGACAATTAAGTTTTACTTTTTAATTCATCACGAGAACTTTCTTTTAATAACCCAACCATAACGTTACCAACACAGTTCCGGTTTTCACCAATTCCTTAAAATAAATTAAAATAGTTGAATATATAGGATTAATCATAGGTCCGCGAGGGTGGTGTTGACACACAAAGCGGATTAAATTAACTGCCTTAATTGAATTTAGGTTCCTTGTTAGCCAATGTGTCCGGGGGTCCCACGGGCCGGGGAGCCGGGGAGCCGGGGAACCGGGGAGTCGGGGAGTGCGACCGTTATGCAACCGCGCGGAGCAGTGATGCTTGCCCGGCGCCCGGCGCCCGACCAACCTACCGATTAAATTACGAATTAAATACAACACTACCTAATAAATTGTCTATTTTGATGATGTTCGACGAATTTTAGAGTTTATTACTAAAATAGGGATGTGCTGTATTGTATGGTACAGCACATCACAACATCTAAAGTAATTTTATGGTACTTGATAAACCCGATGCAAATAAAAATCATAATTATGTATTCTCAACAAAAATAACTTCTGATTCAATCCTTAATTTTAGTCTGAATAAAACAGTGATGGCAGTTAAAACAAACCTAAAGAAAAATATAAATGATAAAAAACAGTTTTATTTTTATAAAGGACATGTTTTATTTTTGGCCATTAGATGTACATTTATCGAAAAAGAGACAAAAATACCAAGTATTGAGGAAAAATATTCTTTCGTGAATTTAAGCCTGATTTGTTATGTACAAAAAGCAATAGTTTTTCAATAATTGCCATATTTATTCAACATGGCGTCTCATAGTTTGCATAGCCTGCTTTCGTTCTGAAATCATGTCACATCAAAAAATTATATCACGTAGACGTTACGTTCGAAAGGTATGTGTTCTTGTACTATTAACAGTTATTATTATTCTTTTGAACATTTATTCGGATAAATATAAGCAAGTGTGTCGATTTTATCGTTAAATAAATATGTATTCTACTTTTCTGAAGAGTACTTCTGAACGAAAAATTCAAAATGACATTTTATTTTGACATAAACATAACTGAATGTCACGTCAGTGTCAGTCAAATATCAATTTGAAAGTTAGACAAACGTCATAACTGCAACCGCATTGCTGTCAAAACTCTCACGGCAAACGTCAACCGCTTTTAATTTTTTATTATGTACAGTACGCAAAGGAGATAAGTATCCATGTCGCCGGAAACAGTTGAAGTTTACTTAGAAACCGATAGGTTTTTATGAATAAAATAAAATACAATTTATAGAGAATAAACAGTTCAATGATTTAATAAAATTTCATTTGAAAGCCCCGATTGGTTTCTAAGAAATCTTCAACTATTCCCGACGACATGGATACTTATCTCCTTTGCGTACTGTACATATAAAACATTTGATATTATGAAAAAAATGTTACTTTATTCTATTCAGATGTTAGTTTCCTACCTTTCCTAAAAGGTACATGTTATGGCCGGAGTCTCATACAAAAATGAAACATCTCCTTTGATTTGTGTCATGCCAGTCACATTTAATAACAATAAGCTTGTTGTTTAATAAGAAAAATAACTGGCCACCACACCAAGCATTGCCATGCCCATATTATAAATGAAAAAAAGAACAGTGGTTATTGGACGCTCAAAATTGGCGGGAATCTCCAATGTTTGGTTTTGTTTACGTAATTAATTTTACGCCTCTGATATTTAATTATTAAATGAGTTCCATTAAAATAATAAACGACGGCAGACGATTAACCGCCCGTCCGTACATAATGCAGGTCTGCGGGTTGGACCCAGGGGTCAGTAAATTTTCCCCCCATAAGACGCCCTTCTCTCACGGAGGCACATTTTTTTTTATTTATTGACACTTTCAGTTTTTTACGAAGAACCTGATATTTAATCTTTCTCTGATATAAAACGTTTGAGAAACATTTCAAAACAAATATTGAAAAAACATTATTCAATTAATGTTTTTTCAATATTTTTTTTATATTAAAGAAATCTTGCAGGTGGAGCTCATAGCTAAATAAAAGCCGTACAGATCGATCGGTCAAAGGTTAAGCTACGCTTGCCGCGATCGATCTATGGATGGGTAACCATCGAATTCATACTGAGTTCCTTCCGTGCCTCGGAAAGCACATAAAGCCGTTGGTCCCGGGTGTCATTCGTAGATCTTTAGCAGTCGTTAAAGATAGTCAGCAGCTAGAAAATCTGACAACCAGTGTTACCAAGGGGTAACGTGTTACCCAGCAACTGGGTTGTGGAGGTCGGATAGGTAGTCGCTGCATGTAAACACTGGTATTCAGGCTGCATCTGGTTAGATTGAATACCGACCATACATAATTGGGAAAAGGCTAGGCAGATAAATAATGATGCTCAATTTTTTTTTATATCTTTAAAACCAACCTATTCTAAGCAAAATTGGTACATCGGTATAAACACAGTGTTGGCAGCCCTAGAGCTCCACAAACAAGCCGCCTGTACAGGGCGGGATCAAATCAAATATCCGTCGGCCGCGACCGTTCCTCGGCCACTCGGCTCTGACTAGCTAGTCACTCTAGTTGCGTAATAATTAGTTTTCCTTGATAGCAATAAACATACAGGTGAAAAACCAAATTTTCATTATGTCTATTAACTTAAGTAAAAAACTTAAACACAATAATCTTATACGCATGTATCTAACTGATGTTTACCCAACTTAAATCACTGTCTTTGCTCATAAAATGTAATATTAAAGCAAGGATTTCACTTAGCTATAGCCCCCTTTTAAAGCTCAAGTAGGCTATCGATTAAATGGGCTCTCCGGGTGTCGTTGAAGACAATGTAATATGAAGGGGAGTGTCGTCGTGGGCAGCGGACGGACGTCTCTATGGCGCGCCGCCATTTCCCATCCGCCGCCGATGGTACCCTTAAAACGAACTTTATTGACTGAGCGGCAGCTGGTTTCCCGTAAAATATATTACCGCCTATCTATAAGCTGTATTCCTTTTTATTTCGTCGCTCGTCCTTAATCTAAGAGATGTTTGGAGTTAACTCTGTTATGGCAGGCTCACGTTTCCGCAACAGATAAGCTGCGGTTTTGTTAAAGCGGTCGGTGGAAGCGTTAATAAAAAAATATTATAAGCACGGCGACGCATCTCGTTAGATTTGATAGTACAACAAAGGCGACATCGGGCACATCCAAAAATTCAATAACAAGGCAGCACGAAGCGGGCGCCTCTGCCGAATAACAATAATTTGGCAGCCAGCATCCGCCAAATTCCGGATGTGTTCGTTCCATTTTTAAATTTGACAGGTCTCGGCCCCGCCCCCGCGCCGCCGCGCCGCCATGTTGGGAACCAATAACTCAACGCGTAATGTAGCGCGAATGCGACACGATTGTTGTCATTTTCACAAATTATGCGAACGCTACATGCCTGCCAATGTTTATCTGTGCTCGTGAAAGCATTAAATTACGCGTGCTCTACGCAGATATTACTTGCACTACTCTATTTGCTGTGAACTATTGTTATGTTTTATATGTATTTGCTGATGAGAGATAATTCGGTTGCAGTGCATGATATCTCTACTATATTTAACTCCAGTCGACTATATAAATCGAAATACACTGTGTCCAGATTTCCCGCCAACTGCATTTATGGAATGTTGCCATAATGACCACCGTGGTAGGCAACTCTGTATTCTATGTGAATAAAATAATTTTCTCTCTCAGGCCTGTTTATGTTGAGAACTGCAACGAATTCATTTTATCGAAACTGCTACCAGCACTGACCTATTGATGTACCTAAAGAATAGCATATTGATATGTAAATATTGTCTGCATACAGAAATACCACGAGTACAACGTGGACGTGGTGCGCAAGGATGGACTGCTGCTGGTACGAGAGCTTGCTGCAGAGGTCAAGAACCACATGGACTTCAAGATTAACGCTGTCATGGTGAGTCATAAACCTTTATACAATAAATGCTTAACTTCCGAGTTTTCTTCATTTTTGTAAAAAGAACAAGTAGTAGTAGTAGTTAACTTTTCGCCAAATTCTAAAAAGTGATCGAGCATGTAATTTTGTACTATAAAACAGTGAACACGTAATATACCACTAAAATATTTTAGTGGTAAATATAATAATAACCCCGTAGTTTACATTCGCTACGAGCTCGCTACGCCTGCTACGCTACGCGCTTTAAGCTACGGCGTAGCACGCACGTCTTTGCTGTGGTTTTATTATCCGACTTCTTTTGTGTAATAAATTCAAGCCCATCAATTTATTATCGAGGAATTTACTGCTTGAGACGTCTTCTATTATTATTTACACTTTGCGTAACAATTTCATTATCAATTTATTTACGCCCTTGAAAACGCAGGTAAATAATTTGCGCTGCAAATGTTTTAAAGTCATAATTCTACAGTATTTATATAAAATGTTATTATTATGTTGTAAGTACATTGTACTTGCAGACTGTACACATTTGTACTTTCTAAGTTTATCTTAGACATCACTGACATCGGTAAAGGAAAACATCGTGAGGAAACCTGGACTTATAATTGATATAAGTCTACAATCGGCAATCCGCCTTGAGCGCACGTGGTGATCAATGCTCGTGCCGTCTCTGTATGAGAAGAAGCCTTTGCCCTGCAGTGGACTATAATAGGCTGGTATTATTCGCCTGTATTGTTAAGTTTGTAAGGTTGCTAACAGTGTAAGTTCATATTTTTAACCCCCGACGTAAAAACGACGGGGTGTTATAAGTTTGACGTGTCTGTGTGTGTGTGTGTGTGTCTGTCTGTGGCATCGTAGCTCCCGAACGAATGAACCGATTTTGTTTTTGTTTTTTTTATTTGAAAGGTGAATTAGTCGGGAATGTTCTTAGCTATGTTTGATGAAAATCGGTCCAAAATGGCCGCCGCTACAAAATGACGAATTACATTTTTTTTTCACGACTCCCTCAATATGGATATCAAATGAAAGGGCTTGACTAGTAGAATAATGCATACTGTATTGAAAGGGAATGAGGAATATTAATTAACTAACGAAATAAAAACTAAAAACTTGAAAATTAATTTTATAAACTCTAAGGGCCAAAGCACCGGTTCCCTGCTGTTTAAACAGCCGGCTGTTTAAACATAGGATAGACTGGGTACGATTGTGCCAGAGTACGGATGTGCCAATTGGACGTAGTTACGCAAAAAGAATCCAATCCACACTTTTTCCAAAATTGAATTATATAATTATATCAAACGCATTCTCAGGGTGATATATCTTTAATATCAAAAAAGATCCATGTGACGAAATATAACTTTAGACGTATCTACAACTTCTCAAAACCAGACTAAATTACATTTAAAAACTTTCAAATAAAAATTAAATTAAAAATTTAAAAAACCCCCAACGCAAAACATAAAAGCAATTATTTAAAAAGTAAAAAATAATATCTTTTGTTGAGCCATCAAATGTTTGTTCGTTGAAATGGCGCTATAATGTCGCGGCGGGGTACCGCTAAGTCAGCAATAGCTAAATAGGTAAAATAGCGAACTCATGGATTTGCAATGAGATTGCTCAACAAAAGATATTATTTTTTACTTTTTAAATAATTGCTTTTATGTTTTGCGTTGGGGGCTTTTTAAATTTTTAATTTAATTTTTTATGTATACAGAAACGGTGCGCTTCTATTCTCGCACACGTAGGTGTCAGTCGTTTCAATTTTGTATATAAAGTCTCGTTTTTAATAACATTAGGTTAAGACTTTTACTAATCATATATTGTAATTTAATCTGAGATTAATAAATTATTACTATTATTATTATTAAAGCTCAAGCAGCTTTCAGTGGCAATATTTTTTTTTGTTCCTGACGTTTCTTCCACGTCTCCCACCTGATTATGGTCATTTTTGGAGGTCAAGTATCTACGTTATTTTACTTTTAATGCAAATACAAGTTTTAAATGTTCTAACTAAACTCTAAATAACCCAAAACCATTTTACATGTACCCCGTAAAGACAATGTTTTGCGTGCGTTACATTGCGCGCTATCATAAATAGTAACTTATCACACTAAAAATAAAAGTCAATGTTTAATGTTACTTTGATAGTTTGTTGTAATAATTATAATAAATTATTCACAGAATTAGACATATTTGCAAGCCGGATTATAATTTTCTTAACTGCCTCATTAAAACAATCAAGTGTCTTTAAATATATTTAATAATTGTTTGTTCAATTAACTTTAATTCGTTTTGCTCATAACATAAACATCAGTTTTGTATATTGCAGATAACGGTGTGAGTTGCACTTTTGTATCATGTATTTATTTTGTAAATTAGTTCATAAGACCTAATGTGTAACTGTTTGTTTATACCAAATAAATAAATAAATAGGCAGTATGTGTAGTAAACGGCTATGTGATAAATCGTATATAAATCTTAATTAAGTTTATTGTTAAGTTTATCAATCATTAAACATATCTAAATCTTTAACTCTCCGTGCTATAAAAGTATTGACTTTTAGATCGACAATATTTTTTGTATGACAACATAACGTTTGTAGATACATAAAATAGTAAACAAATTGATTTGAAAGTGGTTTCATATTTACTATGTAAATGTACGATACGGTAGGAACGGGGCTGAAAGGAAGGCTATACAACACATGTTTCATCGAACGAATGTCACTGAACTTTTTATTATTGAAGGTCGGATTGAAGTACGAACTCGGGACCTATTTAGAAACACGTGTTCATATTAAGCACTGAAGTTATGAACATTATTTTTACATTCCAATGTAGTTTTAGAATCTAGAAGAATGCTTGTGCAAATCGTTCATAGCTCGTCAATTGAGGACAACTCGTGTTCCATTAAAAGCATCATGAAATATTAAGTACGCCTACAAACGACGGGGCTTAGATAAGCTTCTCATTTGTATTTCGTTATGTCCCTTTGTTTACACTCCCCAAAAAGCACTTTTTTATTTGTCAGAAAAAACGAAAATAATTTCTCATTGTGACATTCTGGCTCAACAGATCTTAGATAATGTTCAATTAATTTGAACATTCAAAGTTTTGCGTGAGTAAAGCATTGACGCTATTTTTGAGAATAATAACTTCTGCAAGATAATACAGATATAGGTTCGCTTTATAAGTATCTAGCTGAATAAAGATCGCGCGATTTACGCTCCAACTTTTTAGTGGTTGATATACCTAAGCATAAAACGGGTTTGGGTAACCAGGTGGTTATTTTTTTAATGTATTTAACGTGTCTTGTTACCAACCGTACTATGTATAATAATAATAATAATAATAATAGCCTTTATTCAGACATCATAATTACATATTAATTAATAGAATACAATTTAATTTAATTTAATATAATACCTACTATTATTCATGCTTTATTTAATTTTTACTTATTTCTATTTATAATTCAAATAAATTATTTGTTCTACATTGTGTTTGTTGTTTTTTGTCTGTCTGTGTGCCTCTTGTTGGCAAAGGCCTCCCCCAACTGTCTCCATTTCTCTCTGTCATTGGCTATTGTTGTCCATCCACCACCTGCTATAGCTTTTATCTCGTCCACCCATCTTCTTGGTGGCCTACCTCGTTTCTGTTTCCAATGACTTGTGAACCAGTGCATTGAGGCTTTCGACCACTTCTCTTTACCTCTGATGATATGTCCTGACCATTTCCATTTAAATTTTCTGATAGTTACTGTGACATTCTTTGTTCTAGTACATTTTTTAATATTGCTAGTTCTTAATCTATCAGAAAGCCTCTTTCCCATCATGCTCCTCTCCATAGCGTTTTGACAATTTTCCAGTTTCTTGACATGGGTTTTATTGAGTGCCCAGGTTTGACAGCCGTATGTGAGAACAGGCAGTATACAAGTGTCAAAAAGTTTACGTTTAATAGCCATGCTCATTTCGTTGTTTTTCATAACCTGTTTTAAATTCCAGTATTGTTTCCATGCATTTCCTAAGCGTCTATTAATTTCTTTGGATGTAAGGTCTATGGGAGAGATTGTTTGACCTAAATATATGTATTCGTCTACATAATCGATTGTGTTATTGTTCACGCAGATAGGTGTCTGGTGCCCATTCGTCATGGCCTTAGTTTTTTCCGCATTCATGATTAATCCCACCTTACGACTTTCACTGTCCAAATCATTCAGCATATTTTGTAGACCTTCTCCCGTCTGTGCGATGATAACTAAGTCGTCTGCAAATCTTAGGTGCGACGGATTTTCGCCGTTAATTTGTAACCCACAATTCTCCCAATCAAGTTGCCGGAACACTTCCTCCAGAACAGCTGAGAACAGTTTAGGTGACACTGGGTCGCCTTGACGTACCCCTCTCTCGATTCTTATTTCCTTACCCTCCTTTTCTAGTTTGATTTTGGCTTTGCTGTTACCATAGATTTGTTTAAGAATCCTAATATATTTATATTCTACGCCTTGATTTTTAAGAGCTTGCCAAATCTTCTCCTGTTCTAATGAGTCGAAGGCTTTGCTATAGTCCACAAAGCAGCAATAGAAGGTAATGTTATATTCTCTGCCCTTTTCAAATAGTTGTTTCACAACATGAATGTGGTCCAAAGTTGAATATCCACTCCTAAAGCCGGCCTGTTCTCTCGGTTGGTTGTCATCTAATGTCTTCGTTATTCTGTTGAGGAGTATCTTAGCGAATACTTTATAAATATTTGACGTTAGACTAATAGGTCTGTAGTTGTTTATGTTGTTTTTGTCTCCTTTTTTGTGTAGCAATATTATAGTTGATGTTGACCATTTCTCAGGTATGGTCTCGTTACCCAGCACTTCATTGAATAGGTATGTAAGAATCGGGACGAGGTGTTCCATGTTCTCTGTAAGATATTCGTTACTGATGCCATCTGATCCAGGAGCTTTATCCTTCTTTTGGGTTCTTATGGCTTTTTCGACTTCTTTGGGTATTATGTTCGGTACTTCTTCTCCGCCTGCCAGTTGGTCGGTTCGCTGTTGTTTTCCTTTGAGTACAAGTCTCTGAAAAAGTTTATGGCTATTGACATAATTTCTGGACGTCTTGTTTTGCGTTTCATGTTTTTGTCAGAGAGGTTAGGTATCCAGTCCGTTTTATCTTTCAGTTGTTTCGTTGCTTTCTTGATGCCTCCGGTTTTCGAAATACATTTTTCCAGTATTTCTAGTCTATGTCTTTGACGGTCCTTTCTCATGTTTAATTTTATATTTTTACTTATCTCGCTTATTTTAAATCTAGTTCTTTTTGTCTTTCCAGTGGTAGATATTAGTTCCGCTCTGATTTTCAAAAGTTCCATTGTTTCGTTTGTTAGCCATTTTACTGCGTTTTTTTCATAAACTGGTTTAGTTATTTTCTCTATCTTTAAGAGCTCTTCAAACTTGTTATATTTGTTTTGGACATCTAGATCTTTTGTACCTTCCATAAAATCTATTAAATCCTTTGTAATCTCTGGTGTAGCGGTTTGAGGTGGTTTTATCTTGAATGGCCTGCATTTCTGCGCCATATTGGTCTGTAGTAGTTTAGCTCTGACCATTCTATGGTTGCTGTTGAGGTTGTTTGTTGAAGTTAAGGTTGTTTATGACTCTACAGTCCTGGAATTCTTTGCTTTTATTGGTAAGGATATAATCAATCTCATTTTTGTGGCAGCCATCCGGAGATATCCATGTCCATCTGTTATTTTCGCGTTTTTTATAAAGACTATTTAGTATTTTTAAGTTGTTTTCGTAAGCCAGTTATATAAGTTTCTCGCCATTCCTTGTTCTTTTCCCAAAGCTGTATGGACCCAGTATCATCTCCTCTCCGTCTTGTCTTCTTCCAGTTGAAAGTATCAATTTCTGCATTACTTGATTGCTCGGTTGGAGAGTAAATTTGTATAATTGACCACATTTCTGTATTTGGTGGTTTCAGGTTGAGTATTACAATACGTTCTGATATACCGATAAATTCATCGATATAGGTACTGACTTCTTTTTTGACCAAGAATCCTGTCCCATACTGACCAGGGGTATCTCATTTAAAGTAGAATATAAAATCGCCGTGATCCTCTATACTCTCGCCTAGGCGTCGGACTTCGCTTAATCCTATTATTGCCCAGTTTATCTTTGTCAGTGCTGTCATCAGCTCTGCCAAGCTTTCATTAGATCTGAGGGTAAGAGTGTTAAAGGTAGCGATTTGTATTGTATTCTTGTGTTAGCGAGTTGGTGTATGAGTATGCTTCTTGGGTAAACATGTTGGAGGGTAATGGTCTTCTTCCCCCACGGTGACCGGCCGGCTTGGGGTGCATGTACTATTTATACCTACTTACAAATAATTTGGCCCTGAATGAATGACTTATGAATAATCTTTGTACAATAAATATGTGCAGAAGACTAAAAACTAATCTACTCGTCCGATACTCTGCTATAACCACCGTTATACGAAGAATTATAGCTAATAGGAGAACAATCCTTCTTGTATAAACTTTTAGACAACTTCGCGGCCTCCAAATAAGATTGACCTAATCTATTAGCCGGTGTCTGCAGACATTTTATGAAAAAAGTAAGATTACTAGTATACAGTATAAAAAAGGCATTGTATTAGATATAAAAGTTATAAGTTTAATCACAAAACATACAATATCTCACGCCGCCTCCAACGATATCTCTCCACAACATGTTCTTATAGCTAGAAATCCTTTATTAGTTTCGCTAGACAGGGTATGCTGAGGCATGCATTACGACGATTTATCAAATAATCCCTACTACGAACTGGAAGCTTACTATATACGTAAATAAAATGTAATTGAATTTAATTGGTAGTGAGTTAAATTTATTTAAGCCAAGCGTATGCATGGTGAGGGGACCAGTGGATGTTGTGAGCATGTCGTGTAGGCACAGCGCAATGCTAACGTATGTGCGCCTGTGTTTGTGGATCTAGTATGCACAATACAGAAATCCTTTCAAAGTGAATTGTCATGCGAGTCGAGATAGAGAGACGCTTACATTCCCTGTTACGAGTATGTATAATAGACTCTAAATGGATTATTCTCGTTAGTATATTGACCTACAACAGTCAAGCAGATAAGTAGGTAGGTATTATACAATTAAATGAATAATAGATGATAAATATACCAATCTTTATAAAGGGAATTCACAGCCAACAACATGACTTAATTACAATGAAGTTAAATCTTTTGTTCAAATTGTAACCGTGCCGTATTTTAATTATACATATCTAAGCACAAATAGGCACTTTTCAATTTGCGTAACAAAAGCAATAAAACCGCTGAGCTCCATTTCGGTATAAAACTCAATAGGAATGTGTTAACGATGAGACGGGCGAGTTGCGAATTGAAAGTAACGATATTGCGGCGACAGCGAGCGTGGCGTCTCCGACATTAACATATTCAGCAATGGTCGATGTCGAAGTTGTGCGGCGCTTCTGTCGCCACGCCACCGCCACGCCACAGCCGCGCCGCGCCGCTACTAGCACCCGCGGACACTCGTTTTCGCGATTTGCCGCTGCCTCTCTGATATTGGAATTCTTTTGAATCTCAACTAGTCCTCTGTCTACTGTTGCCTGGGCAACTTTCAGTCGAATGCTTAGTTGACAATTCCAAAGGAATAAATCTCTCCGCGAGCTCTTTCTATTCGCTATGCAGCATTACATTAACTTCTTTGAGGAAAGTTTTGCTTAAAGCCACGTCACCTCTTTGGTGTTTGATTACGTACACTGAATGACACACGACAAGTATAAGGTACCCATGTCATCTTTTCACTTAGACAAAGTTTGTTAAGCACTTACGTTTTGGTAAAACATGTAATAATTCAGGCAGTGAGAAGTTGTACGCAAAGTTTTATGAAGGAGCGACGATGTTCGGAGTGTGAAAGCCAAGTTGGGCATGAGCCGCCGCGACATAATTATTCGATCCGTGCCACCTCCCGAATGTCATTTGTGGTTTTTGTCGGTACCCCGACGTTCTCCTTTCCATAAAAGTTCGTTTTTGTCGAATCGTCCCCCGCCATCTCTAATGAAGGCCTACAGGATTCAATTAACCGGAGGGATTGGAATGTTTTGTGATTTGTACCCGGTACGGAATTCTATCAACGCGCTTCAATTCAATGCCTAGGAGCCTTCGTGCAAATTAAATCGATCAAAAACTCAAAGAAATTGCTACGTCGCCTACAATTCACCTTTACTGCGATGGGAAACTACAAGACGACGAAAAAACCATGTACAAAGTCTTTCAAAATCGTTGGTACTTAAAAACTGGGGTATTGTCTACATAGGCATAGAATCATAGATACTTTATAAAGACACGGCGGTGCTTGAGCGCGATACTCAAAGAGTCGTGTGGGGCGGGCCAGGCGCTGCGCGGCAGCGCCGGCAGATCTCACTAAAGCACTCTATCCTCTGTCGCTGTGTTTGCGTTCTGACTATGCACTTCCAATTAGACGCATTGTTGAATGAACTCGAACATTGGGCTTCTGAGCTGCAATCACTTATTGTTAATCGAGTTTCAAGTATGGTTCTTTCAAATCACCGTTAAACTTTTATTTTTTTTACATTAGAACTGTTATTAATTTAAAGCGGAATACGTCATATTTTTCGACCTATTCAAAAAATACTAAATTAACACACGACTGAAAGATGTAGGCGGTGTGTTCACAAGAGACAAAGCATATTATTTTAGGCTCTCACCCTCACATAAATTCCGCTTTATTTTTACATAAACTATGTACCAGTACCTACCTTCGCCGTATCAAAGCATCTGATTCCTTTAAAGTTGAAGCATAGTTGAAATTCCTCCATGTACATGAAGTTTAGCAACATTTCGGTGAAATTACCCGAGTGTCTGAGGCGGGGTGGCGCATCGATTGAGCAATAAATCATAATAATATAATAGGTATAATGTAAACAGTAGCCGCGGGTGATGCCCACCCTCTAACCTCTGCCGCCCGGCCCCGCCTGCCACCATGCTTTATTTAAACACAAAAATTTACAATGGAACAGGTTACATTGAAAATTCGGGAGCTTTACCAAATATTAGCACAATATATTCATACACTCTACCTACATGGATAAACAAAGTATACTCTCTGTCACCGCGGGAAGTTCGGTAAGGTAGTACCTTCTCTTCTAAGCTGATTAATTTTTAAATATCATAAATTGACGACAGTTGGGCACTACAAAATTTATTAAAACAACCTCTGGAAACCAAAGTTAGTGTGAAAAGGTTCGCTCTAGCGGTATTGATTAAACAATAGCAAAGTGGCGTATCTCAGATAATAATGTGTCCTTTTAAAGTATCTAAGGATAAGGATTACTACAGGTACTAATATTTTTTATACTAAAGAAGTTTCGTACACGGTCTACGTAGCATTATGTATATCAAGCATACTACGGTCTTATGAAAAGAAATCACTTTTTATTTACTCAGTAATGTAAATAACATAAAAACAGGTTTAAATATGTAAACACGTTTCTACGCATGCATGTCATCATTTAGTTGGTGCAATGAACCGGGTGGTCGCAAAACAAGTAACGGTCTAGTTTCAAATGCGCTAATTGCATCTATTCTGCACGATCATTTAATTACTTTTAGGACTGTAAAAAGTTGTTTGTTATTTACCGAGGTAATTAAAAAAGAGCTTCGTAATATATCATTCTTAATTGTTATTAAATAAACCATTTTTAAACGTCCAATACAGTTCAGTGATCATATCTTTATTCAGTGTTATGTCACTACGTTCAATCTATTACTATCACTACATAAAAATAAAGTCCCCCGCCCCATCTGTCTGTCTGTCCGCGATAATTTTCATGCAGTTTTCACCAATAGACAGTGATTCATGAGGAAGGTTAAGTGTATAATTTGTTAAAATTTTGTGTAAATTGGTTGGAATGTGACGATGATGCCCGTGCGAAGCTGGGGCGGGTTCCATAGTATTATTATTCGGTCACTATCGAAACCACAAAATATAAAGGTTACAGAAAGACTGCTCCCGCCATCCTTAAAAATAATAACCTAAACTTACCAGACTCACTAGGGCTGCTACTGTATTGACTCTGTGGGTTTTATTTGTTTTAACAAATTTTTCCTGTTTGTCATTAAATGTCAATTACATCATTTATTCATTTTGACAGCACATGACAGTCGAGACTGAAGTCTGCTTGAAACTGCCTAATAATGATAATGCCAACAAACGTAATGTCAATGTGTGCATGCGAAAAATGGCGGTTTGTTCTGAGTGGTCTCTCTACTCGGGCGCGTCGCAGCCTTACATACTTTGGTCTAAACTCAAAAACTATGTAACTGGCAGGTAGGAGACATCACCCAATAATGATTTTTTTGACAGAGCCAACTTAAAGCGGGTTTTAAGTTCCACGCAGACGAAATCGCGGTCAACAGCTAGTTAAGATATAAAAACATTGCATTTGTATCGGTCATTAATCCGGTCTCAACTAGAATATGCGGTGCCGGTGTGGAGTCCTTATTATAATAAATATAATGACAGCATTGAGCGTATACAACGTAAATTTTTAAAAACTATGCATTATCGTTGTACTAGAAGTCGTATTTACCACCCCTATAGCGACTTGATGAAAAAATATAATTTGATCTCTTTGAAGTCAAGACGTACTTTTCTGGAAACTATGTTTCTATACGATCTGTGTAACAACTCATATGATTGTGTGGACATTTGTAACAGGTTGTGCTTTGTTGTTCCTAGAACTATTCAGGGACGTGGGGTGCGCACACGACCTGTTTTCGCCGTAACTCCTAGTCGCACGAATGCAGGCTTGCGGGCACCTCTACGTCGCCTCACAAATAATTTTAATAAGTTTTTCTCTAATTTGGATCTATTTGCACTGTCTATTGGAAAATTTAGAAAGATATTGTTTGACACAATTCAGAATTTATGCGAATAATATTTTAAATCTTTAGTGTTCCTTATTAGTAACTGTAATTTATGACTTATACTTCATGCAGTTATCTATTATGTCACTTCATCAACATTGTCTTTGTCTTTTTGCGTATCTGTGGAGAACGTCGTTGGTTGCACATTTGTATAACTTCCTATATTCTATTCTTTTTGTAACATTTAATGTGTAATTGTTGGTTCTTCCAAATAAATAAAATAAAATAAAATAAAAACATGGACTCTATGGTCTTCTCCACAAACAAAGTCTAAGTCAGTGTTACTAAAACACACTTAAAAAATTAAATAAAACTGTTTTTAACATGCTTATTAAATCTTAATTAATTCAGTTCGTGTGTTATTGATACACGCGCAAACCAACATTAATTGCATTGACTACCATTTAAAAATAATAACATGGAGTAATGCGTTGGTTCCCAGAATTAATGGTGTTGCCTGTGGTAGGTAAGCATCGGTAGTATAAATAAGTTCGACGGAACCACGACTCGTTGCCGGCTCGGTATGTGAAATAGAATCACTCGAGCTTGGTTAATATTTTAGTCTTTCAAGTGTATTTGAAAAAATATTACCTACTTGTATAATGATTACAACATTTCAAATACTTAATTATCAACATTCAAATGTAATAATATTGTTGCGTTAATTTGATTTATGTACAGTCACGAGCAAAAACATGTAAACACTTGGTCTCATTCTAAACTGATTTTCTCCTAAACTATTATTTGAAATGTTATGGGGTTACGGATAGATTATTTTTGATCTTAAACTACTATAAAACAGGTTTTATCTTTAAGTTGAAATAGTTATTTCACGAGAAAATTGCTTTTGAATTTTGCAATCTGTATACATATTTATGCTCGTGACTGTACATGAAGCAAAGTAAACGCTGTGTAAGCAAGATGTCCGGAATTCAAATGGTGAGTTCTCATTACGTACTGATAAAATGTGATGTATACAAAAGCATGGGACGTCGTAATTAACTTCTTACAATATTTGCATTTTCCAATATTACATTTCAGCAACAATATTCTAATAATGTAACGGGATGAACAGTTTCATAGATGCACGCCTTCGCGAACTATGATAAACTCAATAATTCGTATAATGTAACGCCAACAATTTGTGAAGTGAGTACACACACCCGCGGGCTTGTCGCGTGTTTGATGCAAGTTCCCGACGTCGCACGACACAACTATGCGAACCCAAGTGCTACCTTCAAACACGTGAAATACCTGCTTCGACTATGCTAACCAAATCAATTTAGAATTCACAACAATTTCCAACTACCTCACTCTGTCTCATTTTCCACCATCTACGAGCTTTCGTAGCTACATTCGTAGCAAGAGATTTATTCGTAGCATTAAGCGTAGCAGTTCGTAGCAACTTACTGACCACTCATAAATCTTTTCGGCAATGTTTTGCATTAAAAGGAAATGACTAGAGTTGAAACTAAACTCTAAAAGTTAACTAGTGCAGTGGAGAAACTGTATTTATGAACCAAGTAACACAATACCTAACGCTGCCATACTTTTGCAATGGCACTGATGATGTTGGTAGATTTTTATTTTCTTTTCGTATATATAATACACCTATACCAATTTTATTTATGAATGTCGATTATTTACTAGTTATACGAATATTGATTAGGTATCCATATTCAATACTAGTTCAACTTTCTTAGCGCTCATGAGTCAACGTTGCGTAGGTTGCTTGAGGGGTCTCTAAGGGCTTGCATGGGTAGGGTGTTTGAATAAACATCAGCTACCCATCTATATGCCAAATGTCTCTTGTCGGTTTTTTCTTACATCATTTTATTTCAATTCCATTCCAGATCCATTCCTGATCAAACATTTCCCAACATTATTTCTACTTCTACCGATGCTGTGTTTAATCAAAGTCTTATTTGTTTTGTATCGTATTAATACTTTTACTTGTCCATAGTTCATAATGAAACTAATTATGTAACTAACTATTTATATTCTGGAGCGCCTTGCATATAATCTGATCAACGTATTTTATTTTTACGAAACCGTTTGAGAGCTAAAGGGTTGGAAGCCACACAAGGAGTACAATATCCGCTCGGCTTGTAAGGTAATACGTTACGCTTCCCACGCTATACGATACAACATGTGTATGCTTAAATTCCGTAGCCAGCCTAAGTGCAAGGCGCACCGCCAAATTCCAGCGGCGTGCCGCAGGGCGAACGGGGTACCCCAACGTGGAGGGGGGGGCGGGAGAGGACACACCAAGTAGACCGCTGCACTTGCCCGACCTTAATGCCGCCATCAGCAAATTGCGAAACACCAGCTGTTTGTGACAAGAAATCTCAGACATAATTCACGCCATTGGACCGCAATCGGTGCCGGAAATTGCTATGACAATCATCTCCGATGCGACATTTATGACGACATCGCTTACAAATCTCCTAGCAGCCCATTCAAACTGAAAAATGCGAACGATAAAAACACGATCTCAGTATTTATCATGTCATAACGATTTGAAAGCGCATTTAAAAATCCTTTCGGGCGCTTCATCGCTTACATTTGAACACGTCGCGGGCGGAAGGAGGATCGAGTAATATCTGTCAGAGCGTGTAGAGGGTTATTAAATACCATCTCGGGGGCTGAGTGCACCGTGACCCATATCCAGTCGCTGCACCGCCCGACTTATACGAGTGGACTTTATTGATTCGCAGTCTTGAGACGATGCCCCGTCCCGCTCGCACGCGCCGGCCCTCGCCAGGATAGAGGGCGGTGATTCCTGTAGGCTACTTACTCAATATTCTAAAGCGCGCACCGATGTCTGCACTACTACCACCATACCCGATACTCCGATACCACGTTTTATACTCAAATGACAACGCAATTTATAGCGTGCTAGTCCTTGCTAGTGCTAAGAACGGAAATGGAACAACAACTCCTACTAACGCAATAATAATATCAACGCAATAGCAGAAAATGCTTTTAGATATTACAACTTGAGAAAATAAATAATATCCTTCCAAAGATTAATGGAAGTAGTGCGGCTTTTACATTTTGCTCTTTTTCTATTATGACAAAGAACACAATGCAGTGCGACTGAAGCTTAAAATAATTATTAAGTCAGTACGTAACTACACATTTGATTTAACTTGCTTGAAAGGAAAATATTACATTTAAAGTAGCTTACGTATATTGCTGGAAATATAAGTGATATGAGGGATATAGTTTGAGCGTGGGCGCAGGGCCAGCCGGCGGTGCCAGAGGGCGGGGTTCATTGACCTGCACCACTACCTTCAATAATAAAACTCAATTTAGCGACCTCTGCCTTCTAATAAACGTTACAAAGTAATCATGTTATTGTAAGACGTGCCTCCCGGAATTTTTCTTCAGAACAAAACCGAACTATTTCATTGAGATCTGACATGCGATCATTTTGTACTTGAATAAATTGAAAACGAGTTTAACATTGTAAAAGGCTATTGCAGAAACATTATTAAACGTTACCTTTATTATTATAATTTTTCTCATATGATTTGAACAATTTATAATTAATTTGAGAAAATAATATTAATATAAAATGTTCGGTGACAAATATGTCGACGGTTATACGATTACATCTGAATTTACTAATAGCTGGTGACTACCTATGGCAATGAATTTTTATTACCCACTTTAGAAATAAATTAGTGGTTACATTTATGTTATGTGAGGTTAATAAATTGGTACGTTACATGGAAAGGTTTGTTTAATTGAGATTTTACCACACTCTGCTCACAAAAAAAAACGCACGCAACTTTTTTTACTTTTACTATACTTACACTAGATTTTATATAGCACATGTGGTTAGAAACATGCCAATTTTTCATGATGGTATTTAATCTAGGAATATTGTCCTTATTGCCCTGGTTACAGCATATCAATAGCACACCTACGACACTCCATACAAACGAAACGATTTAATTACCTACTCTACTACCAAAATAACAGACTGTACAAATACGTGCGTGTCTGTGCGTGTCTACGCGCCGCTCGAACTAAAAGCAGTTTCGAGAGCACGTTCGATGCGGGAAGAGGTGAGGAACAGTGTTTCGGAGGAAGGCGCGGCGTGTCGCTACGGTACGGTAGTACTAATATTTATACAGTGTCAATAGGATGAACTCGTATAAAAAAATGAACTTTTAAGATTTTATGTTATGAGTTATTTACTAGTTTATATTAAAAAAAAAACTTTTTGAACCTAGTCACAGGCGGACGATCGTTTTCAAAGGACGTATAGCAGTAAAAGTTCGCGACATGCGGATAAAAAATAGATTTAGTTTGCTGTAGCGATTTCCTCGAGTTGAGCTCTGTCGACACACCGGCTTACGTTTGTTCATATTCCCGAAGCTAGGACTTCAGCAGTACCTATACCCAATGAACTAGAATGAAACGTTCCAATCTATACTCAACCGCCTTTTTGATGTCGTGTTAACGTTTTTTAAGCACGAGGATACAGGTCCAAAACCTGCTTCGATATATTACCTTTTACATTTCCGTTCATTTACATAATTTATGTAAACTTTACCCTTCTTAGATTCACTTAAATCATGAGGAACGTGAACATGTAGTGAGAAAACTTGGTGAGCAATCCTCTTTTTTTCTCTATATTATGATGTGACTATCTATACAAAAACGTAAAATTGAAGTGTCTGTTTGTAATGTCAAAATAACAGCGTTTAACTAAATGCATATGAAAGTGTAAGGGCGGGTTGTTTCAAACAGTCGGTTAACGTTACATATGGACGGTTAAAAAGTTACTATGACTGATGATGTTTAACGTACGTTAAATGTAACGGGTTGTTTCATGACATAATATTTTGATGTTTGAAGTAGCTGTTTGACAACACAAAATTACGATGACTGGTCGGTTATGGTAATAGTAACTTTTTGACGTATGATTTTGTGAAACAACCCATTTTTTTGATTCAACGATACTTAGCGCCATTTTTTTCTATTACCGTTCAGTAATGGTAAGTTGAAGCAACCCGTCCTAAACGATATTAAACAAAAAAATGTTTCAATTTTTGTCTGTTTGTTCCGGATAATCTCTGAAATGGCTGGACTTTCACTAGCAGATAGCTGATGTTATAAGGAGTAAAATATTTTTTTTTTTTTTAAAGAAAATAAAGCTCCGAGCAATAAAATGAAAACCCCGCTGAAACTATCACGCGGACGAAGTCGCAGGCATCAACTAGTGAGTGATAAAACACCAATATAAAGTAGGGCAGCAACTTGCAAATAAATATAGATATAAAATTAATATCTTATTTGATTGCAAGATCATATACAAAACCAGTTTCTATCATTGATTTACTAGAGTTTACTTTGCCAAACGAGATAGATTCCCTCCCCCTCACCCCTCCTACCTGCTCCCTGTGGTTTTGAGTAAAGGGTAGCACCAACACGCTTCTGAGCATGGTGTCGGACAGAGTGGACAGCCAAATCCTGATGCATTGGTCGCACATGCATGTCCAAAATAATAATAATTTCGTTTTTATTAACATAGCTTTAAGTATCTACCCACTAACATAATATAATGGACTTGTATCAATTACCGTGTACTTAGTGTGAAATAAATATTATATATAATATTATACTAGCTGACCCAAAAAACGTTGTCCTGTTGATAGATTTTTCAATTTTCTTACCGTTTAAACCTTCCCCGGACTTCCACAAATATTAAATTAGATTAGACCAAAATTAGCCAAATCGGTCAAGCCGTTCTCGAGTATTTGCGAGACTAGCGAACAACGATTCATTTTTATTATATAGAACTAGCTTCTGCGAACGATTATCCTAAGGGAACACATTACCGGGATAAAAAGTATCCTATGTGTTAATCCAGAAAATGGTCTACCTATGCGCCAATTTTCATCCAAATCTGTTCAGCGGTTTATGCGTGATTGAGCAACAAACATCCAAACATCTTCACAAACTTTCGCATTTATAATATTGTTATTATTATTATATTATATTATTATTATTACTAGGAAGTAGGAAGTAGGATAGATTTCATTTCAATTTGCATTCATAAGCAGACCAAACAGTTCCCCCAATCATAGTTCAGCAAGAAACCACGTACACATCTCCGTACAGTCTCAAGTTTGTAACTTTGAAACCTATATCTCTTGCGCAACTGCGAAGTGTTTGCACGTGTGTCGTAATAACTGTTAGGTATTACTTATTGCGCAACCGCCGCGAACTTGATGTACGGGGAGTACGCCGGTAGACTTGTCACTATGTAGATCACGCTTATGAGATTCGTGTGTTATGAAGCGTTGTATGTCATGCGTTCTAACATGTAACCAGTGTAAGTAAGTAAGGAAGTGTAAGTAAGGATCAGATTTCGATGCATATTTACATTTGATAGGAAAGTATGGATATGACTTCTAGAAATAATTTATTTAAAGAAATAAAAATGTACACAAAGTTCATTTTTCGCTAGCAAAGCATGGATACGACTTCTAGAAATAATGGAGTTGAAAAAAAAAACACGGTAATCATTAAATTTTTCGATACAAAAGTCCATTCCTTACAAGGTATGTGTTGGCTTAGGTAAATAATAAATATGAATCCAGATATCCCATATCTGAAACAGAACAAAGCCACCGACTTCCGAAACTGAAGTTATGTGTGAGCTGTACTAAAGTTATTTATCACTTTTTAGATTTTGAAGGCTGTTGTCTTTTTTGTAAAAAAGCTTTTTATTTTTCGGTTTTTAGTACCTCCTTATCATCCAAATCCATTAAGAAACGGCAACACAGTCAAAACATTGAAGCGCGATGCGCGCTCGAGTACGGACGTATTTCCACTGTGTACGGAACGAATTTTATTCGCGTGTTGCGCGGTCATAGCCGCTGCCCGTATACACTATGAGTTCCAAACAACTCATAGTCAATGAATTGCTGGCATTTCTAGTCCATGCTATTGACTACATGGACGAGGTTAGCATCCTGCAGATATGCCGGTCCAATTTCAAGGAGGACGAGATTAGCAGTGGTAAGCTGTTACTGTTCCAGTCACTTGGAAAGCTGGACCAGATGCCGTCTCGCCGCAGAGATGGAACTGAGAAGAGTATTCAAGATATCATTGATATGTTGAAGAAGACCGACCCGGACGACGTGCCTGATTTCGTGGCGAAGGAGCTGAGTAAACTGCCTCCCGTCACTTTCGATCACGTTGACGTTACACAGCTGCTAAAGAACATCACTACCTTAAAGATGGAGGTGACCAAGTTGCAGACCAGAATGGAAGTCTCAGAAAAAACGAATACTGAACTACGTGCGGAAATAGAATTATTGCGCAACGTGGGTTCAGTAATTGGGTCATCTGAGGCCTCAAAGGTGAACACACGTCGAGAGGCGGAAAAAGCATCAGTCGGCAGTTTTGAATCGCCGAACACAAGTGCGTCACCAGCTGCCGATAGTGCTGACCAAGCGCCGCCCGCCGCCGCCGTCGCCCGCAATCTAACACCGACTGCGGAAACGTCACACGTAGGTACGTCGACCCCTAAACATACCTACGCTGCTTCTGTCACGAACGGCAAATCTGTTGCGTCGCAACCTAAGCGACAAAGCAAAATAGGGGAAAAACCGAAGAAGGGTGCTGCTCAACCTGCCCTGACTGCGGTCCGTAGTTCCTTGCCAGGAGCGGGCCAAGTTGATGAAGAGGGTTTCATCAAAGTGGAGAAGAAGAAGAGGAGGCCCAATTCTCGTAACCAGTGCGGTACCGCACCGTGTGGACCCAACATGCTGCTGCGTCCTGCTGTGCCTACGACGCAGCTGTACATTTCGCGGCTGCATTACACCACGAAGATTGAGGAAGTAGTGGAGTACTTGGGAGTGAAGACCGACTGGACTCTGAGGGTTGAAGCGTTGGAATCGCGACACAACGTCAACTTTAAGTCGTTCGTGGTACGAGTTCCAACCCAACATCTACAGACCTTTTTGAAGGAGGACTTTTGGCCGAAAGGTGTCGTATATCGACGTTTCCGAGGACGGTTACGCGACACCACGCAGCGAAACACGACGCCGACAACGCCGTAAAGTGATGTTTAGTAAACGTTTAGTTGATAAGGTTTCTTTATATGTATTAGTTTATGGTTGTTTAAGATTATTTGTGTATTTTTTCTATGGGCCTCCGTCGCCTGACAATAAAATTTATTATTATATTATTATAAAACAAAGATTGAAAGTATAAGGTTAGAGAAAATTAAAACATCATCCATGTATATTTTTTTGCTTTCTGTCGATTTTTTCAAAAAGTGCTAGTCAATTTCGATAAAATTTATATGGGACCACCCCTGAGGCATACACTCTATCCATCAAAAAAAGAATTTTCAAAATCGCCTTACATTTGCCGGAGAAATCGCGTAACAAATTTACAAAAAAAAAAAATACTACATACAGACGAATTGAGAACCTCCTTCTTTTTGAAGTCGGTTGAAAATAGTGGGCAGCATTATCATAGCCTTTATTAGTTAATTCTCGGACATAGGCAGACCTATTTAAAATAGCACATAAATTCTGCCTAATGTGTAGGTAGGTAAGAGTCATAACTTTTTATTTCTAGGCATAGTAAAAACTAAAGAGTTAAAGCACCACTTAACCCCACGTGTGACAGCAGTAAATGCTGAGTTAAGATTACAGTAACCCATTAATATCAATGAAGTTAACTCGCCCATACCTTACAGTCACTATAACTCATTTTGCTCGGCTAACCATTTCAGCGCGTCGGTCGAATCAACGTGAAATTCATGGAAATCTAAAATTGCATTTGTAATCGCTATAAACTTGGTATATTAGTTACCAGTTTAGCGTTTGTAAATAGGATTAATTATGTATTTAGAAACTGATTACATGATTCGCTTAAAATGTTTTTAGTTTTATTAACACTTTAAAAAAACTTTTTCAAACGGTACACGCGTTTATATACCCTTTGCTGAAATATTTGACTCACTTTCATCTCTTCTCCCTATATCCCTTTCCGCATCTTGTTTAGGTATTTATTATTTATTTATTTCAGGTAACTGCACAGCTTACAATTAAAAAATAACAATATGAACTTACTGAAAATTACGCCAATTACGAAGTACACAATATATAATTAATTTACAATAACTCATAATTATTTTTTGTTACAATATTGTATGCCCATAACTCCAACATTCACACAGACATCTTAACTCATAACTTTAACCTACAATACAATTACCTCACACTCCACATGAAACACCTACACCTACTGCTAATTATTTTTTCATATTTTTTATTTCGAACGTGTTTCCCGTCACCCCATTCCCCTTGCTTCCGGATTGCTCGACAATGCCGACGTGGTTAAGAGGCTCAAATGAAACCACGTGCTTTGAGTAGACAGCAAGGTATTGGTCAAGCTGCTCTGTTAGACAATAACTACCACTCAACTATTATGCTAAAAAAAAATCGTTTTAATCCTTATTTTATAATTTTTATTTGTTTTGTACTAATGACATGTGTGTACAATATACAATCACATGATGCCATGTTTGTAAGAAGCCACTGAGTCACCTGGTGACCTGTGATAAAGGTTTTTTTAGGTTGACTGGTAGAGAATGCCTAAGGCATTAAGTCCGCCTTTGTACCTTTGTGCATGAAGTGTAAATAAATAAATACATAAATACAGGTTTTTTCAAACCTACTTCAGGCACCAGCTCTCACAATGTGAATAAATTTATATGCAAACATCTAAATGTAATTGGACCATAACCATTGTGAGAGCAAATAAATAAATTTATAATTATCTCTAGCACTCAACTGCTTGACTGCTGACATGACTCTTAGAGTCATTTTTGGACAGTCATGTTTCCAAACAGCACACATCTATGCCAAAAAGTGAACATGTATACAGTATCAGTGTGTACGATATAATCGGATTATTCATGTGTGCACCACAGACGACCGCAGCAACATG
This sequence comes from Charanyca ferruginea, assembly GCA_947361185.1. Classification (NCBI taxonomy): domain Eukaryota; kingdom Metazoa; phylum Arthropoda; class Insecta; order Lepidoptera; family Noctuidae; genus Charanyca; species Charanyca ferruginea. Next base: position 10,128,250 of record OX376058.1, read on the forward strand.
CTTGTCGCTGCAGACTTATTGCATTATGTCACCGCTTCGTACCACGTCCTCGAGTAAACACGCCGACAGCACTCCACAAGCGCCCAAATTAGATGCTACACTTAATATGACGTGGGACAATTGAATTATGAAATAATTCACGAATATTTCACCTTGGTGTCGTGGTTACGACGTGGTAACGCAGAGAATATAAACTTTATTGGTGTAGTAATTTTGTCCGCGAAAGTGTCCGCGTGAATTTTCTTCTGTATAGGTAAACATCTATACCAACATACTAATAAATAAAATTGAAATATCTACTGGTAATGTTAAATTAGCAGCTTTTTACTGAATACATTTGAATGTATACACGGTACTAATAACTAAAAATCTATTATTTTTATTTTTGTCCGTCTGTCTGTTTGTACCGGCCAATCTCCGAAACGGCTGGTCCGATTTTCATGGGACTTTCACTGGCAGATAGCTGATAGTATCACGAGTAATATAGGCATACTGTTATTTTAAAGATTTAGCGTTCCATGCAAAATAATTAAACCCCACAGATAACCGGAATTCACGCGGATAAAGTCGCGGGCATCAGCTAATTTCATAATAAAAGTAACCTATAAAGCAGCTTACGTAGCTTTCTATTAGTGAAAACATTTTCAGATTCGAGCCAGTAGTTCAGCATATTAGCGGGTTCAAACATGTAAACAAACGACCAAACAAACTTTTCGGCTTGTAGATTGATATTAAAAAGCCGAAAAGTTTGAAACATAGAAATATGTAGTATGTTTGTAAAGTATAAACTCAAAAACTGTTGGTCCGATTTCAAAATCTCTTTCACTATTAGAATTCTACATTATCACTGAGTAAAATAGGCTATACTTATCAATTGAAAAAAATAAGGATTCTTTAGAAAATTCCCGCGGATAAAGTTGCGGGTCGAGTGCTAGTACCTATAATATATAATAGTGCACTACTATATTATATTGCCATGTTTTTTAAAACCCGATGGTATCCTTATGTTCAGGATCAGTGGAATACAGAATATATGTGAATTCCCAGTAGTGACTCAAGTGTATGAAGGGCATATACTTATGTGTACTTGATGATATGAGTGAAGTGACATGAGCAAAGTTCACTAACCCCGTCTGAAAACATGTCGCTCTTACCAAAGAATGACATCTTGTCTCAACATGTTTCAAAATAATTTTGCAACTTATTATGGAACGTTTTGGAGTGACTTTGAGATCACAATGTTCTATACATTTCCATTCAAGTTGGCAAAGTATTTGCTCAACGGTACTAAGCTTATAGCGAACAAAAAATGTTCCATATAATATTTGTCATATGGTAGTTATTTAAAGGCGTCGCGTCGGTGTATAGCGACACATTGAGCGCCAACGAGACGGAATCATAGTGAATACGTTGAGTTTATCTGAGGCGTTTATCTCCGCTTTATTCGTCTCAACCCCTCATCTTTACCGGTTGCTACAAATGAGAGTGGCGTATCGACGCTGCCTCTGTATCTCTTTTTACATATTTTCGTAAAACGGTCTTTACTTGATTTTTTCTTGCTTTAATGAGACATACATGTCTTAAACACAACTATGTACTTATACAAATTGAAGCTATTATACGGCACTCGCGTTGCATTTCTTGCGGTTAATTAACTGTCTCTGCTAAAACAACACAGTTGAACGAACAATTGTAAATACCGTTGCAATTATTAAAATGTAACATCATAACATTTGCAAAGACTCCATTTGTCTGCGCAAGGAGCTCGCAAACAGAATAGTTCGCATAATAAGTTGGGAATAGGACTCAGCAATAGTGGGCCGAAAGCGACGGAACTTAGCTCAACAATAAAGTTGAAAAATCGAGGGGATTGCTGCGCTGCGGGCGTCGCACGGAAAAAAACGACGCCAACATTTCGCACTTAATGAAACTGTAGCTGAAACAAAATAAAGGAATGTATTTACGGCCGGCACTAAGCATTGTTTCAAGAATACTCCGCTTTCAGAGCCGCTTCTAATGGCCGAGATAAAATATTTGAGGTGTCTTGTGATTATTTAATTGCTGCTTTTCTCTATTAGCCGTGTATGGTCAATATGTTATATATATATGTCGTTTAGTGCAAGTTTAAGTTACGTCATACAAAAGAGATGTTTCAATTTGGTAAAAACGAATCGCGTCGTGTCGCACCCAGATTAAAAAGATTTTCTCCTTATTATCAAAGGATTAATTTTAATAAAAATCCTTTTGCGTGGAGCGAGGGGTGTCGGACGCTGCAAGTGCGGTATAGTGGTGTAGAAGGCGGGCTCAGCTCAGTGCAAGTTTTAATTACTTCGCCCCCACTTCGCGAGCTTGTTCCTAGGATGAGGCTATTTCGTCTCACAAGTAAAAACTCTCATTTATAAACTGCGTTCCCTGTAGACCTTTTTTAAAGCTTCTGAATACGTAATAAGACCTAGTTAAAATAATGCTCGGAACTGATCGAGTACGCTTGTCGAATTGAGAGTGAAAGTTTATATTATGTATGTAAACATTAACGCATATTTTCAACTATGTTAGGTATTTGTTTGAAACTTTAGACGAGCTGCGGTTTGTTTCGAAACCATTTGAGCTACCTAATTGTGTACCTAATATAGGTGTGCTAATGGCCTAGATGTTACAATAGCTAAGTTTATTCAATCGACGTGCAGCAACACTAAAGCTATGGAGGCAATCGGTTCTGGGTCGTTAAGATCACGCAACCTCTATCATTAATATCAAACACTCGCAAGTCAAATTGCCACATGACTGCATGACCTTACTTAGGTATCTAGGTACGACATCTTTCTTTTAAGATGCTATCTGAGTACTATACGTTACTTGTAAATCGGCTTAATTAGGTAGCTTTGTGTTAATCTGAACACAAACTTATCCCGTTAAGACCGAAAGTCCTATTTACCTGTTAATCCTATTTTCTAATATTCTACCAAACAAAAGGTTAATAAAACCAAATTAAGAGAGAATGTATGTAGCGACTAGCGGTGGTTATTTTAGATATTGTGAATTTTCTGACTAAATTAACTTTTTGCTATGGTCCTATAATGAAATTTTCATGAAAACTCTCCCGAAAAGGTTATAACAAGCCTACGGTGGAGAAAACACGTCCTGTCTTCCATAAAGCAAGAGAAAGGTGTGGCAGGGGAGTGGAGCTGATTATTTTTGATCGTTCGCTAATGCCTGGCTGTGGGACAAAGGCAGCTATCGATCAGCCCAATTCCACGCCGGCTAATTGCCGACAATTGTCTACCGCTTTTATCCGGCCACTCTTTGTGCTCGCGGGCCGCGGCTCGCTCCATGACTTGACTGTTTCAACCCTTGTAAATCATACCAAAGGGGAAATGTTCACGCAAATACAAACTTTTATTTTAAAAAGGCGTGCTTTTAATACTTTTACATGTCGCAGTACACCCGGTAGTTTTTACAAACGCGTGGCTTAACAATTGTCATCGTCAGGGGCTGATGTCGGCTTACTTTATATTATGTTATTTTCTTTATTTGTTTTGTTTTCTGTCGTTTTAATTGGGTCATTCCAACTATGTGCCCTTTTTGTATTCTGTTTTTTTTTTTGCTAAAAGCGTAATTTTTATTATGGTAATGCATTTTGTTAATATAAACTATCCGCTAATCTGGGACTAACTGATGCAGCAATAACAGGCTTCTGTAAACCGTGTTTAGTACTTAACTCGACTATTTTGTTGTGCAGCGCATAATGGACAGTGCAGAGGCTGCAGCTCTATCAGCCGGCAATGGTGGCAGCGATGGTGCACCGGGATCATACTACGATGCTCGCTGGCTGAACGTGCACGCAGACGATGGGACCCTGGCGGCCCGGGCTAGACGCCTGACGCTGACGCCCAGCAGGCACTTCGACCACATCGCTGTCAACACCAGCTACAGTGCTGTGCTCATGCCGCCTTATATCAATACTGATGGTTTGTTCGCTTTATTATCAACTATCTTTTGCCCACGACTTCGTTCGCCGGAATGTCGGTTATTTTAGACCAAATCGCTGATTAAAAACTAGCATATATTATTTTTTAGGGTTCAAGCATTGTCTGTACCAGATTTCATTAAAATCGGTTCAGAAGTTTAGCCGTGAAAGCGTAACTAGCAAACCAACTCCTTTTCGCATTTATAATATTATTAAGTACTTATGGATTAGCACCACAAGAACCATACGGTTCTTGTACACACGTTTCAGAGATAAAAAAAAAACCGACAAGTGCGAGTCGGACTCGCCCACCGAGGGTGCCGTACGAATATGTACAGTTTTCAGACTTTTCCCTGGTACTTGTAGTATAAGACGACATTACTTGTCAAATTTCATAGTTCTAGGTAAACGAAAAGTACCCTATTCATTATGATTCCCTTGAGAGTGTCGAGTGTCGTGTGTTTTTTGCGGCATAAACGGCTGTATCTTTTTTTCACTTTAACTTAGAAGTTTTTCACAGTTTCAAGGAACTGTAGACTTGAGTATGTGACTTTAATTTCAACTCGATACCATAACGCTCAATGGTCTTGACAGGCAGGCGGACAGACAGACAGACAGACGGACAACAAAGTGATCCTATAAGGGTTCCGTTTTTTCCTTTTGAGGTACGGAACCCTAAAAAACGTTGAGAAAATATCTCCTTTAAAATGATTCCTACTTGTACATAAGCGGCAAGTCTTTTTATTATTTATCCGTATGTTTCAATAAACTTTATTCATATTTTTACTTAACTACCCAACAGTCACTGGGGAGTTTCAAATTATCTATAATCAAACATGACAAAACATACAGACAACAGTTTATATTTGACTCACATTTTACCCAGAATAATAAAATGCAAGCGAAAAATACAACTCCTCTCCATCCCTAAATAATGGAAGCTAATATATTGTTGACACACGGGTCGAGGAGGGGGGAAACGGGAGGGTCTCAGGGTGGCGGCCACTGATGATTAATGGACAGATTGATGTATTCCTCACTATTTAGTAGCGCTCACTCGAACAAACGTTATTTCAAATCTACATGATGAATTATTGTTGACGAAATTACGACAAGACTCATACTTTTAAAAATAATTTTCTGGAAATTAGTATACCGTAAGGATTTCCGATTTGGTCAGTTCGGGATTGTAATTACTTTTGTGATTTTAATTCAGATAGGTAGGTTGATTTTTTTATATTTGTTGTCAAAGTCAAAGTCAAATCATTTATTTCAATTAGACCATTAAAGGCACTTTTGAACGTCATATTGTAAAATTTTAATCTAGTTGCCCATTCCAAATTGTAGTTTCGTATGGAGAAGAATGGGCAAGAAACTCCATACATACTCTTTTAAAAAATAATGTTTACAAGTTGCAGTTGTATAATCAAAATGTTGGTAGACTTCACTACACTGGTAAATCAGAAATGTAGCTAAACCAGCAAAAAAAAACACACACAGGAAACTTCCCACAAAATCCTTCACGCTTCCGAAAAGCCCCAAAATATCGTTTGGCAGCCCGTATTTAATTTAAAGGGCGTAATTACATAGGGCCTGGTGCGTTTATTTAACAAACCCATAGTACACAGGCGAACCATTAATTTTTCCGGCCGGCGGTCCAGGAGAAAGCAATCACGGCTGCCCAATGAACCAAGTTTGCCAATTACACTTCTTTTAATGGGTAGTTAAAGAAAATCTCCCTAATTGGTGGACAGAGTGCCAACAGTGTCGCGATTATCCTCTATTGTGTTACGAAAAGTTACTGCATTCATACATAATTCATAAGTTTAACAGCACGTGAAATAATTTACATATAATAAGCTGAATTTAAAGTTGTTCGTGCTTGAGGCCGCTTCATATACGAGTATGTACACTTTTATTGTTGTCTATAAAAATGGTCGGCTACTACAATTCAAATTAAATTATATTTTTAAAACAGGATGGATTTAACTGTTTCCGTCAGTCGTAACTTAAAGTCAGTTGTATATGTTAATTGTATGCTTTTGTTACATGAAAAGGACGGTTTCTCTTAGTTTTTTATAAATATCTTTTGACTGGGCGGTTATTTTACATTCGGGCCACGAAATAAACATCACCACTACTCAAAGATTTGCATTTTTGTATGTTTGTAACGAATAAAGCTCAAAAACTACTCGTCTAATTTCAAAAATTCTTTCACCAATCGAAAGCTAAATTATCCCAGAGTAACATAGGTTATATTTTGTAACGAAGCCGCGGGCATAGTGCTAGTTTTTTACAAAAGTGACATTTATATACAGGGTGTCCGATAATTAATGGATAACCTTGAAATGGCTTATAGTAGAACTTATGGCCATTCAGAAAAAAATAGGAAAAAAGAAATACGAAAAAAACAATCATTTCTAGTCGTAGTGCAATAAAGTTTACTTTATTGCAGTACGACTAGAAATGATTTTTATTTCCTATTTTTTATAAAGTAAAGTAAACTTTATTGCACTACGACTAGAAATGATTGTTTTTTTTCCTATTATTTTTTCCTATTTTTTTCTATAAGTTCTACTATTAACCATTTCAAGGTCCATTAATTACCGGACACCCTGTATATGACTAGCTGACCCGACACACGATGTCCTGTCAATAGATTTTTCAATTTTCTTACCGTATAAACCTTCCCTGAACTTCCACAAATATTTCAAGACCAAAATTAGCCAAATAGGTCCAGCCGTTTTCGAGTTTTAGCGAGACTAACGAACAACGATTCATTTTTATTATATAGAAGAAGATTATCCCCATTTATAACATTTTCTCACGTAATTATCCAGTTAAATATTTCCAGAAGAATGGTTCGCAATAAACGTAGCTGTAAAATATTGTTCAAGTTGGAGACAAGTTAAAACTTGGCCTGTTGTCACAGATGGCGAGGTACAGAACCAGATCGCGTGGTCGGAGCACTTGGATCCCCTGTTCGTGAACAACTACGAGATTGACCCCACACTTTCGTGGCAATACTACGCTTCTTCTTCTGGCTTCATGAGGCGGTACCCAGGTTTGTAAAAAAAGTAGTGCAACATTGTTTACAGTGCATTGTATAGTCCTATTTAGTAAACAGTTTTCAGTTTTTACGCAAAAACACGTTCACTTTTTTTAAATGTTTGAAGTAAACAGTTAATCATTTTGTACACAATTTCATTTCAATAAGGCAAGAAAAAAGAATGCTTTACTTTGTAAACGACTTCAAAAAAGGAGGTTATCAATTCGACTATTATGTATGTAATAAATTAATAATATTAGGACTGCTATTCATGAAATCTATTTGGGCTTCCAAACAAGTTTACAAATTTTTATGTGTATGTATGTATGTTTGTTATGTATGTATGTATGTTTGTTGTGCCACGCATTTCTCCGAAACTGTGAATCAAATTATGAAGATTCTTATTTAGTGGCTTACATTTACTTCAACTTTGGAGTACAGTGCAAGTTTCACCAAAATCGGTTCAGTAATTTTCAAAGTATGAACGTATCAGTCCTAGGTTATTTAGTGTTACCATTTCTTTATGCATTTGGATGATAAGAAGTGGAACGTACTAACAGAAAAATATTTATTTTTAACAAACAACCGCCTTCAAATACTAAAACGTGAAAAATAACTTTAGTTCAGAACACACATGACGTTAGTTTCAGAAGTCGGTAGCAATACCATACGACAAACAGAACAAAGCCACTCATAGTCACTCAAGAACAGTTATTTAACACGTTTTAGTTTTTGTAAAAAAAGTTTTAAAACTTGTTAATGGGAACGATATTTGCTACGAATGCTACATGTGCTACGAAAGTTAGGTTCGTTTGCTACGAAAGCTACGTATGTGCTACGTAGAATGTTTACTTATCAATTTCTCCGTAGAAGAAAGTCTGAAGAAGAATGACACTATTTGATTGATTTTATAATAGTAGCAAATATATACATACCTTCTCGTTTTATTTGAATTCTGCAGTGGCATAATATGTTGTTTGTTTAGGGGCAAACTACGTAATTGTCAACATGTATTTTGAAAATATATAATTCTTTCACTTTGCATTTTAAATGTTGTTTTTTCGTTTCGTAGCCATGTCCTGGCCTCCAGAAGACGGATACTCACACCACGCGAGAGACTTCTACGACTTCAGGTCTTCAAACTGGTTCGTAGAAGCGGCGACCTCTCCCAAGGACCTGGTGATACTTCTGGATGACTCTGATGACCTAAGCTCGTCCTACTGGCGGCTGGCTAAGTCTACCGTATCTGCTTTACTGGACACCCTCGGCCCGAATGACTTCGTCAACATTTACCGATACAGCGACACGATATCCGAGCTACATTCCTGTTACACGAAAGTTTTGGCTCAGGTAACTATGATTTTTCAGAACTAGCCCGCTATGTAATGCCCGCTACTACAACCGCGTGATTTTCGGTTTTCAACAGGGTTTTAAATTTTATGCGTAGTACACAAAAATTTTTTTTTTTTTTGCAAAATTAAATTGTTTTTTTGTAATTTGAGTAGCCAATGACATGTTATAACATAAGCTATCTACCAGTGAAAGTCCAGTCAAAATCAATCCAGCCGTTTCAAAGATTAACCGGAACAAACAGGTTAGGCCGCATCATTACTTAAGATCGGGTGAGTTGCGGCCAAACGCAAGCCTGTAACAATATAAAAAAAAACAGACAGACAAAAAGACAAAAAAAAAAGTGAATACCGTATATACTTATTTTCATAATAATATTATAAGCATTTATTAAAAAGCTGTTATTTTTATTTACAAACAGATACCTACTTCACTTTTTTATTTATTTGTAAGTATAGAAGATAGTAGATAGATATAGATGTTTAGATATTTCTCAGAAATTCTCTTCTTGCCCTCTAGATCAGAAAACATTTAAAAGATCTCACTGTTCACGCTCGGATTGAAAACACATTTATCACTGGATATTCCACGAAAATCAAATCTTATTTCAATATTAAAAGTATCCTAGTTTTTGATCTGAATTGCGATTCATCTTCAACTTGGCAAGCTTCACTGAAATCGTTTTAAAAGTTCCAACCATTTGAATGATTAAGAAACGTGAGTAAAATAGTAATAAATGATCGCATTTATTTGAAAATATGAACTAAAAGGGGTGAAACATGTTAGGGGAACACGATGATATGATACATATAATATTAATAACGCTTGCGTAAGTTCAACACGGTCGAGCTCAAAGCCACGACCTTGCGATCCAAAGTTTACGCCCTGGCCGACGGACTATTGGCTTTTTATTAACGCTAGTTTCGATGTTATCGAATCTAAGCACCTACACATAAATAGCCTGTAACTTTGTGAAAATTGATTTCTTACGTAGGTATTGGATAAATGTATTTATAAGTCCGTCGGGACGTCGAGAAACTACCCAAGTAGCGTAGACCGCTCCGTGATTGAGATGAGTTCACAAAACAATATTTTATGTTAATATTACTTTAGTGTCTAATCGTTTTGTGAGTAGGAGTCAGAATTAGCAACAACAAAACAAGTAGGCAGTGGGTGCCCGTAGGCGTTCAAATAATCCATCAGTATTTATTTGTTTACGGTTTGTTAGGATATTCGATTACCCGTGCGCTAATATTTTGTTGGTGCAAAACCCACGTACGAGTTCGTGGGTTTTATAGGTGTAAAGCCTTAATTATACGTAAATATTAGCGTATACATATAGATACAGGAGATAGAGAGTTATGTTTTGAAACATGTTTCAATACAAGTTTCTATTTCGTTTGTATTGGTTTTTAAAATGCGATATGCGAGACATACCTATGTCCTGTTTGTTGTTGCTTTAATCAGTTGAAATTTTTCAACCGACTTTAAAAATGGAGGAGGTTATCAATTCGTCTGTATTTTTTTTTTATGTTTGTTACCTCATTTCTTTGGACTGGGTGAATTGATTTTGATGATTCTTTTTTTATTTGAAAGCTAGTGCTTCCCGTGTGGTCCCATTTTAATTTGGTCCAGTTCTGACAATAACATCCATGAGAAAACCGTATAAGTCTTAAATTTGCGTTAAGTATGCGCGATTTGTTACGCGATTTCTACGGCAAACGTAAACCGATTTTGAAAATTCTTTTTTTTATGGATAGGGTATGCTTCAGGGGTGGTCCCGTATAAATTTTATCGAAATTGATTCCGCACTTTTTGAAAAATCAACAAATACCCAAAAATTTTACATAGATGACGTTTTAGTTTCATCAATCTTTGTAGTTCTGACAAGACAAGACAACTTTCAATCTCTTCTTAATAGATTTGGATGAGAAGGAGGTACTAAAAAGCGGAAAATAAAAAGCTTTTTACAAAAAAGACAACCGCCTTCAAAAACAAAAAAGTGAAAAATAACTTTAGCACAGAACACACATTGACTTTAGTTTCGGAAGTCGGTGGCAATACAAAACAACAAACAGAACAAAGCCACTGATTTTCGAAACTAAAGTGCGCTAAAAGCTTTTATTAATCATACTAATATTATAAAGTCGTAAAATTTGTTTGTATGTAGGGGGTAATGTCTGAAACTGCTCATCCGAATTTAAGAATTGTTTTACCAATATTGAACTATATTAGAAAATCCTCCTTTAGAAAATTTCAGCGGGCAAAGTGCTAGTATATTATATAATTCTCGTCTAGCCTTACCCATCCATAATACATACACTGAAATAGACGTTACCAAACGCTATGTTAATAATCAAGTATAGGTGTCGCTAAGGGAACGTTTTATAAAATATTAAAACGTTGCTACGTAATAGTTCCTAACACATTATTATCTAAGCGTGAACAGCGATCAAGAGCAATTACACGACATAAGTTTAATTAAAACAAGGGTTGCAGGTGGGCGAAACAAATTGTTTAAGTACTGATTTAAACATGACGTAAATTCCACTCTGAATTACCTACCTACCCCACGTATAAAGCTTTTAATATCGGTTTATGCGTGTCAATTACTGGCGGGGCACATTGTCCACGATTTTGTATTAACAATGCTGGATTTAGGTCACGCCAAGATAACAGCACGTTAAGGATTATACACCAAAAATTGTGAAAAAATACTGACAAACATGAAAATGTTCGTGGAAAAAGAGATGAAATTAAACGCCCGTGGTCGTCGCGCGTGGCGGAATGGAAGCTGACTACTCGTGTGTTATTAATTATTGCGAATTTCGTCGAATAAAAGTGATTTAAATTGGCTTACAGTAGGTCATAAAGGATAAGCTATAGCACCTGTACCTATATAGGAAAACATATGAAACCTATAATCTTGCTGATTAAGTATTGTCTGGATGTTATGTCTAGCTCCACAAACAACGGGATTTTAAAGCTAAAAAGGCGTCTTACCTAATCCTCAAAACAATAAAGATACTCGTTAGGACGTTAGACGGTAGGGAATCCTAGATTCTAGTAAGGCCTAGTTAATTAAAGGCTAGCTCAGCACTAGTCCGTAGAATTTCAGGCCCGTATTTCCTATAGGCGGGAATAATTAAATACCAAAGCCTTCTTTGAAATAGGGTTTAATTAAGGTAAGTACGCGACCACAATATCTGAAGAGTCAGGTTAAGAATGACTTTAGAAGTCGTGTTGCTTTGTTTGACAAAGTAACACACAAATTTATTGACATATTTATAAAACGGTATTAGTAACAAGATACTAACAATACATTATTACAAATTCTAATAAACCGAATTAATAATAGACAAATCTTAAAGGAAAATATTAAAGTATCTATGACAACAGATTCTCTCGTATTATGAAATTAACCGTCATTACGGCTTGCGGGAGGTCGCAGGCGGAGACGCTTGCAGACACTTCTGTTACCCCGACTAACAGCTACTCGTGGTTGTAATAATTACGACCAATGGTATTCCATATATGTACAAATTACCGCTGTAGCTAACCGCAGTCGTGGGCTACGCTGTGGACGCAGCAATATGCCCTACGTAAGTAGTTAGATACTGTATATATGTACTAGGCGGAAACATGAATGATATAACACCAGATGAGATTAATAATGGATATTAAGTTAATTTCAGCATACCTAATGTAGAAAAATAGCACATAGACGAGTATAGCAAGCAATTTACAAACTCCATAAAAAACGAACCAGAATTTCGGGTCGATGAAAAACTTAATAATATTTATATTACAAAGGAATGCGGCTATATCGACAACGAATTTCATTAATATCGTTGAATACCATATTACTTGACCTACTGAAAATACGAATCAAATATTGTTAATTACTGAATATAGCTACAGGGTGTGACGTTCACTTTTACATTATTGTCCAAAAACATTAGTAACTTGAAAACTAAAAATGGATTTTAGTATGTTAACCTCCAGTTGTGAGTTCGGGACAGGGCTATACCAGGTTTAGGATAAAATATGCTCCAAGTATGACTTTTTGTACTTAATTAGAAGTACCCCAATAACTGTACCTCAATAAAACTGCCTGTACACAAAGATTTAAATGATGGCGACAAATGCAAGTATCGCGTGTCGCCGCGGTGCGGTTCGGCGGGCGCCGATACTCATCTGTCATCGTGTGTACGCACCTTAATGGATTTTATGAAGCCGACTTTAATGCGACACCATTAATACTGGGCATCAGATCATTTTAGTTTCACTGTACACAAACACCACAATTAAGTAAATTATTGAAGTAACTTTAATAATTTGATCGTGATCATTTAATTGTCTAAGTGTATGTCCCAATTTGATAGATCTAAGTATTTAATACGTAGTAGACTTAGGCTGGAATTCTTGAAATAACCCAAACATTTAAATAATTATCCAAACCACCATAAAAAAAAAACAACTACTGGAACTGCAGGAACAATGTTGATAATTAACTTTATTAATAATTAATAAAAAAAAATATGTTTATATTTACTACACGGGGAATTAATGACCACCGCTGTTATTCACAACAACTAAAATAGAGCTACCACATAATTAATGTGACATGAAATAATACACGAGTGCCGTTGCGGTGTTAAACAAATAAAGTTGGTGATCTTTACAAACCACCTCGAGGGAAAACATTAGGGGCTCGTACAAAACCACTTCATTATCACAGCGGTGACACGCGAGCAGCAGAGGACACATTCATCAATCGCTGGGTTGACTCACTACCCACCTTTTGGGTCTACCCAATGTTAACACGACATTCGTTAAGTGACAGACAACATTTAAATATTTATGCCTCGAGCTTTTCGAAACCTATTTCCGATTGTACGATCAACTGGTCCGATTTGAAGTTAATGTTCTTTTGAATTGACTCCATCGACTTTACCTTCGTGGTGGCATTAATTTATTTGAAAGGCATAAAGTGTGCTTTATATTTACTTATCCAAATCATTGTTTGTACATAGGTACCTACAGCGTATCGTAAATACATTCAACAATAAATGGCGACATAAAGAGACAAATATCTACAAATAGTGTGTCCGTTCATAAAGTCAGAATAACAAAATTCAAAATTCACGAACCAGTTGTTGAACACGTTTGAATCCAGTTGTCGGCTTTATCTTTCTCTGTAAACTCTTACCTGTTAAGACATCCTCACATTTCCCGCGCTGTCTGTAAAGAACTATATTTCAACGAGAACATCATCTTGGCGTGCTCACACTGCTCACTTTATTCAGTTCATAAGTCTCGGCAAAGTTGAAAGTTAAATAAGATAAAATCAACGATACAAAGAAGAGAGCGGCGCGTAGCTTGTGACAGGTGGGAGAGAACAGCCGCGCCCTTATCGCGCGAGCTTGCAACTTCGCTGCGATACTTGCACACTTTCTCCAGCGGGTCGAGCCAAGTCACAAGTCCGATCGATAACTAGATAATACTCCAGCTCAACTTCAATTCCAAATTAGACGTATTTTCTTAGAAACAGTAGCGACGGGAATCAAAGTAGTAATTCCTTTTAAATAAAGCAGTAATTGACAAAGATATTCGTAGATATTTCTTAACTCTAAAATGAAACCTTCGTGCAGATCTTCGTGTAGTGTAGGTACTTCAGATCGAATATAGATACCAGTCAATACATCAAGTTGTACCAACTTGAAATCGTCCTAAAGGCTGGTACGCTCTTGAGCCGGCAACTTCGCTAATATACGATCCAACAATTACCTTCATGGCAAACATTCCCGGCTTTATGTCGTCCCGGGCGAAATGAAACTTTGTATATTTAAGAGTAACACGCACCATGTTTCATTAGTATATTCGTGTGTTTGTTCACATTAACGACTCGGCAAACGCTGTATTTGTTATCTTATGACTTATTTACTGTTTGTAAGCAATATCGGTTAAGTTATTTGACACGTTAAATACAGATTTGGGATCTGTTTTCACATCGGATTACTCGGCTTGTAGACACACCAAAAGTAATCCGATTTAATTTTATAAAAGTGGCAATGCGTGCGTGTTGTATAATTGTTCACACTCGCTACATTTCCTTAACAAGGTTGGTAATTAAGTTACAACTTGACTTGCATGAGTAATAACATAAACAACTCAACGTCAGCAGTTGCTCGTACCTACTTCCTTGTTATGCATTCAACTTGAAGATAGCTAAGCAATAAACGCTAAACATACTGGCGGTAGGTACCTAGTTGGAACTCATAACAATGAGCCTTCGCAGCAACTTTCAAGGTTCCTTGCCTGCAACTAGCTGCAGCCTTCGTCCGCGGTTAGACACAACTTTAACTCATCGCTAGTTGAACACATAACTTAGCTAGTTTTATTAAACAATACGAGCCAAGGTGAGGCCTTGCAGATTCTTTGGAAGATAATGCCGATGTGGTATAGTTTAACTACAATTTCTAGTACATTTAATAGGTACCTACATTTTGAGCACTTTTTACAATAAAACTCAGAAGATTGTGTATTCATTATTATCTACTTCTGCCTTCCTCGTAGAAACGGCAAACGTAGAGTGAGAGAGCAATTAATAAATTAGTCTCATTCCTAATCCCAATGGCATCGCCTAATGAAGAGAAAGTAATGAATATTCATATTTTCAAACGTCTTTACGTTTTACTACCATTTCATGTCAGCTGAATATCAACCAATAAAATTGCAGGATATCTTTACGGTACTTGGAGCCACTTTGTTCATATTAAGGAAAAACGGATGAAGTAAACTGAACTGAGTTATTTGACTTACTTTAGAATAAGTACCAACTCGGAAATGTTTCCGTTCATATGGTTACACAAGTAGTTGTGTAACGATATTTGTTTTTGCTACAGGCTCTTCCAGAGACGATAAGAGAACTGAAGACGGCAATATGGAACGCTGAGCTTTCTGGAGGGGTAGCCAACTTGACCGGTGCTCTCACTACTGGCTTCGAAATCTTACATCGGGTAAGAAAAATTCTTACTAACTCCCACATATATTCTAAAGTTTTTGAGAAATAGAAGAAGCTGCTTAAAAAGGTTGAAGTACTCGTAATAATATTTTACAAGATTGAATCTTTTGGTGGACTACTTATAATTTTACCAATATAAAAACAATATTAAACACAACCCATACATAGGTTAGTAAAAAGTACCTTGATTGGATCATATTCACCTTTTGACTGCCAAATCAAAAAAGCAAAAACGTGCCCTCGGCACCATGCTTATAATTGCAGCGTGTTGCGGGTTCGATTCCCGCCCAGGGTAAATATTTGTGTGATGAGCACTTGTGTTTGCCTTGTGTCTGGGTGTTGTTTATGTTATGTTGTTTTGTATGTATGTATTTAAAAATGTAATTGTGTATGTATATCAACTGTCTGACCCATTCACCCATAATACAGGGTCTCCCTAGTTTGGGGTCAGATGGCCATGTGTGAAATGTCCCCACATATTTTTATTATAATTACTACTCTATGGAATTACGTACAGAGATCTGTCATGTAGTCGTGACCGTGGGCACATTTTGGTTGGTCATCAATACATGACTGTAAGGTTAAATAGACTCACGAATAATCCTTTATTCTATCTCCTTACAGTACAACCGCACAGGTCTAGGTTGTCAATGCAACCAGGCTATTGCCGTGATAGGCGCAGGCGGTGGCGCAGGCGGAGTGAAGGGAGTGTTCCGCACGTGGAACTGGCCGCATATGCCCGTGCGCATCTTTACGTACCGCGTCGGCGGAGACGCCACTGCTGGACATAACATGAAAGACATGGCATGCACTAATAAAGGTGACTATAGTCAAAATGTCATACATGTCTATGTTGCTATATGATATTTTATGTTTTTTTTTTTTGTTTATGTTTAGTACTTATGTTATTTTATTATTAACCAATCCATACTTCCATACTATATTTACTATATAATATTATAAATGTGAAAGTAACTCTGTCTTACACTTTCACGATAAAATGGCTGAACCAATTTTAATGAAATTTGGCATGAAGATAGCTTAAACCCCGGAGAAGGACATAGGCTACTTTTTAATTTGCAACTTCGTCTGTATCCTGACATTCACGCGGATGAAGTCGCGGGCAAAAGCTAGTAACTTTTTTAAGTACCTATTCATATAGATTTTATTTTATATTTATATATTTTTTTAGTTTTCGCGTATATATTGTATACACATACGCGAATAATAAAAAACAAAAACCTATCACTAATAAGGCATCTAAAAATTCCTCCACATGGCCGTCATTTGGGAATGTGCCCATGACACTGGCGATATTGCCACGTTGAATTGAAAACCTCCTCTTGGATCACGGAAAATATCAACCAACCTTTTGGAGAGAAAAAAGAACTTAATGTTAACTTTTTTACTGATGACTTGAGAAGAAAAATTTTAAATCTGCACATATTTTGAAAAATATTTCTTCATCAGGTTTCTATGTCACGATAAACGAGCACTCTGAGATCAAGTCAAAGGTGTTGCACTTCGTGGAAGTGCTCGCGAGGCCGCTCGTCATGTATCAGACAGTACACCCTGTTCACTGGAGCCCTGCGTACGTCGGCGGGAGGGTACGTACACTTTGTATGATACACACATCATTAAAGGAGATATTCCTCAGGAAACTATGATTAGCTAGATAGATAAGCTAGCCAAGATAGCGCTGCTTGCTGATTCCCTCACGCAATTTTAAAATTCCGTGCGTCGAGCGGTGTTAGGACTAGATCGCTTTTAGAGCAGCTTTGGACTGTTATATAAGTTATACTTTATACAAGATGATTTTTTTAACCGCACCTGAAGGGAAAGTACTTTAAAAACAGATCGAAACCCGGGTGTCGGAAGCGTATTTTCCAAAATCTTTGAATGTAGTTTCTGAGTCTGATTTCTTTTCAAGAAACAAAACTGAAGTCAAATATTTTTGAAAATACGTTTGCCACACCCGGCTAAAATCCGAAATAATAACAACCTGTACCATTATAGTCGCAGTCAATAATCATATGGATCAAATCTCTCTAACAATCAAAAAAATTAACAAAATGAAAGAAAATCTTATTTTAATTGAATAAGATAAAAAAAACGACTTACCTAACTAAAACAGCGTAGGGGGCTTCCCATTGCTACCCGCAAAGGGGGCCTAGGGGTTGTTGAGTCTGTAGGGACTTCCCCTACAAACTACAGATAACTACAGACTACTTACAGAATTTATACTTATAAAAACTACTCGGACGAAGTCACAGTCAAAGTGTTAGTACTCTTATAACTGCCCCTTTTTGCATCACGTTAATTCTGTGGATAATCTTACTCAATTTTTTATATTTTTGCATTACAGAGTAGTAGCCTCTCTGATGATGGCATGGGCCAACTGATGTCCTCCGTCACCGTACCTATCTTCGATAGGAGAAACCACACGGTATGTTTCTCTACGTTGATTTCTCATTTCAATATATTATGTCATGTTTCAATCTTCAATTACTGTAACATCACTTTTAACTACAGATCTTTCAATATGCTTCTTGCTAATTTATTTCACTCATTTTCAGCCTGTATTGTCATATGCCCTTTCTTCTTTCCAACACTCTCGAGCTAGTGTGAACCAATCCCTTCTGTAAGCGTCAAGCTCATGCCGCCATCTTCGCCATCTTCTTCATCTTTCTTGCTAATTCCCAACATTTTGTTTTCAGCAAAGAGAAGCTAATTTACTCGGCGTGGTGGGAACCGATGTGCCTATCGATCAATTGAAGAAGCTCGTGCCGCCATATAAGGTAGACTTTCGAAGAACATATACTGAACATATACTCGTATCTAATAACTTTTACTATGTTATAAATTGTATCAATATATTTACAGTTGGGTGTGAACGGTTACTCGTTCATGGTGGATAACAACGGGCATGTATTATATCATCCAGATTTGAGACCATTGGTATGTATTTATTATAATTTAAACTGTTGCAATAAAAGTATCTACAAAGTTCAAGCTTTTTGACTTGCTATTTTCATTTAGAAACTTGTAAAGACTGGTATCTTTTGTTACAGCATACGAACGAGGAAGTAAGTACTGAAAAAAACCATAAAGATTATTTTACAGTTATAATTAATTACCATGAAGGAATTTGAATAGTGTGAGTTGAGTTTAGTTGGTTATACTAAATATGGGTACTATACTCCACAGTACACTGAGACGCTGCGTCCTCTGTACTCGAGTGTGGACCTGACCGACGTGGAACTGCTGGTGGATTCTGATGAGAACTCTAGGGTCAACCTTACTTCACTACTGCTTGATGTAAGTCATTATTTTGTAATAAACTTATGTTCTAATTTGAGAGTACCCCAAGTATCTACCTTAGGTCCTCGGTTATATCCGTATCAAATTATGCTAGAATGGGAGCACCCAAAATTAAATACCCGGGGGTATTTTAGGTCGAATCTTAAATTGGGTGTACCCCTATGGTTCTATATTTGATCTCTGGTTATTTCTGACTCGTTTACTATAATGGGAGTACCCCAACAGTCTATATTTGGTCCTCAGTCACTTCTGACCCGTTTACTATTACGGGAGTACCGTAAGGGTCTAAATTTAATCCACGGCCATTTCGTTTACTACAATGAAAATACCCAAAGAATTTATATTTGGATCTTGTTTATTTATATTTAAATGAGAATACCCCAAGATTTTTGTTGTCCTTTTAAATGTCTAGTTTGATATTGGTCATGTGTGTATGCTAAAAATGGGTTTTGTTAACAGCATAGAAATTACAAACCTAATAAATCTACTCTTTCTAGCTCCGTCACGACATGATAGAACAACGGGAAGGTGAAACCGAAATCGCAGTAAAGGTTCAATACGACAACATGCGGCGCGTCGCTACCAGACGACAACGCTACTTTTACAGTCCTGTGGATGGCACGCCGTTCTCACTGGCGGCTGTCCTGCCTGACGGGTACGGCATGTATGAGCTACAGGCCGAGCAGGAGGTCAAACATAGTCCTATTAATGGTAAGTGGGGCAAGATGATGAAAAGTGGTAGGTTGAAACCAATGGTGCTTCAAATTTTTCATCACTATCCCTTACGAACGTTTAAACAATATATTTATATGTGTGTTCTTTATACATCCTGCAGTCACGGAATACTTCAAAGGCGAAAACTGGAAGGTCCACCCTGACTGGTAAGGATTTAATAGTTTTTAAGTTGACGTCGATATACTCACGAGAACTGACCTATTGACCTATTGAGTAACAGAAAATTTACCAGTATTTAACCAGGTTTAACTTGTAGGGTATACTGCGAGTACGCATCAACTTCAGATCAGTCTTTTAACTCGCCGGAGGAGCAGTTGGTTCACTTCCTGTCTCGCGCGGGGCGTCCCGGCTGGAAGTGGATGTCGCTGCGCCCGCGGGCACTTACGTTGCACAACGCGCACAAGAAGCAAGACAGAGATTCTTATTACTGTAAGTATTTAGGCCAAAGAAAGCCATCAGAAATTACAAATTTAGTTTTCCAATAAGAAACAAAAACATAAATAATTCAAAAATAACAACCCTCCGGCATTTTAGACCATGTAATTCAGGCTCTGACGATCCTCTTTTTTCTGAAATGTAAATTTATAGATTTGTTGGTTTCAATGTGGTTACTATATAGCACTCAAACTCGAAACCATTTATTTCAAATCAATGATTTACAAGCACTTCTGAATTGTCAAAGAGGCAGTCAGAATGTTGAAGCTAGATGCTCGTCCCAAACATTAGGTTTCTATGGAGAAGAACGAGCATGAAACTCCATGAACACGCTTTTAAGATCAAACCATCTTTTGTTTCCAGGTGACAAAACTTTAGTGCAATCATTGATTAGGGATGCGATGGTAATCAAAGAATTGGACGCTCACACTGGACATGCAAGCCATCACTCACAGTAAGTACAGCTTATATCTGAGCATGCATTTGCAGCACAACACGAAATAATTAAATATTCAATCTTGGCAAACACCTTTTGTTTTTGCAACGAAGGGAAACTATTCTCAGTTCTAAATGGTGATGCGAGACCTAATGATAATAAATAATTATTACTATAAACACCATGACAGATCAAATTGTCTCGGATGTAACTGCCAGAAGTGACTGGTTTTAATTATAAAACGTTACACGATTTCCAAAATTCAATTACCTACGTATTTCAAAATGGACTTTCAACAGGACGGGCATTTTGACCATGTCTATACAATGTTCTCGTACCGCCACTGAAAATAGACGCCTCTACATTTATTGTAGCGATGTCTATAATAACTAGGCCCTTATTGCATGAAAATATCGCACTACCACCAGCAATATAATTCCAGCTTTTTATATTATTTTATGTGGATAACTAATTTGTTTGTGTTTGTCACACAAATAGCCCGATAGCGACTTTAATGGCACTCCTTACAAGGTAACGTAACTGATTGGTTCAACTACAAGTACTTAGAACTATTAGATATATTTTACTGCTAAAGACAAACGTTTTCAAATAAACACGTCTGCTATTGGATTAAGAACACTGGGTGAAGAGTTGTACCTACTGTTGCAAGAACCTAAATTGCTCTTAAATGTACGGGCAACCGGTCTATAATGTAATGAACACTATATTATGCTATTTTGTATGACCACAAGTAGTATAGAGCTGATTATGAACGGGCTTGTCCGACAATGCAGGAACAACCATAGGTTACACAAAAAGTTTACTTTGAAGCAAGCATTGTTTATGTAAGAGAGTTAAAACAAAGTTCGAAGTTCGAGAACTGCCTGGACATTAGGTTAATTAGATATAATATTTTTCTAATATCTCACGATTTATTTCATGCCCCGTATATTTCTTATTATTTAATATTCGATATCTAGCTACCGACGATCAGGTAAAGTGGTAAAAAAAAATGGTTTGTGTGTGTTTTTAAGCCAGCTCGGATTTGTCGCCAAACATTTTTAGTTAAATAAATTCTATTCCTTTGGGTGGAGTTTTAAACGTGCCTTGCAGAAGTCTATAATATATCTAAATTTATGTTAAGACTCCACACATACTTTTAATCCTTTACTCGCTGATTACCTAAAACGCAGTCTGCCAATTTCGCGTTATGCCAAGATGTCATTTAAAATAAGCGTTGGGACTAAACTGTATGTTTTTGTCTAAGTCGCAATAGGTCTACTCCTCATATTGCCCATTTAGCGATACGACTATGTCGCAGTAAACCTATGTCGCAGTAATATATTAGCTCAAGGGCGAGGTAGGTAACCTCGCCCTTGAGCTAATACGCACTAAACCAAAATCTTAATTCGCCTACTTCGCACATTAATACGCAATGGGTCTAAATATCGATACGCCGATCTCTCGTTAGGTCTAGGCATAACGCGAAATTGGCAGACTGCGTTTTAGTTAATCAGTGACTAAAGGCTTTTATTTAAGATACGGATAAAACCTACTTAGGAAACTTACTGGAATAAAATGCATGAAAAAGAAGCTAACATGCAATTTCACTAGCACAAAGTGATATTTCTGATAAATAAAAACTACGCTCCTATAAGATAGAAATTAAAAATCGCAACAATTAATGTACCCCATATTTGAAGATTTCGGCCTATCTACTACAACAAAAGAGATAAGCTATTAAAACGTGACCACCCCTTTATAAGCCACTAACAACAAACCCCAATAAAATGAAATGCTTACCTGTTTATGTTTTTACAGGCAAGGACGGTTCCACAAGTTTGTGGTGACGCTGTCGTTCATCGCGACGCGTTCTGGCCTGCTTCGGTGGACCGAGAACGTAAACACCTCCAGGAATACTGACTCTGCAGAACCGTAAGTAGCGGTGGTTTTACTACAAAGTCAGTGAAAAAATTCACTTCACGAAGATAAACAATCAATACTGTACAAAAGTCAAAGTCAAATCATGTATTTCAATTAACCCATTTACAGGCACTTTTGAATTGTCAAGGAGTCGATCAGTTAGTCAGAAAGTTGAAGCTGTTGCTCGTTCCAAAACGTAGGTCTCTATGGAGAAGAACGAGCAAGAAACTCCACGGACACTCTTTTAAATCAAGTTTTTACAAAATACTGGTTACAATATTCTTGTTGCTTCTATAAGTGAAAACAATGAAGGTATACTACTATACTTGTACTTGCGGGTACTAATACTTGCGGGTTCCAACTTTGCAAGATAACTTTCTCCCTAAGCTTTTTTTTAATCTTACCTTACAGCCACTTCAGTGAAAGATACGCCCGAGCATACGACTCAGAATGGTACCGTCGAGCGGTAGAACACCACGCCATCGAGCCCGAAAGCTTCGTGTTCTCGGTCCCGTTCCGCGATGGGTCCGAAGCCGAGGAACTAAGCGGGCGGCCACCGCTCGTACTAGCCACACACGCGGTCTTCGTGGAGTCCCGCGGACACCGCGCCCCGGCCGCCGTCGTAGGCCTCCACTTCCAGCTAGATTCACTAGCAAAACACTTCCTGAATGTTACTTCTGCAGTAAGTCATACTCAAATCGACGACCCCTCATGTGACGTGATCTTATTTGTATTTTTTTCTACAGTGCACAGCTGGCACGTCATGCAAGAAGACTTGCGCAGGCGACGAGCTTGACTGCTACATTTTAGACGACAACGGGTTTATCATTCTGTCAGAAGACGTCTCACAGACAGGCCGTTTCTTCGGCCAGGTTGATGGCACTATTATGGACTCTCTAGTACAGGACCGTATATACAAAAAGGTCGTCGTACACGATCATCAAGGTCGATGTCCGGATTCGAGAAACTCGTTCAGCGGAGATGGACATAAAATTACGGTAAGTGATAATGTCCTTAGAAGTTTGATATAGACTGAATCTAGTACCTGTCATTATCTACGTTTTTTTGTTCATCATAGCCCCTGAAACCGCTCTCCTGGCTGGGCGGATATCTCACCAGTTTGATTGCAATGTGGTTTCCGCTTTGGGAGCCAGTACGCGCACACGCCAGGCCTTATGCTGAGGAGGAAGTCGGTAAGCAGGTTTTCCGCTTGACAGATACTCGACTTTAGGAGACATTAACTCAAGTTGATTGAGGCATTCTTGGTAACAGATTACGAGGACTACGAAACCGAAGACATGGAGAACGATGACGACCTAGACAGAGACCGTGGTACTTATGAGATTATCATCGACGGCCTGGGCGAGACGTCGCGCGACAGCGGCCGGGTGCACCCGCCTCCCCCTCCGCCGGGCGGCGGGGCCCCGCCCCCTCCACCGCGCGAGGCGGCCCGCTCTGCGGCCGTGCGGCCCTGCGACACGAGTGCGGAGCTGTTCACTCTGCAGTCTTCGAGACTCAATACCGCGCAGCCGCTCAAGGGCAAACTCACTAACTGCCATAATTCCGGCTGTGAGAGGTACATATCTGATAAATCTACTTTTCCAGTGCAAATGAACCAGGTTACCAACAAGCATTCATACAATACCAAATAGGGCTGTCTTTATATTAAATATGTAGGGTAGAGTAGAGGTAAGGAGAACTATCTTTTGTGGGGGAAAAGTTGAAAAAGTGTCCAGCTATAGGCAGTAAATAACATTTCCAACACCCACCAAAATGGCGCTAGTGTAGGCACAGGTTATTTATCAGTCGTTGACGGATTGAAGCCAAGTTAGAAAATTTTAACCCGGTCGCGATCGTAGCGTCACCCATACTGATGCACAGAGCCGGTTCTCCTTATCTCTACCCTCCACAATATTAACGTGACTTCATCCCACACGCCAGGCCTTGTAAAATTCATTAACAGTCAGTATGCTATTAGTAAGTATCAGTCTCATACAAAACAAATACATTGTTTAACTTTAGTTGCCGGTGGCGTCTCAGCCACGCGACCGTTTTGCAACTTAAGTTGTCAATGGCGTTCAATAGGTTAAACCCAGAATAAATATGGCCGCTTATGCTCAAGACCGGTTGTAGTATGATCACTACTCAGATCAAGTAAAAAAAGGATCACCATGTGTTTAATAGGGTATTTTACTCTATACGAGAAAAAATCTATAAATATGTTATTGAGACAGTTTAGGCATAAAGCAGTCGGAAAATGTAAGTTTTAGTTCATAAAATAACAAAACAATTTTTTAAATTAAATTCAAAGTTTTCAGTATTTTTAATCTGTTATAAAACACCGTGAAATAGTAGCGGCCATGTTATTACGCCGTACGGCTGTGTACACAAAAAATTGTCAACTGTCAGTCGACCGATTGGCGTAATAAGTATAGGCTTTGTACTTTTATTATTTTCGTAACCAACGTAATTTTTTCACTATTACACCTATTACAAAATATGCTTTTAATTATTTTTGAATGATATACAATTATCATATTTAATATGAGCTCATTTGATACAAAACGAACTGACGTCATTTACGCTGAGCAATATGGCGTCCAGTAAGCGTTTTCGTCAAACTAAGCGCGAAATTTGAAAATTTAAAATTTAGATGCATTTTTATGGCACTTATCGATTGAATAAAAATGTTGTGTTTTTTTTGGTGGCATATTAGCACTACAGAATTTCATTGAGCCACTTTGCAAAAATGGGTGTAATACCCTATTGACAACATTTCAAATCTTTAACCTGCGTGTATTATTACGTTATATAAAAGTAAATACAAATCTAGGGCACCCGTATTTTTCCGTTTTTCGAAATTATGTGCTTTTCATTCATAATTTCAACTATGAAATTAGGTATATTCTAAAAAGACGTAAGCGCCAAATGACGTCATACTCACGGTGGAATAGCGTTTTATCCTTTGTTTTACTGTGAACCGTCTAAAAATTATTTTCATTATTATTACACTTCATATAAGTGACATTGACATGATGTGTCTTATTTGATGTTAATGTTTCCATTAGTCTAAACCATTGAAATGCTTATGCAAAGGTAACTATCTCTTTCCACCGTATATGTGACGTCATCACATGTTTTTATTTATTTTTATCAGAAATGAAGAAATAAAAAAAATTAAAAATATATATTTTGACTCAGGGTACGAAAATAAAGAAATGGTATTTTTGTTTTACGGTCGTGTCAGTTTTGAAATGTTGTCAATTGAGGCTCGTAATAAATAAATAAATGTTGTGGCAGGCCGTTCAGCGTGCAGAAGATCCCCCACAGTAACCTGATCCTGCTGGTGGTGGACACGCTGTGTCCGTGCGGGGCCAAGCGCCTGGACGTGCGCCCGCGGGAGGCGGGGCCGCGCGCCGCCTGCCGCCGCGCCGCAGGGCATCACCGACGGCGACCCGCGCACTGCGGCTCGTACCATCCCGAGGTAATGCGATTGATGAAAATACTAAATGATGGAGCCAACTGAATCTGTTTATATGTTATGGCTAAAACTACGGCTAGAACTAGGTGTAGCCGGTAGCAGTTGGTTAAACTTAGGTGTAGCCTTGAGCTCGAACCATTGAGCAGAAGACGGTCGACTCCAGGTCGACGGAGCCCCGCTGTGCGAGGCTCCTATTTCTGTCCAGAGGGTTTACAGGTACCTAACCAAACCAAACCTCGGGGTGCCCATACGTCGACCGTCTTCTTCCGATTCAATTTATGTACGGTGTGTGGCTGCACCTAGTTCTAGCCGCTATTATGAAGGCTAAACCTATTTATTACCGAAGATAAGTAGGATACAATTATGTTTAACCGCATGTGGCCGGCTGTACCTAGTTATAGCTGGCTAAAACTAGATGTAGCCGCACTTCGGCTATTAGCCGTAACATATACACTAATTGGTGGCTAAAATAGAAGTATTATGGTACTCGTATTGGAAAAAACTGCAATCTTTAGTGTTGCTGCGAGTTACCGGTTTGAACCGAATTTGTATTTTCCCAGGAAATTGAGATCCAGTCATGCGGTCGCGGAGGCCACATGTTGCCGGCGCTGTGGGCCGTAGTGACGCCGCTGGTGCTGCGGCTAGTGCTCAGCACGTGACTGCGCGGGCTAACATAAACCCAGTTCACCAACCACGCCCGGGACGCCGGCGAGTCGTGAAGCTTTCTGTACCCCACTCAGTTTCAGTCAACCGGTCGATTTTTTAACTGTTATCTCGTAGTTTCACGACATCTCCAGGGAAGCTTCTAACAAATAAGGCGTTCGAGTGTTCTTGCGAGTGATGTGAGTGCAGCAGAGTGTGGTCTGTATGCGTGCGGAGTAGCGCGTAGCGGCGTCTGCGCCGTGACTCGTTAGAGTTTTGATCAATTTTACCGACTGAAGTTTTGGTCCGACCAAGTGAACTTTTGATCTTGTTTTGAGACAGGATTATAGTCGAGTTAGGGTACGATGATTATTGAAATATTTTCTCCTCTCTGTTAAGTTGTCACTTTCATATTGTAACTGATGCAGACGCATACGGTAAATAGGTAGGTAACGAATATCTTGTTAAATTTAAATCGAGGATTATCACAAACTTGGAGATCTTATAAATTATAGCTAATGTTAATAGGTATTGAAAGATAATTAATGTAAAATATTAATATCGTTTAAACTGTTTTAGAAAAATTTACCTATGTTGAGACCTAATTCGATTTATTTCTTGATATCTGTCATTCAATTTTATCGCAAAATTATTAAATAGTTGCATAGGAGTTGATGTAAATAAGAAGAATATTGTTTGTAGAGAAGTTTCTTTGCTGAATTTATGTGTGCCTGTGTAATGTAAAAAGTCGTTGTGTCGTCGAGAAGGCGTCGCAGCGCTAACACGCACTGCCATACAGGGGAACAAACTTATTGATAGCACGTTATTGTTGAGCTGCGAGGGCGAGGCGCGTGCGGTCCGGCCCGCCGGTCGGTCGATCGTTTGGCCGATCTATCGGTCGCTCGGTCGGGGGTCGGGCCGCTCGCGCCGCAGGAGGCGTGTCCCCGGGCGCGGCGACGCCTGCGTCTCTGACGACTTTCCATTCTAGTCGTTAGTGATTTTCTCGCCTAATCTTCGAGTAATGTCGTAAAGAAACTGTAAACAGTTTCGTATTTTTATTGTAAATATTTTACTAACTTAAATGGCCTACTACAATTTTAAGAAAGTGTGTTGCTAATGTATAGGTCGTTCAAATTCGACTTCTGCTGTCGTAAAGAATAACTTCGTCATATCGATCTGTAACAATAATTGTTTGCATATCAAAATGTTCTCTTTCGATTGTTTCACGTTGAAAAGACAAGGCCTCGGAACATTGGATAAGTACTGACATAATACTTTCATACGTAAATTTCAAGTTTCGGAGTATAAGAGAATAAGCGTATTTACCTATTAACTTGTTTGTACCTAACCTAAATGTGAATGTTACATAGGAGTAATGATCAAATCCACATACTTACATTAACATTAAATAGAGTTTTATATATCATAATAATATATTGAATAGTCATTATTGTACACGAGTATACGGCTTGCTATTGTCCATTTTATTGCAAACGTTTGAAATAGTACAAAAGCCTAAACAGATATTCCTACTTAACATAGCTGACAGAGATTGAGTGCCAAACCACTGTATTACAATATGTGTCACAGTTCACACGGATTTATGTATTGTGTATGGAACCGATAGTGAGTTTATGTGTCTGCCGCGCGTACCCAGTGTAAGGTACTCGTATGTAGGACAATAGCAAGCTAGACATTCTATTTAACGTAGATTGATTACAGTAATCTCTTGATGTGTACTTCGCGTATTATCATATTAAGTGGAAAGAGAACTGAGCGAGATTAGAGTTTTTAGAATTGCCTGTTGTCGGGCATTGTATATGCAGTTTTACCAACATTTATATGGTGCAGTAGTTAGAATACATTACCCAAGAAAGGTTTAGATATTACAATTCTTTTACATAAAATAGAGAAATACTAGCAATTGAAAGCAATAATAAAGTTAACTCGGTATATTCCCCATTTGAGTACCAGCGAGATTACTGTAGTCAGTGTGCTCGGATCACCGACAAGCTAACATAGTCATATCGTACACGGCATACTCACAATTTACAACAGATATCGTTGATTGAAGGCGCTTTTGAGAAATTGTACATTTTGTATAAATAATACAGTAAGGAGTCGATTTAATGGCGTAGAGATTGTTTAAACTGGTGAGTGGCGAACGACTGGTAATGTATTGAAAGTGCTTCTAGTAAGCGTCGAGTCTTCCATAGCAGTCGAACGCGGGGGCGAGTGTTTACTGTTACGTCTAAGTATTAAACGATAATAATAGCGTATACTTATCATAGCATAGGCGGAGCTCGCGTCTTGTACCATGTGCAGATATTTTTACTTGCACTTCGCGGGATTTAGTTCTATGTAACTATAGACACAAAACAAATACCTCGTTTAGTTACTCAAAATGTAATAGTTAGACAGAGTTAGCGTTTATTTCGCGTTTAGTTCTTGAACATATCAATTCAGGCACCAAATGAGACTATAGCGTAAGCAATTTTTAAATTTTTTCATGTATTACAATATTGATGTCGATTATTTTAATAAGGTCTTTATCAATGTTTTGTAGAGTCGCGGGACTGGCGCGCAAGTTAATGATCCCACATTGACAGGGTCCTCGTTAAAATAGTTGTGTAGTGCGGCGAGGGGTCCCCACGGAGACCGTGTGACCGTGTTTCACTTAATGCTGTATCGTACATTTTTATATAAATCCAAAATTCTTGTTTTCACGTAATAGATCTGTCAACTCAGTTCTAATGCTTTTTAGAACAAATCAAAATTCGTGTGGGTAAATTTTAAAATTATTCAGATTGGAAAGTAAGTTTTGTCGTCATTGTTTGTAATAATTTTCTTTGTGTTAGTTAAAAGTTGTATCATTCGGCACGGCAATCTGTGTGAACATGGTTCTCTAGCGTAATTCTAGTAAAATACTGTTCTTTTTGTTACTTGCCAGTTCATGCTATAGATATACAGTAATTACAACAATAAAGTTCTCTTATAACATTGTGACTATGAGCTTTACTATAAATATTAATTTCCTTTACTATCACTAACCTGTCCTAAATCCCTTAAGAGTAGAAGTCCTTATAGTAAGGTCTAGTTTTTTGTATGAGCGAAAAAAATCTACACTCACAGAATATTCTTTTTTGGTGGTTGTGTAAACTAATAAAAGTAAAAAAAATATATAATTATGAGTACATAGCATGTTTTTGACACAAAAATATTTGATTTGAAAATTCAATAATGCAAAGATTTTTTGTAGCTATTTAAAAACCGAGGACAGTTGTTTTTTTTTCAAATATAATTTTTTTTTGAAATTGACTCATACATTGTGACTGTGAGAGCTTTACTATAAATATTAATTTCATTTACTATCACTAACCTGTCCTACATCCCCTTAATAGTAGAAGTACTTTTAGTAAGGGCAGTAGTATCCTTCAGTAGTCTTAAGAGGTGCCTTAACTACGCGTGATTAAAAAAATTGTTTTAACCAACGCAACGCTCGAAAACAAACGAGTGAGTGAGAACGCGATAGCATGGCATGAAAATTGGCGCGCGGAGATTTCACATAACTTGTTCCAAAAAATACGTGTTTTTGAAAAAACCTTACAAGATTTTGGTAAAAATGTTTGTATTTTAGAATTTCCATTACATGTGCAAGGAGTGATTTATGAACGGACAAAGTTCAGATAAAATTGTGCAAAGAAGCTAATTTCCGTATTGTTTTTTTTTTATTTGTTTCTCATAAAAGATGTATTTTCGTTACACAAGAACCTATAACCACAAGCTACCCGTGTGTTAAAAATACTAGAAGGAAAATTGTTTATAACACCGTATTCACGTACGAGCGCTTGTATGGGACGGATATGAAGGCAAATCGGCCGTTCTTAATTAAAAAATAACTGAAAACTAACTAAAGGTTCCATTTATTTTCATAGTGCTAATTGTTTTACAAAAAATGTCGATAATCATACGATTACCACTATACCATTGTGTAAACTTTTCCCAATTTGATCAACCACACAAGGACTTATACAAGGCATTAAGTCCGCCTTTGTACCTTTGTGCATGAAGTGTAAATAAATAAATAAATAAATAGTAGGAAATAAAATACAACATTATAATGGAATATACTTATATTAAACTTAAACAGACCTGCAGATTTAGCTGTTACATGTAGAGACTGGCTGCAAACACAATGTCTCTCTTCAGCAGTTTGATGGCTTCACTAAACTTATTCTCGAGGTCTGTGTTACCGATGTTCTTGGCTGCCTGGCACAATTGTCGCAACACCTCTTCAAGACGACGCATGCATCGGATTATGGAACCTAGAAATAAAATATTTTTTTGCAATTTTCAGCCCAGTATCTAGTCGTATGGTAATAAAAAAATAGTTCGTGGGAGTACGAAGTATGCATTTAGAAAATTGTAATAATTAAAACCATCAATATAACTCTCCAAGTTAGAAAAGCTCGTAAATGTCATATTTTCCTTAGCGAATAATTTTTATATTACACTAGCTGACCCGACAGACGTTGTCCTGTCCCTATTCCCAAATTTTTTTTTTGTGAGTTTTTATAATTTTGTCACCGTTTAACCTTCCCTGTAATATCATTTTAAAAACTTAAGGTAAATTAGCCAAATCGTTCCAGCCCTTCTCGAGTTTTAGCTAGACTCACGAACAGCAATTAATTTTTTTATTTAGAAGATTACAACTTGATACAGAGTTGCAAAATGCAAAAAACGTAAGTAAATTTGCATTACGCGCTCTGCCCTGGCGCGTCCCCGTTATGACAAAATGATGCCTGATGAAATGTTCTGTATATATTATACATTAACGTAGATAGCACACTTATTATTGGCACCTTTGGACCGACAGTCACAAATAGAGCCCAAATTCTGCCCACGGGCACAACTTTGGCTGTAAGCAAAATGGTTGCCCATTGAACCCTGGACATTGTACCACCTCGCTTGCTGGAAACCATTTCCCCATAGCATAACTTTTCCCACTATAGTTCGTATAGACAAGAAAGTGAAACTTGGTTAAGTGGGCCCTGGATATGTGAGAAACTTTTCGTAAAATGATGTCCCGACACTTTTGCATCGAAATACCTCTGTTAGTGAGAATTTTCAAACCTGTTAACTGAGATTAGATTGAGATTTTTTCGATTTTACCTCTACAATTGGGACTTCATAACCCGTATAATAGCTCAATGACCCGTATAAGTAACACGATGTATCAGGTTTAGACAAGTTATGACACGCTTGTTTACATACTGTCTACTTTTTCCATTTATATTTATATGATAAATGCTACATTTCGACCTCTCATAGTGGGACCCTCTATAAATGAGACAACTCTCATACTAACCTGCCTATTTGGGAAACTAGGTAAATGAAAAGCCTCTATCTATCTATATAATAATCCTTGTTCGTTTGTCTCGCTGAAACTCGAGAACGGCTGGACCGATTTGGCTAATTTTAGTCTTGAAATATTTGTGGAAGACCAGGGAAGGTTTATAAGGTAAGAAAATTGCGTCTGTCGGGTCAGCTAGTAAGTGATAAAAATTCTAGGTCACTCGAGACCCCAATTAAACCGGTTTCACTGTATATAATCTGCTTACCCTCAAACACGTCAGTCATCTTGCATATCTGTAGGAAGGAGGCTCCCTTGGCCCAGGCATGCACCACATCCATGAGCGTGCACTTGAACTTGCCCACGTAGTCGTCCTCGTCCACCTCCAACTTAGCGTCAATCGATACCTTTGCTATCCTGCGGGCGAATTCCTGTAGCAAAATTACCGAGTTAGATAGTAAACCTTGTTAAGCGTAAACGTAGTTAAGAGCGCCCATCCCTATCGAACGAACTTCAACGCGAGCGTGATTGAAAAAAATTTTGTTTCAACCAACGCAAAGCTCGAAAACCAACGAGTGAGTGAGAACGCGATAACATCACAGTGAAATTGGCGCGCGGAAATTTCACAAAACTTGTTCCAGGACATACGTGTTTTAGAAAAAGTCTTACAAGTTTTTGGTAAAAATGTTTGTAATTTAGAATCTGTTTCTTTACTTTT
The DNA here is from genome assembly GCA_947361185.1 of Charanyca ferruginea. Classification (NCBI taxonomy): domain Eukaryota; kingdom Metazoa; phylum Arthropoda; class Insecta; order Lepidoptera; family Noctuidae; genus Charanyca; species Charanyca ferruginea. The sequence continues at coordinate 10,160,687 of OX376058.1, forward strand.
ATATACTATTTTCTTTACGCTATGCTTAAGATTCATAATTGGTTTACTGTAAATAATTTAGTATTAAATGAGAAGAAAACTAAATGCATAAGATTCGCTTTACCGAATGTTAAAAGTAGTGAATGTAACGTTGTATTGAATAAGGATATACTTGAATTCGTCGAAAAGACTGTTTTCCTAGGGATTACGCTTGACTCAAAGCTGCAATGGGGTCCTCACTTAACATCTCTTGCAGGGCGGTTGAGTTCGGCCGCTTACGCTGTCAGAAAAATCCGGCATTTGACAGACGTGGATACCGCTAGGCTAGTATATTTTAGTTATTTTCATAGCATCATGTCCTACGGTATCTTGCTTTGGGGGCGGGCTGCAGATATTGATTCTATTTTTATTCTGCAAAAGCGGGCTGTCAGAGCCATATATAATCTCAGCAGTCGCGAGTCTCTAAGAGAATTGTTTAAACAGATTAACATCTTGACGGTACCTTGTCAATACATATATGAAAACATTATGCATGTTCGAAAAAACCTTCATCTTTTAATAAAGTAAGTGACAGACATAGTGTTTATACTAGAAATAGGAACAAATTAGATCAGCCAAGATTCAGATTGTCAAAAGTTCATACTTCTTTTATGGGGAACTGTGTAAAATTTTATAATAAAATACCTCTTGATATTCTACAACTAAATGAAAGACAATTTAAAACATGTATTAAACGCACACTGTGTAGACAAGCATATTATAAATTAGAAGACTACATCAATGATAAAAATGCTTGGCTAAATGCTGGTCCTGCTCCACAGGCAGTTTAGGGAATTTCCTAATTGGAGGAATGTTGTTTCCTACCCCTTTTTTTTTTTATTGACATGAGTAACGAGTATCATAATATACACAAATATATATTTTAATTATTTTTTCGACATTCATTCATTTTAGAAACATTGGAAACCTTAGTTTTGTATAATTTAGCAGCATTATTTCAATTTTGTAAATGTGAGTACCATGGAGCCATATTTTAAGTAAATTATTATGTGTTTGACTTAAATGAGCATGGCGGTTGAGAGAATTGTCATGCTCACTCAAATGTCTCGCTGGTGGTGGCGCGTGTGTTGGGTCATTCGGCTCCCTCTAAAATGGTTAAGCTGAATGGTGCTGATTCACGCGTCATGTTCGTGAACGGGCGCTGTCAGTAGAGATTGGTCAACTCTTAACTGCCATGGTTTTTATCTTGATTATTTTTTATGCTTTGTATTTCTAGATTACCTTCATTGTTTTCACATATAGAAGCAACAAGAATAATGTAAGCAGTATTTTGTAAAAACCTGATTTTAAAAGAGTGTCCGTGGAGTTTCTTGCTCGTTCTTCTCCATAGAGACCTACCTACGTTTTGGAACGAGCAACTAGCTTCAACTTTCTGATTAACTGACCGACTCCTTGACAATTCAAAAGTGCCTGTAAATGGTTTAATTGAAATAAATGCTTTGACTTTGACTTTGACTTTGACTTTCAATGTATGGGTGCATTATGAACGGCCAAAGTTCAGATAAAATTGTGCCAAAAAGCTGATTTTCGGACGGGTTTACTGAATTTATTTCTCAAAAAGGTTTATTTTTGGCTTCATACAAACCTAGATTTAAACCACAAGATACCTGTGTGTTAAAAATATTCGGAAAATAATTTGTTATAACGTCGTAATCGCGTACGAGTGTTTGTATGGGAAATATGACGGGTTGGGCGCTCATAACATAATAACACTCCATTTTTTGGAGCGATTTTTTTTTTTATTTGGCTCACCAACAATTGAATACACTTTAAATACAAATATATGAAATACATCCAATATGCTTATAGACTAGTGTACCAATCTCTTACAGGTAAGCACATCATGTACTACTTATTTGTCGATTGGTATTAAAAAATACTAAAAAAACAATAATACAAAAATATTGGGTATTGGGCGCCTACTTAAAATTCGATGAGTTTTTTATACTTACCGAACTGCATGTTTTCGATTGAGATAGAAATTAAGCCAAAATAAAAATCGCATCAAATTAAATTTAAAATCAAAATAAAATAAGAATCAGAATACAATATAAATTAAATTCATAATACGATTAAAATCGAAATCAAGCCAAAAATAAAAATCGCATCGAAATAAATTTAAAATAAAAATAAAATAAGAATCAGAATACAATATAAATTACATTCATGATACGATTAAAATCAAAATTAATTCAGAATCATAATCATAATCAAAATTAAAATTAAAATCAACATCATTATTACAGTGGAAGTAAAATCAACACTGATGTTAAAATCAAAATCAACAAATAAATCCAAAAATTACACTAAATTTTACAAGTTTTTGTATACAAGATGATTTTTTATGCACGCACCAAATTTCTCAGGGTGATAGTACCCATGAAATTGAATAACTTTCTCCAAAAAACATGGGTCGAAATATTAAAAAAAAAATCGGACTTCCCATACAAAATCGATCAGCTGACTATTGATTTTGTATGGGAAGTCCGATTTTTTTTTTAATATTTCGACCCATGTTTTTTGGAGAAAGTTATTCAATTTCATGGGTACTATCACCCTGAGAAAGAACATCGGCCAGATGTGACCTGACTAAAATATGAAACGACCACCAATGATTGATACGTCAAAAAATAGTGACCTAAGTGTATATTAAATTACGGGGTCCAGCTTATTTTATTGGGGCCGGAAAAATAATTTAGCTTTGTAATAAAAACCTCATCTCCTTACTACTTTTTATAGGTTTTGAACGCATCTAAACCCGTCCCGTTTTTATCTGTGGTACACGTTTCATCATAACACGAAAGCAACACTACCATTATGCATTTACTTTTTTAAATACTTGATTGTATTGTAGATTTTTTACTTGTTTTTGTAGTGTAATGATCAATAACATCATTTTTAGATAGGGATATGGATTAAGTATTCCGAAACGAGTTGCAAATGATAGGTTGACATTTGTACTAATACGTAGAACGGAACGTAGTTTGACATGAGAGCTGTCAGCTGTCAAAGCGACATTCCGCGCAGTCCTTCGATCGTTGCTCTTGCGTCGTTGTGTACTGGGCGATTTCTTGTGGATTTAGTGTGTTATTTGTGACTTGGCTGCCATTACGGACTCCGACTGATCTCTCAACTCCTCGCGACCCTCTGATACTGATACCTGGACACCGATGACGCTTACACCTGGCGACCCTCTGCTATTGATCATAAGACACCGATTGCCCTTTATGAATTAATGAATTGGTTCAGAGTGCCGAGTAACGTCTCGGAATACTACAATGAACCCGAATAATCGAGCAACTCGTCGACATTTACAGTGCATTCATTGCAATATATACACCAGAGTCATATCGTTAATCAGCAATTGGATCGCCCCAATACTCGTAAGTACGTACTTTTCTCATTATGATATAATAACAATAATAAATCATTTATTTCGGGTATCAAAGACCCATAATAATAATCCCACCCACCCATTTATTTTACCTTACAGACATACTTATAAAAAACTACAAAAAATAACATTGTTATCATTATGGTCATTGGTTTATCATTATTTATTTATATAGTTTACTATGATATGGCAGTATTACAATATTAATCAAATGTATTTATTTAGTAGAGTTTTTTTATGCTCGATGATGTTTTAGTATAATGTGGATACTGAGTAGATTGATTGATCTGTGAGCTAAAGCTGCGTTTGTCGCAGACAGTGGATGGGTTACAGTTTCATTACTCATTGAGACTCCCCGTGTCTTGCAAGCATGTTGAGCTGTTAGTCCCGTTTACCATACCACATTTACCATCTTTGATAATCATTATATCCCGTAAAAAGCTTATAAAATCTGTCCATTTAAGAGTATCAGTATATCCCATTGATTGGGCTGTGGAGGTCTGATGGTAGTTGCTCCATGTAAAATACTGATATTTAGCCGCACTAGGTTGTACTAGATCCTTTTAAGTTTCATAATAGTAATATTTATGTCTTCTTTTACAGATAACTGAAGATGATTACACACACACAGAGCAAATAGAAGTAGATGTGTCACAATTTGTCGATGGAAGTCTAGGCATATATCAAGAAAGCAATACTATGTTTATATTTTAATAGAAAATGAAATATCAGGGAGAGAGGGTATAGCAGAGTATTGTTGCAACTGTTTGGTAGGACAACGCACAGTTGGATGTTGTGCTCATGTCATGACGATTGTTTGGTACCTTGGATGGGCTTAATACCAGTCAAATATTTCTGCACCTGCTGAATATTTAGATTCAGTAATTGTTGTAAGGGAAGACATACAATAAATTAATACTTAAAACCATGTTGGTGTTTTATTTACCATGCGGCTTTATTATCTTTATTTTACCGACCTTTGAGATACCTACAACTGAGATATTAGGTTATATTTTTAGTAGATATAAGATGAGACAAGAAATCATTTTATATATTTTTCTAATTTAAAACAGTTACTAAACAGTCTAGCTTGACTGTTGTATAATCATACCCTGATTCATACACATTGCGCTGTCTTTGTCTTAGATACATAACAGTGAAAAGATTAGAAAGGTTATTGATTCATTTGTGGTTTTAGCCATTGACTTAAGTATATATTTTATAATAATTACTTATATAGTATTTAGTACTGCATAGTTTTTATATCCAATGGTTTTAGCTGAGGTTGTAGTTATGGCTGCAGACTTATTAGGTACATCATAACCTCAAAAGTGACGAAATACATAAGTGTATCGTTCTATGATCCTCGGCCTTTAAAAAATATATTTTCAATTTAGGATTGATGCTGGTGCCTAGAGGAACAGATTAATCCATACACTAGTCATGTTCGCGATAATTTATAGTCAGGTCACAGCATGTATGAGCCGTGGCCGATGTTCTTTGGTGCGTGCATAAAAAATCATGTTGTATAATACTTCGGAACTTACCAAGTGAGTCAGAGTGCACATCGACAAGGTCACTGCAGCTATTTAACAATTTACATACACGGGGGATTGGAGAATTAGCGCCAAGGACAGTTCTACGAAGAGGAGGACACAAGGGGGTAATAGGAGCTCGTGGGCTTTTCATGGGTACACGGAATTTGATTTTGCTCAACAATTAACGACACGGTTGGCGCAGTGGCTGAGCGATCGACTGCTGCGCTGCGTGTTGCGGGTTCGATTCCCGCCCAGGGTAAACATTTGTGTGATGAGCACTTGTGTTTGCCTTGTGTCTGGGTGTTGTTTATCGATATGTGTATGTATTTACAAAAAATAAAATGTATTTGTGTATGTATATCAGCTGTCTGACACCCATAGTACAGGGTCTCCCTAGTTTGGGGTCAGATGGCCGTGTGTGAAAATGTCCCCACATATTATTATTATAATTGGGGGCTGTCAATTTTACTTCTCAAAATTTTAAACAAAAATGACCATTAGTTCCGGAAATTAGCGGGTTCAATCATACAAACTCTTCAGTTTTATTATTCTATTATATATATACCCTGTTCACAATAAGATTAGACATTAACTCAAACCTTTTTTACAGTACGTTCAACCGATTTTGACTTATATTACGTTGGTAGCATGACAAATGGCAACTGCAGTAAACAGTTGTTATTGTAACCACTTTTTTGCCTCTAATGTCATCCTTAAACCTACGGAATAGAAGTCAAAATCGGTTGAAGGGACTGTAAAAAAGGTTTGTGTTTATGTCTAATCTTATTGTGAATAGGGTATAGTATATTATAGTATAGAAGTATAGATTTTATGTTTTGTACCTCTATGTCTTTGTCCTTCAATACAGACGAAAGAATCTATGCTAATGTTATAAAGATGTAAAGATTGATTGTTTTTTTGTTTGTATGAGGTAATTCTTGAAGTACTAAAGTATTACAAAAAAAATCTTTCACTGATAGATAGCTCCTTTATTGGTGAGTGCCACATGCAATGTTTTATGATACGCTTGTCCTTAACGCTAGCGAAGTCGCGGGCAAAAGCTGGCTAGGTTAGTTCTGTATTGGGTCAGCGCTGACAGGGCCCAATATGCTGGGTCCGGCAACACCTACGACACAGCTCTATGTGTCCAGACATCACACCACGAAGGTTGAGGAGATCGTGGAGTATGTTCAAGCGAAGACTTGTTAGACCTAAAAGAAGTTAGAGTCGCGCCACAACACGAACTTCAAGTTATTCGTGGTGCGAGTACAGACTCATTATACTGAGACCTTCTTCAAGGAAGTTTTGACCAAAGGGTGTCATGTATCGGCGATTCCTCGGAAGGCTACGCGACACCACGCAGTGCAATACCACACCGTCATTTCGTGAACAATAGCAAACTAGTATTTGTGATTTTTAATGGGTCTTTGCTACCCGAAATAATAAAAGAAATAAAAAATCATGTAAAATAATGTAATGTGGTGGTGTGTGGTGTGTAGTGTAGGTGTGTAATGTGGTGGTGTAATGTGGTGTGGTGGTGTAATGTGGTGTGGTGGTGTTTGTGGTGTGTGTGTGTGGTGGTGGTGCGTGTGTGTGTAATCTGTTTAGTGTAATTATGAATAATTATTATTAACAAAGTCACCTGCAACTGTCTGAGCACGCCCCGCAGCTCCTCGCCTGTAGCAGACGCTTGTGAGGAGTTCTCGTCGCACACGAAGCAGCTGATCAGCGCCGCGCTCTGTTCCGAGGTCAGCCCGTTGAACACGCCGTTGAATATCATCTCCGTCAGTAATAGCTCGTCGGCACTAGAAGAGTGGGACGAAATAAAAATATCTTTACATTAAAGTATTATAAGGGTATTAATAATCAGAAATTATTATGTTTTGGATCTCTCAATAGGACTATAAAATCGTTTACGACCTGTCCGTGATGTATACAGTCACGAGCAAAAACATGTAAACAGCTGGCCTCATTCTAAAAACATTTTCTCCTAAACTATTGATTGAAATGTTACGGGGTTACGAATAGGGTATTTTTGATCCCAAACTACTATAAAATAGGTTTCAAATATAAGTTGAAATAGTTATTTCACGAAAAATTGCTTTTGAATTTTGCAATCTGTATAAATATTAATGCTCGTGACTATACAAGAGTCATACCCAAAGTTTTTAAATACTTAAACCAATATTTCGAAGGCTTTTGAGACAAACTATTTTTAAGAGTTCAAAACTAAGGAGGTTCTCAATTCGGTTGTATTTTTTTATGATAAAAAAATGGATTTAAAAAAGGCTAAGTTCTGAGATCCGTCTTTTATAATCTGATTTGGTTTTTAAATCCAAGTAACTGAAAAATATGTCTTCCAAATTAGAAAAAATGCATATTTGCTTTCGTGGCGTTCTTAGTGTTACCGTTTAAACAAAAACTATTTATTTAATTATTTAGATTTCATGCTCAAAGGTACAGAGGCCAGCACATCAAGCTGCAACAATCTGTCAAATTTATTTGATAGATATTCAACTTTATTACAAAACCATATGGTTCAAATTCTATTGGGAAAATTTGACAGGTATGGCTTGATGTGCTGGCATATGTACAAAGGCGAACATAATGTCTTAGGCATTCTTTACCAGTCAAACAAGGGTGGAAGGAAGAGATAAAATGGCAGGAACTGTTTAATCGTCATATAGAGCTATAATCTTGTATTAGGTATTCTTATAGTCTGGTTCCACTGACCTGCTCAGCTCACAGGCGATGCGTCCCTTCAGCTCGATGACGTCAGCGGGGGTACAGTAGCCCATTCTCCGCAGCACTCGTTTCCTTTTCTTCAGTTCGTCCATCTGCAGTATACTCTTGGCTTTCCTCAGCTCGGCCTTGGCTAGGTCCAATTCTTGCTTCAGTTCTTGTTTCTTGTCATATGCCGCGGTTAAAGCGCCGCGATTCTTGTCATTATGTAAGGGGTGGGCGTATAGTCTGCGACAAATACAGAGCTGATACAATATCGAAATGAAAATGGTGAGACTCCACTAAATTGAAAAAAAACGTGTAAATCATGAGAGAAGCCAGCTGTAGGAAGGTAACATTTAGTTAGTATTAACAAAGTAAGGTGGTTACATCGACCATTTGGATATCACATGATAAATACTAACTAGGTACATTTGGGTAGATAGAAGAGGACAATATTTGTACGAGTCATGTATCATGGGTTAACACATTTCCGTCGCCTTACACGAATTATATTGTAACGCAACAGTACACAATTAGCGTAGTCACCTATAGTCGTTAGCGGTCAATCAAAAAACATTCATACAATACCAAAGCAAGTAACTCATACTTGGTACCTAATTAAAACTATTCAATAAATCGGAACTTCTTTGGCTACCAAATACTTATCGATTTAAGCTAATATGCAAGGTCCGTGCGACCCATTCAGCAACGCATACAATATTATCTCACCTCGCTTCTAATATTTTTATCCTTTCCACACATTCTTTGAAAACAGATTCATTGATTTTCATGTCTTTTATTGGGTTCAGTAAGGGAGGTCCATCGACGAAACGCTTTTTAACTTCGCCAATTGTTTTCAGCACCGACTTGCGGTTATCTGGTGGCCGCAGGTCCTTAGGGTAGTACACTCGTAGAGAGCTTATTTGATAGATTAGTGTGTGGAGTACTGGGACCACTTCCACGTCCCCAGCCTGGCAAGAAAAGTTAACAAATTAGGTGACAAGATACAAGAGTATTTGACATAAATTAGACGCTGACATCAAATGAATAAATTTTAAACATAGGAAACTTATATTACGTCGCCTTAGTGCTTATTTGTCCTATCTTAATCTAACATTTGTTAAATTTTACAGGAGAAACGATTTTTGCTCTATTTTTTTCAAAAACCCATAGTTTCTAGAATTGAATATTCTTTCTGAATACATGAGTTACCTATGAATTGGTTGTTATAATTTTAATCTACAGCTGATGGTCATTACTTTTACCTTATTTTACAGTTTTTGTGTGGAGATAGGACAAACATGCAGAAATATTATTTTGAATGTGGACTTAGGACATTACCACATTCGAGATAAGACAAAGTGACTGTTTCATTTTTGCGTGCTTGTTTGTTCTATGTGACAGATGTAACATACAGGATGGTGTACAGTTCACCGTTATATTCATAATAAGCTAAAACAATTGATAAACCTATTTTAGTTAATAATGTTTTTGGCAATTTCTTTCGTCGGGTTTGAAAGACCAATACAAAACATTAAATAAATGAGCTTCAGTTTTTTTTTAAATGGATATTTTTTAAAGAATACGGAAAAGCCCTGAGCACACGATGCTTGCTTCCTATGAATTTACACTGACTAGCATAAACCTTTGAGATTATGCCAATGGTTCTATGGGGGATGCTAAATATGGTAACTAGCGCCTCCATTCTTCAAACAAATATTTTCTGAAATATAGTCTGTATTAGAAATCAGGTCCCTGTTGTCGGTAAACTTGGTAAATACTATTTTTTGAATACGTACGTATTTATTTCCGTTAAAAGCTTGTAAATACGCATACGGGTAAGCGTCCACACTCTAGCTAGCTCTTAGCTAGCTTGGAGGTTGGTAAAAGTTATTTAAAACAACACCCTGTTTCAAATTCAAAACGGAATCGAGTGTAAACTAGAAGTACTTTCTGCTCAGTTTGCGGCTGCGTCTCGTTCCATTTACTTTTATAATATGTTCTAGATATAATTTGGCATTAAGTTAAAAACATAAAAAGAACAAAAACTTAACAATTTAAACCATTTTAGAATAGTTTTCGGGATCGACGATACGTTTCTCGTAATGTCTACAGCCAGTGTCAAATCAAACAAAATGGCGGACATGATGTCGTGGACTGTGATTGGTCGATTGAGTGGACAAAGAACACTCAAGCAATCAAAATCTCTTGCGGTGTAGGATTTTAAACAAAAACTGGACATATGACAAACAAGCACTAAATTTTCATTACGGTGTCGTGTCACAAATAAAATTTAAACTAGTTTATTGTAGTTTTAGAAGAAAAAAGTTTTAAATATTCTTTGATCAACAGGACCGAAATTAAATTCTTAACAATACTGCATTTAAAGTTCATTTTCGACAAATTTGACAAAACAATCAAAACATACAAGCACTGATTAGAAAAATCGTCCTGTATAACGATGTTATGATATTCAAGAAGCGATCTGTCTATTCCAGCATAAGTTTTCGAGTTTTAAGGCTCTCCCCCTCAGGTACGTTATTATCGGCCGATAATATCGGTTGCGTTTATGCGATATTTGTTTTGAGTACATTTTGTACTAGGACGGTTACGAAGTTACACACTGCTGCGATAATAACGACGCAATAGAAGTAGGACGCTTGCGTTTCTCCGTCCTGCGATATTCCGAAATGACTTCTTAGAACATTTGTATTGGGACGCATGCGATCCCACACACAGCTGCGAGATCGCTAGTACGTCAAGGACGAAATTATGTTTTACCGATGGTTACCGAGTATTCTAAACATTTATAAAATGGATGTTAATTATTCATCAGACGAAGATTTTTATCCAAACCAAACCTGCCAAAAACACGAATACGAAATAGAATTATCGGACGATGAAAACGCAGCTGTGTGTAAGGAACCGGGACGCATTATCGCAAAAACGCATCCGGTATTATCGACCGACAATAACGCGCCTGTGTGGGAGAGCCTTCACATTTTTACTTCCAACTGCTCGTAAGTAAAACTGAAATATATTTAATAGAGTAATTATGTTACCTCGTCGGGCGGACACGGCACTTTGCTGTCAGTATCGTCTCCGGTGGCCTTCTTCACGTGAAGTAGTATGTCGACGATAATGACAGACTCAGCTGTCAGGGGGTTGTCTTCTCCCTTCTTTCCTTTGCCGGTCTTGTGCGTAAAGTTCACTATTACACCCCAGTCGAACTCGTGCTTTTCAGTTTTCACCTATGCGATAATACAAATATGGTTCTCAGGTATTGTTACTTACAACATGATGAAATATTTAGTCATACTATACATTTTAAACCTTTGAGCCAGTTACTGTATTTTGAACTTTACTCACACGAAGATAAAGTTCTTAATACAAGGTGTCCAAAAAGAGTATCGGGTATTTGTTTGCTCAATAAAAAAAAAACTACTAGTAATAAAGTATTTTTTTAATGTTCATTATTAGAATACAAAATGGAAAATTATTTCGAAAAGATAATGTTATCCAAATGGTGACCGTTACGCTGCTGGCACTCTTCTAATCTGTCCCGAAGATCGGTGATAACACGCTGACACATAGCCCTCGATAGTGCTGCCATTTCTGACCTGATGTTTTGTTTCAATTGCGTTAGGTTCGACGTATTATTCTCATAAACCTTACTTTTAAGGTATCCCCATACGAAATAGTCAAGTGGGCTAAGGTCGGGGCTTCTGGGAGGCCAATTGATGTTACCTCTACGTGAAATGACCTTATTAGGGAATAATTCGTAAACAGCTTCAATTGATTGATTTGATGTATGGCAAGTGGCCCCGTCTTGTTGGAATCACGTTCTTGAATTGAAACCTTGAAACTCCTGCAACTCTAGACCCAAAAAGTTTTGCAGCATATCGCAATAACGGTCACTATTCACATTGAGCGCTCGGCCTCGTCGATCTTCATGAAAATACGGACCAATTATGCCTTTAGCAGACATAGCGGCCCACACAACGACCTTTGGGCTGTGCAGGGGTCGTTCATGTTTTCGCCTCGGATTCTCCTCTGCCCAGTATCGACAATTCTGCTAATTAACATGACCATTCACTCACTGTCACTTGGTGCATTGCGTGTACGATACTTCGCACGATACAAACGTTGAGCAGTCACTATTGAATCACCGTTACGATAATACGCTCGTACGCAAAATGCGCGATGCGTCCCTGCGTACTGCTCTATTGCAGCTAAAATTGCAAAAATTGGCGGCCTTGACAATCCCCTCCCCGCGCCCCCTCGCCGCTTCGTGTCAACTTCAGCGCTGAAACAAATACCCGATACTCTTTTTGGACACCTTATACAAAAAGAAACTAAACTTTGAAAACTATTTTACCACTGACATTCAATACAACAACAATAAAAAGGTGCTAATTAATGCCATGGTCACTCGACTTTATAAATGGCCTCCGGTAATATCAACATTGCTGTAATCCAAATATTTGTAAAGCATCATCGTCATTGATGGTTGAAGGGTATAATTATAAGCAAACAAGCCGCCAAGTGTCAGAACCAAATCGCTTTTTACAGTCAAACTCATACATTTCTACAATACTTTGGTTTAATGTTGGTGATCAATATTTTTAAAGTCATTAGAAAAGCAAGTTTTTTTGTCAATAGAAAGAAAAGTTAAAGAAAAAAGAAAAAAAAATGAACAAAAGATAGTCAAATTCACGTGGAAAGCGTAGTGTGGGACGCCTTGCGGCACGATGGACCGACGATTTGAAGAAAGTGGCTAGCAGCGGATGGATGCGAGCTGCCCAATAAGCAATAGGCTGATATGATGAGTAAAATTCAGCCTAAGAGTACACATACCTATGAGTATAAATAAACTCACGCGTTTCACCCATGGGTCGGCACAAACTACTTCCATACTCCTTAGTTTAGTCCACGGTCATAAACCAAAACAGGCAAGTGCACGTACAGACAGCGTCATCCACTGCTTACCCATAGCCCTAGCCGAAGAAATTTTTATGTGTGTAAGCAGTTGATGACACTGTCTGTACAACAGTGCTTCGAAATAATTTAAAAAACTTACTTTAACTAGTCGTCCTGGCTGTAAGAAAGGCTTCAAATACTCCGGCTTAGTGATGAAGGCTCTGAACTGCGCGCCTAATAAGTCGAGTTGCTCCCTGATCGCGGAGTACGAAGCTATTGAGTGCTCCTCCGCGATGCTTAGGGTATTGTACTCCTTCTGTTTTGTTTTCACTTCTGTTGGTGCGTAATGGATGAAGTTACAGTAGTATCATGGAGAAATGGTGCAGGTTATATTTTTAATAGAAAACTTTGATTAGCACTAGGAATTTGTCATCTACTTGTTGTGTTTACAAACATTAAAAAAACTCTGACCGAAACTATGCGAACTCTGCCACTGCGTCAACAGTGCTGTCAAAATGATAGTGGTGTCGAATAGTCCATCATCAAAACGAAAATCTCATCAAGCTCCGACATTTTAATGAGCATGCTATGTTTCCCAATATAAGCTGACCTCTCATTGTATGGAAATTCTATACAAAGAGAGATTATACTGGAAGTTGATAGCTTGATATGTAGTCATGTGTACCTCTGTCCTCTAGCAAGTCGGAAATAAAACGATATTGCACCACATCAGGTAACACTTTCATTTCTTATGCCAAAATTTCAATGTGTTTGATGAAAATACATCAAGAATCTTACAGTAAAGTAAAGTTTATTTATTTGCATAGATTGTAGGTACAGTACGCAAAGGAGATAAGTATCCATGTCGCCGGAAACAGTTGAAGTTTACTTAGGAACCGATAGGTTTTTATGAATAAAATAAAATACAATTTATAGAGAATAAACAGTTCAATGATTTAATAAAATTTCATTTGAAAGCCCGCATTGGTTTCTAAGAAATCTTCAACTATTCCCGACGACATGGATACTTATCTCCTTTGCGTACTGTACATGACATAAGGTATTAAGTAAACAATAAAATTGTGATCCTTGTACAATCTACCTATTAGGCATGCAAACATTAATGAAAGGCGAACTAGTGTCAAAATACAAAATTATGAATTACAGGTCAAAAAGAATATGTTAGTATGTCGTTAAATTGCGTAAAAAATTACAATTATATAAGAATTTACATTAGGATAAATTAATCTTGTGAACTATGTAGGAGAAATGTTGTTACTGCATACAATTAAAACTAAACTTACTATGTATTAGGTCTGGTATAGCTGTCTGATTTTGGAACTGGAAGAAACTTCTCTCTAACATATACTCTGGATTTATTTCTTCTACTCGCAACAAATTGAGGACCTACAAAAAAGAATTATCAGAACATCACCTTTGAACTACACCTTTGAAACAACACATTTTTTCGAAGATATAAGTACCATATCATTTCATAAGTGTTCAGTAAAACGCTGTAATTGTGACATTATAAATAGACACTAAAATTTTATTTATTTGTATAGATGATGTGAAATTGGGCGGCTAGCCACTAGAGCGAAAGTTGTCACGCAGTGGTTGCCCGAATACGGGCGTCGTCGCCGAGAGTGGCCTAGTAATCGCTGGCGTGACAACTCTCAACTTAGAAACGTTTTTAGGAGATTGGCCAGAGAAGACAGCACATAGGGAAGAGTGGAAGGCTATGAGGGCCTTTGTCCAGCAGTGAGACAAAATGGATAAAAAAATATTTATTTTATTGACAATATCCATGTTAGATGTTTACTTACCATATTATAAGTGAGATGGAAGGCAGAGTTGATAGGGTCAGCTTTACCTTGTACCATGCCCTTAACGACTGTAGGCGTTACCTTCTCATCAATCATCAGGATAACAATACCCTTGTCATCGAGACCACGTCGACCAGCGCGACCTGACATCTGAATGTACTCGCCTGAAGTTATCTACGAATGAAGATAGCCATTTTAAACCTTATGTCGTGTAATTAAAAGCACGTATTCGTTTCGTCATGGTGAAATAATGAAGCTTACAAAGATTTATTAAAACTTCAAATTGTTGAAAAACAATAATTTATGTTGAAAAACAATAATTTATCATTAACGGATAGAGGGTGAAGTTAATTTATTTCATCAAAAGATAAGTACGTAAAATATATATGATACTAATAAGCCGTGGCGGGATCTTCATACAAGCCGAAAAGCCAGGCTTGCATTAATAAGATCATAACATGAGCTAATCAATAACTGAGCAACTTGCTGGTGTTTTCATAATCGTAAAAAAATTGTTAGGCTTGCCCTATCTTGACCCCTAGGCACGGTTTATTAAATAAACGAACGAGAGAGAAAGAGAGACTATGAATCTAAAAGACAGAGAGCCACTTACGAATCTATTCTTATTTCTATTTATCTTATATCTTTATTTATTTATTTAATTTCTATTATATCTATTCTTATTTCTAGTTACTTACGAATCTAAAATCTTTTCCGTCGAATTTCTGACAGTTGGTAAACACGACAGTTCTGGCGGGCATGTTGAGACCCATGGCGAACGTCTCAGTCGCGAACAGGGCCTGATGACATCAGAATTATGTGAAACTCACATATCCACACCGATTTATTGCAAAAATTAAGTCTAAAATAAATAGAGCGGCAAAACATCACAGTTTCAACTGGACTGGTCACTGAAAAAATCCTACCTTTATAAGTCCTAAGCCAAACAGTATCTCAATGGTTTCCTTGAGTATAGGTAGCAGTCCACCGTGATGTATACCGATTCCGCGCCGCAGCAGAGGGATCACGTTCTCAACCTGAGGCAGCTTGCGGTCCTCTTCAGATAACACATCCATCGCGTTGTTGAATACTTCGTCTACTAACTTCTTTTCTTCAACTGCAAGTAACAAGTTGTGTTTTTGGTATTCCATCAAGATACTATACATAAGTGCTACCATCTTCATGGCCGAGAATCGAGTTACGAAGAACGAGTCGAGGTCGAGTGAAGTTTCTATAGCATTTGATGGCACGGGTGTGACTATCTTCACGATACTCTCGCCCATTGAAATGGCGCCCAAAAAGGAAAAGCAGCGGTGAAGTAAGTGCTATTGAACCGAACTATAGTTCGGTTCGGTTTTTACTGGTTTACTTATAAATAAACCAGTTGCAAACTAGTCGCGCAATCACAAAAAACATGTGATGAAGATTTTTAGCTAAACATACAAAAATACGTCTTTACTAACTTGTGTTAAAGTCCAATTTGGCCATCTGCATAGCATAAGCCTCGCAATCTTTTTTACTGAAACTGAATATGATGACAGGGGCGAAGTTCCTTTCCATGATCATCTTGACAATGTTAAATATATTAGTCTGGTTGGCGCCGCGTGGGCCACCGCGGCGTCCACGCTGGTCGCCCTTGGCTGCGTTACCGGCATTGCTTAAAACTGCCATAGCAGTGTTAAAGTTATCTTCTTTGAAAATACCCTGTTTGAGGAATTTATTTTTAATTTTAGTTACAGTTGTCACAGTTGGTACAGCAGACATAGTTTACACTGTGAGTGTTGATACAAGCATCTGGGTGTATGTTGTAAATAATATAGTTTAAAATTGTCTTCTAATTTCCAATATAAGAATTAGAATAATTTATCAAAAAGTCAGTCATTTGAATTTCAGTCACTTACCACCACTAATAACATAACAATAAAACTGCCAGTCTAGAAAACTGACAGTTTCTTACGACTGAGAGTGTTCTAGCACTTAGTGGTGTGGTATTTCATCAATATTTACTTACCTTTTCATCCACCACAAGGTGTATGCCATCCCCTCCTGCTGGGAATATGAAGTGCTGTAGCGGAGTGGGTCGAAACTCAGTGTACACAACATGGCAAGGCTGGGAGTGCAAGCGACACACCCACTCGGCAAACTGACGCGCGTTGGGTATAGTGGCCGATAGGAACACGTAGTGGACGTTGTCAGGCAGCAGGATTAGGGTTTCTGTATATACCATGGAAAATATTAGTAGACAAGTTACTGTAGTAGTGTTCAACTGCTTTCTGGAACACGAGTTACGACGAAATCTAACTAGATTCCAATTTGAGCTTACTATTTTGAAAGATAGAAAGTATTTCACAATAAGATTATTACAAACAGTCCTACAGTTACTTTTTGTTTTTGAAATAGGTCCAATCTAAATATTTTTTTTATAGTTTACCTACCTTCCCAAACAACACCTCTCTCTTTATCTCTCATGTAATGAATTTCGTCAAATACAACCCATCCTACTTCACGCATGAGTTCAGATCCTCTATACAACATATTTCTTAAAATCTGAAAGGGAAAGGAATTACATTTCCTTTTAACAATTTCTTATTTCAGTGTGTTTTATAAATAATTCCAACAAAACGTTTTATAATTCTTACCTCTGTGGTCATAATAAGACAAGAAGCAGAAGGATTTATGGTCACATCACCAGTTATGAGACCAACATCAAGAAACTCTTCTGAAAACTCTCTGTACTTCTGATTAGATAGGGCCTTTATAGGAGTAGTGTATATAACCCTTTGTTTTTTCTTTAGTGACAAAGCTATAGCATACCTAAGAAAAATTAATCATTATTATATTTCTAAACTAGTGTCAGGACCATGCCTGGATGCATTGTATTGATATGCTGTCAACACACCAATATGTCTGTGTACGTACATTTAACTTGAACATATCAAGTGAGTAAACTCAAAGTGGGCTACAACACCACCATGCTGGTTATCAGAGGCCTATAGTAGGGTCAGAGAATATACTTTGTAGCTGTTAAGACAGTCCAGATCAGCTGATATGAGAACAGATGGTAATTACTCTAGAAGGAAGCAAAATTAATTTGAAAACCTGTGATCAATGGTGAAAACTGCATAAAATCGATTGTGTAATTTTGAAGAAGTAATCAGCCAAACAGACAGACATGAAAGCAATATATCTATAAATATATAGCTATCTATCTATACTAATATTATAAAGCTGAAGAGTTTGTTTGTTTGGTTGAACGCGCTAATCTCAGGATCTACTGGTTCGAATTGAGAAATTTCTTTTTGTGTTGGATAGTCCATTTATCGAGGAAGGCTATAGGCCCATACGAAGCCGGGTCGGGCCGCTAGTCTATAATATAAATCAATTTTTTTTTTTTTAATGAAATGTTAAGGCTTTGGATATACTTCAGGTTCTGGTGAAAGTTATGCCGGCAGCCGAATCTTTAGCCAGAGGTTGTGGCGATAGTTTATTAATCAAACTTCAATTGGACTCTCTTTAAGCTAAACCAATGAGTTAATTTGTTTATGTAGGCAGTTAAACTCAGTATTGGTATTACCATCAGCAGGATAATTAGTATAACATTAAAAGTAACTTACTCAGCCACAACAGTTTTACCAGCAGATGTGTGGGCAGAAACTAACACAGACTGCATGTTGTCTATGCACAGTATAGCCTCCTTTTGAAATGGATCCAGTATGAATGAGTACTGCTTGGCTGGCTCGCCGGTGATCGGCACAAGTGGTTCATACTTATGGTTGGGTGGTATTGCCACCTCATGCGTACAACCCTCATGAGTGTCTAGCGTGTGTATCACTATGCGGGCGTTCAAGAGGTCTAAACTGAAATACACATAAAAGTTGAAATTCCACATTGATAAATTGGAACAAGTAAGGATTACAATTACGATTACAATTATTTTTAAAACATTGCCCCACACTATGAATTTCTCCTGTGTCGTGGGTACGTTTACAAACATATAAACTCACATACACAAACAGCCCGACCCGGAACAAGTATCTGTAGGCCATACAAATATTAGTTCCGTGCGGAAATCTAACGCGCGACACGCTGCGCAGCGGTCGATCGCTCAACCACTGCGTCAACCGTGTCATCCGAATATTAAGTTATTATTATTAAAGATCTATTTATTAAATCTTTAAATTAACTTACTTTAAGTCACTAGTAAGCTCGGAATCATCTTCCTCCTGTTTCAGTTTCTTAGAGGTTTGTTCTATAACCTCCACTTCTTCGTGTAACCGTTTTAAACTAGTGGTTTCTGTTTCACCACATGCATCCCTGTAAAACAAATAACAAAATCGTCACATGGAAACAAGAGAATAGAACAATAACATAAGAGGTTAACTTACGAATCATTATCCTCCTTTATAATGTTTGGGAATTGAACGGCAGCTTCATTCACCTCATCAAAACAATCGAATAAATTAGTCACCTCTGCCATTTCCTAATAATTAACGAAATTATTAACAATACCAAATAAACAACATAACCTCATGATTTTATGACATAAATATTAATAATTAGTAGAGCTGTAGCAAACCGTATGTATTCGTTACCGAGTAACGGGTACGCCGTCTAGTACCGAGTACCGAAACGTTACTCACGAATCCATTTCGTTACTCGCATTTTTCGTATTTTCGTACTGATGTTAGTTTGATTGGTTATTTTTACAAAGAAATACAACTGTTTCAGTTCGCGCAAGTACCTACCGTTGATGCGTAAATTAGGAATTGCAATTTACTTGTAGTTCTAACCAATTTTCGTTTTAAATAAAACTAAATTTAGATTTACTTAACACAAGTCTGGTTCAAATTATGGTAAATTTCAAAAATTCACCTTACGCAGCTAGGTTCCTAAATGACGTATTAGTATGTTTTCTATAAAGTACGAATGACGCGACGTCAACGTCATACCGTACGCAATACGACTCGATGCGATGATGTGTTATTAGGTATCAAAAGTAACGAGTAACGTAACGATACGATAGTAACGAGTACTGATTGTTATAGTAACGAATACATACGGGTACGCTTCTTTTCGTTACTTTTACACCTCTAATAATTAGAGGTTTGCACACTGCACTGTCACTTTGCACCGGAGAATCACCGGTTATTCTCCGGTGAATCTATTCGGTAAAAACACCGGAGAAAAAACGATTGATAACCGGTTTTATTGAATATTTTTATAAAAAGGAAGGGTTGCTATTTAATAATTGGTGCCAATTCTGTTGTGTACAAGAAGCTTATAGATAAAAGTGGAGGCAACACTCTAAATACCTAAGTGAAGCCAACTGTGGGCAGACGCTCTCTTTCTGAATGCATACATAAGATAAAGAAAACACATATCATTGTATCTTATGTATGCATTCAGAAAGAGAGCATCAGCCCACAGTTGGTTTCAAGCTTTTGTTCTAAGTGTTGGCTCCATTTATACCTATATCTTCATGGTTGTGTACGAGCTAAATTTATTTTAAGCTATTTTTTTTCTTTTTTTAAATATATCTCTTTGTGTTTCTATGATTTGTAATTGTATGATTAGTAACGGGTTTGTTCACCTGACTTAAAATACGGATTATGTGTGTGAATTCGTTTCGTTATTCGCACTGGTCTTTTATAATTCCTTAAACCCTAACCAACTGCATACTAAATATCATGAAAATCGTTGAAGTCGTTTCCGAAATTCAGATTATTTATTTATAATAAACTTAGTCTGGCCATAAATACAATTAAAAATAAGAAAGATATTACATTTGAACTTGGAATCTGTCATTTTTATACGATTGTTCATTGGGTTTCTAATTTTGGCGCCAATACATTGTACAATATTTTGCGATATTAAAATGGAGTAAGGTGAGAAAGAGAACCGAATCGCTGTGATTGCATTACACAAAGTTGGTATGGAGCCAAATGCAATTTTTAAAACTCTCTATACGCTTGGTATTAGTCAAATGTTTGTGTACCGGGCTGTTAATAGGTACAATGAGACCTCCTCTGTTTGTGACAGAAAAAGATCTAGCCGTCCACGTAGTGTTCGTACGAAAAAGGTGGTCAAAGCAGTAAGGGAAAGAATTCGAAGAAATCCTGTCCGAAAGCAAAAGATTTTATCTCGGGAGATGAAGATAGCACCCAAAACCATGTCGCGTATTTTAAAAGATGACTTAGGACTTGCAGCCTATATGAGACGCACTGGTCATTTTGTAACTGATAATTTAAAAAAGAAAAGGGTGATAAAATCGAAACAACTACTGAAGCGGTACGCAAAGGGAGGCCACAAAAATTTATTTACAGATGAGAAAATCATTACAATTGAGCAACATTTTAACAAACAAAATGACCGTATTTATGCACAAAGCTCTAAGGAAGCTTCCGAATTAGTCGACAGAGTGCAACGTGGGCATTATCCGACTTCAGTGATGGTTTGGTGGGGTGTTGCTATGAAGGAGTGACTGAGCCATATTTTTGTGAATAAGGTATCAAAACATCGGCACAAGTGTATCAAGATACCATTCTTGAGAAGGTAGTTAAGCCCCGTATCAACACCATGTTCAACAACCAAGTATGGTCCGTCAAAAAAGACTCGGCGCCGGGTCATAAAGCTCGGTCCACGCAGTCTAGGTTGGAAGTGAACGCTTTGGACTTCATCAGAGCTGAAAACTGGCCGTCGTCTAGTCCCGATCTTAATTCACTGTATTATGATTTATGGTCAGTATTAGAGAGTACGGCTTGCTCTAAACACCATGATAATTTGGAGTCCCTAAAACAATCCATACGATTGGCAGTGAAGAATTTGCCCATGGAAAGAGTGCGTTCTATTGATAACTGGCCTCAACGTTTAAAGGACTGTATTGCAGCCAATGGAGACTACTTCGAATAAGCTTTTTATATTTTAAATTGTTTTATATTTATGTATTAAACTTTTTTTTTCTTCGTGACAATATTTATGGCAAGACTAGGTAACAAGAATTGCTCGTTTATTAAAGGTATTATATTTTGGAGACCCAATGGTCTCGAACGCCAAAAGCCGAAATTAGTAGAGCTGCGCACAAAAATCAGTAGATTCGTACCCAAAATCGGTAGGTAAAAAAACCTATATTTAAGGTCACATTTATTTTTATAACAAAAATAACTTTGTTAATTATTAGGAACATAGAGGTCAGTACAACACAAAACAACTTAAACTTGGTGCCATAACTAATTAACCACGCTTTATTAGGATCATACCAATATTAAAAGTTAATGCTCAATCAAATGTTACATCACTTTAAAAAAAAATCCATCTTTCATGAACAACAATACGGTTTCATCAAAGGGCGTTGTACAACTGACGCCGGTGTCACCCTAATAAAGAACATTTTTAGTGCTTGGGAGGAATCACAAGATGCCATTGGAATCTTATGCGACCTCTCAAAGGCGTTCGATTGCGTTGACCACGAGACACTATTGCTGAAACTGGAGCACTACGGGATTAGTGGAGTATCTCTTGATTTACTAAGGTCATACCTGAGGGATAGAAAGGCAAAAGTTCAGGTTAACGGTGTGAACTCATTGGGGTCTAAAATGACTATGGGTGTTCCTCAAGGCTCAATATTAGGTCCATTTCTATTCTTAGTTTATATAAATGATTTGCCACAGTTACTTCAAAATCAACCGAAGATGGTGTTATTTACCGATGACACTTCATTGATTTTTAAAGTAGACAGACGGTAACAACATCTTGACGACCTAAATGACGCTATTCTTCAGGTTCAAAATTGGTTTACTGTAAACAATTTGGTACTTAATGAAAAAAAAATATTCATTTTACCAAATGTTACGAATAGCAATTGTGACATCATTCTAAATGGAGAGAAACTGGAATTTAATAGTCAAACGGATTTCCTAGGAATCACTCTAGACGAGAAATTACAATGGGGACCTCACATAACATCTATTGCGGGGCGACTAAGCTCCGCGGCTTATGCTGTTAGAAAGATAAGACAGTTGACAGATGTAGAAACTGCGCGTATGGTCTACTTAAGCTACTTTCACAGCATTATGTCGTATGGTATTTTACTGTGGGGTCGGGCTGCCGACATTGAATCCATTTTTATCTTACAAAAAAGAGCTGTTAGAGCCATTTATAATCTACGTCGCCGCAATTCTCTTAGGGAACTATTAAAAAATATTAATATAATGACAGTACCTTGCCAATTTGTCTATGAAAATATTATGTACGTCACAAAAAACCTACATTTATTTAATAAAGTTAGTGATAGACATAATATTAATACTAGAAACAAAGACAAAATAGCTCAACCATACTTTAGATTGTCTAAAGTTCATAAATCTTTTATGGGGTTCTGTGTTAAGTGTTATAACAAAATTCCTAGTGATATATTGCAACTAAATAAAGGAAAATTTAAAACATATTATTATATTAAAAGTACACTCTGTAAACAAGCATAATTATTACAGTTTAGAGGATTATATCCATGATAAGAATGCTTGGAAACATGCTGGTCCGGGCTCCATAGGACAATCTACAGTCTAGACAAAATCAAACTGATTGCTAATTAAAACTATTTAATTTAGACTTAGTATATACATTATATTTAATTCTTGCTTTGGTTCACACACTGGTTCATAGGTTCATAGTTTGTTGAAATGTTTGGAGTGGTTGTCTCCTTTTACAATAATTGTAAATAATAATATGTGAACACTATGTATCTATGTATACAACTTAGCTGTCATTCTTTATCTTGTAATACTTTGTACATACTTCAATATAGTGTTTTTATGCAAGGTCCATCGTATTCACGTATAGTTATATAACTGTAAACTGTAAATGCAAAATATTGTACACATTTATTTTTAAAAGAGTAAGTATGGAGTTTCTTGCCCATTCTTCTCCATACGAAACTACCTTTTGGAATGGCCAACTGGAATCAACTTTACATTGTTTTATTATGACGTTCAAAAGTGCCTTTATAGTCTAATTGAAATAAATGATTTGACTTTGAGTTTATTCTTTAGTCATAAATTATCAGTCACTTCAGAACTAATTTCAAAATCATAATTTCAATAACTAACATTATTAATACATCGTTTCGTATGTAATAAACCTGTGATAAATCCAGTATTTCACTATTTTGTTTTCATTGGATTGACATGTGAGAATATGCGCTCAACATTGGCTGAGAAAAGGGCAGTGTTATCATCGTAAATACGAAAAGAGATAGCAATGGAAATAATTGAGTACTATCGCCACGTTTTAAGTTTTGCTTTTAAAGGCAAGTGAATCTACCTACTTGGGGCATTCCCTAAAACTAAGATAAAATGATAACCCCCGGAAATAACGACTTTTCTCAAAGTAGGTAGGGATTACCCATGAATCATAGACCAAAAGAAATGCGTTGCATGTGAAAAATTGTAGAATAGGTAAAAAATTGGGAGAAATTATTAACATTTCGGTATTTCGGTCGACATGGTCCAATATCGGTAGAAATACCGAAAAATCGGTAGGTTCGAGACCACTGTGGAGACCTCTAATGTTGCGACAGACAACGACCAACGACCCATGCCAACGACTAATAATATCTAGTGTTGCCTTTTGATGATTAGATTTTTATTTTCCGTATTATTTATGATTTACTCAAGCGTTCCGAATTTGGGAAAAATTCTTCAGCTACTTCTCCACAAAAATTAATAATAATATAATAATAATATGTGGGGACCACAAAAATTAATGTAAAAAAAACGGTACTATTCTTTTCTAGTTTTTTTGGTTTGATGAAAATGTTTTAATTTCAATCAAACTCGTGCATTACCGATAAAATTAAAAACCTGGCAACATTGATTATGAGTCAATGGTCACGTGACCACACAAGCTTGGGTTTATTACGGTTTGATTGGTGCGTTAGCGTTTGCTTGCTTTTCGTTCGTGATTGTGAAATCGTGAGCTCTACGTACGCTTGGCTGAAGAAGTGTACACTCGTGTGGAGTTATACATTTGGTGTTGGTTCTATTTATTGTGACAGAAAAAAGAATATAACAATGTCGTCAAAAACGAAAAAGACTGTAACATCGTCCTCTAATATTAGTGTCGTGTCATCAGTGCAAAGCCCGCAGCAGTCTAGCACTCCTGTGGGAAGCCGACCCTCAAGTTCTGCCGGCCGGCCGAGCAGCCCGGTGAGCCCTACACGACACACTCGTCTTCAAGAGAAAGATGCTCTACAAAATCTCAATGATCGTTTGGCGGCTTACATCGACAAAGTCAGACAATTGGAAAGTGACAATTCTGGCTTGCGCCGTGAGATTCAAACTACACAGGAGGTGGTCACACGCGAGGTTTCCAATATCAAGGGAATGTATGAGCATGAATTGCAAGATGCCCGTAAACTATTAGACGATACATCGCGTGAGAAAGCTAAATTAGAAATTGACCTGAAGAGGTTATACGAGGAGAATGATGATTTGAAAAAGCGGTAAGTAGTGAAAATTTAATTGATTACGTTGATATAAATGTAGTGCATGTGGAAGCAGGTTCTTCCGGCTAACCTTAGCCTAAGCAAGTTTACGTCATCGGCGGAGTTTCTCAGCGGGTGCGGTGTGTGACGAGCGCGGCCGACCTCGCTTTTACGACACAGTGACATCATAGCTCGATTTAACCAAACTAATCACATTCCTAAGTATAATAATACAAGTATACTCGTTAACACAGTGATGTCGCAATTTGTACCTATTTTTGTTTATAAACAACACATTTTATTGGTTTTCATAAGATAAATCACATTATGTTGATTTTATCAGATTTTCTTATTTGCTGTTTGCAACAAGATTTAATAATAAAGATTTCCTTGATGCACTGAAACTCCTTTCTAGATTTACTTTTCAAATATTACCCAACAGAAGTCACAAATGTTAAAATAGATGAGCAAATTAGCAACAACAACTGCTGTGGAAGTCTTGAAAGAGCGACACTTTGTTTATAAACAATCATAACAAAAACAAGTAATTGAATTCAGTACTCCAACACTGGCATAGTATTGCTAAAAATATGTGGCTTACAATGTTACCATGTGGTTATTGCAGATTGCCTGAATCACAAGTTACATGTAATGACTGCCCTCCATCTCGTTTATGTTTACTTAGCCACTTTTTGCAAAGCCTTTTTTTTGTTTTCCTTATTTTTTATATAACAGCTTGGCAAAACACTCCACTTGTATTTATGTTGGACTTGGAATACTAGTTTTATTATACTAAACTCCAAATAACAAATGTTACCTACAAACAAAATTTAATCTTAGGAAGCGGCATAGATAGCATGCAAATTGTGTCAAGGTGAAATTGTCTCGTCTTTAAATTTAATTTTATTATGTTCTTTGATGATTTATCGCACACCAATGCTTGCTGTATTCCTTTCTTTTATAATTTGTTCTAAACACAAAGTTTCAAGTCTACTATGTCTTATTAGGATTAGGGTTGCTACATCTTTAATGTTAACCATAATTTGACACACCTTGCCAAAGATGATTTAATTATAAAGATTCATATAGATAACTCCAGTTTTGGTTTTGTATTACGTAATTTAATTTTGTATCTACACAATGCCTTAAATTATTTGCATATATTATGAATTGCAGCACTAATTGACATTGCATTCTGCATGGCTACATCCATATGGTGATAATAAATGTCTTTTAAGTTCACCTTGACTCTATTTGCCAGTTTCGGTAGACATTCAATGTTAGTATCAAGTTTAGAGGTCACACTCATACATTATAGCTTGGTAGAAACATACTACAAAAAACGTGTGACAATATTTTTTTGTAAACCTTGGGAAAATTTAGAACCTGGTTATTCAAATGTGTAGTCTAGACATAGGGATATAAACACTTCATCACAAATTGGATCAGTACTTAAAGCTTAGTTTACATTGACACATGCTACACTATTGTCGAAGAATGATTATCATTCTATGATGGAATAATGATGTATAATTCAAGACATAGGCTGATAAGAGTATGCAATATAATGACTGATACTCTGATACTGGAATTAACAAATTCATACTCGAAAACAACATTGTGATAACTTCTTTCAGAAGTATTATAATTTATGCTATATTAAAGGTAACTGCTTAATATTTAAATCCACATGACTATAACAACAACTATGGTATGATTGGGATGTGATGTGAGAGTGACATTTAATATAAAAATATAGCCGATTAAATGATGATAGAGGTACTACATAGTATTTTACAGACCACAGAATATTATTAAACATCTACAAAGGAAGGTACGATTCCGCGACCTTGACGCACGCAAATTTTTGCAACTGGGTCAGGGAGCTCTCCTTGTGAATACAAATATTTCACTTGCTTTCATTCTGTTGTCTTTTAACAAAATTATATCTTATCAATTTACTAGTATAAAATCATTTAATTCTGCCTTATAAAGATAAAGACACACCAAATGAAAATTATCTAAGTAGGCATTCCAACACACAGGACATAGTATGTGAATTCACTAAAATGTTTTTAACCAACTTCAAAGAAGGGGAAGGTAAAGTAAAGATTAATTAGACCCTTATTTTTGTGTAAGTTAGTGCCTAAAGGTATACCAATTTCTCTGAGATATCTCGGTGACTACACGTGACTTTTTTTAAATTTGGTCCCATTAAAATTAAAAAAGAAAGAACATTTCTAGAAACTTTCAAAAATTTGAGAATAGAAGTAATCGCTTACGTAATTAAGTTATCAAAAATAAAAGCTTATAATTTCATTAATTCCACAAAAAATAATACAGCAAGCAGCACATTGTGCATTGTGTGTGTTATTTTCTAACAAATCAGAGGCTATTTAAAGTTCGATCAAGTTTCCGCCTAGGCATACCGATTAACTTTAAAAGCTACGGGTGTTGACCCTGGCAAGCTTACGTCAGCTACACGCATGCGACGCGCGACGCGGCGACGGCGACGGGCGGCCCACGCAGCGTGAGCTTTTTCGCGCCTTTACGACAATGTTATAAAGTGAAATAACACGAAGAATGACACAATATCTAGCTTTGACAAACAATAACATAAATTATAACAAAGATAATCATTACAAAAAATCATTGTAAATATAGGTTCTAAATAATTTATTAAATATAGGTACTGCGTGCTTGCATTTATAAGCAAGCTCACGTTTCCTGCCGAAATACTTGACCAAAGCTTTACCAATGACGTAACCGTCACATTTACGTAGCTGTGACATCAGTGCAACCTTCTTCGAATCGAAACTCGGCTTAATATTATGGCTAACGTCTTCTTGAAAATATGTTCATCGATATTACTGTTAGTCACACTTATTTACTACTACTACTTGAAGCTTTTCTTGAATTTAAATTACTCTATTTTGAGCCTCCCGCATCGCGAATTTGTACTTTAGACACGTGTGTGTCATCAGCAGCGAAGAGGATAAAACTTACAGAATGTGTCATAAATTGTTTTCAAGAACTGGGTCACTTAAAAATATCGAGATTTGGGTATAGTATACCAAAATAGTTCAGGCGCCGACGACATAGTAAGCCGCACGTAGACATCAGACCGACTACCTATTTCGATTTTTTAATTACATGCAATTATCTGAATGATGTTTAGTAGTAAAAATAACTATATCTACAATAGTATTACTTAAAAAGAGATAAAGTTTGAATGTAAGAAGTAATCTCCGAAACTACTGGTCCGATTCTGAAAATTAGCAAAAGCTAGTACACAAGGCTACACATTAAGCTATACATTTCCAGTTAATGCTGATCTCGCATTGTATAGGATTTTCGTACAATGCGAGATCAGCTTATACCGGAAATGTGTAGCCGTGTGTACCGTACCGTGTGTTTATCTTTACATAGTACAAAACAAAGTCGCTTCCGCCGTCTGTACGCTTAATCTTTTAAACTGCGTATCGGATTTTTATGCGATTTTCATCAATAGATAGTGATTCAAGAGGAAGGTTTATACGTATAGTTTGATCTACATTGCACCCGTGCGAAGCCAGGGCGGGTCGCTATAAGCTGCCAAAAATTAAACGTTTCCATGGCTTCATTTGTTCGTTTGATCAATATAAGTTCGGTAGGGCACGGGCGGGAGAGTAAGCGCGTAATCATTATTTTAGTTATTGACCTTGGTTTTCTGTAAATATTTGTGCTAGAGGTATTATGTACTCTGAATTACGAAAATGACCTCATGTCTACGTGTGTCATATTCTGGTCATCTTAAATAAAAAATCTGACGTAAGCATTAAGGGGCTATTAAACGACTTTTACAGATTTTAAACTGACAATCACGTCAAAATGTGCAGTGTAAATGTTTTGAAAAAAATATATGCTAAACGAGAACATTCTCTTAATCATTTAGTAAGTGAATATTTTTAATTATATTCATCTTCTTAATATATATAAATCTCCTGTCACGATGTTTGTCCGCGATGGACTCCTAAACTACTGAACCGATTTTAATGAAATTTGTACACCGTGTGCAGTTTGATCCAACTCGAAAGATAGGGTAGGTGTATGGTAGGGGTAGGGTAGGCGTAGTGTAGGTGTAGGTGTAGGGTAGGTGTGGGGTAGGTGTAGGGTAGGTATAGGTAAATAGGCAGGTAAGTAGGTAGATAGGGACAGGACAAGGTCTGTCGGGTCAGCTAGTATTATAAATAGTTTAATTAACACGTGAAGTTGTGTCTGACGCGGACAAAACATTGACAATCACACAAAATCTACCAAGTATAATTAAACGAAACTTACACCATCTTACAGACAATTTTATTATCTATCTTTTAGTATACGCCTTTTTTTTATTTTGAAAGAATACTACTTTTATTTAATTTTTTCGACTAAATTTTGAGAGTTTTGGACGCAGACTGCGTCCGTTCTGCATCAGTTCTGCGTCCAAAACTCTCAAAATTTAGTCGAAAAAATTAAATAAAAGTAGTATTCTTTCAAAATTATATAATATGAATATAATTAAAAATATTCACTTACTAAATGATTAAGAGAATGTTCTAGTTTAACATATATTTTTTTTTCAAATCATTTACACTGCACATTTTGACGTGATTGTCAGTTTAAAATTTGTAAAAGTCGTTAAATAGCCCCTTTTGGGCTGGATACGCGCCGTTGACCTTGCTCGATCGAGCGCTACCGATGTAAATGCCCCACGCACGCAATTTTCGAGTATCAATAACGTAAAAAATCGTTGAAAAATAATTAAGTAAGTTATTTGCAAAATAAGCCGAAGGTTCCCTTGGTTTTGTACAATATAAGATGCTGATAACATTAAAAAAATCTTGTGATTTATAGGTCAGGAGAAAAAAGGTAGTAAACTACGAAAATACATGTTAATTTGCATATTTATGCCTGAAATTTAAAGCATTTTTTCAATATTTTGAACCCAAGAGAAAATGCTTTTTATGATGTACTTATGTAGATTAAAATATATTTTTTGTATCTTTTTTTAACATTTCGAAGACAAAAGGTTTTAATCTACCCCTAATGAAGCCCAATCCACGTATATCCGCGCCTTAATTAATTAAAATTGAAATTGTATCAATTAAGTAGTCACAAACAATTTGATAGCCGTATTTGTTATAGTTATCTGTCTTGCATTTCCGTTCCACTTGTAACAATTGGTTTGAGACAGCAAATTATCCTGTTTATGTTTATGAGTCATCATTTACTTTACTTTTGAATTGGCCTTGGTACATAATGTACCCGCGACGTCAAACGACGTTGTATCGTGATGGACGGGAAACACGAGAATCAAATAACCGTCTCGACGCGGGAACTTGGTGGTATAGTGGTATGTAGTCAGTAGTGGCGTGTTTACAAAAACATTCAATGTACGGTTACGTAACAACGCACATGGAAACGCAACTTTATTTCTGAGGATTACCTCGTTTGGATGTCACAGTGTCGTGTTTCGATAACTTGTCCCTCTAATTATGGCAATGGAATGTTTTCTTATTTACATACTGAGGCATTGACAAAATTAAACACAAGTTTGATTGTAATGTTATTTCATAAGACCTTCATCTTCCTTTACTTAGGTCGTACATACCTATTTACTTAATAAAACATGATAATTATCATCATATTTTACGATTGACAAATTATTAACCAAACATCTTTTCTTTTCAGCTTGGACAAAAAGACTAAAGATTGTCAACAAGCTGAAAACTTGGCGCGTCACTACGAAACGCGCTACGCTGACGAAAACAACAAGTACAACACAGCTGTCGCTGATAAGAAGAAGGCTCAAGATGAAGCCAGGGTACATATACTTTTCTGTTTTAAACACAAAACATGGTGCAAGCATTATTATAAATAAAAAAAGTGCATAAAAACAAAAGTATCATAAAATTAAATTATGCACGAAAATTATAAATTAAGACTTGACGACACGTTTAGCGCAGTGGTTGAGCGATTGGCTGCTGCATTGCGTGTCGCGGGTCCGATTCTTGCACGGAACAAAAATGTATTTAATTAGCATTAACTATTTACCTTGTGGTTTAAATGACCTTTCTGACTAGTGTTGCTATTTCCTTATAAAGCAACACATTATAGATCTGCATTACATGCGGCTATTTATACCCGGTATCTTTATTTCCTAGAATCAATGTCATCTAATCACTATTTATTTGCAGGAGCTGGGCAAAGAATTGGAGAAGTTGCGCAAGCTATATGCGGATACGCGCAAGACCTTGGAAGAGGAGATGCTGTGCCGCATCGACATGGAGAACACAGTGCAGAGCCTGCGCGAAGAGCTGTCCTTCAAGGACCAGGTCTTCCAGCAGGAACTGCAGGAGACGCGCACTAGGCGCCAGGTCGAGATCTCTGAGATTGGTGAGTTCATGTCTTTGAATAACCATTAAATCATGCTCACTAGCTGCGTCTGTTCAGTACAGAAGGCCTTAGGCATTAAGTCTGCATGTGTACTTTTTGCATAAAGTTTAATAAAGAATAATAAATCAAATGCCCAAGGCAATCTTGCACCTACAAAAAACATCACCACCAACAATTAGAGGCCAATTAATAATGTCTGACATTGAATTTGATATAATTTACAATTGAAAATGTAAGCATAGTTTTAAAACGTATTATGTTGTTATAGATGGCCGCCTGGCCCAGCAGTACGAAGCTAAGTTGCAGCAGAGTCTACAAGAGCTGCGTGAACAACAGGAAGCCAACATGAAGGCCAACCGCGACGAAATTGAAGCTCTCTATGAAAACAAGGTAGTTATTCCCTAGACTAGCAACTTTATTTCAAGATTTTTAAACTTTTACTCAATGACCATTTTTCCATAAACATATCTAAATCTTCACGCCAGCGTTTTCTAGGCCTCCCTAGGCGACGACGTCAGTCTTCCGGCACCCCGTACCACCCCATTTGCCGTGATGCATTCTGGATAAATGACCCGCCCAATTGCCCTTCGGCCTTGCAGACTGATTGCCAACATCATCGGCGATTCCTGTTTTGGAGCACGCTTTGGCAAACCTTGAGTTTAAACTTTTCTGACTCAGTCATGGACCATGTTTGAAGGATGGGGTGGGCAAAACGCACATGTCGATGAGTTAGTGCTTCAGGTATAGACGTACGTCTCCCTTCATCAACGACTTCATGGACCAGTAGCTCTTTCAGGCGTTTTCAAAACGGTGGTCGATTTCTTTGTCCTGCCTGTTTTCGAACGATACTAGCTGGCTAAGTAAATGTACTCATGGACATAGCTGATTTCCTGCCATACCATAAGTTATTAGGGTAAGTTCAGGTTAGTAGCTCCAACGTCAAAGCTTGGCCGGGCACAGGATTTTGAGCATATGCTGTAAGCAGCTCGCCAGCTGTCGATACAAATAAGACGATATCATCGGCGAGGTTGACTAGCCCTTTGCAACCGAGAGTAATACCTTCACTTGATTATTGATCGGCTAAGTTAAATTTTGGAAGACAAATATGAAGGCAACACAAAGGGAAGCAAGGCAATGGGGAAGCTTTTGCCCAGACAACAGAAACATTGAAATCATCATCATCATGTGCCTAAAAATGCATGCTAGTACCTACCTGAATTCTTCTTCTTTTCGAATCGATGGTTTTCCTTTATGCTAGACTACTTGGGCCCAGTAGGTAGCCACATTTATCGCAGCATTAGTGGCGTTTTTAATGTCTTCTAAAGTGCAGGTGTAGGGGCACTTTGGGCACTATAATAAGTGGGCCTACCTGAATTAAACAATCATTTAAATATAATGTGACAACATATTAAAGTTTTGAACTATTTCTCTAGATGAAGAATCTTCATAACGCAGCAAACCGCAACAGCACAGCCGCTACCGTTGCCGTAGAGGAGTTGCGCACAATGCGTACACGCATTGAGAGCCTTAACACCACGCTCAACGAATTGGAAAACAAGAACGCGGCGCTTAGTGTAAGTAATCAACTTTTTGTTTTTAAAATGCTCTTTTTGTGTAGTGTGGTAATTGGCAATAATACATCGGCAACTGAGTTTATACAGTTTTCTTAGACTAAACACGCAAATTGCTCTAGAGGTTTATGGAATTGATTTGATCGAAGTGTATTATTGTTTGGCTATAGAGATAATTAGAATAGCACGGCGGTTTTAGAGAAGTGCTTCAATAAAAAGTTCTTATCATTACTATGAAGATTAATAATAATTTCATTTACAATGTTTACTTGTAATTCATTCATATATCAAGTTAGCATGACAGAAAAATAGTACGACAAATTTTCCGATCATCGGACTCTGACACCTATCTAACCTAACTAATCCTTCCAAATTGATTAATGAAAAACACAGAGGTCATTAAGAGCGCCCATCCCGTCATTTTTCCCATACAAACGCTCGTACGCGATTACGGCGTTATAACAAATATTTTCCATTCCAACAAGTATTTTTAATACACTGGTATCTTATCTAGGTTTCTATGAAGCCAAAAATAAACATTTTTGAGAAACAAATTCAGTAAACACGTCCGAAAATCAGTATTTTTGCACAATTTTATCTGAACTTTGGCCGTTCATAATGCACTCATACATTGAAAAAGTAAAAAAAACAGCTTCACACAAACCTTGCACATGTAATGGAGATTCGTAATTACAAACATATTTACCAAAAACTTGTAAGGCTTTTTTAAAAACACGTATGTCCTGGAACAAGTTTTGTGAAATTTCCGCGCTTCAATTTTCCTTTGATATGCTATCGCGTTCTCACTCACTCGTTTGTTTTCGACCTTTGCGATGGTTGAAACAAAAATAAATTAAATCACGCTCGCGTTGAAGTTCGTTCGATGGGGATGGGCGCTCTTAAGAAACAGCATCATGGCAGTTTTCTTATTGTTTGTTAACAAATGACCTGAGACATGACGTAAATGAGTGTACTGCAGAACCACTGCCGCGAGCTGGAGCGTCAGCTTGAGTCAGAGCGCGCGCGTCACGCCGAGGACCTGGCGGCGCTGGAGCAGGAACTGTCGCGCCTGCGTGACGAGGTAGCGGGGCAACTGCGAGAATACACCACGCTGATGGACATCAAGCTCTCTCTGGACCACGAGATCGCTACCTACCGCGCGCTGCTTGAAGGAGAGGAGGACAGGTAACTACTTACAAGGCATACACCTATATATATATAAATGAATCCCTATTTCCTTTGGTCACGGCATCACGCGTGAACGACTGAACTAATTTCGCTAATTCTTTTTTTATTGTTTGTTATTGTAAGGAGAATAATCATAAATGCATGCATATACATTGTGGAATGCAATAAATGATTGAGTATTGAGTTAAATGCAAGAAAAAAACAGTTGCGGAGAACATTAAAAAAATCAACAAAAACCAAAAAATTATACATCGATGACGTATTTGTTTCCTCCGTAGGGTTGTTAGAGTTGGTAGGGTAGGTAGATAGGCAGGTAAGTAGGTAGATAGGGACAGGACAACGTCTGTCGGGTCAGCTAGTTACTTATAATTAGGCTTACATATACAGACTAGATAGTCTTTTGACAGAGACTTGTCTTACACTTACTCAAAGGGGACTATTATTACTAAACCTTTTGCTGTCTGTCTATCACAGAACTGTATATATGGAACTGTAATAAATAGCCAGATGAAATTATAATAGTATACAGATATAACAACCACTATAGTGACAAAAAAACTTCAAACCCAAGGGTAGTCTCATAATAAGAAACTTAACATTTTTAATATGTTCAACGCTTTGTGTACTGGTATAGAAGCGCGAGGCGAACTCGCATGTGGTTCTTTGGTTACTCTTCAATGACTACAACCAGTGGCGTGCCTTCCATTAAAGCCGAAAAGCCTGGCTTGCTATCAACTACGCGAGACGATAAAAAAAAATCAAAAAACAATGAGAAAATTCCTCTAAATAGGAATAGTAAACAGGGTTTTTATTCTTAAATCTGTCGGGCTTGCCCTAACTTTAACCCACGCCACTGTCTACAACGAAGCAACATATTTACACTAACATCTACCGCGCAGGCTGAACCTGACCAGCCAGTCCCCTGGGCGCGAGTCCCGCGCGTCTGCCAGCGGCGTGTCGATGGGTCGCGGCACCCCCTCGCGCCGCGCCACCCCGCTGCGCGCCGCACGCAAGCGCACCCTGCTGGACGAGACCGAGGAGCGCAGCCTCAACGACTACAGCGTCACCTCCAGCGCTAAGGGAGACCTCGAGGTCGCCGAGGCCTGCCCCGATGGCAGCTTTGTTAGAATCAGGAACAAGGGCAAAAAGGTGTGTTGTATGTCTATTATGTTACAATCTCCCTCGGTGAACACCTAGGTGAAGTGCTGTCATCAGTCCGTCTGCTTTGTCAATCCCTAGCATCGGGACGGATGACAGCTGACTTCACCTAGGTGTTCACCGATGGAGATTGTAACAGAATGGCACTGCTGTTGTCTTAAATTTTTTTTCAAGTGTTTTTTGTTAAATTTTTATTTATTCTATTGACACGTAAACCAAACGGTTTCTTTGTGATAGTTGCTAAGATTAATTTCAATTGGTTTTTTTATTCACATAATAAAGTTGATTTTAAATTCACAGGTATCTAAAAATATTTTCATATTTCTAGTGATAAAAGAAAGAAACTGAAAGACATGATATATCTTTGATCAAAAATGTAATTTAATGCGAAACGAATATGTGGTCCTAATATTTTTATGCTGCAAAGGCTAAGATTACGAACATTAATTTAACAAAATACCACGAAAGCTATCCCATCAGTAATTATGATTGTGTAGTTAAATGTTAAAACAGAGTTTTACTCAACATTACATTACATAGGATCTGAGTGTTGGTGGCTACCAAATCCTCCGCAAGGCGGGCGACCAGGAGACACTGTTCAAGTTCCACCGCAGCGTGAAGCTGGAGCCGGGAGCGATAGCCACTGTGTGGTCCGCCGATGCCGGCGTGGACCACGATCCTCCACGTGACATCGTCATGAAGGGACAGAAGTGGTTCGTCGCTGACTCATTCACCACTACCTTGCTGAATATCGACCAAGAGGTAATTATATTACACCATTGTTCTTCTATCATCTTCTATAAAATTTCAAGTAAGATCTCATTTCTAAAATTGTTAACTGTATCAAATAGGAGGTAGCGGTTTCGGAAAGACAACGTCGACAGATAAGCACCAGCGCCCAGAGACACCGCGAGCTGGCGCATAAGTATCCTCGTCGTGAACAGGTAAGTTTCATATAATAGTTTTTTTTTTAAACATATTTTTGTGTGTCTGTAAATTAAATAATGAGATAATAATACACCGTTATTCCAGCACGGTGAACTACGTGAGGGAGAAGAGAACTGTCGCATAATGTAAGTGCTGGCGCGGAGCTGAGTGGCCCCGCCGCACTTGCCACACGGTGCCTCACGCTTCATCCGGAGCTAAAGACTCTGCCCAATAATGGGCATCCTCAGCATTACACACACAGTTCACTTAGGACTATCTCCATTTCTACACTGAAACAAATACAATTAAGCTACATTTAGACGATATTTAAAGCTCGTATAAAAGTTATTTTTTATTTAAGTCAAACAATTGATGTTATAGAATTATAGTTAGAAAATTCAGTAATATTGTTAAGTGACAGCAAGTACTGTCTAACAGGCATATAGCAATAACGAGAGGAAAATATGCCCGACAACAAATCATAAGGCAACTAATTTAAAGACTCGATATCCTAATGGAATGGAGTGTTCTGCTCAACACACAGTCGGTGTAATATTTGCTGTAGTTTTGGTGTTATGATCCTCGGTCTATATGCTTCTTAGATATAACTTAAACTTTAAAAGTATTTTATGTTCGTCTGTTCTGCAACAGCTTGTCTTTTTTTTTTGTTTTGTCTCTGGTCAATTTATGTAAGTATAAAGCACTGCCTCTTATGGCTTTTATAATTAATATATCTAGACAGTGAACAAAGTACAAAAAAAATCGTTCACTTATTGGTGAGATGATTGCAATCCTTCAAAGATAAAACATGAATAAAACGCACAATTTTTTTTCTTCTTTACCATATAATTATTCAAACCAAGATGAACAAAATACTAATGATAAAAAAAATATAAACAGAATGCTTTGGGGGATTGCAATCCATAGTGGGTAAGGTAAGTATAGAAATACAGTTTTTTTTTGTACCCCACCCTTTCCTGAGTTATAAGAATTTTTATATTATCCATAAAAATAATTTAAAAAATATCCATCTGATAGCAGAGTTCTTAAAATGTGTAGATTAAATCTACTAATAATATCATTATTCTTAGTGACCTTGGACTAGATAAATCACTGTATTAGGTTAAGTTTCAGTTGACTATCACAAACGATGGCGATATAGAATAAGCGTTAGCACGCACCTATAGTATTTAGTTCTATAAATTGTGGGCGATGAAGATGTTTCTGCCTAGTGTGGTTTCATTCAAACTTCTTATAAAATATGATTATCTAATTGTAACAAAATTTTATATGATCTAAAGAGAATTAAGTAAAAGTAAAATATTTTGTTTTCAATTTATATTAACATTTCCATCTAATCGGAAGATATGACATCGGAAATACGTAAGCGCCATTTCATGCCCGATTGCTTATATACATCCAAAAAAAGATACGTGCAAGTCTCAAATAAAAGGCTTTCAAGTCAACATAAAATGAAAAAGTAAAATTAGCATTAACAATTTATTTCTTAATGAAGTAAACCTAATTATTAAAATAAAAAGATAAGTTGCTATTTTTAAGTAATAATTCACTTGGTGTTAACTTTTGTTTTTAATCATTGAGGATGGAATCTGATTCATTGTCATTCTACTTTGTTTTATGAGTAATCGTGAGACCTTTTTAGTTTGGACCCAGTTTATATCTTCCATGTAATAAACCATATAATATTAAAATAAAGGTATATGTAATTTTAAAATAATGTTTTATTCATTTCTTCCCCCCAGTTAATATATCGTGATTAGTATCTGCTGCTAAAAATATATTCATAAGTTTTCACGATACCTATTGAAACCCAACTGACGAAAAATTGGACCATACGTTTAGGAGGAGTTCACTAACATACACACGGCACACCGTAAAACGGGGTCAATAGGAACAGTTTCAACTTTCAAGCCTAAAATGTTAATAAGAGTCGTTTTTAATAGGGGAGTCTTGTGCTGTTTCACAACCTAGTTTCTGATAGAATTTGAAAATTTTATTCGTCTTCGAGAAACACCCTCAAACTCTTTGTTTTTGTTTTTTTTTTTTCTTTTTTATTATTATTTACCTGGAAACTGGGGTCAAAAAATATAAATAGAATAAAGTTGAATTAAGAACTACAGTAACAATTATAAAAAGGAATATCGGAAATCGAGTACTTAAATATTAAAATAATTTGACCTAAGTCAATGAGGATAGAAAATTTAACATTTTAGTTGAAAATCACATAAATATGTTAAAGCAAAAAAAGTATGTGATGTTATAGTCCTCTATTGACAACTCTGAAAAATTATGTTTCTATTGACCTCCTTATCGTTTCTATTATTAACCCCTCACTCGTATCTGAGCGTTTCTATTTTTTTTTTGCCATATTTTTAAAAAGTCGCCAAAAATAAAAATATTAGTAAATCGCGTTTTTTGTCTTGTAATCAGATAGTTTATTCATGAATATTTGGATTTTTTACATGGAATTCTATTTGATTTAGGATTTTAGTAAAAATAATATAAAAAACTAAATGAAGGTAGGCTAAACCTTCCCATTTTGTTACTCCTTAATTGTTAAAAAAACACTTGAAAGTCGCAAATTCTGTGGCAAAAATTGTACGTTTCATAAACTTCATGATAAATTTAGTAAAATCATCGCAAGAAATACTACGAAAAGTGAAAAACTAATTCCAATTTAGGTACTTGGATATTTTTTTTTGTTGTTACTTTTAACTTAAAGTCAATTTAAAGTTTTGATTATATGAAAAATAAACAGAATTGAAAGATTTTGCTTACTTCTCATAAAAATGTTGAGCGAAATTGATTTACTTTACTTTGATTTATATTATATAAATAAATACGTTAAAGTGAGTTTAAAGACGGGAGATTTTTGGGACAGTAACTAAAAAGGAATAGAAAGGTAACAAAATAAAAACATAAAGCTTGTTAACTTTACTTACATAAAACATATCCGGGTTTTGCTTTAATTTACCTCATCTTTTATGCCGGAGCTAGTGGCATTTTCTTGTGCTGTTGAATTGTAAACATAGCTTTATAATTCCGTTTTTGTTATTTGAATTTTCCGCTTATACGTTACTACCCCAAAGTAACAAAAAAAACTTGAGAGGTGTCAAGGGACACCCGGATGGAACGAAGTTCCTTTCGATTAATTAGTGAAGGAATTGTAATAAAATTTTATTACAATTCCTTCACTGAAACGTTATTATGGCTGCTTACATTGTAAGTAAGTAATTTTAAAGATTAATATTTTCTAACATGTTAGTACAATGCGTAGTTATTTAGATAGAAAGACCAATAAATTATTTCTGCGCCATCTATTGGCCGTTCGTAATTCGATCTCGAAGAGCACAGTTGCGCCAATAACGTTAATAGATGGCTCTTAAATCAAATATACAAACGTGTCGTGACAACTTTTCGTAAGAATTTTTTCCGTCTAGCCCCCTTTCACAACGCGCGATAAGAAACTTCGTTCCAAAAAGTAACGAAACGAGTGATCGATTTTTTCAAAATATTATTGTGGTAGTTAACATTGCAGATACGTCTACTATTACACACTTAATTTGAATGGAAGTTAATAACTATTGTACTCTTGATAGAAAGAGTAGTAAATATTGTCAATTTACCTTTAAACAGCAATAACAAAAGCCGGAATGAGATTCACTCTAAAATAAGTACGAGCGCATACTGCATACTTCGGACCGGCAACTGACTCAGTAGTATATATATTAGTCTATGGCAACTGACACAGACAGTACTATCAAGATAGCGGCATTTATGGCATCTACGGTGATGCTAGTTCAAAAAAACATAGCTAAATGGAAGTTTTTTTAATATTTCACATTTAAAAATGGGTAACAAAAACTGAAATCCATTCTAGGAACTTTTTCTGGGACAAGTTTAAAATTCATTTATGACCGTAAAATTTTTACCAAATTACCAAAAAGGAAATACAACGTGAACCTTTTTACTATGTAATATGATTTAAAATCAAAATCTCAGTACAGTTTCTTTGAACTTTATCAAAATAATTGAGTTTGAAATTGCGAGTGGTAGACATGAGGAATTTCCATACATTGCAATTTTCGACAGCTTATATTTAGTTGATTTTTTATTTAAGTACTATGTATTTATGATATTTTCTGTAAATTTTAATAACAATTATGCTCGTAAGCAAATTCGTATCAATAATTTGTAGATTACACAATAGTTATTCATCTTCAAAATCATGGGACATTCCACAAATATGTAATGGCAAAAAAAATAGAAACGCTCATCTACTCGCCCATTGACATTTAAATTACTGCGTAAGGACTAGGCCAACCGCACGACCAAATGGCACCAGCGCGTTGGCCGTAAAAATGACAGTTTAGGGCCAACGGGCAACGCAACTCAGTCGACACTCGACATTGTATGAGTTTTGACAGATGTCGCTAGTGTCGCTACTTTTACTTGTTCCATGAACGTTTGTATATTTATGTTCTAATGGGCGTATCCTTCCTTTTGAAATCATTGTATTCACCCCTTTCTACGTGTCTATTGACCCTAAAGGTATTTCTATTCACCCCCCCACTCGTATCTATTCACCTCAATTAAAGGAAAAACTTAGAATAATAACGCATAGAAACCTAGTACGAGCTTCAAAAGTACGAGTATTCATACCTTACTTACTTTGTTTGTTATCGTGAACACAATCACGTGTTTAAGTATCGTACACTAATTAGCAGTCACCCTATATATTAAAATGTTTGGCACTATTAATAATACATTTAAAACTAAACTAATACATTTAAACTAATTTAAATAGATACGCGACATGGACTCACAAATGAATTTCTACAAGTATAAGTACGAGTTACGGTAAAACAACCATTAAAATTTTTATAACGTTTTATAACGATAAGTAGATGTGACTGTATTTTAATTCAACAATCCGTCATTTTAAAATATTTTTTGCGAGCTGTGTTCAACGGAGCGTGACCTTGAGCACTGACGGCTCGCTGCGACCACTAAACCATTTATGGTAAGGTATGAATACTCGTTCTTTTGAAGCTCATACTAGGTTTCTATGCGTTATTATTCTAAGCATGCAACATTATTTAGTCTTTTACTAAAATTACTAGTAGCCAAATCTTTGATTGAATTGATTTTTATTTTGTTTGATTTTTATGATTGAAATTTGAATTGATTTGATACTAAATGCTCAAATCAGGATTGCCATTTCTAGCAGGATCCTGCTTTCTTAGCATTTTTAAGAGTAATATTTAAGCTACAGCAGGATGTTTGTCCGTGTGGTGTATAGTGTCAGTTCAACTCGAAAACTATATTTACTTTTCATAAGCATAAATCATCCATCGCACGTTATGTCTACATCTTATAATATTTGTTTTTGTAGATTCTTCGAATTTTATGAATAGAATGTGTTTATCTACTTACGCTTTTTTATGCTGTTCCTGTCGTCATCCTTTGTAATTTATTCCTGTATAATTGGATCAAATTAATATTTACAAACCTGAAAAATAAATAATGTTTTGCTTTGACATGTCTGTCAGTGACAGTCGTCAAATTGACGACCGGCCAACATTTCTTCTAAAATAAGTTTTCGGCTACTAACGTAAAACCTCTATGTTGTATATCTTGTAAGCTTGTTTGTCTGTGTTAGATAGTAAACGGCTGAACACCCGCTGTATTATCGTGTGTTCCTTTAGATCTGATTCGCACTAATATTATAATAAAAATTACTAAAATAAATGGCATTCGACAATTATTGAGCCTGGCCGTTGCTATATAAAAAACGATTTGACCGTTCTAGAAAGAAGATTCATAATTGGATTTTTTATGAATTTTGGAAGAGCGGTCAGAAAAGGAACCTGTCAAATGAGTCAGTCTGGATTACGGAGCCGTTTGGTAAACACGCGGATTGCTGATACGCTTACGTTGCTGAGTCTAGTTCTTGGAGCCGTTTGTTGGACACGCTGATTGTTCCTACGCTTACGTTGCTGCAGTCTAGATCTCGGAGTCGCTGGGGTAACACTCTAATTACCCATATGCGTACGTTACTGAAGACTACCAGTCTACTTACTGAAGTCTACCAGTCTGCAACCGAGAGTCGGTTTAGAGGCTAAGTCGAGCTGTCACGAGCCTCTTGCTGCCCAGGGCTGGTCCTACTGACCGCCTGGGGGGGCCTCCGTCCCCGAGCTGATCGCGTCAGACTTCTCTTCGGCTGATCCTGTACGCCGGCCAGGCTGGGGATCATAATCCTCCTGGATACTGCCTTACCTTAGTGCATTTAGGTCAGTGTTAACTTTTAT
The DNA here is from genome assembly GCA_947361185.1 of Charanyca ferruginea. NCBI lineage: Eukaryota > Metazoa > Arthropoda > Insecta > Lepidoptera > Noctuidae > Charanyca > Charanyca ferruginea. The sequence continues at coordinate 10,203,201 of OX376058.1, forward strand.
ACTTACAATTGTTTTTGATACTCATCACATTTTAATTTTCGTGTGAGAGCTATTAAATTCAATACGTACAATTCTGCATAGCCTTTTATTTCTCGTAAATTATCAGAATTGTTACAGGTGTCGGACGTAAAGAATAGCACCATCCCATATCTTCCCGTAGGTGTCGTAAGAGGCGACTAAGGGACTAACCAGGGAATGGGCAGCGTTCTCTGTGCCTTTGTAACAACCATACTGCGATCGCCAACCCGCCTGCCAAGCGTGGCGATTATGGCAAAACCCCTCATTTTGGGGGAGACCTATGTCCAGCAGTGGACGTCTTTCGGCTGAAATGATGATGAATGAGGATGTTTAGCATTATTTACCGGAGCGAATGGGAACAAAATCCTTTTTTTTCCCACTTGGTTATCGCGTCATACGGGTGACGAGAAGGAGGATTAGCAGGATTTACCCAAAAAAAATGGCAGGAACAGCGAAAAAAAAATGGTAACCCTGGCTCAAATGTCATAACAAATCTATGTCCATGACCATGTTGAATTCTTATTGATATAAAATATTTCTTTTGTGTTGTGGAATTAATAATCAACATAGCATATTTTGAAGAAGAAAGGATGTAAGATGTATTTATAGTCGCATATCCCATAACATATATTTTAATATTATCCGCTCTAACGTGCAGTGCTACAACGATTCGCGTACATTTTAAATTGTTAGCAATAGTTATCAAGGATCCACGGTAATAGGTATTTTGATAGCGATGACTTAGTCCACATTTAATGAATCAATTGTTTTTAATATTTGCCATAAGTTCAACAGATCTTTCTTTGGAGCATAAATTAAATATCTACTAGTATGAATGTAACTCTGTCTGTGTTGGTTACCTCATCATAGCAAAACTACTGAAGCTTTTATATTTGACAAAGAGGTAGCTTGGGATCAGGATCATACTAGACTACTTTTTAATCCATAACTTAATGTATGTCTACGATAAACAACATTCATGCAGAAGCTGTTGTTGGCAAAAGTTAGTTAAATATATAAAAGGAAAGAAAAATTTACTATTTTGTTTTGTTTGTATATCTTAATAAAACAGCATCTTTAGGCAGACTAAATTACTTGCATATTTTAATTTAATCTTTACTGTTACCATAAACCTTTAACCATATTTATTTCAAGAAAGAAAGAAATTTTAACATTTTTTTTTCAACCAACTTCAAAAAAGAAGGAGGTTCTCGATTCAAAATTTTGTTTTTGTTTGACCATGTATAGCTTTTCCTGTGCAGTCCGATTACGATTATTCTTGTTTTGATTGATAGTGTATACCTCAAAGTTGGTCCCATATAAATATCAATAAAATATTCCACCGCTAACGGTAGAAAATTAGGGGATGACTGAAATTTTTTAGTGCCACTGTTTCTTAATTAATTTGCATAATAAGAAGTAGGCACTAAAAAGCATAAAAAAAAATGTTTATTAAAAAAAAGACAACCACCTTCTAAAAGTAAAAAAAAATATCTTGAAATTCGCAAGGCACTGGCAATATAAAACAATAAACAAAAACAATGCCGCCGCACATGTTTATACTTGTGTACTAGCTTTTCTTTGTGACTTGGTCCGCATGAGTTTTGGTTATGACGGATGCAGACAAAGTCGCAGTTAAAAATGTAGCCCATGTCCTTTCTTGGTGCTTAAGTTTAATCTGTACCAAATTTCATCAAAATTGCTTCAGTAGTTTAGCTGTAAACATGTAACAAACAAACTCATTCGCATCCTAACTAATATTATAAATGCGGAAGCATCTTTGTTTGTTTGTTAGAAATTTTGCATGTATGTCGAAATCCTGAAATTTTGCATGTACCTCAGATGTACAGAAATGGACATAGGGTAGATTACATCCCAAAAAAAAATACTGTTCATGGGGAACAATAGCGTTCATAAGATAATAGATAGCGCCACGTGTTTTTAAAATCATGATTGAATTATATTATTACAAGCAGGCTACAACCCAAAACAATTGTCAAATTCTTAATGTGGGCAAAAGCTATTTTATAATAAGTATGGATAGCCTAGGACCTAGAATAGAACCCTGAGGCACTCCAGTTAAGAAATAATTGATTGTAGATGTTCACTTGTTTTCTTTTATTTTAAGTGAGATAGTGGTCAAACATATGCCTAATAATATATACAGGATGTTTGGTAGATCGATGCAAAGCCGTAAAGCGGAGCTAGTATAGACTATTTGCAACCATTTGAGCCGAACTTGTCTTAGCAATACATAATATTGTATCCCTTAGATAAGATTCTAGTAATTAAGAACGAAGATGACAGAATGTATTTAATCTTGCCTAACAAACCTCTATCTATATACCTCTAACTCTGCTTGTTAGATATCAAGGTATGCAGAGGACAGGAGTAGTATTGTTTCTGCGGAGGGCTTGTCTGATATTTTTCAGACTACAAATAAATCTTCTCCACAATGTCTTTTTGTGGTTTGAAGCCCAAATGGTGGTTTGAATTTAGGGATTTTTGTCCAATTTCATGCAGAAGCCTGGCAATATTAGCAGTTTTGAAGTTATTGGTATCAAGATTATTAGTCTGTAGGAATGAAGTGATTTTATTGAGCGGGTTTCCAGGTTTGGTTTAGAAATATTTCAAATAAAAGAAAACAAGTGAAAATTAACATTTTATAGGGACCTGCAAATTTGTCTTACTTAAAGAGGTATTCCACTTACCAGGGTCTCAGATATCCAGGTATAAATAAATGTCTGTCTCATTTACGTAGGGTTCCATTAATGGAGGTTATTTCAGTTATAGAGGTGCAATTACTAAATAAAAAGTCCTAGTTAGAGAGGTAATAAATTGGCGTTATCTCAGTAACAGAGGTTATAATACTGTCATTATCTATAAAATTATAAGAAAATAATTTAGCAAAAGTATTCTTTAAAATATAATCTGAGTAAAAGAGGTAAAATACACTCACTGTCTCAATTATAGAGGTAATTTTGTTGATAAACTTTGTTGAAAAAAAAGAACCGCCTTCAAAAAAAAACTAAAAAGTGATAAATAACTTTAGCACAGAACACACATGACTTTAGTTTCGGAAGTCGGTGGCTTTGTTCTGTTTGTTATTTTGTATTGCCACCGACTTCCGAAACTAAAGTCATGTGTGTTCTGTGCTAAAGTTATTTATCAATTTTTAGTTTTTTTTTTTAAGGTGGTTGTCTTTTGTCAAAAAAGTTTTTATTTTCCACTTCTTAGTGCCTCCTTATCACCCAAATCCATTAAGGAACGGCAACACAGTTAAAACAGAGATTGAAAGTCCTCCAAAGATGGAAAGATGAAGAAACGAAAACGTCTTCCCGGTTTTTGTTGTTTTTTTCAAAAAGCGCTGAATAAATTTCTGTTTGTTGTATTCTAAATCCTTCTCCAGAATGTAACAAACACTTTTCTGAAAACCGTATCAAAATCGGTTCAGCCAAACGGGAGATAATCGCGGACAATCATACATACATACATACAATACAAACATACGGGTCGAACTGAGAACCTCCTTTTTTTTTTGAAGTCGGTTAAAAATCGAATGAACTAATCCCAGATAATAGAGTTTTGTTTTGTCCCACTAACAGGTAATTCAGTGTTAAACTGTCGGAACTCGGGAAGTCGGGACCTCACCATCGCTATAGAGGTTTCTCACTTATACAGGTCCCACTTAACCAAGTTTTTTTATATCTTATTTTATTTTATCTAGAGTGCCACAGGGATCCGTTTTGGGTCCTATGCCCTGTATCTTTTGCCCTCATTGTGTAGGTCTTTAAAAGCAAATACTTTCGCTCATACTTGTGCACTAGCTACAGGATCTTTCATCCGCTCGCAGCGCTCCTGCTGACACGTTTCCAAATTTCGCTACTTCGCCCGTTCGCCTGATGACACGAATCCAGTCGATCCCACGCGTTTATATCAGATGAGATGTCCAAGAATAGGAAGTGTATCAGGTCAGTTGCTGCCTCATAGGAAGCGTTTTTTTACCGGAACATAGGTTTTGACGATTTATGCTAAAGTTATAAGTTTTCCAGAGACTATACCTATTGATGAAAAATAAGTAGAACATAAACGAACCAACCACGAAAGTGAAAGCTTCATTTCAAGTATTTAAGTTATTCGAAATAGCGCTGTTGTATGTGCATTGTATCGTTGCCTGTTGCCATCTCGTTAATTTCATGATTAATAATCAACTCCCATTTTTTTATAACCTATCAAATATGAACCACTACAAAACATGAAATTCGTGTACTTACGTGTACACGTTACACTGCTACCTACGTAACGCGTTATTAATGAATGCGATCAGGGTGTATCAATGGATATTTATATCCTTTAAAACGTAGGCGTCTGTTTGTGTAGGTTGTACTGTATAGAAAATACGATTGTTCACCTATATAGTTAACTACCTACATGAGTAATATAGTGAAACAATGTTCGGCTGAGGTATTTTAACATCCGGGCGGGTCCAGCGGGCTTCCACACCTTGACCCAGGTAGGCGTAACGGCGCAATAGGTCAGAAGGGAGAGGCGCGCGCGGGGGTATGTTTGGGCGGGCGTAGTAGCGTAGTGACGTCAGTGACGTGCGCTATCGACCCCAGCGATTGCCGTCACAACACCCCTCCTCCGCGGTACCCTGCACCCGCCACCCGCGACCCGGCCTCTACTGGAGCTACCGCGCAACTACGCAGCGCGCCAGCCGGAAGTTTGCCAACGCTAATGGAAAAGGCTCATAGCCCGCTTTGATGAGATTCTCGCGCCGCAACCCATACCTACCCCGATGAATTCAAATAATATGACTCCCTAAAGAATAAGAGAGTACTTGATATCCAGATCCAGTCTCCACAGAATATTACCATTAAGTTATTTTTAAATACTGGTAGCAATGATATTCTAATAAACTGGTAGGTACAATTCCGTACAATAATATCAAATACATAGGTACAATGTAAGTAGGGTATACGTACATTACTACAATTATTGATGTGCTTTTGGTTAAAATTAGTTGCAGGCACAGTAGGTAACATTTTTTGGCCTAAAACTGATGAAAATGATGGCAAGACTTGACTTTGTCGCCGGGCGGGGTAGTTTAGCAATAAAAATAATAAATATTTTGTCAAGGAAGACAAAAACTTTACGCCCACTGATAACTTTGAAAAGAATGATGACAAGTTACGGTTCCCTGACGCAAAATCGTAAATAAGCTATGCAAAAATTAGTTTAACAAGTGCGCAGTAGCTATGATGGTAGGGTGGGCCTTCCCATTTTTTCCGTTATTTGACCTTGACCCAAATTGGAAAAACCCTCGAATTGACTAAATAAGTTCGAGAGAGAAAGTAAGTCTGTTGTCTCGGAAAGTGAGGGCTGGGTTGTTTACCTACATAAGTACCTATATAGATACTGTGTAGTTAATAATACCGACCCTGTTTATATTGTTTGGGTAATAGGCAAGATAAGCGATATCGAGAGGTGGTAGATATCTGTTCGATTTTCGTAGTGTATAGTTTAGGTGGCATTCTCAGTACATTGAGCGAATGTGAACGTATGTGTGTTTCCGTTAGTGTTGTTGATATTTCCCTGTTTTCATTAATATCTCTGCATATATTTTCCGAACAAAATCGAATTAAATTAAAAATTGCTTATAAGTACCAATGACGAATAATTCTAATTATGTTTTGCTTTTTTCAGTTTTAAAACACAATTATGTTAGTATAGAATAAAGATATACCTACTAGCTAGAGATATAAGGTTTAAAAAAGAAATGGCGGAAGTCTGTGATGAAATGAAACCGCAAAAGCAATTTAAGAAAATTCCTATTTATGTAGTCGAAGAACACAATGATGCGTTACAGTTTATATATTCAGCAATTGGAGGCAAAAAATTACCATTAGAAGGAACGACTCTACTACATTTAGATGCGCATCCTGATATGCTTATTGATCGTAAATTGAAAGGAGAGGAAGCACGTTCTGGGAGACATGTTTTGCCATTATTACAAATAGAAAATTGGATTGTACCGGCAGCGGCGGCTGGACACATCAGCCGAGTAGTGTGGCTGCGTCCGCCGTGGGCGAGTCAATTCCGAGACGCCACGCGACCTATACACGTCGGCGATCATCCGACGTCGGGCCAGCTGCGGGTCGACTGCAAGGAACCGTACTACCTCTCTGACGCATTGTACTCATCACAACTAGTCAATAAGAGAAAGTTTATATTTACATCAGCCGAACTTTCCGACGCCTTATATTCTGAGGACGAAAACAATATTCAGAAATTAATAGCGAATCTTAATATTTCACAACCTTATGTACTCGACATTGATTTAGATTTCTTTAGTACAGGAAATCCTTTTCTCGGTTTGTACGAAAATATCAATGTTTACGATCGACTGCAGCCAATATTTGAATTTAAACTTCCCGACAACAACGAAACGGAAACAATAAATAAAGTTGTCGCATCACGGGAACGACAACTTGAGGAACTTGAACACTTGTTCCAGCACTTGGAGCAATACGATAGCTTGGATGAATATGAAGGAAAACAATCACAGTTGTATCACATGGTGAGTACGAATCTTTAACATGTAAATAAATGAAGAAAGTCCAGTCTAAAACAGAATTATTGATTGGTTAGGTGGCCGAGCTAGCAGCTGCGGTATTGGCAGAGGCTAAACGATTAGACGAGAAGCCAGACTGGTGGGCAGTGTTCGCAGGAGGCTGCACACGTGACCAAGGTGGACTGCCTTACCACATCAGCTCAGACCTCGAAATAGAAAATATGGTGAAGAAAGCTCTGGTGCCATTATTAAAGAACATACCACCGCCTGTGTTGATCACGGTGGCTAGATCTACTGACGACGGCTACTGTCCTTCTCATCAGGTAAATAAAGAATTTACGCAACGGAAATATTTTAACCCGCTTTTATTAACTTCACCTGTAAGAAAATCTTTAAAGTCTAATTCAAACAACTTCTATTTGTCATATATCGATTTGGAACTGCAAATGCATGTAATACCATATACCCAACATAACAATAATAAGTTACGATCGAACGGATCTGATTATAGACCCGGAATGTACTGTAACTCCATAACGGAACACCGTATCCTAATAGTGTTTGAGCTTGTTAGAATTGTCTTGAGAGGCACTTTAGCCATGATAGATTTTCAAACTCTGATAATGGAGCCAGATGATAAGCACTGGAATTCCATATCTGGTTTACGTACTTATTCTAGTCGTGTTTGGTTTTGATAGAATTGTCACAGGTTATTCTCAAGATTGCTAAGAGTACAATAGCGAGATTAAAAAAAAAACTTGAGTAAAAGCGGCCCTCGCTTTTAATTCTTGCATTTTAGTGCAGTATACCTACCTACCTATGAAAGCGTGTTTGTTTACATATAAATATTTTTTGCATTTCAGGTTGAAAACATACAGTCGCTAGTATTAGAAACTTTGAAAGAAATTTATGACACAGATGAACCAGCTTTGTACTACCTCAGTGTGAAAACCTCAGAATAATTTAAGTGTACAAATAATAGGAACTATAGGAAGTTTTTGTAACTGAATGCATGATAAATAAATAAATAACTGAGTATATACCTACGACTTTAGTTTTGTATTCCTTGATATAAATATTTGGCGTGCATGGTACGGCCAGCAACAAAATTAGATTTCCAATAAGTACCTATTACATTTTCATATCCTCTAAAATCTAAAAAGACGCAAAAACAAATACGATGTAAGTAACACTTTACAGTATTTCAGGTCATAGTCAAGAGTGTCTTGTCTTGATTTTCTATACAGTCCGTGTTTCCTTCTGGGCCCTGTTTCTCAAAACTATTATTTTACTAGTATATTAGGTATTAGTGTAAAAATTACTAGTTCTAATATTTCCTGTTTCTCAAAAACAGGTACTAGACTAGTAACTAATAGTAGCAGACTAATAAAAATATTAGGCTGGCTTGGCTAAATACACATATTACCCATGCCTCTTCCCGCCATTTTTGGATTCGTTTGATGTTCAACCGACTTCGAAAAAAAGTATTCTCAATTCGACAAGTATATTTTTTTATGTTTGACCACCCATTCCTTTTTTCGGTGTAGTCCGATTTCGATGTTTCTTTTTTTTAATTGAGAGTGTACATATACCTCATAGTTGGTCCCACTTATATAAATTTCAACTCCACCCCTAAGGATAAAAAATGAAGGGATGATTGTTTTTGTTTGGTGTCACAGTTTCGTAACTAATTTGTATCGTATGAAGTAGATTACGGCTGAACGCCCCTTGGAGGCGACCTACGCCCAGCAGTGAGCATCAAAAGGTTGACATGATGATGATGATGATGATATGAAGTAGGCAATAAAAAGCGAAAAAAAAAAACTTTTTTACTTTTTGAAGGCGGTTGTCTTTTTTCGTTTGCACCTACTGTCTTACACGTCTGTGGTTTGACATTGGCGGTAAAAGCCGAATGTTTGTTGTTGATAGTTGTTCGCAAATTAAATTCAAGCATGAATCTAAAGCTTTGAGAAGTGTAACAAGCAAAAGACATTCTGTTTGGGGGTTTCTCAAACGTTTTATCGACGCAGGATAAACGGAAAAAGTTGAAGAATAATCGGAAGTGTCCGAATCGGACCACATTTTATTAAAAAAAAATGGTAATTTTGACTGTCTCTCTCTCTCTTTTTCTGATTTTGTTCATGGACTAGTATTATTAGTCTAATATGTTTTGAGAAATAGGGCCAGGTGCTCAAGAATTATGATTTAAAAACCTGAGTGGTAATTTCGTTGCTGACTGTACATAGGCAGGCTTCGATACGTTACGTAGTCGGTACCTCTACCATGAGTTGTCATCGAAAACTTGCTCGCTAGCGTTGAACTCGCTAGCGTGCTAACGCGGATTGAATAGATTTCGATAATGTTTGCACCATGAGATTTACGGAGTCTTACGCAGGCGCTAAGGTAGGCTCGATAGATCGTGTCGTCTAGCTAACTTCACTCTACTCATTAGAATACTATCGTCTATGCTTCACTACTTATGTTTTGTTTCTTTCTTTCCCACTAATAAGAAGAGAGAACAACTCTTAAGCTTAAAATATACTGTTATCGATATGCTAAATATGTTAAGACAGTCAATATCACAAATAAACCGACTAAATAGAAAAGTAGACGGTTAGTGGACTACTTAAGGTATTTAGTGATTTTTGAATTTTTATTCCTTATAATATGTCGGTGTCGTCGTCTCGTCTATTCAATTTGTAATTTTGTTTGTTTACGTTGTGTCACAGAGCTGCGTTGTATGGTTTAAAAGTTTACAATTAGATTAAAACAGATTATTTAATACAATGAGGACCAGTGTCTCACAGTTTCAACTGTTGGTGGAGTTCATGGAAAGGTGTGTTTCAACTTTCTATTCAATATAGGTATTGTATGGATTGTTATATTTATAAAATAAATAAATCAATAATTTACGTTTCTAATATGACTTACTATTATAAATTAATGTGAAAGTTTGTGAGGATGGATTTTTGTTATTCTTTGACGCATAAATGACTTACTTACTTACTATACTTTACTTTCTATTTTTTTTTTTATGTTCCTAAATAAACCTTTTTATTTTTTTTTTATTATTTTTTATTATTTAAAACATAAAGTTACAAAATTCCTCAACGCAGGTAGATAAACCAAGCCACTTGAAACTTTAAAAGTGTATTAAGTCAGCTTATTAGCTAAGTTCAAGTGTCTAATATAAAGATGTGAGGAATGCAACAAATAAACAAAAAAATATGGCTATGAAAATGATATGACCAAATTTAATTTGAAGGCACAGCTTGCTACTATTTAAAATAGAAATTTAAGTTTAATAAACTTTTTTTCACTTATATTTTCTAATTGGTATCCAAAATGAATTCTCATTTTGGCTTGAAATTTACTTTGTTCACGTCGTTGATCTTCAAATTCAGCGGCCACTAACATATTCCATGCTAAATAAGCTCTTGCAGACATTATTTTGACTGTATCAGACTCAAAAACGTATATAATTTTAATGTAAACATATGTTTCACCCGTCAAAATGCTAGTGAGCTACGTAACTACTATCGTAAGCGTATTGTTCGATAGCTTCAGTGAAATTAGTGAGTCATGGTACCGTTTTGTATGGTGACAGCTGAAAAACGTTAGCGACTATCGAATAGATTACGATAGGTTTTTAACCTATCGTAATCTATAGTGCTCATGGTACGAATTTTAGTTCTTTCTGTGACCGCTAGGGGCGCTGTTTAATATTTCATACAATTAATTTACTGAGACGCTAGCGAGTTAAACTCATGGTAGAGGTACGGTACACTTCGTGACTGTCGTATTGTATCGTGTAAACGTAAGTGTATCATCGTAACGCATTGAATCGTTTTAAATTACACAGTTGACTGAAGTAGTACGTCTGGTGCGCGTCGGTCCTAATTCGCAGTCTCATTCAAGTCCCGTGCCAAATGCATCGCCATAACTCATTTGTAATGCGTTGTGTTCAACAAACAGTGTTCACAACAATAACCGAAGCGAAATTTGCCTTTGAACAAAGTTATGACAACGGCTTGAACAAGTTTATTGTAGTTCCGCAGTGTCTGAACATGCACACCAAACTTAAATGGAGAGCATAAAACATACAAGAAGTGTTATATGGCTATTTTACTACGATGCGGGCTTGACTGCGGATGAAAAACACTTTATTTTTCCGTGAATGCTAATAAAATAATGCCGCGATCACGGACTAGAAAAAAAAAGAAGGACTCCGCAGTCCGCGTCGCGTATATCGAAAGTGAAGCACCCTAAAGTAAGCTGGACCGCTTGTACAAACACGCCTCACGCACTCATTTACATCATAGTAAGCCGACCGGGCGCCGTTACTTTACACGACGGCATCTTTGTAGGTACCTACTATTTACGTGAAGTAATAAAATAAAATAATGCCATCTTGTCTTTAGGCGTAAAAATAATACTACTTACATACATCCATGAAAAAGTGTCAACGAATAATATTTCACAGGTACGGCACAATTTTACTTACCTAGGGATTTATTGTGCTTACAAGACATTTTAATTTAAAATCATTAATAATGGAACACAAAATCAGGGTCATGAATGTGAAATTTCCCCAGAGCTGATTTTATTTTTCCCCAAAAAGATACTATTTGGTACAATTTTCCCCCAAATTAATTTTGCACCTAGAAACAACAAAATCACGATAAAATGAATTGTCCTTATACTTTATTATTAATTTGGCAAGCTACATTCATTATATCCCATAATACTTGAACTTCTTCGCTGTCTACATTATTTGTTATCTTGTAGGTATACTTCTTCTGATTTAATTTTCTTTTGCACATTTTTTGTAGGCAGTAAAACGCATCCACCATTTTGAAGGTTGTGCTGGAGCCGAATAATGTGATCAGCTGTTGTAGTTAACATTTTAATTCGGAGTTTTTTTTTTAATAAATTAATTACTGAGAAAGTGAGAAAGCTCTCTCAACACTCGCATTAGAAAACGGTAGACACAAAATGCTGGTTACGAACTTATATTTATATTATATTTTTAATCTATGGAACATCTGAATTAGAAGTCTGTTTCAGCTTTTCCCTACACTTACGCCAAGAAATAATGTGTTCCCCAGAATTTTCCCCACAGATTTCATTTCCCCAAACGTTCCCCAAAATGGGGAAAAAAACCCCCAATCTGGAGACCCTGCACAAAATGTCAAATTGTCAACAGATTTATAAGTGTTGTCAGAAAATAAATGGGTGATTTTCCGAGATATTAGGTATTTTTTTTTTTTGGGTTTTTTGTAAGTAATTTTTTTTCAACTTTGATTATTTTCATAGATTTCCTACAGCAAATCAATCATCGAAAAATGATTGGATTGAAATAATAAGAAACTGCAGAAGTGAAGACCATTGGGTTCCGTCGAAAACCAACGGAATATGTAGGTACCTACATATGTGTATATGTCCATTTTGATACAAATGATTTGTATACCTACCACGAATAATGGACTATGTTGAGTCGTTACCTATGCAGTTCCAACAAGAGTAAGATAATAAGGAATATTTATTTGCTAAGTGCATTCATAGAGAATTAGAAATGTTGTAGAGTACCAAATTTAACGTGTCTTATAATGCTAATTATTAATTACTAGCTGACCCGACAGACGTTGTCCTGTCAATCGATTTTTCAATTGACGACACGGTTGGCGCAGTGGCTGAGCGATCGACTGCTGCGCAGCGTGTTGCGGGTTCGATTCCCGCCCAGGGTAAACATTTGTGTGATGAGCACTTGTGTTTGCCTTGTGTCTGGGTGTTGTTTATCTATATATGTAGGTATTTACAAAACAAATGTATTTGTGTATGTATATCAGCTGTCTGACACCCATAGTACAGGGTCTCCCTAGTTTGGGGTCAGATGGTCGTGTGTGAAAAATGTCCCCACATATTAAAAAAATAAAAATAAAAAATTCACCGTACTCACCGTATAACCTTCCCTGGACTTCCAAGTTACAAATATTTCAAGACCAAAATTAGCCAAATCGGCCCAGCCGTTCTCGAGTTTTAGCGAGACTAACGACGATGTTCGTTAGTCTCGCTAAAACTCGAGAACGGCTAAGGAATTCATTGTTGTTATACCTATAGATTATGGAGAGGTCCACATTCCATAATTCAGGTATCGTAATTATTAAACAGTCTGGATGGAGATGAGTTACCAAAATAAGTAGATATTTTTTAATACAAAGCTGGATCGATTTTGATGAAATTTGGTATGAAGTTTGCTTGAAATCTGGGGAAGGACATAGGCTACTTTTTAATCCGCAACTTCGTCTGCATCCACGATAACCGACATTTACGCGGACGAAGTCGCGGGCAAAAGGCAAATAAAAACAAAAACAAATAAATACTTAAAATTTGAGTTTTAACTAGTATATTATGTTTTTAATTTCATTTAAGTGGAATTCTTATATCACTTATTCTAATAGATAAATGAATAAACTGTCAAAAATAAGTATTTAAAAATGGGGAAATTTTCATTCGTATGGCAAGCCAACGTCAAAGGGATACTTTGACCTTGGCTTGCCAGGTGTCACGTGATGCAAATATGTCAACTGCATACAGTTTGACTTTTCCGTTGGCGTTAACCGTTAACACTAACAGAAAAGGGATTTTGTCTACATGCCCAGGAGGTCCTCTCATCATGTTACGACTAACGTAATTTTTAGAGGGGAGTACCTACTTACGATTGCGTAGAACAAAAAGCCCTAATGGAAATAATAGTAATAAATAATATAGGTAGGAACTGTATTTGTATTGTAAATTGTTGGCATACCTACCTAAGGGGGTATTACCTTAAATTGCTGGCGCTGGTATAAGCTTTGTTATGTGGAAAAGGTGAAGCGCACCCATTTTGAAACGCACCCAACGAAGCGCACCTAAAGTATTCCTCGAAACGAACCCGTGCGCTTAGAAAATTAAATTTAAAATGTTATAATCTTATTCCTCGAACGAAACGCACCCACGATGAAACATAGCGAAGTGCATGAAGAATTCGTAATGAATGATATCGATTGAAATTCAACTGTTTATTAAAAGTACCAGGAGAGCAGAAACGAGCTGGAAGTAAGCGCTTAAGCGACTCACTATATAGTCAATAATGGGAAGGTTTCGAAATTGATTCATTTGTTTTTTTAAAAGTAAAGGGGGACAGAAATGAATAGAAAGGCCTACTTTCTCACCTAAACAATCTCACTAAGTTGTGCACTAACGATTATACGCATAGAGAAATTTAAAGTATTCGTTATTATTCGAAAGGAAGTGGAAAATTTGTTTTTCTTACTCTTCCGCTATTCTTTTCTGATTAATTTCGTTGCGGGATCCAAGACAATTGTAACGTTTTTCCGGGACTCGTCGGGCTTCATTGCCTCGACGCTTTTCTAGTGGTTGCCACTGTTGATTCTGGCTATCAGGAATTGTAGTGGTTCGGGAATAGTGTGGCGGGCATGTCCCATAAAAAAATAAAATTTGTTATTATTCAGTATAACGAGTCCTAGAAAACTGTCCTATCTTACCTATAACTGTCGTGTCACACCCTAAAATTATAAGGAAAGCAGAAATTAACTGGAAGTATTTGCTTATGCGATACTACTTAGCTCACTAATGGTAAAACCCATAGCTCATGGAGTACCTATACATATAATTATTAAGGAAACTTGAAAAAAAATGTGCATTATTTGCTACCGACATTTTCCGTTAGCTAATACCTATCGCTATCCACACCTGGATCAATGGGTGCGTTTCGGGGAAAAATATTATAATATTTTTAATTTAATTTCCTAAGCGCATCTGACGTGTGCGTTTCGAGGAATACTTTAGGTGCGCTTCGTTGGGTGCGCTTCGAGGAATACCTACCTACATGCCTTCTTGTTAGCTGTGCGCAGTAAATTAGCTTGAGTAATAATTTTTGCATTGGCATCAATAAGCGGACTTGCTAAAAGTCGAGAGTTCGAGACGGTGTCACCTCAAGCGGGTCAATTAGCAATAACAAGGGGATCGACGCCCTAGCCACGTGTGACAATCCTTGGAAATACTTCGCAGTAACTCACACGCATGACAAGGTATGACAATAAATATTTTTTCTTCTTAGGTTCACTCGTGGTCATTTGTCATAAAAATCATCGCTTGACCAATAAAGACTTACCTAACCATTAGGTACAGTACGCAAAGGAGATAAGTATCCATGTCGTCGGGAATAGTTGAAGATTTCTTAGAAACCAATGGGGGCTTTCAAATGAAATTTTATTAAAACATTGAACTGTTTATTCTCTATAAATTGTATTTTATTTTATTCATAAAAACCTATCGGTTTCTAAGTAAACTTCAACTATTCCCGACGACATGGATACACAACAAAGCCACAACAAAATGTTTTGTTCAATGTATATATATGGCGTTCTACTTAAGAGTAGGTTTAACCTATACTATGTTTACTTTGACCGGACCGGTCAATGTGGCGCCACTTGGGGGAGGCCTATGTCCAGCAGTGGACGTCTTTTGGCTGAAATGATGATGATGATGATGATGATGTTTACTTTCCTTGTACTAACCTACCCGGTTTAGTAGTACGTAACCTGTAAAAAGGGCCTGTGAATTAGGCAATGTTGTGGAATTCCAATATAGATCCAACTTTCAAACGGTTTATAATGCGCGCCGATGTCAGAAAGGGATTTGAAACAACAGTGGAATGTGTATAGTGTGAATACCAGCCAGCCGTAATGCTGGGGCTACATTAGCGGGCCAAGAGTCGTGTCGCGTTGGCGCGCTAAAACATCGTGTATGGGCATACGCAATGTTCTTGTCTACATTAGGCAGGCGAATATCCATCGTGCCGTAGTCCGTCCCGCTACAAAGTCTGGACGACACTGAAGCAACGTAGGTGTAGCCACCCAAAAGAATATTGTCACGACAAATCCCTTTGATGCGCGCCAGTTTACCGACAGTACTCCGCCCGATACTCCGATAGTATATCTACATATAGTCTTCGCCCGAATACTACGCGTTGCAAGTGCAACGATCTACCCGGCACATGAATATTTGTCGTAGGCCGCTAATGTGGCCCCAGCATAATGCGCTGGTCTGGTGACAACTTATGACAGAAAAAATATTTCGCTAATTGTGGAAACCAAATCACACCATTGAGTAGAGTTCTGCTTCGGAAGCCTTGCTATAATACCATGCAATATATTGCAGATACGTGTAAAATTACCTACCTTTATGGCACCAGCTACATAAGTCTATCAATAACTTATAAATACCTATCTACATTATTATCAGACTATTTTTTTAATGATTTTCTGTATGATTGGACAAACAATTTAGTCCTTCGATTGGGGGCGATTGGGGTCAACTGCGCATCGAACACTCGAGTCACATTACTAACAACGCATTACATCATGCCTCTACCATGCCTGGAAAACTTATGCGCCAATTATGACCAATAAAAACGCACTACTCAGAAATTATTTTATACATTCCACGCGTGTTGTAGGTAGGTACCTATTCTACATTTTTTTAGTAGGTAGATCTATGTTTTAAGGATTGAACCAATGATATTGAACTGATTCACCTGCAAAACCTTAGCCGTGCTTATTATATATACAGTGGGTGGCCATATTATTAGGGACAGTACCTACCAATATTTTTGAATTTTCTAGTTTGACGGAATTTTTTAGGCTTCACGGGTATTTTTTATTTGAAAACCTTGTTAACAGAGATAATAAAAACATGAAATGAATAGGCGAAAAATTTTTATTTTTATTTTTGGAAAAAAACAATTGCTTTGGTAAGTCGAAAGATATTAGATACCTACTCGTACTTGAATATTTTGTGACGTTACCCTTAGCTGTTATGCCAGCTTTTATTCAACGTGACATGTTCTTTTTACATATTTTAGCATTCTGTTGAAGGTGTGTACTATGATGCCACTCTATATTGAAAGCTGCAATCAGTTGGTACTTCATGGTGATCACTTCCTTAGCGGTCGCCAGTTTGGTGAGCTCCCACAGGTTCTCTATAGGGCTCATGTTTGTTTAGTTACCTGGCCAGGGCAAAACATAAATATTTTTTTCAGCCGGAAATACAGTAACACTCCTGGCTGCATGCCACGATGCGAAAATGTGCATAAAAATGTGCTCTCCGTTACCAGGGAACCATTCTTCGAGCTGCAGCCGTAGTCTAGTTTCTAGTACTCGCTTGCACTGGTCTGGCCTCATGGTCCCTTCCACGACTTTCCTTCCTTCCTTCCCGTTCCATGCCTTTGGATGTGATCTGATACTGATACTGATTATGTGTTTAACGCTCTCCACAAGGCAGTCTGCATGGGACTAGACCGTCGACCGGCGACTCCATTGCGTCGTTGTACAAAAAATACCTTGGTCGACCAAAATCTGAAACATGGATTCATTGGTGAAGCATACCTAAAAAATATTACCTACATAATCACAATGTTATGTTAGTCATAACAACGTATTGTACTTTTTAAAGACATTTTTTCACCCTTCTCCAGTCTTCAACAGTCATATTTCAGTGAAGTCTCGCCCAGTACAATCGTCTCTTTTTCATGACCTGAGGCGTGGTTTTTTGATTGGCCGATGACCAATCAAGTTCTCTTCGGCCAATAGCTGCCGATTCCATCCTTTCGGAAAGTTGTATTTCATCGTAGTCAGACGTCTCATACTCCTTTTTCGGTTTTTGAGACCGATATCCCTGATTTCACGATTTGTACGAGAAGTAGTAATTCTATTCCTACCATATTTTTTGGTCGGTCTGGTTTCAAGAGGTTTGATCGGATCAGTTTTATGTAAATACGGTTAACTACAGACATTAAAACACATGAAATAGCTGCTATATCTCACTGGGAACGAGCGGAATGTAGTAATAATGTTTGTATTTCTCTACATTTTTTCGGAGACGTGTCTGAAGTCTTGCCCATGCCAAAAAAATACAATTTTGACGTTACCACGTTATACCGTTTACAAACTAAAATTTACGTAGGAAATTTAAAAATAAAATGCTGTAAAAGACGTTGCTTCCGTTCCGACTATTTTGTATAGAAAAAAACTTGTAAAATCAATCCAATTTAATGCATTTTTACCACTGACGAAACAACCACAATTTTCAACATATTATGCAGCAAAAATGAAGAAATGCCACTTCAAAAATAAAAACGTCGCGAATTCATTGCATTATTTTTTATTAAAAACAATAATAATAATACTAGTAGTAACACCAATTACAATTATCTTACATAAGTATATTTATTTGCTTAAAAATAACGTTTTAACTAGAAATTACACATCTAAGTATGACTGCTGTCCCTAATAATTTGGCCACCGATGGTAGGTATGTTCCTCTCTAGATACCTAAATACCTACCTACCTACCTACCGACTCGGTCAATATCATTGTAGGTATGACACGACTAGTTTTTTAAGACGTATTGGAACCTTGAAATAATTTTCAGTAGGTTACAGGAGCTTGCTCTATTACTTAACATAGAAGATAATATAGGCCTTGTTTAAACAAACGTAGCCATAATGTTATTTATTTAAGCAAGGAAATAGGGTATTTTACTCTATACGAGAAAAAATCTATAAATATATTATTTTATAAATATAATGAAATTTGTTTTGTATTCAATTCAAAGTTTTCAGTATTTTTAATCTATTGTAAAACATCATGAAATAGTAGCGGCCATGTTATTACGCCGTACGGCTGTGTAAACAAAAAATTGTCAACTGTCAGTCAAGCGATTGGCGTACTAGAGGCTTTGTACTTTTATTATTTTCGTAACCAACGTAATTTTTTCATTATTACACCTATTTCAAAATATGCTTTTAATTATTTGAAATGATATACAATTATCATATTTAATATGAGCTCATTTGATACAAAACGAACTGACGTCATTTACGCTGAGCAATATGGCGTCCAGTAAGAGGCGTTTTCGTCAAATTACGCGCGAAATTTGAAAATTTTAAATTTAGATGCATTTTTATGGCACTTGTCGATTGAATAAAAAATTTGTGTTTTTTTTGGTGGCATATTAGCACTACAGAATTTAATTGAGACACTTTTCAAAAATGGGTGTAATACCCTATTATGTTTTTTCACAAGTAGGTAAGGAATATAATCGTGCGGCTTCCTGCGGCCACCCTGAATCAACAAACCCGACATAGGTAGGTACCCTAGCTACCTACCTACATTTAGCATTTCTATATAGGTAAGTAACTTTCTGTTTTCCATTTGGCAAGTTTACGACGCGTTATGATTTACGTTCCTGTCTGGTACACTGATTGTAGTACCTAGGCACCTACTTGAAAACTGGACTGGGAAGCACGAAGGGGTTCTAACTATAAAGCGTTTTATGGGCATGATGAATTTTCTTATAGATCTCTATTCTTACTCAGGGTCTGCGCACTCTGACGGCACGGCACGGCACGGCAAGGGATTTTTATCTAACTCCGCATCAAGTTATAGTTCAAATTTCAATGGTAATAGCTTTAAAATCAAATGTCGTGTCGGTACGGGTTTGAAATTTCAAATTTATTTTCACGAAGTTAAGATAGGTATATTAGGTTTCGCCACATAAAAATCACTTGCCGTGCCGTGCTACCGGTCGGCGCAAGCCCTCAAACAGTCATATCATACATATCATGACTATAAAACATGAAAAAAAAAAACTAAATTTAGTCCATCTGAAACTCTAAAAGACTTTACAGTAGTATGTTAACATACTGCAGTCAGTTGCAATGAAAAGGCCTTTACCTTAGAATTAATGGCCTTTACCATAAAAAAGGTAGAGTAGAAACGATTTTTGATGTATAGGTCGCGCGGGCGGCTCCTATGAAAAAACCGGGACGCAAAATGGCAAGACTACAATTAATTTGAATATCTTCCGATCATACACGAATAAAAAACGTGGCACGTAGTTAATTTATGTGAATAATAAAACTGCTCAGATTCGAGACTTTATCTTTCGCACATAATTGGAATACAAATTGGAGTGGAACCTTCGCACTCAAAATCCACGAGACCACGACACGAAATAGAAAGTGTTTGAAAAGTTCGCGAAAGAAGGTTTCTTAGTTACCTACATCCTGACTGATCCTGATCTGAACTGAAATAAGACCTCACTTCCCTTAAAATCAGATAATGTTGTAGGTACTTACTACACTTTATACACAAACCCACGTAAAGCAACAGAATAAAGTACCTATTACTTTAACTTTTTAGGCGCTTACTTGCGCCGTTCTCCAAATAAAAGTCATGTACATTTTATCATCACTTTAATAGCTGTAGGCTATGCCTCTTGATATTCAACACCAAACACAATACAAATATAACCGTTTACTGTGTAGCAGTTAAGAATGGTCAAGTCTTATTATTTTCTCCCGGAAAACTTATCACTCGTCATAGACAACCCTCGTATGTCCAAACTACTGTCAACTCCGTAGTGGGAACCATAGATAATAATACAGATACTATGATTCGCCACACCACCCCCCTACGGAGAAAACAAAGGTGTCACAAAAAATATGCTATAAACGCAGAACGTAAAAACAGGGCACTTAGTATAATGTAAAACATTTTAAAATATAATACAGAACTAATAGAATAAAAAACTAATTAACCAATAAAACAATGACTAAACTATAAATCTAGGATGTCCCTAAACTTGACCCGTCTGCCAGTTCTGGTGGTGACAGCAGTTGGAGGCGGTGGAGTAGTCGGAGTGGGAGTAGGTGGATTAGTTGAGGTAGAAGCAGTTGGGTGTAATTGTAATGAAGATTGCGGTGCAGGTGTCAGTGTGGAAGGAGAAATAGGAACTGTAAACGGTTCAGAATCCAGATACGCTGGCTTAACGCGGTCTATGCTGACCGTTACCTCTCTTCCATGAATCTCCAAGGTAAGGGTTTTGTCTCTTCTCCTCAGGATGCGGTATGGGCCAGTATAAGGAGGTTGCAAGGGCCGCCGAACGGTGTCGTCACGAAGCAGGACATGAGTTGATGTCGCCAACTCTTTGAATACAAAGGTTGACGGTCGAGCGTGTCGTGAGGCTGGTATGGGACGTAAAACTTCCATCCGGCTTCTTAGCTCCGTGACGAAATCCGTAATGTCGTGTGGACTCCTGGGTTCTTCCGCCGGCATGATTAGTTCTCCAGGGAGGCGGAGGGGTTCGCCATAGACCAGCTCAGCAGACGAGGAGTTTAAGTCCTCCTTGAGCGCAGTCCTCATGCCAAGGAGTACTAATGGAAGTGCCTTGCTCCATGTTTGGGAATGGCACATTAATGAAGCTTTTAGCTGGCGGTGCATACGTTCTACCATGCCATTTGCGCACGGGTGGTAACTGGTTGTGCGAATCCGCTTTGTTGCGCACACGTTCATGAGGCGCCGAAACAAATCAGATTCAAATTGACGACCCTGGTCGGTTGTCAAAGTACTTGGAACCCCGAAACGGGAAATCCACCCATTTACTAGCGTGTCTGCCACTTCTTCCGCCGTAATAGATGTCATAGGCCACGCTTCGGGCCAACGCGAGAATCTGTCAACCGCGGTCAAACAATATTTGTAATTGCAAGAAAGCGGCAGTGGTCCTATGATATCAATGTGAATATGACAGAACCGGCTTGATGCGATCGGGAAGGTTGTAAGAGGTGATGATGTGTGTCTGGTCACCTTACTACGCTGGCACTGTAAACATGACTTCGCCCATTTCCGGCAGTCGGTGTTAACATTTAGCCACACGTATCGCTCAGTCACTAAACGTAAACTTGCTTTCACGCCAGGATGACTGAGATTATGCAGTCGATCGAAGGCTGCTCGACGGAATGGTAATGTTAGATAAGGGCGAGGTCTACCTGTCGACGTGTCGCAAAGAATAGAAGTGTTTGTCCCGGGAACCAAGATATTTTTTAAATTCATAGAAGTAGAAGAAATTAACTCTTTGAGTTCGTCGTCTTCCTCTTGGGACTTGGCGAGGGCTTGATAGTCTTCCTCTAATGAGATGGATTCTACCCGTGACATGGCGTCTGCGACTAAATTGTCAGTTCCCTTTATGTATTGTATGTCGGTGGTGAATTGGCTGATGAAAGTTAATTGATTGAGTTGTATTGGTGGGAGCTTGTCACGGCGCTGTGTAAAGGCATGAACCAGAGGCTTGTGATCGGTAAAAATAGTTGCGTTTTGCACTTCTAGTATGTGCCGAAAGTGTTGAACGCTCTCGTACACGGCTAGAAGTTCCCTATAATAAGCAGGCCACTGGGACTGTTTCTCGGTCAGCTTTTTGCTAAAGTACGCGAGGGGGTGCCAGTTACCATCAGCTTTCTGTTGTAAGCATGCGCCTATGTGCATGCTAGATGCGTCAGTAAAGAGACCCAAGGGAGCCTCACAGTTCGGATGCGAAAGGGTGGTAACGTTGACTAGACTTTTCTTGCAGTCATTAAAACATTGCTCGAGTATAGGTGTCCATGGAAATGGTTTTGCACCCTTACTGTTAGTAGCAGCCACTGCATCTATTAGAGGAGCCTGATATTTAGCGGCATCTGGCAAAAATCTGCGGTAATAATTAACCATGCCTAGGAATCTGCGAACACCTTGCACGGTCTTAGGGAGAGGAAACTCCACTAAAGCGCGAATACGGTCTTCGGGAGGATGTGTGCCTGTGGCATTTATGCGGTAACCCAAGAAGGTTACCTCGGCTGCACCAAGTGCGCACTTCGCAGGGTTGATGACCACGCCATATTGATGTAGTCGTTGAAACAAGAGCCTCAGGTGTTCAGCATGTTGCTGGAGGTCTCTTGAGAAAACGAGGATATCATCCACGTAAGCGAAACAGAAATTAAACCCCCGCACAACCTCATCAATGAACCTTTGAAAAGTCTGCCCCGCATTTCGCAGGCCAAAGGTCATATAGGGGAATTCAAAAAGCCCAAAAGGTGTGATTATGGCTGTTTTACAAATATCATCAGGATTAACTGGGATTTGTTGGTATGCTTTTACTAAATCTAAGGTACTGAAAACTGTGCATCCGGATAAGTTCTGGCAGAAATCCCCTATATGACGGACAGGATAGCGGTCCGGGACTGTGCGGGCGTTCAATGCTCGGTAGTCACCGCACGGGCGATAAGACTCGTCCTTTTTAAGCGCAAGATGTAATGGAGAGGACCATGAGCTGCTGGAGGGTCTGGCAGTGCCCACGCGAATCATCTCTTCAAACTCTTTTTGAGCAGCTCGAAGCTTTTGTGGAGCGAGACGACGTGGTCGTGCTTTCACCGGTGGGCCATCAGTAGTGTTAATGAAATGCACCGTTGTGTGCTTCGGA
This sequence comes from Charanyca ferruginea, assembly GCA_947361185.1. Taxonomy (NCBI): domain Eukaryota; kingdom Metazoa; phylum Arthropoda; class Insecta; order Lepidoptera; family Noctuidae; genus Charanyca; species Charanyca ferruginea. The sequence continues at coordinate 10,226,149 of OX376058.1, forward strand.
TCTTCAGGCGCGCCAGGAGGACGTGAGATGCTAGGGAACTCGGCCAAGATGTGAGCGAATGGAGAATCAGGTGATTGAATTACTTTGATGCTGGGTTGGTCTATCAACGAGATTTCAGTTTCAACTGACAAACTTGTTTTATCGTCTCGTAACCTTCCATGAGCACAGTCCGGTAGAAGGTGGTAATGCGCTAGAAAGTCTGAACCAATTATTGGAATTCCTACCTCAGCAACTATGAATTTCCATGTAAAATCGCGTCTTAACCCCAAGTTTAACTTTAGTTCTATTAAACCAAAGGTATTTATTTTGGTGCCATTCGCTGCTAACAGTTCGTATGGTAGTGGCTGCTTGTTACCCTGGGAGAACCGTCTAGGTAGGCAAGATAAGTCGGACCCGGTGTCGATTAAGAATCGTCGGCCAGAGTACCGATCGGTTACAAATAGACGGCGACTAGACAGGGAGCAGTCAGTGGTCGCCGCTACTGACTGCTGTTTGAGTTTCCCTGTGTTGCAGGGGCAGACCAAGTGCATGGTTGTAAGCACTTGGATGCCTTTGCAGCAAATTGCTTATGGTACCAACACAAGCCGTTAAAGGTGCGAGACCTTGAGCCTGAGCGGCTGCGGCTATTTCTGCTGTTTCCTGTGGTAATGCTGGTTACCAGCCGTGTCAAGTCTGCCACCTGTTGCTGGAGTAACTTAAGTTGTTCTTTGGTGTCATCAATAGGCACTGCTGCCCTACTGGCTGCATTAATATGCATTGGTTGCGCACTGATTTCTTGCAACTTATCAGCCAACTCACCTGAGTCTTCAAGGGATGATTGTTTTTGGGCAACCAAAATGCCTTGTATGTGATGCGGTAATCTATTTATCCAAATTGTGTGGAGGAGCTGCTCGGGAAAAGAAGGACCAGCAAGAGTTCTGAGATGACGCAAGAAGGAGGAGGGCTTCCTATCCCCGATCTCTTCTTTCTCCAGGAGCCTTCTTACTTTTTCCTCATATGATAAGGAGAAACGGGAGATGAGAGCCTTCCTCAGACATGTGTAAGGTTGTTCTTTTGGCGGCTCGGTAATTATGTCCTCCACTTCTGATGCGGATTTAGTGTCTAACTGGCTGACCGCATAGTAGTACTTAGTTAGTTCTTGTGTGATGCCGTTAATGTGGAACTGTGCCTCTAAACTGGCAAACCAGAGACCAGGCCGTTCAGGCCAGAAAGGGGGAACACGAATCGACACTCTGTTTACCGAGACAGTTTGAGGGTTAGGTGTGGAAAGGTCAACTGAAAGTCCACCCTCAGTTCCAGATTCAGGGTCAAGAAATACTTCTTTTCCTTCGGTTGACATGTTACCGGTAAATTTGCTAAAAGAAATCTAATCAGAGTGGCACAGTATAAATGATTAACAATAGTATGACAGTGAGATCAGATGATTTGCATGAGAAAACAGATTAAAATAACTTTTAACACATACTACAATTTAAAACTGTAAATAGTGTAGTAGTATAATAAAATAAAAAATTAATTGCATGTAATGCTACACAAGTTCAATATTTTGCATACAAACAATAATATTCTAGCTAGCAACACTAGTTTAATTAGAGTATTAAGTTTTTTTACATTAATGCCATACAAAACCTATAACATAGAATTAGTTGAATAAGTTTGATACTGCTATAATTATATTGTAACAGGTAGCCGGTGAAAGATTAATCACTTATTGTTCATGTAGGTACGCTGCTGTGTACACTGAGTAAGTTGTATTGTCCAAGCAGGGTTTAAAGAAAAAATAAAAAAAACTTACAGTCTTTTGATATCACTCTTTTGAATACTTATTTCGGTGCAAGATGTAATCTCTGGCAACTGGAACACAGCAGATGGCGTTTGATATTTACTATTTAGCAGATGACGGTTTTGACAGTTGACAGGGTAGCTTTTCGCGCTCTAACTTCAAGTTGTTTGAAAAAATTGCACAAGAAAAACTGGCTCTGTTGTCGCGGAATTTGAGGATTTTTCTAGTTTTGAGTAAAATGTTCGAAACAGTATAATTTGACACAGGAATTCAAGTCAGCTCACTATAAACACGGATTCACGCACTATAGTAGGACGACTGGGCGATTTTTTTTTTTTAACAAAAATCCTTCGATGTTAGCCGGCAAACTCGCGTGATGGCTGGCGAGTAGGTAAACCAACTTCAACTGGATCCGTCTGTTCCGAAGGAACCTGCTGCCCGGAGTGAATGTGAATTCGATACTCGTGCTCGGACTGGATCCCAATTGTTCTTTTTAAGCCGATATTGTTCTTCTATAGTCGGGGTCACCAATTTAGGCGCTTACTTGCGCCGTTCTCCAAATAAAAGTCATGTACATTTTATCATCACTTTAATAGCTGTAGGCTATGCCTCTTGATATTCAACACCAAACACAATACAAATATAACCGTTTACTGTGTAGCAGTTAAGAATGGTCAAGTCTTATTATTTTCTCCCGGAAAACTTATCACTCGTCATAGACAACCCTCGTATGTCCAAACTACTGTCAACTCCGTAGTGGGAACCATAGATAATAATACAGATACTATGATTCGCCACAACTTAAATAATTTGCATTTCATTGACATATGCTACTTAATAAGTATTAGGTCCTCACGCTGGCACGACCAAAAGAAGATCAAGAAGAATTAAGTAGGTAGGTACGTAGTAGACACCAATGGTTTATTATATGGCTAGGTCTAGGTTCAGTTACCAGTTGCAATTGCTACTTATTCATTTCCAATACAGAATGTCAAATACAGGCTGGCATCACACTGCTCCCGCCTAATAATCACTATCCGCCATTTTCTGCATTGACTTTACTTGAGTCAAATTATTCACTTATGAGACGTCAGTCCGCTAAGAGATATAACTATTATAAAGCTAACTATCAAGAAATAAATATTGAACTAAATAAGATGAACTGGGATGAACTTTTTTTGAATTTCTCCAGTGAACAAGCAGTGGATGTCTTTTATGAGTACTTATATGGTATTATACGCGCACATGTCCCACTCAAACGACCTAAGGCATCAAGCTTTCCCGCTTGGTTTAACGTTCCACTTATCAAAATCTTCAAAAATAAGGAACGAGCTTGGATCAGGTGGAACCGTGGAAAAAACAGAAAAATCTTTCAGATTACGAAAAATTCTCTCGTAAACGGTTTAACAACTATCTGATCAGTGTTACACTAAATATATGAAGTCGGTCGGAGACACCATCCCTCTTAATGGTCGTACATTACCAACCACAGGAGAAGTTCCGGTCTTCCAGCAAACATGTAAAGTAAAGTAAAGTAAAGTAAAGTTTATTTATTTGCATAGATTGTAGGTACATGACATAAGGTATTAAATGAACAATAAAATTGTGATCCTTGTACAATCTACCTATTAGGCATGCAAACATTAATGAATGGCGAACTAAGTGCCAAAATACAAAATTATGAATTACAAGTCAAAAAGAATATGCTATTATGTCGTTAAATTGCGTAAATAAATTACAATTATATTAAATAAGAATTTACATTAGGATAAATTTATAAATCATTGTCATTACACCCCACCTACCCACCTACTACAAAAACAAATCATCCAATTGCCCTGGCGATATATGTTGTTTTCCACGTTCTTTAACTCGGTGTACGAGCCTTCAACCTTCGACCCTATAAGCTGGGTACCTCCCGATATCCTTGATGTGAAATCGGCCTGTATTCCCCAAATTTTCTCAAAAAGTGTGACGGGCTTATGTCATTGTTGTCCTTGGATCTAAATAAAGGGCCTGGTCCAGATGGTCTCCTACTCCACCTACATTTTTTAAGCATACGGCACAACAAATCTGTATTCCGCTACACATAAATGTTTAAGTGAGGGTGTATTTCCGTGCATATGGAAAAGAGCTTTTATTACTCCCATTTACAAAAGTGGAGACAAAGCCAACATTGAAAATTATCGACCTATTTCTATTCTGTCCACCTTGTCTAAGCTTTTCGAGAATCTAGTGCACAGTTATTTGTTTCCTCATCTGAGACATCTCATAATCTCATTATTCCCGAACAGCATGGCTTTGTTAAATCGCGGTCTACCAGTACAAACCTAATGATTTTTACGCAATTTATATTTGAAAATATGGATAAAGGCATGCAGGTTGATGCTGTGTATACTGATTTTCGGAAGGCTTTCGACAAGGTGGACCACAAACTGCTGTTAGACAAAATGGCTTTCAACGATATTAGAGGGAATCTGCTCACATGGTTTGTGTCGTACATATTCAATAGAACACAGAAAGTTGTCATCAATGGATACGAGTCTGATTACACAGTGGTCAATGTTGTCATCCTGCATGCTTAATTTGCATGTATACGCATGTTTTGACAAATAAAATGATCTTTATCTTTAGCTTGATCTTTGTCGATTCCGGTGTGCCCCAAGGTTCAGTCTTGGGTCCTTTATTATTTATATTATTCATAAAATCCTGTATAGTTAACTCTAAATTCCTCATGTACGCCGATGACGTCAAAGTTTTTAAATCCTGCACGAGTATGCAGGATTGCTTGCTATTATAATATGATCTACGCAGACTTTCGCAATACTGTTTTGACAATAAACTTCATCTCAGTTTACCAAAATGTCATTATATATCCTTTGCCAAAAATAAGGCAAGTATTAATTTTCCCTACTCGCTAAATGATATAAACTTGAATAAAACAAATTGCACGCGTGATCTTGGCGTACTACTTGACAGTAAATTACATTTTGATATCCATATTGACAACATTATTAATAGAGCCCTTTAAATGTATGGTTTCATAATGCAGTCTTGTAAAGAATTTAAAAAGACTTCTACTTTTCTCTTCTTATATAAAACTTAGTTAGAATACGCGGGGCGCCGCGTATTCTAATTGGCCTCCAAAGGGCTCCAAATAGCCATATTTGGAGCCCTTTTTACGGTAAATATAAGCACAGACAAGAAATGGTACAGAAAAAAATACCTCGCGCAACTCACTGTAAATGTTATCATACCAAGATTTCATAATATGCAGATTTGATGAAACAGTACAAAATATTAAGCTTAAGGAGCACAGGCGTAAACTGCTGATGGTTATGATGTTGTATGGCATTTGCAACAATAGGTTTAATTGCATGGAAATTTCGAGATTATGTTATGTACCTAGGACTGTTAATAGGCGGGAGGTGCGAGCACCCCGCTTGTTCTACACAGAGAAGTGTAGAAATAATGCAGGGGAGCGAGCACCTCTCCGTCAATTAACATACAACTCACATTTTATAGATTTGGATTTTTTCGCGCACAGTCAGAGCAAACTTAGAAAAATGGCTATTGAATGACTTGCTAGTGCTGCATCTTTAACGATGACTGCTTCTTGCTGAGGTTGATGTCATGTTGTGATCTGATTTCTTGACAACAGACCTACTTTGGACGGCGAGCGATATCCAGGGTTGGCTGGTGTGACCTTTCGGGTTTATTTTTGTTTTTTTTATTCTCGCCCACTCTGTATACGTCCGTTTCCTTATTTCTTTAAATTTCATGTTATCCCGTGGATAATGGTGTGGGTTATGGGTTTTTTTTTACTATTATACTTAACTTAATGTTAATATTGTAACGTGTAACTGTTTTTGTCCTTAATAAATAAAATAAAAATAAAATAAATACTACTCTGCTAGATAATTAATGGGGGATAATGCAACAATCGTTTATCGAGATTTCAATATAAACTGGCAACAACAACTGATTTTTTTAATCGACTTCAAAAAAGGTTTTCAATTCTATTGGGTATTTTTTTAATGTATGTACACCGATTACGCTGAGATTTATGATACGATTTACGAGTTTTTTTTTTTTTTTTTTTTATCAATGATAGGCATACGTTTGACCACTATCTCACCTCATGGGAAGCGATGATGCGGTCTAAGATGTTGCACGCTTGCCTAGAAGTAACGTATTCACTCTTGACTTAAAGACTCCCAGGTTGTAGCTATCAGGAAACACAGACTCGGGCAGGGAATTCCACTCCTTAGCAGTACGCACATTGAAAGTGTCCGATTCTTCTTTAGTTTGATGCGGAATAGTTGCCATTTGGTCCCATAAAAATTTAACATAGTTTGGCCTGGTAGTTTTCATTTTATATTTTATGAACATTTTTTTTTGTATGTTTGAGCACGCATAACTTTTTTCAGTGTAGTCCGATTTCGATGATTCTTTTTTTATAATTAATAGTGTATACCTCAAAGAACAATGGCGAAAACGTAGTTGACTTAAATTTGAGCGTCTAAAAGTGACTTACATACGAAAGAATTTACATTATTTTTCTACGATTTTTCAAAGTATCACATTAACCAGTTAGGGCCGGATAAAAAAATTATGTTAAATGAAAACTTATTTGACTTTTCATTAACGTTTAGTGTTGCCATTTTATATCTATTCTGCCAAGTGACAGTAAGTACTTAAAGCATTTAAAGTATTGTAATCAGTTTTAGTTTGTTATTACAATTAAACGGAGTAAGTAAATGAATACAGTTTATTTCCAAGTGTAGGTTTCTTGCAGGTATGTAAAAATACTGTGGTATAAAAATAAATCAATTAGTTTCGATTAATAACTAGCAAAAAGACTAGTAACCCAAATCTAAAAATAATTGCTTGGTAGTTGGTAATTGACACAGAGTCATAGACAGATCTGTGCACAGAGTAAAAACGATATGATCGATGTATACATGTAGTAGATACCTATTGTATACATAAGGTAAGGCCAAAGAGTATTTATAACCACTGGGATTACCAACCTTAAACAATATTTTTACAAGACATTTCATTCTGAATTAACTAGGTAAAGAAAATACTAATGCGATATTGCCTTTTTACTTCCTCAATTTGGAATATAAAAGTTACCATAGACATAACCTACAAAAGTTCATGACTGAATATCTATTATTCTCGGCCTTCTTAAACAAAAAATCTTGCACAAACTAATTCAGAAGGTGATGCTGAATTAAATAAGATATTTTTCATTTAAAGACGTAGGAATTTAATCTCAACTAAAACAATGTATGGGTGGCTGCCATTGTTCTTTGGTCCCATGTCAATTTGAGTAGTGTTTTTCATGGTTTACTAATGTTTGCCATAATTTTATATGCCATAAGTACTTTTATTTGCCATAATTTCATTACAAATACTTAATGCTTCATAAAATCATTTTCACTAATTTCATTGGTCACAATCGATCAAGTGTCATTTAATAATAATGTTAATCCATAAATTTATTTGTTCTATTTTTAATTTTCAATAATTTCGTTTTCCATAACATTTATTCACCATATTATTCGTTTGTCCATACTAGTACAACAATGCTAGATGTTAACAGATACAGATTTTTTATTTAGAAGGAAACCTAAAAATAAACCTTGTCTATCCATTTGCATGAAATTTGAAGACCTAATATAACTTAGTATACATTTGTTTCTCCTAATTATATGTTTGCATAACATCTTCTTCTTCTTAGCGTGTCGATAGCAAACACGGAAGTGTTACATGTGGGTGTATGTGTGCGTGTAAATGTGCGAGTGTGTATGCGTGTGTTCCTTGTTTGGCCGAGAATTCAGCCACGGCAACACCATCCGGTGACGCAGTCATTAGGTCCGCACATGAGCAGGTGACAGGGCATGCGGCGTAGGATAGAAGGTGGGCCATGGTCTGCGGGGAGACGCCACACAGGCACTGAAAATTGGCATCATCTAAGAACCTTTGAAGATAACATTATAATTACGCATTACAGCTTACGCATAATTTTCTAATCATAATAATGATTTGATTAAGCATAACATTCTAAAGCATAAATTTATTTACGCATAATGATACTAAAACATTTTTTTACCAGGCATGCAGCAAGCACGCATGCAGAATGCAAGCAAGCATGCAGCAAGCATGCAACATGCAGCAGGCATAGTTTCTGTCACAGCTCCGGCGCTGCGGATGTGTGTGATCAGATGCAGATGTGTCTCCTCCCTCACCTCGCGGGCCGCCTCGCCCCTCCGCGCCTACGCGGGCTTAGATTACAGCACAGAATACTTAATAGTACTACATAATTACAGTACACTCAGGGGTAAGGCAGAGAAAACTACGTTTTGCAGCGATTCGTTTCTGTTACTAACTTTTGTAGCACTTTATTGTTTTTTTAAGACAATACTTTAGCGTGGCACAATAGATTTGCACACTATGCCTAGTAACATTATGGGAAATTGCGGATTCAATTTATGCCAAAACAAATAAGCCTTTAAGATAATTATGCCAACATAAACTGTATTCCAAAAAAATATGGCCAAGTATTATTATGGCAAAACAAATTATGCCAAATAGTTATGCCAAAGTAGGTATATGAAAAGAAAAAAGGAAAAAGAAAAGAGGAAATCTTTTGCAAGGGTGTTTCAATTTTCACTAACTGTGTTTATTGTCTAAAGATTATTTGCTACGCAAAAGAGGACATTTAATTTTGGCGCTTGGAGGCCGCTGCCGCGGCACGCTCTCTATACGCTCTGTTCGCCTTCGCGCGTTGTGTGGTCACAGTTCTAACCTAACCTAACCGTTTCGATTTTTATTAACTTTATATTGTCTAAAAATTGATTAAGTACTGTAATAAATCATTTGGTTACTGGGTGGCCTTAATTTATGTACAAAACAAGAAACGTTTCTAAATTATACATATTAAATGTTGCTTATGTCAAGTAATGTAATGTGTTACTTAAAGAAACTAATGATTATAACATAATATGTTATTATGGAAACTTATTTTATGGCAAATGAAAGTTATGACTAATAAGTTGATATGACAAGCAAGCGTTATTAGTATATAAACGATAATACATAGTGCAAGTATTAATTAATAAAAAGGGGACGATTATGGAAGACAATAATAATACAAATGATTTTAAGGAAAACAAGACAATATCTTTTTTCACATTATGTGCATAAAGTCAATCAACAAAGACTTTCGTTGGTACTTAGTACTTAAATAAAAAGCGAAAAAAAACGTTTTTACAAAAAAAGACATCCGCCTTCAAAAAATCGGTGGCAATAATACAGTAGGTACTACAAACAGAACTAAAACCGCCGACTTGCGAAACTAAAGTTATTTCTTACTTTTTGAACGCGGTTTTTGTTGACCACTTTGCCGATAATTCGTTTTCTTGAAAGTTGAAATATAGCTATCATCAACATTAGTTTAATTTGGCTTGTGTTTAAACGCCTACCAGAAAAGTAGGTAGGTACATACCTATTTTATGACCAAAAAATTCGGAAATGCCTGCCAGAATGGATTAATGCTCACCAAGTTGTGTTTCCTAAAGTTTTGTAGAAATGAACCTATTTTTCCATTTATTCTATGCCATAAAGATTTATAAACGCTTATAAAGTTATTTTCAGACCAAATATTTTATATTATCGCTAAATAGATGTTACCAATATTTTATTTCACGACTTTCAATTCAGTCAGTCAATTTCAAGAAAATATTCCATCCCTAAGGGTAGAAAATAAAAAGATGACTGTTTTTTTTTGGTGTCACCGTTTCTTAATTAATTTGTATGATAAGAAGTAGGCACTAAAAAGCGAAAACATTATTTTTTAACAAATAAGACAACCACCTTCAAAAAGTAAAATATAAAGTTCAATTCGCAAGTCGGTGGCAATACCTACAAAACAACAAGCAAAACCAAAGCCGCCGACTTGCGAATTGAATGTTATTTTTTAAATAGGTACGGTGGTTGTCTTATTTGTTAAAAAATTTTGTTAAGGTTTTGTGTTCCGAGATGTCTGTTACTAACAGTAATCACGTAAAATAATATCTAAATAGACAAATAATCAATATTTGCATATGAAAAGATACTTCACATTTTTTGTTTTGATTTTGGGAACAATTTTGCAAAACACAAGATGGCATTATTCTCAAAAATATTGAAATTAACTGTGCGGGTGGCGCGTTTCGTACTGGCTCGAGATTGTATTCGCTTTTGAATGTGTATTTGCTTTGTTGGCTTCACTCTGCGTGTTCCGCGCGGTCTATCTGCCTTTTATTTTTACCCCGACTGCAAGGAAAGGGTTATGTTTTATAATCTGGGGGGCGATTCTCACGCAATAGACATGGGAGGCGATTCTCAATTCTTTCGAGATATCTCTAATTCGAGATAATGTCTAATTTTAAATGTCTACTGAAAATGTCACAAAATTTATGTTATCGTATTCTCATAATCAATAGAGATAAATGTCGCAGGCTTTTTGGATCTCTATCACGAAACTTAACGTAATTTTTTGCATCTTTTGTCTGGCATTGTTTTTTGTTGTTCACTCAATATATTTATTGCATCCACATGTGCACTTACAGAAATGAACAATGCGGACCCGGGTCGGGCACAGCAAAAGTAAAAGTAGGAGAGAATAAAAGGGCTTTTGTTTGACTATTTAGTTGATTGTAACTGGTTATTTATTATGTAATTATGAACTTATTTTAATAAAATTATGCAATTATTATATTATTAATTAGGCAAGGATTTTATTATTAATTGCTATTGTATTATTAATTATAAAATAATTGCATTATTAATTATTATGTTTTTATTATTTTAATGTAATTACATTATGTACCTAATTTAAAATTAATCTTTTTTTTATTTATTTATATTAGATACCTACCTATATGTAATAACATTTACGTTTATTATAAACTCTTTTTATTTATTTATGAATGTATAAATTACTATTTTGTTGTTCTTTAAATATATCGGGTATTTATTACATATTTTAATTGACATGGCTAGTGTACTTGTTGAGTGCATTTTTAGCTTAGAGCTTGGTAAGTTTAACCTATTTTTTGGCGTAATTAGACTTTATGTTTTCTCTTGTTGTGTTGAAATGTGTCAACAGTTGGCAGGAATAATGGGAATTCCACGGAATTTGCGTGAGCAAGCAGCAACAACAACTAGAGAACTCGATAGACTTCACGCGCGACATTCATGTCGACTGATATTTACCACTCGTTGCAAGTCGAGCGCTAGGCATAGACATTTCTCTAATGTGACATTTCGAGAATACGAAAAATCGGTTTCAATCGACATCCGCCATTTTATTTCGACATATCTCTAATTCGACATCATGTCTATTGCGTGAGAATCGCCCCCATGATGTCGAATTAGAGATATGTCGAAATAAAATGGCGGATGTCGATTGAAACCGTTTTTGCGTATTCTCGAAATGTCACATTAGAGAAATGTCTATGCCTAGCGCTCGACTTGCAACGAGTGGTAAATAACAGTCGACATGAATGTTGCGCGTGAAGTCTATCGAGTTCTCTAGTGGTTGTTGCTGCTTGCTCACGCAAATTCCGTGAAATTCCCATTATTCCTGCCAACTGTTGACACATTTCTACACAACAAGACAAAACATAAAGTCTAAATACGCCAAAAAATATATGTTAAACTTACCAAGCTCGGCAAGCTCTAAGCTAAAAATGCACTCAACAAGTACTTGTTGAGTGCATTTTTACGGTTGAGCATTGTTGAGTGCATATATCGGGTATTTATTACATATTTTAGTTGACATGGCTAGTGTAGTCTAGTCATGTCAATTAAAATATGTAATAAATACCCGATATATTTAACACCTTCCCTGCGGCTACGCTAGATTAATACTTACTTCCAGTGCTGTACAAGTCACATACTTCCCGTATCAAGAATGCCTGATATGCGTTACGACGTCTATTTTCCCGTACGTAATCTTGACTTTAAACCATCACAGAGACATGGAAAGTCTACAGATATTTTTTTTTGTTGTACTAATCAATAGGTTACATCCTTGTGTATATATAGCTGCAGTCGCACGGGGTTTTAAGCAATATCTTAAAAGTTACAGGTATTTTGGAAAAGGTTGATATTACGGGAAAATACTTGTCGTGCCGCATGCAACAGTTACATTGCTAGGGATGGGGTGTAACAAGTAACATATTAACATATTTTTCTGTTTCAGATTTATTATTGTTTATTCAGATCGTACACAATCAACGAAAACTATTTTTTAACAAAAGTAATAATTAATTATGTTAACAAAAACAGTAACTTCTTATTTTATATTATTATTTATTTTACTAATGGTCATACACAATCAGCAAAAACCATTTTTAACAAAAATAATAAGTAATTAGCTATGTTAATGTTAACATTTTAACAAAAACAGTAAATCTTTATTTTATATTGTTATTTATTTTAGGTGCTTATAAAAGCCAAATTAAAAAAAAATCTGATTGAATTATCACAATTATTTATTCTACTCGATAATATAATCAACTCCAGCGATAATGAGTCTGGATCCGTCTTTTTATTTTTATTAATTATTACATCTTCTAATACACTAAATTCTCTTCCTGTTGATGGACTTAAAAAAATTGAACTGGGTTTTTTTGTATTAGATGGTTTCGATGAACTGGAACCACTACTCACAATAATGTTTTTAGCCTCTTCACCTTCTGTCTTTACACCTTTCCCCAAAATAAGTTTTCTACGTGAACGTTTCATTGTTTACTTATGTACAATTTACTCACTTATGCGTGACGAATAAAATACCTATCGCGTTCTGTAAAAACGTGTTTACTGGGCACAACACTACGGCTAACTGAGGGCCGCGCGCGCGCACGTTCAGTGCGGTACGGGGTTTAGGATACGGCCAAATAGTTCCCGTATCGCACTATTGTAAAATAATTACCTTTCTGTGCGTTACGAAAAAATAATTCCCGTACATTTTTATTCGTAAATTTTAATATACTTCAAGCAAGGACACCGGCAATACAGGCGTCTCTTTTTTACTTGTACGAATACTTCAAGTAATCGTCCCCGCACGGAGTGCAAAACAAGGACAACTAGCTGCCGCACAGAGCGAAGCTCAATTACAACCAAATACTTCCCGTAACGCACTGAATGTGTTAAAGAACAACAAAATAGTAATTTATACATTCATAAATAAATAAAAACAGTTTATAATAAACGTAAATGTGATTACATATATCTAATATAAATAAATAAATAAAATATTAATTTTAAATTAGGTGCATAATGTAATTACATTTAAAATAATAAAAACATAATAATTAATAATGCAATTATTTTAAAATTAATAATACAATAGCAATTAATAATAAAATCATTGCCTAATTAATACATAATACCTATAATAATTAAAATAAGATGAAAATAATTAAAATTTTATTAAAATAAGTTCATAATAAATAACCAGTTACAATCAACTAAATAGTCAAAAGCCCTTTTATTCTCTCCTACTTTTACTTTTGCTGTGCCCGACCCGGGTCCGCATTGTTAATTTCTATAAGTGCACATGTGGATGCAATAAATATATTGAGTGAACCACAACAAAACAATGCCAGACAAAAGATGCAAAAAATTACATTAAGTTTCGTGATAGAGATCCAAAAAACCTGCGACATTTTATCTCTATTGATTATGAGAATACGATTATATAAATTTTGTGACATTTTCAGTAGACATTTAAAATTAGACATTATCTCGAATTAGAGATATCTCTAAAGACTTGAGAATCGCCTCCCTGAGGTATCGTACCAAACAAATCCACAATTGAAATATTGTACTTTTGGTAACAACAATTGAATGAAATCGTTGAGTTCTTAAGTTCTTACCTCGTACAAGTGCTGTACTACAGTCGTGAATGATAAGAAAAACTTGTGAACATTTTTCACATTAAGGGCGCGTATTCGATTTAGCGCAACTCAAAATCTAAACGATTGCTAGAATGGCGTAGCCGCATTGACACACACTAGTACAATACAATGGTCTGTTTGTGTGCATCAGAAAAAAAAATATGCACGAATCATTGAAATTGATCGGCAAACGACAGCGCGCGATGTTTTACAGTGCTTTTTAAAATAATTGTCTAAAATAAATGAGATATTTAAATAAATAAAATATTAAATAAATAAATGAGAATAATAATAATAATAATACAGAATATTTTTCAGTCCGTTATACGAGATAACGGACTGAAAAATATTCTGTATATTAAGCATAACATATACTTTCATAAAATAAATATATCAGTTATGTTTTTATACAAATACTGGTCAAAAAAAATTGTCAAAGTGAACCGATTTTCTACTTTTTCAACATTGTTTTTTAATACATAATAGTAATATTTTCGTAATTTTTGCTCTGTAGCTGTCTTTATGACTGTATAAACTGTTGGAAAAACGCATAAAACAAAATATTTTGGCATATTGTAATGGTTGTATTCGTCCTGAAAGTTTACTCTGACGTCTATTTTCGCAAAACGATATGAAAGAACTGTCTTCGCTTTAAAAAAACATAATTAAAAATTATACTTTTACTCTGTAGCTGTCTAAATCAAGACTTAATCTTTCTAAAACTGTAAATTGTCTTTAAATAATCTGCTCACATAATTACGATTTTGATCTGGGCAAAACGCAAAAACATGAAGTTTTCGTCACGAATCGAATACGCGCTCAAGAAACAGAAGAACTATTCTCTAGTTCTGAAAAGAACTGTTGTTATGTTTTTTGACCATCTGCGAAGAAACAGGACGTCCACCGTCGTCGTCCAGCTTCGAGTCGCGGCGTCTTCTATCGCTGCGCCCAAACAATTACACGCAGATATTCACGCAACGGCGGCTGCCTCGAAATGGAAGTTCAAGAACGTTCGAAAACGTTCTTGTCAGCTATATAATAAGGTGAATAGAGAGATATATACAATTATGGAACTCACTTATATGCAATAAATCATACCTCAAGTAGTACTAGTCCACAGAAGTATAGCAAAATTAAATTTAAATAAAAAACCGAAAATTAAAAAAGTTAAATTTTCAAACAAAATAAATATGAAAATAAATTCAGTTAAAGTAAACACTGTGTTTAAAGACAACATGCCTTGACCCCGGAGCGAATTTTACATTTTGGCAAGTAACTAAAATAGTACATAGCAGAGTCGTGATAGTTTGTAGTTTTGCACTCCGTGGCAACGTCGCTTTTCAGTGTTAAGAGGATTCAAGTTCATTGAGTCATTGACCTAGTGATCCAATTCTACAGTTAAATTTGTTCAAAATGAAAACTCTACTTTTTAACCTAATTACTGAACCGATTTAGTCCATTTTTTGTATATCGTCAGAAAAGGCGATAACAAGTATGTCGTATAATTTATTGCATATATGTGGTCCCAATTCTGATCTATGATAAACCACTATATGAATGTATAAAAAAGATTATTATTTGGATCAAACACTTAAGTTACACAGATATTGAGGCACTGTTACAACACGTGAAATAGCACACACACACACATACTCAAACACACACACACACACACACCCCAAACATGCACTACACATTCCCCACCGCACACCCACACACACACCCACATACACACACACTCGGACATACAATTATGAAAATATGTAATAAGTAATTTTGTTAAAAATGTCTTTAGGTATGGAAGAGCGGAGTCTCCTACTACAGGCATTATTTGCTTAAAAGGAGTCTCCAATCACCAAATTTTGTTAACCATAAATTGCTTATGAAAATAAAACATTTTCACGTGACAACAGTGCGCTGTGATGTGATTGGTTGAAAGTGCTTTGTTCTTATTGGTTATATTTTTGTAAGTTTGTCGTTATAGGAGTTGTTTCAAAATATAATATAATAATATATGTGGGGACATTTTTCACACTCGGCCATCTGACCCCAAACTAGGGAGACCCTGTACTATGGGTGTCAGACAGCTGATATACATACACAAATACATTTATTTTGTAAATACATACATATATAGATAAACAACACCCAGACACAAGGCAAACACAAGTGCTCATCACACAAATGTTTACCATGGGCGAGAATCGAACCCGCAACACGCTGCGCAGCAGTCGATCGCTCAGTCACTGCGCCAACCATGTCGTCAAAATGTATGGAGCCTGGGTCCAGTCATTGTACACCACACTTAATAATAGGGAAACACATTTTAAATAGTTCTCAACTGTCCAATTAATTTCAAATAGCTTTGTGAGTAGGTAAAACACAAGAAATTGCACTTGAAATTGCAACACACAACAAAAAGCAGTCATGGCGGTAAGCTGTCATTTTGATTGATTAATGACGTTTGATATTTATAATTCTGATTTTCTGCGTCGATTTGTGGATAGCCAGGTAAACAGATGAAAAAATAACGGTGTTCAATTCAAAAAAACGAAAGGGATGTTGTTATAAAGTACTATAGAAACTAGAAACAAAACGAGACGAAAGTGACTGAAGTGAGACTGTTGTGACTACTTGTGACACTGACAGCTGATAGTTCTCTTTCTATGATCAATGGTCGATCTATGGTTTATAGTGTAGCTAAATCTGAGTGACGCCATGTTGAAAATCCATAAAAAATATTGTTAAATTTCCAATTTACTACCACAACAGTATACATTAAAATGAATTATCTGTATTTTTCCCGGATTCTACGGATTTTTCTCTTTTTTTTAAAGTGGTATACATAGACTGGGCCCAGTATGAAACATGTCCTTTAATGTACAGTTTTTTATTGGTTAAGCGAACATAATGTAAATACTATAAAAGACGCGCTATTTTTCAAATAAATATATTACTTTATTATTACTTCTACACTATCAACGAGTATTTTCTTCAACCTTCTGATATCTCCAAGAGTTTCCCAATATCAACTAAGATCCTCCAAAGTAGTCACCCAGATTCTCTAAAGTGGTGACCCCAAGCCTAACACAGTGAAGAAATTGAAGATCGCCTCAAGAACAGAAAATCCATCAAGATGTCGAATCCCTGCCAAACAGAAGAACAATCAAGCTCAACATCGCACTCAAGCCCGAAGGTGGAAGCTGCCGGCATATCACTTACCATGTGCATTCCAAGTCTCTGGCGCGATCGACCACGGCTTTGGTTCATCAGCTTCGAAGCAGCTACTTACGACCTCAAGAAAGGAGAAGACCAGCTCGCTCAGATGGTCATTGCACAGCTCGAGCGACAAGACATCGAGCAGATCATGGACCTACTGTACAACCCACCAGAGACGGATCAATATAAGGCCATCAAGGAAAGACTCATATCAGCCTACGAAGAGTCCGACAGCCGCCAGTTTCAAAAACTGCTGTCCGATATGGAACTCGGAGACCAGAGGCCGACGCAATTACTCCGGCGCATGCGAAACCTCGCTACAGACAAGATACCGGAATCCACTCTGCGACTCATGTGGACCAATCACCTTCCATCACACGTCCGATCAGTCCTCGCCGTCAGCGAAACGTACAGCACCAAGACAGCACTCGACGAACTCGCTCTACTCGCTGATAAAGTAATGGAGCAAACAGCAGCAACAGAGGTCGCAGTCGTGCAGTCACCATCACCACCACCACCATCCGCACCACACGCTGATACTCAATACCTTATTAGCGAAATAAGGAAATTATCGCTAGAAATAGCTGAGTCAAAATCAAGTCGATATAACAACAACAACAACTATCGCCACAGACGTCATTCATCTCGTCACCGCAGCACATCACGACCGAGAGCATCCAGCAGTCGGGAAGTATCGCCATCACCATTCGGTTACTATCATCGCCGTTTCAAAGAAGAAGCTAGGCGCTGTACATCGCCTTGCTCATTCAAGAAACAGAACTCGGAAAACTAGACGGAACGTTGGCAATGACGTACACCGGCGTTCAAAAAAAGTCCCACCGCCTATACATCACTGACAGGAACTCGAAGTTATCATTCCTAGTCGGCACTGGAGCAAACATATCCGTGCTACCGAGAACAAAGGGGCAAATACCTAAACCGCTACCTTTCCAGCTATACGCAGCGAACAACACAACTATAGCTACGTAAGGCGAGAAAACAAATCTACGCCGACCGTACTTGTGGAAATTCATCGTAGCTGACGTCACCAAACCCATACTTGGAGCCGATTTCCTCAATTATCACCAACTCATCGTCGATCTAAAAAACCGAAGATTAATCGACGGTGTGACCAGCCTAAAGATTAACGCCCCGGTACGACTATCGGACGTACCTACCATACGCAGCATCGACATCACGAAGTCATATACCACGACATAATTATTAGCTCAGTATCCAGGCATAACAAGATTGACATCGATGCAACTAATCTCCGATATCAACGTGCAACATTACGTCGAAACAACAGGACCACCGGTACACAGCCGAGCTCGACCGATCCCACCACACCGCTTCGAAATAGTGAAGAAAGAATTCGAAAATATGATCGAAAAAGGATTATGCAGACCTAGCAAGAGCCCATGGTCATTACCTCTACACATCGTTCCCAAAAAGAATGGCGATATTAGAGTTTGTGGTGTGGATCGCTATACTGTTCCACGCATCAACGACTTCACTATCAGGAAAAACTTCTCAACAATTGATCTCAACTGCGCCTATCAACAACTGAGCGTAAGAGAAGAAGACATCCAGAAGACAGCCATTATAACGCCAATGGGATTATTTGAATTCCCACGTATGTGCCCAGGTTTGAAAAACCGCAACCGCAACATAAAATCCAAGCAATCACCGATTTCCCTCAGCCGACTACAATCGAAAAATTACGAAGATTATTTAGAATTTCTCGGAATGATCAATTTCTACCGCGATCATATACCTAACGCCGCAGTACTACAAGCACCACTTAATTCATACCTATACAACGTAAAGAAGCGAGACAAATCTCCGATCACCTGGACCGACGAGGCAACGCGCAACGCAAGCATTCCAGCACTGTAAAGCCAGCATCATAAAAGCAGCTTTACTCGCTTACCCATCACACCATGCAACACTTGCCTTATTCTGTGACGCATCCGACAACTCAGCTGATGTCGTTCTACAACAATACCTAATCGCCCCATTAGTTTACTCAACACTCTCGGCAAGACCTATGAGAAGCTTATTTATAAGCGTCTCAAAGATGATGTCGAAGCTAAGAGTCTCATTCCCGACGAGCAATTCGGCTTTCGTACCGAACACAGCTTCGTCCAACAGGTCCACCGCATCGTCGAGCATGTAAGCGTTGGTTTCCATCGCGGCTTGAAGACCGGTGCGCTCTTCTTCGATATAGCGAAGGCATTCGACCAAGTCTGGCACAATGGCTTGTTATACAAGCTTTACCTACTGAGGGTGCTGGATCGTCTCGTACTGATCTTACGAGACTTTCTGTCGAATCGCACGTTTCGCTATCGCGTCGAGGGGGCACTCTCGTCTCCACGTCCCATAAGTGCTGGAGTCCCCCAGGGCTCCGTGGTCTCCCCTCTCATTTTCACACTGTTCACCAGTGACATCCCAAAGAACATACAGGCTCATTTGGCACTATTCGCCGATGACACAGCCATTTATTGCTCTGGTTTCAACCTAGTCCCGACTAGTCCGCATAGCCCGCACCCTCCAAAACTCCGCAAACGCCTTAGGCGATTGGTTCCGGAGATGGAGAATCACAGTCAACCCCGCCAAGAGTCAGGCAGTGCTGTTTTCCAAACCGCGTTTCAAACAGGGAGGGTTCCCAGTCCGATAACCATGTTCGGCGAGCCTATCCCTTGGGAGAAGCAAGCCGAATACCTAGGAGTGATCCTCGACAGTCACCTAACCTTCGGTGAGCACATAAAGCAGGTGTGTTCGCGTGCCGCTTTCGCTCAAGGTAGACTTCACTCTAAGTTGAATGCACGCAGCAAATTGTCACTCAAGTGCAAATTGCGTACACCTACACCGCGTGCATTCGTCCCATCATGACCTACGCCTGTGCTGTATTCGCACACACAAAGGCATACCGTCTCTATAGGATGCAGACCCTACAAAATCGTTTCTTGCGTAAAATTACGGGCGCCCCGTTCTATGTTCGCAACGAGAACCTTCATCTCGACCTCAAACTCCCGACCATCCGTCAGTTCATGAAGCGCGCTTGCAAGAGCTTCTTCGATCAAGCGGAAAAACACCGCAACCCGCTTGTCGTAGCGGCCGCCGAATCTAAAACGTCATCTATGTATTTTTTTGGGATTATGTTGATTTTTTCAAAAAACGCTGTATCAATTTCGATAAAATTTATATGGGGATTTCGGAATAAATCCCTTTCGAACTAAAAGAGAAGTTTGGGAATCCGTCTATATATGACGGAGTTATGCCCGAACATACTTATAAAAATATATACATTATAAATACATTGTATTCAAATAAAAATCTTTAAAACGATTCCGTAAATCGATTAAATGGTCGTTCGAGAAATGAAGTTTCAAGATAATGAGCCTTCGCGCTGCCGATGATTCTGATGCATCGAGGTAGTGAACTTTCGCGCTCATAATTTATCGATTTTAGTACAATCGATCTAAAATTTTCGAGCAATTGTTATTCAATCAAACGGCATTCGATTACAAGTAGGCAACCCATAGTATAAACATCCGAATCGACAACCTCCTCCTTTTTGAAGTCGGTTAAAAAAATGAAAATTGTTACACTTTCCTTTCAGATTATGAAACAAAAGGCAGATAAACCGCGCGGAACACTGAGAGTGAAGCCAAAAAAGCAAATACAAATTCAAAAGCGAATACATACTAGTCCTACAACGCGCTTCGTGCTGTACTGATACGAGCCAGTATAGCACGAAACGCCACATCATTAAAAAAACCGGACAAGTGCGAGTCAGACCCAGGGTACCGTCCAAATTCCGTGATTTGGTAACGTACTTAATAAAGACTATATTTTTTATGATTTAATTACAAATGTATAGTTTTTAGACTTTTCCCTGTAGTATAAGACGATATTACTTGCCAAAATTCACAGTTGTAGGTCAACGGGAACTACCCTATACATTTTGATTCCTTTGAGAGTGTCGAAATATTATACGTTTTTTTTGCGGCATAAACGGCCGTATCTTTTTTGACGTTAACTTCACTGAGTTATTATGACTACGTAGTAATATTAGTTCAATGGTTAACTTAGAAGTTTGATTTTTGTACAGCTTCAAGGGACCGTAGACTTGAGTGTATGGTTTTAATTTCAACTCGATACCACCACGCGTTCCCGAGATAAAGGGTCTTGACCAGTGGCGGCGTATATTGGTACCCCGGGCGGATGTGTATTGAGCACCCCTAGGTACTTAAAATAAAACACTAAATTATACTAAACATGCATACGAGACTTTATTTTACTAAAGTATGTAAACATAATATCAAAATTGAATTTCCTGTCTCTTTTAATTGATAAAATCGAAAGATTGGTTAGCCGCGCTTCGCTGGCTCATTGTAGACCTTAAGTCAGTATGATTTTATTAATTTTAACTTTCATAAGCTTGTTTCACATGAAGCCGTCTAACCAAATTGTTATAAAAATTTAAGACATAGCGCTAAACTTGGAATAGACTCAAAATAGCCACCATTTTACATTTATCATCATCACTTCAGCGTAGTTTTGGTCCACTGTTGAACATGAGCCACCTCCATGGAGCGCCATTTTTCCCGGTCCTCTGCCTTCCGCATCCAGTCACCACCGGCTACATCGGGCTGAAGGGCGTCCCACGCTGCGTCTACCGATTCGTGGTCTCCACTCTAGGACAAGTCCGCTCCATCGGCCGTCGGTCCTGCGACAAACATGACCAGCCCACTGCCACTTCAGCTTGCCGATTCTGCGAGTAATGTCGGTGACTTTAGTTCTCTTCCGGATTTCCTCGTTGGGAATTCTATCCCTTAGAGATACTCCAAGCATTGTTAGCTCCATTGCCCGCTGAGCAACTTTGAACTTGTGAACTAGCCCCGCTGTAAGTGTTCACGTCTCGGCAGCATAAGTCATAACAGGCAGGACGCACTGGTCAAAGACTTTAGTCTTCAGACTCTGCGATATAGGCGACGAGAAGACTCGACGAAGCTTACCAAATGCTGCCCACCCCAAATGCACCCTCCTATCGGTTTCCTTCTCGAACTTATTTCGGCCAAGTTGGATCGTCTGTCCAAGGTAGACGTATTCCTGGACCACTCCGAGCAAGTTGCCATCAACGGTGATCGGCCGTGGCACGACGTGTTGGTTGAACATAACCTTCGTTTTGTCCAAGTTCATGCCGAGGCCCACTCGTCTTGAGGATTCATTTAGGGAGTGCAGCATTTCGCTCAATTCTTCCAGAGACTCTGCCATAATAACGATGTCGTCGGCAAACCGGAGATGTGTGATGTACTTACCGTTTATGTTAATGCCCCGCCCAGTCCAGTTCAATGTTTTGAAGACGTCCTCCAGCGCTTTGGTGAAAAGTTTCGGAGATATAACATCACCTTGTCTCACCCCTCTGCGCAGCTAGATTGCTTTCGTCTTTTGGTTCTGTACTTAGACGGTCATTGTAGCGGCGTTGTAAAGACACCGCAGCACCTTGAAATATCGCCAGTCTATACGACATCGCTGCAGAGAATCTAGTACGGCCCAGGTTTCGATGGAGTCGAAGAATGCTTCGTAGTCCACGAATGCCATACAAAGCGGCTAATTATACTCATGGGTTTTTTTTTATGTACAACTGCCGTACCGTATGGATGTGGTCCACGGTGCTGAAGCCTTTGGGAAACCCTGCTCTGGTGGCTGAAACTCGTCGAGGCTAGCTGCGAGACGATTCGTGGTGACTCTTGAGAACAGCTTGTATACGTTGCTCAGAAGTGATATCTCCACGCCTCCGGTGTATTACCGCTGTGGATGACGGCATTAAATAGCTTTACTAGCTCTCTAAAGACAGGAGCCCCACCTACTTTTAAAAGCTCAGTCGTAATGCCGTCATCTATCGTCAGCTGTTTTTAAACTGGTCCAGAGCCGCACTAATCTCGCTTTGGTCCGGGATATCCTCGGTGAAATGACGCGTCAATTGGGCCCTTGGATCTTCGGTACCATGGGAAATACGCCTCACAGCTTGAGATTTGTACAGCTGTCCATAGAACTTTTCAACTTCCACCGAGATCCCTGGTTTGGAGGTGACTGTTCTGCCATAATTTTACATTGAATCTGAGAAACTCCATTGAACCGCTTCTTGGACAGAAATGTTGGCGGTTTCCAAATGGCGCCTTAATTGTAAAATCTCCAACACGATGAATTTTTTTAACAGATTTAGAACCATTTCACGATTCCATGAAAATCTTCTTCTGGTGATCTTAACAACATTTTATGTTGAATAACACTAAATGTTACCAGAATAAAATCCACTGGCCTGTAATGATTGTCTAGTTCTTCGTAAAATTACATTCTAACATTGGTCTCTGCAACTCCTCTGGTAATGCAGTTCCGCATCTCAGACCATTTCTCCAGGCATATGCTTTCGAAATCTCCTGTTTCCTCTTTTACCTTCAATCGAAATGTCTATTATTATTATTATTTATTATATTTAGCGTGTACTGTCCCACTGCAGGGCAAAGGCCTCCCTCAATTCCTTCCATCGGTCTCGACTTTTAGCTATGTCTTGCCAATTCTTAAGGAAGCTATCCAAGTCATCCCGCCATCTCTTACGTGGTCTACCGCGGCCCCGTCTCGTCATTTCAGGGCACCAATTTTGGGATTTACGGGTCCATAGGTCGTTCGGCATGCGGCAGACATGTCCAGCCCAGTCCCATTTAAGCTGGGCAGCCTTTTGAGCTACGTCAACGATCTGTGTTTTGGAGCGCAGTATGGTATTACGAATGCGATCGATTAATTTAACACCAAGTATACTGCGCTCCATAGCACGTTGGCAAACCTTAAGTTTGGACTTTTGGATATTAGTCAAAGACCAAGTCTGTGCTCCATAGGTTAAGATGAGAAGAATACACATGTCCATTAGCTTGCGCTTCAGTGACATTGGTAGAGTACCTTTAAACTGTTCCTTCATGGACCAATAGCTCTTCCAGGCGTTTTCTGTGCGGCGTGCAATTTCCTTATCTTGCCTTGCCTGGAAAGAGACTATTTGGCCCAAGTAGAGATATTCTTGGACATACTGTATATTCTCCCCACCTGCATGTATGTTTCTTGTGAAACTGTTGGTCATGAGTTTAGTCTTCGACGAAAGGGGTATTGTTATCGGCGAAGCGAGATTAACCATCCTACGTTTCGCCGATGACATTGTCCTTTTTTCCCCCTCAGCCACAGAACTAGAGCAAATGCTACTAGATCTCAGCAGTGCAAGTCTTGAGGTTGGGCTAAAGATCGAAATGTCTAAATCCTCTTTGACATTGTTGCGTAGCAAATAGCCCTTTCCACTATTTGGTTGCGTTGACTTCGAAGAACATTTTTTAAGGGCTTTAATTTTTATCACACGCTTTTCCAACGATAGCCCAGATGTTTGTAAGTATATACTTTTCTGTGTGATTAAATTCTAGGAAAGGTACACCAAAAGGAAAGATACCATATAAAACTGAAGTCACAGAATTGATGCTGCTTCTCTTGTTTCGAGGTTTCCTTTGGGGTGCTGGGATCACACATCTCTTGGAAAAGAATAGTGGTTTAACAGCGTTGTGATGAGCCCTCCATCTTGTCTCTGATAACACGACTACATTTATATTTCCCACCGATGTGTGGATGATGAAAAGAACGTGTAAACTCTTTCTACAGTTCTGAAAAACATTAAACCTTGAAGTAACGCTCCCAAATGAGTACACTCGCTCTCAATTATATTCGAAAAAATATTAAAGGGTTCCGTTTTTTCCTTTTGAGGTATGGAACCCTAAAAACAAATAAAAATACAAGTAGAAATTCAAAAGCGAGTACAATCACGAGATTGTAGGCTTTTAAATTTGTATTTGCTTTTTTGGCTTCACTCTCAGTGTTCCGCACGGTGTATCTGCGTTTCATAATCTGAGCTTTTCTTCTTCAAATCCAAAATGATAAATGTTTACAAAGATCACAGCTGAAAACAAACTTTCGGTCATTTCGGTTATTACAAGAGTAATCCTAGTGTGGGGCAACGTTATACAAAAAAAAAATGCGATCGGTCGTCAGAAAATGTTATAAAAACCACCCTTCAAGTGGGCATTGATATTTTTTATTGATAAAAATACCTTCTTATTTACAGCTAGAGGTTTTTAATAAATCGCGAGCACGCAATCACCCGTGGGTTTAACAAAGTGCCTTCATAGCTTCTCTGAAGTCTAATAATATTTGAAATCATTACGAATTTGAAATGTAACATTTCGTAAAAAGAAACTAATATGTAAATAGGTTTGTGTATTCAGTTCTTTGATTAAAAAATCTAAATTCTTTACTATGACTGTCATGGCCGCGGCCGGCTCAAGTTTTAAAAGATAATAAGCCAAACAGATTTCTACTGAACTTTGACCGTTCAGCAATTTGTTGATAATATTTTAGTCAACAAAAATCTTGATATATTTGTACCTATTAAACTTTGTGGAATACATTGTCATTCTTTTGTTAAGAAGGTATTAAACGGTACATTCTTTATTTTTAGTGCATGTGGCAGTTATGGACTTACGGCTTAGAATGCGTTATTATTCTCAAGCTGGGCACTCCACATGGCGTTTTTTTATAAATATTCGCCTTATTTTGATAAAACAAAATGTACCCTACAGTTATTGAAATAAAGTAGATTTTGTATTAACCAAATAAGGCGAATATTTACACAAATACGCCATGTGAAGTGCGGCACTTCCCAATTTCCCATAAAAGCTATATGCTGGCTGCCAGCATATAGCTTAGGTACAGAATTGTTCTTTCTTGTAAGTTTATGCCGCAAAAAACGTATACGATATAATCAAAAAGACATTGCCCATTTCAGGCCCTCCAGTGAACATTAGACTAGAGAAAAAATAATTCATGCATTAATTTTGTCATAAAAACATATGTATTTACTTTCTTCCAAATAAGCGCCACTACAATTTACAACAATTCGTTAAAAAGTAATTATATTGGAAAAACAGGAAGTTTTTTATACTGACGCAGACATAATATTGCCAGCATCAGAACCATATTACGAGTATATCATTAATCAATCGATTTGAATCGATTTATAAACAAACACAATAACCTCAATGGCATACCCACGAGACTTTACTGGTATTATAATCAAAATCCCACTAAAAGAAAACATTAAAAGAATTGAATTGAATATGTATATAAAACTAATGATGAAAATAATGAAAGTAAAAAAGAATAACAAAAATAAATAAATTATCGGTTATATAAAAAGGTAACCGACATAACGATATACGTTATTATTTTTTCGTTATTGTGACAACACTGAATTGAATCTGACTTTTTGTTTGTTGTCTATGTTGTTACTCAATGTGGAATAATGTGGATGTGTTTTAATTAGTTTTTATTTTACGCACGACATTGGTTTTGTTTTAATAATTTTGTAATCACGTTCGACGATAACTTTAACTCTAGAATCAAGGATCACGACTGCTTCCGATTTTAGATACTGATCAATAACATTATATACAATGACTGAAGAACATTATGTGAGTTGTGGTTTTAATCTGACCGAGATTCAAAATCATACCTTGGAACCCGAAGAAATAAGCGTGATACAGCAGTAATACAACATAATTCTATTATTGCCTACATCATACAATTATTTACCTAAAAGAATATTGTTTTAGGTGTCAACAGATAATCTTGTTTCATAAAACGTTACGATTCTAAAATAGTGGCGTCAATTTGAATATATTTTTAGATGTCTAATACTATTAAGATTTTGGAACACTCCATTTTTATAGTAATATTGGATGTCCAATCTTGGGCCTAGGACAGTATGGAGACTAGGCAATCCCCTTTATAGGGTAGATACTTCCCGTTGACCTAGAACTATGAATTTTGGCAAGTAGGGTAAATACGCCAAACGTCGGCCACCCCCCAATCGTCGGCTGTCTGCACATTTTTAACTTGCCTTCATTTACAAGGTAATTAAGTGGCAATTTTGCCACTCGAATTACATCGTTAGTTCATATTCTATACGTACGAACCGTTACTATTCGATTTCGTCACTCGTTCTTTGCACACTGAGCGTCCGTAGCGATGCCGACGTTGAAGTGTCAAATTCGTAGTAAAAGTAGCTTACTTGCTGTGAATACCCACGCTTCGGGGATTGGTATTACAACGATAAGACATTCTTTTTTATTGTTTTAAGCTTTGTTATCAATAATAAGTTAGTTTTATTATATTTTGAGATGGTTTTTTTAATGTTTTGCGTATTGGTTTAAGGGAAAAATAGGGGGCCGCCATTAGAATACCAGTTTCGGTTTAAAACCCGATTCTCGGCCGGGGCCGACTTAAAGTAAATGTAGTCTGTTTTATAAACTGCAGTACTATCTTTTTTTTTAGTACTATCCTTTGGCATAATAGGAGAATTTGCAAAGCTTATCTGGTAAATAAACCTATTTTACGTTTAATCGCCAAATACCGGCCGGGGTAATATTAGTTGAATCTCGAGAAATAAGGTACGCAAAACAGAGGCCGACTTTAGAAATATTAAAGATCGTAGTGTCGGCCAGCCCCGAATTCGAGCGCCACTATACAGGCTGATTACTTTTGTATTTTTTCACTGATTGTGCCGGTAGTCATTTTTAATATATTTATCAAACTTATTTTCTCAAAATATAATATGTATTGTTATAATTTATAAATAAACTCATGAAGAAGTTAAGTTTTGGTGTAGAGTTGATGTTAATTATAAAATTGAGTTAAATTAATTACAAAGTATTACAATATTGAAAATATTTTTATGATAGCTAAATATGGTTTGGGATACAAATATAAATTGCTTTTTGGAACTTGCTACCTATTAAACCCATGTTTACAAGCTTAAAGAATCTTTAAATGATTTTTATTAACCTGCTTGGGACAAAAAGCTGCCTTTAGATAGTAAGCTCGTTTTTACTTATTACTTTTAATGTGTGGGTGACAGAAGACAGAAACAGTGCAGGAACATGCAGGGCCTTCACGGAAAGAAAGAAAATTATGCAGTTATAACCACACAAAAATAAAATAAGCTCTTGAGGCAATAAGAAATAGAATAAATCATATTATTAATACATTTTTCATTGTTATATTTTAGAACACCCTATACCCGGCCGACATTTGGGGAAAACGCGACCGACAATGGGCCGTAAATGGCCGACTTTAGGGTTTTTTCTTTCTCGATGCATTTAAACCTTAATACTTTTTGCTTTTAGTAGAAAAGACAATCTTATGCCTAAAAACATAAAATAGATTTATCAACCTATCTAAAACCGCATCACAAGGTATCCTTCTTTGCAAACTGAAGGAGCCAGAGCGATCTAAAGTTAGAAAATCGGTAAGGGGGCCGACGTTTAGCGTATTTACCCTATAATATCGTCTTATAATACTACAAGTACAGGGAACAGTCTAAAAACTATGCATTTGCAATTAAATCATAAAAAAATATAGTCTATATATTTATGAATAGGTTTGGGCAAAAAATGAAAATTGTAACGCTGACCGGTGCATAGTGCAAAATTTGCAAACGACGCAAACGCAATGTTATAGGTAGGTACCTATAGGTAGGTAGGTAGGAATTTCCAGTATAAGCTGACCTCTCATTCCATACAATGAGAGGTATCCGTGTGTACCTATTGATTAGGTAGGTACAGCTATTGCTCAATTCTGTGAAATACCTATTTGTTTACTTGGAATAACAAATCGCATATTACAATAGGTAGGTACATAATGGTACCTACCTATTGCAATGGTACATACATTACATTTAGGTACTAGGTAGCTCTTAGAATAATAATGCATAGAAGGACAGTCTCTATATGCTGTCTATGAAAAATTTACGCTACAATAGTAGGTTATGTGTGAGTGATCGGCATGTAATTACGACCACTGACACACACTGACCAGTGGCACACACACGTAAAAAAATGTTGCTAGGAAATATTTTTTTCCTCGTTTTTAGGAAAAATGATAATACATTTGGGCCATGGCACGATTGCATTTAAAAAATGTTACGTACGTAATTTAAGTTGTCAATGTGTTTTTTTAAATTAATTAAAATTCAGTCACATCTACTTATCGTTAGTGGAGTCTCCTAGTATCGGCCCCCTCCTAATATCGGCCTTTTCGAGAAAATGGAACATAACTATAAAAATAGGCCTAAAATCGTAATAGTTTTTGTGACTCTATATCCATACACATAACCTCCCATATTTTGGTGCGGGTGCCTCAACTTTTGAACGTTCAGTTCGCAATAGAGCACGCGCAGGTGCGGACGTGCGTCGTTTGGTGGCATTGCCGAGTCAAATCCCTGAGTCGACGCATTGCGTTGATAAGTATTTGAATGGAACTAAACATACCTATGGTATTTTATTATATTAATTTTTGAAGAAAAATAGCCAAAGTACCGTTCAGATAGCATGTTTTTACATTTATTGGTCTTTTTTATGAAATAATCACGGGGTCGAGATTAGGGATCTGAATTATTGATAAATCTCAATATCGGCCGGGTGGCCGATATTGGGGAAATGCATGAAAACGTTAAACAATATGTTTAGCTATTTTATATGTTAACAGTAACATTAATAAGGTTAAAAATGAAACAACAGCTCAGTTTGATCACTAGATCCTAACGTCGGCCGCCTAAAAACGATTTTTATCAGCTACGGCCGATATAAAGGGAATTGATGCGTAATAACGGACACCTTAGTATTGGGTACCTACTTTCCTACTACCCTCGAACTTTACAATAAACAGGGTCGTGGTACAAAATGAACAACTACTTACCTACCAAGGAAAAAAGAATTGAAGGGAAGAAATAAGTTTAGAAAAGGAGAAAATTCTTTGTGCTGGCTGTAAAGAAGAACTAAGTAGTGATGTCGAAGAAGATGAAGACAAAATATTGGATGCAACATATGCCCCAAATGGTACCAGTTAAAGTGTACAGTTCATCGTGGTTGATATTAAATTGATGTGGCTAAAGAAGATTTTACTGTTTAGTACATTTAAATTGAAGATCCTTTAAGTAAAGTTAAGTTTTCTGTTGACTTTATTTGGTAATTATTTTTATTTATAATAATTTGTTTTTGGAGTTCCATTCTATATTTGTCTTAAGAATGCTGAATCATTGCATGATCAAAAAATTAAAATAATTTCTGTTCTTATAAACTAAAGATCACAATGATTCAACATTCTTAAGACAAATTAAATAAAGAAAGCAACTCCAAAAACAAATTGTCTAAATAATAAAAATGAATCCTTGTTCGTTAGTCTCGTTATAACTCGAGAACGGCTGGACCGATTTGGCTAATTTTGGTCTTGAAATATTTGTGAAAGTCCAGGGAAGGTTTAAGCCGAAAATTGATAGGACAACGTCTGTCGGGTCAGCTAGTCATAAATCAAAATAAATACCAAATAAAGTCAACAGAAAACTTAACTGTATAATAACAGAAATTATTTTAATTTTCAAGACTGACATGTAAAGAAAAGACTAATTAATGATAGCTAATAGTTATAAAAAGTGATTTATACCTGAGTTGAAACATAAAACGTTATCATTTTTTACTTTAGTAGTTTTATTGACCTTATTTCACCTTAGAAAAGGTATGCCGATATTAGGGTCACAGGCGGCGGATTTTAGGGTGTTAGAGGCCGATATTAAGGGAAATCGACATACTCGAAAAAAAACATCTATATTATCAAAAATAACAAATTATTCGTAATTTTGAGAATGTAGTAATGGAGTTTCAGTATTCCTCTACCCAAAAAAGTCATTGCAAGAAAGCAAAAGCAATTAACGCAAAAATTACAAGAAGTCAATGTTCAAAAAAAGTTGACATGACCGATAATTGGTGCCACCACCCTACAACGTTATAAAAAAATTAATTGTAATTTTAACGTAACTCGTACCTACTTATACTTGTAGAAATTCATTTGTGAGTCCATATCGCGTATCTATTTAATTTAGTTTAAATGTATACGCGCCAAACATTTTAATGTATAGGTAATATTTTCGTGGTCATCCCATCAAAATATTATTTACAGTAGTACTCGAATTACTTGGTAACTAAAAATGTACTCCACATAGCATATGCCATAGATAGCACAGTGTCGAATTGTCAATATTAACGGATACAACAGAATTACATTATTTACGCTTTCAGTTGTTAAAATTATTCAAGGTAAAAAAATTAAATTCACTAAAAACCTGAATATCGCCAAAAAAAACCGCAGATCCATACAGCTACATTAATAAATAATTATTAAGAGTTTTACGAACATAAATGTATGGATCAGCTGTTGGTTCCTACCAGAATAATACAGTAGACTCCAACAATGTCAGTGTTTACAATTATGGGTAATTTTTCCGTAGAACACTGGCAACACTTCATTGTAATAAATTAGGTTATGAAAATTTTTATTCAGAGATCGTTTTACGTAAAAGTAATAGATATAATGTTACTGTTTACATGTGAAATGTATTTTTATCACATTCTTTATGTATACCGGTTGTGCTATGGCAGTATTTTACGCAACAAACCGTCATTTTAAAATATTTCTTGCGAGCTGTGTTCAACGGAGCGTGACCTTGAGCACTGACGGCTCGCTGCGACTACTAAACCATTTATGGTAAGGTATGAATACTCGTACTTTTGAAGCTCGTACTAGGTTTCTATGCGTTATTATTCTAAGTTGCATGGTTTAAATTTTAAAATTTGCTCCCGATATAATGGCGGAAGTGTATCGATAACAATGGAGCATACTTAGAATAATAACGCATAGAAGGACAGTCTCTATACGCTGTCTATGAAAAATTTACGATAAAATAGTAGGTTATGTGTGAGTGATCGGCATGTAATTACGACCACTGACACGCACACACACGTGAACGGTTATGACCGTAAAATTTTAACCAAATTACCAAAAAGGCAATGATAGTCTAATCATTGCAAAAAGGAAATACAACGTGAACCTTTTTACTATGTAATATGATTTAAAATCAAAATCTCAGTATAGTTTCTTTGAACTTTATCAAACTATATGAGTTTGAAATTGCGAGTGGTAGACTGGGACATAGGAATTTTCATACATTGCAATTTTCGACAGCTTATAATATTTAGTTGATTTTTCGGGCTCGTATAAGTACCTACTTGCACTTGCTTTTGATTGCTCAACGCACTTGCTTGTAGGTACTTGTAGTGGATCTTATGAGCATTTCTCTTTTTTTTTGTCATTACATATTTGTGGAATGTTCCATGATTTTGAAGATGAATAACTATGGTGTAATCTACAAATTACTGATGCGAATTTGCTTAGGAGCAATAATTGTTATTAAAATTTACAGAGAATGTTATACCAGGTCATAAATACATAGTATTTAAATAAAAAATCAACTAAATATTATAAGCTGTCGAAAATTGCAATGTATGAAAATTCCTATGTCCCAGTCTACCACTCGCAATTTCAAACTCATATAGTTTGATAAAGTTCAAAGAAACTATACTGAGATTTTGATTTTAAATCATATTACATAGTAAAAAGGTTCACGTTGTATTTCCTTTTTGCAATGATTAGACTATCATTGCCTTTTTGGTAATTTGGTTAAAATTTTACGGTCATAACCGTTCACGTGTGTGTGCGTGTCAGTGGTCGTAATTACATGCCGATCACTCACACATAACCTACTATTTTATCGTAAATTTTTCATAGACAGCGTATAGAGACTGTCCTTCTATGCGTTATTATTCTAAGTATGCTCCATTGTTATCGATACACTTCCGCCATTATATCGGGAGCAAATTTTAAAATTTAAACCATGCAACTTAGAATAATAACGCATAGAAACCTAGTACGAGCTTCAAAAGTACGAGTATTCATACCTTACCATAAATGGTTTAGTAGTCGCAGCGAGCCGTCAGTGCTCAAGGTCACGCTCCGTTGAACACAGCTCGCAAGAAATATTTTAAAATGACGGTTTGTTGCGTAAAATACTGCCATAGCACAACCGGTATACATAAAGAATGTGATAAAAATACATTTCACATGTAAACAGTAACATTATATCTATTACTTTTACGTAAAACGATCTCTGAATAAAAATTTTCATAACCTAATTTATTACAATGAAGTGTTGCCAGTGTTCTACGGAAAAATTACCCATAATTGTAAACACTGACATTGTTGGAGTCTACTGTATTATTCTGGTAGGAACCAACAGCTGATCCATACATTTATGTTCGTAAAACTCTTAATAATTATTTATTAATGTAGCTGTATGGATCTGCGGTTTTTTTTGGCGATATTCAGGTTTTTAGTGAATTTAATTTTTTTACCTTGAATAATTTTAACAACTGAAAGCGTAAATAATGTAATTCTGTTGTATCCGTTAATATTGACAATTCGACACTGTGCTATCTATGGCATATGCTATGTGGAGTACATTTTTAGTTACCAAGTAATTCGAGTACTACTGTAAATAATATTTTGATGGGATGACCACGAAAATATTACCTATACATTAAAATGTTTGGCGCGTATACATTTAAACTAAATTAAATAGATACGCGATATGGACTCACAAATGAATTTCTACAAGTATAAGTAGGTACGAGTTACGTTAAAATTACAATTAATTTTTTTATAACGTTGTAGGGTGGTGGCACCAATTATCGGCCATGTCAACTTTTTTTGAACATTGACTTCTTGTAATTTTTGCGTTAATTGCTTTTGCTTTCTTGCAATGACTTTTTTGGGTAGAGGAATACTGAAACTCCATTACTACATTCTCAAAATTATGAATAATTTGTTATTTTTGATAATATAGATGTTTTTTTTCGAGTATGTCGATTTCCCTTAATATCGGCCTCTAACACCCTAAAATCCGCCGCCTGTGACCCTAATATCGGCATACCTTTTCTAAGGTGAAATAAAGTCAATTAAACTACTAAAGTAAAAAATGATAACGTTTTATGTTTCAACTCAGGTATAAATCACTTTTTATAACTATTAGCTATCATTAATTAGTCTTTTCTTTACATGTCAGTCTTGAAAATTAAAATAATTTCTGTTATTATACAGTTGTTGACGCACTTGCGTATGCCATACTTGGGACATACGCTTTCCATGCATCGCAGTGACCGACGTGGAACGGAAGCGCTGGAGCGCCCTCTGGCGGCGACGCGCCGAACAACTCTCTCTACGACACCATCTTTAAAGTCGTGTGCGCATACAACTTTTAATTATATTTTTTACAAAGATTTATACAACTGTACACCTTTACAACTTTACAACTTTACAATGTACTCTGTTAAAAGTAAATCTTTAATGCCGTTATTCTGCGTTTAATTTTGCATCAAGAATAAAATTCCACCCGCACACTGCGAAGTAACCTGGTCTACATTTTGGTCCATCGACCCGGATTTTGGAAACAAAGCGGCTATCAAGATCTAGGAAATTACTGAGCACGCGTTGCGGCCATTACGTGGAATCCAAATTTGAAGAATATCCAATACTTTAAAACAGAGACGTGGAACACGTTATAGAAGGAAGATCAAGGAGGCCATTACCTAAAGGAAATTTACAAGACAGAGAAGTGCCATCGTGATCCCATTATCCTTTCATTCCACGTGCTCCCTAAAACTTTAAACTTAAAAACTTAACCTTATTTTACGAATTTCCTCGAATTCTTCATATTTTTCTAGTACATATTCCCCACTCAGGCTTTAAGCATCTTGAATTGCCCCTGTGTGTGTGAATACTGTGTCCGTATCTTAATTATTTTGTGTTTACAGTGCACTATAATCGCATGGTGAGACTGGGGTCGCTGTTGCCCACGTGTCGGCCTTCCACGACGCTTGCGTGGAGCCCTAGCTGGCGAGCTGCACTCGCTTGCTTTATGCTTGGTATTTGACTGTTTCGCAAGCGCCCTCGCTGCTTCATTACACCTTTAAGTATTGTTTGTCGCTCTTTATTTTATATCTAAGACTCAAAGTCATGTTAACTGTCATAATGGATTACAAGTCGTTAGTGGCAGCTATAAGGCTAAGCTAACCCAATTTAGATAATTTCTTTCAGTAATAAAAGGTGATGCATTAAGTACCTTACAGGTTAGGGAGTTGATATTTAGATTAACTAAAATAGAAGAAATGTATTCTGAGTATGACAGCACACAATTTAACATAGAAAATCTGTCTGAAATTCCAGAGAAACAGTACCAGGAACGAGAAACGTATGAGAATCAATACTATGCTGCTATTGCCTCTGCCCGAGAACTGTTGAGGAAACATGAGACCTCTGTGAGTGGTGAGTCGGTTGCAGGCTCTGGTACGGGTTCTGGACATAAAGGTGGGATTAAACTTAAATTACCTACTATACATTTGCCTACCTTCTCGGGTCAATATCACAACTGGTTAGAGTTTCGTGACACACTCACATTGTTAATACATTCTAATGACAGCATTCTGAGAATAAGTAAGTTTCATTATTTGTGTGCAGCTTTAAAGGATAGTTCAGCTCTAATCATTTGTGCACTCGACTTCTCGGAAGAGAATTATGATGTTGCATGGGAGCTACTATCTGACCGTTACAAAAACAAACGACTTCTAGTTTACAATCATATTCAGGCATTCTTTAATATGGAAATTGTGACAAAGGAATCCTTTAAGGCTCTGCGCAACATGATTGACACAATCAATCGTAACTTGAGAGCTTTGAAAACACTTAAGTTACCTACAGAGATAGACAAGGTCATAAATCATTCACATGCAAGATGGGTGGCTGTGCACACTGTCATAAGCGACATAACACTATATTACATTTAGGAGAGCTATCCATTGCTCCGGAGCCAAGGACAACACAACACACTACTAGTACTAGCAGTTTAACACTCTGTACAACACAGTCATGCACACAGACATTAAGAAGTGCTCAAGACTATGTGGTTTTGTCTGCTAGGTACTCATAATACCCAATGTGTGATGTTGTTGTCAACGGCTATTGTTCAAGTTACTGACCATGTTGGCCATAAACACAAGGTTCGTGCTTTATTGGATAATGGCAGCACATCTAGCTTTATTACAGGAACTTGTGTGACAAACTTAAATTGTCAACTTATTCAACATTAGTTGAAGGGTTAAATGGTCAATCTAGTTGCATTTATAAAAGATGTGATGTCATTATATCATCACTTATTAATTCATATTCTGAAAACATTAATTGTTTTGTGGTTCCACACATTACTCTAGCATTGCCTTCCAAACAAATTAATCATAGAATGTTAGACATACCTCATAATATTACATTAGTGGATCCTTTATTCCACACACCGTCCCAAGTTGATATATTGCTTGGAGCGGACTTATTTTGAAGTGTATTGTTGTCTAACAACATTTCACTAGGTAAAAATAGACCTTCATTAAGTGAAACTAAGTTTGGATGGTTGATATTTGGACCCACAGAGTCATTACATTATAATAATAATACAGTCCATTGCAATCACTCAATTTAATGATGAACTTTAAGATCAATTGAGCAAGCTCTTTCTAGGTTCATACTCATTAGAACACAGGTTTAAGCGTGACCCGTTATTCAAGCAGCAATATGCTGAATTCATTAAGGAATACACGTCATTAGGTCACACACCTCAAACAATATAACTGTCACTTTGGTACCGCATCCGCACTATACCTTACTATACAATGTTTAATGCAACTGGGAAAAGAATGCACTGACAAAGCAGTGTCAGATGCTATCATCAAAGGTTTTATGTTAATGTCTTTATTTATGGAAAAATGACATATCCCAGCTGGTAAACATCTGCAGAGGCGTCATTAACCAACTTGAAAGTGGACAGCTTTCGTTAAGAAAATGGCATTCAAATAATCCATGCATCATACAACAACTTATAGGTGAAAATAGCAAAGATGGATATCTTAATTTAAGTAGCCATGAGTATTCAAAGACATTAGGATTACTTTGGGCCTGTAAAGAAGATGTGTTGCTTTTTTCAGTAAACATTACATCGCCTGAACACATTACAAAACGCACAATTCTTTCCACAATGGCTCAAATATTTGATCCCCTTGGACTCATTAACCCTTGCATTTTACAAGCTAAAAAAATTCTACAGAAGCTATGGTCGTTAAAAATAACTTGGGATGAAAATGTGTCCAGTGAAATTCAAGCAACTTGGTGCAACTTCATTAAATCTTTACATTTTATTAATAATATAAGAATGCCAAGACATGTTATATGTGATCAGTCTGTGATTTGTGAACTTCATGCTTTTAGCGATGCATCAATTCAAGCCTATGGTGCATGTGTTTACCTTCATTCTATTTCACATGACAATAAAGTTTCAGTTCATTTTATAACTGCAAAGAGCCGTATAGCTCCTCTTAAACCCATGACAGTCCCACGGTTAGAATTATGTGGGGCTCTGTCTGCAGCTCGTCTAGCTGACAAAGTTAAATCCTCATTAATAGGAACTTACAGTTGTACCTACTGGTGTGACTCAACCATTGTATTGGCTTGGATCAATACTTCCAAGGCCAACTTATTAAAACCATTTGTTTATAACAGAATTCATGAACTTAAGTCTCTTACAGAACCAGACACCTGGCGTTATGTACCTACGAAGTTGAATCCTGCTGACATAGGTTCTCTGATCTTGGTAGGCTGCAACATGTCACAGCCTACATACAGCGGTTTATACACAACTGTCGTTTTCCACAGAACAAACATACAGGGTTCTTAACTTTACATGAGCTTAACTCTTCATTAATTACTTTATGTTACATTTCACAACAAGAATTATTCCATCAAGAGTATAAGTCATTAATAAACAAAACAAAAAAACAATTGTCATTAAAAAGTAAGTTATTTAATTTGTTATATCTGTTTTTACATTCTGATGGTCTTATTCGAGTTAGAGGTAAACTTTAATTCACATTATAGATATTTATGATGTTAAACATGTAATATTGTTACATGCATCCCACCACATTACAGTACTCAACTTTAGATACTATCACAAATTACTCTTGCATGCTGACTGCCCATTCATTAACACCGCAGTAGATTGTGCAGGACCAGTGGTGATACTGAACCGAAAGGGTTTAGGCAGTAAGCTAATTAAAGCATACATATGCATTATTGTATGTCTATCTGTCAGAGCAATACATATTGAGCTTGTAACCGACTTAAGCTCTTTTAAACTTTATTTCTGCTTTAAGCAGATTCACTGCTCGCAGGGGAAAACCTGTCAACATCTTTCGGACAGTGGTACATGTTTTGTAGGAGCATGTAATAAGCTCAGTAGATTTTTAAATTTAAATTCTGAGTATATAGGTTCTTATGTTTCAACTTTATCAATAAAAATTAAATTTTCATTAGCCTATAGCCCACTTTAATGGCTCAGCTGAGGGTGCTGTGAAATCAGTCAAGCATCATTTAAAACGTATACTTGCTCTTGCCAACTTTACGTATGAGGAAATGAACACAGTTCTTACACAGATAGGGGCGATCTTGAACTCAAAGCCTTTAACTCCAATGTCCTCTGATCCTTCAGATTGAGTAGCTTTGACATCGTCACACTTCCTCCTTAGACGGACCTTAACCGCCTTACCTTATCCTAAAGCACAAAAGAGCTCTAGGTTTAGCTCATTCTCTCGTTATGCGAGAACTCAGCAACTAAAGGCCCATTTCTGGCATCGTTTCCGAAAGGAATATGTATCAGAGTTACAGAAACGGCAGAAGTGGAGCAAGCAAGGAAGAGACCTGCACTTGGGTATGATGGTGCTGGTCAAGGACGATCGGGTGCCTCCCAACAGATGGCTGCTTGGGCGTATCACTTATATATATCCTGGTTCTGACAGTGTGACCAGGGTCGTCGACGTGAAGACAACTTCGGGAACTATGCGACGTGCCTTCAACAGACTGTGCCCGCTACCAGTGGAAGAGTATCAGCTACCCAATGTTCCGGCTTTGCCAAGGGGGGCAACTTGTTGACGCACTTGCGTATGCCATACTTGGGACATACGCTTTCCATGCATCGCAGTGACCGACGTGGAACGGAAGCGCTGGAGCGCCCTCTGGCGGCGACGCGCCGAACAACTCTCTCTACGACACCATCTTTAAAGTCGTGTGCGCATACAACTTTTAATTATATTTTTTACAAAGATTTATACAACTGTACACCTTTACAACTTTACAACTTTACAACTTTACAATGTACTCTGTTAAAAGTAAATCTTTAATGCCGTTATTCTGCGTTTAATTTTGCATCAAGAATAAAATTCCACCCGCACACTGCGAAGTAACCTGGTCTACAACAGTTAAGTTTTCTGTTGACTTTATTTGGTATTTATTTTGATTTATGACTAGCTGACCCGACAGACGTTGTCCTATCAATTTTCGGCTTAAACCTTCCCTGGACTTTCACAAATATTTCAAGACCAAAATTAGCCAAATCGGTCCAGCCGTTCTCGAGTTATAACGAGACTAACGAACAAGGATTCATTTTTATTATTTAGACAATTTGTTTTTGGAGTTGCTTTCTTTATTTAATTTGTCTTAAGAATGTTGAATCATTGTGATCTTTAGTTTATAAGAACAGAAATTATTTTAATTTTTTGATCATGCAATGATTCAGCATTCTTAAGACAAATATAGAATGGAACTCCAAAAACAAATTATTATAAATAAAAATAATTACCAAATAAAGTCAACAGAAAACTTAACTTTACTTAAAGGATCTTCAATTTAAATGTACTAAACAGTAAAATCTTCTTTAGCCACATCAATTTAATATCAACCACGATGAACTGTACACTTTAACTGGTACCATTTGGGGCATATGTTGCATCCAATATTTTGTCTTCATCTTCTTCGACATCACTACTTAGTTCTTCTTTACAGCCAGCACAAAGAATTTTCTCCTTTTCTAAACTTATTTCTTCCCTTCAATTCTTTTTTCCTTGGTAGGTAAGTAGTTGTTCATTTTGTACCACGACCCTGTTTATTGTAAAGTTCGAGGGTAGTAGGAAAGTAGGTACCCAATACTAAGGTGTCCGTTATTACGCATCAATTCCCTTTATATCGGCCGTAGCTGATAAAAATCGTTTTTAGGCGGCCGACGTTAGGATCTAGTGATCAAACTGAGCTGTTGTTTCATTTTTAACCTTATTAATGTTACTGTTAACATATAAAATAGCTAAACATATTGTTTAACGTTTTCATGCATTTCCCCAATATCGGCCACCCGGCCGATATTGAGATTTATCAATAATTCAGATCCCTAATCTCGACCCCGTGATTATTTCATAAAAAAGACCAATAAATGTAAAAACATGCTATCTGAACGGTACTTTGGCTATTTTTCTTCAAAAATTAATATAATAAAATACCATAGGTATGTTTAATTCCATTCAAATACTTATCAACGCAATGCGTCGACTCAGGGATTTGACTCGGCAATGCCACCAAACGACGCACGTCCTCACCTGCGCGTGCTCTATTGCGAACTGAACGTTCAAAAGTTGAGGCACCCGCACCAAAATATGGGAGGTTATGTGTATGGATATAGAGTCACAAAAACTATTACGATTTTAGGCCTATTTTTATAGTTATGTTCCATTTTCTCGAAAAGGCCGATATTAGGAGGGGGCCGATACTAGGAGACTCCACTAACGATAAGTAGATGTGACTGAATTTTAATTAATTTAAAAAAACACATTGACAACTTAAATTACGTGCTTTTGATTTCTATTATATTCCATTCCCGATACTTTTAGTGCAGCCCTGCACTAAAAGTATCGGGAATGGAATATTTCCACTGTTCCTGTCATATTAAAATCTTTTTAATTGAAAACTCCTTGGTTTTAAAAATCGAATACCATTTATTTATTTAAAAAAAGATTCTCGGTCTTGTCACAAGGTTTTGTCAAACTTGTTTAGTCGTTGAGAAAATGGAATTGACTCGAGAAAATTCAAGAGCGATGACTTTCGAAGTGGTTTATCACAAAAACAGTGTGTTGACCGGATGATTTCTGCATTTGGTGATGAAGCCCCATCCAAAATCACAATTTATCGCTGGTTTGCTCAATTTCAACGTGGACGTGTCAAGCTCTTAGCTCAGTGATGATCCCCGTCAAGGTCGTCCAAAAACTGCAGTCACCCAAGAAAACGTTGATGCTGTGCGTAAGCTGATTGAGGAAGATCGACATGTGACATACCGCGAAATTCAGGCAACTTTAGACATTGGCATGAGTCAAATACAAATTATCTTGCATGAACAATTAGGTGTAAAAAGTTGTTTTCCCGATGGATACCGCATTCGCTCTGTGAAAAGCATTTAAAGCGGCTCGCGTCAAGCGCAGGCCACACCGCCAGCTAGCGGGCGGGCGGGTTAGGCGGGCGAACATCGTTCATACTAGTTGACTAGCTCGCGGTGTGAACCGAAGTATGTAAAGAGGTGTGAAACGATGTTCGCCCGCCTAGCCCGCCCGCCCGCTAGCTGGCGGTGTGGCCTGCGCTTTACTTGGTGCGTCAGAACTCTCGAAAGATTCCACGCAGGATCCTCAAATGCTGTATACAACATGAACATCGTATCAGGTGAAGAATCCTGGATATACACGTACGAACCCGAAACAAAAAACCAGTCACGAGTTTGGGTGTTCGAAAATGAGTTAAAGCCAACAAAAATTGTTCGTTCACAGAGTGTTGCAAAAAAAATGGTGGCCACGTTTGTCTCCAAAACCGGCCACGTTGCGTCTATTCCTCTTGAGGGACAAAGAACGGTTAATGCAGAATGGTATACTAGCATTTGTTTGCCACAGGTCGTTTCTGAACTCCGTAAAGAGAACTGCAACCGAGTGCAACCGCCGCATCATCCTCCATCACGACAATGCGAGTTCTCACACCGCGCACAGAACAAAAGAGTTTTTAGAGCAAGAAAACATAGAATGATTAGACCATCCGCCGTACAGCCCCGACCTAAGCCCTAATGATTTCTATACTTTCCCTAAAATAAAGAATAAATTGCGTGGTCAGAGATTTTCATCATGAAGAAGCTGTGGACGCCTACAAAACGGCCATTTTGGAAACCCCAACTTCCGAATGGAATGGTTGCTTCAATGATTGGTTCCATCGTATGGAAAAATGTGTCAAATTTCGCGGAGAATACTTCGAAAAGCAATAAATACATTTTTAAATAGTAATGTTGTGTCACTTCCTTGATTCCCGAAATTTTCAGTGCCGCCCTCGTATGTGTTGAATAGGTGGAATTAGAATATACATAAGTACATAGATAGATGCCTACCTACTACTTACTTACCTACTGTATTTTGTGATTAGTATAACCTAATTATTTTTTATTAGTACAATTATGTATATTTTGAAGGTGCTTTCGTTTATTACCTACTTTATACCTCAGATTTTTATTGGTCTGAGCTTTATTAACCGACTTCAAAAAGGAGGAGGTTA
Source organism: Charanyca ferruginea (assembly GCA_947361185.1). Classification (NCBI taxonomy): domain Eukaryota; kingdom Metazoa; phylum Arthropoda; class Insecta; order Lepidoptera; family Noctuidae; genus Charanyca; species Charanyca ferruginea. The sequence continues at coordinate 10,268,653 of OX376058.1, forward strand.
TCAATTTGAATGTTTATACTTTTTTTTTTATGTTTATTCGGGCATAGCTCTGTCATATATAGAAGCATTTGCAAAATTCTTTTTTTGTTCGAAAGGGGTTTATTCCGAAATGGTCCCATATAAATTTTACCAAAATTGATCTAGCCCTTTTTGAGAAAATCAACAAATTCCCAAAAAATTACTTAGACGAACGACGTTTTAGTTTCTTCAAACTTTGTAGGACTTACAATCTCTTTTAAGTGTGTCGCCATTTCTTAATGGATTTGGATGTTATGGCAACACTAAAAAGCGAAAAATAAAAAGCTTTTTCAAAAAAAAAAACTAAAAACTGATAAATAACTTTAGCACAGCACAACACACATTACTTTACTTTCGGAAGTCGGTGGCAATACAAAACAACAAACACAAAGCCACCGCCACCGACTTCCGAAACTAAAGTAATGTGTGTTCTGTGCTAAAGTTATTTATCACTTTTTAGTTTTTGAAGGCGGTTTTCTTTTTTTTGAAAAAGCTTTTTTACTTAAGGCTGCGCCGAGCAAAATCATTCAAAACAGTCGTCACTGTTAAAGTGATATAATCAATACTTTTACCATAATTGCCATAAAAAATATGTAATGAATACCACAGTGAATGTGTTAACCGATTATCGTTGGCAAAAAATAAGAATACTGTTTAATTTAATAAACAAAAATACGTAAAGTTGTATTTGTATTTGTAGTTGTATTTTTCGCGCTGTTTTGAATCATACGCAACGTATGTATGTATGATTCAAAACAGCGCGTCAATTAAAACAAAAATTAATAACAAAATAACTAAGCGACATTTCGAAAATGTAAAAACTACAAATTGTAGTATGAATGTTAAAGATTAATATGAATTCAAGTTTGTGAAAAAAAAATTCAGTTTACTAACAAAACTCAACTAAATACGAGATTTTTTTAAAGATTTTTGTACAACTTTATGTATTTTTGTTTATTAAATTAAACAGTATTCTTATTTTTTGCCAACGATAATCGGTTAACACATTCACTGTGTTATTCATTACATATTTTTTATGGCAATTATGGTAAAAGTATTGATTATATCACTTTAACAGTGACGACTGTTTTGAATGATTTTGCTCGGCGCAGCCTTAATAAATATTTCTCTGATTATTGTTTTATAATCTGAGAAATATTTATTTTCATAAGTAGGTACAAGGTTGTAGGTACGGTGACTTACGAGTCTCAGGTTAGGGAATGTAGGACCAGCATGCATGAGGTCAGTCAATCATGTAAAATTAACAGTTCCTAACCACTACAATGATAAGATTCTGTGTTATAATTTAGTTATCAAAGGTTTAATAATATAATTTGGTACACATGGGTAAATCTTATTTCGGTAATTATTATTCCATCCTAAAGCATGGCTAGAGGAAGAGCGCGTTTGAGAGTGCCGCCAGAACGTCCCATCGGACTTGCCAGCAAAAAAATAAGCACGCGAGAACGGGCAAGCCGAGCCGCATTCCTCGACTGGGTCGACGGCACGGCAGGCCCCGCGCTCTCCGCTTCCCTCCCTCCCTCAGTCGTTCGCGCGCGTCGTTTGTGATAACTTGTCCGTATGTTATCCGCTGTTTGCCGCGTATTATGTTTACAATAGTGTTGTTATTGTTGTGGTTATTATAAAAAAATACACAATTATAGTGTTTTGTGCTGTGTGACAAAGTGAAATATCATACTCAAGGATCTGTTAAGTTTAAATAAACTGTGGATCGCGAGGAGCAGACAAGCACGGCAGGCACCGAGCTCAGGTAGCGTTTTGTATTTGTTTTCAATCTGATTACAGAACTAGATTTATAGACAGTTTTGTAGCTTTACGGTTTAACTTAGAATTTCGGGTTAATTTTATTGTAATAACAGAACCACGTGACCGTATATGAATAGGTACTCGGTGCACACCACGTGGTGTGAGCGGTGGTGTAAACAATTCTGTGACTGTGCCCTTCTCCGCAACGACGCGACACGCGCGGTGGCGGCGGCGCAGACGAAGCGAGGCGAGCGACGAGCGAAATGTGCGCGATGTGATGGCGGGCGAGCAGGGAGCGGTGTTTATAGGATAGGACGGTTTGCCACGGCTGCCTGCACCACTATCCTCCTCGTAGGAGGTTTTTAAGTAAGGTACGTTGGGGTAAGGTCGGACTGTTTTTCGGTTAGTTGAAGAGGTTCCAGCAAATGTTCTGTCCCTCATTTCCTATAGAAGATTTTCAAATGAAATTGATCTTTCATTGACGAGGAAAAAAAATACTTTTAATCAGTATTTTATAAGTTTCTTTTACTTAAGCGGTTGCCAAGTTACACCTATGTGAAGATAAGGTATGCTTATCAAAATGCCAGGTAAAGACCGGACCATAGCGGGGTAACATCGGACTACTATCTAAAATCCACTGTATGGCTTAAAACGTAAGGTTTTAAGCGGAGAAATATCCGCTCTTTTCCGTTCTATGAATGTACTAAATGATTTTTTTAAAAGACAAGTAGTTTAGTTATAACAGTCACAATATTTTTTATTTTATTTTTATAGTCCGATCTTCCCCCGTATAACCACAAATGAAGAAATTATGTTGCTCAAACTTTCTATGTAAACTAGCTTGTATGAAAGTATTTCTGAATTTTTAGCTTTGCAAGTGTCCCAGATCCTAGCTGTATATAGTGGGTTAGGATAAAATGAATAAAAATGTTTGAGTAGTATTGTATTATATTTGTTAGTATTTAAAACGTAAATATTTCACAAGTAACTAATTGAGAATTAAATGTAAAACTATAAGTAACAGCAGTCTTAGATAGTATTTTTATACATAATTGAGATATTTAATAACAATTATTAAAATTTGGTACAACTATTTGGTACATACATTTCTATTAAAATAAATTCTAAAGGAATTCGAAAATAATCAAAAAACGAGAAATAAAGAATTATTATGTACTTATTAAGTACAAAACTATAACAAGAGTCAGCTTATTTTTAAATCGGTTAAAAAGTATTTAAGGAAGTACTTATCCCAGTATTTATAGTTCTCTGTGTTAGGTACCTACTAACACACATACCTTGAAACTAAAATTGCATAGTATAAAAGTTTGACACTCACTGTCATTTTTACGACAGAGAAAAATCGGATGTTATTAAGCCGATCTTCTACCACACGGGGGAACACCGGATCTCAGCTTACAGTCATCGTACGACTGTATTTGTCAGTTTAAACTAACAGCTACTTAATATAAAACGATTTCATACACAAAGTATAAGAAAAAACAATTAATCCTCACCATTAAATTTAAAAAATGTAGTCTGGGGGAAGGCCGGATCTTCAATTTCGACACGAAAATCTTGAGTTTTACGTTTGTGCCTAAAAAACACGTTTATACTATAGTAACGACGACCGCAAACTGAAGAGATGGGCAGAACAAAATGGAGTCTTATAATAAGTTGCCAGAATTAAAAAATAATGCCGCGTTTGGGAGTTATTACCATCATCTGATCTTTCCCCGATCCGTTCTTACCCCAACGTACCTTACCTATTCAAAACAATTATACTCCATTTACAATAGCATTAGACAGAAGTTAATAAAGGTTCTTTTTGATGCACACTTTGTAACAAAAGTATAATTAAACATGTTAAAGTTACGATAGAGACCGAATTTATTATAATCTATTTTAGCAGTAGCTGTCGCGCGTATTTGTAACCATTTTCATAATTTATTTTCTAAAATTATGTGGCTTTCATTTAGTTGTACATTTAATTCCAATTTAAAATTACAGTTTTAATGCTAAAAACATAACAGAAGCAGAGATGAACAATACCCGGAACGTATTTAGTTTCACTGTAATTCTACCTTATTTAAAATGTTACTTATCTTTAAAAAGACTTTTAGTCTGTTTATATTATTATAAGTCCATTATTTAGTACTATCTTAGATTTATTTATCAAAATTATGTTAAAATAAGTTTAATTAAAATTGTTCTATCTTATCTTTGAAATAAAATGTTTTGAATTCCTGCTTCTATGAGCCTCATTTTTCTAATGCTATTATGAATGGAGTATAGGTTATTTACTTGGGAATGAGGTATGCTCTCCGACTTGACTAAATAATAGGATAAAAAAGGCAAATACAGTAAGAGCGTGTCAAAAAAAAGACCTAGCTTTCCAATAGGTAAACTAGGTAAATATTTTTGCGACTTTTTGCTTAGCGAAGGATTTAAAATCTTGAAGTTTACTTAGCATGAGTCACACAGCTGCTGGCAGCGGCAACAGTCTGAATCAGCGGCACATACCTAATATGAAAAAAAAAATGTCGTATTTTATGTAATTAGGTAGGTACGGTACTACGTACGTCATTAGTTTTATTTATTTTGGAGTAATGAACATTAAAATATTTTCAGACAACAATGTTGTATGTTATTCATATTAGATGGGTTCTGTCAGTTCTGTCTGGTTATGGATACAATACTTAGCACCTTTTTTATTAAACCTATGTAGGTACCTACTTTGTCCTGAACAACTTAAAACATAATATTATTTTCTTTCCGTGTTCTCAAACGAATCGACAAATGGCAATTAGGGTTGGTAAGAATTTCATGAAAGATTTTTCTAAACGAACGTTTTTATAATTGTAGCATGTAGGTAACTACGTATAATAAATAAAAGACGCCACAATTACAAGTTTTCAGAATTTCACAAATCATCATTATTCTTTGTCTTAAATACCACAATTAACTACCTATTGTATTGTAATGTTTTTATACAAGACATTGAAATATTAAGAATTTGTTATCGATAAGCGAGTGCGCAAGAAACTTACACCTTGAAGTCTTATCGAAACAATAATCCGAAAACAACGTTTTTTACAGTTCGTTTGGCCTTGAATTAACTTGTTGATGCGATCTGTTGCACATTCTTTATTCCATGTTGGCCAATGTGCTAAGATTTTAAGTAAAATAATTACTTATGATGATATATTATACCTAATTTCATTTTATGACATGTCTCCAGAATTGCGCGTTTTATCCAGACTGTATTACCAGCTCGTGGCTAAGTTAAAGCCGTACAGATCAATCGGTTAAAGGCTAAATTACGCTAGCTGCATTCGGTCTGTGGATGGGTGACCATCCCTTTCATACCGAGTTCCGTCCGTGCCTCGGAAAGCACGTAAAGCCGTTGGTCCCGGCTGTCATTTATAGATCTTTGGCAGTCGTTATGGGTAGTCAGAAACCAGAAAGTCTGACAACCAGTCTTACCAGGGGGTATCGTGTTACCCAGTAACTGGGTTGTGGAGGTCTGATAGGCAGTCGCTCCATGTAAAACACTGGTATTCAGCTGCATCCGGTTAGACTGGAAGCCGACCCCAATTGTAGTTGCGAAAAGGCTAGGCAGATGATGATCCAAACTGTATTACCGGACTGAAATGTTTGTTTTAGTTATACTTACGTAATACATGATACCTCTATTGCGCGTTATTTTCTAGTAGGAACTATTAGATCTTTATAAATAGTAATACAAACTTAACGAGTACAATTTTAATGCTTACTAAAATATTTTTTAAAACCCTAACACTACTACCAAGTAAAATAGGTATGTTAACTTCAAATAAAATAGACCCACTCTATACCGAGGTGCCTAAAGAATAACGTTTTAAGTTCCAAAATAAATATACACTCATCAGAATAATTGTACGGGTTGTATTTATATTCTTTTTGCTTACCAAAATGGATAATTGCACACCAAATCTTGTTTCCCTGAAATAGTAACATTGATACCAAAAAGTCAATATATTGTGCTACAACAGTTAATGACAGAAACGAATCGCTGCGAAACCGACTCCACGTAGTCTTGTCTGCCCTACCCCTAGAGTGTAATTTAAATCCGCGTAGGCGCGGAGGGGCGAGGCGGCCCGCGAGTTGAGGAGCAGGTGGTTTTAACACCCGCCGCCATGGCTGAGGCTGAGGCCGGCTCTGCCGTGGCGAAGCGGAATAAGCCGAAGCTGCGATGGTGAGCGTGAATACCATCTGCGACAATAAGCTCGCGTGGGACCGCCGGAGCCACGCAACGCCGCGCCGGAGCCGTGACAGAAATTATGCCTGCTGCATGTTGCATGCTCGCTTGCATGATGTTTGTGTTTGGGATACGCAATATTATAGGTATTTGATATTTAAAAAAAAAATACGATCGACCGTTAGCTTTTTTGCCTCAGCAAAACTGACCTAAATTGAAAGTCGTGAAATAAAATATTGGTAACATCTATTTAGCAATAATATAAAATATTTGGTCTGAAAATAACTTTATATAAGCGTTTATAAATCTTTATGGCAGAGAATTATAAAGAAAAATAGGTTAATTTCTACAATACTTTTAAAGGAAACACAATTTGGTGAGCATTAAATCCATTCTGGCAGGCATTTAGAATAAAATAGGTACTTTTTTGCTAGGCGTTTAAACACAAGCCAAATAAAACTAATGTTGATAATAGGAGCTATATTTCAACTTTCAAGCAAACGAATTATCGGCAAAGTGGTCAACAAAAATCGCGTTCAAAAAGTAAGAAATAACTTTAGTTTCGCAAGTCGGCGATTTTAGTTCTGTTTGTTTTGTATTGCCACCGACATTTTGTAGGCGGATGTCTTTTATGTAAAAACGTTTTTTTCCACTTTTTATTTAAGTAAGTACATAAGTATTTGTTGATTAACTTTATGCACGTAATGTGAAAAAACTACTCAAATTGACATGGGACCAATTTTTAGGTATACTTTATCCATTAAAAAAAAGAATAATCGAAATCGGACTACACTGTAAAAAGTAAAAACATAAAAAAAAACACGTGTCCAATTGAGAACCTCCTCCTTCTTTTGAAGTCGGTTTATAATAATACCAATCTTAATAATTATAGCTGAACATCTAGAGGTCGACTAAATTTAGTTTTTGGTAAAATTCTGCAGAATGAGTAACGGCCGAAAAAAAAATATTTTTCGACCCGACTTACAAACATCGAGCTGTCAAATTTGACAGCTTTGACCACAAATGGTTATTAGTTGCAGTTATGTGTAACGATACATCATAAATCTATTTTGAAGGGTTAGAAATTATATGTAGGTACCTACCTACCTATTATGTATGAGTAATAATGAGTAAGTATAGTACTGTTAGTACTACACATAGGTCTACATTTCGCCAGTTACTTTACGCAAATTGTATAACCCAAGACGACCCACTGATCAAAGTTTTATGTGGGATTTAAGAACTATCATATTAACGAAACCTTTCGAAATGGTAACCCTACAACTACCTACATGCAGACCTAATCACCTAAGTAAGAAGGAAAATATAAAAATGTTTCTAAGTAAGTACTACTTAATAATTTATGTATAAAATACGTAAGTTTTTATTTTATCTTTTCTTAGAAATGTAATGAGTACCTTACCTAAAGGACTGATAAGTAAAATTATCATGTCATGGTGTCGTTATCAGTATCACATTTTTTTATTAAATTCGACAAAACAAGTTAGCGTCACTCGAACCAAATCATTAAAATTTTAAATCATGAATGGCTGGGTGGCATTTTACATTGAACCACCTACTCGTGTGCATTTCACAAAATTGATGACAACCACTATTTATATCTACCGCGTTAAATAAGGAAAGGTAACAAAACAGCTTTTACTCCGCAAGTCCGCATAGATAGATGTTACGTAGTGTGTTTCCTAAGTGCGTTCACGTTCTTCGGGGGTGGGGGTGCAATGTTTTGGGTACAGAGCCAAGCACGCGCCGCCGCACTGGTCGCGGTCTGATCGATCGTGCTGCGCAGCGCTGTTCTATCTATTATTTATTACCAAAAATATGGCGGCGTGGTGCGGCACGGGGTCGTCGACCTCACTGTCCGCCACGACACGCCGCGTAAACAACAAATGCACGCGGGAAACTCGTCCCCTCCCTATCTGCCAAGGTTTACCCGCGTGCCTCGTGTTGGACCTTGGCGCGATCATGATTATTGTTTATCTCTACAATCGCGCAATGTTTGCGGTTTAGAGCCTTTTTAACTACCGGAAGTGTCAATATGTATGTATTGTACGGTTGTGAACGATTTCGAGACAGAATAGGATATCAAGTTTAGGAGTTTTCGATAGAAAAATATTTGCTCTGTTTTTTAGTTCCAGCGCATTAAATAGTCAAGAGAAAATCCGTATTTGCAGTACAAAAACTAAAAACATATTAATGGAAAATGAAGTTCGCAGAAAGTTACAATATTGTGATTTTAAACTTTAAGGGGATATCAACTATATCAAGGCAGCCCTCGAAATTTTAAATTATCAGCGTTTTTACAAATTGCAGCGCTATTCTAGGAATGTACGTTGTATGTTGATCATTTATTACGCGGCAGTTATTATGATACCTAATTATATTTACGCATACACACACTTGCTCAACCATCTATGTGCACAACCTGCACAAAACATTTGTTTGCTAGCACCTATTAACACAATAAAAATAAGTTTTTCAAAAACAAAAAAAAGATTAAAGTACCTAAGTAGTCATTTAAAAAGCTCATTTAAAGGATGATTCACGCTACACCGTGTCGTGGAGACCCGATCCAGCCTGTCCCTTTGCTGCCCTCTCTCAGTGACGCCCTAAGCCGAGGCTCGTACCCCACAGGGGGTGCCCTTAGCGTAGTCATTTAGTTTATAAGTCTTGGCCCTGGCTGGTGGGGGCCCTAAAAATCACTTTTTAAGGCACCATAGGATTGTCCGGTTAAGCAGTCAACAACCTCTAGGTCGAATTGCGAGATGCCATTCAAAAAAAAAAAAATACGCCGTTTCGCGACCGGGCCGTGCCCCGGGTGGGGCACGGTCAAACATTATGGTGTACTTTTTGTATGTGTGTGAAAGTGATTCATGCCTGACCGTGGCTCGGCTGGCCCGTGCCCCGGCCGTGCGCCGCCGGGTCTCGGCCGGGGCACGGCGTTGAAATGTCGGTGGATATTGTTTCCCGGCTCCGGCAATGTCCGGCCCCGGCACGTTGTAACATGAACATAATATGTTATTATGCGCCCGGGCGCCCGCGAAGCAGTGAACGTCAAATCTTGGTGAGATGAGCAGCTCAACAGTAAAATGGACGATGAAAAATTATTAGAATGTGTGCGCAAGTACCCTGTGATTTTACAACATGTGCCATCCTAAGTATTTAGATAAAAAATACAAAAATATTATTTGGAAAACTATTCCAGACATTCTAAAATAACCATAAAACTTGTTCTCGTCATCTATTAATTCTTTGTAAAGTAAAGCAAATTCTCCTTCTGCTTCTCGCTTTCTCCAGGTTGGATGTACACCCCATCTTCTTTTAGTAGTTTCGCTTCGTTTTTCCAATACTTCGTTATCGATGGCAATAAAATTGCAATAGCTGCCAATTCAAATTGTGAAAATTGCATATTTACTTAAGCGTCAAGTCTGTCGACAGATGAAATCACTAGCTGCCAAAAACCACATATCACAGACAATAGTCGTGCAAATAATACACCCAAACAGCCCGGTGTAACATGAATGACTGGCCCGGCCGGCGCACGGTGGACGTGACCCGGCCGAGGCCCGGACCGGTCGCGACACGGTGTAACGTGAATAGGGTTGCCAACTCTTTGACGGTCAAATATAGTAAGAAGGAAAATATAAAAGGAGGTTCTAAAATTTTTACCCATTAAAATATAGTAGATAACGAAAATATGAAAAAAAAGTAGTAGGTTCCAAAAATTAGGTAGGTAGGTATTTTATTTTTTTGAAGAATATTTTGTGAATATTGAACGCATCTGTCAACTTGACATTCCAGAATCGTTAAAAATAGGTATTGACGTTTTGTTTTACGCTTACACATTTTGAAACGAATATTATTGCTAAGAGTTTGATGCCTTTAAAATATAGTAGTTTCGCCTACCTACTATATCTTTCTTTTTCAAAAATATAGTAGCCGGGCCTCTAATATTGATTCACATTTAGGGTTGGCAACCCTAAATGTGAATCATCCTTTTAGGCCTCTGCCTCGAATCTTGCGGGCAGCGGGGCGGCGGCGGCGGCGGCGCGGCGCGGCAGGATCTAATGCGTAAAATCAAATGGACCGGCCCTCGAAAACAGCGGCGCGGCAGCGGCGTGAGGGCGGGCAACGAGCGGTGCACTCCAGTCAAGCGGTGACCGCCCGCCCGTCTGCGTTGCTGTGTTGTGCAATTTATTTTTAGCGTTAGTTGTGTGCTATGTTGTCGCCGTTGTTCAAACATTTCGTTCGCGAATAAAAACAAATATCTCGACGACACAACCACGAACACAACACTACGCAGATATAGTGCCGCTCGATCTGCCCGCAGTGCCCGCTCGTTTCGAGAACGGGTCTGCGTTGCCCGCGCCGGCGCCGCTGCCGCCCTGCTGCCCGCAAGATTCGAGGCAGAGGCCTAGGGGATTGTCTAAATTCTTTTTGACGCCAAGTTGGCACAACTGCAGCGTTATTCTGTTATAATCTCCCTCGGTGAACACCTATGTGAAGTGAGCTGTCATCCAATTGTAGTGCTTTGTAAATCCCTAGCGTCGGGACAGACGACAGCTCACTTCATTATATGTGTTCACCGAAGGACATTGTAACAGAATAGATATCTGTCCTCTATGCTCACGCGGAGTTCGATCGTCACTGTTTGTTCAAAGTGCGCCATTTTGTCAGCTTAATGTCAACCGTATTTTGTGATTTTTACTATAGTTAAAAATATCAAACAAATAATTCGTCTTAAAGCGCTAACAAGCGACTTATACAGATTTTAAACTGACAATCAGTAATCGCCCCAAAATGTGTAGTGTAAATGATTTGAAAAAAATATATGTTAAACTAGAACATTCTCTTAATCATCTACTATATAAAAATAAGTCGGGTTTTCCTTCCTGACGATATAACTCCAGAACGCATGAATCGATTTCCACGGTTTTGCATTCGTTGGAAAGGTCTCGGGCTCCGTGAGGTTTAGGGTAGGTGTAGGGTAGGTGTAGGGTAGGGTAGGTGTAGGTAAATAGGCAGGTAAGTAGGTAGATCGGGACAGGACAACGTCTGTCGGGTCAGCTAGTTTAGTATGTGAATATTGTTGATTAAGTTCATATTAAATAGTTTAATTAAATCGTGAAGTTGTGTCTGACGCGGACAAAACATTGATAATCACACAAAATCTACCAGGAATATTTAAACGAAACTTTTACTATCTTACAGACAATTTGATTGTCTATCTTTTAGTATACGCCTTGTTATAAGTTAAAGAATACTATCTTTTATTTAATTTTTTCGACTAAACTTTGAGAGTTTTGGACGCAGCGCATACTGCGCATACGATTCTCGGTCGCTCAAGGTCACCGGCGTATAAATCGTCGCCTTAAATGTTGCATTGTAAATAGAATTTCGTGTGCAGAATCACTGAAAATGTTACACAAGGCTTTCAGTGAATGGCTTTATGAAAAAGAACACCGCCTTTAAAAACTAAAAAGTGATAAATAACTTTAGCACAAGAGACTTTAGTTTTGGAAGTCGGTAGCAATACAAAACAACAAACAGAACAAAGCCACCGACTAGTTATTTATCACTTTTTATTTTTTGAAGGCGGTTGTCTTTTTTGTAAAAATGCGTTTTGTTTTTGGTTTTTTACTACCTACTTATCATCCAAATCCATTAAGAAACGGCAACACGGTCAAAACAGAGATTTAAAGTACAAGATTGGACGAACTTAAAACATCATCTATGTATATTTTTTTTGCTTCCTGTCGATTTTTACTAAAAGTGCTGAATCAATTTTGACGACACGGTTGGCGCAGTGGCTGAGCGATCTACTGCTGCGCAGCGTGTTGCGGGTTCGATTCCCGCCCAGGGTAAACATTAGTGTGATGAGCACTTGTGTTTGCCTTCTGTCTGGGTGTTGTTTATCTATAAATGTATGTATTTACTAAAAAAAAAATGTATTTGTGTATGTATATCAGCTATCTGACACCCATAGTACAGGGTCTCCCTAGTTTGGGGTCAGATGGCCGTGTGTGAAAATGTCCCCACATATTATTATTATTATTATTAATTTCGATAAAATTTTCATGGAACCACCCGTGAAACACACCCGATCCATAAAAAAGAATTTTTAAAATCGCTTTACATTTGCCGGAGAAATCGCGTAACAAATATCCATTTGTCGCGCACATACTTAATACAAATTTAAGACTGTTAAGGTTTTCTCATAGATGCCATTGTCAGAACTGCACGCGTAGCATGACGACGCTATGTCTACGGAAGAATAGACATACTGACAGCAAGAATAGACAAGTCAGTACAGTTTGTCTATTCTTCCGTAGACATAGCGTGGTCATGCTACGCGTGCTGGACCAAATTGAAATGGGACCACACGAGACCACCAACTTTCAAATAAAAAAAGAATCATCAAAATCAGTTCACCCAGTCGAAAGTTCTGAGGTAACAAACATATAAAAATACAGTCGAATTGAGAACCTCCTCCTTTTTTTGAAGTCAGTTAAAAACACGTGCGTATGAGTGGTATTTAAATGTGGTCGAGATGTGGTGTAAGATTTGCCTCGTTCTGGTCGGCCATCAACGTGTTTCACTAAACTAACATCGCTATAATAAAAGAGGAATGGTGGCTGAAAATCGTCGTCCTAGTCTGGGAGAGATAGCTGCTGAAATTTCTGTATCTCTATAATCAATTCGTACCGTTTTAAACGATTGTTTTGGCATGAAATGCGTTGCCGCTCGACTAGTACCGAAAGATTTGAATCGTCTGCAAAATCTCAATCGCGTAAAGGTTGCTGAAGACGCACGCCACATTCATAAAACGCATTGTTACTAGTGACGAGACATAAGTTTACGAGTTTGACATGCAAACCAGTCATCAAGATTCGGAATGGCGCCTTCTATCTGAAACAAGATGACGTAAAAGAAAATTCGCGCCAAGTACTGAAGTCGATTCCAAAAAATGCGCCTAAAAATGTTTTGATTATTGGGTTATTCGTTGGCGTTAGTGTATTATTACGGAAGGGACCTACTCTGAAGGCTATACAATTTAATACATATTTTGCTTTTTATTGAATATTTTCCGGTACTTTCTTGACACAGTTAGGTTTGCGTACATCGGAACGAACATTTCAAAAATTGCAAACTTCTTGAACAATCATTCATCAATTGCCGAAAAAATTATAATTTCACTACACAGAACATTTGGAACTATTTTGCATATATTTTTCTATAATTGTTTTTTAAAGGAGGCACCCCTTAATTGCCCTATACTTCATGGGTGGACCACCCATGAGGCATTTATACATTTCGTGAAGATCTGAAGTGGACCTTCGGAGATAGACAATAGAACTCTTTAATAATGAACAGACGGTACACGTTTTGTGATTTGGCCATTGTACTGAATAGCAAATATGGTTGCTGGATAGTTACGTATCCGTGGTCAAATAACAATGAACTTTGAAGATATCACATGGAAATCTTCATCGTCAGACAGTACTTACATATATCCTGGAAATGGGTATCGTGCGGAAAATTAAACACATTTTCTTAATGGATTTGGATGATAAGAATTAAGTAGATACTAAAAGCGGAAAATAAAAATCTCATTTTACTTTTTACACGACTACCTGATAAAAGGAGTGTTATGTTTTTACACGACTGCCTGATAAAAGGAGTGTTATGTTTTTACACGACTGCCTGAAAAAAAGGAGTGTTACCTATGGTTTTATGGTTCATGTATGTTTGTAGGTAAGTTTATTTATTCCAGCATAACTTCTAAACGGCTTAACAGAAATCGGTAGAAGCGTTGCGTTATCCCGGGAAACATGGCTGGTGCAAAATAAAAAGGATATAGCTGGGTAGCCATGGTTACGTATACTATAAAACAGTAGTATTCAATATGCATTTGTTCACTACTAACATAAAAAAATAAATTAAATTAATTTAAGCTAGGTAGTAAGCTTCTCGATATTATGCTGCTTCTCATAACATTGTACACAACGAAGGCAAAATACATGGTCCTTAAGTCAAATACCAAGGGTTCCTCCACTGTTTCTACTGTATTACCTACTGGGCCTCAAGTCTGCTATTACAATAGTGTCAGAATGGTCTATCATTGATTTCATAATTGTTGATTTTGACAAGTTTGATAATCTACTAATATAATGGCGTCATTATGAAAATCAATGATAGACCATTCTGACACAAGTGTAATAGCAGACTTGAGGCCCTGAACGGTGTAGGGTTGCACAGGGTGTACACATTACCCTAGGTCACTAGGTGACGGTCAATTTGAAAGACGTGATATTATTATTAATCCTTTATTTCAGGCAACTAAGGCCCATAAAACACAAAACATACATAAGCATAAAAACAATAATTATAAACTAATACATATTTTAAAACAATAAACCAGAAGATATGCAGAGGGAGCGCAGAGTATTGTTGGTTCGGGATAAATAAATAGATTTTAATATTTACTGCGCAATTAAACCGCCATTGTGCTCAAAAGTGGAATACTGAAAACCAACCAATTTTTTTTATTGCAGTCAGGGGACGGTTCCTTGGAGCAGTTCTATATAGGGCGACTTCGCGAGTTTTCCACTTTTGGGCACAATAGCGGTTTGCCTTGTGCCAATTCAACACTAAAATCATTTGGCTTGTTTTAATTATTTTTGTTTTGTTTTCAAAGGCGTTATAACAAATTATTTTCCAAATATTTTTAACACACAGGTATCTTGTGGTTTAAATCTAGGTTTGTATGAAGCCAAAAATAAACTTTTTTAAGAAACAAATTCAGTAAACACGTCCGAAAATCTGTTTTTTTGCACAATTTTATCTGAACTTTGGCCGTTCATACATAATGCACTCATACATTGAAAAATCAAAAAAACAGCTTTATAGAAACCTTGTACATGTAATGGAGATTCTAAATTACAGCCATTATTACCAAAAGCTAGTAAGGCTTTTTTAAAAACACGTATGTGAAGGAACAAGTGGAACAAGTTTCGTGAAATTTCCGCACGCCAATTTTCCTGTGATGTTATCGCGTTCTCACTCACGTTTGTTTTCGAGCTTTGCGTTGGTTGAGTGAGACAAAAAAAATTTCAATCACGCTCGCGTTGAAGTTCGTTCGATGGGGAAGGGCGCTCTTAAAGCCGGATCCAGACGGGTGTAACGTGTAATGTAATCCACCGTGTAATGTAACACGAATTCTACGTGTGGAGCGTTACATGTAATGCTCGTAGTGCCGTCCACACGTAGAATTCGTGTTATATTACACGGTGAATTACATTACACGTTACACCCGTCTGGACCCGGCTTAAGGCCTCTGCCTCGAATCTTGCGGGCAGCGGCGGCGGCAGGCGGCGCGGTGGCGGGGCGGGCAACGCAGACCCGTTCTCGAAACGAGCGGGCAGATCGAGCGGCACTATAGCGGCGTAGTGTTGTGTTCGTGATTGTGTCGTCGAAATATTTGTTCATATTCGGGAACGAAATGTTTGAACAACGGCGACAACATCTTTTTGATTCAAATTTATTTCCTAACGCTAAAAATAAATTGCACAACACAGCAATGCAGACGCGCGCCCGGTCACCGCTTGACTGGAGCGCACCGCTCGCTCGTTGCCCGCCCCCGCGCCGCTGTTTTCGAGGGCCGGCCCATTTGATTTTACGCATTAGATTCTGCCGCCGCCGCCGCCGCCGCCCCGCTGCCCGCAAAATTCGAGGCAGAGGCCTAACTGATTACAAAAATAACGGATCGAAAATTCGCCGAATCAGTTCGAAACAATTTACTCGGGTTGATCGCTTTTAATATATAGCTCTGTTCCACTACACCTAAAAAATCTGCTACTATTAACCTCTGCGATCGTTTCTCAGTCAGTTTTAGCTTTCGTAGTATTCGAATAGGCTTTCAAATTGCATTTATGTAATAAATATCGTTTGGAAAAATGCTCTAGAATAAAAAATATTTTTTTCTATTTTTTTTATTTCAAACGAAAAAAAATGCATTACAATCCACTACTAACGGTTTACTATAAGAAACAGACGAAAAAAGTATTTTTTTGCAAAGTCGGGGGACGAATTTTTTTTTTTTTTGTTCTACTTTGGTTATCTTCACTACTATCCACTACTTACCGAAATCTATCAAACTAACCAAAAAAAAAAAAAAAAAATTAAAGTCGGGTGCCAAGTTCACACAGGTTTATACCTACTGTACCTAGGCGCTTAATGCTGCTTTTATTGTCATAAATCTGTGATAGGAACGTAACCACGTGGTACCGTTAGTCGGGCGCCAGCGATGACATAGGTAGCCTTGTAGCGTAAAAAACTCGGTTAGGCATATTATGTCTTACGATCGTCTACTCGTCTACAAGTCATTGAATATGTATCCTAGATTACGTGTGAATTGTTATTGGTAGGCAAATCGTGTCACTTGTGCGTGTCTCGAGTTCTCGACGTAGTACCGCAGTGCTAGTTGTTATTGCGACAAGCCCGCCACACTTCCCAAACTACTGCAACTCCTGTAAGGCCATGCGCGCTCTGCGAATGTTAATCGTTGCGAATAATAATCGTCAATCTGTGAACAACAGAAATGTACTACAATACGCGCTCTGCGAAAATAAATCGTTTGCGATTTTCCCTTTATTTCAATCGATTTCATTTCGCATTTTTAAAATCGCAACGATTAAAAGTCGTATCGCGCGCATATCCTAAGCCTGAATCAACAGTGGCCGCTGTGCAATGCTACTAGTTGTTAGCTTGTCATCCTCGCCATCCTCCGCATAAGTGGTTTTGCATTTGCATTGCATTGGCTTATGAACGACTCCCCGTTTGCCATAGTGCCCATAGTAGGTACAACCAAATGAATATTTATAATTTTTAAATTCCATCTTTTAGTAGGTGCTCTTGTAATAATTGTATTTAATTCGCAACGCTTTAAGGTTTCACGTGGTCCACCCTTAGGGATTTGTCTAACTAACCCCTTTGAAATTTAAATTTTTGTATTTTTGTTGTACGTCTGCCAACTCTCCTATCCTCTCTCAGCAACCATTCAGTAAGGGCTCTGCTCTAGTTGCCATCACCACGCATAGCTAAGTATCGCGTCCACCTCCATTTCAGAGCCATTGCCCCCGTATTCCGACACATAATAGACTAAAGTCTTATGTCAGAATTCTAAGTTACAGTCAAGAATAAGTTTAATATGGCGCACTTTAGATATTTTTAGGTAGGCGCACATCTATGGGTGGGCAACTGGGCAAGACAATTGTTGGGTTTTCAGGTACCCAATACGGTATCTTCCTGTTTATTAAATACTAGCTGTTGCCCGCGACTTCGTCCACGTGGTTATGAAGTTTGAAGATCTTGAACGCAAACTATTTTTATATTTCAGTCAACAGAAAATGCCTATTTAAAGGCATCAATTTGTAAAAAAATAGATGTTGTTATTTTCGTAAAACCTACCTACCTACAACCTACCTACTACACCACATTTATAGTTTTATTTTCAGGCCGCAGTTTATTTCAATTCATTATATATATAAAGAGATGTCATTTGTGATTATGATACAGTGGTCTTCTTCGTTTCGAATCGATGTTTGTGTTCTTTTTTTGTGTTAGACTTAAATCCGTGGTTAGATTGTTTGGGCCCAGTAGGAGCTGCATTAATCGCAGCATTAGTGGCGTTTTTAATTTCCTCTAAGGTGCAGGTGACTGGTCACTTTGGGCACTGTAGTAAGTGGGTCATTGTCTGGTCAGGAGCACCGCACTCACACTGGGTATCAGTGGGATCTATAATCCTCAATTTTGTTAGGTTGTGTTTGCAGCGGTCTTCTTGGGAGCACGCTCTGTTTCATGAGCGCTTTCCATTTAGGCCATTGCAAATCACTTCCGAGTGCCAAGTATTCGTCTGACCGTATGTGGTCGGTCCTGGATGGCCTGTGTGCTGCGGAGAAAACTTTTCTGACTCTTAAGTCTACTCGAAACTTTTGTATGTTTGTTGAAGGGATGGATAGTACCTATGGATTTTAAATGTGAGCTTTCTAAAATTAAATCTATAGTTTTACAGAAAACGATGGTCAATGTGGGATAAACAAAGATGTATAAAATATTGTCTAGAATTTGGTAATTAATATGGTGATATGTGAATCCACGTTCTACGTACTATAAGATACTTTTAACCACAAAAAAGCGTCACAGTGGTACCCAGCGGCACAGTAGTTGTATTTTCTGTTTGTTTTATTATAAGTCATCAATAAATGTTTGTTGAACACATAGAGTTAGGTTATATTCCCTTGAACTGGCCCTGTTGTAAAATCTGTTTCTGCGTGACATGACTTAACTACTTATATTCTATATCTCTACCACTTTACAGGTACAAAAAGCAAAGGATTTATTTATATAAACTTGCGAGAGCAAGTTCAGGCTGTCACAAAATTTTTTTTTTTAGCAAATGTCTTCTACTCATAAACGCTAGACTTGCTCAATTTCAGGTCGGTAGTTCAAAAATGAGTCAAAACTTTCATACAAATTTAAGAGAGCCATTAGACCTCCGTAATCCAGCCCTGTCCCTGCAAAATCCGTTCTAAGCGGTCGTCTACTAACTATTAACTACCGCCCTGCCAAATTTCAAGTCTGTAGCACAAACAATTAAGAGGAAACACAAGGGCCGTTTTTCCATACAAACTTAGTCCCCTGTTTCCTCCCTGGATAATGCACGTAGATCAATTATTTTTTTTTTAAATATCCATGGCTACTATTGGCATGTCCCTATGTTTTCCTTTTTCTCATAAATTTATTATTAAAAGTGATATGAATATTCTAAAACCTAAAAAATTGGCATGATTTTCCGCTGTGTTCAAACATTCAGAAAACAAATTTGACTTGATTATATAAAAAATAGAAAACATAGGAACACGGCAAAAGCCTTTCTTTATTTTTTAATGAAAAAGCAGTTAAATCGGTTAAGTTTAGGAGAAGAAATCAGGGGACTACGAATCATTGATTTTGTGTACTTTTAATAGGTATTTTCGGTCAAAGCTGCAGTATTGTCTCTATCGCGCTCTGCGGTTCGTGTTCGGGCATCGCGCGACAGCAATAGATTTTACAAATACCTAATTTTCAATTCTCTAGCCCGTGGTATTTCCTCTTAAGGACTTTCATACAAACTTGCAAGAGCCATTAGACCTCCTTAATCCGGCCCTGCCCCAAGTCTGTTCTTAGCAGACGTTTATTAATTATTAATTACCTCCCTAGCAAATTGCAAGTTTATAGCACAAAAAATCAAGGACTTTCATACGAAGTTGCGAGAACCATTAGACTTCCTTAATCTGGCCCTGCCGCAAAATCCGTTCTTAGCGGACGTCTACTACTTATTAATTAACACTTTGCCGAATTTCAAGTTCGTAGCGCGAAAAATGAAGGACTTTCATACAAACTTGCGAGAGCCAATAGACCTCCTTAATCCGGCCCTGTCGCAAAATCCGTTCTTAGCGGACGTCTACTAACTATGTACTACCTCCCTGTCAAATTTCATCTTTATACGTCAAGCGATTTTCGATATTTCGTGATGAGTGAGTGAGTGACCTTTCGCTTTTAAATAAGTATATAGATAGAATATCATCCAGTTTACCTATTACCGACAGCCAAACTGTATCTAGACATCCTGACATTTTCCTATGTTGGTATGTTCCCAAAAAATAAAAAATGACCCATATTAACGTAGTGGTCCACCACCTCCGCCAATTGTAGCATTTTTTTTGGTAACGGCCTGCTGCAGCGCTGGTTGTGTTGGTCTTGGTCATAAATTATAGAGATTTTACCACATTTGCAGAACTTTGGTGAAGAGTTTGTACACTTGAAAAAAAAAGCTTATTGGTCGGTAGTTTCGATCTTATTGAAGAGTTCCATTACCACTTCCAACATAGAATCTCCTCCTGACTGGTGTAGATCCACCAAAAGTATCTACGAGCTTTGTCAGTGTCAGTCAGTGGTTAATGTGGTTCCGTACTGTTTGTGCTCCTACCTACAGTCCTCCTTATACATAATCACAAAAAGTACGGAACACTATGGAATTAGACCAGCAATCCTGTAGGCTATTTTTCTGTTGTGATGTCTCACTATTCTACTAAATTATGTCTGTCTCAAATCGAAATCGAATCAAACAAACCATCAAATCCGAAAGGACGTCCTTATTCCATTCAGTGTTATCAAATATTTAGAGCGTAGCCGCTTTAATTGCCGCTCTATAAATATATATCATACTTTCTTTTGCAAATAATTGATACAGGTACATCAATAAGTACTACTTACGTACATAAAAGTAAGTAATTTATTGAGTTCCACCAAAGGCATAATTCAATAAAGTTTTACTTAGTCCTGCTCAGTAAAATATAATTTTTCACATGATCGCAGTTATTTTGTTCAATACCTAACGTGTTTCTTAATTAATATTTTCCTGTTACGGGCGTGTCGTGGGAACATCGATGGCTCCCACGCTAATTACCGCGGTCTTTATACACTCATTGGCCTCTGCGAGCCGACACTTTGATCAATGAAATTTATATTCATCAATGAAACCACTATTGTTGTACGTACAATAAGGTTGGCAATTTGCAGAGACGCTATTGTATGTTAGTGTGAGATAATGATTTATTATCATGGTTGACGTTTAATGCGCGGAACTCGATTATTTATCCAGCGTGGCGCGCATATAACTTAATAAATCATCACAACAAATATTCGCTTACTGATTAAACGAATGCCGTTCAAAACTAATTATTATTAATTTATTAGTCAAAGAGCTACCCTCGTAGCCTCGAGTCGTAGGTATAACACTGAATCAACTTGTTGTTATTAATCAGATCAAAACATTTTGTACCTAGTATGTTTGTTTTATGAGTGAAACAATTAGTTGCGTAAGGAAGAGGAAGTTTGTTATAATAATAGTGATATTGATTGTTTCAGCTCGGGTCATGTGGTCAGCGGGCCAGGGGCGCGGTACTGCGTGATGCAGCGCGCGTGCGACAGCTTCGACTGGCCGGTGGTGGCGTGCGCGCTGCTTATGGCGTGCGCGTGCGCCGTGGCCATCGGCGAAAATGGAAGTAAGTAAAGCATTAGATGAAAAAAAAAATCATGGATATTCGTAGTAAGGAAATCTAATGAAATATACATAGTAGAAATGCGGTTCTAATAGTTTTATTGCGGTACATTACTGTTTGTTACTCTACATGATTGGCACGCGGTCAGGCGTAAAACCACAGAATACATAATAGTACTGTAAAACCCTATATGAAACGCGTAACATTTTGAACATACCGACCGAGTAACTACGTTACTTTTATAAGAGAATTGCATTGCCAGTGAGTAGATACTTGTGTGTATAGTGGAAAAAATAAGACAGCAGACTTCATCATTAGTTATCCGAATACCACTGCTACGTCTGTTGACACTTCACTGCCGTCCTCTTGAAATATGCTCACTCAGTAGGTAAACAGCTTCGTTGATTATGGAACAATAATTACCTAGAAAAATAAATGGTAAAAAATGTAGGTAAATCATAATGGACGAACAACTGCAAAAGAGAATAGCATGCAAATTAGAATACCGTTCATGACTTTAAATTGGCACAGAAATTGAGGCCCTATGTTTTTGCACGTTTTGCGTAGGTACCTAGTATCGTCCGTGCTCGTGTACATTTGGTAGTGAGGCATCCGCGTCGAACGGGCATGTGGCATGCGGCGCGGCGCGGCGCGAGCATGAGTTGACTATCGTGCCTGCTGCCGTTTAATCCGCGAGATAACGACTCGCCTCGATGTGTTGTTTGTTTGTTATTCTCTGTTCGACGACCGACGAGCTTGTGAGGCCTCGTTTAGGAGGCGCCCCCCGTTATCTTGTGAACCGGCCCGAAATTCACTCGACCGTGTAATACGCGCACTGATATTGGAACATTTAGAACTTACTAATTTTAAAACTTAAATTAACGAGGTAATTGCTTTCATTGCTGAGACTATTCTCAATTTATGCGAGCCAGATAGTACAAATCTTGTTATCTGTTCGCGCTCTGCAAGCAAGGGTGCAGCCAACATCAACTTTCTACATTTAGAACCGATCAAATGGAAAGTAAGTGTCCTTATTGACATTTGCAAAAGATATCAAGCCGAATGTACGTGCTTCAAACAATAATAATGTCAATGATTTTAACCATATTTTAATAGCTTTTTAAATGTATGCCTAATACAATGAATTCGTGTCTTGGTTAAATAAAACTGATGCATTGAAAAAAGCAATTCAAGTGCGAGTCGGACTCGCGCACCGAGGGTTCTGTACAAACTTGTAGTTATGTAAATAGTTCGTTCATCACGGAAATCGAGTCTTGAAGAAATGTTTTTAATCGCAAAAAAAATGTTTTGCAATTTTTTTTACTTGGGCTGTGTTACAACTGTTACAAGACATTGCTTCTTGCCAAATTTTAACAGGAAATACCCAGGTTTTGATTCCCTTGCCAGTGTCAAAATATACGGCATAAAAATAGAGCATAAACGCTCGTATCTTTTGCTCCAGGGGATTGCAGTATTTGATATTAATTTCAACTTGATACCTCCACGCGTTCCCTAGAAAAAAGGTCTTGACAGACGGACAACGAAGTGTTCCTGTAAGGGTTCCGTTTTTTTCGGTACAGAACCCTAAAAACTAGTAGTAGTTATTCTTTACTTTCACCAACAAACTACCACAATGTTATGGATGTAAGTACTTTTTACTTATAAGTAGTGTATTGTTTTCATCTATAGTAGCTCGCGTAAAATTGAAGTTTCAGACCTAACCACGCCTGCAGTTTGAACATAGGTAACCACCGATGTTTTGCTCCTTGGCTATTTGGTTATGTAAAACATGAATATCGTAGAATTCATGCCTCAGAAATAAAGTGCTAGGCAGAAGATGATGATTTCGATTATTTTTTATTTAAATGGATAAGTGTATCCACAAAGTTGGTCCCATAAAAATTTCATGAAAATGTTCCACCTCTAAGGGTGTAACATGAAAGGTTGACTCAATTTGTTTGGTGTTACTGTTTCGAAAGCTAAAAATCTTTTTTACAAATAAGACAACCGACGTCAAAAACTAAAAAAAAAAATACTTTCAATTCCGAATTCTATTTAAATGGCGCGTTTTTAGACATTCTGCACTCACGTGCAATACAGATAATGTCCTCAACCAGGGTGAGCGAATCCCCAAAAGTCGTCCTACAAACACTAATCTTTTGATTGTATCCCAGATGTCCATGTATCCCACCCTATCTATCCTATCTTTACTTTGCAGCTGTCGGGTTCATTGACCTCGAAGGGGAACAGCATTCTGATAATGAGTAAGACCCTCTATTTCGGGAATTCTAAAAGTACATATCTCTTGAACTTTATAGAGCATCAATGTAAAAGTGAAGTTATTGATAACTAGCTTCTGCCCGCGACTTTGTCCGTGTGGAAGTCAAGTACACCTTATACATATAGCTTAATAGCTTAAGGCACTCGGAAGTAGTGTAACTTTATATGAGTTTTTTTTTTGTGTTCGTATCAATACTTTGAGAGGCTACCTTCTCCAATCAATTTTACTTCTTTACAATTATTAAGTAGTTTAGATTATGCTTGTACATTCTATGAAATCAAATACTAAAACCCTAAAACACAAAGAGATTTATAGTCTTTGCATACGTCCACTGTTGAACAAAGGCCTTCCCCATAGAACGCCACAACGAGCGGAAACCTGCCGCTTGCGTCCACCAGTTACCCACGACCTTAACGATGTCGTCGGTCCATCTGTGGGCTAATTCACATAACTAAAAAAGTGCTGGTGCAGTGCAGTTGCAGTTAAGTTTCGATCAAAACAACCCTTTTCGTATTCTCTACCGCTGTCAGTCACGCTCACGTCACGCGAGCGCAATAGCGGCATTCTACTGTTGCGCGTCTTTGGTGCGTGCTTCGGAACGCATCATGATCGGTATTCTACTATTCGTTAGACGTCTCAAAATGACAGTAAAAATCACTAAAATCTGTACTGGGGTATTATTTTAATATTATAATAACGTCATATTCATTGAAATGTAATCGATCGATATTTTTTCTCATGTGTTTTCTTATGAGTTTGGTAGAGTTTGGTTGTCGTACAATTGACGTGCTGTTCACGCGCAGCTTACGCGCAGTTTAAAGATTACCTACAAGAATAGGGAAGATTTGAACCGGTCTAGATTTTAATGGGTCCCGACTGATCAAATCGCTATAGGCGTGGTTTTCATTTCAATGGTATAGTTATTCAACATTACTAATCATATTTCTAGAGTACAGGACTTGTTTTTTTCTTTTCAGTTTTTATATAAAGTCCTTTTTTCTTTTTTTTTTAAAAAAGGGAAATCCTCATGGACTATCCCCCGTCCATGCCTCAATCTATTGAGTAAGGTAATTATCCCCGTTTAGGGAAGACGGGGGGAGGGGGGGGGGGGTGCCAGACTCTTACTGGCTAAAACCACCACGGTGTTCCTCGACTGACCTAGGGGCCGGTACGGGATTCGCTCGCGCATGCACCGCGCCCCCGCCAGGCTATGATCCGCCAATGATGTAGGCGAAGCGAATCCCGTTGACCTCGGCGGTCTAAACGCCGCTGAATCCTCTAGTGTGGCGCGCGCGGAACACGGCACGCCACCTACACGGGCCTGCATCTGGTCGGGTAGTGGACTGCCCTAAGTCGACCACCCGCAGGCCGGCAGCTCATGGAGGCCGGAGGTCATTAAGCGCCCTCCGGTGCGTCTTCTCCTGGAGAGAAGCGAAGCAGGGAGCGAGTGGTCACCTACTGCTGCGGAGAGTTCACGGCGTTGCTCTGCCCAAGTTGGGCACTGCCAGCGTGTACTGCGCCGTGTCCTTCATTCAGGCAATCTCCGCAGTGGTGACAACCGGGCGATTGTTTGCGGCATCTGGTGGGAGGTCTACCAACGCTACGTTTTCCGGTTCGTTGTTGCCACACTCGAGAACCTTTCTTCCCATTGGTTCCCCAACTTGCAAATTTTGAGAGCTATGTGTCGGAGACCTTAGTTCTTCGGCGGATTTCCTCGTTCCGGATTTTATCGGCAAAGAAACTCCGAGCATAGCTCTCTCAATTGCTCGCTGCGTGACTTAGAGCTTCTGTAGGAGGCCAGCAGTTAAGGACCATGTTTTTGTACCATAAGTCAACACTGGAAACACACACTGGAAAAACACAATAGATATAAATAAAACACAAATTAAATAAAGTCACACCTACATTTGTTGTACTTGTACATTTTTGCTTAATTTATTCATTTGCGATCCTACATACCTACCAAGGTAGTAAGTTGTTACATTTAATTATTTTGGTTATAGTAGCACTGTGGCATTGAATAAGAATAAATAAATAAATAAATAATAATAATATGTGGGGACCTATAGGATATCGGCGTTATTAGAATAGAACTTTTTACGTTATTAAAATAGAAATTGGTTTATTATTAAATAATTTAAGAATAGTGTAAACGTGAAGATTAGTTTGGGTAAATTAATTAGCATGATGCGTACTCACCTACTTATCTCATGCAAATGAGGTAAGTACGTGTAGTAGGCTCGTTATCTGTTGGTTGGAATAGCTGTTTGCTCCACAATGCTTTTGTTTTATCTCACAGGCCTGACGAAGTTATTAAATTATTCGCTTATCTTTTCTTAGTTATCGGGTATTGGTGACATTGAACGTACGTACAGACGCCAGCACATCAAGCCATACCTAACTGTCAAATTTTCCAAATTAAATATGAACTTTATCCTTTTGTTATAAAGTTCAAAATCTATCAAAGAAATTTGACAGATTGTAGTAGCTTGATGTGCTGGCCTCTGTACATAATAATGTCTCATCAGTACAGTTGCTGTTTCATTTGATTGTTGCGTGACGGTATTAATTTGGTTATTAAATTGTAATAAAGAAAAAAAAACAAAAAAAACACATAAACACATGTAGTTAAGTACTAAATGAGAAATAATCTTCATTCTTAATAATCTTTTTCTTCATTAAATACTTACTAAGTATCTAGTCATAAAACGTTCTCAACCCATAGATGGATTACTTCCGAATTTCCTTGAAAAAAAAAAACAAAATTATTAAATAATTAAGTAGGTATTTATTTATTTACGTGTCAAAACCATTTTCCTGCATAAAATGAATAGGGCAACCAATCGGCGCCATGCTATTAAGTTATAAAGTCAGTTTTGATCAAAACTAGGTCGTAATAAAACAGGAGTTCCAAAAATTGTGTCTATTACCCAGAAACACTGAAAAATAGACAATGGTGATGGTGACTCAATTGCAAAATATTTCTTTGAAATAAATAAGATTACAATCAAACACGTATTTATTTATTTATCAATGTATTATGTACCTATGTGTGAACTATTGGTTGTTTGAATTCGGAATCCTGAAAATTGATAAGAAAGGTTCTCACTCACATACAAACATTTATGATAAGTTTAATCTTTGGCGCCTTGATAAGTATTATCAGTGTTTGTTTATTTATGTAATTTAGTTTGTTATTTTCATCTTGACCTGAGTTTAGTACCTATAGAAATTAGTACCTAAGTCCGTGAAATACGGTTTTGCCCTATGACATCTAAAATGTTACGCGTGTACACCTACTTAATGCTTGTTTTGTAGCGTATTTATTTGTGTTGATTCTTGCCTGGCACCTTGTCTTTAACATCAGTCATGCATGTCAACAGCACAAAAACCTTTTAGAGATATAAACTAACATAAACTCATACTCAGCCGGAGCTGGAAAAACAAGCTATAAGACTTTTAGAATATATAAAAAATCATGACGTAAACAGCATCGCTATCTCAAATGCTGGGGCTACATTAGCGGGCGAAGATTCGTGTCGCGTTGGCACGCTAAAACATCGTGTATGGGCATACGCGATGTTCTTGTCTATATTAGAGCCTATGCACACCGCGTTTTTTAAACGCGCCGTCGACGCGCGTTTCAGGAATGCGCTTCTTTAATTAATTAAAATAATAAAGATATACCTACTTAATAATAATAACAACAGCATAATATACTTCTGTTATTATTATTATGTAGGTATATCGCTATTATTTTAATAGATTAAAGAAGCGCATTCCTGAAACGCGCGTCGACGGCGACTAACACGAATGTTCGCCGTAGCCCTAGCGGGCTACGGCGAACATATATGAGAACATATATGAGAAGGTATTTTAGATATCCCGGGGCTACATTAGCATGTAGCCCCGGGATATCTAAAATACCTTCTCATATATAATATCAAACGTCGTCAAAACAGTCAAATCGACTTTAAAAAGAGCAACTTTAAAAAGATAGGCTTCCAAAGAGTGAATCACCAATATTTAAAAATAGCAATTAACAACTATTACTTACTCTTTTTATAAACAAAAATATTATTATGTAGTGTTTTTTTAGATAATACCTTTACTAAGCGAAGTGTTCATGTATAAAAACTGCGTAGGTATTTTATTTAACTTAATGCAGAGATAATTACTAACATCTCTCTAGAATGCTTTTATGATAACAAAGTCAATGACTTTTCTTTCATTGATGTTTGTATTCATTATTATGAATGTTATCTATCAATCCGGTATGGTAGATATAATTATAATATAATGTTCTTGAATGTCAAGTCGCAACAAGTAAGTTGGTAAGAGGTACTACTAACCGGATGTTATAAATACTTATGATAATGCCCAAATATTTGGTAATAGGCAGTGCCATTAACATATTTTCTACTTCATTATAACTTTAATGTGGTTTTTCTATGGTGTGTTATCAGATTTATACATACATAATAGAAAATAAAACCATTAGGGAGTATACAATGAAAATTTTTTAAGTTTTTATTCGACTTTACTAGGCTAGGGTAATATTATCAAAATCACAAACCGTAGTGATTGCACCTAAATGCTATTAAATCTAACATTTATTTGATAATTAAATTATCATATCAAACAATGCAAATTAGTTCGAGCGGGCAAGTACTTCACTAATATCTCCGCTTTAAGTTCTCAAGCACAATATTGTGATAGGTACTTCGCATTATTTCATCAGAGCAACCGGAATCCGAGTCAGTCACCAGGCTGGTTGAATCGATCCTTTGTGGCAAAGACAATGTTTATTATTGCATGATATGTATAATGTGACTAGCTTACATAGCCGTAATATCTATGCAAAATCATCATTGACACATTATAGTCTGGTTGTATCATGTAAGTGTACAAGATTTTTGTACTTATAATATGTAAACATCTTAGCGCTCTGTACACGGTACTAGCTGAGGCGCTGGAAATACAGAAAAGACGTAAGGCGCGGACAGGGCGCAGACGGGGCGCCGTCGCGGCTTTTAAACATAAATTATAGAAAAGACGAGTCACGGATGTGACGCTGGGCACCACGAGAGATTACGCAGGTAGTTTGTGTGACACAGCGACGGGCGCACCGCGCGATTCCCGGCACCCGCGCCCCACCACGCCCGCACCCCCGTTCTCGCCCGCCCCTTGTCCGCTCGCGCCCGCGCCCTGTCCGTGCCCCGTCTAAGTCTTTTCTATATGCTTTTACAATAGGGCACAGACGAGTAAGCGTCGTGTCCGCGTCCTGTCTTTTCTATATGTGTTGCGTTGCGCCCCGTTCTCGTGTTACGTATTTTCTGTGGGTCCAGCGGCGACTTTAGACGCGCGTGACGGCGTGCGGCGTGATTGCGTGAGCGTAAGATGGCCGTCACTTGTTGTTGTTCATGTGTGTGTGAGACTGGTACTGATACTAGCTCACATGTGTACACATCAATTCTCGTGAGTACTTTGACTCTCATTTGTTTTTTTATCGCTGTATATTATACTACTATATTGACAGAAACAAAACAGTTGTATGTTGGCATACAAATGCAGCTTCCCATGTTATATGAAAAATAATATGCACTTCTTCTGTTCTTGTACCGTATCCGAAGGGTCTAGAACAGGGCCCTATTACTAAGGCTCTCTCCGTCCTACCGTCTTTTGAATTGTAATAGGTAGATACTTGAAATTTTCAGTACTGATGTTGTTGTTTTACTATGACTGCTATAACAACAATTGATAAAAATAAAAAAAGCCCATAATTAAGTTCCTCTTACAAGAAATTTGTTTTTTTTTTCAAATATCGTTTATCGTGTTAAATATTTTATATTGTTCGGTGGTACGGAACGTAATGCTTCGTGTGCGAGGCCGGTTTTATTAATCTTAATTTCGTAAAATTCGCTTTGACATTATTTAGTAGAACTAGGGAATGATTTACCATGTTAATTAAATTGATGAAACTATACATAAACTATACCTTACAATGGTTTAATATTAAGTTAATAGTTTTCAAAAACAATCTAAACTAGTACTTAGCTGGTTATTGCAACAACAGAAGCACAATCCTTAAAGGATGATTTTTAATCAATATCTAAAATACAAAAAAAAGCTTTTTTACAAAAAAGACAACAGCCTTCAAAAACCAAAAAGTGAAAAATAACTTTAAAACAGAACACACATGACTTTAGTTTCGGAAGTCGGTGGCAATACAAAACAACAAATAGAACAGCAAAGCCACCGACTTCCGAAACTAAAGTCATGTGTGTGTTTTGTTTTAAAGTAATTTTTATATTTTAGATATTGATGAAGGTAAAACCTCGACTAGCGTTGGTCACCGGTGACCACCACGGCGCTCAACGTGTTAAGTAAATAATAAGGGTTTTTTTTAATTACCCCTCGAACAGGGAAAGTATGACGTGGACGAAGTCGCGGGGGAAGTAGTAGTTAGGTATTATATGTATTATATTGCTGATGCCCGCGACTTAGTCCGCGTGAATTCCGTTTTTTTTTTATATGTGAGGACATTTCACACATGTCCATCTGACCCCAAACTAGGGAGACCCTGTACTATGGGTGTCAGACAGCTGATATACATACATAAATAAATTTAAATACATACTTATATATAGATAAACAACACCCAGACACAAGGCAAACACAAGTGCTCATCACACAAATATTTACCCTGGGCGGGAATCGAACCCGCAACACGCTGCGCAGCAGTCAATCGCTCAGCCACTGCACCAACCGTGTCGTCACTATGGGGGGTTATCTATGGGGTTTTTGTTTTGCACGGTACCTACCCTAATTATTTTTTTAAATTAAAGCCTTGGTTACTACTCCTAATAACATCAGCTATCTGCGAGTGGAAGTCCCGTCAAAATCGTACCAGACGTCTCGAAGATTTGCCGGAACAAACAGGCAAACTGCCATATAAAAATGTAAAAAAAAGCTTTTTTACAAAAAAGACAACCGCCTTCAAAAACCAAAAAGTGAAAAATAACTTTAAAACAGAACACACGTGACTTTAGTTTCGGAAGTCGGTGGCTTGGCTGTTCTGTTTATTGTTTTGTATTGCCACCGACTTCCGAAACTAAAGTCATGTTTGTTCTGTTTTAAAGTTATTTTTCACTTTTTGGTTTTTGAAGGCGGTTGTCTTTTGTAGAAAAGCTTTTTTATTTTTCGCTTTTTAGTACTTCCTTATCATCCAAATCCATTAAGAAATGGCAATACAGTCAAAACAGAGATTGAAAGTACAAGGTGAGAACATTACAACATCATCCATGTATTTTTTTTTGCTTTCTGTCGATTTTTCCAAAAAGTGCTGAATCAATTTCGATAAAATTTATATGGGACGACCCTTGAGGCATACCCTATCCATCAAAAAAGAATCATCAAAATCGCTTTACATTTGCCGGAGAAATCGCGTAAAAAATACACAAAAAAAAAACATACAGACGAATTGAGAGAATCTCCTTCTTTTTGAAGTCGGTTGAAAATACATTTTTTGTTATTAGTACCGTGTAAACATTCAAACGCATTC
Source organism: Charanyca ferruginea (assembly GCA_947361185.1). NCBI lineage: Eukaryota > Metazoa > Arthropoda > Insecta > Lepidoptera > Noctuidae > Charanyca > Charanyca ferruginea. The sequence goes on from OX376058.1 coordinate 10,299,645, forward strand.
GATAAAAAGCTGTTATTTTAACATTACAAACACACATTTTATTTATTTGTATATAGGTATACCTAGTCTTGCCATAAATATTGTCACGAAGAAAAAAATATTGAACATGGTGTTGTTAAGGGGCGTAACTACCTTCTCAAGAATGGTATCTTGATACACTTATGCCGATGTTTTGATACCTTTTTCACAAAAATATGGCTCAGTCACTCCTTCATAGCTAACACCCCACCAAACCATCACTGAAGTCTGATAATGCCCACGTTGCACTCTGTCGACTAATTGGGAAGCTTCCTTAGAGCTTTGAGCATAAATACGGTCATTTTGTTTGTTAAAATGTTGCTCAATTGTAAAGATTTTCTCATCCGTAAACAAAATTTTTCTGTGACCTCCCTTTGCGTACCGGTTCAGTAGTTGTTTCGATTTTACCACCCTATTCTTTTTTAAATTATCAGTTAAAAAATGACCAGTGCGTCTCGTATAGGCAGCAAGTCCCCTAAGTCATCTTTTAAAATACGCGACATGGTTCTGGGTGTTATCTTCATCTCCCGAGATAAAATCTTTTGCTTTCGGACAGGATTTCTACGAATTCTTTCCCTTACTACTTTGACCACCTTTTTCGTACGAACACTACGTGGACAGCCAGATCTTTTTCTGTCACAAACAGAGGAGGCCTCATTGTACCTATTAATAGCAGGTACACAAACATTTGACTAATACCAAGTGTATGGAGAGTTAAAAAAAATTGCATTTGGCTCAATATCAACTTTGTGTAATGCAATCACAGCGATTCGGTTCTCTTTCTCACCCCACTCCATTTTAATATCGCAAAATATTGTACAATGTATTGGCGCCAAAATTAGAAAACTCAATGAACAATCGTATAAAAATGACGATTTCAAATTCAAATGTAATATCTTTCTTATTTTAATTGTAACAGTATTTATGGCCAGACTAAGTTTATGTTACAGTCAAAACTCTTAACCAGTCAAAACTAGTTTTGACTGAGTTCAGTCAAAACCGTTATAAAATAAAACGCGTTTGCGTTACAAAATCAAAAATACGCAACGACTTAGTTATAGGAATCACTAAAAAGTTTTAAAGGATCACAATAAATATTAAGGATAAATTAATTTAAACCGTTCGAAAGTAGTTTTGACTGTTTTTTTAGGTCAAAAGTAGTTTTGACTGGTTAAGAGTTTTGACTGTGACATATACACGCTGAAATTTAAAGGTGGTTTTCCCGCGGCAGAACCATTTGCTCTCAGTAGTAGGTTACTATCCATTCATAGAGGTAAACTTAAAAAATAAATATTTTACAAATAATTAAAAAATATGCATCTACTCCTCTTATACCCATGTCTCCAGAACCCGTAAAAGTGTGAAGGGAATATTGGAATAACTTTTAGGTAAGTATTGTGTTTCGTTAACACAGGACCTCGCACAGTCAGCCGTTTGCGCTGTAACACTATTGGTTCGGGGTCGCTAGTTTTCCACAATACTCTGCCGTATTTTTTTATTAATCGATTGTACTACCAAGACAACATTATTTCGCTTTGGGTAAATAACCACTATTTCTTGTATACTATAGGTTTGCAGATTAATGCTATCGCTTGTTATCGTGATTCGTGAGATTATTAATAAGTTTTAGCTCACTCACTGCAGTGTAATGTACCAAAACCATGACCTACCGCATTTAAAGCCTATGCACACAGTGTTTTTAGAACGCGCCGACGCGTTTAAAAAACACAGTGCGTATAGGCTTTTAAAAAAAAGCAGTTTTTGAAGGCGGTTGTCTTTTTTGTAAAAAGCTTTTTATTTTCCGCTTTTTTGTACCTCCTTCTCATCGAAATCTATTAAGAAGAGATTGAAAGTTAACTATTACAAAGATTGATGAAACTAAAACGTCGTCTATGTAAAATTTTTGGGTATTTGTTGATTTTTCAAAAAGTGCTGAATCAATTTCGATAAAATTTATATGGGACCACCCCTGAAGCATACCCTATCCATAAAAAAAAAGGATTTTTAAAATCGGTTTACGTTTGCCGTAGAAATCGCGTAACAAATCGCGCACATACTTAATGCGCGCGACTTATACGGTTTTCTCATGGATGCCATTGTCAGAACTGGACCAAATTAAAATGGGACCACACGGGAAGCACTAGCTTTCAAATAAAAAAGAATCATTAAAATCGATTCACCCCGTCCAAAGAAATCAGGTAACAAACATAAAAAAAGCAAAAAAAAATACAGACGAATTGATAACCTCCTCCTTTTTTGAAGTCGGTTGAAAACACAGTAGGACATCATCGGCCGTTACTTTTCTGCCGCCAGATTTATTGGTTCGTTTGAGTGGGCAATAACTAGTAACCTTCTTAATTTCCTAGCTTTAGCTATCAAACTATGTACTTACTACTAACACATATGTATGTAATACCATATTATCTGATTTCCTGTAATTGAGATTACTGTTATCATCCATTATAATCGTGGTCTTCTTGACCTGGTTGAATAACTGCATTTGCTTCCAAATAAGCCTTAACACTTTGAACGCCATGGGGGACACCGTGTGTCCGACGCTAGTGGAGGTTTTACCTTTAACGTTTTTGACCTGGCAGTTAACGTATTAAGGCTGTTCTCTCGAAAAAAGCTTGAAAGAAGCATGCAGATGAAGCAACTTTTCGTCGGCATTTACAAAGAAATTACATCTGAAAAAAATTGTTAGTAATCTACATGATATGATACGTAATTTGGTTTAGCTACAATTTTTCTATCGTTATCACATAATAAGAAAAAAAACGTATCAAATCATTGAGATGAAACCATTATACTCCTTAATTTCTTAACAAAAGAGTATAAAAAAAATGTCTACTGCTTTGCATTGCAATACAAAGGAAAATGATTTGGTTTGTTACTTTTTACAAATATGTATTATTTTTATTACAATAAATTAAAAATGCGTCCGATTAAAGACTACGTCTACATTACATTAACCTCTATAAACACAATTTTACTGCATTTGAAACGAGAAATTTTGAACACATTGCAAATACTAGGGGTAAGTTAATGATTGAAATTGCCGTTTTATAGTAATAGATACTTTGATTTTTGGAAGGAGCTCGTGGTTAAGTTAAAGCCGTACAGATCGATCGGTCAAAGGTTAAACTACGCTGGCCTCGGTCGGTCTGTGGTTGGGTGACCATCCCTTTCATACCGAGTTCCCTCCGTGCCTCGGAAAGCAAGTAGTTTGTCCAGGCTGTCATTTGTAGATCTTTGGCAATCGTTATGGGTAGTCAGAAGCCAGAAAGTCTGACAACCCAGTCTTACCAAGGGGTATCGCGTTAGCCAGTAACTGGGTTGTGGAGATACGATAGGCAGTCACTCCATGTAGAACACTGGTATACAGCTGCATCAGGTTAGACTGGAAGCCGACCCTAATATATTTGGGAAAAGGCTAGGCAGATGATAATGAGATACTTTGATTTGGTTACTTCCCTTTACGTCGAACCGAAAACCATGTCTCGCTTCTATTACCTCTACATCGAGTCCCGTTTCTACTCCCGTCGAGTTCTCTACCCCGCTTTTACTACCTTTACGTCGAGTTTAATAACATCATATTTTGAAGTACAGTCAGTTTCACATGTTTTACGTGCTACTGTGCGTAATTGCGTATCTACTGAATGAATTACCAATAATAACATAATATTATATTTTAAAATTCAAACAAGAAGTTTGTTATACATATAAGACTATTTTTTGAATAGATAGATCAAGAAAGACTGAAGAAAGACTATACTTCTTTGAGAAGAACTAATACAATAAATGATCCATACTAATAATATTATGCGAAAGTAACAGACAGAGTTACTTTTCACGATGAAACGGCTGAACTGATTTTTATGGAAAGTGGTATGAAAATAGCTTGAACCTTGGGAAAGGACAAGATACTGGTTTTTAATTGATATCCTGACTGTACTTATTAATGAAACTCGACGTAACGTACCTATTAAAAAGCGTAAAATAGCAACATTTTGCAAAAACTATAGACTCTCAGAATCGACGTAAAGGGGCTCGACGTAAAGGGGCCCAAACTTTGATTTGACTTTAAACCTTTATCGTGTGAGATATTCGAGTGAAACTTTTTTTACATTATACCTATGAGATTTTTCTTTAAAAAAATGTGTAACATTCGATTTTCAACTGTTTAGACAGAAAACATGGATACCTACTTTGAAAATCTATTTTTGAATAGGAGTTCCGACGCGGATCTACCGCGGCAGAAACGGCTCGCAATATTAGTAGGTACTGCGTTTGGACAGGAGACTGCTGTCTAATGAACGCATCGTGCGTTTTTGGTAACGCTTTCGTAATGGAAACTTTGACTTGAAGAATTCGTTCTTCAAGTCAAAGTTTCCATAACCGTACGTTATCCTCCTCGTCATCCTCGTCGTACTCGTCAGACCTTGCTCCAACTGACTACCATTTTTTTAAATCGTGGTTTGAACAATTTTCTACGTGGTAAAAAAAAATCTTCCCAGGAGGCAGTACAAAATGCTTTCTCACAGTTTGTCGAATCTAGATCCCCAAAGTTCTATCGCCAAGGCACACAAATGAACTTCCGATTAGATGGCAGATAGGTATAGATAATGAGGGCAAATATTTAGATTAAATAAATATGTTACATCTGGGAAAAAATACGAGTTTAAAGTTTGCAGTATAAATCGGCAATTTTTACATACTTTATTAACCCCTACACCTTAGTCACAGATATTTCGGTCGGATGGCGGTGCCGAAACAAAACAACAAAAAACAAACGTAACTAAAGCCACCGACTTCCGAAAGTACTTATTTTTCAATTTGTAGTTTTGAAATTCGTTGTATTTTCTTATTTAGGCCGGCACTTCACATGACGTATTCGTGCAAATATTCGCCTTACTTGGGTAATACAAAATCGACTTTATTTCAATACTTATAGGGTACATTTAGTATTATCCAAATAAGGCGAATATTTGCACAAATACGCCATGTGAAGTGCCGGCATTAGAATAGCATACCTAAAGAATTCAATTTTAATAGACATAATCAAATTGATACCTAAAACATTAGACATAGAGGACCTAGGTAAACATTAATGTAAACCTATTTAAACTATCTTGAACAATGGTATTATCGCAATGCGCGTAGATAGTTTACTCCGTTGTATAACATTTATTAATAGAAACATTGCGTAGTGCTACATAGTGCATTTTTATCTGTCGGACACCGCATGTGATGATAAAATCGCTGCTAGTGCGCAGATATCCGAACGCAGTCAACAACCATCTGATAGAGAGCGTGACCTACCGCATTTAGTCTCCGAGTATGTCGCTCTCATGAGTACATACTACCACGTGTCCACGTGTCTCGGTGAGAGTGAACATGTGGACCACACTTGTACAAAGCAAACATTGAATGAAACATTCGGAAGTGAAACATTGCCATGACTGTTGAAGGCCGTTGCGTAACAAGCTATGATCTATGTCCTTAATTTTAGGGTTTTCGTAGTGAACTTGTACGTAAGTAGGTAGGTATATACTCTAATAGGTAGAAGAAGTTTAATTGTTTAATTGTATTTTAGTCTCCATTTAGTCGAAGAGTTGTCAAATTATTTAAAGTATTTACCTATGTATTGTAATTAATTATGTAGGTAAGGTATATACTTAGATGTAGCAATAGCTTGAAATACTATCCAATTAAAACACCTGTTCATGCCCATAACTTTTAATGTAAAATAAGTTTTTTTTCTGTTAATTTAAATACCTACCTATTATGCGACGAGATACATGTACCTATTTTACCCGATCAAATAATCTCGTTATGAATATTAAATTCTTCTAAATCAGTAATCATAGTATCATACGTCTCAGTTTTGTGTGTACGTGAATCCAACAAACACGGAAAATTCATTCTAAAAGCGGTGCTCACTAAGGATTCTTTGTTTCGCGAATGAATAGTCAATTTAAAAAAAAAAAAAAAACAAAAAAAAAACTGTCCTCGGTTTTTAAATGGCTTGCATTATTGAATTTACAAATCAAATATTTTTGTGTCAAGGATATTTAATTTATTAAATTTAATTAGTTCACACAACCACCAAAATAAATATTATGTGAGGGTAGATTTTTTTCGCTCATACAAAAATATGATGTCCATTTCGCAAAACTAGTTGATCAAAGTGACATAACAGTCATAACACTACTATTTTCAGAGCTAACAAAAAAAAAACCTCATCAAATATAAAGAGGCAGGGTCACGGTCGTATAATACAACAATTTTAAACGTTATTTATACGTATTTTCATTATTAAATTTAAAATGTTGTCCCATTATTTGACTCTTTGTGTAACGACGCTTGTGTGACGATGCTATGAACTTAATATAGACACTTTAAACGCACTCGTAACTTTCTTAAATCTGGCAACATTTGATCTACCACCAACATATCAAGAAAATGTGGCAGCCATCTTATTTTACTGTCAATCACAATGAAAGTCTCGTAACACAGGTTTTGTAGTTGCAAATTCCCAACCGAGTGACGCAAATAATTCTAGCAAGCTCAGTGTTTTGCTTTATTATATTTCTTACTATAGTAGATAATTTCAATCTCGAACATTTGCTATAGTTTAATTTGTAAAATTCGTTAGATATTTTCTCGTAGATTTTTTTGTTGGTTTTGTCAAAAGTCTTTTTGGTTCTTTTGGGTGACATTATGTTACGTTACACAAAAAAAAACTGACCTTAAGGTCTGTACATATTGTTTCTATCTTCCTATATAAAAATAATGTCTATTTTTGTTCCGATATGTATTCCTCCTATACCATGCATTCGACTACGTAAAAATTTTGGTGACATGTTGTGCACACGCCCGTAAAAATATTGAATTAGTAAAAAAACTTATTTGATTCAATTTAATTGTATTAGCGGGATGCATCGAAACAAAAGTTTATGAATTCGTAAGACGAATTTGACATTGACGACAATGAGTATATTTTACAATCCCGAGAAGTAATTATTTTAAAATAAAAAAAAAGATTTGGGAGAACACAACAACAAAATAAAAAATTTATATAATTAATTAATTAATTCTTACATTTTACAATCTAAAGTCACGAATTTATTCGTTTTTATTTTTTAACATTATTTCGTTGATTTTATCTGCATAAAAAATATTATAAAAATATGTGTTTTTATTTTCTAAGTAGGTACATTTCCCATATGAATACTGCTTTATAAATTCCGTTGTGTAACATTATCATCTTTGGTGTAACAAATTCCATTGTGTTTATTTTGCGTTACATAGATTTTTTTAAAAATTGACTCTATATTTGTTGCTTGCTATGCGCAACAAACGTAACGAATGTTTGCGAAACCTCGATGACATCGACCTTCTCTCACTTTTTCACAGGAATTTGTACGTGTAACACGTGACTTTTCTTTTTAACGATGTCACATCAAAATAACAGGTGAAAGATAGACGACTGATTCAGACTAAATTCCAAATAAATAATAAATAACTGCTCCAATCTTGTCTGTTGTATCTTGTGCCGCATTGATGCGGACTGCGGAGTTGGGGACTGTGGTGGCACTCTACAAATGTGAACTCTTTATTAAGATTTGTTATTCCAATACCGCCTTAAATGCAATTGGTTCAAGTTTTCCCTGCCCGACTGTATCGTGGGTAAAGAATATTATTTTTAAAATAACATTGTTAGTGCTCAGAGGGCCTAGTGTGAGTTTTTATTCGAACTCGATAGCGTTAACGTAAACGATCGCTTATGTCAAATTGTATGGAATATTTGTGTTTCCAATTGTTGCCACTAGACTGCGCTGTTCTAGTTTTAATAGTGCTAACGTGGATCAAATAGATTTCGATAATGCTTGCACCATGAGATTTACGAAGTCTTACGCAGGCGCTAAGGCGTTTTACTCACCATCCTTCTTGCTGTACGTCCCGCCAAGGTCATACTTCAAAAGTACCGTGAAAAAAAAACAATAATTATTATGAATTGTTTTTTTTCACGGTACTTTTGATGTGTGACCTTGGCGGGACGTACAGCAAGAAGGATGGTGAGTAACGCGTTTCAGGTAAGCTCGATAGATCGTGTTGTCTAGCTAACTTCACTCTACTCATTAGAATACTTTCGTCTATGCTTCACTACTTATGTTTTGTTTCTTTCTTTCCCACTAATAAGAAGAGAGAACGGCTCTTAAGCTTAACATGTACTTAACTATTATCGCTATGCTAAATATGTTAAGACAGTCAATATCACAAATAAACCGACTAAATAGAAAAGTTGACGGTTAGTGGACTCCTTAAGTAGTCCACTAACCGTCAACTTTTCTATTTAGTACACAGCACTTATATTTTCCAATTGGTATTCAACATGAATTCTCATTTTGGCTTGAAATTCACGTTGTTCACGTCGTTGGTCTTCAAATTCAGCGGCCACTAACATATTCCATGCTAAATAAGCTCTTGCAGACATTATTTTGACTGTATAGACTCAAAAACGTATATAATTTTAATGCAAACATATGTATCACCCGACAAAATGCTAGTGAGCTACGTAACTACTATCGTAAGCGTATTGTTCGATAGCTTCAGTGAAATTAGTGAGTCATGGTACCGTTTTGTATGGTGACAGCTGAAAAACGTTAGCGACTATCGAATAGATTACGTTACCTAGGTTTTTAACCTATCGTAATCTATAGTGCTCATGGTACGAATTTTAGTTCTTTCTGTGACCGCTAGGGGCGCTATTCAATATTTCATGCAAATAATTTACGGAGACGCTAGCGAGTTATGGCTGTGTAAACTCATGGTAGAGGTACTGATAATCCAACTCTCGGGGTGTGCACCACATGCTAGAGCGGGCGCGGCGGGCGTGACGTCGTCGTGCACTCGTGCTGATGATTATGTTATTAATTTTCATAAACGCAAAATACGCAGAAATGTATAATAATGATGACCTAAAATATAAAATATATGTTCAAACAACTGGTAAAACGAAAGTGATCCAAACTATTAGCTTTTTGTTTGTAGCCTATAAAAGCATTTATGGATCTGCAAATAAACGTTTCTTCCTCTTCTTCCTCTTCACGCGATACCACACCAACCAACGTCATTGATGACGTCTGGTTTCGTACAATGAACCTACTTAACTACTCAGTAAACTACGTAGATACTTACGCCGAAATGTGTGGTGTAGTCATGCCAAATAACAGTTGTTACCATCGAATCATGTCTCGCAAACTCGCGCGGCTGCTATGACAGTCAAGTCTACATTATTATTTTGTAGACATTCTATATATGTACATACATAGGTACTTACCTACTTAATGAAATTAGGTTTTATTGAAAATTTATAATATGCAAACTGTATCCTATTTTGGTCACGTTTTGCGGACCGTCACAAACGGCTCATAATTAAGAAGCGTACTAATTTTCACTCTACTTGAAATTGAAGTATCGTCTCAACTTTTAGGTAAACTTGCTACTGGAAAATGTTTTATTGTCCGCAAGTCCACATGCTTTCGCATGCAGACTTGCGGCGAAAACTAAACAAACGAGAAAAACAGTATTCATGTGAAAGTACCGCTGCCATAATATGCTTAGATAATCTTCTGCACTATTTGCAAGGTTATAACTTTTTATCAAAACGTACGCTTAAGTATATAAACGTCTACTATGCGTTCTATTTCTGTTCCGAGTACTGTTTACTTTTCTAATTACAAGCCGCGAAATAGACGCCCGTGCTGCTCGCAGTTAAATATATCCCGCCCTATTTTCTACTACAATAATGGAAATGGGTCACGGGGTTGCTTTTCGCTAGTAGCCCTATCAGTGTGAGAAGTCCTTATTACTCTTATAATTCTATAGTCATCGGCTCGTCACAATCGTTGACTATTGTTTACTATAGTAGCAGTAAAGTTCTTTGTGAATTAAGGAGCTCGTCTTGGACAGTACTGCTAACAGAACCATTTCTGCTGCCATGCTGCTTCCATGGGGTGTTCCGGTTGAAATGGTGCTGGTGTAATTACAAGCACATGAGACATTTTAGCTTTGTCCCTAGAATGGCAATGCGTCGGCGAGGCCTCTAAAATTGCTGATCTAGCTTCAACCTTTCTACAACAAAAGTGCATGTAAGCGGTTTAATTGAAACAAATGCTTTGGCTTAGACTTTTTGTCCATAGTGTGTAAACATTTGCATTTGACAGGTAGGCCCTCTCGTCTCGTTTTTGCCATCCAATGAATTCGGAAACGTGAACAATCTTATTATTATCAATCAGTCGGACATCATCATCATGTCAGAATCTGGCAGATAATAGCTGAAACTCATTAGGACTACTTAGAAGATGTTCAATATGCGTATGTACAGTAAATATCATCGACTGAAAACTTACGCAAGTGCTATGTTTAGGTACGTAGACGTATGTAATTTGGTCTGTTTTGTTTACCACGCAGCGAACTACGTCTGCCAAAAAAGTCACGCATTTTGTTCTGTCGTACTCGTCGTAGGTGTAGCTAGTAATTCTGTTCGGTCCAGTTCAAACAAGGTGTCCAATATCGGATTTCCAATGCCGGAACTGGCTTCTGTGTATGTTTGCTCCGGAATTCCGGAATCACTTCTATAATTAGAAAATGAACTCTGACGTAATCTGTAAAAATGTTTCTCACTTTCTTTTTAGATACTTAAAGTTAATAAAAGTTTTTTGACACTATAAATAAAATTAAACCTTGAAATAGTTCGTTGCCTGCATTCAATTTCATTCTTTAAGAGTAAGACGAATCAGTTGACAATAATTTAGTAGCCTTAAATTGTGCGCTTATGATTCAAGTTTTATGTGAGAATAGCGTTATATTTATGTCAAAAAGACAGTACCTATGTATCTAACGTCATAAACGGGAGTTGTGTAAAATACGCACATGTAGATATGGTGTGTCACCACATGATGCGGTATGATGTGATTATCTAGTATCTACTGATAGATAACATTGTATTTCTTTTAGAGTATTTTTTTTTGTGTGCCAGAATTCCCCCGGGTTTTTTATTTCATTAGAGTTATTAACTTTATTTTTGGTTTACCCTTTTTAAATTATGAGAAGACACACTACGTACAACGTAAATCAGTTTAATTAAGAGTAATAAGTTCAATAATTGTTTTTTTCTAGAATTAAGACTTATTTGTTAGAAATTCCTTTCATCATAATGGAAAAATGCTGATATCTTCGAATTGGCTTATTCGATCTTCATCGTTCATAGCTAAGTCCGTTCTATCCAAAATCAGCTTTCTTTAAAAAATAAAAGCCGCTTCCAAATCGGTCCTTTCGTTTGGGAGCTACGATGCCATAAACAGACGCACAGATAGTAGATATAAGTTTAAACACCGCTACAGATTCAGCTGCATACAATTGGATTTACATCTACTTGATTGATGTAGTTAGTTCAACAAGCATCAACAGGTATAGTAAGAGCAACAGCGCATGTCGGATACAGGAAACGAGTAAAAGGTAACCTACCAGGTAGGCCCGCGCCGCTCGTTGTCCACCGCTCGGCGGCTGTGGAATCGGCATTAGCCGAGCAATGGGTTTCCAAACTCTAGGTCACCGCCATCGTTACCAGGCTAACAACCTTAGGCGGTATCCTCCACTTACGAAGGTACCGCGGTCAACGGCCGACGACAGTCGTCATCTTTGCTCGTTCCAATTAGTACGGCAAGTACTTATTTGTAGATAGCCCCCGATAGGGGCCTCTCTTGCCCCATACACGCGCGCAGTTATTAGCAATGCGATTGCTAAAATTGCCCCACATCTGATTACCTGAGCGCATGCGTGAAGTTCGCTCCACTTTGTTTTTGCGTTCAATGTCAGTGTATCGGCTAATTTTATCGCGCTTCGCACACGCTACGTAACGTAACTATCTTGTTTGACGAGGCCAAATGACGATTTGTTTTGATTTCTCTGCCCAAAACATGTGAACACAAGGCGATAAAAGAATCTACAATTTCGCTAATAAAAGCAAACGACATTCATATTTGATTACTATTTTTAGGTGGTAATGTAAATTTTATGAAAACATTGATAAGAATTCTACAATTAACTTGTAAATAAAAGCTTAATACATATCTGTATTTAAATTTTATGTAATTTCGGGACTATGTTAAATTATTTGATTTGATGCTGAACGTTTTCAAGCAACATAATTTTGAAACAAAATAATGAGCCAAAGTAGCCAATATATTTATAATTTACATTAAATTAACCCTGGCTCTTTCACGAATTTAGATTTTTCCTAATATTGAATGGAAAATCACGAATTAAATATGGTGATTAGGCCGGTTCACGACTACTTGGTCGACTTGTAATCTTTATATACACGTTGTTATTAAAATAAGTGTTAATATTTTGATATTGCACTTTTAAGTGATAGAAATTGATAGAAATAATTTGTTGTACTTTTTAACCGACTTCAAAAAGGAGGAGGTTCTCAATTCGGTTGGTTTTTTTTTTAATGTATGTACATCGATTACTCCGAGATTTATCATCCGATTTAGGTGATTCTTCTTTAGTTTGATGCGGAATTGTTGCCATTTGGTCCCATAAAAATTTAACATTATTTAGCCCAGTAGTTTTCATTTTATGAACATTTTTTTATATTTTATATATTTATTTTTATGTTTGACCATGCATCACTTTTTTCAGTGTAGTCCGATTTCGATGATTCTTATTTTAATTGATAGTGTATACTTCAAATTTGGTCCCATAAGAATTTCAAGAAAATATTCCACCATAAGGGTTGAAAATTAAAGGATGACTGTTTTTTTTTTTAGTGTCGTCGTTTCGTAATTATTTTTTATGATGAGGAGGCACTAAAAAGCGAAAAAAAGAAAATTAAAAAAGTATAAAATAACTTTCAATTCGCAAGTCGGTGGCAATACTAAACAACAAGCAAAACCAAAGCCGCCGACTTGCGAATTGAAAGTTATTTTATACTTTTTGAAGACGGTTGTCTTTTTTGTTATTTTTTTTTTTAATGCATTATTTTATAATTAATAGATTTATTGAAAAGTGCGATTTTGTCAGTTCTCGGACACCGACAGTAAGTTTACGACCACTTATTTCGTTGGTTCTCGACCGTTAGAAAGCCAGTGTAAAAACAACTCAAGCACTATCAAATTAAGGTTGAAAATAAAATAATTTGTCAATGTTTTGAACAATCACATTAATTTATTATTTACAAAACTGGCAGGTATAATCTAATTGACCTGCTTGGTAATAAATATTATTTAAAATTGTACATCTTAGATGAAACCATCGGACACATTCATCGCAACCAATTTTCTTTTCCGAGTCATCTTCAACATCGCTAATTAAATCGTTGGAACATTGGCTGCATTCTAAAACTAACTTCTTGTTCTTCGTGGTTTTCCTTACTGTTTCCTTCTTTCTTGATATTTTGCTATCTCGCTTCTTAGCTTTTCTTTCTTTTACCTCTGATCTTAATTCTTGTTTGCGTCTTTTCTCTTTAATTTTATTTTCTTTATCTTCATCGTTTTTGTTATAAAATTCTCCATACACTTTTTGACATTGCACTTGGCAATTTGGGACCACCAAAAACCGTTAAGAGTTAGATTTTGTTCAGAGTAAAATCAATCACTTAAAAAGCAAAGCACTTAAAAATTATCAATTAATGATGGTCGACAACTGATCCGTTGTATTTTATGTAATTAGCCGGTCGCAAACTGACGAGCAAATTAGCCATGCTGTAAATAATAGAAAAAATCGAAGTATTTCACGTCATATCACGCAATAAGTGCAAAAAAAGACTAGACTAATATAGCTAGTTCCCAACCAGGTGGTCGTTCGTAAGCCAACGGAAGCGTAATTTTTGTCAGTTAGTTGACCGACCACCCATTATTTTAATGAAACACTCGTAATTTCCAATCGGTTATGAGTTAATAAGTAAATACAAAGATATTTTGACACACAAAGCATATTATCCAGCATCAAAAATAAAATGTTTTACTCAAGTTTAAAAATGTTCCCGTTCACTATTCCTTTGCCTTATTTTGGTGACCGTGTACTTTGGCATAAGTTTATCACCTCACTGAGCGGCATCAAACAAGCATAGGTGGATAAACGATGACACGGGAGAAGAAGACAGGATGAGGGTACGTTTACATACAATATGAACGTATGGCACGCTTCGGTTTGACTATATTTACGTGAATTACGCCAGGTGGTTGAGAGCCAGCGGTGGTCGGCGAACTAGCGTAATCACCCTACAAAATATGAAATTATGAAAATATGAAGAACATTTTTTAAAGACTTTTTTTAAGTTTGTATGTACACACGGCTACACATCTGATCTCGCATTCAGCATTAACTGGAAATGTATAGCTTGATGTGTAGCCGTGTGTACATAAGGTCAAGAAGACGAGATGCTGAAAGAAGAACTGTAGGACTGGTGAGGGAGTGTGACATGTGGCCGAGCGAGGTGAACGTGCCGGTATCCGCGTCACGACACGACACGACGAGCAAACGCTTTTCGTCGCTATTTCCGCAACAAGTGTTGTTTTGAAGATAGAGGCCCCAAGCGGGCGAGCGCGAACGTCATGCCCGCGCCGCCCGCCGCGACCCGTGCGTGATTCCATTTCCATATAATTTATCAGCTGATCTTAATAATATTAAATGATCATCACATCACTACCTATATCTTGTTTGGTGAATTTGCAAATCAACAATAAAATAATAAATGCTCTTATTATGTACCTACATTTCACCAGACAAAATAATAAAAAAAACGGAAAATATAAATTAATAGAATTTGCATACTTGTCTTCAATTATTATCACGTATTTTATACTTTTTCACAAATTCATCAGTAAATATTTATTTTATATACTTTTTCTAAGAGGTTTTAAAAGCATTTTATATTTACATGCCTAAACCCTACATAACCCTAACCATAATAAACCCTACACCTCCAGTTGTTTCAATTAGAACCTGTAATTTTATTCTGGAGTAAGTACTTACGTAGGTATTGCCTCATTATTGTTAAGTAAAAACAAGGTTTTAATTTAAATAAATAGGTATTTCTTATCACCAGGCATACCTACAGATTTCCGCTCGTTTTCGGCGTAAGGCGTAACTGATTTTATCGTTAAAATTATATCAAGCATATCGTCATAACTTATCAGTAGTAGCATGACAATAAAAATAAGATCAATGTTTCCTAAATTTGGTCATAATAAATTGACACGTAGGTGGTTACGTTTCAAATACACGTGTATTACTTCCAACTATAAAGCAATGGGAACATTGCGTAGACCAGACGTCATTCTGTGCAAATAAACGTCGTCATCGTGGCGTTGCACGTTGCCATCACTGTTGTCTCTCGGTAATCGCACTCAATGTTTAGCTTCATTTTAGTCATTACACGATACTGAACTACTCCTAAATTCTTCAACGTACAATATCAACCGAATAATTTAATGAGCACTTCATTTACTCAATACTCCCGAATTGCAAAAGAGAACACTTATAATTTGTGAGTATTTAATGTGTCAGTATACCTGTGGTTACATAATACTGCTTTCATATTCTATTTTATAAACTCGTTTTTTTGTGAGGATGGATATGTATGTTTGTTACTCTTTCTCGAACGAACGGAATTAACTAAAATTTGGCACACATATAGATATTAATCTAGATCTACACATGATCATTTTTATCCCGTTTTTTGTGTTCGCGTGGAATAATTTACGACGCTTTATTCTGAAGTTTAAGCAGATGAAGTCGCGGATAAAAGCTAGTAAAATAATACTTACACCTTTACATCACTATTGCAATGCACAACAATGATAACATCATTTACATCATACAACAACATACATCATAGTACACAGATATTTATTAGGGAACTACGCTCGAATGAAAAGGTCATTTATGTTACCGTTTGTATTAATTAAACTAACAATCCATTAAATCAGTAGGTGCTTATTTATCACGAACAAGTTTCAGCACAGATCTCTATTATTATTTTATGCTGCTATTATAAATAATATTATTATAATAATTATTTTAAGACTTGGGTTTTCAAGACGCGATCGCGATTCATTCATTATTTATGGCGTTGCTCTCGATGTTTAGCACAATATCTTATTACCTATGTTGTTTTTAATACATATTACAAAATGGGGCTGTTCTTCTGATCTCGATCTCGCCTGGTGGAAAGCGATGGATGAGGGGTTTGAAATGATAGGTCTCATCACTTCTAACCCCTCAAGGACAAAGGCGCTGGCAGAGAGTTCCTACATTTACATAATTGTCATTTAAATGGCGGTACTATTGGTGACTTAAGCATATTGATTTTTGTTAACTGTCAACCCATCAGTTGTTGTTGGCCACCCAAGTTTGAAGGAAAATATTAAACAACAGACTACTTAGAGATTCTAATTAGGTGTGGAGAGGCTGTGCTAGAGGATAATAGTCGATGCTTGTCAAAGAACCGGTTGACGGTTCATAAGTGGCGAGGACAGTGTGCGGGGTAAGAGGTGGTCGGCGCGGCCTGACGAGCAATCTGCACCGGCTTGCATTCCGAACGCATTCCTCGATCCAAACCGACGGATGACCTAGCCAGGCATTTACCGTCGCTGATTTGAATGCCAAATAATCAACACCATTTAGAATTCCTGAATCGCTAAGTAAGTGTGTGTGAATTACTACTCATAAATATTTTATTTATTTTGTAAATATATGCGTACCTACCGAAAAATTAAATTTTATGGTTTTCTCAAGGGTTTCTGCCGTAAATAAATACACTCAGCGGCAGAAAAAGTGGCCCAAAATGAAAACGTGACCAAATTTTTTTCTCTCATAAAATATGGTTATTATTTTTATTACGCATTATGCAGTAACGGTTTATAACGTAAGTTTATTTAAAATTAAGACATAAAAACTAAAGTTTGAATAACAATTTGGAAAACAGTAAAAACATCAGTTTTAAAAGAATTTTTATTTAAAATTTTCTCAAGTTTTCTTGGAGTTACAACAAAAAATAACTTAAATTAATACCGCGTATTACCCCCTCTTGCTTCGATGACGACTTGCATGCGTTCTGACATGCTTTGCAGTATGTTTTGTATCTCTACTTGAGGAATTTCCTCACACGCTCTTACTAGAGCCACCCTTAGCTCACGTAGTGTCTCTGGCGGGTTTGGTAATGCTCGGACCCTTCTTTTAAGCATGTCCCAGACATGTTCTATAGGATTCATGTCTGGGCTGCGATTTGCAGGTAAATAAGACTCTACGATGCGAGCAGTATGAACTCTTGCATTATCCTGCATGAGCAGAAAATCTTCTCGACCAATAAAGTCCACGAAAGGCACAACATGATCTTGAAGGATTTCTTCAATGTACCTGACTGCTGTTAGGCGCTGATCCACGATCACAAGCTCCGTACGTGCTTCAGAACACACATCTCCCCAAACCATGACAGACCCACCTTGGTAACTTACTGTCTGGCGTGTTGTGATGGGAAGGAAACGTTCTCTACGGCGCCTATACTTACACTCTCTCACGACCATCTGGTGCTCTTATGGCTACTCTGCACTCATCAGTAAACAAGACCTTGCTCCATTGGTCCAAAGTCCAATTAACGTGTTCACGGGCAAATCCTAAGCGTGCAACTCGGTGGTGTCTCTCAAGTTCCGGCCCTCGTGCTGGTCTTCTGGCACGTAAATCACGTTCCTGCATCTTTCGCCCTATGGTCCGTTCACTAACAATGATACCACGTGCCGCTTGAAGCCGCCGCCTGATTTCAACAGCGGTAAGGAAGCGATTTCTCAACACTTCCAGTATCACAAATCAGTCATTGCGTTCGGAAGTACACCTTACTCTGCCGCTACCTCGTCGCCGTGTATAGAGTCCAGTCTCACGATACCTCATAAGTGCATATCGTAGGGTGGTAAGCAGTACATTGAGAGTTGCAGCCACCTCACGTTGAGTTCGTCCTAGGTCGGTTAACAAGACCGCCTGAGCAACTTGAGCAGCGGTAAGTGGCATCTTCAAATTTTTTTCTGGAATCGAATCACCGTAATCAATAAAAAATCAATTAAAATTAACTTTACAGACCCATGAAAAAAGAAAAGAATTTAAATTTACCTCTCAGATTAACGTTCAAAACAGTTCTGGCATAAGTTTTTAAACAGCGTCAATCTAAACACAAGTTAATTTCAAATTACCCACTTTTCGGGGGTAGGTGCTAAAAAAGTCAACACACGTTTTTTCTGAGCAATTTTAATTTAATATATAATTAAGTAATCTTTAACTATAATAATATTAATATTGGTTAAATCAAATACTGAATAATAAGTGCTTACATTATTGATACAGTCCATGTAACATAAGGCTTGTACTACACCTCCTGCCAGCTGTTCACCAGTAACTTTTAACATTCACTACAAAGTCCAAAATAGTACAAAGCATAAAGTTCAAAAAGTCATCATGTCTCAACTGGATGATATCCAATCGGCCCAGAAGAACTTGGAGGAGTGCTTCATTAAGAAAATGGGCGAGCTGGAGGCACAGATCCAATGTGCTGGACCAGCTAAAGACACTGTTGCCAAGATTGCAGAGGAGTTCCGGACATTCAGGGAACTTATGTTCAGCATGCTGGGACTTCTCCGGAAGCAAATCACAGAGTGCTCCAGAGTAGTTGATGGGTTGGAGACTAGAACTCGCCGGAAAGCTCTTCTATTCATCGGTTTTCCAGAAGCAGACAAGGAAGACTGCAAGACCCTGGTTTTGGACATGTTTCACAATAAACTGGCTCTGCCAGACATTACTGCATCTTCCCTTAGGGTGTGTCACAGACTGGGATCTTCAAGCAAAGGCGCCACACGTAGCAGACCAATTCTGGTAAGGTTTTCCAATATTGACCATAAGGCCGCTGTGTGGAAGGCAAAGTCAGCGTTGAAGGGCTCCACGGTCACAATAAAAGAGTTCCTAACCAGGACTAGGCAAACCGTCTTCATCAGGGCGCGAATGCACTTTGGGATGCCGGCATGCTGGACTCAGGATGGGGTCATTGTCATCAGATCCCCTGACGGTAAACGGCATAAGATATCTTGTCTAGAGGAACTCAATCCCTTGTTAGCAGTGTACCCAAGGAAAACCGAAGAATCATCTGCTTCAACAGGTAGCAAGCCGGTCGGCGGAGTGCGCAAGAATTAGTTGCAATCTTGTTTTCTTTTTACACTATTTTGGCTTGAGGCGTAATTCTTGACGTAATTTTTATGGTATTTTTGTTGTACACACTACACACTACCTACTCACTTTTTTATATATTTTTTTACGATTTCGTGTTTAGTTGTTGATGTCAGATTTGTCAGTCAATAAAATAATGTGTTGTTGTGTAACGTCACTTACGTCACTTTGGTGTCACTGTCTGCTGTCAAACTTTTGTCAAAATGACGTCTTATGTCGCTCTGTTTCACGTTTGTTAATTTGTCTATAATGTTTTCCTAAACTATTTGTTTCATGTTTGTAATTAATTTGTTGTTATGTATTGTTGTGCTGGTGCAGCTGGTGGGTGGTGCACAGATAGTGTTGTTGCACCAGGTTTTAGTAATAACTTAGTCGAATATTTGTGTGATATTTATATATATTTATTTATTTAAGTATTATTATTTTTATTATATGTCAATAGATGATGACTCCTTTCACTCTGCCGATGCTTCCTTTAATTCTTCCGCCGATGTAAGTTTTAGTTCTTTGACCGACACCCTTGGTGACTTTGTGCGTCGCAGCTTCACCCCACAGAAAAACCATTTATTTAATGTCTGTCACATTAATGCTCAAAGTGTGCCAAGTCATTATAGTGATCTGTTAGACACCTTTTCCGACGTCAACGTTCACGCCGTTCTGATTTCTGAGAGTTGGCTCAAACCTCATCTTCTTTCTACTACCTACCCCCTTCCCGGTTTCGTTCTTATCCGTAACGATAGAATTGGAAAGGGAGGGGGTGGTGTTGCTATATATCTTCGTAGCGATTTTCCTTTTAAAGTTATTGCCTCTTCTCCGTCTAGTTATAGTGCCTCCGCTGAGTACCTCTTTCTGGAGATTCATATTAAAGGTGTCAAAGCCCTTCTTGGTGTTGTCTATTGTCCACCCGCCGTTGACTACTTTTCCAACCTTGAGCTAGTACTGGAATCTGTAGGGTCGGAGTATACACATTGCGTCATCATGGGCGATTTCAACACAGACCTTGTGCACCCAACCCCCCGTTCCCGTAAACTCCTTCACATCATTGAGTCTGTTAGTCTCCATGTTCTTCCTCTGCAACCTACTCATTTTAATATCTCAGGGGATGACACTTTGCTTGACCTAGTCCTAACTACCTCTCCTTCTCATGTGTCCTCTCATGGTCAGTGTCCTGCACCTGGCTTTTCCCACCATGACCTCATTTTCCTCTCGTATGTCCTAAAACCTCCTAAACCGCTCCCTAAAGTTCTGCACACGCGTTGTTATGCGCGCATGAATGTTGACAAGCTACGTCAGGATGCGTCGGAACTCGATTGGGAACACCTTACAGCGGCAACAACTGTAGAAGCCAAGTTGCGAATCTTTAATCAGAAAGTCCTTGCGCTGTACGATAGACATGCTCCTATAAAGAAAGTAAAGCTTAGACGTCCACCTGCTCCTTGGATGACGACAGGGGTTCGTATGGCGATGCGGCGCAGGGATCGGGCCTTTCGAAAGTTTAAAAGGGATCGCAACGAAGAAAACAGGAACCTCTTCAAAGCTGCAAGAAATCGGTGTAACCAGATGATACGTAATGCCAAACGCCGCCATATCCTCGAAAATATTTCGTCCTCTTCTCCTGCTGATATCTGGAAATTCCTTGGAACTCTTGGTATCGGTAGGCCACGTCATGTGGACTTCCCTAAGACCATTGGCCTGGATGATATCAACCGTCACTTCACAACCACATGCCATTTGGATACCCATATGCTGTCTCAGACGGTGGATTTTATTTCTGGCCTACCTGGGCCCATTATTGAACCATTTCGTTTTTCTCCAGCCACCTTGGATGACATTAAAAAGATCATCATATCTATTAAATCGAAGGCGGTGGGCTATGACGACATCAGTCGTTATATGGTCAACTTGCTTCTCGACTTTCTTCTTCCGCCAATTACCCACATTATTAACTTTTCCCTTGATTCCGGACAGTTCCCTTCCCAGTGGCGTATGGCTTTTGTCCGCCCACTTCCTAAAATTTCTAATCCCACACTTCCTAACCATTTTCGACCAATATCCATTCTCCCTTTCCTGTCTAAAGTGCTCGAGGCCTGTGTGCACAAGCAGTTCTCGGGGTTTATCCATCGGAACAGCCTTGTGAGCTCATTTCAGTCTGGCTTCAGGCCTGGGCACAGCACAACCTCCGCTCTCCTTAAAGTGACTGGCGACATTAGAGAAGCAATGAGTGATACTAAGGTCACTGTGTTGGTTTTAATTGATTTCTCCAATGCCTTTAATGCCGTCAGTCTTGATATTCTCATATCCATCCTCTCACATCTTATGGTTTCCTGCGAGGCGCTGGAATGGTTCTCTTCTTATCTTCGGGGACGTCAGCAGTCGGTCCACGTTGACGAGAGCTCGTCTGATTGGTGTGATCTCGATGCTGGTGTTCCACAAGGCGGTATTCTTTCTCCTTTGCTATTCTCCATCTTCATTAATTTTATTACTCACTGTCTTCGGTGTTCGTATCATCTTTATGCCGATGATCTTCAGTTATATACAGCTGCGCGGGTGGAAGGTTTATCGGACGCTATAGGAGATGTAAACCGAGACTTGGTTGCTATAAAAGATAGGTTGGTCTGATAGATTTGGGGTGGCCGTAAACCCCTCAAAATGTCAGGCCATTATAATTGGAAGTTCGCGTATGATGGGTAGAGTGGCGGTTAGCTCTCTTCCTCCGATTATCTTCAATGGAACCGTCATTCCCATTAGTCCTAACGTAAAAGATCTCGGTTTGCATCTAGACTCGACACTTGGGTGGCAAAGCCAGGTTTCGAGTGTCTGTCAGAGATCCAACGGAACCTTGCGGACTCTGTATCGTCTGAGAAACTTCTTGCCTGCTAAAACGAAGATTATGCTTGTGCAGACTTTAATTTTCCCTATAATCGACTATGGTGACGTGTGTTACTTTGACTTGAACTCTGTCTTGCTGGATAAGCTGGATAGGGTCCTCAATAACTGCATTCGATTTATATTTAACTTGAGGAAATATGACCATGTGTCAAGTTACAGGGCTGAGCTCAAATGGTTACCCATTCGCCAGAGAAGAAGTTTGCGTTCGTTGACAACACTTTTCTCCCTACTCAACTCACTGACCCCTCCTTCCTATTTAATGTCCCACTTTCAGTATTTATGCTCTTCACACGCTAGAAATTTGCGGTCTTCTAACAATCTTCTCTTGCTGTGCCCTTCTCATACTTCTGATTTTGTTCACTCTTCCTTTCATATCCAGTCCATTCTTCTTTGGAATGAGCTTCCTCTCGATATCAGGATGGCCACCAGTCGGTATGAATTTAAACGGAAATTGCGGACATACTTTCGTCACAAGTAAGCAGAGCCATCTCATAAACGTCTTTACTTTTCTTATGATATAATTATAAATAATAAATAATTATAATAATAAATAATAATAATTATAATAATAATTATAATTGTAAATATATTTATGTATATATATATATATATATATATATATATATATATATATATATATATATATATATATATATATACATAAATATATTTATATAGATATATATTTTATTAGTTATATAATTTTGTTTATGTACTTTACCTATTTTGTTATATTTTTTATATGCACCTGCCGTGTTATCTCTTCACCACCCTGGGTTGACTGGTAGAGAATGCCTAAGGCATTAAGTCCGCCTTTGTACCTTTGTGCATGAAGTGTAAATAAATAAATAAATAAATAAATAAACTAAACAGGTCACTTGAAACTTACCGTCATCAAAACATCTCATAATTTATAACACTTAGTTTGTTGACAAGCTTCCTTTATGCACTTGGGCCACTTTTTCTGCCGCTGAGTGTATTTACAATAATTTATTTTATAAAATTAAACAAAATTTATATCACAACAAAGTTTAAAATAATGAGAAAGCGACTTCCGTCAAAAAAGTGCCGCCACCACCGCCAATCATAATAGACGGAGTTAAGAACTATCAAACGTTTTATGACTCGCTAACAGAATCAATATCAGCTGAATCATTTACCGCAAAAATGATGAATGGGGATTGTGTGAAGGTGAACGCCAAAACAGAAGACTCATATAGAGAAATTGCCAGGCTTTTCACGGAAAAAGACTACCATTGGCATTCGTACGAAAACAAGCAAGCTAGACCAATTAGAGTTGTTGTGAAGAAGTTACATTCTTCTTGCCAACCTGACCGAATCAAAGACGATCTAGCAACACAAGGACTGAAAATAGAAAAAGTAGACTACAAGTTGAGCTGGAAGCGTAAAGAACCACTCAACATGTTCGTTTTATCATTTAGTAATGACGAAGATGTTAACAAGATCTATGGCATAAAGTTCATTTTGGGGTGTAAAATAGAAATACACCCACTTAAAAATCCCAAACTCATTCCTCAATGCAAGAGATGCCAGGCATATGGACATACTCATAAATACTGCAGAAAAGAGCCAAGGTGTGTAAAATGCACTGGCAAGCATCTTACTGCCGACTGTACCAAATCTCCACAAGAGAAGCCAAAATGTGTACACTGTGGTCTACCTCACCCTGCCAACTATAGAGGGTGTGAAGTAGCTAAGCAGATACAAATTATGAAAAATAAAATTATTAAAAAGAAACTTGTGGTACCAACTACCCAACAGTCTCTTCCCTTACGAAATCCACAGACACAGAAAGCAAGTGCCCAGTCAACTGCAAAACTCATACATTTAACCAACACCGGTTCCTATGCGGAAGCTGTAAAACAAAGATCACAGCCTTCGAATCTAGAGGATAAGATTAATCAGATCTTAAAGTGTATCACCTCATTTGACAAGAGATTAGAGAAACTAGAATCCAGCACTAAAACAGCTGTTTAAAATAATCAAAAATGAATAACACCCTTAAAATAATGGCGTGGAACTCTAATGGGCTCCTCAAACATCAAAATGAGTTGCAGGCGGTCCTAGATACAGAAAATATAGACGTGTGTTTGGTTTCCGAAACGCACTTCACCAAGCAATCTTTTGTCAAATTTAGAGGATACATGGTATACAATTCGCTCCACCCTGACAACTCTGCCAGAGGAGGTAGCGCAGTTATAATCAAAGACAACATAAGTCACTACGTTCAGTGTAAATATGAAGAACAAGACATTCAAGCCGTGGCAGTATCTGTTAAAACCAAATTTTGTCACGTATCCATTGCAGCCGTATACTGTCCCCCACGGCACATGATAAGAAAAGAGCGATATTTACATCTCTTTGAATTATTAGGCCAGAGATTTATCCTAGGCGGCGATTTTAATGCTAAGCATACGCATTGGGGATCAAGACTTACTACAACTAAGGGAAGGCAGCTCTTAAGTGCAGTTAAAGATACACATTCCGAAGTTATGAGCACGGGTAAACCAACGTATTGGCCTACTGACCACCAGAAAATACCGGATCTTATTGATTTTTTCATATGCAAAAATGTATCTACCAATTACGTCAGTATGGAGGAAGGTTTTCATATGAACTCGGACCACTCCTCGATTATACTAACGCTTAGTCAAAAAATCCTACTCAAAGAAAGCCACTTAACCCTGGTAAATAAGTTCACAGATTGGGAAAGTTTTGCCCTTGATCTAGATAATATTATCGACCTTAAAACTCAGATAAAAAAGCAAGATCAGCTTGACTCAGAAGTAAACAAATTTATTGTTAATATCCAACAATGTGCGTGGAACAACACACCGCAATTAAAACGTAAATATAAGGGATTTATCTATCCCAGAGAAATTGTGGATTTACTATCTGAGAAAAGAAAACAAAGGAAGCAATGGCAACAAACAAGGTGCCCGCGAGATAAAACTTTACTAAATAACTTAACTAAACGATTAAAGAGGAAAATTCAACAATTTGAAGATGAATCTCTGAATACCAACCTCCTGCAGCTCACCAATGACAAATCAACAAATTACTCCCTCTGGAAAGCGACAAGAAATCTAAAAAGGCCGATTTTACAAATACCGCCCATCAGAAATAGTGACGGAAAATGGGCCATAAGTAATGACCAAAAAGCGGTAAGGTTTGCTCAACATTTAGAAGAAACTTTTCAACCCAATGAAAGCTCAATAAAAATACCTGAGAGTAGACATTTATCACAAAATCAAAGAATTAATCTTGTGACTCCGAAAGAAGTAATGAGAGAAATTCAAAATAACATAAGCTCGAAAAAGTCTCCGGGTTATGACCTCATTACAGGTGAAGTTCTAAAACACCTCCCGCGCAAAGCCATAGTAAAGCTGACCAAGCTTATCAATGCTGCATTTATATTAAAACATGTACCTGAGTCATGGAAGGTTGCTGAAGTCATTATGATTGCGAAGCCTGGGAAACCACCCCAAGAAGCATCATCGTATAGACCTATTTCTCTGTTGCCCGTGTTATCAAAACTATTTGAAAAACTGTTATTGAAACGGTTAAAACCAATTATAGAAGATAAAAACCTTATTCCAAATCATCAATTTGGCTTCAGGGAAAAACACTCAACAATAGACCAGGTACATAGAATAACTAACGTAATTGAAAAAACGCTTGAAAATAAGGAAGTCTGCGCCACCGTGTTTTTAGATGTCGCGCAAGCTTTTGACAAAGTTTGGCATGACGGTCTAATATTCAAGCTCAGACGCATGCTACCAGAATTTGCAGATATCCTAGAGTCGTATATAACAAATAGAATGTTTAGAATACGGCAGGAGGACGCATATTCAGAGCTAAAAGCTATAAAAGCTGGTGTACCTCAAGGAAGTGTGCTAGGACCAATTTTGTACTTGTTATACACATGTGACATCCCAGAAATAGAAAACAACACCATTGCGACCTTTGCAGATGATACTGCAATTATGGCCACCGGATCAAGCCACAGAGAAGCAGTAGAAAAAGTTCAACTAGCTGTGAACAAAGTTTATGACTGGACACAAAAATGGAAGATCAAACTGAATGAGTCAAAATCAATTCACATTGATTTCACAAACAAACACTTGGACTATCATCCAATTTATATAAATGGCATGCAGGTGCCTTATGCTAATACAGCTAAATACCTTGGCATAACTCTCGACGCGAAGTTGCGTTGGAAAGCTCATGTCAAAAAGAAAAGACAGGAACTCGATATACGTTATAAAAACATGTATTGGTTGCTCGGAAGGAAATCCTGTCTATCAGTACATAATAAAATAACCCTCTATAAACATATTCTGATGCCAATTTGGACGTATGGTATCCAACTTTGGGGCTGTACTAAAAAAACCAACGTGAAAATAATCCAACAATTCCAGAATAAAGTACTGAGGGATGCTGTCAATGCACCCTGGTACATAAGAAATGACGACCTTCACCGTGACCTTAAAATGGAATCCGTCACAACTATTATTCAAAAATTTGCTGACGCCCACGAACACAGACTTCACCGACACGTGAATGTTGAGGCAATTCAGCTGCTAGACAATACAGACTTAGTGCGTAGGCTAAAAAGAACTAAACCTTTTGAATTAGTGTAGTGTACAAAGTGAATGAATAGTAACAATATTGTGCTATACATCGAACACATGAACATAGTGTTTCTATAAATTATATCAGACTCTAAGAAAGTGCTACAGACTTGTATAAAAGTCTTAATGGACACTATTTTTAGTTATATTATAATCTATCACGTAACATATTAAGTTAGAGTTAAATTGCTTATTAGTCTTTTAGGCTAGATCGTAATTAATTATTAAGAATTTCATTCTTACTAACAAAGCATAAAAAAAAAAAAAAAACAACAAAGTTTAAAGGTAAGGTTTATTATAATGTCTTGTAAAATCAGGGTTATATTTTGTATTTTCTTTTTTCAAATTGTGGACCACATTTTTGGGATTTATGAATATGAAATAAAAAAAAACTCTAAAAAATCATCATTCAATCATGGGGGTGTTTTGGGAAGCCCATGGAGAAACACAATCTTAATTGTCTTTAGGACGTTGTTATATGAACCTGTATTTGATTTAAAAAATGCATGGTAAACTAGATGTCCAGAAATTCACGTAAGATTTTGCATTTGCCGCTCTTTCTTGTGAAAGAATTCAATTAGTGAATGAGACATTTCTTTGTCGTGTACCTTGGTACAAGATAAGGAAATTGGCCCCCAAGATCATGTGATGTAACACCTTTTTTTTTATGGCATCTCGCAGTTCAACCTAGAGGTTGTTGACTGCTTAACCGGACAATCCTGTGGTGCCTTAAAAAGTGATTTTTAGGGCCTCCAGCCAGGGCAAAGACTTATAAACTAAGTGACTACGCTAAGGGCACCCCCTGCGGGGTACGAGCCTCGGCTTAGGTCGTCACTGGGGGAGGGCAGCATAGGGACAGGCTGGATCGGGTCTCCATTAATTAGGGGCTATTTTAAAGCTAAACGCTCAGCGACGCGGGCTGGCGCTAGCAAGGGTCGGGGGGGGGGGGGCGTTACGGGGACGTCGCGTAGGACCTCTGCGGCGGGGTCGGAATGACGGTAGTCTGTGTTTGTTCAAATTCAAATTCAAATTCAAATTCATTCATCAGGATCGGAGAGGGTATGTCGTGGACGACGGGTCCTACTTATACAGGAAGGGGTGTATCGGGCGGCCGCTCCGACGAGCGCGTTGCGAGTTGCGAGAGGGTACGTACTATGCGGACTGGGTTGAAGCCAGCGCAAAAAAAGGCTGCGTCGTGTCGTCGGCGAATAGAGCCAACTGAGCCTGTCGGTCCTTAGGGATGTCACTGGTAAACAGTGTGAATATAAGAGGGGAGACCACGGAGCCCTTGGGGACTCCAGCACGTATGGAACGGGGAGACGAGAGTGCCCCCTCGACGCGATAGCGAAAGGTGCGATTCGACAAAAAGTCCCGTAAGATCAGTACGAGACAATCAGGCACACCCAATAGGTAAAGCTTGTATATCAAGCCGTTGTGCCAGACTTTGTCGAATGCTTTCGCTATATCGAAGAAGAGCGCACTGGTCTTCAAGCCGCGTTGGAACCCAGCGCTTACATGCTCGACGATACGGTGGACCTGTTGGACGCAGCAATGTTCGGTACGAAAGCCGAAATGCTCGTCGGGAATGAGACTCTTAGCTACGACGCTACTCGTAGATCTTGCCGAGAGTGTTGAGTAAACTAATGGGGCGGTAGCTGGAGGGGTCAGACTTGGGTTTGCCTGGTTTCGGAATGCCGATAACAGTGGCTTCTTTTCATGCCTGAGGAAAAATGTTGTTGCTTAGAGCGCCATTGAAGATGGCAGTCATTAGCATTATCAGGGGGGCGGGTATGAGTTTAAACACCTTGTTGGTGATGCGATCACAGCCAGGGGCTTTGCGGGGTTTGAGCCCCTTGATAATATCCTGCACTTCGTCTGGGGTGACGGGAGGCAGAGGATAATCAGGGTCTTCGACGGGGGAAGGGAGGATCTACGTTCGACTTCAGCATCGACCTTGGAAAGGTGCGCTTGGTCTACTGGTAGGGAACTAAGGGAGCATTGAGACTCTAGGCTGTCGGCTAGGCACTTGGCCTTTTCTTCGTTATCGAAAGCGACTGTTTTGTCGGGTCGAACGAGGAGATGTAACATCTCTTGATTTCTATATTCGTATATTCCTCGTTATTTGGGTTAAAAGCCTACAAAAGGCAACCGTATATAAATTGAAGGAAGAGATTCTACGCTGCATCATCGAAATTCAGCCACATTGTTGCAAATTGATCATGGCAAGTTGCCACAAGAGAGTGTATGTGTCAGCAGCCATGTTTTTAAATTAAATTCAAATGTTGCATAGATTTTGGGACTCCCATTATTTTATTATGACCTGGAATTAAGTAAAACTAAAACGGAGTAATTATTTTGCGATTTCGGCGGTCTCTCTTGTCTTGCGCCCCTGTCTCTAGACGGAACGCCCATACCGAACCGACCAGCTCCGACTTTCAATACCTCAGGTCGCCTGTCCAAGGGGATGGTGAAGTGGACTGAGATGTAACGCAACGGATCAACTTAAGATGGATGAAATTGCTATAGGTCACTGTAACAATTTGCGACCAACGAAGCTCCTTACGTTAATAGGGAAAAGTTCAGGACAAGATTGAATTGTTAGGCCATGAAGAAGATGGATGAAATAAGATTGCTTGTGGTTGTTGCGGAGATGGGAATATTAAGATAGAAGAGGGCACGTGAAGAGGAGGGATGAAACGAAACGCATGTGACCAAAAGAGTTATGAATGGATGGAGAGGGCGACGAAGACCAAAGAAAAGTTAAATGGATTATGTGAATTGAAAAAAAAGGGAGGTAGTGATAGCATGACGATTAACAAGGGAGCAAAATAATATTTGTACGGCGAGGGCGCTCAATGTATGACAAGGCGAGCTCCCTCGCCTTGTCATACATTCTACTATTGTTGTTCTAAATTCTAAATGTAAATTCTATCGATCTGCGCTAACTAACTTGTAACTTACTCTACACCCGTAGTTAAGTTACAAGTTAAGCATACAGTTTTTGTAATTTATAGTTTAGATGCGTCATTTTACATACCTACGCAAAACGATTCCCTGCATTTATAGGTTCTATTTAATTAGATTTGTTTTGAGACATATCCACTCAGTTGGTTATAATGGACAACAAGTAGGTGTTGGATGGCAGTAGTAGATGAATCACGACACTAATCCCAAAATCGTGACATTTGCGATGATTGCAGCTTTAATAATTTTGTAGGTTTCTTACCGATATTCATTATGTTTTGTAAGTATGGTTTTTTTTTATGTAATTTAAATATTTTGACAGAACTAGTTGGCAAAATTGGAACAAAGTTCAGATCTGACCTTTTGTTGATTATTGATACATTTAATAATTTTGTAGATTAAATTACCTAATAAATGCAAAGCCAAATTATTGCTTATTCATTTCATACAATAAATACTTGTAACAATCTTTAAAATACATAATAAAACATAGGTACAACATATAGGTACCTACTATTAAAAAAAAACGTGGTAGGTAAATCAACGCTTGCGTCATTTTCAGGTCGTTGACCGCAGCCTTGGCGGCGGCCCTTTCCACGTTCAAATCTTACAGTAACCGTACGATAACTACTTATCACCTTTGTGTATATTGACTTGAATTTGATTGGAACGCACCGGTCGGCATGGTGTTCGATGATGCGACCGTTAATGAGTCATCACCAACCGACGGCGGCTGCGACGTAAACAACCGGCGCTCCTCCCCGCGAGGCCGCCGCGCGCAAATAAACGTGCCTCACATGGGTGTACCGCCACTGTTTTGTTTGACGCACCCGAAACATACACATTTATTGTTTTATCCTAACTAGTTTCGCGAGTATAACAGGATCATATATAGCACATAAGTACCTACCTGGATTCTGGATACACGATGCACCATTACTGCTGTGAGTTGCGATTTAAGCGCTTACCACACGCACAAGCTTCACCATAGTTTGGCCTGCGCCAAACGCGCACGAAGGGTTCCGTATCATTATCTAAACAACATTAGACATCGAGCAAAAAAACGACAGAAAAAAACGTTTGTT
Source organism: Charanyca ferruginea (assembly GCA_947361185.1). Classification (NCBI taxonomy): domain Eukaryota; kingdom Metazoa; phylum Arthropoda; class Insecta; order Lepidoptera; family Noctuidae; genus Charanyca; species Charanyca ferruginea. The sequence goes on from OX376058.1 coordinate 10,330,540, forward strand.
GTATTGGAGCCCCCTTAAATATTTATTTTATTCTGTATTTGTTATTATAGCGGCAACAGAAATACATCATCTGTGAAAATTTCAACTGTCTAGCTATCACGGTTCAAGAGATACAACCTGGTGACAGACAGACAGGCAGACAGACAGGCGGACAGTGGAGTCTTAGTAATACGGTCCCGTTTTTACCCTTTGGGTACGGAACCCTAAAAATCAAAAATAATCGGGATAACATGACTTTGTTTTGAAATACTATTATGGATCAACGTTGGGCCAATCATTTCTATGTATAATATACCTATTTATAATAATGCCACTTTGCCAGTTTAATTATTTATTGCGTGTAGATGTCGCAGTATTGTCACGCGAGGGTGGAAGATTGGATTAGGCTGCTATTACCACGGCGCGCGGTATGCGTAAATAAGTAGTAGTGTTTATGTGCGAAACGTTGTCGAGTTACTTCAAAGGCAGGTCACGTGTGGGGTCGGGACCTGCCACCGCACCACTTTTATTACATTCCCCAAATAAATGCTTGCGACCTAAACTGTCTTATTTATACATTATGCGCCTACAATTATATCTGCGCTGGATGTATTGAATTAAGTTTCCGGTTTGTCGGTGGATATTTTTTATTGACCTTCTTTCGTAACGCCTTTATAACACTACAATCTGAAAATAATCTATTTAAATAAAACCAAGTGTTACTACACCATTATTTTATAAAACTCGAGAACGGAGATGCAGGTGCAAACATGAAAAAAGGATGTTTACTTATTAAATGTTCAACACATTGACTGTGTTGAACATTATTTTAACATTTCGGTTAGTCCCGCTATGCACGACTACCAAAATACCTACCGAAAAGTTTTGCTATGCACGAAATTCTTCGATTCCACTTTTAAACTATGAAGGTACAGCTGGAAAGAAAATATTTTTTTTTTGTAATATCTAACTAATATTACAAAAAAAAAGCGCAAGTTGTTTGTTACCCATATAGCTGGACGAATCGGGATAGAATTTGTTACACATAATAGGGTATTACGCCCATTTTTGAAAAGTGTCTCAATGAAATTCTGTAGTGCTAATATGCCACCAAAAAAACACAAAATTTTTATTCAATCGATAAGTGCCATAAAAATGCATCTAAATTTTAAACATATTTCGCGCGTAGCTTGACGAAAACGCCTCTTACTGGACGCCATATTGCTCAGCGTAAATGACGTCAGTTCGTTTTGTATCAAATGAGCTCATTTAAATATGATAATTGTATATAATTTAAAAATAATTAAAAGCAAATTTTGTAATAGGTGTTATAATGAAAAAATTACGTTGGTTACGAAAATAATAAAAATACAAAGCCTATATTACGCCAATCGGTTGACAATTTTTTTTTTACACAGCCGTAGCGCGTAATAACATAGCCGCTACTATTTCACGGTGTTTTATAACAGATTAAAAATACTGAAAACTTTGAATTGAATTTAAAAATTTGTTTTGTTATTTTATGAACTAATACTTACATTTTCCGACTGCTTTATGCCTAAATTGTCTCAATAACATATTTATAGATTTTTTCTCATAAAGAGTAAAATACCCTATTATAGTTGAAATGCTGAATGAACAGATTATTATAAATAAAGTCTAGTCTCGGGCAGAAAACTAGTAAATTATATAAGAGCGTCAGTAAAAAGTTCGTTCTCAAAGTCATAATATTTCAATAATGCAATCATTGTCACTACCTATTTACATAAAAGCGAAAGAGAAGAACTAGGTAATGATTCGCGGAGGGCTCATTGTTATGGGTTTTTTTTTTCAACTTATACTTTCCCACTGCAGGACAAAGGCCTCTTTACTCTCCTTCCACTTCTCTCTGTAATCCCGTCATCTCCGCCTGGGTCTGCCGCGATGTCGCTTGCCATGTAAAGGGACCCATTGTTATGGTTACCCTGAAAAAAACATATCGCCACATGCATCTCATAACAAGCGCAAAGCTTGAATTTAATGATGATTTAGAATAGGATAACATAATATATTTTTCATCCCTTCTATTCGAAAAGTGTCGTTTTTTTCCTCTATAAGCGGGAGCAAAGTAGTTCTTCTCTTTTTAGCGGGCAGTAATGAGATTTGAATTTGGAACATGATTTGTTCATTGAAATCGAACGCAAATTGTATAAATTACTGGCTGTACGGTGCGGGGGGAGGCGCGGTAACTAAAAAAAACAACACGCATTACACTATTGTTGTAATGGGTACGGACTGTATTGTATTTTGCGTTTGAGTTTTACATCGAGTTCTGAAAGTGATAGTGCATTAACTCCTGAAACAATAAAAATAAAAGCTAATAACGTCATACCAAACTTAATACCTACGAAACCCCGAGAGACATATTTTCTCATAGAACGAGATGAAAAGTAGAGTACCTATATGACTCGAGAGCAAAAATATTTTTCCCTCAGGCGATGTACTTTGAATCCCTCGCTACGTTCAGGATTCTATTTTAGAATCCCTCGCTATGCTCGGGATTCTATTCTAGAAATATTAAATATTATTCGCTTCGCTCTGGATTCAAAATAGCGCCCTCGCCGTAAAAAATATTATTTTGCTCCCTTGTCATACAATCTACTATTTAACCATTTAAATAGTAAAATAAGAAAACCTAGTGTTTTCAATAGTAGTGTTGTAGTAGTGTTTTCAGTAGTGTTTTAAATAGTAAAATAAGAAAACCTAGTGTTTTCTTGTTTTACTATTGAAATGGTTAAATAAAACATTACACTGTAACAATTTTCTTCGTCACTGCCCGCGATTATGATTTCGTGCATAGCGAAACTAGTGCATATCGGGAGGACTAACCGTAACATTTACACGTTACGTATTTTTCCTGAAATTCATATTCGCATAAATTCTGCGAATGCGACGCGAATGTCGTGAACTATGCGAATATTCGCAAATGCGAATACGAATACTCCGTTACATCACTTTGTCATGTTAATGTTAAGTATATATTTCTGGCACTGTTAAAGTAGTACTTAGTAGATACTTATTTACCGTTATTACTGAGTTATTAGTCCTTATTAACAATTGAAGGATGTGGGTTTCTACAAAAAGAGGTTGCCCTCTGCCTCTGTTCTCTATTGTATCGTCAGTCATGGTGTGTTCTTGCGCAGTACCTATTCAAAGGGTTTTCATTTGGTTACTCATTTGGTTATCAAAATCACAGATATAGATAGACCTAGATAACGCAAGAGCAACTACTTCGAGTGCCTAGTTTCGTGCCTAGCTTACGTACAAAAATCGTAAGTAAAAAAATAAAGTAAACGTTTCCTTCCACCGGTAAGTCATTATGTGATTAATATTATGCGTAATTAATTTAAAAAACAATTGTTTTTAATCTAGTACCTACCCTCAGTCCCCCGTGGGGTGTCCGGGTTAGAATAGCACCCCCCCATTTCATCCCGAGGGTGTCATCGAAGGCGACTCAGGGAAAATCCGGAAGTCGGGCAGCAGCGGCTTCCGTGTGCTTAACAACTTCACTGCGATCCTCAAGACGCCTGCCAAGCGTGGGGATTATGGCAACCCCTCCTCCCCTTCTGGGGGACGACGCCTTTGTTCAACAGTGAACTTCTTCAGGCTGATGATGATGATGATGACCTACCCTCAGTAATACCTGTTATTACCAAATTTAAGAAAAACAAAACATTGTGACCTCATTGTGATTATAGGTAGACAAAAAATGGCACGCTTGGTTTTTATACCGATTGTGATACTTGCGATATCTAGAGTCTATCTATATCTGTGATCAAAATAATAAGGTTTACCAAGCAATTCGACATGTAAGGGCTACTAAAGTCTTCTAAGATGTATGTGACACAAGGGTAACTGAATGAACGGCTAACCCTTTGACCGACTACGATTCCCGATATCGTGTTGTAGACCAGTATAAATAAAACTATGAAAAAAGATGCCTGTTGATGGTGTTGACTGCTGATACTATCGATTAGTAATAACAACGTCTAACGTCTAACCTACTACGAGTAATGATATAGATATTGACTGCTATGTACGTCAGAATCGAAATATTCCACATGACACTGTCACGATAGACATACCGTATGTTAACTTATCGTTAGTCATGGAGTCATGGTCCTTGAATGTTGTGTAGCACTAAAGTTGTCTTTGTCGGTAGTTTTCTGGTCACTGGTCCTAGTATGCTTATTTTTTATCGATCGACATTTTATGTGTTCAAATCACTGGTTCAAATTTTCGACATAAAATGTAAGCATGATGAAAGGAGTTATTATTTTTGTCGGTTTTAAGAGTTCCATAATTATCTGAAAGGAAAAAACTGAACCTTTATAAGTACAGTTTTTGTCCGTCTGGCACAAGGCTCTCAATATTTACGAGACGTAGGGATTTGAAATTTGTCATAGCGTTAGGTTTTGATTACACGGTCATAGATCGCCAATCAGAGATCATTTTATGAATTTATAGATTCATTTGGAGAATTATTATACGACCCAAATAAAAATAAGTTCAAATGAATAAACCCTGTTATGTATAATTTGAAAGTGCTTCCTTGAAGGACTCTAAAATTATATGTATATTTTTGTATAATTTGTATAATATAATTATATATTAAGCCAAAAATTACATGAAAATTATAGCCGTTTGAGATAGATAGATGTCAAAAAATAAACAAAATACTTACAGGTCTGACGACTTATAGGTACTTATAGACTCTTAAAGTGTTTTATCAAATAAAAATAAACCGGACAAGTGCGAGTCGGATTCGCTCACCGAGGGTTCCGTACAAATTTGTAGGTACATATATCCATACTAATATTATGAATGAGAAAGTAACTCTGTCTGTTACGGTTTCACAATGAAACGGCTGAACCGATTTTGATGAAATTTGGTATGAAAATAGCTTGAACGCTGGGTAAACACTTAGGTAGGCTTTTTAATCCGCAACTTCGTCTGCATTCGCGATAACCGACATTCACGCGGACGAAGTCGCGGGCAAAAGCTAACTCTAGTAATACTATTACCTATAAATGCGATAGTAACTCTGTCTGTTAGGGTCTTCGCCCACGTCAGACAATCGGTGACCGATGTTTTGTCGGAGAGAAATGGAACATGAACTCCAATATACCAACGCAGATGTCCCACAAAAAGTCGGTCTCACGAAACTATGAAATAATCGACCGATCCGATAATCGGTCCTACAACAAGTCTGACGTGGGCGGGCAGCCTAACGCTTTCACAATGAAACGGATGAACCGATTTTGATGAATTTTGTAATGAAGATAGCTTGAACCCTGAGGAATGAAGGACATAGACGCGAATCGCGACGAAGTCGCGGACAAAAGCTGGTAATAAGTACAATTGAATGAATGAACTATAATTTCGTATAGGTACCTAATACAGGTACAGATAATATTTTTCCTTGACACCATGCTATAATTGTTATGTAGGTCCTGTGCATGGTCATGTACTTTAGGAGCTTGCGCAGATTTATTTCGCAAATCGTAATAAATCGTAGACATACTTACGTAAATGAAAACTATGGGTCGTTGTATTGACTACTCAGTGTATTTTGGTTCGGAACCATAATAACTGTGCGAGCCCGACTTGCTCTCACTCAAATTATAGGGAACAGTTATATTTACATAAAATCCCATAACAAAAATACAATACTATGAAAATCGTACGTCACGGGAAAAGGACTGCTAGCCCGCGAAATTCGAAATCTCTTACGTTTTTGCTATTTACAGCTCAATATAAGGTTGTAAGTAAGGGGTAATCAAAAACTAAGGTGCGACCGTAGCAAATATTATTTTGATTGGTATTGATATAATAGGGCCTTAAAATCAATACAACTCCTTCTCATAACAAGGGCAATACAAGCGGATTGCTACGACCTGCGTCATCCACAGGAAGTGGAGGTTTATAGCACCTGTGCTATTCGTAGGATTCATTCTTGACGTAAACTGAGAAGTGAGGTGAGGACAATTATTATTAAAAACCGGACAAGTGCGAGTCAGACTCGCCCACCGAGGGTTCCGTACATATTTGTAGGTATATATCCATACTTCTATACTAATCCATACCTACTATCCATACTTTAATCATCTTAATATTATAAATGCGTTTTTTGCGAAATAAACGGCCGTACTTTTTTACACGTTAACATAGAGGGTTGATTTTTTTACAGCATCAAGGAACCGTAGACTTGAGTATATGGTTTTAATTTCAACTCGATACCGAGTAGTTGATCTTACGTGAAGTCTCTCAAGAGGACTCGAATTGATTTCGTAGGTGAGAATTAGTAATTATAGTAAATGGTGAGGTTGTGTAATTAATTATTAATTAGGTATTCTGTTACGAGTACTATGTGTATGATTTAGGAATAGACCTATTATGGATTCTTAAGCTGATTACGGTCACCATTTCTATTAGCCTTGTAAAGGGCTTTCGATGGTTTTAAAAAACCTTACGATATATTTTGTGGGCACCCTGGGAAAAGCATATTGTATACTAGCTGCTGCCCGCGACTTCGTTCCCGGCAATGATATTATATTAAACAGATATGTTATGAGCGCCCAATTTTGAAGATTCAAATACGTCCTAATTGGGACGTATTGCCTTTAGTCTGCGTCACGCATGGTGACGAGTCATACGCTTTGTTGAAGCAGCTAAATAAAAAAAAATATGCTATTTTGTGTATTTAGAAAGTGTACCAATTATGATACCAAATTTAATAAAACACAAGGGATCTCATACCACATGTAACTACGCAATATACATCGATTTATTTATATATTTCAATTATTTTCCTAATATTCTTATATTTGGAGGTTAGAAAAAAGAAAGAAATGGAAATACATTTTTTCACGTGAGTAAGACAAGGACGCGTTCACTCCGTACATAGAATAAAAGTACAGATGCGAAATCGTAGGCAGTAAAGTCATTGTTTACCCACAGTTCTGTTTTCTTTTTTCTAACCTTGTAATATTTAATCATTTTGTTATATTTAATTATTTAAATACTTAATTAGAAATTAAACAGTGTGACAACAGATATTTATTATCCTTTCTTCGTTAAGGTTATCCAATGAGATCTGGCTTCAAGAATGGATCGCATTTGTTCGTAAACAAAGAAATGAATTTTATTACAAAATAAATATTTTCTACTCTATATATTATTATATAATATATTCTATTATACCTTCAGTCCTGTTTATTAGTTGTTATAGGTACAAACCGCGTGTATAAATGTACTCGCGGTTTGTACCTTCTGTCTCGTTAAATTTGTTAGTCTATGATGCCAAGGTGCGGTGATTGGTGGCCAGGATAATGTCTGTTTACATTCACGCGCAACTGACAACACTAACTGTCTCTTTTTTTCTTGTTGGTTTTTACAAGCCATCCCTTTTCTAACATTTTGACTTGTAGTGAATTGTAAAATGAATGAAAAGTGTGTATGTGTGCTGCCGCTGCTGCGCGGAACACTTTTTTCGGTTGTTTTGTGAGTGTATAACATATCTGTTTATTAGAATATCATTGGTTCCCGGTGTTTACTTGCGAGAGCCATTAGACCTCCTTAATCTGGCCTTGTCGCAAAATTCGTTCTTAGCTAGCGGACGTCTTCTAACAATAAACTACCTTCCTACCAAATTTCATCTTTATACGTCTATCGGTTTTCGATATTTCGTGATAAGTGACTGAGTCCTTTCGCTTTTATATAATTAAGATTTAAGTTGAACCGGTTGCCTTTTTAACCCAAACGTACACTGTGAGCGGGTTAGTAAAATCCTTTCAAACCCAATAGTTATTGTACAGGGTAACCTTTATCCAATAACGAACGTACACTCCTTCAAGACCCATTGAAAAACTCTAAACAATGAACTCTGGGTAACCCGTTCACTCGGTTACCAGAATGATGAGACTAACCCATATTTTCAAGAGGTATCGTTATGAGTTTCTGCTTTATAGGCTTGGAAAGAGTTGAGCCAAACAAGATGTTATACAAGGGTAACCGAATAAACGACTAACCCTTCGAACGACTTAACTTGTGCATTCTGACGTGGTTGTTAATTACGTTTAGGTAGATTTTTATTTTTTTAAATTAATTGTTTTTAATATTTAATTAAAAACAATGAATTAATTTTTTTGTCCTCCTGGGCCTCCCTCCATACCTTCCATCTTTCCCGATCCTGGGCCTCATCACACTACTTGGGAGACAGGGCAGCGGGCCGCCCTGTTTGACTCCTTTCTCTATTTTAAATTTTGGACCTGGCTTCTAATTTTATTGCGGCTGTACTATTTTTATAAATAATTCGTAACAGATTAATGCAGGTGGGATCTGTTGTTTGCTTAAAGCGTCAAAAATGGCCGTGTGTGAAATGCTGTCAAAGGCTTTAGAGTAATCGACAAAGGCAAGATGTAGTGGCATTTTGTATTACTGATGTTTGTCTATTAATTGCTTAATTGCATGAAGATGACCTGTCGTAGATAGGCCAGGGCGAAAACCTGCTTGCTCAGGAGGTTGGTGCTTGTCTAATTCGCCGGATATAGGATTTTCAATAATTTTAATAAATCTATACTAATATTATATAGCTGAAGAGTTGGTTTGTTTGTTTTTTTGGTTGAACGCGCTAATCTCAGGATCTACTGGTTCGAACTGAAAAAATATTTTTGTGTCGGATGGTCCATTTATCGAAGAAGGCCCATGCGAAGCCGGGTCGGGTCGCTAGTATTTTATAAATGTGTGATATTAGCTAATCGGTCTGTAATGGTTTATATCGGATTTGGCGCCCTTATTGTGGAGAAGTATAATATTAGAATAGCAAAAATCTTTAGGAAAGCTGCCTGAGTGCAGAATGCTGTTGAACTGTCTAGTGATATATGGGAGGAGGATAGGGTCGCCTATTTTCAATGCTTCTGTGCTTATGCCGTCTTCGCCACATGATCTATTATTCTTCATTTTATTGAGGGCTACATGAACTTCGTATCCTGTTATGGGTGGTATGTTGTCAGAGCAGTAATAATCGGGTGTTGTTTGTGGTTGAGTATTATCAAAATCGAGAGACTATATTTAAGACCTTTACTTTATTTGTTTGCTTCTTACCATTGCTATCTTTTAGATATGTGATCCATGACTTATTATTTGAAATACCTTGTTTTGCTATTTTTAAGGAACAGTTATTTCCTAATGCGTTTTGAACCAGTCTATTGTTGCAATTCCTTATATCTTTTCTAATACTACGTTTAACTTCCTTATCTTTAAGTCTGTATTGTGAATCTGTATTTTTATTTACTTAAATCTAGCCTCTGTTCTATTAATTATATAGTATTGTTTGATAGCTTTTTACTTCCAATTTTGATCTGTCTAACTGTTTTGCTGGCTTTATTTATAATACTACTTAATATTTCGTTGAATATTTGTTGTACATCTTTTTGTTCAATTTTTGCATTGAGTATATTAAAACTATTATTTAGCTCTAGTTTGGATTCTTTATGACCCAGTATAAGTGATTGGTTATCTAATTTTCTGATTTTACTTTTCATATATTTTTGTCTGTTCATTTTTGTGTCGAGTTTAATTGTTATGCGAACGGTTCACCCTTGTTTGGTCGAACAATTTTTGATACAATATTACTAAATCGAACAACGTTTAAGAAAATCATCACTTAGTATAATATCGTTTGACAGAATTTTCAGTTCGTCGAATATTTATTTGCTATAACAACATTTGTGCTAATGATCAAAAGGTATAATGTTCATTTCATGTAATGTTCAGATGGTATAACATGTATTTTATCGAATATTCAATTGGTGTAAAGTAATGCAGAAAAAAATATATAACTATAAATCGAAACGGGTAGATTAGGTTAGGTGGTGACGACACAACGCGCAAAGGCGAGCGAGCGCAGCGAGCGTGCCGCGTCAGCGGCCGCCTAGCGCCAGATGTCCTCAATTGCGTAGCAAATTATATTTAGACATTTGTTTTGGCATAAATTAAATTTACATAATGTTACTAGGCATAATGTGCAAATCTATTGTGCCACGCTAAATCAATGTCTTCAAAAAACAATAAGATGTGGTACAAAAGTTAGTGACAGAAACGAATCGTTGCAAACCCGACTCCACGTAGTCTTGTCTGCCCTACTCCTAGAGTGTAATCTAAGCCCGCGTAGGCGCGGAGGGGCAAGGCGGCCCGCGGGCTGAGGAGCAGGTGGTGAGCGTAAAACACATCTGCGACGATAAGCTCGCGTGGGACCGCCGGAGCCCCGCAGCGCCGGAGCCGTGACAGAAACCATGCCTGCTGCATGTTTGCTTGCATGCTACATGCTTGCTTGCATGCTGCATGCTTGCTTGCATGCTGCATGCTTGCCGCATGCTTGCTGCATGCTTGCTTACATTCTGCATGCTTGCTTGCTGCATGCATGGTGTATGCTTGTTTACATGTTTGCGTGGTTACTGCATGCATGGTAAAAATATGTTTTAATATCATTATGCGTAAATCATTTATGCTTTAGAATGTTAACCTTAATCATTATTATGATTAGAAAAATTATGCGTAAACTGTTATACGTAAATAATGTTATTGCGAAAATATGATTAGGCTAATAGTAATTATTAATGAACTAAATATTCGATACGATCTTTCGACTAAATCATTATTAGTCTAGTGAAACATTAGTTTAAATAAAATTAGTGCATTTGAAAATTCGGTGAAATGAAATTTGTTCAAATGAAATTAGTTCAAATAAATAATTATGCTAAATAAAAATTTACCAATGAATTATTCGGTCAAATGAATAATTCTACGAAATGACTTTATTGCAACTAAAATTCGCCGAAGTGATTTTCGACGAAACATTGTTCGACCAAACAAGGGTGAACCTATGCGAACAGGTCTATGATCAGAACTAAATTTAAATTGGCTTATTACTTGAACGTTTTCAATTATGAGTTTGTTGGAGACAAGAATAAAATCTATTTCATTTTTAGTTTTGTTGTTAGGGGATTTCCACGTCCATCGTCTGTGAGGTTTTTAAAGAAGAAGCTATTATCCACATTTTGGCCAAAAGCAAATTGGAGAAGGCGCATTCCACGATCATTTTGAACTCCGAGACCGTATGGGCCCAAAATACTGTGATTATCTAAATCTTGCCTATATGTCCAATTTTGGCGTTGAAGTCACCTAAAACAATGTTCCAGGTGCTTCGATGTTCATCACATGCTTTGTTGAGTAGGTCATAGAATTCTTCTACTTCATCGTCTGGGTGGGTAGTGTTTGAGTGTTCGAAATTTTAAATTTTGATATTGCGATCCTTTCTGAGCAAGATATGAATTCCGATATATTATTTTGACATTTTTTAGCTACTAAAAATTCTACCCCGTGAAGTCCTCCACTCAGTCCGTTATGGCGTTTTCTCTCTCGATGGTATCTTTTCCGCTTATTCTAACTTCTGATAAGCCAACAATATCCTAGTTGACCTCAGTCAGTGCATTTTCGAGCTCAAGCAGACGATATTCAGATTTCAGTGTACCTACGAATGTTGTAGGTTATGACATTAAACAATTTCTCGGTATCCAGTGTGTGGTTTGGCGTGGTCTTCGAACGGGGAATCGATCTCACACGGGGATTCTTAGCACTCCTACACTACACTATACTATACTGCGAAACACTATACTGCGCTCCAAAACAGGGATAGCAGACGTGGCTCATAAGGCTGTCCAACCACGTTAACTGTCCCCATACAAACTTTTTCGACAACCCCATATGTCCAAATCATTTTTTGTAATATTCTGTCTCAAGTCAATACAAAATAACTAGTTTTGGATAAATATGCCTAATTAATAACAAATCACTCGGTTTATCACACTTTTTACCCGTGTACCGTATTCAGTACACGGACTTGTCGAGTTGAAGCTGCGTTACACTTAGCGTGTACCGTGGACTTGTGAACGGCTAATTATTTAAAAAAACACCGTTTTTATTACTATTCTAGTTTATGGTCACAAATTGACATTGAGAGAAAGTAAAAAAGACTTTTAAATTCTGTCAACTGTCAAATGGCTAAAGTGAAAACTCACATTCAAAGTTTTTGCCCGTTTGCGCGCGAATTTTTTGTTGTGTGAATAAATAGTAAATATGCAGAACTTTAACGTCTTCAATGTTTTTCTGAAGTTCCTTTGCATAAATAAAGCCTTTTTTACTAATAAACAATTGTTTTTTTTATCCACTAACCACACTGAGAAAAAAAAAAAAATGTCATGTTTTCCGTTTTTTCTATTCATTGGTGTCCTGTTGACAAGTCCTGATAAATAGAGCAACATAGCTCACAAGTCCATGAAGTTAGAGCGCATAGAAAGAGATAAGGGCGAGTGTACCATTTACGGTACACGGACGTGATGGACCCTCGCGGCGTGTACTGTATTCGGTACATTGGACAGCTAACGTGTTAAATGGGACTGAGCAGGACATGTCTGCCGCATGTCGGACAAACTGTGGGCTCAGGTGACACAGAACTGGAGCCCTGAGACAGTAAGACGGGGCCGCGGCATGCCACGAAGTAGATGGCGAGACATATTGGACGGATTCCTTCAAAACTGGTGGAATGAAGTCCAGAATTGGGAAAGATGGAAGACAAGTAGGGAGGCCTTTGCCTAGGAGTGGGACAAAAAAAAAGTTATCGAACAGTGTATTTTTCGTTTAAACTTTTAAACTACATTTAAACACTTAAAAAAAAAAAAACTGTGCTAGGCTATAACAATAACACTGTTATTCTAAATTTCCCTGTAATAATAATAATGGTATGTACCAATACTGTTTCTACAATTATTTAATATTACCACAATAATGGTGTAATAACATAATATTATGCATCATCCCTACGATACAAAATAACACTGTAGAAGTCCATAATATAATGATACGAAATTTACTGTTTGATAAATTTACTACAATAACTCCGTAAGTAGTATTACTGTAATATTTCAACTATATTATTTCAGGTATTATATATTTTCTGAAATTGGTAGGTTTTTAATGTAAATAATTTCATGTTAATAACACAGTTACATTCCACAAAAAATTAGCTTTAATTTGATACATCAAAGATTTTAATATTCGTACTGGCTAAAAAGATATTCGACAAAAATAGTAAATCTTTTCTCCTGTAAAATTTGGATTTTTCGATTACCAACTTATTGCTTGGGGGCATCGATTTGCACCTTCAAGCAAGTAACTTAGATATAAAGTATAGTAAACGTTTCCCTTAGTCGACTTTTACGACCTGCGCGGGATGATAAGCAGCTGATGCATTTTATGTTATTCTTTTGCTCCTAGATCAGACTAGGAGGTCTGAATTAATTAAAATAAATAAATAATAATCTGTACATGTAATTAACAAGCACGCCACTTCACAAGGCCAGACTGTACAAGTTAAGTCATCTGAAAAGGATTCTTCTTCCGGGTGTGTTACACAAGGACTGAATTAACGTCTGCCGTTTACTAATAAAGGCTTACAGGCCGAGGTGCCGCATGTGGCGGTCGCGGTCTACGGATCGAAAGTTGATATTATCTGCATTCAGAGACCGGAAACATGAATCAACGTAGAGCGACGCCACTTGCCGTCGCGCGTCGCCCCTTCCACTCGGACGTCCATGTTTTTTGTTTGCGTTTACTTACAGTACAGAGCATAATAGTGAAATGTTTTAAATTTTTCATAAATGTGGAAATTTCACTTTGCAAACAAAACAATTGCTGCTGCATCGGCTACTTACATCAGTTACCTATTTGAAGTTTTGTTGTAACAAACAGGAAGTGGAACGTTATTCACATTCCGTGTAATATTTCTTGTTCATAATAGCGTGAAATAATTCGGCCTAGGCATTCGAATCGTATCTAGATCAAATTGTATAAGTTTTTGTTGATACTCACAGTAAAAAACTTACACTAAGTATCTAAACCTATGAGAATTAAGGGCTTAATTTTATTAGTAGACAAGCATCACTATTTGCGTTGAAAGTGCAGTGAGTCATGCGTGCCGCGCGACGCGACCGACCGACGACGTCGGAAATAGAGCTGTGCCCGCACCGTTGCAGTGGAGCGCGCGTGACGGAATCGGCACCTTCGGCCGGCGCGGTCGTTGGGCGTCCTCAGCGAGGATCATCGAAATGCAAGCCATACAAACAATATATATTTAACTGGGCCTGTAGACAAAATCACTTTGTGTTAGCGTTAACGCCAACGGAAAAATCAAATTGTATGGAGTTGACGTTTGCTTACCAGATGTCACGTGATGCAAATATGTCAACTACATACAATTTGATTTTTCCGTTGGCGTTAACGCTAACAGAAAAGGGATTTTGTCTAGTCCCCCAACCAGAAACCCGTTGACTAGAGCGTTTAAATTTGATTTACTATGTCAGATAATCTGATAAATCTTACGTGACGTGCGAAACGATAGTATTTTTATCATTCGCTGATTAGATAACGTACTTTGATAAGTTTATTATTTCAAAGGTGAGAAATTGTTTATTTATATATGTTTTCGTGTGTTTAAATTAATTTAATATAGAGTGTCTTTTTTTCAATTAAGTATGTACAGTACGCAAAGGAGATAAGTATCCATGGCGCCGGAAACAGTTGAAGTTTACTTAGAAACCGATAGGTGTTTATGAATAAAATAAAATACAATTAATAGAGAATAAACAGTTCAATGGTTTAATAAAATTTCATTTGAAAGCCCCCATTGGTTTCTAAGAAATCTTCACTATTCCTAAACTTCAACTATTCCCGACGACATGGATACTTATCTCCTTTGCGTACTGTACATATTTAATTTATATCGGTTATTCCAGTCAAGTAAGTAGGAGTACCAGGCGTTGTGGCGCGACTTGGTAGAGGACTTGGTATATGTATTGATAGTGCAGTGGACAGCGATAGACTTAGTTGTCAACTTCAGTTCAATATACATACATAGTTCTCGTGCCTTATTTAGAACATTCGACTACTTAATAGCCTGAGTCCGCAGTGTCACCAGACCTACGTTTTGTATATCTGTTACCTTAAAAGCGTCGAGCTTCGAAGGCTCGCATATCTTTTTGATAATATATTCAGGATAAATACTTTCCTTAAATTTCAGTCATGCTAAAATGTCCTCGGTCGGACGACTTAAGTGACCGACGATCTTGGAGTCTTATGGGAGAAAAGAATCGTCACTTACATATTTTTCCTAGGTTGAAATATACTTACCTTGAAAAATAAGATACCAACATCAATATCCGCTTTCACAGATGGGGTAAGAAGCGGTGACCTTCAGTGTTATAACAACACAAGGTCATAAACAGGAAAATGGTTGCTGTTAACTGTAACGTCACGTGATTACATTTACAGTATCCGCAATCTGACAAAATAACTCGCTTCTTATTTGGTAACGGTAAATAAACTGCGTGGTAAAAACAACATTTGTAAATAAACTAGTCTTAAATCAGGGCATTATTAAACGAACAGATCAAAAATATGAATTGCCGACTTCAAAAATAGGAAGGAAATTCTCAATTCGGTTACCTATGTTTTGTTTAAATATTACATTAATTATTACACTTCGAAACTCCGTCATTTTATTGACTCTTTATCCAACTGAATATAAAGCTGTATATTCATTCATCACCTTGGCTGACTGAGTACTACACAATTATTATGTCAGTGGATTACGTGTACCTACGCAATGTACTAATAATGCAAAGAATGCACTGGCGTTATATGCATCATTGCATACCACACACCTCTTACTTTTCAGGCCTTGACAACAGTTAGTTACGTTGATATTAAACACATGAGTCAACTTGTTTTTTCTGAAGCTCGATGCGATCAATTTTATTAACCGACTTCAAAAAGGAGGAGGTTATCAATTCGAATGTTTATATATTTTTTTTTTTCTTTATGTGTGTTCGGGCATAACTCCGTCATATATAGACGGATTTGCAAAATTCTTTTTTTGTTCGAAAGGGGTATATTCCGGAAAGGTCCCATATAAGAAAAGAAAAAGATTTAAAAAAAAAAAGAAAACCGCCTTCGAAACTAAAAAGTGATAAATAACTTTAGCACAGAACACACATTACTTTACTTTCGGAAGTCGGTGGCAATACAAAACAACAAACACAAAGCCACCGCCACCGACTTCCGAAAGTAAAGTAATGTGTTCTGTGCTAAAGTTATTTATCACTTTTTAGTTATTGAAGACGGTTTTCTTTTCTTTGAAAAATCTTTTTTAAAATATCTAGTTTATCTCACTTTTCCCGCGACTACGATCCGCGTGAATTTTCTCAAGGATCCCTAATTTCTTGATAATACAATATAACCTATAGCATTCAGGGATAACGTAGCTTCTTATTTGTGAAAGAATTTTTGAAATCGGATGAGTAGTTTCGGAGATTACCTCTTACTTACAAACAAATTTTACCTCTTTATAAAATTAGTATAGACTAGTGATCCACTCCGGGTGCAATGTAGATCACACTATACGTACAAACCTTCCTCTTGAATCACTCTAAGTATCTATTGATGTAAACCGCATTAAAATTGCGTAGTTTGAAAGATCTACGCGTACCTACAGCGGGAAGCGACTTTGTTTTGTACTGTGTAAAGATAAACGTTAAATATAAGCACAAAACATAGGTTCGCGCCGCAGCCTTACGTACTTTGTGACATAAGCCACTTAAAATGCTTCGTAAAATCAAACGTCATTTTTCGTTACACTCCGAACGATGAGCATGAAGCTTTATTCGTTTGTTTTTATGGTCTAATGTTCCAGATAAAAGGTAAATGACGTTGTGTTAATCTGATCACACGGCGTCATGGTACGAGGGTACGGGGGCGGGCTGTGGAGGCTGTAGTAGAGACGTAGTAAGCGCGGAGTGTTGGGGGAGGGACGAAGCATGCCGCGTTTATTTTTAGCCAGCCAGTGCATGCAGTGCAACAATTGTTATTATAATAATAATTGCAAAGTGCAGTAGGTATTTAAATAGCCTATCAAGCGAACAGCATTAAACATTTTTGAAAAGACAATTCCGCCTATAAATGTTATCAAGTTCCAAACAGGTTAACTTAAATCTTGTTAAAAAAGTTTATTACGTACGTCTACCTATCATTTTGGATCGACATACATCATCATTGTGTGGAGTTTAACAATAATACAACTCCTACTACTTTAATTATAGAAATAGGAATACCTATTCCTATAAAACTCAAAAGAGCTGTCTGCCCCAGGTTTGCAAGTTGTGAGACGGCAATCGCGTATTGCCGTCTCACAACTGGGCTCTCTGGGCCAGTCAGTAAGTTCATTTGCATTGTGTCGACTGTCGTGTTTTCAGGTTAGGTTGGTTTTGTGCCTCGGATGCCACGTGCCACCCCACTGCATCACGCACACTACAGCAATCACCGTGTCGCCCGTCTTTTTTCTCCCCCACCTCCATGCGCCATTTCAGTATATTTCATAACAGCATAAACGTTTGAATCGTGGTAGCAGTACGAGTTGCAAGATTTAATATTTACTGATTATTTTCCAATTATTCTTGAAA
The DNA here is from genome assembly GCA_947361185.1 of Charanyca ferruginea. Taxonomy (NCBI): domain Eukaryota; kingdom Metazoa; phylum Arthropoda; class Insecta; order Lepidoptera; family Noctuidae; genus Charanyca; species Charanyca ferruginea. The sequence goes on from OX376058.1 coordinate 10,348,131, forward strand.
ACGCTGTCTACTAATAAATCGGTTAACACTGTTCAAGAACTAGCTTGCTTTATTACATGATAGCTCTTGCGATATTACACACAATTACAGGGATCATTGCAAAATTTACTCATCTTTGCTCATCGGCTACGGGGAATTGAGAAGCATGTTAAGCATCGGCCATAGCATACTCAGGCCGGTATCACATAACATAACAAGCATTACATAAACCTAGTTATAATAACCAGTCAAATCACTAGAAACTATTAGAAGTCTTGAGTTAGGTTCTGCTACGGCATCATGCCGCAGCCGCGACTTGTATTGTTTACGCTGCCATCTTGGTTTCTCCCGCGTATTTTGTGCACATGCGCACTCAACGGTTGACCTTAAGTTTTTCGCTCTGGGAACAGTAGCCTGCAGGTACTGCGTATATAGAGATCCGGCTAAGAATTAAGAGAACAAAAACTGCGCAATAAATAATCATTGTATAATATGTACTGCTACAATAATTGAATTCTTCTTTCATAATACATACGTATATCATACATGCTCATTACACAAACATGTTGACGTTTATCAACTTGTTTGTGTGTTACCTAGACTTAAAGTCATCGATAGGTACTTAGATACGATGATTTAATATAACGAACCGACTTTTACTGTACATAGTTTCGATCCAGATTTGATCAGTTAGGAAGCCAAGTTCATATTGAGTCACGTTGTAAAATATATAATTCTCTCCCTACTCAGGAATCATTCCAGCTGATACCGGTAAGCCGATTTTACAAAGGGTTTTTATTTAAAAACATAATAATATGAGTTGCACTTGACTGTGAACGGGTTTATAAACCAAAAATACAGTCAAACCAAACAGTCAAAAAAACTCTTACAGTCAAAAAAACTCTTACACCATTAATGGTTTAGTAAATCCCTCAAAAACTCTTTTTCTTAAAGAATTTTTATGGGTTAGCCATTCCAGAATAACGCATTGGTGATGGGTTAAGCCCTACAAGATATTATAAGGGCTAACCGTTTTATACGGGGATGTACGGTTCCTGTTTCTCATAATAGTCGTGTAACCTTGAATAGTGACTAAGATATCTTATTTAATTATTATAACATGTACAAATAATTCTAATTATACCACCTAGTAACAATTCTGTGCTAGTTAATCATACAGTACATAAATAATGACAATGAATAATATTTTCTAGTAATTAAACACAATAGTCTAAATAATTGGTACCTACCGTCCAATGACACACGTCTAGTATAAAATATGCGTTGTTCGATGATACCCTTTTTGATCTACAGCACAAACCTCAAGAGAGATGTTGTATTTGACGTCACGAGACCAGCACGATAGCTTTTTAACAAAAAAGACAACCGCCTTCAAAATCTAAAAAGTGATAAATAACATTAGCACAGAACACACATGACTTAAGTTTCGGAAGTCGGTGGCAATACAAAATGCTTTTTTGTTCAAAAGCTTTTTTTAATATTATATTCGTTTTTGTATTTTGGTTTATCCACATCCTGGGAATTAACTTAGCTATTAGTTTGTGCTAATTAGAACCTTTGGTGTGTAAGTATTTTTGATTAGTTCATCATGTAATTCAACTAAAAATACTATAGTATAAAAAAAATGAATTACTAAATTGCCTTGTCACCGAACTTGATACGTTTGCCAAATAGCAGCTCCATTATATACCAGCAAATAGTCGAAAAATGGTTTGCAAATTTAGAAACGACTACTTACATACGAACATTGCATGTTCTAAAAGCTACAAAATGTATAAAAGTTTAATAAAAGTTTGTACCAAGTAGACATCATACAGATATTAGAACGGGTTGTTGGACTTTCGGGACCGGGGCCGCGGTCCCGGACTCCACTTATAGATATAATAATTATTTTTGAGTAGTATTTTGGGACCACAAGAAAAAAGAAGTTAAAGTACACGTAACAAAAAAGCTGATATGTATAATATTTTGGTCAACAATTCCATGAATTATCAGTACCGGTACAAAATAAAGAGTAGGTACCTAATATTATTTAGTTGAACTTATAAAAGGATAGTTGTAGCCAGTGGCGGATTTACAGTCTTGGCAACTACTGGGCCTTAGGGCAAATCCGCCATTGGTTGTAGCTATAAAATAACAATACATAGGTATATCAATCATGTATAGGAAAAGAGAGAGGGAGAGAGAAGTATGAAGAATATGAATACAAAAACGAGCGTCATACTTAATACTGAATTTCGACAGTTAATTATTTCGACACGGTCCCAATTTCAAAAAACAATAATTGAGTAGGTACTCATTGTTTCGACAGAACATACAGACAACACTCACCTTCGAAAAACCATACTTCGACAGAACCGTTCTTTGATATCCACTTGTTCGGCGGATCTCTATTTCGACAGAACAAATCTCATTCTACACATGAGGCCCGGTCGACACGGTGCCCTGCATCGCGCGAGGCTCCTTTACTGGGTGGTTTAGAAAAAAAAGCACGAAGAGGATGGCGGGATCTTTCATCCGCTTCTAGCCTAACCTGTCCGATTAGGGGTGACTCAAGTTCTTTTGCGAAAACCATACAGCAAAATTTAATGATTATTGTCACATTTCAGAGCAGAAGGTAACCGCCAAATAAGTGCGTATCGAAGAAGGGTTTTGTTGAAGTAGTGTTTTTCGAAGGTGTGTGTTGTAGAAGTATGTTCTGTAAGACAATGAACATGACATGACAGAGCATGCTAGTCGATATGTTCTGTCGAAGTAATGAGTAGTCGAACTATTGTTTTTGTATATTTCCTAATTTTTTTTTGTTGACCGTACTTTTCCCCAAGATATACCTAACTATATTTATTTTATTAAATTTGTAGTCCCAAAATACTACCAATTTTTATATTTATAGGTGGTATCCGAGAACGCGGTTCCGTTTCCAAAGACCCATTAGAACTAGTACCAGACGCAAGCTCACCAGACTTTTTTATGTTATTTAATTGATGTAGGCAGTAACATGCCGCTGACTATAAGCGCGCTTTACGCAGTTTATCGCTTTTCCATGTATAATATTTAGGTAACTTCTCGTTCACACCGAACCGGCTATACTCTGTTACCTACTACGTAGGGCGTTGCACACTGTGGCTGATAGTGTGAGCATACTCACAGTCAGCGGCGGACAATACGTTTGGTGTGAACGATGCCTAAGCACGTGGACCAAAGTTGTCTGATTTGATAAAATATAAAAATAAGAAGCATATGAAGCGATTGGTAAATAAATCTACACTAATATTATAAAGAGAAAAGATTTGTATTTTTGTATGTTTGTAACGAATAAACTCAAAAACTACTGGTCCGATTTAAAAAAATCCAATCGAAAGCTACAGTATCCCTAAATAATTAAAAAAAATAGGGGTCCTCAAAAAAAATCACTCGGACGAAGTTGCGTGCAAAGTGCTAGTAATAAATAAATTAAAACGTTCCTAAAAATTTTGTGCGTATTGGTGGAATAAAGTGTAGGTGCATCGCCGCCCTACGACTACTGTGTTGTCTGCTCGTCTGATGATGCAAAGGACGTAAAGGAATGACATTTTGTTGAATAAACGATTTAAATGTTTTAATCCAGTGTACACATTATTTTCAAACCACACAGAGTGTGGACTGAAAAATAATATATTCGACAAAACACCGATAGGCTAGCAACTTTGCGACGAAGTTCTGGCAGATATATTTAAATGCAAGTGTGGCAAGGTATGCATATGGGGATGCATACCTTGCCACACTTGCATTTAAATATATCTGCCAGAATTTCAAGTCAACCTGTACCTACCTATAATGTTATTGTAAAAACGTTAACCTTTACTTTACATGGCGTATTTGTGCAAATATTCGCCTTACTTGTATAATACAAAATCGAATTTATTTCAATAATCATGGGGTACATTTTGTGTTATCCAAATAAGGCGATTTTTTGCACAAATACGCCATGTGAAGTGCGGGTATTAAATCGCACGGAACTATATCTTAGATATCGCCTAGATTTTTTAAAAATATGCTTAAATTGTAGTTGCATATTGATAACACTGCCTGGGCCAGTCACGGGTGTGCCAACTGGCTACATCATAAACATAGTTATAATAAAATTCCTCCCTAGTGTTCCTTAATATGATAATAAATTAGCTAGCTGATGGGGGGTAATTTGTGCCAATAATTGAATTGTTTACGGAAACAGCATTTTCTAACCTCCTTACGTATAAACGTATTTATAAAGTTAACTAGTAATAAGGATTGGTGTCTGCTTAACCATACTTACATGTTTTGACATCGCATCTTCACGCGTGGGCAGTAGGCACCGTTTAGAAAAAAGGGGATTCATGTTTAATTTCTAATAATCTAATGTTTAACTGCATATTCATTGATTCAAAAATTCCATAATAGGGTGATTACTTTCAAAAATTGCAGGTTATAATAACTTAAACTTTGTTTGTTCCAGTATGTCCATCGATGGACATAAGAAACAACCACACAGGGCTCAAGCAGCTAAGAAACTGCCGAGTCATCGAAGGTCAGCTCAGCATCGTACTGATGGAGCGCACCACGCCTAAGGACATCGAGAACATGACCTTCCCGCTTCTGAGAGAGGTCACCGATTATATTCTGATATACAGGTGAAACCGATTAACCTTAAAATCATAGGGCTCTTCCCCGCATAAAGATTAGGGTATTTTACTCTATACGAGAAAAAGTCTATAAATATGTTATTGAGACAGTTTAGGCATAAAGCAGTCGGAAAATGTAAGTTTTAGTTCATAAAATAACAAAACAAATTTTTAAATTAAATTCAAAGTTTTCAGTATTTTTAATCTGTTATAAAACACCATGAAATAGTAGCGGCCATGTTATTACGCCGTACGGCTGTGTAAACAAAAAATTGTCAACTGTCAGTCAACTGATTGGCGTAATAATTAATAATATATAGGCTTTGTATTTTTATTTATTTTCGTAACCAACGTAATTTTTTCATTATTACCCCTATTACAAAATATGCTTTTAATTATTTTTAAATGATATACAATTATCATATTTAATATGAGCTCATTTGATACAAAACGAACTAACGTCATTTACGCTGAGCACTATGGCGTCCAGTAAGAGGCGTTTTCGTCGAACTACGCGCGAAATTTGAAAATTGAAAATTTAGATGTATTTTTATGGCATTTATCGATTGAATAAAAATTTTGTGTTTTTTTTTTGGTGGCATATTAGCACTACAGAATTTCATTGAGACACTTCAAAAATGGGTGTAATACCCTATTCGAAGACTGGCGCGTGGCTCGTACCGGACAATGACTTAATAAAAATGTATCTAAATTTTAAATTTTCGAATTTCGCGCGTAGTTTGACGAAAACGCCACAAAATTTTTATTCAATCGATATGTGCCATAAAAATGTATCTAAATTTTAAATTTTCGAATTTCGCGCGTAGTTTGACGAAAACGCCTCTTACTGGACGCCACATTGCTCAGCGTAAATGACGTCAGTTCGTTTTGTATCAAATGAGCTCATATTAAATATGATAATTGTATATCATTTAAAAATAATTAAAAGCATATTTTGTAATAGGGGTAATAATAAAAAAAAATACGTTGGTTACGAAAATAAATAAAAATACAAACGTTTACAAACGTTCGTTTTCGTCAAACTACGCGCGAAATTCGAAAATTTAAAATTTAGATACATTTTTATGGCACTTATCGATTGAATAAAAATTTTGTGTTTTTTTGGTGGCATATATTAGCACTACAGAATTTCATTGAGACACTTCAAAAATGGGTGTATTTATTATGATTCAATACAATTCTCACAGATCTTGTTGAAATATGTATATTAGATAATAATAATAATAATATGTGGGGACATTTCACATAGATATACATAATATTATAAGTTTTGTTGTGAACTGTTGTTCGTAGAATTGAATTTACCTGGAAATGACACAAATTAACTTCCAGGGTCCCTTTCATATGCAGCTATTCACTTACTGATAGAATACTAACCGAAATCTCCTAGTTAGCTAGTTAATAAATACTTAACCAAACTTTGAACACGAGCAAATTCATATCACTGTAATTTTATAATCCCTCACTTGTCAAGAAAGTTTTACTCTGCTTGCAAATCTCTGACGGTAATGAGGTTGAGGAGGTCATCTGTAGTATATGAGTATTGGTTTTGTAAATACAATCAAAACCGTTTGCTGATACAGACCTCCATGAGGAATATTGGGATACTGTGGATAATTTATATGTTCCTGCTGCTGGACTGCTAATAACAGTACTTAGTAAGCTCAAATATTAGCAATTAGAGTTAGGAATCGGGTTTTGTTTTAAGTACCAATGAGAGGGTCTTTTGTAATTTAACTGGTTTTAATGTATTGTAGGACGAAAGGTGTGCAGAATCTGGGTACCCTCTTTCCCAACCTCTCGGTGATACGCGGAATACAGCTCTACAAGGATTTCGCTCTCGTTATATTCGATAATGAGCATTTGGAAGTAAGTTGTTTTTACATTTAATTTGCAACAGATTAGCGTTATTATGTGCTGATTAATAGTACCTAAATGTGTGTTTAACATTATTGACCGTATGTGATGCGACCATTCTACAATCTGCGTTAATTATTGGGAATGCAAAATCGGTTGGACCTAGGTACATATAGTATAATTTATATTTTTATTAACATGCTCCAAGATACCAAAGTCGCCATTAGGAAAATCTATCATGGCGTTTACTTGCAAGCTTGGGCCCTTTTCCAGAAGTCTTTCAGGTGTCGGCTAGGTTTTATTATATAATATTGTTAAAAACTGTTATTAAGACCGCCCTTCCCCATCGGACGAACTTCAACGCGAGCGTGTTTTTTTTTTTTTGTTTTAACCAACGCTAAGCTCGAAAACAAACGAGTGAGTGAGAACGCGATGACATCACAGGAAAATAGGCGCGCAGAAATTTCACAAAACTTGTTCCATGACATGCGTGTTTTAAACAAGCCTTACAGGTTTTTGGTAATAATGTTTGTAATTTAGAATCACCATTACATGTGCAAGGTTTGTATGAAGCTATTTTTTTACATTTTTAATGTATGAGTGCATTATGAACGACCAAAGTTTACTTCTTCGGCCAAATTTTCGGACGTGTTTACTGAATTAGTTTCTCAAAAAAGTTTTTTTTTGGCTTCATACAAACCTAGATTTTAACGACAAGTTAACTGGGTGTTAAAAATATTTAGAAAATAATTTGTTATAACGCCGTAATCGCGTACGAGCGTTTGTATGGGAAATATGACGGCATGGGCGCTCTTAATTACTGTCAGTCACTTTTCGTGGTTCATAACTTCTGTTAAAGGTTGGAAATTTATAGCGTCTAACCAGCGTCTAGCCAGGGCTTTTTAAACTTTTTGTACTCACGGATCACTTTCACAATTTAAAAAACAATTCCACGGACCTCTGTCAAAGAATATATTAGAAAAAGAAAACAAGCCTTATTTCGAGTTCGTTGGCTTGGGCGAGAATTGCGAGAAATGCAGAGTTTACTACACAATTTCCTATAAATATGTTGTGAGTTAGGGGCCGTCTCCACAAGCGAGTGAATCGCAACGATTCCGCGCTTCTATCGTCGGGTAATCTCGGTCTTAATAGACGGCGATACGATGACTTTTCGCTCGGACTCACCCACTCGTCGCATCGCCGCGATAACATCGCCTTGTGTAGACACGTTCTAAGAGAGTGTATAGAAATACGTGGCACGACGATAATATCGCAGCGATTCTCTTGCTCGTGGAGACAGCCCCTTAACTGACTTACTGCGGAACTCTGATACACATGCTACGGACCCCTAAGGGGTCCGTGGACCCCACTTTAAGAAACCCTGGTCTAAGCTCTTCCTCTCTAGTCTAAAAATTTTGACCATGGTAAAATGATAGGATAGGTCTGGAGATCTCAACCCAATTGTCCGTTTAGCATTTTAAATCTCTAATCACATAAACCAAGTATATAAACATAACATATTAATTATAAATTACATACACACTGACACACTATTACATTTACAATATCTTACATTTGCGCAGAATTATATTAAATTAAATCCGTGTTTAGTTCTTTGGATTGTCAAATCAATCTTCAAGAAATCAAAATGCAGTCTTTCTCGTTGTTAGATTTAACTTTAGAATAACATAATGGTAAATGCTTGTATTTCTATCCGCAGTCCTTGGGTCTTCGTTCTTTAATGAAGATTGAGAGGGGTGGTGTGCGAATACAGCAGAACGACAGGCTTTGTTACACAAACACAATTGACTGGACTCGGATCACCTCGGATCACGCCGACAATGTTATTAGGGTAAGTAACGTCAATAATTAAGACAGTTTTATAAAGGTAATAATGCTCATGTAATTTGTATCATCCTACGACATATTGGGTGTATGTAAAAGAAGAAATCAACACATTATAAAAAAAACATCACTATAATTCATTATCCAATATGTAATTAATAATCAAATTGCTGAGTGTCTGAATTGAATGCCTAAATAAGTATTTCTTGTTAGTTTGTATTTGTATCATATAGTGTTTATAAATCAAAAACGTTTATAAACGATAATATAAGTAGTATTTGTATGGGTGGAAGTGAAGTTGTACCTTCTCAATTTTTATTTATGACACGACTGTTGTTGTTGCTGCTGTGTTATGTTTGTTTTCTGGGTTCATGTATGTATGTGAGTTTCTTTATGGCACCATTACTTCTAAACGCCTGACGAGCTGATTTAGATGTTAGGCATACTAAGAAGCCTTGCAATCATCTCAAGCAACATAAGCAAGAAAAAAAAAACAAAAGCTTTTTAGTTCAAATTTTTGGCAGTCGTGTTTTATTAACTTTTTAAAATGATTTTTATACAACAAAATAGCTTGTCATTAGTTGCCATCTACATAACGCTGCCATAAATAAATAATATAGGGTAACTCTATTCTGTGGCATTGCCTCTGTCCGGACATGTGTCCAATAACAGTGGAGTAGTGCCCTCTCATAGTTATTATTATTGTTCTTCACCAAACTTGTTCTGGTCATGGAACGTGGGATCTTGTTATTAGTTCCGCCACGACTAGTGTTTACCTACGTTACACACACATATTAATTAACATTTGCCTTATTTTAAACATAACGTATTACGTTTAGTTTTCTGTGACACTCATGTTATGTGCTTTATAATAGCAATATGTAGACTAGTATATTATTTGTTCAGTCATAATTAATTCAATCACGTAAATGATTCAAAGCTTTATTATTAAGACAATTCGCAGCTCATCCCATAGCATCTGCAAACGCATAAAAAAAAGAAACAATCCATTTGGTATGTTTCACGAAGATGATAATCATTAACTAGTGTTGTGATATTTAATGGATCGTGCACATAGTGTTGAAATGAGTAACTCTTATAATTATTTGGGTGACCTCGTCATCTCCCAATTAACGTTAATATTGATCTAATGTATTGTTCATTTGTAGTTGAACTACGACACTCGACTGTGCGGGCTGTGCCCGAATGCACAGAGTCGAGTGAAGGACCTTCGACAGTCGCATTTGCAGTGCCCGTCTGATGCAAATGGCCGGTTGTTATGTTGGGATGACAAGCATTGTCAGAAGTGTAAGTATTACTGAGTATTACGATTTATTTATTTATTTTTTTATTTATACTTCATGCGCAAAGGTACAAAGGCGGACTTAATGCCTTAGGCATTCTCTACCAGTCAACCAAGGGTGATGAAGAGATAATATGGCGGGTGCATAACAAAAAGTAATAATTAAAAAGTTAAAAAGATATAAACTCATATACATAATTATATATCTGGATACCATATACCTACATAAACATATACATACATACATACCTACATATATATAATATGTAAAAGAAAAGGGGGTTTTGAGATGACTCTGCTTACTTGTTCTGAAAATAAAATCTCAATTTCCGCTTAAATGCATACCGAGTGGTGGCCATCCTGATATCGAGAGGAAGTGCATTCCAGAGAAGAATGGCTTGAATATGAAAGGAAGAATGAACGAAATCAGAAGTATGAGAAGGGCAAAGTAAAAGAAGATTGTTAGAAGACCGCAAATTCCTAGTGTGCAAAGAACATAGATATTGAAAGTGGGATATTAAATAAGAAGGAGGAGAGAGAGATATCTACTTAAGTTTTTATGGGTTCATGAATGATGTGAATGGACGATGACTGAGCTATGAGATATTTACGCACTTTGGTTGTAAACTAATAAATTATTATAAGGAATTGATGGACGTATTATAAACAAAGGGAGCAATGGACTTGGGGTATGGGTCATTGAGTATCACGTTACGTAAATGATGCAATGATATGGTCGTATGATACACGCCCTGTTGTAATCATTTGGCTCTCGGTCGTGTACAATTTTCGGTGATCTCCTTTTAAATTGTTCCCCCATGTTCCTAGAGCGCAAAGGGTCAACCATTACATTACAGTTAGTTGTAATTTGTAATGTTATAGAACGTGAACACAGCCTGTTCTTCATGAGTAGATCAGTCTTTAAATAATAAATCATAGAATAATAAAGCTTATGTTTGGCTACACTGCCAGTCCGTTCCGGAGTATTTGTACTGACAAGTTTAATTTTGTCATATGGAGATTGATGGTATGGTATGGTACGGTAATTACGTTCACGCACTCAAGCAAAATTCTTTCGATAAGGTTTAGACACGCAAATCATGTTATAAGAGCGTGGTGTTATTCGTGCAGTATTTACGACGTCGTGTGGCGACCGAGGCTCCCTGGACGACGACGGCACCTGCTGCCACAAGGCGTGTCTGGGCGGGTGCTCCGGGCCCACCGCGCAGGACTGCTACGTCTGCCGCAACTACTCCTTGGGTTACGGCAGCGAACGGAAATGCGTGGACGCCTGCCCTGCGAATGGCACATATCAGGTGACAACATTACTTGGCCTGTACTGTTGAAGTAACTCGGCCCAATTTTAAGGTACAGTAGGATGTCCTAATTATCATTATTGAGTATCCTAATTTATTGATGTAGGCGTGTTTAATTAGGACACTCAATAAAGAAAGTATGTTTGCAAGTAAACGTGTATTCTAGTAGCCACAGGAAGGCTTTCAAGATCGTTGAAAGTTCGGTGGTAACAACATACACTCAACGAATTAGCTGAAATCACTGCAGGAATGCAGACAATTCGTGTTTTACGTTAATTGTTGGTCGGAAATGGACCAATATGATGTACTTACTCAACAAGAAGTGTTGTTATTATTGTATAGTTGTTCCGACGCTGTGTGACGGAGCAAGAGTGCCGGTCCACCCAGCCACCGCTCACCGCCGATGCGGGCAGGAAGTACAAAGTATTCGGCAACCGTTGCGTCTACGACTGCGATATCGGGTTTATGGAGGTGAGAACTAATAAGGCTACGCGCGCACTACGAATTTTAATCGTTGCGATTTTAAAAATGCGAAATGAAATCGATTGAAATAAAAGGAAAATCGCATACGAATTGTTCTCGCAGTGCGCGAACTCTAGAATATTGGTATTGTTTACAGATTTGCGATTATTATTCGCAACGATTAAAATTCGTAGTGGGCGCTTAGCCTAAATGTTAAAAGGAAATAAGCCCACAGCTGCGTTAGGCGGAAGCCTGCGGAAGAATGGACGGAATTCTTGAATTTAACTAAAAGTGCAGTTACAAGTTGCTGGTCGTTTGTCAATGAAAGTATTCATCAGAAGTCCGCCTGACGCAGTGACGCAAATATAAAAAAAAACAATACCGTACAGTTAACGAAAAAAACTACCAATATACATTTTGCCACGATTATTAGGTGGGCGATGCACAAAACTCAACATGTCGAAGGTGTCCGTCGTCCGGCTGCGTCAAGGAGTGCGGGGGCGGCAAGATCGACTCTGTGGCGGCGGCGGAGAAGTTCCGCGGCTGCACGCACGTCAAGGGCAAGCTCGAGATCACCATACGCGCCTCTAGTGGTGAGCTTTATCAATATGATCAACTTCAACTCTTGATTAGTAGCCGTCAGTTGCAATAAGTCTTGATTTTGTATGAACAACATATATTCAATGGTCATTGGGCAAAATCTGACCCAGTTAACGATAGTTTTCCTGCAAAAACCAAATTAGTTTTACATTTAATTTTGGATAGTTATTTTAATGTTAAATCATGGGAATAATAAAACAATGTATTTAACAGAATGCTTCACTGAAAGCATTCTGTTAAATACATTGTTGAACTATACCGGAACAATGAATTGGTTAACCACAAAACATTAATACGAGATAAAATGCAGTCGCGACATGTCAGGAGCAAAAAATACTATACTTACATATTGGTGAGCCCAACAAGACGGTTATATTCTCTTTGGCCTGCGCCGTTTTTAGGCGATATCATGTCGAATAAAACTTAAAAACTCTTTTAAACTTGTTTTATTTTTACTTATTTTATTTTTAAAATCAAGAAACCAATAAAAATGTGCTAAGCCTTGTCATAATTAAACCTTATAATTGTATTTTTATTTTTTTAGATTAATGGTTTTTTTTCCATTATCTGCGTTAATGCGACATATTTGCAAACTAGATACGTTTATCTTAACATCCTACCCTATTTTTTTACTGTAGGCCGTGGGTATATGTTCCATACGTAGTTCTCCAATGACTTTTGACGAAAAGCCCATTTGATGGTTCAAACAAAATTAAGACTTGGACAAATAAAGACAAATAAAATAATAACAACTGACGAAGGTTGTTATTATTTTACCTAATTTCCGCATAATTGTGACACACGCGGGATAGCTGCGTGGGCGCTTCCACTTGTTTTTTCTATTCCGTGGTTGTAATAATATTAATAATTATGATGGTTTAAAAGTTAGAAGAGAAAAAATATCTTTTCCTAATCTGCATTTTTTCGATTGATAAAAATATTGATGCTTTAATTGTTACTTCAGGAAGTTTTAGAGCGAAGGTTGCTGTAAAGTAACGCCAAGCAACCAGAAAATGTCTGTGTACTAAACTAAAAAAAACAAAAAAGGCTATTATTTTAAAATTGTTGTTTAATTTGTAGGTAACACACTATCCCTACTGGAAGAGTCACTGGGTGAAATACGAGAGATAACTGGTTCGTTGCAAGTAATACGAGCATACCCACTTGTATCGTTGATGTTTCTAAGAAGTCTTAAGAAAATCACAGGAGCATGGGATACAGATGCCAATAAAGGATTAATAAAAAATAGGTGAGGCAAACTAATCTTATTATACATATGCTTTTTCATTATTAAATATTTTTGGTTGCATTGTGTATCTATTACTTTAAAAAATAGATATTATGTGAATGTTAAATTAATGGAGGAACATCGTTTGAGCTAAGATGTTACCCCACAGAGGTCACGACCTTCAGCATAGAGGTGCGGCGAGGAGCAGGGGGCTGAAGATTCTGTTCAATACTAGTATTATAAAAACACAATAGAGTAGATTAGATTGGTATGTTTGCTTATTTGTTCATAATATATCTAAATAATAGGTCAATTGTTCTTTCCTATTCATGTCTCCAGACTTGTTAAAGATTCTAGGTGACTCTTTTTGCGATTTACCACTAGGCCCCCAAAACTTTACCTTTACGATCCATTTCCAAATAAATAATTAATAATAATGTGAATCCTTAAACAGTCTGTTCATTGCATTAGGAAAAATGTAAACTTGCAAAATAACGGTCAACAATTGGCCAATGTGAATGAATGTTTTCGTTAATTCTTCAATGTATAATCATTATGTAGAAGCCTTATTTTTATGCCATAATTTTGTCTTTTTTTTCACTCCTTTCAATGGAAAAAAATGATATTATTTAGTATTTTTATTTACGGAGCCATATGTATGAATTGATACACAGATACAATATGAGTTGTAGGATCCACTTATTTATGAAATACTTAAACGTTAAACTATTTATATTCTGATTTACTTATAGCTGATAACGTTTCAGAGGTCAAGTGTTACATATATTCAACAACCCGAACCTCGAGTTGTTATGGGACTGGCCAACTCACGGTGACATTGAAATCTCAGGGGGCTCCCTGTTCATACATTTAAACCCAAAGCTGTGCTACAACACCCAGATACTGCCGCTTAAGAACATGACTAGGAATCCAAGGTCGAACTTCACTGAAATTGAAGTGTCAGAAGACAACAACGGAAATCAGGCCTCCTGTGAGTAGTTCACGATGTTATCTAGCACGACGCACATGTCATTCGTGCTTCATATTGAATGTACTGAAATAGAGACGAGTCTCGTCTCCGTCGTTTCCTCGTTGCTGAGGTTGGAGACCAATTAGAAGTAGATAGTAGAAATTGCATCGAAATTATAGTACATATTTCTAAAAGTGTTTTTTTTTGCAGGTTTACCAGATAAGTTGCATTTGCGGGTGAGTCAGCTGTGTGACCGAGCGGTGGTCCTCACGTGGAACATGTACTGTCCCGAGGACATCCGCAAGCTGCTCGGCTACTCCGTGTACTACATCCCCACCAAACCGAACCAGAACGTCACCATGTACGAACAGAGGGACGTGTGCTCCGACATGTTAGTATACACTTATTGTTTGTTTTATAGGTAGTTGTGTTGCATGCATCAATGGCAATATGCTAAAGCTAAATAGCTAATAAAAAAAAAAGAATAAGTATTTTATGGCGATGGATTTTGGTTGTTTGTACCACATTCAAGTGTTAAGAGGATATTGCCGATAGCGCGATCCATACCAACGTATATACTAGACATACTTAGGTAAGTAATACAACTCAATGTTTTGTAGATAGAATAAGTACGGTTTCCAAACAAAATGAAACTAAATTTAAAATCTCCTACAGGATTATAAAATGACTAGCAACCCGACCCGGCTTCGGCCTATAGCCTTCCTCGAAAAATGGACTATCCAACACAAAAAGATTTTTTCAATTCGAACCAGTAGATCCTGAGATTAGCGCGTTCAACCAAACAAACAAACAAACAAACTCTTCAGCTTTATAATATTAGTATAGATTATCATTTTGAAACAAGTTTTTTGAAGGGAAACTGACTAACCACAAGGCTAGATCCGAGTGCCCGTATCCTAATTACAAAATATGACCGAAATATATCTAGACAACTTTTATATGTTACCGAAAGTATCCTCATAATTCTGTTTTTAAACATGTTTAATTATCCGGACAGTGAATGGGATAATACCGTTTATCTTCTCTTATTTTACAGATGGAATGTTCTCGATATAACGATAGACGAAGCACGTAATGGTTCAAGAGAAGTTCCTTCTGGCAACCAAAATGACATTCTGTTGAATCCATGTCTGAATATGCAGCCTTCCTTTTACCTACTATCACATTTGGTCCCTTACACGCGATATGCAGCGTATGTAAAGACCTACACCACGTTGCAGGAGAAAAAGGGTGCACAAAGTTCCATCATATACTTCACGACCTTACCTGGCAGTAAGTACCAAATGACGTTTGATAAAAAAGAAAAAGGAATACTTCCACACTTTAGATCTGGGTTTGATCTTTGGGTATGGAGAGTAGAGGCAATGAGAACTATCTCATATGAGGAGGAAAATTGAAAAAGTGTCACGCTTTAAACAGTAAATAGCAGTTCCAAAAACCGCCAAAATGGCGTTAGCGTAGACACAGGGTATGGTATGAATTTAGCAGTGGTGGGATTAAAATATACCGAGTTAGAAAATGTTTACCCGGTCGCGATTGTAGCTCCACCCTTATTTAACACATTTTAACGGATACACAGCCAGTTCTCCTTACCTTTAAGGCCTACGCAGACCGGGACGGCATGGCAAGGGATTTAATTTGTTTGCTAATGGACATTCAAACGTATCGATACAGAAATACGACATAAATTGCTATGCTTTAAAATTATGAGGGATGCCACGATATCATTTTAAACCATAGCAATTTATGTCGTATTTTTATATATATACGTTTGAATGTCCATTAGTAAAAATTTAAATCCCTTGCCATGCCGTCCCGGTCTGCGTAGGCCTTTACCCATAGCTACTCTTGAGAGATAAAACATAAATTGTCACGACCACTGACTATAACTTATTAAATCTGCTGCGAGTGTCAATCATGAAGGAAAACTTAACAGTAAATGTTTGTAGGGCCCAGTCCACCGCAGGGCGTGTCAGTGGACTCGTTGTCACCGCACTCTGTGTTCATCCGCTGGTCGCCGCCGGCGATGCCCAACGGTACCATCGTACTGTACCACGTCGCGGTGCAAGCCAGCAGCTACAACGTACCCCAGCTCCTAGTGGGGAATACCAACTACTGTGCTAACCGTAAGTTATTTCATTATGTCCAAACTTCTATGCTTTGGACTAGTTCTTGGCGAAATTCACCAGCGCAATAATATTTAGACATGGCATTCAGATTTACCCAGTGTTAGTAAAATCAGGCATAAGTCAGCTTTGTATTTTTGTATGTTTATAACGAATAAACTGAACCAATTTCAATAATTCTTTCACCAATCAAAAGCTATCCCTGAGTAACGCAATGTAGCCAATATTGCATTATTAGAAAATTTACGCGGACGAAGTCTTAAGCAAGTGCTAATAAGGTATATACTGTAACAACCTACTACCATGTTTTCTGGATATGATTACACAGTTCAGGAGGTACAGTTGGTACAGTCCCTAATACATCTATCTTGTTTCAGCGAGTGCCCTGGCGAACGTGATCACTGGTCGAACTGAAGAATCTACCGACAGTCAGGAGAAGGAGGCCACCGGTGACGTCACTAACGGTTCGTGCGACTGCAAGGAGGAAGACAAACCGGGCGTAAAGTTTAACTCCCGCGCAGAGAGAGAGCGAGAAGAAAGCATCAACTTCGAGAACGAACTGCAGAATACGGTACGAGATTCAAACTTATTTATTCGGGTTCAGACATCTTTATGGATGAATATTACGCTAAGTTGAGTCGTATCCGTACATATCTTTTGTAGGAATGAAGTGACGTTAAACCCTAATTCATTACAGGTGTACAGAAAACAGCCTGACAGACAGAAACATTCAAAAAGCAGGGTAAAGAGGTCTCTCGACCACTACATGAACAGTATGCTTGTGAAAGTGGCCGAGAGCGTCGTGCCCACGCTCGCACAGAACTACACCAACAGCACGGACGACAAAGGTTAGACGCGATTTAGTCATCATCTCTCATCTATTCACTGTCCTGTTAACATTTCTTTACGCCATCAACCTTGCCTTCTCTGTTCAACCTTCATGCCCTGCTTGTCATCCTCATCACGACCATCTAACATTCTCATTTCAGTAAACTGCAGTCGCATCGAGCCTAACGCTTGCGTCGTAAAGGATTCTACAGGTTATAAACATAGACATATTTGTTTTATATTACACGGGAATTTGGTTGCTGCATGTTGCCATCATCACGCCATTTTCACAAATGAAATCATCTTTTTATAAAGTTTGATCGTTTATCGTCGACTGATATAAAATAAATTCTGGACTTAGATAATTTTTTATTTGCATGACGTTTCGTAGTTGTTACAACGGCACCAGACCGCCACTGGCTGTCTTATGTATTGCATGCAGTCATTTTTTAGTAGTTAGTGAAACAATTTACAAGTACTTATGCAAATTTCACCTTGTATGTAAACAACTACTTCGTAGGAAACATTAGTTAATATACAATGCCGAGTCATTAAAATCTTATTCCAAGTATTTTCAAATACGTAAAATCATAAATCATATCAAGAAATACAATTAAATTATAATAATGTAGATTCACGGTGTCGTGGTTACCTTTGTGTGCCGTCTACGTGTTTAGTAGTTGTTTTTCCCCTTCTTCCCCTTCTTGTCTCCTCTTCACAATATTCATCAACTTTATTTTCAATTTCATTCTTTCACACTACCATCTTTAAGCTGATGTTCCGCAAACTCCTAATCTCTTATATGACGTATGTCTTGAATTATTTATAAGGATTTACATTTTCGCCAGGAGTGCTCAAGGATTAATAGTTAACCTTAAGAAGATCCAAATAATGTTTCTGTGTTCTTCAATGTTATGTTAACACCCAATTTCAGAATCAAGTACTTGTTACATAAAGGTTTTCAAGACAAATAACGTATAAAAAACTTTAAAATCTTATATGTAACAGCTACATTTGTCGGCAGGGTACGTTGAATCCCTGTACTTCGAACTGGGAGGCGACACAAGGACTCTGACGGTAACGAACATGCGTCACTTCACGTGGTACACGGTTAGCATCTACGCCTGCCGCGCCAAGCACGAACAGGAGAACCTCGACGCGTACAACAGCACTTGGTGCTCTGAACGGGCTTTCAACACCTTCCGCACTTCGGAACTAGGTAATCAACACCTCTTGTAACTAATTTAATTTCCAATGTATGTGATTTCGAAAAAATAACCTTGATGCTTACACATAAGGTTTATTTCCCTTAGTGACTACTCTCCATCAGTTGATATATCGTCTATGGCTATCAGACAATAAATAATAATTATAATATTTGCAGTGAATGCGGATATAGTGGAGAACTTGCAAGCGGAGGTGATTGTATCGAACCATACATCAGCTGAAGTAAACGTGACGTGGAAACCGCCCAAGAACCCCAATGGGTTCGTTGTAGCGTACATCGTGCACCACTCTCGCGTTGAAGATACTTTGGCGGTGAGTATTTTTCTCTAATTATCTAAGAGTAAGATCCCAGAGCGGATAAGGTGAGAAAAGAATATTTGAAAGTGGCGTAAGTGACAGAAAAGTTGAAAGGGAATCGTTTGTCTTGGTATGGGCATGTGAAGAGGAGGGATGAAACGCATGTGACAAAAACAGTTATTGTGCGATTATTGATGTGGTGAGGGAGAGGAAGGCCAAAGAAAAGATGGATGGATGGATTGTTTTAAGAATGATATGAATGAAAATTGAGTTAGTGAAAGCATGACGATTGACTGGATGGAATGGGAGAAGAAAACATGTTGTGCCAACCCCAAGTAACATGGGAAGGAAGATGATGATAGTCTAAAATTCCAGAGTCGCCAGGTCTGCGTCATTATAACCCGGCTGCGTTTTCTTAAGAAGGTATGCTTACTTGCTAGCTTTAATACTGTCTTCCAACAGTGTTAAAATGACGTAGGCGACACTGGGATCTCAGCCAAAAATATTAATTTATTGGAATTTTCATTATGGATAATAAATCTGGTTTGGTCACATCAATTGGGCAGCTAGTGCAATAATAAATAGCCTGAAAAGTATCTCATTACTGATGAATTTCATTGCCTTTTAATAAGCTTCCATTTGATTTGTTGCGTAGGGCCAAGACGTGGGTTTGCAGAGCTGCATCACGGCGGACGACTACGAGAACAACGGGCACAGCTTCACGCTGCGCAAGCTGGCGCCCGGCAACTACAGCGTCGACGTCACGCCCGTCACCGCGGCCGGCGCCGGCAACGCCTCCTCCATCTACCCTCCCATCTTCATACCGGTAACTCATCGTAATACCCTCCTGGCCAGCAATCTCTTCGAGACTAGGCAACAATGCAGATGCTGCAGCATTTAGGGCATACTAGTGTGTACAGAGGCTAGCACAACAACCTGTCAAATTTCATAGATAGATTTTCAACTTTATCACAAAAGATTAAGGTTCATATTCCAACATTGGGAAAATTTGAAAATTTGGTATAGCTTGATGGTGCATCACTTTTACAGCCGACCACTGTTATAGTAATAATAATAATTTATTTCAGATTCGCACACATCCGTATTGTTGTCAGTAGCACAAATATACGTTTAACTTAACGTTAGTAACAACTTACATACTGAATAGATTAAAATAAAACAATAAATTTTTGGACAATCCGTCAGAGGACCGGTTCACTTGACTGTATGAAGTCGTATCCAGCGCTTAAGCATCGGAGAGTCCCATCGATCAGTCAATACGCGCAAGATGCTGTTGGAACTAGCGCGCGTGCGTGTTAGGATGGAGGTGCAACGCTTGCGCATAATTGTCGCAAAGCTATCTACGTTGGCCTCAGCAAACATGCCAGAGGCGCTGCAATACCGTGGCAGCCCCATCAGCATCCTGAACGCATTGTTGTACTGCACTCGCAGATCACTGTATACCCTCTGCAAATAGTTAACCCACAGGCTGCACGTGTAAAAGGATTGACAATTTATGGTCTGATAGTAATTAAGTAATTATAATCTTCTTTTGGCTTAGTAAACGTGTATGCTAATTTATAAAGTCTAAAAAACATTAAGTTAACGTAAAAACCATATTTTTTTGTAAATAAACCGTTGATCGTGGGCTCACCCGCCCTCGTGTCCTGTGCAGTTACTTGTAGTTATGATAGTTGTTGAATGATGTTCGTATTGTTTTTATAGTTTTACCGATCACATCTATGAAGGTTCGCCAAGTAATTAAAAATAAAGCTGTAAACTTACTTAGCTACAGAAGCACACCATTCTAATTTTCAATCTATTTCCAGGAGAGAACAGCTGAAGCCGCGTACGAATGGATCTGGGGCGTGGTAGGAGGCTGTGTCATAATGTTCTTAGTCCTTGGAGGCGGCATCTGGTACGCGCGGCGAGGCCTGCTTCCCTCCGCGGAGGCCAACAAACTATTCGCGAGCGTCAACCCCGAGTACGTGTCCACCATGTATGTGCCCGACGAGTGGGAGGTGCCGCGGACCTCCGTCGAGTTCATACGCGAACTGGGGCAGGGATCTTTTGGAATGGTTAGTAAATTGAACTCTATAAGGGTGTTACTACACCAATGGATCGATCGTCGATCGATGCCATCGATAGACATCGATCGACGGTGATCGATTGGTGTGGTAGCTTTAATTGATCGACGGATACCGATCGACTAACAAATGGATCGATTACCGGTCGACGTCAATCGATTTTACCCTGGCTATATTGCATCAGTTTCTTTCGAAATGTATTCACAAGAGGACGCGTTGTTGTTGGCCAGTACGATGTTGCTCGTACTATTATTACGGAGACGCAAACGCGCGCGGGGCGCAGGCGGGCAGCTGCAGGTGATAATGGGGAGCGGACGGCGCGCGGCGCGGGTAATCAAGCAGCTCGATCGACGTCGACCAATCCATTCTACCATCCATCGATGCCGTCGATCGACGATCGATCGATTGGTCTGGTAGAAACTATCGATCGACGTCGACTAATCCATTCTACCATCGATCGATGCCGTGGATCGACGATTGATCGATTGGTCTGGTAACACCCTTACAGTGACGAATTTTATTGACAGCGGATTAATTGTTTTACATTTGAAAATACTGTATTTTTTGTATGTTCCAATAATCTGACCCTGGGTGCTCATTTGGTTGCTCATTTTGTTGCAGTTGGCAAGTTTCATACAGGTTGATTTTTTTTTCAATTTTGAGTTTAGGCTAAAATCGGAATAGAAAGAAAGTTCAAGTGGTCATAGAAACTACAAACTTTGTTCTAGAAAAAACTAAAAATGCATAATTATCATTCATAGTATCACAAAAAAATACACTCTGTCTAAAACTTGTCACTTGTAACTTGTTGTTGTGTGTGTTCGAATTGATGTTAGCATAATTACGGTTAGTATTTAGTTTAACAAACACTTATGTAAAATCCACCATAATTTGATTTGTTTTCAGGTGTATGAAGGTCTTGGGAAAGGTATAGAAAAAGGAAAACCCGAGACGCGGTGTGCCGTCAAAACTGTTAACGAGCACGCTACTGATCGGTAAGTATATTTTACAAAATTTATACACGTACTTACTGAAAGATTATCGCTGGTATTATCGGGAGCACAATAAAACATAGATTTCAGTAATATACGTAAATTCGGAGACTGGCGCTGGGCTCGTACCAGACAATGACTTAATTCTAAATCCCACTATTACAAATATATCACACTTACATTTACATACATACATACATCTAGTCTTGGAAGTTTGTTAAAATCTTCTTCACTAGTAATATGAAATGTTTTAACCAACCCCGTCCTCACCTCTGTTGATCGATCGAACAGAAAGACGCTTAGTGTACGTTATTTTTGAAAATTTATTACATTTATTGGTACTAAGGAAAGGATATATTATTAATAAATGTGATTAAATTCTTACTTTTTCCTCGAGTTTAGTTTATAATAATAGAATAATTTTCAATCAATCATACTTACCCTAACATATACCTTAATGAGACTTTTACAATTCCTATGTACTTTCACTACTTTCAAAGTAAGAGTACTAAGCATAGTGTGAATGTCCCAGGGAGCGCCAAGAGTTCCTGAACGAGGCGTCAGTGATGAAGGCGTTCGACACGTTCCACGTGGTGCGCCTGCTGGGCGTGGTGTCCCGCGGGCAGCCCACGCTCGTCATCATGGAGCTCATGGAGTGCGGCGACCTCAAGACCTACCTGCGCTCGCACCGCCCCGACTCCGAGGCCTCGCTGCCGCGCAAGGGCGGGAACGACCCGCCCACGCTGCAGAACATACTGCAGGTATGTCAGCACGTAGCATTCCGATTGAACCAGTTCATAATCTATCTATAAAATACCTTTAAACGAGCAATTCTTGTATATAAATATACTAGCGACCCGACCCGGCTTCGCATGGGCCTTCCTCGATAAATGGACTATCCAACACAAAAAGAATTTTTCAATTCGAAGCAGTAGATTCTGAGATTAGCGCTTTCAACCAACCAAACAAGGAAACAAACAAACTCTTCAGCTTTATAATATTAGTATAGATCTGAATCTCGAAAACCGCTCCAACGATTTTCTTTGTATTTTTTTTGTATGCAGGGGTTTTCGGGGGCGATAAATCGATCTAGCTAGGTTTCATTAAAAAAAAAAACACGAAAAAGAAACGCTCTTTCGCCCAGATATCTATAGGTACTTATTACTTATATTTTATACTATTTATACTAATATGAAGTGTTGCTAAGCTGAAGTGTTTGTTTGTTTGTTTGGTTGAACGCGCTAATCTCAGGATCTACTGGTTCGAATTGAAAAATTATTTTTGTGTTGGATAGTTTATTTATAGAGAAAGGGTTTGGGCCCATGCGAAGCCAGGCCGGGTCGCTAGTTAATAATAATCTTGCGAAAGTTCTTGCAAAAAGACCGCCACATGGACGGATCTTGCGTCAGCGTTTATCAAATTCTCCTGAAGGTAGATATTAGGCCGTGCAGGACTAAATGTATGACAAGTTGTGGTTTGAAAGTTAATAAACTATTTAGTAGCTCAATTTTCGTATCCAATACAATTAGATATACAATAGCAACAACCAATTCAAAAATTAGACGACCGGGATTTACATTTTGATATTTTTTCAGATGGCTATTGAAATAGCCGACGGTATGGCTTACCTATCGGCCAAAAAATTCGTGCACCGCGACCTCGCGGCGCGCAACTGTATGGTCGCCGGGGACCTGACTGTGAAGGTCGGGGACTTCGGCATGACCAGAGACATCTACGAGACTGACTACTATAGGAAAGGCACCAAGGGCCTGTTGCCAGTGCGCTGGATGAGCCCTGAGAGCCTCAAAGACGGCGTAAGTTTTAATATCTCTCTTTCTTAGATGATGGGTCTACGCGCGCTCTCTTTTTACAATTGGGTTATAATTTTTTTCCAAATCTTAAAATTACTTCTAGATATTACTAGAAGAAAGAGTTAATACTAGATGAACTAATATAAATAAAAAAAATATTATCATAAAAAAAAATAAAGTTGAAGTTTTAAAACTATCTGCTAGTCAAAGTCAAAGTCAAAGTCAAAGCATTTATTTCAATTAAACCATTTACAGGCACTTTTGAATTGTCAAGGAGTCGGTCAGTTAGTCAGAGAGTTGAAGCTAGTTGCTCGTTCCAAAACGTAGGTAGGTCTCTATGGAGAAGAACGAGCAAGAAACTCCACGGACACTCTTTTAAATCAAGTTTTTACAAAGTTTGGTTACATTCTTGTTGCTTCTATATGTGAAAACGATGAAGGTAATCTAACAATACAAAACACAAAAAAGAAGCAAGATAAAGTGGCATCTAATTCATGGCAGATAAGAGCTGACCAATCTCCACTGACAGCGCCCGTTCACGAACATGACGCGTGAATCAGCACCATTTAGCTCAACCATTTTGAAGGGAGCCGAATGATCCAACACACGCGCCACCATCAGCGAGACATTTGAGCGAGCATGACAATACTCCCAACCGCCATGTTAATTTTTGTCAAACATAAAGGTATTAATATACATGGCTCCATGGTATTCACATTTACAAAATTGAAATAATGCTGCTAAATTATACAAAACTAAGGTTTCCAATGTATATTATTTTATCATATGAAGTGTGATAAGTTAATAATTTAAAAATATCTATATATAATAATAACGATACTCGTTACTCATGTCAATAGAAAAAGGGGTAGGAAACATCCTTTTCTTCCAATTTGGAAATTCCCTAAACTGGCTGTGGAGCAGGACCAGCATTTAGCCAAGCATCTTTATCATTGATGTAATCTTCTAACTTATAATATGCTTGTCTACATAGTGTGCGCTTAATACATGTTTTAAATTGTTTTTCATTCAATTGTAGAATATCAAGTGGTATTTTATTATAGCATTTTACACAGTACCCCATAAAAGAAGTATGTACTTTTGACAATCTGAAGCTTGGCTGATCTAATTTGTTCCTATTTCTAGTATAAACATTATGTCTGTCACCTATTTTATTAAAAAGATGAAGATTTTTTCGAACATGCATAATGTTTTCATATATATATTGACAAGGTACCGTCATGATGTTAATCTGTTTAAACAATTCTCTTAGAGATTCGCGTTTGCGGAGATTATAGATTGCTCTGACAGCCCGCTTTTGCAGTATAAAAATAGAATCCATATCTGCAGCCCGTCCCCATAGCAAAATACCGTAAGACATGATACTATGAAAATAGCTAAAATATACTAGCCTAGCGGTATCCACGTCTGTCAAATGCCGGATCTTTCTGACAGCATAAGCGGCTGAACTTAACCGCCCTGCAAGAGATGTTAAGTGAGGACCCCACTGTAGCTTGGAATCAATCGTAATCCCTAGGAAAACAGTCCTTTCGACGAATTCAAGTATGTCCTTATTCAATACAACGTTACATTCATTACTCTTAACATTCGGCAAAGCGAATCTTATGCATTTAGTTTTCTTCTCATTTAATACTAAATTATTTACAGTAAACCAATTATGAATCTTAAGCATGGCGTCATTTACGTCGTCAAGGTGCTGTGCCCGTCTATTTACTCTAAAAATCAATGAAGTATCATCAGCAAATAACACCATTTGTGGTTGATTTTTCAGTAAATGAGGTAAATCGTTTATATAAACTAAAAAGAGGAACGGACCCAATATGGAGCCCTGCGGTACCCCCATTTTTACTTTTAAGCCTGATGAATTAACACCATTTATTTGAACTTGCTGCAGTCTATCACTTAAATATGATTTTACTAAGCTAAGCGCTTGTTTACCCAGTCCGTAATGCTCAAGCTTTAAGAGCAGTGTTTCGTGATTTACACAATCAAATGCTTTGGAGAGGTCGCAAAAAATGCCAATAGCATCTTGCGAATCCTCCCATGCTTTAAAGATATGCTTAATTAAGGTGACACCGGCGTCAGTAGTACAACGCCCTCTGGTGAAACCATACTGTTGGTCATGTAAGATGTTGTTACAATTAAAATGACTGAGCATTTGGTTAAGCATTACTTTTTCAAACACTTTGCTGAAAACCGGCAAAACTGAAACGGGTCTATAATTATTCGTGTCCTTGCAATCGCCGGATTTAAAAAGTGGTATAATCTTGCTGTACTTCATTAAATCCGGGAAAACCCCTTGGTCTACACACATATTAAAAATGAAAGCTAAATAGGGTGCCACTGTCTCAATAACCGATTTACAAACATTAGTAGACATCCCCCATAAATCTTCAGTAGCCTTGATCT
Source organism: Charanyca ferruginea (assembly GCA_947361185.1). Taxonomy (NCBI): domain Eukaryota; kingdom Metazoa; phylum Arthropoda; class Insecta; order Lepidoptera; family Noctuidae; genus Charanyca; species Charanyca ferruginea. The sequence goes on from OX376058.1 coordinate 10,374,192, forward strand.
TGAGTTGTTTAAAAGTCTTTATAACGATTGCAGGGTTTATATGTTTAAATTTAAATTCCGTGGGGCAGGCTGGAACATTCGAACTTAATAAATTAAAAGCAAGTGACGGCGAGGAATCTAAAGTTTCAGTAGTTTTAATAGGAACATTGGTAAAGAATGTTGCAAATTCCTGCGCAACTTCTATATTAGTACTTATGAGACCACTGGAAGTCTCCAGAGTGTAGTCAGTATTATGTCTTTTGTTCCTATTTGTTTCATTATTAATAATTTTCCAAACAGTCTTAATTTTATCATCAGCCGATTTTACTTTGTTGCTAATGTATAACGCTTTAGCTGCCTTACAAGCATTTTTAAAAGTTTTAGAATAAATAGTAACATACTTATTAAAAGTGTCAGTGTTAATATAATGCTTAAGGCCATACAGCTCAAAAAGTCTTTCCCTACTTTTCCTGATGCCTTTAGTTGCCCAGTCACTGAATAAAAACTTAGGGCAAATTGTTTTAGTTTTTTTCTTAAAAATATTCTGAAACATAGTGAGAGAAAAACAATAATAAGACTACATCACGGCTAAAACTACGTCACTGCCATACTTTGTTCGTGGCGTTGCCAAGCAGGAGAAACCATTTCAAAAACTACTCCATATTTTGTTTACGATATGAGAGAATATGAGTTTGAACATTTTTATAATTAGTTCACATTTCCGTTACCTATCCTATGTTACATCGCTCTTTACTATCGTATGTACTTCAGGTATTCTCGAGCAGCACCGACGTGTGGAGTTACGGCGTCGTTCTGTGGGAGATGGCTACGCTCGCAATGCAGCCTTACCAGGTAAACATGTCAAGTTTTGTCTGAAGATAGCTTTCAAGATAAACTTAAATTCAGAATTTTAGATAAGTAATAATAAAGTTTATGAAACAAACAATGTCATGTATAGACAGAGTTTAAATTTCTTTGCAAAACCATAACAACTATATTATTATTTTGATGTGGACTATATCCAAGCTGAATATTGTAAAACAAGAATGATAGCCGAATATAGAAATATAGGGCTAATTTTGGTCTTGAAATATTTGTGGAAGTCCAGGAAACGTTTAAACGGTAAGAAAATTGATAAATCAATTGAAATGATAACGTCTGTCGGGTCAGCTAGTTAAGGCTGTTCAAGCCGGGCAATCTTCCATACAAACGGTGACAGGTGATTGAGTGACTCCTCTATTTATGGTTGTATTTTAGAAAATGAGGATGATATTAATTCGTTTTGTTATTACCTACGCCTGTACGAAGCCAGAAATCCATAAAAAAAGTTGGTTTGAAAGTTAGGACCCTCTAAACATTCGAGTATTTAAGCAAATTTTAGCACAACTTTAAGCTTAAATAAAGTATATAAATAATACGAATAATTCAAAACCGCTTTTGTAGAGGCCTAGTTAAGTTATTGAAAAATTCGAATAACATTATTTTTACAGTATTTATCTTAGCATTATTAAATAATCACACTAGGCCCATAGCGATGTTCACGTAAATTTCCGCGCGCCAATTTTCCTGTGATGTTATCGCGTTCTCACTCACTCGTTTGTTTTCGAGCTTTGCGTTGGTTGAAACAAAAAAAAATTCAATCACGCTCGCGTCGAAGTTCGCTCGATGGGGTTGGGCGCTCTTAATAATAAAATATCAAAAGACAACAATTCCAGAATTATTTGAAAAATTGATTCTAAAATCTTTAAAGAACTAAGCTGCCAAACAGACACGAAATACAATCTCATGCATGTCCTCGTTCCGCAGGGGCTGTCCAACGAGCAAGTGGTGCGCTACGTGGCGGAGGGCGGCGTCATGGAGCGGCCGGAGCACTGCCCCGACCGGCTGTACGAGCTCATGCGCGCCTGCTGGGCGCACCGCGCGGGCTCGCGGCCCAGCTTCCTGCAGCTGGTGGCCGACCTGGCGCCCACGTCGCAGCCGCACTTCCGACAGAGATCCTTCTTCCACACGCCGCAGGGGCAGGAGATGTACTCCATGCAGCGCACCGCACTAGGTCAGTCCTCTGTCTCCCGTCTACCGTTAAGCCCATCACATATAGTACGTGCCACGAAAGATGAGACTTGACACAGACTTGATTTGACTTGCGCAGTACTCGATTTAAAGGTGAAGATGAAGAAAAGACATATCAATGTCTCGTTCCTTATGTATGCATTCAGAAAGAGAGTGTCTGCCCACAGTTGGTTTCACTTAGGTATTTAGAGTGTTACCTTTAAATCGAGTACTGCCCAAGTCAAATCAAAGTCTTATCTTTCGTGGCACGTACTATACGTAGCTATAATATACAGAGTGAAGACGATGATACGACAAAAAATTAAATACTGGTAATACTAGTTCATAAGAATATTTTGAAACTATCAAATAAATCGTAAAAACGAAATTAAAAAAAAAGTTCAGATATACTAAAGAGCATAACCAAAATAAAACACCATATGAAATATTGGTTTTCAAATTTGTGAGAAGAGCGGCAATTTGTAGCGTCATAATTTAATATTATTAATGCTCAATAAAAACAATTACACCAAATTACCATATCCTACCATGATCCTTTTTTGTGCTATTGCCATCCCCACCCTGTATATTAATATTCGTAGCTATAATATATATTATAGCTAGCCACTACACACGATAGCTATTAATATATTTTCGCCCTTATTACGTCTGCGGTCGTTGTTTGTTTCACATTTTTTAAATATATTAATATGCCTTGCTTTATCTGTCCACATCTTTTGGTGACGTAATAAAATAGCTGCGTCTGTGGTCACTCAAAGATTACTATAGAAAATATATCGTAATATGCCTTGCTATGAATTATATTAATATATTATAGCTACGTCTGTGACGGGCTTTACACGTGAACATGCTCGTTTGCACCAGTAACACGCGGATCCGTGATCGCAAAATAGGGTCCTTGACACCACCAATCAATTGACATACTTTTTATGAGCTGTCAAAACGAGATTCCTCCATAGATTTTGTATGACAATAACGGCCTGTGACGTCACTTTATAGTTACGTGTGGGGTGTGTGTACGGGTGAACAATAATAAAAGTCAATATATCACTTACTGTATAATGTCCGTACACAACACGATTAATAACACACACAGAAGGAGTACAGACAGGACACACACAATGTATATAGCACAATCACATTAGTTCACGTTAACAGTACCAATTTACAAGTCCACATAAACAATAAAACAGATTACGAAATACTATAACAAATTCGCACATGCGCGGGCGCAGCAATTGTGGGCCGAGGTCTTTGACCGACTGACCTCTACAGTGAAAGGCCGCTCGCGCTGGGCACACACAGTGACGTAAAGATGTCACGCCATCACTGCATGCGCTTGGAGGTGGTACTCCGACATCAGCCGATCAGCTGATGGTATAATGTAAATATTGTAGATGCAGTGAATGGAATGAGTAGTGCTATTGATAGACGTAAATGTAATAATAATCTGGCTGTGTTTATGTTGTGTTGTTTTGTGTGTGTTTATAAGTAATAAACGTAAATAAACTAAGTGGTAGGTGTGAACCCTACACCATCCCCCTCCAGAGACCGTCAAGGTCGATAAAAATCAGGAAACCTGACATGACGACCAGAGCGGGTGGTGTACTCCTTGCTACTGCTAGGTGGATTGACTTCTTGTGGGTCAGCTTTGTCTGCTAAAGTGTAAGCCGGCTTAAGGCGGTCGATTGAGACCGTGACCTCTCTGCCCTTAAACAATATTTTGAAGACTTTGTCTCCCCTTTGCAGAACTTTGTGAGGACCTGTGTACGCTGGTTGTAGCGAGCCACGTAATGCGTCTTCACGAAGGAACACGTGATCAGTGGTCTGCAGATCCTTAAAAACAAAAATGCTGGTCTTGTTGTGACGGGTCGCTGGTGTTGGTTGCAGGTTTTGAGCGAACTTGCGAATGCGCGCAGTAAAATCGGTGACGTCGGTCGTTCCTTCGTCAGTGGGAGTGAAAAATTCACCCGGGAGCCTTAGCGGTTCGCCGTATACAAGTTCGGCTGAAGTCGCTTGGGCATCCTTTTTGAATGCGCTCCGTATGCCAAGCAGTACCCACGGCAAGGACTCGGTCCACTTGTCATTTGCATGACACATGATGGACGCCTTGAGTTGCCGGTGAAATCGCTCCACCATGCCATTACATGCCGGATGGTATGCCGTTGTCCGCTTGTGCTGAAAACCAGCCATTTTTGACAATTGTTCGAAGAGGGCCGACTCGAACTGTCGACCCCTATCCGTGACAATGTATGCGGGACAGCCAAATCGGGCAATCCATCCGGATAGCAGCGCTTTAGCTACTGTCTCCGCAGTTATGTCGACAATTGGTACGACCTCGGGCCACCTGGTGAAACGGTCGACTGCCGTCAGACAGTACCTAAAGCCTTGCGATATTGGGAGCGGGCCCACAAGGTCGATGTGGACGGTGGTGAACCTTGCGCGCGGGAGGTGATACGACCCTAATGGCGCAGTGACGTGTCGGCTCACTTTGGCCCGCTGGCACTCAAGACAAGCTCGTGCCCACTCCCTGCAGTCCTTCCTAATTCCTGGCCAGACGAAGCGCTCTGCGATTAATTTGGCAGACGCTGAGACGCCAGGGTGACTGAGGGAATGCAGGCTGTCGAAGATTTGCTTTCGCAGCATTACGGGCACAAATGGTCTGGGAGGCGTTGTACTGACATCGCAGTACACAGACGTACGCTCCCCTGGGACCTGCACCTTCTCCAAGACCAACGATGATCCGTCCTGGAGTAGCTTGGTCAGCTCCGGATCCGAAGTCTGCGATTCCGCGAGAGTGGTAAAGCTGACCGGTACTTGAAGCGCTTCCACGCGAGATAAGGGGTCGGCTACGACATTGTCCTTGCCGGAAATGTGCCTTATGTCGGTGGTGAACTGCGCAATGAAGTCTAGGTACCGGAACTGCCTAGGCGAGCAGTTTTTCTTCCTCTCGTGGAATGCGAAACTGATCGGCTTGTGGTCCGTGTACACGACAAAGTGTCTGGCTTCGAGCATGTGGCGAAAGTATTTGATGGCCTCGTAAATGGCCAGCAGTTCCCTGTCATAGGGAGAATAATTTGTTTGCGAAGGGCTGAGCTTCCTGGAAAAGAAAGCTAACGGCTGCCACCCATCATCGCTAAGCTGCTGTAACACCGCGCCGATTGCAGTATCCGACGCATCAGTAACCAACGCGAGTTTGGCATTGCAATCGGGGTGAGCTAATAGGGCAGCGTTTGCTAAGCTTGCTTTGCACTCCTCAAATGCTTGCAAAGTATTCTCCGCAAGACATATAGGCTGGGAGCCCTTTACGTTGCCAATCAGGAGTTTGTGAAGCGGCGCCTGGATCTGAGCTGCGTGGGGTATGAAACGCCTATAAAAATTAATCATACCCAGAAATCGGCGCAACTGACGGACGTCTTTGGGCGGCGGGAAGTTGTTGATGGCGTTGACCTTGGAGTCCAGCGGTTTGGTGCCCTTCTCTGAGATGTGATAACCTAGGAAGGTTACCTCGGGGACACCGAAGACACACTTGGACGTGTTGACCAGCATACCAAATTCCTTCATCCTGCCGAAGATAATGCGAAGGTGCTCCTCGTGCTCAGCCTGTGACCTTGAAAAAATTAAGTAGTCATCCAAGTAACAGTAGCAAAAGTCCAAACCTCTGGTCATTTCGTCCACAAAACGTTGAAAAGTTTGGCCTGCGTTACGCAAACCAAACGTCATGTATGGGAACTCGTATAGGCCAAACGGTGTGGTGATCGCCGTCTTCGCAATGTCGTCTGGACTGACAGGTATCTGATTATAGGCTTTCACCAGGTCGATTGTGCTGAAAACTTTGCAACCAGAGATGCTGTGTGAGAAGTCGTGGATGTGCCTAATCGGATACCTGTCAGGGACGGTCCGAGCGTTGAGCATCCGGTAATCACCACAGGGTCGCCAACCGTTATCCTTTTTGGGGGCGAGATGCAGTGGTGATGCCCATGGACTGTCCGACGGTCTAGCAGTTCCATTGGCCAGCATCAGCTGGAACTCCTGTTGAGCAATTTTTAATTTGTCTGGCGCTAGTCGGCGAAATGGAGACGAGACAGGTGGGCCTGGGGTCGTGCGGATGTGGTGTACGGTGTTGTGCGGTGTAGTGCGTAGTGTACCGGCGGGTCGGGTGATGTCGGGGAACTCCTCCAAAATTTTGTGGTACCTCGAATCACCAGAAGAAATTTTTACAGAGAATAAAGATGAGTCTGAGTGATTCGTGGCCACAGAAGAAATATTTGTGCTACTGTCGACTAGTCGTTGATTACGACAGTCAACGACTAGCGAGTAAAAGCTTAAAAAGTCTACACCAATAATTGGTTTTGTCACCTCAGCAACCACAAAACGCCACTTAAAGTCCCTACGGAGTCCTAAATTTAAATTTAATTCTACGAAACCATACGTGTTAATGGGCGTCCCATTCGCGGCCACAAGTTGGTAGTTAGTACACACACGACGGTCACTTAGTAAACGGCGGGGGTAGACGCAGAGGTCGCTACCTGTGTCGACCAGAAACTGCGTCTTGGTGCTCCGGTCCGTGACGAACAGGCGACCAGTCGAGCGAGGGCAATCGTCTGTCGCCATCACCGACTGCCCGCGGCGTTTCCCTGCCGGTAGTCGCAGGGCTTGATGCAGCGCTTCGCCTTCTCGCCGTGCATCGAGTGGTACCAGCACACAGGATGCTGCCGGTAGCTGGAGTCCGAGCGGGTGGATGAGCGATTGCGTGAGTGCCGTCGCGAGTCTCGACCACGGCTGTGGGAGCGGTTCCGCGAACGGCTGTCACGCAGCTGCAGGGTCAGGTCCTTCATGGCGCGCTTTAGCTCGGCGATCTCGGCTGCCATCTCACTGACCGAGGGTCCCGCTGCCGTAGTTGCTGCGACGTGGCTTGCCGGCGCGACGATGTCCTGGACGCGGTCAGCCAGTTCAGCTAGCGCCTCAAGGGTGCTGTGTGGCTGCGATGCCAGGAGGGGCTGGATGCTGGTGGGGAGTCGGCTACACCAGATGGTGCGCACGAAGTCTTCGGGCACGGTGGGTCCTGCCAACCCCTGCAGGTGGCGAAGGAACTGCGACGGCTTCCGGTCTCCCAGCTCCTCGTGCATCAGCAGCTGCTTCACCTTCCGCTCCTGAGAGGCCGAGAGTCTACGCACCAGTTCGGTCTTCAGCTTCTCGTACCGGTTGGTTGCGGGGGGGGACATGATAACGTCCTTCACCTCTTTGGAAAACTGGGGGTCGAGATGTCCCACGACGTAGTTATATTTGGTGACGTCATTCGTCACCCCAGCGTTCTCGAACTGCGCTTCTAACTGCGCAAACCAAATGTCGGGCTCCTCGGGCCAAAACGGCGGTAGGCGCAAAGCGACGCGGTACACCTCGGCCGGCGCGACCTTTGGACCCGATAGGCGCTTGGCCTTACGCGCGCGCGTGGTAACGTTGTCGGCGGGTTGCGACGACGCGGTGTGTTCTGTCTCACTATCACTCATTGTTTATTTTATTTAATGTTCTGTTCGGGGTCACCAGTATAGTTACGTGTGGGGTGTGTGTACGGGTGAACAATAATAAAAGTCAATATATCACTTACTGTATAATGTCCGTACACAACACGATTAATAACACACACAGAAGGAGTACAGACAGGACACACACAATGTATATAGCACAATCACATTAGTTCACGTTAACAGTACCAATTTACAAGTCCACATAAACAATAAAACAGATTACGAAATACTATAACAAATTCGCACATGCGCGGGCGCAGCAATTGTGGGCCGAGGTCTTTGACCGACTGACCTCTACAGTGAAAGGCCGCTCGCGCTGGGCACACACAGTGACGTAAAGATGTCACGCCATCACTGCATGCGCTTGGAGGTGGTACTCCGACATCAGCCGATCAGCTGATGGTATAATGTAAATATTGTAGATGCAGTGAATGGAATGAGTAGTGCTATTGATAGACGTAAATGTAATAATAATCTGGCTGTGTTTATGTTGTGTTGTTTTGTGTGTGTTTATAAGTAATAAACGTAAATAAACTAAGTGGTAGGTGTGAACCCTACAACTTATTTACCAACTCAATTGACTAACTATTAATTGATTTTAAAGCAACTTAAAATCAAATTTTACAGTTAATTGAAAATTAATCGGGTCTTCGGGGCTAACATAAAGTGTATTTTAAGTGTTGTATTTTGGAATCATTAGTTAATGGTGTCAACAACCTAATTGGCGAAACTAATGCCTGAAGCATCTATTGTGGCAAGCTATTTTTATTGTTGCCAATCCTCAACTTTAGTACATTACCACACAAGGTTGACATGACAAATAATGCTTTCCCCCTTTCCCCTGGTCTTCGTCAGCAAATGATAACATTTGTTGGTAGCATAAAACTGTTTAATTCGAACCCGCTTTTTTGTTTCCACCGTTGCGCCCCGTAGAGACGTGTGCCGAGTCGGCAGCGCACTGTTGAGACTTGAAACGTAAGTAGCGGTACAAGTTTGCATGTTTAACGTAACGTGAAATGCGTGCGGGCACTTTTGTTATCATTTTCTGAGTGACCATGATCCATTGTAGTGTAAATATGATTCAACTCATATGGGACAGCCGATCGGAACTAATGGAAACATAATATGGCACAGTGTGCATGTTTCGATCAAAAATGAGTCCAGTCCAGTATTAGTTAGTACGTCATTGCTTTTGATGCCCTTATGCTGTAATATGTGGTTCGGAGTTTAAACATACAGATTCAAGTACATACTTACAGAGTCTGGTTTTTATTATTTTTAGAACTCCGCTGTCATTTCATCCTATAAATAAAATAGTTGGATTTCTTAGCTACAAATGCTTAAAATTATAATTTTGCCGATCCTTTAGCTCATAATGGAGTGAAATAATGTTGGTTAACCGAGTGTCGTAACGCCTTCATGCTCGCTCGTCCTGTAACTAGCGCTCGTCCACAGAGGAGGAGCAGGAGCTGGCGGAGGTGAACGTGGGCGCGGTGGCGACGGGCTCGGGCTCCAACCTGTTCGGCGTGTCGGGCCGCCTGGCGTCGTGGGTGCGCGAGCTGTCGCGCGGCCGCGCCGACGACGACGCGGCCGCCGAGCCGCTGCAGCCGCTGCAGGCCGCGCCGGACCTCAAGTCGCACAACGGCGTGCCGCCCGCCGCCGCCGGCTGCTAGCCGGACCGGCCCGGCCACCCGGCCGGCTGCTAGCCGGACGAGCCCGGCCGGCCCTCCAGCCACATCTACCTCAGGTCGGCCGCGTCGCCGCCGACTCTTCGAATCGTAGCCGTAGCCTAGTGTAAATATCGTAATGATCGTCCGACGAGCGGGGATCGTCTCTGACTGTAGTGTAAATTTATATTAGGGGGAGCCCCTCGATCCCCCCGCATTTATTACGTTAGCGCGCCGACGCCGACGGGAGTGACGGTTTGTTGTTTTGTAAAAGAGCTCGACCCGAGGCGGCGATGCGTTTCTTTTCGTCTGACGATTCGTTTTCATATCAGGAAAGTAATATTTTTGCTGAGACGATATTGAGTAAGTCGATTTGTCTCGACGTGAATCCTATATAGTTTACCTCGACGTTATTATATAATTATTATAAATCGGTGTCACTTTTGACATAGCCTATTAATGTTAAGTTTACCGTTTAAGATGTAAAGCGTGTATAGTTTTATGTAAGCGAGATCGTGTACAAATTATTTTTATTGATTTCTTAAAATATAGTTGCTATCTGCTGTATCAAAGGTAAAAGTAATTTTGTAGCGGGTGTCAAATTCGTTGAAGTTGTTATGTTGTTGTGCCAAGTACTTTTATTTCAAACGTACTTGCGATATGAATTTGCCACTTGTCCCAATCGATGCAAAATACAACCGCTTATAATACTCAACTGTTCGATATACCGCTTTATATATCAAGTTAGTTTTGCTACTTGAATACTGAATCTTTTCATATATTGAATTTAAATTAAATTAACCACCAAAGATTTGGAAATTAAATGTCTAAATTTACAATTTCTTTTTATGCTGTTACTTATTGTAGCTTTGTTAACGATGGTTGCAAAGATTATTGTATTAGAGTAATTATACAGGGTCGTTTCAAATTAGTTGTAACTGGTTTTAGTAGGAATGGGAAGCAACACCCACAGTTTAGTCATAATGCGTAAGTTAAACGAGAAAAGACGGAACGTGTTACTTAGTGTTGCCGGCCATACGTAGCGATATTTATATTGTACAAACTACAAGCAGGATGTATATTCTCATGCAGTTTGTACAAACGAGTACTTACTAGTACCAGTTAAGTGACAACGTTGTATTTAAATGACTTCACATACCGCAACAATTATTATTTAACATGTGTATGAATGCGTATTACAAATGTATGTCATAATCGTGTTGCAGTTACTCTCAATAAGATTTTATGCTAAAAACGATGTGTTCCCCATCGACTAAATGCAATAGATGATACCTGCCACTATGTTTAAATAGCCATTAGTTGCGTATGGCGAACGGCGCTAACGAGGATTTAATTATTTCTCAGTCTGTCGGAGAACGACTTTGGACAATGAAAGAGGATCAAAACGCATGTTGATGTTCATTTTGTCTACCGTGCCGTCCGCCATTGTGTAACGACTTATTGTGCGAAAGTAATCAGTGAACTAAGTACGTCTATAGTTACAATGTATGGTAATATCTCACTAAGAAATAAATAATTTACTGAAATAGGTAATTTATGTAATACGAATATATTTATGTATGTAAGGTGCGAAGTAAAGTTAAATGAAAACATGTACACATTATGACCGTATTCATAAGATTCAACTTGTGTTCATATATTTTTCCATTTGTGTAATTACAGTTTTTTTTTTATAATAATTTAGTTCACTGAAATATATTATTTAGTGACACAACGTAATAATTAGGTATATTAAAACTAGTTCCTTTTTATTATGTTCACATTTTAATGTGCAGTGATTTTTGGCAGCAAGTGTGAAGTATGTAGATATTATTGATTTTGTTAATTTAATTAATAATACATTATTAAATCGCGAAATATAAAAAGTCGTGGGTGAATTCATTATGATGATTTCAAAATGAATTTAGGATTTTGTAACAAAATAAATACCTGTATTGACAGCAAGTTTCTAGTTAAATACAACTACGACAGTCAAGTGTTAGCTACATGATAGTTATTAACTGTAACAAATATGTAATTATAGTAGTAAACATTCAACCAAAGTTAGACTCCAATAATACAACAGTCGTAGACATTAGACTCCAGGCGTCATCCAGCACTCGCGGCTGGGGTCCGATGTAGTAATAATAACTATAATGTGGTATAAGGGTTTAAACGAGTGCCTTCAGACATCCAGCCTTCATGCATGCAGGTTTGTTGATTGTGTGAGGTGGACACGATAGTCGCGAGATCCTCGCCCGGCCCGTGCGTCTGCATTAACTACTCTCTATTGCACACGTTTGTTTGTCAAGTAACGCTAGAATTCCGATTATCAAATATTTTCAATGGCATTTAAATTGTATTCATTTTACCACAATCAAGAACCTGTGCTACAGGAAATCAATTCAGACTCGGTTGTCTATGGATATGTGCGATATGTTACGAATGGCTTACCGATAGTATTTTATTTAAGTCATTGACCACCTTTTTTTATTTGTGAATTAACTCTTGATAAAACGTAATGTAAGTAATACGTCGGGAGCGAGACGGGACGAAGACCTGGCAGACTGGGATGTACATGATCGTACACGTTTGTGTTGTTGTCGGGGGCACAAGGCACGTTGCATCACTGATTGAACCGTAAAATCAAAACAATCTTCGTTGAAACCGAAATCCAAATATTGTTTTATGTGTAAAATTTGCATAGTGCCTTTTGCTCAATTATGAGGAATGTCGTAGATAGGTATCTTTAAGCGTAACGTAAATAATTATATTAGAACTAAAATGTAGTTCCATTTTAAATTATTCGCTAATATTCCAGTGAGTGAGACACAAAGCCCCACCAAACAGAAGCTCGCTGCACTGGAATATTACGCGGTGTAATATATTATAACGTGGAGTCTAGCGCGGTCACGCCTCGCGCCGTGGGGGAGTGCCGCGCTGTGACGACGAGCGAGCTGAGACACTCCACGCCAACACGCAAGCCCGCATCCATACTTTGGCCTCTCATACTTAATACGCTATATTAACTTGCTACGATATTTTGTTTTAACTATAAAAATGAAACCAAGTTCTATTATTTATTAATCGTCCCTATTAGAATTTACTTGATCAGTAAAACGAGCCTGTAATGCACGTGGAGTGAGTGATGCGTGGAGTGACTGCGGCGAAGTCTCGCACAACGTTGCCTCACACAGCGTTCCCTGCGGACTGTGCCTACTATCGACCTTTGTTACTTACGCTCTTGTTTTTATCAGTATTTGTTTCATTGTGATTATCACTTTACAAGGCAGTTACATTACCTCATTTTTAGTGATTTTATTATGCATAAATTATTGACTGATAAAATAATTTCCAAATGATTTATTTCCTTGTGTGAATTGTGTATGTTTTATATAAGTGTCGGGGTAGCGTTGTGCTATATGCTCAATTTAGATACAATTTCACCAAACGATTGAGATAGTGTACAATTTTATATAATTAATTTAATAAAAACCGAGTACCTATTAATAATTTTAATATTTATATTAATAAAAAAAGTTATAAAAAATAGTAAAATCTTGTTTGAATACATCCTTAAAAAGTTGACACTGGGGAAAGTTCCGTGTAAAGGAATCTATGAACTATGTTCAATCTCCAAAAAGAAACATTCGGCAAAAGAAAAGGGCATTTCATTAGTTTACCTTATAGATATAAGACCGCACTAAGAGATGATTCACAAGGTCAAATAGTGCGAAAGAGATATATAGTAAAAAAACAAAAGCACATTTCACGACGCGGTTTACACCCGCGGTGTATTCGGCTCCAGCTGCGGGTGCGGGCGCGGGCGAAAACCGCATCGTGAGTTTTAAGCCTAAGCGGGAGCGGAACTGTGTGGCGTGACATTCATTCATTTTTTGAGTGCAACGAGTGCGGTCTTACCTTCATAGTTAACTTTTAACTTTATAAATATCGCGTGAACAGAAAGAGCCCTGTGATGGACAGACAAACGGCGAAGGTTTGACAATATAATATATATGTCAGAGAAAGAGAGAGAGACCATTAACTTTTTAATAAATTCTTTACACATTCCATTATGTAGGTAAGTTACAAATTCATACTAATGTTACAAATACGAAGTAACGTTTCCACGCCGAAACGGCTAAACTGATTATGATGAAATTTGTTATGAAGTTAGCTTGTACCCTGGGGAAGGACACTTTTTAATTCGCGACTTCATCTGCATCCGCGAAAACAGTCATTCACGCGGGCAAAAGCTAGTGTTTTATAATAGTTACTAGCTGACCCGACAGACGTTGTCCTGTCCCGATCTACCGAACATTTGGATGGGGGATGAAAAGGGGGATGAAAAATAGATGTTGGCCGATTCTCAGACCTACCCAATATGTACACAAAATTTCATCAGAATCGGTCAAGCCGTTTCGGAGGAGTACGGGAACGAAAACTGTGACACGAGAATTTTATATAATAGTTATAAAACACTAGGGCCGCTTCCTTCTTAAAACCTAAGAATTATTTTATTTCCTACTGTAAACCAGTAGGATATAAAAGGTTTACTGCCAATAAGCCACGTGGTCAATCTGCTACCTGTTCTTCTAAAACTTCTTTTGTTTTTCCCTCCTTTTCTTCAAATCCAGTTTAAGAGGTTCTCGGAGTATGTATGTTGGTAACCTACAGTCGCATGGCAGATTGTTTCCATAGCGCAATAACAAATAATCCGCTCTTATGTAACCTTCGCTGCCATTATCTTTTAACTTTTTCAAGAAACGTATATAGTACGGTGGGAGTCCGTTTTCTTTAGCCCCCATTATAATAACTTGCTTGTGTGACCAAGATGGGCACTGCTCTACGGGTATGGGATCTCGGTCACCTCTCGGTAAAGGATACACATTTTGCATATAAGTCCGAACCCTGATTGTACCCATATGAGGGGTAAGAACATCAACATTATACACGAAATGCGTTTTAAAATGAAGATTCTTTTGGCTGCAAAAGAAAATGTAATCAAGGAAAAGTCAACTATGGCAAATCTTGCCACAAATAACGCAAAATATAAATTATGTTTTTTTATATATTCGCTTGGAATTGGCATTTTAGTTTTAAGATAAACTACACGCACGCCGCGCGAAGAGAAACTGTTTCTAAGAAGTTTTGCTTCAGTGAACTTACGTATCTAGAGATTCCATATTGTCGTTATGAACTCTCCAAATGACACCCCACACATGAGCGTTAGCCGTGGGCACAGCAGTGGCAACGGGACCTTCCCAATACTGGGTGAACTTGATGAAGTGAAGTCTATAGTTCTACAAAGATAACTATGTAGGTTTAAAAAGCTTTACCGAATCCGTATCGGTTTGGTATCTTACCGATCTGATCGGTAAGGTAAGTATATATTAAGTACATACATCCAATCGTGCTATAGAAACAAATTCTGCAGTTGGACAGAATGTTTTAACTCGTAACTTTAACATATTGGCAGCATATGTGAAATATAGAAACGTGCCGGGTTTTTGCATTTCGGATTTCATGTTTTTTATTTAAATGGTAAATTCGACTATGGCTTGATTTTTTAATTTTGTGGACGAGTCGTTTTTGCAAATATTATGTAATATTGGGTGATACAAGATAAATGTAAAGCTACTTTTATGATGTTTGGAAATTTTGACACATACCTATGTAAGTATTAAGAACTGACCATGGATAATAAATACATACAAGAAGTTAACTAGGCACATATAATACTTCATAGTAGGAGACTTGGATGCTTTAAAAGACTGGTCTGATAGTTTTGGGGTGCTTGCGTTTGACTCCACACTTGGTTGGCAGTCAGGTTTTAGTGTCAGTCAAAGAGCCTTGCAGACAAGCTCGTGCCCACTACCTGCAGCATTTCCTTACGCCTGGCCAAACAAAGCGCTCTGCAATTAATTTGGCAGTCGCTGTGCCGCCGGGTGGCTGAGAGAGTGCAAGCTAGCAAAAATTTGCTTGTGCAGCATTTTGGGTAGGTACACTTCCTTTTTTTTTTGTTCCGGGGTGGAAAATCCTGGATATCCCGGGCGAACCCTGGGACGGGCGAAGGGGTCTGTCAGACTCCTACTGACTAAATACCACCCCGATGTTCCATCTCACACCTAGGTACGTGGGGATCGCGGGAACTGGATATACATACTGCCACACTTCCTAGTCTAAGTAGCGGAATTCTGCGGAATTGCCTGGGCGAACAGTTTGTTTTCCTCTCATGGATTGCGAATCTGATCAGCTTACTTAGTCCTTAGACATTTTAAAATGTTTTACCTCCTGCATAAAGTATTTGGTGACCTCGTAAATGGCTTGCAAATCCCTGATAAAGGGTACTTTGTGACACTTTGAATGAGTTAAAATAATGTCTCAAAAGTCAAAACAGAGTAGGATTGAAGTGGATAAAAAAAAGAGATTATCTCTAGCCACTTCAAAAATTATGTAGGTGGTATACCTACTCACATTAAGTATATTCTCTTTGATAATTATAGATACCTAGCTCATACACGTGCTCAAGGCGACCCCGTGCAAAACGCAGCGCTAGCCGTTTTTCGTGCAATTTTTTGAACCTTGACCAGATACCTACTCTACCTTACACTACTTACATTAAATTTCTGCAATTCGAACTCAAAGCATTTATTTCCATTAAACCCATTTACAGGCACTTTTGAATTTCAAAGAGTCAGTTAGTCAAAAGTTGAAGCTAGAGCTCAGAATCTCGACTTTAAATGGTACCTAGATTTTTCTTTTTTTACGAATTATAATTTTTAATTAGGCTTATGTTTAACGAACCTCCAGATCTACTAAATGATCACCAATAATAGTAAATAAAATAAAATCAAATATAGTAAATGGACACCAAAATGGTGTTTCCTTACGTATTGTAGAAATGTATGAGTTTGACTGCTGATGCTAATTAAATAGGTCACGTACCCTGTGCGGCAAACGCTCAT
The DNA here is from genome assembly GCA_947361185.1 of Charanyca ferruginea. NCBI lineage: Eukaryota > Metazoa > Arthropoda > Insecta > Lepidoptera > Noctuidae > Charanyca > Charanyca ferruginea. The sequence goes on from OX376058.1 coordinate 10,390,404, forward strand.
GCGAGTTCAAAAAATATTTCGTGTGGTGCTATGAACGCGCTTAAGCGGTTGAACAAATTGTACCCAGTGCAGCATTAGTGCGTCGTTCGCTACTTTGTGCAAGTGCGGCACGACGCTTATGTGAGTTTGAATATTTTCGAGTTATATGACAGTCTTATAATAATTACGCTACAAGTAAAGGGTGTTTCACACGACAGTTGTTTTTGTAACAATTTTTTGTCAATTTTTACTAGGCCATAATGTAACACTAACCTACCGAGTCATTTGATAAGATTTGGTCTTTGGTGTTCGTGCGTCGTAACGTATAGAGTGAATGAAATGACACAGTGTTACACAAACTCAAAACTTACTGAATGTTGGTTACAAAAGAATATTTTAAACAATCTGCATCCAATAAACTTAAAAGACAGTATACACAAATAAGTTCCGACCATGAAGATACAGGTATAAATGGAGCCAACACTTAGAACAAAAGTTTGAAACCAACTGTGGGCTGATGCTCTCTTTCTGAATGCATACATAAGAACGAGACAGTGATATGTGTTTTCTTTATCTTATGTATGCATTCAGAAAGAGAGCGTCTGCCCACAGTTGGCTTCACTTAGGTATTTAGAGTGTTGCCTCCACTTTTATCTATAAACTTCTTGGTTCCGACCACAGACATATAATACAGTAGGCTCCGGCTCGACACCTGGCATCGGTATAAAAGAATAGTGTACCTGGTAGTGGTACAATAGTCCATAAATCTATTGTGTTCAAAATGTTAAGTTTAAGCCTAAGACAAAAGGATAAAAATGTTCCGACACCCTTTTGTCTGTCTGTCTGAATAAAAAATGAACACAAAATAATGATAATGCATCGTTTCCAATTATTTTATCATCTAATTTTACATTTCGTATGTAACAATCCAAACATGTGTGTGAGATACCCTTACCAACCTATATTTTACGATGTGTTCGAAACAATAGAGATGCACAATAGACGCATACGCGCCGCCTAGCACATGGTAAACTTCCGAAAAACGCGCAGGCGCGTCGGCCGCACTGAATGCGTTAAAGCTACATTTTTTTTTCAAAATTCCAACGGTTTGATTTTATAATGATTTAAATCTAAAATCTGAGCATATTAGCTACTACATGTGCATGTCTTGTAATATAAATGGAGTACCTATAGATACCTACCTACAGCGCATCAGCAATGTACAGTGTAGTACATAAATACTAAGGAAACTGCCATACTGCTACGATGTCAAGATCAGTCATTTTAATCTAGCAAGCCCAAAAAATACAGGTCTCATACTTTAGGACACCTAATGCCTAAATTTTAATGTAATGCTTGAATAAAAGCTCTTAAATTTTGCCAACAATGCCTATTTCAAAATAAATAAAAGACAGGTTAGTTAAGGACTTATAACCCCGTCATAATTATGTAAATATGTAATCATACATATTATAAACAATACACCATCAAACACCTTTTTTTAACTTCTCAATTAAATTAGGAGATGCTTCTTTGCCATTATTTGGTATTTTCTTGAGTTCCTCAATATAATATTCTGGAATTTGGCATTCAATTGCACCATTTACAATACAGTCTAAATATGTTATACAGGGTCTCCTATCAAGGGGTAGTTCTTCACCTTTTTGTCGTATTGGAGGATTGATTGATTGTTGATATGTTCGGCACTCTGTGCTAGAACCATTTGGCAGTGCAATTTTTACAGTTTTGGCAAAATACCAATTGGTATCAACACCTTCTTGTCTGAAAATCAAGAGTAACATTATAATAATTAACTAGCTTCATCATAATCATACATTCATTAAATATTAGTTGTCCATTGCAAGATATGCTTACTTGTCCAATGCAGGCATATCCCTATTATGTAATCTCCATATTGCTCCCCATACATGTGCACCAGGTGTAGGTACTATAGTAGCCGAAGTACCCCGCCAGTGTTCAGAATATTTTATAAAATCAAGTTGATGATCCTGAAAATAATAATATGTATTGCAAAATGTTATCAGTTGTCTACGACATGACGCTTTAATATATTGGAAAATGTCAGTATGGTTAAGATAAAACAACTTACATCTAATCGACCAGTTCCTAGAAATTTTGCGGATGGATTGTTAATGTGAATTCTCCTCTTGAGTAAATTGCTGCCGTAAGCAAAGTAAAGAAACGTATTTTCGATAACTTCGAACATATTTTCAAACAAAATATAAACTTAATACCAGTAGCAGTAGTACACACTTTAAATTTATTTGGAATGTTAGTAAATGCTGAAATGTAGGTATTGCAATGACCTGAATGTTATCTAGAATATAACATTAAATAAAAATAAGTTATCAATAGAAAAAGCGATCAAGATCAAAACAAACTTTGATTTTAATTATAACTATCCTAACAACTCTTTCATCTCGCTGTCAAGTGTCAACCAACCATGAACCAACTGTCATCACGCAGTCAGCTGACCTTTTGTGACACTGACATTTCTAGGCATGGCTGATACCATGAAGATATAGGTCTAAATGGAGCCAACACTTAGAACAAAAGCTTAAACCAACTGTGGGCTGATGCTCTCTTTCTGAATGCATACATAAGAACGAGACAGTGATATGTGTTTTCTTTATCTTATGTATGCATTTAGAAAGAGAGCGTCTGCCCACAGTTGGCTTCACTTAGGTATTTAGAGTGTTGCCTCCACTTTTATCTATAAGCTTCTTGGCTGATACTAAAGGGTGATTTTATAAGAGGTATAGGATTTGACTTTCAAAAAAAACAAAAAATTAGAAAAATTTGATGAAATCTTTATTGGAATCGATAGAACGATCAATATAATTTAATGTTTGAAGATGATTTCATGCAAATGCTGGCCGCGGCTCCGGTTTAGATGGCCCATTCGCAAGGCCCAATTTCGGCACACTCTCTCCAACATATCAGCCGGTATATCACGAATAAATGCTTCAATATTGGCTCCCAGTGCGTCAATCGTTGCTGGTTTATCCCTGTAGACATGAGCCTTAACATGGCCCCACAAGAAATAGTCCAAAGGCGTTAGATCACACGATCTAGGCGGCCAATTGACGGGCCCAAAACGTGAGATAAACTGTTCACCGAAGGCGGCTCTCAATTGGGCCATTGTTTCGCGTGCCGTGTGGCATGTGGCACCGTCGTGTTGAAACCACATGTCAGGCATGTCCAATTATTCCATTTTGGGCAAAAAAAAATCGCCAATCATCACACGGTAGCGCTCGCCATTCACAGTAAAGTTTCGACCATTGTCGTCTTTGAAAAAGTACCGGAGCCGCGGCCAGCATTTGCATGAAATCATCTTCAAACATTAAATTATATTGATCGTTCTATCGATTCCAATAAAGATTTCATCAATTTTTTCTAATTTTTTGTGTTTTTTTTGAAAATCAAATCCTATACCTCTTAAAAAATCACCCGTTAGTATTCGTGTAAATATTATTAATTTATTCACTATTTGGAAAGTGTACAGTCTAATATCTATATAACTTAAAATAGGCGCTAAAATTTGCCATTTAAAACTTTCACTATTTAGTCTTTATATTCATGCATTCGTCAGTAATTCGATGAAATCTGAGAATAACATGCTAATAATCCCAGTAAATTCAACATTAAAAACAGGTCGAACAATATCCTAGCAACTATTCAATTATTATTTCCTCTTCATAAGGCAAACCCTTTAGTCGCTGATTACCTAAAACGCAGTCTGCTAATTTCGCGTTATGCCTAGACCTAACGAGAGATTAGCGTATTGATATTTAGACCCATTGCGTATCAGTTAATGAGCGAAGTAGGCGAATTGAGATTTTGGTTTAGTGCGTATTAGCTCAAGGGCGAGGTAGGTATATTGAGCGTTAGGTTATGAGCGAGGCAGGCAAATTAAGAAAGTTTCAGTACGGTGTGCGGGCCCATCATACCACAGACCATACCCCTGGTGCCCAAACGAAACGTGTCGTTTGGGTTAGGTTAGGTTAGGTTAGAACTGTGACCATCAAAGCGCGAAGGCGAGCGAGCGGAGCGAGCGGTGCCGCGGCAGCGGCCGCTGATCGCCAGATTCCCTCTATTGTATTGAACATTCGACTCTCGTGAATGTCTTATCGCTAAATTCCCATGATGAGAAATAGGTTTATTGCGACATAGTCATATCGCTAAATGACCATAGTGAGAAATAGGTTTACTGCGACATAGTCGTATCGCTAAATGGGCAATATGAGGAGTAGACCTATTGCGACATAGACTAAAACATACTTAGTCACAACGCTTATTTTAAATGACATTTTGGCATAACGCGAAATTGGCAGACTGCGTTTTAGGTAATCAGCGAGTAAAGGAGGCAAACAATACCGATGTCGACAATTCTGCCAATGTCAAAAGTGATTTGGAATTGTTTTGAACCAAGGAACATTTTGGAATAGCAAAGCAGGTGCAAGAGCACTTAATTGAATTTTGTTTGCCCTATAAGATTTCGGCGTGGTACGAATTAGACCTAATGCTACTTTCAAGTTTTTTATACCTGGTTTCCGACCATATTACCCACGAAGTAAGTTTAATAGAGGAGATGCCCCTAGCACCAGTGCAGCTATTATAATAAAATTGAGGCAAAAAAAATCCTTGATTTCGGGCACAATTTCGTTTTAGGAAAAAGACGTTTTGCTTTACATAATTCATTTTTTATTACAATAAACTAATTGAGCCACCACTGAATAGTGGTGAAATATGAAAAAAATATAAATATTAAAACTAAAAACTTGTGTTTTATTCTTTCTTCTTTGCATAAGTTCATTTTAATATTTATATGTAGGTACTTATGTAGCCAGTATGTCGTGGCAACAATTAACTAGATTCCCTGTGTATTATACAGCACCTTAATTGCGTAACACTCGGGACACACCATCCCTTTATTTTCACAACCCATGTTTATAAGAAAAAACCTTGCAAAAAATAAAAGTTCGTCCCTGTGTTGCGCGAATACATTGTCATAGAGACATCTAGCTCTAGCATGATATAGCTAAACCACGTAGAAAATGTCAGCTTTTAGCTTTTGCTATTCATCGCTAGGAAAAAAGGCGGGGCTTGACTAGATGTGGGCAGGGCTAGACCTGAAGTGGGCAGGGTTTAGCTTGAAAAAGTGTCACGCATCTTTCTATGGGAAAATTGGATATTATCTCATTTTTATCTATGCATTCAGAAAGAGAGCGTCTGCCCACAGTTGGTTTCACTTAGGTATTTAGTGTTGCCTCCACTTTTAAGCTTCTTGATGTCAACCATAGAATTTAGTACTGGACCAATGCCCAATGGATACCGAACCGGAATGCGGCAGTGATCGAATTATTAAAATTAGCAGCTAGCAACGCGTTCGTTCGTTCGCGTGGCAACATAATTATCCTATGACACTGCAATAGCGTAGCTAAATATCAGTGGCAGAATTGTTTGAAATCGATTAATCCTAACTCTTGATATTACCTCTTACAAACAAAAATCATGTACCTATGGACAAATAACCGTACCTATCAGGCCTGTTTTTTTTTAAATAATAATATATAATAAAATCGCGCTTGTAGCCCGATACAAGAAAGCAGAGGCTGTAATTATCAAAGCGCACGTATGTCATACGACGTTTTATAACATATTTGCGAGGAAAATTTTACTTCACAAATTAGCGATGCGCGCGCACCAGCGCTTTTTTTTTAAAGCAGAGGCACAAAAACAGCCAGTATTATATTTATTACTAATAAAGTAAATTAATATTTTTTTTGTTTTTGTTACAGATAAATGGTTGTAATTTATTGTCTTAATCTACAGCTTCATGGTCAAAATTAATTAAATTAAAGAATTAAATGTTTATTTTTTTTATTTTATCTCCCAAAGTTAATTTTATTCATAAAATGTTGACCACTTTTTTGACAAAACTCTTTGCTAAGTTTAGAAAAAGTAAATATACTAAGTACTATAAAAGGTAGTAAGGCCCAGCCCCTTCTAGCCTCTACCCCACTTCTTCCATGAAATACCCTTTGATGGGCTAAATACCGTTCGTTTTAGACAGAGCATCTTGATAAACTGTACGTTAACTTAACGCTATAATTGCCTACAAAAATTACAGCCTAGCCCCTCGTGCGCGCTAAAACGTACCTTACGCACACGCTCGAGAGTATCTACCTACTACGTCGTCTGCCGTGGTCGGTGGTGTCGGGCGATCACTTGCATCAAATTACACAACGCTAGGGCTGTCTATGATCAGTGGCGGCGTTAGGCGTCGGCCATATCGGCGGCCGCCCGACGGCCTGGCGCCTATGGGAGCCTCGCAAAAAAGTTTTTCAAGTTGTAACAATTTAGTTAACCCGTATTTCCTATAGTAGGGTTCCCTCTATCTGGCAGAATCTTGATACTCTGAAATTTATTTAGCATAACACACTTGGTATAATCTGCTTTTTAACCGACTTCAAAAAGGAGGAGGTTATGAATTCGAATGTTTATAATATATTTTTTTATGTATGTTCGGGCATAAGTCTGTCATATATATAGACGGATTTGCAAAATTCTTTATTTGTTCGAAAGCCCATATAAACTTTATCAAAATTGGTACAGCCCTTTTTGAGAAAATCAACAAATTCCCAAAAAATATACTTAGACGACGTTTTAGTTTCTTCAATCACTGGAGAACTTACAATCTCTTTTAAGTGTGTTGCCGTTTCTTAATGGATTTGTATGTTAAGGCAACATTAAAAAGCGAAAAATAATGAAAAAGAAAAAAGAAAACCGCCTTCATAAACTGAAAAGTGATAAATAACTTTAGCACAGAACACACATTACTTTACTTTCGGAAGTCGGTGGCAATACAAAACAACGAACACAAAGCCACCGCCACCGACTTCCGAAAGTAAAGTAATGTGTGTTCTGTGCTAAAGTTATTTATCACTTTTTAAAAGTAGGTAACTTTTAAGGTTCCAGAATTTTATTTGGCATAATTACCTTTGGCAAAGCTATTTAGAGCGACGATTATTTGTTATTTGATACAATTTCACTTGCATTTTCTTCATTCTATTGAAGATGCCAGAATTTCATAATTTTTATCGCGCATCCAATAAACTAGGTGTTTTTACAAATTGCGAAATAAAATCATTATCTAATGTCCAAGGATCAGTCAACGTTGTCATCTGACTTTGTGCAAGAGCGAGCGCAGCGAGCTCGGTACCTACTTGGGGCACCCCTACTCGGACAGGTTAAGTTAGAACGGGATGGCGGAGTTTGAAAGACCCTGCCTGACATCATGATTTGAAAATTTAAGAGTGAAGATGAATCTGATCAGTAAATTTTCTGAGATATGATATGGCCTTTAGTGATCGATATTTAATGTATGCCAGAAGACAATTCTGACTGTGACTTTTTTCGATACGGTTATACTTTTCAATTATTAGGTACCTATGCATAATATGAATGATAAAGATGATTCTGACTTACAAAATTATGAGTTTTGAATGTAGGTACTACTGTGTCAAGAAAGTACCGGGAATTATTCAATAAAAAACTAAATATGTATAACTAAATTTATTGTAGGTATCGCCTTCTGCGTAGGTCCCTTCCGTAATAATACACTAATGCCAACGAATAACCCAACAATCAAAACATTTTTAGGCGCATTTTTTGGAATCGACTTCAGTACTTGCCCTGAATTTTTTTTACGTCAAGTTTTTTCAGTTAGAAGCCACCATAGCCATTCTGACTTTTGTTTACTAGTTTGCATGTCAAACTCGTAAACTCATGAACTAGTAACAATGCGTTTTATGAATGTGGGGTCGGAATTGACTCTTTCTAACACGTCTTCAGCAACCTTCGCGCAATTGAGATTTTGCAAACGATTCAAATCTTTCGGTACTAGTCGAGCGGCATCGCATTTCATGCCAAAACAATCGTTTAAAACGGTATGAATTGGTTCTTTTGACACAGAATTTTCAAGACTAGAACAACGATTTTCAGTTACCATTTCCTTTATTATAGCGATGTTAGTTCAGTGAAAGACATTGATGGCCGACCAGAATGAGGCAAATCTTACACGACATCTCGACCACATTTAAATGCGTTATACTACTCATACGCACGTGTTTTTGATAAAGTCGATTCACTGAGAGCTTTATGTAATATTTTCAGTGCTTCTGCACACGAAATTCTATTTGCAATGCAACATTTTATATGAATTATTTGTTCGATATTTTTAACTATAGTAAAAATCGCAAAACACGGTTGGCATGAACTGACAAAATGGCGCACTGCGAACAAACAATAACCAGCGATGATCGAACTCCGCTTCAGTAAAGAGAACAGTTGTGCCAACTTGCGTCAAAAAGAATTTAGGCAATCCCTTTAAATAAGCTTTTTAAATGATTTTTTCTTGACAAAATGTATGATAAATAAGTGTCTGCCAAACGATTTTCTGCGAAATGAAGTATATGCTATCCGCTGTTATGCAAAATAATATTATGATACTTATAAAAAGTTCTGCAATAAAGAGTAGACCCCCTGTAGTAGTATTTTTCTACAGTAATTGTCTGGCAATATTATGAACGCAAAATATTTCTGTGCGCGTTATTCGGGGAATACCCGAATCACTAATTCGAATGAACTAGAAAGAGTTTCTTTCCATAGGGGCCTAAGGGCCTCGCAAAGAATTTTTCGCCGACGTCTACTTTTCGTCTAGCGCCGCCACTGTCTATGATTATGAAATGATTACCTACACAAAAGGTTATGAGTATGTTTTGAAAAATAATAGGTAAGTAAAATGTCTAATCAAATCAATACCTACTTATAATTACGTACTATTATAAAACTTTCTTGTTATAAAAGGACCAAAGTAAAGTAAGTAGTAAATATAATCTACCTATTCCTCTATCTCTATTATAAAAAAAAATAGAATCAACAGAGAAAAAACAAATACAAACTATTTATCTTTCCTCCTCCTTAGGTAATTTAAAAAAGTATTAACTTTTGTTGGTTGTTTTATTTTGACAGCCGTCTACACACTGCAATATGCACGATTAGCCATTATTAAAGCTGCGGTCGCAGTATCGTAGGGAACTATTAGTTAAACTGTATCAGAAAAACTTCTCTGGGGTATACGTACACTTAAGCGAGCCCGTGGCAACCCGACTGGATTTTGGACATGAGAACGAAGGCGAGCCGTAGGTACTAAGCGCGTGACCTTAAACGAGTGACGAAGGCCTGCCTATACTATCAGAAGCTAATCTATAGCTAGATAAAGACGTTGGATTCGTTCGGAAACAATTTGTAACCGTAAGAGGGCACTCTTTACCCTTTATACTTATCTTACTCTTTGGTGTCTTTGGGTAAGGGCGTCGCGCGAAAATTATTCGGTAAGGTAAAAGGGGCGGGGAAGGGACGGGCGGGCGACGCAAAAATAATACAGTCTGTAAAGGGACTCTCATTACCTATTAAAAATATTGGGCACTCAGGGATAACCCTTTCTACTAGTGAAAGAATTTTCAGAATCCAGATTATAATTCGTTAAAAATAAAACCAACTGGACGGTACGGACGGATTGACGGAATAACCGTTTTTTAAGGATGAAAGAGAAACAAACGTCAATTTACGTTCTATCTATATTTTTAAAAACTTTGGCGCTGCCATGTTTTCCAATACAGTACTTTACAGTAGCATAGACTTTCAACAATCTTCGTTCTACCGCTCTGTAATGGTCATCAGTGGTCAGATTTTCTCCTTGGAATGAAGCTAGTAATTTAATTGTCTCTGTTAAACTGCCGCCCGATACTAACTCTAAAGTTTGCCAAGTCTTGGAGGACATTCTGAAATGTTTAATTAACTGTAAAACTGCAATAAGTACAGAATGCCACAAGTACATTTCGGAGTTTCAATAATTCAGTAGGTATTATAAAACATAATTTTTGTTATTTATGTTATCTTATTTATTAAGTGAGTAAATATTGTACATAAATTAGTACTTGTAGCAATTTAATTGTAAGTATAAAATATTGTTTCTTAATCGTCAAAATACTAACTACACTTCAATGCTTTTTATAAGAAGTTATTGAAGAGTTAGGTAGGTAATACTTTGACGACTGAGTTTAATTAGTAATAATAATATATGGGGACATTTTACACACGGCCACCTGACCCTAAACTAGGCAGACCCTGTACTATGGGTGTCAGACAACAATCAGACACAAGGCAAACAAGCGCTCATCACTCAAATATTTACCGTGGGCGGGATTCGAACCCAGAACACGCTGCGCTGCAGTCAATCGCTCAGCCACTGCGCCAACCGTGTCGTGTCGTCAGTTAGTTTTCATTCATAAAACTTCTGTTTGGACTGTTATTAACCAATGTAGTCACTTCAAATCTAATATCTGTCTATCGTATAGATGACAAACCAAAATTGCCCAGCACGCCACGGACATGACAGACGAGTTAGTACTCTATGGAATTACGTTTAGAAACGTAATTCCATAAATAATAATTTGTAGCTTGGCGCCGAGAGCACGTTATTGCTTTTTGACGTGGCGGTCAAATTAAAGGTCAATTTTCATTGTTAAGAGCGCCCATCCCCATGGAACGAACTTCAACGCGACCGTGATTGAAATGTTTTTTTGTTTCAACCTACGCAAAGCTCGAAAACAAACGAGTGAGTGAGAACGCGATAACATCACAGGAAAATTGGCGCGCGGAAATTTCACAAAACTTGTTCCAGGGCATACGTGTTTTTGGAAAAGCCTTACAAGTATTTGGTAAAAATGTTTGTAATGTAGAATCTACATTACATGTGCAAGGTTTCTATGAAGTTGTTTTTTTTACTTTTTCAATGCATGCGTGCATTATGACCGGCCAAAGTTCAGATAAAATTGTGCAAAAAAGCTGATTTTTGAACGTGTTTACTGAATTTGTTTCTCAAAAAAGTTTATTTTTAGCTTCATACAAACCTAGATTTAAACCACAAGATACCTATGTGTTGAAAATATTTGGAAAATAATTTGTTATAACGCCGTAATCGCGTACGAGCGTTTGTATGGGAAATATGACGGGTTGGGCGCTCTTAATTAATTATTATGATGTAAAGTTATAAAATTGTGCATTCATTTATTGTTGTAATTGATTTTTAGGTCTGTTCAAATAGTTGCCGTCATTGGACGCCCGGTAGATGTGACACATGTTGGAGAATATTAAAATTTCTAATTTAATAAAAACCAAAACTCAGTAAGAAAAAACGACCTGTAAAAATGTCAAGTATACCATAGTCGGACAGATATAGTAAGTAGCACGTGCAAAACGGAGTCGTGAGCAGTGGCGTTGAGGGGACGTGACATCCGATGAGAGACCGTCATGACGAGTACCGTGACGGCAAACTGGTTGATTTTACTGCCGAAGTGCGCCTACACATGTTTCACATCGAAAATGGTCTGACATATGTTTAAAATACTTACATGCAACACTGATAAAGTGGGGCTAATATATCTAGTTCATCAAGCATAGGGTTGCCTAGCCCCTTGCCATTGTCCAGTAAGATTATTTTGTGTTTATATACTTCATAACGGTGCCGATCTCCATTTTGTATTAGAAAATCAATAATAGCAATATCTATTAAATTGAGAATTCGCTTTGGACTTAGTAGTAATGACACTTTTCTGGAAAATAACATTATTTAAAGTGAAATTCAAATAACAACATTACAGTTGAAAAAAGAATTAAGCCCGTCACATACGCAGCTATAAAATATATATGTAGCTACAATATAATAATATATTTTTGCCCTTATTAAGTCTGCGGTCATTGTTTTTGCACGTTTTTGAAATATATATTAATATGCCTCGCTATATCTGTTCTCATATTTTGGTGACGTAATAAACATATAATATATTATAGCTGGGTCTGTGGTCACTCGAAGATTACTATAGAAAATATATTGTAATATGCCTTGTTACGAAATATATTATAGCTACGTCTGTGACGAGCTTCAGATTGTGAACACTGGTAAGATTTTCAGGCAAATATTTTCATTTTAATAAATAAATAAACAGTACTTACTTACAATGGTCATTATCATTTTCCCAATCCATTTTCTTACTATTATAAGACCGCCTCCATGGTGACTTGTTAACTTTGAATGGTTTATCTAAGTACAATATTGCCGCTCCTTCAATGTCACCCTTATTATCAGGACATACAGTTTCATTTAATTTGCAGTAATAACACTTGCCATAAACACATACTTCTTTATCTGAAAATATAATTGGGAAGGATGATGTGGTCAATACTGGTTATGAATGATTTTGGCAGTAGTAATGCAGCTGCATCGGTTGCTTAAGGAGAATGCGCCAGGCTTAAATTATTGATAGGTCTCCGCGAGCTCCGACTAGAAACCGCCGACGTACTTCTCAAATGAGGCAACAAATACCTAGTGAAAATTAGCTAACTCGAGCCTGTCTCTTAGCTATGTGTCAGGTGGAGGTACAGCAGAGTATTTTTCACCCACAATTTTTCACGCACTCCTTGCAATTTGTTTAATACGTGTGTGTATATAACAAATTGCAAGGAGGCTAGAGTGCGGAGGGGACTAGAAAAAAAAGGCTCCACGCCACGCATATTATATCAAAAGTAAGGCACCTAAAGTACGCCGGACCGGTAGATAGATCGGTACGGTCGGGAGTCGGTATCCTTTTTTTTTCCTAGTCCATGACTATGATGTAAATGTGTGCGTGAGGCATGTTTGTACAAACGGTCTGGCTTACTTAGGGTGCTTCACTTTCGATGTTCGTGGTGCGGAGTCCTTCTTTTTTTTAGTCCGTTTAAACACACTACATTAATGAGTTGCCTCATTGCCTATCAATAATCTAAGGCGCCAGGGTAGCCCGCGTAATTCAAATTTTTAAGCAAAATTCAAGTTTTTTTTGTATAAATAAATATAAATGTAATGAAAAAAATAAATTCGCGGGATATGCATTTACAGAATTATAATAATTAAAATTACTAATCATTTGTACTGGCTATAGCTCACAAACACCTTTTTTTATATTCTAATAGGGTTGCATTTGACCACAACTCACCTGATCTTAAGTGATAATGGGATAATGAGACACCTATTGGGAGTTGTGTTTTATTATAATTTTGCAAGATTTTTTTATTTTTATCATGAAATACTAAAGAATCATGGAAGGATTTGTACAAAAAATATTAAGATGTTTAGAGAAGTTGAAATTCTAATTCTTATATTCTTGGGTACCTAAAGAGTATCTTCAGGCGTTTACAATATTTTTAAAACCCCGCAAAAAAAAAAGTGATTAGTTTAACGAAAAGCTCATTATTTCAGAACGAAACGGCGACTAACAGTGACATTGACAGCCGCCGTTTCGCAGTTCTTACACTGAAATTGCATCGTTTTATGGAAAATAATATCACGAATTATGATTATTTTTTTCCAGACACTTGTCACATCACTTGTTTGCCAATTTTATAGATCCGTTAACGTCGTTTGTCACTTTCTTTTTTTTATAAACACAAAATGGGCATTGAGATGAAAAGAAAGTGTTATTTTAATTTCGTAATATCTTAATATTGGGGGGGTTTAAAAATATGCTAAGTATATCAATCTACTCCTGGTAATGTATTCTTCACATTGGAAAATATTTTAAACCGCTCAATTTTTTTTTTTCATACAAATGAATGTATGGATCTCGCCATGATTCTTTAAAGTTGATACATTGCAGGGTGTATTGCTTTTCATCATGTTTATTCATTTAACTATTATTACCTATCATATTGAATATTGAACACACAAAAAAAAGTAAGGTCTATTATAATAATAATAAATATCTTTATTTCAGATCCCAGATCCAAAATAAAAAAAAAAGACACATGACACTAAATTAAGTACTTAAAAATAACAAAAATACAAAATGAATTCTAAACAGCAAATATGAATATTAAGCTTAATATTCGTAACTTACATATGCATATAATATGTACATTATGAATATCAAGCAGCCATCTCACCATTTTTAACCATTGTTCTTTTCAATCCAGCGGTAGCATGAGCTAGAATCTCACGGTTGAAACGAATCCTCCTTATGACTGAAGGGGCTACCCACTTATAGTTTAATATCATAGCAAGGTAGTATGTGAATACTTCTGAGTTGTAGCGATCATAGCCTGCATAAATGTTGCCTTGTATTACATAGGTAAGATTGTATCTCTTTGGTTTGAAGTACAGCTTTTGTTTCCCCTGAAAATAAAAGAAATATAATCTATAAAAATAAAAATGAATGTTCATATGTTTGGCCTTTTATGATTTCGTACACTATAATGCGATAATGATGAAACTTTGGAGGGTTATAAAAAAATAGCTACAAAGAAAAAATTACACCACAAACAAAGTTGACAGTAGCTTATAATATAGGTATATTATATTAATGATATAATCTTTACATAGTATAAAACGAAGTCACTGCCGCTGTCTGTACATTTAGATCTTTTAAACTATGCTATCTTGTAAATAATATAGATAAGATTGATTCAATTCAAGAGGAAAAAAAGTTTATACATATTGATTGATCTACATTGCACCTATGCGAATCTGGGGCAAGTTGCTAGTTTAATATAATTGAATTACTGCTGTACATTTTAAAAGCTGTCATGTCATGATCAAATTATAAGTATAAAAAAAATATTTCTTAACAAACCTTTAACAGGAATAATAACTTTAACTGTGTCCCTTTGGGAGCATTGTCAGCAAGTGCTATCTGTGAGCTGCGCATAGCTTCCAAAATCTGACCTGCCGAGCCATTCTTATATGGAAATAATGACTCATCATCAGCCCACTGCAATTAAAAACAATGTTTATCATATTATTATTATTCAAAGTCAAAGCATTTATTTCAATTAAATTACCATTTACCATTTACAGGCACTTCTGAATTGTAAAGGAGTAGTATTGTTAGTTAGACAGAAATTTGAAGCCAGTTTCTCATTCTAAAACGTAGGTAGGAGAATGAGTAAGAAACTCTACGGACACTCTTTTATTAAATCAAGTCAATCAAACAAACAAAATACTGGTTACATTATTCTTGTTGCTTTTAACTGTAAAAACAATTTAGGTTCTTTACCTACATTGTTTTCACATTTAAAAGCAATACAAAATATAAAAAAAAAACAAGATCAAACAGATCAAAATAGTACATAGTACTGACTTCTGATACATGTTCGCCCTTGTTAATAAACAGCTTACATTTGAAATACCAAACTTGGCCCAAACAATTTCATAATACATACTTACATTTTCCACATTGTGCCAAACTTTATCTAAGTTAACCCCCGAAGAATTGAATGAGCTTATTAAATCTCTTTGTATGGGTAGAAATTTTGAATTTTTATTGTGGTACTGACTGGGTAAGCCATTTAGGTATTCGTTTATTACCCTGAACACAGGGGGTATAGGGTCCGACTTTACAATAGGCAATTTAAAAGTAGCGGGTTTGTGTTCAGTACTAAGTATAGAAAAGAAATATATATTGAGAGCTACTAGCAATAGTAGAAATAGTGAGAACCCAAAGATACAATTCATCGACATACTTCATTTCAATTTGATTTTTAATCAAAATAAGCTTAAATACCTTTACTTAGTTGACATAAACACATTGTGAACACAAGTATTTCAGGATGCAAGATATCATTAAATACCTGCACGGTTCATAATTTTTGGCTAGCTCTCATTCACATAGCCTTGTTTCGGATAACAGATGGATTTTTGGCACATAAATTATTGATGTACCTAATCCAATTTATTAGCACTTAGATCAAACTTCTCAATGACAAATATTTCATTAACAATCATTTAGAAATAAAAACATATAAGGTATTGTACTGTTTCTTATTGTAGATTTTTACATTTAGTAACCCAAGTCAAGTTATAAGTGAATTGAACAGCAGGTTCTTTCTTTGCTTCTATTTCCAATTTCAATTTCCACGGGTGAGTTTCAGACAGGCTTCTTCAGTTCTGTTTCTGCAGGGTCTCCAGGTCATGAATGTGAAATTTCCCCAGAACTGATTTTATTTTTCCCCAAAAAGATACTATTTGGTACAATTTTCCCCCAAATTAATTTTGCACCTAGAAACAACAAAATCACGATAAAATGAATTGTCCTTATACTTTATTATTAATTTGGCAAGCTACATTCATTATATCCCATAATACTTGAACTTCTTCGCTGTCTACATTATTTGTTATCTGATTTAATTTTCTTTTGCACATTTTTTGTAGGCAGTAAAACGCATCCACCATTTTGAAGGTTGTGCCAGAGCCGAATAATGTGATCAGCTGTTGTAAGGTAGTGTCGCCGAAGATGGCCCGGCTCCTAGGATAGCCCACATTTAAAAAAATACAGTTATGATTATTCGAAACATTTGAAATTTCGTGGGTGTATGCTATTGATACTATAGACAATAGTGCAAGTGTGTTTCATTACCGGCGCGTCGCCATTTTGGAGACTGATGGCAATTTGCTTGTTCATGTCAAGACGAAACACTTTTTATTACCTGCATTATCTAAATCCTTTTGAAAATTAACGAATTTAAAACAAATTTCTTTGCTCTAAAATGTGAAAATTCATATATAATCTATTTATAAGCGAATTACAGGTGAGTGTTATTATTTTATTTCCTTTTTTTGTATTTTTACGAGATTATACTCAACCCGGGTGTAATTTCCTATCATGGCCCATAGTATAATTCCCTTAATGAATGACATCAAAAAAATAAATTTTAGAAAAAAAATCTGATTTATTTTTATTTTTGATAAGTTACTTTCAATATTGATCTCGAAGTTAAATTTTATTTTATTTAGTGGTTTGTTTTTATTTTATAGTTGATTTTCATTTTGATAGATTTAAGATAGCCCACATTTAAATTTTTGGTTGATTTTTTTACCTTTTATGAATAATGTTATGGGAAGTATGTGTTTTTATTTCGATGTTTTATGTTAAAAGTGTTTAAGAGTTTATAATGCATATACTTTCATTAATATTTTTCGGGCCATCTTCAGCGACCAGCTTCCCAAGATAGCCCAATAACAAGTTTCTAAAAAGTGTTTACATTTGTGTTAAAATGCCAAAACCTGTACTACTTTTTTAGATATCTTGTTTCTCAAATAAATATAATACAACTTCCATTATCTTTTTTCTTTACTTTACTTATCTGCAAGATTTTACGAGGTTTTGAAATTAAGCGGGCCTTCATTGGCGCCTGTACCTTAGTTAACATTTTAATTCGGAGTTTATTTTTAACTAAATTAATTACTGAGAAAGTGAGAAAGCTCTCTCAACACTCGCATTAGAAAACGGTAGACACAAAATGCTGGTTACGAACTTATATTTATTATATTTTTAATCTATGGAACATCTGAATTAGAAGTCTGTTTCAGCATTTCCCTAAACTTACGCCAAGAAATAATGTGTTCCCCAGAATTTTCCCCACAGATTTCATTTCCCCAAACATTCCCCAAAATTTTTATTTTTCCCCAAAATGGGGAAAAAAACCCCCAATCTGGAGACCCTGTGTTTCTGTCTGTTCTGTTACTTTTCATACTTTTGTTGTCTGTCAGAGTGTCACCTGTCGTTGTCGGTTGGTTGGTTGTCCTGTCTGTCACTGTCAGTAGTGTCAGTCAGTCCGTCAATGTCATGTGACATTGGCATTGGCAATTTGGCATGGCAACACTGTCGGTTTCTTTTCAAATCTTCGAAAATTCTCTAAGTTTCAAATAAAGTTATAACTAAATGTCCGATTACGCGTCAAATGTTGCGCTGAATAATTATATTATTATCTAACTTACTCATATTCTCCAAGTACCTAGTCTCTTGAAAGTGTCTAATATAAGAGTTGTCCGTCGAACTACAAACTCCATACATAAATATAGGTATATCTTGCAATAAATAATTTAGAGTAAACCACTAGTGTTGTTTCGAATATGTGCCTGTAATTACATAGGTACAAGTAAGTAGTACCACCAATAGAACTGAGACTGAGGAACGCTACTTGGCGGCACAATTAGGTATGTTGGTTGGCATTCGGACGAGACCTAACAATCACAAAGAGGTGTCTGCCCCTCTTTCCTTTCTTTTCTTGTTGGCTTTGAGTAACCATAAGAAGTAAAGTTTTTGTTAGACTATCAGGGTCCCCAAACCGCAGACCCCAAGTTTGCGGTTACCTACATTTTAAACTACAAAGAAAACCGTCCCTTACTGGAATGAAATACAGTTTTGTAATTTATGTAAAAAATATGTATGCAGTGGTCGTGCGTCTTTTGATATTTACAGATCAGTAGTCACACTGTCTGTATCGAATATGACAATATTACTGCGATAGCTTTATGGTGCTTTATGCTGGGGCTTACTTGTAAGTACTTACCTAGTGTTTTCGACTCTAAAAACAGTTATAAAAATAAGTTTACTGTAACTACTACTACTAAGTTTTAGCCATTTGAAACGTTTTGCGTCTTGGCAAGGTAAAAAAACTTGTTAAGTGGATGCCGCACGAACTGAACGATGAATGCGTGACGGATGCGTGGTGGTATACCTTGCGTTGCTTAACAGACTCAGAAACGAAGGGATTTTGAACCGCATTGTCACTTGCGATGAAAAATGGATTATTTTTGATAATCGTAAGCGGTCATACATATCCTATTGGTTAGATCTGAGTTCATTGGTTAGGCAATGCACCAAACGAAAAGTTAGGTACTTAACCCTAAAGAAGTCATGGTCAGTGTTTGGTGGTCTCATATAATTTATAATAGGGTAATATATACCCATTTTTGAAAAGTGACTCAATGAAATTCTGTAGTGCTAATATGCCACCAAAAAAAAACACAACATTTTTATTCAATCGATAAGTGCCAGAAAAATGCACCTGAATTTTAAATTTTCAAATTTCGCGCGTAGTTTGTCGAAAACGCCTCTTACTGGACGCCAAATTGCTCAGCGTAAATGACGTCAGTTCGTTTTGTATCAAATGAGCTCATATTAAATATGATAATTGTATATCATTTAAAAATAATTAAAAGCATATTTTGTAATAGGTGCAATAATGAAAAAATACGTTTGTTACGAAAATAATAAAAGTACAAAGCCTATATTACGCCAATCGGTTGACTGACGGTTGACAATTTTTTAACCGACTTCAAAAAGGAGGAGGTTCTCGATTCGGTTGCTTTTTTTTTATGTATGTACATCGATTACTCTGAAATTTATCATCCGATTTACGTGATTCTTCTTTAGTTTGATGTGGAATAGTTGCCATTTGGTCCCATAAAAATTTAACATTGTTTGGCCCAGTAGTTTTCATTTTATGAACATTTTTTAATTTTTTGTATATTTATTTTTGTGTAGTCCGATTTCGATGATTCTTTTTTTAATTGACAGTGTATACTTCAAATTTGGGCCCATATAAATTTCAAGAAAATATTCCACCCCTAAGGGTTGAAAACTAAGGGATGACAGATTTTTTTTGGTGTCGCCGTTTCGTTATTAGTTTCTATGATGAGAAGTATGCACTAAAAAGCGAAAAAAAATTTTTTTTACAAAAAAGCCAACCGCCTTCAAAACGTAAAAAATAACTCTCAATTCGCAAGTCGGTGGCAATACAAAACAACAAGCAAAACCAAAGCCGCCGACTTGCGAATTGAAAGTTATTTTTTACTTTTTGAACGCGGTTGTCTTTTTTGTAAAATTTTTTTTTGTTTACACAGCCGTACGGCGTAATAACATGGCCGCTACTATTTCACGGTATTTTAAAACAGATTAAAAATACTGAAAACTTTGAATTGAATTTAAAAAATGGTTTTATTATTTTATGAACTAAAACTTACATTGTCCGACTGCTTTATGCCTAAACTGTCTCAATAACATATTTATAGTTTTTTTCTCGTATAGAGTAAAATACCCTATTCATCACATCTTACTAAATCGCACCAGCATTACTGCGGATGTGTACTGTGAGGATCTGGACACAATAATGGAGAAGCTTGCAAATCTCCGGCCAGTCTTGATTAATCGCTCGTCCCCGCTGCTCCTACACAACAACGCTCGACCCCATACGGCACAACAGATCACGGTCTCTAAGCTGCAGGAGCTAGGGTTGGGAGTTTTGCGTCATTCACCGTACCTACTTACCAGACCAAGCACCGACAGACTTCTACATTTTCCAAATTTTGGACTACTTCTTGGCAGATAAAATATTCAATACCCGAGACGCAGTACAAAATGCCTTTAAAGAGTTTGTTGACTCCCGTACACCTGATTTCTTCAAGAAGGGCATTCAAAAATAACCACTGCACTGATAGAAAGTTGTTTTCGAGGGTTCCAATTCCTTAAGACCAGAGTCTTTAACTAGTGCGCCCTACTCGCAATGACTTACGGATCTGAAACGTGTACACTCACCGTGGACCCATGGTCCACAAATTCAAGGTTGCTCAGCGTGCTATGGAAAGAGCGATGCTCGGGGTTTTCTGGTGGATAGAATACGTAATGAAGTCTTTCGTCAGAGAACTAGTCACCGACATTGCGCGTCGAATCACGAAGCAGGCTGAAGTAGAAGTAGGCCGACCACGTCTGCAGACGGACAGACGGTAGATGTAGCAGACACGCTTTAGAGTGGAGACCGCGTTTGGGCAAGCGTAGTGTTGGACATCCTGCGGCACGATGGGCCGACGATTTGAAGAACGTGGCTGGCAGCGGATGGATGCGAGCTGCCCAAGACGGGGTTGGTTGGCGATCTCTGGAGGAGGCCTACGTTCGGCAGTGGACGGCAATAGTTTGATCTAATGATGATATAAAAATGATTTTGTCTTTCTGTATTCTGAACGGCAATTTCAGACGAATGTTTATGATGTACGATAATATATAATTCCTACAAGCCTAGCCTATACTTACCTACTGTACCTACCATAAAACATTATACCTAAGAGCGTAGTCGGTCGCCTACCGAGTCCCGACAGAGGTGGAAACACGGTTGGAAACCTTGATGGCTTACAACCGTGTAGATGGTGGTTTACGACCAAATTTCATTTGACCTTCCATCGACCTTGGTTTGCAGAGCTGCGCTAGCCACTAAGGGTGAATAGAGCATAGATGGATATACTCTAATAGAATAGAGGAAGTTGGGTCAGCGGCAGACCGTGTAGACAGCGGTTTCTAACCGCGAGTACGTAAGTCGCTCGCTGTCAATCGTCGCGCGACGCGCGAAGTTTTTACATTAAATATGTTGCTGGCAGCGAGCGACCTATGTATAGTACAGTCAGCAACGAAAGTCGATTAACACTTTAGATTTTTAAATTATAACTCTTGAGCAGAAGGAAATACGGACACGATGGACAATCAAGATAAAATACACTCTCGACTATGACCTGAAATACTTTAAAGTATTACTTGAACCGTATTTGTTTTTGTGTCTTTTTAGAGGATATGAAAATGTAAGTGTTAATCTACTTTTCTTGCTGACCGTACCTATTAAAAAATCCCGTAAACAATTGATCAAAACGCCAAGGAGACATAGATCAAAATGAATATTGACAATATTTAAATGCCTCGTATAAAAGAGTTAAAAAAAGTTCATCTATTCCATTCATCCATTTATTTTCCGGTGAAGGCAACTGTAAATAAAACAAAATTGACGTCATGCTATGACGACTTTACCACAATGAATATCACAAGTTCACAATAGAATGGTATGTAGTTGAAACAACTCTGCCAGTGTCGTCAACCGAGGTTACGTCTGTCGGTGACGCGGTTGGCAACTGTGTAGCAGGCAGGCACTTTAGTTCACCACTCGGGGTATAGGCTGGCTTGCAGATGCTAATATCTTAATTAGGTATCGGTATAGGATTACGTACATAGGTAGACGTCACGTGAAATCGAGAGGTTGTTTACAGGTTTAGGTCCAATTAAATGAAACAAGTTGTAGGTTCTTAATAAAACTTATTATTACATTTATTCAAATCACAGTATAATTTACACCTACATTAGAAAGGGTAACCCAGTTCTTGTCTTCTCTCTTTAGTAGCCATTTTGCCGTTTGTCGGGAATGAGAAAATGAAACTAATGTATTCAGGAGAAAGGTGATGTTCAATGGCGCCGAGAGCTATAACCTGAAAAAAAAAAACCTTCAATCATTACGGGGGGGCTTAGTAAAAGCTTCTACACCTCTCCCATTTCGTACAATAGTACGAAAGAGAGAGAGAGAGAGAGTTTCGTAGAATACTACAATACAGATACAAGATACAAGTTCTGACACACGAGCAAGGTACACTCACATTTTAGGGAATAGGTTAGGTAAACTGCCGGTAAAAAAATGCGCCGTAAACATGACGTGTAACACATAAGAGAGTAGTTACATGTAGCTCCTCTACATATACAAAGATCATTTACATCAGACCGCAAGTGAGTTTTCTGACAGTAGCAAGATATTGGTAAGTTCGCGCTGAGTGGAACTACTCTGCAGCAGAGGGGCAGAGGGATGCGACGCGACTTGCCCAAATTATCGTATGAGATACAACGCACTATGAGGCAGTGGATATGCCTTGAAATATTAATAAAAAAAGCCTAAGCAGTTAGGTTTTATAGCTACTTTAAATAAACTATGAAAGAACGGAACATAAGTCAGATTGAAAGACAAACTTGCAGCAATAAACACCATGACTCGACGAAAAGTTGATCTCACGACATTTATACGACCGCTACACGACCATATAGTCATTTATACGACTGTTACGCGACTCTATTACGACACTGTTATAAAATGGGCCTATTCTCGGTGATGTCAACGTGATAGCGACGTATTTACGACAAACGTATATAACCAAAAGTTAGAATTAGCACGTCGCGCGTCGTGGCGACCTCTCAAATGTTTGTTGGGTTAACTTTGCTGGTCTAAAATACTCCCCTATCCCTCCCGAAGTCACTTCGGGAGGGCCGAAGTCAACTTCCCGACACCAAAAAATATGTTTGTAAATGTAAAAAAAATATTAATCTTGATACTTCCACCGTGCTCCTGAGAAAAAGGCTCTTGACAGACAAACGGACAAGGAAGTGATCCTATAAATAAGGGGTCCTTTTTTTGATGTAAGTACCTACAGAATCCTAAAAATGGCAGACCTAGTCAATTTTTTTAATGATTTCAATTAAAATCACCTACGCTATACCCTAGTTCTTTTCAGTATCAGACTTACCTCAAGGTATGTACTGGAAGGACGTCTTTCAAATGGTATGTCTGTGCTTGCAGTTTTATTGGGTTTAATAGTTTCTTCATAGGTTCGGGTTACTAATTGTTGGCCGTTAGGTGTCGTCACTGTCACATTCTTAGCGAAGTACCATCCAAGCGGCACGCCTTCTTGTCTGTTGAGAGTAAATAAGCTTACACATTTGTACGTTCGGTTAGAATAGAAACCGACGCCAAACTACTTAGTTGCAAAAACATCCCTTTTTCTGGAGCATTCAGGTAAGGTTTGCCGGATTGCCGGATGTATAAGGTTTAAAGGAAAAAGAAGGTAGTCAAAAGTTAAAGTGGGAAACAGAACATATAAGATCTTAAAACACTATAAAAATAAGTAAGTTTTTTTGTTTTGGTCGAATAGGCTATATTTTTGAAACCATTGCTTTAAGAGTTAATCTTGCCCGAATTATTACTGTATAAATATAATTATTGGGTAATTCACTCTAAAGTCTCGGGTGACCTAAAACGATTCTAGCGAGTCGGGCTAGGCCACCCTATTTTGCTTTGACTATGGGTGGGTACCCCTATAGATAGATATATAGAAAGTCTTACTTGTCCAGATTAGGCAATTCATCTGCTTTGAGAGTCCACACAATACCCCACACCTCTTCTTCGTCGTCTTCCACGATTGTGGACACGGCACCTTGCCAAGCATCCACGAACATGTTAAAGTCTAACCTGTGGTTCTAATAACAAATAGACTGTATTAGCATAGTATAGATACCATGTTTTATAAATATGTATGTGTGTGTTGTGGTGTAAACATATACAAAGTGTGTCAGGACGATTGACTTTCTTTTAAGTTGTGTGTTTGTTACAAAAAATCAATAGGGTATTACCCCCATTTTTGAAAAGTGTCTCAATGAAATTCTGTTGTGGTAATATGCCACCAAAAATACACAAAAATTTTATTCAATCCATAAGTGCCATAAAAATACATCAAAATTTTACATTTTCAAATTGCGCGCGTAGTTTGACAAAAACGCCTCTTACTGGACGCCATATTGCTCAGTGGAATTGACGTCAGTTCGTTTTGTATCAAATGCGCTCTTATTAAATATGATAATTTTATATAATTTAAAAATAATTAAAAGCATATTTTGTAATAGGTGTAATAATGAAAAAAAAACGTTAGTTACGAAAATAATAAAAGTATAAAGCCTATATTACGCCAATTGGTTGACTGACAGTTGACAATTTTTTGTTTACACAGCCGTACGGCGTAGTATCATGGCCGCTACTATTTCATGGTATTTTATAACAGATTAAAAATACTGAAAACTTTAAATTGAATTTAAAAATTGATTTTGTTATTTTATGAACTGAAACTTACATTTTCCGACTGCTTTATGCCTAAACTGTCTCAATAACATATTTATAGATTTTTTCTCGTATAGAGTAAAATACCCTGTTGGATTTCATTGACTTTTTGTATACAGGCACAGAATACTTAATAGTACTACGTAATACAGGTACAGAACATGATAGTCCTTACGTGGTTTAAAAGAAAGTCAACCGTCTTGACACATCTTGTATATTGGAATTTTAATAGAAAGAACCGTTCGTTTTTGTAACAACCCTTTAAATTTATAATTTTAACTTAACCATTAATTGAAACTGTAAGAAATACGTTGTCATCAGGCTGTGGTCATGGTGTGTACATGTCATGAGAGGAATGAGACACATTGTCGTTACGAAAGTTTTTCGAATATGTGGTATATACGTACGTGAGATGTTCCAAAAATTGTTAGTGAACCCCAATGCACTTATACATTCGGGTGAACCAGCTTACGAAACATTTAAAAAATGTATCTTAATAATAATAATAAGACTGTATATCCCGCGGAAGTGCGGAGGTCGAGGCTTTCTTCATGCTAAGACCCTGCACAACCGTGAGGTATGCAGTCTCAGGGAGTATTTCCTTAAAGACGACGTGGGGATGCACCGAGATGTGGTCTCAGTGGACAAGCGCCTTACCCCGCTCTCCTTAGCGAACGAGAACTGGCGCAAACCTGTAGTACTCGATACTAATGACCGCAGGGAGGTATGGCAGAGTAAGGAGCTTCATGGGCGCTTCTACCTGGTCCTACATGGGCCTGATATAGACTTCTTGGCGTCCGTATCCTGCCTGCGTTTTGGTGACCGTTTTGGGGAAACCGAAGGTTTTGTCTGTGCGATTATGGATGAAGTTATGATGACGAACAACCACCGGAGGTATATTGTGAAGGACGGCACGGTTGACATTTGTCGGGCATGCCACCGACTGGGAGAATCAATCCGACATATTGTCTCTGGGTGCTCTCGTCTAGCTAACGGAGACTACTTGCATAGACACAATTTGTAGCTAGGATTATCCACCAGCAACTTGCTCTAAAATACTTGCTTGTGGAGTCGGAAGTACCGTACTACAGGTATGTGCCTGACCCAGTTCTCGAAAATGGCAATATCACGTTGTATTGGGATCGATCTATCATCACTCACAGGACTATTGTTGCCAATAACCCTGATATAGTGGTGATAGATCGATTAGAGCGTCGCTCAATGATTGTTGATATAGCGGTTCCGCATGACGAGAACCTCGTGAAAACTGAGAAAGATAAACAAATAAAGTATCTTGACTTGGCTCGCGAGGTTGTCGACATGTGGGTAGTGAATACAGCAGTCATTGTGCCGATAGTCCTTACGGCCAATGGACTCATTTCCAAGAGCCTCGACCAACACCTAAGGAGGCTCTCGTTGGGCAGCTTTTTACTAATATTTAAAAATATAATATAATATGTGTATGAATAAATGTGAATAATAATAATAATATGTGGGGACATTTCACACGCGGCCATCTGACCCCAAACTAGGGAGACCTCTGTACTATGGGTGTCAGACAGCTGATATACATACACAAATGATATACATAAACGGCTTTTTTGAGCAAGAGAAGTGAAAAAAATAATTTTCACTTCTCTTGCTCAAAAAGGCCGTCATTGTAGCATACCAGACCGGGGATAAGATAGCATTTCATCCTCTAGGGGAAAAAGTTTTTTTTTTAAATTTTTGTGTGTCAAATTTGACAGTGAGCCTACAAAAACGAAATAGTTATTTGTTATACAAGAGTGCAAAGTTGCTTTTTAACCGCGTGTTCAATTTTGATGACCGAGCAAGCGAAGGATTCTAAAATTGAATCACGAGCGCAGCGAGTGATTCAAAATTAGAATCCTGAGCGTTAGCGAGGGAATCAAAAGAGCACGAGGTGAAAAATCTTTGCACTCGAGTGCAACACGTAACTTTTCATTCCACCTCAGCGAGGAAATGACTAAATGCAAAAAAAAAACGTTTACAAAGTCTGAGTTTTTAACAAATTAAAAAAAAGTTGTATGATATATTCGGCACCATAGAGGTAGCAGTAAATAGGTTTAATGTTTTTTTTTAATTCACAAACTTAGTGCACACGATGTTCTAAATTCAATTTACTTTATCCTCTAGAGAATAAAAACGGCTTTTCCACTCAGATATTGAAGATAAATTTACTTTATCCTCTAGAGAATAAAAACGGCTTTTCCACTCAGATATTGAAGATTAAAAATACTCTTTCCGAGATGGTGGGATGAAAAAGTCTTTAGTCATAAGTAGAATAATCATGAATAAAGACTCGACTCATTACTGTTTCATAAAAAAAGAACCTCATTTTAATTTTGAAAATGGAACTAAAATCGGCGATCTCTGGTAGAATGCATGCAATGTGTTGCGGCTACAGAAGAAACAAAAAAAGACATTGGCGCGAAATCTTTATAATTTTTCTCTAATTGCAAATTGAATTGGTAGTGACCGTAATTAATTTCTCGCAATCGTAGTGAAAAGTATTCAAACTCGGTTTCTATTTACTCCCTCGCTATAGCTCGGGAGTAAATCTACCTCGTATATAATGGGTCATTTTAGCTCCTTGTATAACAATCTACTATAAAAGAGAACTACACATGATTTTCACCAAAGAGATATGTATTGAAATTAGCAGTCAATTCAAAATATGTAGTTTCAAGAAAAAAGAGATTGTGTTTATTCTGTGGGTAACAATTTTCCGAACATCCTATATTTGAGACCACGCCAATAAATTGTAACACCTTATTGTACCTACCTATATTCTTACAAACAAAATGTCCTTTCTTTCTTTCTGGTCAAGTATCAGAATAGGGGAAATCAAAGAAACGAGGGATGAATTGTGTGAAGTAATATGGTGTGACGAGAAACGTATAGAATGCATCATCTCGGCTAATAGAGAAGTTTGGATGTTTCTGGAATCAATGGTCCAACTGCTAATATCATGACACTGCAGACTGGGTATCGACCCAATATTGTAAAATATTTTTATGAATTTCAGCATACGCTTTTACTTATGGGGGACTAGTAGGTCGATTCTGTAAAATTCAAACAACAACTCGCATCTCACATCGCTATTCACTCTCACTTCGCATAAGATTCAAAATGGCCTTGATGTATTTGACACTTTGAATCGGGTTTGAGTGCGAAGTGAGCGCCGAAGTGACGGGGAAATTACCTTACAGAATGCCACTTCTTACGTCATCTCATACTTAATCTGTCAAAATCTCCTTGTCAATTTAGTTCAACTCGCTGACACGCTCGCAAGGGTGGCACTAGTGTAAATTCGAATTATCAACCGATTTTAGAATGCCAATCAAGAAACTCACAGCGGATTTAGATTCGAAGTTTAGAATGAGATCTTACAGAATCACACCCCTGTTATAGTCCAAGAGCTCAGAGTAGTCAGACCACAGACTTATTATAATATAGTAGAGCCAGACTTACATCTTTTTAGGCAAGGCTATTTGTGAATTATTCAATGTAGTAGTAGTAGTAGTATGACGGGCTGGTGTCCGCAACTCCACGTCTCAGCGCATATTTTGCGTACAATTATTCAATGATAACCACTTGAAAATGGACATGATGATACCATTAAATGAACAACATCTTTCAGCATGTACACAAGTAAACAAACCAGCTGCTGCTGTGCAATTTCGACTCACATAAGTTTATTTAAGGTATAAAAACAGCCTAACTAAACACCTACCACCTAAGTATATTTGTACTTATGGAAAAACAGTAAACATATTGAGTATTGAGTTACAAACATTTGCAAAGCAGACATAATAAACAACCGAGGAGTATCAAACTGCCACACTGAGGTATCAAGTTGCAGCAATGAATGGAAAACCTACACAGCAAGGAGGTTTGGTTGTTTACGTGTTGCGAGGAATGCACTATACACATTTTCTGTCACAGATAAACTTGAGAAAAACGGAATGATAAAATACAAGTCACAGATACTACGTAAGTAATACAGGCACCTTAGTGACAGGTTGCATGATGCGCACTTGATTCATCCGCACTACAATATGCAAAGCACCATGGAATTGGGAAATGAAGAAGACATCAATCAATAACGAACACAGAACGGTGGTTGTTGTATCCACCAACAGTCACATACTTCATCTCAGTGTACGGCTTAGTTGCCCGAGAACATTTTTTGTATAGGCATATACCAAAAATGTATATGCATGTGTGTGTGTGTGTGTGTGTGTGTGTGTGTGTATGTGTGTGTGTATGTGTGTGTGTGTGTGTGTGTGTGTATGTATGTTGCATATTTTGAAGTTGTATGATGAAGTTAATATCATGTAGTTAATGGTATGCGTACATGCTAGTTCCAATACTGGGCCCTTTTTCAGGTATCTGGTATAAAAGTGCCTAACTACGTTCATGTGTGACGATTGGTTTTTATTTATGTTTTACAGAATTTTGTTAAGAGGATTGTGAACCTGTAAATTTACATACTAAAAGCGATAACGTTTTACCCCCCGGAAACGTAGTACAATTTTCATAATTTTTGGAAATGTTCTAGATATAATGAAAAGCTAGGTCTGTACGTTTTTATTTTAAAGAAATATTGCGTACGATAGAAGTAATTATCATCTAAATATCTAAATTTTTGACTTAAAAATTTCCTCGAGCATTTTTATTTATCTAAAGGACATGTTTCATAATGGGCTCAGTCTATGTACACCACATCAAAAAAAAGAGAAAATTCCGTAGAATCCTGGAAAAATACAGATAATTCATTTAAATGTATACTGTTGTGGTAGTAAATTTATATTTAATTAATTATTTTTATGGATTTTCAACATGGCGTCACGCAGATTTAGCTACTCTATAAACCATAGATCGAAAAAAAAACTTGAGAGGTGTTAAGGGACACCCGGATGGAACGAAGTTCCTTTCGATTAATTAGTGAAGGAATTGTAATAATTTTTTTTTTTTTTTTAAGTTATAATAATATTTTTTTTATTATTAACAAATATAATGTAATTAAAAGACAATTTAATTAAACGTGCCCGTTTATGTATCGAGCGAAATGGACTCCATATTGAGCAGTTGCTTCGATACAGGGAAGTGTAAATTTTATACCTAATAGGTAAGTTTTTTAATTAAGCCAAAGTTGATTAAAACTGTGTTTGTGAATAGCTCTAATTTATTTAAATAGGTTACCTATAGCACCTATAGGTACCTACCTGCCTGCCTTTCTTTTTCTAGCAAAAGAGTACCTACCTACTCACTTACCTACTTACAACTACAAATAATTCGCCAATGATAAAAGTAAGTACCACTACCTACCTAGGTACCCACCTAAGCTCCCACTGGCTTAATTTAAACCAAAACATTTTAATCAAATCAAAAAAAATATTATTGTCGCTAGTAAAACCTAGAGAAAAGTACTCTGTGACCTAGAGCGATAAGGTGCAGTGGTTACCTACTGACGACCGCGACCGATAGAAAGCTCATGATTACCAAACCCAAACTTTCAATAGGTAGGTAGGTACCTACTAAACAAAACATAGAAGTAGGTACAGTAACTACCTACCTACCTAACCTACGTATTCTATGGCTTAATTATCGACTTAAAATTTACACTCGTTTTCACAATCCACACAGTCTCACAGTGAAAGGTGGACTTATCTCGTAGGTCGTTATCATCGTAATTATCACGCAATGATAATTCCGATGTCATTGAGGTAGGTACCGCCACTATTTGAGCGAATAAACTTAGGTACCTACCAAGGGCGTCGCCAGGGGGGGGGGCAGGTAGGGGCAGCTGCCCCCCCTAGACACTCAGAAAGAAAAAAAAAATTAGTTAAATTTTATTGATCAAAAAGAAGGATCTCGCTTGAATTCTTCAATATTAAAATCTTGCACCTAATTATTGAATATTTTATTGCTTCCAAATTATTTTTATCCCATTGTTCTATTGTTTATCCTAAGTATATTTTGTCGAAAATTCTTTTTATGGTAATGAATATAATAATTTTCATTACAATTTTTATTCGTTATACACAGTGGCGTAGCTATCCGAAGGCTAGGCGGTGCGATGTATCGGGGCCCCTAAGCTCAGGGGGCACCCCGCCCCTGGCCAGCAAACAGTCAGAATATAAATACAAATTATTTCTGTTCTTGTGCCTAGCCACTTTAGCCAATCAGCTGTTATGCAATTGATTTGCGTGATATTTCAATTTCTTTAATTTATATTATCATTTTATGTTATCTGAAAATGTCTCCTTAGCTCTGGCAAAGTGCCAATGTTTCCTTTAATTCTTCTGCTGATGCAAGTTTTATTTAATTGAAGTTGACAACCTTGGTGACTTTGTGCGTCGGAGCTTTAGTCAACAGAAAGGCTTTTTTTATGTTTAATGTCTGCCACATCCATACACAAAGTGTGTCAAGTAACTTGACCTGTTAGAGACCTTTTCTGATGTCTACGTTCACGCACATCGTTCTGATTTCTGAGAGTTGGCTCAAACCTCATCTTCTCTCAACCTGCCTTTTTTCCGGTTTCGTTCTTGTCCGTAATAATACAATTGGAAAGGCAGGAAATAATAATAATAATAATAATTTATTTCAATCAACTATGGATCATAATACATTTGAATTGAAATTGGAAATTCTACATAATATTAATAAAACACTAAATTAAAATAATAAATTAACCCTAGTCTGTAAGTGAACCATGCAGCAGTGGTTCACGCACTGACAGTCAAAACGTTCTGCAAATGCGCTCAGGATACTGTTGGGGCTGGCCCGCACCCTACACACCAAGGATGTGCACCGCTTGCGCATGATTGTGTGGAAACAATCCACACGCGCCTCGGCAAACATCCCCGACGCGCTACAGAAGCGAGACAGCCCCAAGAGCCCCCTGAACGCATTGTTGTATTGGACACGTAGAGCGCTGTACTGTTTCTGCGTGTAATCCACCCATAGACTACCAGTATAGAAGGACGTACAAAATGCCCTGAATAAAGCTATTTTGACGCCCCTCGAACACCGAGCAAATGTGCGGGCTATCATGTTCGCACGAACAGACAGCGCCCTACGCTCCCTTTCAATATCTGCATCGTCTTCCAGGTCAGAGCAAATGATGTTGCTATTTGTCTTCGTAGCAATTTTCCTTTCAAAATCTTTGATTCTTCTCCTTCACTTTACAGCTGTGCCTCCGCGAGTAGGTACCTCTTTCTGGAGATCCATATCAAATGTGTTAAAACCCTACTTGGTTGGTGTTGTCCATTGTCTGAGCATACACATTGCGTCAATATGCCTCTTGTTCCCGTAAACTCCTACTCATCATCGAGTCTGTTAGTCTCGATGTACTTCCTCTGCAACCGACTTACTTATTTTAATATCTCAGGGGATGACACGTGGCTCGAATTAGTACTAACGACCTGTCTCTCTCTTGTGTCCACTTATGGTAAGTATTCTGCATCTGACTTTTCCAACCATGACCTTATTTTCGTCTCGTATGTTCTAAAACAAAACCTAAACCGGTTCTTAAAGGTCTGTATACGTGTTATTTTGCGCGCATGGATGTGGAGAAGCTACGTCAGGATGCGTCGGAACTCGATGGGTGTCACCTTGCAGCTACAACAACCGTAGACCACCAGCTGTGTATCTTCAATCGATCGGTCCTTGCTCTCTACGACAGACATGTTCCTGTAAAGAGGGTTCACCTTAGGCGTCTACCTGCTCCTTGGATGACGACAGGAGTTCGTATGGCGATGAGGCACAGGGATCGGGTAAAGAAACCTCTTCAAAGCAAGAAATCTGTAATCAGATTATACGTAACGCCAAACGCCGCCATATCCTTGAAAACATTTCGCCTTCTCTCTTGCTGATATCTGGAAATTCTTCGGAACTCTTGGTATCGGCAGCCCACGTCATGTGGACTTCCCGAAGACAATTTACCTAGATGATATCAACCGTCATTTCACAGCAACTGGTCATTGGGGTTTGGGCCCATATGTTGTCTCAGACAGATAAGCTGGATAGGGTCCTCAATAGTTGCGTCAGGTTTATCTTTAATTTGAGAAAATATGACCATGTGTCAAGCTTCAGGTACGAGCTAAAATTATTGCCCATTCGCCAAAAAAGTTTCCGTGCGTTGACAACGCTTTCCTCTCTGCTCCACTGTATCTCCCCTCCTTCTTATCTAATGTCCCACTTTCAATATCTATGTTCTTCACACTCTAGGAATCTACGGATTTCTAACAATCTTATCTTGCTTAGCCCTCCTCATACTTCAGATTTTTTCATTCCTCCTTTTATGTCCAGTTCATTCCTTTCTGGTATGCGCTTCCTTGATATCAGAACGGCCTCCACTGACTGGGGGCCGTCCTATGCATTTAAGCGGAAGATGTGAATTTATTTTAGCACAAATAAGTATACTTATTTGTATTTATTTTTACTTGATAAAATGAAACGTAACCAGTTTAGATAGGGCCCCATCTTTTTTTTTGCACCGGGGCCCCTGGTCACGTAGCTACGCCATTGAATTGTATAGTCAAGAGTTTGTGGAGCTTTACACATTGGACTTTGTACCGTTCTTAGAGTCCCTTCACACTAGCGATTGCCCAGCCTACGTTGTCGAGCCTACGCTGGAACACCGCTACGCATACGTTCATCGATGAACGTATGCGCAGCGCAGCATAGAAACGCCGGCACAACGGGACGCAGCGAGACCTCACACAATTTTGCTGTCGTTTCGGCATACTATATAATACCGCCGACGTCTGCGCTGCGATAGCGCAGCGTTCAATTATCTGCAGAGGAAACGCCGATGCCGCGGCGTCTGTGCTGCACATCGAACGCCTACGCTTTAGAAACGCTAGAGTGAAGGGGCCCTAGTAGTACAAGCGTCGCCCGTAGGGGTAAGACACGCACTTCCAGTAAGGCTTCATGTGCTTTTGACTGTATTTAAAATTCATGCTATTCCCATCCTCCATATATCAAGTTGCCCCCCCCCTAGGCCATCGGCTGGCGACGCCCTTGGTACCTACTAAACATATCGCCGTAGGTACCTAGTTAAAAGAGTTCGCCGCGCAGCCTTTAAGAATTCGGACTTTATTTTGTGAACGTAAACGGTTAAAAATTGAAATTTTACCAAACTAGGTATGATAAAATTATTCTGAGAAACGTATAGGCTGGTGCCCGACCGGACAATAGGAGCTATGTGCAACCGAATTTCACGGTTAATGTGTAAAAATAAGGTTTTAATTCGCTCCAATATTTTCATAGAAAAGCCGCCATTCAACTAATAATGAACTCTATTTGACAGTTCCAACGATTCAATTTTTCTGTTCGAATTGTCTGCGTTTGTGAAGTATAGCAAAAAGTGTCGTGACAACTTTTCGTAAGAATTTTTTCCGCCTAGCCCCCTTTCACAACGCGCGATAAGGAACTTCGTTCCAAAAAAAAAGAAACAAAAGCGCGCGATTTACTTCACTGTTCTTATAATCGGTATGGACTTTATTGTATTTTGCAAAAACATGAGTTCTACGTCGAGTTCTGAAAGAGATAGTGATTAACTTCTGAAACAATAAAAATAGAAAGAAGCTAATAACGTCATACAAAACTACTCTATACCTACAAAATCCCGGGAGAAATATTTTCTCATAGAAAGGAGATGAAAAGTAGAGTATATGACTCGAGAGCAAACATATTTTTTCCTCAGGCGATGTACTTTGAATCCCTCGCTACGTTCAGGATTCTATTTTAGAATCCCTCGCTGTGCTCGGGATACTATTCTAGAATCCTTCGCTTCGCTCTGGATTCAAAATAGCGCCCTCGCCGTAGAAATATTACTTTGCTCCCTTGTCATACAATCTACTATTGTATTGTTCACCTGCAGGGAGGCAGAGCGAGCGGTATGTCACAATCCTCTTAAAAGTCAGACACTTTCCATGGATCATAACTGCAGCCAGACGGTTTAAAGGTCAAAACTAAGCGTCTCCGCTAATGTTATAGCCCATGACGAACGTCTGGAGTCTCGGATTTAATATTATTATAAAAATTGTTTTCTTTTTTTTTTGCAATTTGCAGCTGTGTTTTACGTTGTATGCGGAAACTACGATAGTAATACCTACGTTATGTACCATAAAAACTTCAATATAAATTTCAAAATGATGTTAGAAGAAAATCATGGTTTTCACAAAATAGTCGCAGGTAAGTAGGTAAGAAGGTTTCTACTTATTAATATTGTTTTATTTATTTTATTGTTTATAATTTTGTAAGAACTGACTTTTCACATATTTATGACAAAAAATAATATGGCTTTCTCTCATCACATGAGCGATGAAATACCGTAAGATTTACACACAAAACACCTTGTCCATTGCTTTATAATTGCGAGAATAGTTAATTCATTTTCCTCCGTGTAAGTAGATAGTGGCTATAACAGTATGTTATCAGTAATATTATTGAAACTTTACGCTTACCTTCAGTTTGGCGACACTATAGAAAATTGCCGAAGGATTGTTGATGTACATCCGTTTCGTAAGCAAATTACTGCCGTACGCAAAATAAAATATTGAACCATTAGGAGGACTTGTTACTATTTCTAAATCACAATAACATATTTTGAATAAACTTAAAAACGTCAACGTTAAAACTGTTTGAGACTGCATGGCTGCACGGGTAGCTGAACGAGAGGAGCGCTCGAAGGCAAGAAATGTATTGAATTAGTTTCACTTGCTCCAGTTCATATATACCTAGCTTTATCGTAGGTACTTTCAGTAAAATGTCGTGCTCGATGTTGCCTATCCTGTTTTATAATCGATTCTAACAATATTAATCATACACAGATATTTTATATGCAAACGGCGCCTATGAAAGAAAAATATTATTAAAACTATAAAGTACCTATAATTAGTTTCCTATATTATAACATTAAAATTACTTGTAAAAACACATACATAAAATAAATATATGTAGGCAAAGTACCTACGTGTAAATTGTGTCGTCTTAGGTAAAAATAAGTTTGTTTTAATTAAGTATTTGGGAGAGTTGTTTATCCGTATACTGTTTTACTTACGCTAGTAAGTTATTGATGCACCTAAACTAAATGACTGACAATGACCAGTATAAGATTATGATATTGAAAAAAAAAATTGTGGATTTTGATTATACTAAATGAGATGATATATGGAAAACTGTAAATCTACTGTTAATACTGTAGGGTTGGTAACTGGTCGTGCTATTTATTGCTTGCCACTGGGATGAAATTACATTGAAGAGTTGAAAACACGTCATTGAAGAGTTGAGTTGGAAAATGATGTCTACCTGACGATGGTAACGGTATACCTATTATACTGTGAATTATTATTGACAAATACCATAGTTAACAAGAAAAGAAAGTGAATGGTATCAAAATTTGCTGCTTAGTGCTCTATGAAGAAACGTACGTTTTATCTAAACCATATACTTACCTACCTATATAAAGTGACCGTCACCGACGCAGCCTCGTGAATCAAAATATCCATAATATTATCGAAGTTTACGGAACAGCTACTATTGTTTGATCAATAGTTTCCATTAGTTACTATTCTGAACGATTTAGTATACCGAAATTGCAGACTGGCGGTTCTACTTATTTCATACGGATTGGACTCTTTGTGAAATAAAGACAGAATAAGTGATACCTACACGAAACAGGTACCTACCTATACCCGATTATTCAGGGCCGGATCAACCATGTCGGGGCCCCTAAGCAATGCAATTCTCAGGACCCATTTCTTTCTTCCTAATATACATATATTCTTTTTCAATTAATTATATTTATAATTACGTTATTTTTTACTATATTACGTTTTCGTTTTAAACATTTTCAATATATTTTTCTCGGTGCGAGAGGGGCCCCTGGCCTTTAGGCAGTTGCCTAATCTACCTTAGGAATAATCCGGCCCTGCGTTTAGTATAGAAGAAAGGAGAATAAGTTTTCTTTTTACAAAAAGGCTGAGCTTTTTTTATACAAACCAAATTCACACACATGCACATTCTGTGTTGACTTTGTATCAGAAGCAGACCCAGATGTTATCAGATTATTGGACACTTCTGAAAGACCCAGAACTCTTCAAAGGGGTCAAGAGCCCGATTTAAATAAAAACTGGTGCAACTGTAGCATTGTTTTTTTAAAAAAACCTAGCCGATTATCGAATATTTATATCTGATCTTTATAGCTGATTAAAGTTTGAAATTCTGCGACATTAGTGTCGCAGAACTTATTATTAAATTATTAAATATTTTAATTATTAATAATTATTAATTATTTTTATTATTAATTATTATTTAATTATTTTCTTTAGTTTTCTAAACAAATATAAAACTAAAGAAAATGATTCGATTACATGAATGAATAACCACCACAATAATTATTACCAATTGTAATTACCTGTTATATTTACTTTGTGGTAATTACTCCTAGCTTTTTACAGGACAAAATATCGAAAGTACTTTTTATGAGTGTGCACCTACGACAGGAAATCTACAACCTGACTAATAGGAAACTTCACCATGTTGACGTGTGGGTTACCAAGGGCTTCCCTCATACGTATAGAATATCGCGTTAATTCCATTTTAATGAGGAAGTAGGAAGTCTCTACCGGTGACGAAGGCTCTAGGATAATTGTATGTGTACTTGAACTTGAACTACATGAATACTTGGTAACCAAAGGCACACCTACGTCACTCCATACAAACGAAACGATTTAATTACCTACACTACAACAACAACAACAGTCTGTTATTTTGACAGACTGTTCAAATACGTGCGTGTGCGTGCGTGTCTACGCGTCGCGAGAACTAAAAGCAGTTTCGGGAGCAGGTTCGACGCGGGTAGAGGTGAGGAACAGTGTTTCGGAGGGAGGCGGGGCGTGTCGCTACGGTACGGTAGTATTTATACTGTGCCAAAGGTGTTGTGTATTGTTAACTCTTCATAATAAAGATACTTCAAGTGGATATAAAAAAAAATCACAAATACAAATACAGGGTACAGGCATATTTTTCTCTGTCTTCAAAGTCGATAAACTGTGCGGTCGGGGGACCCCCGTTAGGAACAAAGTTCCTTACGTACATGTCTGTACAAAAAAAAAAACAAAATAATATATCACGAGCAGGCGAGTGCGCGCAGCAGTGACTCGACACACGCACACATGCACACACGTATTTCGTTACGTGATGATTTCTATTATTTCGCTCTACCCGTAAGCCGCGTTAGGGAACACCGTTCCAAAAAATCTTTGTTTTTTGGAACGGTGTTCCCTAACGCGTTTCGTTTTCGTTTTCGTTTTCACTTTCGTTTTCTATCTTGTGTTACCCACGGAATATTATGATATTTAACACCGTACAATTACCAGGTTACAAACATATAGCTGCATACCGGGTATAATTCCACAGAAAACATAAACGTGCACTATTAAGTATCAACATGCGATATGTACTTGTTGTAACAGACATAACAGACGGCAGCGACGGCGACGGACGTAACAATCATTTGAATGAGTCATTAAGTTGACGTAAAGGCAGTTCAAAACAATGATCGGGTAAGGTTGTATGTGTTGTTGGGATAGGGTGCAGGGGGCTGTTTGTCGCCGATACTAACGCGATTACGCCCAATCAGCAGCGTCGCCGCCCTAATTGGGCGCACCCGATGCGAGGGCGGGCTTTTTTAACAGCTTGCGCAAACACGCTCGCTCCCCAGTCTGAGCCGCATTGACAGCCCTGCTGTTTGTCTCAATTCGAATTCACGAAAAACTGAGTGCATGTTATTACTATATTCGCCTACTAATATTTTCTTAGCGTATTGTTTATTTATTTTTCTTTTTAGTAAACTGTAATAAATGTGTAATTATGTAAAAAAAATAGACGCTCTGATCCATTTTGAGATGATTATGAAATCGGAGGTTTTTATTCAACATACTTAAGATGTTTTTCTATAAAAGGCTTTATCTGTATGAAAAGCAAACGTCGCGGGAGTATCTCCGCTCATTGTTTGGGTTCGGAGGCAAATGAACCCGATGTAATTTTAGCAAATTGTTAAGAACGGGTTTGTATCCGACAATCTTTATTCATTATTATTCACCACGTTAACTATGCAGGTTTACCGTAGCTCTACCTATTTATAGTAGCGAGAAGGACGCACCGCAACAGTCAAACAGCCAGTCGGGCTGTCATCAATCAGCCGCAAATCTCGAAACAATATCGTTCGCCGACGGGGATGCACGCACACCCCTAACCCTGATTTATGAGGGTTGTCAAATAACAAACTCATCTGTATCATTGTTCGGTGGTAGTCGTTTAGTGATATTTCGATTCAAAATTTTCATTTGTAACAATGAATAAGTGTTTCTTTTTCATGTTGGATGGGTCTTGGTAAATTAATGGTCTTTATCATTTCTTCAACCAGTCGCTTTAAATGCCGAACCACGGAAAGTGTCTGGGAATAACGCATGTAGGTTTTAAGCAATATCTTGTAAAACATATATTAAAGACCTCCTTCCTTTCCTCCATCCTTTGTGAGTTTTTTTACGTACCTATAATCGATCGAGTTGTCGTAAACTTTAATATGTACTGAAACTGGAATAGCGCCGTCTAGTTGCAACAATAGGAAACACAATTATTCCATACAAATTGACAAAGTAGGTGTAAAATCTCATATTAAATACCTGAAAAAAAGGTCTAGCATTTAAACTAACAAATACTGAGTAGGTACATACTGCTCTAAATATTCTTATTTCAGCCATCATAAAACGTAGGTCTGGCGGCCCTGGGATCTCAGTCAAGCTAAGTTCAAAATAAAAATTATAACAAGAAAAAGTTTGAAATGTCCGTCATCTAATATTTATTGTAAGTACACAACTATAAACAATGCGTTGATACTTTAAACCGAACACTTAATTATCATATTTACATTCATTTGTGATCGATAATATTTTACAGTAATTAGCTTACAAACGTAAACGCAAAACATTTATTTAATTACATCTGCGGCCATGATCCAATTAGGTAATAAGTAACAATATGCAAAAATCGTAATGTCTAACCACTGTCTACTAGCTATGAGACACAACACAATAAAATATGAGGGGGGGGGGGGGTGTTTATGTTCAGAGGCCAGCACATCAAGTCATACCAAACTGTCAAATGTTCCCTTTTAAAAATAAACCTTAATGTATTGTAATAAAGTTGAAAATCTAATTTTTGACATACTATTCCACTTATAATTGCTGAATTAAGTAAAATGCCAAAGCAGTCTGGATAAAGCATCAATGACGCGGGGGGTACCGAGCAAAATCATTCAAAACAGTCGTCACTGTTAAAGTGATATAATCAATACTTTTACCATAATTGCCATAAAAAATATGTAATGAATACCACAGTGAATGTGTTAACCGATTATCGTTGGCAAAAAATAAGAATACTGTTTAATTTAATAAACAAAAATACGTAAAGTTGTACAAAAATCTTTAAAAAAATCTCGTATTTAGTTGAGTTTTGTTAGTAAACTGTATTTTTTTTTCACAAACTTGCATTCATATTAATCTTTCACATTCATACTACAATTTGTTGTTTTTACATTTTCGAAATGTCGCTTAGTTATTTTATTATTAATTTTTGTTTTAATTGACGCGCTGTTTTGAATCATACATACATACGTTGCGTATGATTCAAAACAGCGCGAAAAATTAATAATAAAATAACTAAGCGACATTTCGAAAATGTAAAAACTACAAATTGTAGTATGAATGTTAAAGATTAATATGAATTCAAGTTTGTGAAAAAAAAATACAGTTTACTAACAAAACTCAACTAAATACGAGATTTTTTTAAAGATTTTTGTACAACTTTACGTATTTTTGTTTATTAAATTAAACAGTATTCTTATTTTTTGCCAACGATAATCGGTTAACACATTCACTGTGGTATTCATTACATATTTTTTATGGCAATTATGGTAAAAGTATTGATTATATCACTTTAACAGTGACGACTGTTTTGAATGATTTTGCTCGGTACCCCCTTAACGAAATCGCAGCAAGGCTACGAGGCTTACTTATTATCCTGTTATCTGAATGAGTTCATAAAAATTACCTTACATGAGATTTGTTTTTAATAAATTTGTAAAATTTAGGGGGTAGTTGTGTTGTAAATAAATATAGTTTTAGCGTTCGGTCCTGGAATCAAGTTTGTTTTAAATTTAAGCTACGAATATTATATTATAAAGACGAGGGAAATATCAATTTATTTACATCAAGGGTTTATTAGTACATATTGTTAAAAATGGACTGCTGTAGTAGGAGGAAAACTATCATCCTTAAAAGTTATCCACAACTAATTAAAGACAGCGAGTTGGTTTTGTCTAAAATATAAATAGCATCTATGAAATAGCTACCTGTAGTAAAACATTAAAATCATTGGATCTAAAGGCCGTAGATGTAATATAATGACTATTTAAATAAATAAAAAACAAGCTAAAGAGATCATCGCCTTCCCAATCCAACTCGTACACTTATCACAGCTTATTAATTTACAAATATTTCACAGTCCAATTTACTCGTTTGGTCATTTATCTCTAACATACTGTCCTGTGCATGCCTGATACAAGCAGAGACTTTACTTCACAAACACTGTACTTATTTTACTGCTAAGGTTCCTGTACGCAATGAACAAACTTCAACGTGTTTTGCATTTAACAATAAAGATTGCAACATACAGCGTGTAGGAGACACACCCACACACCACATACTGCCAAAAACAATGAAATAACATGAGCAAAAATTATTTGGAAGCGCGCAAAGTAACGCAAGTAAAAGTAACGCATAAGGGGTGAATGCAACTGCATTGTGGAAGAATCTAATGTTTAGTTACAACAGTTAAAAGTTGCTTACGTAAAAAGACATTGAAATAAATACAAATACAAAAATATTTATCTCATCTCGAACATTGTGTCATACATAAACTGAGGCAGACCCAGTAAGTTACAATAGTACTTGTGTCGAAACTATCTCACTCTTCTCTTAAGTGGTATCATAACAATTAAAAAAGTGTTAAAAAATGAAAGGACAATGCCAGAAACTCTATAGAACTTTGCCCCACTCAATAAAAGTCATGTGCAATATGTAGCATCTAACTGTTTATTTATTGGTGATAGCTAAAGATTAGTCTTAGTGACTGTAGAACTTGCGGTTTCCGTTTAAATCTAAAAACAATAAGGACATTGATTATAGGTTAAATTGTATTTTAGGTAAGATGAGTTTGTATTTGGTGGGTAGGTATTTCGTAATCCGCAAGTTCTAAAGAAAAACAATTTAGTATAAGAAGGTTCTATATTCATTACAATTATTTTCATTAATTTACTTCTGTACATGGGTACTTTTTCTGTACATGGGTGGGGCAGGATCTGGCATTGTCATTTTGATCTTTAATAATAGTAAGTAATCAGAAGATTGCCAGGTAGGGTCCAGAATAAAAAAATAATATCACAATTAGAAGAACGTGCAACTTTGGCGTGTCTTTTTATACCTTTTAAGTATTTACAAGTAACTATTTAAGCTTATTTGTCAACATCATTTTGGAAAATGTGTTGGTAACATGGACCCCAGTAATGATTAAATCAGTATTACGTCAAGACTGAAATAAAACCATTAGATCTTAAAAGTTCGGTACATTCATGACATGCCTTTGCTATAATTAATACAAAAAGTGAAGCACTTTCGCCTGGTCATTGCGTACTGGATCCAGTAGTCTTAAATCTATAACTATAGGTAACACCCACATAACGAAGTTCAACTGTTTAGACTGTTTAGTATAAATATGTTTACAAGTTTAGGAACTAAGAGTTTTCAAGTACCTACAACGAAGTTGTGATTCAAGGTGGCTTTGTATTGGGCGTTAGTCCAGCGAAGGCGTTGACACCGCGTACCTCATAATTTCAAGAACACGTACAATCGGGGTAGTAATATTTGAGAAGTATTTTTTGTACACAATTATCGAAAACCCGTTTTTGTTCTAATGTACTTTACTTGGCAACGAAGCTAACCGTTTTTATACAACCAAAACATTTAAAAGTTATTGAACTTGTAGTAGCACCGATGTCTAGGCGCTGCAGCTACGCCGCTGCTACGCCGCTGCTACGCCGATGCTACACCACTGCACCGCCGCTGCTACGCCGCTGCTACGCCGCTGCTACGCCGCTGCTACGCCGATGCTACGCCGCTACTACGCCGTTGCTACGTCGCTGCTACGTCGCTGCTACATTGCTGCTACGTCGCTGCTACGTCGCTGCTACATTGCTGCTACGTCGCTGCTACGTCGCTACTATGTCGATGTTATACGAAACTACGCGGCGTGATCACCTTCCCTGGACTAACGCCCATATTACAAAGAAACTACTAGTCCTTTTTAATTAAAAGCAGAAGTTCCTTTAGTATACCTATTTTTCTGACGAAAACATTAATTCGTTGAAAGGTTATTTCATACGAAGACTTTCCTTTTTGTTTGAAACTTATTAAGAACATTAATTGTTTTTTTAATCCAAATGGACAAGATTTCTACCACGTAATTTATTAGCACATGATTGTAAACCACACCTCGCTATATCAAACAGTCCATGTTTTTATTACTTATCTAGAATTGTAACCATAATGCCATTTTAGATTTTAAAGACAAAATGATTTCATTTTACAAGTTGATACATAATATGTACAATAATATGGGACTAGATAGAAGACCTGCTACTAAACACTTTCTAAAGTTTTGTCGATCCAGTTGGAGGTATATTGAGAGTCTATTCTTTAGACACCTTGAGAAGCTTGGTGTATCTTAGAGATAAATCTTTCACAAAAAGCAAACAAATCTGTGAGCTTTAATGAACGTATTGCCTTTAGCTACAAACCTGGAACTTTTGAATACAGATTATAGGAATATCATTTTTGTACAGATGCAGTTGCTGGAAACAAACATTGCCATTGTGCCTTTTAGGCTTAACTAACTGCCGATTTAGGGAGCAACCAGACGGCAGTCGATTGACGTCGACTTCGACTCAAATGGCGATAACATAACGTCGTCCGTCGACCGCAGTCGATTGACGACGACGTCGACTCAAATGTCGAGACCGCAATGTCCTCGATAGACCGCAGTAATTGACGTCGACGTCGACTCAAATGTCGAGACCACAACATCGTCGATAGATCGCAGTCGATTGACGTCGACGTCGACTCAAATGTCGAGACCACGACGTCGTCGATAGACCGCAGTCCATTGACGTCGACGTCGACTCAAATGTCGAGACCACAACGTCGTCGATACACCGCAGTCGATTGACGTCGACTCAAATGTCGAG
Source organism: Charanyca ferruginea (assembly GCA_947361185.1). Taxonomy (NCBI): domain Eukaryota; kingdom Metazoa; phylum Arthropoda; class Insecta; order Lepidoptera; family Noctuidae; genus Charanyca; species Charanyca ferruginea. The sequence goes on from OX376058.1 coordinate 10,434,433, forward strand.
ACCACAAACGTCGTCGATACACCGCGATCAGGTTACATCCTAAAAACATCATTGTCTTAATCAAGTCACTCGAGTGAAGTATTGAGGCTATGTGTCAGCGGGTGCGGGCGCGGGGGCGGGGGCGAGCGGCGGCGAGGCGCGCGCGGCCGCCATCGCCGCCGCGTGGCGCCGCGCCTTAAGCCGGAGATCCGCGATGGACGACGAGCGACACCGCGCCGCCAGCGCCGCCAGCCCCGCGTATGGAGGACACAGAGCCGCTGCCGCCGCTGCTGCAGCCGCACTGGCGTACTGTGTTCAAAATATCCAGATTGGATGAAAACGTCCCATGCTCACAGGGGTGCACCATGAGCTTGTGAGGTAATACTTGAGGTCCTGCTTAATGAATCAACTAATAACACCAGCCTATAATTGTCCCACTGCAGGGCAAAGGCCTCTTCTCATACAGTGAAGGCACGAGCATTAATCACCACGCAAGGATTGGCGATTTCGGACTTATATCAATTATGAGTCCAGGTTACCTCACGATATTTTCCTTATAATGAATCAACTAATTGCAATGATTTTCGATAGTGATGTTTAGATAGTTTCCTTTTATAATATTCATAATATGGTCCATTGTATTCAATAGGAGCTGGGAACCCTATATTTTCACGGGGACCTGGGCTGCAGCCCAAAAAGCCCAAGATCTCTCTCTGCGTGCTCAGAAAACACAAGATGACGCGATAAAGTAATTACATTTTTAATCGACCAGAGTATTTATTTCTGCGTGCGACAGAAAAACAAAACATGATCGAGTGTTTTAGCTGGGAGTTTTGTTTATAGACTCCGTAGTACGTGGCCACACCCACGACACTCCATATAAACGATACGATATAATTGCCTACACTACTATCAAAATAACAGCCTGTACAAATACGTGCGTGTGAGTGCGTGTCTACGCGCCGCTCGAACTAAAAGCAGTTCCGAGAGCTCGTTCCACGCGAGAAGAGGTGAGGAACAGTATTTTGGAGGGGGGCGGAGCGTGTCGCTACTATACGGTAGTGCTAATACTTATACTGTGACGCGGGTAAGTGTTATAATATTTACCTGATGAGCAGCAGCGGACAGCAGAGCGGAGTCAAAGGGTGCGAATGCTGTAGAAGCTGGCGGATGCGGCGCCAGCGGGGGGAGTTGCGGCGCGGGCGGGGGACGCGGCACCGCAGACAGGCGCGGCACCGACACGTACGGCGCCACGCGGCACGGCTCCAGTGGCGTGCCGCCGCCGCTTACTAATAGACCTAGGACAAACATCGATAGTGAGCATTGTCATCATCTTTTTAACTTAGCCTTTAAACTAGTTTATTGATTACCATAATTGAATCAAAAGAGTTGCAAAGTCGCCATCAAACGTAAAAGTTTGGCGAGTTTAGAATTAAGTAACACCTCTGTATGAATATTTCACTAACCAAATAAAAAAAATATGACCATTCCACTACAATAATTTGATTCCTATTTTTATTATTTCTTGGATGATTATAGAAAAAACCTAATTTAATAGTGTGAAATCAACATGAATGTTTGATTGATACTATATCAGTAGGTAAAATAACGAAATCTCAGGCTAGAAAGTAGAATGAAGATGACCCATAATACGAACTGAATAGCATCGCAGACGCATTTCAATCACTTTTGTTTAAGTAATATAAAATGTATTGTTTCATTCGAACCCAAGAATTCAAAAATAAATAAATAATGAAACAAGTTAATCTGTCGGCGGGCGAGTGATGCGGCCAGGGCGCATCGATCCACCTCGATTGGCAGAGACAAACGAGCGATCCGCGCTCACAGCGCTACACAAATCCACTGAGATCCGTTCCCGAACTCCACTTAATTAAATTGATATTTAAGTAAAGCATAATTTGCTCGTAAATTAAGTGAGATCCGTTGTTTATAGCCCGCCCGTCGGGCGAAGTGGGCAATTAATAAATTAACGCGGATCTTCCCGACTTAAGGTGCTCCGCGGGTCTCGTCTGAAAGATTCATTAATTTAATTACTGTTAATAGAATACCTCGCCATTCGATTATTATTAGTCACGACTTTATTTTATCTAACTTGGATTATCAGCAAAAATGGTTCTTTATTATAACGACGACAAAGGAATGTTGCCTTTTAATTTTAATCACTTGTATATAAATTAATGAAAAGTGATCTTATTATATTGAAACGAAATAAGTGTTTGTGAGGAAAAATAAATGATGACAATAAGTTAAATAAATGCCACTACATAAAAGCTACACTATGTTATTGAACTTTACTATTAATGATGAGGTTATTACTTAGGCTCAGTTGTAAAATAAATGCATAGAAAAAAGTTATCGAAGTAAGAATATAGCATACGTGTCGGAGTCTGCGAAGGCATGTGGGCGAAGCTAGGGCGGGTGCGCGCGCTCGCTGTAAATCAGAGCATCTCCGGTCGCCGTCGGCATTATCAAAATGAATGTTCCCCGCGCGTATGAGTTATTTCCATATTTGACACCGAATTACTTTCGAGAAGTGCCGACATAAATACCGGCGGCGTGCGTCCGGCGGGTACTCCGGCACGGCGCGGCACGGCACGGCTCGGCGCCCTCCGCCCGACGACCGCCGTGCATTTATTTGATTAACTCTGAGTTGTTTAATTTAATCGAATTAGAAGGTAAGCCGAGGCGCTGCTCCGCTCTCTCGCTTATTTTAAAGCGCTCCGAACATCTTTACAGCGGTTTCTGCGCAATAAAATATCGCCACCCTCGCGACGCGCGAATAACTTTACAATTTTATGAACAGGGGAACAATTAAGCTTCGGTGTATTCTTTTATTCTTGAATTTCACGGCTGCTCTGATTGTTTTTACAGCGGGCGCTGCGAGCGGCGAAGATTCATGTCTTCGTTAAATATGAATTCTTAATTTTTATGAAGATTCAGCGCCTACTGGTTATGATTTAATGGAAAGTGATGTAGAAAATATTGCTATTTGCAAAACCAGAAAAAATATATAATAATGTGTAATAGCTACTAAACTATACCTGAATTTGTTACTTATATCATACTTAATTTTACTTTAATATATAAACGTTTCGGTTATTTTATTTTGAAAAAATAGTTTTTTGTTTAGCTTGTTAACCGACAAGCTACTACAATACTTCACAATAGGTCAGTCAACCACTTAATTGCGTAATAATAAAAATAAGAAAATATTCAAAAATTACATGTAACAAGAAAACAGTGCTAAAATTAATATAAAAAAAAACATTGCACTTGATTGAATTTAAAACATGTTTCTAACCGAGACTACGAGTTTTTCGGTAATGACCTTAATTTTTTAGTCGGTGCTACGGCGCGTAGCAGTCGTAGCCGTAGATAGCTACGGACAGTGCGCAGCTAATAGCTACGAAAAGTCTTCCTACCATTTATTTATTTGCTTACTCAGATTCTTCCAGAGATGCAATAAATGTTTTCAAAATTAACATTACACTTCAACAAAACACTTAAATATAATCGAATTACGCGACAATGCATCTTCAAATCAGCGATATGAGGCCACAAACGATTGCGTAAATCAATAACAACATTGGGAATCTCGTCGCTCCGTTAAAGGGGCATAACATAACAAATAACCGTTTCATTTCACTTTACATGATTATTCTCGTGTTGGCCGGGTGGCGGCGGGGGTGGGCCGCGCGGGGGCGGCACATAAGTTAATAAGACATTTAGCAGGGGACGGCGGGATTGCGTCCGAATGGCTCCCGCGGGGAATCATTTTATTCGATTCCGGCGAGCGGCTTTTTTCCGTTTTACGCTCCGTTTAGCGGTTCTTCAATGCTCTCACAATCACGAGATAGTGCGATCTTCTGGAGATTTTCGCGGATAAGTCGTGCCGTCACGTTTCATTTGTCTATGTCACGTTATGAGCAGAGACAGCGCTCGCCGCAAAACACAACAATATGAGACAATGTGATATTTTCGTTCCCGTTTTGTGTTACTGGGGATTTAGGACAACCACCGACTCAAGATGTGGCTATATAGTTAATTGTTAGCAATGGCTCTGAAGATACATTGTTTTGGCATATTCCGGTAATACTTTTTCTCTTACAGAATCAGTATCAAAATGTATATGTGAAATTCTGATTTAAAAATGAGTAGGTATCTGATTTTAATAAGAATATTTTAGTACCAAAACTTTAGCAAGCACACAACTACAATGCTAACATACAAATGATTTCTTCAAGTCATCATCATAATCTGTCTTGCCTTTACTCTGCTATGTTGGGACTGGCTTTCTGTCTAACCGGATGCAGCTGAGTACCAGTGATTTACATGGAGCGACTGTCTATCTGACCGCCTCAACACCCAGTTACTGGGTAACATGATATCTTTTGCGAAGACTGGTTGTCAGACTGCCTGGCTTATAACTTTACGAATGACGGTCGGGAGCAACGGCTTTCCGTGCTTTCCGTGCTTTCCGACGTCTCGGTATGAAATGGATGGTCACTAATCCCCGGACTGACCGTGGCAAGCATAGTTTAACCATGGTCAATCGATCGGTACAGCTTTTAGTTAGCAACGAGCCACTTTGACGAAAATAATTTCTTCAAGTATTTTAATTACTAATTATTGAAATAAGTAAATGAATGTTTATAAAATAAAAGCACATTTTTCCAATTTATAAGCGATTCAATGTAAGACAAGTTCAAAGTGTAAGGAATCTCACGTTATTTATTTATTTCCTCCTTGACCAGTGTGAGGGAGGTCAGTCAGTCGATCGCTAAGTGCGTTGTGCAATTCCCTGAATTTATCGCCTCGCGTGTACCGTTTCCCGGACTTTTTTTACCGCGTTCGCGCAGATTCCCGCCTCGGCTCGCCATTTTAATTATTCATCCGCGTGAGTTATGGTCGAATTAAAAAACTGTTAGAGTCGGACCGGCGCCGGCGGGAGTTGTAATCGAGTTAGACGGAGTCATGGAGAATACATAATGTGCTAGTTCTGTACTGACAGCGACTCGGTTGTGCATGCCGCGGGTGGTGGCTGCGCTAACTACTCATGTAGTGTGCACCACGCACGAGTGAATTCATTGCGATTATACAGCGGTGCCAACTCGCCGACAACTAGTTTGCCAGAATCATTTGCAATTTGTAGTTTTCGACTACATTAAACAGGGAAACTGTTTTGAATATAAATTATGACGTTGATACATTTGGTTGAGTTTAAACAGCCATGAAAAATTAACATAGAAATTTTGGTTGTGGAGAGATGTTCACTGAATCGTTAAGTGAGCTGAAGTATGATTCGGTTAGAAAGAACCATGGACAATGTGATATCTGGAGCATGAATTATATGAAGTATGACTGCAACTATAACTTACCTTTATGCATCTGACTCTCGTGTTTGCGGCACTTTGCTCTTCGGTTTTGAAACCACACCTGTGCAACAATAAAATACGCGAATTAATGAAACATGATCTAACAGTTTTCTGTGCAACGTCATCTTCTGTGCAAAGGTAGTCTACAAGTTTGTCAACTCAATTTTTAAAGACATACTCTACTTTAATGATTCTGTCACTCATAACGTTCCTATAGAATAACGTAACTTTACGACTTTAGCCTTTACAGCCCAAATTCCGCTTCACAGACCAAACTTAGTAACGCCACACATTCGCTATGCTTTTATATGCACAGTATGTTGCATAAAAAACAAAATCAGTCAACCGAACACATCGCACACTAAACAAATGACAAGCAAATACAAAACATTTGCATTTAATCCAGTTTCAATAATTGACGAAACAAACAAGGGTTGATTTCGTCGCGAGTTTTCGAGAAATCGCATTACACGACACTGTAGTAGTGTGGTACTATATGTACTGGGTTGGTCTGTGCCGTGTTAGTATAGGTTACAGTAGGTACATGCGAGCAAACACGGGTAACCACATTAGCGACGACAGCACGAACGTTGCTGATTGCATGTCGCAGACAATCTGTTGGCATGCACCAATTGTGATTTACATTAACAAAAGTACAGTAATTGGTTTAATCTAAATTGATCTTATTGGTTGGGTTTAATAGCATAATTTAATTTGTTTGAATTGTAATTTGGGAATTTCGTCATGTAACAATCATCCAATCCACTGCAACACTGCAACTAATGAACATGTTACAATTTTGGACATATTATTAACTAATAGCACAAACTTAAATCAAACGCTTGAAAAGCTATAATTATTAGACCAATTCCATTTTGAACGTTAAATTCTAAACTCAATAGAAGTGATATTGATATTTGATTTTCAAATCAATAACTGATCATCAATAGCTCTGAAGGACTTCTCAATGCATTAAAAATGAATGATTAAAATGCAACAAAAGAAAATTAGTATTCAGCCATAACACATCTTAATAAAGGTTTGGAGGTAAACGTTTGCTACTATACCCTACGTAGCTCGTATGTTGATACCGAGTGGCGACCATTACGCTAACTAAGGGCGAATTCATTAGCTCTGATTACATAAGACAATACGACTAAATAACAAGCAAACATACGAATGTGAACACACCTCGTTCTAAGCTAAACAAATGTTTAGCTTTTATTTACTTAGGTGCAGGAGATACGTGGAGCTGCAGAAAGTTGACGGTAAGTACCTCAAAAAATATGTTCAAAAATCGTATTAAAAACAAACATTTTTTGTAATTAAAAAGAATGCATTCGATAAAAATTATATAAAAACTTCGACGCTAGGCAAAATAACCATATCACTGGCTGAATACCTACTTAACACAGGTTATTTTCATAACCTAGCTAGGAGAACAGTGCTTCACCCACACAATTGTAGATATAGTACTTATTTTGTAAAACTGTATTTTTAACATGTACTACAATCCTTATTTTGAGCAAATAAATATTATTATTATTATTAATACTAGGCTGTTCTAGGCTGTTAGTGTATGATATGTCTGTAAACGTACCCACGATACGGGAGAAATTCCCAGTGTGGGGCAAAGTTTTTTATTAAAGAAAAATGACAAGGAATCTGACAAGAACAAACACATCTCAAACACACACATGATGACACGCTAAGAAGACGAACATATAAATACTACGAAAAAACTCGAAAGCTTAAAACTCGAATTTCCCAATATAATAATGATGTGTAAGTGAAGAAGACATAAAACAATAGACGTATAGGAAATATCCTCATAGTCATCATGAATCATGCCTATGACACTTTCAATACAACAAAGAAATCACTGCAAATAAATATCAATAAGGTCAACAAACAGGCAGGTCGCCTGACACTAGTGAAGACACACGGCGTTGTCCGGGGTCAAGGCTTTTATCTATTTATTGTAACATCCCCCACGCTCGGCTACTCACGGCACTTAACAGCAATCGGACGCTAATCGCGATATATTGGCGATAAACGTGTCGCTCGTTGGCCGCTCACAGCTAATTACGTGCATTAGTAATGAGTGAGGGTCGCATCACTATTAAGGATACGTTTACTTGCGGGTCAGTAGCGGTTTGCAAAGCGAGGCGATGGCGATGCGGATGTGAGGTGTTGCGTCGGATGGATTACTCTTATCTTGCTGTACAAGAATATCACAAACACATCTACATCTCACTGTGAATACGAACAATCTGCACATCATATCATAAGGGAGTGTTCTTTGGCAGAATTAACACAATATTTGGTTAGATAGTGTACAGGTAACATCCGGAGTTGTTTATTATGCGGATCTTGTAGAACTAATTTCAGTGCCTTCAAGCGTTTTTGCCATACCTATTATTGGAATCAAATGCAACAGCTCACTTTTTAGGACCGTTTATAAGTATTAATGTTAACTGTAGTCCGTGGTGCTTGGCAATTGGACTTCTCCCAGTTGTAAACGTCCCTTTGTGCCTATTGGTCGTCTGTTCTGTTTCCTGCTTAATTTTAAGGAAAGTTGAAAATGTGTTTTTTTCTGTTTACTGTTGACGCTGTTATTTTCTGATTAATTTCATTGCGGGACCCAGGACAGTTGAATCGCTTCTCCGGAGCTCATCGAGCTTCATTGTTTCGCCGCTTTTCTGTTGGTAGCCACTGTTGATTCTGGCTTACAGGAGTTGCTATGGTTTGGAAATAGTGTGCCGGGCTTGTCCCATTAACATACACCAAAATTAAAATAAGTACGAAGGCTAGAAGCGGGGCTGTCAACAGGAAACGGCAAGAAGACTGAGGTCCCAATTGGTAAAGGTGAGTGACGAATACTCACTTTTAATAATTAGATTTAGTTTTACCAAAACGAACCAAGTCTCATCATCTGGCTAGCCTTTTCCCAACTATGTTGGGGTTGGCATCCAGTCTACCTGGATGCAGCTGAATACCAGTGTTTTACATGGCGCGACTGCCTATCGGACCTCCACAACCCAGTTACTGGGTAAAACGATACCCCTTGGTTTGACTGGTTGGGTCTAAAACGAACCAAGCCTACTTAGCCAAATATGATCTCTATCTTCGAAGTAATTGTATTGATTTTGGGTATTAAACGTTGATTAATTTTAAATCTATTCCAAGCATACATTTAGGTCGATTAACGCTTCAGATTTTTAAATCATAATTATTGAGCACAATATTAATTGAAATACGGAAATGATGGAAAAACAATAAAAAATAAACTTTTCACTAGGACCTCAAATATTGAAAAGTATTGCATCGTATTATTTGTGTCATTGAGATCAAAATGTAAATGTAACAGTGTTAATCGACTTTTGTTGCTAACCGTACAATACATTATGGCTGGAAAAGGGTAACCGATAATAATATTAAATTAATTTGATGTAAGTAATTAATTAATTTAATTATTGAGTGTCCGTACGTTGACTTAAATTGTTTTAGTAGAACTGAGTTTAGTTATGATTACATTGAGATGCTTTCTGAATTTGATTCAACACTAAGTACTTTGTGTAGTCTACGAAACAATCAGCAAGCTACGTGGTCATGGTCACTCTTAACAATACTAACGCCCCGCTGCACGCTCCACTCTCTTGTAAACGCAGTCTAAACGAACCGAATTACGGGGGTTCCAGATATTGCCACGCTCTAATTAATATCGCACGTGATAATTTCGTGAGTATTAAGTACCTATATTGTGTCTAGTAGGTGTTAATTGATATTTGTGATGACAGGCAACAGTCGTAATAAAGGTGTCTGTTGCATTTTGAGTAAATAATAAAATTGGGATTCAAGATTAATTTATTAACGGAATCGGACAAATCAGCTACCTGTTAATATCTAATAATTTGCGTGATGATCTAACAGTATTACGTCAGCTGATGGCGTTGCCGCAGCTAAATACTGGGCTAACAAAAAATATTTTTATATTTTTTTATATTTGCCATCGACACGCTAAGAAGGCGCTGATGGTGCTATTCTCGAGGTTGTGCAAGAATACAAAAATCTTGACCAAAATATACAACTGGGGCGGCACAACTTCGAGAAGGAGGCGAACAAGAGAATACGCTTGGGCTGGGCGGCATTCGGGAAGCTACGTGATATCTTTAAATGGTCGATCCCACAATCCCTTAAGAGCAAGCTCTTTAACCAGTGCGTTCTACCCATAATGACTTACGGAGCCGAAACGTGGACACTCACCGTGGGCCTGGTCCACAATTCAAGGTTGCTCAGCGAGCCATGGAAAGAGCGATGCTCGGAGTTTCTCTGGTGGATAGAATTTGTAATGAAGTCATTCGCCAGAGAACTAAAGTCATCGACGTTGCACATCGAATTAGCAGGCTGAAGTGGAAGTGGGCCGGCCATGTCTGCAGACGGACAGACGGTAGATGGAGCAGACACGCTCTAGAGTGGAGACCGCGTTTGGGCAAGCGTAGTGTGGGAAGCCCTGTGGCACGATGGACCGACGATTTAAAGAAGGTGGTTGGCAGCGGATGGATGCGGGTTGCCCAAGACCGGGTTGGTTGGCCATCTCTGGGGAAGGCCTACGATCAGCAGTAGACGGCAATAGGCTGATATGTACGCTAAGAAGAATTAACAGTATACGATTCGGGTTGTTTAGGTATATTGTGTACGGAGTATTTTTTCAGGATACAAAAACTGAAGAAAATGCGTCATACATTTGCAATAAATTATAATACATACTCAAATATCGTCATTTCCGCGGACTAGCTCTTTGCATATGCTATTGCATTGTATGATTTATTATAAGTACGCAACATTGCAGCCAATAAATTGTTGCGTAAAAAAACGAGACCAGACTCGTAAATTGGAAGTTGTGTCAGGTATATACAATACAATAGCTGAATCTGGAGTAAACTATGCAATCGAATTTATGCTAGCTTCTGCCCCCGACTTTCTCTGCGTGGAAATGGGAAAAAACTTTCCTTGACTTGTTATTAAAATTGACGCACGGAAAACGACGTTTTTCCCGCACCGCAACTAAGTACCTAAAAACGTACTTGATTGACAAGAATAGAATGTCTAGTTACCGTTATATAAATGGTTGAGACTTTTTAGAAGAATTTTATATTTTTCTACCATTTAGCAAAGTAAATAAAATATAAAAGAAGAATTATAAAATTCTGATTCGTGTTCTAAAAAAATCTCAACCATTTATGCAAAGGTGGGTGGTGATAATTACCTGCACATTAGCTGGCCTTCAATTAATTAATTTAGCTTGCTTATTTTCATATTTATAGTATCTTCTAAACCGGACGACCGTATTTAATGCTTTATAGAGCAAATTGTATCCCCATTGAAGGTCCGTGATGTGAAATACTTTTTGTACCTTTATTAATTGATATCTACGTAGTAATTAGCTTTACCTATATGTCGAAAATTTCAAAATACGGACAAAATATATCACTTTCAAATTAATACATCAAAATTATTACAGTGACATAAATACTTATGAAGTCAGGTGGTACAATTAGGGTTTGGTCAGATCTACCTAATTTTTTAATTGTACTTTTTCCCTGCGATTACCGGTATATTACTATACTATTGCGAACTTTTTTAAAGAACTAGGTAATACCAGTATTTTTGCAACACATGTTGTGTCAAACCGTTTGATCAGCTCGAGCTGGTAAAGCGACCAATCAACTTATTTTTAATTAAATATTTGCATAAAACATATTTATACACTCGTCAATAAGGTAGCTTTCATTGGTAGAGATTGGTCAACTCTTAACTGCCATGGCTTTTATCTTTTTATCTTGATTCTTTTTTTTAAAGCATTGTATTGGTCTTTACCTGCATTGTTTTCACATATAGAAGCAACGTGAATAATGTAATCAGTATTTTGTAAAAACTTGATTTAAAAGAGTGTCCGTGGAGTTTCTTGCTCGTTCTTCTCCATAGAGTCCTACGCTACGTTTTGGAACGAGCAACTAGCTCCATTTTTCTGACTAACTAACTGACTCTTTGACAATTCAAAAGTGCCTGTAATGGTTTAATTAAAATAACTGCTTTGACTTTTGACTTTTTGAATTTATTTCTAACCATGACTGAAAAACCTGTAAAACATTATTTATGCTAATGTCATTTAACTGTCATTTTTTATTTTAGTTACCTGAACCCTAGCTTCGCTGAGTCCAAGCCGCTGGCTAAGTTCCTCTCGCATGAAGGCGTCAGGGTAGTGCGTTTCATCAAACAGTCGCTCCAGCTCGCCCAGCTGTTCCAGTGTGAAGTTTGTTCTAGAACGCCTCTGCTTACCCCCGCCATTGTTGCTGTTACCGTTTGGAGATTTGTCAGTCGAATCTGGTAAAGAAAAACGATTCGTATTGTCAAATAATAAAATAAGAATATAAATTATAAAAGGTAGAAACACAAAGTCTGTTTTTAATAAGGTGAAAAAGCCTGAACAAAAATAAAATGTCAGTCAGAAATAATTTGACTTTGACTTTCTTGACTTACAAACGTGCCATATTTTATTCCTGTTTTTTATCAACGCCGTGTTTGCAGTCTTACAAAGCAAATAATTAAAGATGTCTGTATCTAGATCTGTCAGTCTAATGGCCGAATACTCAAACGCTACTCAATGTTAAGATGCCGTTAAGTCTCACTTTATGTCAAAGTGACTGTGATAGTACAAGACTTAAGAGCGTTTACGCCGTCCATGTGCTGTTTAGCTCAAAAACTGTTCTTTTCAAACCGGTTAATACCATTTACCAGTTATTTTACAAATATGTTTATTACCAAAAACTTTAGGGAATTTCGTTGTCTCAATAGTTAGTAAAGAAAACATTTCGATTAATAGACTATTTGTACATTATATCAAGATAACTTAACAGAGGTTTTCTAAATTTCCCTTTAAGCGTCAGTTTCGAAGCCTAAAATATATAAAACCGCTAACAGACCTAATTAGCAAAAACATTTTACCAATTGCAAAGATCCTTAGGAAAATAGTTAGTTAAAAAGATTTTATGATTTAGGTATCTTACTATAATGAATGAAAATTCAAACAATGTGAAATATTAAGAAATTAAAATTCTTTTTTCACCGATATAACTTACTTAATTTAATATAATATTAGCTTAATATAATAGAAGAACATTTTCTGTAAAACATACATTTTAAAATTTCAACTAAGTAATTTATAGTTATTATTTTTTTTTAATATTTAAAAACTACTACAATATCGCTGCGCGCGATCCACAGATATAGATAGACCTAGATAACGCAAGAGCAACTACTTCGCGTGCCTAGTTTCGTGCCTAGCTTACGTACAAAAATCGTAAGTAAAAAAATAAAGTAAACGTTTCCTTCCATCGGTAAGTAATTTTGTGATTAATATTATGCGTGATTAATTTAAAAAACAATTATTTATAATTTATTACCCTCAGTAGTACCCAGTAATACCAAATTTAAGAAAAACAAAACATTGTGGCGTCTTATTAGGTAGTCAAAAAATGGCACGCTTGGTTTTCATACAGATCGTGATACTTGCGTTATCTAGGGTCTATATCTGTGGCGCGATCATTTCAAATTATCTAACCTTGATGTCGCGCGCTAGACGCATACTTAACGCCATCTTAAAATTGAGAAGCGTTGTGAGTATTTGGCCATATGACAATGTTTCTGCCGGATTTAGGTCATGCTTATCAGTAACATTATCTTATCAGTAAAAGTACAAGTTGGTAGCTGTTAGTTGTTTGTTGGTACTAAATGGATGAGCTATACAATTAGGTTGGGTTACAGAGATTACCCCATTTCTATTCGTGGGGGTCGTAGAAGGCGACAGTGGGATATTGACTAGAGGATGGGCAGCAGCGTCCTTCTGAGTACCATAACACCTACTGCGATCGCCAACATGCATCAGCCAAGCATATTATGGCGATTACGGTTGAACTCCCCCTCGGGGGAGACCTATGCCCAGCAGTGGACATCTAAAGGTTGACATGATGATGGTAATAATGATGACAGAGATTACTGCCTAAACTATAACCTACTAAAAATCAAATGAATTCTATTCAAAACTTGCACAAAATAATAGAATTTGATTAGTTTGCAATAAATCTAAGCGTAGCCCAAATTCTCATCTCAAAACCAACCAAATTGAAATCGCAAAAATAACTAACTTTAGTTACTGGAAAGGTTATCTTGTTTACCTGCATACATCGATAAATTATAACAAAAATAATTCAATTCATAAAAACACATACGAAGTAATAGAGCAAATCAAAATAAAAGTGCCGTTTAAATCAACATTTTATACGGAAGGGGCCCGTCATTCTCCAGGGACACTCGATTCATGGCACACTAGCAAAGGTACTGCTGTGAATAGGATTTAGAGCTAACGTGGAAAATAAAATATTTTGTACTTTGTATTTTGTGCCAAAAAATATTCAATGCTATGCATGCAATGAACTATTCATCTTCATTAGGATAAAAATGGCGGCAATCGGCAATATTTATAAGTCAACTAATCGACTGTAAATTCATAAACGAAATACCTACGACTAATCTTTACGCAAACAAAATAATTAAGATGCATAATTTTTAATTTCTATTAATGACTTCTTTAATAATTATATAACAAGGTATTCATTACTGAATTTATTGAAAAAAATAGTAAATAAATCAGTAAAATGCTAAATGCGTATGAACTTATTAAATTAAATGGGCTACCGGGCAAAGGAATTAATAACATTCTGCCAATACTCGTTGATTAGTAGACGAAGGAGTTTGTAACACTACGTAATTGAATACGATGAAAACGCAATTTCAATGTTTTATTCAAACGAAAATGTTAAACTGTAATACTAACTTTGAATCTGACTACAGAATGTTGTCGTAGCATTTCTCGTAGCGTCGTAGCCGCCCGTAATTGAGTTAAAGAATAACAGCTTCGCTCCGACTACAGCTCTGCTCAGTTTTACTGCTGTTTGAGATGTCCCGTAATACCAATTTCTTTTATTAATATTTGTTCAGTCCAGTTTGAATACGAATTTATTTACCAAATTAAAACTGTTGAAGCGATGCTAAACAATTTTGTCATCCTTTGTTTTTTTGGTAAATAGCAGACATTAATCAACATAATGAAAATTCTAAAGAAAAAAGGATCTTAAAACCGAGCATATATTATTAAAAATGTTCTACAAGTTCGAGTTAAATGACCCGTCATTGTGCCTGATACTATTTAAAACCTCATAATTTGCAAAACTAAAGTATGAAGAGGCTTAATAATGGTTAGAAACGTTTAAATTAATCAAGAAATAAATCAACGAAGTGCTAATACATCGTTAATCGCATCTATAGCCTCACGGTAGCTCGCCTCGCGGCACACTCGCCTCCCGGGAACAAGCCCACTGTACGTTTAAGATTGTCGTTTGAAGCAATTTAGCAAATTGGGAAGCTCTTCTTTTTATACGGCAATTATGTAAATGGAGGGATTATCCGGCTGTGGGCGGTGCTGTGAGCCACACCCGCTCTCCCCTTTCGTCTCCGGGGCATCCGAACTCCTCAGACATCTAACGACCAGTGAACAGTGATTAATTGTACAACGCTCCGTTAGTATAACCCCTGTTAAAGTCGCCGAGCGTCTCTGATTTATTTGATTGAGAACTCTTTCACGGATATCCGAACTCCGAGCTTTCTTCTCTCACTCAGTGTTGGGCGCTAATCCTCACCTTAATATAATTAATGATCGTTTTAAGAATGATACCTTTTTATTCGGTTACTTGAAACTCTAGTTTAATGTGGTTCATGAGACTATCCGTTTAAATAGACCATTTAATGTTTATTTATTTAATTATTTTTTAAGGACAACAAACAGCAGTATAATGATAAGTACACACAGGTTAAAACTTCATAATCGAGGTAACAAATAGGAACACTACTTACAACGTTATTATGTTCCTGAGTATTACGCTACTATGGCAATGAAATACGTGGGTAACAAAAGATTTTAGATTGGTTTTTGGTAAGTTCAGGTACTTACTAGTTACATATTTCCATAGTGAAGCTAGTCTTACTTCTCTCCTTGATCAGGATGTTCAGTAGAATTTTGTTATGTTAACAGCTGTTGGTACCTAAAGTGTCGTCCAGGTGAGCTGTCGTCCCATCTTGTTAGGGATTGTCAGCTCACTGCTTCACCTAAATTAAACGCGGAAGATTTTTCGGAATAGCCCTACAGGATTTAAAAACTATAATTAATAGATTGTATATTTCAATCTATACTGATATTATAAAGCTGAAGAGTTTGTTTGTTTGGTTGAACGCGTTAATCTCAAGATCTGCTGGTTCGAATTGAAAAATTCTTATTGTGTTGGATAGTCCATTTATCGAGGAAGCCTATAGGCCCATGCGAAGCCGGCTCGGGGCGCTAGTTAATTAATATACAGAATTAATTTGTATTTTAATTAATTTAAAAACGGGTTAAGTTGTATTCTAATTCATTAAAATACAGAATTAATTACTACGGTTGCAGGAGTTTATTTAATAGTAGATATTTTGTGAAATTCGTGGCGTTAGTATACCTACTACATAAGCATATTGGCTACGATTTTCACCATGCCTTAATGGCAATATGATTGATGAAACGTAACCTGAATCCAAAATATACAACCCAAAAAAAAAAAAAATACAAAGAATAACTGCTGACTGCTGACGCAAGCGTAAGGTTCTAGGTTGAATCCTAGTGCGGGCAGTGTTATTTGGTTTTTCCAATAGGAAACCGTCAGTACATTTGGAAGTTGGTGGTGTGAGTGGTGTCAATGACTTTGACATGCTTTCATCGGAACGAGGTGCTTCTGAAAGTACGCATCCTGCGCCTATCTCTCCGGTCGTGTCGGATTGCCATCCTATGATTTGATAGACGAGTGAAGGAAGCACCTGTGTTTAGGCATGAGTCCCACCGCTAGTTCTAATTAACTCGGTGCAATTAATAGACGATAAAACTAATTTTGCTATAAGTATTTCATCAGGCGTTTTGTTTAATTACTGTCCTTGGGTTCATTCTCAATGTCATGACTTTTGCCAAATTAAAGTTGTTCACTGCGTGCTACATCCTGACTTTTTAAATTCCCAAAATTCCTAACCAGTTCCTGCAATTTTATACATGGTCCATACGAACCGGATAATATATTATCTACATACTAGCAAAGTGGAATAAGCTGGAATTTGATATTTTGGAAGATATTAAATGAATACCGGAGTGACGAGGTGACGAACACGTTTTTAGAAGAAAAGTGGCTCGGACATTGAGTGAAATAAAACAGGAAGCGTTTAAACATTATAATTTAATTTAATTCACCCAGCACTCATTAATAATAAATCAGGTAAAATAAAATATAGGAAATAAGTATTGATTTTAAGAACTTAAATAAGGTTAGTAACACATTTATATTTTAACATTTAGGTACGTAGTTATTTACTTATTTTCATTCTTTTGTATTTACATATTTACAAGGAATTATTTACAGAGTAATTAGGTTAAATGACATTTGTAAAATATAGGTAACGTGTGCTTAAAATACAGTACAGTAGTGTTATTGTTAACCTACATTAGTTAGCTATTTAGTTTTCAATTTACAAATATTATTTTCAAATTTAAACCTTTACAATTAATTGTTGCTTTGTAAACCTTTGAAAAGGTAAATAATTAATCAATTTGTGTGTTACGTTATTTCTTTGTAATAGTAAACCTTACATACTTTCCTACTGTAGTACCTACATTATTATTTGCAGTGATACAACTCAAAAGTCAAACTTTCTTAATTAATTAATAACTTAGGCCTCATTGTTAACAGTCTCATTAGTAATTTAAAATAGATATTTGTTTACAGTTTTGTTATTTAACATTTTATTTGTATAATTTCAGGTCTACGACACTCACCTTTCGAAATGACTGAGATTAAAGAACTTAAAAAGAAGCGAAGCAGTTATAAGGGAAGATTAACTGTATTTGGAACTTATTTAAATAGTTTAAAAGATGCTGAGATAACCCCCTGTCAGGTAATGGAGTTACAGTTGCGAGTCACCAAATTAGATGATCTTTTCAACGAATTTAACGAGGTTCAGTTGAAATTAGAATGCATGTGTGATAATATTGATACTGAAACACTCGAGAGAACTACAATCGAATCTCAATATTATGGGTTGGTAGCTCAAGCTAAAATTATGTTAAGTAACTTTTCAAAATCTGAGCAAAACGAATTAAAATCGAACTGCAGTAGTAGTAAGCGTCAATTCGTCAAGTTACCTACAATTCAATTACCCAAATTCACAGGATCATATGATAACTGGCTTGAATTTCGCGATACCTTCGCTAGTCTCATTCACGGCAATGACGATATAGACGAGATTAATAAGTTTCATTACCTAAGGTCATCATTGACAGGTTCTGCTGCTATCGTGATCCAGTCAATTGAGTTTTCTGCTCAAAACTACAATGTGGCATGGGAACTTCTTTGTGAGCGATTCGATAATGAAAGATTATTGATTGAGAATCACGTTACAGCGTTGTTCAACATCGAATCGATCACTAAAGAGTCCTCAAATGCATTGAAAGGTATTGTAGACAATGTAAACAAAAATATCAGAGCATTAAAAACATTAGGCGAACCTGTTCATAGTTGGGACACATTACTTATACATATTATACGACAAAAACTTGATACTACAACATTCCGAGAATGGGAAGAATACAAAGGGCGTATTGATAAATCAAAACGAATTACATTTGATCAGTTCATTGAATTTATGCGTAATCGCGCTGATTTAATAGAAACACTGGAAAAGTCACGTCACAACTTACAAACTAATACAAAACATAACACTAAAATAAAAGCCTTGGTAACAACAGAAAACACTAGTACTAGTTCTTCATCACATAGTTGTCCAAAATGTAAAAGTGATCATAACCTAAATTCATGTCCACAGTTTCTATCATTAAGCGTCAACGATAGAATGTCTTTAATACCCAGTTATAAGGTATGTTATAATTGTTTACGTCACGGTCACTATCCCAATAATTGCAAGAAATCAGGGTGTAAAATATGCAAACGCAAACACCACACACTTATTCATAACACAGATTTTAAACAAAAACCTGTTTCAAGCACATCAGCTGATGGTCCGACCGATAAGGCTAAGGTTGAGTCATCCTCCACTGCCGATACAAACAATAGTCACGTTGCGCTCTCAGCTAACATCTCTGCGCATTCGCATACGACCCACACAGGCGACATCTTGTTGTCAACTGCATTAGTTAGGTGTTACGATGTTAATAATAAAGAACACATCGCTCGAGCGCTTCTCGATTCTGGAAGTTCATCGTGTTTAATGACTGAGAATTTATTTAATAAGTTAACTCTGCCCTATTTAAACACAGATAAATCCATACAAGGAATAAATAATTCTCTGTCGTATGTGGAGAAAATGTGCCGCGTGCACATTAAATCGTTGCATGAATCCTACGCGAATGATTTAATATGTTTTGTCTTGCCCACGATTACTGATAACGTTCCCGCTAGACAGGTAAATGTGAATATACCGTCAAATATTCATTTAGCTGATCCGTATTTCCACACACCCGCTTCTATTGATATGATTATAGGAGCAGATGTATTCTAGAGCTTATTAGAATCTGATAAGATTTTATTAGGTGATGGTAAACCAACACTTTATCAAACTAGACTTGGTTGGCTAGTTTGCGGCCCAATTAACGGCGGCTATAATCAACTTTCATCACAATGTTCATCAATTAAATGTCATTTTACTAATGTTAATGATTATAACGAAAGTTCTTCCAGTTCCATTGAGTTAGATGACATCCGAAACCAATTGACGCGTTTCTGGCAGCTCGAGGAAGTTTGTCATGAGTCATCAACTTATTCAGCTGAGGAAAAGATGTGCGAAGAACATTTTATAAAAAACACAACGCGCTTAGCAGATGGCCGCTTTTGCATTAAAATACCTTTGAAGGAATCTTCGAATAGTTTAGGCGATTCATATCATCGTGCAAAACGATGTTTTCTGTCATTAGAGCGCAGAAATCTCAGCCAACCCTCACTCGATAAAATGTACAAAGATTTAATGACTGAGTACATTTCTTTAGGCCATATGTCAGAGTGTATAAATATTCATGAAGATCCTCGGTCATATTTCATTCCTCATCACGGAGTACTGCGCGAAAGTAGCAGTACTCCAAAATTACGGGTTGTTTGTAATGCTAGTGCACTCACTACCTCTGGGCTTTCTTCTTCTTTAAATAAAATACAGATGGTAGGGCCTACCGTCCAAGACGATCTGACTACAATCCTTCACAACTTACGTATTTCACGTCGTGTGGTCTGTGACGCATACAAACAGGTTGAATTTCACATTTTTACTGACGCTTCGGAGCGAGCTTACGGCGCTTGTTTGTATGTTCGCAGTATCAATGAGCAAGGCGACGTCGACGTGCGATTATTAACAGCCCAAGAATTTCAAAATTCATTAAACTTTATTATTATTCAGTCGCAAAAGGAGTCTTTTCCTGAGTACCACTTAATATCAAATAATAAAAAATTACCACATAAAAATCATTTATTAAGCTTAAATGTGTTTCTAGATGAAAATAAAATTATACGAATAGGCGGTATATTACACAATTCCGAATATTCTTTTGAAAAGAAACACCCAATTTTATTACAGTCCACTCATCACTTTGTGAAACTTTTATTTAGATTTCAGCATATCAGATTAATGCACGCAGGTCCTCAATTATTATTAAGTACAATTAGAGAGACTTACTGGCCACTCGGTGGTCGCAATTTAGCCCGAGCCTGCTATCGTCAGTGCGCCCGATGTCAGCGTCTAAAGCCACGGACAGTTATCCCTCAGATGGGTAATCTCCCATTAAGTAGACTCTCACCAGCCGATTTTCCTTTTCAAAGCGTAGGAGTTGACTACGCAGGCCCTATAACCTCGTCTAGTCGTCAAGGTCGTGGATGTAGATTAGTTAAGGTATACATCGTTATTTTCGTATGCTTCACCACAAAGGCCATTCATTTAGAGTTAGTGGGTGACTTGACGAGCAGTAATTATTTACAGGCTTTACGGCGGTTCATGTCTCGAAGAGGAAAACCTCTCAACATTTACTCCGATAACGGAACTTCGTTTGTAGGAGCTTACAATGAGATATCTGAATTCTTGAAACGCAATTGTGACTCCATAACTGATAGTGCGGCTCAAGATAACATTAAATTTCATTTTATACCTGCTTACGCTCCACATTTTGGTGGTCTTTGAGAGGCGGGTGTCAAATCGACCAAATTTCATTTGTTCAGAGTGTTGGGCAATTGTCACTTAACATACGAGGAGCTTAACTCCGTTTTAATTCAAATTGAAGGAATATTAAATTCTCGGCCGCTCACACCATTATCGTCGAATCCAGAAGACCTGTTGCCTCTCACTCCAGATCACCTTTTAATTGGACGTCCTCTCACCTCTCTTCCTGTTAAGGATATCCGGGACTACTCTACTCATCACCTGACGCGCCATCAACGCATTGAGCAGCTGCGGCAGCATTTTTGGTCGAGATGGAGTAAGGAGTATGTCTCCGAGCTTCAGCAGCGAGTGAAGTGGCGTACCGGTAATGACAGCCTGAATGTGGACACCCTTGTAGTAATCAAGGAGGATAACCAGCCACCAATGAAGTGGAAGCTGGGCCGCGTTGTTGCCCTTCATCCTGGCACAGACGGCATAAGCAGGGTTGCCGACATCAGAACCTCGACTGGGACTGTCAGAAGGGCATTCTCCAGGATTTGCCCGTTATTGGAGGACAGCTGTTGAAAGGCGAGCTTTCAACGGCCGGGGGCATGTTTAGGCATGAGTCCCACCGCTAGTTCTAATTAACTCGGTGCAATTAATAGACGATAAAACTAATTTTGCTATAAGTATTTCATCAGGCGTTTTGTTTAATTACTGTCCTTGGGTTCATTCTCAATGTCATGACTTTTGCCAAATTAAAGTTGTTCACTGCGTGCTACATCCTGACTTTTTTAATTCCCTAAATTCCTAACCAGTTCCTGCAATTTTATACAACCTGTGTTTGCACCTGTGTGTGTGTTTGTGTTTTGTGTTTATATTTTATCTATGGGCCACAGTTGCCTGATAATAAAGTTATTATTATTATTATTATTTGCGCAGGCGCACACGCTTGCAATTATGTAAGTACTTGGCTAGTCTTTATTATGATTAAAGCCGCGGTGACGGAAATTCGGTCGGGACAATCTATGCTTAATATTATAAAGAGGAAAGATTTGTATTTTTGTATGTACTTAACGAATATACTCAAAAACTACTGGTCCGATTTCAAAAATTCTTTCACCAATCGAAAGCTTCATTATCGCTGAGTAACATAGTCTATATTGCATTATTTAAAAAGTTAGGGGTCCTTGAGAAAATTCACGCGGACTATGTCGCGGGGAAAGTGTTAGTAATTTATAAAACAAATAGGTACTTAACTCGATTGCAGTAAGTGGTACTCATCACTCACAACGTGTATGGTTTAGAAGAAGGCGCCTTTTATTAGCCTTTAATAGCTCATAGGTATATGATTATATCAATAACAAAACAGTAACCATTATTCATTTAGAGGTTTCGACAACACGGTTGGCCATGGCGTAGTGGTGGATCGATTGACTGCTGCGATGCGTGTCGGGCGTTTGATTCCCGCACGGAACCAATATTTGTATGGCCTACACTTACAGATAGCATTGTTCCGGGTTTGGCTGTTTGTATACTCGTATGTGAGTTGAGTTTATATGTTTGTAGGACTAGGAATTTCTCCTGTGTTTACAGCTTCCTATGTTTACATCGCCTGTGTTTGCAACGGTTTATAAAAGAAGAAAAAAAATTGACACAAAAGACAACCGCCTTCAAAAAGAAAAAATAACTTTCAATTCGCTTTGGTTTTGCTTGTTGTTTGTATTGCCACCGACTTGCAAACTGAAAATTATTTTTTACTTTTTGATGGCGGTTGTCTTTTATGTTAAAAACATTTTTTTTTTAGTGCCTATGCAAATTAATTACGAAACGGTGACACCAAATAAATTCAGCCATCCCTTTATATTCTACCCATAGGGGTAGAATATTTTTGACCAAATTTGAGGTATACACTATCAATTAAAAAAAGAATCATCGAAATCGGACTACACTGAAAAAAGATTTGCGTGGTCAAACATGAAACAAAAAAAAAGATCATAAAATGACAACTACTGGGCCAAACCATGTTAAATTTTTATGGGACTAAATGGCAACTATTCCGCATCAAACTAAAGAAAAATCACTTAAATTGGATTATAAATCTTAGCGTAATCGGTGGTGCATACATAAAAAAAATACCAATCGAATTGAGAACCTCCTCGTTTTTGAAGTCGGGTAAAAAGAGATTGGAGGTGTCAGTGCAGGTCCAGGTGCACACAGTTGATGTTTTAAGAAAGCCAATCATTTCAGTCGTGGACCAGACAATGTCATAACTACGACGACATCATTTTAAGGATCCGTATCTCAAATGGAAAAAAGGAATCACTTCGTTGTCTGCCTGTCTGACAAGACCCTTTTTCTCAAGAACGCATGAAGATGTCAAGTTGAAATATACTTTATGTTACGACTGCGGTCCCTTGAAGCTGCAAAATCAAGCTTGTTAGTCAACGCAACCAAAAGACACGAGTCATTTAAGGCTTATATTTTAACTCTTCGCAGGTAAATCACAACTAAGGTAAGTTAATAAGTAAATAAAAAAAGGTAAGTGAAGAACTTCCAATTGACCAAGAAAATGGTATATTTGTAGTTAAGTATCACATAAATAATTTGTTAAATTGACTGACATGTCTAATAAGAGTTCAATGAGTATTTTTAGAACAGAGCCTAGTGCTATTCTGTTACAATCTCCCTCCGTGAACACCGAGGTGAAGTGAGCTGTCATCCGTCCCGTTGCTAGGGATTTACAAAGCACTACAATCGGATGACAGCACACCTTTCACCTAAGTGTTCACCAAGGGAGATTGTAACAGAATAGCACTTAGGAAAGTGTTTTTCAGACAAACTTTCGTTTCCGTACTTTCATATTTTTTTGTAAGGAGTGTTAAATATTGTACGGAACCGACTAGCACTTAAATTGCCGGTTTATTGTCTAATATGAACCTGCTATTACTGTATGGTAACTATTAGCACACCCAAGATTTGTCTTTCTACTAGTTTTCACTTTTTGTCTAATGCTAGCATTGTTGGCAAAGCATCTACAATGCGAGTGTGACCCTTTGTCTGGGCATATATTGAACAGGCCTAAAAATCATAAAGTGTAAACCTCCTATTACTTAAAATAACTGCATTAAAAAAAAACTCTATTAGGTATCTTTGTGCGTATCATCTTAAAAAGAATGGTAGCGTCCTATGTGCAACCGCACTGACGATCTGCTTGTTGAGACATAAGTGACATTTCACAACAATACCATTAACTGGACCCGTTCAAGGTACTAACCTTAAATAGGTCCAGTTAATGGTATCTATTGTCTATCGACAATTAAGTTGAATGTAATACACGAAACAAAAACGTGTTTACAATTTAATCCCCGAACTGAAATAAGCTAAGGCTAGGGAGATGATGACTGAAATAAGCTAGCAGTACCTAAATGCAAAAGTAAGTATTTAGTACAGTAAACATTTCACAGATTGTGAAATTCACTGCCAGCCTCTCTACTCTCCGATACATATAATCTGGGTATCATAAAGGTACGAGTGAACCGATTTAACAAAGGCAAGCGTGCTCCACTTTAGGTCGCATCGTTACTTACGATCAGGTGAGTTGCGAGTGCGACCAAACGCAAGTATATAAGACTACGAAAAGAATAAAAAGTAACACAAGAGAACCTCGGCATAATAAGGGAAGCAGGTGTGTTTGAACGCCTACCAGAAATGCACCTATTGAACTACTAATAAATTCGAGACACCTACCTGTCAGAATGGATAATTGCTCACCAAATTGTGTTTCATGAAATATTGTAGAAGCTATTTAGGTATTTTCCTTTTTATTCTATGCCATAAAAATGTATAAGCGCCTTTAAAGTTAATGTCAGACCAAATAAATAGATGTTACCAATATTTTATTTCACGACTTTCAATTTGGTAATTGTTGCTGATCCTCATGAGGCCCGGTAGACCGAGGATCCTATTATCAGGGTGGTTTAAGAAAAACCACGAAGGCAATGACGGGGTCTAACAGACCCCGTCATTTCCCTCTCTAATATCCTAATCTAACCTGATGGATCCGTGGATAAATATTAGAGAAATACCAAATGATAAGCAGAAAACATCGGGTCATCTAAACAACTAAAGACCATTAAGATTGACCAAGAATTCGGTATAACTGTAGGTACAGTCGAACAAGCTAATTATTTTACAAGCCAAACTATTCATGTTTCTACTACACTCACAGTATTTTATTTTATTTCATTTTCTTATCTCGAGCACGTAGGTATCCCTGGTACCTACGTACTAAAGATAAAAAAATAAAATATTAGTGTATCAGAAACATGAATATTTTTGCCTGTAAACCAATTAGCTTGTTCGACTGTACCTAGTGCAAGAGTAGAATGCAAATAACTTACTCACCATGCCTATGATCGTCATCGTCGTCTTGCGCCGTCTCTCGCTTGCACGTGGGCACGGGCGACAGCAGCCAGTTCCGCGGGCGCTTGGGAGCCGGCGCCTCCTCCAGCTCGGTGATGTCCACGTCCACGTCGTCGGCATCGTCCGCGTCGCCCGGCTCGGGCGGCGGCGCCGGCGCCTCGCCTCCCTCCAGCGACTTGCTCACGAAGTGCGCCAGCCGCTCCATCACCATTACTGCCGCCGACACGCGGCGACGCGCGCTCGCCTCGCCGCAACACGCTCCACGGAATACACACTGCAGCAACCGAGCACCCTGCCCACACTTCCACACTCAACACACATTTACATCAAATAACACTTTATTTTTACGATGTAAAGTCCATTATTGTGTGCGTATACACTAAGGGCGGTGATTCTGACCCCGCCCAGAAGTCGCGCAGGCGCCCGCCCAGCGCGCCGCCGCCGCGATGCACAGACGCACCCGACGGCGGATAATACACGCCTACATTATCGTTACATTGAAAATGAATATTTAATCGTATTTTCTAGTGTTTGTGTGCATTATTAAAATGTGAGGACAACCTGTGAATGTTCTGTGACTTTAAAACGATATGCAATTTAAGCGATTTGCCGGTTTTTGTTGATGCCGTTGCGTGATTTCAAGGTACTTACTAAATTTATATTTTCTTTAACGTAGATTTATTGAAGTAATATTTGAAATATTAAACTTTTTATAAGTCAACACATCTCCATCGAGTGATCCTAAAAGGAAAGTCTGTTAAATACTAGGATAAATTAATTCAGGGACGTACTAAGTAGGTACCTACCTTTTTAAATGTTGTTACTTGGTAGGTAATAAAAAGCCAAATAAAAACACGGAATTCAAAAATATCTATTTACTAAACAATAAGTATAGGAACAATACAATATTTAATTATGATTCCACAATGTTGTCGATCATGTCGATTGAATTTCTAAAATGTTTCAAAATATTACAATTACGTGTTCTCTATTTCCCTTCCGAATTATTTGTGGTCGAATTTCAGTAAGTTAAATCCTATTTAAAAAGAATAGAAAAATTAAATAAAATAGAAAAGTGAATTGTCATCATCTGCCGCTTATTATAAAGCGTTTATTTTAACCTTTGAAAAACCATTTAAACAAAATTCGACCGAAAATAAATTAAAATTTCATCAGACCTACTCATAACGATAAAATATACCTATGTAGTAAGTTGTTAAGTACACCATAACATTCGTTCCATATGAAAAGTTTTGGAGGTCTGTCTGAATATAAAATTTCTGTAAAGAGAAACATCAGAAAATGTCACTAGAACGCGACCGTTAGCTTGTGCACGACCAGTCACCAAAGTCAGCAACAGATATTAATAAATATCATGTAGGTGTTTATTTCTGTCAATCGGCTGGAGTTTACAGAACAGAATGCATCATCAAATGCAGAATATAATATAATATATAATATATATGTGTATAATATGTATTAAGTCGTTCAGAAAGGTGCAAGCAGTTGTATAATTCAAGTTATTATTCAAAATAGTCAAAATTGATTGGCCTTTAAATAACAACGGCAGTTATTCCGAACCCGAGTCTAAATTTATCGTTTGGATGGTTGAGGAGAGCGGAGATGGCACATGCCAACTTCGCCCTCGTCCCTCCGAGGGATCTCTGTAGTGTGGCTCCCACCAGCCCATCAGAGTCTGCTGAACCTCGCACAGTCCAATCCTTCGTATGCCACTCGTAAGCTAGGGTGGCTACTGCTCGACGGACTGCAAATCCCACCTATAATTGGATAATAAAATATTAAGATTTGTTTCTGTAGTCAGGCATATCTAGTCTGCAGAGTCAATTTAGTGATTCTATATAGATCAATTTCGTCGGTGACTTATAAATCTAAGTCAAAGCATTTATTTCGGTTAAACCAAGAGCACTTTTGAATTTTCCAGGAGTTGGTTAATTAGCCAGAAAGTTGGAGCTAGTAGCTCGTTTCCAAACATAGTTCTCTATGGAGAAGAACGATCAAGTAACTCCACGGACACTATTATCAAACCATTTTTTTTACAAAATCCTGGTTACATTATTCTTGTTGCTTCTATAACTATATTAAAAATAAAGAAGTGAAGAGCTAAAAAATAAAAATAAGATACAAGTCATGTCAATATTTAAGAGATGACCAATCTCAAGTGACAACGCCTAATCACGAACATGAAGCACAACATAACATCAGCATTTAGCTTAACCATTTTAAGGAAACCGAATGAGCCAAAGCGCCACCATATGCGAGATGTTTAGAGTACTAAGCTCTGTAGACTGCTACGATAAAATAACTAAAAAGATTGTTAGATTTATTGTCACCTCAAGCATAGCAGCCACAGTAAGGAAAGGTTTCATGTCTCTCGCGTAACACAGGTCCAGACCTCTGTTGCCCAGAGTGGCGCTGACGGAGTGGTCCCCGTAGGCCCATCGTCCGGCACCCGACGCTGAGCTCACCTCTGTTGTATGCCCTCGAGCCACCACCTCTGCACCCAAAGATAAATTCTCCGTCACAGCCTACAAACCAAAGAGATGATGTAATTTAACGTAATCATTACTAATAGATATCTACTTAATATTATTATCTCTATTCACTCGTCTCTATTCAATCGTAGGTGTCAAAGTGTAGCCTAGTCGCTACAGTACGTACTTCCGACTCAATAACTTTAGCCAAATTAACCCATGGGGGTTCCGGACCCCACAGTGGTCCCGGGTTGTAGAAATGGCCACCCCATTTCCTCCTGTGGGTGTCGTAGAAGACAACAGCTTTCTCATCCGTTTCAGCTTTGGAAACCGGTACATGGCGGTAAAATCATGAATTATGCTGGAATGCTCATGCAAATGCCGAGCCTGATAGTGAGCATTATTTTTATCTAAGTATATGTACAATTATTTTTAAATAACTTTTTGTTATGTGCGTAGTGAGTCGTTGGATGGTTTAGATTCACAACTGCACCCGGTAGATTGCGCTGCAGTCGGGTTCTAAGACTTTGATTTTGTTTCCAGAACAGGACGACGTCTGCTGATCCCGCTAGTAATATTTATTATTTAAAATCACAATGTTGTGTCATAACGTGCCTACCTACCTACTTGTGCTAGCTGGACAGACCAAAAGCATGACTAGTAAGTACTAATGTAATTGCAAATATGTCTATTGTTTGTTGTGTTACATTGTTCTAAATGTACCTAGGTAAACCTAAGGCAAAAAACTACGTTAAAAAATAATACCTGAAGAAAATGAAGTGCAATGAACTCCCGATTCACAGCGATCATAGAAGCTGTAAACCTGTTGAAATATGCGTCTATGATGCTTTCAAAACTGTAGAATTCTGCGTCGGCTATCTGTGCAACGACCGATGCCCGTATGCCAGAAGCCGGGCCCACGCGCATTTCACAGCTCATTTGACCACCGGGCGCCGCTTCCATTACGAAATATGGCAATGGCGTTGGTTTATCCTTATCCGCGTACGACATTAACAACTTGTAACCCCCGGGAGACACGGAACTAAACGTTAGCGAATGTCCAAATATCCAATTAGAATTTGAACCCTGTTTTACAGAAACACAGCCTCCTTCAAAACATTGTGGTATCCTATATCTTGCCGCATTATGTATGTGCCGCAGAAGGCCCGGGTTGACTGCACCTGCTGGTAGACTTTCCTGCTGGTCTTGTGACAAAAAGTCACGATCCGATCGGGAACCAGTTACCCCAGCCCCAGTTTTCCCCCGGTCACTGGCTGCGCTAGCGTTCTCACAAATATTGCGTTTGCATACTTTGATCGGAGGCGCATCACCTCCAGCGCATCTATCGGCTTCCTGTGAGCTTGGTGCTTCTTTGGGGGCACAAGGTATACGAGGAGGTTCGCTAGGTTCTGATTGCTTCAAATTATCTTTCTGAGGACCACATCCTTCACTGTTTGGATCATTAGCATAAATGGTTTCAAAAAGTCCCAATTTAAATACATTCAACAACGATAGTGATAGGGTAAACTTTGGATCACCATCCTTTTTATTATTCATTTTTAAGCAATATAAAGCACGTAGAGTCGTAAAAGAAAATTTTGAGTTAGCGCTGACATTGAGAATAAATGTCAAATTGGACAACACTTTAAAAACGGAACTTATCTATATTCGCTTAGCTTAGCTTACGAACTCTTTTTTGTAAAATAAAATGTCACCTTTTGCGACATCGGACCTAAGGTTTATAAATTATACCGAGACGCTATGACCTAAGAATTTGATGAAACTACTCCGCAAGTCAGCTTTTCACATTCTGAACTACACAACCTAATTACGTTTTGAGGCACTGTACCTATCATCCGCTTGGTCACACAACCAACTTCGTCGGAAAAAGTGAAATAAATTATTCTAACACTGTATACATGGTGTCTCACGCAATCGGCTGCAATAAATCATTTATGTGCTGGTCAAGGGTATACAGTGGTGTTAAAATTATATTCAATATCCTCCTTGATCTACTTTACTGGTATGCAAATTTAATATAATATGTTTTATTTAATCATCATCATCAGCCGAAAGACGTCCACTGTTGAACATAGGCCTCCCCCATAGAACACCATAGCGACCTTGTTTATTTAACACTCGAAAACAAATTTGGGCTTAGTAGTTTTAAATAGAAAAGCTCATAAACGTCATCATCATCAGCCTGAAGACATCCACTGTTGAACAAAGGCCTCCCCATAAAGGGGGGGGGGGGGTTGCCATAACCCCCACGCTTGGCAGGCGTCTTGGGGACCGCAGTGATGTTGTTAAGTACACGGAAGCCGCTGCAGGCCGACCTCCGGATTTACGTAAACGTCATAATTTTCATTAAAGTGGCACATTACGAGCTTATCTAACTTGGAAAGTTAAGTTGATGATTTTAATTATTATATTTCTGTAAATGCTTGTGACCCCCGCGAATATTTTTTTTTACTACTTACCATACAATTAGATACTGGGCTGAAAATTGCAAAAAACGTAAGAATATTTGAATTACGCGGCCTATCCGGTCGCTTTCACCTTATGCTTTTTAATTTATAAAATGTTGGTGCTATGCATTATTTTATACTCTTGGGTATGTAGCAGAACCGTATTTGCTTTATGTAATCGCAATCTATCTTGTGTGTTTTTCCTTCCGCTACGAGTGACTGTTTTTGCAAGAGTCTAAAAATATCGGGGTTTATTTTTATAAAAGTCGCGGCTTCAAAAATTTATCATCATATCAACCTTTAGACGGGTGTCTAAAGGTGGGCATAGGTCTCCCCCAAAGCCCTGTGACCCGTGTCGGTCCCGCGCAGCGTTCACCCAGCGGCTTCCCGGACTAGGTCGTCGGTCCACCTTGTGGGGGGCCTATACACACCACACGTTGCATTAACTTGGCTCTGGTCCGTAAATGTACCTAGTTGAAATCAGCCAAACAGCTGAGAAAAAATCATCATCATCATCATCAGCCGGAAGACGTCCACTGCTGAACAAAGTCATCCCCCATAGAACGCCACAACGAGCGGAAAACTGCCGTTTGCATCCACCGGACCCGCGACCTTAACACGTTAAACGCCAACGCGGTCAGTGCTGACCGACAGCGAACTTTTCCTTTAGGCCAAGCAAAAATCACAGTTCTATCCAAATTTAGACCAACTGTTTTTTTAATCAGGTACTTGTATTTAATGTCCAAATGTATGTTTTAACTAACATAAGTCAACTGAAGTAATTACTTGTGGAGATATTTAACGTCGGGCAGCACTAACCGACGCGGCTCCTACGGACGAAAAAGCGGCTTTGTGTTATAGGGGGCCGCGCGGGTCGCGTTGTCAGGTCCCCTCCCGCGCCTACTGAGTTTGTAAACTCGCCCGCGCTTACGCAGTTGATGCCCATATAGTGTATTATCTATGGCCCATATCTTGAGCTGAGACGCCGTTGCATCGGACATATTTCTCAATAGCGTATTTATTTATTTAATAAAGTATTGTTTACTTTCATTACGGATGAGTTCGAAGATTTTGAGATTACTCAAGATATCTTGACTGAGATAGAAAACATAGAAATCAATTTTCTCGACAAAACTTAAAAACAAATGTGAAGATTTATTATTTTTACGTTGAATACTACGGTATTTGATGAAATCTTTTATGTTTAATTTTTATAAATACATAGTTTACTTCGAATAAACTTTTTGGTACTTTATCAAAATGAGTTTTCTTATATTTCGCTAAATATTTACAAACACACACACACACAATCACATAAACACGCACACTCACGCACATACACATACTCACAGGTACACGTAAAAACTTGTGAATTTATAATATTAGTGAAGCACTCATCGAAAACGCAGCTTTCTATTAGTGAAAGAATTTTTGGAATCGGATGAGTAGTTTTAGAGATTACTTTCTACATCCATATACACAATCCTACACACACACACTCACGCACATACACATACTCACAGGTACACGTAAAAACTTGTGAATTTATAATATTAGTGAAGCACTCATCGAAAACGCAGCTTTCTATTAGTGAAAGAATTTTTGGAATCGGATGAGTAGTTTTAGAGATTACTTTCTACATCCATATACACAATCCTACACAATTTACTTCTTTATCCTCATCATCAGCCCGGAGAAATCTACTGCTAGACAAAGACCTTTCCAATTTCGCGCCAAATAAATTTTCACACTTTAGTAATTGTTGTACTATATTTTCTAAGTCCTTTGCGTTTTTCAAAAACCATTACAGTTTGGCGTAACTAGAGGGCCACGCGGGTCAATGAATATAGGATTTAGTTTGATAGCACTGACCTACGGCCTGTATGAATGGATCGAAAACACTCGTAAAACGCGGTCAGCACTGACCGACGCGGCCCGAACGGAAAGTCTAAGTAGTTGTCGACCATCACTGACCGACGCGGCCTGAACGGGAAGATGCATTTTTTCTGTTGGCGTTCAACGTGTTAACGATGTCGTCGGTCAATCTGATGGGAGGCCTACCAACGCTGCGTCTTCCGGTTCGTGGTCGCCACTCGAGAACCTTTCTTCCCCATCGGTTATCGGTTCTTCAAGCGATGTGGCCTGCCCATTGCCACTTTAACTTGTAAATATTGAGACCTATGTCGGCGACCTTAGTTCTTCGGCGGATTTCCTCGTTCCGGATTTTATCGCGCAAAGAAACTCCGAGCATAGCTCTCTCCATTGCTCGCTGCGTGACTTTGAGCTTCTGTAGGAGACCAGCAATTAAGGACCACGTCTCTGTACCATAAGTCAACACTGACTACACACACTGGAACCTTCGTCTTTAGGCACTGTGGAATTTAGGAAAGTCAAAGTCAACTCTATTATTTCAATTAGACCATTAAAAGGAACTTTTAAACGTTATAAAAAAAAGTTGATTCTTGGTGCCCCTTCCAAAAGGTACTTTCGTATGGAGAAGAATGGGCAAGAAACTCCATACATACTCATGTGTAGAATATTTTGCATTTACAGTTTATAGTTATATAACTATACATGAATACGATGGACGAAAAGATATCTCGTAGTTTCGCGAACGCTGCCCATCCGAGTTGGATTCTTCGGGCGACCTCTATGTCGAAGTTGGACCTACCTAGTTGGACACTTTGTCCAAGGTAAACATATTGCTCGACAACTTCGAGGGTATCGTTCCCAACAATTACCGGTACGGGTGGAACATGGAAATTCGACATAATTTTCGTGTTGTCCATATTCATTTTAAGACCCACCTGTTGAGAAATGTTACTGAGGTAGAAAAAATAACACATCCGAAAACTAATAATAATAATATTGACAGGGCCGGATTAACCACGTCAGGGTCCCTAGGTCTAGTGCATTTCTCAAAGCCCCTTAACTCTTTTCTAACTTCCTGAAATATATATTTTCTAACACAATTAATCATACTTATAATTACCTACCCTATTTTTTACTACTTTAGGTTTTATTTTCAACATAATATTCAATTTATTTTTCTCGTTGCGTGGGGCCTGCCCCTAGGCATTTGCCTTATCTACCTTATGGATAATACGGCCCTGTTTATTGACATAAATTATTATTCAAACATTTTTATGAATTCATTAGCTCCTGTGTTCGTGTATTATAGGCATAGGCATAGGTACTGTATTACAGGAGCTAGTGTCTTTTCGTAATTACTATGTTACATGTTATATAAGGCATCCAAAGATTACAAAGCAAATTAAAAATAATAGAAATATGCTGTAAGGCATGCATGTTAAGCCCGGGTGCAAGTTTAAATAGCGCATACGCTGTTACTGCTGATTTTTTTACTAGAACTCATCACAGTTACCTACACTATGTGTCGTTTATTAACCTCTTAGATCTTAGTGGTCTATGCCTTACCTAAGTATTTCGAAAATAATAATGCCATTCGTTGTGGCCAGTCGAAGTACAGTCTTACAAACGCTATAGTCGTCAGCGATGAGTACGAAGATAGATTACGCCAGCTAGTGTTATCTTTTGCGTGTTAGGTAGTTGATAACACGTGAACCATTGTATGATGTCATTGTAATTTTTAACCTCGTGTTAACAAACTCTTGGTGCAAGTGGTGATTTTATTAAATGCTGACTGACCCAAAAAGCGTTTTACCTTCTCCAAGAGTCAAATACTTATTATTATTCTTCTTCTATACTATAATCTTTGGGTCTGCTCATCCAATTTTAAAAATTCTTTCACCAATAGGAAAGCTAGGTTATCGCTAATAAAGGCTAGGCTAATTGATTATAAAAAAATAGGGATCCGTGAAAAAAAAGCAAGGGTCGGGGGGGGGGCGTTACGGGGTCGCCGCGAGGGACCTCGGCGGCGAGGTCGGAATGACGGTACTCTGTGTCTGTGTTTAAGGCATGAAGATATAGGTATAAATGGAGCCAACACTTAGAACAAAAGCTTGAAACCAACTGTGGACTGATGCTCTCTTTCTGAATGCATACATAAGAACGAGACAGTGATATATGTTTTCTTTATCTTATGTACGCATTTAGAAAGAGAGCGTCTGCCCACAGTTGGCTTCACTTAGGTATTTAGAGTGTTGCCTCCACTTTTATCTATAAGCTTCTTGGTTTAAGGGCACAGGGTTATATAAACTTGCGATCAAACATCCCGGACAGAATGTCCAAACTTGGTTTAAATATATAATGGACCTTACTCACCATCCTTCTTGCTGTACGTCCCGCCAAGGTCATGCACGATGCACGATGCAAAACGACCGTGAATAAGCTTGCTGTACGTCAATAATTATTATTAATTGTTTTTTTTCACGGTACTTTTGCATGGCGACCTTGGCGGGGCGTACAGCAAGAAGGATGGTGAATAAGGCGTTTAAGAAAACTATCTGACCGCCCACTATAAATAAACAAACACAAGTTTTGGTGGGAAGTGAAAACAGTAGTGGACTGGTAAACACCAAAATAACAACTACTTAAAAACTACTGTCGTGTTACGCTGTGAGGTGTCGCGTAGTTGACCGCGAAAACGCCGATACTGAGTGACGGCTCGCTTCGCAAACTAGACCTTAAATGGTCGAGTTAGAATACTCGTACTTTTGATGCTCGTACTAGGTTTCTCGTTATTATTCTAAGGCAGATAAGTAATGCCCCTTGAAATTCAGAATGTATTAGATAATTATTATTAAGCTACTACCCAGTACCCTAGCAAGTTTTCTAAGAAATGAATATTTTAAAATTATAAACTCCTCACTCGTTTCTTTCACTCCTGTGTTTCTTCATTCTTTCAGGGCGTGTGACAAACCAAACGCACGATGCGTAGCTGTGCAGCGCTGTACAGCATCGTGCGTTTGGTGTGTCATTTCTCTACTGCGAATTACAGCGCCATCGCCCGCGCGTTTCCGCCGCGCTTAATCGCTGAACTGCACGTGCGACCACTGACTGTTCTCCGTATCATATAGGGGTACTTACCGTTATGGAGAACAGTCAGTGAATTACTATTCAGACACTCTGTTGCCTACGAAGGTCTTCCAGCGGCTGGGGTGGCTGCTCAACCACGCGAGCACTACTATCGAGTCACAGGCATGTTATAGGCCCGTTTTCTTTCTTAGCAGATGCCCAAGGTGTCGTAAACTTCGCGCAGAAGTTTTGAAAGCAGCAAGGCTATTAGTTAATCTGTGAGGGTATTTTACTCTTTAAGAGAAAAAAACTATAAATATGTTATTGAGACAGTTTAGGCATAAAGCAGTCGGAAAATGTAAGTTTTAGTTCATAAAACAACAAAACAAATTTTTAAATTCAATTTAAAGTTTTCAGTATTTTTAATCTGTTTTAAAACACCGTGAAATAGTAGCGGCCATGTCATTACGCCATACGGCTGTGTAAACAAAAAATTGTCAACTGGCAGTCAACCGATTGGCGTAATATAGGCTTTGTACTGATATTATTATTTTTAAATGATATACAATTATCATATTTAATATGAGCTCATTTGATACAAAACGAACTGACGTCATTTACGCTGAGCAATATGGCGTCCAGTAAGAGGCGTTTTCGTCGAACTACGCGCGAAATTTGAAAATTTAAAATTTAGATGCATTTTTATGGCATTTATCGATTGAATAAAATTTTTGTGTTTTTTTTGGTGGCATATTAACACTACAGAATTTCAATGAGACACTTTTCAAAAATGGGTGTAATACCCTATTATTGAATGACTAAGTTTTTAGTTTAATTATTGCAATTGAATTAAGCAATAATTACGTTCATCTAAGTTTTCAATTATTTTACCAATATATCATCGTCATCATTTCAGCCCAAAGACGTCCACTGCTGGACATGGGCCTCCCCAAGGGGGGGTTTTGCCATAATCGCCACGCTTGGCAGGCGGATTGGCGATCGCAGTATGGTTGTTACAAAGGCACAGAGAACGCTGCTGCCCATCCTCTGGTAAGTCCCTTAGTCGCCTTTTACGACACCCACGGGAAGATATGGGATGGTGCTATTCTTTACGTCCGACACCACACGGACTTACCAATATATAAATGTGTTTATCTATTTTTTCAATAGGTAAAGAGAGAATATTTTTTTTGGTGGTTTTCTTTAATGTTGCTATCCACATAGTATCTCTCATAAACAAAATATTCCCAAATGAAATACAAGTCAACAATCAAATACGTACCTACACTACATTGCAAAGAGAAGTAATTGGCACTCGGGGATTTACGGTACTGTGGTATTTTGCAATAGAATCGGGGAATAACAGAACAGACACTAATTAATTCAGATGATGACAGATGACTAACATCCAATAAAATTGTATTAGTCATCTTCTTCTTTTCTTCGGTTCAAAAAGAGACAACAGTAATGTTGCCAACCATAGGTATCGTTAGTAAGCCATCTGTAAAGTATGCCCACTTATTTATCTTGGCGGTATTAAGGTAAGGTATAAGGTACCTACCCTAAACCTTACCTTATTATGATTATTAATATTTTAATGATTTGACAGTACACACAGTACTCACAGTGAGCCAGTGAATGACGTAAAGAATGGTGCCAGATTCCATGTTTTTTTTTGGCCATTATAGACTACGTAAAAGCAACCCTGATTGTTTTAATTCGAAGTAAAACATATTGATCCAATCTACGCTGTATCAAAGAATCGTACTTAATTAGGTATTTCCTGACAGAGTATATAAAACTTATATTGCACTGGGAGCAGTTATTACATTTTAGGAATCCAGCACCTTACATGACCCTGTAATGGCAAAGTAATTTATACATAATAATAAAACTATTAAAAGTACCGCAAACAACGAAATTAAATTAAAAGTTCTGAATTTAACTATGTATTTACATACTTACAGTTTACCATCTAGAAAAAAAGGATACCTACTTAAGCAATGTTTCGATCATGAGCACAGTTTTCATCTTTTATTACTATTGCCAACGAATCGTAATAGTCGCACAGATTCTGTCACAGGATAAGATCAGACATAATATTTTGATTAGATGATTGTTTGAATGACACGCTTTTGTTTTTCAGCGACTCAGCCATAATCATAATTAGCAATTTGAATAAACTCGGATCTGGCAACACCAAAACGTCTATCTCTGTCTTGTTTGTTCGTGCTGTACTGGCTAATGGCTAAGTGAGTGGCTACTGCTGTCATGGTCGTGAGTTGAATCGAAACTCGAAAGTAGTCGAAGTCGAAACTCGAAAGTTTATGAATTTGTTTTTGTACTGTTGACGAGGAATCGAAGAATCGGAAAAAAAGTGATTTAATTAAATACTGTGATACAGTTCTATAATAAATAAACATTATTTATGTCATAGCTAGTGGACGTTGTAATCGATTTGAAAACATCCATGATTGTTGATAAGGAAAGTTCTTTGTGATTTGGACTTGTGTTTCCATTCCAACGCAAACATTTCAAACATCGCACAGGTTCACCACTAAATATTTACAAAATGACTGCTATCAACGTGAAACTCTCCAAACTGTTGGAAAATCTGTTCAAGGGGATCAAATCCGATGCTGTTCCGAGAGCTCCTCGGGCTGGCGAGACTATAACACCAGAAACACCTATTGAGAATAATGACCTTCCTGAAGAAGAACCAGAAATAGTTATAGAATCAGTATCCGATGACGAAATAAAAAAGGAAAAGAACAAGAAATCCAAAAAGAAAAAGAAACAGGATTATCATGTTGATGATAAGGATGAAGAGTTTTCAAAGTCTTCTGAAGACAAATGTGGGAGTGCAGGTCCAGTAAATGTTCAAGGTAATAATAAATTGCTTCTGCCATAATTATACTTTATTTACTCTATGTAGCTACTATTCACAGTAGCATCTACGACGATGACTCATGCCTAAATGACTGACAGAATGAATTCTTTGTAAATATAAAAACAAATAAATATGTGAAGTATTATTATGTGACTTCAGAAATGGAGGAAGTTCTCAATTTAACTGTGTTTTTTTGTATGATTTTTTATTAAATACGAAATTGTGGATTAATTTCTAAAATTCTTTATTTTTGGTTAGTGTATCCCACATAAATATTTTTTTTAAGGATGGAAAGTTAAGAAATTACTTAATATTTAATTCTTACAATTTCTTTATGGGTTTCGATGATAAGAAGTAAGCAATAGGGCTTTCAAATACCGGTATTAGTGTGATCAATACTGTGATTGAAGTTCAATTATAACATTAATATAACTATTAAATTATGTGTTGTTATTTTCGAATCAGTCTTTATTGTTGTTACTTCCTACTATGTGATCATAATTAATTATGAAAAAACTGATAATACTACATAAAGGTACTGATAATTTTTTTATTTTTTATTTTAATTATTGCTATAGAAGAGTAGTAGAATGACGGGCTGGTGTCCGCAACTCCACGTCTCAGCGCGTATTTTGCGTACCATGTGGGTAAATGTGCTTTTGACCTAGTAGAAATACGTAAATGATGTAATTCCATCACATCTCATTTTCAAGATATACATGATAAGTCAAAACAACCATTTTCTTAGTAAATCAAGATTTCCTATTAACTTTTATTGATATTTTGATTGAAATGGCGAAGTTTTTTTGGTGCAGCTGGTTTTCCTCTCATAGTGAGATCCTGGAGTGTCTCTAACGAGGCTCCATAGCAGGGTCCCATCTTCCTTAAAAACATTTTTCGATGGCAGCTACATCTTGATGAAATTGTTCCCCATATTCATTGCTAACTGAACTAATAATATGTTCGAGGAAAATGTCCAAAACTGAATGAAGGAAGTGCCGTTACAATGACATATTGCATCCCACTTTATGGTAGCAGTCCAACATCAGTTTTATTCTTTGGTGAAAGTCAGTGGCCGAATTATCGTGATTAGTCTGATCAGGGTGGTTGTCTTCGCTGTCAGTCTCAAATGTCTCAATGTCAGGATTTAGCAGTAGAACAGTAGAAAAGGCTGCCAAGCTTGAAACAACTAATTGAATGAGAACTTTGAAAATATTAATAATAATAATCGTCAATACCGTAATCACGGTATTGACGAGCCAATACCGTGATTATAAAAAATACCAATATAATATATCCGTGATTACGGTATTGACGATTATTATTATTAATATTTTCAAAGTTCTCATTCAATTAGTTGTTTCAAGCTTGGCAGGCTTTCAATACCGGTATTCCGGGATCCCGTAATACCGGTATTGAAAGCCCTAGTAAAAAAGACAACTGTTTTGAAAAACTACAAAGTAAAAACCACCTTCCGCCTGAGTGTGCAAGCGATAGAGAGGCACGATCGGCCAAGCAATAAGCTACGCCCATCTCGACGGAAGCCATTATTTGCTTATGTTATATATGTTAGCCATTATGTTTCTTTATAACGTTATCACGTAAAACTATCATCCGTAAACTGACTTTACAGACAACCAATTTTTATTTAGTAATAAATGATGATTGACTGACTCAATATTACCATTCCACACTTAGTATGATTCCATCCATATATTTAAGATATTTCCATATGTTCTGATCTTAATCTCTTTAGAGTGTGAACCAACTTATGACAGTACATGAGTATCTGGTTGCAGGAAAACCATGCTTATAAAGTACAGCCTGTTCAATGCAGCTGTTTTTTTTATTTATTTTTTTTAATGCATACTACACTCTATATTAAATCCCATGTTGAAGAAGTAATAAATGGAGGCTCTTACATAATATTCATTTAATTTTTGGTTTTTGTTGTAAGTTGTTTTTTCCATCAACCTCCACATTTGATTTCAGCTGCTGGAAATGTATACAACGTTTTGCACTGTAAAGGTGTCAGGTTGGGAAATGATTACTACTTCGGCCCAGTTACCATGCCAGCCAATAAACCAGGAAAAGAAAAAAAGTATGAAGACCAACAAATTGAAAAGGATAACTTTATTAGGCTGCTCATGGAAGCTAAAATAAAGGTGATAATAATTGTCCTTAGTTTTGAAACAATAATCTTAATTTGCAGTCCTTGGTGATTCACCCTCTCTAGGTTACAGATTGTAAATTCTACCAGTGATTACCTACAGGCAAAGAAATGGAAGAAACATGAAGAAGAAGATATGCACAAATGAATTCTAAATGTACTAAATTATTCTTGCAAAGGTTAAAAAAGTCATATCTTCTTACTTTTTACGGTTGCATACCCAAAGGGTAAAAGAGTCCACTGTCCATTTGTCTGGCTGTCTGTCACCAGGCTGTATCTCATGAACCGTGATAGCTAGACAGTTGAAATTTTCAAAGATGATGTATTTCTGATGCCGCTATAACAACAAATACTAAAAGCAGAATAAAATAAATATTTAAGGGGGCTCTCATACAAGAAATGTGTCGTTCTTTTGCGCGATATTAAAAAAGGGTTATAATTTCTAATGTTGTATAGATAATTCTTACTACTAATACTTTCAATCACATACTTATTTAATTTTTTCCAGCCTGATCGCGACTACATGGACTATATATCGAAAAACCTTGGAAAGAACTGGCACTCCGTTTTTAGAGCATTGGGCTTTACTCAAGGAAGAATTGAAACCGCTGAGATCAATGCAGCAGGTTATGATATCTCTGAGGTATGTTATCTTACTTTCAAGAAACATGAACGCAGTTAGGTCCAAGTACCCTATTTTATTAATTAAAATACAAATCGAATGTGTGCAGGGTTGCAACGATATATCGCGTTACCGATAATATCGACACCAAAATATCGATATTTATATCGATATGTTAAAATCATTGATATCGATAATATCGATATCGGAAAACCCAAAATATATATTTGTTAAAACCATTGAAATTTTTATTTAAGCATTTTTTATTTCTGTTTATTCTACCTGCTATTACTATTACTGTCTAAATCTAATCAAATATAAATAACTATTGCATCAAAACTGCAGATCAAAAGGGAAATCAAAAGCAATATTACAATCAAAGTTATTATTTTGTTACAAAGATAAATGAAAAAAGTTTGCACACAGCGAAGATGCTATTTAACAAAAGATAGGCGTATATTTTGTTAGATGTTAGGTGTTAGAAAACACAAAACAGTGTCGAAACATGTTTGACGTGAAAAATATTTATGTGATTATCGTCTTCGCTGTGTGCTTGCTGTTACTTTTTTCATCTATCTTTGTAACAAAATAAATAACTTTGATTGTAAATTGCTTTTGATTTCCCAAATTTTTACAGAGCTATAAAATTAGTAAAAATATCGATAATATCGATAATTATCGCGTTGATATGGCCAATATACCTATCGGATATCGATATTTACCTGCCTTCGATATAAATATCGATATTCATATCAATATTTCAAAAGACTTTGCATCCCTAAATGTGTGCTGGGACACATAGGTAGTAGAAGTGAAACTTCAACCGACAAGTGGCTTCGCCGCTGCCGCCTCTCACCACGCGATATAATGTCTACCCCCTCCACGCGGCCGTAACCCTTTTTTTTACAGAAAAATCCTTATACCCCCCGTGTATATAAAAGTTTCACTTAAAAAAAAAATTTTAATTATACACAATTATTGTTACTATGCTCTTTTGGTAATTATTTTATGCTGGAGATTCACGTATTTGTGCTTGCGTTATTTCGCTAATCCATACTTATATTTTAAATCCGAAAGTGACTCTGTCTGTTACGCTTTCACGCATAAACGGCTGAAACGATTTTAATGAAACTTGGTATAAAAAAATATAGCTTAGGCCGCGTTTCCACTGACGCGGAGCTGGGCGGAGAGGAGCGGTGAAGAGTGGTGAAAAGTGGTCAGTGTTTCCACTGAAGCGGAGCTGGGCGGAGAGGAGCGGTGAAGAGCTGTGAAAAGTGGTCAGTCTTTTCACTGAAGCCGAGCGGAGCGGAGCGTACTTTTGGAATCGCGCATTTTTGCGCTTAGTTACACTCAATCTCTCAGAAAGACCATACGTCATGTTGTCGTTTATAAAGAAAAAAGCAATAATTTTATATCTTTCTCTACTTGAAGACGAAGATAACGAATCAGATGAAGTAGCATGGACTGTTGCGACTTTTTTGGGTTAAGAAAGAAAACATAGATTCTGGATTCGACAACATATAAAGTACCATTCTGTGCATGGAGAATTTTCAACTTTTTTTCAGACGTGTGGTGATGAAATCTGTTCCTATCGATAATAAACTTACCGTCTTCTAAACCCGTGTCTCTTATTATAATTGCCCAAGCTGCATCTTTGGTTTCGTTGCATTTGTAGGTAGTCAGTCGCGTATCCCATAAACACGGAAATTGTCTAATACTTTCAATGAACTTCTCATCCATTTTGATACGTATGCACCTAATGACGTAACTGCGCGCGAGTCACGCACCGCCCCGCTCCGTACCGCCCCGCTGTCCTCCGCTCTGTACCCCAATGCTCGTTGTCCTCCGCACTGCATCGCCTCGCTGTATTTCTATTATGAATATCCGCTCAGCTTTGCTCCACC
Source organism: Charanyca ferruginea (assembly GCA_947361185.1). Taxonomy (NCBI): domain Eukaryota; kingdom Metazoa; phylum Arthropoda; class Insecta; order Lepidoptera; family Noctuidae; genus Charanyca; species Charanyca ferruginea. Next base: position 10,477,038 of record OX376058.1, read on the forward strand.
CCGCTCGTGCTGTTTCCATTGAAGCGGAGCGGAGATTTCGAGCATAGTGATTGGTCAATTCGTACACCGCTAAGCTCCTCTCCGCCCCGCTCCGCGTCAGTGGAAACCCGGACTAAACCCTGGGGGAGGCTACTTTTTAACCCGCGATTTCGTCTGCATCAGTGATAACCGACATACACGCGGACGAAGTCGCGCGCAAAAGCTAGTACACAATAAACATAAATTGAAATAGGGTTTTTTTTGTATTACTCAAATAACGCGAATATTTGGGCAAACTAAGGCTCTAGACAGACGAGCCGCATTTCAACTGCAATCCAACCGCAAATTGCAGTTTGGATGCAGTTGACACGACTGCAATAGAACTGCAAACCAAACGTGCAGTCCGATTGCAGTCCAGTTGTGTGTTGGTGTGGCGTTTGGTTTGCAAGTTCTATTGCAGTCGTGTCAACTGCATTCAAACTGCATCTGAACTGCAATTTGCGGTTGGATTGCAGTTAAAATGCGGTCAGTCTGTCGAGAGCCTAAGTGAAGTTAACCAATATCACATATACAGGGTGTCCGGTAATTAATTGATAACCTTGAAATGGCTTAGAGTAGAACTTATGGCCATTCAGAAAACAATACAAAAAAAAATACGAAAATAAAAACATTTCTAGTCGTAGTGTTCAATAAAGTAAAATAAGGCAAAAAAAATTGTAATACTTATCTTAGGTACGTACTACTTATAATAATAGATTTTTTTTTCGTATTTTTGATAGTGAAATTTCGTTAATCACCATATTTATCAAAAGAACTGGCGATCACATCAACATGCAGCTGAGATTGTATTTGCTACTATAATCAAAATAATCATAAACACACAAAGTTGTTAACACCGTCGTTAAAAAAGAAACTGGGTGATTGTAATGTATGGCGATGGTCTATATTTTCAGAGTCATAACAGCTCCTCGTTAAATCATAATCATCACCTACTTGGCAAAGTCAGTGGTGATTATTAAACAGGCTGCTCATGGAAGAGACCAACGGGTACTGTTTACACCTGACTTGTAACCAACCCGTCCCCCCTTTCTTTCCTCCGCACAGCAGCCATGTTATTTTTTAAGTTACATTTACTAAGTAATAAAACATCCTATTTTATCGATTCTTGTCGTCCTCAAAAGTACAGGGAAAAGTCTGAAAACGTTACATTTGTAATTAAATCATAAAAAAATATAATTTACTAGCTTCTGCCCTCGGTAACGTCCGCGTGAATAACGGTTATCGCGGATGCAGACGAAGTTGCGGATTAAAAAATAGCCTATGTCCTTCCCCAGGGTTCAAGCTATTTTCATACCAAATTTCATAAAAATTGATTCCGCCGTTTCATCGTCAAAGCGTAACAGTTACTATCTGTACTTTCGTGCTAATATTATAAATGCGAAAGTAACTCGTGTCTGTTACGCTTTGATCCATACCCAAACCTATGGATTAGTATGAAAGTATGGATATGTACCTACAAATTTGTACGGAACCCTCGGTGGGTGAGTCCGACTCGCACTTGTCCGGTTTTTTTTTCTAGTCCGTGACTGATGTAAATGTGTGCGTGAGATATGTTTGTACAAACGGAACAGCTTACTTAGGGTGCTTCACTTCGATAGTCCTTTTTTTTCTAGTCCGTGTCTGTGACATTGGTTTTTCCAAAACAAAACAAACAATCAAATTATCAGTTTGCTAGTTTATTTATCATGAAATATAGTACTCACTGATAAGATTTTCTTTATCCGTATCTTAAGATTTTTATAATCAGGTCGCAAAGTATTGTAAAATGGCGTCAGATCTAAAAAAAATTTATAAGTATCGATAAAATTAATTTGGTCTGATAATAGATACTTGTGCAACATTTCTAGAGTTTTTTTTTTTATCAGATAGTAGGTTATTATGACGTGCATTTTACCGAACCATGATTATTATTATTATTATAGTACTAAATCAATTATTTTATTTTTCAGGCTCGCTATAAACTACTGTTGGACTGGGTGAACAACGACGACGATGGATCTCTCGGTCGGCTCGCCACTTTACTGTGGGAGGAGGACGAGAGAAGTATTGTCAAAGACCTCTCTGTTATGTATAAAAAGAGTAAAAAATGATCTTGAGTGCACTGTAGAAATATCCAAGGTTATGAGAATTGAAATCAAGAAAGATCTAGAACTTGTAGAAATAAGTTCTATCTACCTAGCTAAAATTTTATCAGTGCTACCAATATCGTAAATATATTTTTCTTAGATTTCAATTATACATAATTTTCTCTTGGTTGATAGAATTATTAGTATCTTTTCTTTAATACATTGACTGCCGGGCCATAAACGTTGAAGGGAAAGCCTTCACAAGCGTCGGACACACGTTGTCTGCCGTGGCGTTCAAAGTGTTGAAGAAATAATTGCTAAAAACTTCTCTACAGTCAAACCCGACGTCCATAGTAACAGTCTGACTTTGATAACTTTAATTTCAGTTTTCGTAGTTGAACGTTACTATTGACGTGCGTTTGAACCGTTATTACATTGAAATTAAATAAGGATCAGATACTTAGGTGCTTGGTTTGAGATTGTATACGAGAGATAAAAGATTTAATAAATCTTAGGTGGTATATGTTTGTGATACTTGTTTATGACAGCATATCTGATAATTGACGTGTACAATATGAATTTATCGGTAGAAAGTTACATCACAATGTGCAATGTGTACGAGGCTAAATTAAGATGACAAGTGCGTTTCGCGCTTTTTAAATTTTTACCACAAAATATAAAGGTTACAGAAGGACCGCTCCCGCTATCTTAAAAAATAATTACACGCCAGACTCACTAGGGCTGCTACTGTATTGACTCTGTGGGTTTTCTTTGTGACAATATGGAATTTATTGACACTGGTTGGAACTCTGCATTTTTTTTATAACAATTTTTTTCTGTTCGTCATGAAATTTCAATTACATCATTTATTCATTTTGACAACACGTGACAGTCGAGACTGAAGTCTGCTTGAAACTGCTTCAGAATGCCTATAAACGTAATGTCAATGTGTGCGTGCAAAAAATGGCTATTTGTTCTGAGTGGTCTCTGCTCGGACGCGACGCAGCCATACGTACTTTGTGTCTTTACATAGCATAAAACATTAAAACAAAGTCGCTCCCGCTGTTTAAGGGGCTATTTAACGACTTTTACAGATTTTAAACTGACAATCACGTCAAAATGTGCAGTGTAATTGATTTGAAAAAAATATATGTTAAACTAGAACATTCTCTTAATCATTTAGTACGTGAATAGTTTTAAGTATATTCATATTATATAGTTTAATTAACACGTGAAGTTGTGTCTGACGCGGACAAAACATTGACAATCACACAAGATCTACCAGGTATAATTAAACGAAACTTACACCATCTTACAGACAATGTTATTATCTATCTTTTAGTATACGCCTTTTTTTTTAATTTTGAAAGAATACTACTTTTGTTGAATTTTTTCGACTAAACTTTGAGAGTTTTGGACGCAGAACTGATGCAGAACGGACACAGTCTTCGTCAAAAACTCTAAAAGATGGTGTAAGTTTCGTTTAATTATACCTGGTAGATTTTGTGTGATTGTCAATGTATTGTCCGCGTCAGACACAACTTCACGTTACGAGTTAATTAAACTATTTAATATGAACATAATGAAAAATATTCACTTACTAAATGATTAAGAGAATGTTCTAGTTTAACATATATTTTTTTCAAATCATTTACACTGCACATTTTGACGTGATTGTCAGTTTAAAATCTGTAAAAGTCGTTTAATAGCCCCTTAAACTACGCAACAGATTTGCGTAGGTTGCAGTTGCAGTTGCAATGCAGTTTTCAGCAATAGATAGAGTGATTCAAGAGGATGGTTTACACGAATAGTTTGATCTACATTGCACCCGTGCGAAGCTGGGGCGGGTCGCTAGTTGAATATAAATGACTAAGCTATGTAAAAAGTTTTGAAATGTTAATTTAAATATGATTATATTTACGCACGTTTTTATTACTCGGCCTCAGCATGTGGTGTGATCATGATTAAAGTCCATGTTCAATCCAAAACTTGGCAGCACTTGTTATCTTAAATTAGTTTTATTAGAATTAAGTAGGTATTAGGAGGGAATCAAAAATTTTATATACAATTTAGTAAATAATAAAAAAATGTAAATTCGTGATATATTTAAAGCTCAATATGCATATGATGCAAAACAGAAACGCCTAACAGAAGAGCCTGTTATTTACAATTTTTATTCGATCTAGTCACAGAATTGTAATACAATAATGTGTATTTAAGTACAAAAAATTATCAAAACATATTTTATGACGTATGTATTTAGATTTTTAAGGCAAGATTAAATTTTATAATGTTTTAGTAATTTATTTAATTTAAACTCTCACTCGGATACTTTGCGAACCTTTTAGTAAATCAAAGTGAGGAATGAGGGTCGGTGGCTGCCTAGTATTACTGTTACGAAACGATTTAATTACCTACACTACTACCAAAATAACAGATTATACAAATACGTGCGTGTGTGTGCGTGTCTACGCGCCGCGAGAACTAAAAGCAGTTTTTAGAGCACATTCGACGCGGGAAGAGATCACGAACAGTGTTTCGGAGGGAGGCGGGGCGTGTCGCTACTATACGGTAGTACTAATATTTATACTGTGCCATGTATTACCTACGTGCTTTACATACATGTACTCTGGAACAAAAACTGTAGACAACTAGATTACAAGTAGCATACCACCGTTACAGTAGCAAGGAGTATACCACCCGCTCTGGTCATCATGTCAGGTTTCCTCATTTTTATCGCCCTTGACGGTCTCTGGAGGGGGGTGGTGTAGGGTTCATACCTACCACTTAGTTTATTTACGTTTAAAACTAATAAACACACGAAACAACACAACATAAACACAGTCAGATTATTATTACATTTACGTCTATCAATAGCACTACTCATTCAATTCACCGCATCTACAATATTTACATTATACCATCAGCTGATCGGCTGATGTCGGAGTACCACCTCCAAGCGCATGCAGTGATGGCGTGACATCTTGACGTCACTGCGTGTGCCCAGCGCGAGCGGCCTTTCACTTAGAGGTCAGTCGGTCAAAGACCTCGGCGCATAATTGCTGCGCCCGCGCATGGGCTAATTTATGTGCGTTTCGACGGCGCGGCCACGTCGATATTTCGAAAAAAAAACTATTCCAAGATTATGTAATATTTTGTAAAAGCCGATTCCCAAAACCATAAATTTGTCGAAGTTATGGTTAAAAAGTTATAAGGGTTTGAACGTGGCCGCGCCATTGAAACGCGGAGACCGCGCGGCCACGGAGATCTTTAAAACTAGGCGTAGCAGAGACCTAAAATTCAGGTAAATAACAGATTGAATTTGTAAAAAAAAAAAAAAAATACAGAAAAAAATCCTAGGTTTATATTTTAGGAGCTGCAAGACAAAAACCCCATGGCCGCGCCATTGAAACGGTGAATAACACGTTATCGCCGATATCACGCTGAAAATGCATCGCAGACGTCTGAAATTCATTGTAAAATCTAGATTTGAATTTGTCAAAAAGGGAAAAAATATAAAAAAAAATCCTAGGTTTATACTTTAGGAGCTGTAAGAATAAAACCCGGCCGCGCCATTGAAACGGTGGAAAACACGTTAATGCTGATATATCGCTGAAAAAGCATCGCAGAGGTCTGAAGTTATTTGTAATACCTAGATTTGAATTTGAAGAAAATGTAAAAAATATACAAAAAATACCTAGGTTTATATTTCAGGAGCAGTAGTGCGGTATCGTGTAAAATAAGTTTTGATTATCTATCGAAGAAAGTAAGTATTAGTGAGTTTTTTTTTTTTAACAACACCTATTAATATGTAGAACTACCGATAATAGGCTAACAAATTTAAATAGGCACAAAAATATTAAATAGGCAAAAAAATATTAAATAGGCAAAAAAATATAAAACCATCAATCAGTACGTTTTGAAGGCAAAAACATATTATAAAAAAGAAAAGTTTTCTTTTGCTTATTGTCGATAATTCTACATATTATTGTGTTGTTTGAAGAAAAAGATTTCGCCAATACTTACTTTTTTCGATAGATAATTAAAACTTATTTCTACGCGATACCGCACTACTGCTCCTGAAATATAAACCTAGGTATTTTTTGTATATTTTTTCATTTTCGACAAATTCAAATCTAGGTATTACAATGAATTTCAGACCTCTGCGATGCTCTTTCAGCGAGATATCAGCGATAACGTGTTTTCCACCGTTTCAATTGCGCGGCCATGGTTGCATGGTTTTAGTCTTACAGTTCCTAAAATATAAACCTAGGTATTTTTTGTATATTTTTTCCATTTTCGACAAATTCAAATCTAGATTGTACAAAGAATTTCAGTCGTCTGCGATGCATGTTCAGCGTGATATCGGCGCTAGCGTGTTATTCGCCGTTTCAATGGCGCGGCCATGGGGTGTTTGTCTTGCAGCTCCTAAAATATAAACCTAGGATTTTTTTCTGTATTTTTACATTTTTTTTACAAATTCAATCTGTTATTTACTTGAATTTCAGGTCTCTGCTATGCTTAGTTTTAAAGATCTCCGTGGCCGCGCGGTTCTCCGCGTATCAATGGCGCGGCCACGTTCAAACCCTTATAACTTTTTAACCATAACTTCGACAAATTTATGGTTTTGGGAATCAGCTTTTACAAAATATTACATAATCTTGGAATAGTTTTTTTCGAAATATCGCCGTGGCCGCGCGGTCTAAACGCACACGCTAATTTACCTGTATATTATTGTAGTATTTCGTAATCTGTTTTATTGTTTATGTGGACTTGTAAATTCGTACTGTTAAGGTGAACTAATGTGATTGTGCTACATACATTGTGTGTCTCCTGTCTGTACTCCTTCTGTGTGTGTTTTCATATCGTGTTGTGTACGGACATTCTAAAGTAAGTGCTATATCGACTTTTATTGTTGTTCACCCGTACCACAGTAAAGATATATCTTTACTGTGCCCGTACACACCCCACACGTAACTATACTGGTGCACGGTACTGGTGCTACGGGTGAACAACAATAAAAGTCGATATAGCACTTACTGTATAATGTCCGTACACAACACGATATGAAAACACACACAGAAGGAGTACAGACAGGAGACACACAATGTATATAGCACAATCACATTAGTTCACGTTAACAGTACGAATTTACAAGTCCACATAAACAATAAAACAGATTACGAAATACTATAGCAATTATGCGCCGAGGTCTTTGACCGACTGACCTCTAAGTGAAAGGCCGCTCGCGCTGGGCACACGCAGTGACGTCAAGATGTCACGCCATCACTGCATGCGCTTGGAGGTGGTACTCCGACATCAGCCGATCAGCTGATGGTATAATGTAAATATTGTAGATGCGGTGAATTGAATGAGTAGTGCTATTGATAGACGTAAATGTAATAATAATCAATCTGGCTGTGTTTATGTTGTGTTGTTTTGTGTGTGTTAAATAAATAATAAATAAATAAACTTATTGTCAAACCAAATGTTGCATGGAACATCATTCCATTCTGTATCTGGAGAAGGGCGTAGCTAGCTGCGCTACAGTTTATACTTTTGCAGCTATCATCGTTTTACTTGTTGTACCTATTTCTTAGTTTTGTGTTGTGGTTCCGAAATTAACTTTTAATTAGGTATTTTATTATTATCTGAGACTGTACTTGCTACTAGACTAATCTTATAGCCAACCGAAGGAAATGTCCAATGTGTGGAGTACCAGCAGCTTCGGTTTCAAGAAATAAGAATATCAGATTACATTTCATCATCGTACTTTTGAATCGCTATCGACAAGAGCCGAATGTTCTGGTAACCTGAAACTAAAAAGGTAGAAGTATAATACATTTACAGACATCAGAATGTCATCATTTTTATATTAGCAGGTAGGTATTTAAAAATGGCATACTAATTACTGTTAGGTACATAAATATAAAAAAAAACTTGCTTATCAGTTCGGCATTATGTTCACAACAAAGAACAGACGTGAATCTGCATCTTTCGGAAGATAACGACAATGTTTAAGACAACATTCCAAATTTCCTAAGAGCAGATATTTTCAACCTTTTGCGGGTACACTTAAGGTTTCAAACTAAGCAGTAGGTACATACCTACTCCTAATTAAACATACCCCATTATTATCTCAAACAAAACAACATAAATAGGTACTGTAAATGATAACCAAATAGTAAAACAGTGTTTGGAGGTTATCCGCGCGCAGTAGACGATCGTCGGTAGCTAAGTTTATACAAAATGCCGGTGCCTGATCGAAGCGGCTTGGAAATTGTGTCGATAGACGTAAAAGATGTTAGATTCCCTACATCACTGGGCTCTCACGGCTCCGATGCGCTGGTAAGTCAAGAACATTACATTAAATATAATATCATTGACATTAACAGAAATATTTTGTTCACAAAAACAGTAAAAGTAATAGTAAGGACCTACTAGGAAGATAATGTGTGGTTTGTGTACATGCAAATGTGGTCTTGTTGCATTTGATTTAGTTGTAAATTAGTATTTCCTAGAACATAAATATTTAGCAAAGCAAATTCATTAAAAAATAATCTCAACAACATAGAATTGAATCTAATCACGTGGTCTATTCAAGAAAAATGAAATACATAAGTACATTTATGTGATTTATGTGTTCAGTTTGCCCGTGTCTACCGCGCTAATATTTCTTGCGTCGGTTCCTTCGGTTAGGTATGACTGTGGTCTCTGGTGTCAATACAGAATTTTTGATTACGTACTAGAATGTATTCCTATTTACAGCAAAGAACACAAATAGCGTACCTTGTACATAAACCGGATGTAGGTAATGATTAAATGATGACTTTATTAGCATGAATTTAGGTGTTTATACAATTGGCATGTAACACTATAAGATAAAGTAATGTACTTAAGTAAAATTAAATATTCGAAACAATGTTTCTAGCATACTGATCCAAACTACTCGTGTGCCTACGTCACCACGACCACTGGGAATGGAAGGCAAGGCTTCGGCCTGACTTTCACTTGCGGCCGGGGCACCGAGATCGTTGTCCTCACCATCAGGTCTATGAAAAAGTTCATCATCGGGAAGAATGCTGCTGATATCTTTGCTGACTTTTCTGGCTTCTGGCGAACCATTACCAACGACTCGCAAATGAGATGGGTAACCATTTTTTTTATTGGTTCACTTTAAATGTTGGTGTACTGTCACTAGAGGACATACTCAAGTAACCAGGTTGTCGGTTATATTTGAAGTTTAGGTACTTAGAACCCGATGGATGCTTTTGAATAAAATAAAATTAATAGAGAATAAACAGTTCATTAATCAAATTAAATTTTATTTAAAAACATCCATCGATCTTGGTTTCTTATCTCCTGTGGCGACTGTACATAAATAATACCTACAGACTGTTTTACAAGTACTTATTACATCGTTTACAATTTTAGATCGGACCTGAGAAGGGTGTTGCACACTTGGCTGCGGCTGCCATACTGAACTCCTTGTGGGATCTATGGGCTCGTCTTGAAAATAAGCCATTATGGCGGCTTCTGGTCGACATGGAACCCGAGGTTTGTATCGCAACGATTTCCTATATTTATTTAAGCCAGACCGCAATCTATTTGCGCTTAGGCTAAAATATTTGTCACCTGAGAACAACTTAACTATATAGGTAGGGTTGCCAACCCTACTATATAATATAGTATCCTACTATATTAGAGGCCCGACTACTATATTTTTGAAAAAAAAAAGATATAGTAGGCGAAACTATTATATTTTAAAGCCAACAAACTCTTAGCAATAATATTCGTTTCAAAATGTGTAAGCGTGAATTCTGGAATGTCAAGTTGACAGATGCCTTCAATAATTCACAAAATATTCTTCAAAAAAATAAAGTACCTACTTACCTAATTATTAGAACCTACTATATTTTTTTTATCTTTTCGTTATCTACTATATTTTTATGGGTAAACATTTTAGAACTACTATATTTTACCGTCAGAGTTGGCAACCCTATATATAGGTAATCTGCAGTAGGTATTAGTAGTTTAGGAGGGTAGGTACGTAGGTAGTTACTTGTTAATGATTCTTTCTTAAGTGTCCATTTCCCAATATTTTTGTTCTCATAAATAACTGGAGTAACTTTCCACTATGTGTAGTCCTTTCCCCCCCCACGGATATTGAATGAAAACACTTTCTAAAAACGTTTGATAGGTAGGTACTTCCACGGTACTTCTTATCAAAACTAGTTTTTTTTGTGACAATATTACACAGGAGTTAGTGTCGACGATCGACTTTCGCTACATTACAGACGTGATAACGAAGGAAGAAGCCGTAAAACTGCTGAAGGACAAGCGAGCCGGTAAAGACGAGCGAGTGAAGTTTTTGATACAAAACGGATACCCTGCGTACACCACGCAAGTTGGTAAGACTGCTTATTGCACGACTATAATTGGTGAAGATGACTACTTAGTTACTTGTTATTATACTCCATTTACAATAGCATTAGACAGAAGTTAAAAAAGGTTCTTTTTAATGCACACTTTGTAACAAAAGTACAATAAACATGTTAAAAGTTACGATACGAGACACCGAATTTATTATAATCTATTTTTACAGTAGCTGTCGCGCGTATTTGTAACTATTCTAATAATTTATCTTATAAACTTATGTGGCTTTCATTTAGTTGTATATTTAATTACAATTAAAAATTACAGTGTCAATGCTAAAAACCTAAAAGAAGCAGTGATGAACAATACCCGGAACGTGATTTGTTTCACTGTAATTCTACGAAATTTAAAATGTTACCTAATCTTAAAAATACTTTTATTCTGTTTATATTATTGTACGTCCATATTGTATCCGTCAGAATGGCGGGTGTATGACTTCCAAATAAATCAAAAATAAACTATATAAATGTACGTTAATGTACTAAAATAAGTAAAAACGTACGTGTCTGTATGCGTAGCAAACATCATTCTGATATAACGTCGGCGGGTGCATTTTAATTCAATTAACTTTTTTCAAATTTGACATAAGGAATGAAATGTACGTCATTTGTACATAAAGGAACACTACTCAAAAACTTCTTAAATGTTATACAAGCTCTGATATTGTACAACGCACGTGAGCCGCCACCCTGACTCCAGAATGGCGGGGTAATTCTTAACCAATCTAACTATTTTGATCAACCAAATAAATGTACGTCTTATGTTCTTGTTAGATAGTAAAACAAAACGATTAAACAATTCATAGCATTATTTAATCAATTTTATAACATTTGACCATAAATAATACAATGGGCAATCACCATTTCTGGACTTATATTATTTTAATCTAGGCTTCAAATCATCATAGCACATCTATATATCATCATCCCTATATGAATGCGCTTTATAGTGCCCAATTGCATCATTATTAGAAATTAAGCTTAGAGGTACATATTCAAGGACTCCTTTAATATTATAAATATTATTACCGTTGAGTGTTCTAACGGAATATTGTCAAAACAAATGAATGCCGATTGACTATATTCAAAAAGTATGATGTTTTGGGGTATGTATTCAAACGTTCGCATGCCTTTACAGCCATTTCGATTACAAATGACCAAATTGCTGTCGCCCCATAACATGGATTCAGCTGTTTGAAATGATTTGCTATGATGTTGTCCCAACTTCGAATATGTGACTTTGGAAAGTTAGGTACTGTTGAATATGTGTATTCTGTATACATTCTTGTAAGTTTGATATTGATATTTTAAAGAAAAAGAAAGAAGAGATATACGTTAACATCATTATCATCATTATAATAACTTGTAACAGTGTACGGCTGGAAATATGTAAGCTTATAATTATTAGATATTTTATAGTCAGCTAAAATATCAAGAACACAGCGACAGCAATTTGGTCATTTGTAATCGAAATGGCTGTAAACGCATGCGAACGTTTGAATACATACCTCAAAACATCATACTTTTTGAACATGACTATATTAAAAAAGTATGATGTTTTGGGGATCGGCATTTATCTGTTTTGACAATATTTCGTTAGAAATAACACTCAACGGTAATAATGCTTATAATATTAAAGGAGCCCTTGAATATGTACAGTCGAACAAGCTATTTGGTTTACAGGCAAAAATATTCATCTTTCTACTACAATAACAATATTTTTATTTGCTTTATATTGAGCATTTAGGTAGTTATCAGAGATACCTACGTACTCGAGATACGAGGGCTGCACTAAAAGTATCGGGAATGGAATATTTCCACTGTTCCTATCATATTAAAATCTTTTTAATTGAAAACTCCTTGGTTTTAAAAATCGAATACCATTTATTTATTTTAAAAACGATTCTCGGTCTTGTCACAAGGTTTTGTCAAACTTGTTTAGTCGTTGAGAAAATGGAATTGACTCGAGAAAATTAAAGAGCGATGATTTATTATGACTTTCGAAGTGGTTTATCACAAAAACAGTGTGTTGACCGGATGATTTCTGCATTTGGTGATGAAGCCCCATCCAAAACCACACTTTATCGCTGGTTTGCTGAATTTCAACGTGGACGTGTCAAGCTCAGTGATGATCCCCGTCAAGGTCGTCCAAAAACTGCAGTCACCCAAAAAAACGTTGATGCTGTGCGTAAGCTGATTGAGGAAGATCGACATGTGACATACCGCGAAATTCAGGTAACTGTAGACATTGACATGAGTCAAATACAAATAATCTTGCATGAACAATTAGGTGTAAAAAAGTTGTTTTCTCGATGGATACCGCATTCGCTCTGTGAAAAGCAAAAAGCGACTCGCGTTACTTGGTGCGTCAGAACTCTCGAAAGATTCCACGCAGGATCCTCAAATGCTGTATACAACATCGTATCAGGTGACGAATCCTGGATATACGCGTACGAACCCGAAACAAAAAACCAGTCACGAGTTTGGGTGTTCGAAAATGAGTTAAAGCCAACAAAAATTGTTCGTTTACGGAGTGTTCAAAAAAAATGTTTGTCTCCAAAACCGGCCATGTTGCGACTATTCCTCTTGAGGGACAAAGAACGGTTAATGCAGAATGGTATGCTAGCATTTGTTTGCCACAGGTCGTTTCTGAACTCCGTAAAGAGAACTGCAACCGCCGCATCATCCTCCATCACGACAATGCGAGTTCTCACACCGCGCACAGAACAAAAGAGTTTTTAGGGCAAGAAAACATAGAATTATTAGACCATCCGCCGAACAGCCCCGACCTATTTCTATACTTTCCCTAAAATAAAGAATAAATTGCGTGGTCAGAGATTTTCATCACCTGAAGAAGCTGTGCCAATGCCATTCGGAAGTTGGGGTTTCCAAAACGGCCATTTTGGAAACCCCAACTTCCGAATGGAATGGTTGATTCAATTATTGGTTCCATCGTATGGAAAAATGTGTCAAATTTCGCGGAGAATACTTCGAAAAGCAATAAATACATTTTTAAATAGTAATGTTGTGTCACTTCCTTGATTCCCGAAATTTTCAGTGCCGCCCTCGTAAAAACATGAAATAAAATAAAATATTGTGTTTGTAGTAGAAAGATGAATATTTTTACCTGTGAACCAAATAGCTTGTTCGACTGTACCTCCGCTTAATTTCTAATAATGATGCAATTGGGCACTATGAAGCGCATTTATATAGGGATGATGGTATACGGATGTGCTATGATGATTTGAAGCCTAGATTAAAACAATAAAAGTTCAGAAATGGTGATTATCCATTGTATTATTTATGGTCAAATGTTACAAAATTTATTAAATCATGCTATGAATTATTTAATTGAGTTTTGTTTTATCTGACAAGAACATAAGACGTACATTTATTTGTTATTTGGTTGATCAAAATAGTTTGATTGGTTTAGAATTAACCCGCCATTCTGGAGTCAGGGTGGCGGCTCACGTGCGTTGTACAATATCAGAGCTTGTATAACATTTAAGACATTTTTGAATAATGTTCCTTTATGTACAATTGACGTACATTTTATTCCTAATGTCAAATTTGAGAAAAGTTAATTGAATTAAAACGCACCCGCCGACCTTATAATCAGAATGGCGGCGCACTTTAAAATGATGTTTGCTACGCATACAGACACGTACATTTACTTATTTTAGTACATACGTACATTTATATAGTTTATTTTTTATTTATTTGGAAGTCATACACCCGCCATTTCGACGGATACTCCATATTTAGTACTATCTTAGATCTATTTATCAAAATGATGTTAAAATAAGTTTAATGAAAATGGTTTTAGCTTATCTTTGAAATAAAATGTTTTGCATTCCTGCTTCTATGCGCCTCTTTTTTCTAATGCTATTATATACCTAAGGAGTATAGTCACCTCAAGTGCAACTAGCTACTGGGACGCTTCCATGACTGAGTTAGCACAAGACAAAAAATTATAATTGAGAACTACTTAAATCATACTTACCTATATATATTTAAATATTTTGACAATAGTCCAAGATCCTACATCCTGCTGTCAAACGTTATTAATTTTTCTGAGTAATATAGGTAAGTGATTCGTACAGAATAGTACTGTATTAGTATACAAAGTGGTACTGGATGTACGACTTTAAATTAAAACGAGCACAGTACTAGTTCATTGAAACATTTTAAAACACAAAGATTAGAAGTAAATGGAAAATTAAAAATAAAATCAATTTTCAAACAAAATAAATAGCAGAATCAACTGCATAAAAAGGAAACACGCTCTATCTACAAAACTTACTCTGGGCCTGTAGACAAAATCCTTTTTCTGTTAGCGTTAACTTAACGCCAACGGAAAATTAAATTGTATGGAGATGACATTTGCTTACGCGATGTCACGTGATGCAAATATGTCAACTGCATACAATTTGATTTTGCCGTTGGCGTTAACGCTAACAGAAAAGTGATTTTGTCTACAGGCCCTGTTCCACGGCGGCGGCGGTTGCGCGCAGAATACCTAAAGTACCTGCCTACGCCGCTTACGCATAGTTAGGTACTGTAGTCGGAATCATACGTTTTGCACAGGTTCTTGAACTTGATTGATTTTTTGTATACAGGTAAAGAACATGATAGTCCTTACGTGGTTTAAAAGAAAGTCAACAGTCCTGACACACATTGTATAAGTACTTTGAATTGAAGGAATACATACCTGCTAGCTTGGGCTAGTGTCCATTTCACAGGTATTTACCAGGTGCTAAAGGCATTGAGACATTGGTAACCTTTCTTTAAGTCTGAATGCTGATTTTAATATTTGCTTTCTAAACAATATCAATAAAACGCAAGTTTACTTACAGTCTGTCTTGATTTTTATTTGTGACCAGCGGGGCCTGGCAGACGTCCTGCCCTTAAAATAAAAAAGTCCTACAACTCGACTGCAGCGCCACCTACCGGGTCCAATTGTAAATCTAAACCATTCTCGAATCCACTGGAAGACACCCAAAAAATTCATCATCGATACAGCCGTTTAAGAGTTCACTTTCATACACACGCACGTAACATTTTTATAGATACTTAGGGAACTAGGTAACAATATTATTTGGAAGTATCCAGACAAATTGTAGGGGCCGAACATCCCTCAAATGCATCCCTTATCGCCCGGACAAACATGATTTATGACACTATTTCTTATACTCACATTTGCGTTGTTTTACTCACATTCACTATTTCATAACATTTTTAGGGTTCCGTACTTGAAGAGTGACTAACACGACCCTATTACTAGGCCTCAGTTGCCAGTTCGTCTGTCAGCTGTATATTTTGTTACTCAGAAAATAAGTAACGTGTCGCGGCCCTGGGACCTTGCTCTACAAGACGTTGCCACAGCAGTATCCGCCGGTTACTGCGGTTGTCTCCGTTAAAACCCCCACAGACTGGGCTTTTTATAAGTTTGTTTTTTCTTATAAGGATGGATGGGCTACAGCGACGAGCTCGTGCAGTCATTGTGCGCCAAGTACCTGAAACTTGGATTCAAATACTTCAAAGTTAAAGTTGGAGTTAACTTCGACGACGATTATAGGAGATGCACTGCTGTCCGCAAGTGCATTGGTCCTGACAACGTTTTGGTGAGTTACAATCTCAAAGAAGTATAAAAAATATGCAGTAGACAATATAAAGATTTATTTTTTACAGATGATAGATGCTAATCAAGCATGGAGTGTGAACGAAGCGATTGAATGGGTGAAGAAGCTGGCACCTTTGAAACCGATGTGGATTGAGGAGCCCACGTCCCCTGATGACGTCCTCGGACATGCGGCTATATCGAAAGCTTTGGCGTGAGTACTACCTATCCACATGCCCACATATCACACACAACACATAGATATAGGTGTTTTAATTTTTCCCCTTTACTGCTCGTTTCGTACAAAATTCCATTGACCACCACAGTCATGTAAAGATGACAAACCCAATGTGCCCAGCATGCCACGGTCACGACTACATGACGGTCTTTTATACGTAATTCGCAGCTTGGCACGTCCGAGGGCACGTTTTTGCTTTTTTGACGTAGCGGTCAAAAGGTTAAAGAATTTTGTGGAGGGAGGGGAGTACAATTTTACATAAAAAAATCTCAAGAATATTCATGCACTAACGTTAAAGTACACTAAAATTTTGACGTTGGTACTTAGGTACGCGTCACTTTAACATTTTAAAACGCGATGGTACGACTTACGAGCGATTGATCATGGTATTACCTTTTAATGCTTCAAAACACAAACAAAACAAAACTTCTCTCTATTCTTACTTTGATGCCAATCAGGCTTTTCCGATAAAGAGATAGGCGGTTTTTAAATTAACTAAAAGGTAAAACTATTTTCAACCGACTTCAAAAAAGGAGGAGGTTATCAATTCGTCTGTATTTTTTTTCTTCTTTTTTTTTATGTTTGTTACCTGAGAACTTTGGACTGGGTGAACCGATTTTGATGATTCTTTTATTATTTGAAAGCTGGTGCTTCCCGTGTGGTCCCATTTAATTTGGTCTAGTTCTGACAATGGCATCCATGACAAAACCGTATAAGTCTTAAATTTGCATTAAGTATGTGCACGATTTGTTACGCGATTTCTCCGGCAAACGTAACCCGATTTTGAAAATTCTTTTTTTTATAGATAGGGTATGCTACAGGGATGGTCCCATACAAATGTTATCGAAATTGATTCAGCTATTTTTGAAAAAATCAACAAATACCCAAAAATTTTACATAGACGACGACGTTTTAGTTTCTTCAATCTTCGGAGTAGTTAACTTTCAATCTCTTCTTAATAGATTTGGATGAGAAGGAGGTACTAATAAAAAGCGGAAAATAAAAAGCTTTTTTCTAATTAAAGGCCATACAACATCGGCGTGGCAACGGGCGAGATGTGCGCTAATCGCGTCATGTTCAAGCAATTCCTCCAGAGTGGAGGCATGCAGTACTGTCAGATAGACTCCGCTCGCATCGGGGGAATCAATGAAATACTCTCCGTTTATCTTATGGCTGAAAAGCTGAAAGGTATGTTTTTACTATCTTTTTTACTTGATATTATTAATAAAGAGATAAAGTTGAACACGGCACTTTTGAAAGAGGAGGAGGAAGAGGGAGGGAGGAAGAAATTCGGATAAATCGTTTCGGAGATTACCTATCTCCGAAACGATTTATCCGAATTTAACAATTGAGAGAGAGATAGAGAGAAACCTAGATATAAACCACAAGATACCTGTGTATTTAAAATATTTAGAGGAAAATTTGTTATAACATAATCACGAACACGTTTGTATGGAAATTATGACGGGTTTGAGTTTTTTTTTTTTTTCTATGTCCACACTTCTCAATATGATAACCTGTATGTATGCTTCACAAGGCCGTTTTTTACTACGATGCTTTGCTGTAGTTTCGGTTTCGCCATAATATTGGTATACTGCAATTTGTTTATTCTAAAGTTTGGACTTACAGGTTTGACCACTTTAAACACATTTCCCCTTGTTTTTGAGATAGCATCGAGTCAAAAGCCGGATAGTTGCCACACTTTTTGAAATTGCTTCATATCTCTAAGTACAAAAAGCAAAATATCTCATTTGTAAAACGGATGGGTAGTTACATTGGTTTATTGTCTTCAAATTTGTAAAAGTACAAAAACATTATCTTTTTTGGGACAACTATCCCATTACTCTGCGATCAAAGTTATTGAGGGATAAATGTCCACTTTCTCGGCGGGGGATCTATCGTTATCGTCTTACGTTTAGGATAGATGCGCCGCACACAAGGCCGGTTTGCCAATTTACGATGACAAAAATAAAGTATATGTTTTTATTTACTTTCTGACTTGGTAATTATGTGTATTAAGTATTAGAAGATAGAAATACAATTTTGAGATGGTACATACAAACAATAAAAAAAGTTTTGTTTAGTATTACACAAAAAGGTTCTAAAATTAAGTTCTATGCTACCTACTTATCATCGTCATTTACATATTTATCAGAGTCTACATTGTCCGTTTTCGACCTCTTCGCTACAAAGATATGAAAGAAAGAAAAGAAACGGGATCAATGCTACTACCTAGAAATAAAGGGCTCAATTTATCAAAGGGGGCGATACGGGGACGAGTTTCTAAAGAATTATAAAATATAATGGAACTTTTTTTAAATGTCTTTAAACTCAAGTAAATTTAAAAGATTTATGTATAAAATTTGTCTTCCACGAATAGTTAAATTACTCCTCGGTTTATGAAAAAAAATGACAAGTAAACAACAATAATTAAGAGTAAACACCTGACGCTTCAATATCCATGTTAAAACCCCCAATGCTTAAACACTGCGGCACAAAACAAACGTAGTTACTCCGTCAAGCTTTCGGGCGTAACTGACTCACGTTTCCCGTGCGAGAAAAAGGGACACAAAGCGCGCCTACACAGGCTTTTGTGTTACTTTATTGAGCTTTATTGTTTTATAATCCTATAGTTCGTTTATCGAAGAAGTTAAACAAAGTAGTTTTTATAAGTTTCAAGACATCGCAAAATTATATTATCGTTATCCTAAATTTGCAAGCCGGCCTTGTGTGCGCCGCCGAGAAAGTGGACATTTATCCCTCAAAAACTTTGATCGCACCTTGCCTTCCCATGCAATAGAACATACATGCAACGCGGTCAGCAAAGTGATAGTGGTAGTCTCTCGAAGTCTCGATAGATAAATAACGTGTGATACGCCTGGGGGCAACTACCCTGGTTTTACCCTATTGTATACGTTTTCTAAAGAGTAACAGTATTTTTATACTTACATAAATTGTTTTCAGTGAAGGTATGTCCTCACGCGGGTGGCGTGGGTCTGTGTGAGATGGTTCAACACCTTCAGTACTGGGACTTCGCAAGCGTGTCCGGAACCATGCAGGACCGTCTCATCGAGTACGTGGACCAACAGCACGAGCACTTCGTAGACCCCTGCATCGTGGAGGACGCCAAATACCTGGCGCCTAAGGTAAGGTTCCCAAACCCACAACAACCTGACCGCAGCAAGTTGACGACATGTTTTCGGAACAAAATTTTATTTTTATTATTTGTTATTTTTGTAATTTTTTTTTTCTTTCAATGAAGTAGTCCTATCATAATAATATGTACAGGGGCCAGCACATCAAGCCATACCAAACTGTCAAATTTCCTTTATGACACAATAATTAACCTTATTAATGTGTCATAAAGTTGAAAATCTATCAAAGAAATTTGACAGATTGTTGTGGCTTGATGTGCTTGCCTCTTGTCCATTGCAAAAGTCGAACTGTCTTTAATTTTTGGATGCCAAACTTAAAATTACAAAGTACTGAATCAATAACTATATTGGGCACAGCATTCCCAATCGCATTGTGGCTCTTTTCTCTAAACACTACATAACTTAGAGCACATAAATAAAATAGAAATTAAGCCACGCTCTTGTTGTTCAATCTAGTACTCTAAATTAAAAATAAAAGTGTTTAATTCACCATATTCCGAGGTACCTATAAGCTATTTTGGTATGTTTCAGCTACCGGGATACAGCACAGAATTCTTACCGGGAATATTAGACAAGTTCGCGTATCCGAACGGCAGTGAATGGCGGCAAATGATCAAGGATGGAATCTTTCCTCCCCCTGATGAAGCTGAATTAGTAAATGCCTAACTTGATCAAATAATCAAAATTGTAAAATCTTTGTTGCATGATTAAATACGTTTACGAACTAATCGTTTTTTTTTACCTGACTATGGGATGTTATAATATTTTTCCTTTTATTCAACGAGTTTTTTACTTTATTGTCCTTAATATATGCCTTTTTTTTTATTAAGGCTAAGTTAAAAAAAAAGAGAAACTCGCTATAGATCGTTAAAATTATTATTATTAATTTACAAGGTAGAGGATCATTTCAAATTGTTTTATACCTTTTAGACTTTTTCCTCGTAAACTAGACAATTGATAATTTTTATTTTATTTATTTCTCATTGTTGTGAAATGTTGTCAACAAGGATACCATGACATGTGAAATAGATAACAGCTCCTAGATGATGACATAGAGAAAAGTGGCATGATCAGTAAAATTATTGTAGTACAGAATGACTTGCAGTTTCAACGTCGGTATATTCTAGCATGACACGTTTATCAGTGATTAGTTGAAATTCGAATCTAGTATCGCTGAATCATTCGATTCAATATTACAATAAAATCATATAAATATTTTGTGAAGACACCGGCTTCAGCTATCGGGACCTACTGCTGAAAAACGACAATTTGCACGCGTGATCGCCTTAGACGGTGTGATACGCGATCATGATGCAGTCTTCATATACCGCTCTGATACACAGCGCGATACGGCCCGTTCCATTTCGAGTCATTTTTTGTCCGATCATTAAAGAAGATACGGATACGGCACGGTTTGCAGATACTTTTTCTTGAGGATACGACATAACTATACTCCATTTACAATGGCATTAGACAGAAGTTAAAAAAGGTTCTTTTTAATGCACACTTTGTAACAAAAGTACAAAAACCTGTTAAAGTTACGATAGACACCGAATTTATTATAATCTATTTTTACAGTAGCTGTTGCACATATTTGTAACCATTTTAATCATTTATCTTCTAAAATTATGTGGCTTTCATTAAGTTGTATATTTAATTCCAATTTAAAATTACAGTATCAATGCTAAAAACTAACAGAAGCAGGGATGAACAATACCCGGAACGTTATTTGTTTCACTGTAATTCTACCAAATTTAGAATGTTACCTAATCTTTAAAAGACTTTTATTCTGTTTATATTATTATACGTCCATATTTAGTACTATCTTAGATCTATTTATCAAAATTATGTTAAAATCGTTTAATTAAAATTGTTTTAACTTATCTTTGAAATAAAATGTTTTGCATTCCTACTTCTATGAGCCTCTTTTTTCTAATGCTATTATAAATGGAGTATAGATACGGAGCTTGATACAGTACCGACGACGAATGATACTCTGATACGGATACAGCGATCCGATCGGGTAAATGATCTCATGTGGATCCACCTTAGAGCTTCTAGAAAAATACACAATTGCAGTTCGGGCAAACAAAAACAAGGACAACAAATAATTATATTATTAACCTTCACAAAAAATGATATTCGCGGAATCAATGGAGAGGAATCAATCAAGAGTAGGAAGGAAGACATTTAAATATTGTTGTTATTCATTGGGTTTTTTATATCAATGCAAGCGTGACCTAATATTTATTTGTTGTTTCCACCTTATGTTTATGGGAATATTGTTGAGCTTGATCCTAACTCAAAACAAGAACAATGTCATTACTACACAACTTGATTGTAAATCTTATTTTGGTTAGAAATTGGTGTAGGCAATTCTGGTATGGACGTTTTAACTAATGATGGTAAAGCTGTCCCAATGTACTAAAACAAAATTAAACCTTCATGCTGATAGACATGTCTACTATGGAGTAAATTATGATTAGAATAAATCGTAATGGAGTTCTGTAGTGGATAACGCAAACAAAAGGTACAAAGCAAAACTAAAAGAATAATTATGTTACCTAATGATGTGGTAAATTTAGCTATCTTTGCGTAATCATACGTATCGATTGACCCATTACTATCTAGCATAAACAAACGAATAAAATAACATTGATATTGTTTTATGATAAGCAACGAAAATATTGACATTTCGAACAGCATCAATGATACACAAACCCCAATCAGTTGTTATGCAGTGGTTTGGATTAATATAGGATACTGCAACTTCTGAATTATTATTAATTTATTTTTTACTTTAACATAAAACGGCCATTGGTCAATTACTTACATTATAATATTATTTGTTTTCACTAAATTGTCAATAAGTGATGGAATCTTTCCGCCACGCAACTGAAGGAGACAATAACACAATCAAAATAAATTAAAAACCTTATATTATTTTTTAAGTTAAAAGAATTATTATATTACCTACTTACATGATTAAACTTGCTTACAAACAACTATGTATTACGTTTTCTTATGAAAGGCAAAGGCACTAAGTTTGGATTGTTTCGGAGCGTTGCTTACGTGTGCCTCAGTCCCATTTGTCTCCTCATCCAATTTCCTTTTAGGACCATTGTCTGTGTTACTGGCGGGTTTCCCTTGAACCGTCTTGAACAGTTTGATACCGTGTCGAGTTAACTCAGACGGACCAAGTTCTGGGTTTTGTTTTTCCAGAACTGATTTATTTCTGGTAAACCAGTCTACAAAGGTTTCGCCTTCCAGAGGTGTCGAAGGCTGTTAAGACAAAAGGGCGAGTTTGTAGTTTCGTAGCAACCAATTCATGAAATTAGCAATACTTAAAATTTCATAATGGATCTATCACCATCGTTATCGGGGAACATGCAATATTTGTCCTCATTCTAAGGATTCTAACTAAACTATACTTCAACTAACTTTAAAAATACTATTATGCTTGCAAGAGGTGGTTACGAATGTAGGTACTACCAGAGACGTTCCCGGTAGACGATCGACTTCTTTTCACTCTTAAGACATTAGTAATAAAGTTCAAAACTATACATTAAAATACACTTATAACACGTTATAAAGATTGTTATGCAGAATTTAATATGGTTTTAAGCACTTACGTCATCGTTCTCTGAAGAATCGGCAGGCCTATGGACTTCCACAAGTGTCCTTTCAGTCAGACTGAGGGGACTCTGTGCACTCTTTGAGTTCGTCGCCTGCTTCTTAAATATATTCCTCGCTCTACCAGGCGAAGATTTTATAGGCTGAAAAGGTTTAAACCACTTAGATTTTAAATAGTTAAATTCTTGTCTATGAGTGAATCAGTAACAAGATTTCAACAACCTGGCAAATATGTACATGAATATAAGAGCACAGAGGTTAAAAACAGGGCAGCCAAAACTTATAATGCACTCTCGGACACCAAAATCGCACTACCATGATATTCATGTTATGTATAAAGCCTTAAAATACTGATGTATCAATGAAAAACTGTTTATGCAGATTTAAAAAAGTAACATGCTGGCGATACGTTTAAAAAAATATAACTTTAAATAAAAACAAAAACAGGGGTTTTATTTAGGAGTTCAGCAGTGTATTATCAAAAAGCAGCACTTACTACTGGCCTAAGCGCCGTATCAACATCAGTCTTCTTCTCCTTAACTTTCTGTGGTATAATAAGACTAGCGTTCAAGTCTTGATCGCCGTTAGTGACGTCATAAGTCTCCTGTGTATCCAACTCTTGGAAGTGTGAGGTCTGTGCCACATTCAGTTTATCTGCCTCCTTGTCCCAGGATTCTGCCAAGTTCGTCAGTTTGTCTGCCAAGTGTACTCGGCCAAGACGTGACGCGTACTTGGCCGCTAGGGGTAGTAGGCGGTCGTCTTTTAATAACTCCATTAGTTCTAACGCTCTTTGTTCTATCTCGCTTCGGCAAGCAAGCTGTAAAATATCAAACATAACATCACATCTGTATTTCTGGAAAAGGTAGGCAGTGACATAACATGCTATTGACAAATTCATGGTGGAAAAACGTAATTATTATCATCTGCCTAGCCTTTTTCCAATATCGTCGGCTTCTAGTCTAACCGGACGCAGATATACCAGTGAATTGCATGGAGCGACTGCCTAATGGAAAAACCCAATAACAAAATATAATTTTAGACAAATATTTTTTAAGTTAAGGCATTATATTATCTGTTCAAATTACGTAATATTCCTGAGTAATATTTCATTATGCAAGTTAAGAAAACATGTTTTTAGAATAACATGATAACGAACATTTTAATATTATGACTATGTAATTAATTATCACAAATGTTTGTGCACTTTTAATCATAGTTATTGTTTACTTACTGCAAACAATTTGAGTGCAGTTTCTCGCGCAGTTTTCACGTCTACATCTGCAGTTGTATGAGCCCATCGAACTAACTGTTCTTCGTACTGACTTTTTTCGGTGTCCATTTCGCAGAGTGGTATCTAAAATACAGAAAAAACATTACCTTTGAGCTAAAAAAAGATTTGGACTATGTTAGTATTGTAGGTAGTCTCCGAGAGAAGCTTAGGAAACGCTGGCGTGAGGAGTAAAAGACGGTTGTGGGAAACTGGCCAGAGAGGGCAACACATAGAGAGAAGTGAAAGGCTTTAAGAGCCCAGCAGTAGGAAAAAACAAGTTAAAAAAGAAAAATGAGGATTGTAACACGGAGCATTCTGTAGTTTCTGCCTATACACTCATGAGAGGGCATTTATGTTTGTGTACAAATTCAATAGCAAAACGCGTTTATACCTGTACACCTAATTCTGCAACTATAGGTTTGGGCGCAGTAGCGGGGAACGATGCACCTCTGCAAAGTATTGCGCGAACTTTTTGTGTTGCTTCACTTACCTGCAGAAAGAATATTTATATTAGTATTTTTTTTATTGTTTATTAATTCAATAAAACCATTTGCATTGTAATTGAAATAGATAATACATACAATTTACATGAAAAATAAATTAAACAATGAATTAGTATCATGGTACTGTCGCTTTAAAAATCATCATCTGCCTAGCCTTTTTCCAACTATGTCGGCTTCCAGTTTAATCGGATGCAGCTGTGTTTTACATGGGGAGAATCCCTATCTGACTTCCACAACCCAGTAACTGGGTAACACCGGTGTTACCCAGTTACTGGGTTGTGGAAGTCAGATAGTGACAACCAACTACCTAGGGGTATCCCCCTAGGTAGTTGGTTGTCAGACTTTCTGGCTACTGACTACCCATAACGACTGTCAAAGATCTACGAATGACAGCCGGGACCAACGGCTTTACGTGCTTACCGAAGCACGGAGGAGCTTCGGTATGAAATAAATGGTCACCCATCCACAATATTACGAATATAAAAAGGAAATGATCGTAACCATTATTATCGAAAACCGTTTTTTTTTCAGGGCCCCATAAACTCACGGTCCACCCCTGGCAAACAAGTTGACTTGCTTAATGCAAGTCAACTTGCTTCCCAATCAATAAAAATCTTAAATATAAATAAGATACATTGCTCGATTAACCCATCACATAATACTGTACTCACAGAAACAATATACCAGGAGTCTGAAGCTCCCTTAGAATGCGTGTTAGTATCGCAGATAGGCATCCACACACCGCTGGCAACATCATACATTCGCAACATCCCCGTGTTGTCGTACGCACAAGGAGACCCCACGTCTGTAGTGCCGAGCCACGCGAGTTTAGAACTTGGTGTTAATGGCATAGGAACTGTTTTGCTTCGAACTTGGCGACCTGAAATTTTAAGGCTTTGATCTAGTGCTTGCAAGATCGAGGGCCTGTTTTACCAGCTCCGAATAATTGTAAGGCATCACACATAAATATAAAACTGGAACGGGTTTTCTATAAAAGGTGATAATGGCTGTAAAGGAAATAAATGGTTGCATTTAATTCCCGTAACAGTGATTTTCATTTTATTAATCTTACTTGTCCGTGTGGTGTCGGACGTAAAGAATAGCACCATCCCATATCTTCCCGTGGGTGTCGTAAGAGGCGACTAAGGGACATACCAGAGAATGGGCAGCAGCGTTCTCTGTGCCTTTGTAACAACCTTAATGCGATCGCCAATCCGCCTGCCAAGCGTGGCGATTATGGCTAAACCCCCCCTTAGGGAGGCCTATGTCCAGCAGTGGACGTCTTTGGGCTGAAATGATGAATCTTACTAAAACTAAATATTATGAAGGTGTAAAGTTTGTTTGTTTTTAAGAGGTAATCTCTACAAGTACTGGGCCTGTAGACAAAATCCCTTTTCTGTAAGCGTTAACGCCAACGGAAAATGAAATTGTATGGAGTTGACGTTTGCTTACGCGATGTCACGTGATGCAAATATGTCAACTGCATACAATTTGAAAACAAAAATCTTTCCCTGATAGAAAGTCGCACTATTGTCGATAGGCTGTGTTTTATGGTATACCTGATTTCTACGTGGAAGTAGTCGCGGCTAGTATTTTAACAGCTAACTAGCATTTTGCCCGCATGATGTTGCGTGCAAAATGCTAGTTAGTACGCGTGAATTTTCTCAAGGATACCAATTTTTTAAATTATGCAGTATAGCCTAAAGCATTCAGGTATAACGTGGCTTCCTATTGGTGAAAGAATTTTCGAAATCGGATGACTAGTTTCGAAGATTACCCCCTACATATAAACTAAGAAACAAATTCTATCTCTTTATAATATTAGTAGGTATAGATGAATATAATATACCTTACATTATAACTCATTAATAACATAAGCTAGACTGCGCGTTGTTAACCACTGCTGCAAGGTTTTGGCTCGGCTGTTGTGACCTTGCAGGGGCGATATGACTGAACTCCTTTGGTAAATAAATTATTACTTAAGTACATAACGTCGTTGATACTGCAATTCCGCGTAAGTAAAATTGTGAAATACCGCAAATTTCGACCTTAAGTCTAATTATTGAAAGTGTACATTCGCGGTATTTAAAAATGTCAGTTACGCGGAATTGCAGTATCAACAACGATAAGTTACTAACACTATCAGTCTTTAATACTCGAGAATAAATTATTATTATTTAAGTAAAAATACACTAAGATGACATCTTAATTGCATCATTATAAACAAGTGTAAACATGCAACAACACAATCGGAAAAAGATTAATAAAAATAAATGATATACGTACCGTTCATAGCAACGATGTCCATTGCTAGGTGCTGGTCTGAGTATCCAGGGTCTGTGCTGTGGTAAACCGCTAGTACTGCTGTGTTGAAGGCTCCTAGAGTTACCACTGGTCCAGCCAGAGATATTACCTAAAAACTATGTGTTTTAAATGTTTGTGCCTGTCGATTTGACAGAATAGGAAAGGTTGATTCCAAAATATGGAGTAGGATTAGTCTGTACCCTATAACTCTGAGAGAAAATATCAATGTACATAATGATAAACAAGAAAGTTGTAAACAGTGTAAGTGCGTTTTTAGACAACCAACCGATCGGGCGCTGCCAATGAAAGTGCTCCACGCACGCAATTTTCGAGTACCGATGACATAAAAAATCGTTCAAAAATAATTAGAAACATTATTTGCAAGAATAAGCCGAAGGTTCCCTTGGTGTTGTACTAATTAAAATGCCGATGACATTAAAAAAAAATTGTGATTGATAGGTTAGGAGAAAAAAGGTAGAAACTACGAAAATAGAGGTTACTTTGCATATTTATTCCTGAAATCCATACTTACTAATATTATAAATGCGAAAGTAACTCTGTCTGTTACGCTTTCACGATGAAACCGCTGAACCGATTTTGACTCGACTATTTTTTAAGCCGAAACTTTGTCTGTTTCCGCGATAACCGACATCCACGCGGACGACGTCGCGGGCAAAAGCTTGTCTAATATATTTTTTCTATAATTTGAACCGAAGAGTAAATGCTTTACCTATATGATGTAAGTAGATTACGATACATTTTTTTTTTTTAATTTATTTTGATTTAGGGTTTTTTACAATAGCATATCAAACCCATTGTTCCTTATTACTATGGGTCTACTTCTACTTATACTATTAATCTTAATGAAGGCTGAGGCGGTCGGTGGTAGGTCGGCGGTATTATCAAATATAGCGCTTGTGCTAATTCTGATGCAGGGTCACTCAAAGCACTCTGTATGATCCCTACGTCCATCCTTGCAATACCATACTTTCCTAGCACCGACTCCCTCTCCACCTCATTCCTGACACACTCCATCAGCAAATGTTGCACGTCCTCAATCTTTCCGCAAGTTGAGCAATTCGGTGTGTTAGCTTTTCTCATTAGGTGTGCAAACTTTGCCGATGGATAGTGCCCTGAACGAAGTCTAAACGCCAACTTTAACATAGATCTACTTAATATAACGTTTGCAAACCAAGGCACTGGGGGGGGGGGGGGGGGGCTCACTCTGTATACTTTTGTACCATATTCCTTTTTCCTTGCTACGTTTATCAAAGTATTCTTTCCAGAGGTCGTAGGAAACTGACTTATATTTTGGTAAAATCTCAGAATTGTATGGTTTTACATTTTTAAGTATGCCTTCCGTTGTTGCTAACTTCGCAAGCCGATTATGATACATATTTTAGGTTATTTTTTCAATAAACATTTCGGAGAAAAAAGGTTTTAATCTACCCCTAATGAAGCCCAATTCAAGTTTATCAAACAAAGGCAAACGTCATGTGTGTACCCCACCTGTCGCTGCGTGCCCATGGGCGTGAACAGTCGTAGTAGGCGCGCGTTAGTAGCGCAGGCGACGACTCCTGCGCCGGCCGCCACGCACAGGACCTCCTCCGTGTCGGGCAGCGCCGCGCTCCACTCCTTGCTGCTGCCCACCAGCGAGATGCACACCAGCTTACTGGGGATACATGGTACAACTGTACACGTGGGTATGGCGAGGGAAAATTGCGAAGCTTTAGATATAGTGAAGACAAAAAACAAATTACACGTGTTTTGCGATGAAACCGATTAATGCATTATATTGTCCATTCATTTTATTTTATTGTCCAACCGTGTGGTGCCGGGCGCGAATAGCATCACCCTGTTTCTACCAGTAGGAGTCGTAGAAGGCGTCAGAGGGATATTGACCAGAGGATGGCCAGCAGCATCCTTCTTAGTACCAGAACGTGCATCGCCCAAGCATGGCGATTACGGCTTAACCCCCCTTGGGGGAGACCTATGCCCAGCAGTGCGCATCTAAATAATAATATTTTTTTATTTCAGACGAAAATCCATTTGGTTAGTACAACACATAACTTAGAAACTAGTGTTAGCACTTACATCTACCAGAAAATAAAACAAAACAATTATTAAGTATACGCCACAGTGGCATGTAGGCGTATCTAATGCCCCAGTATGGGACTGTCCCACCTGTCCAAAGGTGTGTGTCTAAAGGTTGACATGATTCGCGGGCGGTTGTTAGCACTTTTAGATAAGGTACATATTCATAATGTTTACAATCAAATGTCATAAAAAATCTATGCACTGCAGCAGGGGGAATGATGAGACAAAACCAATATTGGAAGTTGTCAGTACAATATAAACCATTGAATCAGACCAAATAACAGTTCTCACCTTGGTGTTTCGCAGGCTAAAGCAACCACAGTAGACGACAAACTAGCCATTGTGTGATTCAGATAATTGTTCAAGTGTATGCCGTGGTGCAAGTTGGTGTCGTGGAACTCAACGTCTATAGTAGATTCTCCATTCTCCGCCGTATGACAGCGAACTATGCCGATGTCGTTCCAACACATGTATCTAGAAATTAAGTGGGTTTCAGTTGCTTCTCTGTGGTGAAAGTGACTACTTGGCTATGTGTGCTTCCATGTATACTCAAAATATTATATGTAGTTTTCTACAGATGGTATATTTGGTTTTTGTGAAAAGATCAGAAACTGAAACTATGACATAAGACACAAAGTATGGTCTCAGGTCTCAAGGTCCTTAGCCAAATTACACAAATTGACAATCTACAATCGATAACGCTAATAGAAACCTAATCAAATGTATTGGAATGACGTCGTCATCTCAACGATAAGTCACGTGATCGAAAATAAAAAATGGACTACGACGAGGCGTTAATTATTGTAGAAAGATATACGACACGTTTGTGACTTGGCTAGGCCTACAGAAATATTAAAAAAAACAGCTTGTATTATTGCCCTAATATTGGATTTTAACTATTAAAGAATGTTACTAACCTATGCTCTAAATGCGTCGGAGTGGCCGAGGGTTGAAAAGGCGCTTGCGGTGGCACCGTGGATGGAGCAGGCGTGGCAATACGCCTCGAGGGCGGTCTTGACTCATCATGATCCACACCAAGACCTAACGTCTCATTCTTTATCTTCTGTAGCGATATAGCATTGTCATCGTCACTCTCATAATTTTCTATCAAATCATCCACGATGTCGTCATTGTCTACAGGAAAACTTTCATTGTTATGATTCAGTTAAGGTAGCATAAATTGAAACGGGAAAAGATCATGACGTAGATGGAAACCGCGTGGTGTTTAGGAAAATAGCGGACGTACTTGTGGTAACGCGCTGTCTAAGGATAATAACAACGGTTGTGTAGCAAGAATGTTTGGTAAACTGTTAAGTACTCATTAAAAAGGGATTTCCTTTTAATTTTTCCCACGGCTGGACAAATCTATACTATTCAGTTCCCTCCAAAATGGTTGAGCTGAATGATGCTGATCCACGCGTCATGTTTGTGAACGGGCGCTGTCAGTAGAGATTGGTCAACTCTTAACGGCCATGACTTTTATTTTGATTATTTTATATTTTTTGTATTGCTAGATTACTTTCGTTGTTTTCACTAATAGAAGCAACAAGAATAATGTAAGCAGTATTTTGTAAAAACTTGATTTTAAAAGAGTGTCTGTGTAGTTTCTTGCTCGTTCTTCTCCATAGAGACCTATCCTACGTTTTGGAATGAGCAACTAGCTTCAACATTTTGACTAACTGACCGACACCTTGACAATTCAAAAGTGCCTGTAAATGGTTTAACTGAAATAAATGCTTTGACTTTGACTAATATTGAAGAGTTTATTTTATTTAAACGCGCTACCTAATCTCCGAAACTACCTGGTCCGATTCTGATTATTTTCCACCAATAGGAAACTACGTTATTCCTGGGTGCTTTATTGTCAAAAAATAAGAATTCGTATACAGAACCTCTGTATAGAAGCTAGCAAATCAAGCTACAACAATCTGTCACATATCTTTGATAGATTTTCAACTTTATTGCAAAAGGATAAGGTTCATATTCAATTGGGAAAATTTGACAGCTTGTAACAAATTGAACACAAGATTTTGAAGAAATGTCGTAAACATCACCCGTATTACACGCTGTATGCAGAAGTAGAAGTTTATTACTTACCATCAACCCTCTCAACCATTTCCACATCGTCAACATTATCAGCACCAGCTGTGCTGCTGTCTTTGCCATAGCAGTTTACTAACATGCCCAGTTGACCAGCAACATCACAGTATGCCAGTACACCATTTCCTGAAATATCATTGCTTATTATGTCATATTCAGCTCCATGCGATGAAACTGTTGGCTAAACCAACCAAACCAACAACCTGATCTCTCAAAACTGCAGATGGAGGAATCCGATTACTTTCCGGAAAAGAAAGCAGCCTGACTCAGAATATGATGATTTTAAAACTGAGTTTTCCAATTTCCGTAAAGAACTAATAGCTACCTTAAATGGTTTTGCGGAGAAGCAAGAAATCATGATGAACAAAATATCGAATGATGTATCAGCCATAAGAGACGAAATAAA
Source organism: Charanyca ferruginea (assembly GCA_947361185.1). Taxonomy (NCBI): domain Eukaryota; kingdom Metazoa; phylum Arthropoda; class Insecta; order Lepidoptera; family Noctuidae; genus Charanyca; species Charanyca ferruginea. The sequence continues at coordinate 10,508,904 of OX376058.1, forward strand.
AAAGTTACAAAATACTACGAATGATCTCCTCTCAGAACAAACTAAAATCAAGTCTGATATAGTTGATCTGAAACGTGACACCGCTACTACAACCGCTAAGGTGGATAATCTTGAGGCCGAAGTCCAAAATATGAAGATTACTCCTATGGTACACCAGGCATCTGATACACTCTCTTGTGAAGATGTTGTTTCTGAACTACATGAGAGAGAAGCAAGGAGCAAAAATATCATCGTAGTGGGTATACCAGAAGCTAAAGGCAATAATAAGGAAGATCGCATAGCATCAGATAGCAGAGAGGTTAATGATCTTATTAAGATAGTGTTTCCAGAATGCCCTGAACCTATTAAGATACACCGTATGGGTCTCTTTAAACCTGGCAAAATGCGTCCCATAAATTTATCTAACGTCCCAAGAATCTGCAAGAGCAATCCTACGAAATAAAACAAGTATCAAAGAACCTCTTAAAATTTATCACGACCAGACCCCATATCAACAAAAATACATAAAAAAATTAGTGGACGAGCTGCAACGCCGTACACAAAATGGTGAGCAAAATCTTGTAATCAAATATAGTAACAACACCCCTAAAATAGTGCAGCAGCAACCAAAAAACTTAGTAAATTAATTAACCTTAACCAAAACAATAAACATGATAAAATAACATATGAAATTACTGATACTTACTCTGATTTGGGCGAAAGCCAAACCTCACTTAGATTTTTATATGCGAATATCCGAAGCTTAGTAAAGCCTGGCAAAATAGATGAACTTACCTGTATATTGGCATCTATGAAAACTATCCATGTGGTTATACTCGTCGAGACCTGGATCAAATCCGAAGCCGAGGCGGAAAGCCTTGTGTTGCCAAACTATGCTCACCATTACAACTTCAGAACTCATAGTAGAGGAGGTGGAGTTTCTATCTTCGTTCATAAAATCTTAAACATGAATTTCTTAGCAGTAAATGCGAGAACGATAACCATTTTGTATGGATACATCTGAAAAAGTTTTCAATAGATATTGGAGCTATTTATAAGCCAGAGAGAACAAATACAACCAAATTTCTCGAAACACTAACAGATGAACTGCATAAACGTAAGAGAATAATACTTTTTGGGGACTTTAATTATAACCTTCTCACTAAAGATCGAAATACTATCGCCTACGAAGAAACACTACAAGAAAATGGATGCAGGTTACTAAATAAAATAAACTCGTTACATTGTACACGTGAAACGACAACAACAAAAACTATACTAGACCATGTTATAACTAGTTTAAAAGAAAACAGTTTCCACGTTGCAGTCATTGAATCCGCATTATCTGATCATAAACAGATATTTCTGGAAGTGAAACAATATAAACCCCAAGCAATAAAGAAGAAGCAGTATCAAACTCTAGATTATACCAAGTTATATAAAACATTAGAAAATCTATACTACGAGGCTATTGGACATGACTACAATAATTTTCATGAAGCAATGCAATCAGCAATTAATGGTAACAAAATAACAAAAACAAAAGTCCTAAATCCTCCTAAGTCAGACTGGATCAACAAGAGTATAATTATCAGGATAAATAAAAGAAATGAATTGTGCAAAGAGCATAAAAGTAACCCTAGTGATAAGAAAATAGAAGAAGAGTACAATAGAGCGAAGAAAGGTGTTGTTGAGCTGATACAAGGAACCAAAGCTACTTATTATAATAAAGTATTTAAAGAATGTGAAGGTAAGCCTTTGAAAATGTGGCGATTAATTAATAATCTTTCTAATAATAAAACTAAAGAAACCTGTGCTCCTTCAAAATTAGAGTCTCCCACGGGAATTATTACGGATGTAACTGGTATATGTGAGACATTTAATAATTACTTTTCTAATGTAGGAATTCTTCTCGCAAGTCAAATACCCATTACCTATCATTATGACCCCACCACTGCTCGTGTAAGTTCTACTCATACCCATGAACTCACACAAATAAGACTTACCACTGTAGACGAGGTAGCAAAAATAATTGACTGTCTAAAAGCAAATACAAGTGCTGGAATTGACGGTATTAGCGTAAAGGTCATTAAATCTTGTAAGTTTCTAATTTTACCTAGTTTAACAAAGTGTATAAACGAATGCTTTTGCAAAGGATGGTTCCCAAATATGCTCAAAATCGCAAAAGTTACTCCTATACACAAATCTGGATCTAAAAGTGATCCGGGCAACTACAGGCCCATCTCTGTACTACCTGTGGTCTCTAAAATATTTGAAAAGTTACTTCATAACAGATTGTCACAGTATCTCAGTTCTCAAAATTTCTTATTTGACCGTCAATATGGATTTAGACAGAAATCGAATACACTTTCAGCTGCAACTGACCTAATTACTAAAATTAAGACTAACATAGATCAAAAACAAATAGTCCTCGGTGTGTTCATCGACTTAAAAAAGGCGTTTGATACCGTCTGTCACAATCTACTATTAGATAAATTGGCAGCAATTGGCATAACTGGAAGTGCATATAAAATGTTCGAATCTTACTTGGAATACCGATATCAGGTGGTCAGGATAGGAGAATGCACTAGTGAACCTAAAATAATCAAATGTGGTGTACCACAAGGATCTATTATGGGGCCACTCCTATTTCTTATCTACATTAATAGCTTGCATGAAATAGGACTTAAAGGACATATCTCACTATATGCGGATGATACATGCCTTTTTTACTTTGGTCATTCAACAGAATCCATAATACGGGAAGCACAGGATGATCTAAATATTCTAGAAAAATGGTTTTTAAGTAACTTACTAACTGTAAACGCGACAAAAACTAATTACATAATATTTTCAGCAAAAAACAAAAAAATTCACGATCACCAACCTTTACTTATCAATGGTACTGTATTGACCAAGGTGAACAAGGAGAAGTATCTAGGGCTTACATTAGATAATCGACTACAATGGAGACCACACATTGAAAAATTACGGTCAAAAATAAGCAGTCTTACGGGTGCCCTTCGGGGTATTGTAAGATGCCTTCCCCTAAAAGTACGTTACACCATCTACAATTCATTGGTAAAACCTCACATTGATTACTTGATAGAAGTGTGGGGATCAGCTGCCAAAACACATCTTGATAAATTACAAAGATCGCAAAATAGAATAATAAAAGTCCTCTTTCACTACAATTATTTAACTCCAACCACCAAAATTTATAAAGAGACAAAATTATTTAATATTGCACAAATTTACCAAAATAACACATGTATTTTAATACGAGAAATCTTAAACAAAAACATACACACAGAAATAAAATTCACAAAATACAATCAAATATATACCCGCAGTTCTAGGCGAGCACATGATATACAATTGTATAAATCGCGAACTAATTACGGTAAAAAGTGTATTTTGTATCAAGGAGCACAGATCTACAATTCTTTACCTAAGCATATAAAAGACTCTAAGTCATTATATTTATTCAAAAAGTTATTAAAACAATATATTTTCAAAGGCATCACGTAAATCATCTCAAAAAGTAAATCTGTCCGATTCCAATATTATTATTGTTTTTTTTCTTTTTTTTTTTTTCTGTTTAAATCTTGCGATCAGTCTTTCTGACTATAAGCAGATGGGATGGTGCCGATGACATGTAAGGTGCTACTCCCACTGGAGAGCCCCATTATTTACGAAGTCGTGCTTCTCACTGACTGTTCTCGTCAAAAATATCCCGCCGCTTTTTTAATCGGCGAATGCTTTCTGGTATAGTAAGCTGCCCAGCGAGTATGTTCGGATGCTTTAGCAGTCTGAGTTTATATATGTCGCCATGGCTATTTATCTCCTCATTGACCATTGGAATATTGAGAATTTCATGCAACTCCGTTGTCTTAATGAACCAAGGTGCATTGGAAATTTGTTTTAATATATAATTTTGTGCCCTCTGCACTTTCATTATGTTGGAGGCACTGGCTGATCCCCAGAGTTGGATGCCATATGTCCAGATTGGCTTTAGTATGGTCTTGTATATTAAGAGCTTGTTATCTATCGCCAGTTTTGAATTTTTTCCAAGCAGCCAGAAAAGACCTCTGTATTTCAGGTTCATTTCTTCTCTTTTTGTTTCAATGTGCTTTCTCCATGTGAGCCTGCGGTCAAGATGCATACCCAGGTACTTCACTGACTCGTGGTGTGGGAGTTGACTGCCGTTCAGGGTGACCGGGTCGCAGTCGTGTTTGCGTAATGAAAATGTGATATGAGCTGATTTGGACACACTGGCGGCGATTCTCCATTTTGCTAGCCATTCTTCAGTCTCGTTCAAACTGGATTGCAAGATATGAGATGCAAGTATCGGGCATTTGTGCGAAGCAAGTAAGGCCGTGTCATCCGCGAAAGTCGCAATTGTGATCTCGGAACTTTGGGGCAGGTCAGAGGTAAACAGGGTGTACAGTACTGGTCCGAGAACCGATCCCTGCGGTACTCCTGCAGATATTTCTTGGAACCTTGAGGTGGATTGGTTTTCTCTTACTTGAAATATTCTGTTTGTAAGGTACGATTTTAGTACTTCAAAGAATGTATGTGGTAGTAATGATTTTATCTTGAATAGCAGACCTTTGTGCCAGACTCTGTCGAAGGCTTGTTGTATATCAAGAAAGGCAGCTGAGCAGTACTCTTTTTTCTCGAAAGTTTTTCTAATCGTCCTGCACACTCTATGCACTTGTTCTATGGTGGCATGTTCTTTTCGAAAACCGAATTGGTGATTTGGGACAATGTTCCTCTCATTGAGAACAGGTAGCATTCTCTGTAGTAGGGACTTTTCGTAAAGCTTGGACATAATCGGTAAGAGACTGATTGGTCTGTATGAAGTGATATCATGTATAGGTTTACCGGGTTTGTGGATCATTATCACTTGTGACACTTTCCATATATCTGGGAAGTAACCTATTCGTTGGATAGCATTGAAAAGTATTGTTAGGTATACAATTCCTTTCCGTGGTAATTCTTGAAGGACTCTTTTGTCAATGATATCATAGCCAGGGGCCTTATTATTGTCCATTAACCTTATATTTCTAATTATCTCCTTAGGCGTTACTAACTTCAGGGGTAAATCCAGTTGTATATCTTGGTTGATGACAATGTCCATATCAGATTCATCCTCATTTGGTCTTGGGTTATTGGGCTTGAACACATTGCTAAGATGGTTTGCAAATGCATCGGCTTTGTCTTGGTCAGTTCTAATCCATGTTCCATTTGGGTACCGAAGCGGTGGTTTATGGTGCAGTAATATTATTATTATTGTATCCACTCCATGTAAACCGTCCCTTTTATCTGCTCAAAAACTGTCGTCCGTATTAGTTGAAACGAATGACAAAGTTAATCGAACTTACCTACCAATCCAGAAATGTATTTTTTAAGAATACCGTCTACTCGCATCTGTACCGTAAATTACTTAAGTTTTGTTTTATATTTTATTTCTCCTCGTAAGTGATTTGTAATCTTTGAGAAATAAATAATTTTTAAACCGTAAACTATGAAGAACTTTCAAGAAATACATAAATGATAAATAATATTTACAAAATAAATATCATTTATCAACTCACAAATCATAATTGTTTGTTTTTTATTACCTGAAACGCATTTCAAAAACTACTGTTGATTTTCTTGAAAAAAAACTGCTTTGGGTTTGCAGCAATATAAAGCCAACTGTTTGGTATTTTGTATTACCACTTGCGAATTTAAAGCAATTTTTTACTTTTTATTATTGAAGTTTTTATTTGTAAAAAAAGGTTTTATTTTTGCTTTTTAGTGCCTACTTCTTATTATACAAATTAATTACGAAACCATGATGACCAAAAAATTTAAGTCATCCCTTAATTTTTCATCCTGGGTGGAATATTATTATGAATTTATATGGGGCCAATAAAAAAATCAATTAATATCAATTAAAAAAGAATCATCGAAATCGGACAAACTGAAAAAGTTAGGCGTGGGTCAAGCATAAAAACAAAAAATTTATGTGTCAAATTGAGAACCACATGTCAATTTTGTTACTGTTGCACGATTGCAATGTTGATGTATGTCTTAAAGTTTCTTAAACAGACATACCTTTGGGGTTCCATGCCATGGCCGAGACATTGTGTGAGGTAGGATGTTCAATAATGCCAATGCATGTGCCAGAGCCTATTTCCCATACTGCAATTTGGCCAGCAACTGTATTGCCAGCCAAATATTCACCACATGGTGAAAATACACATTGGGACATTGCACATTTTATCTACAAACAAAGAAACAATTAACTCAACTGCCTTTTTGCAGTATAATGCAGAATGACGATAATGTTTTACTTTGATTTAGATTTAGGGTAGCTAGGTCTAAATAGGATACCTAAAGAGGATTTTCATAAACTGGAAAAAAATAATTGTATGTGGCTCAAAGCATTAGTATGTCATGTAAGTTATGATAAAATCTGTATTTAATTTGTTCAAACTGTTTGGAGATAAATGACAACTTTTATTTGCACACACACAAAATATGTATGCGTGAGAGACATTGCTTGTAAACATACAAGCAATGTCTCTCACGCATACATATTTTCCATTTTATTATTGGTAGTTGAAAATCATACCAAGAGAAATATACAACAGCTCTGGGTAGATGTAAGAGTCAAAAGTGTCTTCTTCATAGCACATAGGCCATCCAGGACAGATAATTAACGGTGTCTCACCGTTAATTATCTGTCCTGGATTAAGTTGTAGGAGGAACATCACCCACTAACACCTGCCACTTGGATGTGATTTGCATTGCATGTTTGCTCTAGATGCAACCTAGCTATATAGGGCATTATACACCTTCACTTTAGAGGACATAAAAAATGCCACTGATACCTTGATATATGTGGCTACTTACTGGACTCAAATGGTCTAACAAAAAAATTTGAATTTACTTCCACCATTCATTCAACTTGAAGATTGTTAGTTAACTTTGTAAATACTGACCAAATTATGTGTAAATGTCATCCTTTGCCCCCAAGACTCACAGTCCACCAAAGTAATCTCTCTATTGTTTGGGTAAGCCAGGAATTTTCCCTCAGTGGGTTCAAAATCCATGCGGCCTGAAAAAATACATCAAGACCAATGCTAAAGAAACTGTCATACCATGTTTTTTCCTTCTAATATGAGAAATTTCCCATACATTACTAAGCATAGATACATCAGCAAAATATTATGATTTAATAACAAAGTTATCCTTACAGGAAACTTGCAAATTGTACAATTCATGACCATGACATTGGATTGATTAGTAAAATGTGGAAATGTATTATTAATAAAAAATACATACACAAAACCTTAGCAGCATAAAAAGTGTTTATCTTTGGTACACATGATATTTCTTTAACAATTTTCTGTGTGTCAATATCCCATATTCTTAATTTTCCATCTCCACAAGCAGTGCTTGCAAACTTCATATGAGGACATATAGCAATACTCAGAACTGGCCCTGTGTGTTCCTTCATGACAAATAATGGTGCTCCACCTTCCAAGTTGCATAACTTGGCTTCCATATTCTCTGAAGTACACCCCAAAGCCTAGAAACCACAACGATATAAAATATTTTATACTGTAGGTACTCAATAATAAAATCTTCAAGAAAGTACAAAATATCACCTCAATTTTACTTGATGACTTGATTTGTGTAACTGGTGCAGTAAATCTAGTGACAATACCATCTTTATCAAAGGCCGGATACGTATATGCTTGAACAGCATGATTGTCAGTGGCCACATAAAGCCTTTTCTCTTTGTAGCATACAGCAAGTGCACTTTCCCCAACACAATGTGAATTTGGATCATCATCTTCTATGTCCACCCATATTCGCACATCACCGTCGTTTCCACATGTTATAATATGCCTGAACAAGTAGCATTATTTAATTAAAACTTAGAATTTCAAAACAGAGATGAAAAAACGTAAGAAAATTAACTTACTTTCCATCTTCTGTGAAGCACACATCAGTGTGGCCTTCAGCATGAGCATACCGTAGTGGTTTACTATTTATTTTCATATTTATAACTTAGTTCACTTGCTGTATATAACAATAACAACAATATAACAAAAACAAAATAAATTCAAACAACCTAAAATAAAATTAACTTCACTTTTTATTTTGACAGCTTCGTTTTCAAATTGGCGGGAAAGTAGAAACCATCGAAACCGGTTCAATTCTGCAAACAGATTGTTCTGTTCCATGAAGATTTAGGTATAAATGGAGCCAACACTTAGAACAAAAGCTTGAAACTAACTGTGGGCCGATGCTTTCTTTCTGAATGCATACATAAGAACGAGACAGTGATATGTGTTTTCTTTATCTTATGTATGCATTCAGAAAGAGAGCGTCTGCCCACAGTTGGCTTCACTTTCACAGGTATTTAGAGTGTTGCCTCCACTTTTATCTACAAGCTTCTTGTTCTGTTCTAAATTCTGCAATTCTACAATTTTGATTTGAATCAAAAGCAATTGTTATTTTCTCAGGAATTATTTAATTATATTCAATAAATCAGTCTTGATATGTACACAACCAGTAAACACTGCACTAAATTATACAAATCATTTACAATAATTTACAACAATTATACAATAATTATTAATTTTATTAACGGTTTGTAACGATATATTTTTTAATGATATTTAACGACAACGATAACTAGTTTTTGTGATGTGCTCTAAAACCCTTTAAAATTAAGTTAATTGTGACTCCGCCAATTATTCTATAATATTGCTTAGTTATAAGTACATAATTACAAAGATATTGTTGTCAATTTTAGTTCAAAATATAGCCTACTTACTATAATTAAAAATTAATAGGTTGACTTGGTTCTAGCTGGAAACACTTTTGACGTGAAACGTGATGAATATCCAATCCAATATCCATTGATCGAGCACGAGCACAGATAATGCTATCAAAATATCAACACGTTAATAGTACCATGTTCCATGTAGATGTGTAGACTTCTTTCTCGACTCGTCGACCCCCGACCAGTGTGATTCATTCATTATTGTGTCGGTGCCGGGTGGTATATAAGTACTAGAAAAACGCGTTTTGACATCTGAAACTGTTCATTTGAAGTTGTAATTCAAGTCCTGGTGGTCGTGTGTTGAATAGGTTAGATAAGAAATAATAAAGCGGCATTTGAAATCGATAATTACGGTAAGACTTCATTCTTGTTGAATAGTAATATATTAAAATATAAATGATATGTACCACTTGTGTATGAAATGATGAAATATTGGCACATTTTTCGATCATGCCCATTAACCTTGAATAAGCGTGCAATTTTTAGGAGAATTATTTTTAGATTTTTGGTTCAATATTGGAGAATAAGAACCCATGATTCTTTAACAATGATAATTCGTTGATAAGGATAAGGGACGTTTATCCCATTCTTTATTCTATTTGAATTTCATCATTTTCTTTTTTTGCATGATTTACCTATTGTTTTGTATTTTTTTATTAATGTAAAATGCACATAATATTTATATGTAAGATCTATGATCATGTAAGAAATTATATTTTATTTACTTGATTTTTCTTACATTTTTTCCATTTTTTATTATTAGTAAGTAGTTGGATTGGAAAATGGCTTTATGTTCAACGCAATTTTCTTATCAACAACTATTTTTTCACTTGGTACTTATTAGTTATGTTTTCTAAAACACTAGATGGCAGATCAAGGATTTTTGGAGCAACAACCAGGTTTTGCTACTGTTGCCATACATGCTGGTCAAGAACCAGAAAAATGGAATTCCGCTGCGGTTGTGCCTCCTATTACGTTGTCCACCACTTTTAAACAACCTGCTCCTGCCGAGCACACAGTAAGTTTTCTTAACTATATTATTATTTGAAAAAAAGATCGCTATTGGAAAGAGAGGGTTGGAAAGGAAGGCTAAAAATAAGTATAATATGAGATTGTAGAGTGAGATTATAGAGAAAGCTAAGATCAAAATTGTATTTTGATCCTAACTTTCTCTGGAGCTAGTGTGGGCCAAACCCTTCTGTAAAAATAATAATGTAATTAATTTGTAGGGTTATGAATATGGGAGATCAGGAAACCCAACAAGAAATACTTTGGAAGAATGCCTGGCAGCAATAGAAGGGGGAAAACATGGTTTTACTTTCGCTTCTGGTCTTGGAGCGATATCAACAGTAATTGCATTACTTAGCAAGGGCGACCATATAGTGTCAATTGATGATCTCTACGGTGGTACAAACCGACTTTTAAGGTAAAGGACATTTTTGAAACATGAACAATTTTTTGTAATAATGTGTTATTACGGCATGAAAAAAAAAAACTTATTGTGACGGAAAATTATTCAATTGTCTTTAAATTTCAGGCAAGTTGTATCAAGAATGGGGATTGAAGTGACATTCGTAGATTTTACAGTTCCTGGTAATTTAGAAAACGCAATTAAAGAAAATACAAAGGTGAGTCTTTTCTTCTTTTTTTCGGTTTTCGTTATAGTGTAAAGACCACCGATATAATTTAACTTTAACTGGTTTAACTGGTTTCTAATAGCCAGCAAATAATCATCCTGAACATGTTATTCGATATTTTTAAATTTCGTGAGAATGTGTCCAACCTCCCTTGAATTTTTCCACTAACAGTCAACGACAATTTTGAATTTTCTTTTGTTACTGTGTATTATTATACCTATCAGTTTTATTATTTTACGTAAGCGCATGTTTGAAAGTTAAAGTGACGAAAATTCATAATATTATTACATACTACTACCTAATAATGTGTGCGTATCATGGTTTAACCACAACAATCTTTATCATAAGTGTTTTATTTCGAAGTCATTAAGTAGGTATAAAACTATAAATTACGATAAAATTTATTGCATTATTGAAATTAAACATGTGCATTTCAACATGATATTAACAAACATCTGAAATAGGTACTCCAAGACTATAGGTATTTTATTTATTTTTATTTCAGATGGTCTGGTTAGAGACACCAACTAATCCGAACTTGAAAGTGATTGATATTGCTGCGGCAGCCCAAGCAGCAAAAAGTCGCAGCGATGATATTATTGTTGTTGTGGATAACACATTCCTCACATGTTACTTACAAAAACCTCTGGACTTCGGTGCCGATATAGTTTTGTACTCTTTAACAAAATATATGAATGGTCACTCCGACGTATTAATGGGATCAGCAGTTGTTAACGATCAAGCGTTAGCGGATAAGCTTAGATTTTTACAAAATGGTAAGTTGAAGTTTATTTTTTGTAATTCTCGTTTCAGCAACTTTTATTTCTAGCATTATTCTATAATACGTATTTTTTACCATTCATTGTTGTTTTTTTTTGACGATAGAAAATTGTCTGTAGGTATACCTATAAGACACAAGTCATTATTACTCTGTGTTACGCATTAAGCAGAACAAGGGATCTATAGTCACGCTTAGAGATGCAAAACGGATTTTAAACATTTTAAACCATTTGGATTTAAACCGTCTTTTTGGTTTAAAACCAGACTGAGCGGTTAAGTAATGATTTAAAATGATTTGTCCAATAAAATGCACTGAGGCATCACACGAAGTGGTGTAGATCACACCTAGTCCCTGATTTAGGATAGGTATATCAAAGGAAAAAAAAAAAATGTGGCGTTGCCGTACCTAGTATTTTAATAAATTCACATATATAGCATCATTGTTTTCTGTGTCTAATCCTAAAAATTAGTAGTTACAAGTTTAACATATTATTATGACTTCCCATATAATATATTAAAAAAAATTATCAATGATTTCAATTTTTAAAGTAATATGTAATTAATGTACGGCCCCTGTGGTCGTGGTTTTAAATCACGGATTTATGTATAAAACGGTTTATTTACAACAGCAGTCGCGATTTAATGGGAATCCTCGTAAAATGGTCTTTATTGACTTTTGCAAAATTACATAAGGAAACGCCATCAATCATGACATAGGGAAATCATTGTATTAGGCGATGACGTAGAGGAGATTTTCATTATCAGTATAATGTTAGTATAGAATGACATGCGGTTTACACACCGGTAGGTATAGCCTGGTATGACTCAATTTACCAGTGATGAAATTACAGTAACGTCTATAACATTCAACCGGTTGTCTTTCTATTACGAATATCCAGGCTATTTTTCTTTCCATTGCTACTGTGTTGAAGTTTTCTTTAATCCAATAGAATTGGAACAATGTATTGTATATTGTAATCTTCATCTTGTGACTACGTTTTACAGGCTAATCCTGAAACCTTTCTAATTAAACCTCCTTAATTGGATTTGTTTTTATTTTTATTATCGCTTCATTTCTTACGAAAATTATCTACGAACAGATATTATTTTCTGAGGGAATACTAACGAGTATTCCCTCGGAAAATAATATCGATACGAAACTACGTTACAAGACATAAAGAGACAGGAATATTATAGTATTCAATTTATCATTAAGAACTTGTGCATACTTAAGACCCCATTCATTAATGTCTTGTTCAGTGAACAATGGTTCACTCATTAGGAGCAAAGTCTGAAGCTAGATACTTACATATATTACTTTAGATATAATTTCGTAATTAGATAATTATTTAAAATGATCATTCCTATCTTATATTTTCAGCCATGGGAATCGTACCATCACCGTTCGATTGTTACCTAGTCAACAGAAGCTTAAAAACTTTGGCTTTGCGTATGGAACGCCATAAAGAATCGGCTTTAATCATTGCTCACTGGTTAGAAAAGCATCCAAAGGTTATAGAAGTTATGCATCCAGGTATTGTATTTTTTTACTAAGTACTTTGTAACTTACGCGAGCGCTTTGATTGTTACCTATATTAAATATGCATTTAAATTGTTTCAGGACTTACGTCTCATAAGCAACATGACATTGCCAAAAAGCAAATGACCGGTCATTCGGGTGTCTTCAGTTTCAAACATTCCGGTGATTTGAAAGAATCAAGAAAGTTTCTAAGTTCCTTGAAAGTATTCACTTTGGCCGAGAGTCTGGGTGGATATGAAAGTTTAGCAGAATTACCGTAAGTTACTTATTTTATTATGGATGTTAAAAATTAATAAAAGTAATAAATAAATTATTTTTTAATCCAATTTTATAATTTCTAGATCGGTGATGACCCATGCATCGGTTCCCGAGAAACAACGAGAAGAACTTGGGATCACGCATGCACTTATAAGACTTTCAGTCGGATTAGAAGATGTTGAAGATCTCATCGACGACTTGGATTTAGCTTTTAAGGAAGCATTTTAATGACAATAGAAATTTCAATCTCTTTCTTTTAAATTTACATCATTATTTTTATAATTTAATTTAATTTTTAGGTTTATAGACGTGACTTATCTTGCGGAGTTAAGTCACTTACGCCAAGCATTAAACATAGTGTTTATTAAAATTGAATTAATTTTATTATTCTATGGTATTACAACATATTTTTTATTGCTGGGTTGTATTGTGAAATAACCAGTACGTTACAAGGTTAAAATATTACAAATAAAACGATCAGATTTTCCAAAATAATTTTAACCGTGTCTAAGACACATTTTTTTCCATCTCTTCAATAATTTATTAGCACAATCGCATCGGTGATATTTTTGTATCTCGTTATACTTTACAATATTGTTATAGATTAGTATTGTTAAGCATATTTTTATCATAATGTTATTCAATCATTCTTTACACAATATGAATCTAATTTTAAAAACACACAATAGGGTTTGCTGGTTGAACTTAACATATCAATAGAAAGGTTAAGTGTGTGCATTTGTTTACCTACACTATTGTGGAAATATTGTCGTGACAGTATTTTACTAAACTACTATTCCCTACCTCATTGTGGTTAGTTTATACGAAGTGCTATATTATAATGTATATTAGAATATTAATGACGATATGGTTCACAATAGTTTTAAATAATTATAAAAATTGTAATCTCGTTATCATTGTATTTATATAATATCATTATATATTTTTTGAAATTATTTAATTAATATTTTTGAACGAGTCATATGTGAAAACTGAAAAGTAGTTTATTTGTTATTATTTATTAGCATTGATTTGAAAAAATATATACTTATAAAAACAAAGCTTCTTTCGTAATTTTAAATACCTACCTATTACATTACACTACCTACTATCCGAAATATAAGTACCTACCAACTACAACCGCAACTTATGTGAACAAATAAGATAAAACCAAGATTGTTCACTTAGTACAGCAGCAGTATAATTCATGGAACTTCAGAAGATGCCCAGTAGGTATCTTGTTTTAAGACTTTAAACGCGACTTTAAATACACGGGGAACACTGTACTTCTAAAAAGCCGTTATTTAACATGTTATTCTAGAAAAATACTTTTCAGAGGGTACCAATTATTTTTATAAAACACAACACTATAAACGTAGAAAACACAACACATGTGACTTGACTTTGACAGTTGATTGATAGGGTGTCAATTTTAATGTAAACAAATAAACTGGTTTTTTATGGTCTTGTCAATTGTTTTACTTTACATCCTGTTTAGTTAATTTAAGCCAGCAGTACTGCAGTACCAATCGATCGGGCAAGACCGCAAGACTGAGCCAAAAGTTTATTTTAAAGTTGCTAAATAAAATTGAGGTAAGTAACTAATTTCAATTATTGATCGCAAGCATTAACTAGAACTTTATACGTAATTATTTAGAATTTATTGCTCTACGTATGTAGGTACATACATAAGACGAATACAGACATGTGAAATCTCATTTGTTTCTACTTAAAGATTAACTAGCTTTCCGCCGAGAATGTCGGTTATCGCGGATGCAGACGAAGTCCCCAGGGTCCAAGCTATTTAACCGACTTCAAAAAAGAGGAAGTTCTCAATTCGATTGGTATTTTTTTTATGTATGTACACCGATTACGCTGAGATTTATGATCCGATTCACGTGATTCTTCTTTAGTTTGATGCAGAATAGTTTTCAGTCCAGTAGTTTTCATATTAAGAACATTTCTTTTTTATGTTTGACCATGCATAACTTTTTTCAGTGTAATCCGAATTCGATTATTCTTTTTAATTAAAAGTGTATACCTCAAATTCGGTCCCATATAAATTTCAAGAAAATATTCCACCCCTAAGGGTAGAAAATTAAGGGCTGACTGAATTTTTTTGGTGTCACCGTTTCGTAATTAATTTGTGTGATAAGTGGGCAATAAAAAGCGAAATAAAAACATTTTAACAAAAAAGACAACCACCTTCAAAAAGTAAAAAATAACTTTCATTTCGCAAGTTTGGTTGGCAAGCTTTGGCTTTGCTTGTTGTTTTGTATTGCCACGGGCAATACAAAACAACAAGCAAAGCCAAAGTTTTTTTTTCATAACAAATTTCATAAAAATTGGTTCAGCCATTTCATTCTGAAAGCGTAACGGACAGAGTTACTTTCACATTTATGGTACTAGCAACGAATATTAGCAAGGTCATATAGGTAAGGATTAAGGATTATTTCACTAGGTATCCTCTGAGTTTGTAGGCACCCATGATATTATCAAGTTATAAGTTTAATAGTTAGTCACATCACAATACACAATACATTAGCTCATCACAAGGGCGTCGCCAGGACTCGCCAGCTGATGGCCTAGTGGGGGGCAAATTGATATTTGGTGGATAGGAAAAGTATGAATTTTAAATACAGTCAAAGGCACATGAACCTTTTGGAGTCTCTAGGGGGGGGCAGCTGCCCCTACCGCCCCCCCTTGGCGACGCCCTTGGCTCATCAGTGTCAGAACTAACAGACCATTGAAGGCCATGATGTAGTCTATCACAGTAGGTAATCAAAAAAAGGGTCAATCATTTTATAAATTTTAAAATCAAAGGAAGTTTTTCAGCTTTTGCACTTATGTATTTTTATAGCTTGTAGCACCTATGGTACAAGCTATAAAAATGTTTGTTGTTTTTATTTTGATTATGTGGGTATATTTAATCAAAATAAAAACAACACACAGCTGGGTCACAGTATTATTAGGGGTAAACCCTGTTTCGTGGGTAAACCATAACAGAAAAAAAACCTACCTAATAAAGGCTGTTTATTTGAAATTACCACAACAGTTGTAAGCAGACCTGTTGTTGTTTAAATCAAAACTTTTTTGGGTACTTCACTTTTGGAGTTATTCTCATTGAAGTTCAATGTTTTTTGAATATTGTTAAGGCAGCATTTAAACACGTTTTTACAATGATCCTAAGGTCATATTATAGAACCAATGAAATCCTATAGATACTAGTTTGAAATAAATCTTGATTAAGATTTGGATGGTTTTAAAATACTTATTATGAAACCCAAAAAAAGGTCGCTGGACACCATAGTATTGAAATTATACCTACCCACTTTGTACAGAAATAAAATAGGGTGGAATAGACAGCAGATGAATGTCTCTGCAATAGTATGGGTTGCATTAGTGTGGGTATTGTCTGCCAGACCAAAACTACACATATACCTAAGGGTCTTCGCCCACGTCAGACAATCAGTGACCGATGTTTTGTCGGAGAGAAATGAAACATGAACTCCAATAAACCAACGCAGATGTCCCACAAAAAGTCGGTCTCACGAAACTATGAAATAATCATAATCGGTCCTACAACAAATCTGACGTGGGCGGGCAGCCTAAACCTACCTTAATTTATTTTTTTCGGCCTGAGAAATTGCTCTTTCTCCCGAAAGTATGAGAGGGATCAGCAGCCATCCGGCACCACATTATGAGGTTTTCTACACGCACCCCAACTTAACCTTTTTTTTTAACGGAACATAGGTACGACCCTTCCACAAACCTGTTAAAACAATATAAGTACCTACGTAAATATGTCACGCGCAATTCGATATATATAAACATAGTTTCGAAACATTGTTTAAATTATCGTGCGATGAAAAATCGCAGTGCGCACTCGCTCTAATTGGTCGTGCTTGTTTTCTACTACGGCATTTTAACAACGTGGTCTCTATCTCTATATTTTAAGTTGTTTTAGTTTAACTTAATTTTAGATCCATAGAATAATAATAATACTAGGTATTTAACCTCCTCCTCTTATCTCCTTAAAAATATCTAAAATGAAACCGTAATTGCCATATTTGGCCGATGCATGTTGGCGATCGCAGTAGGTGTTGTGGAATGTGGAACTCAGAAGGACGCTGTTGCCAATCCTCTGGTATCCCTCATTGTTTCTTGTTTGTTCGTCTCGCTAAAACTCGAGAACGGCTGATTGAAATATTTGTGGAAGTCCGGGGAAGATTAAAATGGTAAAAAAATTGAAAAATCATTCGACAGGACAACGTCTGTCGGGTCAGCCAGTAATAAATAAATGAGAATAATGTGGGGACATTTCACACACGGCGACCTGACCCCAAACTAGGCAGACCCTGTACTATGGGATGGGTGTCAGACAGCTGATAAACTAACACAAATACATAATAGAAATGTGTATAGATTAATATCAACCAGACAAGGCAAACACGAGTGCAAATCACACAAATGATTGATTGAATGAATGACACCCTGGGCAGGATTCTAGCCCGCGACCTCAGATTATGAAACAAAAGGCAGATAGACCGCGCGGAACACTGAGAGTGTCTCGTGATTGTTTTCGTTTTTCAATTTGTATTTTTATTTGTTTTTATTAACGATGCGGCGTTTCATGCTATAGTGACTCGTGTCAGTACAGCACGAAGCGCGTTGTAGTATTCGCTTTTGAATTTGTATTTGCTTTTTTGGTTTCACTCTCAATGTTCCGCGCGGTCTATCTGCCTTTTGTTTCATAATCTGAGCTCGCAACCTTGTGCAGTATAACACTCACAATATCGTCTGTTGCCGTAGGTTATAATTGTGCTAAGTAGTGGACTGTGCAGTTAAAAACCTATTGGCGACGTAATATTACAAATCACAATATACTTTAAATAAATTGCCGTTTGGGTAACTAGGAACAATACCAGAACTTCTAGATCTTCTGTCTGAATAAGTAAAATAGTCTTGGACTGAACGCGGTCGTTTAACGTGTAAGAAGAACCGTTTATAGGGGGAAAATTGAAATACTCTAAAAGTGTCCAGATAAAAACAGTTCCTAAACCCGCCAAAATGGCGCAAGCGTAGGTACAGGGTATGAGGGATTGGTTTAGGTATACCGAGTTAGAAAATTAAATATTTTTACTGACTAGCGTAGTAGTAGCAGTAGTAGTAGTCAGTGAGTCATGTCAGTCAGTATACTAGAATGTTTACAAAACTATTTTGGTTGAGGTTTGCTTAACCAAAATAGTTTTGTAAACATTCTAGCAACTTTTTGTAACAAACTATTCTATGAAGTTTTAGTGCTTTTTTATTTATTTATCCGGTCGCTATTGTAGACAGGGGCGTAGCTTACCGCCGTAACAGCCGTATCAATGATACGGGGCCCCCGGGCTACAGGGACCCCAAAATTTTATAAAAAGTTACCCCTAATCTCACTCAAACTTTTCTCGCACGCTACGAAAATTAACTGTCACTAATTTTTTTATGGGACGAGCCCGCCACACTATTCCCGAACCACTGCAACTCCTGTAAGCCAGAATGAACAGTGGCCACCACCAGAAAAGCGCCAAAGCCATTGCTTTGGCGCTTTTCTGGTGGACTCGTCGAGCTTCATTAAGCTCGACGAGTCCCAGAGAAACGATTCAACTGTCTTGGATCTCGCATCAAAATTAATCAGAAAGAACAGCGGAGGAGTAACTAAAATATACTTTCCACTTCCCTCCAAATCAAGCAGGAGACAGAACAGAACTAGGCCAATAGGCACAAAGGTACGTTTACAACTGGGAGAAGCCCAGTTGCTAAGCACCACGGATTATAATTGACATAATTAATGGGCCCTGATTCCAATAATAGGTATGGCAAAATCGCTTGAACGCACGGAAATTAGTTGTAGTTTCTACAAGGTCCGCATAATAGACTGCTCCGGATGTTGCCTGTACACTATCCAACATAATATTGCGTTCTTTCTGCCAAAGAATACACTCCCATAAGATATGATGTGCAGATTGTTCGTTTTCACACGTGGTTTTCACAGTCAGATGTACAACATTGACGCAAAGGCGAAGCAACAAGCTTGAAAGAAAATAATTTACTTTTAAAGTTGTCTTGACCTGTTAGAAATTGGGCAACACAGTGGTCCACCTCCAGCCATGTCCTGGCCAGCCGCTTACGAACGGATGGAAAAAACTGATGGAGGTGTCGGCCCTTGCTGGAATCGTCCCACCTACAATGCCACTTGGATAAAAGTTCCTCCCAGACGTCAGTTTGCGGTTTAAATAATCCAGAGATCTTAGCGCGGTCACGTTGAGTTAAAAAAAGTTTGCGTCCATGGTCTCCCGCGCGGAATAGTACATTGCAGCACGTCGTTGCATTTCAAGATCGCATGCGATATAATTATTTATTTTGTACAAAAAGCACCCTGCATGTGGGCTTCGCCGTAAAGAATAGCAGGCCCCCCCCCCCAACAAATTTTGATACAGGTCTCTTCTAGGGCAAGCTACGCCACTGGTTGTAGACCACCCTTATTTAACACATTGAAAGGACACTTTTTCATACACTTACCCTTCATAGTTTAACTGCGCTGTATTGGTCCCGTGTGTACCCTACATTCTTCACGAATCTTTGAAAGCTGATGTGCTAGGGTAGGTACATCTGTCTCCTATCGACTTTAACTAAACGATGCTCCTTTTACTTTGTGCGAAACTGCTAAAGGAACCGGGTTTTGCTTGCGCAGTCGTATCGATCTCTGGTAGTGGTTGGGGCCCAGACTACTAGCAGGTCTACACAATCTCTGCCCCTACTTGGACCCCGTTTTAGTCTTAGGTTCATATTATATTATATTACGCAAGAAACGCGTATTACTTATTCAGAGGTACCTACCTAACTGCATCTGCCGCTGCATGGAGTCTGACTGTGAACTGATTAGATCAGGCAGATTAGACTGACTGAAGCTTTATCAGAATCATGTTTAGCAACATACCGATAAATGAAAAACGAATCGCAGCTAAACTGATAACCGAAGTATTACACCTACTTAGTTAGGTAAGGTGTTTCGTTTACTCGGCATCGATCGATTTGACCGATAGTTTGTTCTGTTACATTAGATCGATCGGACGCAATTCGTGTATTTATTCGTTGTCATTTTTGATTGACTGGGCGATCTACTTACGAGAGTTGTGATTGAGATCAAAACCCCTTATCGACACGTAATAAGTAGATAACTATAAAATTTTTCGTATGTAGGTAATCTTTTTACATCATAATCTCATAACCTGATTTTTCAGAAATTTATCAGTCATTCGTGAGCTCTACTCAGTGAAGGTGAGTTGACTGATACCTATTTATTCAATTGGTATTATTAAATAATGAAGTTTTGTTTACTTCATTTTTATTTAATTTCGGAAACTACCCTGCCTGACACTGTGGCTATGGTTATTAAATCTGGCTGCTAAGTATGTCTCGTACACGCGGGATATAGGGTTCCGTGGCTCTAAACCTAAAATATATAGTTTCAGGGCAAAATTGAAGCATGATTTTAATTAAATTCTATTACCCACTGAGCCAACGACCTAGTCCTGTGCTGTATCTTAAGTATGGTTATACTTTAACCAGTTGAAATTTAACAGAAAATTTGTAAGTTTGGCCGTTATCAAATCAAAAATCAATGTAAACTATTTAAAAAAAATCGATGAACGGTTTTGACCGGTTGTTTGCTTGCTTTGGAACGTAAATTCAACCTAAATTGTAAAAAAAGCTCTTAACTATTACAGATGACACTACGCTGGGGCATCGTAACAGCTGGCAAGATCAGCAATGACTTCGTGAATGCTTTTAACTCTTATCCTGAAAAGGGTGACCAGGAAATAGTAGCAATCGCAGCTAGAGATAAGAACAAGGCTACTGAATTTGCGAAACTTCATAATATTGCAAAAGTATTCGATAACTATCAGGCATTAGCCAGAAGTAGCGATATTGGTAAGGATATGACTTGTGTTTTATTAAAATCGCACGTCATTGTTTATCTACACTTTTTGCCTCAATTAATGCTACATGAATGACTAATGTTAGATAACCCTCTGACATTTGATTGTGTTAAGATGATTATGAAAATTAAATGTTTGGATTTTTAGATGTCGTCTACATCGCTGCTTTGAATCCTGACCACTATGAGCTCACTAAGCTTTTTCTTGACAATGGAAAACACGTGTTGTGTGAGAAACCTTTCTGTCTTAATGCGAAACAAACCCAGAGCTTGGTCAACCTTGCCCAGAAGAAGAAATTGTTCTTGATGGAAGCTGTCTGGACGCGCTTTTCCCCAGCTTACATTGACCTGGAGAAGGAGATCACAGCTGGGAATCTTGGCGAAGTTAGATTCGTTGAAGCTAACTTCGGCCTTTTTTTGGGCGACAGAGCGTTGTAAGTTACACGCTTGACTTGCTTAAGTTTTTTTTTTTAAATGAATATCTTTTGATAAATAATGCGTTTTTCAGAATAGATACAATTATGTTGTAAACCTCTATTTTATTTGTATGTCTTAAATTCAGCTATCAAAGACACGACTATAAAAAAATATTTGCTTACAGGAAAAAAGAATTTGGAGGTAGTGCCGTGCTTGACATCGGTATATACCTATTGCAGCTATCCCAATATGTTTTCAAAGAAGAACCAAAGAAAGTAACTGTTGTTGGGGACATCAACGACTCTGGTGTGGACGTAACTGAGACAATCATACTAGAATACGGAGGTGGAAGGCGAGCTGTGCTCAACACACAAAGCAATTTGGTGCTCTGGAATAAGGCAACTATCTACGGAACCAAAGGCCGTATCACGGTAAGCATGGAGTATAAGATGAAATAAAAAGCGATCTGGTACACTTGCACGTTAGACACTTACGCGAAAATATTTGCGTAAGACCATTTGCACGAAAAATAACGTGATCGGTCTTTCGACCGTGTGTGTCCGTCATTGGCGTGTCTAGAGTTATTTTTCAGGGGGGGGCCTGGCCCCTGAGATGCCATGGCCGATGCGATGAAGCAGAGTCGACACCCAATGTTCTGTCAGCGAGTAGGTGCGATTCGATTAGTATCATAAATAACTTTACATTTATTATAAACTTTTTTCTTAGTGACAAAGTTCATAATAAGTGTTAAGTTATTTTGAATTACCTATGATAAGTAACGTTATGTTTGTTCCACATGTTTGAACAATGAACTGTAAACTGACGTTTTCAACTTATTAAAGCTTTTTTATAATAACTTATTTAAGCTTTTTTATATTCTAATAAGTTTGCGTTTGACCGCAACTCACCTAATCTTAAGTTATATTGTGGTCTAAGGTGGAACACGCTTGCCTAGGATAAACCGGTTCACTCGTGCCTTGAAGATACCCAGATTATAATTATCAGAAAACAGAGGGGCGGGCAGTGAATTCCATAGTCTGGCAGTTCGCACAATAAATGTGGTATCAAACCGTCCAACTTCAACCATATAGCGGTTACGCTTCGCCGTATCTCTGCTCGTCCGATGATGGTATAGGGATGGGGGAATTAAATTGTGCAATTCCAAAGCTCACTTTCCTACCACTTGCCCTAACCTGAGAGTCGTTGTCAATGAGCTTTTCTCTGCTCTGGCACGTCTATCAATAACTTCCAACACTTCTAGTTGGTATTTAGCTGATTCATCACAAAGGTGCGAACAGTACTCCATGCACGATCGAACTTGTGCTTGGTATAAGTTGAGCAGCTGTTACGACGTAAAGTACTTTCACACCTGTGCGAGGACTCTCAGCTATTTGGCAGCTAATTGGACCTTGGATTCAATGAATGACCCAAAGTTAAGATTTGGCTTCAGAGTAACGCCTAGAAGCTCAAGATGGTCAGTGATCAGGACAGATACATGTCGGAAAGAAGGCGCCAGATGGAAAGGCCTCTTCTTGGCAGAGAAAAGACACGCCTGAGTCATAGCGTCATTAAACTTGACCAGATTAGCATCGCCCCGATCAAGCATTCGACCATGGAAAGACTGGATTTCAGCCGCATTGGCACGAGCGCTTGATGTGCTCTACAACCGTGCTGTCATCTGCGTACCCAAAGGTTCCCGGTACCCCCGGCACAGTATAAGTAATAGTATACAGTAGCGACACGCTCCGCCCCCCACCGAAACAGTGTTCCTCACGTCTACGCGCGCCGCACTGGCTCTGGCAATTCCTTGTAGATCAAGGCTGACTCGCGGCGCACTTGTAGCTCATTTGTGAAAAAAAAATGGTTCGTTATTGTGCCGTTAGTGGATGCTTACGGAGCGATAATTATGATAAAAATCGGAGATTTTTTGGATTTCCTTCAGAAGAAACGAGGTAAGTAATGCAATCCTAGTAAGTTTAAGTAAGTAATATACTTACCTACCTAAGAAAGTACACAGTGGCCAGATTGAACCGTCATAAAGTATTCGGGAGGTAGATCGAATTTCAAAGAACGACGGCCTTTCTTTGAAATTCGATCTACCTCCCGAATATAATGTATGACGATATATGTTTGACGACACGGTTGGCGCAGTGGCTGAGCGATCGACTGCTGCGCAGCGTGTTGCGGGTTCGATTCCCGCCCAGGGTAAATATTTGTGTGATGAGCACTTGTGTTTGCCTTGTGTCTGGGTGTTGTTTATCTAAATAAGTATGTATTTACAAAAAAAAAAAATGTATTTGTGTATGTATATCAGCTGTCTGACACCCATAGTACAGCTGAAGCTTGCTAATTAGGTCATCATGCCAAATATGTTCTGGGAGACGGCAAGTGCTTCCCCATATTTCTCGATGGCGTCACTTCAGGTTTGAGTGGCGTACGCGAGAAGATCCCCAGTGGACCAATTTCGGCGAAAGCCGTATTGACGATAACTGAGGAGATCATTAGCTTCAAGGTACGCCGGGAGTCTGTTATTGAGGACACGTTCCATTGTCTTGCAGATAATGGACGTGACCGAGATGAGCCTATAGTAAGTTGGTATGATCGGCACCTTTTTTTGGGCACGGGCTACACGTTGGCGAGCTTCCATGTCTTCGGCACTAATCCAATCTCGAGAGAGAGCCGAAAGAGGCGTGTCAGTACAGGAGACGACTTAGGTGCACAGATCCTCAGAACTATAGCTCGAATATCATCTGGTCCACTGGCCTTGTACATATCAAGGTTTGCGTTACGCATTTCGAACCTTCTTTTGGCGGGAGCGAGTATCAGACATTGAGCTCGTGTACGAGGCAAGTTTGTATAGGATTAAGGGGTTAAATTTATACCTAACAATATATTTCTTACCGGGTAAATAAAGTGATAGCGTAATAAATGTAAACAGATAACAATTATTGTCGAATGGTATGTAATAATATGTAAGTATCTATGTAGATTTCTCGGCCGTATATGATTTTTGTGTGAAGTTTCTTAGGTGTCCATCCTAGAATTTCGAATCGCTAACCCAACATCCTGGGGTGGACACAAGACCATACTGGGGTGGGCACGGCCCACCCGGCCCCCCCTCTATATACGCCTATGGTGTCCGTTTCGCATTTGCGAGAGTGCTGTTGTAAATTGTATATACAAGCAATAACGTGATATTTCTGTTTCTTAGCTGGAGGATCCGTTCCACTTCCCCGATAAACTGACCGCCATCGATGGAACATTGAAGACGTACTCGCTACATACGTCCAATATTCCGTACGTCTATGGAAACAGTGCGGGTCTTGTTTTTCAAGCTGTTGAAGTAGCGAGGTGCATTCGAGCTGGTATGTACTCTCCTTCTTTGGCATACTGTGTAGCCTATACTGCTATCATTACATTATTTATGGCAGTGCCAGGCACGAGATTTTTTTGTCTTCTTGTTAGGTGATGGCGACCCTATATTTTTGCCCAACCTCCTTTTAAACGTAAGTTTGTACCGTCGAAGTAAAGGTTAACGTTCTTATAGAAACTGTCCATAACTTCTGAAGAAATTTAAAAATGTATTACAATATACATTTATCAAGACGTCTGAACAGAAAAAAAATATCAATGTTAAAAAATCTGTTTTATCTGCAGGACTGATCGAGTCGCCCCGTATGTCACACAAGGAGAGTCTGGTTCTCGCCAAGCTGATGGACACCGTAAGAAGTCAATTGGGCGTGCACTATGATGTGGATGACCAGGAATTCCCTTAAATACCCACTGCAATACCTTCGAAAGGCTCATACAATAGTTTGTTTATTAATCGGTCAAAAGTGCTCATATATGCTCATAGGTGCTCATTATAATAATGTAATTTAGCTCTTTAATGGATACTGTAAAACAGTGCCTAGTAGTTTTAATGATAAGTTTTTATGTAAATTGAATAGCTGTTTTACAAAATTTATATTGAATAAACTCTAGAGGTTCTATATATTAATGGTGTGTTTTTATTTACGGATTAATTTAAAATAACCGATAATCTATAGAGCAGAGCAGAGATTTAAAAAAAAAAATGGGTGCGTGTACTTATGTACGAGCGTGAGAAGTTATACTTCTTTGGCATTATTAAAAAGTATATAAGCACAATTTGAATTGTAAACAACGCCATCTCTGACGTACATGCTGAACTACTTACTGCCGAAGGCAGTAAGTAGCTCAGCATGTACGGCAGAGATGGCGTTGTTTACAATTACTCCCGTGAGAACTTTGTGTGACGCTGTGCGCGCGCATGCGCGAATCGTAAAATTTCACTCTCATCATTTTTTCATAACGCGCCTAAAGAAGTATAACTTCAAAAAAAAACAAGCGGCCTTATCTGCTCCGACATCTCTACATGAATGAAAAACTGATTAGGTACTATAATTACTTACATTAATGATACTTGAGGTTCAATCAAAGTGCAAAATTAAAATAAAATGGACAGAGCCACGGCCTCAGCGCATAGCATATGAATGCCTTAACTGTGTAATCAAAAATTGATAACATTAACGGCCGTGGTAATGAACCGAGTTATCAACATTATTAAAATAGATAATGTGGCCTTGCTGTTCGGCAAATGGAGCAATAAAAGTATGTGACTACTCAACTCACACAAACTTAAAAAACCAGGCAAGGTCAGGTCGGAGTTATTCGAATTGAGGGTTCCATACCATAAAAATAAATAAATAAAATAAAATCTTTTTATTTCAGACATAATCGATCCATAATATTGTTAGTACAACGACTTAAAACTATGTTAGGTACATTTAAAAACAAATTTAAGTATTTGCCGCCCACTGGTGCTCCGGGCACACGCACTTACATTTAAAAAGTAAAAGGCAAAAAAAACGGAAAAAATATTTTTTTGCCAGTGTTTTGGGTAACCTATGGGGTTGACGTGGGGCTTTTTGGACCATAAACACAGGTATTCCGTGACGGATTTCATTTGGCTATCTATTACGGTTTGGTATTAATATAGTCCTGTGATAGATATATGCACCCTTGGCGCGCGCCGAGGGCACGTTTTTGCTTTTTTGACGGTTTCCGTACTCAAAGGGTGCCAAAGGGACCCTTTGAGTACGGAAAAGGGACCCTTTGAGTACGGAAACCGTCAAAAAAGCAAAAACGTGCCCTCGGCGCGCGCCAAGCGTGGCCAAGCTACGAATTACTACTCTTTGGAATTTCGTTTCCATTCGTAATTCCATAGAGACTACCTATTCGGGTTTAGAAAAAACAAATCAACTTCACTTGCAGCGTTTAACTTAGTCAAATCGATTTTAAATAACATTAACGCTAAAGTCAAAACATCAGCTCTGTTTCTAGATTTAAGTAAAGCTTTTGATTTCGTCCATCATTCCATTCTCATCCATAAATTAGATAAGATTGGTATAAGAGGTCCAGCCCTAGAGTGGTTCAAATCATATTTAACAAATAGAACTCAGATCACAAGAATCACCAAATTTGATGACACAGTTAACAGTATCATCAATTTTGACTCCCAACCTCGACACATTTACTCTGGAGTTCCACAGGGAAGCATTCTAGGTCCACTGTTATTTCTCGTGTATGTCAACGATCTTCCTCAAGCAGTCAAACAAGATTGTGTCCTTTTTGCTGATGACACTACGGTAATTTTAGATTGCAAGAACGATTCAACATACGAATCAGATATTAATAAAACCTTAAATAATATTATAACATGGCTAGATAACAATGCTCTAAAAATTAATGTTGACAAAACGAAAATATTATATTTCAAAACCCGTAACAGTAAAACTCTCCAGCTTAAAATATCCCGTAATAATCAATTAGTTGAACAAGTACACAAAACAAAATTTCTTGGAATAACTCTTGACGAACACTTTACATGGAAAGTACATATTGACGAATTATGCATGAAAATAAATAGATTTGTCTTTGCATTAAAAAAATTGAAAGACGAGACATCCAAACCAGTGGCAATAATGGTGTATCATGCTTATATCTGTTCCATTATCCGGTATTGTATTATTGTCTGGGGAAATTCTTCTGAAATTGCTAGAGTATTGATAGCACAAAAAAAATGCATTCGCGCAATTTTCAACATGGGCTGGTCTGAATCATGTAGACCAGTGTATAAATCACATAAGCTTCTTACGGTCCCATGCATCTATATTTATGAAACCGCAAAATTTGTTAAATTGAACTCCTCACTTTTTGAAGCCAAAAACAACTTTAACAAACGAAAAGCTACACAGTATTTATTAAATTTACCTGTGCCACGGATAGAACTATTCAGACGCAGTTGTGTATACATGGCACCACTTGTATATAATTCATTACCTAGTTGGATAACACAACTACCGTACAAAAAGTTCTGTCCGGTTTTGAAAAAATGGCTGATATCTCATAGTTTTTACTCAGTTGGTGAATTCCTCAATAAAAAATCGTGTCAGTCTTATCATTTCAGAAATGCATTGTAGTTAAAAGTTACTTTGTACTACCTACTTCCTTGACTATAATATGTATAATGTATGTGTGTGTGTGTTTAATATAAAATGCAGGTATCCTATAGAATTTTAACTTTATACACATTGTGTATACCTACATTTTTATTTGTGTAAATTTGCATGCCAACACCAAATGGCGAAATGTGTCTAAGCACTTTAAATATTTATGTACCATCTCTGTACCTACCACATTTTAAGCAAATAAATGATTTTGATTTGATTTGATTTGATTTATTGTTTCTATTCTTGGCAAGTGGTTGAGCGATTGACTGCTGCGCAGCGTGTTGCGGGTTCGAATCCCGCCCAGGGTAAATATTTGTGTTGTGAGCACTTGTGTTTGCCTTATGTCCATCTATATACGTTACATAGTTGTTGTTTATCTATATACGTGTGAGTACATAACTACTACACTAATATACAATATTTACACTATAAAATAAAAAAGGAAAGCCTATACTTAACTATTAAAAACTAAAAAAAAAACGAAATTATGACAATAAGGCAGCAAAAAATTCCTCCCACATCCCACCTTGGACGGCAATGCTTAACGCTGTCCGAGGTATTTTTTTTAAAATGGGACAAGCCCCACACTATTCCCTAACCACTGTAACTCCTGTAAGCCAGAATCAACAGTGGCGACCACCAGAAAAGCGCCAGAGCAATGAAGGTCGACGAGTTCCAGAGAAACGATTCAACTGTCTTGGATCCCGCAACGAAATTAACCAGAAAAGAACAGCGGAGGAGTAAGAAAAACATATTTTCCACTTCCCTCCAAATCAAGCAGGAGACAGAACAGAACTAGGCCAATAGGCACAAAGGGACGTTTACAACTGGGAGAAACCCAGTTGCTAAGCACCACGGATTATAATTGACATAATTAATGGGCCCTAAAAAAGTGAACTGTAACATCAAAATTTGATTCCAATAATAGGTATCGCAAAAACGCTTGAACGCACGGAAATTAGTTCTAGTTTCCACAAGGTCCGCATAATAAACTGCACCGGATGTAGCCTGTACACTATCCAACATAATATTGCGTTCTTTCTGCCAAAGAGTACACTCCCATAAGATATGATGTGCAGATTGTTCGTATTCACAGTCAGATGTAGAACATTGACACAAAGGCGAAGCAACAAGCTTTAAAGAAAATAATTTACTTTTAAAGTTGCCATGTCCTGTTAGAAATTGTGCAACACAGTGGTCCACCTCTAGCCATGTCCTGGCTAGCCGCTCACGAACGGATCGAAAGAACTGATGAAGGTGACGGCCCTTGCTAGAATCATCCCACCTACACTGCCACTCGGATAAAAGTTCCTCCCAGACGTCAGTCTGTGGTTTAAATAATCTAGAGATCTTAGCGCGGTCACGTTGAGTTAAAAAGTTTGCGTCCATGGTCTCTCGCGCGGAATAGTACATTGCAGCACGTCGTTGCACCTCAAGATCGACTGGAAGCACGCCTGCTAAAACCGGAAGGGCTTCAGTACTAACGGTCCTATATGCTTTACATAAAAATATTAAAGCCAAACGTTGACTTTGAAGCAATTTACGTCGTACCGCCCCTATGGTGGCCCTATCAGCCCAAACAGGTGCCCCGTAGCACATACATCCCAAATAGGTAGCCCCATAAATAGCTTTTAAAGTTAAAAATGTTGGACCCCAAGTGGCTTTAGATATACTCGTCAAGGCATAAAAGTTCTTTTTAGCTTTTTCACCAACTGTTTTTATGTGGTCAACAAATGAAAAGTTTTTCTCTAAGACCAGACCAAGGTAGCACACTGATTGTTTTCTTTTAACGGGAACGTTATTAAATTTAATACTAGGCCATGATTTAAGATTACCTTTTAAAATAAGTTGATAGGTTTTGTGAGGTGCAAAGGTTAGACGGTTTCGGTCGCCCCACTGAGATATTAAGCGAAGGCAAGTGTCAGCCAAATTCTCAAGCTCAGCCCGGGTACTTGCCTGAATAAGCAGAAGGCCATCGTCCGCGTAACCGGTTAATGAACAACCGCAAGGAAGTGGAATCGCAAGCAAATCATCAAAACCTACATTCCATAAATATCTGATAACTGAACCTTGAGGACATCCCATGGTTAGAGCCTTCGACATAGAATGATGTCCAAGTTTGAGCTTCGCGGAGCCGTTTAAAAAGTACGAGTAAACAAGAGTATAGATGTTTCTGTAACAACCACGGGTTTTCATCTTAAGTAGTAGCATAGGCCACCATGCGTTATCGAAAGCCCCTAAGGTATCCAGAAAGATCCCAATGACGTATTGATGTTCGGACGAATTAACAATTTTCCTAACAGATAGTGCCGCGTCGACGGTAGATTTCCCTTTGGTGAAACCGAATTGATTATTATGAAATTTTGGTCCATCCGGTAGCAAACGTGGAACGAAAACTCCTGGAGCGCCTTGCTCCAGGAGTTTTCCCAAAGATGGTAGTAGTGTTATAGGCCGGTACGACTTCGGGTTATCCGGGGGCTTGTCGCCACTCTTTGGGATAATCCGTATAAAGCCACGTCGCCATATACGAGGAAAAATACCTTCCGCAATGCACCGGTTATAAACAGTTAAGATCACGTCACCCGCTGTTTTACACGCTTCTATAATCATTCTATTAGATATTTTATCTTCACCTGATGATTTGTTGACTGGTAGTCTCTTGACAACGTTTATGAACTCGTTAGTGGATGGTAGATCTGACGCTGGTGATTCAGGTGGCACCGAAGCCCACGGTCTGATCTGTTGGTGGTATTCGTTGTCGTTCATAGGTGAATCATCGGGTATCAGAGTATTAAGTAGAACTTCCGTTATTTCTTCGATACCGGTGGTATGTTTATTATTTACTTTAATGTTTTGGACATACGCAAGGTCGACTGATCTATTAGCCTTAAACTCGTGATATAAAGGAGACCACGGACCTTCTTTATCTAGTTTTACAACAATTTTACGCAGTAAATTACCCTTAGATTTTTCCACCGACGCTTTGTAGCGTGACTTGGCAACTCTAAACGTATTTAATGCAAAAGTCAGCAGGTTCCCGGTAACCTTACGTTTTTTAAGCTTATTAAGCTGTCTACGCGCTCTGCGATAAATTTTACGTTGTTCAACTAAATAGTCACTCCACTGTCCGAGGTATGTATTCAAATGTATTTGTGTATGTATGTCAGCACCCATAGAACGGGATCCCTAGTTTGGGGTCAGATGGCCGTGTGTGAAATGTCCCCACATATTATTATTATTATTAATTCGTCTTTCATGTAGTCGTGATCGTGGCGTACTGTGCACATTGTGCACGTGACTGTGGTGATCAATAAGTTAAAAAAGCAGTAGGTATCTACTTATTAACTGCTGTATAGTAACTCTGTCTGTTACGCTTTCACGATGAAACGGCCGAACCGATTTTGATGAAATTTGGCATGAAGATAGCTTGAACCCTGGGAAAGGACATAGGCTACTTTTTAATCTGCGACTTCATCTGCATCCGTGATAACCGACATTCACGCGGACGAAGTCGCGGGCAAAAGCTAGTCAACAGTTGACTAGTTACTATAGAACCCAAAAAAACTTGATATGATGTAGGTAGACATATCGGTAGGTACCTACATATTTAAAGTTGAGTAGATTGGCGCAGAGGCGAGTTTTTAATTAAATTAACCGGCTATAATTATTTGGTTTGGATAAGCAAAGTGTGCTGTGTCATTCATGTCAGATAACAAACCTGCGTCTTTGCCAAATGTTATCTAACGAATTGGTTTCGGTCGTGAAAATTAAATAAGCGGTAATTTTTGTCTAATACTTAGTAACCATGTGTCTTGGTTTGTAAATAGTGGGCAGTGCAAAAATGGGTGATTAGATAGAACCATCTTACACCCAGTGCCAATTATAAAGACGATAAGTTTGTTTCCCTTTAAATTTACAATCGGCTATCCAGAGCCATAATTAGATGAGGTCTGGGTCGGAATGTTTAGTTGCTATTCTTGGCGGAAAACTTCAGTTTCTTTCATCGAGTTCAAGTAGGTATGATGTGCCACCTCTTGAGGCGTTTTATGTTTTCTTTGTCTATCAGCAGCTCTTTAGCCAGTGTTTTATTGAGATTTTCTTTGTACTTTTTGCTGTAGTTGTTGATTTTCTCTTTTACTGTCGGCATTTCGAAATTACTCGCGTATTTCTGTGTTTTTAACAAATCAGTGTGCGCTAGGGCGAATCTATTGCGGTTTTTTGTGCTGCAGCCCAGAAAGCCCCGTGAATATAGGGCCCTCTGGGGGCCCTATTGTCTTCAATAGGGTCTGCCCTATTGAAGCCAATGTACAATAATATGAATGTAAAAAGAAAACAATCATAAACATATACCTACACGCTGAAATTTAAATGGTTGTTTTCCCGCGGCAGAACGATTTGCCCTCAGTAGTACTGTAGTAATCGATTCATAGTTAGACTTAAAAAATAAAAAGGTTTTTTTATTTTTCAAATTTGCGGGTTCGATTCCCGCCCAGGGTAAACATTTGTGTGATGAACACTTGTGTTTGCCTTGTGTCTGGGTGTTGTTTATCTATAAAAAATGTATTTGTGTATGTATATCAGCTGTCTGACACCCATAGTACAGGGTCGCCCTAGTTTGGGGTCAGATGGCCGTGTGTGAAAAATGTTCCCACATATTATTTATTATTATTATTATTGTGTTTCGATAATACCTCGCGCAGTCAGCCATTCGCGCTGTATCACTATTGGTTCGGGGTCGCTAGTTTTCCACAGTTCTAAATCTGCCGTTTTTTATTAATCGATTGTACACACGGCTACACATCAAGCTATACATTTCCAGTATAAGCTGACCTGGCATTGTATGGAAATCCTTTACAATGCGAGATCAGCATTAACTAGAAATGTATAGCTTGATGTGTAGCCGTGTGTACTACCAAGACAAAATTTTCGCTTCGGGAAAATAACCACCAAAATTTCAGCGTGTATATCATTATTGAAATCAGTTTTTTTTTACCAAATGGCAATTAGTTGATTCATTTGCAGGGCCCTAAGTAGTACCTACCTATTAGCCCAGGGACCCACCAACTCATAATAATAATAATAATAAATTGTTTTATTACCACAAAGTTCAAGTACATTGCACTGTATACAGATTAGTGTTCTTAATTTAGCATTAGAAAAGTACAATAGGTTCAACCCTGTCCCCTAAACTAGGCTAGGCCTGTATCTTAGGGGGCAGTGTCCGGCCATAGCGTATGCTTTTATAATTATATTGTGGCAGACGTGCCAGTGGACTGTGTCAAGTGGGTGCATTTTTACTCTTGTGGTATTAGAGAATGGAGAGCGAGAAAGTGAAGAGTGAATTCTTTAAGAGCAAATGTTTGATGATTGTGTGTGGGAAATTTTGAGAAGTTTTGTGATAGTGTTAAGTGTAGTGAATGTATGTTGTAGTGTGTTATGGGTGTGGGAGTGTTTAGCGCGTGTGCGAAAAATAGGTGGTTTACATAAAGAGGATGTTTATTAAGTGATGTAGGTTAAAATTGTTTCTGTTTCATGATAGTCTTGTTTTAGCAGCCATTCAATTACTGTACGTTTTAGCTTAAACCTGGGGAGACCGAGAATATTTAGTTTTTTATTTACTTTATTATAAATGTGCTTACTTATTACGTAAAATTGGTGCCTTGCAAACTTGGTTTTAATTTGGCTGCTGGGAATTATATGTTTACGTTTAGTAGGGTCGGGGGGAGCCAGACTGCGATGTGTCCTAAGAATTGACTGAAGCACAAATAGCTGTCGTACAGTTAAAACCTTACAGTCTGCATAAAGTTGTGATGTTGGATATCTGCGTGGTTTCTTTGTCATTACTTTAAGGATTGCTCTTTGTGCCCTCTCAACCCTCAGGAGACCAGTCTTTTTGGCTCCACCCCACACATTGATACAGTACCCGAGCACCGATTGGCATAGGGCAAAATACACCATTTTAAGGACATCATGAGCAGCTGACCCCCTAAGTGATTTAAAGATAGAGATAAGTCGCATTGTTCGGGTGGTAAGGGTGTCTAGGTGTTTGTCCCATCTTAGTCCGTTGTCTATATGGATGCCGAGGTATTTTACGCTGTCATCTCTTCTTAATTTTGGACAGGAGCAATGTGTTTACGGATTTGTACATGAGTGAGCCGTTATGGAGAAAGTACTTGGTGGTTTCATGTTGCAGCGAATAGCAAATGGAACATATGAAGTTTTGTCCAGATTTAATGTCAGTAGGTTAGAGTTAAACCATTGCATGATTCTACATAGGGCAGATTCAGCGTTGCTTTTAACGTATTCCCAAGAAGGACCGTGGACGATAATTGCGGTGTCATCTGCGTAGGTGTATATGTTGCAGTTTAGGAGTGTCATATTGCAGAGATCGTTTATGTAGATTTGAAACAATGTCGGTCATCATGGTCCGCCTCTGGCTGAAGATCGTTCTACGTGCAATGTTTTGAATTCTTTCCAGAATCTCTATATTAGAGTTGCTAGCAGATCACCAGAGCTCATTCATTAGGTCCTAATTGGTCTTATTTATCGGACTTGGAAATACAAGTACATAGTTTGTTGCTGATATAGAATCGGGATGGTTGACTTATCAGCAATGGCTGACTCCTCAGTTGCATATTTGGTTCGGTTCTCTTTGCTTTAACATGGTTTGCCTAGGTCAACTTCCTATCAAGGTGAAACCTAAGTAGATGGTGGGCAAAGCTTTATCTTCCTAGTGAACAGGAGCGCAATCCTCTTTTTTAAAAGAGAAGTGTAGATAAGACAAATCATTCAAGGTATGAGGATATTGAGGACACTAAAACAGTACAGTATCTAGGTTGGTAGCCAATTGAGTAATTTCCGTTCAATTATGCTCTGCAAGTACG
Source organism: Charanyca ferruginea (assembly GCA_947361185.1). Classification (NCBI taxonomy): domain Eukaryota; kingdom Metazoa; phylum Arthropoda; class Insecta; order Lepidoptera; family Noctuidae; genus Charanyca; species Charanyca ferruginea. The sequence continues at coordinate 10,543,764 of OX376058.1, forward strand.
ACGCTCTCGTCACATCGTCTATATCGCGGTGGACCTCGACCTCAGCGACAATATTTAAAGGTTCGGCCACACGGGAGCGAATAACCCACGGGTGCTATTAGAGACAGTAGCAAGAGCGTCGCCAGTACTCGCCAGCTGATGGCCTAGCACGTTGATATATGGTGGATAGGAAACGTATACATTTTAAATACTGTCAAAGTCAAAGTCAAATTATTTATTTCAATTAGACCATTAAAAAGGCACTTTTGAACGTCATAATAAAAAAATATAAAGTTGATTCTAGTTGCCCATTCCAAAAGGTAGTTTCGTATGGAGAAGAATGGGCAAGAAACTCCACTCCAAAGGCACGTGTAGCTTTAGGAATCTCTAGGGTGAGGCAACTGCCCCTACCTGCCCCCCTTGGCGACGCCCTAAGACAGTAGTATTTGTTTGGACAGGCAACCGGTTTCCGTCTGCAAGTTGCCCGCTCTGGAGTGGCCTACTCATCATCTGCCTAGCCTTTTCCCAACTATCTGATGTAGAATCCTCTACCGTAGGATCGTGATCGGACATGTCTTTGCACTGTGGGCGCATAATTAGGAAACGGGATCAAGAGAAATAAACTCCATTAGTAGTATGGTGCCGTGACCACGTCTTAACAATTACTGTTCATTTATATCGACACCATACACCTAGACGACCCACGGTATACAAAGGCGCTTGTGTTTTTATTTTCAAGTGCATACGTCATGCCAGTATCCGACATTTATGTTTGGGTCGGCTTCCAGTCTAACCGGATACAGCTGAATACCAGTGTTTTACATGGAGTTACTGTTTAGCTGACCGCCACAGCCCACTTACTTGTGAGACTTTTTGGCTTCAGAGTACCCATAACGACTGTCATCATCGAATGACAGCCGGAACCATCGGCTTTACGTGCTTTCCAAGGCACGGAGGAGTATCGGTATGAAATGGATGGTCACAAAGATACATACGGCATACCTACCTATTTAACGCTTGGCAAACAAAATATTGATGCAGCTATCGTGCCCTATCACCTTATAATGAGCAAAAACTACTTACGACGTAATTATTTATATAATATTTCTCACTTTCAGATATTTATCAGTTGTTGTGCTGTGAATACGTGTATCTTGCCACTCCGCTAAGGTTAGTTCAATATTATTCTGTTTTACATTTTAAATGACGTAAAGTAATCTTTTCTAGTACCTACATTCATTGTTCATTGCATATTCTTTGAATAAAATGCTTGTAGCGATAAGACTGTCTTTGTTCTGTTCAATATTTGTATGTGAATTACCTCTTGATACTTATCGCCCTGTAAATGTGATTAAAGCTCATTTCAGACTATGCTATAATATACTAGCTTATAGAATATACCTACTTAGTACATAGCACAACAATATCGCTCACCATACATTTATTTAGAACACATTCACACTTTGCTATTCTATGTAGAAGGTGACTGGTAATTAGTGTACGATACTAAAACACGTGATTATGTTCATGATAACAAACAACTTTCCCGAAGAAAAAATGTTTTTTGTACTGGTTCACTTTTATCACAATAACACAACAGCCGTATGAAATTCACGCGCGCGCACGTCTGTGACCTAAAGTGAACCTGTACAAAAACATTTTTTTTTCGGGAAAGTTGTTTGTTATCATGAACACAATGACGTGTTTAAGAGCGCGTATCCGATTCGTGACGAAAATTTCACGTTTTTGCGTTTTGCCCAGAGCAATATCGTAATTATGTGAGCAGATTATTTAAAGACAATGTACAGTTTTAGAAAGATTAAGTCTTGATTTAGACAGCTACAGAGTAAAAATATAATTTTTGCTACAGAGTAAAAATACAACCATTACAATATGCCAAAATATTTTGTTTTATGCGTTTTTCCAACAGTATATTATACAGTCATAAAGACAGCTACAGAGCAAAAATTACAAAAATATTACTATTATGTATTAAAAAACAATGTTGAAAAAGTAGAAAATTGGTTCACTTTGACAATTTTTTTTCACCAGTATTTGAATAAAAACATAACTGATATATTTATTTTATGAAAGTAAATGATATGCTTAATACACAGAATATTTTTCAGTCTGTTATACGAGCTCATTTATTTTAGACAATTATTTTAAAAGGCCCTGTAAAACATCGCGCGCTGTCGTTTGCCGATCAATTTCAATGATTCGTGCTTATTTCGTGCGTATTTCTTTTTCTGATGCACACACACCGACCATTGTGTTTTACTAGTGTGTGTCAATGCTCCTACGCCATTCTATCAATCATTTAGATTTTGAGTTGCGCTAAATCGAATACGCGCCCTTAAGTATCGTACACTAATTACCAGTCATAGGGTGACTGGTAATTAGTGTACGATACCTAGTCTTGCCATAAATATTGTCACGAAGAAATTTTTTTTTAAATTCAAATAATATTTATTACTTTTACGGTGTGTTACTTTAATACATAAATATAAAACAATTTAAAATATAAAAAGCTTATTCGAAGTGGTCTCCATTGGCTGCAATACAGTCCTTTAAACGTTGAGGCCAGTTATCAATAGAAGCACGCACTCTTTCCATGGGAAAATTCTTCACTGCCAATCGTATGGATTGTTTTAGGGACTCCAAATTATCATGACGTTTAGAGCAAGCCGTACTCTCTAAAACTCCATAAATTATAATCCAGCGGATTAAGATCGGGACTAGACAACGGCCAGTATTCAGCTCTGATGAAGTCCGAAACGTTCACTTCCAACCAAGACTGCGTGGACCGAGCTTTATGACCCGGCGCCGAGTCTTGTTGGAAGGACCATACTTGGTTATTGAACATGGCGTTGTTAAGGGGCTTAACTACCTTCTCAAGAATGGTATCTTGATACACTTGTGCCGATGTTTTGATACCTTTTTCACAAAAATATGGCTCAGTCACTCCTTCATAGCTAACACCCCACCAAACCATCACTGAAGTCGGATAATGCCCACGTTGCACTCTGTCGACTAATTGGGAAGCTTCCTGAGAGCTTTGAGCATAAATACGGTCAATTTGTTTGTTAAAATGTTGCTCAATTGTAAAGATTTTCTCATCCGTAAACAACATTTTTCTGTGACCTCCCTTTGCGTACCGCTTCAGTAGTTGTTTCGATTTTACCACCCTATTCTTTTTTAAATTATCAGTTAAAAATGACCTGTGCGTCTCTTATAGGCTGCAAGTCCTAAGTCATCTTTTAAAATACTCGTCATGGTTCTGGGTGCTATCTTCATCTCCCGAGATAAAATCTTTTGCTTTCGGTCAAGATTTCTTTGAATTCTTTCCCTTACTGCTTTGACCACCTTTTTCGTACGAACACTACGTGGATGGCCAGATCTTTTTCTGTCACAAACAGAGGAGGTCTCATTGTACCTATTAATAGCCCGGTACAAAAACATTTGACTAATACCAAGCGTATGGAGAGTTTTAAAAATTGCATTTGGCTCCATACCAACTTTATGTAATGATCACAGCGATTGGGTTCTCTTTCTCACCCCACTCCATTTTAATATCGCAAAATATTGTACAATGTATTGGCGCTAAAATTAGAAAACTCAATGAACAATTATATAAAAATGACGATTCCAAATTCAAATGTAATATCTTTCTTATTTTTAATTGTAACAGTATTTATGGCCAGATTAACCCGGGTACGAGCAAGTATCACTGTGATTTTTTCAATTTCATAATTATGTTAGGTACTTTCTAAGTTTATCTTGGACAGTTGGACATCACTGACATTGATTTAGGAAAAAATCGTGAGAAAACCTGGACTTATAATTAATTTAAGTCTGGAACCGCTAATCCGCCTTGAGCAAGCGTGGTGATTTAATGTTCGTGCTTTCTCTGTATGAGAAGAGGCCTTTGCCCTGAAGGGACAGTTATAGGCTATTATTATTATTATATTTATCGCGCTTGGGGTAGGCAGATATGCTCGCTCACTTAACTATACTATACTTACATAATTAAACGAACTTACCTGAAGTGAAGTTCTATTGTAATTATACGAAGAGCTTAGTCCGAGATACCTACTGGGTCTTCCACCCGCCTGTTACTGTTCCAGTCTGTTATTTTGGTAGTAGTGTAGGTAATTAAATCGTTCGATCGAATCGTTTCGAGTAACTCTTTTCAAGCAAAGACCTCAAGCTCAGCAGTCGCGCTTGTAACCGCTACACCAGCGCCATAGATCTTACTTACTTACGTGTATTACTAAATTATAAATTCCGTTACAGATGACACTCCGGTGGGGCATCGTGACAGCCGGACGAATCAGCCATGACTTCGTCAACGCCTTTAACTCGTATCCTAACAAGCAAGATCAGGAAATAGTTGCTGTGGCCGCCAGGAATAAGAAGAAAGCTGCTGAATTTGCAAAAACACACCACATTCCTAAAGTATTCGATTCTTACGAGGCGTTGGCGCAGAGCAAAGATGTTGGTACGCAAACTTTAAAATCATAGAAGTTTAGTGCGTTTTAGAGTAATACTTTAGTGCAAGGGTTAATTAGGTTTACTTCTGTCAAAACCAACCAATTCAAGTCAAAACGGCATGGTCAAAAGTGACCTAAGAATTAACACTTATGAAACCTTTTCAATAATTACCAGTTTTCATTTCAATTTACATTACAATTATTACAATAGAACATTTTAAAAAGTAATTCATTTCGTTGTAATTTGTTCACTCAACATACAAATATCCTTACAGGCTAGACCCAATGCGATATTGTAGCACACTATAACTCTAACGCTAACATAAATAAATAGTTTAATCGTTACTATAACAAATCCTATAACTTTTATTTTCTTGATGGTTATGGCAGTCTCGTTATTTTGTCATTCGCATGACGCACACGCAAGTTATAATCGTATTCGTATGCTCCAATTTTATGGGTAAATCCAGCATTTCCCCAAATGCTTTAGCATTAAAAAAAAATTAGCATAATTATGGCATATTCTTTAGCCATATGTTTAAAAAACAAAATTGCGTTATTAAACGTAAAAGTTCCTGAGAATGCATATTTTTAGCATTTTCTAAACGCACATCATAATATATTTTTCATCCCACCATCTCGCAAAGAGTATTTTTAATCTTCAATATCTGAGTGGAAAAGCCGTTTTTATTCTCTAGAGGATAAAGTAAATTTATCTTCAATATCTGAGTGGAAAAGCCGTTTTTATTCTCTAGAGGATAAAGTAAATTGAATTTAGAACATCGTGTGCACTAAGTTTGTGAATTAAAAAAAAACATTAAACCTATTTACTGCTACCTCTATGGTGCCGAATATATCATACAACTTTTTTTTTATTTGTTAAAAACTCAGACTTTGTAAACGTTTTTTTTTTGCATTTAGTCATTTCCTCGCTGAGGTGGAATGAAAAGTTACGTGTTGCACTCGAGTGCAAAGATTTTTCACCTCGTGCTCTTTTGATTCCCTCGCTAACGCTCAGGATTCTAATTTTGAATCACTCGCTGCGCTCGTGATTCAATTTTAGAATCCTTCGCTTGCTCGGTCATCAAAATTGAACACGCGGTTAAAAAGCAACTTTGCACTCTTGTATAACAAATAACTATTTCACTTCTCTTGCTCAAAAAGGCCGTCATTGTAGCATACCAGAGCGGGGATAAAATAGCATTTCATCCTCTAGGGGTAAAAGTTTTTTTTTTAATTTTTGTGTGTCAAATATGACAATGAGCCTACAAAAACGAAAAAATCTTTAGTCATAAGTAGAATAATCATGAATAAAGACTCGACATATTACTGTTTCATAAAAAAAGAACCTCATTTTAATTTTTAAAATGGGTCTAAAATCGGCGATCTCTGGTAGAATGCATGCAATGTGTTGCGACTACAGAAGAAACAAAAAAAAAGACATTGGCGCGAAATCTTTATAATTTTTCTCTAATTGCAAATTGAATTGGTAGTGACCGTAATTCATTTCTCGCAATCGTACTGAAAAGTATAGTGTAACACACGGCGCTAAAACCCATTAAAACTCGGTTTCTATTTACTCCCTCGCTAAAGCTCGGGAGTAAAACTACCTCGTATATAATGGTAATTTTAGCTCCTTGTATAACAATCTACTATTGTGGAGTTGGGAACACTGACCGTATGTTTCTATTGGCCTAATTATAACCCCAAAATCTAAAAATGTTTTGGATTTTTACAATTCTCAGAAGTCTCCGTGATTTTAATTTAGTTTCAATCGATTATGTGCATTATTTAGAACACAGAAAGTAAATTCACGTCCCAGTTGGTTCTTAGGCAAACGACGCCGAACAATATTCTTTCTCACATTTTGGATATTTACTTAACAATGATTAATTTAAAGATTAAGTTTTGGGTGCACATTGAACTGTTCCTACATCTTTTACAGTCGTTTTGGGTAGTCAGAAGCCAGAATTAACAACCAGTCTTACCAAGGAGTAGGTATCGTGTTACCCAGTAACTGGGTTGTGGAAGTCAGACAGGTAGTCGGTCCAGGTAAAACTCTGGTATTCAGCTGCATCCGGTGTGACTAGAAACCGACCCTAACATAGTTCAGAAAGGTTAGGCAGATCGTGAATTTATTTAATGAGGGATTGTGGATACTTTATGTAGGTACTAAAGTAAAGTAATTCAATTTTGTTTGCAACAATAATACTTTCTTTTCTTCTACTCGCACTGATGTAACATACCTAGTTAGTAATAAGATTTATTGTTCTCATGTAAGTGGCAATTGTCTTAATGAGAAATAAAGTTATTTAAACTGAGAGTAGGTAGGTAGGTACCTATGTTCAATAAATTATCTCATAAACGGTTGTGTAAACTATGTTAGTGCATTGCTATATAATGAAAGTTATCCGTACCAAATATGTATAAATCAATGTTTTAACGATAGTTAATTGAAAAGAGCTAATAATTATCTAACAAATATAGCTAATAAATATCTAACTTACCATAGTTATTGTATTGAATAACTGCGTCAATACTCGGATTGAGTTCGGTAACTATAAAATAGGTACGTAAGTACCGTATTGTTTCAATTCTTTACAATCATTAATTTACATAACAGTACCTAGATAGTTAGTTATTTACTTAATTTGCCATTATTCATGCATGACAACAATTGGTGCACATTTCTTAAGGCGTGAGTAGGAAGACGAAGATTTGTTATGGATGTGGCATTTGTACATGGTTATAAACAAGCACTTTTTTATAATTAAGTAGGTAAGGACAGTGTAATCAACTGGCTCCCCTTTTTCGAAGGAATTTTAATATGTGAGGGGTAGCAAGTTGATGACGCTGTGATATTATTTAAGTAAGATTTCAATTCTCCTTCCCAAAATTATAAAGACCCGTTTATTACACAAATTAAATAGGCTATTCAGTTACAGGAGCGAAACATAATTTAGATACAGAGGTCTTCTAATAATCGAGTTTTTGGTTTTAATAGGGACCACTCTTATACGGTCCTCCGAAGCCAGATACACCAAAATAACGTTAACCCATACTATAGAGGTGTTTCTCCTGTATCGTGGGTGCGTTTATAACCATATAAACTCACATACACAAACATCCCGATCCGGAACAATTTTGTAGGCCGAAAAAATATTTGTTCAACCAATCGCTCAACCATTGCACCAACCGTGTCGTCAATACAACACGTCTTCTGTGATTGATAATTCTTACATTACCTAGTTGACATGATGATATGCCAATACAGCCATCTTCAGCCTTCTCTCTTCCAAAAAGGATATTGGCTTATCAGTCTGCCCAGATACAGTTGAATTTCGGTTAATACTGATAGTATCATTTTAAAGGCATAATTTTCTGCTACAGATGTGGTGTACATCGGTTCTTTGAACTCCGAGCACTACGACCTGTCAATGCTTTTTCTTCGCCACGACAAACACGTGCTATGCGAGAAACCATTTTGTCTGAATGCAAAACAAACTCGCAGTGTAATAAACTTTGCAAAGAAGAAGAATCTATTCGTGATGGAAGCTGTGTGGACCCGCTTCTCTCCTGCTTATGCTGATTTGGAAAGAGATATCCAGAACGGAAAACTTGGCGACGTGAAGTTCATTGAAGCTGACTTTGGAATTGTTAGTCCGGAAGACAGGACCACTCAGTAAGAATTTAATTATACAATCATATTTGCTATACCTGTTGTCATTGCCATAGAATTAGGGTTGGTAAAGAAACTACTGATTACCTTCGCAATACCATTATCTAATCCATTTAAAATTGACCCTGATGAATGGTCTGACGATATCATCTACAGTCTTTACATCAGGAGTATAGTCATCCAGAGCCTAATTGAGGAAGTAGGTACCTCAACTTGTCCGATTACAAAAGATCTTTCACTGGCAGAAAACTACGACACTGTAGACTGCTATAGACTATGTTTTATGGTGTAGATTCTTGCCGTGCAATAACGAAGCCGCGGACAGAAACGAATTACGTTCGATTACGATTCGTAATTCGTTTCTGGCTAAGTAGCCAGAAAGTTCCATATTCATTTAATTTCTGAAACCAACTTTAAAAACGAAGGTTGATCTTTACCTAAAAGACTTACGTACATTTAAAAATAATTTCCAACGTTTTATTTAAGATATACGCTAAAAAGAACATTTAGCGGTATGCAAATACCGCGTTTCTTTCACTTATTTGGTACCTACTTAACGATAATTTTATTGTTGTGAAAAACACTTTCTGCTAGTTCTTAAAATATCATTCAATTGTTATGTTCAATGTATAACTACGTGCTTAGGACGTTTACTAGATGCTAAGGGGGTATTTCAATACTATTTTTTGATCTCTAAACTTTTTAATAGCAATCATTTTCATTTCACCAACATGAATAGCGACGATGACATGATTAACTACATACATACACATAAATTAAAGGAAATAAATAAAGAAGTAAAATATTAATTGTTTATTTATTCAAAGTAGCAGGTTCATCGCAGTGGTTAGGTACAATTAACATAAATAGCTGTAATGTTACAAAAATCTATATTAACAAAAATGAAACCCTGTGGCCTAATCCAACAGGCCTGTGCAAAACAGGGGTAATTTTAAGTTAGGAATGTCGCTCTACCATTACATATTATGAATTGAACATTATGTGTGAATGTACCTAAGTATAATTTATTAGGATTACTTGAAGCTGTAAAAAAAAGAAATGAGGTAAATTGTAAAAGAAGTGAGTCGATGGTGTGTGTGATTAGTTAAAGATGTTGAGGTTGTGTTTTATGCGAGAGGGTGTATTGTGTAGATATTATGTAATTGTATGTGTTGAAATTTTTTATATCAAGCAATAATTATGTACTGATTAAAATCTCATAAATTTCTCAAAGACATACTTACGTACTTACTTAAGAGAAATAAAGTTTAGCGCTCGTCATGCAGTTAAGGCGCTACCCCGACCAAAAGTGCGTTTTTCTTCTATATTCAGGGACTATTAACTCATTAATTAAGAGAAACAAACTATATCTCAAAGCATATTAATGTTCAATATCCTATCATCACATTCCACGTTCTTATTTTTTTATGTATCCAATATACACCTAAATCTCCCCGTAAAAAATAACTAAAATAATTGAAAACATGTCTTTTTTGCTTAAGTTGATGTGTTATTAATTTGAGGATTACACTATTAGATAGATAAAAATCTTTATAATTCAAGTTTTATTTTAGATCGTTTTTCTTTTTTTACAACAAAAAAACCCAAAAATTGTGCTAATTTCGATTCTGCGGCCAATAGGAAATGTATGGTCAAGGTTATTTGGTCAGGGAAGCGCCTTAAGTAGTAGTTAGTAGGTATTTCAATAAATCTGGCTAGTTGGTACCTACATCGTAATAAATTACTCAAACGAGTGCGATGTCAAGCGGCTGAACGTCCGGTAAATGTGCCGTCTCCGTTAGTTTTATCGGATCGCCATTATGTGAATCCAAATACATATGTTAATATGCATCCGACACGTTTGTCGGCCCGATAAACTGCCGGTCCGACCTAATGTGAATCAAGTCTGTGTATAGAGATACCGAGTCATCTATGAAATGTCAGTTTTTACATGACTACGGCAAAGCCAAAGGAGGGTTATGATTTTGACAGGCTATGTATGTATGTATGTATGTATGATGAACATACATAATGTTCGCTCATAGCTCCTAAACTACTTATCAGAACTGAACAATTGAGGTATCGTTAGAAGCGTCTTGATCGTCCGCTGGTTATAGGCTATATTACGTGTCACCGAATCCAATGTGGCGCCCTCTGGCGGTCAAAAAAACCAGGATAAAAAAAAAAATGACAAGCATACCGTGTTTGGTATCATTGGAAAGGGATTCACTAGTATCTTTCAAATATATAATATTTAGTTGTGACTTGTCACAAATTATTTAAGAAAAAGGAAAGATTACCAAATAAATTAAGATACGCATACCGTGTTTGGTATCATTGGAATAGGGTTCACTAGTACCTTTTAAATATATAATACTTAGCTGTGACTTGTCACGAATGATTAAAAAAAAATAGATTACCAGTACATTTAAACTCCAAAATGGTTTAAATAAAAAAATAAAGTTTAAAAACTAAAACCCGACTACAACAAAAAGTGATCTAAAAAGTACGAAACAAGAAAATATTTCACACAGAAATCAAGACATAGGTACAAAATGGTCAAGGTAAAGCCGTGGTTGCATGCCATTATAATTCGTGTTCATCGCACCCATACGGGATACAGGCATGCAACCACGGCTTTACCTTGACCATTTTGTACCTATGTCTTGATTTCTGTGTGAAATATTTTCTTGTTTCGTACTTTTTAGATCACTTTTTGTTGTAGTCGGGTTTTAGTTTTTAACTTTATTTTTTTTTGAACATATATTTTGTAGAAAATTAAACAAAGTCTGCCTGTTTGAGTTTTTTAAGTTTGTTGGATATCAACGCTACACCACTCTTTTCATAGATAACTTCTCTGGATTGTAATGATTCTGTATTTAAATTACAAACCTGCTGTAAAAGCTGCTGTTTCCGATTTAACTATAAAATAATTTGACTTTAATTTTTTTAGTTCTTTTTTTATAATTTTTGTAAAATTGTTAATGCTTAAAACATAGTAGGTACCGCTACAAGTGTCTTGCAAATTAGGTTTTTTATGTTAAACACCTGATGGAGCATAATATAACTTTCTCTCCCTTGAATCAGACGTAGGCAAACCGCCATGTGTCCTGAGAATCTAAACAATTTTGTGTTTTTCAATTTAAATACCGGTTATTTGGTAAACATCTAATTACAGATATCTTTTTAGGTTAATTGTTACTGTAGACTTTTAATTTATTTACTTCTATTTTTCGAAAACATATATAGCTTAATGTGGTTAATAAATTACCCGATGACTACATGTATAGGTACTTAATAATATAATAAAGCTGAAGATTTTGTTTGTTTGAGCGCACTAATCTCCGGAACAACTGGTCCGATTATGAATTTTTTTTCGGAAATTGCAAGCTACATTAACAGTCACTGCTATAGCACAGTATAAATATTAGTACTACCGTACAGTAGTGACACGCTCCGCCTCCCTCTAAAACCGTTCCTCACCTCGCCCGGCGTCGAACTACTGCTCTGGGAACTGCGTTTTTGTTCGAGCGGCGCGTAGACACGCACACACACGCACGTATCTGTACAGTCTGTTATTTTAGTAGTAGTGTAGGCATCTATATCGTTTCGTTTCTATGGTGTGTCGCGGGTGTGCTATAGGCTAATGTTATTATAAAAAAATAAGGCATCGTTAACAAAAATCACGCGAACGAAATCGCGGGATTTTTCCTAATAATTGATGTTTTTTTGCTAATGATTGATATGTCGGTGAAATACCCCAGTCGAGTACGTCAATAGTGCATTAATGACGTTAATAAATAGGTACTACGTAATATATAATTATGTTTTCAGTATAAAAGAATATGGAGGAGGCGCTATGCTCGACGTAGGCGTTTATGTGCTGCAACTGCCACAATTTGTATGGAAAGAAGAGCCGAAGAAAGTGACAACTGTCGGCAGTCTGTATGACTCTGGAGTGGATCTAACAGAAACTATTATCTTGGAATACGAGGGTGGCAGGCGGGCTGTACTTAACATTCATACTCAGCTGGAGTTCTGGAACAAAGCGACTATCTACGGGACTAAAGGCCGAGTCACAGTTAGTATGATTCTGTATTTATTTTTAATCGACTTCAAAAAAAGAAGGAAGTTCTTAATTCGGGGTATTCCTCGAAGCGCACCCATTTTGAAACGCACCCTACGAAGCGCACCTAAAGTATTCCTCGAAACGCACCAGCCAGGTGCGCTTAGGAAATGAAATTAAAAAATGTTATAATCTTATTCCTCGAAACGCACGAATTTAAAGTATTTTTTTTTTACTTTCTGAAGGCGGTTGTCTTTTTTGTACTTTTTTTTTGGAATATTAAGTATATTGTATACTACTTCTATAATTTTAAAAGTACAGTAGCAGCAGCAGTGCATTGCAGTAGTGCAGTAGGGTTTGGCCTACAGATAGTTCCGTAGAACGTACCCACGAGGTCACGGTACAGGAGAAATTCCTAGCATGGGGCAACGTTTCCTTTTTAAAAAAGTGACAATACAGCTGTTCTACCAGGCTGATAATTATGCACATTTGGTAGACAGCTGGAGGCGTCACGGTCGTGTTGCTTTTTCAGAAACAAAGCTATAACGTCTCACATTGATCATCATCATCTGCCTAACCTTTTCCCAACTATATTGGGGTCGGCTTCCAGTCTTACCGGATGCAGCTGAATACCAGTGTTTTACATGGAGCGACTGCCTATCAGACCTCCACAACCCAGTTACCGGGTAACACGATACCCCTTGGTAACACTGGTTGTCAGACTTTCTGGCTTCTGACTACCCATAACGACTGCCAAAGATCTACAAATGACAGCCGGGACCAACGGCTTTACGTGCTTTTCGAGGCACGGAGGGAACTCGGTACGAAAGGGATGGTCATCCATCCACAGACCGACCGCGTCTAGCGTAGCTTAACCTTTGACCGATCGATCTGTACGGCTTTACCTTAGCCACGAGCTCCTCATTGTCTCACATTGATACCTGTACGTAATTACACCACACCTACACTTAACTTTTTGACCACCATGTCAAAAAAGTTAAAACGTGCCCTCGGGTCCAAGCTAAGTTACATACTCTATGGAATTCCGTATAGGAATCTGTCATGTAGTCGTGACCCTGGTGTGTTGGGCACATTTTGGTTGGTCATTTATAAATGATTTTGGCCAAAAGGATAACCCCTCATCATAATCATCATCAATTCAACCTTTAGACGCTCACCGCTAGGCATAGGTCTCCCTCAAGGGGGGATTAAGCCGTAATCACCATTCTTGGCCGTGCAGCGGCCAAGCATTTGTTGGCGATCGCAATAGGTGTTATGGTACTCAAAAGGACGCTGCTGCCCATCCTCTGGTCAATATCCTTCTGTCGTCTTCTAAGACACCCACGGGTAGAAATGGGGTAGTAGAAAGCACCTATGTCTTCCGTTTTTATAGAACCTTTGTAAGGTTTTTAAAAATAGATCATATTAAAAGGTATTTCCTTTACAGTTGGAGCAACCCTTCCATTTCCCCCACATAGTGATCGACGTAGAGGGCAAAACAAAGAACTATGAATTACATTCATCAAAACTGCCATACAATTTTACTAACAGCCCAGGATTGGTGTACCAGGCGCTCGAGGTGGCAAGGTGTATCAGAGCAGGTAATCTATCAGTATCATCACTACATTAAAATATAAAAATTCTCCCGCCCGCCCCCGCCGCGCGCCGCGCTTAATTTGTGCTCGTTTGGGCTAATCTCAGAAGCTACTGTACAAATTTTCATATGGTTTTCATTAATATAAAGAGGAATTTTGGGTAGGTGGCTGGCTAAAACTATTTATTTTCAGCTAACAAAGACCCATAGAAAAATACCTTAACTTAAGTATAGGTACATATACCTAACAATATAACAAATGTGTTAGTAAATACAACTTAAATCTATGTTAGTATCACTTAGTTGCACTAAAGTCTTTGCACGTTCCGGTGGCACTTGTCCGCAAAAGCGGCGGAATACCACACCCTGTGGCCAAAAGCTTTCATCCAACACCTGATGCAGGTAGGATGTTGGTATGCTCACCACAAACGCCTTAAAGTTGACGTTGCGATGCGACGCCAGCAACTGCATTCTCAGCGCGTATTTCAGCCTTTGGCGTACGTACTGCACGATGTCTTCCGCGTCGGTGGTGTAGTGGAGACGGGAAAAATACACCAGGGTATTCGGCTTCGCAGCACGTAGTTTTTCGTTGGGCTCCGTCGGAGCCTTGCCGCAGCGGTTCTTACAGCTCTGCCGGCGTTTCCTCCTTCGCACCGTCACGAAGCCGTGATCATCAGCCCGGTTCGTTTTCGCAACTCGCACCCGCTGTCTGTACGCTTAGACCTTTTAAACTACGCAACGGGTTTGCGTAGTTTGCAGTTCCAGTTGCAATGCAGTTTTCAGCAATAGATAGAGTGATTCAAGAGAAAGTTTTATACGTATAGCTTGATCTACATTGCATCCGTGCGAAGCCGGGGTGGGTCGCTAGTTTATTATAATGACAAAAATAAGTAGAAATCTGTAAGAAAATTAACGCGGAAAAAGTCGCGGGAAAATGCTAGTCTATAGTAGGTACCTATTCCCAGTATTCCCCGATGGTGTATTCACACGAGTGTGAATCAGTACACTTTCAATTCGGTAAGGTCCGAGCTGCTACTAAGATATTTCATACCTACATAATTATAATAAAGAACCCAAATAGCAACTATTAACTAACTATTATATAACGACCAGGACAGGTTGTACCTACATATTGGATAATTTAATTATTATTTTATATTCTCATATTCTTAGATTATTGATAGGTCTTAGACATCGATATATATGTAAGATATATTTCTATGGTCTTAGACCTTTCAATAATCTAAGCTCATATTATTTCGTTCTGTCAGTCCGTTTGACTGATATAATTGTGACTTTCTTAATTCTAAAGAGAGTTTACTCATAGTTCAAACTAATATAAATAAGATTGCATCTGGCCCAACCAGCCAAACTCTCTGCAGTACTTTGGGGGGATGCAACCTAGGACTGGGGGTCACAGCTGTTCGGCATACGACCTCTAGGTCTAGAGCAACGAGACAGACACTCTACCTAATACCTACTTAATCTAGTTATTATTATTATCTAGTACCTTGATCTAATTTATATTTATATTAAGTACAGAAGTTTAACTTCAAATTAATATTCATTGTTGTAGGTACTATCTTGTTACTTATCAACAGTATTAATACTTGGTTAACGTCATTAGATAATAACACAATAATGATGAGCGTCGGTCGTGCAAATATTTTGCTGACTAATTGCTCATAAATTTTGTAAAAGTGATAAGAACTAAATTACCGCACTAAGTCGGTATATTTGTCGTTATCAGGTTACTTATTCTGATAACATACCTGCATAATACGAAGTTCCATGTCAGTCATCTCCACATGACCTAGTTTTAGTTGTGGAACTAATGTAGAGCCAAAATAATTGTAGTGACTTTGAGGAGTGTTCTCATAGTGTTGTCCATAGTATTGTGTTAACCACGGTCAGAGTCTGCTCGTCCTAGTACTGACGCAGAGCCCTAACCAGCTACAGATTGCTGTAGCTCCAAGTTTCTTTCAATTGTGGAGTAATGTACTGTGTAGGTGTGTTGGGGCGTTTGTGATTTAGGTAGGTTCTCCTGCGGAAAATGGCAACACTAATGAATGTAGCGTGGAAGCACGTACATAGAGGTACATCGCGTACAGATAATAATCTATATACATTCTTAGAAAGGTATGTTAGATTTTAGCACGTCTTTCTCTTTTTTTTTCCGAACTTCCAGTCATACTGTCGTTTGTATTACCTATATTACAATATTATAGAGAAATAGAATTGCAAGGGAGTCTATCTGCTGTTATTCTATTTTGTATAATTGTAATTTCCTAACAGTCTCCCAGTAGATTCCTAGTAATTTAGAGTTTAGAATAGATTGGTTCATGTTTCATTGTTCATGGTTCATTATCTATAGGTAGCTGTTCTTAATTAAGGTTCGGTCTTACTAATACTTATTGATTATGACTCCATTTTCACTCAATTCAATTTATTATCACACACATCTGTTTCCAGGACTGATCGAATCTCCCCGCATGACTCACCAAGAAAGTATCAACTTGGCGATACTTGAAGATACTGTCAGAAAACAATTGGGTGTGCACTTCGACGCTGATGACAAGGAGTATTGAGCTCTATTCTAGCTTCAAGTCCAAGATGACAAGGAGTATTGAACCCTACTCAAGTCCACAAAAATATTATAAAATTAATGATTGTTGAAAAAGTGATCAATGTTTTTTTTTTCTAATAAAACAGATTTGATACAAATATTGCGTATTAAGTTGACGTAAATGCTATGACAGAAAACCTATTATTTAAAGTTATCGCCTACTTATTCCCATGGCGAAAAAAAGCGGCCAAGTGCAAATCGGACTCGCCCATGAAGGGTTCCGTAGCAGCAAGTAAGGTAAATTGCGGTTTACGATTTATGTATGACGTATTAAAAAAAAACTACTTACTAAATCTCGTTAAAACCAATTTTTGGTGGAAGTTTACATGGTAATGTACATCATATATTTTTGAAGTTATACTTCTTTAGGCGCGTTATGAAAAAATGATGAGAGTGAAATTTTACGATTCGCGCATGCGCGCGTACAGCGTCACACAAAATTCTCACGGCAGTAAGTAGTTCAGCATGTACGTCAGAGATGGCGTTGTTTACAATTCAAATTGTGCTTATATACTTTTTTAATAATGCCAAAGAAGTATAACTTCTCACGCTCGTACATAAGTACACGCACCCATTTTTTTCTAGTTTTATCTTTCTCTTATTTTAGAAGTTACAGGGGGGGGGGGGGGGGGACACATTTTACCACTTTGGAAGTGTCTCTCGCGCAAACTATTCAGTTTAGGAAAAAATTATATTAGAAACCTCATTATAATGTTTGAAGACCTCACAATAGATACCCCACACGTAAGGGTTTGATGAAAAAAAAAAATTCAAGATTGATTCATGATTCCCCTAAGTAGGTATGGGGAACACCAAAGATTGATTGTTTTTTTTTCTATTTTTGTGTAAAAATCTTAATGCGGTTCACAGAATACATCTACTTACCAAGTTTCAACAGTATATATCTTATAGTTTCGGAAAAAAGTGGCTGTGACATACGGACGGACAGACAGACAGACAGACATGACGAATCCATAAAGGTTTCGTTTTTTTGCCATTTGGCTACGGAACCCTAAAAAGCGTAAATGCAGCATATGTTCTAAATACTCACCTACATACTTACATATTACTAAGTAGGTTACTACGTACAATAAATTCTAAGTACCTATAACAGGTCAGACTGTCTCACTTGTATTTGTCATGCATGAATTTAGATTTTTACTTTTGTACCTATTCACGTATTGCGTTTTAGTGAAGTTTAAATTTTAAGCAAGTAGGAAGGCGAGCGGTGCGCCATCTAGCGAGTATCAATTTTACGATTACTAGGTCAAGAATCCAATGGGGAGTATGGTTGGAATGACTGTAATTGTAGAGCTGATGTGTTGACAAAAAGGTGCAACAGATGGCGCTAGCGGTTTCATTAGGTGCTCTACATTACATGTTCGTGTTGAGTATGGTATGTGTACAGTATGATAATTATATAGAATATACTTTATTGTAATCAACATTGTAGGCATTATAGTAGGCGGTTAATTGTGTAACTAAACAAAGGTAGGTAGATATATTCTTAGAGCCAGCATATTCGAGGCTGTTTAACTGTCCAAGGCGCCCATTCCCTTTTTAATCCTTTTAAGTTTACGTCAAAGATTTGGACTGTCGAAGAATGTTACTTGTACGATCCGAACACTGTCGTACACTGTTATTAGTTGATTATTGATGCAAATATAATGGTAAGGTTGAATGGAGTATTAGGTCAGGTAGGTTTACCCTCCTTACAAGAATCGACTGACATTTTCAGCCTCGTAGAATTTTAATATCAACTCACTACTTTGAACTAGTAACGAATGTCATATTCCTGCCGATATTAAGAACTGTACCAAAAGCCAACACCTCATACGTATATTTCATGGCGCAGCACGAAGTTTTCTCATGCACTTCCTCAACTATTAAATGTTTCCTTGAAAGCCATCTAATCGATCTAATTGCTGTGCGAAACTTTCCCCGTGTTGTTTTCAACAAACAATGGCTGCCGTGCATTAGATACGAAGGGACGGAAGAGAAGTCGCGTGACAAACTACGGCGCGTTGGCACACCTCATGTGACCGTATCTATCCATCCACACTGGTTATTTTCATACTTCCTTCGTTCCTCGTTGTTGCCTAATACGGACTGAAATATGCTCGTTAGGGAAATTAAAGTGAAGACTGTGGTGACAGAATGGTCGCCTGCAAAGGAAAGGAAAAGGGGGTGTCTACCTCTATACCATCGTGTGTGGAACAGGGCACTGTTATACCTAGTAAAAAGTAAGGCAGGAATATTAATAGAAACTCAATTTTTATTATAGGTTTTTAGAGAAAATCGTAACTCTCCAAATTGCACTACCGCAGTCCGCGGGCGACCATCATAATATGTCATCACTGTTCCATATTTGAATTCGCGACCTTTTAAAAGATACTGTACATTGTATAGATTTGTATTCCACAAAAATGCAGGGCGTCCTGTCCGAGAGTGTACTTCGTTTAATTACTAATCGGAGTCGTGTAATATTACCTTTCTATCTTCTGGAGAAGAAACTGCAGATTCATTGGAAATAGGGTCTACATCTACAATCTCCATTTCTTGTTCCGGGATTATACTGGTCTTGTATTTTGGTAATTGCGTAGTGAAGGCCGATGTCCCTGGATCACAATATACATAGTAATCCGAATTGGGTTCATTATATTTAATATCTTTGATCAATTTCATCACATGGAATCGAAATTCGAAATTTTGTGAGGGATTCATCGATTTCATGTCTGGTAAAATACTGAATAAGAAATTAGCGTCTGGATCGGTTTGTTGTCTTTCTGTTGTTTCTGGAGTGGTTGGTTCGGTAACTGCTGCTCTGGTCTTAGCCGGTCCTGGCTTTGTCTTTTTATGTGCTACTGCTAAGTTACTTTTTACTAAAACAGGGGCAGGTTCTGGAGGTTTTTGATTCTGAGGAGTTGGGTTCGCTTTTTTCTTGTCATTCAGAAAATATAACATGTCCAAAAATGGTCTTTTGCGGCCACCATTTAATTCACTTATATTTTTTGGGATATATTTTTTGTTTTGTACTCTGGTGTGATAATCCCTAAGACCTTTCCATTTCTTTTGTAGATCTTTTACTGTAAAAAAAAAACGTTACATAGGTATAAAGTACCTATAATAAATAAATAGGAATGGTCTCGCATTCTGCTCATTGCCTATTATAGCATTTGAATTTACTAAAAGAGAGAACCCTATACATAATTATTATAAGTAGTGCTCTACTAAAAAGAATTAGGAGTTAGTGCGGTACGCAACAAAACTATTAACTTATTAAGTACTGAATTTTTAATTTCTTACCCTTGTTCGCATAGTACGCTACTAATGCCTATTGGTTATAGTTACATTTACTTTACCTACGTTTCTCTCAAGCATTTTAGCTTTATTTTGAAATAAACAAACGGTACTTTTCAATAGTGCGTTATTGAGCAAAAGCGCTTGTTTTGCTCCGTGCCCGCTTCAATCGATTTTCGCTAGTAGAGCATAGAGAGAGATAGATATCTATATATCTCTTTCTCGCACGTTACTTGCTAAGCTTGCTAGCTACCAGCCAACAATGAGTCTGTCGGCGCGTCGCGTACCTACGACATAGCTCGGGAGAGCCGAACGCAAAGAATAGGTCACTGAGCAGAGCCGAGTCGGTGGCAATGGTGAGCCGTGAACGCGGCGGTAATAGATCTCCATTAAATTAGTCAACTAGTTCGTTATTGTGCCAAGTTCACTAGCAAAGTCAAGCATAAATCTACATACTTAATTTTTATATTTAACTTACCTTTTTCAGCTTTCTCGTATGAATTTAAATCTTCCCATTCGTCATACATAATCTGGGCTATTTCCACCCAGGCCATTTCTCTGGTAACTCTGTCATTGTATTCTGCAATAGTGACGTTCCATAAACATGGTCTGCATTGCATTTCCTTAATAAACTGTCTAGTGTTGTACTTAAAAGTCATATTTCTTTCGAAAACTAACCAGAAAACTACGCGACGTCAAAATAAACGTAAGTACGTCACGCGTTATGAACCGGTGCGCAGCGCAGTGTGCGCGACAGACTGCCGAGTTCCGCTCACAGCGCCGCTGCGCGGCAGAGGGACTCACTGTGCCAGGGCTGCCACAGTTAGTATCAAAAATACCCACCACAAACTTGGCCATATTTCAACAAGTTTCGATTTCAAGAAGGTATAAACATATACTTTCTTAGGGTATCATCATTAGACGCACAGGTTTTAGTCGACACAAGAATGAAGAAAATAAATAAAATACCAAAGATATTATTTTTAAATTGTAAGATTTAGATTAATATTATAATAATTATCAAGATTTCCAAATTCAAGTTACATTCAGTAACATGAATGTAGAAATCTTGCTGAATAATAGGTATGTATTTGTTAGTTAAAGTGCAAATAATAAAAAGTAATTAAGTGGTAAAATCTTAAAAGAAAAACATCTTAATTAAATTGGAAATATTTCTCCAAAATGTGTGGGATTACCTATAAGTTGGCAACACCGCTAATAGTTTGCTTTTACGTTTCGCCGCCGACTGAGCCAATCAGCGAGCGTAGTCGTTCGACACCTGTTGAAACGCAGTCGATGACCTCGACCATTGGCTAAAGTAACGTGACTCATTCACAGTCAGTGGTTGGACGTTACGTTGCTGTGCTCATTGCGCACTTGGCAACAATATCGGCATTACGTCGCCAGAATTAGCAGCAGGATTTTATGCGACCTAGTTTAATATAGGTATGTAGTACTATAAGGACCGGGAGTCTACGTACTACAAAACAAACGTAGGAATAACTTTTAGAAGACTATATTGTTGAATTAGCGAGAGGTAAGATTTACAAGACCGCAGCTCTGAGCCTAGCTGTCGGTCTCACTGACATCACTTGTCATAGTATAAAAGCTATATTCTACATCTTTCAAATATATTCTAAAGTATCCAGAAAGTTCTAACCATAGATTAAATAGGTATGGCTTCATTACATAAAGCCTCAAACTCTCTACAGTACCTAAATTACGTGTCGTTTTTCTTTCGTAGGATTTAAGAATGTTATAGCTGTACCTATCCTTGGAGTATCCTGAAGTCCTGAATCTGACTGTTTAGAGATCAGATCATTATAAACGAACACTGTCAACAATTAGTAATGTAAAGGTTCGTTCGGTTCAGTAGGTTTACTATTCACCCAGGCGCTATTTTAGTTTATCTTAACTTTAATAGATGGCGCTGCAACACACGTAAAATATCAATGGTGTTGATACATATATATTGCCCTGAATATATTATTGTTATACCTGGGTCATTCTTCGATTCTTTTTTAAAAATTTAAGTCGTGTGAATACTGTGTAATAAATGTTTCAAGACAGAAAGGCACCTAGGTACGTCGTTTTGTATTTTTTTTTCATAATAAATAAACGATTTATTACTAGTCCATTGAAAACAAAACGATTTTTCAGAATAATTTTCTTTCAGGTGAAATATGTAGGTACCTACGTAGTTGGAGTTCGACTGAAGTAATCTTCAGTCAAACTTCAGTATCAGTCATCTAGAAACACGAAGCTAAAGCTATACTTACTTATAAAAACAAATAACTACTTGTTCACTACTTCGCTCGCTATAAAACACATCATTACATTGTGTAGTAAGTTTACCTAGCCGCAAAGGCCACAGCTTTGTATTACAGTTAGTGTAATGTTTGCTGAGGCACATGTGTCGACATAATGTCGCTTCTTATTACCCCCATCTCACATTACAGCATCACAGGAGACGGGACATGGCTTATCAACGAGAACAAACAACTTGTTTGCGAGATAACGTTATTGTTAAGTGTCAACGACTTGTTTTGTTTCAGAGAAAGCACGTGTAAAGGGTACTAAGCCTGGGTTACTTACGTAGGTTACTTACCTGTAAAACGGGCGCAATGTAAAAGTGCTAACAGACGATCGAACCGTCCGCCGAACAGAGAGAAACAGCGCTACATGTCAGAAAGAGAATTCTGTACTCCTAAGTGCTTCTAGCATATGATGCTGTCTCCCTCTGTTCGATGGACGGTTCGATCGTCTGTTAGCACTTTAAGAAGGCCCTAAGTTTTTTAAACATATATAATATTGGCAAAGACGTATTTGTGCCTATATTTTTATAATTATGGATATACAATACCTAGATAGCTTTATTGAATGGACTTGTTATGTAATTTTTAAACCAAGCATGGTATTATAAGGCGATCGTATAATCTTAGGATTCTGGGCTCGGATGCCACGTACCCCTTGCACCCCCGGTTAAAGACGGTCCTGTATTGTTTGTAAGTACTATAAAGGCAGTATGCGAAACTCAACTTTGTCCTAAAGACTTCAAGAAGGGTTTTTTCGTACACTTTCAAGAATTCTAAAAAGAAAACTGAATAAAATAGAATCGTTAGGCTTATTTTATATTGAGGCAGTTGTCTGCCAGCCATACCGATGGGCTAGTACATTTGACTCTCAAAAGAAGTTTACTAATATTTTCCCTCTCTTGATTAAAATCCCTTCTTCTCCTTTCACACCAGCGCACACAATAGTAGATACTGGTATTGTGAACACGCTGTAGGGTTCACAGTATTTTTTACACTTGAGATTAATATTACCACAACGAGCTAAATCAAAATCTCGCAATCACAATAGTTAAATAAAACCTTTTTTACGAAAAAAACAATCGCCTTCAAAAACTAAAAAGTGATAAGTACCTTATAATTTTAACACAGAACACATAAAATATGACTTTAGTTTCGGAAGTCGGCGGCTTTTGTTGTTTCGTATTGCCACCCACCGACTTATACTTAAGAAGCAGAAGCTATGGAACTGCAATACCGCGGCTCGCGAGCAGATTGCCGACCCCTGGTATAGATAGTTCAATAATAAGTACAACCTAATAACTGTCTTTGTTTGGCTACTTTTTGTCTCATGCAATAATAATTAAATATGGAGTATAACTATACATAAAAATAATTTTTAGGGGACCACGTTTATCAGCCCGTTTCACTTTAGCGAAAAATGCCATTTCCCGCAGCTGGCACATTTCGGCCGTATTTTTCCGAAAGGGAACCGACCGCAAATGTTTCCTGCAACTTATGGACCGTTGCCCTTTCTCCTCGGGCTTCAAGAACGCCCTATTTAGTTTTTACGTACACAGGGGACCTATCCCTTTATTAAGATTACGTACGGGCCATGACTGTTCCCCTGTCGTTCGTGACCAGTCCTACAAATTATAACGGATAGCGATATTGTTGAGGTTACGTAGAGATTTGGTAGAGATACAAAAATAATAAAATGGAATACAAAATATATTTAAGCTGTAATTTGTGGTAAGAAAATAAAATATTTTCTATATATTCTATAAACCAGGAAAAACAGCTCTGAGGCCAATACTTCTCTAGTCGGACACTTTCAAGTTTTGGTTTGGTTTGGAATAAAATCATTATTCAAGAAATGTTCGCTAGTTTTTGAACCCTATATCAATTAAAAAAAAAAAAACAACGATGGCTTCCTCAGAGCAAAGAGGATATCATGTTTTTAAAACGACATCCGACATTCTGTTTACTGGCCATTTACTGTTAAAAAATTACGAGATGCCATAAAAATATTGCTCTTACATTTTTTCTTAATGTCATATGACGTTTAAAAAAAAATCATCGACTACAGGCCGCTTTTTTATGTAAGTAGGTAGATAAAAACGTATTTTGCAGCAGGTTTGAGAATAAAATATAGCTCGTTAGAATGCAGGCAAAATTGGCGATAGTATAGGCTCGTAACTACTCAGAAACAAGTTTATTGTTCTGCCAAAAGATTAAAAAATAAACTTTTTGGTTTTAAAATTTAGTCAAGGTTCCAATTACGGCGACGATTACTCACAGTTTTTGTTTCATAGACACCATGATTGATATCCTGGAGGCACGCAGGACCCATCACAGATTGATACGCGTCATTAGACTAGTACGGCTAATCGCTGGGGCTGCGTGCACGCATCACGCTCCGTCAACTTCAGGCTTATTATTAGAAGCACAAGTCTTAGGATTGTTCAGCAATGGCGACATCAGCTTTCGTCACCTAAAAAACATTGATGATGGATTATGTTGGCTGAATTCACAATTTATAGTGATTGACGTGTAAACCAGGAAGGAAGAGTATATAAGGGCGTCGCTAAGAGGGGGCAGGGAGGGGTGCAGTTTTTTTTTGGAATCTCTAATTCCTAAAAATGCGTAGCGTTCATATTATTCCAATGGCCATGAGGGTAAGACTCACACTAGGTAATAAGTTTCATGTGCCTTTGACTGTATTTAAAAATTCATTTTTTTCCTATCCTCCATAAATCCACTTGCCCCGCCCCCCTTTAGGAACAGCGATGCTCTTGAGGTGAATAAACAAACACTTAGGGCCTCTTTTATAGGTCCGGAAATGCACAATCGAACTAGATTCTAAACAGGATATGGATCAAAGATAACCTAGCAGCCGCCAGACAAGTTCATCGGTAGATAGAACTAGTCAGTTTCTACTTATCACGACGATGGTGGATCTATTAATGTTAATAGTATGTTATATACAATATGGCAGGCGAATAATTGGACAAACATTAAGTAGTTGAGACTGAGATTAGAAAAGTTACTAAAATTGCCCTTTGTTTCGCCCTACCCTAGTTGGGGTTTCTGTGCTAAATTAATAGGTATATACCTACCTACATAAATTATGTTAGGGTAAACTCCTTACGTACCTGTCTATACTTACTCCATTTATAATAGCATTAGAAAAAGAAGAAGAAGGAATGCAAAACATTTTATTTCAAAAATAAGTTAAAACAATTTTAATTAAACTGATTTTAACATAATTTTGATAAGTAGATCTAAGATAGTACTAAATATGGACATATAATAATATAAACAGAGTAAAAGTCTTATATAGATTAGGTAACATTCTAAATTTGGTAGAATTACAGTGAAACGAATAACGTTCCGGGTATTGTTTATCCCTGCTTCTGTTAGGTTTTTAGCATTGACACTGTAATTTTAAATTGGAATTAAATATACAACTAAATGAAAGCCACATAATTTTAGACGATAAATTATTAAAATGGTTACAAATACGTGCGACAGCTACTGTAAAAATAGATTATAATAAATTCGGTGTCTATCGTAACTTTAGTTTTTTAACTTTAGTGTGCATTAAAAAGAACCTTTTTTAACTTCTGTCTACTCTGATGCTATTGTAAATGGAGTATACTTACATACACAATAGGTCAAAGAAGAAAGACACAAAGAGCCTCTCATTCCATTATGTTGATAACAAAGAAGATTTCATTACCATAAAGAGAATATCTTGAAAGTGTATTAGTATTAAATAATGCGAGCAGACAGCTGAAAAATAATAAAGCTGATGAATGCTGAAGCTGAAGATGTTAAGACAACGTAGGTATAACACTGTTTTAGGTAGGTAAGTACTAGAATTTATACTTACTTCTATATTTATTATCTTTACATATAGTACACGGACTAGAAAAAAAAGGACTCCAGGCCACGCATAACAAAAGTGAAGCACCTAAAGTACGCCGGGCTGAGACGCACACATATGTAGATCGGTACGTAGTTGGTACTGTGGCAATTATGATGCAATAGCTATTAGATAATATGTCTATGGTTAAACATTCTGGATGCTTCGAGAAGTAATTCAAATTGTATAAGATAGTTTTTATATTATGACAAGTCTGTCAGACCAGCCGCCGTCAGGCACGATCAAGCATCTCACGTCTCGCTAATTGTCTAATATAGTCTTCTGAAAGTTTTATTTAACGCTTAGATTCCCGGTAGTAACGTAGTCGTTACAGTACTTTCGGCGTGTGTGCGTGCGTGAGGTAGGTATGTTTGTACAAACGGTCTGGCTTACTTAGGGTGCTTCACTTTCGATATGCGTGGCGCTGAGTCTTTCTTTTATTTCTAGTCCGTGTAGTATATATAAAACAAAATAACAAATCTAAAACAAATATAAAACAAATTCGCTCTTTCTGTCTGTACGCTTAGATCTTTTAAACTACGCAACGGATTTGAATGCAGTTTTCAGCAATAGATATAGTGCTCCAAGAGGAAGGTATAAACTTATAGTTTGTATCTACATAGCACCCGTGCGAAGCCGGGGCATACGGCATACTTCCAAGTTTACAATGTCACATAATATTGGCATCTGGGACGATTTAGTTGGAGCTACAATATCAATTAATAAAAAAACAGCGATGGGTTCTTCAGAGCAAAGAGGATATCATATTTTAAAGACGACATCCGCCACACTATTCACCAGCAATTTACTATTAAGAAGATTTATTCCCTTGACGTCGAGTCGCACCACGTCGAGTCGCCGCTACGTCGAATCGTCACTACGTCGAGTACCCGCCATGTCGAGTCGCCGCTACGTCAAATCACCACTACGTCGAGTCGCCGCCATGTCGAGTCGCCGTCACGTCTACTTGTTCTTTTGATAATTCCTTAGGCTTTTTATTTTGAAAAATAATAATAGATGCCATAAAAATATTGTCCTTACATTTTGTTTCGTTTTCGTTCTACACAAAAATGAGTGTGTTGTACCTATTTATTATGTTATTCATAGTAAGGTACATACTTACTTATTTAATATCATACAGCTTACTCCCAAGTTATACAATGCCACACAATATTAGCCACGGGGACTACAACTAAAAGGGTTCCCGTGTTAGTATAAAGTAATGGCACAATACAGGGGAATAATTTCGTCCTGTTTATTATATTGAGAGTATCCTGGCTGTACGAAATTCTGAAATTTATTTTTGGTTCATGGCAATAAAGTTCCGTAGGTAGTCAGTTCAAGAGACCATATACTCCACTGGGGGACACTATTAAACCTTATGCAAATTTTAAAGGGTGAACAAGAATCTATCGTATCGTATTGTGTGAAAAAAATGCATACATACATCTAAGGGGTAGATAGTATGCAAGGAAAAAGTATCCAAAAATAAAAAAACGTTTGAAATAGTTATAAAACACAGGCCAATGTCGTACATAATATTTAAAAAATGCCATTAGTCAAAAAAAGGAAACTAAAGTTAGAAGAGAAAAAAAAAGCATCGCGAAATTATTTTGACACCAAACGGCCAGTAATTAAATTATTTGCTGTAAATAATGAGGTACCACACCTCCTTGCACTGATTTTATGTAAATCCTTGGGTATAGTGTATAATATAGAACCTTATCTGTAAAAAAAGCAAAACCTACTCGTAGATCGAAATTAATAGCCACAAGACTTCGAAACACAACAATACTTTTTTCACATTTTCTCTCGACCACAAAGTTTTCTCATAAACCGATTCAGATGGGAAATGGTTCCGTTTCGATGTTATTATGATTTATGGCAAACGGCTCTCGCTTAGTGAATTTTTCACTGCGTTCACCGAAGCTGGAAACATTATGTAAAGATAAGAGTACTTTCTCTTCAGAACTTGGCCAACACCGTCGAATTTACTGCTCATCGTAAATATATCATTTATGACGTCTTAACTTGAATTTATGATGATGTAAAACACCTTTCTCGTTTTACTTTGCGTCAATTATTATGTTATGTTCTTCTACGTCACATCCAAGTTGAGTGATTGTAGTTACTAATTATTTTTTTAAAAGACAATGCCAGATCCTGCCCCACCCATGTACAGAAAAGTAAATTAATGAAAATAATTATAATGAATAGGTATAGAACCTTTCTATAGTACCTAAATTGTTTTTCTTTAGAACTTGCGAATTACGAAATACCTACCCACAAAATACAAACTCATTTTACCTAAAATTTAATTTAACCTTTAATCAATGTCATTATTGTTTTTAGATTTAAAAGGAAACCGCAAGTTCTACAGTCACTAAGACTAATGTTTAGTTATCAGCAATAAATAAACAGTAAGATGCTACATATTGCACATGACTTTTATTGAGTGGGGCAAAGTTCTATAGAGTTTCTGGCATTGTCCTTTATTATCCCTATGTGGATAATTATGTAGGTGTCCTATGTTAGTCTATCTGGGTAGGTAATTGTAAATATAAAATTAATTTCAGTGAGATACTATACCTATTCATATCAATTAGCCCAATTTACACTGCGGGCGAATGGAAGGGAAGGGAAGAGACAATTTCCCCTGCTCGTACGGCAAGGTGCGCCGACACTGGCCGACAGTAGTTACGGGAATGCTCGAGAATTCGTTGAAAAAAGAGCGACATTTTTTGGCTTCTATCTGGTTTGAACGTTAAGACAATTGACATAAAACTCATTGTACTACGTTTGAAATTTGCTTCCCTTCCCTTCGCCTGCAGTGTAAATTGAGCCTATAGTGCATTCCACAATGATTAACTACATAAATATAAAATCTAGCACAATCGTGGTCGCAGCAATGATTTTTTTCTTTAACCCATAATTTCGCTATTAAAGTAACATCGACAATTCACAAAAGCTAAATCAATGTCGGAAACTGAATAAAAGAAGGAATGTATCTAAGTTTTAGGGATTCTAGGCGCGTGACCTTAGAATGCTGATTTACAAAATAACTCAGTTTAGATTCCGAACAAGTTAAGTACCTTCGTGTTCACAAGAATCGTACAACAAGTCTTTTTTTCTATTAGTTCTTATTCTTACCTACCTTATACCTACCTACCTCCGTATCGACAAGACTTACATAACCTTGTGGCATTGCCTGTAATTCATTGTTATAATCTTCTTTTGAAGGGCAGCTCATCACTTACCGCAAAATTCCATTAAAATTACACACATTACTATTGTTCGGTGTAAATCACGCGAGTGCTGTGAATCAGAGAAAATGACGGATAATTCAATGCTTTTCGTGTAACAAAAGTTTCACGTCAGCGACAATTTAGCGTAACGTCATCGTAAGAGTTAGGAGGAAGCGGTTATTTCGTAAGACAATGTGCCAAGCAAACAATAAACGAAATTGTGAAGGCTATTCTTTAATCATTCGATATATTTCGGGCTGGTAAATATCAAAGGAAACATTTAGTGTCTTAGATTATTATTATTGTTGAGCAATCATCGTTATCATCATCATATAAGCCTATTACCGTCCACTACTACGGAACGTAGGCCTCCCCCAGCGATCGTCAACCAACCCGGTTTTGGGAATTCGCTGCTAGTCGCCTTCTTCGAATCGCATGGCGTCCCACACTACGCTTACCCAAATGCGGTCTTCACTCTAAAGCATGTTTGCTCCATATAGGTACCGTCTCTCCGTTTACCGACATGGCCAACCCCTTCCACTTAGCGTGCTGATTCGACGCGCAATGTCGGTGACTTTATTAATACGTCAGCATTAGTCTTCAGAAATAAAATTTTCGTTAGCCTTCTTTTAACTAGCAAATTTCAAACTAGGTTTTACCAGCTTTTGGTCCGCAATCGATATCGTTCGCATTTGCACTTACAGCTATGAGGCAACCTAAATTGCATAATACCCTCAGAACTAAGAATCGTGCTAAATGAAGCATGCGTTTCAGTCATTCGAAAGACAGCATTGTTTATCGATGTACCTGTGATTACTTCACATGCATGCAATAGTAGGTACCATGAAGAGGAACAGAAGAGTAGTCACCGCAAGTCGCGTGTCGCAAGTAGAGTTACAACAAAGGGTCGATTTGTCGCTGCATTGTCGCGGCCACAATAGCAACCGGGTCGAGTGGCCACGGAACCACGTTAATGTGCCTACGAGACATGCATCGCTTGACTTAGAAGCTTTTACTTCACATTTCGTGACTACTCTGCGTGAAGGTCTACATTGTGTTTCGATTGAGGACTATCGTAGAACCAAGGGGAGAATACGAGCATCATATGAATCATAATCAGGTCGATCCGAACCTTCGAGTTCATTGAGCATGGTCCAGTAAGGTACGTACCTCAAGGTCGGAAGCAAGCGGATTAGTTGTGGAAGATCCGTTGTAGGATCATGTGGATGACGCTGTTCATTCTTTATCTTTACATAATGTAGTATTAAACAAAGTCACTCTCGCCGTCTGTACGAATAGATTATTGAAACTACGTAATGGATTTGAATGTGGTTTTCATCAATAGATAAGAGTGGTTCAAGAGGTAGTTTTATAACACGTATAGTTTGATCTACATTGCACCCGTGAGAAGCCGGGGCGGGGTGCTAGTATAATCTAAAGTAATATTATAAAGAAATAAGTTTTGATTTTGGTATGTTTGTTTGTAATAGATAAAGTTAAATAATACATGACCGATTTAAAAAAATCTTTCACAAATAGGAAGCTATACGTTATCCCAGAGTCTTATAGGCAATATTTTATTACAAATACATACACCCAAAAAACATAACCCTCCTTCTGGCGCAGTCGGGTAAAAACTAATGGATTTGTAAGAAAATTACGAAGGACAAAGTGTTATTCTTCTCTGTCGTTTCGCTTTTGGCAGAGCGGTTGTAGTCACTTTGAGTCGTCCTCTTCGGTGGTAGAGGCGCGGCGGACACAGCTCTCTGCATGATTTCCTTTTCTGCATTTTTTCATTCATTCTCCCTGTTAACCGACTGTGTGGCGCAGTCAGATACGCGGTTCCTACTGCGGCTTTCACTTAATAGTATATCGCATATATGTGATCTGTTGCGCGATCTGATTTCCTCCAATTTTCCCTGTATGACCAGCAGCTCTATCCTCTATGGAGTCGTTATCCCGCCTAGAGACATGCCCAAAGTACTGGAGTATGCGCGACTGTACTCCGGTCGACAAACGCTGCTTGATGCCAAACTCCTGGGGCGCGACGCAGCCTTACGTACTTTGTGCCTGGGATATGGACCACGAAGTAAGTATAACAGATATGGACACATAAAGAGCTATTGTAACTAGTTATGTAGTTAGTAGCCCTTAGGTACACATGCTATTTCTGTTTGAGATTATTAATGTATTTGCTATTCCTGTACCCAGTACGTTGAGACCTAGAACTACGATTGCCGATGCCGTGACAAATTCATTTTCTACGAGATTTGATCGGACTTCTAAGGACTCCTAACAGGATTTCAAATAGGCAAACTAATATCCACTCTGATCATTAATTGATATTAATGCCAAGTTAAGTATGCATTTAAATAAGTATTACGGGTATCACCAGGATGTGGTACTTTTGATCTGGATATAAACTCACATGTTGAATGCATCGTCAGTAATTTTATGAGTTCTGATTTTAGTAGAACTTGTTAAGTGGAGGAAATACTTAGTGCGTTCAAATCCACCGCAAAATTAATGACATTAGGTCCATAATCCTTATACAACATTAATAAGTTATAAAACGCTAGGAGGTAATTATCGCTAAGAATGTTTGACTTGTCTGTAGCCACTGGTAATCTGATATCGCTTACGCATGAAATTGAATCCTGCAAGATAAACAATGTATTCTAACATCGCAAAATAAATTCCCACGGGAATTAATATTTCATTACTTACGTAAAATTAATCTTGATAATGATAAGTAATAAAATTATGCAAACAATGGATAATACCATCGGAGTTTGTCTTATAATAAGACAAACAGGCGGTGGTATATCCTGCAAAATCTTATTTCAATAAATAATCTCGCTAGATGAATTTACTCATTTTACTCTAGCCATTTAGATTGCCTTTGCGCATAATTTTCTTAGTATCAGTGCGAAGTAGATCCGCAGCCATATTTTTTGCCAGCGCTAATGCATCTGATAGCGGAGGAAGTCGTTGACTGCGGCAGCCGGAAATTGTATAGCATTAGAGGGACATTAGCCGCTATGAAAGAGACACCTCGCCCTTATTGTATCTGAAGGTTAACAGTAATTTAATGGCGTAATATTTATCAATTGCGCATAAATAATTACTTCCACACTATAGCCACTGTGTCCGTTTAGTTACAGATAACATCTACTGAATATACTGTACATGGACGCATGTGAAAACTATATGAATGACAAAGGGAAGGAATGAATAGGCGAAATTAACCTACTTACATCTTTCAGCCCGAAGCCATTAGAGACGTTGCGATTCCTATAAAAGCTGTTGTCGTTACTGTAACTTTGCTCGCGTGCCATGACAAACAAATTGGACCAAATGATTCGAGCACGGTGTGCGTTTTTGCTCCATCATCGCCCCACTGGCCTTGGCGTCATAAACCTGCGGATAGCCAAAAAAAATACAGAAAAAACGTTGAATGACTCAACATAGGAGATGACTATCTATTTTTGACAGACTAGCCTTTTAGACCACAATTTGGTTTGGATTTGGACTAATACAGATACAGAAATGATTTATTTGCATTCATCGGCATGAACCATACTGTATACATAATTTTGCTCTTCATGCTTCATTAGATTCTAGTGGACTGTGTAATGTGTTGAATAAAAGTAGAGTATTACATTATACCATCGGAGAGAAACGACCAACGTCGGTAACATGTTGGTAATTTCATTTCACATTACCAAGAGGTGTTGATTGTATTACTTAGGAATCGAAGATGTTTTCATGTCGTGCACCACTACTAATAGGTACCTATAAGTAGTAAGTTAGTAGCAAATCAATTACTGATGAGTCCGGAGCCTTGAAGCTACGTTAGCTTGATTGAACTTTCCTACGTCTAGTCTAGCAATCATGTCAATCAGTCCCGCCTAAATTGGCCTATTTACTGATAGATTTTCTATTATTGGCTATCAATACAATAAATTGCGTGCTATCAGTTAGATAGCCTTGACTCTCGAAGTCTTGCACCAGTTTCTTATCAGTTGGCGAAAAGTGGATTGAATTAGGTCGGTACATTTGCGAATGACTGTGAATCCCGTATCGAATCAGAGCATTAACCTGATTGCCATGTTTATTTTGAAAATTTCCGCGTTGATATACATACGGGTTCACGTAAATACAAATAAAATTGTATTGGCTTCTATCAGCGAATTTGTTTACGAGTTCTTTGTATCGAATACGTTTTATGTAGGAAAGGTATAGGCACTATGGTACAGCGTAGCTCCAATTTGCATAATGTATTTGTTTACAAAGTAGGTAGGGGAAGGTAAGTTGATGTATGTGAGGTAGGTAGGTAGGTCTCTGTCGGCAGTTTCACGTCGTCAGAACAACATCGTATAAGTCACTTCTTTAGTATGTATGTGAATATAGACACAGGTAGGTACTTTTGCACAGCACAATCACATTGACACTCCTATAAGTTAATGTAAGCTTTGATAAGAGCCCGTATATTTCAAGTAGCGAATGTTGTGCTTTACTATTTCCTAACATGAATAACATAAGTAGGTAGGTAACTACGTATAGTTCCATTAAAAATCTTCATCATACAATTTAAAAGATACATCTTTATAAGTAACCGAACTAAAAACAAAAATCCAGATTTGATCAAGTAAGCTGAGCCTTACCTAACGCGCTACTCAGCAGACACGCAACCATCGATGTGTCATAACTAGATGATAGGTATTTCAAAGGAACGTACCAATTACACCACGAATACCAATAACGCGTGCGGCAATCAGTCAAGTCATCCGCGACCGTTGATGTTCATGAGTACGTGGTTAGGGGAGCCATGAAACAGCTATATGGTGAGACAAGTCTTTTGCTATAAACTTATGCAAATAAACTTATCAAATTAGGAAAACATTTTTGTGACGAACTGATTGATAGACCTATAACCATTGAAGATAGAACTGTGGGTAGACTTGTGACAAATACGTATTTTATTAAACACAATTTTTAATTGTCTAGTGTTTGTATAACATAGGGTTGAAGTTGGTAATTGAACCTAAACTAGATTGTAGGTAGTAGGACAACTTAATGCGGGTGTGAAAGATAAATATGTATTTAAATATAACTTTTATAATATGTAGTGCAGGCTACAAGTATTCCATCGCATCATTAAACGAAGTACCAGCGGCAGTAGCAGCAGGCAATGACTAACTTGAAAAGAAATACAACTTTAATTTGTTCTGTGGTGAGATAGCTTACCTGAAACAACTTGTGGTTATATGACATTGACACAAATTATGAAATAAAGTTAATTAAAATAAAGGGAAATATCACTAACTTAGACTTATTCTTTCCTTACTTGGAAACTTTAAATAAGAGTGGTAGATGAACTAAACGTGATGAAACAGAAATTCGTTTGTCTTACTAGTCTTAATTTGCCAATTTCAACACCATTGCAAAGACAGAGGTATAATCAGAATCAATCAAAATTAAAATCAGAATCATTCTGAAATAATTCGAAAGACTGTATTATTAGTCTTGTAAACCCAAATCGCGTGGCGACCACACATCTAACACACATGCTTGCACAGCTGTTGTGAAAACAACAAACTAACACAGTGCGAATATGGAATCGTACGGAATTCAGACCACTTCATAAATAGCCACTCGACATTACTTAATTGATGAATGGACATACGGATTAATTAACTGCTATTAACTTCTTGCTCTATTTTTCTAATTGATAACGCCCGCGGCTGCGTGGTAGCGACTCATCATTCTTGCTGGCAAATTAATTTCGTATGTATATGACCTAAAAATATAAACTGTTGAGTTATATAAAAACCTATCGAACAATGTTATTTGCGAAGTTTGTAACTAACCTTCAAGATTCGAACATGTATTCAAACATGTTCGAATCTTGAAGGTTAGTTACAAACTTCGCTTCACTTCTTCTTGGGTTCTGTTCAATAGACAAACGGAAGTCGCTGTTCATAAACAGTCGTGTCTCTCCACAGCTGGATATAGGCGTCTCCCATTGTTCGCCGAAATAAACGGCTCTCGACTTTCGACTCCCTATAACTCACAGACGTAAAGTTAAATCTGCATATTATAAGTATTATAATGAAAGGATTTATGTTCTAGCATAACAAAGTAGGTATGTTGCCGTATTGGTAAATACGTAGAGGCAGTGCGGTGTTAAGTTGTTGCAGAAAACTGTATATACTGGAAAGCTTTCTGTTCAGTTATAGCCGGTATGATTTAAACTGTCTTTAATCTAACTTCGGGAACTATAGTGTTGGTCCGGTGGTTGAGGCACCCTCCACTCAGCATGCACGAGTCTGTCGGTTCGCAATCGGGCATAGGAACTACCAATGTGATTCTTACAATTTCATATGTACTTTCAGGTTATCTTGAACATCACTGACATCGGTGGAACAAAAAATCGTGAGGAAACCTGGACTATAAGTCTGAAATTGCCAACCCGCCTTGATCAAGCGTGGTGATCAATGCTCGTGCCTTCTCATACAGCGTGCGTTTCTTCTCTGTATGAGAAGGCACGATGCCTTCAGGGCAAAGGCCTCCCTTTGCCCTGAAGGGACAATCATAAACCGGTGTTATTATATTATTAACTTCGAGAACACAATAAACATTCGATCACGTATCAGATGTTCCAATTTTGAAGGCACTTGCTCCATTGGAAAATATATTTGGGTACGCCTTTATCTTGCATGAAGAAATCGTTCAAGTCATACAACAACTCGTGCAATTCGCAGTATCAATATATGGTTATTAGAAATAATTACAACACCCAATGCATAACTAAACATGATATTTTCTGTACTACCGTGACGTTCTCGTAATGTGCCGCTACGCGTGCTTGCCCCACGTGTTTATAGTGCATCTGAATATATTATTATAAGTACTAATGTTTGAGCGTCACGCTTTTTTCACTTATGAGGTTACCAGGCCAGGTATTAGTACAAAACATTGTAAACGTGGAAGAAAGTGTGAACAATAAACTGCTTGCAGGCCTGTATTTACACGACCCAGTGTCAAGATTAAAGTCTGATCAAAAAGTTCTATCAGAATTGTTGATGAAACTATACTTTAGCTCTGGCTTCTCTGAAACTTTCATATTTCAGAGATACCCTGCTGAAACATATGATAATGCTTTGTTTTATCAATGACATAAAAATATCTAATAGAATGGAAGATGATCTTCTAGCACTATTCTCTTACCCTTGTTCTTATTGATTAAGCAGTTTAATTTAATGTTTAGATTAATTTATGTCCAGCATTGCTAAATATGCTCATCGCCTGCCTATCCGACCCCAACTATCGGTTTCCAGTCTTACCGAATGCGCAGTGCCAACTCAGTTACTGGGTAACACGATACTCCTTGGTAAGACTGGTTGTCAGATTTCTAGTGTCTGTGTACCCATAACGACTGTCAAAGATCTAGGAATGACAGCCGGGAGCAACAGCTTTACGTGCTTTCTGAGACCCCCTTCCATATTTCGTCCATTGCTGCTAATTACACTCTTGAGAATAAACTTTCTGAGTCCTGGTGACTCTAAATTCTCATTATGGCCTAGAGCCCGAAAGTAGTCAATTAAACCCGGTATTAGAAAGATTTACGAGATTATGAATGGGATTAATCATGCGATCAATATAAATCGTGCAGAAGATGGGTAACAATGAGAGCATATCAATGAGGATCCGATTGCGCTAAATGCAAACTAAGTAAGTGATGTTTTTCTTAATCTGTGTTGAATCTAGATCATTGGTTATCTTGGCACCTATGTGGATAAGACACATTTTTGAGCTCACTGTAGAATGTTAACGAGAACGAGAAAATGGTATGGGTAAAATTTTTTTTCTTCGTTTTATTTACGCAATATCCGAAAAGAGGTAATTTTAATATTTATTAAAAAAAAAAATCGAATCGAAGTGGATAATTAATAATGATAATAATACTATATCAATTATTTATTTATTTCCTCCTTCCTTCCCTCCTTTCTTTCAAGTAACAAATACGCAAAACAATATTACCTTATATACTTAATTACTACCATACATAATTTAAAAAACTTTTTTGAAAAAAAGAGAACCGCCTTCAAAAAAAAACTAAAAAGTGATAAATAAGTTTAGCACAGAACACACATGATTTTAGGTTTGGAAGTCGGTGGCAATACAAAACAACAAACAGAACAAAGCCAAGTTTTTATTTTACACTTTTTAGTGCCTCCTTATCATCCAAACCTATTAAGGAACGGCAACACAGTTAAAACAGAGATTGAATGTCCTCCAAAGATAGAAAGATGGAAGAAACGAAAACGTCTTGTCGGTTTATGTAGTTTTTTTTCAAAAAGTGCTGAATAAATTTCGGTTTGTCGTACAACTAACTAAAACCTTCTCCAGAATGTAGCAAACACTTTTCTGAAAACCGCATCAAAATCGGTTCAACCAAATGGGAGATAATCGCGGACAAACATACATACATACATACATACAAACATACGGGTCGAACTGATAACCCCTTTTTTTTTGAAGTCGGTTAAAAAGTATTTTTTCCGTTTTATTTACGCAATATCCGAAAAGAGGTAACCTTACTCAATATAAAAAAAAAATACAAGGGAACCAACCCTGTAAAACAGGAAACGCATCAGCAGGCTGCTCCACTTCTGTTTACATAAATCGACAAAATGTTTGCGCACAAATCGAAGTGGTTTTAATAATAATGTATCAATTATTTATTTATTTCCTCCTTCTTTCCCTCCTTTATTTCAAGTAACAAAGACCCAAACATTATTTCCTTAGACTTATTTACTACCATACATAATTTAAAAACAGTGTTTAACATACAGTAAGTGTACAGCCCTTATTAAAACATTATAAATATATTATTATTCATTAGTTCTTTATAAGAAAGTGGACGTCAAGGCCAGAGTGTTTGTATGTGTAGTACATGCCCACAGGAATGTCAGCCATGATACTTGATAGCTATCGACTTCGCATATCAATAGGGATCGTAAAGAGCTTCACTTACCATTGTACAGAGGCAAGCACATCAAGCTAAAACAATCTGTCAAATTTCCTTAATAGATTTTTTATTATAAAACAATTTAGTTCATCTCATATTCAATTGGGAAAAAAATCATGATGAGATCCATACATTCATTTCATTAGTAAAAACAAAATATATTAGGAGGGTTTAAAATAATTTCCAATGTGGAGAATTCATTGCCAGGAGAAGATTACTTATTACTTACCATATTATTAAACCCCCGCATAATTAAAATATTTTGTAATGAAAATAATACTTTTTTTTCTTTGTTTACATCGGCACTTTTTACTTACATAAGCTATTTTTTATTCTGCGACTTTGTCTGCTCGGACGGAGTAGCGGGTAAAGCTAGTTTCCTATAAAACGACGCAATTTCAGTGTAAGAACTGCGAAACGGCGGCTGTCAGTGTCACTGTTACTGTCAGCCGCCGTTTCGTTCTGTAATAATGAGCTTTTGGTTAAACTATTCACTTTTAACGTCCATTTTTATTGCGCGGTTTTAAAAATATTGTAAATGCCAGAAGATGCTCTTTAGGTACCCAACTTCTGTAGACATCTTTATTTTTTTGTAGAAATCCTGCCATGATCCTTTGACAGTTTGGTATACCTTGATGTGCTGGCGTCTGTAGGAATGGAACTGAAAAGGAGAAAATGCTAAGTAATAATATTTTTATTTTAAATATCTTATTGATATGTCCATAGCTAACAATATATGTTTGAATAGCACTCTTTAATTACACCAATTGAAACAATAATGAACGTAAGAGTGGCGTAAGTTCATGAAATTACATCAATGTTGTTTCAATTTCTAAAATATATTTTTTCATTTTAAAAACTTAATGCAGTGTGACCAAAATCATTAAATTTCACTTTCGATGGCTGTGTCAGATGTGTACTGTTCTATATTTTCATAGGAATATTGCGGCGGTGTGAAGATTCGTAATAAATAATAATACAAAACTATTAATTCTAAATGCAGTTCATAAATCATTCTAAATTATGAATTACTGTGTATGCTGGGCTATTCACCGCACGCCTACGGCAATGGCTTCCGCCAGGAGCCCTGATGAAATGCCTCATAATACGCCGACGGAATGCGACTATCGACAATGCGCATGGGCATTCAATTATTTTACAATATGTATGTGTTGAAATCACAGTATTTCGCGCGAATTTGTTACAATACTCTGCTGCTTGTGAAACGGTTACAGCTGTATGTAAAAATAAGGATATAAACACTTCAGTAGTGAATTATGTTGGTATAGTAGATAGAGCCTTAAAATTGATTTATTTTTGTATCAAAGTACAGTCAGCAAAAGAGTATACAGTTCATCGGAAATGGTGGAAGTTTACTTAGAAATCGATGGATGTTTTAGAATGAAATTCAATTAAATCATTGAAATGTCTTTATTCTCTATTAATTTAATTTCTAATTTCAAAAACATCCATCGGTTTCTAAGTAAACTTTAACTATATCTGACGACCCTGGATACCTATCTCTTTTGTGGACTGTACATATATTCCTTATTGTGTACTAGCTTTTACCCGTGATTTAGTCCATGTGAATGTCGGTTATTGGGTATTGGGTTGGTTCAAACTCAGTCTGTACCATATTTTATAGATGAATATACTCTAATGCCATATTTCATTCAATTCGGTCGTGTAGTAACAAACAAACTCAATTGCATTTATAATATTAGTATGGATTTCATCTTTGATTTCATGTCAAGCTTGGCCAATGTCTTTTAGACAAATGTGAATATAATGTCTTTATTTGGTACTTATCTTTCTTATGAATCATAAGTACCTAACAGCTATCCTCTGGATTTCCGAACGAAAATTGAATGAATGTCATTAATTTTAATTAGACCATCAAAAGACACTTTTGAAAGTCGTATGTAAAAATTTGCCCTTTCCAAATGGTAGTTACGTATGGAGAAGAATTGGCAAGAAACTTCATACGTTGTCTTTAAAAAAAAGTTTACAATTAATTAATATGACAAGTTGTCAAGTCACCGTAAGATGCTGTAATTGGTTGTATAATTCAGACACCGAGAAATCGGGGGTTAGTTAGCTCATTGCTACACGTCCTAGGCCTAAAATAATATTTTAGGCACACCGTAATATTGCAAAGAAAATAATATTATGCTATAAATTATTCATGTCACACCCATACTACCGCTTACCGATTGCAAAAAGCTATGAGAGCCTTAAAACTATATAAAAATCTTGCTATTCTTGGGGTCTAATTGATAACCAAACAATTACACTGCGTAGAGCACAAATAGATCTAGGTAGGTATTTCGGAATTGTTAATTTGAATACCAACTGAAGAACTTTAATTGAATTGAATCCTTAAAACAAGCTTCGCATAATATCAAAAGTTCGGCTATTCTAATTCTGTCTGAATGTCCGGTTGTTTTAAATTAATTTGTATTTTCTCCCTCCCCTTCCTTGTTCCCCTTAATTAACGGCTGACACCCCTGCCACGTTTGTTACAATAATTTACCGGCGAGATTAAACGCATTCGTGTTGCAAATATTACAGAGCAATTAATTGAAGTCATATAAAAACAAATGACAACGAACGACCTCACATTTATGTTACTAAAATACAACTCCATTTTATTGAGCTGATTTTTAGCAAAATACCTACATTACCACCGAATACTTTCCAAGACCACCCACACTTTACGATCCACAGTTGCCTATTCGGGCTGATTTTTAAAATGATATCACAAAAACCGGATCAATTAACGTCAATAAAACTAAAATTATGCAAATGTACGGACTGTTTATTGACAACGTTAGACTTTTTGTTTGAAAAGCTCAAATTGTAATCATTCT
This sequence comes from Charanyca ferruginea, assembly GCA_947361185.1. Taxonomy (NCBI): domain Eukaryota; kingdom Metazoa; phylum Arthropoda; class Insecta; order Lepidoptera; family Noctuidae; genus Charanyca; species Charanyca ferruginea. Next base: position 10,584,872 of record OX376058.1, read on the forward strand.
GATTTATATCTACACATCGGAATCACACATCATTAATAATGTGTGTTAATGTCGTGAAATATGATGCTTGCGAATAAAATAACATAAACAATAGGTAATTACCGATTCCGAGGTCGACTGCAAAACAATGACCACGCCTTCGTAGACTCCAGTGATATTTTGTTTCAAAATCAAACTAACCTTCAGAATGAGCGGTCGCGAAGGGAAACCTAAAATATCATCGATAAACCGCTTACAGTCGACGACAGCTTCTCAAATTCCTATATTTATTTATTTTCCCTATATTTGGCGAGATTCATTCACAGTTATTGACTATAGACGCTACAGAACGACGAATAAAGATATTAAACGCGTTATAAAAATAAAACTCAAATTTCGCTAGAAAAGGACTAGGTTGTACCAGTCTATAAGTTGGTAATGAATAACAGATTAGCAATAAAACTCTATAAAATTTTACGACTCGACGGGTCTGCTCTCGAAGTGACAATTAATGAGTCTTCTGTTATTATCTATTAATACTTAATTATTATTTTATCGCAGATACCGCAATTAATCCAATATAGAGGTTGATTTTCTAAGAAAAGTTATTTAATAAAACATTGAGAGGACAAGACCAATAGTTAACCGTAAAATGTAATTAATTGTATTGTATTGTCTTTTTCTAGACGTTGCCTTGTATAAACAGTATTTAAAAATAAACTTATCCCTTTAGGCCACACTGAATAATCTTCTATCTAATCAATGTAATAAGTTTGTATTAAAACAAAGTAACTTATTAAACTACGTGTAGTTTAATAAGTTAATTACGGCGTACTAGCCACAGCTAGTACGCCGATATCCTTTTTTACAAACTAAACTAAAGTTAAATAATTGGCATCTTCTACTGCCAGGAGGCTAAAGAAATGGACAGCGACAGTTAAGAAATAAATTAGAGATGTAAAATTAGTTTTTTATTGAACTTTGCCTTGTTAATCAATACGTTCTGAAATGACAACTAAAATTGTATGAATATTTTAGATCAACTTATATTGTCAGCTCTTATTAATATCTCTTTCTTGTTTAATTGGAGAGAAAGAGAAATAAATAACTTAAAATAAGTTTAGATCGTGCACAGCAGAATTAGCACCATTATCTATTTCCTACACGTCTCTAGAAATTAAAGCAGATTGCCATAATTATGGCATTAAAACCACCTTTAGCATACAGGTAAATGAAAGTGAAGGTACCATAAGTACTTAAGTAGGATCACTTTTAGCCAGTAATTGTACAGCAATTTGGTATCGGTTGTACAGACCGGCCGGTGTGTTGGTGAATGCATCGGATAGTGCATCGGTCGAAAGGGTCGCGGTTACGGCACGGCCGCCTCTCACTGCGCGCGCGCCGGCCAAATGTCATCACAAACTGCGTTCAACAATGTAATTATACATAGCTTTCTGTAGTACTACTCACTGCTATTGTGGGAATTATAGAACACAGTGCATTTGCTTGGCTTCCTAGAGAAATCGAGAGTTTAAATCTGAATCTTCGTACATTTGTCGTAGGAGTCAATTGAGGTCGTTGAGGATAATGGTTGTTATAGAGACAGTAGGGATGAGATAAATACATCCGTAGTTGATGTTTTAGAATTGATAAATTACATAACAAGTTTCATGAGTGGCATTTATGTACTAAGTACGAAGAGCCTGCCAGTCCTTTGTGATGAAGAGCTAGAACATGTCCATTCAAATGCTGACGTTTTTATTGTTAGTTGGTAGTTTGGTACAGTTGTGTGTACTTAACATACTAGTAAGGATATAACCTAACATTCAAATAACCCGTTCAGGGGTAATGCAAAACTTCAACTTAATCATAATAAAGAACACCATTGTGAGAGGTCTAGGCATCATTTAAGTAATTATATTTTGTCTGCTTGTGACAATGAACTAAAAGATTAATGCTGTGAAGTTGAGAACAGATATTATGCCGAGATATTTCAACGCAGTTTATGAGTATAGAGGTCAAGGAAATTGCGTACAAATCAATGGTGCATGGATGTGCGACACTTCCTTACTTTGTGTTGTTGACAATAAACAAAATGTCTGTCCACGAACAATGAACACTAACTTTGGGTCAGCAGTGATTGTGAAGCTAAGCTACAAAGACATTACTGTACAAGAAAATGTCATTCAAATGATCTTACGTAATTGTTACTGTGACAATATAACAGCTCTTTTAAAAATTGAGACCAACACAGCAGTTAGGGGCAGTTTCGAAATATGAGATCGATATATTTCGCAATTCAATAACTTATTTCATAAAAGGGTCGCAGTGATCGGTGACAATTTCATTACATTACGTGACACGCGGGAATGCAACGCTACCACTGCGCGCTGTAGGGATGTGTTGATACCATAAACACATGTAGTTTATTTTAGGATGTCCCTTCACTACCATAGCATATTTTAACGACCGCATCCAAACTCGCAGGAAGATATCATTAATAGAATATAACATTAACAGATCGTTTATTATACACAATTTAAGCGGAAACATGAAATTAGAAATAATATTTACATTTTTGATTTGTATATTTGTAACATATTTTGAAATACACTAGTAAGTTTAAACATTTCACAAATATGTTCTCATTCACTTCCCCTTGCAACATAATAGTTGAGGTTATTTTTATAACTTACTGTATTCTGATTGTCGTCCTGACCATGATGAGATACTTACATACCTCATGACTGTAAAAGTCCGTCACTTGATGTCAAGCTTTGTGCTTTAGCTTTGAATCATTATTTTATGAGTTTAGAGAATACAGTACGCATTCTGATTGACGTCTTGACAATAATGAGATACCTACATACCTTATGACTGTAAAAGTCCGTCACTTGATGTCAAGCTTTGTGTTACAGTTAGGTATTTCTATTTAAATACTAGTTTAATTTCAATAAAGTAAATAAATAGTTTAAGTAGAAGGAGAGTCGAGAGTCCTTTAGTCTTGCAGTAGGAAAATTCAGGCTGAAAAAAAAGCGTAATTAATAAGTCTAATCTAATAAGACTACAGGTACAAGCGTAAACTTAGCAAGGGAGTATCAAATTGCGGCTATAACTCTACTCGGCGAGACAGACGGAAGAAAGTAAAATAAAACAAAGTTCAAATGAAATCAAGAGCAGGGAGGGAAACAGTAGTAAACAATGTAATAAATATTGACATTCATTTCACTAAAGAAAATAAGTGTTCAAAACAAACTCATTTATATCCCCTATTGTCTACAGATGAAGTAGCTTTGTTTATAAAGCAATGAATTTAAAAATATTACAAAGGTAACTCTGGTAAGCTTCGTTCCCTTCAATTGCCCCTGTTCGTGTTGATCTTGTTAACTTCCAAAGCACGTTGGTTCCCTTGCGAATATAAAAATGCAAAGTAGAAATGTGGGCAAGTGGTGAATGCAAATTTTATCTTTCTGCACCCCAAGTTTGGTGTTTGGATTTTGTACTATAACAACATGTTGTTTTTCTCTGTCATGTTCAAAACCATGATATATTCACATTAACATTCACTTTCTGTGCGGGTTATAATTTTGATCTAACCGTTTGATTGCGTACTTCCTCAGTATTACATAAGGTAAGGTACCTAAACATTCATGGTTTCATTTGTACAATGTATATTAAGCGGAAGAAAACAGACAAGATTCCTTATAAGCTACTGTGTTGTCGGAGTCACAGTTGCGAATAAGGACATCACTCATCGATCGTATCTTGCAACCGTGTAAGTAATATGTAATTTGTATTATTTTATGAGTTAAGAAATCGATCATTTATTATTTTTTTTACGTTTAATTACTTCGATTGTTCTAGCGATAGTACTCGATGGCCATATTGGTTTTAAAACATTACGATAGGCGTGGAGCAGTGCAGATAATTGGGCGTTCGTTTTTTATTGCAACCCCGGTTCGTGTCCCGTCCATACTGGAATGTTTCCTAGATCGTGAAATGCCACCCGACAACGGACTCGACCACTTATTTACAACATTGGAATACTTACAGTTTTTGCAGTACGCAGAACATTTATTTTTATAATTAACTCTACCATTTAATCATATTGATGTATGTCTTGGGCACGTTGAGTGTTGAGTATTCTGCACGTTTATATTTATCTGTAATTGATATTATTTGACCAATGTAAATACTTACTGAAGCGAAAAGGAAAATAGCGAAGCATGCTCAATTTCAGACACTACTTTACACAGAAAAACATAGTGCATGAACATTTTAGGAGAACTGTTTCATATTTACCACCTTTAAGTCTGATATTTGTAGCTTAACTAGCCACAAAGTTACAAGCTCCCGTAAGTATCAAAAGTTCCGGCCGCTATTGCCATTAAGCTTCTCTGCGGACCCCTCTATTACTTTTACCAAGGAGCTAAGATACGTTGAGTAGATGGTATTACAACTCGTAAACTTACAATGTCAAAACATTGCGAAGCATGGCCATAATCTTTCTCATTTATTTTAAAATTATGACTCCTGCTTACAAATGTAACCACACGCGGGGCTGGTCCGTAAACAATGTCCACGTTATTATAATGTGACTGTATCGGGGGAAATCACTGGAGTTATAATAGTTAACTAGCTATTTGCATATGAATGTGTAACTTTATACTTTAGTGGCAGTATGTGTCGATGTGACGCGTGCCGCAGACTCTTCCGCGCAGTCGCCTAACTGTTCCCTGACATCCCCGCGACGGACGCGCAAACGCAACGTCATCATTAACTTTGTTGCAACCAACCCGTTTTAGCAGTACTTTTGAATAGGCATTGGAATAATATGTCTGGTTACTATAGAGCCCTCTGTTAGAGCTTTAGTTGCAAGACTGTTCATGGTATCAAAGGCGCATTTTTGCAAGTAATCCTAGACATAACGCGACCGCAATTACTCTTCGAGGCTGTCCAATAAACAACTCATGTCTCCACGTCCGTTGCGTCGCTAAGGTGTTTCATATGAGGCATATTCGGAATAGCTGCGAGGATGATGAACTTTTGAGCGGCGTTTTGCATTCTGCGTCTATTTCAGTATCGTCGGACGCATGCGCAGTTACGCGCCAAGCTATGTTTATAGCGCACCGGTGTTAAGTCAATTACTCTTACCAGTGTTACAAATTCCTTTAGCAACTTAAAGCTGCAGAAGTTACGCATTGTACGCAGGAAATGAATTAAATTAACTGACTTTTCAAAGTCTGCCAAAGTCGGGAAACAATGAAAGTAGGTATCTAGGTACCTACACTACCTACCTAAACTTCAGAAGACGTGATCTGTCGTGGTCTCGAAACTAAACAGTGTCCATACAATTATAGTTTTATTTCAAACCAATACCTATAGCAAAACTTTAATAGATAAATTCCAAGCAAAAAATCTGCATTATTATTTTTCTGAAACTTCTGAAACAAGAAGAACGTGTTGGTTTTTTACAACTTCAACCTGGAATTGAAGCTGACAAGTAGGTACTTACCTATAACGAGTTCTACTTACTGGAACTATGTATAATAACAATTACGTGAATACAAATTATGGCCGTTCCTAGAACATTTACTGTGCGATGTCACAGCAATAAAAGTGTTTCATTAAACTTCACGAATGCTCGGGATCCACCTGCCGCAAGTTTATGTTGTGAGCTGCCGCAGTGAATACCCATGAATAAGACACAGCAATACCTATCTAATAGGGCCGTTGCTAAATAACAACGCGTTTTGCACGTTCACTTACGCACTGTTTATTGGTGAAGGTGCTACTTACAACTTATAGTTTCCTACACACATCACTATCCGCACTATTTACTACCTACTTAATATAGAAACATACAGATACATGGATACGCACAATTTATGTCCAGGCTCAGTCCACTAAAGTTCCTAAATTGGGACGTAAAAATATTATAGCTATTTTTTACGAGTGTTACAGTAATTTTATCGGCATTCGGCTCGCCTCCACATTTTCGGTCCATTTGCGGAACAATAGTATGTTTTAGAGATTTTTTTTGGGCATCAAAAGTTTTACTATTTGTAGATAGATATTTTATTACTAAGAGTAGGTGTGTTCCAATAAAATAAATTCTATCAAGTGCGTCTTAATGATTGTATGTAGGAATATTACTAATTCATACCTGACTATACAAAACGTAATACAAAACAGGAATAGAAAAAAACTTCTGCGAGATACAGTCTGTGAGTATATTTGCTTTATAGACTTGGTATTGGCATTATATTTAATCAGATTAATATTAACGAGACCTGTTGGACGGGATCTGTCCGCGCCGAGGCTCCGGAGAGGGTGTAATTACATCCGCGACCAAACAAATAAATAATCCACTCGCTAAGTGATGACAGGATAGTGCAGTCAGATGAGACCAATGTGCAGCATTACGACTCTGTGATGACAGACGAGATAATTCGCTACGGGTATAAAGGATCTAATTGCTGCATACTCGCAATATTTAATGAAATTACAGTAACTGCGTGCCGCTGCTGCAAAGCTTTTAGAATGCGTACGGACCCATTTATAATTATTAACGTTCATAAGGAAAATGTTGCGTAAACGTAGTTAACTCGCTACTTAAAGTAACGCTACATAATGGATTTACATAACATCTTGTGAGTTTGTAAGGAATACTGTTTATATTCAACACAATCGACACAATGTACGGTCACCAAAAGAGATAAGTATCCATTTCGTCGGGAATAGTTGAAGTTTAGTTAGAAACCGATGGGTGTTTATGAATGAAATAAAATACAATGAATATCTAGAGAATATACAGTTCAATTATTTAATTAAATTTCATTTGAAAGCCTCCATTGGTTTTTAAGTAAACTTCAACTATTTCCGATGAACTGCATACTTATCTCTTTTTTTTTTGGTGGTCTCTTGGTTTTGGAGGACAAATACTGCGTAGAAAAATCAATATAAACGAAAAGTAAAGCAAAAATAACGTCCAGACTCCAGACATGTCTATCTGAGGTGACCTTTGTATCAGTTCAAAACAGAGTTCATGTAATATAAAATGTATGAATGAAAAGTAAATAATATAAGGACGGCGCGGGCGTCGCGTCGTGTCACGTCTGGCGCTGCGTTGGGCACGTCGAGACGGATCGATGCTGCGCGCCGTTTACCACACAGGGTTGATGCTCTTTTTATTCCACAAAATAATAATAATAACTGTCTATTGTTTTCCCGCTATAGGGCAAAAGCCTCTACTCATACAGAGATTAAGGCATGAGCAGAGAGAGAAAAATCTTAAATCGCCATTCCACCTTGAGCAAACGTGGTGATCAAAGGATATAAGTGTCATTTTAATACATTTGAATGAAGTAGAACATACTTATTTATCAAAGTCAAAGTCAAATCATTTATTTCAATTAGACCAGTAAAAGGCACTTTTGAACGTCATATTGTAAAATTTGAATCTAGTTGTCTATTCCAAATGGTAGTTTCGTATGGAGAAGAATGGGCAAGAAACTCCATACATAGGTACTCTTTTAAAAAAAGGATGTTTACAATGTTTTCATTTACAAGAAAGATTATGTTTTGTGAATACGATGTACCTTGTGTAAATATCACTATATTATGGTATGTACCCCAAGTTAAGAAATGACAGCTAAGTTATGTACAGAGGCCAGCACATCAAGCTACTACAATCTGTCAAATTTCTTTGATAGATTTTCAACTTTATTTCAAAAGCATAAGGTTCATATTTAATTGGGAAAATTTGACAGTTAGGTATGGCTTGATGTGCTGGCGTCTGTACATAGACACATAGTGTTCTCATATCCAACAAACATTGAATAGTGTGTGAGCCAGAGTAATCTAGTAAGTACAATAAAGAATAATATGTATATGAAGTATTAAATTTAGTAATTTGAATTAGGAATAATTTGACTTTGTCTAGATATTAGTCTTATAGGTATTAGTTCTTTATGGACTGACAGACAGCCCGTCAGTCAATATAAAAGTTAGTTTATCTGCAATATAAGTAGTGAATAATCTAAATATTCCTTCTTTAACTCATAGAAGTTAGTTACGGTCCCTATAAGCCACCAACTTGTAAATGTAAAGAAAAACTTTCGCATATTTTCCATTGAATCGTGACGCATACTATATTTTTTCCATATAATCAATATCAATTCATTCCGCTTGCTCAAGCTGCTATTATTTTTAAATTAAGTTTTACTACCACGGCCTACACGGTAAGTGTAACCGCAAAATTATACATAAAGAAAATATTATAAAATATATATAAAGAAATAAGCAATATTACGAGTCATCATCAGAATAGCCTTCGGCCGGAGGTGTTCGTGGTTAAGTAAAAGCCTTATGAATCGATTGGTCTAGGTTAAGCTACTCTTGCCGCGGTCGATCTGTAGATGGGTGATTTTCCATTTCATACCAGGATCTCTCCGTGGCTCGAAGAGATCCTGGAAGAGAAGCGTGTAAAGTCAGGCAAATGATGATCAGAATGGTTGGCAAAAGTATACTGATGAATAGGTACAATCTGATCTGACCAAATCAAAAAGCCTAGTATAGTTTGTGTTTAGAATACGAACTCTATGATCTGAACAAGTATAATAGAAATTAATAAAGTAAAGAACAAGCGCACTCTTTACAATTTTTTCTTACAACTTATAAGGTTGTCGTAAAAACGAGTACAAACCGCCTGTTCCGCTATTTGAAGAAACTGGTTTAAAATTGACTTGTAAGATTCCGAACAGAAAGATAAGCAAACAACAAAGCATGCTAAATCAAACATTTTAATTGTTTTCGAGACAGCCATTTGGTAGTGACAGCCCTGAGTCCCGAATATCCGTCTGCTTGCTCTATACTTCATCCCTTGATATCAATCCTCCAACTTATTGGACGACGTAGGTACGGTTGAATTTCAAACACAACCACCACACAACGTCAGTAGGTTTTTAATTAAATTTTTCGGATTTAAACTCTTCGAATTTAAATGTACAAAATATATTATACAATAGACGAAAATGTATCATTTAAACCTCACATTCACCTGCTTGCGGGCCGTGTCAGGAAAATAACCTGTTATGAAAAAAATACGCGACTACACACCGATTCAAATTCTCCGAACTATATACCTAGGTCTGTGTCAATCGATACTCCAGTATGGAATCTCAGTCTGGGGTGGGGCCGGGAAAAGCTTTTTTATCGAAATCAAAAGAGTTCAGAGAGCTGTTATTAGTGATGATTAAAAAGCCTTTCAGGTTCCCGACTGATCTGCTATACGATGATTGTCCAGTCCTCCGAGTACGTCAGCTATTCATCCTCAATGCCACTCTACATGCTCACAAATCCTTAAAACGCAGACTTGATTACCATAGCCTACTTTCGAAACGTATTTTACATATCCCTCTCCTTACCGCAAACAGTCTTCTGGCCAGACGGTGCCCTCTTACTCACACATACATATCTACAACAAAACAAACCATCACTGTGAAATCAAAGATCTCATCAACCATTCATGCAAAAGAGTACCAAAAAGCTGGCTCCTCTCACTGTCATACAACGAAACCGAGGAAATACTAACTTGATAATACCTAATTAATAATATTCACATGCTAGTCCTCCTCACACATAAGTTCCTAGCCACAACACACACTCATACACCACTTTACCATCACATTCTCACATCTTCTAACCATGGCACAATTAGACTCTTTGTAATAATTATTATTTTTAATAATTTCTTTTTTTGATCCATTATATTATTCATTATTGTCGATTTTAGAATGTCTAGACATAAAATAAGCAAGCGCAACTCTGCTTCCCAAGATACAGGCGCTGCCTAGTTTGAGGACCACCACAATTTTTTAAATATGTAGCAAAATAGTTACAGCAAAGCTATCACTATAATAAGCTCTTAATATTAAGGTTAACATTCTGTTATATGTGTAATTTTCTGTAACAATGAACAATAAATATTTATCTTATATTATTATTATTTCTTTCTTATTAACCTTATATTTTAGTAGCTATTTCACACGTCGATCTATACCGTAATCCTACAGAGTCTGATAACCTATACCTTTGAATGCATTTCAGGTACCAAAGCTTCAGGATAATATGTATTGCAGTTAATGCACGATGTCCGTATTTCCGTGAATGTTTTTACTCATATCATGGTATTTTAAGGACCTTCCGTACCAGGGCCTGTAGACAAAATCCCTTTGTGTTATCGTTAACGCCAACGGAAAAGTCAAATTGTATGGAGTTGACGTTTGCTTACCAGTGGTCACGTGATGCAAATATGTCAACTGCATACAATTTGATTTTTCCGTTGGCGTTAACGCTTACAGAAAAGGAATTTTGTCTAGACCCCAAGTTGAATTAAAAGTCCAAGAGCTTAGACTTGTAATTAGGAAGCAGATCGTGAAAAGATGACATCTTAAAAGAGTACCTGCTCTATAGTTGAGTTTGCTTAAGCTACTTAACTTGATTATTAAATTCAATTATATGGACCCGTTTTAAAGTAACTGGAGAAATATAGACTTGATGGGTGTCGACACAATGGTTTTAAAAAAAATCCTGTATGTTTAATATTAAGTAAACAGCAGATCACAGGGTCAACGTCCTTTTTCACACTTTGTTACTTGAAATAATATTTAAACAATGTGCTTGTTATGTTTTACTTGATATTGGTAAAAACAAACATGAATCAACCAACAACCAGACATTTCTGTGGGTCATAACTTTCATGAGAAGTCTTTAAGGTTCGACTTTTGAAGCCTGGCCGCGTTAAGTGTCAACACTAGCAATAATACCGGTTGGTTTTTAATAATGTTGTGTAAAATATCTAGTTATTTATTTATTTTTATCCCTTACATGCAGTTCTTATCTAGCGTGTTGCGAGTTTGATTCCCGCCCAGGGTATAGGTATACTTGTGTCATGAGCAGTTGTGTTTGCCTTGTGTCTGGGTGTTGTTTATCTATATTTGTATGTATTTAAAATGTATTTGTGTATGTATATCAGCTGTCTGACATCCATAGTACAGGGTCTCCCTAGTTTGGGGTCAGATGGCCATGTGAGAAAATGTCCCCACATATTATTATTATTTGCGAAAACTTGCACGTTTCTTAGCTTTTGGCTAGTTTTAAGCTACATTAACGGGCCCAAGACAAGTCAATGCAGCGTGTGGTGGATTTTTACGTTCAAGATGGGTGATGTAGAGACGTCGTTTTCGTCATTTTGCATGAACTTTCGCACGATTCTGCAGGTGTTCAAAATTGTGAATTTTTGGAGTGTAATGTAGATTGAGTCTTTCAGGGCTATTAGTTTGAGGCTATCTTATTATTATTGATTTGTGTTGTGTACTTATTTATCAATTGATAGTAATGATAAAGGGCTGCCTTTTGTGGTGAAAGCCTCCTGGCCCCAAGTAATATATTATCATGATGATATTAAAACCAGCCATCATATTTCACCATGTCATCATGTCAACCTTTAGACGCCCTCTGCTAGGCATAGCTCTTCCCAAGGAGGGGTTCAGCGGTAATCGCCATGCTTGGCTGACGCATGTTGGCGATCGCAGTAGGTGTTAAGGTACTCAGAAGGACGGTGCTGACCATCCTCAGATCAATAATCCCTCTGTCGCCTTCTACGCCACGCACGGTTAGAAATGGGGTGGTGCTATTCACGGCCGGCACCATGAAGATATAGGTATAAATGGAGCCAACACTTAGAACAATAGCTTGAAACGAACTGTGGGCTGATGCTCTCTTTCTGAATGCATACATAAGAACGAGACAGTGATATATGTTTTCTTTATCTTATGTATGCATTCAGAAAGAGAGCATCTGCCCACAGTTGGCTTCACTTAGGTATTTAGAGTGTTGCCTCCACTTTTATCTATAAGCTTCTTGGCCGGCACCACACGGCTTCACACTTAAACGCCATCAAACTTAAATGTAAGAAAGTAATCTACTTTCGTTACCTCTTGCCAAAAAGGGTCCAGCATTCAATATGGAAAGTACGAATACCTTTATTAGTAAGTAGGTACTTATGTTCTATCTTCATGCCATGATAAACTCAGGTCTGGTAGATTTGACATTTTGGATCACTGGGGTATATTGTGAAAATAATGCTAATACTATTTAAAATGGTAGTTAAAGCGGATTGTACCTACTATTGAAAATATTTCATATTTATTACAGATATTCACGGTTTTCAGAATCAAACATTTAAATTATAATATACATTACTTTGTTCATTTTCTTGATACTATTAGATTCAGTCACGGTATATGGTATTTCTTTGATATAATTAAGTTTAATGTTTATAGCAAAACTAAATTTACTTACAATACAAAATATACATTTTGAACTCAGTTTAACGCAGTAAATATTGTATTATTTTTTGTTGTTACAGTTACCAAATACTATTACTATTTCAAGTGCCTAGGTTAAACCGGATCGTTGGAATTTTCTTAACTAAGTATTATAGGTTTTGCAGGTTGATTTCCAGAGAGCCTATGATGAGAGCGCTGACATAAAAGATATATTGCTTTTATTAAGATATTATTCGAGTCCATTTTCGAATTGGAAACACGACTATGCTATTGCCACAAGGTGTTTCCATTTGAGTGATGATTATTATAATACAGCCTCTTTTGGGTTTAATTTAATATCATGTGATCGTAGTAGGGAATGGCCGGTTGTGTCAAGAAAACATTATGATGCCATTTATTACTTTTTTATTACTTTTTGTTGATAGGGCTTTTAATTTGCTAGCCTATATTTTCTATTATTTTTTTCCTAGTAACCTCTTTGTACAAAAAATATGGAGCCGAACTGGGACAGGCAATGGCAAAGGCGTACCGAAATCCAATTTGCTTGTTTCTAATGACTGTTAAAAATATTTCAATTTTCTCGTAATAGTAATATTTTTACATGAACCGCTTACAAAAAGTGCTGCATTTAAGTAGATACTTATTTATTTATTCAAATTTCTTTCGGATATTTCTATTTAAATTAGAGGAATTGAAACGAATAATTAAAAAGTATTGCAGTTTGAATAACGCTAAAATAAAAGTAATCTTAAGTTATGTAGATGTAGCTAGAACGATGCTGTCTCATCTACAGCATACAATCTATAAATTTATATCAAGGGTTCTGTGTTATGAGTGAGGAATCTATGGATTCACATTCTATGTGTTACTGAATTTTTCAAGTACTTACGTGTTTTTATGCACCTGCGCGGGCCGATCTCCACAGTAGATTTGGTATGGGGTGTGGACATATTTAATCTAACCAAGTAAATAAATACAGAAAACCCATTTTTACATTTCCTTTGCCTACTTTATCTATAAACATGACTTTGCCTAAGTTACATCCCTATGACGTCGTCATCGTCCAACCAAGGCGTTAACATCTAAACAGACAATATCGTAGACATAAAAGTGTTCGCTAAACCATGGCTCAGGTGCAGCAGCTGCAAGCTTAAAGCCGGTCGTTGATCTTTATTTGCGTGCCCCCAACTAAGGCCGGCTAGACGCCAATGCCAAATACACGTCTTATCCTCCCCCGGGACGACTTACTGCTAATGAAGATGTTTACACCGGCGGAAAGTCCAGAATATGGCCCTTTTATAGCGTAGTAAAAGGTTTACAGTTTTGGTAGCAGGTGAGGTCTGGAACGATGATAAGGTTTTCTATATAAAAAAAGGCTCTTCATATAATAGGTAACCAAAAGAGATAAGTAGCCAAGGTCGTCGGATATATGTAGGTTTAGTTCAATTTTACTTAGAAGCCAGAGGATGTTTTTCAATAAAATGAACAGAGAATAAAACAGTTCATTTATTAAATTAGATTCGAAAACAACCGTCGTCGGTTTCTAAGTAAACTTTAATTATATTCGACGACCCTGGTTTGGTGACTGTCTTGGTCTTGTGATCTCCTTTGGTGACCTGTACACTGTTACTTTTTAAACATGTGCCTTCCACCACAAAGTACGTAAGGCTGCGGCGTAATCTTTATATATTTTGTGCTTCCACCCACGAAGAAAAGGACAAACCATAGACAACCACGTGCTAAATTTCTCAAATACTTTTCAAACTTGGAACTCCCTGAAAAACTAACAAACCTACCTAACAACTAAAGCTCTGATAAATGGCACACACGTGGCCAGCGCTTACATTTGGCACGTTCCAAAATCAAATAGTAAATGTTTTTGGTACGCAAAAAGCCAAGTCGTTCCAACGGAAGTAAGACATACGTGACATCCGGGGCCGGGCCGCGGGGCGCGCGGTGTCACGAATCTATCGGAAGTGGAGTTCTTCTTGCGGCTTCGGACGTTCTTGGGCATCAATCATTTGGATACGTGCTCGCTACTTCGTGATCCACTCAGTATTGACAATGTACGCAGAAAAATTCCGTCTCCTTGGATTTTGTAAGTATTTTTCTGCTGTTTTTTAATTATTAATAAAAAAGGTAACTTACTTGGATTCTTACTAAAACGTTTTTAATAAAATCTTTACATTGGAAAGTAGGTAAACAAATTTCGTAACAGTGAAATTGCTGATTTTGCCCTTAATACCTACTTTTTTTTAAGTACGTACTTTAAAAACACTCGCTTGGTAATGAGTTGTATTAATATTCAAGTTCCATCATCTTTGCTAAGACTTCTATCGTACTATTCGCTAAGCCAGGGGTCCATAACCCAAAAGTTACACGTCTTCAAGATTTATGTGCACCCAAAAGTTTTTAACAGTGTTTTTATGTTTTAGACGTTGAAATTAGTTTTATGCCTTTTCCCGGTGGGGCTTGTAAAGTTGTAACCTTATTTAATACGCCTAAGTAGATCCAGCGAACGTGAGTCGAAAGTGAAGGCACTTTTATTAAGAGGCACTTACGCCAATTTTATCAGAAGGAATATTTTATGTCGATACGTAATGAAGAGATTGCTGTTGACACAGTAATGCGGTGTCAACAATATTTTCTCAAAGTCTTCTATTACTATTCTCTAAGGCTACACTGACTGTTATTTGAGAAGAGAAGCAAAAGGCAA
The DNA here is from genome assembly GCA_947361185.1 of Charanyca ferruginea. Lineage (NCBI taxonomy): Eukaryota > Metazoa > Arthropoda > Insecta > Lepidoptera > Noctuidae > Charanyca > Charanyca ferruginea. Next base: position 10,599,920 of record OX376058.1, read on the forward strand.
CCGTCTTTTGTTTGTTAGCTTTAACTTGAGTGTGTTTATTGTTATTGGCATAATATTTGACTAGCAACAAAGTATTCAACTTGCAGTGGGTAGGTGCTTCCTACTTACCCGTTTAGGTAGCTTGTTAATAAGTACATGGAAGTGCAGAGTTGTTAATAGATAAACATATTATTTTATGCAATACAGGATTAGGTTTACAAATTAATTCACAAAATTTACATAACTAAATAAACATATATGTGCAAGCTCACGTTCCCTGACACGTTAGCATAAAACTTAAATACGGTAATGAACTTTATTTTAGAAGAATATACTTAAGTAACTAATTTGGTTGGCAAGCAACCGTATGCTACTTAGACTGTGCAGTGCTGGTTTTCATAGTAAGTTTCTTCTGTTTATACATAAACTTACTGGAAATAAGGTACACCTAATTCACAGTTGAGAATGTGACCACATGACGAATCAACTCTGATATCTACAAGGTTGGCAAGCAACCGAATGCTGCTTCTAAGATTCGATTCACTACATTAGGTTTAATGTAGCGATTAAAGTTTTAATGAGGTCCGAACTCACGATCTGTAGATAGAGTATTCTTGGTTAAACTCTGACTTAATAATGTATAATTTATACACACCTCCTCGTAACTTATTGACCTCAATAGTGAGTACTGACCTCGTAGTGACTAATACAGTATTGGGTTTCGGCCAGCGTTGTTTTGAAGAAAATCTATATCAGATACTTAAACATAAAATTTGTCATGACGGAATTCCGTATGTTGTATATGAAGTTGGTATTGGAATGAGACTGCCTGGCGCCGACAGAGGACTGTACCAGGCAGCCATTTATCACGTCGATTCATCGGTTATCGCTCTGGCAGCGATCCACCATCCGCGAGCGAAACCCATTTCATTGTTGACCGACATCTTGTATCAGTTGAACAGATCCGATCAATTTAACAACTTCTTTTGGATAAAGGAAATCATACATTAATACAAAGTATTCTATTCAAGAACAAAAACTCCTTTACTAACAATGCAGGAGAAACTATAGGTAACATAGCTATGGGTAATGTTAACGTTACTTTTAACTGTTTTATTATACATATATTTTTTACTAGCTTCGGCCCGCGACTTCGTCCACGCGAATGTCGACTATAGTAGATGCAGATACAGATGCATATCAAAAAGTAGCCTATGTCCTTTACCAAGGTGTATGGTATCTTCATATCAATTTTCATTAAAATCGGTTCAGCAGTTTCATCGTGAAAGCGTAACAGACAGTTACTTTCGCATTTATAATATTAGAGTAAGGATAAGTAAGGATTTTGATCTATACTAATACTTAATATTATAAAGAGGAAAGATTTGTATTTTTGTATGTAACGAATAAACTCAAAAACTACTGGTCCGATTTAAAAAATTCTTTCACCAATCTAAAGCTACATTATCGTTGAGTAACATAAGCTACATATATTGCAAATTGCTAGTACTTTATAAATAGGTTAAGTGTGAGTACCAACGCTGTAGTATAAGTTATAAAAATGTCTGCAGATGAAAGTAGGTTAAAAGGGCAACGGGCGATGAGCTCGCTAAATATCAGTTAGCACTTATTCCCTTATGTGTCACGATCGACTCGTTAATTCGACATGTTAGTTGCGTAGTGTCAATTGATATTAAGCACTTCAAATAACATCTAAGTGTTTGAGTTATATTTAATTACTTATAATTTGAAAAAATTAGGTCAACACAATGAATTCATGCGCGGAATTAATTTATGTTGATCGTATTTTTTAGGGAAAGTTACTTTTTTATCGCAATCATAAATATTATTTAATACATTGTTAAACAAGTAGCTGCTACCCTCATACAACCTTAGTAAGTATGCAGATATAATTTATTAGGTTACTCTTATTACTCTTACATATCCTTATTTCGTACTCTATCATAAAAATGTTGATGTTCGTTTTGCCAATAAAGTTGATAACGTCAATTCGGCGAAGCGATGCGTCGTTAATTTACAAATGCATTTTGACTTTACACTCGTATGTTACAGTAAAAGCCCGAGAAGAGGCAATTCCTTGGATCTTCCAGCAAATTGAACGGTTTACTTGCATGCGTTTGATAACTGGTTCATTATATATTGCAACATCCCTTAGTTGCAATAAGTAAGTAATGAACTCGTTTTCCAATATTGAAAAACTCAAATATTTGGGTGTATCAGAAGCTAATCTATATTAATACTTTTTAATAAATGCGAAAGTAACTCTGTCTTTTAGCTTTCACGGTGCAACGGCTTATACAATTTTAAACAAATTCGGCATGAAGATGGCTTGATCCCTGGGGAAGGACATAGGCTATATTTTAATTCGCAACTTCGTCTGCACCCGCGATGACCGACATTCACGCGGCCGAAGTCGCAACGGAAGCTGGTTCTATTTACATTTTGAAATAAGATATTCCTTGAAACCTTCAGATTTACTGGAAAAACTCGAACATATAAAGATTCACAATTGATACCGCTTTTACTTCAACTAATAAGTGATATAAACTGGGCCATAATCATAAGTCAATCACTTGCCACATAAACGATTTAACATTCGTTTAAAACTTGTGTTAATAAAATTAATGGCGCTTACAACAAAAAGAGAGAAGAGTTTACCTTGATATGTAGAGCGTAAGTAAATGTCAACGACAAAGTAACAGCTTGATAACAATAAATTAAGTATCTACTTACATTAAGGGTATTGCCACCTAGGGATTCTAGACTGTTTGTAAATGTAAAACGTGAAGTTTAGTTCTTACGAACATATATTTATGCATTGCTAGTGATTGTTGTATTTTACTGATTGCTAGCAGTGAGACGGACCTACTCTTTTGTAATCTGGGAAATCACAAGAAATGCATTGTTTACGTAATAAGTTATATGAACAATTATTTTAAATGGGCGGTAAAATACCTGTAATGATAGATGTAAGATAAAGAAAATTAATAATTGAATTTATGATGCTTTCATCACCATCATCATCATGTCAACCCTTAGACACCCACTACTGGGCATAGGTCTCCCCTAAGGGGGGGTTCAGCCGTAATCGCTTCGGAAGAACTAAACATTTTTAAACTAATTTAAAAAAAAATTGCCCCACTGTTGGACTTTCTCCTGTGTCGTGGGTGCGTTTAAAAACATATAATAATAATAATATGTGGGGACATTTCACACACGGCCATCTAACCCTAAACTAGGGAGACCCTGTACTTTGGGTGTCAGACAGCTGATATACATACACAAATACATTTATATATAGATAAATAACACCCAGACACAAGGCAAACACAAGTGCTCATCACACAAATATTTACCCTGGGCGGGAATCGAACCCGCAACACGCTGCACAGCAGTCGATCGCTCAGCCACTGCGCTAACAAAATAAAAATAATAAAAAACTCACATACTCAAAAAGTCAGACCCGGAACAGCTATCTGTAGGCCATACAAATATTTTTTCCGTGCGGTAATCGAACCCACGACACCGCCGCCGTGTCGTTAAAACTCTATTTATAAGTTTAAGTTCGTAGATCTACCGATTCCAGGTAAGTAATTGACGGCTACAAACTGATAATATCTATACTTATACTTATAAATATTATAAAGAAGAAAGATTTGCATTTTTGTATGTAACGAATAAACTCAAAAACTATACTGATCTGGTTTCAAAAATTCTTTCACCAATCGAAAGCTACATTATCGTTGAGTAACATAGGCTATATTGCAAATTCACGCGGACGAAGTTACGGGGAAAGTGTTAGTAATTAAATGAAGGTAACCTATCATTATGTATTTTTATTGATATCTGCATGTTTAAAATTATATTGCTTATAAATTACAAATATGCAAAACAAAAGTACTTATTTTTAATTTTATTTTATTTGGGAAAATAAACAGTTATACACTAAAATCTTTTACTAAGTTATAAATATACACTAGTTATAAATGTATAAAACTTGCGCACTTAGGTACTTATGTATGCAAGAAATATCAGAATTTTAACAAGTAAAAATACATCACAAGTTTGTTTACTTTTATTTAACTTTCTAAATCAACAGAGTATACGTGTTAACATCATAGTTAGTTTTCAATACCGTTCATAAAACGATCAACGTTCACTATTTGTAATGAAATAAACACAAGTAGTTATGTTAATAAACGTACAAGTCATTAAAGTGTCGAATCACATCCTGCGCGGGTATCTTATCGAGTGTTTTTGTAATCGAGTCGCGGGCACCGGCCCCGGGCATCCCGCCTCGGTCTACATAAGGACATCCCTGGGAAATAAATAGATAGGAGATACTTAGTAGGTACCTATACATGCGGACGATCGTAAGTACTTGTTAATTAAATAAATAGCTATATCTACGTTTGAACAGACAATTTAAATAAATATATAACAATGAGCTTATGTCGTTGTGGGAGGACTGAGGAGCTCGTGGCTAAGTTAAAGCCGTACAGATCGATAGGTCAAAGGTTAAGCTACGCTAGCCGCGGTCGATCTGTGGATGGGTGACCATCCCTTTCACACCGAGTTCCCTCCGTGCCTCGGAAAGCACGTAAAGCCGTTGGTCCCGGCTGTCATTTGTAGATTTTTGGCAGTCGTTAGGTAGTCAGAAGCCAGAGAGTCTGACAACCAGTCTTACCAAGGGGTATCGTGTTACCCAGTAACTGGGTTGTGGAGGTTAGGCAGTCGCTCCATGTAAAACACTGGTATTCAGCTGCATCTGGTTAGACTGGAAGCCGACCCCAAATATAGTTGGGAAAAGGCTAGGCAGATGATGATGAGCTTATGTCGTTGTGTGAGTCAAATGTCCGATTTATTGAAACTCAACTTTATCGACGACCGACCGACCGACCGACTGCTGCGCAGCGTGTTGCGGGTTCGATTCCCGCCCAGGGTAAATATTTGTGTGATGAGCACTTGTGTTTGCCTTGTGTCTGGGTGTTGTTTATCTATATATGTATGTATTTAAAATATATTTGTGTATGTATATCAGCTGTCTGACACCCATAGTACAGGGTCTCCCTAGTTTGGGGTCAGATGGCCGTGTGTGAAATGTCCCCACATATTATATTATATTATTATTATATATTATATTATTATATTATATTATCTATACTAATATTATAAAGGAGTTTGTTTGTTTGGTTGAACGCGCTAATCTCAGGATCTACTGGTTCGAATTGAAAAATTCTTTTTGTGTTAGATAGTCCATTTATCGAGGAAGGTTATAGGCCCATGCGAAGCCGGGCCGGGTCGCTAGTTTAATATAACCATACTTACATACCAATAGGTATATATATATATAAATGCGAAAGTAACTCTTTCGGAAACGGAAACGGCAGAACCGATTTTGATGTTTGGTGTGAAATTAGCTTGAACCCCAAGAAAGGACATAGGCTATTTTTTAATTCCGCTATTTCGTCTGTATCCGCGATAACCGACATTCATGCGGACGAAGTCAAGGGTAAAAGCAAGTAATAAATATATAGCACAGATTTGTAATGATTTCAGCCATCGGGAACCAGGGATGAAAAATTATGAATGCGTACCCCTATAGCCCGTTTTGGGTGATATTTATGTCGAAGTAAATCCTGGTTAAGTGGGATCCCAAGGGACGAGACGTTAAGTCATACCTCACTTGAAGGGTATACCTATCTAAGAAATATACCCAACCCATCAGACTCTCTCAAAATTATATATATTATGATCCAATGTCGATTTATCATGTTCTGTTAACGTCAGGAACTGCGGTACCAGAACTAGTGTATATTTTGTCTGTTTATAATAGGTAAGGTAAGGTACCTAGGTAATAAAAGCTCTATTATTAGCTATTTGAAGACATGACTTTGACGGGTGTAATAAAAAACTAATAATAAAACAAAAAACCCGACTTTCTTTAGAAATTGATTGACCAGGGCACCCCTCTCTGGTCAATCAATTTCTAAAGAAAGTCGGGTAAACCGTGCATTGCTGGGGCCCTGGCCTAATACTACTTTCATCATCATCAGCCTAAAGACATCCACTGTTGAACAAAGGCCTCCCCCATAAGGGGGGAGTTGCCGTAATCCCCACGCTTGGCAGGCGTCTTGGGGATCGCTGCCCGACCTCTGGATTTTCCTTTCGCCGACACCCTCGGGATGAAATGGGGGGGTGCTATTCTAGCCCGGGCACCCCACGGGGAGAATACTACTTTGGGGCCTGCTTAATTAAGCAACTATTTGCCATTTTGTCAAAAAACCGTTTTCAATAATGTCGAAGTCAGATCAATTAAAGCATTTATCGAACATTTTAATCTAGTTGCCCCCTCCAAAAGATAGATTCATATGGAAGAATGGGCAAGAAATTCAAATTCTTTTCTTTAGACGATATCCTGGTGATTATGTCAGACACCTTTACTTACTGTGCTAACATCGCCATTGGTCGCCATTGGTCGTTGGTTGATCGATGACCTATATTCGGAGATGTGATTGGTGGAGTGACTACATAGTTGAATAACGTACAGTTTATCGCAGAGACACGCGTAGACAGCGCTTAAATTAATAAGCTGCTTAATAGAATAGCTGTGATAGTGCTCATTACTGTGGGGGGTTAATGTAAACAAACGCACATTATTCAGGATCGTTTATTAGTTTCACAATTACAGAAACGCAAACTGCAGCAACACAAAAGTATAGTTAGCACATTACAGTATAATTTTGAACAGTAAAGTAGCATTAACGTAGAATATCCGACAGGCATCATACTTGTCGAAAGTCGCTCGATGTAGGCGTTTAACATTCTTGCATAGTCTCTTTTCGGCATCTGTAATGTTTTTAGAGCTTAGAATTATCGGTCGGCCCTTCTGGTACCTACTTGATCGCCATTAGTTGCGATTTTGAGTCATGCTTTAGGCCTCGCAGTGTCATATACTTGGAGATGGTTGTAGCGGTGGTTGATGGTGGTGGATTAGAGGTCAGTACCTTTTTTTATTATTGTTGTAAACGGCTGTAATTTTCATGTAATTTTTGGTTCAGTCTCTAATTATCCCATTAAAATAATAAAAATGTGTTGATACGATCATTTTTGGTAAAAAATGAGCAATTTTGAGCTCATAAAGCCTCATGGCTAAGTAAAAGCATGGCTGTTCGATCGGTACAGCTTTTAACTGCGCTTGTCGCGCCCGGACCGTGGATAGGTGACCAACCATTTCATGCCGTGACCCCTTTGTGTCTTGAAAACCACGTTAAATCGTTAGCCCCGGCTGTCATTCGTAGATCTTTGACAGTCGTTATGGTTAGCCTAGCACTGGTTACACTACTAACACTAGTATATAGCTGCATCTGATAAGACTGGAACTCGTCCCCAATATAGTTAGGAAAAACCTAGGCAAATGATGGTAATTTATTTATTACTAGCTTTTCCCCGCGACTTCGTCCGCGTGAATGTCGGTTATCGCGGATGCAGACGAACAGACGGATTAAGAAGTACTTGGCCTATGTCTTTCCCTAGGGTTTAAGCTATATTCATGCTAAATTTCATGAAAATTGGGGCAGCCGTTATGTCATGAAAACGTAACAGACAGAGTTACTTTCGCATTTATAATATTAAAGTATGGAAGTATGTAGGTAAGTATGAATTCAGAAAGTTTATAGACTAAGATCTACAGTAAACAATGTACAATAGGCTCTATCATTTGCCGTTTAAAATGCTTCCACATATAACGAGCTATATTTTAAGACCACTGTGGACCAAAATAATCCTCAGAGGAAACGAGCACTTTAAAATGATACACGAAAATTGAACTAATACTTCGGATCAAACTAACCTGCCTAAAACTTATTGAATGGCGATATGTATACGCGCTGTAATTTACATTTCTACGTCCAATTGAACTTGAAGAAACCCCTATTGTGATAGATATAGTAAAAAGTGATCTATTAAGAGTTTGTTTTATATTGAGGTCTTTAAAAGTAGCTTAACAAAATACCTGTATAATTTGAATTTAAAATAACTGCACAAGAATCTTGAACATTCGTCATAGCTATGTAGAACTTCTCACAGTGTAGCGTCAATGCGATTTGTAATGCCAAACAATTCAGTATCCAAAAGATTAATAAAAGTGTTAATATCCATATAGAAAACTGTAAATAAATTAAGAAATGAAATAATTTTCAAACTAACAAATAGGAAAAGATTAATAAACGATTAATAACAGTGTTAATATTTTTAAACTAACAAAGAGGAAAAGATGAATAAAAGGGTTAATATCCATATAGAAAACTATAAGTAAATCAAGAAATTAAACAATTTTTAAACTAATAAATAGGAAAAGATTAATAAAAGTGTTAATATCCATATAGAACACTGTAAATAAAAAAAATTAACAATGTTTAAACTAACAAAGGGGAAAAGATTAATAAAAGTGTTAATATCCATATAGAAAACTGTAAATCAAGAAATTAAACAATTTTCAGACTAACAAAGACGAAATAGAATCGTAAAGAAAACTTCTATCTTAAATTCAGTAGGTAGGCTAGACCGCCCATTAGTGACTATTAAAAAGTTTTTTTAGGTATTTTGTTCCTCTGTTGGGCAAAGACCACTCCAAGTCCTTCCAAGAACTGTTGTCCAACGCCACCTGGAATATATAGCGAAGGTGTTGAGGTAATGTATGTAGTGGATATATTTATTGAACTGCTACTAACATAGTCTTAATAGGCACGACTCCCTATTAACACAAGTTAGAAATTATAAAATATGTATGTTTAGGTTAAGGTATTTATCTATGGGCCTATGCAGCCTGAAATAAATGAATTATTATTATTATTATTAAAAAAAAAACTTTCTTTCTTTGCTTAATGAATCTAACAACCTTGCATAACATTATAATTCTATTACAGTTACATCAAAGAATAAAAACTAAATTAAGTCTAATTTTATGTAGTACAGACGCCAGCACATCAAGCCATACCTAACTGTCAAATTTTCCCAATTAAATATGAACCTTATGTTTTTGTAATAAAGTTGAAAATCTATCAAAGAAATTTGACAGATTGTAGTAGCTTGATGTGCTGGCCTCTGTACATAATAATTGGTTGTTAGTTTATACGGAACTGAGTCACTCTGTCCCCCGTACTAGTATAAACTGTCTTACGGAACAATTTTCCTCGGTCGCGGTATAGGTTCTACATTAGGCTTGTGGCATTTAAGTATTGAGGATGAATTAGTTTATAACAAAGCAAAGTAAATTAAATTTATAGGGTAGACGTAACATTATTGAGTTGTTCTTTTTTTTAACTTTGTAGGTAGTTCTTAAAGTTGACATAGTTTATGGAAAGTATTTAGATGCTTTGTTTGTTTACAAAATGAATGGTTGCACATTTTTATGACAGATCCATCACTTAATATCATTTTAAAATTAAAGTTAAAAGTACAAATAAATTAAAATAACAATATAAGTAAAATAAAAGTAGGTCGCAATTAAACCGCTTATTTTTTTGTTTAAGTTTGTAAATAGTGTTGTGTTTGTGTATATTTGTAGTGAAATGATGTAATGAGCATTTGTTTTATACATATTTGGACAAGTGGTTCTAATTATTTTTTTAGTATTGTCATAATTCAACGAATTTAGAAGATTGAATATTTCGGTTTTACATAATAGAATTTCAAACCAAATTCAAATTCGTCATCTTAATAAACATGATTAAGATGACGAATTTGAATTTGGTTTGAAATTCTATTATACATGGACGGTCCTAGGAAATTTATGAACCTTTTCGCAAATGCAGTTTTACCGTAAGGCACGGAGTAAACAATATCCTGCCTTCTTTTTTTGGTATAGGCAGGTACATTTTATGTGGATTTTGTATTATATATCTGATAAATAGCTGCCTCACTGTAAACACTGATATTTCGGAGTATAACGTGTAGGTGGAGTATCTAAATTTTTTGTGACTCATTACCTTGAGAACTGAGCGTTGCGCTCGTTCCAAATTAATAAGGACTGACTTGGAGGCACCTCCCTACGCAGTAATAGCATAAATTATGATGGACTGGCATAAGGACAAATAAACTAATAAGGACAAAAGCACCGAATAATAATAATAATAATAATAATAATAATAATGTCACTCAGACATTCTCAAACGATATTCGCATGGAGTTTGGAATAGATAAATGTAAAATCCAATCTGTTAACAAAGGTATAATAGAACCTGCCTCATATGAATTAGCAAATCATGATGTTATAGACGCCGTAGACCCAGTTGAAGGATACAAATACCTAGGAACCTACAAAGAATAATTAATACTACCATGACTAAGCACAGGAAACAAGTTTGCATTCAAAGATTAACCCTACCTAAGAAAGAGGGCGGTAGAGGACTCATTGACATAACAAACCTACACAACAAACAAATCATATTACTCAGATCATTCTTTCACACTTATTCGCAACAATCAATACTACACAAAGCCATATCTCAAGCAGACACATTCACACCACTCTCTCTTGCGGATCACACCAAACAGATGAAGATAAACACCATACAACAAAAAATAGATACATGGACTCAAAAATCACTTCATGGACGTCATCGCCTAAACTTGACCGACCCAAATGTTGACAAGATAGCGTCAAACGCATGGCTAAAGCGAGGCGAGCTGTTTCCTGAAACAGAAGGATTTATGCTAGCGATTCAAGATCAGGTTATAGATACAAAAAACTACAGGAAATACATCATCCGCGACAGTAATCTAAGTAGTGACCATTGCCGTCACTGTCATAAACAACCTGAAACAATACAACACATCACAGGCGCATGCTCATCTATAACGCAAACAGATTACAAACACAGGCACGACCAAGTAGCAGCAATCATACACCAGACACTCGCACATAAACACAATCTCATTACAGAAAAAATATCATACTATAAATACCAACCCCAAATTATACTAGATTCACCTGAATACAAATTGTACTGGGACAGAACTATACTGACTGACAAGACTATACATCACAACCGACCTGACATCACCCTGCACGATAAGCAAAATAAAATTGTATACCTGATAGATGTAGCTATACCTAACACACACAATTTAACATCCACACACACAAACAAACTCTCAAAGTACGCAGACTTGACTATAGAATTGAAAACTCGATGGAGAGCTCACACGGTCAAGACCATCCCTATCATAATATCCAGCACCGGCGTCATCCCCAAAACACTTCATACAAGCCTTAAAACACTAGACATTCATCCACTCACATACATACTCCTACAGAAAGCAGTCATACTGAACACATGCAGAATCGTCAGAAAGTTTCTGTCTATAGACTAAACTGCCTAACGCCGCCCGTCTTAGTTGTTTGGCCAAAAGCCCGCAATTTGGACGTAGTTCCCCAGAAATGGGAGAGATTTAAATCTGATCATCTTATAATAATAATAATAATAATAATAATAATAAATTATAGACCGATCACATGTTTGCCGACGGTCTATAAAGTTTTTACATCTATTTTGAGAGCGAAAATTAACCAACACATAGACAGTAACGGTATCATGTCTCCCTCTCAAAATGGATGTAGGAATGGGTCCCGCGGTACTAAGGAGCTGCTCCTGATTGACATGGTCATCAGTCAACAGGTTCGCCGATCCCGAAAAAATCTGTCGACATGTTGGATAGATTACAAGAAGGCCTATGACTCTGTGCCGCATACATGGCTCATGAGGGTGCTAGAGTTGTACAAGATAGATACCACTCTGCGCACCTTCCTGATGTCGTGTATGGGGCAGTGGAGGACGGTCCTTCGCTATCCAGGATGTCGACATATCCAGAGGAATAGTGAACCGATAAGGATTGAGCGGGGTATATTTCAGGGTGACAGTTTGAGTCCACTTTGGTTCTGCTTAGCCTTGAATCCTCTAAGCACACTGCTGGAGAATTCAAGTCTAGGCTATAGATTGAAGAGAGGAGGTCAGGTAATATCTCACCTCCTTTACATGGATGACCTAAAACTCTTTGCCACCAACAGTTCACAGCTGATGGAGCTACTGAAAGTAACAGAAACTTTCAGTAGCGCCATCAGGATGGAATTTGGCGTGGACAAATGTGCGGTCATGCATGTCAAGCGAGGGGAGATTGTGGAATCTGAGGGAGTTCAGCTTTCGGATTCCATAAACCTTAGATCCCTCTCTTCAATTGAGACCTACAAATATTTGGGTATGGCGGAAGCGTTGGGCATCAATGCTGCTGACATGAAGCAATCGTTGAAGGAGCGCTTCTTTGGCCGCCTGAAGAAAGTATTAAATAGTCTTTTGTCAGGCGGAAATAAGGTGCGCGCCTTCAACGGGTGGGTCATGCCGGTCTTGATGTACTCTTTCGGCATACTCAAATGGACTCAAACGGAACTCGATGCCCTGGATAGGAGAGTCCGTACATTGTTGACAGCGTATCGGATGCATCACCCACGGTCATCGGTAATGAGACTGTATATCCCGCGGAAGTGCGGAGGTCGTGGCTTCTTAAATGCTAAGACTCTGCACAACCGTGAGATATACAGTCTCAGGGAATATTTCCTAGGAGCCGACGTGGGGATGCACCGAGATGTAGTTGCAGTGGACAAAGGCCTCACCCCGCTCTCCTTGGCTAAAGAGAACTGGTGCAAGCCTGTAGTGCTTGAGACTAATGATCGCGAGGAGGTTTGGAAGAGTAAGGAGCTTCACGGACGCTTTTTCCGGGCCCTACACGGGCCCGATGTGGATTTCTTAGCGTCCGTATCCTGGCTACGATTCGGTGATCTATTTGGAGAAACCGAAGGTTTTGTGTGTGCAATTATGGACGAAGTTATTTTGACGAATAATTACCGGATATTTATTATGAAGGATGGCACGGTTGACATTTGTCGGGCATGTCACCGGCCGGGTGAATCAATACGTCATATTATCTCTGGATGTTCTCGTCTTGCTAACGAAGAGTACTTGCACAGGCACAACCTTGTGGCCAGGATTATCCATCAGCAACTTGCTCTGAATTACAACCTCGTGGAATCAGAAGTTCCATACTACAGGTATGTGCCCGATCCAGTTCTTGAAAATGGCAATGTCACATTGTACTGGGATCGATCCATCATCACTGACAGGACTATTGTAGCCAATAAGCCTGATATAGTGGTGGTGGATCGATTGGAGAGGCGCGCAATGATTATTGACATAGCTGTTCCTCATGACGAGAACCTCATGAAGGTCGAGAAAGACAAGCAGATAAAGTATCTTGACTTGGCCCATGAGGTTGTCGACATGTGGAATGTGGACTCAGCGATCATTGTGCCGATAATTGTTACAGCCAATGGCTTCTCTCTCTGGAGGATTGTCAGGAGGTTTCTCTCTCTGGAGCCCTGACCGCCCGTAGCTTGGACCCTGTTCCCGATACCGGTGAGGTACTATTTTTTTATATTTTTAAATGTTTTTGTTTTTATATGAATATTTAAAAATGTAATTTAATATGTATATAAAATAAATGAATGTGAATAATAATAATAATAATAATATATTGGGACATTTTCACACACGGCCATCTGACCCCAAACTAGGGAGACCCTGTACTATGGGTGTCAGACAGCTGATATACATACACAAATACTTTTTTTTTTTTGTAATATTTTTGAAGATATATATAAGTTTTCTGACTCTAGAAGTAAGCATTGATATATGTTCACGCCAGTTTAGATGTTGATCAGTGACTAAGCCGAGGTATTTAATTGAGGAAGTTTTTGTTAGTTCACGACAAGTACAGTTTTCGCGCATATGACATGTGTGAGCTTTTAAGTGAATAATTCCAGAAGGCGGTTGACTGCTCTCTGTTATACTAAAAGGTATGTATTTAGTTTTAAGTGCGTTTAGGGTTAGTATATTCGACTGTAGCCTTTCCGAATCATTAACCTCTTTCCATGTCTTACCATTAAACAAAAGGGCTGTGTCATCAGCATACGCTATTACCTGGCCCTGTCTTAGTTGTAAATCGCACAAGTCATTCACATATATAAGGAAAAGCGTAGGACCTATAACACTTCCTTGTGGCACTCCAAAAGTCACATGCTCTAGCTTACTCACAAAGCCGTTAATCCTGACACATTGACTTCTGTTAGACATATAGTCATAAATAGTTTTAAGGCTGTTCCACGAATTCCTAGGCTTTCTAGCTTTGCGAGAAGTAGGGGAACAGAGACTGTGTCAAACGCTTTTGCTAGATCAAGGAATATACCTATAGTCTTCTCTCCTTTATCTAGGCTATCAACAATGGTAGAAGTTAATTTTTTTATGGCATCCTCTGTCGATTTATGTTTTTTAAAACCGAACTGGTTGATTGAGAGTAAATTTTGAGATTCTAGGTAGGAAGTTAGTCTTACATTAATTACTTTCTCAAGTACCTTAGATAAGGATGGCAGCAGCGATATAGGTCTATAGTTAGAGACACAGACTTTGTCCCCCGCTTTGCATATAGGAATTATAAGAGCCTTCTTGAGAACTTTGGGAAAAACGCCTGTCGCCATACACTGATTACATATCATGGCTATGGGACAAGATAAAGTATCTACACCTAATTTTAATATTAAAATTAGGTGTAAACTTTATCTTCTAGCATCAGTAGCATTAGACTGCTTTAAATTTAGTATGATGGATTTCACTTCCTCGGCATCCGTTGGTAAAAGGACGAAAGAGTTGATATTAGGGGAACTACTAAAGGGGGTTTTAGGTAAGCTCTGGTTATTTTTCTGTATATCCTTGGCTAAATTGAATCCCACTTTTGCAAAATAGCTGTTAACGTTGTTAATAGAAGTCTGGGGATCATGGTTGATTTTTAATAGCTCTCCATTGTCATTACTTTGGTCAGTAAAATTGCAAACATCTTTAATCAATGACCATTGTTTTTTTTAAATTATTTTTATGTTTATTGATTTCGGATCTTAAGTAGTTGCTTTTAAGTTTTTTTAACAGGTTATTGCAGGTGTTGCGATATCTTTTATAAGTTACGCTTAGAATAACGTTTTCTGGGTCTTTGCGAAGCTTTTTATGGAGTTGATCTCTATTTCTAATACAGCGGCATAGACTAGGTTGCACGCTTTCTTCGGGAAAGTCTATATGCCACTGTGTGTTTCTTCATTGTATCCGTTATAGCTGTTGGAAATACATTTGTCATAGTATTGCAGTCGTCAGTGGTTAATATAGACGGCCAATCGATTTGTTTTAGGTCTTCGGTTATGGCTTGGTAATCGTTTTTTTTATAAGTTTTGGATTTGTTAGTATGAGTCTTGGCTTTTTTTGATACACTAATCATAACAGATGAATGGTCTGTAACTGTAGTTTCACAGACAATGGTTTGAGATTTTGATGCGGTTTTCAAAAAGCAATGATCTAGACAATTTTTCTGTCTGGTTGGTAAGTAATGTGAAGCCAATAATCCATGAGACGCCAGTAAGTCCATATATCTTGAAGAATTGGGACTGCTATTGTCTAAAATATTGATGTTTATGTCTCCTACTAAAATTATGTTTCGATATTTTTTTTAATTATTTAAGATACCATCTAAAGCGGTTAGAAAACGATCAATGTTATTGAACGCGGGCGATCTATAAATTGATATAACAGCGAGATCGTTTTCAATAGTGGAAACTAAGCAGTTCATTTCATCGTCTTGGTTTACGGGTTCGATGATTTTGGGTTTCAGATAATTTTTAAAATAGGTAACTATGCAATCATTTTGATTCATTGTTTTAGCGGTAGCGAAAGTTTTATATGAAGTAATTTTCGGCAGTATTGCGTTTTTAGAGAGCCAACATTCTGTCAAGACAATAAAATCAAACTCTATGTCTAATTTACTTAGTAAAACTTCATCAAAATTGTGGTTTAGGCTTCTTATATTTTGAGACAATACTTTGTACGTATTAGATTCACCAAATATTTTTTTTATAGTTTTCAGGAATATCTACGCTATGTGCCGTGCCAACATTTATGGTTTTCTCGATGTCATTCGAGATATAGGGAAAATCAACCATATTGTTTGTAACAATTGATTTTAAACACTATGTTGGCAGCACTAAGCAAAGATTTCCTGTCACTGTGATGAGATAGTATGTGAACAGTTTGTGTGTGTGGTTAGTGTGATTAGTGTGCAGTAAGTAGGTATTGTGTAAATCATGTGCTTGTAGGTATACGTGTAAATAGGTATGAGTTAACAGTATCATTGAGACCCTTATAGAGTAAAACATTAATATTACAGCATAAAATAGAAAGTAATACAAAAACAGATGTGGATGCATCTTATTTATAACTGTTAGTCACAGCTCCAAAGGTGGGGTACTAATATTCTTAATGATACCTTGGATTTGTTCAGTGGATTTAATTAGTATTGCTGGCTGGTCTTCCGATTTCTTGAGAAACACTCTTCCATTAGAAACCCAGCAGAACTTGCCCTCGTGCTTCTTTTTTAATTCTCTAGATAAATAGAGGATTTTCCTGGCATTTGTTGTCAGTGCTTCTGCGATGTAGACTGGTTGTTGATCACCTGTCAGTTTCAGTGCTTTAGTATTGTATTTATCCTCCCTGTTGCTCATATTATAGGACTTAATAGCTTTTAGTGTATTAGAACGAGTTTGTGCTGTCTGATACTCAACAAAAATTGATTTAGTTTGCCCAATTTTTTTTCTGTATACTTGACGTAGGTACTTGAAGTGGAGTAATGGGTATATTTAACGAATTATGTAGCTGGTTTACAATCTCATTCAGGTTTTCGTTGTCAGTGACTGGAACATTTTTTATTTCTATCATAGTTTCCAGCGGTTTTCGATGGAGTGCGTCTACTTCGTCTTCAAGATATCTAATGTTGGTGTAGGCAGCGCTATTTTCTAGTAGTACATAAAGCATCATATTTTTGTTTTAAGTCCTTGTACAAACTAGTGGTCTCTTCGAGTGTTTTTTTTAGGGCTTCATTTAAGATAATGTTTTCCTTGTTTTGGTCTTTAAGATCACTAATCATTTTGTTTAAGTTAAGAAATTTGGAGTCTTGATCTTCTTTGAAATTCTTAAACATTTTTTGGATGTCGATGCGAAGTTGAGATATTTCCTCCGTATCAGGGTGAGTTTTCCTTTTTCTTGAGGTGACGAATTCTACCTCCTCTGTACGTGAGAGTTCAGGTTCCGATCCAAAAGTTGTAGCGGGTGGTAATCGCAACATTGTTTTGTATAATTTTGCATATACTGTGGTGCGGCCACGCGTATTTGGTTATTCGTTGCGTGATCGCCTCGAAACTCAAACAAAACTCAACTATGAAAATATTACGGTAGGGTCTAATTTTGATCAACTTTGTGATAATAAGTAATTATAATATTTAGTGCGCGTGCGACACGTCTGTCCACGATAAGTGCGAGCGAGCGATTTATTTATTATATATTTTATTAATAAGGCCATAACATTTTCGTCGAAATATGCCATCCAAAAAATTTTGATCATCCTTTTATACGTCGCGTTGTGAAAAAATTTCACCTCTGGGGTCATCCCTTCCATTCATCGTATAGAATTGTAATATATTACCATTTATATATCAACGGCTGGTTTTACAACTACAATAAATTATATCTTGAGATGGTAGATATATATTAGTCAAAACTATACCAAATCAATAAAAAATGTTACTGTAATCTGAAAGAAATCTTTAGAATTATAAAGTACTTACAGGATAGTTTCCATCACTCGATGTAGCTCGTTTTAAAATATCAATGAATATCTGAATTTTAACAAAATGCTCGTAAAAGAACAGCGTTGTGTGATAAACGATCTAAAAAAATGTATCTTAAATAATTTCAGCATGATTTTGGTCACACACACAACAAAGGTCGTTTTTTTACGTCGAAAACTGTTTTTTCTTACTAACCATTAATTGAAAGGAATCCTTGTAGATCTCAAAACAGTTAAAAATGTTAACATAAGCCTGAAACATTCTTTTACAATAATCCTCTGTATCCCTATCTCCTATGCTTTGGTACTGACGAGCATGAATGTTCCAAAGATCGACTTTATCTTTTAACAGCTGAATGAGTCTGATAGCATAAACTATATTTGCGTCAAAGCTCAGCAAAATTCCTGTTTTCAAAATGCGGTGAATGGGACTGTTTACCATAAAGCCGATAAACAAATTAACAGAAATATGAAGTACAAAAAACAATATGACAGCAAACCAATTAGTGACGATAAAACGATTAAACTTCGTCGAATTATTGATATATCTGTGAATTTCTTGAAATTTTAAAATAAACGAAATATTTTCTTTTCTGTAGGAAAAACTAATCATTAAATTCATTATGAATCCTAAAGAAAATAAAACAAAATCGACGCAATAGTATATCACTGCCGCCGTATTGTTATAAATCATTTTACTTGGAAAAAAACACGACAAGTAAAGCTCATAAATTAACAAAGATATAAATAATATCGTGCCACATATCGACACTAAATGCGAGAGACGACTGTTTCGAGTTATCAAGTTACCCTTGATGCGATATTTTGGACAAAACCAAATATTTTGTAACAAATTCAAAGGTAAAAGCATCGATTGCATATCTTTGTCAACGAAGTTATCCAGTAAAACTTCCACACGATGACTTTTCCGATGAGAATGTCTCTTTATTTTAATTGGCTTCATTTTATTACGACTTTCCAAGCAAGAATGAATCTTTAGTGCAGAAATATTAGGAATTATTCTACATCAGAAATGATCTAAGTCCAAGATAACAACTCACTCACACTAATATTATAAATGCAAAAGAAACTCGGTCTGTGTGTCGGTCTAGTTGTTACTTCATCATGTTAAAGCCACAAACCAGATACCTATATCTCTACTTTTAATTCTATTCAGTAACTTGACAGTTGAAGGGTCACCAGAAATTGACAAAAAAAGGTAGTGAGGTGGTGTAAGAATGAACGAAATTGAATGAACTTAAATAATGTACTTATATGCAAACACTTTGTTTGATTTTTAATAACTTTTCTTACGCACAATTAAAAATCTATACACACATTATCACACCCATCTATGTCTTTACACTCTTTAAATGACAAAAGTAAGAAAAAGTAAAATAATATAATTTTTATTTTGTTTCTATTAGAAGAAAAAGAAAGGAAATTACTTTTGTCAACAATTATTAGTTGTTCTTATATTCCACATCTTACATACAAACATTTAAAGTTTTATTTAAAATAAACCATTTTTAACATTCGTTCTTTGCGCAGAATCATTCACTATCCCAACACTAATAGTTTTAGTATGGTATCATTATTATTCTTTGAACTGTCAAGTCACTGAATAGAATTAAAAGTCCAACCTTAGTAATAAAATTTAACAAAGCGCTGGGGATCTGAATATACACATAAGTTTCTTTTATTTATTTCAGGATTTCGTTTGAGACCGTGTTAATCAACATTCACACAGACAAACTCGCTTGCAATAGCTAGTTCTAGTAAATATCAATAAACCTAATAAACAAAATTCACTACCTATATTATTGATTTAGAAGTAAGCAATAAATCATAAAATCAAATTAATTAATTTTGGGTATGCCCTTGAAATTGACAGGTTATGTCGCATGGGGTTCCAAATGGCTCGATTCTGGGACCGCTTCTGTTCAACATGAAATAACATCAGTACATTCGTTTTATAGCTAAAAAGATGGCAAATGATTTGTGACGGTCTACTTCGTCCACGTTAATCTCGCTTATAGCGGAAGCAGACGGAGTCGCGGATTAAAAAGTAGCCTGTGTCGTTCCCAAGGATTAAAGCTATTATCATACCAAATTTCGTCAAAATCAGTTCAGCCGTTTCACCGTAAAAGCGTAACAGACAGAGTTACTTTCTCATTTATAATAAGTATTAGTATGGATTCGGATGATTAAGTCACTATAAAAACATACGAACTAAAAACATCAGTGCCAGTATTATTCTGGATAACGCTTCTATTAGTGAGCCTCGGAAAGCACGTGCCCGTTGGTCTCGGCTGCCATTTGTAGGTCGGATCGGATTCGTAGATATGGAGTTCTTTTCGAAATTCAAAAAACGAAATTCAACCAGCATTTAATTTCAATATGCTTAGCTAGCAATCAGCCATTAATTCAAGTTATTCAATGAAATAAAACCTCCTAATATTTAACAATATATTAACCGATCACCTCACACCATACCGCACGCGATCGTACGCTACTACCAACACTATAAATATTATAAACAAGCCCAAACTAACACTTAGTATGTCAGCGTTAGTCCGACGACTGCCAAGTATGGCGGAGGTTCCCGGAACTCTAGCGCTTCTACGTCTTCTGCAGAATATCAACTACATAACGTAACTCGTCCTTCCGCCAGTATGCACACACACACACACACACAATACATATTTTAAAACATTCACGCCATTGCTCATGTCACTACACAGCTAACACAGTCCACAATATCTTATTGTATCAGATAAATTAATTATCTCGTTTACAATAAAATTAATTGTTTTAGAATTCAATCGCGCGATTAAGAACGCGTAAATGGTAGCTTTGTATGATAGAGAGGTTTATTAACCAAATAGACAAGCGGTTTGTTTATCTAATTATCTATAAACATAAATTGTCTAAAAGATATTATATGTAAATTGGTGGCTGCATTCTTAGATAAATTACAAGATGACTGTCATTTGCCAATTCTGTTGTGCACGAACTAAATTAATTTAAAGCTATTTATATCTCTTTCTCTCCAATAAAACAAGAAAGAGACATAATATTAATAAGAGCTGTAGATTTAAGTTGATCTAAAATGTTCATACAATTATAGTTGTCATTTCAGAACGTATTGATTAAAAACACTGCGAAGTTCAAGGGAAAAACTAATTTGACATCTCTAACTTAGTCCTTATCTGTCGCCGTCCTTTTCTTCAACTGCCTGGTAGTAAGAGATGCCAAATGCCTAATTTTAGTTTAGTTTGTGAATAAGGAAATTGGCACCATATTGTCATTGATGTACCTAGATTATCAGTCATGTCTGCCACGGGAACCAACTAACGTCTAAGATACAGGTTCGGCCTAGTTTAGACGTTAGGATTCATTTAGAATTGTAATACATTGTCTTAAGAGATATACAACTCTTAAAAATCTAAATAATAATAGGTATTATGTACAATTCCAAGAAAAAGGCAGGGGAGCTCAAAGGGCATCACAAAACTCGTCCACATCGCTGTCAACGGGACACGTGCCCATCAGGCTGGCAAAAAACACAAAATTAACAGTTCACTGCGTAATATTAATAATAATAATAATATGTGGGGACATTTTCACACACGGCCATCTGACCCCAAACTAGGGAGACCCTGTAATATGTGAGACAGCTGATATACATACACAAATACATTTTTTTTTTGTTAATACATACATATATAGATAAACAACACCCACACACAAAGCTAACACAAGTGCTCATCACACCAATGTTTACCCTGGGCGGGAATCGAACCCACAACACGCTGCGCAGCAGTCGATCGCTCAGCCACTGCGCCAACCGTGTCGTCAAATATTGTAATACCGTCTAATTTAGAGAAGTTTTGTTTAGCTTAAGATATTTGTAAAGTGTGTTTTCCTGTGTCAATAAAGTTTATTATTATTATTATCTATAAATTGAATTAGTTTGCTGTATGCACAAATGCAGCTCGAAATTTAAGTGTGAATAATAACGAGGAATAAAATGAAGTGTTGAGAAACAAGTACTTTTGTGTTAAGGTATTTATGTAGGGTCCTGCAGTACCTTCGCACGTTAACCATTAAAGTCCGTAGTTTTAACAGTAGAGTCACGCTCCCGCGGCGCGGCACACGAGTTTGTTTTACAATGACGTACACATACAGTTACTGGTTAAATTAAACGTGATTAGTCAGGCGACTGTAATATTCATCTGTGAAACTTGTACGATTAGGTTATTTATATTAACTACCGCAGCTTGGAACTGTTACATGTTTATTTACCATATCTATTGCTTTTACGAATTCAAATTGATTTTAAACGACATTTGGAATAGGGTATTTTACTCTATACGAGAAAAAATCTATAAATATGTTATTGAGACAGTTTAGGCATAAAGAAGTCGGAAAATGTAAGTTTTAGTTCATAAAATAACAAAACAATTTTTTTAATTCAATTCAAAGTTTTCAGTATTTTTAATCTGGTATAAAACACCGTGAAATAGTAGCGGCCATGTTATTACGCCGTACGGCTATGTAAACAAAAAATTGTCAACTGTCAGTCAACCGATTGGCGTATTATAGGCTTTGTACTTTTATTATTTTCGTAACCAACGTAATTTTTTCATTATTACACCTATTACAAAATATGCTTTCAATTATTTTTAAATGATATACAATTATCATATTTAATATAAGCTCATTTGATACAAAACGAACTGACGTCATTTACGCTGAGCAATATGGCGGCCAGTAAGAGGCGTTTTCGTGAAACTACGCGCGAAATTTGAAAATTTAAAATTTAAATGCATTTTTATGGCACTTATCGATTGAATAAAAATTTTGTGTATTTTTTGGTGGCATATTAGCACTACAGAATTTCATTGAGACAGTTTTCAAAAATGGGTGTAAGATCCTATTGATTTTGAAACGTCACGCCATGTCTTGTTCTATGCTTTGACTCGCAATCCTTATGAAATCAAGACTTTCATACTTTTGAACTGCAAAGATCTAGAAAGTTAACATTTAAATGATGTAGGACATTTTGATTAAGTATTACTTAACCGTGTAAGCATCGCTGCCCTCGTCCTTGACAGCTCTATAAAAATAATTGTCTGTTAACTGTAGGCGAGAGATAATGCAAATAGATAAGATTCATTTAATGATTATCTTGATATAAGTGCGTATTGAGCAACGAATAACATGATTTATGTAGGACCATTTGAGAATGACACAAAAGCAAATTAATCCGAATAGAAAGACAAAGTATTCGCCAATATTTGGCTACGAATAAAAGGATAATGGCGTGTGGAGGTAATTTGGCCTCATAGAAGGCAAACGTATTCATCAAAACAAAAACAATAGAAACAATAATGAAATTCGCAGTCGCGTTCCCCCGCGTTCCAATTCTGTGACAGCCCTCGCAATCGTTTGGTGAAATAAATGGTGCACGAAAAATTTATGTCGTCTGCGATACTTTCCGGCCCTGATTTGCTCGGCCCACTTCCAAACACCCTGCCTACCCTTTGTCACTGCTATCCCCTAACTAGTTCAACACCCTTTCATATATCAAACTCTAAATTACGTTTGTTGTAAATCTGGGAGTTCAAGATTAAATTTTGCTATTCGGAGCTTTTTTGCCTACTATTATTGAAGTAACCACCATGATCAATAGATATTTTCCATATTCTCATCATTATTATAAGGAAGCTCTTCACAGCACCCTGTGTTTGCTCCGCTTTCCTCCTAAATATATTTCTAAGACGTTCTGTAATTAAAAACTAGTTCAAATATAGCGTGTGTGCACTGTCACCGCTGAGTCAATATTATGTGTGGACGCAGCCCGACTGTTGTTCAAACAACTGGTACCCCAACCTAATTTATAGCATACGTACACGTGGAGGTTCCAAATGAACCTTATAGTGCGTTTCCATTGCCTTCGCATTCCATGACGTTTTTCTTCAGTACGTACCTACTACCGTACTTCATCTAATGTCTATTTTCAATTTTCACGCAAACTTTTTTATTTTTCAAATGATATTCTTTTCGAGTTGCAACTATATCCGATATACGATATTAATAATATAATAATAATAATAATATCCGATATTGGTGCTTATGTGCTTATTTTTCTCATACCCGTGAATGTTGTTTCGTAATAAATGTATAGCTACCATTCATTCAACTATTTTTGTTGATAATAAATAAATAAAGGTTAATATTTTACTCCGAAGAATACCACACCGTGACCTAAAAACACAGACCGCTATACACGGATAAAACAATAAGCACAAAAAATATCTGACCGTCACTAAGAATAGTACAGACGATGCGGTTATAAAAGGAAACAGTTCCCGAAACGTCTCTCGCATGCAGTTGTGTCACACGGCGCGCTAGCTGCGTGCACGCATGTTTACCCGTTGCTTTTAATTATCCATGAGCCGTAAATCTCGAGGTGTAGTCCAGCATTACCTTAATGGACTTACATACTCTTGATAAATATCTAACATGAAGCCACATGCTAACATTATGTCATACAGAAAATTATGAAACGAGGCAGTATCTCTACATAATACACAACGACGCGCTGTTACACTTAACGAACTGGTTGGTTATCGGAACACAAGCATGCTATAAGCGACCTGAACCAGTGCGTTTTTATCTCGTTCACTGATAAACTGAGCGGAGGACATCTGGTGTCGAGCAGGGTTTCGAGTGTCGTAACTTAAAAATAAACCTCTCATGCTGTGCCTGTAACTTTAAAGACCTTGTGTTCCGATCAATTATCTCATTGGCTACATCGATTAGAGTCGTATAAAATTATGAACAGTTACGGCTTAATTCATGTTCATGTGAATATATAAATATCCATATCTTGGTGGGCGGTAGTGAGCGTCGAGGAGTGAGTCACGAGTACTGCAGCGTCGGCAGTAAACACTCGGTAATATGCGCATCGTTGACGCGAAGATGGCCCACTCGCACCTCGCGTTGAAGAATCGCTACCAATTAGGAAGTGCTGTGTGCTGGGTACAGGCGCGCACGGCAGGCGGCACATCGAGGTCGTCGCACGAGCGCTGGCACTGCGCCAACTCGCCACAGACTCTTCTATAATTTTAACAATTTGTACTTAAATCCCACCCCACAGGACAGGGACGTGGGATAACTGAGTGCACTACGCTGCGGGGTCGCCCTCGTTGCCAACAAATTCAAACTTTCATTATTGTTTTTAATTATTCTCGTACCAAGTCCCAATTAGATCTGGCGACATAAGTTAGCCATTTTTGTACGAAAACATATTTTTGAAGTAGAGTTGCAGTCGTAGTAGCTTTTGTAGGGTTTCTGAATCACAGACATTTAATCTGCATTCATATGTGAGTGACTACATCATCCATGTCGAACATAATACTTGATCAAAAGACGATGAAAGCATAATTGAAACCGGAGCTTATGCTACGTTCGATTAGTGCAAATGAGCGAGCGCCTCTCCGTAATGTTCTCGCCTTACTGTAATGTTAATCCTGTTAAGTCAAGCCCGGATCAATTTTGATTACCTACTCACCAACATGGTTACCATAATGCAGCAATATGCAGCACTTATCAAATAATGTTCATTATGTGAAGAGTGAGTATTGCTACAATATTTACATGCCAATTGTGACCTACTTACCATTTTTTGTATAAACGCATTTAAGCAAATAAATTATAGGTATACACTGCCTTTATCTTAAACCATGTCTTTTTGTCTTGAAATCGTAATGAACATACAGTCACATAGTGACAGAGGTTCGTTAGTAGTGTACATTGTTCGTACTCAATCATAATGCCATTTTCAATTCAATAATTATTTCTAGTATGTTGTTATAGAGAATGTAGTAGCAAAACGTAATGTGTTTAATTCTTGAAGAGATCAATATTATCAATATGTGGTGGTAATGATATACAATAGTGGTCAAATTATTATTTTACAAACCTCATGTATACATATATATCTTCGTGTCGTTCCTAACAAATGACGAGGCGGTGTTCATGGGATGGGAGTAATTTACATCATACAATAGGAGACATAAACTAAATATTATATATTATGTGAAAACTACTTTTATCTACCTACCTACTTTTAGTTTAGCGGTGAATAAAATTAAAAAAAAAACAAGAATCTATTTTAATTACTAATTCGTTGAGTCATGAAATACCTACTGTTAAATACAGAGCTTTAGCTCTTCATTACCTTTTAATTTTCGTTTACATCACATTACGCAAATTAAGGTCGTGTTTCCTTACCAGCACAATGGGTCGAGTATCGCGATGTAACAGGAGCCCGGACTATTAGCGCAGATGACTTGCCAGTTTACTGGCTCCGAAACACCATCGCGTTATAACCGACCCCACCGAAACTGCATCATAACCAACCTTAATATGGTATGGAACGAGGCATCACCGAAATACATAATTGGTGACAGTCATTGTTGCACTCTCAGTTTGTAAGAACCACGTGCGAGCTTGAATGTGGCTTAAAAAAGACGTCGTTGCATTTAATTTAAAATGACTTGAAGATCTTCTTTAGAACATTGAGGAGGGGGGACATTTGAAGTAGAGTACAAGACTAATAATATAAACAAATATATTCAACCGGTATAATGGGTTCGGTAATGACTCGTCATTTGAGACGGGCTGGCTGTTTCGTTACAGACGAAGAACAAAGACTCTCGCCACGCTCCTGTTAATTCCTCGACACTTTCCCAGTGCACTGACGTTAAAAAGGAAGTCACGGCCTGAGGTTCGTTGCTCCTCGCGTCTTAATAACCCCCTCGCCGTGAACCCTGCTACACATGAAAATGAAAGTTGAGCACTGCTTAGAAGAAAGTGTACAACATTAACGTCAGTCGTGGAAAAAACAACAGATTCGTTAACCGCATATTCATGGTACATTTTGATACTATTAAGTCAAAGTAAATGTACGGATTGATGGCTTTACATAGACTGAATCCGTTGCAATGTTTATCTAATGATAATATCTGTGTATTGCTTTTTCTACAACCTTAATGTAAACTGAATATAAAAGTATGTTAAACAGCAACTCTGTTTAACATACCTTTATATTCGAGTTACTATATCCATAACAATTTGCATTCGTAATAAAATAACACTGTAAGTAGGTAAAAGGAAGAATTAAAATATAAATAAGTGGTGATAAATTGATTCTAAGTACACGATTTAATTAGCATTACATTCTTAGTTTATTGGAGTACTAACAAAGTACCTTGTATAATGCGCAAGTAATGTGCGTAGTTCGGTTACATCGCTGTTAATTGTTTTCAATTCTTTTACTTTGTTGCTTTAACATCTTTTATCCTTACGGAAGATTTTTATTCACTTCATTAATAGTTATTTGTTATACAAGAGTGCAAAGTTGCTTTTTAACCGCGTGTTCAATTTTGATGACCGAGCAAGCGAAGGATTCTAAAATTGAATCACGAGCGCAGCGAGTGATTCAAAATTAGAATCCTGAGCGTTAGCGAGGGAATCAAAAGAGCACGAGGTGAAAAATCTTTGCACTCGAGTGCAACACGTAGCTTTTCATTCCACCTCAGCGAGGAAATGACTAAATGCAAAAAAAAAACGTTTACAATCACAAGATAGGTACACTTTTATTTCAGTTTAGGTATTAATTACTACATTATGACAGGTAAGTATTACAGAATAATCTTTAAATTATAACAAAATAATACTAAGGTATAATTAAGAAAATTTTAAAGTAACGTTGCTACAGTTATTTAAATTGAGTGTAATATTTTTGTTTGGTACTGTAATATTGGTGTTAGTCACTTGTGTACTGTTTTTCGGTAAACTATCTGTCATACTTAATAGTTGTACCGATTCATCGGATTCCCTTGGCGTGAATGTTGGAGAGAGAGGGAGATGGTTAGGTGTTTCATAACGGCTTATTTTTGATGTAGAAGGGCCAGTCCAAGGATCCGATTGAGGCTCTTTCAGTGTAATGGCTCCTACGATGCCTTCACATATTTTAGATTTATTTTGGATGGAATCCTCTATGTATCCCTCTACAACTGCATTGGACTTCCAGCCTCCGTGGCGCTTAAGGGACAGGAGATCAGCTCCGGAATCAGCCAAAAGTGTGGCTGAAGTTCGTCGGAAACAATGACCCGTGTACAACAGGGGTTCTGGAAGTTCAAGAAATGTTGCTATTTCTCGTGGGATACTGCCAATTTTATTAGTACCCATAGGCTGTCTAACACACTTTCCATTGCGATACTGTAGAAAAAATCGATTGATTGGAGTGTTAGGCGGGCGTAAGGCTTGATATTTCTCAACAATCGTTACGTATTCCTTGCGAATGACGAAGTTGCGGTCTCTTTTTGTCTTTGTATTAGGTAAATTAATTAATAGTAAGTCATCTGAATGTTTCTCAATGTTTTTGACATTAAGTTGTGTTAGTTCATTAGTTCGACATGCTCCGTTTATTCCAATAATAAGAACAACCTGTAACGTAAAGAGTATTGTAGTAGATAAATGAATAAAATTGATATGAACGCATAATTATGCCTATCAACATCTACTAAGTATACTATTTAATTGAGATTAATATACTTAAGTAGATACTGAATGTGCAACTGACTTACTTTTGCCGCCAAATATACGGAATCGGGTGCTTCGTTAAGAAACTTTTCAATATCAGATACTGTGAAAACCTTCGATTTTTTTGGTTGATGACCAGATGAGGCTCTTTTTAAAAATGCCACTAATTTAGGATAGGTATCGATATGTTTGTCTTTTTTCATCTTTATTGTTGCTTTTAGCATCGAATACGTACTCCATAGAGTGCTTGCTTTCTTGTTCTCGGATAATTCTATAAAATATGCCAGCAATACGTTTTCTGAGAAAGTTTTGGCTCCTTTTGCTAGTCGCCACGTGTTGAACATATCGTACTGTTTTAAATACTTCTCGCGTGATTGTTGAGGGAGAAAGCTCATTTGCGCATTATTAACAGTTTCAGTCAATTCTGTTGGCGTCAAGCAAACTTCCTCGTCGCTAGAATCACTCATTTTAGTTTTTTCACTTGTTTTCAAGTTTCTTGTTTTTAATAGGTTTAACAATGACGTGAAAAAATGCCGCGTAAAGAACCGCGTACAAAGCAAATTGAAAAAAGAACACCAAGAAGGTTCCGAGTCTGAGTTTTTAACAAATTAAAAAAAAGTTGTATGATATATTCGGCACCATACAGGTAGCAGTAAATAGGTTTAATGTTTTTTTTTTAATTCACAAACTTAGTGCACACGATGTTCTAAATTCAATTTACTTTATCCTCTAGAGAATAAAAACGGCTTTTCCACTCAGATATTGAAGATTAAAAATACTCTTTCCGAGATGGTGGGATGAAAAAAATATTAAAATACATTAATTTATCCATAGATAATTGGAAACTATGATAATTATCTTATTAGCTAAATCTTACAGTTCAAAGCCGTTGCCGTCGTCACAGTAAAGATTAGATATCTTTACTGTGCCGACGTCGTGATCGCGAGGAAAATACAAACTATGGAATGTCGAATATTTTTGTTATTACTTATACGTAATGAAAATGCTGCGATACAGACCCACAAAGACCAAGCATACCAACATTGAAAAAGTTTACATAAGTAAATCATCGGAGATTGAGATTTCAAATGAGCATAATGTATAACAAATAAGACATTTAACGTATTTATGTTTCGATTAGTAGTTACCTACGATAATAATAGGAAAAATATTAAAAAAAACAACTTAAACACTGTTCATAAATTGACGTTATTGCCATTACAAGTAAATGTGTTTAAAGACTTTAATGTCCTATTTCATGTTTATGTTGTATAAGTCCCAAAATTAATGACAAAATAAATTTTGAATTGTCCGATACATTTCAAAATTAATTTTGTCATTAATTTTGGCGACTGCCAAATACCGCGACTTATTGTAAACTAGCGACCCGGCGCCGCTTCGCCTCGATAAATGGACTATCCGACACAAAAATAATTTTTCAATTCGAACCAGTATATCCTGAGATTAGCGCGTTCAACCAAACAAACAAACAAACTCTTCAGCTTTATAATATTAGTATAGATTACACAAACCGATCATTTGTGTAAATGTTGCGTCTACATGTTATGATGTACTTAGGTATCTACTTAAAATATAATAATATACTATTTAAGAATTCATAATGTACTTTGTAGATTTTCTCAATATCGACGACGATAAATGTTGACCAAATAGCAGACTGTATTCAATTTTGATGACATATAAATTCATCTTTGATAGAAATTCTCTTTTCATTGCACGTTTACTTTCACTTTTTATTTCATAAATTGAGCTTTTCTCGCGTGTCAATATCAGACATCCATCATATAAAGTGATTGTCATCCCAACTTGAGCAATATATCGTCAATGGACGTAATTTGAAATTCAAAAAGCATGCTATTGTATTTTAGTACAACGTTTTGCAGTAGGAAGTTTTCTTTTTTATTTAGGGGTTAACGACAAAGGGAAAGTGCTGGTTTTGTATTAAAATATTGCCTTGTTTTGTTTGTCGTCATTTTTAAAAAGTTCAAATTACAACAACAAGGAAGAACTAACTATGCTAACAACTTTTCTTTTGCAGATCAACCAAGGAGGTTGTCGACTGTACCAAACTTTTACATTAACACCTCCACAGGGCATAAAAACTTTCGCACACCCAGTGGGATATGGACCTCGGTTTAGAGTCGCTGGGGAAAGACATTGAACTTTATGGGGCTGCAGGCTGAACCTGATTAAGACTAACTCTTGGTTTGGATTTTAATGACACTAAGAAACACTAAGAATACTTTTTAATTTAATCAGTCGTCTTCAATCGTCGCGCGTCGTCGTCAATAATAAGATTTTAACATTCTTAGCTGCAGAATCACTGCGCAAATTGCTCCAGTTGACTTAGTTCGCAGTTAATACTGCAGCAAATCCCAAGGCCATCGACACTCATTATTCCCATGGCATTTAGAGACATAAAGCTGAGACATAAAGCTTTACACTTTATGTCTCTAAATGCCATGGGAATAATGAGTGTCGATGGCCTTGGGATTTGCTGCAGTATTAACTGCGCACTAAGTCAACAATATTTCTCAGGTATACCTACAAGTAACAAGATCAAAGTCTTTAGTTCCAAACCAATAATTAACCGGTAGCGATAAAGCACTAGTTAGCAGCGGTAAGCGATTTAAATTATCCTTTGTACCTAATATCGCTGTAGTTACTTAGATGGTAACTGGTTTAACCTACACTTTGATACTTCAACTTGAATTGTGATGTTAATAAAAGTTGTCCCAAGTACCTATACTTAGAACCATGCTCGTCTTGTTTTATCTATACTTCTATCTCAGATTATCAAATAAAACGCGAATAAGCGAATTGTAGGTATTCGTTTTTAAATTTATATTTGCTTTTGTGGCTTCACGTGCAGTGTTCCGCACGGTCTATCTGCCTTTTGTTTGGTAATCTGAAACTTCTATACTAATAATAATAAAGAGATATTTGTTTGTAAGTTTGTATGTTGGGGGTAAACTCCAAAACTATTCATCAGATTTCAAAAATTCTTTCACCAATAGGAAGTTACGCAGTCCTAGAATGCTATAGGCTGTATTGCATTATCCAAAAATTATAGATCCTTAAGAAAATTTACACGGACGAAGTCGCTAAAGTGCTAGTAATATTGTAAAGAGGTAAAATTTGTTTATATGTAGGGGGTAATCTCCGGAAATACTCAACCGATAAAAAAAAATACTTTACCAATAGGAAGGTACGTTATTTCCAAGTGCTATAGATTATATTTAAGCAGCAACCCGGCCCGGCTTCGCATGGGCCTATAGCCTACCTCGATAAATGGACTATCCAACACAAAAATATTTTTTCAATTCGAACCAGTAGGTCCTGAGATTAGCGCGTTCAACCAAACAAACAAACAAACAAACTCTTCAGCTTTATAATATTAGTATAGAAGTATAGATTATCAAAAATGTTAGGGATCCTAAAGAAAATTCACATGGACGAAGTCGCGGGTAAAGTGCTAGCCTGCGATAAAAGATATTCCAAAGATATGAATAGTATTGTTATAGCACTATAGTAACTCTATTGCGAAAGATCCCATTTTTTATCATTGAGGGACCTATTTTTATAAAATAGAGAAATCAAATTGATTTTTAAAGGAGAACATTGCTCATTTAGGCTCTTTTTTTTTGGCTGTGCCCTCAGACTATGAAACACGACCCGCGTGGAATAGCTACAATCTCATAATTGTATTCGCTTTTGAATTTATACTTATTTATTTTTTGTATTTATATAAGTTAATTTATATAAGTTCGTTGTATTTGCTTTTGAATTTGTATTTGCTTTTTGGCTTCACTCTCAGTGATCTGCGCGGTCTATCTGCCTTTTGTTTTATAATCTGAGGCTTTTGTCAAAGGTGCTATATTCCCTGTAGCTTTGATATTGTAATAATGTAATAACATTAACCCATGAAATAGGTAGGTTCATTGTTTTTTTTTAATGATTTTATTTATAATAGGTTACTTCGGCATAGTTCTCATTATGAAGTAACTTTAAGAAATAGCAATGAGCTTTGATACCTTTCTATTTGTGCAATACCGCGATTTATGATCCTCCTACGAATACAAGATGATTTATTTATTACGCTATAAGAAAACGTTAACGATACCTACAAATCGATGTATAATGTATAAACGGTACCTACCTGCCTATCTATGATTTGTGTTGTTTATTTATTCTCATCCCACTGTTTGCCATATCTAGTGCAATCTACCTACATTATATTTAACATTAACTACATTTCGAAAAACCATCAAAATTTTATTTTTTTCATCATTTTTACTTAAATAGATTCCCTTTTATATTTCACGCTTTGTTTGTAAATAAAATTAAAAACCGAAATTTGTTTGACGTGTTCTCTGCAAGTGGAGTCAAATTAAATTACAGAGGGAAATAGAGTGTGAAACGAAATTAATGAAAAAGTCCTGAATATTTAAAACTGTGAGATTTTTGTAGGAATTTTTCAGTAAAATAACGCAGGATGTTTTAATGGTTTTACCTACGTATCGTATACCTTACTATGGGCATAATTATTTTCTTACTATTAAACAGGGCTCTATTATAATAACGGTAACTTCGTAGTACGTTTAAGTACTGTTATGAAAATATTTATAGTCCACTTCAATCAAGCTATGTCGTTTTAAACACCATCATGGAAGGCTTGCCATAGAACGTGAGTAGTCAAGTCAGGAGGCTCGGTAGAGCTAAACCAGTACCCATTAGTGAGTGCCTAGCCGCAAAAACAACAGGGAATGAATCGGGAATGCGCCCTGGATCAGGCTCCTCACGGGTGTTGCTACATACAAACGATTATCCTTGACTGCTGGAAAATTTTCTACAAAATTATTAATTTAAAATTTTGTTCCAACATAACTCTAAAAATAAAAATTCTGAAAAGATATACATCTTTCAAACTTTTTCGGGGCGTAAAAAAGTCGTGATTTAATATCATTTTTCAAATTCGTGTCATATTGCTAGGTCATTACTTTAGTCGGGCTTACGATAATCATTTTTTCTGCGATAGAGCCAAAATATTAAATTTTAAGCTACTTATGAAACAAGGGTACAACTTAACATAATATGCAACATTTTACATAATAATATTAGGTCCTTACATATGAAATTGCCGATACTTAATACTGGCAACTTTGAAATCAAATATTTTGTGTTTGATTAGGAATTCCAAATTCAAAATTATTTCAAAAAGACTAAAGAATATTGTTTTAAAATTTGTGTTTCATTTGTTTTCACGTCTAACACATCTTGTTGTTTGGTAAAATCATTTATTACATTGTGACAGACAGTTCACATGACATTTTTATAATAAGGCATCTGGCGAGAGTTAGCATAAAGATTGCTGTCTAAACAGTTTCCTATATAACATCTCTCCTCTCCTAGCTGCTGTGGATCAAAGGTGCACCCAAGAGCTGGTCGAGGTGTCGGCGCCAGACATCACCGTTGTCGGTGCGAACTTCGTAGTGCAGTCGGCCCAAACGTTTTAGGATGCTTCCAAACTGCCACCGTTGCGTAGCACTCGTGTAGTCACGAGCCTGTACCCGATCGCCTGGGTTGAACTCTCTGACATTGACCTCCTGAAGCGTTGGTGCGGTCTCCTTTTCTTTTCTTAAAAACATAGCATGTAGTGCCGTGCGTATTTCTCTGCCAAACATAAGCTGGTACGGAGTTTGACCATTAGCATTTGGCGTCCGTCGGAGACGAGTTTTCACTGTCACTAACTTCTCTACTAGGTTACCTCCTTCCCCCTCTACGCTTCGTAAGATTCTCTTAACTGTCTGCACAAAACGCTCAGCTTGCCCATTGGTTGCAGGGTGATATGGCGCAGAGGTCTTATGAATGATCATACAATCTTTTAAGTATTTTTCGAACTCTTCCGAAACGAACTGTCGACCATTGTCTGAAACCAAGACGTGAGGTGTCCCAAAGGTGCAAAATAGTTCTTTCAATTTTTGTATGCACCAAGAGCTGGTAGTTGACTTGGTTGGTATAATCTCAGTCCATTTTGAGAATGCATCTACAATAATTAAAAGTTGGTGTCCGTGCACAGGTCCAGCGAAATCAATATGAAGTCTTTGCCAGGGGCCATTTGGCTGTTCCCAATGGTGCAGTGGTGCTTTCTCTGGTTCATTTTGTTGCAATCTACAGGTTCTACATGACTTGACTTTGGTCTCAATCTCGTTGTCAATTCCTTTCCAGTATACGAAACTGCGAGCCAATAGCTTCATCTTTACAATGCCTGGGTGACCGAGATGTAGTTCGTCTAGCACTTGTTCGCGAAGTGTTTTTGGAATTAAGACTCGTGATCCTCTCAATAAACAACCATCATGCAAAGTGAATTCATTGTCCTTGTAACCGAGTGTTTTCAGTGATTGGCCAGTTTCCAATGCGTGTAGCAAAGATGTACAGTCGGCGTCATTTCTTGTTTCTGTCGCTATGACATCTGGATTAATATCAATGGTATGGATTTGCTGAAATTGAAAACTGTAATTCTGGTCAATTCTGTTGGTCTTGGTGTTTTCTACTGGAAACCTGGATAAATAATCTGCATTTGAGTTATTCGCCGAAGTTCTGTATTCAATGTTATAGTCAAATCCAGATAAGAAGTGAGCGTAGTGAAACAGCCTCATCGTACTCATTGTTGGTAGCGTTTGATGTGGGTGGAAAATTACTGTCAGTGGTTTATGGTCTGTAACGAGGATGAATTTCCGACCATAACAATAGTAGAAAAATTTTTTCAATCCCCAGTGTATCGCTGTAGCTTCCTTGTCGATTTGACTGTAATTCTTCTCGCTACCAGACAGCGTTCTCGAAGCGAATGCTATAGGTCTCTCTGATCCATCTGGAAGTCTATGTGACAGTACTGCCCCGAGTCCCAGTGGCGATGCGTCCGTTGAAAGTATTAACGGCTTCTTAGAGTCAAAGTGTATCAGTACTCTTTCACTTACAATTTCTTTCTTTATTTGTCTAAAAGCTTGTTCACACTCTGCAGACCATAGGAAGCTTGATTCTTTCTTTAGTAAGTTGTTTAGTGGGTTCGTGATCGATGCTAGGTTTGGTATGAATTTGTTGTAAAAATTTGCTATACCAAGAAATGTTCTTAATTCTGCTATATTGGTTGGGTGTTCTGTTTTAACTATTGCGTTTATCTTGTCCCTGTTTTTGTGTAGGCCTTCTTTGTCGATAGTGTGTCCAAGGTAATTTATACTTGTTTGGAAAAAATGGCACTTGTCTTTGTTTACTCGCAGATTACTTCCTTTTAATTTATCGAGTACGAGTTTGAGCCTCTGTAGTAGTTGTTCTTGGTTAGCTCCTTGTATAATTATATCGTCGAAGAAACATTTAACACCTTCTAGGCCTTGTAACAGTTTGTCCATGAATTTCTGCCATAGGCTCGGAGCG
Organism: Charanyca ferruginea; assembly: GCA_947361185.1. Lineage (NCBI taxonomy): Eukaryota > Metazoa > Arthropoda > Insecta > Lepidoptera > Noctuidae > Charanyca > Charanyca ferruginea. The sequence goes on from OX376058.1 coordinate 10,635,761, forward strand.
ACCTTAACTCCGAACATGAGCCTGTTTACTCTGTAAGTTCCTTTGTGTGTACTGAGTGTTTGTAGCATTGCGCTTTCTTCATCCATTACCATGTTTAGGTACGCCTGAGTTATGTCGAGTGTACAAAATAGTTTTCCTCCATTCATCTCTGTGAAGATATCTTCAATCATAGGTATTGGATATTGTTCATCTTGTATAAATTTGTTTAGGGTAACCTTATAATCAGCACATAATCGGATATTCCCATTTGGTTTGACAACTGGTACTACTGGAGTACCCCACTCAGAGTGGTCAACTTTCGTGATTACACCTTGTGTGCATAGTCGCTCTATTTCTTCATCCACTTTGGTTTTTAAAGCGTAAGGTATTCTACGTGGTCTAATAAAAATTGGCTTAGTATTCTCTTTCAGGTTCAGGTGTCCTCTGTAATTGGGTATTTCGCCAAGGTCGTTTCTGAAAACTGATGTCTTGTAGAGCTCCAGAAGTTGGTCTAATTGTATGTTTTTAATAGGTTGTACGGTTTTTATGTCTGCTAAGTTAAGTGTCTCGAGTTCTTTCATCCAGCTGCGGCCAAAAATGGGATCAACGTTTTTGTTGATAACGTACAGTTTTCCGTGGAATTCTTTTCCTTGGCATCTGCATTGAACGTATGCTACGCCTGTTGGTTCGATTACTTCTCCAGTATAAGTTCTGAGTTTTAGGTTTGTCTTAAAAATTCTTTTTCCAATGTTTAGTTTTTGATAGTCTCGTAATGACATTGAAGTTAGTGTAGCTCCAGTGTCAAATTCCATCTTTATTTTAACGTGTTCAATATGTGTCGTTATCATATATTTTTCAGATGATTCTCCAGATATGATATTAATATTATTCCAGTCATCATGGTCATTTGTCATTGAGTCTTCTAATAAGTTCGTATTCGGTTTATTCATGTTAAGACTTGCATCAGAGTGGCGCTGAAGGCAAACACGGGCTAGGTGACCGACTTTATTGCATTTATGGCATGTAACGTTTATAGCCCCACATTTGTTGGATTCGTGATTCGCAGCACCACAGCGGAAGCATTTCCCTTTTAGATCTTTAGGTGTAATTTGTCTTGGACTTGGTCCTGCCGGTCTCTTGTAGGGGATGATTTTGTTGATGTGGTCATTACTGGTACTTGGTTGTTCATTAGTAATCATTGATGCGTTTTCTGCTTTACCCATTTCAATAGATATCGCAATCTGTGTCAGTGATTTGAATGCATATACTGTTCGGTCTTGTAAGATTTTTGTACGTGCATCGCTATCTTTCAAGCCCCTTATAAATTGTAGACATAAAAAGCTTTCTGATGTATTTTTCAGACAGTGTTGGCAATTGAATTCACAGTTAGTGGTAAGTTTCTTCAACTCTGCGGCGTACTGCGCTACAGTTTCATCGACTTTTTGCGTTCTTGTTATGAATTTATGTTGTAGTGCCCATTTGCTAGGTTTTGGGTCTAAGTAGTCGTCAAGTATTTCAGTAATATTAGCAAATGACATATTCATTGGTTCTTCCGGTAATGTTAAATCGCAAAGTTTCTCGTGGAGCTCTGGTGATAAAGTTGACAGTAAGATATTTGATTTCATGTGTGCTTCCGATATGTCGTTCAATCGAAAATATACTTCTAGTCTTTTTTTGAAATTGTTGAAAGTTTCTGATTGTTGTAAGGGTTGAAATTGTATCTTCGGTGTATTCCTATGCCTGGATTCACTTTGATCTATGTATTGTTGCTGTTGCTGGCCCTGTTGCTGACTTCCATTCTGTGACTGTTTTGTTAAAAGTTTAGTTGTTATCGTAGTATGAAGTTCTTCGAACTCGTACCTGTATTCTTGTTCTTGATCATAAGCGTCATCGTCCTTGTCGTCGACAGTCTTGTTTTCGATTTTCTCTTGTACCTCCCGTATAGCCAGGATCGTCTCCTTCAGGCCCCGGAAGCGAGCAATAATGTCTTCGTCAGACATCGTTGCCCTCTGATCGACATAGGTGTCGAGTCGCGTGAGCATCCCGCGTAGAGTGCCACGATATTTTCTTAGTTTTTCCATTTCATATATCTATTTACACAATGTTTATTTGACTTTTTCTCGTCGCCAATAACACATCTTGTTGTTTGGTAAAATCATTTATTACATTGTGACAGACAGTTCACATGACATTTTTATAATAAGGCATCTGGCGAGAGTTAGCATAAAGATTGCTGTCTAAACAGTTTCCTATATAACAACGTCATTTGTTTGGGCTTGAAAATTGCTATAGCAACAACAATGGAGAAATTAAAAATTCGCAGTATTTACGAATATGAGTTCCACCGTGGCACCAGTGCAGCAGAAACGGCTCGAAGGATTAACGACGTGTACGGGCCAAGCACCGCTAACGAACGAACGGTGCGTTTTTGGTTTCAACGTTTCCTTTCTGGAAATTTTGATTTACAAAATGAGCCTCGTGGACGACCGGATGCTCAAGTGAATAATGAAGAATTAAAGACGATAGTGGAAGCGGATCCATCTCAAAACACTTCTGAATTAGCAGCAGCCTTTGGAGTAAGTGACAAAACAATCATTATCCATTTGCGTCAAATTGGAAAAGTAAAAAAGCTCGAAAAGTGGGTACCGTACGAATTGACTGAAGCACACCAACAAACACGCGTTGGTTGCTGCGCTTCTTTGCTCAATCGTTACAATAATGAGGGAATTTTAAATCGTATTGTCACTTGTGATGAGAAGTGGATCGTGTACGATAATCGCAAGCGATCATCACAATGGCTTAACCCTAGAGAACCGGCAAAACCTTGCCCCAAGCGAAAACTGACCAAAAAGAAGATTCTAGTTAGTGTTTGGTGGTCCTGTGCTGGTGTCATCCACTACAACTTCTTGAGATCAGGCCAGACGATTACTGCAGACATGTATTGTCAACAGTTGCAAACAATGATGGAAAAGCACACCATTAAACAACCGAGACTAGTCAATTGCTCTAGCCCATTGCTCCTTCAGGATAACGCTCGACCACATACTGCACATCAGACGGTCGCCAAGTTAGAGGAGCTGCGACTGGAAACTCTGCGTCACCCACCATACTCTCCAGATCTTGCCCCAACCGATTACCACTTATTCCGAAATTTGGACAACTTTTTACAAGGAAAAAATTTCAATTCTGATGAGGCAGTCAAAACAGCCTTCAAGCAGTTCATCGATTCTCGCTCCCAGGATTTTTTTACCAAAGGGATCAATGAGCTCCCGATAAAATGGCGGAAGTGTATCGATAACAATGGTGCATACTTCGATTGACTAAATATATAATTTCTTTAAAAAAAAGTTATTTTTATTTTTTGATAACGAGCGGCAATTTCATATGTAAAGACCTAATATTACCATGCAAAAAAAAAGTAGGTAGGTATTGAAGGATAAGAATTTATTTCAAGCGTCTATTGAATTATAGAGATTTAATTAAAAACATAGTTTGGTTAATCGAAATTGACAACGAGTTCGGAACATAAATCTATTCTAATATTATAAATGCAAAAGTGAGTTGGTTTGTTATGCTTTCACTACTAAAGTACTGAACCGATTTTGATGAACTTTGGTATTGATTATGCTTGAATCTCAAGAAAGAATATAGGCTACATTTTAATTCACAACTTCCTCTGGAGCCGTGATAACAGACATTCGCGCAGACGAAGTCGCAGGCGAAAGATACTTAGTTCAATAATAAAACAGCGGGCAACAATTAAATTATTGCTTCCGGAATGTATGTTTAACAGGAGCTAACAGCTTCGTAATGGTTATTACAGCTGTAATCTTATCATGTAAGTTTGTGGTACTTACGACCTGTTAATATACCGGCTCCCGGAGGTTCCCTACCAACTTATCAGCACAACGGGGAAGCTAAGTCTACAGTGTATAAATAATTTTATAAGCTGGCATCCCGATAACGTTTCTATTAGGTAGTGAAATAGCACACGTCTCCGCAAGGACCTCATTTACGATGAATAGCCATCCTATCATGAAAAACCGGTTCTATGGTTTAATTACACGTTCTTGAACGTAAGTTACGCATTGTTTCATATCTAAATGTTCTTGTTGTGAATAACATGGATGTTTTTGAGCTTTCGCGGAATATACAGGTATTGCTTTTTACGATACTCTGCGTACAAAACTGCAGTCACTGCCAATGTATATGCGTCCAGTCTTGCATTACTTTTTTAAACTACAAGTAAATACCGAAAGGCTTTTTATATGTGCACTTCGGGCTTATCTATAAGTAATCGTTCTTCGTACCTTATTGATAAAAGAACTCGTGGATGGAAGCTCTACTAAACTTTTTTATTCGGATATTATATATTTTTTGCAACTGTTAGCACATGCTGTACCGGATAGTAGGTAGTCCAAAGGTTTCTTTAAGCTTTTTATTTTTGTACGAATTATATGTGTATCGGTTACGCAACCTATCTCCATAGCCAAACTAATCGGAAACGTTCGACTGAATCAAGTTGACGTTCCCATACATCGTGAGATCGCTCACCATCCAGCGAAGTGAATGACCAATTACATCTGAGGGCGGATGTGCGTCGGCGATTCCACTCGAAATGTAATCTAAAGGCGCCATTACCTACCGGCTGCTTCATCAGCCTAGTAATTCACGTAATAAAAGCAATTTGTTGACACTCGCAACCCTTTTGTACCGGACAGATTGTCCCATAGCACCCTAATCGACTTCCTAATATCTAACTTTATCGATTGAACAATTGTTTGCATGGTCACCGGACCATGCCCTTTATTTTATTTTAGCAAGTAAGTTTCTGATTCATGATAGACACTTGACTCATAGTTAGAAGTAAATGTTTATTTTCCTGATTGATGTTTTGTTATTAGTGAACAATTTAGAATAATAACACGAGAAATGATTTTGAACTTACTGTACAGTTGTAAATCGAGTGTACCCGACGAAGCGGCTCCAGAGGTAACTAATGTCATCTCGCTCAGAGTTCTTGGTAATGCCACGAACACAACCATTAACAATGAATGATTTAATGGCGCCTTCATTCTATGAAATTTAATTAGTAATCAATCAACAACAAGTGTTGGTTAACGGGAAAGTTGATGTTAAAATGAATTGTTTTGATTGGTGTGGAATTGCAGATAATATTTAAGGAGGTTACGAGGAGGTATACTGGAGTTATGCATCTTCGACCCCAAAAACTTTAGGTGAAACTGGGTTGTTTTTTAGTGATAAATATTTTGTGGGTTATTATCAGATAAAATCTAAATTTCCATTTAATTCCGGGGGTGTCCCGTCGTAGGGGGTATTCCTCGAAGCGCATCGATTTCGAAATGCACCCAACGAAGCGCACCTAAAGTATTCCTCGAAACGCACTCACGATGAAATATAGTGAAGTGCATGAAGGACGTAATGAATTATATCAATAAAAGACGGTTTAAAATTCCACTGTTTATTAAAACTACTAAGAGAGCAGAAATGAACTGGAAGTAAGTGCTAAGCGACTACTACTACTTAGCACAATAATGGTAAAAATACAGGTTTTGAAATTGAATCATATGTTTTTTTTAAACTACCAGGGTGACAGAAATGAACAGAAAATAAACGATTAAACACAAAGTGGAATTTAAAGTATTCGTCATATTCACTATAACGATTAGAAGTCCTAAAAACTGTCCTATCTTACCTATAACTGTCATATCCTATACCTATAACTATCACGAAAATAGAAATGAACTGGGAGTAGTTGCTTATGCGATTCTACTTAGCCCACTAATGGTTAAAGTACACGTAACCCATCTAAGCTCACGGATTATATAATTATCACGGACTCTTAAAAATAAACGTGCATTATTTGCAATCGATATTTTACGTTAGCTAATACCCATCCCTATCCACACCTTGACCATTGTGTGCGTTTCGAGGAATACTTTAGGTGCGCTTCGTTGGGTGCGTTTCAAAATGGGTGCGGTTCGAGGAATACCCTTGCCGTAGAAGGCGACTAAGGGAAATTCTGGAAGTCGGGCAGCAGCGCATTTCGTGTACTTAATAACTTCACTGCGATCCCCAAGACATCTGCCAAGCGTGGGGGTTATCTATTGCTCCTTATGCCCGAGGCATTTCTACAACAGTGGACGTATTCTGGCTGATGATCATCAGAACCTACATTATTAAGTAATGTGCAATTTCCTTCAAGTTTCTCGTTCCCATTACAAAGTGCGAGTAGAGTGCGTGGCGTGGAACTAGAACGACCTCGAAGGACGCGTGGCGCGGGCGCGGGCGGCGCGCGCGCATTGTACTTGCCGCGGTTGCGCTATATCCGCATAACTCGCTTGACCGCCCGCCACAGCCACAGCTAATTAAAGAGTTGTTACGCAGAATTGCTAACATCTAAATGTTTTTTGCTACATGGTATCACATTTTACATATACTTGGAAATTATGAGTAATTTTCAAATAGGTTAAAAGAATTTAGATTTGCTAGCATAATATTTGCTTGGACTTGCTTGCATGTTTATGTATCTTTTTTATTCTGTATTATTTAGCCTATTATGAAGACTAGGAAAAACAACACTTTTAAATTCCTTTGAGCGGTTTCTAGAGTTAAAGATTTGTGTGTTATTTTCCAAACAAAAGGACAAACCAGAACAATACGTTGTAACTTTTGTAACCGCGTGCTTCTTTCACGTGATTTGTGCAATAACAAATATCACTTACTAAGTATAGCCAATTCCACGGTCGATTCAGGAAACTATTGCATTCCGATGTTCGGCTGAGTCACTGGCCGGGATGGACGGCGAACACACTCCGAGCCTTTAAGTCCTCAATCAAATGTCTTGCCAAGCTATTGCTATTTGCGGACAAGTAATAATTGCCGTATAATTCTCGGAAGAATGCTTAACAGATTAAACTTGCCGGTTTGGACTTTCTTTTATCGAATTTAAAAAGAATTTACAACAAGAGAGGCGGCTAACCATTAAAGTTCCAATGAACAGTTAGCTCATAGATTGTTTTATATTTATTTCCTTGTAGATAAAGAAAATAAGAGAAAATGTGATGTAACGTTTTGAAAGCTTAGCAGATACAGATGTTCCAAAACATTGTTCCACAGTATCCAGGAGCATCATAAAAACAAACAAATAATACATAATAATATATATTCGTGGAGCATTACTATGGTACGAGGGACGAATTCTGAAGATTTCTTTCAACGTTTGGGTAATGTAATAACGACATAACATAAAATATGTAGGTCGGACGTTTTGCCAAATAAGCTGTTCTTCACTACCGCCATTTTATTCCCTGAAATGTAGGATTTTATATCGGAATATTATGACGTAGGAAGAAATTTGTCGCTAATAATATGGCTCTTCTTAGATGGTTGCCCGGTACAGTAGAAAACCTCTAGAGATTTTCGGTTATGTTAGATTTAGATAATAAGAATAACATTTTTTTTTGCTGTTATCTTAGTTGCTATTAGTGATGTAACGAACGTCCGATTTCCATACTTGCGAACGCGAATGCGAAAATTTAACACCAACATTGCGAATGCGAATATTCGTTACAAGACTAGTGGCTATTACATTTATGGTGTGTCCGTGTGTTTAATGTAACCTAGGGCTTATTTTTCAATAGTCAGATAACTTTTATCTGAGGAATAAAAATAGCGGTTTGACATATTTTCTTTACATAAGCTGTCAAACCGCCACGCGCCATTTTTATTCTTTAGATAAAAGTTATCTGACTATTGAAAAATCAGCCCTAAATTAGCATATTTCGAACGGTGATGCCCCAAAAGATGGAATTAAATAGTTGTATCTTGGGGATCGAAGATGTATTGACATTAATATTTATTATGAGAACTTGAATGGACATTATTTGTAAACAAGGGTACGCCACTGTTGAAATGTGGCACAATAAAATAAATTAGTTAATGGTGAATGAGACGATAAAAAAGAATATGAAATAAAATAACTTCAAAGGTAATGTTTGTGTGTGTTATAATATATGTGTGATGTTAGTGGTGATATAATAGTAGTACGTTATGATTGCATTTTCTGTTATATTCTATTTGTACAGAATATATGTTTTGAAGTGAAACCTACCAAATAGGTACCTAATGTAATTTACTGAATGTGGTGTTTTGTACATAATGTAATTGTAGACACTTGCTCGTATGATCATTACATCAAGTGAAAGTACGCACACTTCGATATGACCAAATGCCGCAACGATACGCAGCTTGAATACATTTTCTCAATTGTAGGCTGGTCCTCGAAGGTGTAGCTAATAGCGCCACTGCAACTTTATAATCCTCAGTCAGTACACGCATGCAGCTCAGCTCCTATTGATTATAACGAGGACACAATGGGACCATGATTGTTTCTGGTACCATAAGATTACTTTTGAACGAATAGTATGTTAATAACTCCAATAACGGTAAACTTATACACACTTCAACCGCATAGAGAAATCGTCAGTCACCATACAGATATCATCGGAAATGCTAATACATAATCCAATAAATACCATTATTACCAGAATTGCATGACTCGTAACAAGAGTAAAGTGTGTCGCGTGCGCAGACAAAGATGCTCTCCGCCCGCCAATCATTCCGTTAATTGGAGAGAATCATCGCTGTAGAAAGTCCGGCGGTGCGCGGGCGCATCGAGCGTCGCCCGCGCCGCGCCGGTCGCCGGGACGCGGCACGTCAAATAGTCACGAGTGTGCCGCAGTGTCAACACACACGGGCGACCGCGCGAGTGCAACAAACTACGCCGGACGGTCGTTCACGTCACCATTAATTTGTCCACAGTAATGCTTTGCCACGTCACACGACACTTATTTACTGAAACATGCCCGATATGAACAACACGTTTACGTGACACTTTCCATGCATTAAATACATATTTTACGCAAAGCGCACGTGTGCTCTGAAATCTGTTCATTCCGGTGCCAAAAACGTCGATGATGACCTTTTTAAATGTAACATAAGGCAATGGTGAAAACACCAACGTAAGAGCACTTGACCAGTTGCCGATGTGGTATGAGACAGCTGATATAAATGTCAGATCTAATTCCAATTACCGAATTAAGATTATGTAAGTTGGTAATCGCTTTGATGATGAGCATGACAGGTAGAATCGCATAAAATTCCACCTGCCGACACTTGTCATGACTGAAGAAGGTAGTGTCGATAGATGCAAATCAATAACGATTATTGCGTCATGTTTGTTTCTAAAGATGTATTGCGGATCGTGAAAGGCGCGTGGGGTGCGCGCACTGTGCGCATAAGGTCGCTTAGTCAGTGGCCCTTCCTGCGCGCGCGCCTTTTGGGGAAATGTTACGTGAGCGGAATGCCACGCCGTATTGTCTGACGAGCCTTGGCAGCTAACGAACCACCCATATGAACTGACAGGATCCAAGCTATGAATCCTTTATTGTTCTAGCCTAATGCACAGCCGATATAAGACCCAGATTTATTTAAGAATTGTATGTAGAGATAAATTAGTTTAAGAAAAGATGACTGTGGATAAAAGCTATATCTATAAAAAAAGAACAAAAGAAAAAAGAGGACGTAAATATATTGAATATAATCTATACTAATATTATAAAGCTGAAGAGTTTATTTGTTTGTTTGTTTGGTTGAACGCGCTAATCTCAGGATCTTAGATTTTTTCAATTCCAACCAGTAGATACTGGTTGGAATTGAAAAAATCTTTTTGTGTTTGATAGTCCATTTATCGAGGAAGGCTATAGGCCCATGCGAAGCTGGGTCGGGTCGCTAGTATATTATATTCCCCGTGGGGTGTCCGGGCCAGAATAGCACCTCCCCATTTCATCTCGAGGGTGTCTTAGAAGGCGATTAAGGAAAAATCTGGAAGTCGGGCAGCAGCGGCTTCCGTGTACTTAACAATCTCACTGCGATCCCCAAGACGCCTGCCAAGCGTGGGGACTATGCCAACCCCCCTATGGGGGGAGGCCCTTGTTCAACGGTGGACGTTTTCCGGCTGATGATGATGAAATATATCGAAAAGAAGTGCGTACTTATCTGCTGTAGTTAAGTACGCACATAATTATTCCAAATCGGTATTGTGCATAACTCAATCGAGAAAAACATGTAAAATTCCGAACACTACACTTAATTTAATCAATAGAGTAGACAATTATTATTCACATCAGTTTATTTTGCTTGATTATACAAACAACCCGGTTATTGTTTATTGTGCTAGTGCAGCACAGCAACATATTTAAACAAAGGATACCTACCAGTCAATGGGTGTTAGTTTGTTTAATGATACGAAAGAAGAAAACACTCGGAATGACCGATAGCTGAGCACATTTAGAGGCCTTACGACATTAGTTTTATCATTATTGTAGGTACCTACAAGATTGTAAAGGTTTTTGGGGTTCGTTGAAACCTACATAGGTATAAGTCGTTGATCTACATAAAATTTGCATAAAAGTTAATTAATCGATACTGTCGAACACTAGTCGAGTACTAGTCGAACTGAACATCATTACAGCGCGATTCTTTTGTTACACTGATGAATATTATGGAAATTTACATTATTCGTGACAAATACAACTTTACATCGTAAATAATCATACGATAGATATTGTTCATAATGTTGTACCTAATTATTCATCTAAAGTAAAGGCACGACAAAGGACTATAATGTCGCGATGTGGTCGTCTCTCGATTTGTCAACGTCGTAGGACATCGGCGCGGCTGTCAACCACAAATAATAAGCAAAGGAAACATCACAAAACGGATGAACTCGACGGAAAAAAGTATTGACACGTGATTCGAGATTCTGTTTCGATACTTGTAATAATGAATAATGAGATGCATGTATAACCTGACAGTCGACCCAAGAGAAACATTTTACATGTTAAATTAAAAAGTCCTAGTTATAATGGAAGCTATTAATTAGAATACAGGTGACAGTGGAGACGCCTATAAAATTAATTAATTGAAGAGAGTAACTCATAAAATAGTTCCCACAGTAATCCAAAAAAATCTGTAACAAGAATTTTTAAATAGTTCGTGCAAAGCTGAAATACTCGTTATTAGTCGCATAAGAGCGGGACAGGTGTCCAGATATGTTTTATTTTCTGAGGATGTCGAGTGACATTTTTCAGCCGGTTAATTGTAGAGACTGTCGATCCCGCAAATAAGCCTTAGTTTTTTGATGAACCACTGGAGGAATCCTGTTGACATTCGCACACCTGTCGCTCCATACAACCCTCCAACATTTCTAACTTTTATTTCTATGATAATTATTATTTTTGAACTTTGGAAACTCAAACTCAAAATCATTTATTTCAAATAAACCATTTACAGGTACTTTTGAACTGTCAGTCAGTCAGAGTCAGTCAGTCAGAAAGTTAAAGCTAGTTGTTAGTTCCAAACAGTAGGTTTCTATGGAGAAGAACGAGCAAGAAACTCCATGAACAACACTCTTTTAAAATCAATAATATGTTACAAATTTCGGTTACATCATTCATATTGAATCTAGAGGGTACAATATGAGAATAATGTAACAAGTCGTGTACGTTAAAAGAGGTTTAGATAAAAATATAATCATAATAAACAATTCAAAATAAATTTAATATAACCGAGGCAGCTAAGAGATGACCAGTCCCAACTAACAGCGCCCGTTCACGAACATGACGCACGGATCGGCATCATTTGGCTCAACCATTTTGAAGGGAACCGAATGATCCAACACGCGCGCCACCGTCAGCGAGACATTCCAGTGAGCATGACATACTCCCAACCGCCAGGGCACATTCAAGTCAATGAAATGAAGCTACCTCGTAAATGGTAGCTTTAAATAACATAGTGCTCACATGTATGTGCTATGAAAAATTATATAATACTAACACATTGAGTTTATACAATGCAAAGATAATGTAGATCAATATCTTCAGCAGCTCCAAAAATAATTAAAAATGCTAATCAATTAATCTATGAACTTATGGCTGTGGAGCTAGACCAGCATCCAGCCAAGCATTTTTATCAGTGATGTACTCACCCAATGAATAATATGCTCGGTTTTATATAAGACTTAAGTTTAGTCTCATTTAGTTGAATAATGTGGGGAGGTATTTTATTGTAACATTTTAATCAGTACCCCATGAAAGAAGTATTTACTTTAGCCAGTCTGAAACTCGGTTGAACTAGTTGGTCCCTATTTCTAGTGTTATAATTATGTCTTTCACCCCTTTTACTAAAAAGATGCAGATTTTTTCTAGCGTAAATTATGTTTTCATAGATGTATTGACAAGGTACCGTCATTATGTTAATTTCCTTAAACAGTTCCCTTAGAGAATCGCGCATACGGAGATTGTAAATGGCTCTGATGGCTCTTTTCTGCAGAACAAAAATAGACTCGATGTCTGCAGCTCGTCCCCACAGTAAAATACCGTAAGACATTATACTATAATAAATAAATAAACTAAAGTTGACCAGTCTCGCGGTATCCACATCAGTAAATTGCCGGATTTTTCTGACAGCATATGCTGCCGAGCCTAGCCGTCCAGCGAGAGATGTTAAATGAGGACTCCATTGTAGCCTTGAGTCGAGCGTGATCCCCAGGAAAACAGTTTTATCAACGAATTCCAGCTTCTCATTATTCAATACTATGTCACAGTCATTACTTTTGATATTTAGTTTGATTAAATCAAAACCTAAATCTAGACGTTTATTGTGCGTGCAACAAACACTAGCCAGCACTAGCCGCATCGTTTTAGTGCGCTGGTGCAATAAAACGGACGGATAAAAAAATACAGGATTGCGATTTGAACATCGTCTATAAATTAATTGAAACATTCCGCGTCAATCAAATAAACATCAATCTTTCGTCATTGATTTTTGCAAACGTAACCCCGATTCGACAGCAATTTCTAGTGGAAAATATAACTTGACCAGCCGCCATGACGAGTACCCACGTATTTGAAATATGTACAATCACACGTTGCATCGCAAAATTGCGAATTATATGCGAACATGTTATGTTACACAGATGTTTAATTGCTGTGTTCCGACAATCTCAGTAAGCCATCTTGCGCATTGTAACTTGCACACGTGTTATATTAATTATTGTAAATGCATAAAATAACGTAACTTGATACTAACACGTAAGTACATACCCCTGATGCTCTAACTGTGACCAAATTACATGAAGATGCGAAAATTCGCACTATCGTGCAACAATCTTACGAGAATGTGTAGTTTCTTGATCTCCTGCATGATACAATTAAAATAATTAGGTCAGTTAATTTTGTTTACATTCGAGCACTGCCATGTTGTGCAACATTTTATTAAAGAACGAAATATAAACTCACTTATACTAGGAACGTTGTGCAACAAACAGTAACCTCAGGACACTAGGTATTGCAGCAGTAAGGGGCTTACAAAAGGCTTAGTTCATATTAGTATAATAACGCCTGTCCAAGTAAATTGGATTGTACTGTACAGTTGTACTGAGTGCGTGCAGAACGGACATAAATCAGGATTTAATGCTTGACTTATCCTATGCAATGATGACCCAAATAGTAGGCACTTCAGTGCGAAGTCACAGACGCAAACACATAATTAAATTGAAATGCTCATATTACTAGTTAGGTACTAATTTCAGCAAATAGGCACTTTATAAAATACGTAGGATTATCATAGCTTAGACTATGTTATTAGGTTGTGGAGCGAGGACGGTTCCCATGGTGACACAAATACATATTCAGGTATGGTAATAAACCCGGAGGCCTTACATTTTTTCTTTACGCTCTATTTAGTTGGCGGCGAGGGATTACGGCCTGTGTGGAACCAGAATACCAGATGTTTGGTGGTTTATTAGTGCTCATTATGCTCTAGTAATGATTGCTTGTGTAGTTTTTTCACTAGAAAATTCTAATGAAATTTAAAACGGTTAGAGTAGAGCACTGCCGTTGTCCAATTTTTAACTATTTTTGATTTTAGGTTTAGAGGGGATGCGCCGGCGTTTTTTTTTGCAATTTGAAGCTCAGTATCAGGTTGTATGGTAATTCAAAAATTAGACGCGGAAGTAACCAATATACATTTACAGAATTATAATAATTAAAATCATTAACATAAGTTTCCAAATTAACATGATCCGTAAATGTCATATAATTTGGTAACTTGGAGAATGTTTTTTATTTTCGTTCTACTAGATATCTACTGAGCTGAAAATTGCAAAAAAAACATACAAAACATTCAAAATTACATAAGAACATTTGCATTTCGACAAATACGTAAATTAAGCATAATATGTAGAAAAACATGTGAATTAGGTACAATAATGGATACCACAAATATATTACCGTGCTAATTAGAAACGCACTCTAATTAGCGCGGCTGTATAGAAGTACTTCTTCTTCTTACATATTTTTCTGATTGATTACATACGAATGACGAGTGTGCTGATATTTAACCTGATAAAGCTAAACATGCATGAAAATACATAGTAGCGCTTTTTAATCAAACAATAGATTGAAGTGTAAAACGCATAGGATATAGGTATACAATTACATTGCAAGCAAGGTGAGCCCGCGTCCGCAGTTGCAAAACTTTCATAGGAAGCAGACATTGCGCCCGCAGAAACTACGCTACGTTAACGTTTACCTACAAAAATATAAATAACTTATATACAGCTGTAATAATTATGCGTAACTGCATTCTTCAGTTAATATTTCATGAATCGTAACGTGTTCAACAACGCACACGGTTTCCCAAAAAGCGGATATTACTCAGGATATTTACGATTATTTCGATGCGTTGCATAAAATTCAAACGGCTATACCAAACCAAACCCATTTACACTCAGCTGTTATCGGCCGCGTGTGAGCAAAAGGTTTCACTGTGCATTGCGTAAATTATAGTTTTTTATTATGAAAAGTTCAAGAATTTCATAACAACGAAAAGTAAATAAGTAGGTATTATAAGCGAATGAAACTGACCCGTTTTTAGGCCGCCTATTTAGTAACGGCTTGGCGGCCCAACTGCCTGGCACAACGACCCTCCATGTTGGAGTGCCAACTGGGTAAATATCGTCGTATCCGACGATATGGCCGAAACATTCCAGTACAATGTTATTAGCAATGCGTGCATCACTACTATTTAGTTATGCTGGGACTACATTAGCGGGCGAAGATTCGTATCGCGTTAGCGCGCTAAAACATCGGGTATGGTTGGCGAAGATTTATCGTGCCGGAATGTGTTGTTCTCTATTGTGCGGCTGAGTCATAGGCTTTAATTCAAAACAGAAAAAGTAACGTAGGTGTAACCCAAGCGAATATTGTCGCGACAAATCCCTTTGATGCGTGCCAGTTTACCGACAGTGCCCCGATAGTACATCGTCTTTGCCCAAATACTTCGAGTTGCAACGATCTACCCTGCCACACTCATTGCGTTAACACGAATATTCGACGTAGCCCGCTAATGTAGCCCCAGTATTACAGCAGAGGTGCAAGATAAATGCCGACAAATTGGTAAAGTTGTGTTGTGCTAAGGAATTAGCAGAACATGGTATTTTTCCTGTGTCCGCGGCGCGCCGTAGACATTTCTTGTTCGGAAACGTGTCGCGTTTTATTGTACAAATTGAACATGCTCACTGGACACGGTACATCGTATAAATAAACTTCGAATCACTTACATTTTAATTTTATTGCACATGAATGTCGTCTTCATTGAGTCTTCGTAGTTGCAAAGATTAATTATAATATTACATCGTAAATAAGTAAGTAGGTGTTTCATTGTGTTGTCATTCAAGTGTCATTTTACCATCAAGCTAAATTAAATGACCACGTGAGAGTATTATAATAACAACAACAGTGTAAAGGAATACAGGATCAAGGATGCTATCGCAAATCGTATTAATATATTACGTAAAACGACATTACCCATATCCGTGTCAAGCGCAAGCTCGGGTGAGGGCCAAACAAATCTAATTACTTGAGCTAAGCGACGTAGCTTTGATCCACGGTTGCACCGGCTTGTCATACACGATAACACGATGTACACGACATTCAATTAAATTATAGTTCTTGTAGGTACTATGTTATGGTCGACACATGCGTCGTTGTTTGTTTTTCAAAAAAGTACGACTCCTTATTTACGAATGTAAATAAGGAAATTATGATAGAAAAATGATTTTTTTTAACATTTACCATTACGGCCTGTCTGCCTAATTTTTTTCTAACTATGTTCGGGTCGTCTTCCAAGCCTTCCAGTCTAACCAGGTACAGCTGAATAGGTAAGTGTTCTACATGGAGCGACTGCTTAACTGACCTTTACAACCCAGTGACTGGGTAACACAATATGGCAAAAATGGTTGTCAGACTTTCTGACTTCTGACTACCCACAACGACTGTCAAAGGTCTACGGATGACCAAGAGCGTAGCTAGGATTTTGTTAAGGGGGGGGGGGGGGCAGGCATAGACAAACCAAGCTATATATCTAAGGTAAATGCTGCATGAGCAATGGGACAGGTTACGTTAAAAATGAAAAACCCCTTGAAAAACCCTTGTTCTGCCATTTTTTATTCCATAGTTCGGCTTCTTGATTAAAATTAAGTAAATCGTAATATTACTTTACGGTTTGTAAGCGTTGCTCCATCTTCTAAGGGCCCCATCAGCAGCCCCACTGCCTGTACCTCGCTACGCCCATGCGAATGACAGTCAGGACCAACGACTTTATGTGCTTTCCGAGGCATGAAACGGTCGCAGTTTGAATTGGATGGTCATCCATCCACGTACCAACCTCGGCAAGCGTAGCTTAACCTAGACCGATCAATCCGTATGGGTTTTACTTAATGCCGGCACTTCACATGACGTATTTGTTCAAATATTCGCCTTATTTGGATAATCCAAAATGGTCTTTATTTTAATTTTAATAGTTATAGGGTAAATTTTGTATTATCCAAATAAGGCGAATATTTGTACAAATACGCCATGTGAAGTGGTAGCATAACATTCACGAAAATAAAAGGTTTTAATTTAACTGACACCTTTTTTGTCTTTATTTATTTTAAAAACACACACAACTATCATCACATAGTGGTAGTTATAGTTATAATAGCTTACAAAGATTAAACTAACAATTATATTATCATGGACAACCAAGAGTAATTTTCCAAAATGCGGCCCGTGTGAATTCACTCAGAGTATAGTCGAAGCAGTCAATTTGTTTTGTTGTGACACCACACAGAGTGCGCGTCAGCGGTAACAACATATCAATCGAGTCTACCTATAAATATTAGTACTACCATACAGTAGCGACACGCCTCACCTCCCTCCGAAACACTGTTCCTCAACTCTTCCCGCGTCAAACGTGCTCTCGAAACTGCTTTTAGTTCTGGCGGTGCGTGTACACGCACACACACGCACGTATTTGTACAGTCTGTTATTTTGGTAGTAGTGTAGGTAATTAAATCGTTTCGTTTCTATGGAGTGTCGTAGGTGTGCCTATAGTATGCTTTTTTTGTTCAAGTGCCATTAGCTAACGTTAAAATCACGTCGCAAATCGGGCATTAAATGACATCTTGAAAATGTTTGTAATAAATTCACTTTGTATTTCAGAAGGGCAACCACGATCGCTATGACCATTTCCAACATTAATCATTGTGACACACGATCGATCTCTTCTGCAAGGGAAATGGCATGACCATTCAAGTTTGATAAACCTCATAGGCTTTTTAGAAATTATTTATGTCATTATATATTTCTCTCGTAATAAGTATTATATTACAAGTTTAGTACTTACGAGTACATTAATACTTACAATGCAGGATTTATACAAATTACAAAGGAGATGGATCAAAACGTACCCAGACCCAGGCGTGAATAATGTACTCACATTATAGTATGAAGAGTATATAATCCATACTAATCCGGTACTAATATTATAAAGGCGAAAGTAACTGTCTGTCTGCTACGTTTTCATAATGAAACGGCTGAACCGATTTTACTTTTTAATGTGCGACTTCGTCTGCATCCACCATAACCGACATTCACGCGGACGGTGGGCAAAAGCTAGTGCAATATTATATCAGTATTGCCCTATTGGGTTGGTAACATGTTTTTTTTGCCCGGACCGGTTTTTTACACACTCATCTCAATACGTCAGTTTTCGGTCACACATGCGTATAATTACCCATGTGAATATACAAATTTACATACAGCATACCTTGAAATCAAACTCAGTTCATAATAGAACGAGATAGAAAAGAGAGCAAGTTCGAGATAGAAAAATAACAAATCTTGAATCTTTAATTTCATCTAAAATAACATGTAAAGCTCATACACAGCTCAAACATTATTAAACAAAACTGTATATTGAGAAGGTATTTGCAATCAACCTTTAAAACGGGGATTTCCGTAGATATATGAAAAAAAAATCTATTAAATGGTAAACTTGAAACTTGACGCGACTACGTCAAAGCTGGTTGTTCTTAAACAACTTTTATGGAAGAATAACCTTCTGATTAATTTGAAAATGACTAATGGGGTGAAAAGAGAGAAATCTGATTATATAAAAATCTTATTCTTTTGATTTATAAACCAGGAATTTGACAGGAACTTCTTATGTACATACATAATTTCTTAACTATCATGTTGTTGAAATTCGTAAGAGAAAGTATGAAATTCAGGTAGACGTTGAATAAATACCATACAAAGACACGAGGTCGCTATATTCTAAATCTAATATCTCTATCTAAAGTAATGGAGTCTAAACCTAAAGCAGAATGGTTTAATTCTCCTTTACTATGCCTATATCCAACCAAGATGATAAATAAGACTTATAACTTGTGCACAACATCCCAATGACTTATTGCTAAATGGCATTGATTCCAACCCCTCTGCGAAACGGTACGTAGGTGTAACATTTCTAAACAGTGTACACTAAGTAATATAAAAAAGTGGCGTTCACTTTTCTAAATTCTGACATCTGATTTGTATTATAATTAACTATATGAGTTGTATTTAGTTAATACGGAAATTAGAATATTAACTTAGAATACCATAACATTTAAAGGTGAAAACGTCAAAATTGCATACGAGAGAAGCCGGGGTTAATATCATTATAATTAGTACCTAATAAATGGTTAATAATACTTACTAGTAATAGGTAGCAGTAAAAAAATACTAAAATAAGTTTTAAGAAAAATACTGACTACCTACGAACATTTTATTTTTTATTTTTTACCATTTTTTCCATTTATCTTTTGAGATATAAAATGAAATCTGGATCGTATCCTTTGTTCTTTTATAGATCTTGTTATTAAACAGTATTTTTGAATTAACTGACGAAACTTTAAGGGCGGGAGGGTATCGTTATTACCTAAATATAAATAAAACAAAAATATAAGTAGACTTATATTTTTTGTAGTTTCGCCAATATTTAAAAAAATACCCTGTAAAATAACAATGTAATCAGAAAACTTCCCGCTAGGTTTACACATTATTTTCTATGTGACTGTATTATTAAAATTAACTGTCCTACGTACATCGTCCTGGTTTCCTTGCATATAATTTATACCGATATAGATCAAATAAGAAGTCTTCTAAAACTGCGAGTAAGTTAATTCGCGAGGTAACCGTTATCTTGACCGTACGTGGTAAGAATGCTAAATTATATAAAAATTAATTATTCATTTCACAATTAAATTCATACAAGTGTGCGAGTAATTAACGAATAACGGTTAGATAGCTCTCTGGAGCATGTCGTCTGTGATGTATGAAACAGAGTTGTAACCTCTACGCCTGTGTTCAAAAATGTGTTCAACATTCCTATTTTTTTATGCTCACTGTCGTCAACTATTGTCTATGACCAAGCCCACCAATAAACAGAGTTGGGATCTTCAAGATTCTTTACGAGAAAATCACATAATATTGTGCCCGACGAAAACGTGATCCCCTGTTCTGACAAGCTGCAACGTTTTGATGTATATTTCCAATAGATGAACTGTGAATAATGCTTGGTATTTTTGTAAAAAATTGAAGGAAAACTAAGTACCCAGCCGGTCCATTTTTAACCGACAATTTACATATTTTTTGACAAGTATTCGATTTATATATTTTTTTTATGTTTTATCACGAGTAACTTTTTACAGTGTAGTGCGATTTAGATGGATATTTTTACAGGATAGTAAATACCTTGTAACTGCTCAATTTCATGAAAACGTACCTACCGTCTCTAAGGCTGAAAAATTAAGGAATGACTTAATTTGTTTTGTGTTACAGTTTCTTAATTAATTTTGGTTGCATGATTTTGGAAGCAGCCTAGAAGCAAAAAAAAATTTTACTATAATGGCATAGGCCTGTCTGTGTGGTTATCTTTTTACTAAAACAGTTTTTTCTTTATCAACTACTATAATTATAGATAGTATTTTTGCATAAAAATAGCACTATGTTTGAACAACTTTACAAATATTTCGAATCCTAAATACGAATCATTTGTGTATAAATATGTAATACATACGGTAAAAGTTACTTGAAAATGTAGAACATTAAACTACAGAATAGGTAAAATTGGAATGATGTATTAGATAAGTACTCAGCCTAAAAATAATTTGTTACTTGCGGTTATAAAACACAACTACCTACATATACGCATCATACTAACAGCCAAATGTACAAAATAGTATTTTTAATTACAAACTTAACATACGTTCTCCTATTAAAGATGACTATGTAAGTGTGAAAAATGTATAAAATTACAATTCTCTTCAAGCTTGTCTTTATAGTGGTCTATTATTATTACAGTAGTACAATGAAAAAGAAAATATTTTTGAAGCAGAAAAAAGCCTTTTTTCCATTGGAATGATACATTTTACTTGTTCAGAAATCCAAGCTTCTAGTCAAAGAGAATATAACTTTGCTTCTAGTTAATATAATTGTACTAAATGTAAGGTATACTTTCATACAATACCTACCTTTGTATTACATTCGAATGAAATGAATATTTAACGATGATGGCAAAGACTGCTTACCGAAGTAACAGCGGAAAGTTCATGTTGATAATATTTAATCGTTAAGATATGCAATGCATTACACAATCTTTTAACTGTATCTGAGCAAATGGCAGTAGCAGAGAAGTGTCGAATATGGGCGCTACGGACGAGGCGAAATGCTTAACTTTTTTTGTTGTTTTGTTTTTATGAAAGAAGCTTTTTAGTGCCTACATTCTCATTTTATTTTCATTTTATAGCAAGGAACTGACTGACGTAAAATAAGTCTTGCCTTTATTTTAAGGAATTTATGATGTTGGATGAAATCTCTTCACAAATCAAGGTTACACGGAAATATAGTCCCTATTTGAATAAAATAGTTCAATGGAACACGAATACTTTCTGAATCCAGAGCTACCGTAGTCGGGATCCACTGAAGACCATAAAGTAAAAGTTGACCTATAAGCTGTTACAATGGTAAATATTTCAGAAGATACGACAGCTAGAGTCAGCTTTTACACTGAAAGAGGTTTAGAACACTATATTATTTGGGACTTCGGGCTTTTGTTGTCTACCCGCTATGCTTAATCAATATAAATGTGATAGTGAAAAATAAACATTTCTATGTAAGCATGCGCTAAATTATACGCTTGTATTGATTTATAAAGATGTGAAGAATTTGACAAGGGCTATCAAGTACCGTTCCGATCTTTAGTACACAATACAACACTCTCAAGGTTTACCTCGTTCATAATGTTTTAGTAATCAATACTTATAATGTAAACCATAATGGAATACGTGAGTGTATGTAGTACGTGCCAGTTATGTTATCATTTTATTAGCTGGGACAATATTATTGTATACACGCGCCTCTGATTTGCTTCATTTTCAATTATTTATATATTACAAGCTGACCTGACAGACGTTGTTCTGTTAAATTTTCTTACCGTATAAACCTATAAATCGATTCAGCCGTTCTCGAGTTTTAGCGAGACTAACGAACAGCGATTCATTTTCAACCGACTTCAAAAAAGGAGGAGGTTATCAATTCGTCTGTAGTTTTTTTTTTTTTTTTATGTTTGTTACTTGATTTCTTGGGACTGGGTGAACCGATTTTGATGATTCTTGTTTTATTTGAAAGCTAGTGCTTCCCGTGTGGTCCCATTTTAATTTGGTCCAGTTCTGACTATGGCATCCGTGAGAAAACCGTATAAGTCTTCAATTTGGGTAAACATTTGTGTGATGAACACTTGTGTTTGCCTTGTGTCTGGGTGTTGTTTATCTATATATGTATGTATTTACAAAAAAAAAATGTATTTGTGTATGTATATCAGCTGTCTGACACCCATAGTACAGGGTCTCCCTAGTTTGGGGTCAGATGGCCATGTGTGAAAATGTCCCCACATATTAGTATTATTATTATTTGCATTAAGTATGTGCGCGATTTGTTACGCGATTTCTCCGGCAAACGTAAACCGATTTTGAAAATTCTTTTTTTTTATGGATATGGTATGCTTCAGGGGTGGTCCCATATAAATTTTATCGAAATTGATTCAGCACTTTCTGAAAAATCAACAAATACCCAAAAATTTTACATAGACGACGTTTTAGTTTCATCAATCTTTGTAGTAGTAAACTTTCAATCTCTTCTAAATAGATTTGGATGAGAAGGAGGTACTAAAAAGCGGAAAATAAAAAGCTTTTTACAAAAAAGACAACCGCCTTCAAAAAGTGAAAAATAACTTTAGCACAGAACACACATTGACTTTAGTTTCGGAAGTCGGTGGCAATACAAAACAACAAACAGAACAAAGCCACTGAATTTCGAAACTAAAGTCAATATGTGTTCTGTGCTAAAGTTATTTTTCACTTTTTGAAGGCGGTTGTCTTTTTTGTAAAAAGCTTTTTATTATATTTATAGACCTACCTTTCTACAAAATAAAAATATAACTTTTACTAATTATTATCCATACATAAATTGTCATGCGGTCGGAGCGGGTCTTGTTTACGAAAACACAACGCGAGCCGAAAACAATGGGCCTAGGTCGTTATCATCGACTTTATTCATAAATCCATTGTTTGAATCGTTAAATCGGGGGAGTGTAACCGCGTGGAATGAATGGATGCACTTGTCGCGTGCATGGAGCTGGCCGGCTTATCACGGCGCGCTGGAGGTGGCGCGGTTGCGGCGGCTGCGACGCGCCGGCGGCAGCAGTCAGTCGCACCGCGCGCTACAGGCCCCACGCTCCGGCTGCTCGAGTGTTCCGCCGCGCCCGCCCTTATCAAAACATTCCCGCATTGGGATCGATCCGTATGTCTTTACGCGCCTCGCACTGATAACGACTTCTCACGACGATGTGACACTGTGACTCGAGTGCTACTGGATACACTCCCAAATACTAACGTGTTTGTGTTTTACATGTGATTTACCTTCTGATTTTTAATTGGACAGTTCAGGATAATTACTGAGTTTCAAGTTTTATATTCAAGGATCAATGTGAGTACTTACTTCAGTTAATTTTGTTTTCAAGTTTCTTAATTTGCAAACATTATTCATTTTTAAATAGGGATGCAATTTTTAAATAAGTATTTTTTTTTTTGTTGATACGCCTTGTATAATAAACAAAGTAGGTCTGTACGAGTTATTAAAAATACTTTAATAATAGAAAAATACCTTAAAGCTTACGAAAGGTAAATTAAATTATATTCTATTAAATTTGAAATTTAATTAAGTAGCTATGGTAAAATTTTAAAACTGCACTTTCACGTTTAATTTTGCCAGTTTTGAGAGTGAAGTCAGACTGCCACTGAAAACATAGATCAGTAAATAAAGAAAAAAAGAAACTACACTGCTCAGTAACTAACGGGGTCAAAAGATACGCTTTGGTAAAATTTTAACTTCAATGTCATAAATTACAAGGCATTTATTATAAATTATTTAATTAATGTGGCTTAAAAATACTTTGTTTACGTCCTAATTACCTACCAGTAAAAAATAATTATAGAGCAACTTCAGCTTTTGCACTCCTGAAAACTCTTTTCAGGGATACGCAAAAGGTACAATAGGCTAAGTAGTAATTTTATTAAACCTTTGAAACTAGGTACCTGTTTCATAAATTAAATCTGAATCATTCACAGTTTCCGAACGCAAAAGATACAGACCGTTTTGTATTCCGAAACAGTGTGTAAACCTTTAGAAGTCAGGATGTTAAAGAAACATCACACACAGATATTTTTACCCAAAGAGGCGAACATTAAAGAGTTACCTCGATAGAAACGAACTGAACAGCTGCTCCAAATGAAACAAACTGCAGTTTATGACTGTAAAAGTGTGTGCCTCTTTTATTTCATAACCCTAATGCGACTGAACAGAAAGTAGTTTTAATTTAATTTTAAGTAAGTGGGTACCTAATTACTTTCAAGGCTGGATTTTTTGTATAATTACGATTCAGGTTTTATTGATATTGTTTATGTTTATTTGAAAATATAGAATAGGTAATAGGCATCTTAAAAATATTAAAAAGCTTATTTATTTTTAGGTTACTAATAACTAAGTATGTAGGTACTCCGTGTAATTAAGTATATTGTATTATCTAAACCTGCAAAAAGAAATTGTAACTTACTCTAGCCACTTCAAGAATGTATGATAGGTACTGACGAGCAAAAAAAATTATGCCACAATTTCAAGAATCTAATGATACCCTTTTAGTTTTAGATTTTAAAAGAATTGACCCAGGGATTATGAATGACAAAATAATTATTTGTTTTTGATAATATTTAAAAGAGTCAATCTTAAAAAAATATTCTCATAAATTTAACTAAACGTGGAGTTAAAGTTATTTCTGTGATGTTGAATTTTTACTATCACTAGACAATGAATTGATGCATTTCAAACTTCTTCGCTCCGAAGATGTTTGTAAAAATCTTTCACACCGTCTGGCTTCCAAAGGAAATATGTTAACTGCTTCTCATGTTAATAGAAACAAATACGTATGTTTACGAATCATGATTATATCAATACCAAAAAATTAATAAATAAACGGATGTAAAATAAACCGCAACTGCAAACGGATGCAAATCAACATATTTGAGATGACAAAGCGCACATGTGTCGGGTTGAAGTACCAAGATCACTGCTGCGAAGCTGCGGTAACTGGCTCTGTGGCACATTCGCATTAGATGCCTAACGACTCCTGCGCTATTACACTTCATAATAAACACTCCGGAGATGGCCGTGATTACTGCGTGTACAGATCTCAGTGAATGCTTGGCACAGGGTGATTGTGCTCCGCTAAACGAACAAGTTTGTAAAATGTCATCGCGATCGTACATACCTCGTGCAGTAGAGTACTACAATTAGGTGACAATCACCTTGGCGAATATTAGATCGTTTGAGTTTGTGACACAAACGAGTAAAAGACACAATAACGAATGGAAACAAATTCAATAATATCTACCTAAAACTTGTTTGTGATGGATTTCTATACTAACCAAAGAAACATTAAACAGTGCTATACCTTTAATTAGGCATTAAATGAATATCTATCGACCTACTAAACGGTATTTAATCGTGTCTTTTTCAATTAATTATTGATTTTTAAGTTATCCACGGATTAATAAGTTTTAGTTGTAGCTCTATTAGAAGGTTTAAAATACGGTTTTATACATATACCATTATCAATATGCACATAATATTATGCAGCTTTGTATTCTTCTGAGAAAGCTAGGTAGGTACAGAGGTCAGCATATCAAGCTACAACAATCTGTCATTTTATTTTGATAAATTCTAAACTTTATTACATAATGATAAGGTTCATATTCAATTGGGAAATGTTGACAGTTTGGTATGGGTTGATGTGCTGGCGTGTACATTATGGTGATTGCGATCCTATCAAATATCACAGTTTTTGTAATTACACTTCGCAATGACCTATTTGATTTAAAAATGACAATATCTTGAAAGTTGTAATACATGTCATAAGAATAAAAACCAGGTTGTCTTATTAATTACAGCTACGGTTAATCGATGCTTGAAATGCTGCGACATTAACAAACTCAAGGTTCAGCTGCGGCAAATAGCCTTTGTACTTGTATGTACTCAAGTACTTTATAACCTATACTTAAAATATGTTGTAAAGTACTTAACCATATCCGTTATGGGGCATCAAAAAGTGTGCAATAACATAAATAACTTTGAAACAATCCTGTGCAGTAGCGTATTTTATTTGTATCGTTTAGCCTTGCTTGAAACAACTACATAAGTGTGTATTGAAAATTTGACATGATATTCTGCATTCAGGATTATTTTTAACACACAACCTTCAGGACTATATTACTAATATCATAAACAACAACTACAGTTTTAGCAAAACTGAAAACGCAAGAAAATAAAATCTGTTCATCATCATCTGCTTTAAAAGGGCGCGTATTCGATTTAGCGCAACTCAAAATCTAAACGATTGCTAGAACGGCGTAGCAGCATTGACACACACTAGTACAATACAATAGTCTGTTTGTGTGCATCAGAAAAAAAAATATGCACGAAATAAGCACGAATCATTGAAATTGATCGGTAAACGACAGCGTGCGATGTTTTACAGTGCTTTTTAAAATAATTGTCTAAAATAAATGAGCTCGTATAACGGGCTGAAAATTATTCTGTATATTAAGCATAACATTTACTTTTATAAAATAAATATATCAGTTATGTTTTTATTCAAATACTAGTGAAAAAAAATTGTCAAAGTGAACCGATTTTCTACTTTTTCAACATTGTTTTTTAATACATAATAGTAATATTTTCGTAATTTTGGCTCTGTTACTGTCTTTATGACTGTATATACTGTTGGAAAAATGCATAAAACCAAATATTTTGGCATATTGTAATGGTTGTATTCGTTCTGAAAGTTAACTCTGACGTCTATTTTCGTAAAACGATATGAAAGAATTGTCTTCGCTTTAAAAAACCATAATTAAAAATTATACTTTTACTCTGTAGCTGTCTAAATCAAGACTTAATCTTTCTAAATCTGTAAATTGTCTTTAAATAATCTGCTCACATAATTACGATATTGCTCTGGGCAAAACGCAAAAACATGAAGTTTTCGTCACGAATCGAACACGCGCTCTTAAAGCCTTGCCCTTTTCCCAACTTTGTTAGGGTCCGATTCCAGCTGAATACTAGTGCCTTTGAAACCACGTTGTTGGGTAACACGATTCCCCTGGATAAAACCCATATTAAGAATAAAAAAAAAAACATTTATACTATATGTTCGCATAACTTGACAAAAAGTATTGTGTATGTACAAGATATTAACAATATATTTACATACATAAAATGAATAAAACATCAATATATCCGCAGGTGCATTGACATAGACTCTAGGTATTTCCTTCTGCTTACACTTACCAATCTGTGTCCACACTTATGTTTGAGCTTACTCTAGCTGAGTGTTATGGTGGCGTGGTTACAACCTACAACCATATTAAAAAGCATGAGTTTGCCACACTCTATCATGATTAGAAAATCGTGTAAAATAATCATCATCTTGATCATAAATTCAAGATTAAAGACGCTGCTATTAGCACGCGTTTGCGTAAATAGTATGGAACAATTTTATCGTCTGTGGTTTCCAGTTGTTAATGTTGAAAACATGCTTTATACAACGTGTTACACTTATAGTATATGAGCGCACATCTCGAGCGGGCTAATCTGCAAACATTAAAGTTTTTACTTGAGATAAAACAGAGCTCATTGAGTTCGGCCGCAATGGGCCGTGGTGCGCACGCACATGTGGCCTGGATGCCACCAGACCGTCTCGCGCATTAATATCTGGACAATTCATCAACATCGCCCTCGGTAATTAAACATGTTGCGCCGGAGTATGTTTTAGTAGAATTCATTTCCACTACGTTTGAAGTCACGGTCTCGCGCAATCACTTTTGATTGCAGAATGCGGATGTTTTGTACGTGTCAAGTTACAAATATGACCACTTCTTGAAAATGTAATAAAATTTATATTAGTATAGTACCTAGTTACCTACTAGTACGTTTGAAGTTTGTATAAACACGTAGGGGCACTGTAGGTTCACTAACACTTTTCGTTGAAGATTATTCTTCTGGTTGAATATTTGTTGGGAGCTGTATTTTCAGTGTTTTTTGTAAAACCTCATTATTATAACTTTAACAAAACAAAATATATCCTATAAGTATGTAAATACCTAATTTAAATAATAATGACATCTGAATTATTCATAACTGTCGATAACTTATCGATGGAACATTTATTAAACATGCAGAATTGAATTCGGTAGCGGTTTCGCATTCGCTCACAAATCGTAAACATACATGGTCATAGGTTGCTTGTGCATATTATAAGCGACTTTTTTGTATCTCAAATGTCAGCAACTCGTTTGCTTATCATTAAAAAAAAAAACTAACTCAAAGCAGTATCTTTTTTCTGATGACTTTTAAAATTGACCTTTTTCGTGTATTTACAATAATTTTAAGACAAGAAGTAGGTACATCTATGTGATTGATTTTTAAACAAATTGCCAAGTGACATTTTAGGTTAAAAAAAGTACTAGGTACTAGTATTACATGTTATTACAACCACGAACAAAAATAATATGATGAGATTAGGATGAGATTTCGGATAGTTAATTAGTTTTTAAGGTGGTTTTCTTTTTCGAAAAATAACGTTTTTATTTTTCGTTCGTTTGGTAACATCTTATCGTGCAAATTCATTACAAAACAGCAACACAGTTAAAACAACGAGTGAAAGCCCTTATCAAAACTTTTGCTGAAGGAAACAAACCAAAATTCAATAATCAATAATGTTTATAGTGACTACACCATTAAAAAAAACATACTCTATCCATTAAAAAAAAACAAAATTGATCAACAATTTCCGAAGAAATCACGTACCTAATAAAAAAACAGAGTCGAATTGAGACCTCCTCCTTTTTTGAAGTCAGTTAAAAAAAAACATAATCTTAATTACCGTTACCTATAAGACATAGGTTCTTGAGTGAATGACCCCCAATCCCTGAAAGAAATGTGTCGGTTCTTCTACCAAACACAATGTTAATGTTTTGTGTCTGTTACAAGTTACAATGTTGTGTTTTATTATTAGCATTTTATAGGACGATGTACCTAGAGACACTTTTTCATATATCGTAGCGTTGGTTGATTGGTTGGTTTATTATTTATTTATTTATTTATACTTCATGCACAAAGGTACAAAGGCGGACTTAATTCCTTAGGCATTCTCTACCAGTCAACCAAGGGTGGTGAAGAGATAACATGGCAGGTGCATACTTAAAAAGAACAACTTATGTAGAATGAATATTAAAAAAAAAAATTATATAACTAATATAATATTAACTTATATAGTATATATACGTAAACACTCAAAAAGAAAAGACATTTATGAGATAACTCTGCCTATTTATTCTTGGTTCGTGGCTAAGTAAAAACCGCAAGGCTGGACGTCCATGGTTAAGCTACGCTTTCCGCGTTTTTTTTCATTTAAATCATGCACTCTGTGTCTCGGAAAGCACGTAAAACCGTAGGCCCCGGCTGTTATTTGTAGGTCTTTGACAGTGTCAGAAGTCAAAAAGCCAAGGGGTATTATGTTACCTAGTAACTCAGTCGTAGAGGTCAGACAGGCAGTCGCTTCATATAAAACACTTTATTTTAGCTGCATTCAGTTACCCAACACCCTAACGTAGTTGGAAAAGGCTAGGCAAATGATGATGAGTACCCGTTTATATGCGCGTTGGAAAGCCTCATCACAAAGTACGTAAGGCTGCGTCGTGACATTTTACGACGAACAAGAAAATTTTGTTAATAAAAATTTCAAAGAGTTCCAACCAGTGTCAATAAAATTTCATATTGTCACAAATAAAACCTACAGAGTCAATACAGTAGCAGCCCTAGTGAGTCTGGCAAGTTTAGGTAATTATTTTTGAAGATGGCGGAAGCGGTCCTTCTGTACCCTCTATATTTTGTGTCCTCATGGACTTCCTTCGTCGTGGGGGTGACGGAGGGGCATGCCGGACTTTTACCGTCTGAGACCACCGCGGTGTTCCACCTCTGCCTATGGCCGGGGGTGCGGGATTCGCATGAGCATCCACCGCTCCCCCGACAGGCCATGACCTGCTGTTCTTCAGCAGGTCCCACTTCCCCGTGCGGCCATTTCCATAACGGCCGCACCCATTCTCGAGTGGCGTGCGTGGAACACTGCGCCGCCGCCAACTCGGGCCTATATGGTCGGATGACGGACGCCCCTAGTCCGCTGCCCGCAGGCCAGGCCACATGATGAGTAGCCTAGCGTAGGTTTCAGATTGGTGCAAAATTTTCTAAAATAGTCACTGTAAGTAAAAAGACTTAAAAAAGTTAGGATAACCCAAAATTGAAAAAGTCTACCTTCTTAGAACCTGTTATACTTACATAAAACTGAAAAGAAAAAAATCTATTCAACTTTATTGTTGGTGCCGCTAATGATAGTCGAGAAATAACTATTATGAAATAGTTAGCTATTGAAAAATTCTTGTGTGGGAACGGTGTTAAAACAATACAATACATACTCGAATTATATAAAATAAATAATGTAAAATGGAACAAATTGCCCGCAACCTTTATTATAATCTTGATATAGTATGTAGAGTTATTAATGTACCTGTTATCTCTCGCAGGACGACTAAGTTCGGCAGCATATGCTGTCAGAAAGATCCGGCAATTTACTGATGTGGATACCGCGAGACTGGTCTATTTTAGTTACTTTCATAGTATTATGTCTTACGGTATTTTACTTTGGGGGCGAGCTGCAGACATCGAGTCTATCTTTATTCTGCAGAAAAGAGCAATCAGAGCCATTTACAATCTACGTATGCGCGATTCTCTAAGGGAACTGTTTAAGGAAATTAACATAATGACGGTACCTTGTCAATACATTTATGAAAACATTATGTACGCTAGAAAAAATCTGCATATTTTTGGTAAAAGAAGTGACAGACATAACTATAGTACTAGAAACAGGGACCAACTAGTTCAACCAGGTTTCAGGCTGGCTAAAGTAGATTCTTCTTTCATGGGGTTCTGTCTAAAGTGTTACAATAAAATACCTCCCCACATTGTTCAACTTAATGAGACAAAATTTAAGTCCTATATTAAACGCACACTATGCAGCCGAGCATATTATAAATTGGATGATTACATCACTGATAAAAATGCTTGGCTGGATGCTGGTCTAGCTCCACAGCCATAAGGGTTCATAGATTTATTGATTAGCATTGGTGACAATTTTTTTGGAGCTGCTGAAGATGTAGAACTACATTATCTTTGCATTGTATAAACTCAAACTATTAGTATTATATAATTTTGCATAGCACATACATGTGAGCACTATGTACTTTAAAGCCACCATTTACGAGATGTCTTTCGTTGACTTGAATATGCCCTGGCGGTTGAGTGTTTGTCATGCTCACTTGAATGTCTCGCTGATGGTGGCGCATGTGTTGGATCATTTGGTTCCCTTCAAAATGGTTGAACTAAATGGTGCCGATCCGTGCGTCATGTTCGTGAACGGGCGCCGTCAGTTGAGACTGGTCATCTCTTAGCTGCCTCGGTTATTTTAAATTTATTTTGAATTGTCTAATTTCATTGCCACTAGGACCTCTTTTAACGTGCACAATTTGTTACATCGTTCTCACATTGTACCTCTAGATTCAACATGAATGATGTAACCTAAATTTGTAATATTCTATTGATTTTAAAAGAGTGTTCATGGAGTTTCTTGCTCGTTCTTCTCCATAGAAACCTACTGTTTGGAACGAGCAACTAGCTGCAACTTTTTGACTGACTGACTCCTTGACAATTCAAAAGTGCCTGTAAATGGTTTATTTGAAATAAATGATTTGAGTTTGAGTTTGAGTTTGACCTATGTACTCATACAAGTTATCTATACAGATATATAAAATTGGATTGTCTGTTTGTAATATCGAAAGTACAGTTTGATACTTACGATACCTATATTAAAAAAAAAAAAAAAAAAAAATATGTGTTTGTTTCGGCCGATCTCTGTAACGGCTAAATCGATTTTGTCGGGACTTTCACTAGCAGATAGCTGATATAATAAGGAGTAACTTGGCTTCTTTTATTTTGGAAATAAAATAGGGTTCCACGCAAGATAAAATAAAACCCGAGGCCGAAGTTGCTGGCATAAACTAGTCAGAAATTAAGTATTTATTGAGAATTACTGAGATTAGCATACCGCGTGTACGATCCGCGACCATCAGAAATTCTGTTTATGAGTGCAATTCGCAAAGACTTTGTTGCTAAATTTATCTATATTTATATGTCAACGTATTTATGATAGCCTCGAGAACTCGCAGAGGATATTAAGTTTACTATATCTCATCATCTGCCTAGCCTTTTCATAACTGTGTTGGGGTCGGTTTTCTGTCTAATCGGATGCAGCTGAATACCAGTGTTTTACATGGAGCGACTGCCTATCGGACCTCCAGTACCCAGTTACTCCGGGTAACACGATACTTATTGGTAAGACTGGTTGTCAAACTATATACGACTACCCATAACGACTGTCAAATATCCACGAATGACAGCCGGCACCAACCACTTTATGTGCTTTCTGAGGCACGGAGGGAGACACAAGTAATATATTTTGATGTATTTAATAATAATAATAATAACACACATAAACACACACATAATACAACACACACAATACACATAACACACACACATAATATAATACATATTCATAGTGAAGTTCATGACGCAGTTAGGAATATTTTGGGGTTATAACGTGATAAAGTATTTGCAACAGGCAACAGCTAAAAATATGCATTTATTAAAACGAATTCATTTTTTTATTTAAAGTAAGTACTTTGTGACTTATGACTCTACTCTCTACTGATGATCTCTAGGGGGCGCCGTAATTCAAATTAATGTGACTTTACGTAGCCTGTAACCAGCTGACGATCAACGATACCTCATTTGACAAATGTTTAAGAGAATGTGCGAACTTGTCAGGGAACCGATGAACATAAACATACCGGTCCAAATAATAACCCTCCTTATTGCTTCCCAATTATAAACCTAAGTATGACTAGTTAAAAATATATAATTACGCGTTAACACCGCTCCAATTACCTAATCGAGTGTTACTTATATAACAGTGCAGACGAGCCATTCAGACATTTTAAAAAGTCATTAAAAAAATAACAAATTGGACACCGAACTGGTTTGGCGTAACTCCGGAAGCGAACAGGTTCCACGGCGCCGAGATAAAAGTATTAATTGGAATTTTAATTTTTACTGATCAAAGATGCTTGTGAATGGCTCGCTGCCGGGAATCGGTTTTTCTGTACCTATTACGTATATTAAGTAACACGGCTTTCACTGGATCAAGTTATTCGTTACAATCAATAACGAAGCATCACGCAAGCATTTTTAAGTAACTTGACTGCTAGTCGTACATTTGACCACGTCACGGTGCATCGGCCATGCTTGCGATTCGATCGAAGAGTTTGCATAAATTGAAGGACTGTTAGCGGCCACCATTAAGCAACCTACTTACACTACAAAAATGTCTTTGAATTCAATTTAGTGTTGCAAACCATTTCAGGCTATGTAATAATTTAATTGGCCAAGCTAGGTAACATTATACTTAATTAATTACTTAAACTTGAACGTAAAGCAGTGGTTTTAGTGACAAATAATAACTCTCATTATCAGCAGTTTCCACAGAGCACAGCTATCTAGTTCAATTTGCTAACCGCAATAAGAGATTCATCTCTAAAAAGTTGTAATGTAGCAGGATGATGAATCATTGTACAAAGTTTTGAATAAATTCATTTAAAAGAACCATTCTATGAGCATGAAGCATAACCAACAATGATAGATAATTGCTCAAGATGATTGGTGAATTCTCTTGATCACACGTGGAACTAATCCAAATCGCGAGTTCCGGATAACAAAATGGTATGTATCGCGAATATTGCGATCCGATCTACTTGTTTTGAAAAGTAAAACGCGATCATCAGGTATTCTACCTGATGATCGCGTTTTATAATAGATCATGTTATTATAATAGATTATTGTGAGTAACGCGAAAGTATGTGAAACGTGTTATTTTACACTGGAGTAGTGGGAATTTTAACTTCATAAATCATCAATTTTATCCTTGACATTGTAAGCAGTACGCGGGTATGAATTATCACTAAAATATAATTGACAAAACTATTGTTTTTATGACTCACAGATGCAGAAATTCAATCACATGCCTATTAAAATGTTTTCAAAAGAAATATTACGATATGTAAATATTATGTATAATCCTAATAAAAACTGTTATTTGTGAAGTGGCTGGGATCCAATTCAGGGACAGGAAACAGTCGAGTTTGTTTTATTACCAACTATTAATGTCTCATAGCTGAACGTGCTTGATTTACCTCCGCTCGGTTTACGCAAGGTGGAGCCACTTAACTTCCGATACCGTTGCATGGTACATCACTATTTAATCAACATAATTAAGTACCTCCGAGATGCAAAGTACCAAGCTCATCTATTCTGTTAAACGCACTTTTGAGTAAACCTTTAGCTTAGCAATTAAACAATACACGGGTACCCTATTAGTCGAAAAGCGGTAAAATAAACAAGGATATTAAAGGTATTAGTAAAACAAAAGTAATTGCTTTCTCAAGCAAAGCCGCTGTGTTTACCAGTCATCTACATTCCAGCCATTGTTTGCTTTACCCAACGTAGTGTTGTAAAGGTGTTAGAGTTTTATTAAGCCGTGTTTTGTTGTAGATCGTAAAAGTGCATTTGGTTGTAGGAGGAGGTAGTTTCGAAGAGCATTTCTCTTGAATGGTTCCGTCCGCCCACGGTGCGCGCGCGCCGATCCCGCCCGCCCACGCGCTTGTAAATTGTTCCCTAACTGTACCGGCGACAAATTGCCCGTGTAGCAGACATAATAGCAGTCCTTTAATCTTAATATGATGGTAATCATATTTAAACGTACAACTATACGATTTAAGTTAGAATCACGATTTATAATATTTAATGCTTTTAAAGTAATAGTGGAGTGTGAACGACAATTTGTTATGATTTAAGCTGCTTAATTACCTATTGGTTACCTTCGGTTATTGTGCGTCCGAGCATGTCAGAGATTTCTTCTGGTTAACGGCACAACGCTTATAATGTGTAAATAACAAACGACGCACTCGCACAAGAAAGTAGGCACTACTTAAATATTAAATAATACAAGTTAGCTGACAATGTTTGTAGTTTTCTTTGGTATTTACAGTTTACTCAGTAATAGTCATATTACAATAACATGTAGGTACTTATTTGCACATTTTTATCTCATATTTTTAACTCTCAATACACCATGTTTTTTTTTATGTTTGTCCACGCATAACTTTTTACAGTTTAGTCTGATCATATTTTTTTAATAGATAGTAAAATAAGTATAAGTAAAAAATAACATTAATTTCGGAAGTCGATGGCAATACAAAACTACATACAGAACGAAAGCCCGACTTGCGAAATTAAAGTTATTTTTACTTTTTAATTTTTGAAGGCAGTTTTTGTAAAAAGTTTTATAGGTTCCTAAATAGAAGAACTAGGTTACGAAAAAGCACATAGTAGTACCTCTCTAATTTCTACTTATTTATATGTTTATTTATTATCTTGATTGCCTATTCTTGATATCCGAGAATAGTCTAGGTAAATTAAAATAAAAGGTGCATTCTATCTGCATTCATTAAGCAGACCGCAATATTATCTCTTATATTTCCGATGTAATAATAATGTGACAAAGATAAAAACAGTAACCGCTAGAAACTTATTACAAAGTAAGAAACTTACTTTATGATTCGCGGAATTACAATCTACTGTGCACATTATAAACGTTACTTTTAACTGAGTGAAACTTTATACTGACGATCTTGGCCCGGATAAGCGATAAACTACGTTACCATATTCAATTATTTTCAGAACTAAAACTTATATCGGAACCAATATTCAATTTACACGGGGCCAGTTTTTGATAGAGTTCTTGACAGCTACTATAATTATACCAATATTTGTTTGTACGTTTGTTCATTTGGATTATTTATTTTACCCATTAGCACTTATTAGCCACTTAGCCCGCGACTTTTCTCAAGGTTCCCTAAGTTTTTGATAATGCTATATAGCCTATAGCACTCAGGGAGAACGTAGCTTCCTATAGGTGAACGATTTTGAAGTCGGATTACCCCTTACATACAAACTTACAAACTAACAAACCAATTTAGTTCTTTATAATATTAGTATAGATACAATCATCTAGTCCATCTATGATGAAACGAAATAAAAAATGCTGTACACTAAAAAAATACACTACAGCACAACTGAATCATCCTTTTCATATTTCAGGGTTGGTCCTGTCTTGTATAATAAGTTTATTTACCAGTATCATGATCCTCTTTAATGTTAATGACATTTTCTATAAAATGCCTATAGTTGTAATGCGTCTACAGTTATACCGTATACATGGCGCATGTTTAATCACCGCTCATTGCAACCATACTTGTCAATTGCAGCCGTGCAACAGCCCTGTTGAAGATAAGCTACGTGCAGTGCCTACTCGCCAATGATAAACTTAAGTACCAGGCCCCAGCACAAAAACCAAGAAGTAGGCGTCAATGTAAAATGGTCCTACATATTTGACAATTTAACGCGTACAATCGCACACATTGTTGTATTGTAAAAGCGTTCACAAAGAAATTATGTAAGTTTCAAAACAATGGAATCTCGTCTCACCCATTTTAATGTCGGACGTTTCTAATTTTACAGGTTGCGATAAAGTATTCAGTGTCAAAACTTCCTATTAACATAGTCTGAGAGTTCCAGCAGCCATTGAAGTTAGTTAGTTAAGTACTTAGGCAGTAGTTATAATTTTATGTTTAGACCAGAAAATGTGAGCGCTATATTTGTGTGGTAGTCAACGGCGTTTTTACGTAGAAGGGACGTTCTTCTTTTTACCGATAAACAGTGATGCGTTTTTAGATTTGAAAAATATATTCTTGTTTTTTATTTCTTAAAATGTGCTATGCTATAAGTAATAATCCGGTTATTCAGAAACATACAATGGATCGAAGTAAACCTTGTATTTTTTTTTTAATTTTGTTATAAATTATGATGAAAATCTGGTGGTAAACGTTATTTTAGTAAATGTCATTTTATTGGTAAGTAGAACTATTCCCTGGTAGATATAAAATCAATCTAATCAATCTAAGCATCGTAAGTGAGTACTTACATTGGTTGACAAATTCTTGTCAAGTCTTTAACTTAATTGTTTTCGTGTCGTTGTCGATAAAGAAGTAGAACGTCCCAGATTGAGATACTCTTGTGAAGGGTGTATTCATCCTGCATATTTGCGTGTCACGGTTACCGCCATGGACAAACTCACCAACATTGCTAGTATAATTTGCCAGTGTACACTCTTACAATGCCGCCCTATTGTCCGGTAATAGTTGGCCATACATAAATACTATACGTGACGGAATTTTTATGTTTCCGATCCCTAGACACTACGAGCTTTTTATGTCATAAAAAGGTTTTGTATAATTCTTTAGGACTGGTAGGTACTGTGAACAATATGGCGTGTTCGCGATACTAGTCTTGACTATGTGTGTATGAGGCGAAGGAATTTCAATTAACAGAGGGAAACTTGTGTAGAATTCATCAGTTTTTGAACAAAATTTTCTTAAAACTTTTCGACCAGGTTGCATATATGTATATAGGTACCTATGTCACAGACAAAACTCTTAACCAGTCAAAACTACTTTAGACTACAAAAAACAGTTAAAACTACTTTTGAACGGTTTAAATTTATCCTTAATGTTTAGAAACCCATTAGGTTTGTAATTTTTTTTTTGACCCTCTTAAAACTTTGTTTTGTAGTGATTCTAAGGCGTATTTTTGATTTTGTAACGCAAATGCGTTTTATCTTAATAAGGGTTTTGACTGAAACCAGTCAAAAGTAGTTTCGACCGGTTAAGAGTTTTGACTGAAACATAAACAACCTTTACTTGACCTACGCTCGCCTTTATGACTAAAGGACTGCCTGAGTCCTGCAATCACTCTGACACTTATTATCTATAACATTATAGATTCCTATTCTTCCCTATAGAGATGGCTTGACTCATGGCATACGACGCGATAATTTAACACTTCAATCAACGTCAACAAATAGACTAGATGCCATCAAGCATCACATCAAAACATCAATGTCGTCATGTTAAACCACATGCTGCCAAAACCCCATTAAAAGAACTTTCTCACTGATGAAGTCAACTTTGGTATCCGCGGGTACTAGGTGAAATTGGGCTAAAAAGTCCTCTAATGACATCGGGTTAATACTTCAGACATGATTAATATTAACACTTCACTTTGCTTAACCCCTTTGGTGCCGACTCCGTATGTTATTTGCACTCTATATCACCAAACTGGGCGTTCTTTGCTCCCTCTTATTCTCTTCAGCGTATAACGTATGGGCACTGATTTTAAAAAGCTAAACGATTTCATTTTTTCAAAATTGAATTTGATTTTTGAATTCATCTGAGTGTTCGGAAACCCCGTTCTTAAAACTTTTCGACCACGTTGAATTTTGCATGCAACTTTTAAGTACAGTACAGTCAACAGCAAAAGTAGATGATCAAAATCAGAAATTCAATACTAATTTACTAACACTAATTTATATAATCTATTACTAGTTAATATAATAAAAGTATGTGATTGTCACACACATTCTTTTGAATCACTTCGACGCCACACAGTTCTGATGCGAACTCCGTTCATTAGTATTGGATTT
This sequence comes from Charanyca ferruginea, assembly GCA_947361185.1. Classification (NCBI taxonomy): domain Eukaryota; kingdom Metazoa; phylum Arthropoda; class Insecta; order Lepidoptera; family Noctuidae; genus Charanyca; species Charanyca ferruginea. The sequence continues at coordinate 10,674,626 of OX376058.1, forward strand.
CTGATTTTGATCATCTACTTTTGCTGTTGACTGTACTCTATTGCTTGATCTTTAATATTCAAATCACTTAGGTGGGTAGGTAGGTACCTACTTTAAATTTAAATTGATACAGATCGGTGCTAGCATGCCACATGCCATGTCTGATATCTATATTGTAATTGAAAGTAATTTATTAAGTAGGGAGTAATTAAATTTCTTTCTTGTAAAGTCAATGCTTATAATATTTCAGTGGAGCGTCTAGTTGCCGGCGCCCGCGCTGCCTGAATCGCTGTCTCCCCCATGTGCACTGGTACTGGTATGAGGTGAGTCACCGCACTTAATTTAACTTTGGCCGCTTAGTTCGTAACACGCTATGGGAATATTGAGCAGTAGATCCGTGAATAAATCGCGCAAAAGTAAATCATCAGTGTATTGTTACAAAATGATAGTAAGGTAACACGTTATTTTTTTACTTAAATGGAGGAAATTTACACGTAGTCGCAAAAGTAAAACGTGCAGCATGCTACATACATATAAGTAGTATCGTGTGCACGCTATTAGTTAGCGCCACACACCTGCCTCGCGACTTGATGTCAATGTCCGTCAAACGCAAGCCCCGAGCCTCTGCTTACGTTGCTGGTTACTGGTATATTATAATAACAACGCACTTATGTAGTAAACACACCATACTTTACATACGTACTTTTAGTTGTGATAAAGATTTTGCGAGTCGAACATCTTCAACTGGTTTGTGTTTATTATTGCATAATCTGCAACGCCACGTGCTTCGACGCTTTGTTGTGTTCGACAGGTACCTAGTTATTTTATTTATTTAGATAAAGGTACACATTAAAAAGCAACAAAATTAGAGCAAAAGAGAACGAGTTATACACATTATGCCGAATGCCGTGATCACAACAAATAACTAGAAGAATTAATGTTAGCAATCAAGTTTATCGATTTGGCCTATAAGAAATTGTGTTTCCCGTTGCGGAAAAAAGTAATACAACAATAATTGCTTGGTTTACATTTAATGTAAATGTACATATCCGCGTTGGCGCCAGTAAGAAAAACGTAATTACTAAGTGTACAAATCAGGTCTTAGAGGCAAGAAAAGTGGTTTAAACTGAAGCCTCCGTGCGCCTGTGTCCGCTAGGAATGAGGAGGAGAGTAATCTCCTGATATTAATTAAACGAGAGGTTCCTGTTAATGTCGTCAGTTCACTGCAAAATCGCAACAACACACATTACGCACTACTGTGTAGGACATAACTATACAATAGAGAACCATTATTATAGGCATTGACATGCACAACATTCGCTTATTAGATAACTAGCGACTCGACCCGGCTTCGCCTAGGCCTATAGCCTTCCTCGATAAATGGACTATCCAACACAAAAAGATTTTTTCAATTCGAACCAGTAGATCCCGAGATTAGCGCGTTCAACCAAACAAACAAACAAACAAACTCTTCAGCTTTATAATATTAGTAAGGATAGATTTATGGCAAATTTAAGCCGACATTTTTATAAATTTATTGTTTCCTTTACAATAATGTCCCTACGTTTGCCTTTTAAAACGATAATTAATAGTCTTGGAATGTTATAATATTTACGTTTTTTGGAACAGAAATTATAATTAGGTACTAGACACCATTAATTAAGAATTCCAGGACACAACTTCTCTAAAAACAACACTGTAATACTATTATATACTGTATATGTTACAGACAAAACTCTTAACCAGTCAAAACTACTTTTGACTGGCTTCAGTCAAAACCCCTTATTATGATTGCGATTGTGAAAACGCGTTTGCGCTAACAATACGAAAAAATACGGAACGCCCAGCAGTGCTTTTCTGTTACAATCTCCCTCAGTGAATACCTAGATAAAGTGAGCTGTCATCGGTCCCGATGCTAGGGATTGACAAAGCAGACGGACGGATGACAACTCACTAGTCTTCACCTAGGTGTTCACCGAGGGAGATTGTAACAGAATAGCACTGCTGGTTATAAGAATCACTACAAAACAAAAGTTTAAAAAGGGTCACAAAAAAAAAATCTACCAACCTAATGGGTTCCTAAGTATTATGGATACATTTAAATCATTCAAAAGTAGTTTTGACTGTGTCATATAAAATATATTAACCTTGGAAACCCGATTAATTTTCTATTAACTGTTAAATTCGATTTTAAGTTGTTCGGAATCAACAAATAGTTAATTAGGAATGTTACTGCCGAACTTTTCCGGTAGAGGCGCCACCGTATTATAATGTTAACAGTGACATTGACATGATAATACTTTTTGTCTGTGCATCAAAATTATATTTTTTAGCTTACGGAACAGCTTTTTTCCGGAATAGCTAAACGTCCGTCATTATCATCCATTTTTAGGGTTCCGTACCCAAAGGGTAAAAACGGAACCCTATTAGGTACTAAAGACTTCGCTGTCTGTCCGTCCGTCTGTCTGTCACCAGGCTGTATCTAAAGAACCGCGATAGCTAGACAGTTGAAATATTCACAAATTGTATATTTCTGTTGCCGCTATAACAACAAATACTAAAAACAAAATAAAATAAATATTGAAGGGGGGCTCCCATACAACAAACGTGATTTTTTGCTGTTTTTTTGCTCGATGTCTAATGTTGTAGATAATGGTACGGAACCCTTCGTGCGCGAGTCAGATTCGGACAGTTTTTTGATAATACATATTATATTACTACAAAACACTCGTTACGCAACTTCTATAAAATAGGAATTTGACCGCGCTAATAGTGTTTACGTTATAGTATGGTGGCACCCTCTGAGATTGGCGGAGCGTAAGCAACCCTATTGATATGAAGTGTCAAGTACAGTCAACAGCAAAAGTAGATGATCAAAATCAGAAATTCAATACTAATGAACGGAGTTCGCGTCAGAACTGTGTGGCGTCGAAGTGATTCAAAAGTATGTGTGTGACAATCACATACTTTTGAACTTTGAACTTCCGTTCATTAGTATTGAATTTCTGATTTTGATCATCTACTTTTGCTGTTGACTGTACCTACCCAATAGGGAAGATGACACCACCTGCAGTCAATTGACATACTTTTATGTGCTGTCAAAACGCGCTTACTAACGCCATACATTTCGTATGGCATTAGTTTAATGTGACGTCACTTTTTTGCAGTTGATGACTATGTCCGTACCTCGATAAGAGAAGCTCGTGGCTAAGTTAAAACCGTACAGATCGATCAGTCAAAGGTTAAGCTACGCTAGCCGCGGTCGGTCTGTAGCTGGGTGACCATCCCTTTCATACCGAGTTCCCTCTGTGCCTCGGAGAGCACGTAAAGCCGTTGGTCCCGGCTGTCATTTGTAGATCTTTGGCAGTCGATATGGGTAGTCAGAAGCTAGGAAGTCTGACAACCACTCATACAAAGGGGTATCGTGTTACCCAGTAACTGGGTTGTGGAGGTGGGATAGGCAGTCGCTCCATGTAAAACACTGGTATTAAGCTGCATCCGGTTAGACTGGAAGCCGACCCCAACATAGGCTAGGCAGATGATGACTCTGTCCGTACCTACAATAAACTGTTATTACTGGATATGCATTTGGCAAACTGAATTAATTAATTCAATTATTAGTAGGTACATTGTGGTTTGGTCCGTTCTAGCAGAACAAAGATCAATTAAAAATGAGACTGAAAATTATTAGACCTACCGGGAGACCTACGTCCAGCAGAGTGATATAATGATGATGGAGAAAATACTAGTACTACTATAATAAAAATACCAGAAAAACAGTCGCATTATATTTTATCTGCCACAATCGATACAAGGACTTGAAGAATTCGCACTGACTGCAATCGGTGCGTCAGAAAACTGCGGTGCGTAAGTAAGTGGCTGCTTCTATGTAGAACACAGACGTAGCGCAAGCCCCTCCTTACAAAAACTATACAATGACTTAATTTCATGAAATATTTAAACTTTTCAAGCGGTGAAAGAACTCATGAAAATGAGCAATTTTCAATATTGGAACAACTCTGAAATATGAAAAAAAAACAGTTGTTCCGTACCTACTACGATATAAATACAACAATATAATACGATAAAAATGTAGGTACGAAACAGCAGATTTTTCTCTGAATTAAGTAAGTGTCAGCCTGTTTAAATAACTAGCTTCTAACCGCGACTTCGAGTCTGTATGTATGATGCTTATCGCGGAAGAAAAGTCGCGGATTGATCAGTAGCCTAGTATGTGTTTTTTGAAGACGGTTAAAAATGTCTGTGGCGGTTTAAAATGTACATACCTACATACATACATTACATTTCTCGTAACGAAAAAACTGCTTGGTTATTAATTTGTAATTAACATGACCGTTTCTCGGGATTAATGAACAGCATGTAAATACATCCTACGTAGAGAAGTTCTTGCCGGTGAAAAATAAAGTGAACTAGATAAGATCGGGATGACAGTCATTAGATAAGTCTCGAAGCTTGGATTTCCGGCCATCCTTTAAGACTGGCGACTCGTTTATGAGTCACTTGTGCACGCAATAGAAACGTTTCTACTCCTTACTTATAATATGTTATTAGTTACCATACCCCGCATATAATAACGGTGCGTACGTCAATCACGTCGGTGTAATGACGGTTGACAACAGTTTACATCCTGAGGCCTCTGCTGTTTATTATCTGTAGACCTTTGCTGATGAGTTCCACTTATGGAGGGTACCTAGAGGTAAAGAGCATTAACTTATAACTGAGGAAAGTTGGAAAAGTGACTAGATTTATGCAGCAAGGTTACAGCTCCGAAATTCACCAAAAAGGCAATAGCGTAGGCACAGGTTATGGTGAATGTACCTAACCATAGACCCGTGAATGTAGCAGGTGTAGACGAATTGAAGTATGCCGAATTAGAAAATTTTTACCCGGTCGCGATTGTGGCACCGATTGTTGTACCTTTATGTGGTACATTTTAATGGACGCTTTTATACACAGAGATCGTGCTCCTTACCTCTACCCTCCATAGTTTCACTGTAAAAAATACCGCTGGTAATAATAGCACCTTAGAATTATATTGAAAGCTTACAAACACACCATACCAGCTAATAAATATACAACAACATAAGGTATTCGTCTCCAGCAAACAATTTTAATCTTTGGTCCGTAATACTATGGGTACCTACACTACAACGAAACAAAAATAATATTAATCTGTCTACTAATTAATTAGTAGACAGATTAACATTATTTTTGTTAAACATACTTTTTGTGTTATTAACACAAAAAGTATGTTTTTTTTTGTTTTTACTTACTATTTTTGTTTTTTTTATAGATGCCTGATGCCTAGCCTTTTCCCATGTCGTAGATGTAGTTGTTCGGGTCGGCTTCCAGTCTAACCGGATGCAGCTGAATACTCGTTTTACATAGACTGACTGCCTATCAGACCCCCACAACCCAGTTACCTACTGAGTAACACGTAATAAGACTGGTTGTCAGACTTTCTGGCTTCTGACTACCCTTAACGACTGTCAAAGATCTACGAATGACAGCCGGGACCAACTGCTTTAAGTGCTTTCCGACGCACGGAGGAAAGTCGGTATGCAATGTATGGTCACCCATCCACAGACCGACAGCGGCAAGCGTAGCTTAACCTTTAACCAATGGATTTGTACGGCAATTACTTAGCCACGAGCTCCTCCTTAGCTAAGAGCTCCTCCTTAAAAAGTATGAAAAATCGTGTAACAAATGAATTAATTGTTGTACCTATTTGATATTTCAGAGCTGAGGGCGCGTGCGGAGTGGCACGATGGTTGGTTGATCGGTCATCATGCGCCTCTTCCGCGGGCCGAAGCGCAGGGAAGTGACCGGGCCGCGAGCCGTCGCGACGTCGTCTCCGCGCCGAGACGTCGCCACCGCAGACATCGCCGTCACCGCGCCGCACGTTCCTCACGACTTCACGCTGGTAACTGCACTGCCAGCCATGGTTATGGAGGATGATGTTAAAGAGATGAAGAAAGGTAAGCACATGTTTAGCCAACCGGTAATTCTGTTTAGATTTAGGTAGGTAGGTGGTTTTATTCATTCACATCATCAGTTCATTACCTGACACTATTGCCTGACATAAATATCTTTGATAAAATTGTTAGTTTAATAAGTCTGTTTTTCTTAGCTTACGAAATATCGTAGAAATAATGCTATAAATAAATTGTGTGCCTACTTACTTATAAAATGTGTAATGTATTATTTTACAGTGTTTGCTACGTGGGGTCGCCGTATGGGGAAGAAACTTGAAATGTTAAAGAAAGCAGATACGAAAGAAATATCACCAGAAGCCAAATCCAATGAGGATCTCAAAGAAGAATCTACAACTGTTCTCACCGGACAATATAAAAAGAAACAACACTGGAAAATGGGACGAAGTAGTTCAGATTCTACGTCCTTAAAAAGAGACAACGATACTGATTCCATCAGAAGTGGGTCCAGAGACAGATCGCCGAGCCCTTTCAAATCTTTTTTTCATAGGATGGGATCCACGGGAATGTTAAATTCAGCTAAATCTCAATCTCTTAACATGCACAAAACTCCTGAAAATTATCCTGTTGCAAATGGCCCGTCTTTATACCGCAGTTGTTCTACTTCTCATCTTTCTACTTATGTAAAAGCTGATGACCCATCGGACGACATAGATTTACAAAATGCTGACAATGAAAGTAAAGTATCACCAAAAAAACATAATGTTCTGTCTGAAGACACTTTGGTGACATCATCAGCTAAAGCTGTCAGTTGCGATAATATTACTAATCTTAATGATGGACAATCAAATAACGGAGCTTCAAAAAAACCAAATTTTCCGTATGCATTCTTAAGATCTAAATTATCCGTTTTGCCTGAAGAGAACAGCATGGCTTCCCAGCAAAGATCCAGTGCAATTAGACAAAGTTTATCTGAAAGAATTGATAGAAAATCACCAAAGTTCCGAAAAGATAGAATTGGTTTTACGAATTCACGATCTGAAGAACGATATCAGAGTAGTGACAGCATATCTATTCACGATGAAAATCTTCTGTTTAATAGTGCTTTAAGAAAAGATTATGATTTCTCGCGAAGTTCTATGAGAAGTATCAATGAAATAGATGGTAGTTTATATCCAATGGGAGGAATTGATGATGTTCCCCGTAGATCATCAATGATTTCTCACAGAGCGCCTTTAGATTATGATCCTATGCTTATTCCACGAAATAGAAACAGTTTACCTGTATATGAATACAGTTCTGTTTTAGGTTCAATGCGAGATATAAAAACCGAAATCACTTCCTCAACTCAAAGTATTCACCATGGAGCAGAAAATGTGGAAGTGCAAGCCCATCGACTTAGTAATTATGTAAGTTCTAACGAATCTGGATACGATAGTGATGGTCGACCCACTGATGACAATAGCAGCCATTCCCCACCAGGGTATTCTACTCATTTAAATAATACATCAGTTCGGAAAGAATCAATAGATATGGGCAGTGAAGGAAACCATGGTAATTTTTCAAGACAGTTTAGTTTAAATCACAAACTTAATTATGGCCGAGTACAAGTCCCACTTCGACGAAGTTCCACTCCTTGTGCACTATTTCCTGTGGAGAAGAGTAATTCTTATGAATATGAAAATGAAAATAGGGATACTAACCATAAATTTCCCAGTGACAGCATGAAACATGCAATATTTGACCATATAGAGTCAAAACCACCGCCCCTTCCAAAGAAAACTATTCATAAAAAACAGCCGTATGTCTACAAAACAATAACATTAGACGAGAGAGTGCAGACAAGAAAAATAAAATTTTTACACTCTCAACTGCTTCCTATCGAACAAACATCAAATCAAGATATTGTTGATACTCAGTCGCAGACGCAACGTGTTCCCGAAACGGATATTTTAGGTAGAGGACCTTGTACTAAACGATTTAGAAAAATAAGATTATTAAAATCGAGGCTAGATGAAAGCCTCGGTGTTTATTTGGCACAGCATAGGGTAGATTTCGATAACAGCGGTTCGAACTACGAAATAAGATACATTGTAGTCAAACTAGACTTTGACGGAATAGCTCATAGAGATGGCAGATTACGGATTGGCGATGAAATAGTTAACGTAAATGGCAGAGTTTTGCGAGGATTATTTTCTCTAAAAGAAGTGCAACACATAGTTAATTCTTGTTCGACCGAAGCTACGATCGAAGATGGGGCATTATTTCAAAGATATCAAGTTGATCTCGTGATGGCCCACGACGAAATTACTCCCGTTACATTAAGTAGAATTATAAACAATCAGACTTTAGAACATAACACTGTTACGCTACCGGCGACAAATGTTCCTCCAGATATTATATCACAAACTGTGCATAAACCGTTGTCTTCCAATCAAATAACAATTGAAACACATTTTCCCGCTGAAAACCAATTTTATCACGGCAATATTTGCAATAGAACCAAAGAAAATTCAACAGAACAGATAAATTATGATCCCAATTCAAGAAAGTGTGAAGTTGGTATTCAAGTAAACAACGGTCCGATACATTCATCAAACCAGAAGAGTGATGACGAAAAGTTGCTAGAGAGGCATTGTTATTCTCAATCCGCTTCCTTACAAAACATAACAAACATTGAAATATCACTAAGGTCGTCGCCAATTCCAAGATCAAATCAGGGTAATAACTATAGACCAATATCTTTTCATACTTCTAGACCACCATCCACTACTCCGCCTTACTCTATCTATAACGATAATGCAACCAATGAAATTAAAGAAAACTTTTCACACTATATAAAACACGTGCCAAGACTTTACCAGAACAGATCATTCGAAAGTATCCCTGAACAATTGAGAAATACTAGTCGAAACAGATTTTTCAGCAGAGTTGGTTCTCAGCGATGTTCTCCAAGTCCTAGTCCGCATATATCAAGGCTTCAAGAACACACTGCAGCATTACATCAAGACAATCAACATGGGGGACACTACGCGCACAGTTCGTTACACAAAGTTGAATTTTGGAAAGGTCAAGGGCATAAAAGTCTTGGTTTCAGTATTGTGGGAGGAACTGATTCACCGAAAGGTCAAATGGGAATATTTGTTAAAACCGTCTTTCCAAATGGCCAAGCGGCTGACAAGGGTACTGTTTTTGAAGGTAAATTTTGAATTTAAACGTGTTTTTCATTTCAACGGTGTATTATTTCCAATTAATCTATAAATTATACTTGTTCGTTTCAGGTGACGAGATCTTGTTAGTAAATAATGTGGCGACGCGTGGCCTGAGCCATGCTGGGGCCATATCACTTTTTAAACAAGTTAAAGAAGGAAAAATAGAACTGACGCTTTCGAGAAGAAGGTAAATAATAAGAAAATACTTTATCAATTTTGCCTACGTTGTTAAATAAAAGTTTATTGAAAAAGGATAAGTTCCACAAAGGATAGTTCCGTTTTTAATATAAACTGTGAATAAAAAAGCAATGCAACCCAGGCAGCTAGCTATAACCTGCACTATGTCAGGTTTGCCGTAGAATACCTCTTCACTCCTCAAGTACCTCAGAATATGTTGCCCCCTTACACTCATGCTAGGGATCAATTTCGGGGGTCCATTTATTGAGTATGCAAGTCACCCCCTGACATTTTGTACATGTAGACTAACAATGGTTAGATGGAGCCATAGTCCTTCTATAGTCCCAGGTAACCAGTCCACTTAAGTCCACAGAATATGGAAACAATGTAAATTAGGATATGGATATGGGGTACTCTAAATCCCAATATACTTTATTTCCATATTCTGTTATAGTCCTCCAGCCAGCAAACCGCGAGTTGTCCTGTTGTGTGTACTTTAATAGAGCAAACAGGAGTAATACTCGGTTGGTGTTTCATAACTTTTAATTTAGGAGTGTCAAATGGACCTTTGAGAGTTACAATTTTTTGTGTAATGATGTTCATAAATGGCTGGTTTAATTGAAATAAATAATGTGACTATGACTTTGATCGCAACTGGTTAATCTCCACACGTTGACAGTTTTCAGCCCTTATGGGACCAGCTAAATACGACCTATAAATATATTGTGTGCTCTTCATCCTTGAGATCACGGCCCATCTAGCCTAGAGCTGTCATGCGCCATAGGCAGAACATTCGCAACCAGCCACAGTCAGTTGTCGATTATTGTGGGTGTACACGAAATCGCGGATTTTAAAGACTAAGCCTATTTATGTCCTTGCCCGGAACCCAATCTAGGCAAGGACAAAAACTTACATTCTACAACTTCGTATTACAGCTTACACTCAAGACCATTGTAGTTAAAGCTATGCTGGATCATATGGGCCTATATGGCGCTCGTCCCCTTGGGGTGTCCACGCTAGAATAGCACCCACCCATTTCATCCCGAGGGTGTCGTAGAAGGCGACTAAGGGAAAGTCTGGAAGTCGGGCAGCAGCTTCCGTGTATACTTCACTGAGATCCCCAAGACGCCTGCAATGCGTGGGAGTTATGGCAAACCCTCATGGGGGGAGCATTTGTTTAACAGTGGACGTCGTCCGGCTGATAATGATGATAAGGATAATTTGGCGCTATAAGACATCTGTAGCCGCTTATAGAACCACTATATTTCTTACTAATGGAACCTAGACCGTTATGAAAATCCTATATCCGGCTACGGTGCAGCTTGTTAAAGCCCTTGTGTGCTAGTTGGGTAGTTACACTTACCAAAGGTATAGATAGACCTAGATAACGCAAGTATCATGACCTGTGTGAAAACCAAGCGTGCCATTTTTTGGATGTCACAATGTAATACGAATGTTTTGTTTTTCCTAAATTTGATATGCCCAGGTATTACTGAGAGTATTAGATTAAAAATAATTGTTTTTCGAAGGTTTTTTAAATTAATTAAGCATAATAGTAATCAAAAAATGACTTAGGTACCGATGGAAGGAAACGTTTACTTTATTTTTTTACTTACGATTTTTTATCGTAAGTTAGGCACGAAAATAGGCACGCGAAGTAGTTGCTCTTGCGTTATCTAGGTCTATCTATATCTGTGGTAGTTAATAGATGATAACATGTTACAAAAATAAGTCACGAAAACATTTTATTCAATTTCTAAAATAGGTAGGTACCTATAACTACCTACATATGGACTTTTAATGTGTTTATTTTATTTTTCAGAGCACCTAGGTCGAGATCTGTGGAACCTCTAGGCAATTTTCGCGGCGATGTGAAACGGGAATAATATAATAGTGTTTTCGAGTGCAATAATATACCTACTCTGTAATTAATAGCCAAAGGCAATTCTAAGGTGCTTGTTTTAAAGACAGATTTCAGTTATCACTTATCATAGAACAACAATTAATTATTATCTGTTATTAATAGTTAAGAATACTTACTATGAATATTGATATTGTACTAACGGACATTATGTCGAATCTGCTGGACATTGTATATCACCGTAAATGTATAAGTACTGCTCTTCACCTAATCTAGAAATTGTTACAGTAGATACTTATATGTATAAAATATCATGTCTAATGTTTACGCTAAATTTTCTTAGCTTTGTAAAATAAGACTGTATGTATAGCTGTAGCTAATGTTATTTTTTCGTTGTAGTCTGTTATATGATAGCTATTTGTTAAAGTATGTTAGGAATGCTAGATCTCGTTATTAACTGTAACTTGTATATACTAGTAGTCATAGAACATTTTTGTTACGACGTTATCTATCAATGACGACAAGACTTCCTTAATAACAACCACATGATAATTAGAAAGGCAAATCAGACTGATATATTTAAATAGTGATTTGAGTACCTATATTACTGCCAAAGCTTTAGACTTAGCGAGAAAAACTTCGAACTATTTCTCTAAAACGACATAGAACTAGAAAACCGCCGTCAGTTTTGTACAATGATGCTTAAGGTTTTCTTTGGAAACGGTGCCACGTTGGGCTCAGCGTCAGTGCAGACAAAGCAGTAATAAAAATATGATCGATCAGTTTTCATTGATTAATAAATTGTAATAATATTATAAACGTGAATGTTTATGAGGATGGATGTTTGTAATTACTCTGTCACGCAAAAACTAATAAACGGATTTTGATGAAACTTTACAGTGATGTAACTTGTAATTTACACTTATGCTAAAATTTATAAACATATTGTGTAATCTAGCCAAAATGAACTATAAATGTCAAGCAAGTCGGCAGTTAAGTCCATGCTTTTAAATCTATGAAAACTATCATTGCGACCGTGACATAGCGGAACCATTTTCATATTTTAAGCCTAGTCTAGGGGTGGCCATGTTTGAGCAAAGTGTATGCAACCATGGATTAAAATAAGCAACAAGAAAAAAAAACGTAGCTGAGGAGGTGCGGTATGATGAGAAAACATCGAAATTATTTAAAAAGTACAAACAAGTTCCCGTTCTCGGATGTCCACTCGGTCTATACTTCTGCAAAGTCGTACCAAAATCATGCACTGAGGCATGCACTGAGGTGAGGGTTGTGTGGAGACGTTCACCCCGCAATCCTCACCAACATATAGCTATAACTTCGAAATCATAATGAGACTATTTTTTTAACCTTGATGACAATTTTTTTGCGTACTCAAACTTGATTTTCATGAAGTTTTCAAGGGTAAGGATTGTGTGGTGAAGGACACGTATTTGTTGTATTTTTATGGCGCGCACAATAATTAAAATTCGTTGCCTAATCCTTTCACAATACGTAGGGAATCATAAAATAGTGATCGAGCATAGTCTGCATAAGTGGGGTACATATCAGATTCTTTACACATCTCATCAAAAAGGATATTCAAAAGTAAGAAATTTGAGAGCTCTAATTTAAAATATGATCAAGGACGATTGTTACTAGTCCGCTCATGCAACCAGGAACGTGCGTCGCCCTTCAGAGAAAGTCAAAGTCAAAGCATTTATTTCAATTAAACCATTTACAGGCACTTTTGAATTGTCAAGGAGTTGGTCAGTTAGAGTTGAAACTAGTTGCTCGTTCCAAAACGTAGGTAGGTCTCTATGGAGAAGAACGAGCAAGAAACTCCACGGACACTCTTTTAAATCAAGTTTTTTACAAAGTCTGGTTACATGATTCTTGTTGCATGTGAAAACTATGAAGACAATCTCACAATACAAAACACAAATAAAAAAGAGATAGTCTCGCACTGGCATCGACACACGGGCTAAGCACTCTTTTTCATTCTACTAGTCTTGTGATTGTGTGCGAACCACCTAGTCACATAACGCATTGGCAACATGAATACTAGGATCGTACGGTACGTGATAATGGTTAGATCTCAACGGATTTATGAATTTTAGTGGTTCGATGAGAAAGCTGTTGCCGATATGGCTGAGAATCTGGTGGCTCCCGGGGTGCTGGCCACGCTTCCCTCCCTAACCGCTGACCCCTGACTATGGGTCGGACACTTTTCAAAAATATTTCGGTGTTCTCTCATCATGCCACCCACACATATTTAGCTAACAACTTATCGTGCTGCTTATCTTTGCTCAAAATGGTCTAACGCTACCATTAGGAAAGCTTATAGTATTTGACCATTACTTTACTTGGTTATTATAATGTACACGTAGCCCTACACTAAGTAGGCACTTGTCATGTAATACAATATGTAAAACTAATCAGCGAATTCACTCCGTCCATGAATAATATAACAGTTTCATGAGACACCTAGTTATGTTTAGCCTTTCAAAGGATATTAGATAGGATTTTTACATAAAAATGTGTCGACCTAATGATAAATGTGGAACGGGATAGTAAACCCCTTCTAACTAAACAGTTATTGGTTAATGGAACCCCTATCCAATTAAAGAGTAAAAAAAAATCAGAGACCCATATATACCATCCCTAGGTTAATAAAACCTTTTGTAAGAACCCCTTAAAATCCATTCAAAGGTCTTCCTTCCTTTGTCACCAAAATCCTGATCATAACGATGTATGGTTTCACTCTTCCAAACACCTTGAAGCGTCAAGCTTCAAGGGGTTTGGAAGAGTGAAGCCATACAAGATGTAACATGATCCGTGAGGGTTGCTACATCGACAAGGGGTTGGCACATTCAGATCGGCATTTTCACTACAACATTATCAAAAACATAATTATATGTATCGCACCAAGTAAGTGTAACAGGTGTCTAGCAATCCTTACAGTAACCCAATAAACGCCTAATCCCTTTGTTTTGAATCGGCGTTCCCCGAGCGGACACAGTTTAAAAAAATACCTATATGTTCTGTAAATCTGGAGGATTACTCCATCCACAAAATTGTTCGTTAAATTTAATGTAAATAAATTACAATACCTCAATGCTTCTGAAATTATACAAACATCATAATAGTTTTGATTTATTTAATATAAAATTCCTAAAATAAAACAAAGTCACAATATTAAATCAAGTAAGAATACATAACCTGCTAGTTAGAGCTGGAAACAAATTGAATAAAACTTGTAAATGGTGTAACAAACAGTGCTGATACAAAATAGGAGCAACTTTTCTTTGTATAAAGGAGCCCTCTTTCGGTAGAAATAAGCATACTACATAACGCCTACTCGTCTACATGATATGAATGTTACTTAATGTCGCACAACAGAGCGACTCCTCTAAGAATCCAGTGGTCAGGGTTCTTGATGGTTGGTAGCCAGAGCGGAGTGATGAACGTCAGGTCGGTGCGCGTCGGCTTCTTGTACGTCGGACACTGGTAAACGAAAACCATTAAATAGGTAAATTTCGTACAAATGCACTTACCTACATGCGAATGGCACGACAGGCGTGCCGATCGACTTTTTTCTTTGAGGCGTATGACAGGCAATTTGTGTCATTTTAAAATTGTTATAACACGCTCAATTTTCTGTTTTTGGAAATTATCCAAAGAAAAATATCGTCGCATAGCTAACACAAAAAAATTGGTCAGTTGTCGCGGTGATGTTCTTTATTTTGCAAGTACCTACATACATATATATGTATGTGCATGTAGTATGTACAGTCAGCAAAAGAGATAGGTATCCAGGGTCGTCGTCATCGTCACTTAGAAACCGACGGATGTTTTTAAATAAAATAAAATTAAATTAATAAACAGTAAACAATTCAATGATTTAATTAAATTTCATTGGAAAACATCCATCGGTTTCTAAGTAAACTTCAATCATTTCCGATGATCTGCATACCTATCTTTTTTGCTGACTGTAAGTGTATTTGTGGCACGACAGGCGTGTCACGAAATATTTGTTTGCCGCCATAGCTGGAAGTTTTCGAAAACGGGTGTCACAACGAATCGGTTAATGCATCTTCAGTCGAGTACCATGTAGAGTTTGGGGTCCTTGGGCGCGGTGGAGTTAATGGCGTATACGTGTACCACCGGCATCACAGTGAACACCACTTTAATAGTAGACTCAGTCAGGCGTAGGTTGCGACGGTCCCAACCCGCACCGTCCATGTACAGGCCATGGATGAACACACCTTCCTGAATGATCAAATAGCAAACGTTTATGTCGTATACCACCCTATTAAAATTTCCCCTATTGTACAATAAAAAAAAACATCATACCGGTGGCGGAGCCTTAATGTCCTCGTAAACAGATTTAGTAACGTCGTTATGTAGGGCTACAATATCTAGAGCCCAGCCTTTGTGTGCCCGAGTGACTTCCTGACGCATAGCTGTCAAGAAACCTTCAAACAGAAACATGCAGTATGTATCAATAATATAGTAAGTACTTACTTGTGCCCGGCACTTCGACTGCGTGGAACCCGAACAACAGCACAGAGTGGATTTCGGAAAACGATATTTATATATCCGCTTTTATAACTGAACGGAGCACCGTGCTTCATACATGATACATGAACCTAATGACGATACATTGTTGCCATGGAACGGCATGATGTTGTCGACATGTCGATGACGGAAAAGCGTAGGAAGTATATAACTTCATACCAATCTATATCTCAATGCTTTGCTTTCTTAATTTATCGCGATGTGGAATGACATTATAAAAACTCCCAATGAGTATGATACCTACCCCATAAATCATAATAGAACGCATCAAATTACACCATGCTGTCCAAATGACCAATATGATATAAGTAAGTTTGTTATCACGGTAGAGGCGGGATTGCAGCCGTGATGATTGAGTGTGATGGAGTCGAGAGTGTGATAAAAAAATGCTCACGCGTTTCACATTTTTCGACACACTTGTGAGGAAAATGGAACAATTTCATAAACTTATTATTTTGGACAAAGATTTGGAATATATACGAGTATGTATGGCTGGGGTTGGAAATGGAATGAAATGGGAACCCTAACGGTTGCTCGCCCTGGATTGACTGCCTCAGTCGCCAAACAGCCTGATTTTAAAAATAAAATCTGAATTAAACTTTTGTAAATAGAACACAAATAAAAGTAAAATATTTGTAAAATATTAATGATTTGATGAAATAACGATATTTAATTACCATATCTTATTAATTAAGACAATTACACACAACATTATGCATTGTAAAAAAAGAGTACCTTCTATTGATATTTCTAACAAACACCACGGGACTTAGAAATAGCCTACATTAATTAAAAAACGAGACAATCATTAGCAGCTAACTTAAACTTTCATACAAATATCGATGGCATATCAGAACGAA
The DNA here is from genome assembly GCA_947361185.1 of Charanyca ferruginea. NCBI lineage: Eukaryota > Metazoa > Arthropoda > Insecta > Lepidoptera > Noctuidae > Charanyca > Charanyca ferruginea. Next base: position 10,691,247 of record OX376058.1, read on the forward strand.
CTGATAATAAACGGCGAAATTCAAGGCAATACTAATTTGGCATCCCAAACTTAGTATTTATGTGTCACTGGTGTCAATTCTGTTGTGCATGAACTAAATTAATTTTAAGCTATTTTTATCTCTTTCTCTCCAATAAAACAACAAAGAAATATAATATATCTGTCGATTTAAGTTGATCTAAAATGTTCATACAATGTAGTCATTTGAGAACGTATTGATTAAAAACACTGCGAAGTTCAAGGGAAAAACTAATTTGACATCTCTAACTTAGTCCTTGTCTATCGCCGTCCTTTTCTTTAGCTGCCTTGTAGAAAGGGAGACAATTATTGTCTAATTTTAGTTTAGTTTGTGAACAAGGGAATCGACACCACTGTCTTTTTCTATCACTGTATGTTAGTAAGAGATGTCAATTCTCTAGTTTCGACACCACTGTCTTTTTCTATAACTGTATGTTAGTAAGAGATGTCAATTCTCTAGTTTCGTTTGCGAACAAGGGAATCGACAGTTATCATAATGCTACCACTTCACATGGCGTATTTGTGCAAATATTCGCCTTACTTGGATAATACAAAATAGACTTTATTTCAGAAATCATAGGGTTCACTTTGTATTATCCAAGTAAGGCGAATATTTGTACAAATACGCCATGTGAAGTGCCAGCATAACCAACGATATTTGCCATATTTAATTAGGTTTAATGTATTTGAGCTAATAAGTTGAGTAACATGTACCTTGTGGATTAAAAAATCCGGTCATCCAGAAAGAGGCAGGTCTGGCTACGAAGCACCACGTCGAGAACTGTATGGTTCTCTCCAAAAACTCAGTGAACCAGAAACCTAACGTTGACGATGACCACGAAGACCTAAGCCAGACTTCTGGCACTTTTGCGTCATATATACTATCTAATGCGTTTCGAAGTGCCTACAACAAAAATGTATAAAAAGACAGAGTTAATAAATTAAATACTACCTACTGATTAAAAATCTTCTGATGTCTGTAGGTGGTGGTAATAGGGTACGAATAAGTTAAATGTAGACCGATATAAAAATAACCATTTAGCATATTTATTTTTATATCGATTGGCATTTTCCATCGACTCACCGCTGGTGAATTCACATTTCAAAAAGTTTTGAATTATTCCCATACTTCTGAGGTAATGGCGAATTTACATTGGTTGATGTCAATATAAAGATATTCTTAGTCGCTTGTCGGAGAGTTTAACAACTTTAGCAAATTAATTGAATTGCCGAAGATGTTTGTTGCCATCATCTTCATAAAATATAAATCTTTGCAATTACCAATGCAGTATTGCTAAGTGGTAACGTAATTAGGAAGTCTAGCTATAGAAAATATATTATAATTAAATGAGAGAATAGATTTATCATCACCTCGTTCATTATAATAGTCCCGTCAATAGCAAGCAGTAAATCCTGCAACGTAACTCTGACAAGAATAATAACTTTCTGCATTCGATCAATTTCTTGTCTTAAGAAAATCACCATTGAATTGAGTATACCATATACTTTCAACCTGAAAACCAATTCTGGTATTAGATGTTATTTTTATTTTTTTTTCTACTTTATACCTTATTTTTAACACACTGCATCAGCAAATTTTATTACACAATATACAATTTGGTGATTCGACTTTTTTCATCAAGAACGCATACTTTTGTCGATGAATGTCCTTAAGAGGTCCCTTCCCGGTTGGTCTATCCTCAACGCGAGCGTGATTGAAAAATGTTTTGTTCCTACCAGTGCAGTGTAATGTTCAAAAACAAAAGAGTGAGTGAGTGAGAACGGGATAACATCGTACGAAAATTGGCGCGCGAATATTTTATTAAATTTGTTCGAGGAAATACGTGTTTTTAAAAAAGCCTTACAAGTTTTTGGTAACAATGATTGTTATTTAGAATTTCCATAATTTGTGCAAGGTTTTTAAGAAGCTGTTTTTTTTTTACTTTTTTTTCAGATAAAATTTGTGCAAAAAAGAACGGATTTTCAAACGTCTTTACTGAATTCGTTTCTCGAAAAAGTTTATTTTTGATTTCACAGAAACTAGATATAAATCACAAGATATCTGTGTGTTCGAAATATCTGGAGGAACATGTGTTATTTTATTTATTGAGGGATAATAAACAACTAATAACATGTTGAAACAGGATAGTAATTGGAGTACTAACAATATTGCAGCTCACTATATTATCCGCATATTACAAATAAAAAATGGTAATGTTATAACGTCGTAATTATGTACCAGCATTTAGTCTGGGAACTATGACGGGTTGGCCGCTCTTAAAGCTTACTAAGACTTAACATATTTTCTGCTTAGCTTGTCATCCTCAAACCAAAGGAAACTAGGACGCCCATGTTGAATGATTTTATCCTAAATTCCTTGTTTCCGATTTTAAAATACTTCGTCCAGATTTAGTGATGAAACCAGAGTAGACCGGCAAAAACTCCAACTCGTTTCCTTCTACTGTACATGTACAGGTTGAAGCGCATGGGCGATGTAAACCCTCCTTGTCTCACCCCGCACTCTTACCCATACACGTCAGGTCGGACCCCTGCCCATTTGACGCTATTGACCGTTTTTCCATACCATAACTTGACGATGTTAATAAGCTCTCTCTCTCTCTCTCTCTCTCTCTCTCTCTCTCTCTCTCTCTCTCTCTCTCTCTCTCTCTCTCTCTCTCTCTTCATCTTCTAGCTTTTACCATAGTATTCATCAAACCAGGTCAAAAGTTTTCGAAAGGTCGAGAAATCCAGCGTACACAGGCGTTTCCCGATCTGTATAATATTTGACAGTCTGCTGTCTTCACATCTGCATATCTTCACATAGGTACTTAATCTCAACAGCTGTCTAAAATGGAATTAATTTAAGGCAACGCATGTATACCTTCGCACTTTTATAAATAACCTATTATTTTGCACTCGAGAAAGCACAACAGTGGCACATCTTATGTCTCTAAACTCATTACGGATTCCGTTTTATTCTCCACTTTGGGTGCTCTGCGAAGAAATTCTCAGAGCATTCAGACCAATTTTGGCGAGGGCAACCGCTGTGCAGAAAGCGGCTGCTGTCCGATTGATTACTTATTTTGTATTTATTTATTATTTTTATTTTTATTTTTTTTTTACTAAAAACTAAGAATTAATTGACATGCTTTTGAGGTAAAATATTTATTTATTTATTTTAACGAAAGTTTGCACTGATTTTAAGTATTATATATGAAACCAAACCATTGGTTTAAATGATAACGGTGTTTACCCTAACATCATGTAATAATAATAATATAATAATAATAATTATGTGGGGACGTTTCACACACGGCCATCTGACCCCAAACTAGGGGGACCCTGTACTATGGGTGTCAGACAGCTGATATAAGTGATATACATACACAAATATATTTTAAATACGTACATATATAAATAAACCGGTCATCGTTCATACAAATATTACTATCATTGACCTATGCTTAGACCTCATCATTATGTGGCGATGAAACATTGAAAGGAGAACGTAGGTAGGTAGTTCTTCGAAAAGATAGTCAACACTTACCTCGTAAGGACTTCGTGTGGATCAAAGTTAGGCGGCACTTTTTCTAGCATTTCTAGAGACTGCCTATATACCGATGCTTCACGTGTCTCCCCACCCCCTCCACCTGACTCCTTTGGCTGAATGGATAATATTGTATCCAAAAGTTCCTGAGTAGTGTTTCGCTGGTAACTAAAAGTGAATTATTTATCAAATGAAGATTCGGATAGTATAAATACTAAGTAGTAGGTATGTACTTGAACAGTAACTAACGTGATATCAGCATTAGTATGCAAGCCATAAGCTTGTGGCGGATCAACGGTTTTCATTGTTTCGATTGCTTCGAGGTACTCAGGTATGTTCTTAAACTTTAGAATGCCATATCCTTTGTAGAACTGGAAGTCATCGTTAAAGATTTGGTCTGTGAACCACACCCTACAGAAAGTGGATAGCAGCCGATTGTCGAAATCGTCAGTCACACGTCCGCCGTACTGCACCGCTGACACCATGTAACTACAACAACGAGTTATACCAGGTCATTAGCTGTTGTGACTTCCTATAATAGGTACTGCCTACCAGGAAAACTTACCGCACGGTGTTCCAGCTAACTAACTGTCCTGGTTCTAAAGCATCCAAATGGTTCTGCACAAAGTAGCACGATGCTAACCAGTCAGCAGAATTGAATTCGTAAGGAATATTCCAACCGAGGGCACCAAATTTTCGTCTCTCTTGTACTACAGTATGTAGGAACGATATCGTGTAAATCAACGGCAAATAAAAGGGACTGTCGCTGTAATCAAGGAAGTCCTGACCCATGGAGTCGTAGGTTCTCATGAGACCGGCTTTGATACCTAAAACATTAAATAATTAAAAATAATCACATTTTTACAATTAAGTAGGTATTAGGCAACACTTGATACGCAGGTTTAACTTACCGGAAGGAGGTTCGCAAGTATACTTTATAGACATTTGCAAAAGCGTAATAGGAAAAGTAGGATGAACTTCTGTGGTAATCCAGAGCCTAGAAAGTTTCGAACATATCAACATCTGGGAATTTCATATAAATAAAGATAGAGGATTTTATTAGTTATAATATTTACCTGAAAAACTCGTGAATCCCACTCGGATCCTTCTCTAGTTCAGAGAACTGCTCCATCACTTCCACCATGTAGTCTAATCCTAAATGACAGTTTTGCAGCAGCACCCACATACCCTAAACGCCAGCAAATATAATCATTATTATACAATAACAGTTTGGTCATACTACGGAGCCTGGAGCACTACCCGGCTACGACTACCACAAATACGACCATCCTATGCTATTTTGGCTTAATTTTACTTAAAATGACAAGCACAATTAGTATCACCCATTGACAAATTTGCACCCACTGATTGAATAAAGCAGTCTCTAAATAAAATAAATGTTAATAAATAAAAGTGCGAAAAGGGTCTCTTCAATAATTTAGAAATCGGTCGAATTTACGTTACGTTAACTCCGCGCATTCGTGCTAGGCCTTCTGGTATCTGCGGTCACTGACCGAGGTGGTCGTGGCCGCGTAGTGCGCAAGGTTTCTGACGGTTCTAGGGATTGGACCACTTATCACCGTTTTCATCGCACGATCTATGAGCTTCCTTGCATGAACCTCTTGACCTTGGCCCATAGATATTGATTGGCAAACGGTCTCCATTCTCTTGGCAGTCGTCTCGATAGACGGTGTAGGATCAGAGCCCATCGCCAAGAAGCCAATTAGTGGAACCAATGGACGAGATTCCAAGACCATACTCTGGAATAAAGAACAAGTGCGCATCAAAGTATTAAGTTGTACCTGGTAAAAGTACAACCGGCAAAAATGTTTGAAAACTGGTCTATAAACCAATAGCAACTGCACATATTCGTTAGAAAGGTAAATTAATATAGGTACTGCAATATTTAAAATCGCTATGTGAAAAAGTTGTGGCCATATCTTGTAGGTGTGGTTAATATCTATTACATAAAAGTTCCGGCCCGCAACAGGTGCACCGAGAGTCGGTGAAGGGCGGACAACGCCTTTTCGCAGACCTCCTAAACGGGTCCAAAGTCGGCAGACGGTATGGAGCGTCATCTTCCATTTAACAAACTCGTGACGGCTTTATGTTCCACGCGCGCCCCTCTTACACATCGCAAAAGAAGGTAAACACCACAGTCCCCCCTCTAACCTCAGAAGGTCATCATGAAAGACGCGTACGCTCCCGAGAACCCTGGCGTTAGTGCAAAAAGGAACACGGGGTGAGGGACATTTCTTTTAGTCAGTAAAAGTCACACAGATCCCTGCAGACAACCCAGGCCAGAAAACATCCATGAGGATTTTGTGCCACTACATCATTAAAAGGGAACTTATTTGGCAGGTGTCTGTGTGGCACCTACAGTGAATGGGCACTCCCCTACGCACTATCACTTTATGTGAGACCACGAAGTAAATATAACAGACAAGATGCCCATAGCACTGGTGCACCGTGACACGTATTGGTACACTGACGTCATCAAAGTAGGAAAAGGTAATTTTGGAAATTCTTATTATTTTCTCTATTTATAAAAAAAAAAGTGGGCATTGTCAGTGTAGTGTCCTGAATGCATTTGTAATCTATGATACAATTATTGATTATCTATGGAACAATTCGCCATTAACTTTGCTGGAAGATTGCTGTGTACCAGTTGAATAAAACTGTATCTTTCTTTATCAAACGTTTTAGCGTGCAATCATTTTATTTCATTGTATTCTGGATGGCCCAGGACATATTAGTCAGCCCTCCTAAAGACTTTTTTTTACGCTAGTGAGTCCTCCGTCTGCGGGCAGGGAGAGGGGTTAGTTAGAGGGGTTACTTGTAGTGAATAACTAGACGGCGTTGACTCCAAGGCGCCTTTCTTTTTTTTTTATCATGGGGAAATCCTCATGGACTATCCCCCGTCTGGGGAAGACGGAGGGGTGTGCCGGACTCGTACCGGCTAAAACCACCACGGTGTTCCTCGACTGACCTATGGGCGGGGGTACGGGATTCGCTCGCGCATGCACCGCGCCCCCACCAGGCTATGACCCGCCAATAACGTAGGTGGGTCCCGTCGACCTCCGCGGTCTAATTGCCGCCGAATCTTCTAGTGTGGCGCGCGCGGAACACGGCGCGCTGCCTACACGGGCCTGCTTCTGGTGGGGTGGTGGATTGCCCCTAAGTCGACCACCCGCAGGCCGGCAACTCATGGAGGCCGGAGGTCATTAAGCGCCCTCCGGCGCCCGGTGCGTCTTCTCCTAGAGGGAAGCGAGGCAGTTGCTTCCCTCACTCTCTCTGCCGCCTCTTTTGCGTGCATGACATGCTCGCAAAAAGAGGCAACAGCCTCCCACGCACTCTCGCTCTGGACCATCGAAAGGACGATGTTCGGGAGCGAGAGGTCACCTACTGCTGCGGAGAGTTCACGGCGCTGCCCTGCCCAAGCTGGGCACTCTGCCAGCGTGTGCTGCGCCGTGTCCTCCAGGCAATCTCCGCAGTGGTGACACCCGGGCGATTGTTCGCGGCCTATGCGACACAGATACTTCCCGAAACAGCCATGTGCGGTCAGTATTTGCGTCAGCCGGAACGTGAGGGCGCCGTGTCGGCGCCCTAACCAATCCTCCATGACGGGTCTTACCGCCGAAATTACGGCGTGCCCTGCGCTGGGGTTGAGAAGTCGTCCCTCCCATTCCGCCGTTAGGATCACGCGGAGCTCGGAGCGGCGCCGCGCGCACTCCCGCGGCACCGGTCGTATACCCCGCTCCCGCGCCTCCCCGCTCCATTCATAAAGTGAAGCAAGGGCTTTCGCTTCGAGATTCCACGGCGGAGATCCGGCAAGGAGGCTCGCTGCCTCAAAGGAGATCGTGCGGTATCCCTCAACCACTCTCGGCCATCGCTCGCTGCGGGCGACGCAGCACTGCGATATTGCGGGCCGCCAAGTTCTCCGCCCATACTGGCGCCCCGTAGAGCGCCATAGACCGCACAATCCCCATATAGAGCCTCCGGCAGGCGGCGTTGGGTCCACCTAAATTGGGACCGACTAGGCGCCTAACCTAACCTTAGAAACATTCAACTTTTTACATCGCGATTTAGAATGAACCGCTAAAGTTACTATAGTGCAATGTGGCGTCAAGGTCATGTCATGTCATGTCCGGTTATTCCTTTTATCCACTATGCTATGTGGCAAACTTACCTCGTAATTAACTATGACGGCTTCAGAGTATCTAGCGCCCATCGACTGCACAACGTACTTTCTACAACATAACAATATAGTGTAACTGTTTGTATTCAACGGTGATAGATAATGCCATAGAGCAGTATTATGTGCCACTCACAAGCTCTGCGCAATGGTCCTGTCCGGACACCACGACCGCACCACCAACAGCTTTCTGAACACGTCAAGAGTGTGATAGCCATCAGGTATCGGCTCTTCTTCTGGTGCCTCCTTGTCAAACCTTTGAAGCGGATAATCTATTAAAAATGTTATACTAGGCACCTAAATATTTGTCGCATTCGTCCAGTACCTACTTGTCATACGGTAGTCCTAATAGTACGAGATCCAGCTGCAAATTAGTGCACTCATCGAGTACCTATTTACCTATTGCTAAAATCTACATTTTTACGCATATTTATGATTAGGAGAATAAATATCTACCAGGTTGCCTATCAAAATGTAGCCGCTAATATTTTTACTTAAATTATTGTTAATTGATTTTTCGGAAAAAATTCGTCCACTTGTTTTTTAAATAAAATATCGTCCACTTTACGGTAATATACATAAAGACTGAAAAATCACGGTTGCCATTGCGCACTTGGCCGCACCTCTTCGCAGCCAGGTGTAAACAGGTACGATTTTGATATCTACGTATTTATACGTTCATAGCGTACATTTATTAGTATCACCCAGGATTCACCACATAGTACTGTATTTTGAGAGATAAGAGAGTATTTTTTTTTTTTTTCTTGCGATGTTGACTTGCCCTTAAACTCCACTTTAAAGATCTTTTTTTCTGTTTATTGTGATATACATTTGCTTAATTAAATCTGGCCGCAAATAAGGGTTGCTGGCTGTTATGATGGTAAATATTTAAGGTACAGTGAAAGAGAGCTAGCGCGTAACATCACTGGTCAGACGAGGACAGCGATTGCCGCTGTCCTTTCCATTTGCTGTAAGACGTTGTGCATGCGTCGAATGCCACCGGTTGAACAACAGAAATATATTCTGGATGGCCCATTTTTCAAAACGAAATATTTAAAAATTACTACAAAAAATTATTATTGATAAAAAATAAAAACAAGGTTAAGGCTAGGTAAAAAAAAAAAGTGCAAGTACTGTTTAAAAAATATTATGTTTTATTCAAATATTCAATCATCTGTTACATATTAAATGAACATTTAAGCAAATAAACAATACGTAACGAATGGGAGGCGCCATGTTGGTGCGCTCCACGTGCGCGTCGAGCGAGCGCGGAAGAGATAGTAGGTATGGGTTCGCTCGTTTTGAATTTTCCGCGATGCAAAACATAAATACCGAGATTTTTCTGTCTCAACCTGCACTGTGGACACTGTGACTAGAAAAAGCATGAAAAAAATGTATTTTGAAAAAAAAAAAATATACATATTCCCTTCTAGACACGAAAGTTTCAATTTAGAAAACTCATTTTTTATCCCGCGTAAAAATAATAGCAGGATAGGATAAAACCACTTACGCACGCAGCCGCGTCAACGTCGTGGCATACTAAGCGGCAAGGCGCAGCGTGTTCACTCTTCCCGCTTTCGCAGGTCGCCTCCGCTCCGCGCAGTCGCTCTAGCGTGGCTATCGCCTCAAACTAGTGATATTAGGTACACGCTAGTTCTCTTTCACTGTACCTTAAATATTTACCATCTTTAACAGTCAGCAACCCTTATTTGGGGCCAGATTTAATTAAGCAACCATATAGTAGTAGTAGATTTAAAACGTCCACGAATGAAGGGTTCCGTAACATAGTATAAAAGTTCTTGTTGTTCGTTGTAACTTTGATCGATGTTTTAATAGTAAATTGCGGTTAAAAGTTAAAAAAAAAACTACTTACTAGATCTCGTTCATGAAAACCAATTTCGGTGGAAGATTACATGATAATGTACAGTCAATAGCATAAGTAGATGATCAAAATCAGAAATTCAATACTAATGATCGTAGTTCGCGTCAGAACTGTGTGGCGTCGAAGTGATTCAAAAGTATGTGTGTGACAATCACATACTTTTAATAAATAAACTAGTCATAAATGATATAAATTAGTGTTAGTAAATTAGTATTGAATTTCTGATTTTGATCATCTACTTTTGCTGTTGACTGTACATCATATATATTTTTTTCGTTTTATCATTCTTTTATTTTAGAAGTTACAGGGGGGGGGGGACACATTTTACCACTTTGGAAGTGTCTCTCGCGCAAACTATTCCGTTTGGTTAGAAAAAAAAATATCTTAGAAACCTCAATATCATTTTTGAAGATCTATCCATAGACACGGGATTGGTGAAAAAAAAAAAAAATTTGAGTTCCAGTTCTAAGTATGGGGAACCCCCAAAATTTATTGTTTTTTTTTCTATTTTTGTGTGAAAATCTTAATGCGGTTCACAGAATACATGATCTACTTAAAAAGTTTCTACAGTATAGTTCTTATAGTTTCGGAAAAAAGTGGCTGTGACATACGGACGGACAGACAGACAGACAGACATGACGAATCCATAAGGGTTCCGTTTTTTGCCATTTGGCTACGGAACGATTTTTTTCCCGATAAATCAATTATCAATAATTTAATTAAAAACATTAGCAGCCACATTTTGTTAGGCAACCTGGTAGACGTAGTTATAATCTCCTAATCATAAATATGCGTTAAAATTTAGATTTTAGCAAACACTCGATGAGACCCTACCATATCGGATATCGAGGGATATGGCACGGGGGCGTGGCACATGTCGCCTGCATAAGGTCGAATTGACCAAAAGCTCGCGACGAATTAGTGGTATGCAGCGTTGACATAGATATCGACAATAATAAAATTGTTAGTTGTACTTTCAAAATGAACTTTCATTATAAAGGATAAATAAAATAAAATAAATAAATTACTAACACTTGCGTAATAATATAAAATAATATTTTTATTTTGGTAATAAATATTTCCATAATTATAGGCTAATCGAAAAGATTAAAAGTATGGTATTATTTTTATTTTACTAATCCTTGTTGATTGAAAAATGTTTAAATAAGAAATAATATTTGCGAACCTGTTTTTCAAAAACTAATACACTTTATAATTGATAAATATTTACAGCCTATCAGACTCAAATTAAGTCGACTACTTTGACCCAAATTGGAATTCCTTGTATTATCTTTCTTTCACATATTTTTGACATTGTACCGAAATTGGTAGTCTTTGGTTACCCTTTTAGCCTTTTATAATAAACATTACAAAATACGCCCAAAATACACTTTTTTTTTACAGTCGATATTATATACCTACCAATTGCTCTTCCCTATTTCAGACTGCTGTTGCGTGTGTGCATTCAGTGCCTGTATCTGTACTTTCTAGTGCCCGCCCCTTTCAAGCATGTGTGCCAAAAGATAGCACAGATGTGTTACGCATATTTTATTGTGTGCGTGCGAAAAAGTATCATATGTGCCTTATCGATTTCTTTTGTTTTTGTGTGAGTTAAAACAATTAACAAAAACAGGCGACAGATTTTTTTTGAACTAATATAGAATGAAAGTATATTATTATCTCTCGAATATCTATGGACCCCACCCACTTGGTGTCTCAGATTAGCTATATAATTAAACGGAGAAAAGCAATTAGGTTCCCGACTAGATTTCTAAAGAATCTGGTTCTGAAGGTTGCGGTACTATAAATAACTAAAGAATCGACGGTAGCTGCTAAAAATATGAAACTCACCAAGCCTTCCAAGCCTTCTCATTATTGCAAATTTGATTTAATATATTAGTGAACTGACGCAATTCAGACAGTTGAACCAAGTTCAACCACGACATGTCTGTTACCCACTTGTAAGGTTTAGGAGGACAAGCATTAAGATCCAAAGCCGCGCCACCTTTAAACCGTTAAGCAATACTAGTATTATAATACCGGAAATAAACGTTGCCGTAATAATAATGATATAGGTACCTATTATTAACTTTGTCGTTAAGCAAAATATGGATATTTTTGACGCATAATAAGCTTGACAGTGATACACAGTACCTACCCTGATTAAGTATAATATTGTGTCAAGAAAGTAACGGGAATTATTCAATAAAAACCAAAATATGATTGTATTTAATATCTAAATTTATTGTATCGCCTTCAAAGTAGGTCTTTTCCGTAATAAAACATTAATGACAACGAACAACCCAATAATCAAAACATTTTTAGACGTATTTTTTGGAATCGACTTCAGTAGTTGCGGCGAATTTTCTTTTAAGCTATCTTTTTTCAGTTAGAAAGCGCCATTCCGATTCTTGTTGACTGATTTGCATGTCAAACTCGTAAACTCATGTCTTGTCACCAGTAAAAAAAAAAGTATTTTATGAATTGAATTTTAGGAATTGATTCTTTCTAACGCGCTATTCTTTACGCGATTGAAATTTTGCAGAAGATTCAAATCTTTCGGTACTAGTCGAGCGGCAACGTATTTCATGCCAAAGCAATCGTTGAGATACAGAAAGAATCATGGCAGCATTTGTACAAAAAAATAAAGATGTTTAGAGAAGTTGAAATTCTAATTCTTATACTCTTGGGTAGGTACCTAAAGAGTATCTTCAGGCATTTACAATATTTTTAAAACACACGAAATTTTATTTGAAATGCAACATTTAAGACGATTTATTTGTTCAATATTTTTAACCATAGTAAAAATCGCAAAACACAGTTATAATATAATAATAATAATAATATGTGGGGACATTTTCACACACGGCCATCTGACCCCAAACTAGGGAGACCCTGTACTATGGGTGCCAGACAGCTGATATACATACACAAATACATTTTTTTTTTGTAAATACATACATACATATATAGATAAACAACACCCAGACACAAGGCAAACACAAGTGCTCATCACACAAATGTTTACCCTGGGCGGGAATCGAACCCGCAACACACTGCGCAGCAGTCGATCGCTCAGCCACTGCGCCAATCGTGTCGTCAAATATGAACTGACAAAATGGCGCACTGTGAACAAACAGAATTACCAGTGAAGATCGAACTTCGCGTGAGTAAAGAGGATAGTTATGCCTACTTAGCGTCAAAAAGCATTTAGACAATCCCTCTAAATGAACTTTATAAATGATTCATTACCGGTACTTTCTTGACAGAATGTATTTATACCGTGCTTATGATTCCCATTAACAACGGTACACACGCCAGTACATCAAGCCATACCATACTGTCAAATTTTCCCAATGGACTATGAACCTTATTCTTTTGTAATCGGTAAAGTTAAAAATCTATCAAAGAAATTTGACAGATTGTTGTAGCTTGATGTGCTGTTCTCTGTACAATGGATTCAATGTAATCATTGAAACCATTGTAGGTACACTATGTTGAAAAACATTAAAAATTATTTACACCTTTAATAAACGTCTGGAATTCATCAAATGAAACGTATTCTTTCTGCAAATCTATTTTTAATGTAAGCAGCATCGTAAATAAATATTTATGCTGCTCATAAAAACCACGACTGATGAACTTAAACACTTCGAAAGTCTGAAAAATAAATATATTAAAGAGGTATTAATTAATGTGTTAGACGGAATATAAAATGTATCAGAAAATGTAACAGGAACGCGAAACTCCTAAAAAAGGTGGCCGTATGCCATCGAAACTAGTCGGACGAATTTGGGAACACAGTAAGTTAATCTGTTTTTCTCTCAGTCTTTCAATCTTGTGCGTACAAACTTACCCATACATTTTCAGTTTTAGTGGGAACATGATTTGACAATGTCAAGTTGTTGGGGAAACACATAGAATAAAAAAACATGTGCGTCATAAGATTCGTAAGGAGGGTTCCTTACGAATCATATGACGCTTCACGCAAGTTAGACTCGCTCTTGTCCATTTATTCATTATTATTCATAATTTTATTTTATTATAATATGCAAAAAAATCTTTAGTTTAGTATTTCTATGTAAGTACGCAAGTGAGTTGTAACAGATGCAGCTTTTTAATCAGCTAAGAGCTATTGTAGAAACAGAGTATACGAGTACATGCAATGTAACCACCAGATAATGTTTTTGTTGAAAAAATACAACGTATTTTAAACGGCTCGGAAATTTCTTTGTTCAACGAAGGAAAACTTCCGTTAAAAAGAAACTCGAAACTATTGTTACCCTACATTAAAAGTAAACAACGTTTTCCTATTTAGAGTTTTTACTTCAAAAGCACAAAAATATAGCTAATAGGAAGAAAGTAGCCAAAATATTGGGTCGTTCCTCCGTCACTTGTTTTTGTTCCCGCTACTCAAGCCACTCTTGCGCTTCGCAGCATATCAAAGCATTTGACCAGCAGTGGACCAGTAAAAATTATATGTGACGGATGAGTCGCACGCTATTGCATTTTGCTACTTCCGTATCCTCGCCATGGCTAATGCGCATTACCGATATTCGAATATTTTGACATGCTCAAATGTACATAATATCAGGATATAATCTTAACGAAACCCGAAGATTGTATGCTGACTCGCTTAGGGCTTTCGGGGATTGTGTCTATGTGCCGCGACCGGAGGCGATATTATCGACAGTACAACGGCTTAATAGACACGCCTCTGCAAACACAACCTAGAAAAAGGGGGATTATAGATTCCACCGATACCCAGTGTGAGTGTAGTGCTCAAAGTGCAGTGCTGTACAGTACACCCTAGAGGATATTAAAAACGCCATTAATGCTGCGATAAATGTGGCTACCAACTGGGTTCAGAACACGAAGGGGGAAGAGAGGACAGCTGTTAGATCACGGTTGATTTGTTCAGCCCAGATCTAGAAGAGGAAATTCTAGAGCTCACAGGCGAAACATACAGAAAATTGATCCAGGGATGGTTACCCGGCTATTAGAACGTGTCTTCGTGTATTCATCGTTCAGGGTTTGTATTAAGACGGATCCTATAATTATGTGTGTGCATTGTATCCGGAGGCCCATGAGCTTAAATACGAATCAAAGAAATCTGAGCTTATGGTGTTCAAGGTAGGTACTAAACCCTAGGGAAATATACTTGAAGTCTTCTTAGATGGCACCGTTTTGAAAAGGGTTACAAAATTTAAGTATCTGTGTCACTGGGTCTGGGATGACTTAAAGGACATTACCTACTGGTACTGAGAGAGTGCGCAGATCGTTGACTGCACGATGTTATATGTTGCCTCGCAGATTTGCACGGTGTACAAGACAAGTAAAGATGATACTGTTCCAAGCGTACTGTTAATCATTTTACACGTGCAGCTTGTTATATGTTAACTATTTGCGGAGGGCATACGCAGCATAGTGACCTGCAAGTGCAGTAGGTACTACAATGCGTTTAGGATGCGGTTTTGCACCGCCTCATGTTTGCCGAGGCCGACGCAGATAGCTTTGCGAAAATTATGAGCTCACTGCACCTCCCCCAATACGCATGCGTGCTCGGTTTTATATTCATGTGGTTCCAACAGCATCTTGCGAGATCGACGGCACTCTACGATGCTTGGGCGCTGGATACGACAGTGAACAGGTTGACTGGTGTCGGTTTGTCCGAAACAATGATTTTTAATTTTAAACATGACCAATTGCAGCTAGTGTAAAATAAAGATATCTCAGACTTCTCACCTCACTATTATCTGATTCGATATCGTTGATCTAAAACGTAATACGGGTCGGAAATAAATCACACAGACTGATAACTAGGTTTCTAAATCTTTTTGCTTGTTTTA
Source organism: Charanyca ferruginea (assembly GCA_947361185.1). Taxonomy (NCBI): domain Eukaryota; kingdom Metazoa; phylum Arthropoda; class Insecta; order Lepidoptera; family Noctuidae; genus Charanyca; species Charanyca ferruginea. The sequence continues at coordinate 10,706,737 of OX376058.1, forward strand.
TCAAAACCATGAACAAACAAAATATTTGGAGCCTTCATAAAAAATGTGCAAATTAAATCCGCATTGATCTCAAAAATATCAAAATCGTTTAAAAAATACTAACCAAGTAATCAATAATGAAGGCGATTCTCCTGAAAGTTATAGGGCTCTGGGGCGAACGATCAAGTGAGATATCAAATCGCTCAAGGAACTGCGCCAGTGACGTCTGGTACATGTTGCACACGAGGGACATGTTGCACACGAGGAAGTACAGCACTGAACCGCGCGTCGCCACCGGCCGGTACTCTTCACGTGCAATGTTTATCTTGATCTCCGTCTCCCTGGCCACGTCTAGTTTCTCTCTTACCTGGCACAAAGGAACAGTGTTCACAGAAGCCATAAACACCAACACCTGCCTTATTTGTAAGATAAAATTACTCATTGGTTAACTGCAGCATAGTTACCTCGGTGGCTGTAGCTTTGGTGACGTTAAGCACTTGAATAAGCGATACGTCTTCGACTAGCGAGCCCTGTATGGTAGTTAACTTGTGCAGCAGGTTAGCTTCCAACTCCTGCATCTTACGGCGGTTGGCGGTCACGTCCATGATTAGTTGGGTTCGCTCCGCTTCCATCTCCGCCTTCTCTGTTAGGATCACGCGCCCTAGTAACTGATCTTCCAAACCTACGAAAACAATTGATACAAAATTATTGTCGGCATCTTTAAAATAACGAATGTAATCCATTATTATAGTTAGAAAAAGTGCGGGGATTAGCCGTAATCGCCATGCTTGGCCGATCCATGTTGGCGATCGCAGTAGGTGTTATGGTACAGTCGAACAAGCTAATTGGTTTACAGGCAAAAATATTCATCTTTTTTCTACACACAATTTATTTATTTATTTTATTTTTTTATATTTAGTGCATAGGTACCAGGGATACCTACGTGCTCGAGATAAAAAAATGGAATAAAATAAAATATTGTGAGTGCAGTAGAAAGATGAATATTTTTGCCTGTAAACCAATTAGCTTGTTCGACTGTACTCAGAAGGACGCTGCTGCCCATCCTCTGGTCAATATACCTCTGTCGCCTTCAACGACACACACGGGTAGAAATGGGGTGGTGCTATTCGGAGCACCACACGGTATGATAGATTACGGTACCTTGCATTGTCACAGTGAAGTCTATAATCGAAGTTCTAGCTGAAATCTCAGGCGTGTAAGCGGGGTTAGGTAGTTTTGTCGTTATATATATTCTGTGACCTTTCGTCACATCTACTTCTTTGTCTCCTAGTTTAACCTGAAATTACATGAACACAGATAATACTATGAAATATTTTTGGAATGGGTTGTAACCACCAAGTGTATTTTAATCGTATTTTTAGTTACGAACACAATTCAACCCATTCATAATATATTAAGTAACATTTCGGATAATGTATCTCAGATATACAATGTTTATTTTTCGAAAGCTAGTTTATTATACTTACAATACCATGTCCTAAGCATTACGATATGTTAAAATATTTCATGGTAACTCACAAAATACAAAGAAGGATAAGTATTTTGCATCAAATAAACACTTAATTTATTAAATATGACCCTACTAATTAACAATATCAAGTTTATTTCACACTTAGGTATACACCTATACGGACTATTGCAATATTTGACGCGCTCTCCTGAAAAGTCTTAAAAAGTGAATTACCATGTTCTTACTTGCAGGTGTCGTTAAGTGCCAAATTTCAGTCGTCAAAGAGCGTCAAAGAGTAATGGACAAACATACATCCATCAATCGCCACAAACTCACGCGCTTATAAATAATATTAGTCTAATGTATTACCCCAAGATATAATATTTGTAATCGTATAATAACAAATAAGGATATTACTTAGCTCGAATTTTACTTACTGAATATTTATATTTATGTGCATTTACTGGTTAATGATATACCATATAAGAAGTACCTAAGTTGTTCGGCGTCATAAAATCAATGTTGAGTATTAGGGTTATTTCGTCATTAATATAACATACAAGTGATATAATTATGTAAGTGCCTACCTTAAATGTTGAGCCAATTTTAATATAATTTTTCTCCAGAATATTATCAAGTGCGGGATCCAGATCTTCACCGATGTCTTCTATTAACATAGGTCTGCCTAAAGATACGCAGTCTTCTACATGATTTCTAAAAAAGTAAAAATGTAAAACTAATGCAACATTACCAGTTATTAACTAGTACATTTTTGAGTAGACCTGTCCACCCAATTGTCAATTGATTTATTTTTTTGATTGGCATCTTGCTGGTCAGCTTACCATAATTTAAGGCCTGCAGCCAGGGCAAAAAAGAACTTATACACATAGCGGCTACACGCTAAGGGCACCCCCTGTGGGGTACGGACCTTACGGACGGACGGTTTAGTGCGTTACTGGGGGAGGACAGCTATGAGACAGGCTGGATCGGATCTTTGATTTAAGTTGGCCATCATTAGCTATAGAAAATACTTGGGAAAAATAAATCATCGGCACCAATTCTACTGGAAGGAGTCTTCTGCTGGACATACCTAAACCTCTCTCAAGGACTGGTGCCACGCTGGCCGCATCTACTAGCGATCCCCGGGTTCACAAAAGTTATTTACTCGTACTGTGTACATTTATCCCTCTGACATATATATTACATACCGCACCTGAAATATTTGTGGTTCAGGGTGGTAACAATCAAGAAGTTGTTTTTCTCTGTGTTTTTGATCCAGATCTTTCCTTGTGTCTGCGGATCAATTAGCAACGGGAAACGAGCAGCTTTTGTCACAATAATACCATTTTGAATGGACAACTCGTCTGTTGGCAACCCGCATAAATTCCATTCGCCGATCTGCAAAATATCATAAAAAGACTCACAAATGTAAGCTTGAACATTGACAACTATATGACATGTTTATGTAGGTAGCATAAAGGACTGTAACAGGTTGTGCTTACAAATTGAAATACATTATTCATTTTATACTTCTTGACATTGGGAATTTATATGATGGCTTGTGTTTAAACGCCTACCAGAAAAGTACCTACCTATTTTACGACCAAAAAATTGAAGTAAACAAGCTGGAAAATTAAAAGAAGAAAAATAATGTACTACTCTTTAGACTAGAAGAGACTGAGGAAAGCTCAATAGACCTATTTAAAACAGTAAAATAAATCATGAAAAATGATCTTGACATTTTAGTGAATGATAGCGATATTCAGAACATTTACAGAATTGGAAACAAAAATAAAGATAAATCTAGGCCTCTATTGATCTCGTTTACCAACTATTGGAAAAAAGTAGAAATTTAAAAAAAAACAAAAAGAGACTAAAATACCTTTACATAGTAGAAGACTATCCAAAAGCTGTATTAGAAAAACGCAAATTACTATAGGAACAACTGAAGAAAGAAAGAGCAAAAGAAAAAATTGCATAAATAAATATAACAGGTTGATAGTGAAGGAAGGTAACGCAACCAACACAGAAAAAAGGAAAAGAGAAGAATCTACATGTCCTGGGAGAAAAAAACCCTAAAATACAAATTAATATGGCTACAAGCAGCAAGACACATTGAACAAATGCTTATGACTTGATGGGAGCTGGATCAAAATCAAATTCTTCCTTACCGACAATAAAAAAATAGAAACAAAACTAACTAGCAGAAGCGGAACAACCCCAACTTGGCTGGTCTCCGTGGGTTTGACCGACCACTACCCTCAAAAACCCCTACACCTACCTAAAATAATAAAAACAATGTAAACAAAATACAAATACACACAACAACAACACAAACAAAACACATACGAACAAACAAAACAACAAATATAAACAAAACACAAAAATACAACAACAACAAATACAAATAGCAACTATTAACGTAAGAACATTAAGAACTGAGGAAAGACAGCGAACTTGAAGAAGCATTGAAAGATATTAGATGGGACATGCATGGACTCTTGTAAAGTTAGAAGATGTGGAGAAGAAATAAAAGAATTCAAAGATTTTATATTCTAATACAACGGAGGAACTCAAGGACAACATGGATTAGGATTTTTAGTTAAAAACACTTTAAACAGTACATAGAAGAAATTGATGGTATATCGGATAGAATAGGAATCCTAAATATTAATCTACCTGGCTTCAGAAACCCGTTCTCAATACTGCAAATATATGTATGCCCCAACAGATCAAGCAACGGTAAAGGATATATTTTATAATAGTCTTACAAAGACAATGTAGGAACTAAATAGGAACATCAGATTAATGGGGGACTTTAATGGTCAAATAGGAGCCAAATCAGATAAAGGAGTGTTCATCATAGGTAAACACGGCCAGGGAAAGAGAACCGACAATGGGCAACGTATGATAAATTTTGGTTTCGAACAGAACTTGAGAGTAATAAACACTTTTTTTCTCAAGAAACGAGACAGGAAATTGCAAAGATAGATATGAGAAAGATTTTATAATTACCAATACGCTCAAGATTTTCAGCAACGTCAGCGTGGTCTCAAATCTAAATTTAAATTCAAACCATAGAATGATAAGAAAAACAATAGCGTGCTAATAATTAAAAATACAAAGAAGAAAATTTCATAGAACAAATATTGCCGGCCCATAACACATATAATCAGAATAAATTCTTAATGAACTAAAAATATCATTAAACTTGATTGAAAATTAAAATAATGTACAAGAACTATACAAAAAACAATAGGTAGGACTCCGGCTGAGGTAATGTTCGGGTTAACAATAAACAGTGAAAATAACCCAGTGCCTTAATGAGATAACAAACTTAAACCAAGAATCTTGCGATTTAACCACCACTGTACGAGAGGAAGTTAAAAGTAGAATCGATAGAGAACAAGATAAACAAAAACAAAACTATGACAAAGGCCGGGAACCGGCACGAACTTACAGCAAAGAGGATCTAGTAAAAATAACCAAAACCAATTTTCCAAAATAAAGGCAAGAGCACTAAACTCTTACCTACATATGAAGGCCCATTTAGAGTTGTAAAAATTTTAGGAAACGACCGCTATAAACTAGCTCCTATTCCTGGTTTTGAGGGGATGAGAAATAAACGTAAGACTCCAATAGGCTCAGATAGAATGCAGCTATGGATACACATCGTTTCCTTAGAATTCGATTATGACGACAATGAATATAGAGATGATGAATGATAGAAGTGACGATGAATCTAAGAACTGTGCTTAGGTCATTGGTCACAGCAGACTTTGCAAATGAATTATGAGGTTATGTTGTTACAAGTGTAATCTTATGTGTATTTAAACTACATATAAATTATGGATTGTATTAGATCAAGTGCGAGAATAGATGGGTTTGCAGCTTGATGAAATTATTTGTATTGATAGCTAAGCGATCAAGAGCGAGAATGGATGGGTTCGCTACGTGATGCTTTTAGATAGTTTGTGATTTTCGATTGGTCCATTGAAGGTCAAGACCGAGATTGGATGGGTTCGGTACCTGACTTAATGACACCTTGTTCTATTAAGAGATCCTCGAGAGAGATGAGAATGGATGGGTTCGAGGTTGTTTAATTAATTAGCAATTTATTATTTGAAATGTTAATGATTTTAGAATGTTTCGCAAATAATCATGTATAGATTTAAATTATTTTTATTGTCTTAATATTGTCAACACAGAATGAATCGACTGGCTGAGTGTAAGGTTATAAATGGGGGCGTGAATGGAGACATGCACGTCATCAGGATGGTCGAGTGTAAGGTTTCATTTATTTTCAAAACAATTTATAATAATATTGGTTGTTAATTTGACTATTTCCGATTTTACGTGTCACGTGGTCTCAACCAGGTGACATTGAAACTAATGTAAGTAAGATGGGGGAATGGGCGGTGGATTTATTCTGACGGTAGCAGCCGAGTTGTTCGGTAATCTTCTTTACCGATAACGAAGTTTATAAGCTGATACCTAAGTGTGATTTATAAGTAAGTGTGATTAATAAATAAGGTGTGAATTGGAATAGTTTGGAGTCTATTTTAGTGTCCGCCTACAAATGGTATATTTAAAACTACAAAAATAATAGACAATTTCATTTTAATTTGTTTATTGTATACAATAAAATTAGTCTAAAATAAATATCAGTCTAAAAAAAAATAGAAATGTCAAACGTAATTTTATGCTACCCACACTCTTTTTGCACCTAATGCAGGTAATTTTCTACATCCTTTTTTTTTTGTTGACGCCTTTGGGTTCGAATTTCGTTTGAAATGATGTCTCTAAACATGGCACTAGACATACTGTCAGAACATTTCTCTGAAATCTCAACATTTGTCCACTGAACGATTTCTTAAATAAATAGATCGACACCCAAAACTGAATCAACGATATTCCGACAGATGCCTCTGAAAGCACTAATTATATTGACGGCAGAAGTTCTTCTATGAGTTCAACCCTTAGTTGTGGACCAGCAATGCCAGTTCTTGCCTCTCGTCACCGTTTGATTTGGAACAAGAATTCGATTATCACGCTCCGAAGTTTCTGCTGGCGCTGAAGTTTGTTGCAGTGACAAATCTTCTTTGTTTGGTGTATTTTCTAACTCTGGAAGAGTTTTGGTGGTGTGGTCACGTATTGGTGGTGAATAAACTCGTCTTCGAAGTCACTTTGCACATTGTCTTTGCTCAGGTGATCATCCAACTCGCCGTCACTTTCTACAGGTTCATCAGGGTCGTTTTCCTCTTTTCTACTCAACAAAGCGCATATTGCATCTACTGCCAACGTCCTCATATGTTCCATGATGTGTCCTTAATAAGTTGTTTTTAAAAACACATAAAAATATTAGCAACTGCGCCTAACATTAATATATTTTCAATACTAATTAACTCTTAAAAGTTACACTAAAGATAACCATACGCTTCGTGAGCGCAACCACAAGAAAACTATAGCACTTACCGCGTAAAAAAAGCTGTTCCGCGAAAGGGTAGACTGACTACTGAGTTGGCTAAGAAGGACAAAGTAATACACACCGTACGAAAAGATACAGCGTTAAGTTTCCCGTGCGGGGGCGCCTCTGCTTTGTAGGTTAGGTTTTAATGGAGATAAATTAATCATGCGCTAAGGTGAAGTTAAGTTTTCAGGTAGATATAGCGCACTATATCTACCTAAAAACTTACCGACATCATTTTTCTACATAAATATTCAAAAAATATGAATATTTGTGCATGCATGCATATAGGTCTATGTATGTAGGTGTTCGTGAATTATTTCATGTCAAGGTACCTACATGATAATTATCCTTACGTGATTAACTATTACAATATTTTCCCCTCCAACTTATACGCGGCCGGTAGCAGGGAAAAGCAAAGTTTAAAATAAAAATGTTAAAGTCTACATACCGTAGCATTGTCAGTTAGTGAATTTGTTATATTTAAATTCGAAGACACGGGAATTTTTCTTCGCACTAATTCAGTAAGCCAGTTGTTGATCAGCAATAATCGAAACTCTTGATTAAATGGTCCGGAATATGACAAAAATCTAAAGAATATGTTATATGAACATTATTTAGTAATACACTCCACTCGAATCCAGTGCGCTACAAGTCAGCGTCAGTTTACAAGATTACGCACCCGTCAAGCAGTGTGATGTCGCCAACTAAACGCTCGATCTCGGATTTAAAGAGCGCGGATTGCTCTGTCCAGCGCACGCGCTCTCCGCTGAGCCCATTGATGAGCGCAGTGGCGGCGTCCATCTTCTGTTGGCACTTGGCCGCGTCATCCAACACCTCCTGCTTCAGCGCCATCGCCTCGTCAAACTGCTTTTGTACATGAGCCAACTCGCGCTGAAACAAGAAACAAAACATATTACTGTCACTATCTTGGTGATGCAAATGTCTTGTTTAGGATTGGTGCATACCTCCTTGGCTTCGAGCTGCGCCTCAGCCGCCTCCAACTCCCTCTTGGCGGCTTGGTACTTGCCCTGCATCACAGCCAGGTTCGCCTTCAGCGGTAGCACGTCCTTATTCACCGCATAGAACTGAGCCATGGCGATTGTCCACGATATCAGTCCAGCCACGTTACCGCAGGCTACTTTTGCCGCTTCGAACGTGTACTGACTATAATGTTATGTGAAAGAATGCATAAGTACATTTGTATTCCTGTATGTCTATTCTGTTACAATCTCCCTCGGTGAACACCTAGGTGAAGTAAGCTGTCATCCGTCCGTCTGCTTTGTCAATCCCTAACATCGGGGCCGATGACAGCTCACTTCACCTAGGTGTTCACCGAGGGAGATTGTAACAGAATAGCACTGCTGTTTTGAAAATAATCACACTAACTCTATTTAGAGTTAGTTGCTAATATGAGGTTTAATTACAAAATGGCATACATAATGGGCCTGTGACTGATGCAAGCGGGCCTAAGTGTAGGAAAATATCTTGGGCTTAATTTTATAACAAAAATATTCAACAGAATTGATTTGTTCAGTTCCGATGCTATACGAGCCGTTTGGTGGAACATATCCTTTAGCGATATAACACTTTGCCCATAACGCCACATCTCAAATGACTAGTCAGTGTAGCTTCACCTTCAATTTTTTAAAAGTTTTATGATTACAATTTACATTGCATAATCGATCTGTGAAATTGGTCTGTATCTTCGAAAGAATGTTTGTAGGTAACTATCTCTTCTCTCTCTTCTACCTCTACTAGTAAGTATATGCTTAAATGTTAATATTACTCATACAAAAAAAAAAAAACATACGGGTATGAGAAATAAGGTTGCAGCAAATCGACCATTTCAGCATTTATTTCATCTTTTGGATAAAGCTTTAAGTTATGCAAGAACCTTGCATCCGCCATAACCTACAAACAAAACACAGCAAAAAAAGGAAAAGTTTATTTATTTTTACGGTTATTTTTAAATAAAAGAATACTCGCGTAAGGAATATGCGTTACGCAACAAACATTAATTCACGAACTGAATAGTTTGGTGAACACGCAAAAAAACATGAACAAATTCCAGAAGCTTTGCTCGCAAATGTATGTTTGAATGAATAAAAATAAAAAAATCTTATTTCTTATTTTTATTATATTTCAGAAGAAGACGGCCCACGTCATGTTAACGGGGCCTCGCGGGGCTCCTATTTAAAGGTCCGGTTTAAAGGAACCTAACCAAACCGAATTTCGGGATGTCCCTGACGGTGACCGTCTTCTTCTGGTTCAAAAGCACAAAAACAGGTTTTTGAACAACGCAAACCGTAGACGAGTTGTCCATTAGGTACTTTATATATAGTTGAAATATCCAATATATCAGAAATCATTAGATTATTCGTTCGTCACTGCAATTAAATTTAGTTTAATCGAAATTAAGTAAGTAAAACAGTAGTTCAGTCAACCAATACGTGTTGTGAAGATATGTTCACAACACATTTTGGTTGTGAACATATGTAAATCAACCGTAGTTATATCGAGAATAGAATAACTTTAGATATTTTAATACTTAACCTTTCTAACCGGCTGCCCGAATAACTTTGACAGTTTGACTATTAGTTTTTTATGTCATGAAACAACGGTTTATATTAAACGAACGTTAAACAGCTCACGTAATAACAAGTAAACTACGGTAATAATACCTTATTTTGACGGTTCATTCAGAAAGAGATGCAGGTAGGTACTTTTGCCATTACATTTTTACAATGAGAAGTTTAAAATAAATAATATTTACACAATACCTTCAAAGACTCTGCCCAAGATGCGGTTAAATAATTTTTTTCTGTATCAGGTTTAATCGGGTCTATACGCTTTCTAAAGAGCAAAACGACGGCATCCATAATAAGCGTGATGAGATGAGGTGGCTTGCCTAACTTCCTGACGGTAGCGATGTCGGCAGCGTTGATAGTCTGCAACAGAGCAGTGCCATCAACATCAAGTACCTTTAGCAAAGTTCTTAAAAAGGAAAAAGCCGTATAAACGGACCTGTAGCGCAGCCTCGGCAGCTTCGAGCGCGGGTTTGGCGTCGGCTAGCTTTTCTTCTGCTATGGCCGTCTCAGCTGCGATAACGCTCACGAGCTTCACGGCACGGTCCTTCACCTCCAACACCTCTGCTTTAACGACTTCGGCTGCTGCTTGCGAGTCTGCTACAGCCGCCAAGACCTGCGACATACTCGCCGTTAGACTGACTGCTAGTAGGTATGCCCTATAGTCTTGCACAATAATAATATATACGATGCAAACCTCTTCCGCCTTTTCTGTAGCTTGCATTATTTCAACTTCTTTTATTTCCAACTCTTTCTTTAATACATCTACACTAGCTGCAGCTTCAACCAATTTGCTCAAACCAGTAGTCATTCTAAAAATGATTAGTTCAGTTAGTTCTTCTGTTAAAAGTGCGATGGATGATAGGGACCCGAGTCTCTACTTAGCCCATTATTTGAGATTAGTTAGGCAAGGCTAACCAATACACATTAAAATTTCTCCCAATTTTTGTATTAATTGTAACGATTTGAATGAATTGATTCTAAATTAATCCTAAACTTAACCTTCCTTATTTTAGATATTTTAATAATAATTAATTTAATTATTTAGTGCCGAAACGTTGGCAGCAATTAGCAAATTATGAAAAAAATAAAGATGGTGAGTCTGAAAAGCTCTCGTCGTGCTGGGAACGTCAGTTCCTTGATTAACCTCACACCCTGCTTAATAAATAGGTTTGACTACTTATGCCTCCTCAATGTTACAGCAGGTTTTTATTTTTTTTTTGGTGTATTTAGAGTTCTAATTAAAATCAATACCTTCTCGCCAATTCTGCTATACCTTCATGTTTATCTTTATATAACACTTTATAGCCTTCAAGAAAAGATAAATATGACTTAGGAGTGACGTGAGCCTGTCTTCTAAAGCGATCGTAGTATGCTTCGCAGGTATCTGCTACGTCATCCTGCACCACACCCATTATCTCAATTAACTGCGTCTTGGTATCATCTGAACACACCACCTAGAAGATTTTGTTGAGTACAATTAACAATTCGTTTAACATACAAAACGAATGCGTTCAAAAAAATTAGTTCCTTGAGTGTTTCTATTTTTATTTTTTATAACGCCTCAACCGGTTTTATACAAGTTCTAAACAAAGGAAAAATGTACTAACTTTAAACTCCCATAAAAAATGATGCGCTACTTCAATAAGTGCTTCTTTGGGCCACTTTTGGAACCAGTCCATAACAGATCCAGATATGAGGCCGGGAAACTTGAGAGCTCGGTTTCGAAACTTTTCACCCACCTTAATAAAGCAAATAAACATAGGGGTTTTAAGGGGAACACCCAAATACTCCGAAATATTTTATTCCGAATTTCGATATTCCGATTTTCAAAAGTCCGAATTTCATAATACCTAAAAATTATAATCTCTATTATTTAAAATCACGAAAGTTATTTTACCGAATGTCGTAAATCCGATTTGTTTGTTTTCCGATTTTCATGTGTTCGAAGAATCAAATGCTCGATGGGTTCTCGGTTCGAAAAACGAAATTCCGAATTTCAATACTTCGAATAAACTGTTAAAATTAGGATTCTGATTCAATTCAGCTACGCATATATATTCAAAATGGTGTCCCCTTGTGTCGCAGACAGAAATTTCATAGAATTTCGTTTCCCAGAAAATGTTTCATATAATATTTGGTTCTTGTATTTTTATTTCGACTATTATTGTTTCAAAGACAATTCAAAGAATTTTTAATCACATTTTTTTGTTTAACAAACTTATCAAACAGTAGAATTACTTTTTAACGAATATTGTTGATTCGGTGTATTTTTCCATGGAATTTATTTCAACAAAAATATATAGGTATAAATCTTAAAAAGTCAATATGTTGTGCTACAAAAGTTAATGACAGAAACGAATTGCGGCGAAACCGACTCCACGTAGACTTGTCTGCCCTACGCCTAGAGTGTAATTTAAATTCGTGTAGGCGCGGAGGGGCAAGGCGGCCAGCGAGCTGAGGAGCAGGTGGTGAGCGTGAATACCATCTGCGACGATAAGCTCGCGTGGTACCGCCGTAGCCGTGACAGAAACCATGCCTGCTGTATGTTGCATGTTCGCCTGCATGTTGCATGCTGCATGCTTGCTTGCACGCTGCATGCTTGCTTGCACGATAACGATAAAGATAATCGGAATTTTAATAATCGGAATTCGTATTTTTGATGTTTCGAATTTTCATTATATCGGACTTTTTGTTATTCGATCTTTTGAAACTCGGTATTTTGAGAATAGTAATTATAAACGTTCGGAATTTTGAAATTTTAGTATTATAAAAATAGGATGAATGGTAAATCGAAGTTGCCATATTAGGAATTTTGAACCATTCGGAATTATGAAAATCGGAATTTTGAAATTCGTAATTCTGACTTTCGGAATAAAGTTTTTCGTATTTATGTAGTGTACCCGGTTTTAAGATGATTATTTAACTATGAGCACGTGAGCATAAGCCCTGCATCGGATCGGCATCAGCTCACCTCATAGATTCTTTGTTACCCAGTGTCCGTCAAGCAAACGTAGGAATAAAACGGGATCGTCTCAGCATCTCCGAGATGTCGCCGTGGTAATCATGCGCGAAGTGTAGTTGTACCATTCACCATTATGTTATAGGCTAGGTGATGGCTGATCCCGATGCCACTACGGGGCTGATATGTGTGCGTTGCAGTGTAGAGATTCACAGAAAGAATGCTAACACGTCAAGATCAACTCGAGCAGTTGGTTCAGTAGATACGTGACGTGTGCGTTATATACGCATACATACGTATATACGCAAGAGCATGGAGTTTATTTCTAAGGTGAAAGATCACGCGAGCATCAGCAAGTGTAATAGCTGAGACGTTTGAACATTCACTGTGTCCGCCGGCAGACTTTGCTCAAGCATCGCGAGCATCAGAAAGTGTAATAGCTGGGACGTTTCAACATTCACTGTGTCCGCCGGCAGATTTTGCTAGAGTATAATAATATTGAAACCGTTGCCGCTCTGCTTGCGCTGAACCGGACCCTTTGGCCCCTGCGAGTGTTTTCTACAATTTAAATAAATCTGTGTCAACTTACAGGTGAAAAACATAATACAACATGTAAGTTGGCTCTGGATCGTATGATGAAATATTCGTACAACACATCAGGAACTGGAATTCTTCTAGGTGCGTACTTCTTCATAATTGGTGTTAGCAAATTCAACATCTCATCTGCCGTAATAAAAGTGAAATATAATAAATAACAATAGTAATAATATATAAACACACACACACACACACACACATATATAATCTCTGAATACTGACATCTGGCTAATAACGGAGACTACTTGCATAGACAAAACCTTGTAGCTAGGATTATCCACCAGCAATTTGCTCTAAAATACAGGCTTGTGGAATCGGAAGTACAGGGGCCCAATTCTGTAACTTTACGTTAAGCTCCACGCCATTGACACTCTATCGACACACTACAGACATTATGTTGCCACTGCACTGTTGCCAATTTGGTATTCTGCAAAAACTTCAATGGCGTTTCAGTGGTGTTTCAGTAGTGTGACGATAGTGTGGCTGTACAATAGTTTTCTGTGTTGCTAACAAAAATCTACCATGCAACTATAGAAGTACATGAAACCTACCACTTTTTGAAATCCTATTTTTATCAATTCAATCTTTATAATGTGGGTTTTTACATCAATATAAAAACGTTTTAATATCAAAAACATCAATATTAATCATCATAATTAGCAAGCTTCCATCTTTTGACTTGCCCGCTGGTTTCTGTGTATGGATATCGGATTTCCTGAGAAATTGTTCAATACGAGTAGTCATTGATGGCTGCTCGTCTGATCAAATGGCTGTAAATGCCGGGGTCCCTCGGGGCTCGGTACTATCTGCAACCCTTTTTCTGCTGCATATTAACGATATGCTGAAACCCGGTACCACTGGTTACGCAGATGACAGCACGGTTGTAGAGAGTAACATATCCAGCGCACGTGCCAGTGCGGGTGAAATCCGGACTCACAGAGAGTCCATGGTCGAGCGATTAAACTTGTCCCTCAAGGCAGTCTCCGATTGGGGCAATGTCAATCTGGTCAAGTTTAATGCAGCCAAGACCCAGGCGTGTCTTTTCTCTGCCAAGAAGAGGCCTTTCAATCTGGCTTGTGCTTTCCGAAATGTATCCGTTCTGATCACCGACCATCTTGAGCTTCTTGGCGGAATTTCTAATTTTGATCATCTACTTTTGCTGTTGACTGTACATCGAGTCACAGGTCCAACTAGCTGCCAAAGTCCTCGCAAAGGTGCGAAAGTACTTCACGTCGGAACAGCTGCTCAACTTATACCAAGCACAAGTTCGATCGTGCATGGAGTACTGTTCGCACCTCTGGGATGGATTTGCCAAGTACCAGCTGGAGGCGTTGGAAGTTATTGAAAGACGTGCCAAAGGCTCATAGACAACGACTTCCTGGTTAAGGCTAAGCTCCAAAGCCTTGAACACCGCCGCGCCGTTGCCAGCCTATCGGTCTTTTATCGGGTACATTTCGGAGAGTGTGCTTTGAAATTGCTCAACTTAATTCCCCCATCACCGGACAAGCAGGAATACGGCGAAGCGTCACCGCTACACGGTTGAAGTTCCACGGTCTCGAAGCAATCGCTTTGCTTCCACATTTATTGTGCGAACTGCCAGACTGTGAAATTTACTGCCCGCCTCTCTATTCCCCAATACATATAATCTGGGTATCTTCAATGCACGAGTGAACCGGTTTATCCTAGGCAAGCGCGCTCCACCTTAGGCCGCAACATCACTTAAGATCAGGTGAGTTGCGGCTAAACGCAAGCCTATAAAAATATTTTAAAAAAAAATCTCTCGTACTCGCCAGACCTTCCTCCAACTATAATTTTTTTTCGTGATCTGTACAATTTTCTACTCGGAAAAAAAAATCTTCCCAGGAGACAGTCAAAATGCTTTTACACAGTTTGTCCAATCTCGTAGATCCCCAGAGTTCTATCGCAAAGGCTTACATTAACTTCCTTTAATATTTTCTACTAGCTGACCCTACAGACGTTGTCCTGTCGCTATCTACATACCTACCCTACCAACCTACCTACCTACCTACCTACCCTACCTATACCTACCTTCCTACCTAGGCAAATATATCCAAGGAACATAAAAAGTTTCATACAAACTTTTATCCCCTATTTCACCCCCTTGAGGATTGAATTTTGAAAAATCATTCCTTAGTGGATGCCTTCGTCATGTGAGGAATACGTGTACGAAATTTCAATTTTCTAGCCTTAAGGGTTTGGCCTGTGCGTTGATACATCAGTCAGTCACCTTTGCCTTTAATATATATAGATTAGTAGGTTCGGTGTAAGTACTACTAAACTCACCCATTTCATCCTTAGCGAATAGATTTGCAATTTCACCCGAGCTGAGAATATTGTTGAGGAACTCTAGGAACTGTTCATCTTTGATGTCGTTGTCGGTAAATATGAAGGAGATACCATGTCCTTGCAGGCCGGCCACGCGATACAACACCTTAATATCATCCATAAAGTTGCTCACGTTGTACGATCTGAGAACATTTTAGGAAACCCCATTTACTTCATTTTTAATAACGAAATCCCATAATAGATTTTATAACAAAAAGTATTTTCCGTCCATTACCTTGTTAAAGTTATTTGATAGAAAGAAAAATTAGCTATAAATGACGCTAATTTTGTAAGACTTTGTTTCCCGGAGCCACCGACACCCACAAGCAAAGCATTGCCACTGTAAACACAAATATTTGAGAAGTACTAAAAACGACATTATTAAATTACTAAAAATATATGAGTATACCTTGTTAACTTACCGCGGTGTATTAATGATTCGGGATATGATAAACAGATGTACCATTGCATCGTGGAAGAATACCAAATCTAGATGAGCCCCTCGAACTTGTTCATTAAACAGGTCTTGGAATCCCATAAGTTTGTGGAGAACGAATTCCCAACTGTAAAATATTGTAATAATCATTTTCATTTCATAATTTCAGCCGAAAGTCGTCCACTGCTGGACAGAGGCCTCCCCAAGGGGGGGGTTTTGCCATAATCGCCACGCTTGGCAGGCGGATTGGCGATCGCAGTATGGCTATTACAAAGGCACAGAGCACGCTGCTGCCCATTCTGTGGTACGTCCTTTAGTCGCCTCTTACGACACCCACGGGAAGATATCGGATGGTGCTATTCTTTACGTCCGACACCACACGGACGATAATAATCATGCCAGTAATAATAATAATATGTGGGGACATTTCACAAACGGCCATCTGACCCCAAACTAGGGACACCCTGTACTATGGGTGTCAGACAGCTGATATACATACACAAATACATACGCATATAGATAAACGACAACCAGACACAAGGCAAACACAAGTGCTCATCACACAAATGTTTACCCTGGACGGAATTGGAAAGGAACACGCTGCGTAGCAGTCAATCGCTCTACCACTGCGCCAACCGTGTCTTCGACAATAAATAGTTATTATCATAACGCCCATAGCTGGACATTTATCTCCTCCAAGGTTAAAAAAAAATCGGACAAGTGCGAGTCGGACTCGCCCACCGAGGGTTCCGTACATATTAGTAAGTACATATCCATACTTCTATACTAATGCATACCTACTACCCATACTTTAATCTATTTCGTACTTTAATTCTTTATTTAATATTATAAATGCATCAACTTTGCAGGCGGTTGTACTGAACTAGTATGGGCAATGTGAATAAATGTTTTGGAAAACGAAATTATTGAAAATAAAAAACATCGCAAATAAATTTATGGATTAACATTATTATGATACTCGATCGATTATGACCAATGAAATTAGTGAAAATGATTTTATGTAATTTAACGATTAGCAACTGAAGCATTATTTCTACTGAAATTATGGCAAATAAATGTATGGCATATAAAATTATGGCATTTTAAATTATGGCATACATTAGTTGTAAACCACTTAGGGCGGGTTGTTTCAATTCAAACAGTTGATTATGATGATGAAACAGAGGTCAAAAATTACTATGACGCGGGATTTAACGTTCGTTAAATGTAAAGGGTGTTTCATGACATAAAAATCCGTCAGTCAAAGGTATTCCAAAAGAGAGTCCATAATTATTATTTTGATAACACAAAATTACGTTGATTGGTGGATGAAGCATCGGTTATGGTAATAGTAACTTTTCAACGTACGTTAAGGCCACTATTTCGTGACAAACAACCCATTTTTTGGTTTGACGATAGTTAGCGCCATTTTTGACTACTACCCGTCAGTAAAGTATAGTTGATGCAACCCGCCTTTACAACGTAAAATAATACTAACGATGGTAATTCCTCGTATATTTTGGGTGCCTCGGTACTGAAGTCTTCCTCTTCATCACCAGTTGGGTCGACCGGTTCACGAAGGAAGTTAACAAAGAATACTTCCTCTTCTGGGAACTCACTCTGGTATTCCGGTAACTCTTGTCTGCTTATTTTCCAGAAATTTTCCACGAACCAATCTTTATCATCATATGTAGTGAATCTACGTAAAGACAAAATAATACGGCTTCTAAAATCTGCTGTTCTCGTAATAAAAACACAGCGGAATTAATGTGGGTACTTGTAAAACGCACCTGTCAGAAATCACTCTTAAACATTCATGAAACCAGAGTTTGATAGCCGTCATAATCGATGAAATCTCTTCTCTCTTTATAAACAGAATTCCTTCCCATATACGAGACAGATCCCTTAAGTTGAATACGTAATGGAACTTTGCTGGTGTTGGCAACATTTTTATCTGCATAATTTGAAGCGAAATTAAATATTATTAAGACTGTTTACTTATTGACAAATGCAACGGTGCTGTCGTTACGAACTTTGGTTTGCTGCCAGATAACACGGGTGACCGGTACGAGTTTTGGTACAAAATCCACGATCTTCTTGTCATAGCGAGTTTTACAAAAATGTCCAACACTTATTGTTTCTGAAATTAAACAACTATGATCAGTAAATAAGTTTATTTCATATATATTTGGCTTACAATGCATGCCGAGGAGTCTCCATTTGGGCATAGAAAATGCCTGCAGTTGAAGGCTCCGCTCTATCCTTACATTATAATCGTGCAAATATGTATATGTTACGCTCCAAGACCGAAAACGCTCATAGAGCGAAAAAACAGCTCACAACGCGTTGTGGTCACCGTAAAACATCTACACGTAAAATTCGTGTTAGGGCTCTTATGAAAATGCTCACGACGCGTTTTGGCAATTACAGAAAGGCCACATAGCCAAAATTCGTGTCGTGGCCGTCATGTTATACGACCATTACATACTTTGCCAATGAAGAAAAGCCATGACGCGTTCTGAATATTAGTAGCTGTAACCATATCACGACGGACCAGAGGGCCAATTCACGTTATTTTAAGACGCGCCGATGCAGTTGTAGTTTAGTTCAAGTTTGAGTGATAAACGGTATTCTAGTAATCTTTGAACTGCGCGCAAGCTGCGCGTGAACTGTACGGCAACCAAACTCTACCAAACTTACTTATGGTGTACCCATATGAGAGAAAAAATATTACTCACTAAATAATTGAATAGAATCTGAATATGACGTTAATATAATATTAAAATAATACCCCAGTACAGATTTTTGTGCTTTTAAACTGTCATTTTGAGACGTCACAAACGAATAGTAGAATACCGATCATGTTGCGTTCCGAAGCACGCACCAAAGACGCGCAACAGTAGAATGCCGTTAATGCGCTCGCGTGACGCGAACTTGACGCGAGCGTGTCTGACAGCGGTAGAGAATACGAAAAGCGTTGTTTTGATCGAAATTTAACTGCAACTGCACTGCAACAGCACTTCTTTAGTTACGTGAATAAGCCCACAGGTTGTAACTTATCGGCTCGAGTAAAAAAAATCATAAATAATAATTTGTACTTACTTACAGTGTCATAAGGTTAGTCAGAATTCGAAAACAGATATTTTAACGACTTCTCACTAAAACCACTGAGTTATTATTACTACGTAGTAATATTACTTCAATGACTAAAACTAACTAATATTCAATTGAAAATCGCATTGTTTAGGTGAGCACCAAATATCAAAATTACAATAATACCTAACATAATATTATGTATTATCGTAGGTACTAGCGTAAGGTAAAAATGTTTTATTTTTACTTAAAATACTGCTATTTAGATAATATTATTATTCTTGTCTAAAATAATGCGCCAAGGGCATCAACTGAATACACCGATTTTCGACACAAAGATTCACCCATATAAAAAAATACATTCGCGATCAGGATGCAGTAGGTATGTTGCTAAATTAATTGCGGAAATGTAGACTATATTACCTGTGTCTACAAGATGATTGTTTAAAAAATACGGAGCAATGACATGAGATTAACAAATATAATTTATGAACTACAACTATAATAAAATCGAAAAGATCAAAAGTCAACTTAAGTAAGACATTATGATAAGATGTTCTATAAAAACTAGGAAAAATCATAAAAACCTAGATACTAATATCTAAACCTACCTACTTTGCTTATCTCACTAGATGTTAATGGGGTCGTTGGTCGATGGTGCTTGCCTGCCTCTATACTATCATAGGAATGGTCACGCAATAGTCGCATTGCTAATTAAATAGAATCATATTTTACCAAATATTTTGTCCATCGAGGCAATGCTCGGAAGTGTACAGTTAAATATATTAAACTGTCTCTTCAAACGCGGAGGAATGTCGTTACGACCACCACCTATAATGATTTTAAAACAGGTTTAGGAAAATCTGCTTGAAAAATAATCATCTAGATCATAGATATCCGAGGGGTATGCCTTCATTCTAAAGTTAAAAAAATCTGTCGCCTGTTTTTGTCTTATGGTTTTACTCACACAAAAATTAAAGAAATAGATACGGCACACATGATACTTTTTCGCACGCACACAATAAAATATGCGAACTGACCAAAAGTAAGCGATGCATTAGTGGTGTGCTACGTTGAAATTTGAATATCGATAATAATTGTTACTTGTTCTTACGAAATTAACTATTTCATTATTACTAACATTTGCATAATAATATAAAATATTTTTTTTTTTTTTTTCTTAAGAATACTTACAGCTAGGATACAGATAGTTAACAGTTAGTGACTGAAGGCCAATTAAAAGTTTCCACAAAGTTTGGTAATACATATCTCCATAATAGGCTAATTGAAGAGATTGTATAGTTTTTACTAATCCTTGTTGTTTGAAAAATATTTAAATAAGAAAGTATAACTGTAAACCTGTTTTACAAGAACAAAAAAAAAAATGGAGAAAAGTTTCTTGATTTCCGGCGCAATTTCGTTTTAGGAAAAAGATAATACATAATTCATTTTATATCACAGTAAACTGATAGATCCAACAGTAAATAGTGCGCTCGCCAGTTGCACGCTCATATAAAGGTGCGTACGGATAGAGGCAGCCTCGGGGTGCGCAGCCACGCCACGCACGGCTCGTGAAGGCACGCCTCGGGCTGAGGCGCGTACGCACTTGAGGCAACAGGGCGAGCCGTGCGTGCCTCAGGCGAGGCTGCCTCTAATCCGTACGCACCTTAACATGAAATCATAGTTGGGGGTCATCCATAAAGTACGTCACACTAATTTCTTAATTGTTGACGTGACGTCACATAGTTTGCAATTTTACATCTAGAAATTATTAACTTAAAACAGTAGTTCCGAAATGTGAATGATATTTAGCAGACAATACTGACAGACAAAACATTAGTGACAACATTCGATGTGTCAACATCTTTTACATCGAATACATATTGTCATAGAGACATCTAGCATGATATAGCTAAATCACGTAAAAAATGACAGCTTTTAGCTTTTGCTATTCATCGCTAGGAAAAAAGGCGGGGCTTGACTAGATGAGGGCAGACCTGAAGTGGGCACGGTGTAGCTTGAAAAAGTGTCACGCATCTTTCTATGGGAAAATTCGATAACGCCATCTCCTCTGTTATACTTACTTCGTGGTCCTAATTTATAACTAGCTATTGCCCGCGATAACGTCCGCGTAAATGTCGGTTATCGCAAATGCAGACGAAATCATGGAATACAAAGTAGCCTATGTCTTTCCCCAGGGTTCAAGCTATCTTCATACCAAATTCTGTAATTGTAATGGACAACGCGTCTTACTACAGCGTTCAAGTTGAGAAGAAGCCAACTATAGCAAGCGTCAAAAGTGAAATGCGGAACTGGTTGCTGCGCCACAATGTAGAATTTTCAGAAACTATGACAAAGGCTCAACTGCAACCGCTTATTAATAATACACAAATAGAACCCGTGTACAGAATTGACGAACTCCTGAAAGCCCATGGACACACTGTTCTGCGTTTACCCCCGTACCATCCAGATTTGAACCCAATAGAGCTGGCCTGGGCTGATATTAAAAACAACATGGCCCAAAAGCATATTAATTCTTCTCTAGACAAAAAGAAAAACTTATTGAATAAATTGTTTTCGGAATTCACTGCGGAAAAATGGCAGAGATGTGATGACCATGTCCAGAAAAATGAAAATAATTACTGGGATCGCGATAGCAGGTTCGTTAATATTATCCATCCATCTATATACATAAAAGCGAAAGGTCATTCACTCACTCATCACGAAATATCGAAAACCGCTTGACGTATAAAGATGAAATTTGGCAGGGAGGTAGTTTATAGTTAGTAGACTTTATTTTCAAAATTTCACGAAAAATAAAAACATCGTAAAACATACATACACACTGTTCGATGCTCCCCTAACAAAAGTGGACTTTGTCCGTGATCTCGGCATTATCCTTGACTCAAAGCTTTGCTTGGACTTGCATAGCAAAATAGTTATTAAAGCGTATCAAATTTATGGATTTGTTATGCGCTCTACATTAGATTTTAAGAAGCCTTCTTCATATAAGTATTTATCTATATAAGTCTCTCGTACGCTCGCAACTGGAATATGCCGTGTCCGTCTGGAGTCCTTATTATAAAAAATACATTGAGGCAATTGAGTGTGTTCAGCTGAAATTCCTACGCACTGCATTTTCGATGCTTTGGATATTATTTGCCATATCAGGATTTACTTAATAAGTACAATCTCACAACACTTGAAAACAGACGTAAGTACATGGAAGCCATGAATCTGTATAATATTGTTAACAATAAATTTGACTGCATTGAGTTAACTAACAAACTATGCTATGTTGTCCCTAGAACAGTGTACAAGCGAAAGGTGCGCGCTGGCAAACTATTTTCTACGCGTACTTGCCATTCTAACACCGGTTTGCGCTCACCTGTTCGCAGAATTATATATACCAACAATAGGTCTTTTGAACACATCGACATCTTTGCATGTTCTCCCAGTAAGTCTTTTACTTAAGGAGCTCTCTTGATTTATGTGAAAATTTTGGGTAGACATGATAGTTAAGTTTAGCTTTTAATATTATTATGTATTATTTATTACTCTAGCGTTTAATCATTTTATACTGTATTCCACAGTCAATCTGTGAACAGCGTTGTGGGCTACAATATTGTTCAAATGTTATGTGTATTTATTTGTCTAAATTGTATATTGTAGCTGTTTGTTGTTCCATTTGAATAAAAATAAAATAAAAATAGACGTCCGCTAAGAACGGATTTTTCGACAGGGCCAGATTAAGGAGGTCTAATGGCTCTCGCAAGTTTGTATGAAAGTCCTTCATTTTTTGTGCTACAAACTTGAAATTTAGATGGAGGGTAGTTTGTAGCTATTAGAGGTCCGTTAGGAACGGATTTTGCGACAGGGCCGGATTAAGGAGGTGTAATGGCTCTTGCAAGTTTGCATGAAAGTCTTTAATTTTTTGTGCTACAAACTTGAAATTTGGCAGGGGGGTTGGTATAATTAGTAGACGTCCGCTACGAATGAAGTTTGCGACAGGGCCGGATTGATTTTGTATGAAAGGTTTCATTTATTTTTGACTACCGACCTGAAATTTAGCAAGTCTAAGAGTTTATGAGTAGGAGACATTCACTAAGAAAGAATTTTGTGACAACCTAGATTTAGGGGTCTAGCAAGTTTATATATAAATCCTTGGCTTTATTGTACCTGAAAATTGGTAGAGATATAGAATATAGTTAAGACATGTCAGGTAGAAACAGATTTTACGACAGGGCCAGTTCAAGGGAATATAATCTAACTCTATGTGTTCAATAAACATTTATTGATGCCTTATAATAAAACAAATAGAAAATGCCTACAACTAAATGAAATTCAAATGAATCCTGACGTTAATATTTTTTATTACAACAACATTTACGTAGGTTATTTGTTTCATCAAGTTGTATCTCAAATATTTCTTTTTATTTTCCGCTGGATACCACTGTGACGCTTTTTCGTGGTTAAAAGTATCTTATAATACGTGGAACCTGGTATTCACATACCACCATATCAATTACCAAATTCCAGACAACATTTTATACATTTTTGTTTATCACACATTCACCATCGATTTCTGTAAAACTATAGATTTAATTTTCGAAAGCTCACATTTAAAATCTTTACTATCCATCCCCTCTACAAACATACTCGTACAACTGGTCCGGGAAGACTTCTAAAAGTTTTCTCCGCGGCACACAGGCCATCCAGGACCGACCACGTACGGCAGGCGAAAGTTGTGGGAACATCACCTACCGCCACTGAACTTCGTTTAACCCAGAACCACCTGGCACTCGGAGCGATTTGCAGTAGCCTAAATGAAAAGCACTCAATAGACTGTGCTCCCGAATAGGCCACTGGAAACAACCTAACAAAATGGGGGATTTATAGATCCCATCTGATACCCAGTGTGAGTGTGGTGCACCTGACCTGATAATGGCCCACTCACTACAGTGCCCTACGTGACATAAAATAGGCATTTTCTGTTGACTAGTTTGCGTTAAACATCATTAAACTATCGTCTATATTATCTTTATCTATCTTCATAACCACCCGGACGCAGTCGCGGGCAACAGCTAGTTAATAATAAAATTGCAAGACTCTGATTCAAGTTCGGATGGCGAAATGGAGGATGAAGTTGATAGCGAAATGGAAGATGAAGTTGATGGCGAAATGGAAGATGAAGTTGAAGCAGACTCTACGTCAGAATAACTTTTGTTAATTTAGTATAAAACAAGTCCTGATTTGAATTATAAGTTTAGTTCTTATTCATCACCTGCCTATATTTCGGTTATATTTAATTAACTAAGTATGATATATGATATAGAGTTAAATTAAATGAAATATTTAGGTATTCTTATTTAATTAATTTTCTATTCAATTAAATAATTAAAGACTAAGACTGGCGTGCCTTAGAACTGTAAACTGATCGTAAGATCTATCCAACAATATCGATCTCATGTGAACTCATGCCTCGCACCGCTCGACCTCGCCGCGAGTTTGACCAATACCGCTGTACCGCGCCTTAGGAAGCTAGGGCTTCAGCGGTATTGGTCAAACTATAGCAGTAAATTTTAATATAGTTATCATATACCTGGATGAATCATGGCACCGAACATCTGAATGTCGGCTATGGTAGTGAATTCGCCTGGTTTGTCCAAAGAGTAGAAACCACCCGCTTCCATCATTTGTCGTACAATTTCATTTGTCACCTAAAACAAAAAAATTTAGATGCTTTATCAGATATTGCTATACTATTGATGCGTGACACTTTTCATGGTCAGGTCCCTGCCTACTTCTGGTCAACATCATCTGCCTAGCCTATTCCCACGTATTGTCTTGTTTTCCATAAAATAATTTGTACTATTATTGTTTTGCAATAATCGTAACCCCCTCATAATATTTACTTGCACTATTATCATTTACACTAATAACGCTTGTCATATCAACTTATTAGTCATAACTTTTATTTGCCATAAAATAAGTTTCAATAATAATATGTCATAATCATTAGTTTCTAGTTGTTAGTTAGTTATCATTAGTTTCTAGTTTATTTTACAGAATTATATTACGCCGATTTACAAAATAACTTCTTGCTATTGGCCGAAGCCTCTTTTAAACTTTATAATTTGCAAACTATTAATTTGCCATATTTTACGGAATATTACTTATTTGGTCACAAATATATTATAACCGGTTACTTGGTAAGCACTTTCAATATTATATTAAAATAATACTTATCATAAAAAAACAATATGTTGTGCTACAAAATTTAGTGAAATAAAATAGAAAACCGCCTTCAAAAACTAATAAGTAATAAATAACTTTATCACAGAACACACATTACTTTCGGAAGTCGGTGGCGGTGGCTTTTCATATTTTTTTTTTTTTTTAAATATGTGGGGACATTTTCACACACGGCCATCTGACCCCAAACTAGGGAGACCCTGTACTATGGGTGTCAGACCGCTGATATACATACACAAATACATTTTTTTTTTGTAATTTGTAAAAATATTAGTGCTGTAACCACACAACGCGGGAAGGCAAGCGTGCCGCGGCAGCGGCCGCCGAGCGTCAGATTTCCTCTTTAGCAAAGGAAGCACGTAGGTATGGTAGATTATAATGAATAAATGTTATGGAAAACGACATTATTGGAAATGAAAAATATAGCAAATAAATAATTTATGGATTCAAATTATTATGGCACTTGATTGATTATGATCAATGAAATTAGTGAAAATGATTTTATGTAATTTCACGATTATGACAACTGAAGCGTTATTTCTAATTAAATTATGGCAAATACAAGTATGGTTTATAAAACTATTGCATTTTAAATTATGGCAAACATTAGTAAACCCTATTTCCAGTTGGGGCTGGCTTCCACTATAACCGCAGTTGAATATCAGTGTTTAACATAAAGCGACTACCTGTCCGACCTCCACAACCCAGTTACTGGGTAACACGATACCCCTAGGTAAGACTGGTTGTCAGACTTTCTTGCTTCTGACTACCCATAACGACTGCCAAAGATCTACGAATGACAGTAGTAGTAGTTCCCCGGATAAGCTCCTTCAAATAGAGCTCAACTTCTACTACATTATTGTGCGACAAGTTCAACTTGTCGCGTACGGTACGATACTGCAAACACGTAGAGGAAATAATTTATTACAGAAATTTTGTTCACTGGTAGAACGTATTGCAGTTGCGAAATTTTTGATCGTGGACGTAGTTATAACTCTGGCATGTATGTAGCGCGTCATGTTCCCCCCTCCCCCTTTACGACGTTTGGTGCTGACCATCTCGTTGTCACCAACAAACTTATCGCCTCATCTTTATCATTTCATCATTACCTGATCACCCCAGTCGTTCACCACAGGCATGTTTATATCGTCTACGAACACAGTCATCGCTCGTCCGCCGGGAGGTCCATACGTCGTACCAACTCGCTTTTCCACATATGACTCGATAATTCTCTAAAATATAAAACAAAACTAAAAGTAATTCGATAATTTATATTTTTTTTTTTTTATTTATTTTTTTTTTTAATTTTTTTTTTTTATTTGTTCAAGATCTAGACAAAACATAGGTAGGTTCATAATAACGGCACGGTTTGTCGGCAGCACGAAGATTGGCAGTTTTGCTCATATAACAATACTAAAAATGTTGTTTTTACAAACATATGTTCGTGTGCTGATAAAGCTTATCTAAACTTATTATCGCAAACCCCCTTTGGGGTAGGCCTTTGTTCAACAGTGGACGTTTTCCGATGATGATGATCCGCTGGGGGCGCGGGCCGATCACAGTGGTTTCGGGTTTTGGCGCACCAATGGTACGCATACAATGAATCATCTGTTTAACGACCCGTAAACATCTTTGAGACGTCATAAGTTATGTTTTTTTTATATATTTCGATATTAGGGCTTTACGATAAAATAAAAATATACCTTATTAATTCCAATTGCTTTTTTTTTCATACACAAAAACATTAAATACTCAACTTTTTGGTAACATGTGCCACAAAAGTCGGTTTATTTTAAAATACAGAGCAATTACCTACACATTTTAATTTATTGATCTAATGTTAATGATGCACTGACCTTTGAAAATGAACTTCTCGCAATCTAGTAAAAGAAACCTACGGCAAAAGTACGTATCATTTATGAGAGAAAAGGATAGAAAATGCGTTGAAGCGAGTAAATGTAAAGGTTAGAACAGAATAGACTTATTATTCAACATGATTGTATCCGTTGGACACTATAGTGTCCGCGAAACAGGCGACGGTCTTTTCTCCATGAGCACTGAGGTGTCCAGAAATCAATTCAGCGGTGATGATAATGGAGCGTCGCTTATTACAAACGTTGCTTACACGCGGATTTCACATTATTGTGTTATATCACTAATCCTAGTAATCCTGGGTACTTAAATAAGCTAATTCTAACTGCCGATCCCATTAACCTACTCGTATATTCAGTAAAAGCTAGATCACTACTGATGATAGACAGTATGTTTATGACAGTCCTTGAAAGGCGTCTGACAATCATCAATAACGGTTATCTTTTTGACGGAAACAATAGATATAGGGGTGACCCTCCAGTGTGTTTCATTACAACCAACATCACTATAGACAACGTGATTTTTATAAAAACTTCTATATGTTTGAAGCATTAAATGACTGGATTTCGTTTTATTTACTTAAAATATAAAACTCAAGGAGTAACACTGGAGAGTAGGAATTGGTGGATTGGTGGTTGGTTGGAATTGGTGGGGGTTTTTAGGGTTTAATTATAAATATGTATGATGGTCTGTAAGGTATATATGTTGTGGGTCCTTTGTTACCCGAAATAAATGATATTATTATTATTATTATTAAACGTAATTAACAGTTTAAAAATCAGGAAGTCTTTTATTTTTTTTTATTATTATTTCCTAGCGGGATCACTAGTTGTGATAACTCTTACTATTTCAAAATCAGTACTTTCACTTGAATTCGACATGTTTTATGGAGATTACAAATAAAGTGTATTTTAAAAGCAAACCATTTATCCCGACATTTCGGCGGATAAACAAATCTGTTACCATTAGTAACCGTTCTATCATACAAAGTATAGCTGTCAACACTTTATTGGACACATACTTTGGTTTTTTATACAAATAATTATCCGTAGTAAGCCATAGACTCTACCATTGATAGATGACCGGTATGATTTCATAATCTTTGATAAATTATTGGGATGTTATAAAGAGAGATAGGTTTTCCAATCACCAGTATGCCAAAATTGGAGATAGAATAGGTTATTGGGTTCGGCCGTATTATTGCAGCTCAAGTCGGGACAATCAACAAGTCGATGGATACCTAAATGCAATTAAATATAGAATTATTGCACTTACTTGGAACAAATTAGGCGTCGTAGCAGATGAGAAGTTTATTATTTTAAACAATCTCACTTCGTTATCATATTTCATCATATAACTTTTTAACATGACAGTCTTAGCAGTGCCTTGTTCGCCAATCAGAAGCACCGCCTTGTTCTGTTTAGCGATGGTTTCGATCAAAAATGAAATGCACACGTTATCGACATTCGGCACCAAAATTGAAGCATACTCCGGTATACTGTCATGTGGGTAAATGTAAGGTTCAACACTCTCGGACCTGGTAAAATGATCATGAAAACACCACTTACAATGAATTACATTAACTAATATAAAACCTATTTCAGCAAGGGAGAATGCGTAAGGCGCTGCGCAAACTTGAAGACTTCAGCATCTTCAGTTTGATACAAGCAAGTGGCGATTGCGCATGACGAGAACCTCGTAAAAGCTGAGAAAGATAAGGCCAAGACTCGCAAGGTTGTCGACATATGGGTTGTGAGTATAGCAGTCATTGTGCAGATAGTCGTGACCGACAATGGTATAATTGCCAAGAGCTTCGACCAGCACCTGAGGAGGCTTTCGTTGGGCAGCTGAATAAAAGGGCTTCGTTCAGAAAATGGTACTTCTGGACACCTCGATTCCTCTCTCTAGAGCTCTGACCACCGGTAAGCTTGGACCCTGTTCCTGGTACCGGTGGGCTACTATTTTTTTATATTTTGATATGTTTTCACTTATAGACAAATATTTATAATAGAAATGAATAGGTTTATTCAAAATAAAAAACGGAATAATAGTAATAATAAGGCATCAAAGCTGCTGATATGAAACAATGGGAGGTAACTCTTTATAATGGAGGCCGTGTCTAGAAGTACTGCCTTCTGAATTAAGCCCTTGATCCAGCCGCGTAACGAGAGCCTCTTTAGATGTTGGTCAGAGCTCTAGACTAATAAGCCATCGGCTGTAACAACTATCGGCATAATGATCGCTGAGTCCACATCCGATAAGTCGACCACCTCGCAGGCCAAGTCAAGAGGCCTGCGAGGCCTGAGGCCTCGGCCTTCACGAGGTTCACGTCATGCGGGACAGCTATGCCAACAATCACTGCACGCCTCTCCAATAAATCCACCACTCCAGCAGGCTTATTGACTATGATGGATCGATCCCAATACAATGTGATATTGCTATGTTCGAGAACTGGGTCGGGCACAATGTTTCCTGTTGCTTCCACTTGACCCACATTGACCACCGATCACAAAAGTGTTCGGAATTAGCAACTGGTCACTGAAAAGTCTAATGGAATACATGAGTAACAATTATAAATTTCCATACAAAGAGTAAAAAAAAAATTACGCCGTCTTAAAAAAATAATTTTAATTTCGGAAGTAAAGCTTTGTTTCTGTTTGTTGTTTTGTATTGCAACCGAATTGCGAAATTAAAGTTACTTTTTAGTTTATGTATAAATTTTTGTGCGTATTTCTTATCACCCAAAGAAATTAAGATACGATACCACCAAAAAAATAAATCATCTTTTAATTTTCCACCCTTGGTGGACCAACTTTGACAACATCCATTTAAAAAAAAACATCGAAATCGGAATACCTACACTGACAAAAACAATGCGTGGTAAAATTTAAAAAAAATATACGTGTCGAATTGAGAACCTCCACCTTTGTTTGAAGTCGGTTATAAA
Source organism: Charanyca ferruginea (assembly GCA_947361185.1). Classification (NCBI taxonomy): domain Eukaryota; kingdom Metazoa; phylum Arthropoda; class Insecta; order Lepidoptera; family Noctuidae; genus Charanyca; species Charanyca ferruginea. The sequence continues at coordinate 10,736,750 of OX376058.1, forward strand.
AGTTGTTGCACACATTTACTGCCTGTGTCGCGCACAGGACACTGTTGTTCGGACGGAATGTTCGTAAAAAAATCCAGTGACCAGAAGTAGCAACCAGAAATAGAACCGAAAATGCTGTTGCAACTTTAAACGGATACAGCAACCACGTAGTGTCCTGCGTCGGTAACAGTGTCTACGTTTGCGCAGCGCCTTAATATAAATTTATTCAATATTGTTTGTGAAAACTACACAGCACTGACCAGTGCTCCCAGAAACCGCTAGAGTTAACGGTGTACTCAAAAGGCATGACCCATTCCTTTGACCTGGCGCCAGGCCATTCCATTTTCACGGGAAGCTTAGTCATGTACTCACACATGCGTACACGCATGTCTAATTCCAGCACTGTGCCCAACGACCACATCATCGCAAAGATGAACAACCGCTCTAGATGACGGTCTGTGTGTTGTTCTGCAAGAGGATTATTCATATTATAGAATGTTCTGAAAAATAGAATTATAATTATTGCTTAAGAGCGTGTATTCGATTCGTGACGAAAACTTCATGTTATCGCGTTTTGCCCAGAGCAATATCGTAATGATGTGAGCAATATCGTAATTATGTGAGCAGGTTATTTAAAAACAATTACAGTTTTAGATAGATTAAGTTTTGATTTAGGGGAGTCTACTACAGAGCCAAAATTACGAAAATATTACTACTCTGTATTAAAAAACAATGTTGAAAAAGTACAAAATCGGTTCACTTTGACAATTTTTTTTCACCAGTATTGGAATAAAAACATAACTGATATATTTATTTTATGAAAATAAAGGTTATAATGCTTAATATACAGAATATTTTTCAGTCTGTTATACGAACTCATTTATTTTAAAAAGCACTGTACAAAATCGCGCGCTGTCGTTTGCCGATCAATTTCAATGATTCGTGCTTATTTCGTGCGTTTTTTTTTTTCCTGATGCACATAAACAGACCAGGATTGTACTGCACTAGTATTATACTATTAGTAGTATTGTACTAGTGTGTGTCAATGCTGCTACGCCGTTCTAGCAATCGTTTAGATTTAGAGTTGCGCTAAATCGAATACCATACCATACCTACTACTTTATTAAAAGTTCTGTTAAAATGTATATGGGACATTAAAAGTAGTGTTTTACAATGCGCTAATCCATGATTAAATGTTTGAACAGTTTGGGGAAAATGGCCCTAAGCTTGAGTAAATAACTGCCGATAACATTCACAAATAAAATAAACTATGAACTGGTAAAATGTTGTACTAGTTACTATTCTACCGTCAATTGTAAACTAATTACAGTGATATGATTTATTTACTTACTGCCACCGGGTACTTCAATCTCGAGTAATCCCGCAAGCACGTCTATACATTGTCTGAAAAGAAAGTATCGAATCTTCAACATAAACGCAGATAATAAATTAACTTTTGCCTGAGACTTCGTCCGCGTGGATGTCGGTTATAGCGGATGCAGATAAGTCCCAGTTTCACAGATTAAAAAGTAGCCTATGTCCTTCCCCGGAGTTTAAGCTATATTCACATGAAAATCAGTTCAGGCGTTTCGTCGTGAAAACGTGAAGACACAGTTACTTTCGCATTTATTCGTGTGGATTTTACTGGTTTTTGTATACAAACCTAATATAGATAGCTTCCAGAAGTTTCATCTTAGCGACTAGCTTAATTTGTACGAATGAATGCACATCATCATATACTTTATTGAAAATGTTCCTAAAGATATCAGCCTCCCTTTGGGGAACAGTCCTCAGCCAGCCCTGTGAACATAAAGTTGTCAATATGTCATGTATGACCATAGGACGACGCAAAATAATTGGAAGACTCAACCTACTCCATGGAAAAAAGGCGCTTCTCATGTATAAAAAAAACAATGATTCATTCCTTTTCCGTTTCCGTTTTTAAACGGTTACTTTGATATTTAAACGGTTATTTTCATATTTAGGTCTTAGATAATTACAAAATTGCCGATCTTTATAACGGATGAAAAAAGGCAAGAGATATAAGACGAAGGTGATAGGTGTCGTAAAGCGGCAGATAAAATGAAAGAGGGAGGAAGTATATTTATAATAAAATATGATATAAAATGTAGAATTATTTATAATGGGCGAAGAATGAGGGATGTTAAGAATGTGTATAGGTAGGTGTAGGTTAGTAGTAATGGGTGTAGATGGGTTGATGATGGAAGATTCAGGAAGATGACAGCAGGTACAAACAGGCCAGTCAGGAAGGTGGAGGCAGGACGTGAAGACTTGGACGTGGGTCGACCGCGTGCCGAGAAACTCAGGTCGCCGACTCCGGCTTCAACTCGGCGGACCTTGCGGGCTCCAAGAGTGTAGGAAGGATTGGTAATTGTAAGCTTCCACACAACATTTCTGTAGGTAGCATAGTCCAACCCTTTTTCAATAAAGGCGCGATCAGATATAGCGTTTGGTAAAATACCTTTTACAGGCTCCAGGTCAGCTGCTTCTGATGCTTGTTTGTTTATAGACATAATTTAAGGTAAAATGGATACCTTGGTACTTTGAAGACTTCATAGTGTATGATGTAAATAACTGATAATATTAAAAAGTCTATTATTATTATATTATTATTAAGTCCATGTAAAAATACTTTTGCACCATCAAAAATCAGGGGTAAAGTCCAGTCCTTTTTGTGACACCAAGTTGACAAGCTTTTTTTATCTATCATTTCATTTTCAAATTAGCTTTGAAAGTTTTACTCTATGAATTCATATTAGTGTTTTACGAAAAGGTTGGCAAGGGATTTGAACTTCATAGTGTTAAGAAATGTGTTGAATGTAAGAAATATGTTAGTAATGTAAACATCACAAATCATCCATATTTTTTCCATTATCGCGATAACGCTTAACGCTATAACATATCAGCCTATTGCCGTCCTCTGCTGAACGTAGGCCTCCCCCAGAGATCGCCAACCAACCCGGTCTTAGGCAGCCCGCATCCACCCGCTGCCAGTCAGTCACCTTTTCAAATTGTCGGTCCATCGTGCCGCAGGGCGTTCCACACTACGCTTGCCGAAACGCGGTCTCCACTTTAAAGCATGTTTGCTGCATCTAGTCTGGCAATACAAAACAACAAACAAAAAGCCACCGCCACCGACTTCCGAAAGTAAAGTAATGTGTGTTCTGTGCTAAAGTTCCTTATCACTTTTTAATTTTTGAAGGCGGTTTTCCTTTTTTTGAAAAAGCTTTTTTTGGAAAACATTTCATCATCACCATCATCATCATTTCAGCCGAAAGACGTCCACTGCTGGACATAGGCCTCCCCCAAGTGGCGCCACATTGATCGGTCCCGTGCGACTCGCATCCAGCGGATCCCCGCAACTTTTACCAGGTCATCGGTCCACCTAGTGGGAGGCCTTCCAACGCAACGTACACATTTACGTATATCTAAATCACCATGATCATCACCTCAAGTATAGGTTGCCATTTAAGCACGGATGAAGACAAAAACACCATGCCCATCCGACTGACAGTGGCGGGCGAGGCATTATCCACGTTGTCCGGCTCGAACACCAGCTTACTGTTCTGTGCCATCGGGATGCGGTCTCCGTTGGCCAGAGTCAACGTCTTGTTGTCATCAAGCACTGAATTTAAATTCTCAATCCACACGGCATCCACCGGGCCATCTAGAAATAAAAAATGCTTTGCTAATATTACATGCGCATCGCCTGTACTTTTCAAACCAAAATTTAATAGATTCTATATTCACCTAGGACTATCCAAGTTGTGTCTGACTTCTTCACTTTCAAAGCTCTTCGCCACAAAGTAGAGAATATACCATCAGTCCAGTCATTTGTTGCTACGTCTAAACGCCCAAACATTTGAGGAGCAGTGATGGCCTAAAATAAAAAAAAAGTAGTATATTTCTCATCAGCTAGCAACAATTATTACATCTATACTTCTATACTAATATATTGTATTATAAAGAGGAAAGATTTGTATTTTTGTGTCGAAGTCGCGGGGGAAAGTGCTAGTATTAAATAATTCAACATCATTTGTGGTAGTAAAAGCAATTTACGTAGGGATTTGACTCTATTTTTTGAACGAGGCGAGGCCTGTATCACAGAGGATAGCATTCAGATAATTATAATTTAAAAACATTGTGTGCTACTAATTTAATTTATTAATAATATAAAAAAAGATATATGTCGGAGACAGTTTATTAATCACATTGTGGGTGTTAACTAAATTTGTTATGATTTGTGTTTCTTATTGTTAATTTATGTGATTTTACTATCAATTATTGTCTATTAATTCGAAACATGATTAATTGTGTGTGCACACTGATTTGTGGTTACTTTATTTCGATAATTGTTATCGATGGTTTTATTCAAAACAATTGTTGACACGTTACTTTGAATGTAAAACGAATTACTTTATGAAATCACTATTGTTTATTCATGACAATTATTATTGTGTTATTTGATTACAGATCTTATTAGATTCAGCACATTTTAGTGTTTTGTATCAAGTAAACGCGTGACGCACTTCCGTGCGCATGGGCAGACTTGTATGGAGAGGTTGCAAGGTGGGGGGCATCGCCTTATAAAAGAGCGTGCACTCCGTAAGTATGGCAGTCGATCCTCGGATTCGACTCAGTAAAGAGTTCCTGCTCCCGACAATACTGTCGGTTTACCTGGTACAGCGCTGCTGTATATTCACATAGCTGTATAGGCTTGCTGCTAGCGAGCGATACACTTTGTATTTGGGTGGCTTATGCTACTGTACGAACTATGAACCTTAAGGGTTTGTTCGTTTATCATTGGGTGGCTTATGCTACTGTACGAACTATGAACCTTAAGGGTTTGTTCGTTTATCATTGGGTGGCTTAGGCTGCTGTACGAACTATGAACCTTAAGGGTTTGTTCGTTTATCATTGGGTGGCTTAGGCTGCTGTACGAACTGTAAACCTTAAGGGTTTGTTCGTTTATCATTGGGTGGCTTGGCCACTGTACGAACTGTGGGACCTTAATGGTCTGTTCGATTAACTGTATTGTTGCTGTACCTTTAACTTACTTTATTCCTGTTACTGATTACCATTTGTATTGTGTGTTTCTGTACTAATAGTGTGTAATTGTTTTTACAGGTCTTGTTTATCCCTAATAGGATAATGGGAACGCCTATAGTCCTGACGATGTACTATACCGCTCGGCACTCCTCCTCGATCGCACCTGACGATCCTACATATATAAAAAAAAACAACAAAACTAAAAAAACAATAAAAACCAATTATAATGTAAGTACTGAATACAAGTGTGTATGTGTTTGCATTTTAAAATATTATGGTTACAGAATACCGAAACCAGTGTATGCTGTGCATTTATGTACCTAAGAGATGAGGCTCTTAGGTTTAACACGTTGACTGTCCGTCAAGCAGACACAATAGTTAAACAATCGCAACGCATTATAATGTAACAAGCTGACCCTATCTATCTACCCTACGAAACTACCTACCTACCGTACATACCCTACCTACCTAAAATGTTCTTTATACAAACCTTCTCCTGACAATAACGAACACAAAAAAACCCAAGCCCGTCCCGTTCATCACTACGGCCGCTGATTAGCTTTTTCCCGGTTTGAAGAATAAAATAATGTATCAAGCGTTTTGCATGAAAAAACATATTTTTAAGGATGTCACGATCACAGAAAATGTTGGATATGCTTAAAGAAGATGCAGAAAGACCTGTAGGTTAATTCACGTAACTAAAAAAGTGCTGTTGCAGTACAGTTGCAGTCAAGTTTCGATCGAAACAACGCTTTTCGTATTCTCTACCACTGTCAGACACGCTTGCGTTAAGTTCGCGTCACGCGAACGCAATAACGGCATTCTACTGTTGCGCGTCTTTGATGCGTGCTTCGGAACGCAGCATGATCGGTATTCTATTCGTTTGATGTCTCAAAATGACAGTTAAAAAGCACTAAAGTTTTAATATTATAATAACGCCATATTAATTTAAATGTAATCGATATTTTTATCTCATGTGGCTACACCTTATGTAAGTTTGGTAGAGTTTGGTTGTCATACTGTTGACGTGCAGTTCACGCGCAGCATACGGGCAGTTCAAAGATTACAAAAATACCGTTTATCACTCAAACTAGAACTTAACTGCACTACAACTTCATCGGCGCGTCATAAAATTACGTGAATTAGATCATCATACCATTTAAATGTTCCTGCTGTTTATGTAAAGAAAAGTGTAAATGCTGGTAAGTTAAGGATTTCAGTTGTATCCTTTCGCAAAACACACTTTTAAGTTCTTAAATTAATAAACATTGTCGATATTGCTTTTTTTATCTCAGTAAACAGTGTTGTGGGCGATGTATTTTTAAATACGACGTTTTTTTACGGAGAGGTATAAAAACGCAACAGCTGCAGGCTGCTGCAGTCCTTAACAGTTAGATCGGCAGAGACGGGCCGATCCCTTGGCTCGCCGGGCAACCGACCTGACTCCGCTTAACTTTTACGAGTGGGGTTGGGCCAAGGAACTAGTGTATACGAATGTGGAAATAAACAGGAAAGAAGAATTGATTGAGAGAATTAAATCAGCGTTTGAAACGATGAAACTGGAGATGAAGTTAAAAATAACAACAACAGAAGTGTAAATGATTTTAATTATAATTTTCTTTTAAACAATTCGCCTAGACGACGTATTGCCTTTATCAGAAGTGGGATGTAGAGGGCTATATGTTGAGGAGATTCGTGAAATTCCAACATCCTGTGATCAATGATAAACATACCGGGAATCTCCTCGGGAACGTGGAGACTCTTTTGTTGCGCCTTTTATCTGTAGCGCAGGCCGCCCCGGCAATAAGTCACGCCTCAATGAAATGAATAAGGATTGACCCTGATGATTCTGAAGCAGATATTGAAGGTTGGTGCAGAATGACTGAAATAATTGTGAATAGTAGAAACTGGTGTGGCCCAGAACTATTACTTGTCTTTTTCTCATGAATTCTCTGAAAGGAAGAGCTGCTTCCTGCTTGACTAAACTTCAAATGACAGAAATAATGTGGCCAAAAATAAAGGCAATACGTCGTCTTTACCAGAAGAGGCCATGGTATGCGTGGGTTTGCGGGCGAGGAGATGATAATGAAAGTCTTATTTAGATAATAATATTAAGTAATGTGAACAACGTTCCACCAGGCACGTGAGACGCAAGCGCAATTAACCACATCACTTGACTTCACTGTTACTGTAATCACATTATCACAATATTACAATAATCTCGAAATTGTCACCAATCAATAAAATCAATCAATACTAGCGTTTTGTTTCGCGCTCTCGATCCAATCTGACGTTTGATACTCGTTTTGGCGCGTCGCCTTCCCAGTGCCTGGTGTTACGTCAAGCTGACAGCTGTCACAGTCGTTCTTTAATCAACATAAGTTTGCGTTGTCAAACCAATTCTTATGACGCGCCGACAAATATATATTATTAATAAATGCTTATTTCCTTAGATAAAGTCAACTTGAGCGAAACCGCGGGCACAGCTAATAATATCATCAAAATATGAAAGGAAATACCTTGGGATTCATTCTATTTTCCCTGTGTGGTTTCCCGAGCTCAGTGAGCGCCGCCATTAGCGCGTGTATACAGGTCGTCTTGCCTGAGCCGGTCGGGCCCATCGTCATCAAGCCGTGCCTCACCAGTGATGTTTCGTACAACTGAATGATCTTCAAGTTCCAATCCGGGTGATTGACAAGATCCATGCGTTCTGCTACTATTACTATATTTCGTTGCATTTCCCTAAATACACAAAACAAATACAAAATCGGATTACCTAACAACATGACATAACCTTAGGCCGCATCATCACTTAAGATCAGGTGAGTTGCGGTCAAACGCAAGCTTATAACAATATAAATAAAAAATATGATAATAAAGCTGAAACTAAATTTCTTTTTTAAGCATTACAATTAGAAATTAGCAATGGCGACGGGTCAATGTCCGTAAAAGGGAAGCTCAAGTAAACATTGCTTAATTTATTAGAAGGTCCAATTTTTCAGTGGCGATAGAGTAGCATTGGTTCCAAACTGAAGGGAAGCCGGTACGAATCGACCAAATATTGAGTCAACGCCATTGGCAAGTTGAATTACCTTTGAACAGTTTGAGTAAGCTTCATGCCAGGGAACAAATCTTCAATCAATGAAATAAACAAAGGTTCGTCTTCGTCTACTAATTTAGACACATTCATTTCCCTGAAAAGTAATGGCATTACTGTAGAAATCCATTCAGGTCATTTGTCATATTGTAGGTACATACATTTAGTTAGATGTAATCACTCACTTCAGTACTCTCATCATGATATTCTCCTCAGTGTTTTCCGGGTTTGCCCGTTTCTGCGCGCCCATAGTTCGCAACACGGACAAAATATTCCGCAAGCCAAAGTCATAATGCACCTGCTTCGATAGCTGCTCCTCGCAAAGCTTGTACAACGTAAAAAACTTACGAGCTGTAACGTTATTGATCGATTGCAACTAAAACTGCTTACAACGCTAAAGTCACAGATACAATGTTCTCTAGACTATTTCAATGGGATGAGTACTTAGAAAGCGATGAGTACTTAAAAAGCGTCATTAGTTAATCAGAGACTCGTAATGGTGATTATGGTGACTACCAAGGCTTATAAAACCAGTAAGAGTTATACCTAAAATGATGTTTTCTTTAAAACCGCAGCTGGCCAACTTGACACGAATAATAATCTGTCTGTCCGGGACCATCATTGCAACAGAGCGGAATTGAATCTTCAAATTTTCAGGAAGCTCTTGACGTCCAGCATAGCCAGGATTCATGGTGATAATGAAGGCGAACTCCATATTCAAACTTACGTTGTCACCGTCACTACCAAAGCAAGTAATATTTTAAACAAATTAGATTTTAGGACAAGATCGTTTTAAAAAGGTGGTAATAAAAGCTCTGAAAGAAAATTTAACTATGAGCATCTTCTGTCGCCCCTCACTACCTCCATTGCTGAAGCTTGAAGGTACTCTGGCCCACACTGCAAAAGAGAAAGCAAATCTATTTGCCTCTCTTTTTGCAGAATCTTCGCATCTTGATGCAGGAGATGCGACTCCTCCGACTTTGCCTGGCAGCACGACTTCGATGTCTGATACTCGCATTCGCCAAAAAGAGGTTCAGAAAGCATTATGCAATCTTGATGTAAATAAGGCCAATGGATCAGATGGTATTCCTGCTATTGTTCTGAAGACCTGTGCACCTGAATAATCTCCTGTGCTGACGCGCCTCTTTCGGCTCTCTCTCTAGTCTGGATTAGTGCCGAAGTCATGGAAGCTTGCCAACGTGCAGCCCGTGCCCAAAAAAAGGTAGTTTTGCCGATCCTACTAACTACAGGCCTATCTCAGTCACGTCCATTCTCTGCAAGACAATGGAGCGTGATCTCAACAACAGGCTCCTGGCGTACCTTGATGCTAATGATCTCCTCAATGAACCTCAGTACGGTTTCCGCCGAAATCGGTCCACTGGGGATCTTCTAGCGTACGCCACTCACATCTGGAGTCAAGTCATCGAGAAATATGGGGAGGCACTTGCCGTCTCCCTGGACATCTCGAAGGCCTTTGATAGGATATGGCATTATGGCCTAATTAGAAAGCTTCCATCTTTTGGCTTGCCAGCTGGTTTCTGTGTATAGATACCGGATTTCCTGAGAGATCGTTCAATATGAGTAGTCATTGATGGCTGCTCGTCTGATCAAATGGCTATAAATGCCGGGGTCCCTCAGGACTCGGTACTCTCTGCAACTCTTTTTCTGCTGCCTATCAACGATCTGCTGAAACCCGGTACCATTGGGTACGCAGATGACAGCACGGTTGTAGAGAGTAACATATCCAGCGCACGTGCCAGTGCGGCTGAAATCCAAACTCACAGGGAGTCCATGGTCGACCGCTTAAAGTTGACCCTTTAGTCTCCGATTGGGGCGATGCCAATCTGGTCAAGTTAAATGCAGCCAAGACCCAGGCGTGTCTTTTCTCTGCCAAGAAGAGGCATTCCAATCTGGCTCCTGCTTTCCGAAATGTATCCGTTCCGATCACCGACCATCTCTTGAGCTTCTTGGCGTTACTTACTGTACTGTTACTTGCTTACTGAGTACTGTTCGCACCTCTGGGATGTATCTGTCAAGTACCAGCTGGAGGCGTTGGAAGTTATTGAAAGACGTGCCAAGAGGCTCATAGACAAGGACTTCTTGGTTAAGACTAAGCTCCAAAGCTTTGAACACCGCCGCGCCGTTGCCAGCCTATCGGTCTTTTATCGGGTACATTTCGGAGAGTGTGCTTTGGAATTGCACAACTTAATTCCCCCATCACCGGACGAGCAGGGATACGGCGAAGCGTCACCGCTATACGGTTGAAGTTCCATGGTCTCGAACCAAGCGCTTTGCTTCCACATTTATTGTGCGAACTGCCAGACTGTGGAGTTCACTGCCCGCCTCTCTATTCCCCGATACATATGATCTGGGTATCTTCAAGGCACGAGTGAACCGGTTTATCTCGGCAAGCGTGCTTCACCTTAGGCCGCATCATCACTTAAGATTAGGTGAGTTGCGGCATTCTCAAAATATGAAATTTACTGTTATATATATACTCATTTTTCGAATTTTCGACCACTTACATGCAAATACAAATAAAGAAACGACCGAATAAAATACTCTGTAAATCAATACAACATTTTATATTATCAGTTCTTGAAAAATTAAGTACGGTCGACGGAGCCCCCGGCTCAGAGTGATGAGTGAGAGTGAGTGAGAGTGTGAGTTGATGGATATCCCCTTCTGACCTAACATGTCCGAGTCGGGACAAACCTAATTTATTACTGTGACAACATCACTCGGTCTCGGAAAACCGAAATATACTTATATACACTTGAAGTACCTTGCGATTCGCTTATATTTTTTTGTTGTTTTTTATGCCGATGCCTAGTTTTTTTAACCATTCGTAAGGTACAAAAAAGTTAGCTTGGTCCACTTGACTGAAAAAATAGGTATGGCCAAAATAACAAGTTCCGCATAGTCAGCTTCGGATGTAACCTGTACACTATCTAACATAATATTGAGTTCAATATGCCACAGAATACAGTCCCTTATCATTTTGATGTGCAGTTTGTCCGTATCACAGTCAGATACAGAGCACTGACACAGGGAAAGCAACAAGCTTGAAAGAAAATAGTTTACTCTTAAAGTTGACATGACCTGACCAGTTCACGAACGGATGGAAATATCCGATGGCAGTGTCGGCCCTTCGAAGGAATCATTCCATCCAACATTTTTCCACCCTTCATTCGAATAAAAGTTCCTCCCAGACATCAGTCTGCCGTTTCAATAATGTAGAAATTTTAGCACGGTCACGTGGTTGTAGTAGATTGCGTCCATGATCTCTCGTGCGAAAATATACATAGTAACACCACGCTGCACCTCAAGATCGACTGAAGGTACTCCTGTGAATAACAGAAGAGCTTAGTACTATCGGTTCTATAAGTTTTACACAGGAATCACATAAGCATTGACTTTGAAGAAATTTACGTCGTACCACTCCTACCGGCCCAAACAGGTGCACTGTAGTAGCACATACAACCCACCTGGGCGCCCTGTGTCCTGACCACCTGGTTATGGGGCTACGTAGCCCCATAAATAATTCAAAATTACAAACCCTCTCTTTTTAGCTTTTTAAATTTAAAGGACCCATTAATTTATATTTATAATTGTAATCCGTGGTGCTTTACGTGGCTTCTCCCAGTTGTAAATGTCCCTTTGTGTCTATTGGGTTAGTTCTGTTCCTTCTCCTGCTTGATATGGAGAGAAGTTGAAAATTTGTTTTTCATCCCTTCTATTCGAAAAGTGTCGTTTTGTTCCTCTCTAAGCGGGAGCAAAGTAGCTCTTTTCTCCACTAGACTTTTTAGCGGGCAGTAATGAGATTTGTATTTGGAACATGAATCGTTCATTGAAATCGAATGCAAATTGTATAAATTACTGGCTGTAAGTGTTGGCTGGGAGCGGTAACTAAAAAAAAAGGAAAAGCGCACGATTTACTTCCCTGTTCTTGTAATCGGTACGGACTTTATTGTATTTTGCAAAAAATATAAATTAGTAATTTTATTGACCTTTTTACATTCATGTCATTTTTTTAAATTAAACTAAATTAATTAATTAAATTAATTACTTAAAAGTGTATTTTATTTATTTTGTCATAGAGGGAAATGAAAAGTAGAGTATATGACTCGAGAGCAAAAATATTTTTCCCTCAGGCGATGTACTTTGGATCCCTCGCTACGCTCAGGATTCTATTTTGAAATCCTTCGCTTCGCTCTAGATTCAAAATAGCGCCCTCGCCGTAAAAATATGATTGTGCTCTTGTCACACAATGCCTATTATCTTTTCTGATTAATTTTGCTAATTTCTCCAGAACTTGTCGAGCGTCACCGGTTTTGTTGATTCTGGTTTTAGGAGTTGTAGTTTTGGGAATAACGTGGCGGGCTTGTCCAAATTAATAAAAAAAGGGTTGTCAAGCAAAATAATATAATAAAATTATACGAATTTACGGTACTTGTATAAGTGCACATATCTCTCTTCTCCGAGATCTTGAGTGATGTTGCCGTAGTAAAAAAAAAAGGAGCTTATAAAATTATAAAATTTCGCTAAGATAAAAAATAAAGCTGTCAAGTAGACGGTTCATATAGTTTACATTTAGTTTGTATACATGACCGGGCAGCTTTCATACTTACGTATCGTGCCCATGATTTTGGAGAGTTTATTTACAAAAATTGTTTCGCAAAATGTTTACATCGTTAAATGGGCTAGATATAGGTAATACCAAGTACCTGATCGGTGCTATTGTGCTTCTGAATACCCAAACGAGTTAATTATTATAAAATATAAAAATCAAGTAACCTTTCTCTTGCAAATGTACCTGAATATGAAGCTTTCCTTCTTCTCTTTCCTGGCGGTGAGACAGATATAGATCTGTTGCGCGGCCACAGACAGCACAGGCAGTTCAATGCGGTTGAACTCATCGAAGCAGCCCCACGTGCCCGACTGCGCTAAACCCTTGTAGATGCGACCCAAGCCTGTCCAACACCATATTAATGAAACACATCACATACAAATGGCATGCGGACTGTCTATAAACAAGCGCGTTGAGCAGCTGTACCTCTGAAGTCCATCTGATCAGAACAGTTGAAGACGATGACGAGTTTCCCGAGTGCGCGGCCCATGTCTTTTGTGGTCTCGGTCTTGCCGGTTCCTGCGGGTCCGGCGGGCGCGGCACCCATGTTCATGCCGATGGCCTGCGATACCGTGATGTAGCACCGATCCGTAAGCGGCGTGATCACAAGCCGCTCCGTTATACCCAGGTATTCGTTCTGTGCACAATTTATTATTTCTCAAAGCATTTGTTGGTACAGACAGCGTCATCAACTGCTAACCCCCCACGCATACAAATTACTTCGGATAGGGGGTAAGCAGTTGATGACGCTGTCTGTACGTAGACCAAACTGTCAAATTTTCCAAATACAATATAAAACTTATTCTTTTGTACTAAAGTTACATTAAATCTATCAACAAAAATTGACAGATTGTTGTAGCTTGATGTGCTGGCCTCTGTACCTACAAACTCCATAGGTACACCATCGTGTACTAGTGCAGAGCAAAAACAAACACTTACTTATGATTTTCAACAAAGGATTCTGTTATCGAATATATTTCTTATCAGCAATATGATCTGGCTTTATTTATTGATCAGAGATAAATTTAAACATGATTGGTTTAGAATTCTTCGCTACACAAGTTACTTATTTTAAAAATCCATGTGTACAGTCACGAGCATAAATATGTATACAGATTGCAAAATTCAAAAGTAATTTTCTCGTGAAATATTCATTACAACTTATAGATAGATAAAACCTATTTTATAGTAGTTTGGGATCAAAAATACCCTACTCGTAACCCCATAACAATTCAATCAATAGTTTAGGAGAAAATCAGTTTAAAATGAGACCAACTGTTTACATGTTTTCACTCGTGACTGTACAAACATTTTTCAACCTTCAATTTCATCTTCAAAGTTCTCCCAGGCCCCGTATTCCACGGCAATTAAAATACTTCAAGGAGACATTTTTGAAACATTTTGCTTGTCATCGTTGGTATTTTGTATGTCATCCCTTGCTGTTATGATATTTATGAATCTTATAATTATTTTGTTAAGCACCTGATAGATAAAGTCGACATCTGTTATCGACACCAAACAGTCGTCATTTTCCTCCAGATAATAAAAACGTGCTTGCTTTTGCCATTCAAAGTCTCCAGGTGATTTAATTCTCATCTTCACAAGATCATCAAAAATATCTCTGAAAACAATAAAAACATGTTGTTGACTTAAAAAGATTACTTTATAAGTACATAATCTTTATTCAAGACGTCATGCTTGTTATACTCGTGTATTGCAAAAATTGTATTATAGTATACAGAGTGTTTCGTAGAATGACCGACACATTCGTGGAAGAATTGTGAGGGTAATATGCTAATTTATAATTTTTATATTTTATTTATGAATTATAATATATTTGACGTTTTGTTCATTTTCAATCATTTATAGACAAGAACAAAAGTTAAACCAAAAGTTATTGCGTGTTATTACAACCACAAACAAAAATAGGTATAAGTGTTAGATTTCGGGTAATTAAAACAAAACATAAATCTCAATTGCAGTGACACTTAAGATATGGGCTTTTGGGTGAACATTAGCCAGTGTGTCGGTCCTTCTACCCAACCCTGTATTTTGATAGCTACTAACCTTTGATGTACATGAATTGTGATCATAGTCTCAATTTGTGTTCTGTCAAGGGGAACCAGATCTTTGATAGTCTGATCAATGAGACCATTCAATAAATCAAGATTTTTCTGATTTGTAATTCTCATAATTAATTTATCCGCCCTAGCTTTCTTTAGAGCATACTCTGCATCGCTTGTCCATAAAATTTGCATTCCCAATAAGCCAGCCTGGAACAATGATTAAATTACACCAATCTATACTCCATACTAATTTTGTAAATACGAAAGTAACTCTATACGCTTTCACGATAAAACGACTGAACCGGTGTTGATGAAATTAATATGAAAATAGCTTGAATCCTGGGGAAGGACATAGGCTATTTTTCAATCCGCGCTTTCGTCTGCACCCACGATAACCGACGTTCACGCAGACGAAGTCGCTGGCAAAAGCTAGTAGCCATATATGTATTCAGGGATAATGTAGCTTCTTATAGCGAAAGAATTTACAGAATTTGATCAGTAGGTCGATTCTGTACAAATCTCGCATCTCACATCGCTATTCACTCTCACTTCGCATAAGGTTCAAAATGACCTTGATATATTTGACGGGTTCGAGTGCGAAGTGAGCGTCGAAGTGACGGGGAAATTACCTTACAGAATAATAATAATATTAGAATGCCACTTCTTACGTCATCTCATACTTTATGTGTCAAATCTCTTTGTCAATTTAATTAAACTCGCTGACACGCTCACAAGGGTGGCGCTAGTGTAAATTCGAATTAATTATCAATCGAGTTTTTAGAATGCCAATCAAGAAACTCACAGCGGATTCAGATTCGAAGTTTAAAATGAGGTCTTACAGAATCATACCCCAGTACTTCCGGAGATAAGCGAACACATATAAAATGTAGTGATAGTCATTACAGTAACACGTTTACCTGACCAGGAAAATTCCAAAATCCGACCAAAAATTCAAACTCTGGGTCTTCCATCATTTGTGAAATTGCAGCTATTATGTTTCTAATCGTGATTATCATTGTACTCAGTAAAGTATTCAACCAGATCTGTAAACATTGTCAACTGATTTATTCTTTCATTTAATTCAGACAGACGGTATAAGCTATAAGATATTATGTGACTGGAATATTTTCCTTTTTCCCTATTATTTTATTTGGTAGGCTCCTACCTATTGACGTATTTTCAGAGTTATTTGGAAAATGTGGGTTTAAGTCGTTTTTGCTAAATTGGTTTTAATTATGAAGTATTTCCTTTAATTTCTCAAAAAGGACCTAAATAACATAAAAAATAATAAAACTGGTATTTAAATAAACATTATTTGTCATCAAGTCTCGTACTGTCACGGTCACTTTGACATAAAGTGATAGAGATAGCACGAGACTCAACGGCAAATTAAAATTGAGTAGCGTTTGAGTATTTGGCCATTTGATTAATTAAATCTCTACTATTATCAATTCTTCGCAACATCTACACGTCCGTATTATTACCTCAACACCTCCCACGCACACTACTGGCATTTCAAGAGGTATACTCTCTCCATTACTAGAGTTCATTACAACAATTCTTTCCTTATCATCGAAATCGACTGTATATATCGCATCGAAGATACTTGGCAAGTGTCCCTGAAAAAACTTTCGCATTAATACACTGACTTTCAGCATAAAACCTATATCTACAAACCTGTGTAACACGCTGTTAAATGATAATAAATAATAGGTATTTATTTTGTAAATAGTATTTAAATAACACGTATTTTTTTAGCCCTTTATTTCTTCTTTGGGTTTACCTATTTCAGTCCTTTTTGCGTTAGGCCGCATACGATGACAAAATCTTCAGCGCTCAACATTTGTGCTTTTTGGAAAACTGAATGCGGGCCGTAGCACGGGGCTATCCTATGCTGTATATCCCATCATGCTCCACCTACTTAGCTGTCAACTTTTCGCCCTGATTAGCTAAGCCCTTTGAGCGGCACTGCCATAAAGGACATAAGTACGAATAAAATACGTTTAAACCTGTATAGAATGGGGGTCCGAAGCCTGTCCGAGAATCTCCAGTAAGACTGGATCGGAGACGAAGAAGAACCTGGGGAAGATGAGTCGCTTGGTCTCCAAGTAACCAGTGAGTGACTTCTGGCAAGCCTCCAGCTGCTCGAGCAAGTGAGGCAGAAGCTGCTTCAGCGAGTCATCTGCTGTGCATGTTTCTACACAGTTCACAATATCGCGCGCACGGTACATTATTTTTACATACGTTTTGTCGATTCCCTGAAACGGTTTTGATTGTTTTGTATATTCTTTTATAACGTTATAAAAATATTTTTATAAAAGGAGAATCGGTTAGAGGGTATTCAGGTACAATGTTAATTGCATGTATCATTATGAAGTCTATCGGTTTTTTTGTTGCTCTTGTGGAGTAGTTTAATTTGGATACAATTGAATAAAAAAGGACACGTTCTGTCAAGTCGTATTGATATACAAGGTGGCCGGAACAATGACGTCCAAAAATAAAATTCCTCTAAAAGGTTCCTCGTATCGTGGGGTATCCGAATCACCCCCATGAATGTTCCGCGACTTTTCATAGTTTTCGACTTATGAATTTTTTCTGAATTTTTGAGAATTTCCGACCTGATTGATCTAAAAACTATTCTAAAAAAAAAAGTAGAAAACATTGTCGAGATTTTTTTCTTGCAACTGAATCTTAATGAGTCGTAATTTTACGCATAAAATTACCAGCTTCGTAATCATTGGGATCAAATCTGTGGGAATGTTGGAAGCTGGTTCTTGGCAACATGCTGTGGCAATCGCTCTGGGCACTACGCAGAGAGTTATTAGTCGACTTCAGGCACGTTACCGCATCGCTAGCAGCATGGCAGAGCGACATGACGGACGAGCTCGTATCACTTCACGCAGCATCGTTAACTACATACAAATTACTAGTCGACGAATTCGCCGTGATGACCGCGATGATGTTGGTTAGGCTTCATAGCTCTTCAAAGATTATAAGATAAGCGATTATGTAGTACGCGTTATCGGCGGAAATACAGACTCGAAATTGTTTATTTTGTGCAACTTTTAATTTTATCTTTTAATCACATTTTAATGTCATGTGGATGTTAAAAGTGCGATGTCATGTGGATGTTAAAAGTGAAAAATCGCGAAAAATCATAAATCGCTAATAGTGGATTAAAAGATAGTAAGGGGATAAGGTAGTGTCTTATGTAGCGGGCGCCGTATTGAATCCCGAGCAAAACGAAGGATTCTGGCATGAACTCCCGAGCGGAGCGAGGGACAGGAATCCTGAGTGCAGCGTGAGATTCATGGTCGCCCATGACGAAGGCACCTTTATCCCCGAGGAGCATACTCTACTTTTCACACCATCTACGAGACAATAAAAAGCAATAGTACTAGAATCAAAGTATTTTAATTTGTGTTCTATTTTTCTTTTATTTATATTCTACTCGTGGTCGCCAGTCGATTGTTCGATTTTCGAACAATTTAGAATGCATGGAATTAGTATGTACCTACTACCTATCGTAAATGTTCGTATGCGATTTCTACTTTAGTTCCAAATTCAAATCACATTAATGACCAACGGGAAATTCAGTACAATATTAATGCCCCTGCTAGACCTCAGGTCTTTAATGACTTACTTTAGGTTAGGTTTGCACATACAATTTGACATATAATTTGACATTGTCGAGCAGTTGGTGTGAAAAGGTCTTTAGTTACCATACCTCACTGACACGGCTGCGGGTTTGATTTCTGCCTAGCATAAATGCATGTGTGATAAATCGGTTAAACATTATATAACTAGAACTTGTTTTTTATTTTATTTTTTGATTTGATACACGCACCGACTAACAAAAACACTTTCAACAAACATAATATTATTTTTTTTTTTCCACGTACGGTCACCAAAGGAGATGAGTATCCATGTCGCCGGAAACAGTTGAAGTTTACTTAGAAACCGATAGGTTTTTATGAATAAAATAAAATACAATTTATAGAGAATAAACAGTTGATTTAATAAAATTTCATTTGAAAGCCCCCATTGGTTTCTAAGAAATCTTTCTAAGAAATCTTTTTAAGAAGAAAGAAACTATTCCTGACGACATAGATACTTATCTCTTTTGCGTACTGTACATTTAGCAATGCTTTCTTAGGCCTTAACATTATCTAAAAGGTGTTTTTAAAATTTCTTTGATCTGATGGACGCATCGACTAACAAAAACACTTTCAACAAAAGTATATTTTATTTTCCACGTGCATTTACCAATGGTCTCTTAGGATTAATTAAACTACTCCGTGGCAACAAAGACCAACATAGTTCATAAATGCTAAGTCAATTTTGTTTGTTGGGTACACTGTCCATAAGTGGTTACCCATTGTTCTTATCTAAACACAATTATCGTACCGCGAATCGTTTAGCCTCCGCCGGCATTTGTTTGGCAATGTCACCTCCAACAAACACTGCCTCCAGATACATCCATAGAGTTTGTACTTGAAGCCACTTCTCCAAGATTTCGGAAGTGCCCACCAGTTTGTTTATCCACAGTATTATGTCTTTCTTAAATGGCGCGTTATATCTAGAATTAGTGTTAGAATTAAATAAAGAAAACTCTTGGTTCGACCAATATCCCATACCTACCACCGTAATTGCATTACATTAGACATTTCAGCAACTTTGTGGTGGAACCCTGGGACCCTTACCTTTCAATCATATATAATAACTAGCAACCCGGCCCGGCTTCGCATGGGCCTAAAGCCTTCCTCGATAAATGGACTATCCAACACAAAAATAATTTTTCAATTCGAACCAGTAGATGCTGAGATTAGCCGGTTCAACCAACCAAACAAACAAACTCTTCAGCTTTATAATATTAGTATAGATGTAGTGGCCCATTCTTATTTTTTAGTCTACAAATTAATCTTGGTTTCTGTGTTGCCATTTCTTAACATTTAATTGTATTTTTCTAATGCTAAGTACCCAGTAAAATGAACAAATCAAGTCAGATTTACCTGTTAGAAGCTAAAGAATTGAGGATCATTAACGAGTCCTCAAGTAAAGTGATGATGTCAAGCGTTTCCTGGGGCTTGATCAAAAGTTCTCCTCTGTTCTTGAAAGCACAGAACACCAGATCGACAACCGCCCAATCCGCTATAGTCTGCTTTAATTTAGCTTCGATGTCCTTCTCTTTTACCGCACTAATACAAATGTCCTAAAAAAAATTTGTAACTAGATTACAGTCAATTGACGCCAGCTTGTCGATATTAACCGCCTCAAAACACAATCAATGATCGCTCGATAGAGGTAATACTGCTATCATGCGCTACAGTAGATCAATCTGAACAGTCGATATACAACCGAGATTAATCTTGTGTTTGCAATCGCAAACACAAAATCATTATTAATCTCGGTTTGAAAAGGCGTGCTTTGCATTGCTACGCATTCAACGACACCAGATTAAAATTGGGGATTGAGATATATTATTAATTAGCGACGATAATCATTCGAACGCAATCTAGTTCTTTACACCTTAGAAGTTCTCTCGATAAACATGACGAGCAATGAGTTGATTTCTCTTCATATTGTAAATGCTAACTCCAAATATCATAAAGGAATAATAATTAATTATTAATATTTATTTACATTATTATTATTATAATTTATTTATTTTCTATACACACAAAGTACATTGACATGGCGCGTGTATAGTTAGGAGATTCCTCTCTCAGAAACCCTGACCACCGGCATGTTGGACCCTGTTGCCCATACAGGTGGGTCACTATTTTGAAAAGTTTTTTTTTATACTAATATTTAAAAACTGTATTTATATGTATACAAAAATAAACAGTTGTGGGTGCCAAGGTACTCCCGAAAAATGATATGTTAACATGTGAGCTCGTACCAGTACCACGCACATATGAACAACAGATCTCTGAAGCCGGCCATACACGGAGACTGCTCGAGCAGTTAGGCATTGATCAACTTACACGGACCGCGCGAGCAGTCATGGTCAACCGCTTGAAGCTGCCATTGATAACTGCTCAAGCAGTCAGTGTATGCCTAGCATCTGCTTGACTCATAATCATCATTTCAGCCGAAAGACGTCCACTGTTGGACATAGGCCTCCCCCAAAGGGGGGGTTTTTGCCATAATCGTCACGCTTGGCAGGCGGGTTGGCGATCGCAGTATGGTTGTTACAAAGGCACAGAGAACGCTGCTGCCCATTCTCTGGTGAGTCCCTTAGTCGCCTCTACGACACCCACGGGAAGATATGGGATGGTGCTATTCTTTATGTCCGACACCATACGGACAGCACGACGAGCTTGACTGCACGACGAAATTTCACCGTGCTGCTGACCGTCTGAAGCAGTTGCGACTGCTCGAGCGGTTTCGTGTATGTGTGTACGTAGAAGACTATAGTTCACTATGCAGTCGCAGCTTGAAGCAGTCCGTGTACCTATGGCCGGCGTTACGGTGACGTTATCTGACGCTTACGCCTTACGCGTCTGACGCTCAAAGTCTCAGCACCTATCGTGTACCGAGCGCTAGGATGTTTACACATCAATAAATGAGAATAATAATAGTATATCAATAATAATAATTGCCACAAACTTCAACTTCCTCCTTGTTTTTCAACAGTGGGGCCTCCATGACGTTTGCCAACGTAAATGACTCAGATTCTACATCCAATACACAATCTGAAATAAGCGCCAAACATAGTATGTAAACACTTATTAAACGTAAGACAATGTAACTAAACAATTATGTAAGTAAATTTTAGTAACTCATCAGATTTTCCAATCTCCTCCAATGCCTTTCTTTCATGGCTTTGTCAGCCATCAATTCCAATAACGGGCATGTTTTGTTGAAATCGTCGATCTTATTCTTCAATTCAATAAAAGCTGGCCAATCCTTCATTCCTCGTGGTAATTTTCGACATCTTTTATTAAAACAGTGATCAATAAATTCTCAGAAACTAAAGAAGAAATATAATTCAACTACCACTACCTACTATTCCAATAATATATATATTTGTATTAACGTTTTTTTATTTGTTTTGTACAAGGTAAGGTGGCTCAATTAAAGTGTTTGCAATTGGCAACTTTGACACCGGTTATCAAATTGGTTTGTGATATCGCCCGATTTGACGACATCAGTCTTTTTCTTGTGCTGAAAAACGACCTCAATTAACTATCCGCTGTAAAAGCGACCGTTTACGCGACATCACTTTGAAGAAATGATCCAAACAAATTAGCAACGTCTAAAATAAACAACTAATAACATTACAGCAAGAAAAAAAATTTTTTTTCCGAATAAGTACGTAACAAAATAAATGCTAACACTATAATTGTGCCACCCTGTATTAATCGATAATTTATAACTTGTTAAAACAAAAATCTACATACACAATAGGTAATTCAAAAAATGATTTCTATTCTTATAATTATGTCAAATAATAATAATAATAATTATCACCCAGACTAGAATTATACCAGTTACGCTCTTGTGTATTTGATAAGAGCGTAACTGGTATAATTCTATTCTGGGGGATAATTATGCGTAAAAATAATTAAAAAGAATACTTCACCATTAAAGCCGATGCACTAGCTGAAATTGGTATCGAATACTCGACAGGACCACGATTATTATGTTTTAAGTTTAGTTTATAAATACCTGAGATCAAATTCAGCCAACTGCGAAACTATTTGCTCAATTTGTATGTCCCCCCACGGTGTTTCGAAATAGCCGTCGATAGAGTTCATAACAGCCAAGTACAAGGTATACCTGTTACGGATAAAACATGACTTAGTTACCTACGTAATACAAAACAAAGAAATACATTCAGATGGAAACCAAAATCTTAGTTTCTTGGGCTACGCAAATCGCGTCAAGGGCTTATATAAAATTATATACTTATACATAAATATATTATGTAGGAATGCATATTGTTTGACCAAAAACGCTTCTTAGGTATGTGCGCGGCATAATGGGGGGTGGGGGCAACGCAAGCCGCTCAACAAGTCAAGTCAACGCTCACGATGGTAGCTTGTAGCTAGTGTCCTTTGTACCGGACTGTCTATGTCAGACGCACATGAAATAAATATCCAGAGATTGGTCGTGCTTTGTTTCGTGATATTAAAACCGTCATTTTTAAAGTTAAACTAACATAGCTTCGGGCTGAGTTCAGTATCAATAACCCATACAAAAAAGCCTTTAAAAAAAGTTAAATTCGGTTGATCTTGCAATAATTTTGTTTTGTTTATATTTTAATTTTATTTTTTCTAGGTTCCTTTATCGATACTGAACCTACCCCTAAGCTATGGCACACAATTTCTTTAACATTCTGTATTTAAGTGAGGCAAATGTCGCCTAAATCATGGCGGAGGCTACGGGAGTACTAGGAAAAACAGTAAGAAATGCAGGACGAATGGGCTAATAGACATTTAATTCGCCAAGAAAACCAAATAAACAAAATTAAATCTAACAAAATTACAATGAAGAAATGATAATTTTGAGTTACATGAATTTCAAAAAAAAATTGTTAAGTGTCCGTAAGCTACTGTCAAGTTTGAGACAAGATGGCACATTAATTATTGTGGACGAGAATTTCTAAGAAACCACTTAAGTATTCGCAAAAAATGCAAATTAAAAAGGCAACTCATTTTAGAGCAGCCTGATATTACAGTATGTAGCGGAAAAAATACTAGACAAAAATCAGAAATTACAGAATGCAAAACCGCAATATATATATTCCTTGATGAAACATCAGCATGACGTTGACATGCATCGTCCGAACCTGTAAGGGCGGTTTGTTTAAAACAGTTAGTTAACGTTACATACGAACGGTTAAAAATTTTATTACTAAGGGCGGGTTGCTTCAACTATACATTAGTTACATTACTGACCGGTAATAGTAAAAAATGGCGCTAACTAACATCAAATCAAAAAAATGGGTTGTTTTACAAAATCGTACGTCAAAAAGTTACTATTACTATTACCATAACCGACCAGTCTACGTAATTTTTTGTTGTCAATCAGCTGCTTCAAACATCAACATATTATGGAATCTCTTTTTGAATAACTTTAACTGACGGATTTTTATGTCATGAAACAACCCGTTGCATTTAACGTACGTTAAACATCTCACGTCATAATAACTTTTTAACCGTCTGTATGTAACTATAACTGACCGTTTGAAACAACCCGCCCTAAGTATGACGTGAGATATTTAACGTTCGTTAAATATAACGGGTTGTTTCATGACATATAAAATATTCGGGCTGCGGCTGCCAGTAGAAAGCAACACTATTTCCCAAAAAAAATGGTCGGGAGATTTTTCTGTTATGACATTTACGGGTATCTGGCAGAGTCACAAGTGACATCTGACAAGCAAATTGTTTATTCTTCTAAGGCTTTGCACGCACTGCGATTAACCGCACGCGTTTAATAACAGGTCTATAACCGCAAGAAAAAAGACACTCTGCTTTCTATAAAAGCGCACGCATTCGTGTTTATTCTAACTGATTTTAAAAAACGCAATTTGCTACATTTTTAGCTCGTTTTTAAAACGCACGGTATTGCGCGATTTTTTTGTA
Organism: Charanyca ferruginea; assembly: GCA_947361185.1. Lineage (NCBI taxonomy): Eukaryota > Metazoa > Arthropoda > Insecta > Lepidoptera > Noctuidae > Charanyca > Charanyca ferruginea. Next base: position 10,761,188 of record OX376058.1, read on the forward strand.
TTCATAGTAATAGTATGGTAGCTCACGTACAGTGGTCAACCGCATTCGGTTTCTGATCTCATAAAGAAATTTTGAGACTGAGTATTTAGAAGACTTTATAAAAGCTATTTTTTGATTACATATGATCTATTTTAATAAACTGCTTAACAAGATTACCTCTATAAATAATTGTAAACCCTAACAAGTTGTTGTCATTAAATCTCACGAAAATCCAGAACATTCCCTAAATGACAGCAAGGGAATGGATGGGAACTTTGAGTATGCCAATAGATAGATAGGTCAATTTTCCGTCAGTTAACGCCAGAATAACAGTACCTAATTAACTTTATAATGGTATGTTTTAATTTGTTTAATTAAGGTTCTAATATGAAACAAAAAATATTGAAATAAAAATATACTTACAATTTGCTCAACAAGTTGAACTCCTTCTTCTTAACATGCAAAGTCGGATAGTCTTTCACTTCCATACCAAATAGCTTTTCACCGTTGGAATACATTTCGAATCTTCTCCATAGTTCATCAAATCGTGATTGGAACAATATTACCCTAGAAATATATTAATATTATCGATAAGTACCTAAGTTTGTTGTTTTCCTTAATAAATACAAATAAGTCTTTCATCATCATCAACCTGTCCACTGAGTTAAATAAGTCTGTATATGCAAATTATTGTAGTATCATAACGACTGTTCAAATGGCTATTGGCGTGGTTTTTATTATTTCAATGGTATAATTATTCAACATTACCAAACATCCTACCATCCAAACATCCTACCATCGACTACAAAACTTGTTTATTTCTTTTCAGTTTTATTTAACTTCATTGTTAATCATGCAATTTGTTTTTTATATTTTATTTAAGGTTCACTTTTTTCGGAGTCGGGTTTTTTTTATTTTTCTAGTTTATTTTCTAATTGTAGATTTAAGTTACCTACGTAAGCGGTCTAATTCTTTAAGAGAATTTTAAACATGTGGTTAATTTAATCTTTTTTATGGTCAAGTGATTGTATTGTTGTTATATTATTACTACAGCGACTCTACATAAATACGAAAAACTTTATCCCAAAAGTCAGAACGCATACGAATTTCAAAATACCGATTTCCGTAATTCCGTAGAAAAAGTACAAAGATACCGACAAGTCTTGTCGGTATCTTTGTACTTTTAGTATTTAAACCAGTGTTTATAACATTGCTCATTAATTGAAGTATGAAACTAATAAAATAAGGTCGGACATGCCTTGCTAACTAACCAGAGCCTCTACACTTACTCTCTTTATTTCACACTTAGTTAAGTTATCGATTGTACAAACCTGTCGCTAGCTTCCCGAGCCGTGAGACCGGGAGTCATGGGTCCAAACGCGTCAAAGTCAGCATCGAACTTGAGGACGTCAGTTAAGAATGTATCAACACCTTCAGTTAACTCCAATTGCAGCGGGCCTTGCATGTCAACTATTCTTTGTTGTGCTTGTTGAGACTGCAAGAGGATTAGGTATTTAAAGTAATAATCTCGCTATAACCATTACGTAGCCAGGTACAGTCTTTTGGTATAGCACAGATGTTGATAGATAGATCTACAGCTCATTTTAATTTTATTATATGCCACGCCAAAGCTGCAAAAATGTCTGGTTTTTTAAAAAGAATATGTCGAGATTTTCAATCCATCTCTACCCTAAAGGTACTCTTCAATACACTCGTGAGAAGTGTACTGGAGTATGCATCTCCAGTTTGGAACCCTACCTACCGTGTTCACGTAAACAGAATTGAACGAATCCAGAGAAGCTTCACCAGATATCTTAGTTTTAGAAGTTCTGACTGTCCACGAGATTCTTCTTATAGTCAAAGGCTCAGTAAATTCAAAATATGTTCTCTCGAACACCGGAGAGACGTAACTGACCAAATCCTCCTATATAAAATCATCAACGGTTTACTAAATGTTCCCGATCTTCTGGCGGAATTAAGTATAGCTGTACCCCGACACGTAACAATACGATCTAGTCGCGAGACCTTAACCTTTGCCACAACTGCAAGTCGCACTAACCTTGGTAGCACCGCACCCATGAACCGTCTAATGGGAAACTACAACAAAATTGCTACACGAACCAATAGCATCGACATCTTTTCCAACTCCTTCCGCATTTTCCGTGCGAGACTTTTAACCAGTTCGGAGTCTCATTAACTCTCTGAGACAAGTCCCACTAATATATTTGTATACACATCCATTTCCTTTTATTTTAAATTATTATCTGATCTATTTTTTGATATTCAATTAAATATTCTAAATTTCTAAGTTCCCAGATGTATTTTGAACATGGCTCGTTTTAACTTTTTTTTTTGTACTTTTGACCCGTTTATAACTTATAACACGATATCCATATTTGTAAACTTAATTTCAATTTTCCTAGATAGTGCTGTGCACTTCTGTAAGTGACGAATTCACTATATATCTGAAACTATAAGTGACTTTTGTTTGTATAAGTTTTAGTGAGTAAGTCGTTGGAGTGCCTTATCAATAAATAAATAAATAAATAAATAAATAAATATGTAAAAGTATGTGTTATTGAAATAATTTGATTATAAATTATACGCTATTTGAAATACATACTGTCAATAACATATTCTGGAAAGCATAACGTAATCCGTACACCGTGTCGGCATCTTCTTTAGGTACATCGATATCAAAGTGACTAAATGTCGCGTAACTTTCTTCTATTAGATCAAGTTCCATGTCCATGCTAAAATTGTTATTTTATATGCTGTAACTTACTTCAAATTCAAATAGAATAATAAAAATAAAAAATAAATTGTATTTGTAAAAATGGTCTTTACCCGATGAATGCTTCTCTTATGTGCTCTAGACATAACATGGCTACTCTAACGTCATCTAAATCTTTTATCTTTTTGCCCAAAGTTTTCATTCGATCTTTAATGAATTGCGTCAATTTTTCCACGCGCTCTTTATATGCTTGGCACAGGAGTTTACCCAAAGTCCTCTTCCATTCCACTGATTCCAAATGTAAGGCCAATTTAATTTGATCTATAACAAGAATGGTTAATAAATTGAATTGCATCACTAAACTGTAGACGATTTTGAACAGCCAATGTTGTTTACTATCTTTGGCAATTTTGAAACATAGGAGCTGCGGGAGGAGGAAGGTAAGGGGCGAAGGTTTTAGTATGTCCATAATTATGATGAATTTGTTAAGATTTTGAATAGATTTGTAAACAATCGTTAAAAAAGATAAGTACCCATATCAATTTGTATAGAACCGATAATGTGTCGATTAGGTAGAGCTAGCACTTCTTCGGTTTGTGCCTCATATTTGACAAGCATGTCCTTCACTAAAACATTCATAGGATTGGAATCGACAAAATCTTGTATTTGCTGCACTCTGTCTTCTGCCCACAAGATTGAAAATCTTCCGTAGTTCTACAATAAGAAAATATTATTATTGTTACGTATGTTCTATTTCGCTTTTGTATAGATTAAACTCAAACTCAAATCATTTATTTCAAATAAACCATTTACAGGCGCTTTTGAATTGTCAAGGAGTTAGAAAGTTGAGGTTAGTGTTAACTTCAAAATTTTGAGCGTCACACACGAAAATACTTACTTACTACGAAATTTTGTCAAAATGAAGTAATTCCCGGATTTTCCCGCACTTGTTTTGGGTATTACCTTATTTGATTGAACTTTCAGGTGTTTCCTATTCTAAAAAAACCGGAGAAGAACGAGTCGGAGTCGCCCACCGAGCGTTACGTATAAATTTGTAGGTATCTACATATCCATACTTCCATACCATACCTACTACCTACTATCCACTTTTTAATTTTTTTGTTTTTAATTTTTAATTAATTTTTAATTTTTTAATCCATACTAATATTACAAATGCGCAAGTAACTCTGTATGTTACGCTTTCACGATAAAACGGCTGAACCGATTTAAATGAAATTTGGTGTGAAAATAGCTTGAACCTCGGCGAAGGACATAAGCTATTTTTTAATCAGCGACTTCGTCTGCATTCGCGATAACCGACGTTCACGCGGACGAAGTCGCGGGCAAAAGCTAGTATATTAATATTATAAATGCGAAAGTAACTCTGTCTGTTACGCTTTCACGACGAAACGGCTGAACCGATTTTGATGAAATTTGGTATGAAGATAGCTTGAACCCTAGGGAAGGACATAGGCTACTTTGTATTCCACGATTTCGTCTGCATCTGCGATAACCGAAATTTACGCGGACGTTATCGCGGGCAATAGCTAGTTATAAATTAGGACCACGAAGTAAGTATAGCAGAGGAGATGGCGTTATCGAATTTTCCCATAAAAAGATGCGTGACACTTTTTCAAGCTAAACCCTGCCCACTTCAGGTCTAGCCCTGCCCACATCTAGTCAAGCCCTGTCTTTTTTCCCAGCGATGAATAGCAAAAGCTGAAAGCTGTCATTTTCTACGTGGTTTAGCTATGCTAGATGTCTCTATGACAATATGTATTCGCAACACAGGGACGAACGTAGTACCTTTTTATTTTTTGCAATGATTTTTCTTACAAACATGGGTTGTTTAAATAAAAGGGATGGTGTGTCCCGAGTGTTACGCAATTAAGGTGCTGTATAATACACAGCGAATCTAGTTAATTGTTGCCACAACATACTGGCAACGTAAGTACATATAAATATTAAAATGAACTTATGTAAACATAAGTTAAGAAAGAATAAAATACAACTAATTTTTAATTCTAATATTTTATATTTTTTTTAATGTAATCAAGCTATATTATATACATGTATATGTGCCACCTTAATAATCGTCGCCGCCGTTATTAAATTATTGAATTCTAAGTACGGCCCTGCCATTATTTTGTTTGTCAATTTAGCAATGTGGCAATAGGGTATTTTACTCTATACGAGAAAAAATCTATAAGTATGTTATTGAGACAGTTTAGGCATAAAGCAGTCGGAAAATGTAAGTTTTAGTTCGTAAAATAACAAAACAAATTTTTAAATTCAATTCAAAGTTTTCAGTATTTTTAATCTGTTATAAAACACCGTGAAATAGTAGCGGCCATGTTATTACGCCATACGGCTGTGTAAACAAAAAATTGTCAACTGTCAGTCAACCGATTGGCGTAATATAGGCTTTGTACTTTTATTATTTTCGTAACCAACGTAATTTTTTCATTATTACACCTATTCCAAAATATGCTTTTAATTATTTTTAAATGATATGCAATTATCATATTTAATATGAGCTCATTTGATACAAAACGAACTAACGTCATTTACGCTGAGCAATATGGCGTCCAGTAAGAGGCGTCTTCGTCAAACTACGCGCGAAATTTGAAAATTTAAAATTTAGATGCATTTTTATGGCACTTATCGATTAAATAAAAATTTTGTGTTTTTTTTGGTGGCATATTAGCACTACAGAATTTCATTGAGACACTTTTCAAAAATGGGTGTAATACCCTATTATAGGGATTTTCCTATTTTTAGGGGAAAAAGGCGATTCTTATTTTTATTCGGGGTTTTAGAATTAAATATAGTTTTGTGCCGAAAAAAATATATGTTGATAATTAACAATGTAACATGGCGAAGTCAATTATATGTAAGTAGTGCTATCGGCGCGGCGCTTCGGCATTTAATTTTGATTTAATATAACTAGCTAGATTTGCACCACGCTTTTATGTTATATGAGCGTGCAACTGGCGAGCGCACTATTCAGTGATGAATCAATTAGTTTATTGTAATATAAAATGAATTATGTAAAGCAAAATGTCCTTTTCCTAAAACGAAATTGCGCCGGAAATCAAGGAACTTTTTAGCCTCCATTTTATTTTAATAAGGGTAATTAAAAAAATGTAGGCAGAATTAAATTATAAACTTATAACCCTGTTTTTTTTGTTTCACTACCTCACCACAAAAATACCTAAGGCTGCGGCGCGCCCGAGACCTCACACTAGATGGCATACGGAACTAGAAATGGAAAATTTTAATTTAAATCGATACTTTTATTCGACAAAAAAGGATCAAGATAATCTAAAATGTATTTACAAACATACATAATAGTTTTAAACCTATTAATAATTCTATTTTCACATAGTTTTTTTACCGAAAAGGTGGCGCCCAAAATTGACGGATCGCCATAGTATGACGCGATGCATATGTACTACTTCGAACAATGTTTCAGAAATATCACAGTTTGACGAACGCTTTGTTTTAGTATGATTTCAATGAATGTTTCAAATTCATACCTTTAACAGTTTCTCTATATCAGGTTTATACATGTACATCATTCCCTGTAAAGCCATCACCGATCTGACAATATCTTTATGTTCTGACACCATTCGGAAGTAGCTTCTTATTCCCAACATGTTAGCTCCAGATCGAGATCCTGTTCCAAATATTTCACATAAGTTTGGCAGCATTAAACGTCATTCAGACTAACTGCCACACTCCATAATAATAATCAATCATTAACTTTAATTGACCAACATAAATTGAAAGGCTGTCAAAACATGACAGATTGACAAAATTTTAATGTTGTTGACATTTGACAAGTTATGTTGGCCAATTAAAGTTAATGATTTATTATTATTATGTGACGTCTCTGAGTGTGGCAGTTTGCCTTATTTTCCTAAAACGATGTGTGATCTGTATGATCTAGACTAGACTCTTTGCTTAGTATTTTGCTTTTTAGACCAGGGCTGCCTTTGAAAATGATAAAATGTGAAAAAATAATAAGAGTAGAATGAAACCCATTGGAAAAGAAAGAAATAACAAAAATTAAAGGAAAAATAATTTACGGGCGATCTGAGGTCGGGAACTGGATGAGGGTGCATCTGGGCCTTGCTACCTGTTATTTCGTAGCAGCTGTAAAAACCGTAACACAGTATGCTTTTCAAAAAAAAACATACTGGGCGCACTGTACTAAATTAAGCGTCTGTAAGTTGGTAACATACTGTTTCGCAAGCATATACATATATATATTTATATTTTTATCAACGATGTTGATCACTGTTCTGCATCTCTCTGGCTAACGGTTTTTACAGCTGCTACAAAATAACAGGTAGTAAGGCCCAGACCCGTCAACCCCTTCCCCACTTCTCTATGAAATACCTTTTATTGGCCTAAAATTGTAGGTATAGGTATAAGTTATCTCAATATAGCAATAAATGAGCATATACGCATATAATTTAAAGAAAATTCTACAACTTTCTCTAAATATTGTAGATGTCTAATTAAATATTAACTTTATTAACTTATTTGGTTGTTAATTATAGTAGTATATTTCGATTTGTAATTTTTCTGTTTATCAATGTAACATGGAATCTTACGTTTTTAAAGTAATTAAAGTGTAAATTTTAATAAATAGCTCAAAAGTGTACGGAATTCAAGTTTTTTCGTTTTTTTTTGCATTTTCTGAGAAACAAATCCATTAAGAAACGGCGACACTTAAAAGAGATTGTAATGCCCGTTTTCACCAACCAAACCTAAATGGTTCCCTAACTAAGGAGTACCCTAAATCAATCTCCTACCTAAATTCATTTTCACCACTCTAGGGGATACCTAGATACCGACCACTTAGTTAGGTGACAGTTTTTGTTTTACGAAGTGGTGTTCTCGGTTCTGCTGTTTCTCGTTTGTATCCGGGATCTCAATCAATTCGTTTCTGAGGGATGCAATTAAATAGCTTCAGAAACTCTTTTTAACCGACTTCAAAAAAGGAGGAGGTTCTTAGTTCGTCAGAAACCTTTTAGGAATGAAGTTGTGTATAATGTAATCCATAATCAATCGTGCTTTTAAAATGTATGGATTTGTAATGCGATCTTCTACAGAATTTAAGCGGATCTCAACCTATCTCTATCTGTATAAGACGCTCATTCGCTCCCAGTTAGAATATGCGGTCCCTATTTGGAATCCCTTCTACCAGAAGTACGTTGATAGTATAGAAAAAGTCCAGCGCAAGTACAGTCAACAGCAAAAGTAGATGATCAAAATCAGAAATTCAATACTAATGAACAGAGTTCGCGCCAGAAGTGTGTGGCGTCGAAGTGATTCAAAAGTATGTGTGTGACAATCACATACTTTTAATAAATAAACTAGTAATAAATTATATAAATTAGTGTTAGTAAATTAGTATTGAATTTCTGATTTTGTTCATCTACTTTTGCTGTTGACTGTACCTCCGTGCTATGTGCTACAGATGTTATGGGACTAGGACCCATCTGTCATACTCCCAACTTCTTAATAAGTACAAGCTTATCAGCTTGGAGAACCGGCGCAAATACCTGGAGGCCAACGTGCTTCATGATATTGTACACAACCATTTTGATGCCATTGATTTGACGAGTAGGCTGTGTTACTCTGTCCCCCGAACAGTTCATGTACGTCAGGTTCGTGCACGCACACTCTTCGCGCTAAATACATGTCGTACGAACTCTGGCTTACGCTGCCCTATTCATAGAATGTTGGAATCCTATAATTCGAATTTCATTGATATTCATATATTTGCATGCCCGAAACATAAATCTAAATCTTATATTATGAAAATTTTATCCTAACTGTAATCATATTGTTATTAGTTATTTATTGTATAATTTTAGTTAATGAAATTGTTTGTGTTCCTGATTTGGTTTTGAAGTTTTATAATAACTTATTAATTTATTTTAAAATATTTGTCAAAGTTGGTAATGCTTATTTAGTGGTAACCATTGATCTTTTAATATGTTTTTTAAGAGGATAATGCAGTGGACTGCAACTTTGCTACTAAAAGTTTGTTAACGTTATGTATTATTTATGTTGTAGTTGTTTATTATCCCTTAATAAATAAAATAAAAATAAAAATAAATGTAAATATATATGTCGGAGATGGTTTTTAATCTCAATTAATATTGTGGGTAGTTAACTAAATTTGTTATGATTTGTTTCTCTTATTATCAATTTAAGTGATTTTAGTATCAATTATTGTCTATTAATTCGAAACATGATTTATTGAGTACTCACTGTATGCACACTGATTTGTGGTTACTTTATTTCGATAATTGTTATCGATGGTTTTATTCAAAACAATTGTTGACACGTTACTTTGAATGTAAAACGAATTACTTTATGAAATCACTATTGTTTATTCATGACAATTATTATTGTGTTATTTGATTACAGATCTTATTAGATTCAGCACATTTTAGTGTTTTGTATCAAGTAAACGCGTGACGCACTTCCGTGCGCATGGGCAGACTTGTATGGAGAGGTTGCAAGGTGGGGGGCATCGCCTTATAAAAGAGCGTGCACTCCGTAAGTATGGCAGTCGATCCTCGGATTCGACTCAGTAAAGAGTTCCTGCTCCCGACAATTCTGTCGGTTTACCTGGTACAGCGCTGCTGTATATTCACATAGCTGTATAGGCTTGCTGCTAGCGAGCGATACACTTTGTATTTGGGTGGCTTATGCTACTGTACGAACTATGAACCTTAAGGGTTTGTTCGTTTATCATTGGGTGGCTTAGGCTGCTGTACGAACTATAAACCTTAAGGGTTTGTTCGTTTATCATTGGGTGGCTTCGCCACTGTACGAACTGTGGGACCTTAATGGTCTGTTCGATTAACTGTATTGTTGCTGTACCTTGAACTTACTTTATTCTTGTTACTGATTACCATTTGCATTGTGTTTTCTTTACTAATAGTGTGTAATTGTTTTTACAGGTCTTGTTTATCGATAATGGGATAATGGGAACGCCCATACTCCTGACGATGTACTATACCACTCGGCACTCCTCCTCGATCGCACCTGACGATCCTACATCAGAAGTGGGATAGCCTCTTAATGCTTCCGCATGGCTTCCCTAGTTATCGTATGTCTCTACCTCTTTTGTTATGACAGCTTCCTCTCTCGGGATTACCTAGCGCTGAGCTAAGGCTGTTTTAATGGCATTCATAAATCACCTACCCACATTCATTTAGTTATTTGATTTTACATACTCCAACAGTTACCGCTACCCTTATTTACCTTCATAATTGTCAACCATGACAGGGATAATCTTTAACCGCTTATACCAGTCGACAGGTCACTTTCCTGACATCTAACTGGAGCGTGGCGGGACTAACCGAGTGAAGATACTGTGAGTCAGCCTTCGAGACTTCGAGACAACCATCCGTGATGGGTTAAGTCTGTGATGTACAACTATCTGGTGAGACGCTTCCATTTTGTTATGACTCTGGGTTGTACCTACTTTCATTACTGATACATGTGTGGCAAACTTACTTGTATGGCCAATATATAGTGAAGTTTCATGTAATACCGAATGCTTATTCAAATCAAAGTATCATATTATGCCGTGAGGTATTAAATTTAGATTTTGGGGTTATTATAACCGAAAGTATTGTTACCATTACGAAAGTTGAGATTGTAACAGCTATGCTCTATTCCTGAAACTCCGAATAAAATTGATACTGATATTCCATCTGAATATAAATCAGTGATAATACAACTATGTCAAATAGTTGGTTTTTAGCTAAACAAATAGGTAGCGTGATTCTGAGGTTTGAGGGATAGTTTATCTGAAAAGTAACTGTGTACCCCCTGATTGTTGACATGTATTGTGAGGTAAGGTAATGACATGTATTGTGAGGTAAGGTAATGACATGTATTGTGAGGTAAGGTAATGACATGTGTTGTGAGGTAAGGTAATGACATGTATTGTGAGGTAAGGTAATGACATGTGTTGTGAGGTAAGGTAATGACATGTGTTGTGAGGTAAGGTAATGACATGTGTTGTGAGGTAATAAGGTAATGACATGTGTTGTGAGGTAATAAGGTAATGACATGTGTTGTGAGGTAATAAGGTAATGACATGTGTTGTGAGGTAATAAGGTAATGACATGTGTTGTGAGGTAATAAGGTAATGACATGTGTTGTGAGGTAATAAGGTAATGACATGTGTTGTGAGGTAATAAGGTAATGACATGTGTTGTGAGGTAATAAGGTAATGACATGTGTTGTGAGGTAATAAGGTAATGACATGTGTTGTGAGGTAATAAGGTAATGACATGTGTGGTAATAAGGTAATGACATGACATGTGTGGTAATAAGGTAATGACATGACATGTGTGGTAATAAGGTAATTACATGTGTGGTAAGATACTAAACTTGTTTTGTGTTACCAGGTCTGTAGTGTTTGATTTAAATTGATCAGAATGACCGAACGTTAAGCTGTTTACTTGAGCTCTTTTCTGATTGTTTACAGATGATGCGATAAACTATTCACCCAAGGACGTGTGAAGATGCAAGACGACCGTAACAGCGCGTGGCGTGATTTAGCAATGAAAATCAGTTAATTTTGAGGGTTATGGTTTATTGTTATTTTTTAAATCATTGGGAATATTCTCACAATGCTGAGACATTTGCTGAAAAGTGTACTGGCAAACGTATTCTTGTACGGTTAATAATTGTGATGAACTATGGTTAACTGACTCTTGGACAATACAACAGTGCCTGTAGATGGTTTAATTGAAATGAATTCTGTGACTTTGATGGGATAATATGTACCGAACAAATTCTAAGAGAAGTAGAAATAGTTGGTTGCTAGGGTTTAGAGCTTTTATGTGATACTGGATCAATCATAAGATGCTGTGAGATTTTTAGTTTTATTTTTGCAGTTAATATGACCGAAAAAATTGTGCTATCATTACAAGAGATGCAGTATTCCTTTGATAATACAACAATTAATAGTTTAACTATTGTTTCAGCTGTTGACAGTGTGGAGATAGAAGTAAGAAATTAAACTCTGTCCCGTGAAAGAAAGCAAACAGCCCTGGGTGCCGAAAGTTTAAAGTTGGATCCTTTATTATTGGCTACTTTATTATTGGCTACTTTATTATTGGCTACTTTATTTTGTTGGCTACTTTATTTTGTTGGCTACTTTATTTTGTTGGCTACTTTATTTTGTTGGCTACTTTATTTTGTTGGCTACTTTATTTTGTTGGCTACTTTATTTTGTTGGCTACTTTATTTTGTTGGCTACTTTATTTTGTTGGCTACTTTATTGTTGAAGACTTTGGTTGTAGATCCAAAATGATATTTGATAAAATCTTTGAGTAACAATGTACGAAAAATCCCTGAATGTCCATCAGTAACTATTAATGATGTCAATGTTGACAATGATGGTGATGATGATGATGATTCATCTGCTGCCGACATACTATAGCTGAAATGAGATGTCTATGTTGACTATTGTTTGTATTTGAATGTTGATTTTGACGCTTATGCGGGTTGTCTATGTTGACGCCTATGCGGGTTGTCTATTCAACTTCAAGTTACTTGTCGAATCCCATGGTGTGATTTCGGCTGATTTGTTGAGCTATGTATTGTCTGTAACAGTATGGTTATTTTGACTGGTTATGATGCAAATTTTGCTAATGATTTTACTTCAGGACTAATTCAGGATTTTTCTTTGCAACATACCTTTTGCTAATTAAAGCTTTTTGTCAGAAAGGCCGATCGATATTTGCCAAGAAATTTATAACTACACGAGGACGTGTAGAATGTCAGTTCTGGCCGTGTCGGAGATGGTTTTTAATCTCAATTAATATTGTGGGTAGTTAACTAAATTTGTTATGATTTGTTTCTCTTATTATCAATTTAAGTGATTTTAGTATCAATTATTGTCTATTAATTCGAAACATGATTTATTGAGTACTCACTGTATGCACACTGATTTGTGGTTACTTTATTTCGATAATTGTTATCGATGGTTTTATTCAAAACAATTGTTGACACGTTACTTTGAATGTAAAACGAATTACTTTATGAAATCACTATTGTTTATTCATGACAATTATTATTGTGTTATTTGATTACAGATCTTATTAGATTCAGCACATTTTAGTGTTTTGTATCAAGTAAACGCGTGACGCACTTCCGTGCGCATGGGCAGACTTGTATGGAGAGGTTGCAAGGTGGGGGGCATCGCCTTATAAAAGAGCGTGCACTCCGTAAGTATGGCAGTCGATCCTCGGATTCGACTCAGTAAAGAGTTCCTGCTCCCGACAATTCTGTCGGTTTACCTGGTACAGCGCTGCTGTATATTCACATAGCTGTATAGGCTTGCTGCTAGCGAGCGATACACTTTGTATTTGGGTGGCTTATGCTACTGTACGAACTATGAACCTTAAGGGTTTGTTCGTTTATCATTGGGTGGCTTAGGCTGCTGTACGAACTATAAACCTTAAGGGTTTGTTCGTTTATCATTGGGTGGCTTCGCCACTGTACGAACTGTGGGACCTTAATGGTCTGTTCGATTAACTGTATTGTTGCTGTACCTTGAACTTACTTTATTCTTGTTACTGATTACCATTTGCATTGTGTTTTCTTTACTAATAGTGTGTAATTGTTTTTACAGGTCTTGTTTATCGATAATGGGATAATGGGAACGCCCATACTCCTGACGATGTACTATACCACTCGGCACTCCTCCTCGATCGCACCTGACGATCCTACATATATATTATTACTACATTATATATTTTTTTATTATATTTTTTTTCCATTTATATTTTTTGTTGTACAGACAAGTACGTAAGGAACTTCGTTCCTTACTGAGATCCGACCGCACATTGTTTTTTTAATTTATGTTCACCGATTACATAATTACTGGCGAAAACGCCTGGACCGATTTAGAAAATTCTTATTTGTTTAAAAGGGCAGATTTCACAGATGGTCCCATATAAATTTTTTGGAAATTGATTCAGCAATTTTGAAAAAAACCGACAGAAAGCAAAAAAATATAGGTAATGTACAGACGCCAGCACATCAAGCTATACCAAACTGTCAAATTTTCTCAATTGAATATGAACCTTATTCTTTTTTAATTAAGTTGTAAATCTATCAAAGAAATTTGACAGATTGTAGTGGCTCGATGTGCTGGCCTCTGTACATAGATGATGTTTTAAGTTTCTCCAATCTTGTACATTCAATTTCTGTTTTGACTGTGTTGCCGTTTCTTATGGATGATATGAAGGTACTAAAAAGCTAAAAATAAAAACCTTTTTTTACAATAAAGACAACCACCTTCAATAACTAAAAAGACACGCGCGCACACACACCCACAAACTTAAAAAAAGATAAATAACTAACTTTAGCACAAAACACACATGACTTTAGTTTCGGAAGTCGTTGGATTTGTATTGTATTGCCACCGACTTCCGAAACTAAATTATTTAGCATTCGTCGTTCTGTGCTAAACTTATTTATCACTTTTTAATTTATATGCGCCTACCTGTTTCAATATTCTAATTTCCGTTCTACTTTTGTTAACAAAAATACGCTTTCCTTGGATAACCTTTACCGTATAAATAAGGACCGCGCCGTGTGGGGCCGGTCACGAATAGCACCTCCCCATTTCTACCCGTGGGTGTCGTAGAAGGCGACAGAGGGATATTGACCAGAGGATGGGCAGCAGCGTCCTTCTGAGTACCATAACACCTACTGCGATCGCCAACATGCATCGGCCAAGCATGGCGATTACGGCTGAACCCCCCTTGGGGGGAGATCTATGCCCATCAGTGGGCGTCTAAAGGTTGATGATGATGATGATGTATAAAAAAGTCTTCATCATCATATACCGTATAAAACGCGGCCGCGTGAATAAACTTCGATTCAACAATAACTGCACAGTTTCAATAGCCTCCTAATCGTCAAATAACCTATTAGACCATCAGAAACAGCAAGCGCGCTCCCCAAATTGAAGCAAACCTATAGATTTAAAACAAATAATAACTGTCACTTAGCTCTAGGAGGTCGACATTCGGGCTCCTAATTTTAGGCAGTCCTCTATGGCCTTAGGTGCTCCCTAAGTGTTGGTGAAAACGAAATTTCTACTAGGTATTACTTAAAATGGCTTAGGAGTTCCCTTAAATTTAGGATTGGTTGGTGAAAATGGGCTTATGTCCTCCAAAGATTGAAGAAACTAAAACGTCATCTAAGTATTGTTTTTGGGATTTTGTTGATTTTCTCAAAAAGGGCTTGATAAATTTTGATAAAATTTATATGGGACCATTTCGGAATAAACCCCTTTCGAACAAAATAATTTTGCAAATCCGTCTACATATGACTGAGTTATGCCCGAACATACATAAAAAAAATATATATAAAAACATCCGAATTGATAACCTCCTCCTTTTTGAAGTCGGTTTAAAGGTACGTTTTCACCAAATTTGGTGAAAAAAAAAAGAAAAATTTTGTAAAAGATAAAAATAAAAAACCAAAATCTTGGTTATTTGAATTTTTCACATCAATTTTGAGGTTATCTTTTTATTACCTACAACTTTGGTACAGATATGCTACAATTATTTTTTTGTTTCAAATATTATCGACCCTGGTCTATTTGTGAAAAGTAAACTATACAGACAGGTTACAGGTTACATACCGCTTGTGCTTCGTATTGCGGTCACAGACTTTTCTACAATTCCTGGGTCTTGTTTTATCTGCTCCTGTTGCCCCCACATGAACACATAGCGATGGATGTCCATTATTGAATTCAAGACCACCTAGCAGTCGATTGATGGGTAACGATATCAATGATTAATATAAGCTTATAGAAAACTCACAAGAGGCCAACATACACCACTAATTAAATTTATATTATTGTATAACATCACTGCACACATCTCTGTCAAATTATTTGAATCTGACAAAGACAGAATGATGTTTTAATACGTTTAGTGCTAAATATGTTTAGTATTTAACGGTGCAAGTGGACCTTAGAAAAGTATGCAAAACAGAGTGAACCCATGCACTGATTCAAAGCTAGGAACTATGCTATTCCCATGATTGTAGCTATTTTTTACTATATTTCAGCATCGTGCATTTGTATTTTCAAAGACAAACGGTTACTGCTGAATTGCATACTTTTTCTATTAGATCAGCAGGTCTAACATGCGCAACGCGATAACGCTCTCCCTCACCTTTCAAAGGAATTTGTCTAGAATTCTAACATCATCCTAATGTCTAACCATTCTGGACTACTGGACTATTAGGTATAGAACCCTAAAATGCACCTGGCTCGCGATAGTCAAAACCAAAATCGCCAATATCGGCCATTAATCGGCCTGTTCGTCAAATCAAAATACTGTTATTTTTCTATGAACTGATATAAAACATCGCAGTCTTAGCCTAAAATAATGTTAATAAAAGAAGATAAAATTTAATTCTATGTTGGTATGTTTATTTATACTAGACTAGCTTCTGCCCGCGACTTCGTACGCGGATCCTGTTGCATATGCCAGCAACAACGGGGTCGGCAAAATCGAAGATCTGAAACGTCTGATGTCAAATTCTAAGAGCCCGGGGACGGGAAAACAACGGGATGTGATTCGAGACGTTCAAAAAGTAAAATTTTGAATCATACCTCCGATGGCGGAATATGTGGCGTAGTCAATCATAGGAGTATACGTAAATGAACTCCGTTCCTTACCAACCCAAGGAAGGTCGCCATGACCTACGGCTATATCTTGAGACACATCCGATTCTTCAGATGATATCGACATTCTGTTCAGAGAATGTCGAAGTCGATCAGAATTCAAACGTTCGTTGCGCTCTTCTTCTGTCTCTTCATGCCGTACTCCAACAATTCTTTCTCTCACTTTCTAACTGATTATGAATATTTTGTTGTGTGCGTGTTCGGGACAATCTATACTATAATATATTATAAAGCTGAAGTTTGTTTGTTTGTTTGGTTGAACGCGCTAATCTCAGGATCTACTGGTTCGAATTAAAAAAATCTTTGTGTTGGATAGTCCATTTACCGAGGAAGGCTATATGCCAATGCGAAGCTGGGTCGGGTCGCTAGTTAATGATAATCTCGATCAGCAGTTAGTCGTGCATCACGTTCATCATTCGGTTCAAAAGACCTGTTAGTAGATGTGCGAATACGCTGAGAACTCAAGCGTGATTCTGGTTCGGTAAACGTTTCCGATTCGCGAGACAATGCATGTCGCGCATCACGTTCCGCAGCAGATACGTAGATACGCTGAGAACTCAAGCGCAATTCTCTATCCGTGAACGTAGACAATGTATGACGTTCACGATCAGCGGTCAGTCGCGCATCATACTCTTCACTGGTCTCTAGAGACCTGGATGTAGATGCGTAAATACGCTGAGAACGCAGGCGTGCTTCGCGATCTGAAGAGGTTTCCACGGAGCGAGTTGCAGCCTGATGTTCTCGAACAGCATCACGTCTCTCCTGACGCTCTTCGGTAGATTCTTGGGATCTTCTGATCCTCAATCTTTTAGCTCCTTTGGAACATAGGGATAGATTTGACCTCTTTCTAGGCATGGTTATAGTTTTATTGTAAAGAAGATACCTGATCAATTAAAATCTAAGTGACTGCTCCCCTGCGTTACCGGGTAGGCTACCGTGTCACGAAGATAAATGGAAAAGGAAATTAAACACCCAAATAACATAAGCCCGAAGCCATATTTATTCGATAAAATAAAAAAATAAATGGATATTTTGGCCAGTAGAGTCAAATTTTCAATGATATACCATCGTCATCAAAAATCAGTCCTAAACTGTTACCGCCTTCACCGCGTGGAGGTACTCCCAGCTTATGTTATTTTATAAGATACAGTGAAATTAGTGATAGCTTTGATTTTCACATCAGATGTTTCTGATCTTCGATTTTTATAAGTCAACAGGATATGCCCATCAGACCGAACAACTTTTGCTAAGACGTCATTCCTATATGGGTCATGGTGTAGCTGGGCTCTTGGAGTTCCACATCAGGTGTTCCAGATCTTCAAATTTATTCTCTCAGCAGAAAATGCTCATCACGTGGAACAATTTTTGTTGTAGTACCATTTTTGTATCTCTTATTGTTTAGCTGGTCTGTTGCGGTTCTGCATCAGGTGTTCAAGTTTCCAAGAAAAATTATAGCCTATATGTTGCCTAGACTTAATACCTATACAACAAAAGAAAAATCATTCAAATCCGCCTAGCAGTTCCGAAGATTAGCGTGTACAAACAAACAGACAAACAGACAGAATTTTTTTTTTGGATTCGTGCTCTATTACTGTTCCTAAACCCCCCTCAATTATTATTTTTTTAATATATTCAATGTACAGACACAGTTTTGTTACTGTTTTATTATATGTATAGATAAACTCAAAAAAATACTTAACCGATTTAACGGAAAGCTACTTTAACAGCGATTAACATGAGCTATATTTAATTACAAAAAAAAATAAGGTCCGTAAGAAAATTGACGCAGACTAAGGGCCCTTTTCTTGTCATGCGTATTTTCGTCCGCGCTCGGATCTGGTCCACATGTGGGTGATAGCACGCTCCTGGCTACACGCAGGACAAAGATTTCATTTGCCGCTGCAGTGTTGTGCGTGTTGCCAGTGACAAAACTCGTGGGTACTATGACCATGCTTGCGACTCGCTTCACAGTAAAAACCACACTGAAGACAGAAGAACGGGCTGCTCGCAGCCAGCCAATCCGCGTACCGCGCGCGTGCTGCCCGCATGATAGAAAAAACATGTATGAAATTATAGGATGCGGGCAGCCTGCATGCGGACCACATCCGCGTGCGGGTGAAAATACGTGTGACAGGAAAAGGGCCCTTAGTCGCAAGCGCGGTTTAATTATAAATCATAAAATCATTCTCAATTTTGGTTCGTCGTAGGTCATTCGGAGTTGGGTGGGTCAGAATAGTTGCTTCACTCGCTGTTGGACCGTATTTGACGCACATCTCTGTAGCTACTTTGGGTACCTAGTAGTGGAGGGTAGCGGGATCCGAGGCACGGTTTACCGCTGGCCGACCGCAATCAGTAGGAGGCCCGATCAAGCTAGCCATTCTCGGGAGGCTGCCCCGCCAATTCACGAAAAATTCCGGGATGGACCATTATGGGTTGGCGACCGGACGATAGGGCCCGATGGACATCCCCGGGGGGGGGGGGGGGCTCGTCCCCGCAGTATCCACACTAGTTACCCACTGATGTCGTTGCGTTATGTGTGTCTGCTGGGCAGCTGCAGCAGCGAGAAGCCTCACTCTACTTCCTCCTTTCTCACCGAAATTATGCCAAAGAGAAATAAGAGATATAAGGTAGTACAGCGGCTGCACTCCCTATCACTGAAAGTGCACCTCACCAATATTCGAGGTTTGCACTCAAATATCGTGCCGGTCCACATTCATCTTGAGACCGAATAGCCAGCACTCTTGTTTCTGATGGAGACACAAATCAGATGTCCGTTAGATACGGCGTATCTATCGTACCCAGGGTACTCTCTGGAGCACAATTTTAAGGTCAGAGCCGGAGTAGCCTGTACGCCCGTGACGAAATCTGTTATCATCGCCTCCGTAACCTGGAAGATCGTAGGTTTTCTGTTCTTTGGGTTCTGGTGGACACTGGTATGGAGAAAATCCTTTATGCCTGTGTCTACCGTTCGCACAGCGGAGACCAGGAGACAACCAGACTCACAGAATACCTCAGTGAGGCGGCTGATGCGGCTCAACAGAGGTACCCTACTGCCCAATTGTGTTACTGGGGGATTTCAATGCCCACTACATGGAGTGGTTATTCCCAAACTGGTACACTGACCATGCTGGGAGAGAGACGCGAAAGCTTGCTTTAGCGTTAAATCTCACCCAACTGGTCCAAGGAGCTACTAGGGTTCCTGATGTTGAGTCACACAAAGCCTATTGCTTGGACCTTCCGCTCACTACTGGTTACTCCGAAAGACCTTTATTCCAAGTCGGTTTCTGCACCTCTGTGCAGGTCCGACCACTGTCTGGTGACATCTGTGTACGTCTACTCTCCGTTCATTCCTAACCCAAGTGGCTACCGGCGGATGCGGCGGTACAAGTCAGCAGACTGGGATGAGATGCACGGTTTTTTCGCGTCTTACCTTTGGCAGCTGGTCTGCTTTTCTTCTGGTGATCCCTCTACCTGCGCGGATGCCGTGACGGAAGTGATGCGTCAAGCTATGGAGTTTTTTATCCCATGTAACGATGTACCTCTGTTCGGCAAAGCTCGCCCCTGGTTTACAGAAGTGCAGAAGCGCAGAAGCATGAGGCTTACCTAGCCTGGGTTGACGGTCGTCACCGTAAAGCAAGGGATTTACGCCAGAAGAAGACAGCCTTTAATAGAGCTGCGAAGTCCTGCAAGAAGGTTTTTCAGAGGGCTCGACATGACCACATTTGTCGAATAGGAAACAAACTTGCCTCGTACCCTGCAGGTAGTAAAGCTTTTTGGTCCCTAGCTAAATCGGTCGAGTCATACTTCTGTCGCCCCTCACTGCCTCCACTGCTGAAACCTGATGGTTCTCTGGCTCACACTGCAGAAAAGAAAGCAAATCTATTTGCTTCTCTGTTTGCAGAATCTTCGCATCTGGATGCAGGAGACGCGACTCCTCCGACTTTACCTGGCATCAATACTTCAATGTCTGATACTCGCATTCGCCAAAAGGAGGTTCGTCAAGCGTTACGCAATCTTGATGTGAACAAGGCCAATAATAATAATAATAATTCGGTCCTTAGCTATCCAGGATGTCGACATATCCAGAGGAACAGCGAACCAATAAGGATTGAGCGAGGTATATTTCAGGGCGACAGTTTGAGTCCGCTTTGGTTCTGCTTAGCCTTGAATCCTCTAAGCACACTGCTAGAGAATTCAAGTCTAGGCTATCAGTTGAAGAGAGGAGGTCAGGTAATATCTCACCTTCTTTACATGGATGACCTAAAACTCTTTGCCCCCAACAGTTTACAACTGATGGAGCTACTGAAAGTAACAGAAACTTTCAGTAGTGCCATCAGGATGGAATTTGGTGTGGAGAAATGTGCGGTCATGCATGTAAAGCGAGGGCAGATTATGGAATCTGAGGGAGTTCAACTATCAGATTCCATAAACCTTAGATCTCTCTCTTCAATTGAGACCTATAAATATTTGGGTATGGCGGAAGCGTTGGGCATCAATGCAGCTGACATGAAGCAATCGTCGAAGGAGCGCTTCTTTGGCCGCCTGAAGAAAGTATTCAATAGGTTTTTGTCAGGCGGAAATAAGGTGCGCGCCTTCAACGGGTGGGTCATGCCGGTTCTGATGTACTCTTTCGGCATACTCAAATGGACTCAAACTGAACTCGATGCCCTAGATAGGAGAGTCCGCACATTATTGACAGCATATCGGATGCATCACCCACGATCATCGGTGATGAGACTGTATATCCCGCGGAAGTGTGGAGGTCGTGGGTTCTTAAATGCTAAGACCCTCCACAACCGTGAGATATGCAGTCTCAGGGAATATTTTCTAGAAGCCAACGTGGGGATGCACCGAGATGTAGTTGCAGTGGACAAGGGCCTCACCCCGCTCTCCTTGGCTAAAGAGAACTGGTGCAAGCCTGTAGTGCTTGAGACTAATGATCGCGAGGAGGTTTGGAAGAGTAAGGAGCTTCACGGACGCTTTTTCCGGGCCCTACATGGGCCCGATGTGGATTTCTTAGCGTCTGTGTCCTGGCTACGGTTCGGTGATCTGTTTGGAGAAACCGAAGGTTTTGTCTGTGCAATTATGGACGAAGTTATTTTGACGAATAACTACCGGTGATTTATTGTGAGGGATGGCACGGTTGACATTTGTCGGGCATGTCACCGGCCTGGAGAATCAATCCGTCACATTATCTCTGGATGTTCTCGTCTTGCTAACGAAGAGTATTTGCATAGGCACAACCTTGTGGCCAGGATTATCCATCAGCAACTTGCTCTGAAATACAACCTCGTGGAATCAGAAGTACCATACTACAGGTATGTGCCCGATCCAGTTCTTGAAAACGGCAATGTCACATTGTACTGGGATCGATCCATCATCACTGACAGGACTATTGTAGCCAATAAGCCTGATTTAGTGGTGGTGGATCGATTGGAGAGGCGCGCAATGATTATTGACATAGCTGTTCCTCATGACGAGAACCTCATGAAGGCCGAGAAAGACAAGCAGATATAGTATCTTGACTTGGCCCATGAGGTTGTCGACATGTGGAATGTGGACTCAGCGATCATTGTGCCGATAATTGTTACAGCCAATGGCTTAATTGCCAAGAGCCTCGACCAACATCTAAGGAGGCTCTCGTTAGACGGCTGGATCAAGGGCTTGATTCAGAAGGCAGTACTTCTGGACACGGCCCGCATTGTCAGGAGGTTCCTCTCTCTGGAGCCCTGACCGCCGGTAGCTTGGACCCTGTTCCCGATACCGGTGAGGTACTATTTTTTTATATTTTTAAATGTTTTTGTTTTTATATGAATATTTGAAAATGTTATTTAATATGTATATAAAATAAATGAATGTGAATAATAATAATAATATGTGGGGACATTTTCACACACGGCCATCTGACCAGATGGTATTCCAGCTATAGTTCTGAGGACCTGTACACCTGAATTGTCTCCTGTACCGACACGACTCTTTCGGCTCTCTCTCGAGACTGGATTAGTGCCGAAATCATGGCAGCTTGCCAACGTGCAGCCCGT
The DNA here is from genome assembly GCA_947361185.1 of Charanyca ferruginea. Classification (NCBI taxonomy): domain Eukaryota; kingdom Metazoa; phylum Arthropoda; class Insecta; order Lepidoptera; family Noctuidae; genus Charanyca; species Charanyca ferruginea. Next base: position 10,783,704 of record OX376058.1, read on the forward strand.
GCTCAAAAAAGGTAATGCCGAGGATCGGCATGACTTTTTGGGCACGCACCAACTACAGGCCCATCTCGGCCACGTCCATTATCTGCAAGATAATGGAACGTGTCCTCAATAACAGGCTCCTGGCGTACCTTGAAGCTAATGACCTCCTCAGTGATCGTCAATATGGCTTTCGCCAAATTTCGCAAATTTCCCAAGCATTCTTATCATAGATATAATCCTCTAAACTGTAATATACTTGTTTACAGAGTGTACTTTTAATATATGTTTTAAATTTTCATTTACTTAGTTGCAATATATCACTAGGAATTTTGTTATAACACTTAGGGCGGTTTGCTTCAACTAACTATCCATTACCATTCCATCCATTGCCATTTTTTGTAAGATAAAAATGGATTCAATGTCGGCAGCCCGACCCCACAGTAAAATACCATACGACATAATGCTGTGAAAGTAGCTAAAGTAGACCATACGCGCAGCTTCTACATCTGTCAACTGTCTTATCTTTCTAACAGCATAAGCCGCGGAGCTTAGTCGCCCCGCAATAGATATTATATGAGATCCCCATTGTAATTTCTCGTCTAGCGTGATTCCTAGGAAAACAGTTTGACTAGTAAATTCTAGTTTATCTCCATTTAGAATGATGTCACAATTTTTATATTCCTAACATTTGGTACAATGAATCGAATACATTTGGTTTTTTTTTCATTAAGTACCAAATTTTTTACCGTAAACCAATTTTTAATCTGAAGAATAGCGTCATTTACGTCGTCTAGATTTTGTGACCATCTGTCTATTTTAAAAATCAATGATGTGTCATCGGCAAATAATACCATCTTTGGTTGATTTTGAAATAATTGGGGTAAATTATTTATATAGACTAAGAATAGAAATGGACCTAACATTGAGCCTTGAGGAACGCCCATAGTCATTTTAGACCCCAATGAGTTCACACCGTTAACCTGAACTTTTACCTGTCTATCCCTCAGGTATGTACTTAGTAAATCTAGAGATACTCCACTAATCCCGTAGTGCTCCAGTTTTAGCAATAGTGTCTCATGGTCAACGCAATCGAACGCCTTTGAAAGGTCGCAAAAGATTCCAATAGCATCTTGTGATTCTTCCCAAACGCTAAAAATGTTCTTTATTAGGGTGACACCGGCGTCAGTTATGCAACGCCCTTTGGTGAAACCGTATTGTTGTTCATGAAAGATGGATTTTTTATTAAAGTGATGTAACATTTGATTGAGCATTAACTTTTCAAACACCTTACTGAGAACTGGCAGAATCGACATAGGCCTATAATTGTTGATGTCTGTACTATCACCGGATTTGAACAATGGTACTACTTTACTGTGTTTCATCAGATTCGGAAAGACTCCTTGGTTTACACTGGTGTTAAATATGAGAGCTAAATAGGGCGCAATCGTTTCGATATTAGATTTACAGACTTTCACAAACATTCCCCAAAGATCTTCTGTTGATTTAATTTTAAAATCTTTAAAGGCTCTTATCGGTCTTTTATCGGGTACATTTCGAAAAGTGTGCTTTGGAATTGCACAATTTAATTCCCCCATTCCCATTCCATCATCGGACGAGCAGAGATACGGCGAAGCGTCACCGCTATATGGTTGAAGTTCCACGGTCTCAAAACAAGCGCTTTGATTCCACATTTATTGTGTGAACCGCCAGACTGTGGAATTCGCTGCCTACCTCTCTGTTCCCTGATAAGTATAATCTTCAAGGCACGAGTGAACCGGTTCATCCTAGGCAATAACTAATATGACTAACGGCCAAATACTCAAATGTTACTCAATTTTAAGATGCTAGCTATAAATCTGAGCGTAACTTAATGTTTTATTACATGCGTAACCCCAACCGGGCTTGAACTTTAGCAGAGGGGAACGCTGTGTATGACTTCTTCCCTCCGGCTGCGTGAGGTTGGTGTTCCGCGTTGCTCTATGAACCGAATCCATTAAAAATAACCCTGTTTATTTCAGTCAATAACCAAGTAAATCAAGCTTATAAGGCAAGTTTCAGGTACTTAAAAAAATAATTTTTAGAAAGTAAAATATGTCATTTTTCTTTTATAACCTCTTTTGAAATTGTTCGTAATCTCAGGTTGTAAAAATATTGGCCGGATTAGCCCCCAAAAAAGATTTTTGTGAATATAATGTAAATTCAATCTTATTTTTGTGATGTTACAAGACATTTTTCTTTAGCACCCACATTTACTTGTTTACAAATTGCTTGAGTTTGAAATAAAGGCCTAGTTCTAAGAAAATGTACTTCTAGACGAATTTGCCCCAATCGTCGGGAAAATTCGTCTAACGCCCAAATTTATAAAATGATTTTTTTATTAAATATGGAAGGCAGTTCAGTTGTTCCGAAAGATGTACATAAAAGACAACATTTTTTTTAATCGCCTACAACCATCATAATAAAGTAATTAAACAACCAGTAGTACGGTCAACCAAATTAAATTTTCAAAAGCAAGTGTGAGTAATTACGCGTGGCGCATGTTATCAAAAATCACGATAAAAATAATACCCGGGAAAACACATTCTGTATCTCTTCCAAAGTAGGGTTTATAGATATTGTTGGAATTTGTAGATACATTTTAGTCAACATAAGTGGATTCAGCTTTTTTTGTTCTTCTGGATCAGTGGTCATTGTAAGAAAACTGAAACGTATGAAAAATATTAAGTTTTATGGTTGACATAACCTGATTAAAAAACATGAATATCGTCTATGACTATGTCACAAGAGCAACTAAAAGTGGTACTCTAAGCTATATCGTGATCTGTTTAAATACAACAGTAACCAATATTTAGGTAGATGTAGTCGCTTAATTGAAAGTGATCATCCAGTTTTCAGAACAGAGCATAACAATAGTGTCAAGTAAAACTGAGTATGACTCAATTAGCTACGTGGCTCCGCCGTAGACCTACGTCTATCGCGCTAATGGCCAAATACTCAAACGCTACTAAATTTTAAGATGCTGTTAAGTCTTGTGCCGTCTCTATCACTTTATGTCAAAGTGACTGAAACAGTAAGAGAGAAAACGGCATCTTTAAATTTAGTAGCGTTTGAGTATTTGGCCATAAAGGTGATAGACGAAGATCTTTTCTAGTGTCCTATCTATGATTTTGCTCCACCTGTGGTTTTTTTTAAAATAAGTCAAATGTCGTTTATTTTAATTAATCGTTATTAGTTTTTTTTTGTAAATCCGGCCAAAATTCATGGATTTTTTCTCGTCAGGGTCAAGTGGCTTACACTTGCATTCACAAACAGTATTTTGGGTCTCATAGAGCGCGCGGACCACAGACAATGCAATACATAGACAACACTTAAGTGACGATCGGCACTATGCGCTCTTAAAATGAACACAAGGTAGCCGGGTAGACGATTTACGAAAACTACACACAGATTCTGCACAAAACACAAAGAATAACCCTTTCCTTGCAGTCGGGGTAAAAAGTAGTTTTCAGGCACTGTTTTGTTTCATAACTGTGTTGTTGTTTGATATCATGAATGAAAAATTAAATGTCAGTTAGCTAAGTAAACGTAACACAAATACAACACTAGTTTCATCACACAGCTCTATTCATCGCAGTGCGTTCGCATAGTTAATCAATCGTTCGTGCGCGTTATTTATGAATTGAAAAACTTGAATTGAATTGAAATGACTTACTTTGCATTATATTGCTACTTTACTTACTGCGGTACTCGGGGACGAATAATAATCAATCATTAACTTCAATTGACCAAAATAAATTGGAACACTGTCAGTCAAAAATATGACAGACACCTGCGCGTAACATATGGTGACATAGAAGCTCCACGCTACCTGTTCCACCTGCAGGTCGCTGAGCGACACCTCCAGCAGCGGCACGTCGGAGTCCAGGTAGGACTGAGAAAATTTTAATGTTGTTGACATGTGCCAAGTTATGTTGGTCAATTTAAGATAATGATTCGTTATTATTAAGTGACGTCTTCGAGTGTGGCAGTTAGACAACTATTGTATGTGAATACGGGTGTTAGTGTGATTGCAAAATAAATAAAACTGTCATCTACCTTGAAACGGAAGCCCGCCGTCTTAGCATATCTAAACTAAATCGAGTACATTTAATGAGTGCTTCCAAACATTTTGTAGCAAAATATGCAAATAGTTCATTACACTCGTTGATAGTGGGCACCACCTCGAATCTGTCCGGGTTCTCAATCTCCAAAAATACTAAAACACGCAACGTTAATCAAATCAATTTAATTTTACTGCTTTAATACAATTTATAAATATTTTTTTTTTTTTTTGCTATTCGCTCCAGACCGCAAATTGTCGACGCATGTCAAAAAAACCGCTAAACTAAAATGGGACTGGGCGGGACGTGTCTGCCGGATAAGCTAAGCTAGGCATTCGTCACTTGTTTAAGGCTGCTTAAGCACCTACCTACGGCTCGCGCTCGTCCAAAAAATCCAATCAGGTTACGATACAGCTTTAAATATGGCGATCAGCCATTATTAAACAAAATTTTTTTTTGTAAACAAAATTTTTTATACATGTGCGTGCGTCACTTTCACGTGAATAGAAAATTTTTCTTTCTTTTATTTCATTTTATCTAGTTTATTTTGGTGGAAATATGTGAATACACTCTATCAGAAATAGAACATCATCCTTAAATATGAACACCCATTTTTGCTACAACCTATATATTTTTCCTATTTAAAGTTTTCTACAATAATAATAATATGAACTACTTAGGAAACGTATATGTACTATACGTTTCTCTTCCTTTGTGCAAAAAACGCATATTTTATAAAGGTTTAATTCATGAACCTTTACAAATAATGGTGCTAAGGAGAAAAATGTAATAACTTGAATATTTTTGACTATAAAACTACAAAACGATATCAATATTAAATTTTACCTGCGTCATCAGAAATCACTCTTGTGGCTGAAGTAACTTGTTTTAAAGCTTTATCTATGTCCAACCTTAAAAAAAAATTTAATAATCATGAATAAACAGTAAACATTAATATAAAAACAGTATGGGAAAGATAACTTTGATAGTTTTAGCTTTAGTTTTTAATTGTTATCTAGGTATCATGCACATACGCTGTAGCTTCCTTTTACGTGCCGAAATGTACTACTCTGTCAAGAAAGTACCGGGAAAAGATCATCAATAATATACAAAATGTTATTTATTCAATATCATAACTTATTGTATTATCTTTAAAGTATGCTCCTTCAGAAACGATACACTTACGCCAACGAATAATCCAATCAACAAAAAAAAAATGTAAACGCTTTTTCCGATTTTGAGTTCAGTTCTCGCTGTAAATTTTCCTTTATGTCTTCTACCGAATGAAAACGGGTGCCACGAAGTGGTAATTTGAGTTTAGGAAAAAGGAAGAGTCGGTTGGAGCCATATCTGGTGAATAAAATGGTTGCTCGATGGTATTTGTTGAGTTTTTAGTCAAAAACTCGTTTGCAATGATGGCCTTGTGCGAAGGCGCATTATCGTGGTGCAAAATCCAAGAATTTTCTTTTCCCAGTCTAGCCTTTTTCGTCTAATTTGCTCTCTTAAACGCCGCATAACGCTGAAATAATTTTCTTTATTTACCGTTTGAGACCTTTCGGCAAGAATTTCGAGTGCACAATACCTACCTTTTTATTTTGACTTTGACTTTTGATCGACTTTGGCGTGTTTTTTTCGGTTTCGGTTCAGTTGGAAGACGCCACTCTGAAGCTTGTTGACTAGTTTGTATGTCGAACTCGTAAACCGACGTCTCGTCACCAGTAACAATGCGTTTCAAGAATTTTGGGTCGAAATTGACTAGTTCTAGCATGTTCTCAGCGACTTTTACGCGATTGAGTTTTTGGAGAAAATTCAGGTGTTTTGGGAGTAGCCGAACGGCAATATGCTTCAAACTCAAGTGGTTATTTAAAATGGTACGGATCGACTATCTCTCTCAAACTTGAATGAGGATTTTCAGTCACTATTTCCTTCACTTTTGCGATGTTGACTTCAGTTGCAGACGTTGATGGCCTACCAGAGCGAGGCAAACATTCCATCAAATCTCGACCGCTTTTGAATGCTTTGTACCACTCTTATGCACGTGTTTTTAAAAAAAATTGATTCACTGTTAGCCTTCTGTAACATTTTCAGTGACTCCAAACAGGAAATTGCATTGGCGATGCAAAATTTAAGGCAAACACTTTGTTCTAAGTTTTTGTCCATTATAAAATTCGCAATACACACTAGATATGAATAGCACTGTATTAATCTAAATAACAGATGTAACTCAAACTCCGCGCCAAAATGGAAAACAGTTGTGCCAATCTAACAACAAAAAAAAAACAAAAAAAAAATTTTGAAACCATAAACAAATAATCCGTTCCCGATACTTTTTGACTGAATATATAGTATGCTTAGGCAGATACAAGTTAGTAGTGAAGTTAATGCCGTATAAAACGTATACCCAAAACACATTGCATTCTGTTTTTGTGCCACAGTCGACTTCAAAAACATTTAAAAATACGTTTTAAATGCACGTAAAAACGTTTAAAAATAAATTTTAAATGCACGTAAATAGGTAAAATAAATTTAGGTCTGTACATACGCCAGCTTTACACCTTATTTACATAAAGATCGTTATTAACTTTTTGACCGCCACAGTCATAAACCAAAATGTGCCAAGCCCGCCACAGCCACGACTAAATGACAGACATCTATAAGTAATTCCATGAGTACCTAGAACAAAAAATTCGCAGCGAAGACGCCGAGGGCACGCTTTAGATTTTTTGACGTGGCGGTCAATAGGTTAATCCGGCTCTACACTTGCCCGCGAACCGCGCGGGAAACGCCGCGGTGTGCAATCGCGGAGCCGAGAAACCATCTACACTCTCGATCACGCCATTCGCACAGTATAAATGTGAACAGTATGGAAACTAGGCTATTATTTGTTGAAATAATTACCTACGCTCAATTGGACCGTTTAAGGTTGTCACGGCTAGGCACAGTTGTTGGCGCAGCGCTCGGCCGCCCGTTGCCTAGATAACCCTGTAGGTACCTTACCGCGTTTCAACTCGAGAATAGGTGTAACAGTAATTAAAAAAAAAACATTTTTTAAGAAATCTTTATTCTTCGTAATTAGAATTTATTTTATCTGAAAAATACATTTGTCTGCTATGAAACGTTCGGAATAGTTTACTAATTAATTTTATTGTGTAATATAATCTCATTCTAATGATTTTTTTTTTTAAATATCGGGAAACAAGGTCAGGTCAAGGTTACTATAAAATAGATTTTGTCAAGTTCTTTGTAACAATACAGTTATATTGCAGTTGATATATTTTCTTTTAAAACAAGAACCGCATAAATAGTACGTAGTAAAAAGTTGGAAGCTTTTATATGACGTGCAGTTTAAAAAGAAAGTAAGATTTTTTTTAGCAGGAAAAGCTAATTACACCAATAAACGATTTTTTATGTGAAAAATATTTTGAATGACTATTACTATAATTTTGACCTATTTGTTTCGACTACTTTATGTATAGATATTCTTTTTGTGAACTGTTATGTGTTAATTTGATTAATGGTTGTAGGTATTACTGTTGTACTGTTGCTTACACTTACCTACGTACCTTTTAAAATATTTGTATGCCATTGTATAAGGCAAACATGACGAACTGATTATAACATTTTAACAACTTGCATGCAGATATTTTTATGTATGTATACTCATGTTTATTTAAACAAATCAAAATTATCTTATCTTATCTTACGCAATACGCTCGTGGCATTTTTAAAAAGCTGGACAGGCCGTGTATTTTCCTTTTTCTGTACTGTGTTTTTAGACTGTGCCATTCGCGAGGTTTTGTGACGCGAGTGTAGAGCCATGTTTATACAGATTACTGTGTTTACATTAGAATAATGGTTTGTTGATTCTCACCAATTATTTTTTAAAGCTTGTATTTGTGGTGAAGGAACGCTGTCTAAGAATTTGTGTATGAGTTCTATAACAGCAATTTCTGCATTGCAAGATTTCTTTTGTATCTCCGAAGCTGTTGAATAAAAAGTTGTAATTGATGACTGTGACATTACGGCAATTCGTTTAATGGATGAAAATAGGTATATTACTATTACTGTATTGATCATTTAAAATTCGTTACTATATTCACGTTAGTCCTAGATTCTGAGAGCCTAGTGTGTTTTTATTCGAACTCTGTCGCGTTATCGTACACTCCAAATTGTATTGAAACTGGAACAGCGCAGTCTAGTGGCAATAATAGGAAACACAATTATTCCATACAAAATGACATAAGCGATCGTTTACGTTAACGCGATCGTTTACGTTAACGCGATCGAGTTCGAATAAAAACTCACACTTGGCCCTCTGTAGGAGGCCTAGCGCGGACTAGGCCCTAATAGTAATTGTAACTTAATATACGTACCTATTTCATCACGCCTTACAAGATTCTCGTCGTAGAAAAGCTGCGGCTCTAATGCTTGATTTGGCAAATAAACGAGCAACGATTCTGCGATCGATTTTAAAATCGAATCAATGCGCGCTTCTTTCATATCGACGACCTGTAATTAAGAAGAAAAATTGTGTGATCATCACAGATACACTTTCTGTAATAAATACACAACGTGTAAAACATATAGGTACATATAAAGATTTAGGGCCTTAGCAGACCAGCTGCTTTTAGCATCGGCGATTGAAGATTTAACCGCTTTTTAGAAGCTAAATGCAGCGGCCAAACATTTCACACCGCACACTTAAAACGCCCAACGCGGCGATTGAGTCGCTTTTCGGAACGTCGACACAGCGACTGAACGCTACACTCCGCACACACAACGCTTGTCGGAAGCTCGACACAGCGACTGAACGCTTCACTCCGATCCGCACACATTCGGATGCCGGCTGCAGCGATTTGGCATCTGCGGAACACGACTCGAAGTCAGGCGCTTACTTAGTCTTGCACTAAATTTTGACGAAGCTACGCCCTTACCATGGATTTTAATAAAGCTGCACTGCTGCTTGCTTTATTGATGAAGCGAAAATATAATTTGTGCCGAAGACGGTACTATCGATAGTATCGATCCTATCGATAGCTTAGAACTGAGCAATATTATTGAATGAGTGTAATACTATCAATACTATCGATTATTATAGAGTCTAAAACGTAGACTCTCGATAGTTTGTCAATTTGCAATAGTATTAGACCATTCGTTTGACTACAGTTTTACTGCTACGGTTTAATAAAAGTAAATGAATAAAGAAAGAAATAATTTTGAAAATTAACAACGATCAGCAACACTACACCCGACCCAATCCAGCATCGGAACAGTCGCTAAAACCAGCGATTCTGATACCGCGACCGAACGCAGAGACTCGCCAAAACGCGATGCGCTGGTCGGTATAATGCGATTTTGCGACTGTATCGATATACAGTCGCATATAAATCGCATTATACCGACCGGCAGCCCGAGTCTACTTGTGGAACGTAACTAGGTATTGTGTTTTGGTCATTGAATTATACCGGCCGGTCGCGGCGCGGAGTTAATTGTTTTTGGTCATTATTTTTTATACCGGTCGGCACTCCGACCCCGAGTCAACTTGTGCGACGTAATTATAGTATTTTGGTCATTATATTATACCGCCCGGCGGCCCGAGTCAACTTGGCAACGTAACTATTGTATTTCGGAGATACTCTATTTAAAATTATACGTTCCCCAAATTAAACCGTATATCTGTTTTTTGCTCAAGTGTTTGTCGGCTATTTTATCACAGCTTTGGGTGGCAGAATGGTTCCAAATGCTTACCTCCTTGACGAACAGGTCAACTTCATCTAGGGTTTCTTCAATACTTTCGCAATAGGACGCAATTTCTAGAGAAGTCCACGTTATAGTGGAAAAACCAGGTTGAAAAGCATGCTCTAATTTGATTAGTTGTGCACGTAGCAGCGGTTGGTACAGTTTTGGCATACTCCTGTAGAAGCAAAAATAAAAATGTAATGTAACCAAAAGTACAGCAATAAGATACGATTAACAGTGTAAGTCTATTGTCTATTGTCTAGTGTAACTTTATGCACATAAAAACACTGAGAAGGGGACTTAATGCCTTGCCTTGCCATTTTCTATCAGTCTACCTTAGGGTGATGCAGATACAAAACATGGTAGGCGCAAAGATACTTGAAATTTACTATAATAAAATGCTCAAGCATTTCATACGACATTTTTCAACATACTTGTGAGGTAAAAAGATATATCATTGATACGTAAATACGACTAAGTCTGATTTTATTATCATCAGCGACGTCCAAATTAGTTACCATAATGAGAACCAGATAAAAATATATCTTACCTTCGAATTTGGTTGTTCCTTTCAACTAAATATTTAATACGTTCATAGTCTCCGAGGATTTTATTCTTACAAAATGCCACGATTTGAGCCGAGTCTGGCACAACTATAAACATTTTTAAGTTGTAGAAAAATTTAAAAGGTTATTAAAAATATTTACTAAACTAATATTAGGAGTTTAAGCTCAGATTATAAAACAATTTAAAACAATCAAAAACAATACATAGATAGACGGAACGGAACAAACATGGGAAGCACGGTTTTTTGACAGGTGTGCGTGACAGCATGTAAAAACACGTTGCCTCTGTGTGCGTTTACGGTTGCCAGGATAATGACAAAATTACCCGTAATATTTCATTAAGTCTTGTATATTAAATAATTTAGTGTCGCAGAAAAGTGCAGACAAGATGTTATACATACATTGTCGAGTCAGATTGTATTAATTGAATGCAGGTACCTAGTTTAATCTCAATAGTTTGTATTAATCTCAGACAACAAAACAGAAGATGTTGATTTAAAAATGGTGGAACCATATCGGAACATGATAAATTTATGCTTAGGTGAAATTAAGAGATGACTTAAATTGTTTGGTTTTGGCCGGCGACTTCCGATTTTAGAGTATTTTTTTTTTACTTTTTGATCAAGAAAACGGTTGTCTTTTTTATGTTTAAAATGTCGATACCACAGGTTAATGAACAAAAGGCAGATAGACCGTGCGGAACACTGCGAGTGAAGCCACAAAGGCAAATACAAATTCAATAACGAATAACTACAATCTCGTGATTGTATTCGCTTTAGAATTTTTATTTGTATTAGTTTTTGTTTTTTTTTTTTTAACAATGCTTCGCTTCGTGCTGTACTGACTCGTGTTAGTACAGCGCGAAGCGAATTGTAGGTGTTCGATTTGAATTTGTATTTGCCTTTGTGGCTGCACTCGCAGTGTTCCGCACGGTCTATCTGCCTTTTGTTTGATAATCTGAGGCTATAACGATACTAACAAACGGACCAAAATCTGAAACTATTTACTAATATCGATATTATTTCGTTGTACTAAAAAACGAAATATACGCTATTTATTACGATACCGATAACGTTTTCAGTTCCGTCTTCTGAATCTCAGATAATATGTCCATGCTCAGCTCATATTCCCACATATTTTCAATTTTCCGTTGTTTTAAAGGCCTTAAGTCTTTAATCTGCAACGGTTCTCTTGTAACGTTATTATAAGCGGAGATATACCGTTACTGAAAAATAACTTAACTTTAAATATTGTTCTATGAAAATGATATTCTATAACGTTATTTTTAGTTTACGGTTTTAGTACGTTACAAATATTGGAACGTTACGTGAAAACATTAAGTGTAACGGAACGAAATTCATTTCGTTTTCAAGTCCCTGATACCAAGCAAAATGCGCGATAAATAGAACACTAATCGTAATATAAATGTTTTTGTAAATCGCTATTCCTGTATCCTATGCTTATTTCCTAATTTAGGGGGTAAATAATTCAATATAAACCAGCAACACCGAAGGATTTTTGTTAAGGTTTTGTGTTCTAAGATGTCACTGACAATAATTACGTAATATAATTTCTAAATTAACAAATTATCAATATTTAGGTACCTATGAAAAGATACTCAATCTTCTTTCTTTTGTTTTTGGAAACAGTTCCTACAATGTTTAAATACACAAGCCGGCATTATTGTCAAAAATATTAGAATGACGTGTGATGTACTAACGATACGGCGTTTCGTGCTGTACCAATTCGTTTTTTGAAATTGTATTTACTTTGGTGACTTTACTCTCAGTGTTCCGCGCTGTCTATCTGCCTATTGTTTATAATCTGAGGGTTTAAGTATGAAATTGCCGAATTATAACCATTTATTCAACTAGTATTCAAAAATTACTCGGATTTTCAAAGTATCCATCTGCGCCCAAGCTGAAAAAAAAAAAACAATTGAATATCGAATGTTGCACATTTTCAAAAAAAAAAAGTTTCACTCGAATATCTCACACCATAAAGGTTTAATGTGAATTCAAAGTATCTATTACTATAAAACGGCAATTTCATACATTTATAACCCCAATATTTTATTGTAAACAACAAAACATGTTTTGACTGAAAGTTCTTACTTAGTCCCAACTGCCACATGTACTCGATCTCTCTGATGCACTCTGGGATGTAAATACTGAAGTTTACAATGTACATATTCGTTACTGGATGACGAAGCAATAGAGGAGCGATAAGACCTAAGCGTACCTAAAACAATAGTTTAACAAAACTATCATCTATCAATTAATAATCCTACTTAGTGGCTAGCTTATACATACGGCTGCAGATTGTAAGTTTCAGAGTTATCTAACAAAATCGAAGGGTGGCGCAAAAGAGATTGCATATCTTTGTTTGCACACACACTTATGCATTATTTCTGATGCCGTAGTGCCGTAGACCTTGTTAGTTACCTTAAAAAGCATGTAAAATATTTTATTGGAGTGTCGGACAGATTAGCAATCCTAAATTTTAATATACCCAGCTATAAAAAGACCTGGTCCATTATACAGATTTATGCACCAACTGAACAAGCAAATAGACTAGAGCTTCAAGCATTCTATGACAATCTGTCAGAAGTACTAACAACTTTTTCAAACAACAATATTATTCTATTGGGAGACTTCAACGCACAGGTTGGAGTAAAACAGAGTCTTGAGGAAAGAGTAATCGGACACTTTGGGTATGGGAAAAGAAGCGTAAATGGCCAGAAACTCATAGATTTTCTACTTGAACAAAATTTATATATACTAAACAGCTTATTCAAAAAGAACAAGAACAACAAATGGACTTGGAGGTCACCAGACGGCAATCATAGCAATGAAATAGACTATATTATTAGTAATAACCCAAAAGCATTTACGGATACATCAGTCTTACATAAAATAAACTTTAACACGGACCACCGCCTAGTTAGAAGCTCTCTAAAATTAAAACCCTCAAAAATATCAAGAAAACATAACAAACACAAGAATACAACAAACACCCTACATCAAGAAGATGACAAAGAAATTTCTCAATCCCTGGCAAGAAATCAGTTAGAGTTAACAAATGAAGACACAGGAATTGAAGTAAACTACAACATGTTAGAGAAACAACTAAATATTCGCACTGCAAATAAACCCAGAAAATATAAATATGAATTAAGCCAGAAAACACTACAGCTAATTGAAGAAAGGAAGCGTCTCTTATCAGGACCTTTTAAAAAGAGTAGTGTCAAGCAAATAATAGAAATTAGTAAGGACATAAAAGAGAACATCAGGAAAGATCGAAGGCATAAAAGACTACATACTCTAGAAAGGCATATAATTAAAACAGGAGGAGTACGCATAGCTTGGAAAGAATTAAGAGAAGTAAATAAGGAATGGATACCAAAGGTGAAAAGGAAAAAGGTCACTGACTAACAGAGTACACATAATCGAAACAGCAACACAATTTTATAGAGACCTATATGCAGACCACTGTCCTTCGCTCCATACAGCCAGTGAAAATTTATCACAACTCTGCTTAACAGGATTTGAATCCGAACCAGCAATATTACAAAGGGAGGTAGAAATAGCAATTAGTAGTCAAAAGTTGGAAAAAGCACCAGGTCCCGATAAAATCTCCAACGAACTGCTGAAAGGATCTGCAGAAGAACTAGCCCCTATACTAACTAAATTACTCAACAGAATTATGTACATTCCTGCAAAATGGGAAACTTCACACATCATTCTGCTTCACAAAAAAGGGCCGAAAGATGACATAAGTAACTATAGGCCTATAAGCCTTATGTCCAACTTGTATGAAATATTCTCAAAAGTTATTCTTGAAAGAATAAGTCTGAAACTGGAGGAAAACCAACCAATAGAACAAGCTGGCTTTAGGAAGAAATTCTCAACAATAGATCACATACACACGGTGAAATAGATAATGCAGAAATACAATGAGTACAATAAAACACTGTACATAGCGTTCATTGACTACAACAAAGCGTTTGACAGCATAAGTCACGAAGTTATATGGGAAAGTCTGGCTACCCAAGGCATACCTGGAATATATATAGAGCTAATCAAAACTATATATTCAAACAGCAAAGCAAAAATACGGTTAGAAGAGACAGGGCCCGAGTTCAAAGTGAGGAGAGGCGTCAGACAAGGCGACCCAATGTCACCCAAATTATTCTCTGCAGTCCTGGAAAATATTTTCCGGAAACTGGATTGGTCTCACCTGGGTCTCAACATTGATGGACAGAAACTAAATCACCTCAGATTCGCAGATGACATAGTTCTATTTGAGGAAAACCCAAAGCATCTCGAGCTTATGATGCAAGCTTTAAGCAAAGAAAGTGCTTTGGTGGGATTGTCCATGAACATAACTAAAACAAAACTGTTAACCAATTCGGAAAAAAAAAAAACAATCGAGGTAGATTCAAAACCACTGAAGTATGTAGTATACATATATCTAGGCCAAATAATATCACCAAACGATCAAACCAACAAGGAAGTTAACACAAGAATAGCAAGTGGTTGGAGAAAATATTGGTCACTAAAAGAGGTCATGAAATCCAGAGACTTAGGAATGGCTATCAAGAGAAAAGTTTTCAGCATCTGCATACTACCCTGTATAACATATGGATGCGAAACATGGGCACTGACCAAACAACACAGAAACAAATTGCAATACTGCCAAAGAGCCATGGAACGTAGTATGACAAATATACGAAAAGCAGATCATGTAAGGAATAAACAATTGAGAGCAAAAACTAAGCTATAGGACATTTTGACCAGAATTGATCAACAAAAATGGAGATGGACTGGCCACATGATGAGAACAAATACAGAGAAATAGAGTAAAGTAATAACCGACTGGTATTCAAATGACAGTAAACGCAGCAAGGGGAAACAGATAAGAAGATGGGAAGATGAGCTTAAACAAACAGCGGGCCCCAACTGGAGGAGAGTGGCTCGTGACAGAAAACAGTGGAAAGAGCTAGAGGAGGCCTTTGCCAAAAGGCACACTGAATTGAGGGACATATTGTAACAGAATATTACAGAGAAACAGAAAATTCAGAATAAAAAGGCAAATTATTATAGTGCCGTAGACCAGATGCCGTAGACCGAAATTCGGTTTGGAGGATATTATTTTTTTGTTAATCCACCACATATTTCAGAGGTGTTTTATAACAAACGATTTCCAACTATTTGATAACAGCATGAATATTTTGCTATTACTTGGACACTCCATACTTAGTTATAAAAGTGGATTTCACAAATAGAACATTATACACGCTGAAAGAATCATGCCGAGATTCATACAATCTAAAATAATTCCCAAAAGGGTTTAAAATATTTCCCAATGTGAAGAATACATAACCAGGAGTAGCTTGATATACTTAGCATATTTGTAAACCCCCGCATAATTAAAATATTACGAAATGAAAATAACACTTTCATCTTGATGACCATTTTGTGTTTATAAAAAAAGAAAGTTAGAAGCGATGTTAACGGATTTATAAAATTGGCAGACATGTGATGTGACAAGGGTGTGGAAAAAGAATATCATTATTTGTGATATATTCAAACAGCAAAGCAAAAATACGGTTAGAAGAGACAGGGCCCGAGTTCAAAGTGAGGAGAGGCGTCAGACAAGGCGACCCAATGTCACCCAAATTATTCTCTGCAGTCCTGGAAAATATTTTCCGGAAACTGGATTGGTCTCACCTGGGTCTCAACATTGATGGACAGAAACTAAATCACCTCAGATTCGCAGATGACATAGTTCTATTTGAGGAAAACCCAAAGCATCTCGAGCTTATGATGCAAGCTTTAAGCAAAGAAAGTGCTTTGGTGGGATTGTCCATGAACATAACTAAAACAAAACTGTTAACCAATTCGGAAAAAAAAAAAAACAATCGAGGTAGATTCAAAACCACTGAAGTATGTAGTATACATATATCTAGGCCAAATAATATCACCAAACGATCAAACCAACAAGGAAGTTAACACAAGAATAGCAAGTGGTTGGAGAAAATATTGGTCACTAAAAGAGGTCATGAAATCCAGAGACTTAGGAATGGCTATCAAGAGAAAAGTTTTCAGCATCTGCATACTACCCTGTATAACATATGGATGCGAAACATGGGCACTGACCAAACAACACAGAAACAAATTGCAATACTGCCAAAGAGCCATGGAACGTAGTATGACAAATATACGAAAAGCAGATCATGTAAGGAATAAACAATTGAGAGCAAAAACTAAGCTATAGGACATTTTGACCAGAATTGATCAACAAAAATGGAGATGGACTGGCCACATGATGAGAACAAATACAGAGAAATAGAGTAAAGTAATAACCGACTGGTATTCAAATGACAGTAAACGCAGCAAGGGGAAACAGATAAGAAGATGGGAAGATGAGCTTAAACAAACAGCGGGCCCCAACTGGAGGAGAGTGGCTCGTGACAGAAAACAGTGGAAAGAGCTAGAGGAGGCCTTTGCCAAAAGGCACACTGAATTGAGGGACATATTGTAACAGAATATTACAGAGAAACAGAAAATTCAGAATAAAAAGGCAAATTATTATAGTGCCGTAGACCAGATGCCGTAGACCGAAATTCGGTTTGGAGGATATTATTTTTTTGTTAATCCACCACATATTTCAGAGGTGTTTTATAACAAACGATTTCCAACTATTTGATAACAGCATGAATATTTTGCTATTACTTGGACACTCCATACTTAGTTATAAAAGTGGATTTCACAAATAGAACATTATACACGCTGAAAGAATCATGCCGAGATTCATACAATCTAAAATAATTCCCAAAAGGGTTTAAAATATTTCCCAATGTGAAGAATACATAACCAGGAGTAGCTTGATATACTTAGCATATTTGTAAACCCCCGCATAATTAAAATATTACGAAATGAAAATAACACTTTCATCTTGATGACCATTTTGTGTTTATAAAAAAAGAAAGTTAGAAGCGATGTTAACGGATTTATAAAATTGGCAGACATGTGATGTGACAAGGGTGTGGAAAAAGAATATCATTATTTGTGATATTATTTCCCACAAAACAACGTGATTTCAATGTAAGAACAGCGAAACTGCGGCAGTCAGTGGTCACTGTTACTGTCAGTGGCCGTTTCGTTCTGAAATAATGAGCTTTTCGTTAAACTATTAACTTTTTTTGCGGGGTTTTAAAAATATTGTAAATGCCTGAAGATACTCTTTAGATACCCAAGAATATAAGAATTAGAATTTCAACTTCTCTAAACATCTTATTTTTATTGTACATAAATGATGATTCTTTTAATGGTTGTTTTTACGAAGTAAAATGATTTTGTCTTGGTAGTACTTAGGTACCGACAGGTAGGTAATCGATATATAAAAAAAATATAATAAAAACTTGTGCGGTCGTTTTAGTTTCCACAACGTACGTACGTGTCTATACAAAAAATAAAATATAAAAACAATATTATATATATACACGAGCAGCTCGTGCGCTCATTTGTTTGTAGTAGGCTCAATACACACACGCATTTCGTTACGTGACGATTTCAACTAATTCGAACTGCCCCTAAACCGCGATAAGGAACTTCGTTTTAATAAATTATTAAAAACCGGCAGATTAGCCCATTGTGTCCCACTGCTGGGCAAAGGCCTCCCGCGAGTCTTTCCAGATATTCTTTTCTTTCGCCGCCTCGAACCAGCCCTCGCAGTACGCGTCTAGATCATCTCGCCACCTCCTCCTAGGCCGGCCTCGGCGACGTCGACCATCTGCCCAGCGGTCACTGCGCATTTAGAATTGTGAAAAACCAAACTCTAAAGCGACCTCGAACCAATCTTCTTCTTCGTATCACTGGCACGACAGTCTTAAATTTGTTTGGCCCAGAACTTAGCCACCTCCACGGCGCGGGCGTCGTTAGGATTTTTAATTAAATAATTAAAAAAATATGCATCGATATTTTTTTAATTATTTGAAAACAGAAAGCAATTTTATTTTTTAAGTTTAAATCCATGAATCGATAGTGCTACTGAGGGCAAATCATTCTTCCGCGGGAAAACGTCTATAATATTTAATTAAGCAAGAAGGCTTACCTGCTCTGTATATGTGATTGCATAAGTCTACCTACACTCTTGGTCGGTGGTATATCTAAACTAAATATCTCACTCACCCATCACAAAATATCGAAAACCGCTTGACGTATAAAGATGAAATTTGGCAGAGAGGTAGTTTATAGTTAGTAGACGTCCGCTAAGAATGGATTTAGCTACAGGGCCGGATTAAGGAGATCTAATGGCTCTCGCAAATAAACACCGGGAACGAAGTCGCGGGCAGCAGCTAGTATGAAATAAAGGAACTACCGAATGCCGATGACAGGAATCTAACAAAACAACGTGCTAATACGATAATACTGTATTATTTACCTGGCCAACATTTTCAGCCCAAGCGTAATGATAAATTAATTCGAATTCCGTAAATACTATTGTCAGGACATTGTATAACTTTATACATCGTTGCGTGTTCTGTAATAAAGAAAAAAACTATGATAAATAAAAGAAAACAGATACTGATTAAGTATTTACTAAAGTATAACGATAAACGTTATAGCTTGACAAATACAATAAATGGCGTAGACAGGCCGATTTATTAATCGGCCTGTCTACGCCATTTATTGTATTAAGTAAGTAAGTAATATTTACTTAGGCAATGGAAATTAGGTACTACTTAGGGCGGGTTACTTCAACTATATTTTACTGACGGGTAATTTTGTGTTGTTAAACAGCTACGTCACACATCAAAATATTATAAACTTTTTTTTGATTATCTTTGATTGACGGTTTTTTATGTCATGAAACAACCCTTTACATTTAACGAACGTTAAACATCTCACGTCATAGTAATAGTTAACGGTCCGTATGTAACATTAACCAACTGTTTGAAACAACCCGCCCTTATTTACTCACTGCCTTATTTAATTATCATCATCATCATCATTCAAACCGAAAAGCGTCCACTGCTGGACATATATCTCCCCAAAAAGGGGGGGTTTTGCCATAATCGCCACGCTTGGCAGGCGGGTTGCCGATCGCAGCATGGTTGTTACAAAGGCACAGAGAATGCTGTTGCCCATTCTCTGATGAGTTCCTTAGTCGCCTCTTACGATACCCACGGGAAGATATGGGATGGTGCTATCATTACGTCCGACACCACACGGACAATTACTATAATAAATATTATACTATACTATAATATATAATATATATTACGGATAATACGGTTAATTAGGTACTGTACTTACCTATATTTAATTCTGAAATATCACAAAACACAGTAGATAGATATTTAAGGCAGTTACTGTACATACCATGTGCGTAATGACTTCGTGGTGCTGTTTAAATATGTTCATAGGAATATTGATATTCGTATTGTAAAATCTTATCCACATAATTCGCCCGGCTACAGGTGGCATGTTTCTTGGCAATTCTGGATTTTCTCTTGCTTCATTGTATCTAGTTAAATTAAATAAGCGGGTTAGTAAGTAATATTCAAAATACATGGTATAGGTAATGTTAATTTAGCACTTGTAATTTAACATTAAGGTCCTATGCTCACAGCGTGTCACGCGTCACAACACGTTACGTTTTTGAAAACAAACGCAAAATAAATATTTGGTTATTCCTAAGGTTCCTCATCAAAAGGGAATGTGCTATAAAAGCTTATAAAGAACTAGCTTTTGCCCTCGACTTCGTCCGCGTGATGTCGGTTATCGCGGATGCAGACGAAGTCGCGGATATAAAAGCAACCTATGTCCTTCCTCAAGGTTCACGCATACTAAAACCCCATCCGAACTACACCAAACCAAAACCAAACTAAAACCAAACCAAAACCAAACCAAAACCAAACCAAAACCAAACTAAAACCAAACCACCAAAACCAAACCAAACCAAACCAAAACCAAACCAGGTGCAATGGCGTCATCAAAGTGGGCGTGGCTTCGGTCATTTGATCTATAGCCGTCTTGTGCACCAGACATTTCGGACATTCCAGTTTTAATCATTTTTTAACCGACTTCAAAAAGGAGGAGGTTATCAAATCGAATGTTTATATATATTTTTTTTTTATGTATGTTCGGCCATAACTCTGTCACATATAGACGGATTTGCAAAATTCTTTTTTTTTTTCGAAGGGGTTTTACTCCGAAATGGTCCCGTATAATTTTTAGCAAAATTGATACAGCCCTTTTTGAGAAAAACAACAAATTCTCAAAAAAATTACTTAGACGACGTTTTAGTTTCTTCAGTCTTTGGAGGATTTACAATCTCTTTTAAGTGTGTCGCCGTTTCTTTTTTGAAAATAAATTAATATCCTTGTAGTTTAGCTTAGTATTAATTTATTTTCTGTTACACCTACCACTGCTTGTCTCTGCATCACCCAAAGGTTGACTGGTAGAAAATGCCTATGGCATTAAGTCCGCCTCTGTACATTGTGCTTGAAGTATTTAAAGTGATAAATAAACTTTAGCACAGAACATACATTACTTTACTTTCGGAAGTCGGTGGCGGTCGCTTTGTGTTTGTTGTTTTGTATTGCCACCGACTTCCGAACGTAAAGTAATGTGTGTTCTGTGCAAAAGTTTATTTATCACTTTTTAGTTTTTGAAGGTGGTTTTCTTTTTTTTTTGAAAAAACTTTTTTATTATATAATTTTGCGAGCAGCTACACATTTCTCTACTATGCAGAAAAATAATCAATGTAAGTACAATACATTTTTTACTACGGTCTTCCAACCGGGTTAAAATGGTTGACAAATTGAAGAATAAACGATAATAGCGATTCACCAATCGACGTTTTTGTCGATAGCCTACGTTAGTAGGTCTACACAGGCACATCATCAACTTGTCGCGAGACACAGCGTGACTGGAAGAGGTACTAGGATTTGATCTTTCAAGTACCGGTATCTCTACCAGCCATTATCATTAGCCTCTTGGCTATGAAACATAAAAAGCTTCATGTAAATATAAAAAGGAAATTATTTAACATCTGCATACTCCCTGTCCTTTATGTATGGCGGCCAGAAATGGGCTTTTACACAGAACATGACAAGCAAACTGATAACCTGCCAATACGTAATGGTGTTAAAATAAAGTATTTGCGTGAATTTGGTATTTCTTTATTTGTTGTTGTTTAGAAATCAAATATTAAACCAAGAATAGACCAGCCTTCGGGTTACGTGAAGAGTCGATCAGCCGTTTAGCGATGTCACGAAAAACAATATGGGCACTCGGACCCCATGGCCCTAGAGTTTCCACCCCAAACGGCTCAAATATATAGGCTATTATATTTGCGCCGTTTGAGGTTTTCGGCACCTGCAGCAGCCGCCCCAGCACAACACGTTGTGCTAGGAAGATTAGATGGCGCAAGGGTGTAGACACATGCTGCGTCCCACATCAAAGGCCTACCCAACTTCCAAGGCATTATGGTCATCCCATCTGGTCTCTTCCCATCGTCGCGAGCCAAGCCATTGGGTTCTAAAATAGCAGGCACCCCGGCGGTGGCACGAGCACGACGGAGGATGTCATTGTCAGTGAGTCAAAGCATCAGCATTGCCATACAACGTGACAATGCTGCCAGCCTGTTGGGCACGTGCCCCGTAGACAGCGATGTGGACGAGTTTATTGATGCCCTTTGACATCACGACACACGGTTGGCGTAGTGGCTGAGCAATCGACTGCTGCGTAGCGTGTTGCGGGTTCGATTCCCGCCCAGGGTAAACATTTGTGTGATGAGCACTTGTGTTTGCCTTGTGTCTGGGTGTTGTTTATCTATATATGTATGTATTTACAAAAAAAAAATGTATTTGTGTATGTATATCAGCTGTCTGACACCCATAGTACAGGGTCTCCCTAGTTTGGGGTCAGATGGCCGTGTGTGAAAATGTCCCCACATATTATATTATTTTTTTTATTTTGAGCTAACCTGCCTTTTTCTTGGAATTGTACTTAATATTATTATTTAGATTTTTAAGATTTGTATATAACTAAAATTGTAACTGAAATAAATGAATTGACAAGGTCTACAATATTAAACAAAGTGAAATAACATACAGTATTACAAGCAGATTTTGTATTTACCTGTCTCGTAATGATTCAATTTCGGCTGTGTAAATACTGATTAAATCGTAGTATTGATCTTCGAGGTACAAGCATTCTAACTTCAGTTTCTCAAATCGATTTAAAAGATGCAATGCTATTTCCGTCGACGGGCATTTATTGACGCTCTAGAAAACAAAGTACAAAATATATGATCAAAGTACAAAAGTTTTGATTAGTGATATTATGATACAATACAAGCGAGCTAAGATTCATACTCTTGGCTTGATTACACCCTCACCTTCGGCTCGAGTTATACGTTTTTCAACACACTTGTTTGGAAAATTAAATCCCACCAAAAACATTTTCATGAAAAAGGTTGCCAAGACGAGAGCAAATAGCTCGCACTGTCAAAAAATTATCAGATCTCTACCTATAACTTCTACTTGCCCTAACTTCACAAACTCTACTTCTTAGTAAAAATATGTATGTAGCTTTGCCGTTTCGCTACCGTTACATGGGAGTAAAGTGAAAAATGTATTCACTGTTCATTACATTTCTGTTAAACAATAGTTCTTGCAGTAACGAAACAGCCAAGCCACATACATATTTTGACTAAGGTGTAGAGTTTATGAAGTTAGGGCAATTAAAGTAGAGATTATAAGTAGAGATCTGATAACTTTCTGACAGTGCGAGCCATTTGCTGTCGTCTTGGCATAATTTTACATGGAAATGTTTTTGGTGGGATTTCACTTCTTTTTAGAAGTTGCCTGTTTAAGACAATATTTTTTTATTTTGGTAATTTTTTCTAGGTTAAGATTGTTTTGTTGCTTGTGTACTACTACTAGCTTACATACCAAATCTCAGCTGTCTAGGACTTCAAGAAGTACCCCAGAATTTTGATGACCATCAGTGAGTGAGTCAGTGACGTAATCGGGCTTTTTTACACATCAATAAAATCTAAAGTATGAGAGCTATGCAATCGAAACTTTATATATTTAATAAGTCTACTATTAACGTCATATTCCGAGAATTTTCTTTATCTGGCATAATCCAAACCCAAGTTATGAGGGTTCAAAAAAACGACGAAGCGATTCGAGAAATGGTAGGCGCAGTGCCCTTGCAGCAAGCGCTTAAAATTAAAATAGCCTAAGTAGTAATGTTAAGACGCTCACTTATTTAGTTTTGAAATGATTGAAGCTAAAATAAAATGGTCGATAAAAATAGCAGAAATAAATATTATAATAATAAATATCATTGTCATGCTTCGTCAAACCCTAACATCGGGTCAGATATCAACTTACTTCACCTAGAGTCCACCGAGGGAGACTGTTACAGAATAGCATAGCGGATGTGTGCGCCCCTGGACCAATTTAGGGGGGCTGGGAGAGGGCTTTGTCCGCCCTCAGCTGACACCCGGTGCGCCTGCTGCGGGCCGGGTGGAAGGTTATGATCTCCGGCTTTTCCGCAGCCTCCTGCGAGATTACCGTTTCGCAGAACAAATCACCGGATGCATAATACCTAGCCCAGCCTTGATATTAAATAAGAGTTATAGGTATTAGGTATATGTGCGTTATATGCATGCATATATACCTACCATATAATTATGCAAAAAAACTAAATGTACAATGCACATTTATGTTGTAATTAAGGTAGTAACTAAAAAAAAAAATGTTTGCAGTAGGTATACAAAAAAATGGTTGAATGCCTAGGAACTTCTCCGAGCGAAACAATCTCTAACATTTAATGTCCCCACATATTATATTATTATATTATTATTACATTTAAAATGCAAAACCGTTGCGCCGGGGCATGAAGGTTTTCTGCTTTGGGATTTGATCATCTCCTATTCATAATAGTTACTAGGTAAGCACATACATTGGAAAAAAAAAAATTAAAATAATATTTACAGCAATCATGAAGTTTTCAATCAACAACTCCTGATTAGCAACAGCATCTTTGTATATTTTGTAGTCCTTATCAAAATCTGGTCGCCTGTTTAACAAATAGAATTACAAAAATAACGGGGTAGTAAAAAGACACTAAACGAAGCTGAAATTCCCAAAGTTATTTATCCTTTAAATCATTGCCATTATTTTGCGCTAATAAAGATACTACTCCACAAAGACAATTATGCACCTGTCAAATGTAAATAAAGTTACTTAAATTAAGGTATTTAAATGATAGGTAAATAACTTTCCAATAACACAATCCAAATAAGATAGTTTTTTCCCGACTGCGCCAGAAGGAGGGTTATGTTATTTTCCAATTAAGATTATTTGTATTTTATATACTTATTTATATTTCACAGGTGCCTATAATCCATTTACAATAGCATTAGACAGAAGTTGAAAAAGGTTTTTTATAATGCGCACTTTTGAAGAAAAGTACAATAAACATGATACAGGTTACAATAGATGCCGAGTTTATTATAATCTATTTTTACAGCAGCTGTCACACTTAATTGTAACCATTTTAGTAATTTACCACCATGTGAAATTATGTGGCTTTATTTAAAAGTTGTACTAATTCTTTCCAATTTAAAATTACAGTGTAAATGCTAAATAAAAACCTAAAAGAAGCAGGGATGAATAATACCGGAAACGTTATATTCGTTTCACTATAATTCTACCAAATTTAAAATGTTAACTAATCTATAAAAGACTTTTGTTTATATTATTATACGTCCATATTAAGTACTATCTTAGATCTACATATTTAACAAAGTTATGTTAAAACAATTTTAAATTAAAATGGTTTTTTACTTATATTTGACATAAAATGTTTTGCATTCCTGCATCTACGAGCCTCTTTTTAACCCCCGACGTAAAAACGACGGGGTGTTATAAGTTTGACGTGTCTGTGTGTGTGTGTGTGTGTGTGTGTGTGTGTGTGTGTGTGTGTGTGTGTGTGTGTGTGTGTGTGTGTGTGTGTGTGTGTGTGTGTGTGTCTGTCTGTGGCATCGTAGCTCCCGAACGTATGAACCGATTTTGTTTTTGTTTTTTTTATTTGAAAAGTGAATTAGTCGGGAGTGTTCTTAGCTATGTTTGATGAAAATCGGTCCAAGATGGCCGCCGCTACAAAATAGCTAATCACATATTTTTTCACAACTCCATCAATATGGGTATCAAATGAAAGGGCTTCACTAGTAGAATACTTTACACTATGATAAATTTCAAAGCCAAGATGACCGGCACCACAAAATGGCGAATTATATATACCAAACGCATTCTCAGGGTGATATCTTTAATATCAAAAAAGATCCATGTGACGAAATACAACTTTAGACGTATCTACAACTTCTCAAAACCAGACTAAATTACATTTAAAAACTTTCAAATAAAAATTAAATTAAAAATTTAAAAAACCCCCAACGCATAACATAAAAGCAATTATTTAAAAAGTAAAAAATAATATCTTTTGTTGAGCCATCAAATGTTTGTTCGTTGAAATGGCGCTATAATGTCGCGGCGGGGTACCGCTAAGTCAGCAATAGCTAAATAGGTAAAATAGCGAACTCATGGATTTGCAATGAGATTTGACTTACGCGGTACCCCGCCGCGACATTATAGCGCCATTTCAACGAACAAACATTTGATGGCTCAACAAAAGATATTATTTTTTACTTTTTAAATAATTGCTTTTATGTTATGCGTTGGGGGTTTTTTAAATTTTTAATTTAATTTTTATTTTCTAATTTTATAAATGGAAAATAGTTGTCTTGTAGTGTAGGTACACAGTGACTTTTAACACCAAAAAAATAAAAGTTTCCTAGCAATAATTTTTGTTCAATTGTAATTACTTTGTTAACGACTAGATGAGAAAATATCTCATAGTCGTTGTTAACATATAAAGACAAAATGGTGCCGATTCCCTTGTTCACAAACTAAATTATAATTAGGCATTTGGCATCTCTTACTACCAGGCAGCTGAAGAAAAAGACGGCGACAGACAGGGACTAAGTTAGAGATGTCAAATTAGTTTTTCCCTTGAACTTCGCAGTGTTTTTAATCAATAGATACGTTCTGAAAAGACAACTATAACTGTATGAACATTTTAGATCAACTTAAATTGACAGCTCTTATTAACATATGTCTCTTTCTTGTTTTATTGGTTTTATTGTTTTCTTGTTTAATTAATTTAGTTTGTGCACAACAGAATTGGCACCAATATGTCTTTTTACGTACACAAGTAGTCCGTGAAACAATAAACGGCAAAGGCAGTACATTTACAGTCATGCCACCTGGCTGTTCAGTTGCTAGTGCGTATACTAGGGTATAATGCAAATTCTCTTGTTCACTAACTATAATAAAGTTATAGCTCGTCCGCTTAACTGAACCCCGTTCCGGTTTAGTCCCATCTCAGCACCCATCAATGAAAATGGGAATGTTCTTGGGCATGTTAAATTAATGGGTTCCGAAATGGGAAGGTGCGGAGATGGAAAGGTTCCGAGACGGGACTAAACCCCCGTTCCTGAGGTAGCTGCGCGGTGCGGGAGGGGAGACAGTTGTCACAAGTTGACGTATCATTGAGTACTCGAACCATGTCACACCCCTCCCGCACCGCGCAGCTTCCTCAGGAACGGTCTTAATAAAGTGGTCGGGCTATAGAACAGGTACGAACAGCGTGAGAAAGACACTAAATTTATTGCTATTGATTTAATTGACTTCTCATCTATTGTAAATGTACTGTCTAAACCACAACAGAAACCTCAAGAAAGCATCAGTAGGTTTTATTTCATTAAAAGACTGACCTGTGATCTAAAGCGTCATATGTTTTTGTTGAAATAGTCTTGAATAGTTTATTCATAACGGCTGCATATTCTTCAATACCTTCCAAAGTGGTTTTGTTTAGTACATAATACGTGATATATACTTGGAATAAATCTACAATCTGTGTACAATAAAAAAGTAAAATTGTCAATATGTACTTAGTCGTAACTATGCCCCAATACTAAACATTTTTTTTTTTAATATCTCGTGTACTACTGTACATTACTTTACTTTACATTAAACTAGATTTTGATTTCATTCGCGTGATGAAGGCGTAGCGGTATAAAATTTAGTTTTTTTGTTGTTATCCAAAACCCAAGTTACAGTACGATTTAAACTTTATGGTGGTTCTGAACATGAGTCGAGTGGCTGCGCAATAACAATTTCATGTGTCAGCGGGTGTGAGGGAGATACAACTGCTACTGCTACTGACTGCGCAGTATGTACTCAGTAATGCTCAGTCAGTAGCGCAATTCACAGCCGCCATTAAGTTTGAATTGAACAGTAGGTACCTCTTTGTCAAATTTTCAGTGGTTTTAGCGCTAAGTATGAGGTAACAAACAGGGACAGAGTTACTATCTCATAGAGACACTAATAATAATTAGTGTGATGGATAGAACATGTTAAATCACACTTTTCTTCTATTGCATTGGTTTTATTTAAACATGTACAAAGTACTTACTTTAATTATTCTTTTTTTAAAAGTCTCGAATTTTCCAAATATATACATTTCAGAGCAATCAAATGGTCTTTCATCAGCAGCCTCCATCATTTCTCTTTGAGTCTCAGCATAGCACTCACGATAAAAGCTGTATAAACTTAAGCACATCTAAAAAAAATTAAAACGATGTCAGCAATTATTTCATTGTCATACTTTCCACATTAGTTCACAAAATGCAAACTTATAGTAATAAAACTACATAGGTAGTTGTATCACAAATGTATGAATTTGTAAGAACTAAAGAATAAATGTACCTATGAACCAGGAAAAAAAAGTAAGAAACTTTGTGTAAGTATTATAAGGTGTAAGTATATAATGAAACTGGATTGCCACCCGAGCCAAAGGTGAGGGAGTAAGGAGGCCGTGATTGTAATGATCTAATCTAAAGTTCTGTTGCAAAATTACGATAAATAAAAATATACTTGGTATAACATGTAAAGATTGTGAAACGTTTTTATGAAATGCTAAATTTAAATTCGTTTCTAGTTGACTGATAATTTGAACTTCAGAAAGAGAACCTAATCATGTATATGTCAAATTCAAATACATACTTTAATATAACACAATATATTTTTATTACTTTGTCGAATAACTGACGGACATTATTAATAAATCCCGGTTAATTTAATTATTTCAATAGTTTATTTATCAAATTACCTGATTTTACAACCAAATGTCAACAAATACAACAACATTTTACAAATGCCCTATTAATCAATTATTGCATACCATGTACACAATAAATGCATTCGCCGTGATATAGTATAATCAATTAATGAATGCAATAAATAAATAAATGTTAGGATTTGATTTAATTTTCAATAAATTAATGTTAATTTATACTAATATTGCTATTTTATTTAAACATTCCGTAAAAATAGACTCGATTCTAATTTTATTCTGAGAAATCTTGAGGTATCGCGACATCCCGGGATTTTCATCGTAGCGCGTCACGTGCCACGGGCCTTTGAGAATATCGAGACCTCCTAAACCCGAAATAAAAGGCATTTAACGAAAAATATCTTATTTTCGCAGAGCTACCCCGCAAGAACACGATTTACTTCGCAGTTTGTCTAGAAAATGTGATAAAACTGAATTTATCCTTACCTTGGCTTTATGTATAAAATTTAGCTTGTCTTGGTTCCAAATGGTCTTTTTACCACCATTGGTCAGAAAATCCATGCACATATTAAGAAACTGATTGGTAGCTTTAACCAGCAACGTGGATATTTGTTTGGTAGTGTTGTAGTAACGTGACGTCGCAAATATCATACGAATCGTGTACAATAAACCCGGAATAAACTGTTGCGTCGTGGCAGGATCGCACCTGTAAGCAGTTTAACATTATGAAAAATGAGGGCATCATACTGTTCATAAGCGTCAAATAAAGAACTGTAAAAAAAAAAAAACAATCTGTATAATAACGTGACGTCCCAACATTATACTGTAAGATGGGATGAACTACCTACAAGATGTAAGGATGTAACAAGATCTTACATGTGTAACTTATAGCTCAGTGTTTAACAATTATCCACGGATAATATCTATGCTATTATCTGATCTATCACCCGTCGAAACGCAACGATTAATATAACATTACGTACTATAATATTTTAACGCTATCTATACCTAACATGCACGCAAAGTTTGATAAAAGCGAAAGCTTAGGTACTCGGACAGATTAATATTAGTTTTGTAATATTTGTAATTTTTTTTAAGTTCAGGCGTTAATACACATAATACTATAATACTGATACCTACTACAATTTGCAAAGATGTTTTAGGGTGTTATATACAGATATAAGACCCTAAAACATCTTGGCAAATTGTGATGTAATAGAGACTGGTCTATACTTAGTTGGTTACATCTTTCATACTACCAGATTTATGTACGAGAATATAGTAAGTACGATATTTCCATAAATCGAGGATTTGACAACTGCCACTCTATAAAATTTGAATATCTTTGCATTTACCTGTACAACGGTTCGCAATATTTCTCTAAAGCATATAAATATTTAACATTATCAAAAGCTTCGTTGTAATAATCCGTTACCATATTATCCAACTGTCGCCATTTCTGAAAAAATAAATGTATTGTTATGTATTACATATAGGTAAGTTCCGCTGCCTTTTGTATACCTTCTTAACATAAGTAATTTTATAATGTACCTATAACTAATAAAAAAAATGGTATGAATACCTGTACCATAAGGAGAAAAAAAAAATTATGTCATGTGTCACACACGGCTACACATCAAGCTATACATTTCCAGTATAAGCTGAAATCTCATTGTATGGAAATTCTATACATTACTCTCGTCCGTAATTTATTAGTTTTTACCTTTAAAAGTTTTGATTTCGCACGTATTAATGTATGTATGTACATCGCTGTTGGTTCACTTTTGATATGTTCAATTATCGACGTGAAAGTAGTGAGCTGGCGGCGCCAATGATCCAGCTCAGCTAGTGGTCCAATGTTAGAAGGCTCACGCCGCAGCTGCTGACTCTGAACTAAAACCTAACGTAAATAAAAAAATATTAAATACAACTACATTTTTATTACAGAATGTACCAATTTCACTTAAAACTTTATTGGTAAAAGCTTAAAAAAAGCGATATTTTCTCTTATTTAGTTACCAAAGTAATTTGCTTGATCCATTGTTTCACATAAGAACATATTTCTTCCAACACATGAGTTTTAGTTATAGCATGTTTCATTTTTTCTTCGTCACTTAACTCATCCTCGTACAGAGATAAATTTATTTTAAATCTGGTACAGCAGTCTAAATCTATTTTTGTTTCTAAAATCAAAATTATTTATAATCATTATTCTAAAGGTTCTATTCTAAAGCATCTATTGGCATCTATTATAAAGGGTATTTCTTAGTAGTAACATATTATTAACGCAATCAAGAAAATTGAAGCTTTGAAGTAGGTAGGTACATTTGTAAACATGGCACTCACTTGCAAGATAATCAACAAACAGCATAATCTTCGAGATGTATGAGTTTATGATCTCAGTGCTTTTAGGATTGGGAGGATTAATGTCTCCCCAACCCGTGCACACCGTAAGAGCCGGAATGTATACCAGATGCATGGTTTTGCATATGGCTGATACAATATTATCAATTTCCGGCCTTATATTAAACACAACGAAGAAAAAATCCTGCAATCGTTAAATGTGATTTACTTTACATACCATTAGTTATTACTCAGGAAACCATGATTCTTTCTAAATGTTACATATTGTTTATTTGTTTGAACCTACTTTACATTTTACTTCAATATAGTGTATTAAGTAGAAAAATGTAATACATAATGTCTACTCTTTTAAGGAGCTAAGAAGAAACTAAACGACATGAGCCCCTTTTACTATTTTCAATATTCTACAGGATTAACATCTTTTGAGGTCATGAATGTTGAGGTTATTTTTATTATAAATAATAACAATAATTAATTAAAAAGAAAGTTTTTACGATATTACATCGGAAATATTCTTAACGTCGACAGCTTTGGTCTTCATTCTATACATGGCAACACAAAATCCCTCTGTGCCAATTTCAGAACAATCGGATACATAAGTCCTCTCCATTTTACCTTTCACATTGGGAACAAACCGACCGGATTCTGGAATATGAAGAAACGCTGTATTCTGGTTTTAGGAAGTTCATCTATTTACCAGGCTAATACCCGACCAGGGCCTCAAGTCTGCTATTACAATAGTGTCAGAATGGTCTATCATTAATTTTCATAATGACGCCATTATATTAGTAGATTACCAAACTTGTCAAAATCAACAATTATGAAATCAATTATAGACCATTCTGACACTATTGTAATAGCAGACTTGAGGCCCAGAGGGACAACCACGATCGCGCGGCACAGGTAAAGTAAAATCGATCAATTTTTAAATTGAAAATACGCGTTGTGTTTCACACATACCACTTATTTAGTTAGTTTTAAGCCTTTAGAAAAATAACTGGACTAATCGCGGTTACGGTTCCGCGTGTTTGCCTGCCAGCAGCGAACCCCTATGCCATGTGCGACCTGTCCTTCGCACAATCCCCTAGAGAGGCAGTCAAGGGCCTAAATCTGGTATTCGTCCTAAAGCAACGAATTTTCCCCAAGTTAACCGGTCCCACCTTACGTTGGTTAGATATCATTGAGCGTCCTCCGTCGTTCTGCTACCCTTCTGATGCGGATGAACTGAGGTACCTCTCTCTCCGCCGCCTCTTTTGCATGGATCACCTCCTCGTAAGACACAATGCCACGCGTTCGAGTTCCAGACTCTGAATTTAATCACGGTTGGAAGCGTGAGATCACTCGCACCAAGTGCAACGGCAAGGTCGCAACGCTGCTGTTCGCAACCTGGGCATTCCCCCAACGTATCCTCGAGGCAGTCTACACGATGATGGCAACAGTGCGTCCGCACCCAGTCAACCGCACCGGAAGTCGAGCGTACCGCTTAAATGCGGGTAAGTCACGATTTCCCAACGTTCACTTGCCTGTAGAACTTTTGAATAGAATAGCCGAATAGACGTTTGTCGTAAACACATTCGCTCAAATGATCGGTTGTACGGTCACGCGAATGAACGTTTGCCCGTATGAGGGATTACCCGAATGAGCGATTGCCCTAATTAACGATTTCTCAAAGAACGTTCGCAAGAATGAACAATTGCCTGAAAAACGTTCGAAGAACTTTCGCCTTAAGAACGCTTGCCCGCAAGAAAGTATACGCGAAACATTATAAAAAGATATATGTCAGTATCTTGGGTATTTTCCTGCATAATTAAAATAAGTAGGAAAGGTTAGAGAAACATTACCCATTTTAACAGGCGAAAACATTCCATCACACAAAGCAATACAGCAAGTGCCACCTTCAGCGACCACACTATCAAGTAGATCTATATGAATATCAGCGTCATAAACACCTTCCTGAAAAAATATTACATAATTATACAATCAAGAAACTTGACTGATGACCAGTATATCTGTCTATAACCGGATGACAGCTGACTTCACCGAGGTATTCACCGAGGGAGATTGTAACAGAATAGCACTACAGTTCGCACACTCACAGTTTAATTTGCGATTTCATACGACTGACAAGAATGACAGCTGAGATTTGAATTAACGGACAATTTTAGTTTGCTACAACTACAGTTTGGTTTATAATGCATCGTCTTAAGTACGCGTGCTTTTTCATTATAGCACATCAAGCTACAACAATCTGTCAAATTTCTTTGATTTTCTGCTGCGAACATACGCAAAATATACAGTTTTAAGGGCTTCAATGTTTTTAAATACCTTGCAAGATCTAAGAACGAATCCTACGTTTTTGTAAGCTCTGGTAGTAACATATGATTTGAAAATGTCAATTTGTTATCAAACAACTCCTAAATCACGAACCATCTCGACTTTATTAATTTATTATTCCATTAAAAT
Source organism: Charanyca ferruginea (assembly GCA_947361185.1). Classification (NCBI taxonomy): domain Eukaryota; kingdom Metazoa; phylum Arthropoda; class Insecta; order Lepidoptera; family Noctuidae; genus Charanyca; species Charanyca ferruginea. The sequence continues at coordinate 10,817,142 of OX376058.1, forward strand.
GGTACGACTAAGTTGTAGGCTTTTCTTACGTGTGTAACAGACTGATGCATTGACATTTCGTGACGTTTACTGTAATCTTATATTTTGTGTAATAATTATGTAAATTATTAAGGTCTTTTTGGAGAGACATAGTCATCATGTGACCTTATTGCGTAAAATATGTTTTGTCGTCAGCGTACATTTAATGTTCAGAATGTTTAAAAGAATCTGTGATATACAAATACAAGCATTTTTAAAAAGGAGTCCTAAATGGAACCTTTGTGGAACACCATTAGGTATCTACATGACGGTAGAACGATAACCGCTTAATACTACAGCTTGGGACCTTTTAAATAAATATGTTTGTACCCAACGTAGATCACCGTGTATACCATACCTAATCTGTGCATTTTTGTGAGCAGGATGAGGTGATCTACGCGATCGAAAGCTTTTTCAAAATCTGTGTAGATCACATCAACTTGTCCGCCATTATCTGTGTTTTTAAGGATACAGTTTGAGAAATAAGCCAAATTAAATATAGTCGAACGTTTTTTCAAGAAACCGTGCCGTTTATAAGAAATACCTCTTGTGATTTATGGATAGATAACATTGTAAACATATCTAACGTGTTAAGAATAGAAATGCCTCTGTATTTTTTTTTTTATTCGCGAACATTTAATAAATTTATCGAAAATATTACTTAACGATAACGATCTGCCTTTATTATTCCTATATCAATGAACGCAACTAGCAAAGTATAGCGTAAAAAAAATCAGCAGCACGTTTTTATTTCAACTATTGGTGCTGAGACCATAGCTGAGACGAAACTTTAAAATGACGAGTGAATGACTGTGCACGTTTTCTCAACGTAATTTGGGCGCACTTGTCTCTGCTTTATGTGATGTATATGTTACTGTAAAGGCTTGAATATTGGTCAATCTTAGGTTTTACTAGTAAATCTTAGGATTTACCAACACGAGTCGGTAAATGTAAGAATATAAAATATATAAAAGGAACGATTTTATCGGGCTTGTACTATTAATTTAGTACATGCTAGGTATTACCAGTGACGGTTGGTAAATGTTGGTTTTAGGAATAAAACAATGAGTACTTCTTAAACATTTATTTCAACCGATGACATCAGGGGCACCCCGAGGTTCGGTTTGGTTAGGTTCCTTCAAACCCAGCAGACAGAAATAGGATCATCGCAGCGGGGCTCCGTCGACCTGACGTCGACCGTCTTTGTGTCAATTATCGTTACCGTTGCAGACAATCGTTATTGTTATTCTCCTCAAAATGTAGCTTCTTATTATTTCTTTTAGACTCTTTAATAAACTCTCATATAAACTCACATACACAAACAGCCAGACCCGGAACAATTATCTGTAGACCATACAAATATTTGTTCCGTGCGGGAATCGACAGGCGCGGCGGCGGCGCGTGGCGACACGCAGCACAGCAGTCGATCGCTGAACCACGGCGCCAAACGTGTCGTCATATTCTTTCGTCTATTTGGCTGTTCAGACGATAATCTCACGATATACAGCCAAATAGACGAAAGAAGATATAGGTATCGGACACAATAGTGACCTACCGGGAAATATTGAATAAAAAACCAAATAATTATGTATTAAATATCCAAAGAATCATGGCGCTATCTATACATTAATTTGTATGAAAAAAATAAAATAATTTAGAGGGTTTGAAATATTTTCCAATGTGAAGAATACATTACCAGGAGTAGATTGATATACTTACCATTTTTTAAACCCCCGCATAATTAATATATTACGAAATGAAAATAACACTTTTTCGTTTCATTTCGATGCCCATTTTGTGTGTATAAAAAAAAAGCGGTTAAGTGCGAGTCGGACTCGCCCATGAAGGGTTCTGTAGCAGCAAGTAACATAATATAAAAGTTCTTGTAGTTCGTTGTCACTTTGATCGATGTTTTAATAGTAAATTGCGGTTTACGATTTATGACGTATTCAAAAATACTACTTACTAGATCTCGTTCAAACCAATTTTCGGTGGAGGTATACATAGTAATGTACAGTACGCAAAAGAGATAAGTATCCATGTCGTCGGGAATAGTTGAAGATTTCTTAGAAACCAATGGGGGCTTTCAAATGAAATTTTATGAAATCATTGAACTGTTTATTCTCCATAAATTGTATTTTATTTTATTCATAAAAACCTATCGGTTTCTAAGTAAACTTCAACTGTTTCCGGCGACATGGATACTTATCTCCTTTGGTGACCGTACATAATATATTTTTTTTAGTTTTATCATTCTCTCATTTAAGAAGTTACAGGGGGGGGGGGACACATTTTACCACTTTGGAAATGTCTCTTGCGCAAACTATTCAATTTAGAAAAAAATTATATTAAAAACGACAATATCATTTTAGAAGACCTATCCATAGATACCCCACAGCACAGGTATGGGTTTGATGAAAAAAAAAATTCGAGTTTCAGTTCTAAGTATGGGGAACCCCCAAAATTTATAGTTTTTTTTCCTATTTTTGTGTGAAAATCTTAATGCGGTTCACACAATACATCTACTTACCAAGTTTCTACAGTATAGTTTTTATAGCTTCGGAAAAAAATGCCTGTGACATACGGACAGACAGACAGACAGACATGACGAATCAATAAGGGTTCCGTTTTTTGCCATTTGACTACGGAACCCTAAAAAAAACTGACAAACGGATCTATCAAATTGGCAGACAAGTGATGTGACAAGTGTGTGGAAAAAAATAATCATTATTTGTGGTATTTTTTCCCATAAAACGATGCAATTTTAGTGTAAGAACTGCGAAACGGCGACTGTCAGTGTCACTGTTACTGTCAGTTTCGTTCTGAAATAATGAGCTTTTCGCTTTTTTTGCGGGGTTTTAAAAATGTTGTAAATGCCTGAAGATACTCTTTAGGTACCTAAGAGTATAAGAATTAGAATTTTAACTTCTCTAAACATTTTTTTTTTTCGTACAGATCCTGCCATGATTCTTTCTTGTATCGCCTTCAAAGGATCCATTCCGTAATAATACACTAGCGCCAACGAATAACCCAATAATCAAAAGACTTTAGGCGTATTTTTTTTCGCCGCGAATTTTCTGTTAAGTCAACTTTTTTTAGTTAGAAGACGCCATTCCGATTCTTGTTGACTGGTTTGCATGTCAAACTCGTAAACCCATGTCTCGTCACCAATAATAATACGTTTTATGAATGTGGGGTCGAAATTGACTCTTTCTAACACGTCTTCAGCAACGTTTACGCGATTGAGATTTTGCAGACGACTCAAATCTTTCGGTACTAGTCGAGCGGCATCGCATTTCATGCCAAAACAATCGTTTAAAACGATACGAAAAGCAGAATTTTCAGCAGCTATCTCAGTTTTTTCAGTCTCGATTTTCAGTCACCATTTCCTTTATTATAGCGATGTTAGTTCGAAAGACGTTGATGGCCGACCAGAACGAGGCAAATCTTACAACTTATCTCGACCAAATTTTAACTGTGTGCACACGAAATTAAAAATCGCTTAACAGTAGACATGAACCGGCAAAATGGCGCACTGTGAACAAACGGTATGACCAGTGACGATTGAACTCCACGTGAGTAAAGAGGACAGTTGTGCCAACTTTGCGTCGAAAATAATTTAGCCAATCCCTTTAAATGAGGTTTTTAAATGATTCATTCCCGGTACTTTCTTGACAGAATGAATATTCTTTCAACTATTTTGGCATGTCCGTAAGGATGATGAGGAGCCACTTTTCGTATCTTAATTAAATTAATATACTTATTTAGTGGTAAGTTTAAAAATTTTGTAGGATCGATCCTCAGTTTTGTAGTTCTTCAAAAGTTATATGAACATAAAGGTGGCTCCTCAATCTGAATGTTGGAACTAGGAACATCATGGATTAATATTTATCATCATTTGGTATGGTTTTGTAGCATTTGAAAAGAATTAGTAGACAAAATCAGAGCTCAACCGAGCTCTGATTTTTAAATAGTAAATATTAAAATTTAAAAAGTTACTATACATTATATGTGGCTCCTCTGACCATACAAACGACCCGTCATTTTTCAAAGAAGCAGTACTAAATAGCAGTACTAGCAGTAATTAATACACAATTTCTGCGTCATTTAGTACTAAATTATATTAGATTTGTAGAACGCAGTCAGTAATTAGAAATAAGTGAATTGGGAGATTTGGCACATTTTAACTGGCTCCTCAATTAAGATGCTCCGGTAGAGTCTGGCCTCTAATTAACTAATACTTCTTTGCCATTTGGAACAAATCTTATTTTGTATACATTTGTACTAATTGTACGTATAGATTCTGCAATAAAAAAGTAAATATCTACGAAGTTATTAGCTATTCTTTAATTTCCTAACAAATTATTTTAAAGGGTGACCATGGAACATTTTTTATATATTGTTTTTATTCAGTTCGTGCCTTTTAAAAGCACAAATACGGGAACCGATCATCCGAATTATTTTTGTCCGAATTTCACTTTACCGAAAACTATTGACCGACGTCTTTTTTGCTGTATGCATTATTTGACATATTTTTAGATCATCGAAGTATCATGTGCCATAGGTATTATTTTACCGAACTATGTTTCTCCGATTTACAAAATAACTTTTTCCTATTGACCGAAGTCTCTCTTGAACTGTTTTCATTTGCCAAATGATTTATTTGCCATATTTTCAACAAAATTTTACGGAATATTATTTGATCACAAATATATAGCCGGTTACTTGGTAGCATTTTCAACATTAAATTGAAATAGTGTGATAAAAAGTCAATATATTACAAAATTTAGTGACAGAAATGAATCGCTGCAAAACCGACTTCACGCAGTCTTGTCTGCCCTGCCTAGAGTGTAATTTAAGAACGCGTAGGCGCGGAGGGGTGGGGCTGCCCGCGATCTGAGGAGCAGGCGGTTTGAAGGCTCGCCGACGCGGCTGAGGCAAGCCGAAGCTGCGGTGGTGAGCGTTAAAACCATCTGCGACGATAAGCTCGCGTGGGGCCGCCCAGACCCCGCAGCGCCGGAGCCGTGACAGAAACAATGCTTTTGCATGTTGCATGCCTGCTTGCATGTTTCATGCTTGTTTGCACGCTGCATGCTTGCTTCCATGCTGTATGCTTGTTTGCATGCTGCATGCCTGCTTGCATGCTGCATGCCTATTTGTATGCTGCATGCCTGCTTGCATGTTGCATGTTGCATGCCTGCTTGCATGCTGCATGCTTGAAGCAAGAATCTTTGTTTGCAAGCTTCTTACTGGGATCACCTGTTTTATTAAGTGCCATTACATTTAAATAATTAATGAAACAAAATATTAGGAAACTAATCTGAAATTAGCTCTCTATATCGCCATTGTAATAAATACATTAGTTTTGAAAGCTCTTTAAAATATTTAATTTCATTCAAATTGTCTTTAATTTTCAGAAGTTATTGATTTTTTGTTTCTTTAACGACTTATTTTTTTTGCTGGTGGAGTACCGGTTATCTTAGACTCAATATCAGACATATTTACTTCTAGGCGTTTGGTAAAATATGGTAATTAAAACAGTGGTATAAAGAATGTTCGAACAAATGTTATTTCGACTAAGTGTAACTTCGGTAAAAAGTTTTTCGACCAAATGAAACGTCGGCGCAACGAAAAAAAGCGAATTGATAATAGGTCAACTGATACAGCGGCAGACGTGACTTCGATGAAGTAAAAAAATACGAAACGAGAAAAGTTGAAAAGTTTTAGGTGAAATGAAATTCGGTCAAATATTTTTCGACCTTATGATAGGCAACCCACAAATACATTTTATTTTATTTCATCTCATTATTTGGGGGTTAACTTCAAATTAATGTCGTTTACTTACATCACCTCAATAGTATTCATTTAGTAACCTTGCTGAACTTCATTCGTTTTATTGCTTATATAATCATTATTTACGCACACAGAGACGTAGATGCACAGAGTAAAACGACGCCTGCACGCACACATACTTGAAATTGTTGACTGGTTTTCTTTGTTATGATTGTAGGGCGACGCTCCATCTCGACATTATATAATCAAAGTACTAAATGATACAAATAAAAAATACAAATTCATTAGTCATTTTCCGTGTTCCAGATGGCGCTCCTTAGTTCAATATGTTTAGATTGAGGAGCCACCTTTATGTTCATATAACTTTTGAAGTATTATACTACAAAATCGAGAATCGATCCTACAATTTTTATTATCTTTCTACTAAATAACTATATTAATTTCACTAAGATATGAAAAGTGACTCTGCCATCCCTACAGATATTATTTGATTGAAACGATAATCTCACGATATACATATAACGAGACAAGTGCGCCCAAATCGCGTTGAGAAAACGTGCACAGTCATTTACTCGTCATTAGAGTAATCGCAACTCGAATATTACTGATAGGTACTATAATAGAAATTAGTATACCATTATTTCACACATCAGCTTTCCCCAAGTCGGCAGAACCTCTTTCATTCGACTAATTTATAGTAATAAGAGCAGTGCAGTTGCAATCAGTCGACTCTATGATCGTGTGAATGCAACCTAGCAGCACTCATAGATTCTATTTATCTTAAAACCATAGTGTCTTGCTGTTGTGTTTGTAGACAGCCATAATGACTCTCTTGACTGACTCCTGAGTGAGCCGTAACGAATCGTTCGAAGGCACTTTTATATGCGGAATGGAATTGAATTGATAGTCTTTATTCGTTACATTTTAGTTAATCTTTTCATAGGCCGCAAAATTTCTTAGTAAATACCTAATGAATCACAAATAATTTTAATTTAATTATCACAAAGCATTCACTCTGCTCTGCTTTGAGCTAAGAAATAGAAATGTGGTTAGGTTAGTGGCAGTTAGTTTAGGGTTCCTTAGCGCAAAATATTAAACCATTAGGTAATCATCATCATAACAGCCTATTGCCGAACGTAGTCCACAGCTGAACGCAGGAACGAACGAACTCATTATTATTAGAACAAAATACTGTCATTAATACTCGAAGAATGTAAAGTCATTTATTAACAATTTCTTTAATGACTTTGGTTTATTAAATACTAGCTACTGCCCGCGACTTCGTACGCGGATCCTGTTGCTTATGCCAGCGACAACGGGGTCGGCAAAATCGAAGATCTGAAACGTCTGATGTCGAATTCTAAGAGCCCGGGGACGGGAAAACAACGGGATGCGCGAAATGATTCGACACGTTCAAAAAGTACAAATTTGAATCATACCGATGGCGGAATATTTGGCGTAGTCAATCATAGGAGTATACGTAAATGAACTCCGTTCCTTATCAACCCAAGGAAGGTCGCCATGACCTACGGCTATATCTTGAGACACATCCGATTCTTCAGATGATATCGACATTCTGTTCAGAGAATGTCGAAGTCGATCAGAATTCAAACGTTCGTTGCGCTCTTCTTCTGTCTCTTCATGCCGTACTCCAGCATTTCTTTTTCACTCACTTTCTAACTGATTATGAATATTTTGTTGTGTGCGTGTTCGGGACAATCTATACTATAATATTATAAAGCTGAAGTTTGTTTGTTTGGTTGAACGCGCTAATCTCAGGATCTCTCTGGTAGGTTCTGGATCTGGTTCGAATTAAAAAAATATTTTTGTGTTGGATAGTCGAGGAAGGCTATAGGCCAATGCGAACCTGGGTCGGGTCGCTAGTGTATGATAATCTCGATCAGCAGTTAGTCGTGCATCACGTTCACCATTCGGTTCAAAAGACCTGTTAGTAGATGTGCGAATACGCTGAGAACTCAAGCGTGATTCTGTATCGGTAAACGTTTCCGATTCGCGAGACAATGCATGTCGCTCACGATCAGCGGACAGTCGCGCATCACGTTCCGCAGCAGATGCGTAGATACGCTGAGAACGCAGGCGTGCTTCGCGATCTGAAGAGGTTTCCACGGAGCGAGTTGCAGCCTGATGTTCTCGAACAGCATCAAGTCTCTTCTGACGCTCTTCGGTAGATTCTTGGGATCTTATGATCCTCAATCTTTTAGCTCCTTTGGAACATTGGGAAAGATTTGACCTCTTTCTAGGCATGGTTATAGTTTTATTGTAAAGATACCTGATCAATTAAAATCTAAGTGACTGCTCCCCTGCGTTACCGGGTAGGCTACCGTGTCACGAAGATAAATGGAAAAGGAAATTAAACACCCAAATAACATAAGCCCGAAGGTATATTCATTCGATAAAATAAAAAAATAAATGGGAATTTTGGCCAGTAGAGTCAAATTTTCAATGATATACCATCGTCATCAAAAATCAGTCCTAAACTGTTACCGCCTTCACCGCGTGAGGGTACTCCCAGCTTATGTTATTTTATAAGATACAGTGAAATTAGTGATAGCTTTGATTTTCACATCAGATGTTTCTGATCTTCGATTTTTATAAGTCAACAGGAAATGCCCATCAGACCGTACAACTTTTGCTAAGACGTCATTCCTATATGTGTCATGGTGTAGCTGGGCTCTTGGAGTTCCACATCAGGTGTTCCAGATCTTTAAATTTATTCTCTCAGCAGAAAATGCTCATCACGTTGAACAATTTTTGCTATGGTACCATTTTTGTATCTCTTATAGTTTAGCTGGTCTGTTGCGATTCTGCATCAGGTGTTCAAGTTTCCAAGATAAATTATAGCCTTTATGTTGCACAGACTTAATACCTATACGACAAAAGAAAAATCATTCAAATCCGCCCCAGTTCCGAAGATTAGCGTGTACAAACAAACAAACAAACAAACAAACAGACAAACAGACAGAATCTTTTTTTGGATTCGTGCTCTATTACTGTTCCTAAACCCCCCTCAATTATTATTTTTTTAATATTTTCAATGTACAGACACAGTTTTGTTACTGTTTTATTATATGTATATAGATACAAGTGACTTTATGACACACTTTACTAGTAGACGGTTCACAAATTTAATCCGTAGAAGCGTGAAAACCTATATTCTACAGAACTCACACTTATATTATTTGATCGTTCTTTATCCGCAGCCAATGTAGATGATGAAGTATATCGTGTATGCAGGAAACCTCCTCTTATTTTTCAAATAACGTTTAGTGCACCTTTGGGGCTGTAATAGATAATTCTAAATCGTTTTCTCAACTTCAAATGTTAATTCGAAAAACCGCCTTGAAGAAAGCTATCATATTATGACATTAAATACTGATATAACCTATTATAGTTACATACTGGGATGCTATGTTGTTGAATGAACAGCGTTACTCCGCAACAATGCTGCACCAAATAATTCAATGTTCTATAAAAGCTAGTTTTACAACAAATTAGCAGTGCAGTTGCTCTCAAAGAGCTGTCATAAGTCTTTCGGTTGTATGACGGCGATTGATACGATCTTAATATAATTATAAAGTAAATGCGATATGAATTCGTAGAGTTCACGTTTACTAGACATGTTTAAAGAGGGGGCAAAAAACGTAAAATGCTAAAAAACTGGTGTTATACGGCATTTCGACATAGTAGGATCGTTTATAAGTGTTTTTCGAACCATAGTCGTGAGAGTCGACGTAGAATCGTCAACAAATTGCTTATACGATATCTTTGCTAGTTGCGATACGTTATTTTTATATACTATTTTTTTTTTATCTATTAATGGTGTACATAAATGAGTTTAAGGGAACGCCCTCTTTTGTTTAATTTACTGTATATTATATGTGAAATACTATTCGATGGTAAGCTTACGATGACTAAAACATTCTTGCATATCAGTAATATGCAAGAATGTATGTACATACTGATACGAATAATAATACCTATATAATGACTATGTAATAAGTTGAATGTGAGTGTGTTGTGAGGGCCACTTTGTTAAAACTTTTTGAAAATGTGCTTAGGATTCAGTGATCATTCCGAAAGAATTGTGACAGTTAGAATCAGATTTTGTAAAAGTCAAATAAGCGAGTTATGGGCTGTAAAGTTGGGCCCTCAGTTCTCACATAGAGCATTGAGGGTTCACCTGTACCGGATGAACTATGGACAGTACAGAAATAGTCTTTATGCCAAAATCTAAGCTAATGCCAAACAAAATTTGTGGAAACAAGATATTTTCACAAAACACTGTCCTACTTTGTATCTTCGTTCAAAATGGGCCCAATCCTCATACACGTAAAGTTTTATTACGCAAATAAAATGAAACCGTTAACTTACAGCTACTGTTTGATATCCTATATGCTACTAAATAAATTGTGAAAATTTGTGAAAGCAAGAATAGGTCACCACTCCTGGAATCATGACCAGGTAATCATGACTCAGTTGGAGTCACCAGTTTCCAAATATCTTCAGTCGCTAAGCTCTTTTACATCCATGTAATAGGAGCGCATAACTTATCTAGTATTTTCCATAATAATAAAAAGTAATGGGTTGTATGTTTGTCCTCTATGCTTTCCTGGTTACTTAACTTTCGTGTAACTCAGCGAGGTAGGCTTGCATATGGTCGCGAAGGAAAAATAACACCGGGAACGAAGTCGCGAGCAGTAGCTAGTGATTCATAATTTGATACGATTCGATATTTTAGGAATTCAACATTGTGGGTCTAGAAAATTGAACTTTTAGCAAATTCAACATTTTGGGATTCAACATTTTGCAAATTCAACATTTTGCGAATTCAACAAATTCAACATTATAGTCCTGAAGGGTTCACTAAATCCTAAGCACATTTAAAAGAGTTTTAACAAAGAGGCCCTCACACCACACGCACATTAAGTTGATCCCACAGAATCTACTCAGAAAACAGTAGGTAAATCTTGGATCTAATCAAAATCGCCACTCCTGCTATGTAGTATTACTTCTCTTCTTACTCTATAATCTGAGATACAAATCATAAGCGGTAAGCCTGAGTACATATTATTATCCAATCAGCTTTATAGACACTGCTACTTTAAGATACCCTATAACTTGATCAGACTGTCACGGAGCAGTACATTCTAATTACTAACCGTTGAACAACCGAATCAACTCGTTGGATTGGTCCAGGTGGTATACACAATTTGGTGAAAAGGATGTGTATGTTTATTTATACCTACTTAAATCACTTAGCTTCGTGTTCATGAGCATTCAGTCAAACGATTATAATAATTCTGTCAATGGGCTATCTATACTAATTATTATATGTAGGGGATAAAACTACTCATCCGATTTCGAAACTTCATTCCATTTTCAAATTTACCAATAGGAAGGTACGTTATCCCTGAATGCTATTAAGGCTATACACGGACTAGAAAGAAAGTGAAGTACCCTAAGTAAGCCAGACGTTTGTATGCCTCACGCACACATAAACGTAATAGTCACGGACTAAAATAAAAAAGGATTCCGCGCCAAAAGTACCGACTACCGACCATACCGATCTGTGTGCGTCTCGGTCCGGCGTGCTTTAGGTGCTTCTCTTTAGAAATGCGTGGCGTTGAGGTCCTTTTTTTTTCTACTCCGTGAGGCTTTATTGCATTATCAAATAAATGGGGTTCCTTAAGAAAATTCACGCAGACGAAGTCGCGGGCAAAGTGCTAGTAGTAAATAAATAAATATTTATCATATAGTATTCATATCTATTTATCGTAATAGTTACTGTTTAAATACGTAACCGGTTGATGTCAATGTCGGTGAACACGGGTCTTACTTACCAATATATAGTCAGGTGATTTATTCATCATGACGGCAGCAATTTCTATTAAATATCTGTGTTGTTGCTTGATACCACCAACTCGATTATTTCGAGCTTCTCGAGCTTTGGCCTACAAACAAAACAGTTTTATATCCATACCCTTGAATATCTACAAATAAAACTATTAAATAGAATCAAGTATTTCGTTTATTTACTTGCTTCTCTTTATAACTCTCAGGACCTTGCATCAAAGCACTCATAGACGCTTTGCTCCTCATTTGAATGTCCGTTAAACGAGAACTGACGTCAAGTATAGCTTCCAGAGCAGTTTTGTCCACCTCTAAGGCTTCCGTATCGTCAATCGACAGTCTCCATATTGACGACCTTCGAGCCATTTGAGAAGGCGTCGTAGCAGATGGTAAAACTGCTGATGACTCTATGGTTACTCTCGGCTCTGAACCTCGCACTGGAGGCTTCTCACCTTCAGGTTCATCCATTGTTAAAAATATATAATTACTCTACTATAATATTAAATCTTTTTCTGGAAAAACCTATCACACAATTCAAAAGGTATTCAATAATCATATACGCAATATTAACCAACTTGATACTCTCCGAAAGGAGACTCAATGACAGAGCATCTATAGACTAATTCAGTAATATGAAAGAGAGTGACATTTTAATTCTAAGTTTGAAAAGCAATAAAATCAAAGACTATTTATTTCAATCTCTTTGAGTAAAATTATTGTCTCCTGCCAGTTTAATAAGCCGACAAAATAGGTACAAAAAACCTGAAATCGAATTTATTTCCAGTAGATATTATAACTAAATCATTGAAATCCTTAGACTAACGCAGACTAGCTACTTTTAGCATCGGCGATCGGTGATTTAGCCGTTTTCAACTGACTTAAAAAGATTAGGAGGTTTTCAATTCGACTGTATGTTGTTTTTTTTTTGTGTATTTGTTACACGATTTCTCCGGCAAATGTGAATCAATTTTAAAAATTCTTTTTCTAATGGATAGGCTATGCCTCAGGAGTGGTCCCATATAAATTTTATCGAAATTGATTCGACACTTTTTGAAATATCAATTAAATCCCAAAAAGATCTACATAGACGACGTTGTAATACTTTCTTCAATCCTTGGAATACCTCTTTTTTAACTGGTTTTAACTGTGTTGCCGGTTCTTAATGGATTTCGATGATAAGAAGGTACTAAAAATTGATAAAAAAAAAGCATTTTTACTTAACCGACTTTAAAAAAGAAGGACGTTCTCAATTCGACTGTATGTTGTTTTTTTTTGTATATTTGTTACGCGATTTTGAAAAAGCGGCCAAGTGCGAGTCGGACTCGCCCATGAAGGGTTTCGTAGCAACAAGTAGCATAATATAAAAATTAAAAATTTTAAAAAACCCCCAACGTAAAACGTCAAAAATAATACCTTTTGTTGAGCCATCAAATGTTTGTTCGTTGAAATGGCGCTATAATGTCGCGACGGGGTACCGCTTAAGTCCTTAATTTCATTTACTGTCTATTAATTTACCAGCATTTCCGACCAATTTGCTTCGATATTTTCAAATTTTTGTTGCTAATCTAGTTGTAAATCTTGTTGCAAATCTAGTTACCATCAGTTCGCTATTTTAGCTATTTAGTTATTGCTTTAAACTTAGCGGTACCCCGCCGCGACATTATAGCGCCATTTCAACGAACAAACATTTGATGGCTCAACAAAAGGTATTATTTTTGACGTTTTGCGTTGGGGGTTTTTTAAAAATTTTAATTTTATTTTATTTTAATTTTTTTAAACGTAATTTAGTTTGGTTTTGTACCTATAAGAGTTTACAAAAATAATTTACAAGTTTTTAGTTTTCATTTCGTTACTTATTCCTCATTCCCTTGCAATATAGTATACATTATTCTACTAGTCAAGGCCTTTCATTTGATACCCATACATTGAGGGAGTTGTGAAAATAGAATGTAATTCACTATTTTGTGGTTGCGGCCATCTTGGATTTAAAATTTGTCATAGTGTATAGTATTCTACTAGTCAAGCCCTTTTATTTGATACACATATTGAGGGAGTTGTGAAAAAATATGTGATACGCCATTTTTTGGCGGCGGCCATCTTGAACCGATTTTCATCAAAGATAGCTAAGAACATTTCCGACTAATTCACCTTTCAAATAAAAAAATCAAAATCGGTTCATCCGTTCGGGAGCTACGATGCCACAGACAGACACACACACACACACAGATACGTCAAACTTATAACACCCCGTCGTTTTTGCGTCGGGGGTTAATAAAATACTGATTAAAACGAATCCAAATACGATATATCTGCTACTAGGTACTAGTGTGCTGTATAATCTGGCTGCAACATAAGACTAAGAATTCTAAAATCTTGCATAGTTTTATAGCAAACATGGGAGTTTCAATGGGTGGTCAGTGTGGTCACCTATAATAATATGTTTGAAAGCAAAGTAAACATCCGGTATGCGTCTAAGATTCCTACCGCAGATAACAAAAGAGCTGATAACTTTAAAACGGCTGAACCGATTGTGATGAAACATGTCTAAGAACCATTGCTAGAGAACCTGCTTTCAAATAAAAAAAACCGCATTCAAATCGGTTCACCCGTTAAAGAGCTACAGTGCCACAGACAGACACACAGACACGTTAAACTTATAACACCCCTCTTTTTCGTCGGGGGTTAAAAAGGTTTTTTTTATTTTTATATTTGAGTTGATTGAATGAAAGGTAAATAGCGGTTTACGATTTATGACGTATTACAAAAAATACTTACTTGATCTCGTTCAAACCAATTTTCGGTGGAAGTTTACAAGGTAATGTACATCATATATTTTTTTTTAGTTTTATCATTCTTTTATTTTAGAAGTTATAGGGGGGGGGGGCACATTTTACCACTTAGGAAGTGTATCTCGCGCAAACAATTCAGTTTAGAAAAAAAATATATTAGAAACCCCAATATCATTTTTTTTAAGACCTATCCATAGATACGCCACACGTTGGGTTTGATGAAAAAAAAAATTGAGTTTCAGTTCTAAGTTTTTTTTGTGTGAAAATCTTAATGCGGTTCACAGAATACATCTACTTACCAAGTTTCAACAGAATAGTTCTTATAGTTTCGGAAATAAGTGGCTGTGACATACGGCCGGACGGACAGACGGACAGACAGACAGACAGACATGACGAATCCATAAGGGTTCCGTTTTTTGCCATTTGGCTACGGAACCCTAAAAATCTATTAAATCCCAAAAAAATCTACATAGACGACGTTGTAATAGTTTCTTCAATCTTTGGAGTACCTACCTCTGTTTAACTGTGTTGCCGGTTCTTAATGGATTTGGATGATATTGAAGGTACTAAAAAGTGATAAATAAAAAGCTTTTTTACAAAAAAGACAACCGCCTTCAAAATCAAAAAAGAATAAATTAATAACTTTAGCACAGTACACACATGACTTCAGATTTGGAAGTCGGTGGCTTTGTTCTGTTTGTTGTCTTTAATTGCCACCGACTTCCAAATCTAGTCATGTGTGTACTGTGCTAAAGTTATTTATTCGTATTATTTATTTATTCAATAAGTTATGGTAAGTTGTTCGGTAAAGTAGATAGGGACAGAACGACGTCTGTCGGGTCAGCTATATAGTTTATAATATTAGTATGGAAGTATGGATTACCTACCGAGTGACAGCCCTATGAAAGTAGGTAAGAATTTTGCTGTTAGGAAGCTTGGTTTCTGCTCGGTTTTTTATTCATGTGGTACAGGTACCCAAGCCGACAAACATCTCACAGCAGTCGGTCTATCGAATCATTATCGGAACTTCGTGCAGTCATTCATAAAACATATCCACAGTAATTGTAAGACTAAACCACATCAATAATAAATAAGAAAATCCAAGAATGATTTTGCCGCGTGCTACCAACGCTCCATACAAAATTACTCATTCTCCTATTCTTTTTCTTCTTTCACTGTTTCTTTTAAAAGTTTTGCATCTGTGCAGTTTACTTTTTCTGTGTAACTTTGTAAGATAATAATGAAATATATAGATATAATAAAACCTTACCTGGGACATATATTATTATACTACTATAGGTATACCATGTCTGTGGTTTTGGGCACGAGTTGGGGTTAATAAAATTGTATTATCTATGACGGTCTTTGACAGGCGGCGAATATATTTTGTTTTTGACGTCTGCTCTCTACGCAAGTAATACCTACTACTTTTTGTTTACATTTTTAACTGAACAATTACCATGCCAGTGATTTCCTATAATAATTTGGTAACGTAAAGGCTATTAGGACTGTGACTAACAGTAGTGCAATTCCGTAGAAGGACATACAAAGGTACCACGAGGTAATAGAACAACTATTACTGCGTAGTACATATATATATCTATAACTATTACTTTGTGTTGCATGAACATACGAAGCAAAAGAAGTAAACGAGGATCGTAAGCATCTAAAGCTAAAAGGCAAGTGTGGAGACTCGTCTTTTATCGTAAGTCTCAATGATAAAAAAATCCCGGTGTTTAAAATCAATAATAATAATAATAATATGTGGGGACATTTTCACACACGGCCATCTGACCCCAAACTAGGGAGACCCTGTACTATGGGTGTCAGACAGCTGATATACATACACAAATACATTATTTTTTGTAAATACATACTATAAGTTAATTTGTTCCATTATGGAAAACACCCGTCCTGTTTATGATGGCTATTAGACTAAGAACTCACGGATCGATCGGCAGCGAATGCGCTGTTTGGTGCGTTTACAGTAGCTGACGTCGCCGACGTTACGGGGACGCCCGCAGACTTTGGCGGAAGATGATCGCGAGTCAGGTGGCACTAAATACGATTGATCTACGGCAGAGACCACGGGCGATGGCCGCATAGTGTGCGTGTCCGCGATTTGCACGATTCTGCTTGTTGCAAACCGGTGAAGCTGAATTATACGAGAGCCTTAGGGTAAGTAGGTATACACTTGAGCATTTACTGGAGTATTTCTATGTAATGTAACGTTCTTACGAATGGTATAATACAGGTAAAAGCTCCGTTTCTACGTAATGTAACGTTCCTACGATTGCTCGACGCTCTGTTTAGTGTAATGCTCACAGCGAGTGTGCATAATGTAACAATAAAGCTTTTTTCGTATCCCACAACATAGTTAAATAGAATAAGTATGAACGACGTGCTAATGCAATGCACGTGCATCCATGTGAACATGAACAAGTAACGACCGCTCATGCAAAGGCTCGATGAAATGTTACACCAATACGCTCGTTGGTTTGTACAATTAGGTTGTATCAAAACAGCGAGCGTGCTCGACGTTTGGTTCGTAAAAGAGTGATACACTAGAACATATCACAGACCGCTCTGTGATATGTTCTAGTGTTCTTTGTTCTATTACAAATAACAAGTGTATGCCGCGGGTATGAAATACGTCGTGAAACTGTTTTTACCTAACTACGTTATTTTACCTACATACATAGTGTACATACTTCTACGCAGGTCGCGCAAACGCTGTCGAACACAGGTTGGTCTTTAAAATTTTATGCATATTACAAATCAAAAGGAAAATATAAACGTTTTGCAAATAAAATAAGTCATTTAATTCACTTAACGTCGCATAAAATAGCGACTCCTCTTAAAATCCAGTGGTCAGCGTTCTTGATAGTTGGTAGCCAGAGCGGAGTGATGAACGTCAGGTCGGTGCGCGTCGGCTTCTTGTACGTCGGACACTGGTAAACGAAAAACACAAAATAGATCAAATTTACACAAATGCACTAATTACTACATAATGCATAGCTTCAGTTAATTACCATGTAAAGTTTGGGGTCCTTGGGTGCAGTGGAGTTGATGGCGTATACGTGCACAACAGGCAGCACAGTGAAGACCACTTTGATTGTAGACTCACACAAGCGTAGGTTGCGACGGTCCCAGCCCGCACCGTCCAGGTACATGCCATAGACGAACACACCTTCCTGAATTAACAGTAAATAAATGTTATAGTTTACTAGAAGCGATCAGTAGCCGGATTATGATATGTTGGGTCCGAAAATGATTTGGCTTGAAACAGAGATTCCATTGCGAAAATAAGACAGTGTGAGCTTCAATACTTCATAAATTCTTAGTATAATATAGCTTAAATAATTAAAAGACCATCATACCGGTGGTGGTGCCTTAATTTCCTCGTTAGTCAATTTTGTAACGTCATTGTGTAGTGCAACCATGTCTAGAGCCCAGCCTTTGTGTGCCCGAGTGACTTCCTGACGCATGGCTGTCAAGAAACCTTCAACCAACAAAATAAATTAAACAGACATATACAGGGTGGATTTTTGAGATGAGACAGAGAAGGCAGGTACCTTAATCTTTATAGTTACGGGAAAACGATCCTAGGATACGATCCAAAACTTTTTGAGATATTCTGAACCGCATTCACAGATTTTGGAAAAAATGTAGATCAGATACAGTCACGTAAAAAATGCTAAAATACCAAACATATTTATTTTGTGCCAAACGATCCTATTTCATGTAGGGATCAAAGGACTCTCAACGTCTAAACTAACTAAAATTTATTTCAGTGGTTTTGTTTTCGTCTGTTAGTGTATGGGACCATTTAAGTTATGAGTACTACAAATGACAGAAATCGCCAAAAACGCCAAATGACAGAAATCGCCAAAAGACAGATATCGCCAAATATCTCAAATCAACCGACACCTCATTTGTCAAAATCTGATCACTAGTGACAGTAATTGTAACTGTTATAAGCTACGGTCCAATATTCATACATAAACTGTTAAATTCATTAGTCTCCCTTTTCAGTAGTCGGGTTAAAAATGTTGCGTGTTAATGAATCACACCTTAAAGGCTAAGGTTTTAAGTGGAATTTGGCACGCAGATAGACCATGGCCTGAATTAGGAAATAGGATACATTTTATCCTGGATTAGGAACTTACGCTTCTGTGGGATAATTTTTACTTCAGACCACCGTGCAGAGAAAGCGGGAAAAGCTGTTTAGTCAGTTCTTTCATATTTTTTATTATTTTTACCTTGCGGGTTAAAAAATCCGGTCATCCAGAAAGAATTCGGTCTGCCTTGGAAGCACCACGTTGAGAACTGAATGTTTCTCTCCAAAAACTCAGTAAACCAGAAGCCTAACGTCGATGAGGACCATGAACTCCTCAACCAGATATTTGGCACTTTCGCGTCGTATATATTATCTAAAGAATCTCGAAGTGCCTACAACAAAAAGCAGACATATAGTACAGTCGAACAAGCTAATTGGTTTACAGGCAAAAATATCCATCTTTCTACTGCACTCACAATATTTTAATTTATTTCATGTTTTATCTCGAGCACGTAGGTATCCCTGGTACCTATGGACTAAATATAAAAAAATAAAATAAATAAATAAATTGTGAGTGTAGAAGAAAGATGAATATTCTTGCCTGTAAACCAATTAGCTTGTTCGACTGTACACATTTCTATGTACCTACAGTTACCTACACGAACATTGTGTAGTACTCGTAGTGTATATGTTACAGTGAAAGCCCGTTCTTAGTTAAAACGCGTTTTCTCTAGTTACTCTTAGTTCTCAAACTATAAACCCAACCAGTACCTATAACTGAACAAAATTCTTGTATTGCTAAAGGCTCTACATTCAGAGACACTAAAGCTTCAGGGTCATCTTGACTGACTTCTGCTGTAATCGGTGACTGTTCACTTATACTAGAGGAACCTTTTGCGCCTTTTTGCCTGGCTGGGGTTATAATTTGAGGCTGGCTACTACAACTAGTTACAGGCTTAGTTACAGGCTTTCCGTTAGCTCGATTTCCGCATTATCCGTAGTATTTATTTTATTTAAAGCATTTTTGAGATTGTCTCCATCTCGTATATCCTTAATTACATCAAGGAGCAAAGCTAAGTAGTCCTACTCGCGGCTCAATATAAAATATCGCTTTGTATGTTCACTAGACCGAATATAAGGACCCGCGCTCGCCAGCGTATCGACTCCCCACGCGTCGAATCTGGTGATGTCTCTCAACCAATTAAAACAATGAATGAATTTTGAACTTTGAACTTGGTTGAAACAGTTTTAACTAAATCATTTCGACAAAACGCGTTTTCCCTAGTTAGAACTACTTTTCACTGATATTCCCTAGTTAGAAAAAACTAGTTTTAACTAGAGAAAACGCGTTTAACTATAAACAGGTTTTCCCTGTAACATTTACATTAAACTAAAGCGTTTTCTCGTGAAATAACGCAACTTTGAGATTAGATCTATTTCAGCGTAGTGGGATCCAAAATTCTACAAGTTTATACGTAACACCATACCATATAAATCAATAGAGGTTAGGAGATTTTGAGAAAATCATTTTAGCATGTTGCTTAGTGTATAATTATGATAATGTTGTGCACCCTTTACACAAAAACAACTTCCCCTATCCTAGATACTTCTGAAAGCAGGCAGACAAAATTTGTATGTATTGAAAATGGATTTTCTCGTCGTATCACGTGCTGCCACGAGCTCCTTGGAAATTCACACATTTTATAAACACTGGGTTGTAAAAATAACGGGTCGCTAATAAAAACTGTAATAGTTTCTGTAATACAGGGTGGGGATGGCAATTGCACAAAAAGGATCATGGTAGGATTTGATCATTTGGTGTAATTATTTTTATTGAGCATTAATAATATTAAATTATGACGCCACAAGTTGCCGCTCTTCTCACAAGGTACAAAACCAATATTTAGTATTTCTGGACTTTTTTTTAATTTCGTTTAGATTTATTTGATAGTTTCAAAATATTCTTATGAACTAGTATTACCAGTATTTTAATTTTTTGTCTGATCGTCGTCCCCAACCTGTATATAAGATGGTTTGTGAAACTACACTATGTTGTTGTTGATGACTAAAATAATATATAAAAAGGAATATATAACACGTTTTGTTGTTACTATTTAATTTTAATGAAATACTACATAAATAAAAAAAAGAAAGCAATTTTCAGCATATATCGCTGTTTTTGTAGCCCAGTGTATTTGAAACAAAATCATTTTATTAGTTACCGCATCTGTACGCAAATTACGCGCTGAGACGTGGAGTTGCGGACACCAGCCCGTCATATTATTACTACTACTACTAGTTACCTCATTCATTATAATAGTCCCGTCAATAGCAAGCAGTAAATCTTTCAATGTAGTTCTGACTAATTGTATTACTTTTTGCATTCTGTCAATTTCTTGTCTCAAGAATATCACCATTGAGTTCAATATACCATATAATCTCAACCTAAAAAGGTACAGTGTTATTTAGTTCTGCGAAAAGTTTTTAACACTAGCCAGGAACCAACCAGTCAAATTCTAGACGTAGTTCGTATAGGTCGCCCGGTCGTACAAAAACTAAGATAAAGATATTAATTCGTGAAAGATAATATGGTAGGTAGGTACAAGTTGCCCGCGACTTCGTCCGCGTGAATTTTCTGAAGGATCCCTAATCTTCTCAATTGTTTAATATAGCTCATATTACTCATAGACAATGTAGCATTCTAATGGTGAATTCGTTTTTGAAATCGGACCAGTAGTTTTTGAGTTTATTCGTTACAAACATACAAAAATACAAATCATTCCTCTGTATAATATTAGTGTAGATAAATAATATAAATATCACTTAGTCCGACTGGCTGGAAGCTGGGTTCAATAATTATTCTTAAAGTTAAACCTTGCTAGCACTTCGTGAGGATCAAAGTCAGATGGCATTTTATCTAGCATTTCTTTAGTCTGCCTGTAGACCGAAGCCTCACGTGTCTCCCCACCCCCTCCACTTGACTCTTTTGGCTGAATAGACAACATAGTGTCTAAAAGTTCCTGTGTAGTGTTGCGCTGGTACCTAAAATGCCATTATTTATTAAATGTTAAAAAATCTGATAGTACAAGGAATATCAATTTTAAAGTACTTAACAGTAACTAACGTGATATCAGCATTAGTATGCAAGCCATAAGCTTGTGGCGGATCAACGGTTTTCATTGTTTCGATTGCTTCGAGGTACTCCGGTATGTTCTTAAACTTTAGAATGCCATATCCTTTGTAGAACTGGAAATCATCGTTAAAGAGTTGGTCTGAGAACCACACCCTACAGAAAGTGGTTAGCAGCCGATTGTCGAAATCGTCAGTCACTCGTCCGCCGTACTGCACCGCTGACACCATGTAACTACAACATCGAATTAAACCAGGTTTTTAGCTGTAATGACTTCTTATAGTAGTCTAACAGTACGCCTTCTTATAGGTACCGGATTATAGTAGATACCTAACTACCAGGAAAACTTACCGCACGGTGGTCCAGCTGACTGATTGCCCTTGTTCCAAAGCATCTAAATGGTTCTGCACAAACATGCACGACGCCAACCAGTCAGCAGAATTGAATTCGTAAGGAATATTCCAACCGAGGGCACCAAACTTTCGTCTCTCTTGTACTACAGTATGTAGGAACGATATCGTGTAAACCAACGGCAAATAAAAGGGACTGTCGCTGTAATCAAGGAAGTCCTGACTCATCGAGTCGTAGGTTCTCATAAGGCCAGCTTTGATGCCTAAAACGGTTGAAAATTAAAAATCATTACGTTTCTACAATTAAGTAGGTATTAGTCTTTTTTTTTCTAAATTGAAACTTTTGCGTTTCACAAAAATGCGAATTCTTGCTTCGTGAATTAACAGCTTTGAAGGAGATTCGTGCGGCGCTGTCAATAAGACAGAATTTCCCGACAAACACCACGACACAGGAGAAATTCCTAGAGTGGGTCATGGTTTTGAAAAAAAAAGGAAAGAAAAGGAATATGACGTGGCAACCCAATAATTCGCATTTTTGTGCTTAGGCAACACTTGAGACGTAGGCGCATGACTACTTACCGGAAGGCGGTTCACAGGTATACTTTATAGACATTTGTAAAAGGGTAATAGGAAACCTTGGATGAACTTCTGTGGTAATCCAGAGCCTAAAAGGTTATGAACTTGTTAATAGCTGTTCTTATCCCAGAAAATAGACTGCCAGTAGTTTTTAATATTACCTAAATGATTCGTGAACCTGCTCCGGAACCTTCTCTAGTTCAGCGAACTGCTCCATCACCTCCACCATGTACTCTAATCCTAAATGACAGTTTTGCAGCAGCACCCACAAACCCTAAACACCGGCGGCAGATATTATTAAAATTATGCAAAAGCATTTCAATCAAAACAGTTCTACGTAATAAACCCTTATCACCTCTTTAAGAGCACGACCTATGAGCTTCCTTGCATGGATCTCTTGACCTTGGCCCATAGATATTGATTGGCAAATATTCTCCATTCGCTTAGCAGTCGTCTCGATAGACGGCGTCGGATCAGAGCCCATCGCCAAAAAGCCAATCAGTGGAACCAATGGACGTGATTCTATGACCATTTGCTGAAATAATTATGAATTTTGCATACTCGTAAAATTATTACTAGTTAAAACTTTTAACTGTGGCAAGTGGTGGCACTCTTACCTCGTAATTAACTATGACGGCTTCAGAGTATCGAGCGCCCATTGACTGCACAACGTACTTCCTACAACATAATACAGTGTAACTGTTTGTGTTCAGCTGTTCATAGGTTATGGCCACAGAGCAGTATTATGTGCCACTCACAGACTTTGCGCTAGGGTCCTGTCAGGACACCAGGCTCGCACCACCAGCAGCTTCCTGAACACGTCTAGAGTGTGATAGCCATCAGGTAACGGCTCATTTTCAGGCGTTTCCTTGTCAAACCTCCAAATAGACAATCAATATTTATATTTATTATTTGTCGTATTAAACAAAGTAATGAAAATATCATATACATAGTATTAGCACAGTATAAGTAATAGGTATTAGAGGCGGTTTCAAAGAAATATAAATTGCTATTTCAGGGTTTTGGACCACCGAAAATGGACCCCATTTCAATCAACCTAAAATTAACCAAAACCAATATAATATGGGGTCCATTTTTGGGGGTCAAAACACCGAAATAGCTACTCGGACGGACTACCGGTGGTCCAGAACCCCCAATAAATAGCTACTATTAATGTTTCAACGTTATTTTTTTTAACCATATCCAGAACAACTATCTGAGAGCCAAGTTAGAGTGTTTATACTCGGATATCTATGGTTTATACGTATTCGATTGACATAAGCGATCGGTTACATTAATGCGATTTAATAGGTTAAAAAACTCACACTAGGCCCTCTATAGGCCATACAAATGTTTGTACCGCGCGGAAATAGAACACGCGACACGCAGCGTAGTAGCACATCCATTGCGTCAACCGTGTCGTTATAAAGTATATTTCAAATGCCTTTTATATGTAAAATTTGAAATCGGTAGTGTGTTGCAATATTAAAATTATGAAACTTACCAAGACTTCCAACCCTTCTCGTTATTAGAAACTTGGTTTAATATGTTAGTGAACTGACGCAAACTAGACAGTTGAACCAAGTTTAACCACGACATGTCAGTTACCCACTTGTAAGGTTTAGGAGGACAGGCATTAAGATCCAAAGCCGCGCCACCTTTAGATACAAAGCAATACCGTCTCATTATAAAAGAAGTTCTGAAGAACCTTATTGGAGCACTGACTCCACTGTACTGATTCGTGTGGTTCCATTCTACGGGCTCCATCCTACTGGCTGGCATTGGGGAACTCTACTCCCATCAAATGATATGATTTCCATATATTTTTTTTTTCCATTAAAAAAACGACTCGTAATTGTTTGAACGAGTTGAGGAATGACTGAGAAACTGACTGAAAAGTACTGACTAAAGTCTTAAAAATATTTCAAAGCTCACAATGATAAAAACACCTTTGATAAACGTCTGGAACTCTTCAAATGTTATGTACTCCTTCTGCAAGTCTATTTTCAAAGTTAGCAGAACTGTAAATAGGTATTTGTGCTTCTCATAGAAACCACGGCTCATGTACTTGAACACATCAAAAGTCTGTATTGGAAAAATAAAAACATTATTGAATATTATTTATTTGGTTAAATCAGGAACAAGTTGTTGATCACGTACAAGGTTCCACAAGTCGTTAACACCTTAAACAACAATAAAAAATGTCGCTGAATACTCAGGGCTCCCCAAGAACACGTAAGAAATACTACACTGCGCTCCGGAACGCAAATAGTCGACATAGGTATTAATGCAAATTCATGTAACTTAGGATGTTCCCCGTATTGTATGGCCTTGTCAGCTATTCAGCGATATTTTTGCATACGGTGTTTACATCAATTTGGAACATAACGTTCTCAGCGTTTTTGTCGCTGACTATACATTATAGGTGTTTGAATATCAAGTATACGTTTTTCACTTAGTTATTTTCGGCTCAGTTCCGTTATGAATAATTTTCCTCAAGCCTTATTGTGTAAATATACATGAAGATAATTAAAACATCTGAAACAAAAATGTTATTGACCTTATACCTACCTCCAAAACTCTAAGGCGATGTTTAAAACTATGATACATAAATAGATCAAAGTTGTCAAAAGAACTTTTAACTCAATTTCGGATAACACAAAACTTTTAAATTGACTTATTCGTACCAAGTAATCAATAACTAAACCGATCCTTCTTAGAGTAATAGGACTCTGGGGTGAGCGCTCCATTGAGATATCAAAGCGCTCGAGAAACTGCGCGAGAGACGTCTGGTACATGTTGCACACGAGGGACATGTTGCACACGAGGAAGTACAGCACTGAACCGCGCGTCGCCACCGGCCGGTACTCTTCACGTGCAATGTTTATCTTGATCTCCGTCTCCCTGGCCACGTCTAGTTTCTCTTTTACCTGGCGCAAAGGAATAGTGTTCACAGAAACCATAAACACCAACAGCTACCTTATTTATAAGATAAGATTACTCATTGGTTAACTGCAGCATAGTTACCTCGGTGGCTGTAGCTTTGGTGACGTTAAGCACTTGAATAAGCGACACGTCTTCGACTAGCGAGCCCTGTATGGTAGTTAACTTGTGCAGCAGGTTAGCTTCCAACTCCTGCATCTTACGGCGGTTGGCGGTCACGTCCATGATTAGTTGGGTTCGCTCGGCTTCCATTTCCGCCTTTTCCGTTAGGATCACGCGCCCTAGTAACTGATCTTCTAGGCCTATAAAATAAGAAGTTAATTATGCATCACCTGCAGTGCTATTCCGTTACAATCTCCCTCGGTGAACACCTAGGTGAAGTGAGCTGTCATCCGTCCATCTGCTTTGTCAATCCCTAGCATCGGGACGGATGACAGCTTTTTATACTTCACCTAGGTGTTCACCGAGGGAGATTGTAACAGAATAGCACTGCAGAATGCACTTTATTTGTGACTAGGTATGATTTCGTGGGTTTGACAAATATTTGACACACAAATCTCACGCTATCCCTACAACAGTCGTTTTATTAGTGTTGCTAGCTGATAAGGCACTCCAGAGCCCAAATAGTTAATCTCGGGATTTAATTAAGAAAATGAAATTTAGGTACTCTGTTAGTTAAATACTTGCTTAGTTCATATATTTAGGATACTCTCTAATTAGTGATAGAAATTAGTTAAATAAACATTAAATCATTTTTTTTAAGTTGTCGCGCATAATCGTGACAAATTAATGGAATGGAGGAATCTTTGCCTGAAGCAGTGAACGAGCTACTCATAATAATATAATTTTTCTTCTACCTTGCATGGTTACAGTAAAATCTATGATAGAAGTTCGAGCCGACACCTCTGGTGTGTAGGCGGGATTAGGTAGTTTTGTTGTTATGTATATCTTGTGACCGTTCATTACGTCTATTTCTTTGTCTCCCAGTTTAACCTAAAGAATATTTAGAAGAGCATTTAAATAACTTACCATTTATTTTTATATTATAAGTAAGTATGTTATAATATAAGTTAAACACATACTTTAAAAGATGACCCAATTTTAATGTAATTTTTCTCAAGGATGTTGTCAAGAACTGGATCTAACTCTTCAGCAACGTCTTCTATTAACATAGGCATGCCCAAAGACACGCAGTCTTCTACGTGATTCCTATAAAGAGAACAAAAGTGCATCAAAGACTTAACACATCCAATATCGTTTGACGTAACTGAAACTAATATAAATCATGTCACCTGAAATATTTGTGGTTTAGGGTGGTGACAATTAAGTTGTTCAGTTTCTCCATGTTCTTGATCCAGATCTTTCCCTGTGTCTGCGGGTCGATGAGCAACGGGAAACGAGAAGCTTTTGTCACAATAATACCGTTTTGTATGGACAATTCATCTGTTGGCAACCCGCATAAGTTCCATTCGCCAATCTGACAAATAGGTAATAATTTATTTATTAAATAAACGTTTACAAAAAAGTGTACTTACATTAGTCAGCAATAGGAATATGGGATATTTTGTTTATTTTTAGTCAATATATCTATATATTGACAATAAATAAACGTTTACAAAAAAGTGTACTTAACTGCTGACTAATGTAAGTACAATATATCCCATATTCCTACTGCTGACTAATGTAAGTACACTTTTTTGTAAACGTTTATTTATTGTCAATGTACAAATACATTGACTAAAAATAAACAAAAACTAAAATATTAATTTTACTGGTGCAAGTTAGTATGGATCGGGATAACAATGTTAGGTAGCGACCTAAATATACAAATATGCATACGTAGGCAGTTCCTATCAGAATACTATACGGGTTAATTTTAAATTTACTAGCCTTCTTTCAGGGGATGAAAATACTTATGAAAACGATCAACTTTTATCGAGACCAACTCTGAAATATAAAAAACAAACGCTACACGACCAAAATGTATGGAACAGCTGTTGCTTTTTCAATATTTCAGCTTTGGTTTCATAGTAAATTTATTCGTACTCATCTCATCACCCATTGATTTCGAGTGTCTTCCCTTGAAAAGAGACTATAGTGAATTAAAATTCAACCACCAAACTATAACTCAAATCTTCATTATGCGATTTGAGGTAACAGTCAAATGTTTTGAGTGGAAGATAAAAACAGTTAGATGATGATGCCTGGAATTATAACTTCATTCATTATATGTTGTGAGAAATTTACTTTTACTTGTAGGTTTTTACATGACACTGTTTATTAAGCGGTTTAGGTATTATAACACTAACTGTAGCTGTATCCGTCAACTCATCTATAATATGTAAGCTCATAGACACAGGAATTTTCCGACGCAACAATTCACCCATCCACTTTTCTATTAGCAATACACGAAACTCTTGATTAAAAGGTCCGGAATACGACAAAAATCTGAAATTGCACGTTTGATGGATTATGGCTATGTTATTTATTGCTTATAGTACTCCATTATACTTATCAAGCACGCTACGTCTCAATGTTTCGTTAAATGTAGGTGCAAACCCGGTGAGCAGTAGGATGTCGCCGACCAGACGCTCGATCTCAGACTTGAAGAGCGTGGATTGCTCTGTCCAGCGCACGCGCTCTCCGCTGAGTCCGTTGATAAGTGCAGTGGCGGCATCCATCTTCTGTTGACACTTGGCCGCGTCGTCCAAAACCCCCTGCTTCAGAGTCATCGCTTCGTCGAACTGCTTCTGCACATGCGCCAACTCGCGCTGCCGGTGGAGTAATCACGCTTATTACTTTTACTATCCTGTTCATGTAACTATCACGTTCAGAGCTAGTACCCACCTCCTTGGCTTCGAGCTGTGCTTCAGCCGCCTCCAGCTCCCTCTTGGCGGCTTGGTACTTGCCCTGCATCACCGCCAGGTTCGCCTTCAGCGGCAGCACGTCCTTATTTACCGCATAGAACTGAGCCATGGCGATTGTCCACGATATCAATCCAGCCACATTACCGCAGGCTACTTTTGCCGCTTCGAACGTGTACTGACTAATGTTAAAATCAAAGAATAAGAATAAAGCTTATAGTTCTCCCATCGAGGTGAGTTTAAACTAGCTGAGGTAGGTAATTCTCTACTACTAGAAAATTCCAGGCATGGATATCAATAACGATAATACGTTACGTCTTTGGCCACACACATAACACAGTGCTTAACATTCTATAATATGTTATAATTTTCTATTAAATGTAACTTATATGTCGTAAAGTAATGCTACAAATGGAGATGTGTGGAAATTAAATTAACAACTCTGAGCGTTTCATTTTATTTTTATTACTTACCTATGTAAGAACGACGACGAGAAAAATGTGAAGAATAATAATTGATTGAAAAATATAAAAGTACGAAGAAAGAGATAGTAAGTGAATGTAAAAAAGTGAGAAAAGTAGGATCAGGGATTATGAAATACGCGTGAACATTTTATCATTACTGTCTCGGCTCCATTACCCTCGCCTAATATTCGGGCTGCAACCCAACCTCGGACGTATTGACAAACTTACCTCACTTGTACCACAATGTACTATTAATTAACGGTTTAATTATATAAAAAGATGTTTTATTTTCATCTAAGAAAATATTATATATTTTTTACAAAGTCGTGCATAATTTGTTAAATATATATCAACTGTTTCATAATTTTTCTAAGCTGTATCTTTTGTTGTAGGTTACAACAGTAATACCTACAGCATAGAGCAATTTGCAAACATTAGATAATTGCCCTTAAATGTTGGTAATCATCTTAACTTACCTAAAATTAAAGTAAGGTTGCAATAAATCAACCATTTCCGCATTGATATCGTCTTTAGGATAGTTCTTCAAGTTATTTAAAAACCTTACATCTGCCATAACCTATTGTCAAACAAGAATATTATTATATAGAAGCGAAGCTTCTTTTAAATAGAATTAGATTTATAAAACGAAGGGGCTAAAACTGATAATGATTTTTGATGATTGTAGCCATTAAACAAGAAAGGCTTTAATTCTTAATGGGTTTTTTTTTCATAAATCCAGAAACTCGCCGTGTTTAACATGGATGAATATTATTCTGAATATATTAAGCAATTCTCAACGCTATGGTTTCCACAAAATAGCAATTTGATGAAAAGAAAAAATACATTAAATAATTATCATTATCACACATAAATAGTTACCTTTAACGACTCTGACCACGAAGCAGTCAAAAATTGTTTTTCCGGATCAGGTTTAATAGGATCGATACGCTTCCTAAAGAGCAAAATGACAGCATCCATAATAAGAGTGATGAGATGAGGTGGTTTGCCAAGCTTCCTGACGGTGGCGATGTCGGCTGCGTTTATAGTCTACAACAAAACGATGCCGTCAAGAAAGTGCCGTTAGCAGAGTCCCTCAAAAACTAAAAAACTGGACGCACCAACAACGCGGCCTCGGCGGCGTCGAGCGCGGGCTTAGCGTTGGCAAGCTTTTCCTCCGCTACGGCGGTCTCGGCTGCGATCACGGTCACAAGATTCACGGCCCGGTCTTTCACCTCCAGTACCTCAGCTTTAACATCCTCGGCTGCTGCCTGCGAGTCGGCCACGGCCGCCAATACCTACGACACAATCACCATTACAACAATCCATTACTGATAAACTAATATAACGCTACAACACTGTAAGGGGTAAGGCCCCCGTAGGTACAGACAGCGTCATCAACTGGTTACCCCTCATGCATTGTTTCTTCTTATATGGGGTAACCAGCGCTATCCGTACCATTAAGAGTAACTCTTCTTCTGGTATATCTTTAACTAAGCGTAACTATTGACCTTTCTATCCCCTCACTATTTCAAAAGTATAAAAACTATGCAAACCTCTTCGGCTTTAGCTGAGGCTTCATTTATTTCCAATTCTTTTACTTCCAATTCCTTTTTAAGTACATCCACACTTTCAGCAGCCTCGACTAATTTGTCAAGACCGGTCGTCATTCTAAAATAATAAGAAAGTAATTGCTAATGCTATATTTATTCTTTTTAACTCTGGCCAAACAGTTGCGGCATTTTATACATCATCTATTCATTTGGTGTGTGTTTCATAACAGTAACAATAACATAACAAAACAGAATGAAAAGGTCAAAAAGGTAGTTTGAGCAAAAACAAAATTAATATCAAAACCTTTTCGCCATTTCTGCGATATATAAGTGTTTCCCTTTGTATAAAGCTTTATAGCCATCCAGAAAAGATAAATATGACTTGGGAGTGACATGCGTCTGTCTTCTGAAACGGTCATAATAAACAGCGCAAGCATCTGCTACGTTATCCTGCACAATGCCCATCATTTCAATCAAATGTTGTTTTGTCCCCGTAGAGCAGATAACCTGAAACCCGATGTTGTTAGCATATTCCTTACAGTAACTACAACACAAAGTTAAAATGTTACTGTTTTCAAGTTGTTTGTCAAGGAGTTTTCCTGCGTTTGGTTAGATGATGAAGTTAATTTATAGTACTTTGGATTTTAACAAACCTCAAACTCCCATAGAAAGTGATGTGCTACTTCTATAAGTGCTTCCTTAGGCCACTTCTGGAACCAGTCCATTGTAGACCCAGATATAAGGCCAGGGAATCTTAAAGCTCTGCTTCGAAATTTTTCACCTACCTGGAAGAGAACACACCAATCTACTAGAAGGACATTTTCAAATTGACTTCTTATACATCGATGGGTCCTACGATTATGCGCGCCAAAGTGTAAATTGTTGATTTAGATGGGCGGGTCTTAGATTCCTCGGCTTCGATATTCGTACTGTGCTAGTGTTGAGAAAATAGTTATTTGTTATACAAGAGTGCAAAGTTGCTTTTTAACCGCGTGTTCAATTTTGATGACCGAGCAAGCGAAGGATTCTAAAATTGAATCACGAGCGCAGCGAGTGATTCAAAATTAGAATCCTGAGCGTTAGCGAGGGAATCAAAAGAGCACGAGGTGAAAAATCTTTGCACTCGAGTGCAACACGTAACTTTTCATTCCACCTCAGCGAGGAAATGACTAAATGCAAAAAAAAAACGTTTACAAAGTCTGAGTTTTTAACAAATTAAAAAAAAGTTGTATGATATATTCGGCACCATAGAGGTAGCAGTAAATAGGTTTAATGTTTTTTTTTAATTCACAAACTTAGTGCACACGACGTTCTAAATTCAATTTACTTTATCCTCTAGAGAATAAAAACGGCTTTTCCACTCAGATATTGAAGATAAATTTACTTTATCCTCTAGAGAATAAAAACGGCTTTTCCACTCAGATATTGAAGATTAAAAATACTCTTTCCGAGATGGTGGGATGAAAAAGTGATTTTATCACTGTTTTTTATTTTATAAATTGAAGTGCGATAATAGTTCAATAGTAATAAGTCTAAAACTCCTTACCGGGGAAAAACACAAGACAACGTGTAAGTTAGCTCTGGAACGTATGATAAAGTATTCATACAACACATCTGGAACTGGAATCCTTCGTGGTGCTAACCGCTTCATTATAGGTGTCAACTCGTTCAGAATCTCATCTAGTGTTATTTTTTATATTAATAGATATTCATAGATGACCAACTAAAAACTTCAACTTTACGAAATTCGGTTCTAATACACAATGTAGCTACGATACTTGCTTATGAAACTTTCATTCAGGCGGTCTACCTAATCAAAATTGAGGCTAAAAGTGTGGGTAACTGTTATTTTAAAATATTTTGTGTTAGTAGGTTTGGTATGCTACTTAACTCACCCATTTCATCTTTAGGGAATAAATTAGCGATTTCTCCCGAGCTCATGATATTGTTGAGGAACTCTAAAAACTGTTCATCTTTGATATCGTTGTCAGTAAATATGAAAGAGATACCGCGCCCTGCCAGGCCGGCCACGCGGTACAATACTTTTATGTCGTCCATAAAGTTATTCACGTTATACGATCTGAAATTGATGGTAAAAGTTGTGTTAGGTTACCCAGCATTCTTTGATTTTTTATTGCAAAAACATATGACTTCAGTTACCTGGATAAAGTTATTTGATAGTATGAATAGTTTGCTATAAACGAAGCTAATTTCGTTAAACTTTGTTTTCCAGATCCGCCGACGCCGACAAGCAATGCATTGCCACTAAGAAAATACAGTAATTATGTTATTAGAATATTTAGCAATACTTCTAGAAGTTTTGGCATGTTGATAATTTATTCCCTTTAAGTATTTACTGTTGCGTTCATCTGTTGTATATTTACATAGGTTCAGTTTTTAGATAATAATTATCACAAATGCTTTTTCTCAAAATTGTTAAGAGCTTATTTTATATCAGTATAACTTTATAATAATGTACCAATATACCTAATTTAAACATAAAGTGATGGCCTGAAACACAGGTTTGTAATAACCTATACCCTGTTCACAATAAGATTAGACATTTACTCAAACCTTTTTTACAGTCCGTTCAACCGATTTTGACTTATATTGCGTTGGTAGCATGACAAATTTATTTATTTATTGTAACCACTTTTTTGCCTCTAATGTCATCCTTAAGCCTACGGAATAGAAGTCAAAATCGGTTGAAGGGACTGTAAAAAAGGTTTGTGTTTATGTCCAATCTTATTGTGAACAGTGTATAGTTCGTGCGGGTCGCTTCCTAACATTGTAATTCTGATTGATCATAACTTGCACCAGTTAGGTATATAATAATACTTATAATATAACTATTTTAATTTTAGTTTATTTTAGGCAATATATTTGTATAGAAAAAAAGTAATAGCATGGAATAGGCTGAACAAAGATTTCAATTTTATAGACTTAAATCATTATTATAAAATTAAATTGTTACTTACCGGGGTGTGTTAATGATTCGGGATATGATAAACAGATGAACCATCGCATCGTGGAAGAATACCAAGTCTAAATGAGCTCCTCGAATCTGTTCATTGAAGAGTACTTGAAACCCTGCGAGTTTCGCAAGTACGAAATCCCAACTAAAAAGGTAATATTGAGTCCAGTTTAGCCTATTATAAAATACTACTTATCACTTTGCCCGCGACTTCTCCTGCGTGAATTTTCCCAAGGATTCCTAATTTTTTCAATTGATAAATATAGTCTGTTTGTCAGGCATATTGTAGCTTTCTAATGGCGATAGAATTTTTGAAATCGGACTAGCAGTTTTTCAATTCATTCGTTACAAACATACAAAAATACAAATCTTTATAATATTAGTGTAGATCATAAGAATGGTAAGTACTAAACAGTAAAGTGGAGAAACATACGAAGGCAACTCTTCGTAAATTTTAGGGGCTTCAAGACTGACGTCCTCGTCTTCCTCGCCGGTTGGTTCGATCGGCTCACGTAGGAAGTTAACAAAGAATGTTTCTTGTTCAGGAAACTCGCTTACTAGGTCCGGTAGTTCTTTAGCAGCAGTTGACCAGAAATTCGCCACGAACCACTCTTTATCAACGAATGTAGTAAATCTGAAGAATTAAGTAGCAATGTCTTTTAAATGCTTATTTTTTCTGTTTTGCATAAAAATACCAATAATATTGAATATTACGGAGGTACCTGTCAGAAATAACTCGCAAACATTCATGGAACCATAGTTTTAAAGCCATATTAATGCATTGCAGCTCCTCTTTCTTTATAAACAAAATGCCTTCCCAAATTCGGGACAGATCTCTGAGATTAAACACATAATGAAACTTCGCTGGCGTTGGTAACATTTTCACCTGCATAATTTAATAAGTCAAGTAAAATAATTATAAAATCTAGCCAAAACAAACATGGTACCTATGTACTAAAGTATACATACCTTAGTTTGCTGCCAAATAATACGAGTCAAGCGGACAAGTCTCGGCATAAATTCAACTATAAGTTTATCGAAACGGGATTTACAAAAATATCCAGCACTTATTGTCTCTGAAAGCATTTACATAAGGAAAATGATTTGACAACACTCTAAAAAAATGTTGTAACTATTTTTTATGTCTCTACATATGTCACGCGGTATACAGAACTACTGAATGTGAACATTACCCCAAATATATTTTAGTTTTATATTTTAGTTTAAAGGTTATACCAAAAATCTTGTCCATGGAAATGTTACTC
Organism: Charanyca ferruginea; assembly: GCA_947361185.1. Lineage (NCBI taxonomy): Eukaryota > Metazoa > Arthropoda > Insecta > Lepidoptera > Noctuidae > Charanyca > Charanyca ferruginea. The sequence continues at coordinate 10,851,789 of OX376058.1, forward strand.
GGCAGCGTACAGTTAAAAATATTAAAATGCCGCTTCAGTCGTGGAGGTATATCGTTTCGGCCACCACCTGCAGTAAAAGGAGGTTTAAAGGACGAGCAGTATTTAGCAACTACAATTTAAATGAGTATAAGTTTTTGTACTAACCAGGATGTATCATAGCACCAAACATCTGAATATCAGCAATAATTGTGAAATCTCCAGGCTTGTCTAAAGAGTAGAAACCTCCACATTCTATCATTTGTCGCACGATTTCGTTTGTTACCTTAAATTAAATAATTGTTCAATCTCCTTAAATACAGTCATCTAGTATTTAGACTAATATTATAAATAAGTAAAATTGGTTTTATTTTTTGTATGTAAGAGGTATCTCTGGAAGTAGTACTAGTCACAAAAAATCTTTCATCGCTAGAAAGTTACACTTTACCCGAGTGCCATAGACTGTCGTATGGTATAGGTACTTATGACTTCCAAGCGAAAGAAGTCGCGCGCAGAAGCTAATAGTCATACATACAGAATCATCTCTCCTTGTAAGCAAATTAATCCAGTCAATCTTCCGTTGTACGTCACAATGTCCTCAGTGGGAGGGAAAAATAGGAATATTTTAGATGAGAAAAAATATAGATAATAATGTCCTATGTAAGTACATTATGTGACCATCAGAAAAAGACTTGTAGCGTAGCGTGTGCCAACTGGCCCTAAGTATATTTCGAGATGATTAACAGACAGTATGGATGACAATTAATAAATGGTCTTCTAATATTTTTGTATTTACCTGATCACCCCACTCATTCACCACAGGCATATTTATATCGTCGACGAACACAGTCATCGCTCGGCCTCCAGGAGGTCCATATGTCAAACCAACTCGTTTTTCCACATATGATTCGATAATTCTCTGCGACAAAACCAAACTACCTACATAAAAAAGAAATGAACAGACAAATCATTGCTTAGTATTGCGGCGGTGCATCGGCCAAGCATGCGATTACGGCTGAACCCCCCTTGGAGGACACCTATGCCCAGAAGTGGGTATCTAAAGGTTGACATGATGATGATGATGATGATTGTGGCGGGGCAGGCATCATCTACGCATAAGTAAGTGCGAAATTACGAAAAAATCCCAGTCTCCTTTATAATATACAAGACATTTTGAGTGACCAGATTGATAAGATTGATGTTTTCATCATAAGTCATAGATATAAGAAATAAACAGATAACTGACTACCGAGATTTCTAAAACAACACGACATACCCGACCTCACAAGGGTCTGCCCCATAACTTTTTTTATTTATTTTTATTTATTTATTTCCATCCTTACATATACCATTACAGTTTCCCAATGCGGTAGTGCAGTTATCCCTAACAATTCCAATTTCCTTATATTTATACTAAGTCTATTCTTACTATATAGGTATTAAGTACTAAGTTAATTTGTAAAAATATTTTACACTTCATTACTCAATACGTGCAAAGTCACTCTTGCGAACTCGCCCCGTGAACACGTAAAAAGATCTAAACTATTAGACACCACATTAAGTATGCGCATTGCTCGCGTGAGAGGGACATTGTCCAACAGTTTAGTTCGACTGCGCGGCACCGCGAACAAGTTGAGCTGTCGGCGGCGCTGCACGTACCCATCGGGCACACTTAAACTCATACTCTGAAGCACACTCGGCTTATTTATATTACCCCGGAACACTCCAACTTCTATACTTACCTCAAGTACAATGCTTCTGGGTTACGAAGAGTATGCATAAATAGGTCCTACAGAATGGCATCATCAAAGGTCCTTCAAATTCACTTTGCTTGCAATGAACCAGGCTGGGATGATTTTATTTGGTAAAATAGATGATAATTCACAACCAGAGCAATCTGTGATCGTCATACACCATCAGGTAAAAAATGACGAAATGTTAAAACTCTTAATGGCAAGTAGTTATGTAAATAAAAACGTAAATAGAAAGTTAACATAAGACGACGGGCTTTGCGAAAAGATGTATAATACGACCTACAGAAGAGAAGAGGGTCGATATATCATGAAGTTACCATTCAAACAATCAATCCTAAGTCAGTAGAAGGAAACACGTGAAGCGTTGCGTTAGGGAGATTCGAATACACATAACAAGAACTAAATAAAACTAAAGAAAAAATACCTACAGTGAAGTCATTCTTCATTCCCATACTTCTTCCATATTACCTATTTTAATGAGTGAAGAAATTCATAACAGTTCAATATATGCACGGTGGACGGCAATTCTCAGCCTCTAATCAAAATAACAGCCAACCCTTGGAACACTAACCTAAAGAATTACATAAAAAAACCCGTTATTATTGTCGTATAATACTCACCTGGAACATATTCGGCGTAGTGGCGGAGGAGAAGTTTATCACTTTAAATAATTTCACCTCATTATCATACTTCGACATATAGCTTTTTAACATGACAGTCTTAGCAGTGCCTTGTTCGCCAATCAGAAGCACCGCCTTGTTCTGTTTAGCGATGGTTTCAATCAAAAATGTAATGCATACGTTATCGATATTCGGCACCAGAATTGAAGCATACTCCGGTATACTGTCAGACGGGTAAATGTAATCCTCAACACTCTCTGACCTGGTAAACATGTAATTATCTAAAACCTTTCAACTAGGTATATATTTAACCTATACCCTGTTCACAATAAGATTAGACATTTACTCAAACCTTTTTTACAGTCCGTTCAACCAATTTTGACTTATATTGCGTTGGTAGCATGACAAATGGCAACTGCAGTAAACAGTTGTTATTATAACCACTTTTTTGCCTCTAATGTCATCCTTAAGCCTATGGAATAGAAGTCAAAATCGGTTGAAGGGACTGTAAAAAAGGTTTGTGTTTATGTCTAATCTTATTGTGAACAGGGTATAATGATGTTAAAACAAAAACCTATGTTTTATACTTATTACGCTGATGTTTTGATCAATCAGCACTTACCAGTGCTCCCACACGCCGCTGGCGTTAACCATATAGTCGAAAGGCATGACCCACTCTTTGGACTTGATGCCGGGCCAGTCTATTTTCACTGGAAGCTTGGTCATGAACTCTGCCATTCGTGTACGCATGTCCAGCTCTAGTGCAGCACCCAGTGACCACATCATCGCAAAGCAGAACAGCCGCTCTAGATGACGCTCTGTGTGAGCCTCTGCAACACAGAAACGTATACTCCGTGTCTCTGAAGCATTCCCTATTGACCTATATTATCTTTTTTGTCAAGTGCCTGTAATTAAGTAAACCACCACCAATACTCTTCAAGTCAAAACAAACCAAAGCTGCTCTGTAGTTTTGGTGGCATGGTACTTCCCCAGACGGCATCTTTTAGAATAAGCGCAAAATCAGCAACAAAATAAATATACAGACGGATCTCACTAAACCCTCATAGCAGCGCAATTTATTATAAGGAAATAGGGTCGTATAACCTATTTATACTGAAGACAATTTAATTAAACCAGTACTCACTGCCACTAGGTATTTCAATCTGCATTAATCCGGAAAGTACGTCTATGCATTGTCTAAAAAAATATTTTTGTGTTTTATATTTATCGGGTTTGTCAAACAATAATAAAACACTTTGTACATAAACACTGTATACCTTATGTAGATAGCTTCGAGAAGTTTCATTTTAGACGTTAGTTTTGTTTGTACATATGAATGCACTTCATCGTATACTTTGTTGAAAGCCCTACGTAAAATATCGCATTGTTTTGATTCCAGCTTCTTTAACCAACGCTGTTATGTGTTGAAAAAGTTATTAATATAGGTGAAGTAATGCTTATAATAATTATTTGTTTTGCATTCACGACACGGCAGCGGCACCGCAAACCGTATTTACCAGATAGACTATTAATAATATCGGAAAATAAACCTCAAGTATAGGTTGCCATTTGAGCACGGATGAAGACAGAAACACCATGCCCATCCGACTGACAGTGGCGGGCGAGGCATTGTCCACGTTGTCCGGCTCGAACACCAGCTTACTGTTCTGTGCCATCGGGATGCGGTCTCCGTTGGCCAGAGTCAACGTCTTGTTGTCATCAAGTACTGAATTTAAATTCTCAATCCACACGGCGTCTACCGGACCATCTAGAAATACAAAATGCTTCGCTAATATATCATGCGCATCACCCGTACTTTTCAAAATAAAATTTATAGGCTCTATATTCACCTAGGACTATCCAAGTTGTGTCAGACTTCTTCACTTTCAAAGCTCTTCGCCACAAAGTAGAGAATATACCATCAGTCCAGTCATTTGTTGCTACATCTAAACGTCCAAACATTTGTGGTGCAGTGATTGCCTTAAACAGATTTAGTTAGAAATTAAAACAGTAAAGTATGTGGCGCTTACCCCTCTTCCATTGCTACACACTTACTTAGTACGAAGTTCGATATACATAAATAAACAACTGATAACATACAATTAAAATAGATTCGTTATTTTTCGTCGTTTTATCGTTAAGCAATTTTCGGCTTGACTTATAGTATAGCAATATACCTTAGGATTCATTCTTAATTCCCTATGTGGTTTCCCGAGCTCAGTGAGCGCCGCCATTAGCGCGTGTATACAGGTCGTCTTGCCCGAGCCTGTTGGGCCCATCGTCATCAAGCCGTGCCTCACCAGCGATGTTTCAAACAACTGAATGATCTTCAAGTTCCAATCCGGATGATTGACAAGGCCAGTACGTTCCGTCACTAAAGTTATAGCATTTTGCATAACTCTGGAAAAATATGATTTTATTTACTTTAATGAAACACAAGAAGCATGGATTATTATTACACTCAATAATGACGTACTTTTGGATTGTATGAGTTAGTTTGATTCCAGGAAACAAATCTTCAATCAATGATATGAACAAAGGTTCGTCTTCGTCTACCAATTTAGACACGTTCATTTCCCTGTAAAGTATTGGGATTTATTATTGTAGAATACCATGTAGGTACATGACATGTAAACTTTTAGCAGTATTTGTACAATGGCCGTAAATAAATAGAATATGCGCAATTTCAAGTAAAACGTATTTGGCTCATGTTCAAGTTATCTGAACGGTATAATTTTAGGAATATAATGTGACGGGAGCTCGTTATTATACAAGTCAGGGACAGCACGTGTAGTCGAGGCCCTGATCTTTGAAGTGGTTTGCCAGCTATTACAATAATCGCTCACTTTAATACTCTCATCATGATGTTTTCCTCGGTGCTATCCGGGTTCGCCCGTTTCTGCGCGCCCATAGTTCGCAACACGGACAAAATGTTCCGCAAGCCAAAGTCATAGTGCACCTGCTTCGATAGTTGCTCCTCGCACAGTTTGTACAATGTAAAGAATTTACGAGCTGCAATGTTATTAATTGATTAATTGAGATTAGAAGAAGAAGCTTTTGAATTAAAACTCAACAGTTTCTGCCGACGTTGCAGTAAAAGTACAACGTTTGATCTTGTTGGTCGATATAGCGCGACATGTGGAACGTGTTTGTGTTTTCCTATACTTGTACATGAGTAGTTTGAAGATACTACTTGTCAGATAAGCACTGATAGTCGTGATGATGAAACTGAGAGCCACTCAAAAATCAATATAGGATATATAGGTACCTAACACGATGTTCTCTTTAAAACCGCAGCTGGCCAACTTGACACGAATAATAATCTGTCTGTCCGGGACCATCATCGCAACAGAGCGAAATTGAATCTTCAAATTTTCAGGAAGCTCTTGACGTCCAGCATAGCCAGGATTCATTGTGATGATGAAGGCAAACTCCATATTTAAACTAACTGTGTCACCGTCACTACCAAAGCAAGTTATATTTTAAACAATTTAGATTTGAATACAAGGTGAAAACAGTTTAGATGCTCAAAGGTTTCTAGTTAAACCATCAGTGCCGTCATGCATTTACCTGAATATGAAGAATTCTTTCTTCTCTCTCCTGGCGGTAAGACAGATATAGATCTGTTGCGCTGCCACAGACAGTACAGGCAGTTCAATGCGGTTGAACTCATCAAAGCAGCCCCACGTGCCCGACTGCGCCAAACCCTTGTAGATACGACCCAAGCCTGTCCAACACCATATGAATGAAACACCTCATATACAAATTGGCGTACGGACTGTCTACAAACAAGCGCGTTGAGCAGCTGTACCTCTGAAGTCCATCTGATCAGAACAGTTGAAGACGATGACGAGTTTCCCGAGCGCGCGGCCCATGTCTTTTGTGGTCTCAGTCTTTCCGGTGCCAGCAGGTCCGGCGGGCGCGCCACCCATGTTCATGCCGATGGCCTGCGATAGTGTGATGTAGCACCGATCCGTCAGAGGCGTAATCACAAGCCGTTCCGTTATGCCGAGGTATTCATTCTGGGCACAATAAGTACGTTATTTAACCTTTTTGACCACATAATAATATTAAGTGAATTCACTCTGTATCTTGTACCTAAACATTAAATTTCATAAATGCTTTTGAGATAATGCTACTCACAACGACGTCTAAATTCTATTGAGTGCCCACGTGGTCGTTTATCTGAGCCTCAGAAAAAAAACACTGAAACCCTAACCTAGATAGTCAACTATACCTATAAACTCGTTTTCACAATAATTTAGTTCATTGAATTTTTTTAAAACATAAGATTAATACAAAAGAACTTGCCTGATATAAGAAATTCACATCGGTTATAGACACAACGCAGTCGTCGGTATCTTCAGAATAATAAAACCGGGCCTGCTTCTGCCATTCAAAATCCATTGGTGATTTTATTCTCATTCTTACCAAATCATCGAATATATCTCTGTAAAAAACATAATTCATTATGGTTTCTCCAAGATTACATTATTATATTTTTTTGTTATTGATATCTAGGACACCCGTAATATTGTTCAGTTGTTCTGTTGGCTGATTTTGTTATTTGTAGTTGTTGAAAAGTTTATAATCAAACCCGTAACTCATAAAAGTGACCAGATCATCGATCGTACCTATTTCGGGAATGTTTACACCTAAAATAATAATTATACTACATGATGCGATTTAGTGGCAAAAACAATTGAGTAAATGACTTACCTCTGGTGTACATGTATGGTGATCATAGTCTCCACTTGCGTTCTGTCTAAAGGAGCTAGCTCCTTAACTGTTTGGTCAATAAGCCCATTTAGCAGATCAAGGAATTTCTGGTTTGTGACTCTCATAATGAAGCGATCCACCCTTGATTTTTTTAGAGCGTATTCGGCATCGCTAGTCCAAAGTATTTGCATTCCTAGCAAACCAGCCTTAAAAAGAAATGTGTTGTATTATTTTTTTTAATAAAAGACAACGGGCTCTATGTTACCTACATTGGTAAATACTTTTTATATAAAGACGAAAGCATTGAAGCATTTCCTGCGTGACTATGAGACGCGAATTTGTGGAGGGCTTTGCGTGTTACAATCCCTAAAATTATATGAGAAAATAATGTAAATACCTGACCGGGAAAGTTCCAAAATCCACTTAAAAATTCGAAGTCTGGATCTCCAGACATTGTCTGCGCTATGTTAGCGATAATATTTTTGATTGTGTCTTTCATTGTATCCAAAAGAGTATTTAACCAAATCTGTAAAACAAATAACCAAAATATGTTGAACAGTCAAGTATAAACGATACTCAAACTAGAATAGGTACAACTACCTGAATCCCATTACGTATGATATTATTAATTGCATTGATAAACCTCTTTTTTTGTAAGTCGGGTAAAACAAAATAAATACGCACCGTAAGGGCCCCTTAACACTAGCGTTTGTCCAGCGTAGGCGTTCGAAGAAAGTATGCTCAGTATAAGAGTTATACTTACTCCGTGATGCCCACGTACCTACTACACGTTTACATAAATATAGGAAAAAAATTAATCGATCGATAGTTACAGAGAATCTGTAAGCGTTGCACAAAAAATGTTATCATTGCCTCTTCTAAAGGTACTAATATCGAGTAAGCGATAATATCTTTTAGTTTACCTCAACACCTCCCAGACACGGCACCTGCCTTTCGAGAGGAATAGTCTCTCCATTATCAGAATTAATATTTATTATGCACTCCTTATCATTGAAGTCCACTGTGTACACCGCGTCGAAAATACTTGGTAGATGCGGCTAAAACAAAAATATTTTTATTTTAGCTACAAAACTAATATTCTTTCGTAATTAACATTCGCGCTAGATACGTCAACGTAGCGGCTACGGTGCATCCATACTATGTAGATCTACGCAGCCTTTAGTACGGTCAATAAAATAGATTATTTTTTGCAGGCAAAGTTCAACATTGATATAAATAATTACGAAATAATATTCTTACCTGTATAGAATGAGGGTTTGAAGCTTGTCCAAGAATCTCCAGTAAGACAGGATCTGAAACGAAGAAAAACCTGGGGAAGATGAGTCGCTTGGTCTCCAAGTAACCAGTGAGTGACTTCTGGCAAGCCTCCAGCTGCTCGAGCAAGTGAGGCAGAAGCTGTTTCAGTGTATCATCTGATGTACATGTTTCTACACAGTTCACAATATCGCGCGCACGGTACATTATTTTCACGTAAGTCTTGTCGATACCCTGTAAGCAATAGAGTATTTGACTGTATTATAATCTACTATGTAGTTTGCTTCTAGACTAACAAAACTATACATACATATTATGACTATTTACTAAGCCTAAAGATATTTAATAAAATACGAAAGATCATTTTCTCTGACTCTTTCCCGATTATAATGGTTACTGAGAAACGTACCGCGAATCGCTTAGCCTCCGCCGGCAGTTGTTTAGCAATGTCACCACCAACAAACACTGCCTCTAGATACATCCATAGGTTCTGTACCTGAAGCCACTTCTCTAAGATCTCGCTAGTGCTTACCAATTTGTTAATCCATAACAATATGTTTTTCTTAAATGGCGGATTATATCTATATATCAACGGATAAATTGTATTATTGTCGTACAGATAGACTTGATTAAAAGCTAGATTATCCTTAGTAAAAGTAAGGTAGTTATACCTGTTAGAAGCTAAAGAGTTAAGGATCATTAATGAGTCTTCTAGCAAAGTAATGATTTCAAGCGTATCCTGAGGCTTGATCAAGAGTTCGCCTCTGTTCTTGAAATTTGCGAAAGTCAGATCCACAACCGCCCAGTCTACAGTAATTTGTTTCAATTTAGCTTCAATGTCCTTCTCTTTCACCGCACTGATACAAATGTCCTGAGACACATAGAATTAAAACAGGTTGTTTATTTGCAAAAACAGTAAAAGTAAGCACGCACTACGATGTGATTGTTAACAGTACGATTTTATAATCACACTGTACTTCTTTTTCGCTGCGACTTTTCATCATCTTTGCGCGCATTTCTATTCATAATAAAATTCATATGCTGCATCGTTTCGATAAACAAAATATCGTTAAGAATAAACACAGGTCGTAAGTTACACAGAACCGGGACATGATACTATTATATTGGTCTTATAAACCACTTTCTAAAGCTGTTTTCTAGGTAGGTATAAAATATATAATTCTTTAAACATTCGTCTGTTTGAGGAATTCAATAGATACCCAAAAAAATATCAAGCAATTTCTTTTCGGTTCCTGCCTGTATAGCAGATATAATTTTTATTCACCTCAACATCTTCCTTGTACTTCAACAGCGGTGCCTCCATAACATCAGCCAATGTGAATGATTCAGATGTCACATCCAACTCACAATCTGGATGAAACAAAAAATGCAGTAAGTACATGATGTATGGGTATGTATATATGGGTGACTTTGAAGTTATTTGATGATGCTAGTTAGAATCCTAATCTCGACTGACTGATGATATGTCAGCGCGCCTTATATAGTCCGCTCCTTCCGAATTTTCAAATTTCTAAATTTGATTTTTCTTCTGGAATTTCTTTATCGTCATATAATCATTCCATCTGACTGACAAGTAAAACCAGCCAGGCTTAAATGTAGCCTGCCAGTTATATCAGACCTCATAAAATCACAAGTGCGTAAAGAATTTTTATAAATATAATTTAGTTATTTAATAACAGTCGTAATTTCATATAAAATACAATTAAAATTTAATTCATTAACTAATTTAAATGAAATCAACCCTCAGCCTATGGAAGTTAACCGTCCCTTTTCGATTCCTAATAGCCCGAATGAGACAATGTTCCATACTATACTTCCCGACACTCAGTTTCAATCTTTAAACTCTATGCATACATCAAACGTAAAATAACACGTAGTCAAATTAGAGATATATTATAAAAATTTGTATCGCACTTAGCAGTGTTTCCAATCTTTTCCAATGTCTGTCCTTCATAGATTTGTCAGCCATCAACTCCAATAGTGGACAAGTTTGGTTAAAATCATCAATCTTGCTCTTCAATACAATGAACGCAGGCCAATCCTTCATACCTTTCGGTAGCCTTCGACATCTAAAAATAAATATATTTATGTAGTAACGTAGGTAGCTACGTTACCGGCATTTTTGACTAATATACGTAGGTACAAAAGTTTCGGAAAAGCTAAAATGGTGTGCCATAATCTTCGTCTTGGACATTTCTCCAAAAGATGGTTCTAAATCTCTACAATGATTCTGTTGTTCTTTTAAAGTTGAAAATGAAAGTAAAGTTGGTTAGCTGGTATTTTCATTCTGGCAAAATATTATTCCTTTTGGCAAGAAGTATCAACAAACGTAGATATCGAGAAGGATATAGCTTGGGTGGGCCGCAAATAGCAAATTGGAGAACAACATTCTGAAATCAGCCACAATATCTGAAGATTTGCCTCTATAAACAGTGTTTACTTCCCAAACTTACGATGCCGAAACGTGGACGCTTAAGACTAATAGGCAGATATGACATAAAATTAAACAACCGAGTTCAGAACCTCAGTATCCAAATTATGGAACAGAAATAGTGTTGGGCTGGAGGGTGGCCAGCCCAAGTTCAAGGGAAGGGTACTATGATAACAGATGGTTAGTAACTGAACGGAAACGTATAGACACGTTGGTGATACAATGGCAGGTATTACTGGGATGAGACTGGCATAGGAGGGTGGAGATTAGCTCAAACGACGAGACGCCTATACTCACGCGTGGGTAATAGATGAACAGGAGTACTCGATACTAGTTGCCAGTCTATTATTAATAAGAAAGCGTGATGTTCTTACCTTACATCAAATTCCGCCAACTGTGCAACGATTTTTTCGATATCAATATCTACCCATGGTGTCTCAAAATAGCCATCGATAGAGTTTATCACGGCCAAGTATAAACTGTACCTAAAAATGTAACAACTTTTCTATGAGTTGTCTTTGGCTAGTTATTATTCTAAGGCGACACAACATACTTATATACTCAGATTATCAAACAAAAGGCAGATAGACCGTGCGGAACACTGCGAGTGAAGCCACAAAAGCAAATACAAATTAAAAAACGAATACCTACAATTCGCTTCGTGATGTACTAACACGAGTCAGTACAGCACGAAGCGAAGCATTGTTAAAAAAAACAAATACTAATACAATCACGAGATTGTAGGTATTCGTTATTGAATTTGTATTTGCTTTTGTGGCTTTACTCGCAGTGTTCCGCACGGTCTATCTGCCTTTTGTTTAATAATCTGTGCTTATATATTTATTTTTTATTTAACACATCATGTTCCTAGACTGCAATGTGCTTACAATTTATTTAATAAGATAAATTCCTTTTTCTTCTGATGCAATATTGGATAATCCTGGACTTCCATACCAAATAGCTTTTCACCGCTGGAATACATTTGAAATCGCCTCCACAAGTCATCGAATCTTGATTGGAACAAAATAACTCTGTAACAATTTTTTCCTACATTGTAAATTATTGCACGTTTATTATTATTTATTATTTTAAAATATAACGAACTAATAAGAACAGTTCAGTTTTTAGGCCAAACGTCATTTATTTTTCAACACACTTGCTCGTTAAGTATGCTCTTAATACCACGTTTAGGTTCATAATACAACGTAAACAAAAGGTTTTGACTGTTTTATGTCTAAATATTTTGTAAATTAATAAACTGCGTTAATTAATAATTAATTAATATAATTTGATAAATAGGTAAACATTGATTTAGTCAAATAAAGTATTATTGTTAATAGGTAAGTAAGCATTTAGTTCCTGTTATTTAAATAAAAATACTTATTCAAGTTTACCTCTTAACAAAGAAGCAATTGTGTCATTCATGTATCACTGAATTAATATCAATGTTTTTTCCTCACGTAATGTGTTGAAAAACGTCGTATGAAACGAATAAGCTTTTTATCATTTTAGTCTCGGCTACACTACGCCCTCGCCCAGGACTCAAGCTGCAATCTAGCGTCGAGAATATTGACAAACTTAGCTCACTTGTATCACGTAGTATTACGCTGTACAGTACCTGTCGCTAGCATCCCGGGCAGTCAAGCCGGGCGTCATCGGTCCAGCTGTATCATAGTCAGCCTCAAACTTGAGCACGTCTGCTAGAAACGTCGCTACGCCTTCAGTCAGCTCTGTCTGGAGTGGGCCCTGCATGTCCACTATCTTTTGCTGTACTTGTTGTGACTACAATATGAAATTAGCTCATCAATGTAAGTAAGTAATTCCTTGTCTGCATGAGGAGGCCTTTAGTTACCCTCCAATGGGATAGTCACAGGTAGGGATATGACAAAGATACCTATTAGATAATAATTAGTAAAAGAACATTGCTGGTGGATACTAACTGTTAACAACATATTCTGGAATGAATGTCGTAAACCGTACACCATATCAGCGTCTTCTTTAGGTACATCGACATTGAATTGGGTAAATGTAGCATAATTTTCTTGAACTACGTCTATTTCCATATCCATTCTAGAAAAAAAAGGTAAACCTTACAAAAACTGACACCCACGAGAGAAACAACAACTCAGACCTGATTAAAAAAGTAATAATGTTAGCCAAAGAATAAAATACATAGTAATCAATCAACACGCTGCAACACCAATAGCTTTACCAAAACTTTGTTAGAAATCAATACTTCTATACTAATATTATAAAGCTGAAGAGTTTGTTTGTTTGGTTGGTTGAACCGGCTAATCTCAGGATCTACTGGTTCGAATTGAAAAATTATTTTTGTGTTGGATAGTCCATTTATCGAGGAAGGCTATAGACGCATGCGAAGCCGGGCCGGGTCGCTAGTAAATAAATAATACAACAATTAACCCGATAAATTCTTCTCTAATAAGCTCGAGGCACATCATGGCTACTCTGACGTCATCCAAATCCTTTATTTTCTTGCTCATAGTTTTCATGCGCTCGTGAATAAATAGCATCAACTTAAGCACACGCTCTTTATACGCTTGACATAAGAGTTTACCCAAGGTTCTCTTCCACTCAATAGATTCTAAATGCAATGCCAATTTAATACGTTCTGAAAAATCCAGGAAACAAAAACTGAATATGGTTCTTAAAATACACCTAGACAAGGGAAACCACGAAACTTTTTAAATGATGTAATTATTATTTAGTTTGAACATAATAAATGACCGACCACTTCACGGGACCAGAGGGCTGGCCTTTTCTTGGCCCAAAGAATGTCATACAAGATAATAATGCTAATATCCTTTGGGCACTTGCCCCAATGAGAGCGACTGATTGACGACACGATAGACGCAGTAGGTGAGCGATTGACTGTTGAGCCGCGTATCGCGCGCGGGTGGTATAACATATAACAAACATATAACAAATATTTGTATGGCCTACAAGTAGCTCCCTTTTTTATTTGATTATTATTTATAATACCTACTTGTAGTAATTTAATTGTAAATATTAAAATACTTTTTAAATTAAATACATTAATAATAATAATACCCATATTTATTTGAATTGAACCAATGATGTGTCGTTCAGGCAAATTAGAAATTTGATGAGTCTGTCCATCATATTTATTGAACATGTCCTTAATTATGACATTGAGAGGATTCAAATCTACAAATTCTTGTACTTGTTGTACTCTATTCTCGGCCCATATATAAGCGAATCTTCCATATCCCTAAAACCAAACAAATCGCATTACTTTTTCTACTTGTCATCCAATCGTAAATCGAGAACTAGGCTGTTGGCCCAGAAATAAGTGGTGGACAGCCTTGGATAAGAATCTTGCAAATTAAATTGAAAATATTTCTTAAGTTATATACTTTTAACAGTTTTTCTATATCGGGCTTGTACATGTACATCATTCCTTGCAACGCCATCACTGATCTGACGATGTCTTTATGCTCCGAGACCATTCGAAAATAGCTCCTAACTCCACCAACATTAGAACCAGACCGGAATCCTGCAAACACCATAAATCATTTTCTTTTTATTGAAAGCCTAGAATTTTTGTTAAACTTGTGGTTACAATTTCCCATACCGGTGGTGCTACGTTTAGCTGCAGTGAGCAATAATGTTCCGACCGATTTCTCCTTCTTTATTTGTTCTTGTTGTCCCCACATGAATACAGTGCGGTGAACATCCATTATACAGTTTAACACTACCTGGGAACCAATCAAAACATGTTTTAGTTTTATGTACCCGTTAAGCATGTGTCTCCTATTTGAGTACCTCTGAGCTATGTAGGTATATGGAAAATATTTTACAAAAACATGCCTATTCCAGTCGACCTTTGTCGTTTGTAGATACTTTTGTCCACCAATTGATGCATTATAATGTTATACCTGAGAGAATGACGTTTGTATCTCTTCCAAAGTTGGTTTTATTAGTATTCTTGGTATTTGCAGGTACATGTTGGTCAACATAAGTGGTCTTAGTTTATTTTGTTCTTCAGGATCCGTTGTCATGGTTAGAAAACTGAAAATGGATTCAAAAAATTTTTTTGATTGTCTTTAGGTTACTAGAGTTAACAATTTTATAGTTAGTTGGTTTTAATCAATTCGTATGGTTACCAAGAAACTGAGGCTCGTCGTCGGATCCTATCTAGACTTTGTCTGGTACATTTAATTAGCGCTTCCAAACACTTAGTAGCAAAATATGCGAACAGTTCATTACAATCGTTGATAGTCGGTACCACATCATATCGATCAGTGTTTTCTATCTCCAGGAATGCTATAAAGTTATAATATTTCGCTTTAAGTTATTGAATCTAAAATTACAAAATTATAAAGACTGTTTTATAGATCTGTGGATCAGTCAAAGTCAAAGTCAAAGCATTTATTTCAATTAAACCATTTGCAGGCACTTTTGAATAGTCAAAGAGTCAGTTAGTTAGTCAGAAAGTTGAAGCTAGTTGCTCGTTCCAAAACGTAGGGTAGGTCTCTATGGAGAAGAACGAGCAAGAAACTCCACGGACACTCTTTTCAATCAAGCTTTTACAAAATCCAGGCTACATTATTCTTGTTGCTTCTATATGTGAAAACAATGTAAGTGAAGAGAAATCCAAAACATTCTAATTAAAAATAAATTAATATAAAAGCCATGGCAGTTAAGAGACGACCAATCTCAACTGACAGCGCCCGTTCACGAACATGACGCGCGGATCAGCACCACTTAGCTCAACCATTTTGAAGGGAACCGAATGATCTAACCCACACGCCACCATCAGTGAGACATTTGAGCGAGCATGACAATGCTCTCAACTGCCATGGTCATTTATGTCAAACACATTGAATAAATAAATGGCTCCATAGTTCTCACATTTACATAATAATTGAAATAGTGCTATTAATTTACACAAAGTCAAAATTTCCAATGTATGTAAGTATTTCATTCGACAGATAAAATATAATAAGTAAATAATAATAACGGTACACGTTATTCATGTCAATAATAAGGGGTGAGCAACATAATCTTCTTGCAATTAAGAAATTCCCTAAAGCGGCTGTGGAGCAGGACCAGCATTATGCCAAGCATTTTTATCATTGATATAATCTTCCAACTTATAATATGCTTGCCTACATAGTGTGCGTTTAATGCATGTTTTAAATTGTCTTTCATTTAATTGCAAAATATCGAGCGGTATTTTATTATAACATTTTACACAATACCCCATAAAAGAAGTATGTACTTTTGACAATCTGAAACTTGGTTGATATAATTTGTTCCTATTTCTAGTATTAAAGTTATGTCTGTCACTTATTTTACTAAACAGGTGAAGATTTTTCCGAACATGCATGATGTTTTCGTATATATATTGACAAGGTACCGTCATGATATTAATTTGTTTAAACAATTCTCTTAGAGACTCGCGTCTGCTGAGATTATAGATGGCTCTGACAGCCCTCTTTTGCAGAATAAAGATAGAATCTATATCTGCAGCCCGTCCCCAAAGCAAAATACCGTAAGACATGATACTATGAAAGTAACTAAAATAGACTAGTCTAGCGGTATCCACGTCTGTCAATTGCCTGATTTTTCTGTGGGTCGTCTTAGGGGCGGAGCCACGGCGGAGCATTAAACGGGGTGAACCACATAGATAATGAAATAGAGTATGTGATAACGCGCAAGCTTTTGGCTGAGTTTTAATGTGTGTTTAGTAAGTGTTAAACAAACTTTACGTGTAGATTATTGAAGTAAGCAAGCTAATAATTGGTAGGGACTTATAACATTTTGTCGACAATGTTAAAAATATAAAAATAATATCCAGTGAGTGTAAAATTCAATCAAAAACATTTTATAATGTATTATTAAATGTTTTTGATTGAATTTTTGTATGCAGACTGCTAATGCCATTAGATAATGACCTTAATTTCTTAAGCCAATAACTTATTTCTAAGAAAATAATCATACTCGATTTGATTTTATGTAATAATCTTTAAGATTAATTTATTTTACAGCAGGATTTGACAGATTGATTATGCTTATATATATTATGCTTATATTATATGCTCACGAAACAAACCAAATACTTTCTTTGGTACTGTAACTGTACCAAAGGAAGTTAATGATAGAGATGATAAAGGCATATATTGTAATAATTATGATGATGATTTTACCTGCATCGTCAGGAAACACTCTCGTGGCCGAGGTAACTTGTTTTAAGACTTTCTCTATATCCATCCTGAAAAGTTCAACATTGAATTAATTGAAACGCCGAACTTTACATAACTTCGAAACACCTCTAGCCCGGGCAAGTTAGCTATTCAAAAATAGGGGTGGTTACAATAATTCGCATAAAAGCTGAAAATTGGTATGTATGTTGGGAACACCATTACAAATTTTAAACATGATAAACAATTTTGTCTAACCTATTTCTATGATAAAACTTACGTTTTGCTGAAAAATGCAAAAATCCGATTTTTGCAACATTTGAACTTGAATTATAATTTTTTGCACACCTCGGATCGATGGGGAATTTTGACAATTTATTTGTAACTAGCGACCCGACCCAGCTTCGCATGGGCCTATAGCCTTCCTCGATAAATGGACTATCCAACACAAAAATATTTTTTCAATTCGAACCAGTAGATCTTGAGATTAGCGCGTTCAACCAAACAAACAAACTCTGCAGCTTTATAATATTAGTATAGATGGTGTTCCCAACATTCATACCAATTTTCAGTTTATGCTAATTAATGTAACCCTGAATGTCTATTTTGAACGGGCTACCTAAGTTATGAAATGTATTCATCCGTTAGTACAACATTATAATTATGTGAAAACAAATAAACAATCAAATATGTGAACACAAAAAATATTGAAATATTTACCACTTATCTTTTAAGTCTTGTATCTGTTTACAAGGTACACTATCCAGAAACTTGTGTATGAGTTCTATCGCCGCTATTTCAGCATTCCATGATTTTAATTGAATATCTGAAGCTATCGAAAAAGTATATTTACTATGTAAAATATAGTTACTATAAGTTAGTTACCCCGCTGAGCTAGGCAGACCAACAGCTTGTAGACAGTCACAACGTGCAGGCAGTGCGAATATTCACTGACGGCAGCAAGATCGAGGGGAAGGTCGGAGCCGCATTATCCTTATGGGATAATGACGGTGAAGTCCAGAACCTCAAACTTAGCCTAGCCGCGTACTGCACAGTCTACCAAGCAGAACTACTGGCCATTTGTAGGGCAACGGACGAAATGCTCAAACGCAAGGAGACGAGCTTTGGCTTGTACAGCGACTCAATGTCAGCATTGCAGACGCTGGCAAGCCACGGCTCGCTTCATCCCCTGGCAGTTCGAGCGAGAGCCAATCTGGCTTTAGCCTCGACCCAGGGCAAAACTGTGTCTTTGTTCTGGATCAAGGCGCACGCAGGACTGCCAGGGAATGAGCGTGCGGACGCGCTGGCGAAAGAAGCAGCATTGACGTTACGGAGGAAGCCGGACTATGACCAGTGTCCGATTTCATTCATCAGAAGACAGATCCGCATGGGGTCGCTCGATGAATGGAACCGGAGATATGTGTCTGGCGAGACGGCCTCGGTGACGAAAATGTTCCTTCCGGATGCCATAGCTGCCTTCCGTATTGTAAGACAGGTGAGGCCGACAGGTGTGCTCACACAAGTACTAACGGGACATGGTAAGTTCTCAGATTACTTAAACCGTTTTAAGTGTAAGGAGAGCCCATCATGCGTCTGCGACCCTGACATGGCGGAAACGATACCGCACATTCTCATAGACTGTCCGGTACACATGGCTGAGAGACGGGATCTGGAAATGCAGATGGAAGTTACTGTAACAAAACAGACCCTTAGTGAACTTATAGCCCGAAAAGATAGAAATAAATTCCTCAGATACTGCGAAAACGTAGCCCAAAAAGTAATAAATAGAAATAAAACCGGATGATATAACTATGTTTCATTTTATATTGTGTAATATATAAATGTAAACATAGGCATTTATAAGTATATTGTTGTAAATTAATTAAGTAGATAGCAGTAAGAAAACTAGATATAAGGTAAAAATAAAAATGTATGAAATAGGTTAAGGTCCGTCAGTAAATAAAATAAAAACAACTGCGTACAGTCATTCCCCTGAATGAAATTAAGTAGATAGTAGTTAAATATAAGTGGGAATCCCACCCACAGGAAGTAATGGCGATGGATGAAAGAAAGAAATAGTATGTAGCATAAAAGTACGAGAGGCATAAAAGCGAGAACTAGTATGGAAGAGGTTTCCGACATGCAATAGGCGCCAAATTATTTAGTGTGTCCGGTCAGGGACTAGCGATATTCTAGGTACTTAAATAACAATTATTTGAATACACTACACACTCGGATCGAATTCAGAGGCAGTCATTTACAACAATGCGTTGATTTGCATAATTTTTCGATTTCTGTTTAGTATATTTTTTTTTAGGTTTTACCTTTGGTTTTATTTCAATAAAAACTTAGTACCTAGGAAAAGTTATTTTTTATTCGCAAAATTCTTTGTATCTCATTATTTCATAATGTGAACGATATACAATATTGTTGCCTTAGGATTAAGCCTATTTTTATCTCCGTAAGATCAAAACTTTGAGAGATACCTATGCTTTTTTTGTTCGCACATAGAGAATGTCTCTACAAAAAATAACAGAATGGCTGCCACATAGCGAGGAACTGTTGTGTACTGGTTTATGTATTTGTGTATTAAAATAGTTGCTATTTAAGTAGGTACCTAGAATATCGCAAGCCCATGATCGGACATGTTGTATAAAAATGTTCACTTGAATGGTAACTTGCTAGTTAGTGCTTAAACTTACCGATTTCATCGCGCCTATCAAAATTCTCCTCATAAAGGTTACCGGGATCGACCGCCTTTTCAGGTAAATAAACAAGCGTTGTTTGTGTTATAGATTGCAATATTGCATCAATGCGCGCCTCTTTTAGGTCAACTACCTGCAATTACATATTTAAACTGTTTTTATAAATCCCTCTGAATGGTAGTTATTTTGTCTTTATTCAAGTTGTTTTATACCTCCTTGACAAACAAATCCACTTCGTCGAGGACTATTTCTATGCTCTCAAAATAGGAAGGTATTTCTAGAGAAGTCCATGTTATTCTTGACAAGCCAGGCTGAAATGCTTTCTCCAATTTTATTAATTGCGCCCGGAGAAGTGGCAAGTACAACTTTGGCATGCTTCTAATAATGGAGAAGTAAAATTATTACATAATACTGAATTCTAAACACAGTATACAATTGACTACCTATATAATTCTAATTCGTAAAACAAGTTACCTCCTTATTTGATTGTTTCTTTCGACCAAATATGTGATTTTCTCAAAATTTCCTAGAATTTTATCTTTAGAAAATGCTACTATTTGTGCGATATTCGGTACACCTACAAGTTTAAACAATAATTTCAGTATTATAAATTATTTTTTATTAACACATTATGTTTGCTTAACAGCTACCATTATGTATAAGAATCTAGCTTTTATCGAGTGGAACTTTTGCACAAGGTGGTAAACCCTTCGTCCACTTACCTTATCATAAGATTATGTTGTTCATGCCTAAGAAGCTTCCAAAAACATCGATACGTATATACTTACTTCGTGGTACATATACATTTTCGATCAATGTTTTGCAAAGTGTCTTATATCTAATAGGGGAGTACGGGATTCAAAATGCTTAAAAAAACTTAATTGTCTCTCCCTTACTTAAGAGTACCAGTCACAGTAATAGGAATTAGGTAATGGTTCATTATGGTTCCGAGTGTGGGTATAAAATTCCAAAAACTTACGAAGTCCCAACTGCCACATGTATTCAACCTCCCTAATGCACTCGGGGATATACATGCTGAAGTTAATGATATACATATTAGTTTTGGGATGGCGCATCAAAAGTGGAGCAATCAAACCCAAGCGCACCTACAAGTGGAAATTACATTAGTAAGGGCCTGTTTCACCACCTTCGAAAAAATTCGGATTAAATTACTTAGCCGATTCATTCATACAAATTCTAAAACACTTTGATGTTTAAATCTTATATATACAAATCTTCTGTGCGTGTGTATGAAAGTGAACTCCTCCTAAACGGCTGGACAGATTTTGATGAAATTTTTTGTGAGTGTTCCAGTGGATTCGAAAATGGTTTAGATTCACAATTTGACCCGGTAGGTGGCGCTGTAGTTGTTTTTTTTTCAGGGTCAACAATGTCTGCTGGGCCCGCTAGTAGATAACTAAAATGTATAATGTAGCCCACCCATTTCATCCATCTTATTCTCCCTCCTTATCCCAATGTTTTACTTCCACACATCTCTATTACCCGTCGTCACAGATTCACTACACTTTTTTAAAGTCACCCACAATCATACCTAACAATTTTCTTGTCACATGCTCCTCAGTAGCAGCAGCGTTTTCTGTGCCTTTGTAACATTCATACTGCGATCGCCAATCCGCCTGCCAAGCGTGGCGATTATGGCAACACCCCCCCTTGGGGAGGCCTATGTCCAGCAGTGGACGTCTTTAGGCTGAAATGATGATGATGATGATGATGCTCCTCAGTTCCTCGCTTCATAATATTCAAACCTCATACCACGAGCGCTACCATTTTCTATGATTACGTGAATAAAAATTTAAATTACCTGTCCCACATTTTCCACCCATGAATAATGATAGATCAATTCATATTCAGTGAATACTATAGTCATTACATTGTGTAACTTTATGCATCTCTGTGTATTCTGTAAAAAAAACGGTTATTTATTATAATTTAAAGTGATCTACTTATATCTGCACACCTATATCGATATTTATCGATTATCAAAAGTGGACCCTTTTCACCACCAAAAAATAAAGAAATATAAACGAAATGAGCTTTTTAAATTACAAAAAGAATTAGTTTTAGTATTTTTTTTTAATTTTATTATTGCTGATACAAACCATGTGCGTAATAACTTCATGATGCTGCATAAATATCTTCATGGGTGTTTTAATATTCATATGATAAAATCTTATCCACATAAGTCGTCCTGCCACTGGCGGCATATTTCTAGCTAATTCTGGCTGATCTCTTTCTTGATTATATCTAAATATTTCAGAAAATATTGTAAGTTAAGAATATAGTATCTTGTATTAGACAGTCATAACAAAGACTCAATATTTTCTAGCGTCAAGGTTACCCTTTATTTACACTAATATATTATAATGTAGGTAGTTTTTATCTATCTATTGCGATGTTCGGTTGATGATGTAAACGTTACCATTACCTGTCCCGTATTGATTCTATCTCCGCTGTGTACAGAGGAATTAAATCATAATATTGATCATCTATATACAGACAGTTTAATCTCAGTTTCTCAAATCTCGCTAGCAGATGTAACGCTATTTCCGTAGTAGGGCACTTATTGACACTCTGTAAAAAAATATATTAAATGTAGCTGGTAGCAGATAATTACCTACCTACTAACACAATACATTTCTCACTTCTGTTTGTTTATAAACTTGTGAACATTAATTATCCATTTACCTAGTTATAGTAGGGAAAGAATAGGGAATAATATTCAAAGTAACAAATAAAAATATCATAATTACATACGGTAATCATAAAATTTTCTAGCAATAGCTCCTGGTTAGCCACGGCGTCTTTATATATTTGGTAATCTTTATCGAAATCAGGCCGCCTGCTCTATGAATAAATGATTCATTATTATTTTAATCAAACCCAAGTACTAAAATAAAATATAACATGAGTAGGTATAATAGTAATCCGACCTGTGGTCCAACGCATCATACGTTTTCGTGGCGATAGTTTTATACAACTTATTAAAGATGGCTGCATGTTCCTCAATGCCCTCCAAAGTGGTTTTATTCAAAACATAGTAGGTGATGTATGTTTGGAAAAGATCAATGATCTACAAAATTATATAAAAACGATTTTATCATTTTCTAGCATGTCTAAGTATTTTGCTTTTAAGATTTGTACCTAAAGTACAGTATAAATATTAGTACTACCGTACAGTAGCGACATGCCCCGGCTCTCTCCAAAACACTGTTCCTCACGTCTTCCCGCGTCGAACGTGCTCTCTAAACTACTTTTAGTTCAAGCGGCGCGTAGACACGCACGTACACGCACGTATTTGTACAGTCTGTTATTTTGGTAGTAGTGCAGGTAATTAAATCGTTTCGTTTGTATGGAGTGTCGTAGGAATGCCTAAAATTACCCACTTTAGCTTTGTGTAGGTACACCATAATTTGTTGCACAACTTTATATTATAAAAACCCTGTATTTCTAAAAACAGTTGAGAACTTACATGACAGTATACCGAGCTTCGAGCTGCTTGTTAATGTGTGTTCATCATAAGGGTCACACAATCAAATAATAATTATAATTTATGAAAATTATTCACCTTCATTAGTCGCTTTCGGAACGTTTCAAATTGGCCAAATATATACATTTCAGAGCAATCAAAAGGCCTTTCAGTTGCAGCCTCTGTCATTTCTTTCTGAGTCTCCGCATAACATTCACGATAAAATTTATACAGATTTAAGCAGAACTAAAACATACAATTTTTATTACTCAACTTCTTTGAAACCGACTTAGGAATGCACCGAATTGTGCAGTGGACAAGGGTCTCCACCCGCTCTTCTTACCGAACAAGATCTGGCGCAAACCTGTATTAGATATTAATAATAGCAGGAAGGTACGGTAGAGCAAGGAGCTTCACGGGCGCTTCTACCGGGCCCTACATGGGCCTGATGTAGACTTCCTGGCGCCGAATCCTGACTACATTTCGGTCAGGCCTTCATCACTCGTTTAAGGTCACGTGCTTAAGTACCTACGGCTGGTTCTCGTCCGGACGTTCAAAATCCAGTCGGGTTGCCACGCGCCCGCTCAAGGGGACGTGTACGGTATACGTACATACAGCGTCATCAACTGCTAACCCCCTTTCTGAAGAAACTTCAATGCGTAGGGGGTTAGCAGTTGATGACGCTGTCTGTACTATTAGTTAAACTCTATCGGTAAAAAGATCTCTGGGGTATACGGTATACTCCAGAGAACTTTTTTCCGATACAGTTTAACTAATAGTTCCTTACGATACTGTGACCGCAGCTTTAATAATGGCTAATCGTGCATAATGCAGTGTAGACGGCTGTCAAAATAAAACAACCAACAAAAGTTTATCCTATTTTTAATTACCTAAGGAGGAGCAAAGGTAAATATTTTGTATTTGCTTTTTCTCTGTTGAATTTATTTTTTTTACAATAGAGATCGAAATAGGTAGTTTATATTTACTACTTTACTTTGGTTCTTTTACAAAAAGAAAGTTTTATAATAGTACGTAATTTTAAGCCTTTAGTCGCTGATTACCTAAAACGCAGTCTGCCAATTTCGCGTTATGCCTAGACCTAACGAGAGATCGGCGTATTGATATTTAGACCCATTGCGTATTAATCATAGACAGCCCTAGCGTTGTGTAATTTGATGCAAGTGATCGCCCGACACCACGGCAGACGACGTAGTAGATACTCTCGAGCGTGTACGTAAGGTACGCTTTAGCGCGCACAAGCGGTTGTAATATTTTTGTAGGCAGTTATAGCGTTACGCTCAGATTATAAAACAATAGGCAGATAGACAGCGCGGAACACTGAGAGTGATGTCACCAAAGCAAATACAAATTCAAAAAACGAATACAATCTTGAGTTAGTACAGCACGAAGCGCCGCATCATTAGTACATCACATCACTCAATCACATCACACGTCATTCCAATATTTTTGAGAATAATGCCGTCTTGTGTTTTTAAACATTTTAAGAACTGTTCCCAAAAACAAAAGAAAGAAGGTGGAGCCTATTGTTTTATAATCTGAGGCGTTAGGTATCTATCTTTTTCTATGGAGTGAACTATCTGTATCTCTATCTGTATCTGTTCCAAAGGAACTATTAGTTAATCTGTGCTTCGGTGACCTCTTTGGGGAAACCAAAGGTTTGTCTGTGCGATTATGGATGATGACTAACCACTACCGCAGATATATTGCGAGGGATTGACATTTGTCAGGCATGCCACAGTCCGGGGGAATGAATCCGACACATTATCACTGGATGCTCTCGTCTGACTAATGGAGATTACTTTTATAGACATAACCATGTACCTAGCCAGGATTATCCGCCAGCAATTATCTCTAAAACACTGTCTTGCGGAGTCGGAAGTACCGTTCTATAAATGGGCATGTGCCCGATCCAATTCTTGAAAATGGCAATATCACGTTGTATTGGAATCAATCTATCAGCATTGACAGGACTATTGTTGCCAATAAGCTAAACATACTTACTGGTGATAGATCGATTACAGTATTGCGCATTGTTGGTATTGCGATTCCGCGTAACAAGGACCTCTCTATAGCTGAGAAAGATAGATACATCTTGAAAGATACACTTGGTATCGTGACTAAACTTGGCGCGAGGTTGTCGACATACTATTGGGTGTGAATACAGCTATTGCGTCAATAGTCGTGACGATCAATGGAATAATTGCCAGTTGCCTCGACCAACACCAAAGTAGGCTGTTCTTAACCAGCTGGATCAAGGGATTGATTCAGAAAGCGGTACTCCTGGATACGGCGCGTATAGTTAGGGAATTCCCTTCTCAAAAGCCCTGACCACCACTGCAGCTTGGACCTTATTACCGATTTTAATAATATAGTATTTATTTTTATTTTTGTACTATTTTTTATTTAGTTTTAGTGGTTTTGTTTGAATAGATTTTTTAATATTATTTATTTTAAATTATGTTTGTAGTTATTGATATTTCAAAATGTAATTAATTTTTTGATTATTAAAATTAAAACATAGTATAAAATGCCCTCCCCTCACTCCTGCTTTTGAAACTTGGTGGTTGGAATAGGTAACTCTAACTCTTATTTTGAGTAGGAGTCACTCACATCACCTTAATCCATTTTAGTAAATTTAATGTTCTAATATCCTAACTTCGAGATTCAGAGCTAACGGATCGGGTTCCATTTTACTTTACGATTTCTTATAATACTTAACTACTATACTTTCTGATAACACATTTTCATGCTAATAACTTGTAAGGCACCACTTACTGTAGCTTTATATATAAAATTAGGCTTATCTTGGTTCCAAATGTTCTTTTTGCCACCATTAGTCAGGAAATCCATGCACATATTAAGAATCTGATTGGTAACTTTGACCAGCAACGTAGATATTTGTTTGGTAGTGTTATAGTAACGTGACGTTCCAAATATCATACGAATGCTGTATAGTAAACTCGGAATATACTGAGGCATTGTGTAGGGATCGCATCTGTAGACATATGACACAACATTAATACGTTGACTGCCGGGCCAAAAATGTTGAAGGTAAAACTTCCATTAGCGTCGCGTATTAATAATGGAACCAAGTGGAATTCAATATTAGCCTTAAATACATTTATACTATTCCAACCAAAGTTTAAAGTAAAACTTAAAAAAGAAAGAATTTTTATGCAAATTAATACCTTTTATTACTTAAGTATCTGCAGTAAGCATCTATCTCTAAATATATTTTTTTTTTTTGTAATATTAGAGGAATCGTGCAAGGAAAATAAACAAATAATTATTATTATTATTAAATTATACTTAATTTAATAAAACCTTGCAATAGTACCTGTACAGCGGCTCACAATACTTCTCCAAAGCGTACAAATACCTCACGTTATCAAAAGCTTCATTGTAATAATCTGTTACGTTATTATCTAAAAGTTTCCACTTCTGAAAATATATTCAAAATAGTTTATAATCTTATACTTTGATTAAAATAATGCATTTGTCATTTGTATGTAATACATACATGTATAAAACTACCTACCTTTTGTTTTGAACTATTCTACAACGAGTTTTAGTTTTAATAACTCTTATTCATGATAAATTTTTTGATACATGTGATTGTAACGATGCCTCTAGACTTAAAGAAGGCTTCAAAAAAACAACCGCCTTCAAAAACTAAAAAGTGAAAAATAACTTTAGCACAGAACACACATGACATTCGGAAATCGGTGGATTTGTTCCCTATGTGGTTTTGTATTGCCAGCGACTTCCGAAACTATTTTCTGTGCTATGTTATGTGTGCTATGTTCTGTGCTAAAATAATTTTTCACTTTTTAGTTTTTGAAGGTCTTTTTTGTAAAAAAGCTTTTTAGTACCCCGAACACAGCTAAAACAAAGATTGGCAGTACTCATAAGATTGAGGAAACTACAACGCCGTCTATGTAAAATATTTGGGTTTTGTTGAAAAGCGATTGTAAGGGAGTGATTTTTTCAAAAAGCGCTGAATCAATTTCGATAAAATTTAAATGGGATCACCCCTGAGGCATACCCTATTCATAAAAAAGAAGAATTTCCAATGTCGATTTACATTTGCACTTCTTTTTTGAAGTCGGTTGAAAATATATGAAGGTATCCCGTAAAGAATTTAAAACAAATATGAACTATAAGTCGCACGTGTACTTGCATAATAATAATAATTAAGCGCATGTGTAAAGCAAAGCGTACCTTCAAGAGTTTAGATTTGGCACAAATCAGCGTATGAATGTACATCATGGTAGGTTCACTCTTGAGGTGCTCTATTATCGATGTAAATGAGGTAAGCTGACGGCGCCAGTGATCCAGCTCCGCTAGTGGTCCAATGTTAGAAGGCTCACGACGCAGTTGCCGACTCTGCACTAATACCTTTTAATAAAATATTAAAAGCTTTAAAATTTTAAATACCTTTTAATAAAATTATAGTATTTTATTAAAAGGAATTAGTTTGTGTTATTAAGTAAAAGGTTAAAACATCTCGTGCGTTCTGCATGTTTTCCGGCAATGACTGTTATTTGTGTTCTAAATCTCTAGAAATTGTAAATGTTAGAAATTCTCCTCTAAGATAAACCTCCTGGCTTTTTGGAAAGGGATATACAGCAGCGCCTAAGCACAGTATAAGTATTAGTACTATCGTGCCTAAGTGACTGTAACAAACTACAAACTTCATCTGCTAGCAAGATTCATGTGCCAAGTATGGATCTATACATACTTATATATATTCTGTAAAAACCTGACTGACTGATATATCAGCGCACAGCCGAAACTACTGAAACTAGAAACTTAAAATATTGCACAGAGGTTTCTTTTATTATGTAGGCGAGCACTACGAAAGGATTTTTGGGAATTCAACTCCGAAGGATGTCAATTTATAGGATTATTGAAGTTTGTATAACATTCCGTCATTTTTGTAGTTAGATAATATGAAACTTGGTATTTAGCTTTTGTATTTAAACTTTCGGTTAGACATTAGAAATGTGTATCAATTTTTTTTGCAAAATCTAAGGGGGTAAAATAATGGATGAAAACTTACCTATATAGGACTTCTATTTAGCTTTAAGGTATAACAAATTAGTAAACCGTTTACTGAGTCTTGACCTTTATGAACGTAAAGTTTAACGTTAACATATATTTTTTTATATCTAGAGACAGCAAATTTTCGAACCTTTACTAATTTAAAAATATTAAATTAAGTAACAAAAAAGGAAACAATCTCGCGAAACGGCTCAATCCCTCCATGATGGTCTCGTAGCCTTGCTCAGCTACGCGGCGGCCTACGGTGGGCGTAGTCACCCAATGATTTCGTAGCCTCACTTCGCTACGCGACAGCCTACAGCGTAGTTCGTATCAAGCTACGCTATTACGGATAAAACATTTACTCGCTCTATAAGTTTCATGTGAGAAACTGCTAACAAAGATTGATTTTTGGAATCGAGTAGGTACAATATTTGTAATGATAGTGAGAATAATGTTCGCCAAATTCATAAACCTTATTGCCCAGCGAAGATCACGGTTACAGGTCACGGTTACGGTCTAAATGAAAACAGGCCTAACAATAGGATAAGAAGGATAAGGTAAGACTAATTCTACTTTTCGTGCATTATATTATTCCTTAGATTACCATCGTTATCTGCCGCATCCATTGCTTAACAAAAGCGCATATTTCTTCCAAAACATGAGTTTTAGTAATAGCCTGTTTCATTTTCTCTTGATCAGACAACTCTTCCTCATACAATGACATATTGGTTTTGAATCTCGTACAGCAATCCAAATCTATTTTGGTTTCTGAATATCAAAAAGAAAGCTTCCGTAAGACCATTGCTTTATAGATTCCTTAGTTTTTAGCTTGAAAATGCATGACAATTATAAATACGTTAAGAATTAAATTAAAGATTGAAAAAATAATGTTTTCAGAAACTGTTTTCACAATACCTCGCACATCAACACTAGTTACGCATTTTATATCTTTACCATGTTAGTCGCAAAGAATAAACAATACTTACTCTCAAGATAATCAACGAACAGTAATATTTTTGAAATATAGGACTTGATGATATCATTGCTTTTGGGATTGGGAGGGTTAATGTCACCCCAACCTTTACAAGCCTGAAGAGCGGGCACGTATACACGTTTCATAGTCTTGTAAATTGCGGACACCACATTTTCAGTCTCTTGATTAATATCAAACTGTACTAAAAAGTATTCCTGGAATGTATATGAGATAGGGTTATAAATAATTGAACCACCATTAGCATTTTTTGAAGTCACTTTGAATATTTTTAACGCAGATTTATTAAAAACATAAGTTTGGGACATGACATTGACATGTATGCCCCAACTTTTGGCATATTTTATAATAATAATATTGAAAACAACGTAAGTACACATTTCCATAAAAGCACAGCCTCCTGGACTAAGTTGTTAGCCAGCACCTCAGAAAACAGTTCCCTTCCAGTTTACATTTTACAAAATGCTTACAGCTTTCTCAGATAACTGAAACTAAAAAAACTGGCCAAGTGCGAGTAATTGTATGGGAGCCCCCTTAAATGTTTATTTTATCCTGTTTTTAGTATCTTTTGTTATAGCGGCAACAGAAATACATTACCTGTGAAAATTTCAACTGTCTAGCTATCACGGTTCATGAGATACAGCCCGGTAAAAGACAACCAGACAGACAGACGGACAGTGGAGTCTTAGTAATAGGGTCCCGTTTTTACCCTTTGGGTACGGAACCCTAAAAAAGAATTAAATAAATTGAGTTTATTCGTTTTTTTAGGTATTTGCTTTAATTATGCTACTTACATCAGCCACGTTCCGAATGTCAATATCCTTGCTTTGCAATCTGTACATGGCAACGCACCTTCCCTGAGTGCCAATCGTTGATAAATCAGATA
Source organism: Charanyca ferruginea (assembly GCA_947361185.1). NCBI lineage: Eukaryota > Metazoa > Arthropoda > Insecta > Lepidoptera > Noctuidae > Charanyca > Charanyca ferruginea. Next base: position 10,881,906 of record OX376058.1, read on the forward strand.
AATAGGTCCTTTCCATTTTACCTTTCTGATTAGGAACAAACCGACCGGACTCTATAAAAATAAGACAACGATGAAAGATAGATACAATAGTGTGCAATTTTATTTCGTGTTTGTGGTTATTAGCTGAATTAAAGACGAAGTTCCTCCCCCTATGAGATGAAAAAAATTTACCCACGTTCATAAAGTAGGTACGTATATTTCGAACTATTTTTATACCGGGCCTTGAAATGTAACTTTTCCTTGTGTTTTAATTAAAAAGGATCATGATCATGATTATATTGAGTCGGGACAAGGCATAAATAGTTCATGGGAATTAATTTCACACAAACGGTGGGAGAGTGACCAGTCTGGGACGAGCTCTACAGGATCACGCGGACGGCGAGGCGTATTCCTTCCCGTATAAGAGAAGTCGACCGGAAAATCGAAAATTTTATTAGCCTAGGTAGGGTATTTTAAGAACAAGGGCATAAAAAGTCACTACCATGCCGAAAGTTAGGTGTGTTCTTAGGTAGGAATCTTCAAGTTACGAAGATATTGAATGTTAGGTAAACCAACTTTTTAAAAGTATTTTTTGAAATCCTGTTTCAAAATGTTCTGGCTAAACATTAAATATTCCTACCACCCCTGTACTATTAGATGCACCCGTAAACACATTTTTTGCACGCTACCATTCCTGTAACAGTGAATTTCACACCAAAAATAAAATTTGTTTCCCGACAAGGTGGGCAAGAAGGCTCAATGTTACGTATGTTTGACGGTCAGTATTCGTATTTATCGGTTTTGTGATGTGACGTTTTACACCCCGAATAAATAGAGGGAGAGGGAGATTGAGACGTATACCCATATCAACATGAGGTAGCATTGCATCACACAAGACAACACAATAAGGGCCATCTTCAGCCATTGCGCTATCTAACAGTTCTACATGAACATCTGCGTCGTAAACACCTTCCTGTAATAAAGTTTTCAAATTTAAATCTTGTGCTATTTGAAAATTGTAAAGTTAAGTTCTCGTCGTATTGCTTACCAACACATACTCAGGAGTTCTATTTAATATAGTAGCTGCATTATCAAGTAGGAATCTGTGCGTTTGCCTAACACAACCTGCTCGATACCTACGAGCATTTCTGGCTTTATCCTAAGAACAAAAACGTTTAGTTGGGTATCGCTATAGTAAGATGTAATAAGTAAAACAATGTATATCTAATTGTTCAGTTTATTTACTTGCTTGTCTTTATAAGACTCATGAGCCAGCGCCAATGTGTTCATAGACACTCTGCTTCGACTCTGAATACCCTTTAAACGGCAACTGACATCCAATATAGATTCCAGAGCCGTTCTTTCAACCTCAACGAGTGCTTCATATTCCGATAAATTCGTTTGAACGGACTTTCTTGATTCTCTTAAAGTAACAACGTCCATTTCTGGAAATCCTTGAACCTTAGCATCTATAACGGCTTCAATTGCTATCTTAGAGGCATCTGCATTTGCATCTAGCAAACCTTCATCTTCTGTATTGGACATGTTTTAATTTTTATGTAAATTAATACAAGCAGTAGTTTTAATTAATTCACATACAATTGTTTTACCAACCGTAGTGATTTGTAATTCGAAATTTAAATTTATTTTGGTAAGTATACAAAGCGTTCCGCCTAGTTTTTATATTTTTATAAACCCATAACCCACTTGTAGGTATGTACAGGTACTTATTTTGTCTAATTTTGTAAAGCGCTGGACACACTGAAAAGACGTAAGACGAGGACGGGGCGCGGACAGGGCGAAGGCGAGACGCCCCGTCATCGACTTTTTAAAACACAAAGGAAAGACGAGGCTCGGTCGTGCCGTTCCCGTTGGGCCCACGAGAGATTACGCAGGTAGTTGTTTGTGTGTGACACAGTGACGCGCGCACCGCGCAATTCCCAGCACCCGCGACCCACCACACCCGCAAGTAAGTAGGACGTATTTATCTTAATATTTATTTCAATCTTAAACTATATTATTGTTGTTAAATTTAATTAAATCTAATTAAATTTAATGAAATTGAATTTCTCGCCGATCTCGCGTTTCGGCCCGGGCCCGCCATTAAAAACCAACGACAATTTTATTTTATTTATTTAGGTAACCAACAGCGATACATAATATTTTACAAAGTAAGCGTATAACAGTTGATAAGGCCAATTAAAGGTTTCCTTGTATAACTACATAGGTATTATAACACTTGCGAACGGACTAATGCCAGATATTTCAATTACTTAAACAACATTGCAATACAATACCAAAACAAAATTAAAATTACAGGTTATGATCAAAATTTTGATGAATTCAACATTAAAGTCTATTATTGCTAAATAACAAAAGATACTAAAAAGAAGAAGAAGAAGACAAGACAATCTATATTACTCTATATTACTATACTCTATGACCAACGACTATCCAATCCACTGTTACTTTTTAAATTATATTAATAGATGGCATGATAATCTCATCTCATGTGCCAAGGGCACGTTTTTGATTTTTTGACGTGGCGGTAAAAAGGATTTAAGTTGGCTACCCCCTGCAGGCTGCAGGTTTTAGATTGTCTATGACAGTTTGTTGTAGGCATGTGACTTAACGAATTATTATGAAATCGGTTCATTTATAATTGATTACATTTGTTCCTATGAAATCGATTACAGAAAATTTGTATTTTTATAAAATAATAATCAATTTTTATAAAATAACTAGCTGACCCGACAGACGTTGTCCTGTCCCGATCTACCTACTTACCTGCCTATTTCCCTACACCTACCCTACACCTACCCTACACCTACCCTACACCTACCCTACACCTACCCTACACCTACCCTACACCTACCCTACACCTACCCTACACCTACCCTACACCTACCCTACACCTACCCTACACCTACCCTACACCTACCCTACACCTACCCTACACCTACCCTACACCTACCCTACACCTACCCTACACCTACCCTACACCTACCCTACACCTACCCTACACCTACCCTACACCTACCCTACACCTACCCTACACCTACCCTACACCTACCCTACACCTACCCTACACCTACCCTACACCTACCCTACACCTACCCTACACCTACCCTACACCTACCCTACACCTACCCTACACCTACCCTACACCTACCCTACACCTACCCTACACCTACCCTACACCTACCCTACACCTACCCTACACCTACCCTACACCTACCCTACACCTACCCTACACCTACCCTACACCTACCCTACACCTACCCTACACCTACCCTACACCTACCCTACACCTACCCTACACCTACCCTACACCTACCCTACACCTACCCTACACCTACCCTACACCTACCCTACACCTACCCTACACCTACCCTACACCTACCCTACACCTACCCTACACCTACCCTACACCTACCCTACACCTACCCTACACCTACCCTACACCTACCCTACACCTACCCTACACCTACCCTACACCTACCCTACACCTACCCTACACCTACCCTACACCTACCCTACACCTACCCTACACCTACCCTACACCTACCCTACACCTACCCTACACCTACCCTACACCTACCCTACACCTACCCTACACCTACCCTACACCTACCCTACACCTACCCTACACCTACCCTACACCTACCCTACACCTACCCTACACCTACCCTACACCTACCCTACACCTACCCTACACCTACCCTACACCTACCCTACACCTACCCTACACCTACCCTACACCTACCCTACACCTACCCTACACCTACCCTACACCTACCCTACACCTACCCTACACCTACCCTACACCTACCCTACACCTACCCTACACCTACCCTACACCTACCCTACACCTACCCTACACCTACCCTACACCTACCCTACACCTACCCTACACCTACCCTACACCTACCCTACACCTACCCTACACCTACCCTACACCTACCCTACACCTACCCTACACCTACCCTACACCTACCCTACACCTACCCTACACCTACCCTACACCTACCCTACACCTACCCTACACCTACCCTACACCTACCCTACACCTACCCTACACCTACCCTACACCTACCCTACACCTACCCTACACCTACCCTACACCTACCCTACACCTACCCTACACCTACCCTACACCTACCCTACACCTACCCTACACCTACCCTACACCTACCCTACACCTACCCTACACCTACCCTACACCTACCCTACACCTACCCTACACCTACCCTACACCTACCCTACACCTACCCTACACCTACCCTACACCTACCCTACACCTACCCTACACCTACCCTACACCTACCCTACACCTACCCTACACCTACCCTACACCTACCCTACACCTACCCTACACCTACCCTACACCTACCCTACACCTACCCTACACCTACCCTACACCTACCCTACACCTACCCTACACCTACCCTACACCTACCCTACACCTACCCTACACCTACCCTACACCTACCCTACACCTACCCTACACCTACCCTACACCTACCCTACACCTACCCTACACCTACCCTACACCTACCCTACACCTACCCTACACCTACCCTACACCTACCCTACACCTACCCTACACCTACCCTACACCTACCCTACACCTACCCTACACCTACCCTACACCTACCCTACACCTACCCTACACCTACCCTACACCTACCCTACACCTACCCTACACCTACCCTACACCTACCCTACACCTACCCTACACCTACCCTACACCTACCCTACACCTACCCTACACCTACCCTACACCTACCCTACACCTACCCTACACCTACCCTACACCTACCCTACACCTACCCTACACCTACCCTACACCTACCCTACACCTACCCTACACCTACCCTACACCTACCCTACACCTACCCTACACCTACCCTACACCTACCCTACACCTACCCTACACCTACCCTACTCCTACCCTACACCTACCCTACACCAGGGGAAACTCCTACATTCGATACGGTCAGAGGGGCAACACGCTACAGCAGCTATGTCGACATAACAGCTTGTTCGACAAATATCCTCGACAAGGTAGCAGACTGGGAAGTCGTCGAGAAAATGTTGGTGGCCCGACTCAGGTTCTACATAGCACCGAGGATGAGTACTCGCCAGTACGGGTTCATGCCACAGAGGAGTACCGAAGACTCCCTCTATACCCTAATGCAAAGAATACGCAATAAGCTGACACAAAAGAAAATAATAACATTAATATCGCTGGACATAGAGGGAGCCTTCGACAACGCCTGGTGGCCAGCCATACGAGTCCGACTGGCTGAGGAAAGGTGTCCGGTCAACCTGAGGAAGGTCATCGACAGCTACCTGTGCGACAGGAAAGTACGAGTAAGGTACGCCGGTGCCGAGCACCAGAGAAGCACGGAGAAAGGCTGCGTGCAAGGCTCAATTGGAGGCCCCATTC